>OY728153.1:1252087202-1257087202 GCA_963277665.1 Viscum album | reverse complement strand
CCAAATGTATAAACATTAGTAATGGTGTATGGACCAAACTAGAAGGAATGAATCTTACCTAGATGTAACTGCAGTCTTTCATTGTAAAGTAAGACCTTATTCCCAATTTGGAATTGATTATGAAGTATGAGATGGTCATGGGAAGTCTTGGTTCACTCCTTATAGACCTAGGAGTTCTCATAAGAATCCCTGCGCATTTCCTCCTACTCCTAAATCTGCAATGTTCTTTGAGAACTTGCACCATAAAGATTATAATTTCATTGTTTAATGTCCTAGTAGGCCCGGTTATCTATCTCAATAGGGAGATGACAACTCTTTCAAAACACAAGCTGATAGGGTGACATTCCAATGGTAGTTTTAAAGGAATTATTATAATCCCATAATGAATCATTGAGACTAATACTCCAAAATTTTCTATTGGGTTAAAATGTTTTCTCAAGAATCTATTTTACCTATATATTAGACACCTAAGTTTGACCATTGGTTTATGGGTGATATGCAGTAGAAACTCGATGCCTGACCCCATACTGATGCAAAAAAGTGATTGCATTTTTTGGTTGTATAAATGAGAACCCTGGTCACTGATGATAAACCTAGGTAATCTAAACCTATAGAAAATTTGGGTTCTTAAAAATTCCAAAACTATCATGGAATCATCTATCCTTATGGATCATTACTTTACCCATTTTGACACATAATCAACTGCCAGAAGAATGTACAAGTTTCCAAAGGAATTGGGAAATATCCCCATATATTTAATACCCAAAACATAAAAAAATTTAGGACAGAGTAGGGGATGTTGTGGCATTTCATTACTTTTAGAGAAATACCCCATTATTTGATAGTGAAAACAAGATTTACATAAATCATGGTCATCATAAAATAATGTTATCCAAAAGAGACCAGAATCGAGGACCATGCAAGTAGTCTGTTGGGGACCAAAGTGGCCGCTATAAGCAAGAGTGTTTTAGAACCTAAGGAAAACTAAAAAAAATTATTAGTAACACAACACCGAAGGAATTGATCACTGCATGTTCTCCAAATGTAGGGTTTACCCCAAATATACCAACAGGGCTCATGTTTTATATGTTCATCTTGGTTTTTGTTGAAATCAGTAGGAATGAAAGATGATACTAAATAATTTATAGTTTCAGTATACTAAGGAATAGAATCTTGCACATAGTAGAATTTATCATCAAGAATCATTTCATTTGTGGGAATAAAGGGGGATTATTCAATTTTTGAGGATGGAAGGAACCTACCTATATGGCTAGTCGACATATTCTATACTCATTTTTTATCCCTAATTTTTAGATTAAATTCTTGAAGTAGGAGTATACAGTGAATGAGATGTGGTTTTTCTTTTGATTTCTTGAGGAGATACTGGAGGGCTACATGTTCTGAGAACATAATGACTTTAGACCCTAAAAGATATGACCTGAATTTATCCAAGGCAAACTCAGTACAAATTAATTATTTTTCTAGTGTTGTGTAGTTTTATTGGGAAGGGTTAGGTGTGTGTGAGGCATAGGCAATGACATGTGGAGCTCGATCAACCTGTTGTGATAAGACATCCCCAACTTCATAGTTTGAGGCATCACACATGAGCTTAAATGGTAGATCCCACCAAGGTGGTTGGATTACTGGGGGTGATGTGAGACTCCATTTCAATTTATTAAAAGATTCCTCACATTCTTTATCAAAAACAAATTCTTTTTATTTATGGATTAATTGAGATAGGGGGATTGTAATCTTACTAAAGTCATGAATGAAACGACAGTAAAATACAACATGACCTAAGAAATACTGCACATCTTGAACATTTTTAGGGATTGATATGGAATAAATAACATCTATTTTTGATTTATCAACTTGGATTCCATCCCGGGAAATGACATGCTAAAGTATTATACCTTGTCATACCATAAAATGGAATTTATCATAATTTAAAACAAGATTCTTTTAAATATAGAAACATAGGATATAACCAAGACTACTCAAGAATTCATCAAAAGAGTAGCTATAAATAGTGAAATCATCCATGAATACTTCCATGAAATTCTATAGGTAATCTGAAAACCCATGCATCATTGGAAAGTACCTAGACCATTTCATAGACCAAATGGAATCCTTCAATATAAAAATTTACCAAAGGGGAAAGTGAAGTTTGTGTTTTCCTGATCCTTGGAGGGAATATAGATCTGAAAGTATCCAGAATACCCATCAAGGAATCAGAAGTGGGACTTCCCCACTATCCTCTCTAGCATCTGGTCAATGAACAGAAATAGTAAATGGTCCTTCCTAGTGTGTTGGCTTAATCATAAATAGTCTATACAGATATTCCAACTATTATTCCGAATAGTTGGAAAAAATTCATTATTTTCATTTTTAATTACCATAAGACTAGTTTTTTTAGAACTACTTGCACTAGAATGACCCATTGGCTCTTAGAGATGGGGTAAATGATTACAGTTTCCAATAATTTTGTTACCTTTTTTAAAACATCATGGAGGTTTGGGTTTATTCAACTTTTCACATGCCTCACTTGTTTATCCTCAACATTTAAAAATATACGGTGTGTTCAAGTTGATGGGATAATACTAGGAATTTAATCAAGTGTCCCTACCAATTCTGTTATATACTCCCTCAAAAGTTCAACTAGTCGTAATTCAGGATCTGGAGAGAGTGAACTAGAAATTATTACAGGCATCTTATTTCCATTCTCAATATATGAATATTTGAAATTTTTAGGTAGTGGTTTCAGTTCCAATTCTTGGTGATTTTGGATTTATGGGATTGAATGTGAAAGTTAGAGGTCATTAATCTCATCTAACTGCTCATTGGTAACATCCTTAAGTGAGGAATGAGATTTTACAATATTATTAGTATCATTGATGGTCATGGGATCCTCAATGCTCAAGAAATTTTCAATTAAAAATCATGCATGATAGTTTTGTAGATCACTAAAACATTCAATGCATGATTCATTTCCTAGAACGTATATTAATGATGAAAACTCAAAAAGTGGATTGGGGGAAAGAAAAAAATCTTTTTAGGAGAAGGGATCACATTAATGAAATTAACTGAAACCGAGGAATTTTATTCTGAGGGGTGAATCATGACATAAAGGATGTTTAAATGGAAAATGTCACCACAAAAATCCATAGATAATGTACCATTTTGGATATTAATTATGGTTTTAAGGTTTTTAAGAAAGGCCTCCCCGATATAATTGGGGCATGTCCATTCATCCTATCATCTTCCATTTTTAGCACATAAAATTAGTAAGAAAAATTAAACTTTTCAAATTTACAGCAACATCCTCTAACACGCCATTAGGGAGTTCTATACTCTAGTTTGAGAGTTGAACAAAAATTCATGTAGGATTCTGTTCTTAAACCTATAATTAAGAGTAAATGGAGTGAGGTGTTACATTTTCAGAACCATTGAAATAAATCATAACATTGGAAAATGAATACTCCCCTATGGTGCATGGAATAGATAATGTTCTAGGATAATTTCATTTGGTAGGAAGTGATGGACCTTTCAATTTTGAGACATTCTGCCCCAAAATCACCCTTTCATTACCTTGAAGTATCCTTCGGTGTGTACACAAATCCTTGAGAAACTTTTCATATTGTGGAATTTTATTTTCATCATAAATCAATGGGATTTTAACCTTAACTTTTTTAAAAGTTTCCCATATTTATTTATCAAGTTTAGTTTCTTTTTGTTTCCTTGGTTGAGTGGTTCTTTTGGGGAAATGGAGGATAAATTATTTGGCTTGGTGGTTCATCAAATGAAACTCTTTTTTCTTTTTCAGGTCTTCTCTCAGGACAAGTTTTTTCCTTATTTAGATCATTTTTGGTGGTTAGAATGGTGGTTTCCTCAAGAGGGTATGACTCTAATGGAAATTTAATTTGGTTTTTAAGTTGGTTTACACTTCGGAGGGTGATTGAACTGGCATTTACCTTATCCCTAGGGTTGACTAATGATGATAGGGTAGTTTACCCAACACATGACTTTAGATTTCCCCCACTGAGTTGGCTAGTTGACCTAGTTGGGTTTTTAGGTCTTGTATGGCGACTTGGGTGGTTTTTTGGAATTTTAGATTTTTGGAAGCCATTTTTTTCATCATGTCTTCAAGTCTAGGATCAAGTTTTGGAGGGGGGTTTGGAAAGACTTTTGTGGTTGTTGAGGATTTCTGGGTGGTAGTGGTTGATGACTACTCTGCCCCAGGTGTTTCCAAGACTGTTGATGTTGGTTTGAATACCCCCTTGACTATATGTTTGGTTTTCTTACAACCATAATTGGATGAATAGTATGATTATTTCTTAATGGGTTTCTTATAGGGGTGTCTTGGAAAGATTGCCTCACAACTCTCAGAATTTTCTCTTAGTTGGGGGCATTGGTCAGAATAGTGGGTGTCTGAAGAATATATACCACAATTTATGGGAGGATGAGATTGGTATTTCCCTTGAGAAAGATAAATGTGCTGAAGAAGCTTACTTACCTCTTCAAACTCCATGTCCACCTACTTCTCAAACTCAAAACTCTACACCTCATGGACACCTTGAATGAGTATATTGGTCCTTGAATCGAATTGTTGAGTATTCTGTTCTATGTTATTAATAAGGGTCCCTATAATAGTTGGGGGATTTTTTAACTATCACACCACCTATAATAGCATCAATCATTTTTCAATCAATAATAACTAAACCATCATTAAAATATTATATTAAAAGTTGATCACTTATTCAATGGTGTGGGAAAATTGAAAAAAAAACTTTTAAATATTTCTCAGTATTCATGAAGTATTTCCCCTTGTTATTTCCTTATCCCACATATTTTTTTCCTTATTGTTTTGGTTCTAGAGGCTGAGAATTATTTTTCAAGAAAAAGTCATTCCATGTCTACCCAGCCTCTAATTGGTTAATTAACATAGTAAATCCAATCTTTTTCAGTGTCTTCTAATGATAAATGGAATGCCCTAAGCTTTACTTTTTCTTCATCCACATTTTAAGTTTTTAATGTATAACACAAAATATGAAATTATTTTAAGTTCTTATGTGAATATTCTCCCACAATTCCATGGAATCTTGGTAATAAGTAAATTAAACTAGATTTTAGTTCAAAATTAGGTGCCTTGCCTTATATTTGAATGTATACGGGGTGGATCTCTACATAAGGAGAGGTTAGTTATTTTAATGGATTATTATTTTCAGTAATATTATGTAATTTTATTTTAGTTTTAATGTGGGTTACAAAAGAGGAAGAAGGATCGAGGAGAGTTTCAATTTTTTTTGTCCTCCCTCAAAGGGTTCTCCTGTGTGTCTCGGTGTCATTAACGTAGGATCCTCTCTGATTCGGGTTTGAAAGGTGGTAAATCTCCCAGAGTATAACGAATAATGCACATACGTTTCACAAGAAATAAATCAGAACACAAAAATATATGTAAATATAGAAGATAAACCAAATAAATATTCACAAAATTTATAAAACACTTATCAAAAACACACACTAAAAACTAAAGCACTCCCCATAAATAGAGTCAAAATTTGAATGTTATGTCATGAAACTTCAAATAGATTATGATTTAAAGATGATTTTATAGTCTAGGAAATATCCTAGGTTATATCTCAAGGATAATTTATGGGTTTAGAGTGTGTATTTTTAATAAGAAGTACTAAAATAGGGGTGGTTTTGAAAATAGTTTTAAGAAAATAACTTGATTTAAAGAGTTTAATAGCTAATAAACCAAGTGGATTTTGAAAAATGTGAGGAAAATGAGTCATTTTTATTTCACTAAATGCATTTAAAGTTCATTTTTCCTAGATATTAATTTAGTATTGAAGTAATTCTTTGGTTGAAATTAATTTTAATCTTGATTAATTCCTAAGATTTTATTTCGATGTTTGAAGAACAAAACCTTGACAAAAAAAATATTTCTAAGGTATAGGACTTATTCATGGAATAAGAGCTTAAAAACCATATTTAAATCTCAAGAGAGTGGGTAATAAAAGTATTCTTTTGTTATGCAATCAGAATAGCACAAGTCACTCCCTCAAAACCTCACACCGATCGGTTATAAATTAAGAGTAAAACATTCACATGCATCAAAACAAGACTTAAAATATGAAATCATGTAAGATACATGGAATAAAAATGTTTTAACACCCAAATTACTCTAAACTAGTATCTAATATATGCATCAGAACTCCCTTGACATGTGTGTAGCTCCCTCATAATGAATGCCCATTGTTTAGCCCGATATCGAGAGGAGGAGGAAGCTCGAGTGGATCTCTATATTCATCCTTGATCCCCATATTATGATAGGGTAATATAAAACTTATAGGATGAGAATAAAACTTCTATAAAACTCTAAAAATTTTAGAACTTAACTTCTTGGTTGAACTTAAAAATGAGTTTTCCAAGGTTCCCTTTTATATCCAAAATGGGAGGTGGTTTTGGGCACCCTGGTTTATATATACCAATTGTATCTCGGTTTTGGATTTTTAAATGGAAATATCATGAATTTGAAAAGGTATGAGAGTTTTTTTAAGGCCTCTTGAATATCTCCATGTCAAATTATGTGTCCATTGGAAACCTGTAATTGGAGATATTGTCAAAATGTTGAACCTAACTTTTGAATTCGGGCAGATTTGGTCCCCTGGACAGATCAGTTTGGATGGGCCACCATATGGATGAATTGGGATTGTGTGTATTGATATTAGTTTTATCCCATGAATTTTTTGATAGTACCACAAAATATAAACCCATTTTAAGGCATGTAATTTTCACAATGTGAAAAATAGTGGATAGGTGTCCATGGGCTTCCATGCAGTTTGGCCCATTTTCATTTTGGACCATCTCTGGCCTTCCAAATCAACTCTTCCTACAATAAAATCACCAAAACAAGTAGAATTTAACTATTTAGTAGTGATAAATATTAAATAATTTAATAAAATGGTATTTTAAATTTTTTATTAAATTGGGAATTTTGAATAAAATAGTTTAAAATAGTGGTGTAAGGGTGAAATAAAGTAGTGAATCGCGGTGTGATCACTAGACAATCAAGAAAATTTTCCAACTAAATATTAGTAGTAGCCCACTAATTCAAGAAAACTATGAATTTATGTTACATTTTTTGTTCTTTTCCATTATTTAACAACTTTTATTTTATAAGGGTCAATAGTTATGCCTTCTTTGGAAACAATATGTCCATGGAAAAAAATTGCAACCAAAATTCACCCTTGTAAAATTTCTCTTAAATTTTCTTTTCTTTTAATTTATATAAAATAACCCTTAGGTGTCTCTAATGTTCCTATTTAATTTTAGATTATATCAAAATTTCATAAATAAACACAACCATAAACTTGTCCAAGAAATCATGAAAAATTTTATTCATAATGTCCATAAATACAACAGGTTCATTAGATAAACCAAATGTCATAACTATAAACTCATAGTGACCATATCTAGTTTTAAATGTGGTTTTTAGAATTTATTCTTCCTTAAAATTCAAAAAATGGTACCCTGAACTCAATTCAACCTTTGAAAAATACAGAGCTCCTTAGAGCTGATCAAAAAAATCATTGATATGAGGTAAGGGATAATTGCTCTTAACAGTGATGTTCTTGAAGGAGCTATAATCAGTGAAAAGTCTCATTGAACCATATTTATTTTTAACAAACAAAATAGTATCACCCCATGGTGAAGTTTTATGTTGTATTAACCCTTCATTTAAAAACTCCTACAATTTTTTCAATTCTAAAAGTTCCACTGGATTTATTCAATAAGGGGGTTTAGAAATAGGCTTAGCATCAGGTACTAAGTCAATAGTAAACTCAATATCCCATTCAAGAATAACACTAGTAAAATCATCAGGAAATACATCCATGTATTCATCTACTACTGTAACACCACTAATTTTAACAGTTTCTTTATTTTCAACAATATTAGCTAGGTAACTTTCACTTCCATCTCCAACCAATTTCTCGTCTTCTTGGTAAGTTATAAAAGGCAGAAATTAATGAACACAAATTTCTTAGATCTGAAATCTATCTTATCATAATAAAATAAAATCCAATCCATACCAAGAATGATATAAAACTCGGTTATGTCCAGTTCAACAAGATTTGTAAGAAATACCATCCCACTAATAATAATAGGAAGATTTTTATAAATCTTGGTTGATTTAATACTTCCACCTAGAGTTTTAACCAAAAGTTATATCTTAATTTCATGAGGTGATATTACCAATTTAGTTTAAAATTTCTCATAAATTAAATAATGCAAAGATCTAGAGTCAAATAGGGTATTTCTATGATTCGGATAAACTAGTAACATACATATAACTACTTCATTTGATGTCCCAACATCAACTGTAATAGTATAAAATGTATTTTCTACACCTTTTTATTTTTGATCATGATGATTTAAATCCTATTAAAATAAATTTATAAATAAATTATCATAATGACCCAACTCATTGAAACTAAAAAACCTCATTGTTGTATAGATATTGGTCACCCCATTCTTCAGTTATTCATGACACTTTTCTTTATAATCATGAGCTCTGTGACCAAACTGACCACACTGGAAATGCTTCCAAGATCCCATAAAACATTCCTTGAAATGTTTTTTTCTACACTTGGAACATTTTGGGGGCTTACATATGGAATTATTTTCTGGTTTTTTCTCTATTACCAATAACCTTGACATTTTCTTAATGTTTTCATATTGATAAACGTGTGTGTTTACAAAATCCATCTCAGCTTTCTCATAACAACTAACCACTTTCTTGTAGCTTTTAAAATCTTGTGCAGCCAATTCTCTTAGTAAACTTGGTTTATACCCTAAGTAAAATCTATTAATTTTACTATTAGTTTCTTGAATAAAATCTATCTATAAGGCCCCGGCCTTAAACCTTACTTAATATTGAACTAAATGAATAATTCACATTGAGGATCTTTTCAGGTTTAGAGTTTTATATAATTAGAACATAACTATTACATCTCAAAAGATTACAAAGTAGACACTTCTACTAAGTTTCCATAATAGAAAAAAACTCTTAAAAAGAAACATGTCTAGTTTCATGTTTTATATAGCATGACATTCCCTTGATCCCATCCTTGACCTTATTCCACATTAAGTCCTGTGAAAAACATTTCAAAAAAACTTGGGGTGAGCATAAAAAGCTCAGTAAGGGATACACAAAGAATGAAAACTGTTAGTTTTTCAAACATCAAGTAAACCATGTATACTCTATCAAAGTAATGCCTTTACCTTCATGAAGTAGTAAAAACTCTTCACTGAATAAAGTATAATTACTTACCTTTTTGTAACCAAAGGATTACCATAAAACCCATATAAATAACACATAACATATATAAAGGTAACTTGGGACATAAACATACTTAAGTGGAATAACCATACGGTCGACTTCCACACATATCACTTAATAGAATAGCCATACGGCCAATTTCCAAACATACTTAATGGAATAGCCATACGGCCGACTTCCATACCCAATGCATTGGAGGTTATAACGTAACCACCCGTCCTGGTATTCACGGCACCACCCATCATATGGTTTATCATGTAACCACCCGTCAAATGTCCAAGTACCAATATAAAATCATAAAACATAAAACCAATATAAAGGAATGATAACATTTCAACATTTCAATCACAATATATCATAATAGAATCCTTTATCAAAACCATTTTCAATACCAAAATACATAAAAGAGTATATGGTATTTATTTTATTTTAAAAACATTACGGCTTGTTGAGGAAGCCAAAGACCAAATAATACTCGCGGCGGCGGAAAAGGTCGTTGTCACCGCGTACGTTAAAAAAACATTCCTTTTTGTCGTTTAGTAAAACGATTCGTAGAAAAAGATTCCTTTTGTATAAAAGTAAAAGTCAAAGGGGTTTATACACCGTATAAAATAAAGTTGTGTATAAAACGAAATATGCCTCAATTAAAGGAGATTGAGACGAAGTCCCTTACGTCGGGTCTGACTTGACTCGATCGTTCTTTAACATCCTGAATAATAAACTTGAGTTAATTTCTACTTGATTAAGAACCTTTTTAAAGTTCATTATTCCTTTTATATCACTTATTTCCATGTTATAAACATTATGTAACCATTTAAGTTAATAATGTTTTTTCTGTCGATATTTGGTTCTTAAGTCGAAAGTGGACTTCTTACAATTACATGTTGTTCGTGTGGTCAAAGGTTCTTTATATCAAGAATGTCATTACTGATTTGGATATCATATATATCATATATATCCAGAATATACATGTATTTATAATATTACATAATAATTTATAGGTAATAAATGAAATGCACCGTTCATGGAGACGGTAATCTGTACGTACGCATGAACGTTACTTTCATTTCTTTGTCATATTAATGGAATTAAAACTAAATGAGAGGTATGTATATTTTAATTCCAGAATTATATTAATCATTTATATATATAATTCATTATATATATATCCATTATATACATGTACTTTTAATAGTACATTACATTTGGGGATAAGAAATGAAATGCACCGTTCATGGAGACGGTAAGTCGTACGTACGCATGAACGCTACTTTCATTTCTATCTCATACTTTAATGGAAAGAAATAATAATGATATAGAGGTATATTATAATTCCAGTATAACATCATATAGAATAACTTTAAATCCATCCTTTACACGTCCCACATATGGCATTAACGAATCACATCACTTTGAGGGGGCGGTAGTCCGCACTTCCTTAAATGAAGATATCGTGTTTACCCATAATGGAAACCATAAAGGTATGCCCAAAATGAAAAATACAGAAGCTTAAGGAAAACATAAACATATTATATATCATATATAAATATAGTGTCATCTTAATGGCCACCTTTGAAGGTGTTAAAAGAATGTTGAACAATCATCATTTCGGGAGGCAGAAATTCGCCATCCACGGAAACAGTATGTTCTTTAACCATTAGATGTAGTTGTGTGTAAGTGTAGCTAGAATCCTTCTTATAAAAACATCCTAGTATATTGAGGATACTGGATTTGTTACAAAAGAAAAGAATAAAAAGAGTTTAGGGGGTTAGAGAAGTAAAATAAAACAAAAGGACTCAAAAGAAGGCATTACCTTAAAATCGGGTAACTCCCCTTGGTTTGAGATCAAAGGCTTCCTTGGGAAGACTTCTGCCCAAAGAGAGGCTTCAAGGAGTAATATAGGGATGTGGAGAACCAAAATGGGCAGGGTTTGGCCGAGCCAAAGGCTTTGGGAGTGTGGGTAAGGAGGTAGAGGTGGGGGCCTTTTATAAGAGGAGAGGAGGGGCACTCTTGGAAAGTAAAGAAAAGTCACTTTATTTTAAAATGGTATTCGGATTTAAGAGGTCCCACATTGATTTATTTCGAGTATAAGGTGATAAGGGTTCGAATTCCACTCATCCAATAGGTTTTGTACATGTGTAGGTCTTAGATATTACATTATCTTTCCATTTTATTTAAATCGTTAAATAATGAGGTCATCACTGCATCATCATGATGTCATAAATAATTTAGTTTATTTAATGTATAAAAATTATAAAAAAAATACTATGATGTAGGAAATCATTTTAGATTTCCAATAATTATTTATAGTTAAAAATATGACTTGTATAACCCCATGTAAAAATTGTTTTAGTAAAACATCTCATGTGTGTGTCATTTTTACTTTAACATTAAATAAAAAGTTATTTATGTCATTTCCCAACCAAAGTGGCTCCATGGGGTCCCCAAGTTGACCCATGGCTTGTATTGGTCGGCCATGACACATACAATAAGTTTAGGACATGTTCCAAGCTCATCTCATATTATTAAAACATTATTTTTACCTTAAACTACACTAATTACCTCTAATCGCGATTAAAAACTTAATAAGTTACTATTCACCAAAAAATTATTTTAATCTCATTGAACCACATTTTAATTCTTAATGACAACAATGTATGTCGGATTTTTGAAATTCAAAACACAGAAGTGGTAAAATTTCATTTAAACGAAAAATCAGTTTTTATAAGTACCACTTAGTGGTTTCACTATTCATCAAAAATTGAAGTTTTTCAGAAAAATACCAAAAATTCACCCTAAGCTATATTTTATATTATGAATTCAAAAATGAAGTCCATTTTACAAAATTCACAACATATAAGTTGCATTAATTAATTTAATAATTAATTCCCGCTGTCAGAGCAAATAGCGTGTTTTTATGAAACAATAAGTATTAAAAGATTGACACTAGTTTAAGTTCGTTTTCAAAGTTAAATTAATTCCAACAACCACTATTGGATTTAATGGTAAAAATATTTTCTAATTTCCCTTTAAAATCAATTCAAATGATAATCTAATCATATAAATAAATTTGATTAAAAAGAGGTTTTGAATTAAAATACAACATTTTACACTATTCATTAAAAAAATGAACTTTATCGGAAAGATACCAAAAATTTACACAAAGTAAATTTTGATGTTCCGATTATAAAGAAGAGTTATATTTGGTCCAATAGAATGTATAAGAGTGATCAAAACTATATTTAATGACGGTTCTCCATCAAAAGGTGATAAGTGAACCTTTAGTGAAAATTAGGGTATAAATGCCTAAAATTGAATTCTTTCCATATTTTAAGCCTTTATCTTTTATTGGATAAATGTAAAAACATTTAAAAAACATATATAATAATATTTTAGTTATTTATATCGATTCCCGCCAGTACAACGGCTACGTGTTAACTAAAATAATATTATTTTATTACTAGTGTGCAACGTAAGTTTTCAAAAAAACTCATCGTTGCGTATCGAGTACGCTATCGAACGTAGAAACCCCTTTTAATTAAAATTAATATTTAATTCGTAAATATTAATAAATATGAAAATTATTTATTCTTTATTTACCAGGGATGTTACACTATCACATATCTGGAAAATATTGTGAAGTTTACTTCATATAAATCTATAGAATCTTCATATTTTTTCCTAAATTCGAGGAATTGTTTTTCCATCTTGAGTCAAACAAACTTTAAGAAATATTTCTCAAGGAAAATATTTATAAATGTTTCTCATTGCATGAAATTAATATCATATTTCTCTCTAGTATTCTTAAACAAAGACCATCATCGATTAGCTTCACCTTCAAAATTATAGACATAAAGAGTTACCTATTGACGTTCTAAATATCCCATGGCATCAAATATCTTCTCCCAATCATTGATCCATCCTTCAGATACCAAAGGGTAAGATGATCCACTGAAATATGGGGGATGTTTCCTTGTGAAATGCTCCATAATACATATGTTTCATAATGGTAGATTGGGTTCTTCTCTATCATGTATACCACCACCATTTATAGCTTGTGTCAACTGATTAATCACTATAAAAAAACTATTCTGTTCCAGTTATGACCATCTCTAGATTCTGATTTGGAAGGATATATTCCTCTTTATTACTTCCCACTATAGCTTCCCTATTTCCTCTATGAAAAACCATTATAAATAGAATTATTTTAGATGAATAAAAATGGTAATCTTTAAATTATATATCATTTTAACTTAACTATAAGGTAAAATCTTTTAAGGTCATGCTATTAACATTATCCTAACCTCTAAAGTTATCTAAACCTTCCTCTTATACCAACTATAAGGAACCATCCTTAAACATAATATAATCTTGAATTTTAGTCAAGAATTTACTTTCTTAAAATTTTAGTATCTTTATAGTTTTAGAGTTTTAGATAATTAGGTCATAAGTCATACATTACAAAACCATATAATACAAAGTTGAAACTTTCAATTAGTATCCATGTTTTCCACCATATAAAACTTTTTAAAACAAAACATATTTCTTTCATGAAAACTATTCATGACATTTAACTTAACTTCATCATTTTCTTTACCCATACTATGAAAAACATTTAAAAACATGGTATGAGAACAAAAAGAAAAGTAAGGCATATAAAATAAATGAAACTATTAGTCCAATGAAAACATGAAAACGCATAAAATATTTACCTTTACATCAATGTTATTTGAGAAAAATAAATAAAACATTTTCATATAAAACACACCTATTTTTTTAAATAAATACTTTAAATCCCATAGAAATCAATTAAAAACCCTTCTCAATAACTTAGATAATCACATTCATAATTCATTTTAAACTCATGTCAAAAAAAACTAGAGCCCAGTTAAATCTATAGGAGAAACCCTTTGGTAAATCCATCCTTCTTTCCTATTAAGACAAAGAAAATTACCCAATGAATTGGAGAACTATTTGGGAACACCCATCATTTAAGTGATAATGGTATCACATGGTGTTATCTGGGCCACCCCATCATATAAGTTGTAATGGGCTCACCCGGTGATATCTAGGTTGCCCCATTGTATAAGCCATAATGGGCTCACCCGTCGTTATTTGGGCACACCCATTTCTCATGTATAATGATCAAGTATTATATGGTGAATAAAAAAAATTATGCTTGAACTTTTCCATCATAAAACATTTTAAAAACTCTTTTAAACTCATGATAAAATCACTTTTGGATATCAAAATACCCTTTTCTTTTGAAACCCCATTTTTAATATAAAAATAACATTTTATTTTGTAAATAAATTTTAAATACCAAAATACCCAAATAAAAGGAAATGGGGTTTTTCATTTAAGGAAACATTAAATATATCAAATGAATATAGAAATAAAATAATGTTATAAGGTAGAAAAAAATTTGTTGATGATGTGTACATTAAGAATATGACATTCCTTTTTTCATTTGTCAAAACATTCTATATAAAACCTTTAAAAAATATTAATTTTAAAAATAATTGAAAATAAAGGTAAAAATAGTCATAAAATTTAATTTATAAACATTTTATGTACATATAAAAACATTAATAAAATTATTTTAAAAAATTGGACACGAAAGAGAAAGAGAGGTTGAAGGAAAACTTCAAAATAGGATTTACTTAGAAGAAATGTCCTTTTTCACTTTATAAATATTTCAATCATAATACCCATGAAATAATAACATTAAATATATTAAAAATCATGATAAAGGATAAATTCAGGATATAACATGTCAAAGGGGTTGTATATATGCATTATAAAAGATTAAAGGTACATAACATCAAGATATGCCTCAATAAAAGGAAATTGAGATGAAGTATCTTACCATGAGTATGATTCATCATGAGTGTATTTATATTACTGAAAAATAAAATTAGGTTAATTATTCACTTTATTTAGAACATTTTTCAATTATTCAGTTACTTTTATTTCAATTATTAACAAGTTATATACAATTACTTAGTCAATTAAGTTTAAGTCGGATGTTTTGACCATATTCGGCTTATGTGTTAAGAATGAATTTGGTAGGTTGACTATAGTCAAAGAGGACATTATTTAAACATATAAAAAAAATAATCATGAAATAATTATTAAATTTATACATAAATTATACTTTTAAAATAAATCCTAGATTATGGTTATGAAAAATGAATTAACGTTATGATCATGGAAACAGTAGGTCGTATGTGCGCATGGGTAACATTTCCATTTTTCAATGCTTATTATAGAAAAAGGGTAAGTAAAATTTATATTTCCAGAATGATAATAATATCTTAAATACCATATTATTTAAATATATATACTTATATATATAATTATTGTGATGTGGTGATGAAAAAATGACTCATATCGCTTCGAGGAGGAGGTAGTTCACACGTCCATGAACGACATTATCATTTTTTCAGTGAGTGAAAAGGTAAGAAAGAAAAGGATATATTGTACTTACAGAATGATAAATATTTCATGAATATCATAAATATTTCATGTATTTTATGAAAATTTATTATATTTATCCTTATTACCTTTCACCTAATGTTGTAGTGAAAATGAATCACAACGCTTCACAAGGAGGTAGTCTGCCATACACGCGAGCAATGTTATCGTATTCCTTGTGTATTGCAATATAAAAAGGTTGTATATGATATAATGACTCAAAAGGTATAATTATGTTATAAATATCATACATAAACATTAAATCCATCATCATACCTATAAAATCCTTCCCCTTTCCATTGTCTTAAGAATAGGCAGAGATATCACTAGGCCTTAGGCGACATCCCCAAGACACCAAAGGTTGGAAATAAATGCCAAAGGATTCATAATAGTTTGGGGGGATATTTTCCATTTGAAAATTAAATAACCAAACCAATAATAAAATAAACAAAAAATCGCTAAATGATACATGAGAAAAAAGTAGTACAACTCAAAGTAATACCAACTGGAAACAATACCAAACTACAACCATTAACCATATCAAAGTACAAAGAGGAAACCAAAACCAACAACCCAAAGACAAACAAGACATCCAATAGAAACTACCAAAAATCTCTAATCTCCAACAAAACAATCCATACCTAAGGTATCATGATGCATCACTAAATAAATGATATACCTTTCATTTACTTATGTCTCAATAAACAATATCTACAAATGCACCAATGTTCCCAATTAGGGGGTGAATATAAAACTCAGTAGTATTTCCCCAAATGAAGTATCTACTCATTCAACTAGGATAGAACATGTTAAAATGTTTATATAAAACAATTTAAAATAGTTTATATCAAATACAAAACCATTTCTAAGAAAAACTGTTTTCCATGGAATGCAACAAAACAACACATTAAACCAATTTCTCAAATCCATTTGGAAAACCCAATAAATTATCCACACCCACCCACACATGAATTCTCTAGTGAAAATTTCATACTAATGAATGGTGTCTTGTTGATCTATCAAGTAATCACAAGGTAACCATATATCAAGTGACCCAATAGAACACACCCCTTTTATAGGGTCACGTCATTGTACCCCAATGGTACACACCACATATCCAGTATCATGTAAATGAAATGTACTCACACTGAACATGTATTCCAAATACCATGTCAATTAAAAAATACCAATATGTTTCAATAAAACAATAATTTTATTCAAAACATTTTCCAACCAATTTTCCATTTCATCAAATATAGACCACTATTTTAAAATCATCATTTAACAATTTCACTTTCCAGAAAATAACTAATTTCTACAATTCCACAAACTTTAACTAAAGAGGGTTTACAACAACTATTTCACATCAATTTCACAATTCAAACCAATAAAATCAATAAATTTGAAATAAATCCTTTAAGTTATAATAATAGGGGTCAAGAGTGAATCCACCTACCTCACAAACTTAAATGAAAACAAACAATGATGTAAATTCTTCAACAAACTTGGATTATATTTTACAAAACCCTCCTTAGATATTGTTCCCTGTCATCCAAACAATCATATCTTAACATGATTAACATAACACAACATGGATCTATCCACAATGGATTAGGTCGATGAATCCAAGAGAGGGAATAAGAATAAATCTTAGGAAAACCACTAAGAATGAACACTTTCCAAGGAATATGGCCTCCAACACATCAAGATTATCTAAAGGATTGCTACTATATCAAAGGGAAAGGTCTCCACAGCCTTTGGGAGGAGTTTAATTTGATATAGGGTCAGATTAAGGGGGAAATAGTTGTTTAATAGGTGATTTGGATTAGATTCACAAAATTAGGATCGTGTTTTTAACACCACATGGTTAGGGAACACTATTAGGGAAATCATAAACTAACCATGCATTAGCCACCACCTCAAAACACCCCTCACATAGTTTTCTCACACAATTAGACAAACCATGTGCCAACCATGATTAATCCCTCTATCCCGCTTTGAAGATTTTCTCCTAGATGGTTGCGCGGTTTGGTCAAACTGTGTGCTAACTGTGCACAAACCCAATTCCCATTATTTCACCTTGCACGGTTTATTGGAGGTGTTTCATGGTTTCCATTAACTGTGATCAGACTGCGAACCTCTATAAAATCCCCAAAAACATGCCAGAAATTCTCTAAACCTTCCCAAATATAACCCAATTACTTTCTATACTTCAAATATATAAATAAAGTATTAATTTCTAGAAACCAAGGGCACTAAATTCTCCTCAAAATTAGCCTTTCTATCTATGTAAAGTTGAAAACCACCATTGGTCTGAAAATTTCAGGCCATTTCTCAACCATTTCCTTCTCACATTCCCATGTTTCTTCCTAAATCTGACCATGCTACCATAAAATACACACTTGACAGATTCTTTTACCATGAAAGACTTTATTTTTCTATCCAAATTTCACACTAGAACATGAACCAACATAGCATCTGACTCTATGTCAACATGATCCCATCAAATCACATGGTTAGGATTATTTAGATACTAATTCAACTAAGATACATGAAACACATTATGCACTAAACTGAACCTTGGGGAAAATCCAACTAATATTCCACCTCATCAACTAATTCAAGTATCTCAAAAGGGAATATGTATTGAGAAGATAACTTGTCCAACATCCCAAAACAATGATCCCCAAGACTTGGAGAGATTATTAGGAACACATGATTACTCACCTCGAACAAAAATGGTCGTCGATGATGATTTGAATACGATTTATGATGACTCTGA
The DNA here is from genome assembly GCA_963277665.1 of Viscum album. Classification (NCBI taxonomy): domain Eukaryota; kingdom Viridiplantae; phylum Streptophyta; class Magnoliopsida; order Santalales; family Viscaceae; genus Viscum; species Viscum album. The sequence continues at coordinate 1,257,068,597 of OY728153.1, read as the reverse complement.
GTCGTTTTCAACCTCTTTTGGATCAATTGAATCTTCTCCATTGTCTCTTTCACAAGTATTTTTCAAACCAGTGAAGTCTCACCTATTTCCACCTAAAAAAGTATAGAACGAAAAGGAAACCCATACAATGATTCAAAAGGATCCATATTTATCAAGTCTTGGTAACTATTGTTATACGATAACTCCACTAATGGTATGTGCTCCTCCCACAAGCCACCAAAATCTATTACACAAGCTTTAAGAATGCCTTCTAATATTTTTATCATCCTTTCAGATTGTCCATCCATTTGAGGATGATACGTTGTATCCATAGTCAACTGAGTCCCAAGGTCTTGCTGTAAGGATTTATAAAAAATAGATGTAAACATTAGATCTCAGTCTAAAACTATTGAAACTGGTACGCAATGAATCCTTACCACTTCTCAAATATAGATTTTAGATGATTCTTATACCATATTAAATCCATGAATTAGGATAAAATGTTCTGACCATGTGATTTGATCTACTATAACTCATATGGAATCATGTTTTTGAACTATCCTTAGGATACCTATCACAAATCCATGGATATCTACACCCATTTCTAAATAGGAATAGGTAAGGATTTCAACATACCCATTGACCGTTGGTTCTCTACCTTAACTTGATGACAGGTAAAGATCTCAAAATGAACTTTGTCACCTTATTTTCATTCCAACCCACCAAAATCGAGATTTAAATTCCTTATAAATATTTTGTATTTTAGGATTAATATCCCATATTAAATGGTGGTAATCATGAATAATTTTTCCTGAAAATCCATATGTATGACCATCTGATCTCAAAAACATAACATTGATCCTATTTTAAGCTTCCATACCTTGATGTTCTCCCAAATGTTGAATTTTTACTTCATATAAACACCTTCAAAATTATATTTTTATGCATCTTTAACCTTCTTTACCAAATGGGAAATAAAATAAACTAAAAATAAAAATAAAATATTACCTGGGTCATCACAATCTGATTTCATGTAAGCTAACACCGACAATAACTACCATTGATATGAAGACTCTTTCACCAACTAACTATGTGAATTTCTTCTTAATGTATATACCATAGAATTTCCTTTACCCAGAGTATACATCAAGTCAAAATCAAACATCTAACAATACTTCATCCATATTGTTTGTCTCAGGTTAAAATCTCTTTATGATAAAATATGTTTCAAACTCTTATGATCCGTAAACACTAAAAATTTCTCACCAAAGAGGTAATGATTCCAAGTCATCAAATCATGGTCTATAATAGCTAATTCCAAATCATGTGTTAGGTAGTTCTTCTCATGTGATCATAAATTCTGTGATCCATAAGGAAAAAAATGATCTCCCTACATGAGAAAACATCTCAACCCAAATCCTGAAGCATCACAATACACCACATAACCTTGTCCTAATTCTAGAAATATCAAGATTGTTATTGATGTAAGGAAAACTTTAATATCTTCAAAATACTTTTATAATTACTTGTTCTGTTGGAATAGAATGTTTTTCTTTTCAAATATTTCATTGGTGAATCTAGTCATGACAAGTCAAGAACAAAACATTGATAATAACTAGTAAATCTAAGGAAAATAAGAATCTAAAAGACTTTATTTGGTAGTTTCCAAGAGATCACAGCCTTTATATTTTCTAGATCCCTAGAAACACCCTTTTTAGAGATAACTGAGCCAAGGAAACATACCTATTGTATCCAAAAATTATAGATTGAAAGTTTTGTATACAGACAATGATCCCACAAAATACCCAATAATACCACCAAGGGTTTCTCATTATCAGACCTTGTCCTTGAATACATCAATATGTCATCCATAAACACCACCACAAAATAATCTAGATACCTTTGAAATATTTGATTCATCAATTACTTAAATAACATTGGTTCATTCTTAAGACCTAAAGGCATAACCATATACTCATAATGTCCATATCTACTTCTGAAAGTTATCTTTGGAATATCCTCCTTCTGAACCTGCAATTGGTGATATCTCAATCGTAAGATAATTTTAGAGAACCACTGGTCTCCCATCAATTGATCAAATAGATCATCAATACATGTAAGAAGATATCAATTCTTTGTCATAACTTGGTTAAGATTACAATAATACACACAAATCCTTATGGTTCCATCCTCCTTTTTCACAAACAAGACCGGTGCTCCCCACATAGACGTACTAGGCAAAATGGATCCATTTCTTTCCAACTCTTCCAATTGGACTTTCAATTCACTTAATTTTTTCAATACTATACAATAAGACAAGAGTGATATAGGATTGGTCCTTTGTAAGATATCAACTGTAAACTCTAATTCTCTTATAGGAGGAAACCCTGAGAAATTATTAGGAAACGCAACAGGAAACTAATCAATGACTATTGGAAATCCTTTATTCTCAATATCATCCACTAATTCCAAGTTCAACACTAACAACTAGTACAAGATGCTTCCAAGAATTGATACCAACAATCATATTCCACTTTATTTTACATTCTGATATCCCCTAAAGAGATTTGCAGTGTCATTATCCATTATAAAGGTATCCATTAAAGTATAATAGTCAATGTGATCTTTGAGAGTTTTCAACCAATATATACCTAGGATTATTTCATAGACATCCATCTCAAGTACAGATAAATCCAAAATCAATTCAACTAAATCAATAGTTATAGAACATGCTTTGAACATAAAGGCTTGAAATTCTCTTTGGCCAAGAGGAGTTTGAAGTTTCAAAACAAAAGGCATCATCTCAACATGTAAAAACAAAATATTAATAAAATGATAAGAAATAAATGAATGGGATTCGTCTATATAAAATAAATATTTAATAAGGGTATAATCACTTTCTCAGCTCCATACAATTTCTTACTCACTGCACTTTGGTCTTTATTAGCCTGTTCAGATTGCACTTCTTGAGGAGTCATGGGGTTCTTAGATTCACCATGGCTAGCTCAATTCTACCGATGATAATTATTAGGATGGCCTCATCCCATAAAATCATATAACGTCTACAAAATATGAGATGTGTCCTAAGAACCCAACCTTGGATCACGATGACAATAGTACTAAAGAGTCCCTATATGGTTACAATTGTTACATGCTCTAGGTGGTGATAGATAATCTTGCTTCATGTGATCAATATAACCACACTAAAAGAATCCATTATTACTCTTTGGTTTAGACGGAAGATTCACTGATCCATTTGTCTAATTCAGTTATACCACTTCCTTGGAAATAGGTTTCCCTCTTCCACTTGTTCTCAGCATTAGAGTTCCCACCATTTATTATAGGTATCAATATGCTTCCTCCACTTGTAGTTCTTGAGATGTCCCTTTCTTCCACTATCACTCTATTGATCATATCTGTATAATCCATTATAAAAATCATGAAAATATTCTATAGAATCTATGGGCCCAACCCTAATTCAAAAATGTATTCTTTCAAGGATGAACTTGTAGCAAATTTAGGTGAAAAACAAACTAAATTAGTAACTTTATCCACATACTCTATCACTAAGAGGCTTTCCTTCTTCAAGATGAAAATTTTCATTATTCTAACAATCATGAAAGTATGAGGATGTAATTATTTGTTGAATAATTCTAAAAAATCCTCCCATTAAATTCCTTATTCTAATTTAGCCTGAACTACTAAATTCCACCATGGAAATTCTAGATTCTCCAACATGTACATTGACAACTTGAATTTCAGCTCAGCTGGCATGTCTAGAAAATCAAATATTTGATTCATCATATTCATCCAAACATATTATTTTTATGGTTCCAAGTCACCCTGAAAGAGGAGTGGATTCTATTTATGGAACATAATGGAATGATCCACTTTCCATGGTTTAACCCTTATATTCCCTCAATCCACCACTTGAAAAGCTTATAAAATACTCTCAACCAGCTATTGATTCACTTGTGGTTCAGGTGAAACCACATTTTTGGAAGCCTCTTCTGGTTGGTTTCTATAATGCCTAACTAGTTCCATTTTATATAACCACAAGAAAATGTTATTTAGTATCACTATCTAACAACTGAATTCTTATAAATTTAAAATTTACTAATTCACACATATCATAACAACACTTTCCAAAATTCTACATTTTTCCACTTTCAAACCAATTTTAAAAATTCAACCATGCTATTTAAAAATCAAATCATTTCAAACCATTTTCAAAAATCAACACTTTTTCACAAAATCAAAAATAATTACTCAAAATGAAATATGCAATCCTAGTGGAAAGTCATTTCTATTAATGCATGTCAAGTTATTCTCATCGGATAAGCCCATGATAATGAGGTAAAAACTTCTATAAGTGTCTCAAAACACTTAGGCACCCAACTCCCTAGTAACATGAGGTTCAGCATAAATAGGTTAGTTATGCCTCTTTATGATCAACATTTCAAGATATGACAATCTTACTCTTTTCTACTATCTCAACTCAAAGACTAATCAAGAATGGTTTTTCAACTCCAAGACCGAAAAACCAATACCATTTTCCTCAAAATGAAAGACAGATCAGCCAATAATAATACCATTTATAACATCTCACCCCACACCATTGGCTTGAGAAGAGGTGAAGACATTACTAGGCCTTAGGTGACATCCCCAAGACACCAAAATCTGGAAATAAATTCCAAGGGCTTCATAATAGTTTGGGGGATGATTTTATCTTTGAACATAAAAAACCAACCCAAGAATACAATAACCAAACAACCACTAAATTATGCATGAGAAGAAAGTAATACAAATCAAAGTAATTCCAACAAGAAACAATACATCCACAACCCCCTCCCCACAAGGAGTACCCCTCCTAGGCAAGAAATGAGAGATGAGTGATGGTGACACTCGCTTCATGCCCCTGGTAGACCTCGGGTTGGAGACTAGAACCAAGGGTATAGTAAACACATAGATGGGAGGCATTACCCTCTAAGAGAACACATATGAAAGAGAGAGATAAGAAATATTCCAAACAACTCCTACTCATACTAAAACATAAAATAAAGACCAAGTACATATATGTAATGATGTGCAATAACTATTACCACTGAAGGGAAAACTAAAAATAACAAAAGAAAATTAAAGACGTTAATGACCAAAAAGTTCAAATAGCTCATGATAAACCCCAAGCTAGTAGTAACCAGCCTGATCTCTAACCTTCTCCAATTGACCTAAAAAAATTTATATATACGTAAGGTGAGTATAACAGTATACTCAGTAGGATCCTCCCTAGAGCCTCTCCTTCAAAAGGTAAAGAAATAATGCTAAAGCACAGTGACCAATAAGTGAAACTAACTCATCTCCTAAATAGGTATACTAAGTTCCCATCCTCACCATGGATACTCTCAATAAGTATTGAATACAAGAGAATATAATATAATAAATAATATCAAGGGTACCCCACTACTGTTTCCCCAATGGTTTGTTACTCTACCCTAATGTCACACGTCCTAAGCATCTCTCTCCAAAAAGCCTAGACTACAGACACCTAGGCAAAGCACCACAACATGTACCTCATGAAACACCCCACCACTTCCATATAACAAAATTAACTAGGTATTTTTAGGTATCCACCATATCCCATATAATGTGCACCATACATCAGGTATTATACCTCAAGTCATCACAGCCCATACACTGAGTAAGGATCCTCAATCCATCACAGATTATACACATTATACCTATATTATTCCTTAGGAAACTATATCTAGAATACATGTGTGTGAAATAACCACAATCCATTACGTCCCTCTAAACACATATATATGGGGAACACTAACCGCAGTGCATACCAGTAAAATAAACTACCAAGAGAAGAGAGAGGGGATAAAGGGGGTAGTCAGCCTACCATCCTCCCACTAGGATATTGGGGAAAACACCCCCCCCCCCCCCCACACACACACACACACAGGGCTGAGAATCCCCGTGGTTAACATTTTCCTAACCAACAGGGTGGAGTAGCGTATAAAAACACAAAAATTTACAAGATATAATATATCTCACAACCACACTATGTGAATAACCTATTCTTAGACTCAACTACATCTAATGTCTCTCAGACTCTTGGCTGCCACCACTAAGACCAGATATCCTATAAGCACACAACTATTTAAAGAGCTGAATTAAATTATTTTATTCTTTTTCATAAGTTTCACTTTATATTAATTAATTATTTAACCATCAATTAACCATTAACATTTTCCATATTACATTATATTAGCACCACAAAAAAGTTTCATGCCCTCTAGGAATAATCAAACTGAGTCCACGGATTCTAAGAATTATAACCTCGACATTGCATCCCAAAAATCCCCAACCCCATGGGTTAAAATTTTATTCATTTATTAACATTATCACTTTCCATATTACTAGGTACTCTTGGAAAACATCCTAAGATACAAAAAAAGGTATACAAGCAAGCACATACATCTCCCTTAAGCATTTGGGAATGGAAAGAAGATAAAAAAACAACCTTGATGTCTTCCAAACAACAGATTCAAAAAATAATCCAACTTTCTTATCAATGGGTAAGCCCAACTTCAACCCATTCGATCATCCCAGGTGCCATCCCTGACACCCACATGCATATCCTGATGCATCCCATCATCAAAAGCATCAAAGTATGCCACAATAATTGGGCATCCCCACCCCATAACCACAAGATCCCTCTAGGATTAGCCATCCCAGTCTCACATCACATATGGGCCTCCTCACCCCATATACTGCAACATCCCTCCAGGCTCATCCATCCTAATCTCACATCACTAGCATCAGGAAACAAACATAATAAGAAAAAGGGAAATAAGGCCTTCAAAACAATCCATTCATCCTTCTCACACAATAAGGTATCATAGCTCTAAAGAACAAGACACTTGGAATTTAAAAGAAAGAGGGAAAATCAGGCCCTACAAAGTAATTATATTTTATCACACAACTGATTCTTATTCCATATTGAATTAATTGGTTCATTATTCGCATGTTCCAACTATGGGAAACCTAAGCAGTAGGATAGAATAATTTTTCAAAAATTAATTAAACAATTAATTTAACATGATGTTAATCCCTTTATCAACAAACATCAACATGATTCACATCATTATTCAAGTCCATTAACACATGGAAGGCCAATTTATTTAAACATGCTCACAACATTATAATTACAACACACTGGATTCATTAAAAGCCTCTTTAATATTTTATCCAATTAATTAACAATTAAATCAAGCTTCGCGTTCTTTACCAATTTCTATTAAGAACAATATGTTAATACAAGAAATTCATAGATATCACACTATCTAGAAAATCAATAGGAAAACTATTATCATGGTACAAAATAACAACATTGTCATGCGATCGATATCAATTCTTTAATATGTTTCATGTAATTATTAGGTTAATTTCACTACTATACAAGGGGATAAATCATGTTGGATATATGATTTCATGTAAAATATAGAGAAGCAACAAATCCACTACCTCCAAAAAGGTTTCGATGTTCATTTCACGAGAACAGAACAATGTTGCGGATCTCGATCGCCTCTCCCGCAAGAACTTGGATCACCACAGATTGCCACAAATTGAAGAAAAAAGCTCAATGATTTATTTCTATTGAAGGAATCCCTAAAATTCCTGGAAGAGAGATATTGGATGTTAGAAAATGAGGGGAATTGATACAGATATAGGGTTTTTGAAAAACCCGAGTAGTTGAAACATTATAAAACATACAGCATTGAAGATTTACACGATGTGTAATCCCCTTTCACATCTTGTAATCCTTAGGTTTATGTTTCTATCAAAAACGCATTGAATTTTATTATTTAACCCTGAAAATTTTTATTTCATGAAGCTGACTTACATGATGTGTAATTCTTATATAGCATGTAATTCTTCCTATTTCCATCATTTCGTAGACAAACTCCTCCAAACCACTTACAAACCTCCTCCGAGCTCCACAATCCTCAAAAACATGAAATGGGTCAATCCACATAGATCTGGGCCCTTACATTAGATACCAATCAAAACATTCTCATCCTCAAGAATCCAAAACTAACCCAGAAACTAAACAAAAAAGGGTCATCTAAACAGCCACCCTACGAGATACCTCTCAAGGATCTCTTCACCGCAAGAGCTTAATAACCTCCCCAAGGGAATAGCATGAAAACACACAAAAAGAACAATAAGATCCTAACCACTCTCTCAAGGAGATACCTATCAAAGAGACTGATCCACAATAAGCAACAAGATAAATCCATCTCATAAACCAAAAAAAAGTATACCACCACAAAATGAATAGTGTTACAAGGGAGGAGTTAAACATCAAATAGATTGGGGTACTGAGCACGTAACTATGACTCATGTTCCTAGGTACTCTCCTCCATGCCACCTTGCCACCACGATACATGAAACAAGATGATATCATACTCGTTTAACACCTTCTCCTAGTGATATTGGATCTCTATAGGCCCCTCCTAAAAGATCTCATCATCATCAACATTTATCTCTCCCCAATCGATGATGTGAGAGTTATCATAAAAATAACTATGAAGCTGTGAAACGCCAAAAACATCATGTATCTAGATCATCTGTGGGAGATTCTCTAACTAATATTCCACAGATCCAACATGAGGTAACACCTTGAAAGGCCCAACAAACTGGGGACAAATCTTACTCCCATGACTAAACCTTCATTTCCCACAAAGGGGAGTCACCTTCTATAACACATGATCCCCAATGTTGAACTTAATAGGTATCCTACTATGATAGACATAGAATTTATGATGATACTATGATCCTTTCATCCTCTCACAAATCACCTGAACTATCTCTATTTTATTTTGTACTAGTTCTAGCCCAAGAATTGCTGACTCTCTGACCCCAGTCCATCAAAACAGATAATGGTAAGTTCATCCATACAAGGATTAAAATGGAACCATATTGATTGTGGAGTGAAAACTATTTTTTTAAGATAAATATACCAAGGTAAGGTTCCTCATACATGAACCTAAAAATATAGGACACAAGAGTGAAACATGTCTTCAAGAGTCTGGATGGTTCGCTCTGTCTGACCGTCCATCTGTAGATGAAAAGAATTTATAAGGCATGGTTTAGAACCAAAATCATTTCGGAGACCTATCCACACCCTAGAGGTAAAACAAGGATCTTAGTCATAAATTATCATCCTCGAGACCCTATGGAGTCTCACCACATCCTCCAGATACTACCTCAAAAAAACATTCACTGAGCTTGACTCCTTGATCACTATAAATTGGGTTTATTTCATCAAATGATCCACTAGTACCATATAGCATCATAGCCTCCCAGAGCTTGAGGTAAACTAGTAACAAATTTCATCAATATGTCCTTCCACTACCACTAAGGAAAACCTAACAAATGAACAAAACCACTAGGAACACGGTGCTCAACCTTCACCTTCTGGCAAACCAAACATCGAGACAAAAACCCTGCAACCGCATGCTTCAACACTATCCACAAAAACTGACCTATCAAATCTAGGTACATCTTTTTCATGCCAGGATATAATATTAAAGGAAAACTATGGAACTCTATAAGAACCATTTCACGCATCACCAAAGGAATGAAAATACTTTATTGAAACAACACTTGGTGTTGTTCATCTTCAGACCAACCATCAGGGGTCTTGCCACAAACAATTCGGTCTATCCAGACCTCCGCCTCAAGATCCCCCAATTGGTATTCCTCCGCCTACTGCCCCATATATTAATGCACCGTCATTTGAAAAAGATAACCTATTCCCCTAAATTATCCCATATCTAGGTTAAATATTGAAAGTTCTTCCATCACTCTCCAAGAATCTTCTGATTCCAGTATTGCATCACTGTGTGACTTTCTGCTTAGCACATCAGCTACAACATTCACCTTTCTAGGTATATATGAAATCTCAAAGTCACAATCCTATAATAACTCCATCCACCGATGTTGATGCAAGTTCAAGTCACATTGGGATAAAAATACCTCAGGCTTTTATGATGAATGAAGACCAAAAAAACACTCACTAATGAGGTAATGTATCCACAAATTCAGGGAAAACATCACCACCACCAACTCGAGATCATGGGTGGTAGAGTTACACTCATTGGGATATAACTTTAGAGACCCATAAGAAATAACTAATCTATACTACATTAAGAAATAACCTAAACCAAGACACAAAGCATTACAGAAAGCAAAAAACTAAACTCCTTCTATTAGCAGACAAAGAACTAGAGCATTGACCAACTTCTCCTTCACATAATCAAAATATGTCTGAAACTGATCAGTCCACAAGAATGCCTAATCCTTTTGGTTCAATCCTATCATAGGATTCAAAACATGATAGAATTCGTCTATAAACCTCCTATAATAGCCTACAAGACAAAGGAAAATTCACACATTTTCCTCTATCTAAGTATATTCCCAATACACAACTAATTTTACCTTTGATGGATCCACAGCTACTCCTTACTAGGATAAAACATTCCCCAAGAAATAAATATCACAAGCCCAAAACTCACACTTTGGAAACTTACCAGAAAACTGAACACAATGAAGAACTCTCAAAATAGCATATAGATGCTTTGCATGCTCCTCCTCAAACACAAATTATATAAGTATGTTGTCTATGAAATTCACCATGAACTTATCTAGGAACTCACATAACATAGATTTTATTAACCCCATGAACACAGTTAAAGAATTCATCACACTGAAGAGAATCACAAAAAATTCTAAATGCCCATGATAATAATAGAAAGTAGTATTTGAGATATTCTCATCCTTTACATGCATCTGATGATATCCTGAACTCAAACTGATCTTTGATAATCAATTTTCACCCTTCAGTTGATTGAATAAATTATCAATTTGTGTAAGAGGATAGTGGTTCTTCATTATCACTTGGTTCAAGCAATGATAATTGATACACAACTGCAAACTTTCGTCAGAATTCTTTAAAAAAAATCGTTGCACCCCATGGTGACACACTCAGCCGAAAAAAACCACACCACAATAGAACATTGATCTATATACACATCTCTTGAAACTCATAATGTAACATTCTATATAGAGACATCGAAATATGAGACAAACTTGGTTGTAGTTTGATCCCGAACTCAATCTCTCACCAAGGGGGTAACACTACAACCTCCTCTGGAAAGACATCAGGGTACTCTTCTATGACCCTAGGAAACACCAACTGCTGAAACTCCATAGAACTCAGCATCATCTCATCCATCAAGGATAACAAGGATGGAACACACCTCAGACCCATCCGAGGATCTCACTCTCTAACAAACATTGTTGGCTCTCTATAAGCATCGACGAACACAACCTACCTTATGCATCAATCCACAATATCCTGCACCAAATACAACCAATTCATACCAAGGATGATGTCATATGGTCATATTTATAAACATAGAAAATCTCCCTAAGATCATTGCTTCCCCAGCACTAGATCACATACTCTACATACATCAAACAAGTCAGCTCGACCTCCAACTTGTAAGGACCCAACCCTAGTTAACCAAAGTCGGTGCCATATTTTATTACCTTGTCATATAAACAAGGAAGTTTTATCATAAAGGAATTAATAGTTTAGTATCTTTAGAAAAAAAAGATACATACATAAGTTCAACATTACAACTTGAAAGAAAATACAACATATCAACTTCTTTTAAATCACACATAATCTCCTAGATTATCCTTGCAAGTCATTCATAATATACTTCTTCACAACCTGGGGGAAATAAAACATGTGAAAGGGTTAATATCAGATTATTATTAAGGTTAAATAATACATCAAAATAAAATATAATCATAAACTCTAGGAATGATTAATAACTAAAATTCATGACTTCAAAATTGTACTTGAGAATAATATGGAAGGAATAAAAATTGATTAAATAATGCCATAAAACATAACCTTGGATATTCTACTAGTCAAATAATCGCACGGACTATCAATATATAGTTTCATAATGAGAGAATTCATAAATCAAAATTAATGAAACATATCATCGAGGCCTCGGCCAAGACGACTAAAAATACTAGGGTTATGCCTCGGCCAAAACCCAATTCTATTTTTCCTCATGAGACCTACCGATGCATCGAGGGGATATAGTAGGCCCCACCCATCACTTGATAAGTCCAATTCATTCCTTATATGAATGGGGATAAATATAACCAACATATACATTCATATTGAAACTAACATATGAAATGTAAATAACTTTACTCAATCATTAAACATAAACACTAACCATTCATAGTAATATGGTGAATGGTATCAAGACATCACATACACAATAAAACTAATCATAAAACATTAAATAATATATGGTGTATGATATCATAAAACATTAACCCCATTTAAACATAATTATCAATAAGAGTGTTGAAATAGGTGAAAATACTCTTTTAAAATCATTGAGTAATTCTTGAGATAAATACTCTTTTACTTTGAAAAGAAGAGTTATTTTGGAAAATATTTGTATAAAACCATAAGTGAATTAAGGTAGTTTTTTTAATAATAAAATGAGTGATTTTATAAAAATAATGGTTTCTAAAAACAGATTATATAGTGCCCTTGAAAATAGGTAAAAATTCGATAAATTCACTTGAATCGGGCTTGTATTTCGGGAATAATTTTTGAAAGATACTTCTAAAAGATGTAACTCCTCATAAAATAAAGAAGGATTTTGATTGGTAAAAATATATAGGACATTAACACATAATTTATTATAAGTAAATAATAATAAATAATAATTTTATTGAGGTAAGTATAGAATAAGAGTAACCCAAATGAAAATGGAGGTTTGGGTAGAAAACCATTACCTTATGTCCGAATATGTTATCCTCTTGAACTTAAGGTCAGGGAATATGAAATTATACTTATTAATAACTTAATTCAGAACCTACTAGAAATATATTTAATTTATCATAATTTTATTATGTTCATTTATGTTCCTTTTGATGGATTAAGAGATTCAATATCATCATTTGTGAGTGCATGTTTCATTAGTTTTCATGAACTGTTCGTTTGTATGGAAGTTAATGTAAAATGAGAATTTAATTCAAGAATTTTTGTTATATGTAATTAATTTTAATAAAAAAGTTTAAATTATCATATATTTTATTTGGTTACTTTGGGTGAGTATGAATCATTAGATAAAATTTTAATGATAAACGATTTGATTAATTTGGTGGTTTTTTGATCACCACGAACTCATTTTGCTTTATAAATTATTACCATGTGTACTAAATGGATTATAGAACATTAAATAGGATATATTACATATATTATGACCTTTTTAAACCATAAAAATGTATTCATGTCCATAATTGAAGATGGTAATAGAAGTTGAAAACTCACCGTCCTTGAATGTGATAAATTAACACAACTCGAATGGTGTTTTCATTTCTAGAAAAAGGAGGGGAAAGGAGAGATGATGATGAATTATTACATTATCATAAAAACATTCCAGTACATTTAAGGTATTGTATTTATAAAAACATTTAGAGTAAAGGAGGTGAGGAAAGAAAATTAAAGAAAGGAACTTGGAAGAAAATAAAAGAAATGAAAAGATGAATATACCTCTTGAATTTGTCTTCCTTGAGAGCCTCTTTAGGGGAGAGGATTTGGTCTTTTGAAGAGACCAAGGGATACTAGATGTGAGTAGGATCTTGTGAGGATATTTTAGTAGAATTTAGACAAGGAAAAAGGATTTAGAGGAGTGAAGATAAGAGGGAGTGATGGGTGGCTTTTATAGTGGAGGAGAGGAGTTATTTCCCATTATTTTAATCATTATTTTTTTATTTTGGATCAAGACTATGAATAGTCTTGATTATTGTGACTCAAACAGTAATAATTACATTTGATTTAGAACCAGGTGTACTTACATCAGCCTTACATCACATACGACTCAATAAATCATGTATTTAACATTTATCGTAAATTACCATATTTTACTATTCACCAAAAATTTAAGTATTTTATAAAAATGCCAAAAATTTACCCTAACCATTTTTTGATATGATGAATTAAAAAATGAACTCAATTTTATCAAAATAATTTTTTAAATAAGAGAAATTTAATTTTTAAATAAAATCATTATTTACTTGAAAAATACATTTTCTAAATTTAAAACTAATTTTATAATACATTCAAAAATTAACTGAGGTCTCATGAAATTCTCCTAAAATCATAGGATAATAAAATATTTATTTAGAAATAAATTTCATGAAAATGTATTTTATTAATTTATTAATTTAAAATTTTAATTAAATATTTATTACTCAGAAAAATACCAACACTTAATTATAAATTTATAAAATGGTCTATTTCATTTATAAGGTGCCTAAATTTTATTTATACTTTCATGGGTGTGGTTACTATTCATAAGGGTCATATTACTACTCATAAGGGTACGTTACTATTTATAAGGGTCAAGTTACTATTCACCAAAAATGTAAGTTAATCCTATCATACTCTAAATATCTTACCAAATGCAACTGTGTATGTCAGTTTTTCAAAATTCAAAACACAAAGGTGGAAAAATTATATTTACTGGCTAGGTTGTAACAAAGTGATGTTTTGTAGCGACTCAGTGTTTAATGCATTTATTTTCAAATCCTTAGGGTGTTACATTCTCCTCAAAAAATAATCCGTAAAATTCCATAATGTTACCTCATAAAAAGATTTGAGTAGTTCTTCATCATAAGCTCTTCCTGCTCCAATGTTGCTTCTTCAATTTTATGATTTTTCCAAAGTACCTTTACCATTCATGTTGTCCAATTCCTCAACACATGTTCTTTAGTTTCTAGAATTTGGATAGGCTCATCACAGTAAGATAATTTGGGTACCAATTCTATCCTTCAGAAGTGAGGACATGTGTTGGGTTTGGCATGTACTTTCTCAACAATGAGACATGGAACACATTGTGTACTTTAGACAAGCTAGGCAGCATTTACAAATGATAATCCATAGCTCCAATTCTCTATATAATTTCAAAATGGATAATGTATTTGGTGCTCAATTACCCTTTCTTCCCAAATCTTATAACACCCTTCTATGGAGATACTTTTAAGAAAACATGATCTCCCATTTGAAATTCCAAATCCTTCCTTCAGTTATCAGTATAGCTCTTTTGCCTAATTTGAGCTTCTTTGATATGGTTTTGAATAGTCTTTACCTTCACTTTTTTTCCTCCACAAGCTTTGGACCCACAAGATTCCTTTCACCAAATTCATCCCAACATGTTGGTGTACGACATCTCTTTCCATACAATGCTTTATATGGTGCCATTTGAATTATGGAATGGAAACTATTATTATAGGAAAACTTCACCAAAGGTAGATATTGATCCCACATACCTTTAAAATCAATTGATCATGATCTCAACATATCTTCTAATGTTTGGGTCATCCTTTCTAATTGCCCTTCAGTTTCTGGGTGATAAGCAGTACTCAAACATTGCTCAATATCCAAAGCTTTCTGAATACTTTTCAAGAATTTTGATGTAAATCGTGGTTCACGATCATACATAACTATTATAGGTGATTCATGAAGCCTCAAAACTTCATTTATATAGATTCTTTCAAGGCACTCTAGTGGAAAATCTTCCCTTATAGCGAGTAAATGTGCATATTTCATAAGTTGATCAACAATTACCCATATTTCATCATTCTTTCATGGAGTTTTGGGTAATCTAGTGAAAAAATCCATGGTGATGTCATCCCATTTCCATGAAGGAATGGGTAGAGGTTTCATGACTCCTCTAGGATGTTTTCATTCAGCCTTCACTTGTTGACATACTAAACATCTTGATACATAATATGCAATTTCCCTCTTCACGTTATCCCACTAGAAATATTCCTTCAAATATCAATACATCTTAATGATACCAGTATGTATAGAGAAATTAGAACGGTGGTAATTATCCAATAACTCCCTTTCTAGATCGAGTATAGGTGGAACACAAATCCTCTTCCCAAATTTCAAAATTCCATCTTCATATACGAATTCTTGCAACTTCTCATCATTCACAGCATTAATTTTCTTTTGAAGATTCTCATCATCAGGATGAGAACTTTTAATTCTTTCCAATAAAGGTGGTTGGGAAACCAATTGAAAAAAGTAATGATGTTTCACCTTCTTTGATAATTCTCATGTCCATACTTACTAGATCCATGAATACAGGATCCCTTTCAATCCTCATTTTGTTTAAAACTCCATGATCCTTCATACTCAATGCATCAGAAACATTATTTTCCTTTCTTGGGTGGTAGTGTATAGAACAATCATAATCTTTGAGTAGTTTGAGCCATCTCCTTTGCCTCATGTTGAGTTCTTTCTATGAGATAATATATTTCAGACTCATGTGATCCATATATATCTCACATATTTCATTATAGAGATAGTATATCCATGTTTTTAGAGAAAAGATCACATAAACTAACTCAAGATCATGAGTATGATAGTTTTGTTCATGAATTTTTAACTTCCTTGATTCCTAGGAAATAACTCTATCATTCTACATAAGGATACAACCAAGTCCTTTCTTTGATGCATCACTATAGATCACAAACTCATCATTTCCCAATGGTAGAGTTAGGATCAAATAATTCACTAATATACTATTTAATTCTTTGAAACATTCTTCACATTATTTTATCCATACGAACTTAACCCCTTTACGAGTAATATTGGTTAACAGGTTGGCTAATCGGGTGAAGTTCTGAACAAAATGCCAATAATAACCTACTAAACCAATAAAAATACATACCTTGGTTATGTTCATTGGTGTAGGACATTCTTGAACAGCCTTTTTATTCATAGGATCAACATATATTCCATCCATAGAGATAATATGTCCAAGAAAAGAAACTGTTTGAAGCCAAAATTCACAGTTTCTAAACTTCCAATATAATTCATTTCTTCTAAGAGTATTTAGAATAATGCGCAATTGGTTTTCATGATCATTGTAGATTTTGGAGTATACCAAGATATCATCAATAAATACCATAAAAAATTAATCAAGATATTCCTTGAAAACCCTATTCATTAGATCCATGAATATATAGGGTGCATTAGTCAGTCCAAAAGAAATTATTGTAAACTCGCAATGCCTATAACTAGTTTGAAATGTTGTCTTTAAAATATCTTCCTTCCTCACATGCAACTGATAATATTCTATCAAAGGTATATCTTTGAAAAATATTGGTCTCTATGAACTTGATCAAATAATTCATCAATGCAAGGTAGGGGATTTTTCTTTATTGTTATAGCATTGATCTCCCTATAGTAAATGAAAAACCTCATAGATCCATATTTATTTTTAAGAAAAATAACAGGGGATCCCCATATAGAAACACTAGGGTAAATAAATCATTTATAACTCAATTCCTCTATTTTTTTCTTTCATTATACTAATTCCACAGTGGCAATTATAAAAGGAGTCTTTAATATAGGTCTTGAATTAGGAATTAAATAAATTGAGAACTCAACTTTTTGTTCTAGAGGATGTCTAGGTAAACCCTCTAGAAAAACATCAATATATTCTTGCATAATAGGAACATCCTCGATTTGAAAATTTATTTCCTTACTTATAGATATTGAGTTATCATCCTCACCAAGAATTGAATTCATTAGAGCTACTGAGGTTGGATATAGATGAGAATCAGGTGGTGATATTTCTTCTCTAAAGATAATGGATTCCACATCGTCCTCAAAAATTGTAACTTTCTTCTTCTTGAAATATATTTTCACATCATAATTTGAAATCAAATCTATACTGAGGATTATATAAAATTCAATCATGGGTATGATGATAAAACTGATAGATAAATCATGTTCATATGTCATAATGGGGACTGCCTAACTAATATTTATTTCAATGATACTTACCTTATGAGTTTTGAATGACAAATCCTTTATTAAATAAAATTATAAATATCTAATTTTCTTGGAAAACTGGGAATATATAAAAGAATTTGATGATCTAAAACTAAATAAATAATTGGCTAATTTTGAGAAAAACTATTAAAGTACATGACACCATATCATTAGGAACTTCAACCTCAATAGTTGTGATAATATAATCTGGGCCTTGATCCTTTAGTCTTATTTAGGGAAAGTTTCCTGGATTATTAGGACAATCATTTGCATAATTTCCCATCTATTTTCAATTGTATCATTGAACATTGGTAACTTCTTTCTTTCACTTGCAATCATGATATTGGTGGCCCTTTTCTCCACACTTGTAACAGACTAATTTTCATTTTAAGTAGTATTTGGGTTGATTCCTTCCACAAATATCACATGTTGGAAAACTCTCTTTTTATTCTTCCCTCTATCCATTCTTTCCTCTACCACCCTCTTCTTCTCTTATTTTCCCTTAAATTCATAAGTCTTAGAGAATTCTTTCTCTATCTTGATATCACATGAGATGATATCTTCATATGATGAGAATATTTGGGAGACTAGTGCCCTTCAGAAGAATAGTTTTAAACTATAAAAGAATCAATCAATATTTCTCCTTGGATTTTGTATGTAGTTTGTGGAATACCTTACTAACCTTGTGAAGTTATCTTTATACTTTTCAAAAATCTCATCCTCTTTTTTCCTCAGATTCAGAAACTGTCTTTCTATATCTGCTCGTTGTTCGTGAGGGAAGTATTTTTATAAAAAGATTTCCTTAAAATCCCTCCATTTCATTTCTTATATATATTCCTCTTATTTTGTGTTTTGAATTAAATATTACCACTGATTTTCATCTCCTGATAGATGATAAACTACCATGAAAACCTTCTCTCTTTCATTACATCCCAAAGAAATAAATATCTTCTCCAAAGAACTTATCCACTACTTTGCTAAAAATGGGTTTATAGTCCTACTAAATAATAGAGGTTATTTTCTCATAAAGTAGCCTAACATAGCTCCTCCATGTTATGGATCTGGATGCTCCATATAGGTAAGGTTATTGTTCATGCAGTTTCCATTCCTTCTACTATGAACCATTTCTAAATAATGGCATACACTATATTAGGTTATGAATCATAATTTATAATCTCAACTTATAAAAATACTTAGCATAAATTGAAATCATACCCATAGAATAATGCGCAATTGGTTTTCATGATCATTGTAGATTTTGGAGTATACCAAGATATCATCAATAAATACCATAAAAATTAATCAAGATATTCCTTGAAAACCCTATTCATTAGATCCATGAAGATATAGGGTGCATTAGTCAGTCCAAAATAAATTATTGTAAACTCGCAATGCCTATAACTAGTTTGAAATGTTGTCTTTAAAATATCTTCCTTCCTCACATGCAACTGATGATATTCTATCAAAGGTATATCTTTGAAAAATATTGGGCTCTATGAACTTGATAAAATAAATCATCAATGCGAGGTAGGGGATTTTTATTTATTTTTATAGCATTGATCTCCCTATAGTAAATGAAAAACCTCATAGATCCATATTTATTTTTAACAAAAAGAACAAGGGGTCCCCATAGAGAAACACTAGGGTAAATAAATCATTTATAACTCAATTCCTCTATTTTTTTCTTTCATTATACTAATTCCACAGTGGCCATTATAAAAGGAGTCTTTGATATAGGTCTTGAATTAGGAATTAAATCAATTGAGAACTCAACTTTTTGTTCTAGAGGATGTCTAGGTAAACCCTCTAGAAAAACATCAATATATTCTTGAATAATAGGAACATCCTCGATTTGAAAATTTCTTTCCTTACTTATAAATATTGAGTTATCATCCTCCCCAAGAATTGAATTCATTAGATCTATTGAGGTTGGATATAGATGAGAATCAGGTGGTGATATTTCTTCTCTAAAGATAAGGGATTCCACATCGTCCTAAAAAATTGTAACTTTCTTCTTCTTGAAATATATTTTCACATCATAATTTGAAATCAAATCTATACTGAGGATTATATAAAATTAAATCATGGGTATGATGATAAAACTGATAGATAAATCATGTTCATATGTCATAATGGGGACTGCCTGACTAATATTTATTTCAATGATACTTACCTTAGGAGTTTTGAATGACAAATCCTTTATTAAATCAAATTATAAATATCTAATTTTATTGGGAAACTGGGAAGATATAAAAGAATGTGATGATCTAAAACTAAATAAATAATTGGATAATTTTGAGAAAAAAAATTAAAGTACATGACACCACATCATTAGGAACTTCAACCTCAACTTATAAAAATACATAGCATAAATTGAAATCATACCCATAGCTAATCTCTTAATCATAAACATTGTTTCTTTAAGGAAAATTTTACATTTAACTCCTTAATTATAATTATTAAATAAAATGTTGATTATCCTAAGCATATACCCTGGGATTGTCAAACCAAGTGCATAATAAGGCCCATTGTCTTGTACTAAGATACCCCAGGCCAAGCCCAAAACTCCTTATCAGAGTTGTTACTCATAGGTACATATGTACCATAACCACATCCACTTGTAGTATCCAGAAAAATATGTATTTTATAGAAAGATCCACATAATATATTCCTTACCTAAATTACAATATGTTCTTGTATGTTTATCCTCAAATATTATCTTAGTGTTTTGTTCCCTAATCTAAATTTTCTAAATCTAGTTTTCAAGTTTTCTACTAAACTTCCTATGATAGCAACTGTAAGGACCCAAACCCAATTTCCCAAAGTTGATGCCTTATTTTATTACATTAGAATATAAATAGGGAATTTGTATCTCGAAGGAATTAATAGTTTAGTAGATTTGTAAAACAATATACATACATAAGTTCAACATTAAAACTTGAAAGGAAATACAACATATCAACTTCTTCTAAATCACACATAATCTTCTAGATTATCCTTGCAAGTCATTCATAATATACTTATTCACAACCTGGGGAAAATAAAACATGTGAAAGGGGTGAGTTCAGATGCTTAGTACTGGTAAATAATATAGTGGAAGAAAATATAAACATAAACTCTATGCATGATTAATAACTAAAATGCATGCCTTTAAAAATATAATTGAGCATAATATGGCAGGAATAAAAACTGATTAAATAATTCCATAAAACATAATTGTGGATATTCTACTAGTAAAATAATAACATGTACTATCAATCTCTAGTTTCATAATGAGGGAATTCATAATTCTATACAACTAAAACATATCATCAAGGCCTCGGCCAAGATGTCTGAAAATACTAGGGTAAGGCCTCGGCCAAAACTCAATTCTATTTTTTCTCGTGAGACCTACCAATGCATCAATGGGATGAATAGGTCCCCACCCATAACTTTCTAATTCAAATTCATTCCCCATATTAATGAGTATAAACATAACCAATATATACATTCATATTGAAACTAACATATGAAATGTAAATAACTTGCCCTAATCATCAAACATAAACACTAAGCATTCAGAGTAATATGGTGAATGGTATCAAGATATCCCATCCACTTTCAAACTAATAATAAACCATTCAATAATATATGTTGGATGATATCATAAAACATTAAATCCATTTAAACGTAATAATCAACAAGATTGTTGAAATAGGTGAAAATACTCTTTTAAAATCATCGAGTAATTCTTGAGATAAATACTCTTTTACTTTGAAAAGAAGAGTTATTTTTGTAAAAAACTTTGTATAAAACTATAAGTGAATTAGGTAGTTTTTTAATAATAAAATGATTTATTTTAGAAAAATAATGTTTGCTAAAAAAAATTATAGAGTTCCCTTGAAAATAAGTAAGAAATCGAGAAATTCCCTTGAATCGGGCTTGTACTTCGGGAAACAAATTTGAAATATCCTTCTAAAACATGTAACTCCAAATAAAATAAATAATAATTCTGATTAGTACACATATATATGACATTCACACAGAATTTATGATAAGTACATAACAATAAATAATAAATTCATTGATGTAAGTAGGGAATAAGAGTAACCTGAATGAAAATGGAGGTTCGGGTAGAAAACTCTTACCTTATGTCTGAATATGTTCCACTATTGAACTTAAGGTTCTAGAATATAAAATTATACTTATTAATAAATTAATTCAGAACCTATTAGACATGTATTTGATTTAGTATAATTTTATTAAGTTCATTTATGGTTGTTTTTATGGGTTAAGAGATTTGATATCATCATTTCTAAGTGCTCATTTCATTGGTTTTCATGATCAGTTCATTTGTATGGAAGTTAATGTAAAATAAGAATTGAATTCAAGAATTGATTTTATATGTTATTAATGTTCATACATAATGTTAAATTATCATATAATTCATTTGGTTACTTTTGGGGAAGATGAATCATTAGATAAAATTTTAATGATAAATGATTGGATTAATTTGGGGGTTTTTTGATCACCACGAACACATTTTGTTTTATAAATTAATACCATGTGTAAAAAATGGATTCTAGAACATTAAATTGGATATATTAAATATATTATGATCTGTTTCAATCATAAAAATTATTTCATGATCAGAATTGAAGATGGTAATAGAAGTTGAAAACCTGTCGTCATTAAATGTGATAAATTAACATATCTCATATGTTGTTTTCATTTCTAGTATAAAAAGAGGGGAAAAGAGAGATGATGATGAATTATTACATTATCATAAAAAATTATAGTAAATTTAAGGTTCTGGAGTTATCATAACATTTGGAGTAAAGGAGGTGAGGAAACAAAAATAAATAAAGGAACTTGAAAGAAAATAAAAGAAATGAAAAGAGGAATTTACCTCTTGAATTTATCTTCCATAAGAGCCTCTTTAGGGGAGATGATTTGGTATTATGAAGAGAACAATGGCTTTTGGACGTGGGGAGGATCTTGGGAGGATATTTTAGAAGAATTTATACAAGGTACAAGGTTTGATAGGAGTGAAGAGAAGACGGAGTGATGGGTAACTTTATAGTAGATAAGAGGAGTTATTTCCCATTATTTTAATCATTATTTTATTATTTTTGCCCTAGACTTTGAATAGTTTTGATTCTTGTGACTCAAACAGTAATAATTTCATGTCAGTTCGAACCAAGTGTGCTTATATCATCCTTACATCACCTATGACTCAATAAATCATGTGTTTAATATTTAGCATAACTTACTATATTTTACTATTCACCAAAAATTCAAGTAATTTAGAAAAATCCCAAAAATTCACCCTAACCATTTTTGATATATAGAATTTAAAAATGAACTCCATTTTATCAAAATAATTTTCTAAATAAGATAAAATTAATTTTTAAATAATATCATTATCAACTTAAAAAATTCAGATTTTAAATTTAAAACTGATTTAATAATACATTCAAAAATTAACTGAGGTCTCATAAAATTATTCTAAAATCATAGTACAAAACGTATTTATTTATAAATACATTTCATGAAAATTAATTTTATTAATTTATTAATTAAATATTGTAATTAAATATTTATTACTCACAAATATACCAACATTTAATTATTAATTTGTAAAATATTCTATTTAATTTATAAGGTGCCTAAATTTTATTTATACATTCATGGGTGTGATTACTATTAATATGGGTCATATTACTATTCATATGGGTATATTACTATTCATAAGGGTTGAGTTACTATTCACCAAAAATGTAAGTTGATCCTGTCATACTCTAAATATCTTACTGAATACAACTATGTATGTCATTTTTTCGAAATTCAAAACACAAAGGTGGTAAAATTATGTTTACTGGATAGGTTGTAAAAAATGGTGTTCTGTAGAGACTCAGTGTTTCGTGTATTTATTTTCAAATCCTTGGGGTGTTACAAAACTATCATAGTCAATACCAAGGGAACTGGAAGTCTCACAACCTCGAGTCTCAAACCATTGACAAGGGAAGGTGATATGAAGAAGTGTGTCACTCTTATATATAAAAGTAATGCAACCAAGTATAAAATAAGTAAAGGATGCATCAAATGATGTTTGTCTCACCTGGATCTGGAAATGACAAATTATGAATCTAACTGTGACCTCTCTGACCATATTGGCGACCACCTCCATGAATGTGATCTACTTTATAAGGATGGGGAGTATCCCAGGGATGTCCTCTACCTACCCCATCTACTCTCTGTTGATCCCAAACTGGAGAAAACTTCTTCTACTGCCTCGGCTGGAACTACCTCAGTGGAGGAGCCTGAAGTGGAACAACTAGTGCACACTAACTTCTTAGAAAGGTCAAACACACTTTCTGGTGATAACATCATCCTTTATAATAAAATAATTCATTTGATCCCTTGGCATAGGAATGAGATCTACCTCCCCCAAATAAACAAGAAATTAAGGGTTGGGACCTACCCACGCTGATCGAAAACTCTTATGTCCTAAAAACTGGGAACCCTATACCATAGCTCTACTTCATGAAAAATCATGATGACTCCCCTATCATTATTATCTGATTCTATATAATTTAGTCCTAATGGCCTCTTCTCTCCCCAACACCTTGATATACATCTTCATCATAAATGAGGTTACCTAGAACTGGATCACTGGATGAAAATCCTCCTTGAAATTCCTCTCTATGTCCTCCTCATCTAGCAGTAGGTCCAAAGAATATCGCAAAAGGTTCCTGCAATGGATCCTGAACTCTCACACACTGGAGCTCCCCTGCCAAAGGTTAATTGAATCATGGTGGATGGTCACCTTCATGATTGAAGAAAGAAACTCGTCTCTAAACTGGTCTTAGAAATCCTCCCACAAGACTGCTGACTCCTCACAATCTCTGAGGAACAATTACCACCACTTCCTCGCTTCCCTATGAAGCATCATCACATCCAACGATACTCGGTGCTCCTTCCAAGAATAAATTTAAATGAAGGATATCTAAACCTCCTATAACTATCATTCTAATACTATATCTAAAACAAAGCTCTCATACCTCTGCATTCTCTGACTCTGAAACTCTAAGAGTGTCCTCCTCCAAGTGTCGATGTTTTCAACCTCTACCCTACGGAGATATTCTAGTGCAACCTGTTGAACTAATTCTCTATGAACTTGATGATGACATCAACCTAGAGCCAAGATTGAAAAAAAAATAGAGCTCATAAACCTAGAATATGGAATACCTCAACATTAATTAATTGTTTTCTTTTATTCATTTTAGGTTAACCCTTCCCAAGGTCTACCCATTCAAATACAATCACAAAGAAGAATGATGCATGATCCATTTCTAGGTATCTAACCTACAACCAGTATAACCTCATTTAGTATCCATTGTTAGCTTAAATGTTCATGTATCATATCATAGGGGGGCCTAAATACCTAGGTCTAAGCTGGTCTCCCATGTTTATAGTGCTTTCTAAACTTAACTGACACCATTTCCCTACCAGCCCACACAACCACACCTATGCCTAACTCCAAAATCTATTCTATCCCTCAAACATACCTCTGATACCAATCTTTCATGACCCCATACCCATAAGGTGTACCTCTCCTGGGTCGATAATGGGAGAAGATAGATAGTGACACCCGAGTCTCGTGCCCAGTTGGCCCCGATTGGTGACTTTCACTGAGGGTATAGTAAACACACAGATGGGAGGCATTACCCTATAAGTGAACACATTCCAAATAGAGAAATAAGATAGACACTAACCAAATCATATTCATACTATAATATAAAATAAATCCCAAGTGCACATATGTAATGAAATACAACAACTACTACAATTGAAGGGAAAACAGTAAGTACCAAAATAAAATTAAAGATGATACTGACCATGAAGCCCAAACATCTCCTACTAAATCCCAACCTAGTAGTAACTAGCTTGGTCTCCAACCTTCTCCAACTGACCTAAAAACAATTTATATATACATTGGGTGAGTATAATAGTATACTCAGTAGGATCCTCCTCGGAGACTCTCATGCAAAAGGTAAATAAAGCATGCTAAATCACATTGAACAAGAATTGAAACTAACTCGTCACCTAAATAGGTATACTAAGTTCCCAACATCACTATGGATACTCTCACCAAGTATCTCATACAATAGAATATAATATAATAAAAATATCAAGGGAACCCCACTACTGATTCCCCACTGGTTTTCCACTCTGCCCCAACATTGCACATTCTGAGCATCTCCCTCTAAAAATGCTAGCCCGTAAACACCTAGGTAAAGCACCAAAACATAAACCTCAAGAAAAACACCACCACATCCACATAACCAAAGTAACCAGGTATTTTCTGGGATCCACCAAATCCTATATAACATGTATCATACATCACTTATTATACCTCAATCCATCACATCCCATACACCGAGTAAGGATCCACAAGCCATAACAACCTATACATTTTATAACTTTAGTAGTTATTAGGAAACTATATCCATAATACATGTTTGTGAAATAACCACAAGCCATTACAACCCTCTACACACATATATATGGAAAAAACTAACTGTTGTGAAACTAACACAAATAACTATCCAGAGAAGAGAGCAGAGCTAAAGGGGGTAGTCATCCATCCATCCTCCCACCGGGTTGTTAGGGGACCCCCCCCCCCCAATGACTCAGAATCCTCGGGGTTCCAGATTCCCTAACCGATAGGGTGGAGTAGAGTGTAAAAATACAAAAATGTACATGATATAATATATCTCATAACCACACTATGGGAATAACCTAGTCTTAGACTCAACTGTGGCTAACGTCTCTCTGACTCTCAGTTACCACTACTAATAAAAAATATCCTATAAGAAGAAATAATTTAAAGATCTACATTAAATTATTTTATTCCTTTTTATCAGTTTCAAGTTATATTAATTAATTATTTAACCATTAATTAACAATTACCATTTTCCACATTACATTACATTAGCATCATAGTAAAGTTCCATGACCTCCAGCCATAATCAAACTGAGTCCACATCTTCTCAGAATTATAACCTCAGCATTTCATCCCAACAATCTCTAACCACATGGGTTAAATACTTATTCTTTTGTTAACATTATCACTTTCTATATTACCAGGTACTCTAGGAAAAAATCTTAATCTACCAAACAAGGTATACAACCAAGCACATCCATATTCCTCAAGCAGTGGGGAAATGAAAGAAGATAAAAAAAACTTGATCATCATCCAAGAAACATATTCAAACAAGAATACAACTTTCATATCAATGGGTGAGCCTAGAATCAACTCATTACATCATCCCTGGTGTCCTCCCTGACACCCACATGCATATCCCGATGCATCCCTCCATCACAAGCATAAAATACTGCCACAAAAACTAGGCCTCCTTGCCCCATAACCAAAACATCCCTCTAGGATCATCCATCCCAGACTCACATCACATTTGGGCCTCCTTTCCCCATATACCCCAATAGCCCTCCGGGGTCATCCATCCCAGGCTCATGTCACAAGCAGCCGGAAACAAACATAGCAAGCAACTGGGTAAATGAGCCCTCAAAACGAGGCATTCATCATTCTCACACGACGAGCTCTCACGGCTCCAAAGCACATGGAACTTGTACTTTACAAGCAAGAAGGAAACTCAGGCCCTATAATGGCATTATCTTTTATCACACAACTTATTCTTATTCAATCTTGAATTAACTAATTCATTATTCACAGGTTCCAACTATAAGAAACCTAATAATTAACTAGCACAAGCTGTCACAAGTTAATTAAATAATTAATTTAACATTACTTTAATTCCTTTATCAAAATTCATCAACATGCTTCACATCTTTATTCAATTCCATTAACACATGGAAGTCCAATTAATATAAAAAAGCTCATAGCATTAAAATTACAACACTCCGGATTCATTAAACATGCCTCTTTAATATTTTATCCAATTAATTAACAATTAATTCCAATTTTACATTCTTTACCAATTTCCATAAAGAACAAAATTCTAATCCAAACAAGGAATAGATATCACACTATCTAGAAAATCAAGAGGCAACCTGTTATCACTGTACAAAACAACAACATCTCCATACGATCAATATCAATTATTTAATCTGGTTCAAGTAATTATTAGGATAATTTTATTGCAATACAAGAGGATAAATCATGATAGATCTACGATTGCACTTAAAATATATAGAATCAGTGAATCCCCTACCTCATAAAGGGTGTCACCGTTCTTTACATGAGAACAGACCAATGTTGTGGATCCCAATCACATCTCCTACAAGAACTTGGATCTCCATGGATTGAAGATGGAAGCCCAACGATCGATTCTCATCGAATGAATCTTCGAAATTCATGGAAGAGATCATTTAGCCACCAGAAAATGAGAGGAAATGTTTCAGCTGTAGGGTTTGTGAAAAACTCAAGTGGCTAAAACATTATAAAATGTACAGCATCAGGGATTTATATGATTTGTAATCCCCTTTCATGTTGTGTAATCATCAAAGTTTAATTTCTACCAAAAAACTCATAGGATTTTTAATATTTAACCCCAAAAACTTACACTTCATGAACCAAACTTACACGATGTGTAATTCTTACATGGCATGTAATTCTTCTTATTTCCATCATTTTGAAGCCAAACTCTTCCAAACCACTTTCAAGCCTCCTACAAGCTCTGTAAGCCTAATAAAAATGAAAAGGGTCTATCCATGTGGATCTAGGCCCTTAAAATAACCAAACTACAACCATTAACTATATCAAAGTACAAAGTAGAAACCAAAACCCACAACCCAAAGACAACCAAGACATCCAGTAGCAACTCTCAATAAGATCCAAGATCCAACTCCATAATCAATACCCAAGGTATCATGATGCATCCATAAAGACATGATATATTTTACCTTTTCTTGTGTCTTTATAAACAATATATGCAAACACACCAAAGTTCCTAAATAAGGGGTGAGTCTAAAACTCAGTAGGATTTCCCCAAATGACTTCCCTACTCACGCCACTGTGATAGAACATGTTCACACATTTATATAAAACAATTTATATAAAACAATTTAAAATATTTTATATCAAATCCAAAACTATTTCTAAGAAAAATAGTTTTCCATAGAAAGCAGCCAAAAAACACATTAAACCAATTTCTCAAATCCATTTGGCATACCCAATACATGATCCACACCCACCCACACATGCATGATCTGGTGAAAGTTACATATAATGGGAAATCTATCATCAGTCTTCCAATTCATCACAAGGTAACCATATCTCAAGTTCCCCAATGGAATAGACCCCTTCTATAAGGTCACATCATTGTACCCCAATGGTACATGCCCCTTATCCAGGTTCATGTCAATCAAATATAATCACACCAACCATGTATACCAAATACCATGTCAAATCTAAAATTCTTGTCCTTTTCAATAAAATAGAAAATTTATTGAAAAAAAATCCAACCAAGGTTCCATTTCATCAAAACCAAAAAAAAACTTTAAAATCATCATTTTAAAATCATTTAACGATTTCATTTTCCACAAAAAAAACAATTTCTACATTTCCACAAATATTCACTAAAGAGTAAACCATTGTACATAAATAAATTTGAAATCAAGCTTTCAAGTTCTAATAATAGGAGTCAAGAGTGAATCCACCCACCTTGAAAACTTATGAAAAAATGAATAACAAAACAAATTCTTCAATGAACATGGATTAGATCTTCCAAAACCCACCTTAGATATTGATCCTTATCATTTAAACAATCATATTTCAACATGATTGATCTAAGAAGTTGGTTCTTCTTTTGTGGTATAGATCTTTTCTTTTGAGTTTATACTTAAGAAAATGGGGGAAAAGAGGTTGAGGGGCTGGTTACAAGCCTGTTACATGATGTGACTGGGAACTACATGTCGTGTGCTTATAGGTACATGTCGTGTATGTAAAGCTACATGACATGTAATCCCAGTACACGGACACATAAAGGTCAGGCTAGAAAACTATATGGATATGGTGTGTAATATCAAGTACACACCATGTAATTTTTTTATTGATTAATAAGTCGGGTAGTGCATCATTTTTTCAGATGGACAGAAATGAATCACCTTCAACGTACGGAATGCCCGAAAAATACAAACAGGATTTTGCCTCCCGTTTCATCATCCAATCTAAAATTTGAAAACCATTGGATCCATTGGAATCCTCTCAGTGAGCACTCGATTCCACTTGATCCTTTTTTTCTAATTTAATTTCTGGATTGATTTATCAAGGGTTGAGTATTTTTTTTCTTATTTTGTAGATCTACTGTGTTCTAGGTCGAATCAAAGCCCAGTGTTGTATGGGGAGAGTCATACTATGACGAGGTAGGTGGTCTTGTACCTTTCATGAATTGTCATGTTGTTTATATTTGTAGGAGTGTCGCACGCCCAAGTTTTTAGTGTCGTCTTGAATGGAATTAACACATGTTATTTCCTAATTTCGATTAGGTAATTGATTAATTGAACTAAAACATGTTTGAGATAGTTTGAATTGATTAAGGGCCACCACATGTGTATGTTCTCCCTTGGATGGCTGATGTTTATCCATTTGTCCTAGGATGCATATGGACATGCCTTTTATTTACTTTTTGGGCTAATTAAAATGGATGTGGTTAATTAAATGTTTTCCCCGTGTGAGTTATTATGTTGTTAACTTTGTAATAGTATAAGTTACATGTTTTGTCTTTATGATGAAATGATTATACACCAAAATTGGCCCTGATACATGCTGAAATGCTTATACACCGGGTTGGGCCCTCATACATGCTGAAATGATTATACATAGGGTTTTGACCCTGGCACATGCTGAATGCTTATACACCGGGTTTCGACCTAGATTAACTGCTAAAATGCTTATATAGTTGTTTTTTATCCAATTTGTTTCTATTTTATACCATGGTTATATGGTTTGGGTTAAACACACTAGGAGTGATACTTGGTTTTCACATTACAATGTCAGGACCAGACTCAGTTGCAAATTGAATAATGAAATGAAATGACTATTGACACGTCTGCCAAGCTAAATCACAAGATTGAATTTGGTCTTCACCCATACTTGATTGCATTGTCTTCTGAGACATCTGTTGTACTTACTTTTGGGTACCTATTATTTACTGCTTTCACTATTATAAACTTCCTATTATATATATATTCACTAACAGATCAGCATATATTTTTGGTGGTCTCCTAGTGGGATTTAGTCTCACACCTTGTTTAGGTCATGCCTTGGGCCCAAACTAATTATATGATTGCAAGTGTTGAACAAGGAAAATTATTTTCTACTAGTACTTGATTTTCTATTTAGGAGTAGGAGAGCATGGGACCAAGCCGAGGCTTGTGATTATTCTTATATTCTTTAGTTTCTTTTGTTATTTTGAGACATATATTGTGTATTACTATAGTTTACTTGTTTGGCTACTTTCCTAGAACATGTGACATGCTGCATTATCTTTTTTATTGAATGATGCTTGGTTATTTACCTTATCATTCTTCCGCTATTTATTTCAGTTGTATGTTGTTTACTACTTTCTCTATTATATGATTATTTATTCTATTACGTTACACTTCCAATGAGGGCATAGTTTCCCCACTGTCACACCCTAGGCCCTCACTGCTATTCGGCAGCCTCTGGAATTTGAGGAAATGCACTTGAGGTCATGTGGCCAACTGGGAATGGGGAACCAGTTGAATGGAATCGGGATTTGGGACGTTACAAAGTGGTATCATAAGAGTTTCCTTTTCTGGTTTTTCTTACTGTTAGGTGACATTAGAAAGGGATAGGAAGGAAATTGATTTTTATAATTAGTCGTTCCCAAGAGTAGTTATCCCATGTACAAGGAAAATCCAAATTACCTCGAATGAAATTGAAGTTTTTGGATTTTGATCTATTACAGTTGATTTGATTTAACCATTGGGTGATGCACTTGTTTTGTGCTGTTATTATTTATATAATTTTGGTTCTATTTTGTTGCAACCCGACGAGATGAGGGTATTCCATTTCATGCATCATATAGTCACTTGTTATAAATCACATGCTAAGAATTCTTCTCATGCCATTTAGATAGAATTACTGATTGCATGTTGTTGTGATAGATGTTATGCTAGATATTCATGTTGTTGTGATAGATATTGTGATAGATATGTATGCTATTGTGATAGGTGTATTGGTATGTGTTATGGTTGAATTGGATGGATTCTAAACTTTGATCCATGAGGATTATAGCCCCAATTGTATCGGAATTTAGTGGATCATGTTTCATCCATGGGATATAAATTGTGTTGTATATGCTATATGTGGATGCCAATATTTGATTTTCAGGTAGTATGGGGCCCCACGGATCAAAATTTGGCCCACTGTTTCTTTATTTTGAAAAAATAGGAGTTTCAAGGAAGTTTCTGAGGCTTACTGTCTGGAAACCTCTACAACACGGTGTGTGGTCCTATGAACACACGCCATGTGTTCTTATATTTGGGAAGAAAATAATTTTTCCATGTACATGTTGTGTACTCTAACTACATGTCATGTGATAAATAATTTTTTCACTGGCCATGTGAGATAAAACATGGGTTGTTGAGCTTTGATCAGAACATGTCGTGTACCTAATGTACACCCTGTGTAGTTTTGTATAGGCAGACCCATGTGGCTCTGGCCATGTAAAAGTACATGGCTAGAAGGGAATACTTGAGTACACTCCATGTTTCATCCTAACATGCCATGTACCTAAGAAGTTACACAGCCAAGGCAGACAGAGTTAGACGCCCATGTTAGAGTTTAAGAGGATACGTTGTGTATAGTCCCTACACACCGTGTGCTTGGGGTGTTTACATGCCCAGGCTGGCAGGAGTGCATGACCATGTAAGGGATTAAATGAACACATTTTTCATGGTTCCTACATGTCATGTACTCATATTTTATGAACTTTTGAGACTTTTATTCTCTTGTTTAGTCCTTTCACCCTTAAAATGCGTACCTTGATGAATAAGATGGTATTGAGGTGTATGTGTTGGACCTTGCATAGAAATGAAACCACAATGAGATCCATTAGTATGCTAGGAGGGTCACGATGAGCATACACTAGAGGTGGTAGTCCATGGGATACTAGTGGATCCTATAGTCATGTCAGTTGAGGCACCATTGGTTGCTCCAGACGTAGGTGTTGATGCATAGTTCCGCGACTACTTCATGCGCTTTATGTAGACTCTCCAGGGAGCACCTTAGCCTACCACTTCTATGGTTGAGCTGACAAGAGTGTTTCAACAGCAACATCCACCCACGTTTTATTGGGATGGGGGGCCACAGGTTGAAGATTCATGGCTTGAGGCCATGTTATCTATATTTGAGCATCTAGAGATGCCCCCTGAGTGGAGGGTCAAGCTAGCGGCTTATATGTTGCATGATTCCTCTAAGAGATGGTGGGATATGGTTACTCAGATGGTGAATTGTAGACATATGCCTTGGGAATACTTATAGAGAGTCTTTTATGACTTTTTCTATCCTGGTACTTTGAGGGCCGACAAAGCTCGGGAGTTCATGCATCTGGAGCAGGGCGCTCTGTCAATTATGGATTACTCAGCTTGTTTTACTGAGCTCCAGTGCTTCTCACCTGTTCTAATGGGTGAAGATATTTCACATGCTAGGAAATTCAAGGATGGTATCAGGTATGACATTTGATCGCTGGTGAATATATTTTTTCTAACTACTATATCTGAAATAGTGAACCAGGCACTAATTACTGAGTAGAATCTGAGGGAATCTGGATGTGAGAGCCAGGACAGTTCGGCACCGAGAACTGGTATTGTCTCAATAGGTAGCTGAAAGTGTCGTATGAAGCTTACTCACATCAAACCTAGTAGTCATAACATTTATTCTGGTATCCAGGTTAGGTGCTACTAGTGTAGAAGAGTTGGACACATGAAACCTTATTTTCCAATGGACCCAGTTGAATGCTAAGCTTGCTGCAAGATGGGCCATCTCTAACCCTTCTATAGGACGTTTCCACTGGTGTCTAGTGAGAGAGGATCCTCACAGACTCCACATTCCAGAGTATGTCCAGAAGTATCTCACAGGTTAGGGAACTGGAATATGTCAGGTTGTTCAGGCCGAGGTAGTGGTCATGGTCGTGGTAGCCAGACACCAGGTTTTTAGAGACAGTAGAGTGAATCAGCTCAGGGTAGCTAGGTTGCGTCACAAGGCTGCAGTATAGGCCAGACTTTTAAAGTGTAGCAGACCCAACAGAAGCAGGATCCCAGACCTTCTACTATCATAGGTACTATTCTAGTCTCCTTCGTTTTAGCTTCTTCACTTTTTGATATAGGGGATTCACATAGTTTTATATCTGTGCCTGTTGTGAAGAGCCTTGGGCTTTTTGTTTCCACATTTGATGATATTGTGAAGTTAGACACTTCATTAAAGATTATAACGGTAGGTGTGCGGCAATGCAAGGAGTGCCCCCTTGAGATAAGTGGGTGTCACTTAATTTGGGATCTCAATGTCCTAGAGATTACAGGCTTTTATTTCATCCTCGGAATGGATTGGCTAGTGTCCTTTCAGGCCTTTGTTGATTTCTATCACCGCAGTGTGATTTTTACGTCACTAGAGGGAAGATCGTTTCTATACAAGGGTGAATGGGATGTACAGGTGAGCTGAGATGGACCCAAGCATCATGGGTTGAGTGGGATGATAGAAAATATTTCCATATTATATCTGGATGACCAGGGGACACGTCAGATGGATTTCCCTCCTATGGTTGATCATTTCAGGGATTTCTTCTCAGATGACTTTTCAGGTTTACCTTCAGTAAGAGAGGTAGATTTCTATATCGAGCTAGTACCAGGAGGAGCACCAGTATCCATTCCTGCTTATAGGATGGCTATGATAGAGTTGCAAGAGCTCAAGATATAGCTAGAGGATTTGGAGGTAAAGGGGTTTGTCTGACCAAGTACTTCTCCTTGGGGTTCGCCAGTCCTTTTTGAAAAAAAGGCAGATGGTACCCTCAGGCTATGCGTGGATTATCGGAAGTTGAACCAGTTAATAATAAAGAACCGGTATCCTCTTCCATGAATAGATGATCTCTTCAATCTTCTCTGAGGATCTCGGGTATTCTCTAAGATTGATCTGAGATCTGGCTATCATCAAGTCTTTGTTAGATCATTAGACATACCTCACACAACATTCCAAATAAGAGATGGTATGTATGAGTATGTGGTTATGTCATTCGGTCTTATGAACTCTCTATTGGTCTTCATGGAACTGATGAACTGAGTGTTCCATACCTATATTGATTCTTTTGTTCTGGTTTTCATGGATAATATCTTGGTATATTCTCATAATTGACACAACCATTCCACGCATCTTAAGATTGTTTTGAGTACGATGAGAGATCATCAGTTATATACTAATCTCTCAAAGTGCTACTTTTGGATGGATCAGAGTCACTTCCTAGGTCACGTCATCTTAGAGACTAGAGTATCAGTAGACCTAGAGAAGGTGAGAGCAATAGTTACCTAGGAGCAGCCCAAGAATTCATTTGCGGTGTGGAGTTTTCTATGGGTGGTTGGTTACTACAGGCATTTCATATAGGACATCTCATGTTTAGCAGCACCGATTAAGAGCTTGAAAAAGAAGGGTGTGAAGTACGTATGGTCAGATTCTTATGAGATGGACTTTAAGGAGATGAAAGGGAAGTTAATGTCAGCACCAATACTTATTTTTTCAGAGTTGGGAAGGAGTTATACTGTGTACTATGACGCATCAGGTATTGGTATAGTAGTAATGCTTATGCTAGGGGATCAAGTCGTTGTGTACGGTTCTCGGTAGTTGAGGCCACATGAGTGGAACTATCTGATGCACGATCTCAAGTTAGTCGTGGTTGTTCATGCTTTACATTGTTGGAGACATTACTTATTGGGGGAGAATTTTTTGGTGTACATAGACCACAAAAGTATCAAGTACATATTTACTTAGAGTGATCTAAATTTGAGGTAGTGAAGGTAGGTGGAATACCTTTAGTATTTTGACTTTGAGCTTTCCTACACACCAAGGAAAGGCAATGTAGTGGTTGTGCACTAAGTAGGATGAATCAGATACAGTAACACCCCAGGTAAATAAAGAATATGGCTTTTGCATATTTATCCATTTTTTGAATAAAATGTTAATATTAATTTAAATGGAATGCTATGCTCGATGGCGTACCTAATACGCAACAACGAGTTTCTTTGAAATCTTACGTTTCACTCTAATAATAAAATAATATTATTTTAAATGGTATTTAATGCCTAGTCATTGCAATGGTGGGAATGAATATAACTAACTAAAAAGTGATTATATATTCTTGTCAAATATTTTTACATTTATTCAATAAATGTTAGATGCTTAAAATGCGAATTAATCCAATTTTAAGCGTAAATATTCTAATATTCTGTAAAAGGTCGATTAACCGCCTTTTGATGGTTAACCCCTTTTAAATCCACTTTTTTACAATTTTATATGTTATATTTGACAAAATAAAATTCTTTTTAGAATCGGGACATCAAAATTTACTTTGTATAAATTTTTGGTATTTTTCCGATAAAGTTCATTTTTTAATGAATGGTGTAAAATGATGTATTTTAATTCGAAACCTCCTTTTAATATAATAAATTTATATGATTATATTATCATTTTAATTGGTTTTAATGTTCAATTAGAATATATTTTTACCATTTAATCCAATGGTGGTCATTGGAATTAATTTCACTTTGAAATTGGACTTAAACTAGTGTTAATCTTTTGATATATTTTGTTTTGACAACGGGAATTAATTATTAAATTGATTAATGAAACTTATATGTTTTGACATCATTTTTGAATTTGGAATACCAAATATAGCTTAGGGGGAATTTTTGGTATTTTTCTAAAAAACTTCAATTTTTGATGAATAGTGAAACCACTAAGTGGTAGTTAAAAAACTGATTTTTTGTTTAAATGAAATTTTACCACCTCTGTGATTTGAATTTCAAAAATCCTACATACATGTTTGTCATTAGGATGTAAAATTTGGTTCAATGGGATGAAAATAATTTTTGGTGAATAGTAACTTTTAAGTTTTATTAATCGCGATTAAAGGTAATTAGTGTATTTAAAGGTAAAGATAATGTTATAATAATATAAAATGACCTTGACACATGTCCTAACCTTATTTTATGAGTCATGGCTAACCAAGAAAATCCATGGGTCAACTTGGGGACCCCATGGAGCCACTTGGGTAATAAAATGACATTAATAACTTTTTATTTAAAGTTAAAATAAAAATGTCACAAACATGTATTGTTTTACTAAAACAATTTTTACATGGGGTTATACAAGTCATATTTTTTACTATAAATATTAATTGGAAAGATAAAAATATTTAATACAACATATTATTTTTTTTATAATTTTTAGACATTAAATAAATTAATTTATTTATGACACCATGATGATGGAGTGATTACCTCATTAATGAATGATTTAAATAAAATGAAAAGATAATGTAAAATACAAGACATACACTTGTCAAAAACCTATTGGATGGGTGTATTTCAAACCCTTATCATATTATCCTCTAAATATATAATTTTGGGACCTTTGATATCTGAAAATCATTTTATAATAAAGTTACATTTTCTAACATTCCAAGAATACCCCTCCTCCCTCTTATAAAAGGCCCCCACCTCTACCACATTACCCACACCTCTCAAGCCATTGGCTCGGCCAAACTCTGATCATTTCATCTCTCCACATACCTCTCTTCATCATAAAAGCCTTACCTTATGCATAAAACTCTTCAAGAAATCCTTTTGGTTCAAACCAAGAGGAGTTACCCGATTTAAAGGTAATGTCTTCTCTTATGTTATTTTGTTTTATTTTGCTTATCCAACCCCTAAACTCTTTTTATTCATTTATTTTGTAACAACACCATTATCTTAAATATACTAGGATGTTTTTATGAGAATTATTTGAGCTACACTTACAGACACCTCCGTCTAATGGTTAAAGAACATACTATTTCCGTGGATGGTGAATTACTGCCTCATGAAACGATGAGTGTTCTATCTTCTCCTACCACCTCTCATGGTGGCCATTATAATGGAACTATATTTATATATGATATAAATTATGTTTATGTTTTCCATATTCTTCTTTATTTTTCATTTTTGGCATACCTTTATGGTTTCCATTATGGGTAAATGCGATATCTTCATTTTAGGAAGTGCGGACTACCGCCCCCTCAAAGTGATTTGATTCGTTAATGCCATATGTGGGACATATAAAGGATGGGGTTAATGATATTATATATATGATATTATACTGGAATTATAATATACCTTTATATAATTATGATTTCATTCCATTAAATACGATAGAGAAATGAAAGTAGCGTTCATGCGTACGTACAGCTTACCATCTCCATGAACGGTGCATTTCATTTATTACCTATAAATGTTATGTAATATTATAAATGAATTTATATACTGTATATATATGATATATATGATATCTAAATCATGAATATAATTCTGGATATAATTTATATTTTACCACATGAATAACTTGTATTTATAAGAAGTTTATTTTTTACTCAAGTACCAATGATCGACAAAACGACCGTTATTAACTTAAATAATTACATAATGTTCATAAAAAGGTAATAAGTGATATAAAAGGAATAATTAACTTAAATAAGGTTATTAATAAAGTATAAATTAACTCTAGTTTATTATTTAGGAGATTAAAGAACGATCGAGTCAAGTCGGACACGAGGTAAGGGATCCGACCTCTCTCTTTCTTTTTAAGTACTCCCTTTTATGTCACTTATTTTAAGATCCTATTTCTTATGTTGGGGGATGTTCTTCTATATTCCTCTTAATGTACTTTTTATGTTCATATTATGAGAGGACATAATTTATATCTTCAATCCATTTTTGGAAGTTTTATGTGGCGTCGTTAGGCTGCTGAATTTTCGTAAGGGATTTCTTATCTCACTTTTAATTCTGTGAGATTTCCATTATTTTCCACTTATTTATTTCATGTGGTGTATTGTGTAATTCCATTTGATATATATTATCATGACTCTATTCATGTTATTCTCTGATTCATTTTGTTCACATTATCTTTTGGTCATATGAATTGATTGATTACAATGAGGTACGGGGTTTTTATCTCACCTTTTATTCCCGTGAGATTCATGCTATATTTGTCACTATCTCCTTTGAGTGGTGTATGTACTTCCCATTATTATACTCTTTGTGTAATATAATTTCATTTATGGGTATTTACATCTTCATTCTATGACCCTTCTTTCATGGGGTTCATGTTTTGAAAGTTACCCAAATCGGTAAGGAAACCTTCCACCCTTCTCTTTTTTTAAAGACTTCTTTTTGTTGGGTCTTTTAATTTACATATTGTTATGTTGGGATATGTTCTTCTATATCCTTATTAATGTAAATTTTATTTCCAAGTGATGAGATACCATTTTCTCTCTCATCAACTCATTTTCTGAATTTTAAGGTGACGTCGTTAGGCTGTCAAATTTTTGCAAGGGAACTTCTTAACTCAATTTCAATTCTTTGGGTTAAACTTGTACTCCTTGAATATGTCATTATATGAATATGTGTGAATTAATCTTATTCTTTTACACTTAATATCCACTTATATTGGGTGTTTTTATATTTTTCACACGTAATTAATTTATTTATTTATCCTTAATCTAAGGTTACCGTCTTTGAACGGGACTTCATCTCAATCTCCTTTCATTGAGGTATATTTTGTTTTATACACAACATTCTTTTATACAGTGTATAAACCCCTTTGACTTATACTTTTATTCAAAAGGAATCTTTTCTATACGAAGTGTTTTACTAAACAACAAAAAGTATGTTTCTTTTTAACGTACGCGGTGACAACGACCTTTCCGCCGCCGCGAGTATTATTTGATCTTTGGCTTCCTCAACAAGCCGTAATATTTTTAAAAGTAAATAAATACCATATAATCTTTTATGTATTTTGGTATTGAAAATGGTTTTGATAACGGATTTGTTATGTCAATATATTTAAGTGATATATTGTGACTGAAATATGGAAATGTTTTCTTTCCTTTATAATTGTTTTATGTGTTATGAATTTATAATGGTAATTGGACATTTGACGGGTGGTTACGTGATAAACCATATGACGGGTGGTGTCGTGAATACCAAGATGGGTGGTTACATTATAACCACCAATGCATTGGGTATGGAAGTCATCCGTATTGCTATTCCATGTAGTGATATGTATGGAAGTTGGTCGTATGGCTATTCCATGTAGTGATATGTGTGGAAGTCGACCGTATGGTTATTCCATTTAAATGTGTTTATGTCCCAAGTTACCTTTATATGTTATGTGTTCTTTATATGGGTTTTATGGTAATCTTATGGTTACAAAAGGAAAATTAATAATATTTTATTTAGTGAAGAGTATTTACTAATTCATAAAGGTGGAAAGTATTACTTCTGTTAATGTATTCATGGTTTACTTGTTTTTTTGAAAAACTAATAGTTTTCATTCCTTGTGTATCCTTTACTGGGATTTTTATGCTCATCAAAATTTTTTGAAATGTTTTCCACAGGACTTAAAGATGAATAGTGTCAAGGATGGGATCAAGGAAAGACATGTTATCTAAAACATGGAACTGGACATGTTTCTTTTTAAGAGTTTTTATTTTATGGAAACTTAGTAGAAGTGTCTACTTTGTAATCTTTTGAGATGTAATAGTTATGTCCTAATTCTTTAAAACTCTAAACCTGAAAAGATCCTCTATGTGAATTATTAATTTAATTCATGATTATGTAATGTTATAAGGCCAGGTCCTTATAGTTGGTATCAGAGGTCAGTTTAGATAACTTTAGAGGTTAGGGTATTCTTTAAGCATAAGTGACATTACCATAATGGTTAGGATTTCAGAAAAAGTCATAGTTTTAGATAAATTGAATGGGTTTATGATAAAATGAATAATTATATCATAGTATTATATGATGATTCTAATGATATACTCTCACTGACCTTTTTGGTTTTAGTAAATGAATGGATCTAGCGAGAACCAAAGTGACAATGGGTTTGAAGGAAACTGTGGTGGTTCTCTGATTAAGAGATTGGATGAAATGGGGGACTCAATGAGGAATCTCGTGGTTATTCTAAACCA
The DNA here is from genome assembly GCA_963277665.1 of Viscum album. NCBI lineage: Eukaryota > Viridiplantae > Streptophyta > Magnoliopsida > Santalales > Viscaceae > Viscum > Viscum album. The sequence goes on along the minus strand of OY728153.1, from coordinate 1,257,027,392 downwards.
GCTATCAAGGAATCGTGATTAACCACTTGAACCTTGTTGAGTTCTCTAATGCATCATGTATGAGATAATTAACTTGATGTGGAATTTCAGGTAATAATTATAAAGGTAACCATTGGGGTTTATATGATCCTTACTTTTGAAGTAATTATGGGTTACTATATGTTATGATGGAAAATGAAAGGCATGAGATAAACTTGAGGTTAAATTATGTTATGGTTATTTTTGATGATTTTACCTCTTTTGGGGAATGTTTTAAGAATTATATAGTTTTGGAAAAAGGACAACTCGTAGACCGTGTGACAACCAGTCGCGTTGGACAAAGCTGCAGGAATCAAACCCACAACCAAAGTGCAACCGGTATTTATCGCCTACCACTGGACTACGTGAAGTATCTGGTTAGTTTGGCTAATTATTTTTAGTTAGATGATTTTATGAATCAAGAGTAAGTTTATTTTGGGTTATCTATAGAAATGATTAACCTATCATGGAGGATATGTGATTAGGATAAATACTTTTCAATACGAGACTTTAAGAGAAGCTGATGTTATTTGGAGATAAATGTTAAGATTTATCTTGGAAGACTATGTGATTAAATCCTTCATATATTTGGGTTTCAATCTTAGTTTTGATTAATTTGAAGAATTTTATGGTTAAATTTTTATTGAATGGTCCTTGTTGAACTTTGGGTATTGTTTGACAAATTTTGGAGATTAAGAATAGATTTTTTTTATAAAGGATTATCCGTTTTGGGGATTATCTGATCTTGTACTAACCTTTTTGGTTTTGGTTTTGGTTAAGATCTAATGACATGAGAAATATATAGTTCTCTTTTTTGGATTAGGTGATTCTAAAGATGTTTATTATAGTACTCTTAATGTGAACAAGTCTTCCTAAATACTCGTCATTTGGAGAAAATATGAGTTTGTGTAAGAAATATAGTAAAAGTTGAAAGTCAACATGACAAGTATGTTTCCTTATGTTTTAGTTAAGCTCATAAATAAATTCCTCAATGAAAAGTAACTTAAAACAAAAATGTTGTCTTTTAATTTTTCCTACTGGGGAATCAAATATTGTTTAACTCATCACAAGTTTGTGATTTTCTTGTGGTTAACTTTCTCCTAATCATGTTTTCCATCACTATCCATCAGAACATGACCCTTTTTTTTCCTTCCATATCCATGTTTTCATGGAATCCTAGTATCTGTTGTCTCGGGTGACCTTTTTTACTTTCCTTTCTTTCTTTTAAAGTGATAGTTTAATTTACTCATTTTCCAATGTGGGGCTTTCAATGAAGTTTCCGAGCCCAATTTTAAAATTGCGAGGACGCAATTCCCAAAAGGGGGGAAGGATGTAACACCCCAGGTAAATAAAGAATATGACTTTTTCATATTTATCCATTTTTTGAATAAAATGTTAATATTAATTTAAAGGTAACTCTATGCTCAATGGCGTACCCAATACGCAACAACGAGTTTATTTGAAATCTTACGTTGCACTCTAATAATAAAATAATATTATTGTAAATGGTAGTTAATGCCTAGACGTTTCAATGGTGGTAATGAAAAGAACTAACTAAAAAGTGATTATATATGCTTGTCAAATATTTTTACATTTATTCAATAAATGTTAGATGCTTAAAATGCGAATGAATCCAATTTTAAGCGTAAATATTCTAATATTCTGTAAAAGGTCGATTAACTGCCTTTTAATGTAAAACCCCTTTTAAATCCACTTTTTGAAAATTTTATATGTTATATTTGACAAAATAAAATTCTTTTTAGAATCGGGACATCAAAATTTACTTTGTATAAATTTTTGGTATTTTTCCGATAAAGTTCATTTCTTAATGAATGGTGTAAAATGTTGTATTTTAATTCAAAACCTCCTTTTAATCTAATTTATTTATATGATTATATTATATTTTGAATTGGTTTTAATGTGCAATTAGAATATATTTTTACCATTTAATCCAATGGTGGTCATTGGAATTAATTTCACTTTGAAATTGGACTTAAACTAGTGTCAATCTTTTGATATATTTTGTTTTGACAACAGAAATTAATTATTAAATTGATTAATGCAACTTATATGTTTTGAATTTTTTAAAATAGACATAATTTTTGAATTTGGAATATTAAATATAGCTTAGGGGGAATTTTTGGTATTTTTCTGAAAAAATTCAATTTTTGATGAATAGTGAAACCACTAAGTGGTAGTTAAAAAACTGATTTTTCGTTTAAATGAAATTTTACCACCTTTGTGATTTGAATTTCAAAAATCCGATATACATGGTTGTCATTAGGATGTAAAATGTGGTTCAATGGGATGAAAATAATTTTTGGTGAATAGTAACTTTTAAGTTTTATTAATCGTGATTAAAGGTAATTAGTGTAATTTAAGGTAAATATAACGTTATAATAATATTAAATGACCTTGATACATGTACTACCCATATTGGATGAGTCACGGCCGACCAAGACAATCCATGGGTCAACTTGGGGACCCCATGGAGCCACTTGGGTAAGAAAATGACATTAATAACTTTTTATTTAAAGTTAAAATAAAAATGTCACAAACATGTATTGTTTTCCTAAAACAATTTTTACATGGGGTTATACAAGTCATATTTTTTACTATAAATATTCATTGGAAATATAAAAATATTTCCTACATCATATTATTTTTTTTATAATTTTTAGACATTAAATAAATCAATTTATTTATGACACCATGATGATGCAGCAATTACCTCATTAATGAACGATTTAAATAAAATGAAAAGATAATGTAAAATCCAAGACATACACTTGTAAAAAACCTATTGGATGGGTGTATTTCGAACCATTATCACCTTAACCTAGAAATATATAATTGTGGGACCTTTGATATGTAAAGACCTAGAAATTTCAAGGAAAATTTTTTCATAATTTTCTTTGGAATTTTACAAGAACGCAGTTTCTGACAGTGCCTGATTCTGAGGCCCGGTGTTCCCAGAATCATTTTCCGAAGTTTGGATCGGGTACGTTCAGTGAACGAACGAGCGGGAATTCCTATCTTTTGAACCGGTTCTCGGAATCGAATTCCGAGGGCACCGATGGAACCGTAGCGCCGGTAATTTCTTAGGAACGCCACTTCCGAAGTTGCGTTTACACGCGGTAAGTTGTTAGAATTTGTAGAAGTTGAAATAAAAATTAAACTACAATTTTTATTTTAACTAAGTGGATTAGGCTTTGGGTGGAAGTTGGGTTACTACCCAAATTCCCAAGGGAGATTATGAAGGTGGTGGGGCCCACAAGAACCCTACCCATTCACCTTCCCTAACCTTCCATAACTCTTCACATTCTTTAACCCTCCTCAACTCACATTTACTATTTGACAACTTACGTTTAATAACTTATGTTATTAATTAAGTGAGTTAAGTGTGGTTATTTGAATTTTAAACTCTTGAAATTCAAATATTTATTTTGTTAATAAAATAAGAGGTAAGCTTATCTTATTTTGGGGTTCGAACCTTTGTTTCTTGAAAGGTTTGGGGAGAAAAGCTAAGGAAATCTAGAGTTCTTCATCTTCTTCGTCGAAGAACACGAAGAACACGAAGAACGCATCGAACTCCGTTGAAGAACGCCGAGTCCACGAAGACCGACTACGTGACGCCTTTTACCGCGACGGTTCTTCCACAACGTCTCTTTCCGCGACGAATCCTCGTTCAACGAACCTCTGTTCAAGCTCGCACGAGGTAGGGGTTGTTTTGAAAATGATAATACTCCATGTTTGTTTCCCTTCAAGTCATGAACGCGGACCAACTAATTAACAAGTTGGTCCGTGGATTATTATTGTGGTTCGGGGTTTATCAAATTGATGGGAAATATTATGGTGTTGTTTCAAACCGCTAACGCGGTGGGTACGGACCAACGAACAAGTCCGAACCACCACATTATTTCTCGTTCTTAGTGTCTGGAATGGCGGACGACGACAAACGGGGCCGGAAGGGAGATTTGAGGACCTTGCAGTGAAGGTTGGGTCCCGGGAGGACCACTGGAAAAGACCTCACGTAAAACGGACCATCGGAGCGCGTCCGGTGGTCCGCGGAATCCCACACCGGCGCGGCGACGCCCGCGGCCGGCCGCCAGGCGGCGGCGGCGCCCGGCGCGCCGCCGGAAAAACCCGCCGTGGCTTCAGCCGCGGCCGCGCGGAACCGGGAGGCGGGACGCGGCAGTCATGCCGCGTCCGGGTGCTGCGGAGCGGCCCCCGCGTGGGGGTCGCGGTTCCTTCGCTCGGCCGCTCGGCCGAGCCGAGCCGAGCCGACCCGTCGGGCCGGGTCGCACCCATGCCGGGCCGGGCCACCCTGGCCGGGATGGGTCGCACCAAACCGGTTCGGACCCAGACCCGGGTCGGGCCGACCCAGGGGGGGTCGGGCTGGGTCGGTCCGGGCCCAGACCCCCCGTTTTCAGACCCTCTTTGGTCTTTTGCCCATATCTTGGGCTACGGACCTCCGATCGACGCACCGTAAGCGGCGATGCGATCCTTTGAACGAGACGGTCGTTTCGGTATATTGAGCTCAAGGTTTCGGAGAACTTTGGGTTTGGTCGGGTTGGTTCGTACACGAAACCAACCGGGCCCTTGGAGCGGAAACGGATATATCTTGAGCACTGGACGTCCGATTGATGTGTCGTCGACTTTGATGGATTCATCTAGGTGAGACGGATCTTTTGGATTACTCCTCTTGAGATTTGGATGCCGTCGGAGTGCGTTCGGGTTGGTTCGCTCACGAAACCAACCGGGCCCCTAGAATGAAAAAAAGCCAATAACTCATAGACCGGGCGTCCGATTGACGCGTCGTCTATCTCATTGAATTCCTCTTAATGAGACAGAAATTTTGGCATACTTCCCCTGAGTTTTGGATGCAGTTGGATAGTGGCCGGGTTGGATTGTTCCCAAAATCCAACCGGGCCCCTAGAATGGAAAAGCTGATATCTTTCAGACCAGAAGTCTGTTTGACGAACCGTCAGCAGCGTTGGTGATCACGTTGAGGAACGGTCCCTATGAGTATACCCTATGAGAGTTCGGGGTACAGTTGAGATACGGCTGGATTGGTTCGCACACGAAACCAACTGAGCCCCTAGGACGAAAAGGCTAGTAACTCACAGACCGGGCGTCCGATTGATGCACCGTCTGTTGCGTTGAGACCCCTATGACGAGGAGGTCCTTTGAGATACTTCTTCGTGGGATTTTGAGATACTTGGAGTATCGACCTGTAGCTCATGGAGCGGACCCTCCCAGAGACGAGCGTGTGGAGTACGGAGACAGTGTAACCGACTGAGACCTGACGACTGCTTGACCGACTCGACTTGGAGTGAGTCGACTAGCCCAGTGGACGGAGCACTACTTTGTGAGGTGCAGAACCATGGAGGATGGAGCACTACCTGTGTGATAGTGCAGACCCGCGGTACTTGTCCGGAGAGTACCTCAGCAGGCTACTAGGGGGTGTGCACTACTGTGTTTGGGTGGCAAACCCCGGCGGGAAGCACTACTATGTTTGGGTGGCTGACCCATGGTACTTGTAACACCCGAGACTTTTATGTTATATAAACCATCAAAGGAATCTTTTTCTACACAACACTTGCTTGGCTTGCTTTGCACGCAATCACGACCTTCCTCGATAGCTTGCGTCGTACGCAATACCGAGTTTCACTAAACAACAATATGCTATTAAAACTAGCCGTTATGAATAGTAATAACCACTTTTTAAAATTTTATAAATTTTATTTTTCAAAATGGACTTCATTTTTGGACTCAGAATATCGAAATTAGCCTAGGGTGAAATTTTGGTATTTTTCTGAAAACTTTCAATTTTTGATGAATAGTGAAACCACTAAGTGGTAGGTTAAAAACTGAATTTTGCATAAAACTTAATTTTACCGCTTCTGTGAATGGAATTTCAAAAATCCAAGAGACACGGTTAATATCAAGGACTAAAATGTGGTTCAATGAGATGAAAATAATTTTTTGGTGAATAGTAACTTTTTACTATTTTTACCGCGGTTAATAGTAAATAGGGTAACTAAGGGTAAATATGATATCAATATTACCCTAACACATGTCCTAATTCTATTGGACAAGTGTAATTCGACCAAAAACAAACTTAGGAATAAAATATGACCATTTAGGCCCACTTGGATTAGATTAGGACATTTATTATTAATTTATTTAAAGAAGGGTTAAAATAGTTAAAATCAAAGTTTAATAAGTAAATCATTTTTTAATATGGGGTTATACATAAGACAAATTCGATTCTAAATATTCATTAGAAAGCTAAAAAGATTTCCTACATGATGGTATTTTATTTGTAATTTTTAGACATCAAATAATTTAATTTATATATGACACAAAGATGATGCAGTAATTATCTTATTAATGAAATATTGACATAATTGATAATATAAATACCAAAATAAATGTAATTTAAGACTTTTTATGAATTCCACTAATTTTATAGGTTACTATGATATATTAGTGTTGATTTAATCAACTTGGTTCGAACATATAATTCTGTTATGATTTTCAAAAAAATCATATATCAAATAGTGTCAAAATTGACACAAAATAGTTTTTAAATCAAATATTATATTATTAATTGTTATTTTATTCCTAAAAATCTAAGGTTCGGACAAATGACTTAGATAAAGATATATATATTAATAATAAACAATTTGGGGTTCGTTTGGCATGTTATAGTAAGTGTATTAACCATATAGTGAAAGAAAACAAAAAGACACGGTAAAAGTTAAATTAATTAACTTAGAGTTAAATCTAATTGATAAGGTTAAAATAATACCCTAAACTTGTCTAAGTCCTATTGGTTGATAGGATTTCGACCCTTCCCCACTTTATCTTCGAAATAAGACCCTTTGGAACCATTATAAACCGATTTTGACTTTAATATAAAATAATATTTTGAGATATTCCTAAGGTGCCCCTCTCCTCCCTTATAAAAGGGCACCTCCTCCCCCTCCTCCTCACACCAATTTGAGCACTCAAGCTCGGCCAACCCCTGCAATTTTATCCTCTCCACTTCCCTAGAATAATCCTAGAGGTCCTGGTCTTCTCCAAAGACCAATCTTAGTTCCTTAAGTGGGGGATTCAAAGAGGCGTTCCAAAGAAGAGGTAATATCCATTACCGATCTTTTCAATTTCTTTCTTCTTCAACTTCTTATTCTTTAGTTGTTTCATGATAAAGTAATAACATCAGTATTACTTACATACTGATATGTTATTATAAATATGAAACAACCCTAATTCACCTTCTATCCATCCTACGGAAAAATGAAATCACCGCGCGTGCGTACGTACGGAATACCGTCTCCACGCCGTGGTGTAATCTATTTTCCACCATCACCTTACAAGGATGGGTATAATGGTGTAATGAGTAACTATATATGATTATTATGAATTAATATTGATACTGAAATAATATATATATACTCCAATACAATTCCACGATCATAGGAACGATATCATCACTCGTGCGTACGTACGGAATACCGTCTCCACGATGTGATGCGACACGTTCTACATGATCTTCATTTCATAATGATTATATAAATGAATTGAATGAATGAATATGGTATATACTACACTAATACCATTCTGGAAATGAATTATCTATAACCTAAAGATAAGAATAAGAATTTATTCGACAAAACACGCATAAGAACAAAAAGTTATAAAGACCCGAGTAACAAGTAACAATGAAATATTACTAACAAGAAGCTAATAATATGACCATATATGATATCATATCAATATGTATGATTCTGGAATAAGTCAATAACATTATTTAAACCATTATACAGGAGCTTTGGACACGAACAAAGCAAATCGGACCTAAGGTAAGGGAAATATCACAATCTCATTTTTATCCGAGATTGTTTATTCGTAAGTATTTACTGGGGTGTATTTTATCATCCAAATCCATGTTCCCTCAATATGTAATATTGTTTCCATCCACTTACAATGGTTTAAATCCTATTTTACCCTTCAGTGAGTTTTTAGTAAAATATATGAAAGGAATCTTTTGTCGTTTTTCGTACGAGGTACTTTTTGACTTTTCCGACAAAAGTACGAAGAATGTTTTTTTTTAACTTATACGGCATGAATGGATTTTTAAAACATTATTTCCAAGAAGCTTCCTTTACAAGTTTTCAAGTTTATTTTTAATCAACTTCTTTTAGTTTATAATTGCATGACATGTTAAGAAAAGAAAAGTATTTTTAAAGAAGAAAGGATATTTTCCTCAAGAATGGAGTTCAAGTGTTTTATCAAAATTATTTTCCATCTAAGATGATAAAGGGTTCTGTTTTTATCCCTATTATTACATTGATTTGATCATGTTGTGATGGAATTATTTTTATGAATTCCTTTTTCTTATATGAATTGATTTATGATGTCATGATGTTTCAAGAATCCCATTTTTGTTACATGTGTTATGCGATGATGTATGTTTTATGATTATGTGGCACACATAATAAAGGATTCATTATAAGATGGGTGGGACCTATATCTCCCTCCAATGCATTGGGTAAAGATTTATATCTCATGAGATAGACATGGCTGGAACGGAATGTTATTTCGGTTCAGTGAAACAGGACTGAAACGAGGAGTGAACTCGGTTCAGAAAGGGACTTTGTCCACTAAGATAGTCTTGGCAATGAGTCATGACTAACAAGAAATGATTTTCCATGATTATGTGTGCATGCCACAAGGTTTCAAGTTTTATGTTATGATTATGGGGATCTCATTTTCACTTCTATGATTTATTCCATGTTAAGATATTATGATCTCTTTTGCAGGTTTTGATTTTCATAAAGATATGACATGATTTTTATTTCCTTTATTTGCCCTTGCTGAGCATTTGAGCTCACCCTTTTATGTTTTCTTTTCCCCAGGTCAGGAAGATGGATATTAAGTAGAATATGCTAAAAGGGACCCTAGATATGATGAAATAAATGGGAGACACTGTAGAAGATTTATGAACCAGTTGTTTATGTTTCCCAGTTTCTAAAGACACTATACCTATACGGTCCTTTGTGGTTTTGTCATATGTTGTAATAAGTGTGCTTCAATTTCGAAGTATTAACAATGTATGTAAAGTATGGGTCGTTATAGTTGGTATCAGAGGAAAGGTATAGTCAACCTTTGGAAACTAGGATGTGAAAGCCTTAGTAAGAACCCTAAGGATAAGTCTAAGCATAGAACACAATCTTAGAAATGGCCATGAATAACCTAGGATAAGACCATAAGTATGAAAATTTTATTCTTGAATTATGTGGTTTCCTATTATAATTAGTGTTTCTCACACTATTCTTCTTGGTTTTAGTCAATGGCTGGAACCCGAAGGAACCGTGTTAATGCGGAATGCGATGGGCAATGCAATGATTGTCCCCCTGAGCAACCAAACGATATGGGAGCTGGAATGCAAAATCTTGTAGCCATGCTCACACAACTTTCTCAAGCTATGAATCATGCAGGATTTCCAAACGAGCAAAGGAGGGAGCAACATTATGTTGAATCCTTCATGAGTCAGCGTCCACCTTCTTTCAGCGGGTCTACTGATCCATTAGTTGCTGAACAATGGATTAGTACTACTGAAAAGATATTTTCAGTTCTTCAATGTTCTGAGCATGATAAAGTCATCCTAGCAGTGTATCATTTGGAAGGAGATGTGGATCAATGGTGGAATCTTGTTAAGAATACGAGGCAAAGGGATGAAATTGAGTCTATGGAATGGGACGAGTTTAAGAACTTATTTTTCAATAAGTACTTCCCTCGTATTCTCCGAACAAAGATGGAGAAAGAGTTCCTTGAACTGAAGCAAAGGGATGATGAATCTGTTAGTACCTATGAAGCAAATTTTACAAGACTTGCAAGGTACGCTTCTGGTATTATTATCCAACCTGAGAGTAAGATCGATCGATTCTTTAGTGGCTTAAAACCAAGTCTTCGAAGGGCATTAGCCATAAGGGACTTCAATAGCTACGAGGAAATCGTTCGATGTGCTCTCAAAGTCGAGATGGAGATTGGAGTAACCCATCAGTCACATGGGTTTGATAACAAGAGGAAGATGGAATTCAAAGAAAAATCTAAAGAGCACACGGAAAAGAAGATGAACTTTCCCTTATGCTCAAAGTGTGGAAAGAAACATGGAGGGAGTTGTCTTAAAGGGACAAGTAAATGTTTTAAATGTGGAAAGGAAGGTCATCGGGCATTTGAATGCCGTGATAATGGGAAGAAGATGTCTAATGATGCAAACAAAGGAAGGGATACACAGAATGAACCTACTACACTTCAATGTTTCAAGTGCAAGGAGATGGGGCATTATGCCAATCAATGCCCAAATCCAAGGGTTGATGATGATGGTCGACGTCAACAAACTCTTAAGGCTAAAGACAAAGGAAAGTCACATGCAATTTCTATCAGCGATGTGGAGTACGATAACGATGTGGTGAAAGGTACACTTACCATCCACTCTAAAGTAGCAAATGTTTTATTTCATTATGGATCCACCCACTCTTTTATTTCTAAAGAATTTTCTAAGGGTATCACTGTATTACCTCAACAATTAGATGTTGAGTTAGCTGTGACAACACCTAATGGCACAACAGTCGCATCAGAAGTTTATAATTCTTCTCCGATCGAAGTTTGTGGGAAAGTGCTTCCTGCAAATCTTGTGATCCTTCCTTTAGTGGAATTTGATGTGATTCTTGGCATGGATTGGCTTTCTATACATGGAGCTCATATCAATTGCCAAAGAAGGGAAGTCACATTTCATATTCCAGATCAACCTACGATCGTATATCAATGCAAGGATGAACATAACCTTCCAGTGGAAATTTCTTCCATCTTATGGGTATTGATTCCACTAAATGAAGGTTATTTATCTCAAATAGTTAGTGAGAAACTCACGATTAAGAATATGCCCATTGTACGGGAGTTTGATGATGTCTTTCTGGAGGAATTACCGGGTCTTCCACCAAATCGTGAAGTTGAGTTTTCAATAGAACTCGTACCGGGTGCTTTGCCTATTTTAAAGACACCTTATAGAATGGCCCCAATTGAGTTGCAGGAATTGAAGAAGCAACTCCAAGAGAATCTTGATAAGGGATTCATACGCCCTAGTGAGTCACCTTGGGGAGCACCTGTTCTATTTGTTAAGAAGAAAGATGGATCAATGAGACTCTACATTGATTATCGAGAACTTAACAAGATCACTATCAAGAACAAATATCCTCTCCCACGCATTGATGACTTATTTGACCAACTACGCGGAGCTCAATACTTTTCCAAGATTGATCTTCGTTCAGGGTATCATCAATTAAGGGTCAAAAGGGAGGATATACCAAAGACGGCTTTCCGTACAAGGTATGGACACTATGAATTTATAGTGATGCCATTTGGTCTTACTAATGCCCCTGCTATCTTCATGGATCTAATGAATAGAGTCTTTAGAGACTATCTTGATCAATTTGTGGTAGTCTTTATAGACGATATTCTTGTCTATTCAAAGATCAAGGAAGAGCATGAAGATCACTTGAGAATTATATTGAAGACCCTGAGAAAAGAGAAGCTTTATGCCAAATTTACCAAGTGTGAATTTTGGCTTCAAAAAGTTGCATTTTTGGGTCATATAATCTCAAAAGAGGGGATATCTGTGGATCCAGCAAAAACAGAGGTTATCGAAAGATGGTCAAGACCAACAACAGTAACTGAGATCCGAAGTTTTCTTGGTTTGGCTGGTTATTATCGACGTTTTGTAAAAGATTTTTCACGATTATCTAATCCACTCACCAAGTTGACTCGGAAAGGAGTTAAGTTTGTCTGGACAGAGGAATGTGAAGAGAATTTCAAGGAGTTGAAAAGAAGGTTATCCAGTGCACCTGTGCTCACACTGCCTTGTAGTGGAGAAAGGTTTGTGATCTACAGTGATGCATCCAAGAAGGGATTGGGGTGTGTTCTTATGCAAAATGATATGGTGATAGCTTATGCCTCACGACAGTTGAAAATCCATGAGCAAAATTACCCAACACATGATTTGGAGTTGGCTGCGGTAATCTTTGCATTAAAGATTTGGAGGCATTACCTTTATGGTGAAAGGTGTGATATTTATACTGATCATAAAAGTTTAAAGTATATTTTCACACAAAAGGAGTTGAATATGCGTCAAAGAAGATGGTTGGAGCTGATTAAGGATTATGACTGCTCAATCCATTACCACCCTGGGAAAGCAAACAAGGTGGCAGATGCATTAAGTCGACAAGACCATGCTAGTTTATCCATGATGAGGATCACAAAAGATCCAATATTTATGGATTTACAAAGGATGGATCTTGGAATTATAATGGAAGGGGAAAAATCTTATCTTTCTCAAATGAATGTTCAACCATCTATACATGTGAAGATTAAAGAGGCACAGAAAGAAGATGTCGAGTTACAAAAGAAGGTGAGCAATGTTCCTGAAATCAAACTTGATTGTGATGGGATAATAAAGTTCAGGAATCGGGTTTGCGTTCCTCCCATCCCCGAATTAAAGAATGAGCTGCTGGATGAGGCTCATAGTTCGTCATTCTCTATTCATCCTGGAAGCACGAAGATGTATAGGGACCTGAAAGAGTACTTCTGGTGGGATGGCATGAAAAGAGATGTTGCTGAATATGTCTCTCGATGCTTGGTTTGTCAACAAGTTAAAGCTGAGAGACAGAAGTCTAAGGGGATGTTACAACCATTACCCATACCCGAATGGAAATGGGAAAACATCACTATGGACTTTGTCACAGGACTTCCTAAAACATCCAAAGGCAATAATGCTATCTGGGTCATAGTTGATCGTCTTACAAAGTCTGCACACTTCATTGCTATTAGAGAGGATTTCTCTCTAGATCAGCTTGCCAGGATATATGTAAAGGAAGTGGTAAGATTACATGGAGTACCACTTTCTATTATATCTGATCGGGATCCGAGATTTACCTCGAAGTTCTGGCGAAGTCTTCAGCATACTCTGGATACAGAGTTGAGTTTCAGCACTGCTTATCATCCCCAGATAGACGGTCAGTCTGAGAGAACAATTCAAACCCTAAAAGATATGTTGAGAGATTTCTCTATGGATTTCAAAGGAGGTTGGGATCAACACCTACCTTTGGTGGAATTTTCTTATAATAATAGCTTTCACTCCAGTATTCAGATGGATCCTTATGAAGCTCTCTATGGAAAGAAATGCAGGACTCCAACTTGCTGGGATGAAGTTGGGGAAAGAAAGCTATTAGGACCTGATCTCGTTGATGAAATGGCAGAAAAGGTCAGATCTATTCAACAACACATAAGAGCAGCTCAGAGTCGACAGAAAAGTTATGCCGACAACCGAAGAAAAGACCTAGAGTTTGAAGTGGGTGATAAAGTGTTCTTACGAATATCTCCCTGGAAGAGGGTTATGAGATTTGGAAAGAAGGGGAAGTTGAGCCCTAGATATATCGGTCCTTTCGAAATACTGGATCGTGTTGGGAAGGTAGCTTACCGATTGGCGCTTCCACCGAATCTCTCTCAAGTTCACGATGTGTTCCATGTATCTCTCCTGAGAAAGTACATACCAGATCCTTCACATGTACTCAGCTCAGAAGTTGTACCGCTGGAGCAAGATCTTTCTTATGAAGAACAGCCGATAGAGATTCTGGATCGTAGCGAAAAAGTCCTACGAAACAAGACCACTCGCTTGGTGAAAGTTTTATGGAGGAACCACCAACTTGAATAAGCTACATGGGAGCTTGAGGATATGATGAGGGAGAAGTATCCTCATTTGTTTGTTACAAAGTGACGAATTTCGAGGGCGAAATTCTTTTTAAGGGGGGTAGAATGTAACACCCGAGACTTTTATGTTATATAAACCATCAAAGGAATCTTTTTCTACACAACACTTGCTTGGCTTGCTTTGCACGCAATCGCGACCTTCCTCGATAGCTTGCGTCGTACGCAATACCGAGTTTCACTAAACAACAATATGCTATTAAAACTAGCCGTTATGAATAGTAATAACCACTTTTTAAAATTTTATAAATTTTATTTTTCAAAATGGACTTCATTTTTGGACTCAGAATATCGAAATTAGCCTAGGGTGAAATTTTGGTATTTTTCTGAAAACTTTCAATTTTTGATGAATAGTGAAACCACTAAGTGGTAGGTTAAAAACTGAATTTTGCATAAAACTTAATTTTACCGCTTCTGTGAATGGAATTTCAAAAATCCGAGAGACACGGTTAATATCAAGGACTAAAATGTGGTTCAATGAGATGAAAATAATTTTTTGGTGAATAGTAACTTTTTACTATTTTTACTGCGGTTAATAGTAAATAGGGTAACTAAGGGTAAATATGATATCAATATTACCCTAACACATGTCCTAATTCTATTGGACAAGTGTAATTCGACCAAAAACAAACTTAGGAATAAAATATGACCATTTAGGCCCACTTGGATTAGATTAGGACATTTATTATTAATTTATTTAAAGAAGGGTTAAAATAGTTAAAATCAAAGTTTAATAAGTAAATCATTTTTTAATATGGGGTTATACATAAGATAAATTCGATTGTAAATATTCATTAGAAAGCTAAAAAGATTTCCTACATGATGGTATTTTATTTGTAATTTTTAGACATCAAATAATTTAATTTATATATGACACAAAGATGATGCAGTAATTATCTTATTAATGAAATATTGACATAATTGATAATATAAATACCAAAATAAATGTAATTTAAGACTTTTTATGAATTCCACTAATTTTCTAGGTTACTATGATATATTAGTGTTGATTTAATCAACTTGGTTCGAACATATAATTCTGTTATGATTTTCAAAAAAATCATATATCAAATAGTGTCAAAATTGACACAAAATAGTTTTTAAATCCAATATTATATTATTAATTGTTATTTTATTCCTAAAAATATAAGGTTCGGCCAAATGACTTAGATAAAGATATATATATTAATAATAAACAATTTGGGGTTCTTTTGGCATGTTATAGTAAGTGTATTAACCATATAGTGAAAGAAAACAAAAAGACACGGTAAAAGTTAAATTAATTAACTTAGAGTTAAATCTAATTGATAAGGTTAAAATAATACCCTAAACTTGTCTAAGTCCTATTGGTTGATAGGATTTCGACCCTTCCCCACTTTAGCTTCGAAATAAGACCCTTTGGAACCATTATAAACCGATTTTGACTTTAATATAAAATAATATTTTGAGATATTCCTAAGGTGCCCCTCTCCTCCCTTATAAAAGGGCACCTCCTCCCCCTCCTCCTCACACCAATTTGAGCACTCAAGCTCGGCCAACCCCTGCCATTTTCTCCTCTCCACTTCCCTAGAATAATCCTAGAGGTCCTGGTCTTCTCCAAAGACCAATCTTAGTTCCTTAAGTGGGGGATTCAAAGAGGCGTTCCAAAGAAGAGGTAATATCCATTACCGATCTTTTCAATTTCTTTCTTCTTCAACTTCTTATTATTTAGTTGTTTCATGATAAAGTAATAACATCAGTATTACTTACATACTGATATGTTATTATAAATATGAAACAACCCTAATTCACCTTCTATCCATCCTATGGAAAAATGAAATTACCGCGCGTGCGTACGTACGGAATACCGTCTCCACGCCGTGGTGTAATCTATTTTCCACCATCACCTTACAAGGATGGGTATAATGGTGTAATGAGTAACTATATATGATTATTATGAAGTAATATTGATACTGAAATAATATATATATACTCCAATACAATTCCACGATCATAGAAACGATATCATCACTCGTGCGTACGTACGGAATACCGTCTCCACGATGTGATGCGACTCGTTCTACATGATCTTCATTTCATAATGATTATATAAATGAATTGAATGAATGAATATGGTATATACTACACTAATACCATTCTGGAAATGAATTATCTATAACCTAAAGATAAGAATAAGAATTTATTCGACAAAACACGCATAAGAACAAAAAGTTATAAAGACCCGAGTAACAAGTAACAATGAAATATTACTAACAAGAAGCTAATAATATGACCATATATGATATCATATCAATATGTATGATTCTGGAATAAGTCAATAACATTATTTAAACCATTATACAGGAGCTTCGGACACGAACAAAGCAAATCGGACCTAAGGTAAGGGAAATATCACAATCTCATTTTTATCCGAGATTGTTTATTCGTAAGTATTTACTGGGGTGTATTTTATCATCCACATCCATGTTCCCTCAATATGTAATATTGTTTCCATCCACTTACAATGTTTTAAATCCTATTTTACCATTCGGTGAGTTTTTAGTAAAATATATGAAAGGAATCTTTTGTCGTTTTTCGTACGAGGTACTTTTTGACTTTTCCGACAAAAGTACGAAGAATGTTTTTTTTAACTTATACGGCATGAATGGATTTTTAAAACATTATTTCCAAGAAGCTTCCTTTACAAGTTTTCAAGTTTATTTTTAATCAACTTCTTTTAGTTTATAATTTCATGACATGTTAAGAAAAGAAAAGTATTTTTAAAGAAGAAAGGATATTTTCCTCAAGAATGGAGTTCAAGTGTTTTATCAAAATTATTTTCCATCTAAGATGATAAAGGGTTCTGTTTTTATCCCTATCATTACATTGATTCAATCATGTTGTGATGGAATTATTTTTATGAATTCCTTTTTCTTATATGAATTGATTTATGATGTCATGATGTTTCAAGAATCCCATTTTTGTTACATGTGTTATGCGATGATGTATGTTTTATGATTATGTGGCACACATAAGAAAGGATTCATTATAAGATGGGTGGGACCTATATCTCCCTCCAATGCATTGGGTAAAGATTTATATCTCATGAGATAGACATGACTGGAACGGAAGGTTATTTCGGTTCAGTGAAACAGGACTGAAACGAGGAGTGAACTCGGTTCAGAAAGGGACTTTGTCCACTAAGATAGTCTTGGCAATGAGTCATGACTAACAAGAAATGATTTTCCATGATTATGTGTGCATGCCACAAGGTTTCAAGTTTTATTTTATGATTATGGGGATCTCATTTTCACTTCTATGATTTATTCCATGTTAAGATATTATGATCTCTTTTGCAGGTTTTGATTTTCATAAAGATATGACATGATTTTTATTTCCTTTATTTGCCCTTGCTGAGCATTTGAGCTCACCCTTTTATGTTTTCTTTTCCCCAGGTCAGGAAGATGGATATTAAGTAGAATATGCTAAAAGGGACCCTAGATATGATGAAATAAATGGGAGACACTGTAGAAGATTTATGAACCAGTTGTTTATGTTTCCCAGTTTCTAAAGACACTATACCTATACGGTCCTTTGTGGTTTTGTCATATGTTGTAATAAGTGTGCTTCAATTTCGAAGTATTAACAATGTATGTAAAGTATGGGTCGTTATAGTACTCGATAGGAGGAGTACCTCAACAGTCTTAGGTTAGTGAGAAGTACCTCGGAGTTGTGATAGGACCACTTTACACTCTAGAGACGGAGCTCTTCAGCAGTTACGGTTTCGATAATGAAAATCCTGGTTTGAGCTGAGACTTTTGACCTTTGTGTTTACCTCATGATTGAGATGGGTCACTTGATAACTTAGGTATATGTATGGGAATATACCTGGGTAGTGGTTATCCGTTGATTTCATTATCTTGGTGTTTTCCTCATGATTGAGATGAGTTGCTTGATAACTTAGGTATATGCATGAGCATATACCTAAGTAGAGGTTATCTGTTGAGATCTTCTTTTTGGTTGACCTTGTTGGTTTTAGTGAGACCTTGAGGGTCTCGGGGTCCCTAATGAGTATCGTTATACTCACCCCTGCACGGGCTATGCCCGCACCTCGTTGTGTTGGTTGTAGACGACGGGCAGTGCTGATGGAGGCCGAGTGTTCGAGGATTGGACGGTACCCAGAGGTGGACTACACGACGAGTCAGTACCCAGAGGTGGACTACACGACCAGTTAGTACCCAGAGGTGGACTTCATGGCGAGACGACACTCAGAGGAGGTTGACAGGCGAGAGCGTTGTGGAAGCTATCTGTACCTACCCTTCAGGTAGGATCTGTGGTGGACAATCTAGGAGTTGCGCCATCTGTACCTACCCTTCAGGTAGGATCCGAGGAGGACAACCCAGGAGCTGCTTCCTTTCTTCCAGCTATTTGTATTTTTCTATTTTACTTTCGTTCAGTTGTAGCTGTACTTTCAGTTGGGTTTGTATTCTGGCCCATTTACTTTTCAGCACTTTCTTTTGTACTTAGTGTTTTACTTCTGCTTATACTCTGTGGTGTTTTGTTTACTTTTATAAAGGCAATGCCTTCCCATTTATCGGGATTTACGCCTTTGGTGCTAGTCGTCAGCCCCTGTCCTATGGAAGGCGGGCTTGGGGTAGTCACAGCATGGGCCCTGAGGACGGGTTGTGACAAATTGGTATCAGAGGGAGGTTCTACCGCAGAACTTATAACTCTGATATTTTCTTTCTGTGAAGTAATGGTGTTAAGGGTACCGAGTGTGGTCTTCAGTTCAGGGAGTCCAGTGTTGGTGCAGGTGGCCGACGTATCCATACACCAGGACCCTGACAACTGAATTCTAACTTTGTGCACGAAAACCCTGATTGTGTGTGTGTTTCCAAAAGTTTTATTTAAATATCAGCTCAAACCAGGTCAGCTCACCAGGTATAATCGTTTGACCGTGTCACGTTGTTTCTTCCAGGATGCCTTTTCTTGGACGACCAGCTAGAGCCCAGAGGGATGTGTGTACTGACAGCCTGCCGAGCGACGAGGCTTCGGTACAGGACCCTCTTGTAGTTGAGGCACCAGGGGTACTACCATACGTTGGGCCACCGATGACACCAACCCCGGCAGTAGGTGATGCACGCCACTTGAGTGCGCTGCACTAGTTCCAGCGCCAGAGGCCACCCAGGTTCTGGGGAAAGACGGACCCGCAGGTGGCTGAGGTTTGACTGGAGGCTGTGGTGAGAGTCTTCAGGCTAGTGGGGATGCCTGCAGACTTCATGGTGATCTTTGCTGCCAGCCTTCTTCAGGAAGCAGCAGGCAGGTGGTGGAGCCACTTGTTCCAGTTTTGCGACGAGATGACCTTCGCATGGGAAGACTTAGAGACCTTCTTCGGGGTGGAGTTTGTGCTAGTAGCTCTACACCCCGAGCATGTTCAGGAGCTGCTGCCTTTGCCGCGTGTTTTTTGATCAGTAGACGAGTCATCTATGGGCAGTAAACAGATGATTCATAGGTCCAGGAGGACCAGACCAGCAGTTGGGCGATCTCGGGTTTTAGGATCAGTGGTGCGGGGCACCCGGGGTGGGGTCAGAGCCAGGCGTTCCAGAAACGGACAGTGTTACTTCTACGGCAGGAAGGGTCACCTGGCACGTGATTGTACAACCCCCTGGACAGTTGATCTGCAGGTGTTGGAGGATCCATCGAGGCAGAAGCAGTGGAGGGTTCTTGAGCAACAGTCGAGCAGTGGACAAGGCAGTAGAGCTCCGGGAGCAGGTAGACAGGAGCGGAACTATTGAATATGTCCCTTGTACTTCTATTTCCATGTTGTTGTTGTATTCGTGTCTTTGTACTATGAGCTGCAATAATAAAAAGACACTTATCTTTGTTTTCTTTCCTGTCCTTTTGTTTGGTTGATACTGAGTGGTCCCAGTTAAAACTGTTGACTTGACCCTCACTTTCAATATTTCTACTGGAGGAGACCCAGTGACCTCACACTGATGCCGACAGTGTGACTCGACCCTTGGAGGCGAGAGTGACAGTTGGATCTCTTAGTAGTTACGTCGAGGCCTTACGACGTCATCCATGGCGTGAATGCGTCATTCAGGTCAGGATTGACTGTATTAGGTAATGGGCATGGTTCATCCAGGGGATGAGACCGAGTTTCTCTTTTCGGAAAAGGAGAAATTTTAGCAGCTCCTTCAGATCATCAAGGAGAGGATGAAGACTGCACAGTGCAGTAAGAAACAGGAAACCGGCTCCAGTCTTAGAGACTCAATCATGTTAAATGTTTAAATAAGAGGAATATTTAAGGAGAGATGAGTCTACGGAGCAGCAGACGTGGAGGCAGAGCTAGGAGAGCAGCATGAGGTGGTGTACATCTTAACATGCTACAACCACCCGCCTTAGTTATCCCTGCCTGGCTCAGGGAGCTGGAGGGCGGAGGAAGAGTGCAGCTGCATGCGGTCAAGGAGTGTGACCTAATGGCTCTAAAAAAATGATTCAAAGGACAGTCTATGTCCACTACTAGCTGTTGTAGTAACAGACATCGATATGAACCATTCCTTGATTTCGCAAATCTTGTTCTAGACCTTGAGTTTCCGGAAGCCGTGGACTTGACCCTCACGTCTGGAGATACCTTGAGAGGAGACTCGATAATCACACTTACGCCGATGGTGTGGTCAGACCCTTGAGGCGAGAGTTTCAGTTGGAATCTCTTGGTGGCAGTGTTGAGGCCTTATGACGTTAGTTTGAGTATAGAAATGGCAATAACTGTTCATACTCGAATTGACGGTTTTAGGCAAACGTCGGGATGGGTTTTCCTTGGTCGGCGAAAAGGAAACTCCAGGCAGCATAGGATAAACTCTTTCACAGGAGGGTGCGACCGATCACTCTTGATTCGGTCAACCATACCCTCATGGTAGCAGTCGTTTGAGTTTTAGTTCTAACAGGAATTAGAGACCTCTAGAGTTCGAGGATGACGATCACGTCCTTATACGGGTCTCACCTCGACGAGGTTTATAGAGATGTGTCCAAGGTGGCAAGTTATCTCTGAGGTTCAGCGGACCTTCTTAGGTCCTCGGGTGGGTAGGTGTAGTGGTTTACCGCTTGACCCATCCACCTCAGTTGCACCAGGTGCACGATGACTTCCAGGTATCTCAACTGAGGAGATACTCGCTCGACCCTTCGCATATCATCGACCATGAGGAGCAGGACGATGGCGATGGGGTTACTTCCATGGAGATTCCTGTAGGGATCGAGAATCGAAAGGAGCGGATCCTATGAGGACGGTCAATTCCTCGGGTGCGCTTTCTTTGGCAGTACGGAATCTTCAGGTAAGCACAAGGGAGAAGAAGGCTCAGGTGCGTGCTCAATACCGCTTTTGTGACCCTAGTTTGTGTTGAAGCTTTACGGGGACGTAAATCCCTGAGGTGGGAGTAATGTAAATACCCGGAAATTTCAAGGAAAATTTTTTCTTAATTTTCTTTGGAATTTTACAAGAACGCAGTTTCTGACGGCGCCTGATTCCGAGGCCCGATGTGCCCAGAATCATTTTCTGAAGTTTGGCTTGGGTACATTCAGTGAACGAATGATCGGGAGTTCCTATCTTTTGAACCGGTGTTCATAATCGAATTCTGAGGGCACTGATGGAACCATAGCGCTGGTAATTGCTTAGGAACTCCAGTTCCGAAGTTGCGTTTACACGCGGTAAGTTGTTAGAATTTGTGGAAGTTGAAATAAAAATTAAACTACAATTTTTATTTTAACTAAGTGGATTAGGCTTTGGGTGGAAGTTGGGTTACTACCAAACTTCCCAAGTGAGGTTATGAAGGTGGTGGGGCCCACACGAACCCTACCCCTTCACCTTCCCTAACCTTCCATAACTCTTCACATTCTTTAACCCCCCTCAACTCACATTTAATATTTGACAACTTAAGTTTAATAACTTATGTTATTAATTAAGTGAGTTAAGTGTGGTTATTTGAATTTTAAACTCTTGAAATTCAAATATTTGTTTTTTTAATAAAATAAGAGGTAAGCTTATTTTATTTTGGGGTTGGAACCTTTGTTTCTTGAAAGGTTTGGGGAGAAAAGCTAAGGAAAGCTAGAGTTCTTCATCTTCTTCGTCAAAGAACACAAAGAACACGAAGAACGCATCGAACTCCGTCGAAGAACACCGAGTCCTCGGTGACCAACTACGCGATGCCTTTTACCGCGACAGTT
Source organism: Viscum album (assembly GCA_963277665.1). Taxonomy (NCBI): domain Eukaryota; kingdom Viridiplantae; phylum Streptophyta; class Magnoliopsida; order Santalales; family Viscaceae; genus Viscum; species Viscum album. Next base: position 1,257,005,342 of record OY728153.1, on the reverse strand, counting down.
CTTCCGCGACGTCTCTTTCCACGACGAATCCTCGTTCGACGAACCTCTATTCAAGCTCGCACGAGGTAGGGGTTGTTTTGAAAATGATAATACTCCATGTTTGTTTCCCTTCAAGGCATGAACGCGGACCAACTAATTAACAAGTTGGTCTGTGTATTATTATTGTGGTTCGGGGTTTATCAAATTGATGGGAAATATTATGGTGTTGTTTCAAACCGCTAACGCGGTGGGTGCAAACCAACGAACAAGTTCGAACCACCGCATTCTTTCTCGTTCTTAGTGTGCGGAACGGCGGACGACAACAAATGGGGCCGCAAGGGCGATTTGAGGGCCTTGCAGTGAAGGTCGGGTCCCGGGAGGACCAATGGCGAAGACCGCACGTAAAACGGACCACCGGAGCGCGTCCGGTGGTCCGTGGAATCCCACGCCGGTGCGGCGGCGCAGGCGGCCGGAGGCAGCGGCGGCGCCCGGCGCGCCGCCGGAAAAACCCACCGCTGCGGCGATGCGGTTCCGCGGCCGCGCGGAACCGGGAGGCAGGACGCAGTCGGCATGCTGCGTCCGGGTGCAGCGGAGCGGCCCCCGCGCGGGGGCCGCGGTTCCTTCGCTCGGCCGCTCGGCCGATCCGAGCCGAGCCGACCCGCCGGTCCGGGTCACGCCCAGGCCGGGCCAGGTCACACCAAACCGGGTCGGACCCGGACCTGGGTCGGGTCAACCCGGTTCGGGCCGACCCAGGGGGGTCGGGCCGGGTCGGTCCGGGCCCAGACCCCCCGTTTTCAGACCCTCTTTGGTCTTTTGCCCATATCTTGGGCTACGGACCTCCGATCGACGCTCCATCAGCGGAGATGCGATCCTTGGAACAAGACGGTCGTTTCGGTATATTACGCTCAAGGTTTCGGAGAACTTTGGGTTCGGCCGGGTTGGTTCGTACACGAAACCAACCAGGCCCTCGGAGCGGAAACGGATATATCTTGAGCACCGAACGTCTGATTGACGTGCCGTCGACTTTGATGGATTCCTCTAGGTGAGACGGATCTTTTGGCTTACTCCGCTCGAGATTTGGATGTCGTCAGAGTGCGGTTGGGTTGGTTCGCTCAAGAAACCAACCAGGCCCCTAGAATGAAAAAAAGTCAATAACTCACAGACCGGGTGTCCGATTGACGCGTCGTCTATCTCGTTGAATTCCTCTTGATGAAACGGAACTTTTGGCATACTTCGCCTGAGTTTTTGATGCAGTTGGATAGTGTCTGGGTTGGATTGTACCCGAAATCCAACCGGGCCCCTGGAACGGAAAAGCTGATATCTTTCAGACCGGACGTCCGTTTGACGAACCGTCAGCAGCGTTGGTGATCACGTTGAGAAACGGTCCCTATGAGTATACCCTATGAGAGTTCGGGGTACATTTGAGATACGGCCGGATTGGTTCGCACAGGAAACCAATCGGGCCCCTGGGACGAAAAGGCTAGTAACTCACAGACCGGGCGTCCGATTGACGCGCCGTCTGTTGCGTTGAGACCCCTATGATGAGGCGGTTCTTTGAGATACTTCTTCTTGGGACTTTGAGATACTTGGAGTATCGACCTGTAGCTCATGGATCGGACCCTCCCAGAGAAGAGAATACGGAGTACGGAGACCGTGTAGCCGACTGAGACCTGACGACTGCTTGACCGACTCGACTTGGAGTGAGTCAACTAGCCCAGTGGACGAAGCACTACTTTGTGAGGTGAAAGCCCATGGCGGACGGAGCACTACCTGTGTGACAGTGCAGACCCACGGTACTCGTCTGGAGAGTACCTCAGCAGGCTACTAGGGGGTGTGCACTACTGTGTTTGGGTGTCATACCCCAGCGGGAAGCACTACTGTGTTTGGGTGGCTGGCCCATGGTACTAGACATAAGGAGTACCTCAGCAGTTTTAGGTTAGTGAGCAGTACCTCGGAGTCGTGACAGGACAACTGTACACTCCAGAGACGGAGCTCTTCAGCAGTTACAGTTTTGATAATGAAAATCCCGGTTTGAGCTGAGACTTTTGACCTTTGTGTTTACCTCATGATTGAGATGGGTCACTTGATAACTTAGGTATATGTATGGGCATATACCTGGGTAGTGGTTATCCATTGATTTCTTGATCTTGGTGTTTTCCTCATGATTGAGATGAGTTACTTGATAACTTAGGTATATGCATGAGTATATACCTAAGTAGAGGTTATCTGTTGAGATATTCTTTTTGGTTAACCTTGTTGGTTTTAGTGAGACCTTGAGCGTCTCAGGGTCCCTAATGAGTATCGTTATACTCACCCATGCACGGGCTATGCCCGCACCTCATTGTGTTGGTTGCAGATGACGGGCAGTGCTGACGGAGGCCGAGTGTTTGAGGATTGGACGGTACCCGGAGGTGGAATACATGATGAGTCAGTACCCGGAGGTGGACTACACGACGAGTCAGTACCCAAAGGTGGACTTCACGGAAAGACGACACTCGGAGGAGGTTGACGGGCGAGTGCATTGTGGAAGCTGTCTGTACCTACCCTTCAGGTAGGATCCGAGGAGGACGACCCAGGAGATGCTTCCTTTCTTCCAGCTGTTTGTCTTTTTCTGTTGTAATTTCGTTCAGTTGTAGCTGTACTTTCAGTTGGGTTTGTATTCTGGCCCATTTACTTTTCAGCACTTTCTTTTGTACTTAGTGTTTTACTTCCGCTTGTACTCTGTGGTGTTTTGTTTACTTTTATAAAGGCAATGCCTTCCCAGTTATCGGGATTTACACCTTTGGTGCTAGTCGCCAGCCCCTGGCCTATGGAAGGCAGTCTTGGGGTAGTCACGGCACGGGCCCCGAGGACGGGTCGTGACATGATATCTGAAAATCATTTTATAATAAAGTTACATTTTATAACATTCCAAAAGTACCCCTCCTCCCTCTTATAAAAGGCCCCCAACTCTACCACCTTACACCTCTCAAGACATTGTCTTGGCCAAACTCTGCTCATTTCATCTCTCCACATCCCTCTATTCATCATAGAATCCTTACATTAGGTATAAAACTCTTCAAGAAACCCTTTTGGTTCAAACCAAGAGGAGTTACCTGATTTAAAGGTAATGTCTTCTCTTATGTTATTTTGTTTTATTTTTCTTATCCAACCCCTAAACTCTTTTTATTCATTTATTTTGTAACAACACCATTATCTTCAATGTACTAGGATGTTTTTATGAGAAGTATTTGAGCTACACTTACACACACCTCTGTCTAATGGTTAAAGAAACATACTGTTTTCGTGGATGGTGAATTACTACCTCACGAAACGATGATTGTTCTATCTTCTCCTACCACCTCTCATGGTGGCCATTATTATGGAACTATATTTATGTATGATATAAATTATGTTTATGTTTTCCATATGCTTCTTTATTTTTCATTTATGGAATACATTTATGGTTTCCATTATGGGAAAACATGATATCTTCATTTTAGGAAGTGCGGACTACCGCCCCATCAAAGTGATTTGATTCATTAATGCCATATGTGGGATGTATAAATGATGGGGTTAATGATATTATATATATGATATTATACTGGAATTATAATATAACTTTATATCATTATGATTTCATTCCATTAAATACGAAAGAGAAATGAAAGTAGCGTTCATGCGTACGTACGGCTTACCGTCTCCATGAATGGTGCATTTCATTTCTTACCTATAAATGTTATGTAATATTATAAATGAATTTATATACTGGATATATATTATATATATGATATCTACATCATGAATATAATTCTGGATATAGTGGATATTTTACCACATGAACAACTTGTAATTATAAGAAGTTTATTTTTGACTCAAGTGCCAATGATCGACAAAATGACTGTTATTAACTTAAATAATTACATAATGTTCATAAAATGGTAATAAGTGATATAAAAGGAATAATGAACTTAAAAAATGTTCTTAATCAAGTAGAAATTAACTCTAGTTTATTATTCAAGAGATTAAAGAACGATCGAGTCAAGTCGGACACGAGGTAAGGGATCTGACCTCTCTCTTTCTTTTTAAGTAATCCATTTTATGTCACTTCTTTTAAGATCCACTTTCTTATGTTGGGGGATGTTCTTATATATTAATCTTACTATACTTTTTATGTTCATATTATGGGAGTCCCTAATTTATATGTTCAATCCATTTTTTGAAGTTTTATGTGGCGCCGTTAGGCTGCCTAATTTTTGTAAGGGATTTCTTATCTCACTTTTAATTCTGTGATATTTTCATTGTTCGCCACTTATTTATTGCATGTGGTGTATTGTGTGCTTCCATTTGATATATATTATCATGACTCTATTCATGGTATTCTTTGATTCATTTTGTTCACATTATCTTTTTCTCATATAACTTGATTGATTACAACGAGGTAAGGGGTTTTTATCTCACCTTTTATTCCCATGAGATTCATGCTATATTTTTCACTATCTCCTTTGAGTGGTGTATATACTGCCCATTATTATACTCTTTGTGTAATATACTTTCATTTATGGGTATTTACATCTTCATTCTATGACCCTTCTTTCATGGGGTGTACGTTTCGAAAGTTACCCAAATCGGTAAGGAAACCTTCCACCCTCCTCTTTTTTTAAAGAATTATTTTTGTAGGTTATTTTAATTTACATATTTTTATATTGGGATATGTTCTTCTATATCCTTATTAATGTAAATTTTATTTCCAAGTGATGAGATACCATTTTCTCTCTCATCAACTCATTTTCTCAATTTTAAGGTGACGTCGTTAGGCTGTCAAATTTTTGCAAGGGAACTTCTTAACTCAATTTCAATTCTTTGGGTTAAACTTGTACTCCTTGAATATGTCATTATATGAATATGTGTGAATTAATCTGATTATTTTACACTTAATATCCACTTATATTAGGTGTATTTATATTTTTCACACATAATTAAGTAATTGATTTATCCTTAATCTAAGGATACCGTCTTTGAATGGGACTTCGTCTCAATCTCCTTTCATTGAGGTATATTTTGTTTTATACACAACATTCTTTTATACGGTGTATAAACCCCTTTGACTTCTACTTTTATTCAAAAGGAATCTTTTCTATACAAAGCGTTTTACTAAACGACAAAAAGTATGTTTCTTTTTAACGTACGCGGTGACAATGACCTTTCCGCCTCCACGAGTATTATTTGATATTTGGATTCCTCAACAAGCCGTAATATTTTTAAAAGTAAATAAATACCATATACTCTTTTATGTATTTTGTTATTGAAAATGGTTTTGATAATGGATTTGTTATGTCAATATATTTAAGTGATATATTGTGACTGAAATGTGGAAATGTTTTCTTTCCTTTATAATTGTTTTATGTGTTATGATTTTATAATGGTACTTGGACATTTGACGGGTGGTTACGTGATAAACCATATGACAGGTGGTGTCTTGAATACCAAGACGGGTGGTTACGTTATAACCTCCAATGCATTGGGTATGGAAGTCGGCCGTATGATTATTCCATGTAGTGATATGTATGGAATTCGGTCGTATGGCTATTCTATGTAGTGATATGTGTGGAAGTCGACCGTATGGTTATTCCATTTAAGTGTGTTTATGTCCCAAGTTACCTTTATATGTTATGTGTTATTTATATGGGTTTTATGGTAATATTTTGGTTACAAAAGGGGATGTAATGATATTTTATTCAGTGAAGAGTATTTACTAATTCATAAAGGTGAAAAGTATTACTTCTGTTAATGTATTCATAGTTTACTTGTTGTTTTGAAAAACTAATAGTTTTCATTCCTTGTGTATCCTTTACTGGGCTTTTTATGCTCATCCCAAGTTTTTGAAATGTTTTCCACAAGACTTAAAGGTGAATAGTGTCAAGGATGGGATCAAGGAAAGACATGTTATCTAAAACATGAAACTGGACATGTTTCTTTTTAAGAGTTTTTATTTTATGGAAACTTAGTAGAAGTGCCTACTTTGTAATCTTTTGAGATGTAATAGTTATGTCATAATTCTCTAAAACTCTAAACCTGAAAAGATCCTCTCTGTGAATTATTCATTTAATTCATCATTATGTAATGTTATAAGGTTGGGTCCTTATAGATACAGTCAATGCAGTAGGCCAGTAGTGAGTGGCAGCTGATGGTGTTGTTCTCTTATATGCATTTGGAGGTTCACGACAGGTAGGGGTAGACTTTTCTTAAATCCTTAGTTGTTACCTCTACCTTATTGGAAAAAGTGAAGATGAGGCAGCTATTAGATTATAAAGTCCTAGTTCCATGGTAGAGTATGTTAGGAGAGGACCCTTCTCCTAGTTGGACCATAGGCGAGGATGAGGTTCTGCGGTTATATGGTCATATATGGGTGTCAGCCGACATGTGTGAGGAGCTGATGTGGTATTTTTATGCTTTAGTTTGGGAAGTGCATCCTAGTGTCAACAAGATGTATCGGGATTTACATCATCAGTACTGGTGTCCAGGCATGAAGGGAGATGTAGTTGGTTTTTTATGAGATGTTCCACCTATCAGTAGGTGAAGGCGGAACACCAAAGACCAGCATGACTTTTGCAGCAGCTACCATTCTAGAGTGGAAATGGAATGACGTTGCGATGGATTTCATGGTGGGTTTACCAAGGTCACCCCGAGGTAATGATGCAGTATGAGTTTTGGTTGATAGGATTATGAAGGTTTCTCACTTTCTACCAATCAAGGAAACCTTTAGAGTTGATGAGCTTGTAAGGTTGTGCATCTGTGATATTGTATGACTACATGGGGTTCCTCATTCTATCGTTTTAGATAGGGAAGTCTATTTTTCTTCTGATTTCTGTAAAGGGAAACAAGAGGATTTGGATACATAGGTGCTTCTGAGCATAGCTTACCACCCCTAGATAGATGGATAGTCAGAGTGCATGATTCAGCTACTGGAGGACATGTTTCGGGCATGCATCCTAGATTTTGGGGGTTCCTGGGAGACACATATACCCCTTGTTGATTTCACCTACAACAATAGCTTCCAAGATACTATTCATATAGAACCATATGAGGCTTTGTATGGTAGGTCATGCTGATCACCTCTATGTTGGCTGGAGGTAGGAGAGGCAGTGATGTTGGGACCTCGTCTTGTCTAGGAGACCACTGAGCAGGTTCAGTTGATTCAGAAAAATATGGCTACTGCGCAGTCTCGTCAGAAATCTTACACCAATCACCGTAGGCAACCATTGGATTTTGAGGGTGGGGATCAATTTTTCTTGCATGTTGCACCAAGGTTGGGACACAAGAGGATCAGGAGATAGGGTAAGCTTTCGTCGAGATACGTTGGTCCGTTTGAGATTTTGGAGAAGGTCAGGCCAGTTGCCTATTGATTGAAGTTACCTCAGAGGAACGGGGCTATGCACAACTTCTTCCACATTTCTCAATTGCGACATTACTTTCCAGACTCGTCTCACACCTTTCATCCTAAGGAAGTGGAGTTACATGAGGATGCATCCTTTGAGGAACATCTCATTCGTATTGTGGATCATAGCATGAAGATTCTCCATGGTCGGTCAGTTCCTTTGGTATGGGTGATATAGCTACATGGTCAAGTGTAGGATGAGACTTGGAAGAGGGAGGCTGGAGTACAATAATAGTGGCCATATTTGTTCTCAGATATTTCTTCACCACCCATGGAAGGGAAATTCGGGGATGAATTACTTTAAGGGGGAGTTTTGTAAGAACCTGGTTCTTCCTTTGAGGTATGGATATTTCCTTTTCAGTTTTTACTTAAGAAAATGGGGGGAAAGGGGTCGAGGGGCTTGCTATAGGCCTGTTACATGACATGACTAGGAACTATATGTCATGTACTTATAGGTACACATTGTATATGTAAGGTTACATGCCATGTAATCCCATTACACAGCCACGTAAAGGTCAGAACAAAAAACTATACGGACATGGAATGTAATCTCAAGTACACACCCTGTGCTATTTTTTATTGATTAATAAGTTAGGAAGTATGTCGTTTTTTCAGGCAGATAGAAACAACTCACCTTCGATGTATGGAATTCCCAAAATCTCCGAATGATATTTTTTCACCCATTTTGTCATCTGATCTTTGATTCAAACACCATCGGATCCGTTTGAATCCTCTCGATGAGCACTCAATTCCTATTGAACCTTTCTTCCTAATTTTTTCTCTCAATTGAGTTATCAAGGGTTGAGTGTTTTTTTATTGTAGATCTACCCCGTTCTAGGTCGAATCAAAGCCCAATGATGGACGAGGAGAGTCGTACTACGATGAGGTAAGTGGTCTTGTGCCTTTCGTGAATTATCATGTTGTTTATATGTTCCAGATTGTCGCACGCCAAAGTTTAGGGTGTCGCCTTGAATGGAATTAGCACATGTTATTGCATAATGTTGATTAGGTAATTGATTAATTGAACTAAAACATGTTTGAGATAGTTTGACATGATTAAGGGTCACTCTGTGGGTGCATTCTCCCTTGGATGGCCGACGTTTAGCCGTTTATCCTAGGATGCATATGGACTTGCATTTGATTTCCTTTTTTGGGTTAATTAAAATGGGTATGGTTAATTGAATGTTTTTCCCATGTGAATTATTATGTTGGTAACCTTGTAATAGTGTAAGTTACATGTGTTGTCTTTATGAATAAATGCTTATACACTGGGCTTGGCCCTGATACATGCTGAAATGCTTATACATTGAGCTTGTCCCTAATACATGATGAAATGATTATAAATCATGTTTTGACCTTGGTACATGCTGAATTATTATACACCAGTTTTCGACTCTAATTGACTGCTAAAATGCTTATGTAGTTGGTTTTGATCCAGTTTGGTGTTATGTTATACCATGGTTATATGGTTTGGGTTAAATAAATTAGGAGTGATACTTGGTTTCCACATTAGGATGTCAGGACTAGACTCAGTTGGAAATTGAATAATGAAATGAAATGACTATTGATGTGTCTCCCAAGCCAAAGCACAATATTGGATTCGGTCTTCACTCATACTTGATTGCATTGCCTTCGGAGACATCTGTTGTGCTTGAGGTCATGTGGCCACTATCAAAACCTAGGCCCTTGCTACTAGTCAGCAGCCTCTAGGGTTTGGGGAAATGCACTTGAGGCCATGTGGCTAACTAGTTAAGGGGCACTGGTTGAGTGGAATCTAGATCTGGGACGTTACAATTGACATAACACAACACGGATCTATCCTCAAAGGATTATATCCATGAATCTTAGTGAGGTAAAGGAAGAAATCTAAGGAACACTACTATGAATGAGCACTTACCAAGGAATCCAGCCTCAAACAGACCAAAATTCACCAACGGATCACTCCCAGGTCGTAGTGAAAGGTCTCTACAGTCTTTAGGAGGAGGGAATTCAATTTAGGGGTAGATTAAAGGGGAAATGATTTGTTTAAGATGTGATTAATATTAAATCCACAAAATAAAAATCTTTTTTTTAATTCCACATGGTTAGATCGCACGATTAGTCAAAATGTGCGCTAATTGTGTGTTGTCCACTACATCCAAACACCCCTCACACTGTTGGCTCATACAGTTAGAAAAGTCATGTGTCAACCATGATTAAGCCCTATGTCCCACTTTTCATGGTTTCTTCTAGGTGGCCGCACAGTTTGGACAAACTGTTCACCAGTCGTGTAGCTACCCAGTATGCAATGTTTCCCATTACATGGTTTCCTGGAGGTGTTGCATAGTTTCTAATAACCATGCTCAAACCATGCACCTACAAAAAAGCACTAAAAACATGTCAAAACTCATCCAAACCTTCCAAAACATAACCCTATTACTTTATATACTTAAAATACATAAATAAATGGTTAATTATCTAAAACTAGGGGGTTCTACAATACCCAACCATGAGATGGAGTAATGGAAAAATGAATGACAACATATCGTGATGTGGTAGTCCGTCGTACACATGAATAATGATTTCATAACCTATTTGATGGAAGTGTGTAATTCTAGATCTTACCCTTAACATAAAAAAATCCAATTATATGGAAGATACTAATTTTATTATATAAGCATGGTTCAAGAAGAATTTAATGGGTGGAGAAAGAAATAAACAAAAATTCTCATTGATGAACGCTGCCTCTTCTTCGGGTAACTCCTTTTGGTTTTCACCAAGGCCTTCATTGGATGGTTTTCTACCCAAACTAAAGATTATATAGTGAGAGAAAAGAATTGGAGAAGTGATTTGGGTAGTTATTGTTTTAACCAATTGGTTTTTAATGTGTGAAGAGAGTAGGGGAGTGGATGACCATTTATAAGTGAGGTGAGTGGCACGGTTGTAATGTTTTTGAAACAGTGAATTCCACCCACATTTTTTCATGTCACCAGGCCCCAATAATGGTCCATTATAAATCCTAAAAGGGATATGGTCTAAATATGGATATAAAATGGGTGTGGTAAAAATTTATTGGTCATTTTTACCCTTATTTCTAAATTTTAATCACTCGGTAAACTCATTTTAACCTTAATTGTTGTGACTAATTTTAACTCTTTTAACTAATCATTATAGTCAAAAATTAAGTTGGAATTATTATAAATTATAAATTATTATTATTCCAAATATGGGATCTATTTTTTATCATTCAATTCACATAATTATAAAAAATTAATTTAATATTAATCCTACAGAAGCGATGAGATAAGAGGTTTTTATGAACAATGTTTTTTTAGAGAAAATTGATTCTATATTAACTCTAAATAAAAAATCATTATATAAAACTCAATTAATATTTAGTGATATATAATATATAAATTTAATTTAAAACATTCTCCAATATTGATTATTTTAATTAATAAAAAAGGAGAAAAATTGTGCATTTTAAAATAGTTTTTTTAGAGAAACCAATTTTTAAACCAAAAAACAAACTTATACTAAAAACCAATATAAAGTTGATTAAAAAGTAATTAAGTGGATTAAATATGAATAAATAATACTCAATATACTTGAAAACATATCCAATACATATTAATACTTTTAAATAACTTAATTTATTAGAAATAAATGACTTTTTACAAAAATCAGTATATTTTACTATTCACTAAAAATTCAATATTTACCGAAAAAATCCAAAAATATCATTCAAAGTTAATTTTGATATTCTAATTTAAAAAATGATACTCATTTTATAAAATTTTAATTCTAAAATTTATAAATTAATCTTTTAAATAAATCCTTATAAGATAAGAGTTTAGTCAAAACTATTTCCTTTTTTATTTAAAATTACTTAATAATTTTATAAATAATGTAACTATATAATTCATATTAATAAATATGAAAATTATTTATTATATCATTTCCTAATTTTTTAAAGAATAATCCATGTAAAATAAACTATGGTGTGTAATATCAAACATGTCTCAGGGATCTGAAAATGAGACAATGAAACCCTTATAAACTTAGAAATTTTTGAGACAAAACCCCATGAAGGTTATGATTTTAATTGAAAAAATAAATACCATGAATAATGAGAGGATATTGATACAAAATATTAAAGGATAATTATATATATAATTATAAATAAAACATGGTGTAGAATAATAAATTTGTCTCAAGATGTGAAAATTTGAGACAAGAAACTCTTACATTGTTCCTTATTCATTTTGTGCATATTTCTAAATTCATGAATAATCTAATTAAGTTTATTATATACATTATTCTAAACCTTATTCATATAAATATATTTTAATAAGGACCATTTATAATCATATTATATTTTTTTATTATATTTTTTTATGTTTGGGTGAAAATTGAATTGATGTTATCTTATTTTGGTAATTTTAACGATCAAAGATGATATTTTATTGATAAGTTAAATATGTAATATAAACATTATATAACCATAAAAACCCTTATTTTAATATTAACTTATAAAGAATTAGTATTTAAGTTCCCATAGCCATGTATGATAGAGTTTTCTAGTATTGTTCAAGTATGTTGTTAAACCAACACAAACATGAACACCCTATATCTCAATGGATGAGTATAGTTAAAAAAGTGTATAATATCATTAAAACATAATAATAATGTTAATATTTATATTTTTTAATTTTTTGAATTATATTTGATTTTTTTTGGATAAATAATGAAAATAAAGATGAAAAATAAAAAATGTTACTTCATGGAGGTGGTAGTCCACACAATTCATGGTTAACGTTTTCATTTCCTAATGAATGAGAGGGAATGAATATGGATTATAATTTTTCACTTAATAATAATAATTATATTATATATTTCACATTTATTATTTAATTAAATCCTTATAACATATAAAGAGAGGTAGTGGTGAAAAAAGGAAGTGTAACACCCTGAGATTTTATGAAAAATATTCTTTTTAATTTCATTAATGTCTTGTGTTGTACGCTACACCAAAAGGAGCTTGCATAACACGCATCCTTGACTTGCCTTTCATTACACGCAATCGCGACCTTCCTCGATAGCGTGTGTAGTACGCAATACCGAGTTTCACTAAACAATGATATGCTATTAAAATATTATTAAAACTAGCCGTTATGAATAGTAATAACCACTTTTTGAAATTTTATAAATTTTATTTTTCAAAATGGACATCATTTTTGGATTTGGAATATCGAAATTAGCCTAGGTTGAAATTTTTGTATTTTTCTGAAAACTTTCAATTTTTGATGAATAGTGAAACCACTAAGTGGTAGTTAAAAAAACTGAATTTTTCATAAAACTTAATTGTACCGCTTCTGTGAGTGGAATTTTGAAAATCCGAGAGACACGGTTAATATCAAGGACTAAAATTTGGTTCAATGTATTGAAAATAATTTTTGGTGAATAGTAACTTTTTACTTTTTTTTACCACGGTTAAAAGTAAATAGGGTAATTAAGGGTAAAAATCATATTATTATTACCCTAACACATGTCCTAATTCTATTGGACAAGTGTAATTCGAACAAAAACAACCTTAGGAATAAATTATGACCATTTAGGCTCACTTGGATTAGATTAGGACATTTATTATTAATTTATTTAAAGAAGGGTTAAAATAGTTAAAATCAAAGTTTAATAAGTAAATCATTTTTAATATGGGGTTATACATAAGATAAATTCGTCTATAAATATTCATTAGAAAGATAAAACTATTTCCTACATAATGATATTTTATTTGTAATTTTTAGACTTTAAATAATTTAATTTATTTATGACACAACAATGATGCAGTAATTATCTTATTAATGAAATATTGACATAATTGATGTTATAAATACCCAAATAAATGTAATTTGAGACTTTTTACGAATTACACTAATTTTATAGTTTAATATGACATGTTAGTATTAATTTAATTAACCTTTTTCGAACTAATCATTCTGTTATGATTTTCACAAAAATCAATTACTAAATAGTGTCAAAATTGACATAAAATAGTTTTTAAAAAAAATATTATATTAGTAATTGTTATTTTATTCCTAAAAATATAAGGTTCAGCAAAATGACTTATATAAGGTTATATATATTAATAATAAACAACTTGGGGTTCGTTTGGCTGCTTATAGTAAGTTTATTAACCTTATAGTATAAGAACACAAGAAGACACGATAAAAGTAAAATTATTTAATTTAATGTTAAATCTAAATGATAAGGTTAAAATGGGAACCTAAACTTGTCTAAATTATATTTGATGAGAGGATTTCGACCAATCCCCACCTTATATTCTAAATAAATTAATTTGGAGCTATTTAAAACCGAATTTGGATTTATAATAAAATAATATTTTTAGTTATTCTAAAGGTGCCCCTCTCCTCCCTTATAGAAGGGCACCTCCTCCCTCTCTTCCTCACACCACTTTGAGCCTTCAAGATCTTCCAACCCCTGAAAAATTACCTTCTACACTTCCCTAGAAACATCCTAGAGGTTCTGGTCTTCCTCAAAGACCAATTTTAGTGCCCTAAAAGGAGATCTCAAAGAGGCGCTTCAAAGAAGAGGTAATGTGCGTTACCGATTATTTCATCTTTATTTCTTCTTCCACTTCCTCTTCTTAGGTTGTTTCATTATGAAGTAATAACATAATTATCAATTACATAATTATATGTTATTATAATTATGAAACAACCTTATTTCACCATCTATCCATCCTACGGAAAACGAAATCACCGCGCGTGCGTACGTACGGAATACCGTCTCCACGCCGTGGTGTAATCTATTTTCCACCACCACCTTACTTGGATGGGTATAATGGTTTAAATAATAACTATATAATATTATTTTAAAGTGATATTGATTCTGAAATAGTATACATACACTCCAATATAGTCCCACGATCATGAGAACGATATCATCGCTCGTGCGTACGTACGGACTACCGTCTCCACGACGCGATGAGATTCATTCTTTAACCATTCATGAATGATTATAAATTATATATAATAAGTAATCATGAAATATATGACATAATAATGATACTTTATTTATGTGTATATATATGTATGTCATCTACTTAATTCCATTCAACTCAATAAGGAAACGAAAACAGCGTTCATGCGTACGTACGGCCTACCGTCTCCATGAACGGTGTATTTCTTTCCATTTATCGATCCATTATATATATGTATATTCTGAATATATATTATATATAAATCATGTTTTATATTCTTTAATTAAGTAATCATGATCTAAGTAATCATATGAATAATTACAAGTCAAAACACGGACGACAAATGAAACGATTTTACCCAAAACGCTCGTTAACATGGAATTTACAAAAGAACGGGTAATATAAAGCCATAAATGAACCATATATGATATCATAACAATGGGTATGATTATGGAATAAGTCAATGACATTATTTAAATCATTATACATGAGGATTCGGATACATACAAAGCAAATCGGACCTAAGGTAAGGGAAATATCACAATCTCATTTTTATTCGAGATTGTTTATACTTTGGCATTTACTGGGGTGTATTTTATCATCCACATCCATGTTTCCTCAATATGTAATATTATTTCCATCCACCTACAATTGTTTAAATTCAATTTTACCCTTCGGTGAGTTTTTAGTAAAAGATATGAAAGGAATCTTTTGTCATTTTTCGTACGAGGTACTTTTTGACTTTTCCGACAAAAGTACGAGAAGAATGTTTTTTTTAACTTATACGGAATGAATGGATTTTTAAAACATTATTTCCAAGAAGCTTCATTTAAAATTTTTCAAGTTTATTTTTAATCAACTTCTTTTAGTTTAAAATTGTATGACATGTTAAAGAAAGGAAAATGTTTTTGAAGTAGAAAGGATATTTTCCTCAAGAATGGAGTTCAAGTGCTTTATCAAAATTATTTTCCATCTAATATAATATAGGGTTCTGTTTATATCCCTATTATTAAATTGATTTGATTATGTTGTGATGGAATTATTTTTATGAATTCCTTTATCTTATATGAATTGTTTTATGATGTCATGTTGTTTAAGAATCCCATTTTTATTACATGGGTTATGCTATGATGTATGGTTTATGATTTTGTGGCACACATAAGAATGGTATAATTATGAGATGGGTGGTACCTATATCTCCCTCCAATTCATTGGGTAAAGATTTTATATCTCATGTGATAGACATGGCTGGAACAGTAGGTTATACCGGTTCAGTGAAACAGGACTGAAACAGGGAGTGAACTCGGTTCAGAAATGGACTTTGTCCACTAAGATAGTCTTGGCAATGAGTCTTGACTAATAAGAAATGATTCTCTATGATTATGTGTGTATGCCACAAAGTTTCATGTTTTAATTCATGATTATTGGGATTACTTTTCACTACTATGATTTATCCCATGTTATGAAATTATGCTCTCTTTTGCAGGTTACGATTTCCAAAAGTTATGTTCTTATGAATATGATGTGATTGATATTTCTTTTGTATACCCTTACTGAGCATTTGAGCTCACCCTTTTTATGTTTTCTTTTCCCCAGGATATAAAGAAAGGTTTTAGGTAAGAAAAAAAAGGGGAAGATCTTTATGGGAGATGTTGAAGATCTTTCACCACGATTAGAAGATTTTATTCTGAGTTTCCAAAGACACTAAACTATTACGGTCCTTGTGTGTCTATTTTTGTTATGTATTAAGTATTTCGAAAAAGTAATGTAATTTCCATGTACGTTAAGCTTCGGGTCTCTACAGTTGGTATCAGAGGAAAGGTTTAGTCAACCTTTGGAAACTAGGATGTGATAACTTTAGTGAGATCCCTAGAGATATTTCTAAGGTATGTCTAGGGATGTCCCTAAGGTTACGTATAAGTATAGGTTATAGTCCTAAAATTGCGCTAATGATCTTAGAATTAAACCTAAGATGTTAGATATTGATGTTACTCCCCCTTTATTATGGTTTTTGCCTCTGACACTATTCTTTTTGGGTTTTAGAAAATGGCTAGAAATGAGATGATTCATGATAATGGAGGATATGATGGACAATGGAATGATATTCTTCATGAGAAACCAAATGAAATGGGATTTGGAAGTCCAAACATCATTATTATGCCGAATCAGCAATCTCATAATCTAATCAATAAAGTAAAATTTGTTAAGTTTCCTGACTCGACTAATAAGAGAAAGATGTAGTTTCATGATGATCATAGAGGAAAGAAAGTTCAATTTACCCTATGTAAATCATGTGGGAAGAGGCATCAAGGAGAATGTTTCAAAGGAACTGGAAGATGCTTTGGGTGTGGAAAAGAAGGACACAAAGCCAGTAAGTGAAAAGGAAAAGGTTCAGTTAACACCAGGGATGAGGATAATGGTATTGCTACGACATCAACAATGGTTAAATGTTTTAAATGTGGAATGTATAAGCATTATGCAAACCAATGCCCTAAGGTAAAGTCTCATGAAGAGAATCGGTATGGTCGTATGGGTATTATTTATGTTGATGATGATGAAGAGACTACAAATGATATGTGAGGTGAAAGAATTGTTGAAGCTCGGTCAATGGTTTAAGAATGTAGTGGAATGATTACATGTTTATCATGTGTAATGTTGTATAAGTAATCTCATGGTACTATGGAATAAAGAGACATCTAAGGATTGTTACACTGTTGTATTTCCTTGAGTTTTGAAAGTGTATGATTAATGGTACCAGTATCCATGAAAGTTTATTCAGATATTTTTGGAATGTAGATGATATGCGCATAATGAAGGGATAAGGAGAAAATTAAATGTTTGATAGTATTCATGAGCTCATGACTGATATAAGGAGAAGGTTATATCATGGTTTGAGTATATAGAATTTTTGGATTTTGGTATGTGGAAAAAGTTAACTTTTTACTGCATTCATGTTTTCACTAAGGTTCAATGGGTATTCATTCTTTAAGAGAATACATGATTAAGGTATTCACATGTTTGTAATTTGACCAACAAGATGTACCTTATGATATATGGGGGATAAATGATGGCATTCACGTGATTGTTATGTGACATTTCAAGTAATCATTTTCTTTATACTATGAGCTTGGACCGAAGTATTTTAGATAATCCTAAAGATTAGAATGGATTATGTTGGACATAAGTTAGTATTTTTTGATATTATTGATGAGATGTTATAGTAATATAGTTTTAGAAAAAGGACAACCTACAGGACGGGCGACAGCCCATCGCGTCGGACAAGGCCGTGGGAATCGAACCCACAACCGAAGTGTGACTGGCCTTTATCGCCTACCACTGGCCTACAGGAAGTCCCTGTTTAGTAGAAACTAGTTTTATTATATTAAGCAGTATGATATATGAAGTATAAGTCCATTTTAGGAACCATATATGATTAATCTCACTATAGATGGACTTATGTGTTTTTTTTTGATAAATTTTCTAACCTTTTGTTTGAGACAGGTGGAATGACCCATCATTCCATCACATGATCTACTAACACATAACGAATGACAAATTCAACTTCATTTCTATAAGAGATGAAGTGGGAATTGTCCAAAGAACGACCAACGGTGAGACTACACCAAAATCACGAAAGTATTTCTTCTAATTCCAATTTCATCAACTTTAGGGAAATGATCTTGAAAACCAAAAATGTTGTCCTAGTGCTAATGAATCAGATGGTACCTTAGATCGTCACAAATTTATGGCTTTGTGATTGCTGGCTTTTCCATAGCCATGTTCTCTACCACTCTCCATCAGAACTTGATGGTTAGATTTTTCTTCCATATCCATATTTTCACCTATGTTCTCCTACGTGGAAACCCAGCAATGAGTTAATTTGGGTGACCGTTACATTTCATAATTTAGTTTTTAAAGCCATGTTTTGGTATTCCTTTTTACGATGTGGGTTTCTATTAAAGAAACTTTCGAATAGTAAACCATTTATAACCCCGACGAATTTCGAGGGCGAAATTCATTTTAAGGGGGGTAGAATGTAACACCCCGAGATTTTATGAAAAATATTCTTTTTAGTTTCATTAATGTCTTGTGTTGTACGCTACACCAAAAGGAGCTTTCACAACACGCATCCTTGACTTGCCTTCCATTACACGCAATCGCGACCTTCCTCGATAGCGTGTGTAGTACGCAATACCGAGTTTCACTAAACAACGATATGCTATTAAAATATTATTAAAACTAGCTGTTATGAATAGTAATAACCACTTTTTGAAATTTTATAAATTTTATTTTTCAAAATGGACTTCATTTTTGTATTTGGAATATCGAAATTAGCCTAGGGTGAAATTTTGGTATTTTTCTGAAAACTTTCAATTTTTGATGAATAGTGAAAACCACTAAGTGGTAGTTAAAAAAACAAAATTTTTCATAAAAATTAATTTTACCGCTTCTGTGAGTGGAATTTTGAAAATCCGAGAGACACGGTTAATATCAAGGACTAAAATGTGGTTCAATGAGATGAAAATAATTTTTTGTGAATAGTAACTTTTTACTTTTGTTTACCACAGTTAAAAGTAAATAGGGTAATTAAGGGTAAAAATCGTATTATTATTACCCTAACACATGTCCTAATTCTATTTTACAAGTGTAATTCGAACAAAAACAACCTTAGGAATAACATATAACCATTTAGGCCCACTTGGATTAGATTAGGACATTTATTATTAATTTTTTTAAAGAAGGGTTAAAATAGTTAAAATCAAAGTTTAATAAGTAAATCATTTTTAATATGGGGTTATACATAAGATAAATTCGGCTATAAATATTCATTAGAAAGCTAAAAATATTTCCTACATAATTATATTTTATTTTTAATTTTTATACTTTAATTAATTTAATTTATTTATGACACAACGATGATGCAATAATTATCTTATTAATGAAATATTGACATAATTGATGTTATAAATACCCAAATAAATGTAATTTGAGACTTTTTATGAATTACACTAATTTTATAGGTTAATATGACATGTTATTATTTATTTAATTAACTTTTTTCTAACTAATCATTCTTTTATGATTTTCACAAAAATCAATTACTAAATAGTGTCAAAATTGACATAAAATAGTTTTTAAAACAAATATTATATTAGTAATTGTTATTTTATTCCTAAAAATCTAAGGTTCGGCCAAATGACTTAGATAAGGTTATATATATTAATAATAAACAACTTGGAGTTCGTTTTTCTTCTTATAGTAAGTTTATTAACCTTATAGTATAAGAACACAAGAAGACGCGGTAAAAGTAAAATTATTTAATTTAATGTTAAATCTAAATGATAAGGTTAAAATAGGAACCTAAACTTGTCTAAATTCTATTGGATGAGATTATTTCGACCCATACCCACCTTATCTTAGAAATAAATCAATTTGGAGCTATTTAAAACCGAATTTGGATTTATAATAAAATAATATTTTTAGTTATTCCAAAGGTGCCCCTCTCCTCCCTTATAAAAGGGCATCTCCTCCCTCTCTTCCTCACACCACTTTGAGCATTCAAGCTCGGCCAACCCCTGACAAATTCCCTTATCCACTTCCCTAGAAACATCCTAGAGGTTCTGGTCTTCCTCAAAGACCAATTTTAGTGCCCTAAAAGGAGATCTCAAAGAGGCGCTTCAAAGAAGAGGTAATGTCTGTTACCGATTCTTTCATCTTTATTTCTTCTTTCACTTCCTCTTCTTAGGTTGTTTAATTATGAAGTAATAACATCAGTATCACTTATATAATTATATGTTATTATAATTATGAAACAACCTTATTTCACCATCTATCCATCCTATGGAAAACGAAATCACCGTGCGTGCGTACGTACGGAATACCGTCTCCACGTTGTGGTGTAATCTATTTTCCACCACCACCTTACTTGGATGGGTATAATGGTGTAAATAATAACTATATAAGATTATTTTAAAGTGATATTGATTCTGAAATAGTATACATACACTCCAATACAGTCCCACGATCATGAGAACGATATCATCGCTCGTGCGTATGTACGGACTACCATCTCCACGACGCGATAAGATTCATTCTTTAACCATTCATGAATGATTATAAAGTATATATAATAAGTAATCATGAAATAAATGACATAATAATAATATTGTATTTATGTTTATATATATGTATGTCATCTACTTAATTCCATTCAACTCAATAAGGAAACAAAAATAGCGTTCATGCGTACGTACGGCCTACCGTCTCCATGAACGGTGTATTTCTTTCCATTTATCGATCCATTATATATATGTATATTCTGAATATATATTATATATAAATCATGTTTTATATTTTTTAATTAAGTAATCATGATCTAAGTAATCATATGAATAATTACAAGTCAAAAACGGACGTCAAATGAAACGATTTTACCCAAAACGCTCTTTAACATGGAATTTACAAAAGAACGGGTAATATAAAGCCATAAGTGAACCATATATGATATCATAACAATGAGTATGATTATGGAATAAGTCAATAACATTATTTAAATCATTATACAGGAGGATTCGGACACATACGAAGCAAATCAGACCTAAGGTAAGGGAAATATCACAATCTCATTTTTATCATAGATTGTTTATACTTTGGCATTTACTGGGGTGTATTTTATCATCCACATCCATGTTTCCTCAATATGTAATATTATTTACATCCACCTACAGTTTTTTAAATCCAATTTTACCCTTCGGTAAGTTTTTAGTAAAAGATATGAAAGGAATCTTTTGTCGTTTTTCGTACGAGGTACTTTTTGACTTTGCTGACAAAAGTATGAGAAGAATGTTTTTTTTAACTTATACAGCATGAATGGATTTTTAAAACATTATTTCCAAGAAGATTCCTTTACAAGTTTTCAAGTTTATTTTTAATCAACTTCTTTTAGTTTAAAATTGTATGACATGTTAAAGAAAGGAAAATTTTTTTGAAGTAGAAAGGATATTTTCCTCAAGAATGGAGTTCAAGTTCTTTATCAAAATTATTTTCCATCTAAGATAATATAGGGTTCTGTTTATATCCCTATTATTACATTGATTTGATTATTTTGTGATGGAATTATTTTTATGAATTCCTTTATCTTATATGAATTGTTTTATGATGTCATGTTGTTTAAGAATCCCATTTTTATTACATGGGTTATGCTATGATGTATGGTTTATGATTTTGTGGCACACATAAGAATGGTATAATTATGAGATGGGTGGGACCTATATCTCCATCCAATTCATTGGGTAAAGATTTTATATCTCATGAGATAGACATGGCTGGAACGGTAGGTTATACCGGTTCAGTGAAACAGGACTAATATGGGGAGTGAACTCAGTTCAGAAATGGACTTTTTCCACTAAGATAGTCTTGGAAATGAGTATTGACTAATAAGAAATGATTTTCTATGATTATGTGTGTATGACACAAAGTTTCATGTTTTAAGTCATGATTATTGGGATTACTTTTCACTACTATGATTTATCCCATGTTATGAAATTATGCTCTCTTTTGCAGGTTACGATTTCCAAAAGTTATGTTCTTATGAATATGATGTGATTGATATTTCTTTTGTTTACCCTTAATGAGAATTTGAGCTCACCCTTTTTATGTTTTCTTTTCCCTAGGATATAAATAAAGGTTTTAGGTAAGAAAAAAAAGGGGAAGATCTTTATGGGATATGTTGAAGATCTTTCACCACGATTAGAAGATTTTATTCCGAGTTTCCAAAGACACTAAACTATTACGGTCCTTGTGTGTCTATTTTTGTTATGTATTAAGTATTCCACAAAAGTAATGTAATGTCCATGTACGTTAAGCTTCGGGTCTCTATAGGAAGACATCGTTTCATGGAGGTGGTAGTCCACACAAATGCGGGATCAACGTTATTTTATTTTTATAAGTGGATGGGGAGGAATAAATAAGGTTTATTATATTAATTTAATATCACTTCAGTATAATAATGATATTGAGGTCATTATATTACAATTTTTAGGCTATTTTTTAAAAAGAAATATTAAGAAGAAAATGTAAGTAAAAAACCAATACTTACATCGAGACTTTGAACTTCCACTTGATGAAATCATAATTTAAGTAAATAAGATAACTTATAGAGACAAGGTAATTTATGACATGAAATGGAATTATATTATAGGAAAATTGGGAATGGTTTCGAGGGAATTTATTATATAAAGTGGATCATTGAGTGGGTGTAAGTGATCCCCTTTTATAAGTGAAGAAAAACACTTTTACCAACACCTATTATTTTACAATGATATATCTACACTATTCAAGTGTTAATGACTCAAAAAGTTTGAAATAATGGAGTATGGAGTGATATTATGTCAATAAATCCTTCAAAACCCATTTAAACAGATGTTTTAAACATATTTGAAGCTATTTACTACTTGATTTTTTAAATTTTACAATTTTGGTATTTACCATGGTAACTCGTTTTTACCCTAGTAGTTTATAATTTACTAAAAATATAAGGTAACACTTCTAAAACAATTATGATATTATAAAATTAATTTTAGGCTCTGTATATCCTAATACATTTTCTAAATAATAGAAAACAAACTTTTAAATTTAAATATTTAATATATAGAAGAATTGTTTTGTGGAAAAAAAGTTATTTTCACCATTAAGTATTATTAATATTATATGAAATTTATTACCAATTAAATGAGTGATAATATATCATACAAAACTAATTATATAAAATATATTAAATTAATTTATTCAATAAAAATAGAAAAAATAAATAAATAAATTCATTAAAAACAACACTTTCACCTTTACCATAGTCATTAACATTAAACTTAGTAATCATACTTTTATGCCTAAAACTGATATTGAAATTATTTCATAATATGAAAAAATTTATATAAAATATGAAATCCATTTTGTTAGATTTAATTTATATAAGTGATCAAAACTTAATATTAACGAATAAAACGAGTTTTAAGAGTAAAATATTACTTAAGTTTCCAAAATTTTAAACAAGAGTTTTACAAATACAATATAGTATTTTGTAAATTATTTATTTAATATATTTTTTATATAAAAAGAGTTTCAAAAAATTTTAATTCATTCTTGTATTATGATAGTATCATAAAATAAACAGTATTGGCCAAATTAGTATTTTTTCACTATTCACCTAACAATCAATTATTTTAGAAAAATATCAAAAATACATCCTAAGCTAATATTGAAATGTTCAATCTAAAAATGGTATTAATTTTTTTAAATTAAATTTCTAAAATTTATAAATTTATCTTTTAAATGACAATATAATATATAAATAAAAGATTATTATATTAAAAAAATGACCCTTTTTAACATCAAGTGTCTTTAATATTATTTCATTTAAATTTATAAATAATCTAATATTGACATATTAGTTTATAAATCTAAATATTACCTATTATAATAAACTTTTAATTGTGGTTAATTTAATTTATTAAGGTAAAATACAATATTCCATGACCCCCTCCCCCCAAAGTTACCCTTCTTGGGATGGTAATAAGAGAAGGGGGATGGTGACTGCCCGAAGATTGCCTCCAATAGGCCATGAGTTCATGAAAAGCATCATGGGTATAATTAATATACAAATGGGAGGCATTACCCTCTGAGAGAGAAAGAGGAAAGAGATATACTTAACTAACTATAAGTCTTGAACCTCATTTCCCATAATTAATATGTCATCAACATATAATGCTAGGAAAACAATGATATTCCCATTAACCTTCTTATAAAAAAAAGGTTCACTTTAATTTTTAATGAAACCAAATTCTCTTATGACCTCATCAAAATGAACATTCCATGATCGTGATTCCTGCTTCAACCCGTAAATGGATCTATGTAGCTTTCACACCTTATTGGAATTCTTTGACTTGAAAAACTCTTTGGGTTGAGTCATATAGACATCTTCAACCAACTTCCTATTTAGAAAATCAATTTTTACATACATTTTCCAAATCACATAATCATGAAAGGATTTTATTATAACCAATATTCGGATGGATTTTAGCACTACTACTAGTGATAAGGTTTCATCGTAGTTGATGCATTGATGTTGTCTGAAACCATTTGCAACCAGTCTTGCTTTATAGGTATTGACCTTACCATCCATATCTAGATTTTTCTTGAATACCCATTTTCACCCAATGGGTTTTACATCAGCTACAGGGTCTACCAAAATCCAACTCATGTGCATCTAAAACATTTACTTCATCGAAGTCAATCTTTATCCCGCTATTTTCATTGTAAATGTGTTCCCTTTATAAAAATATGGCATGTCTTTCCACACACAAAAATCTATCTAAAGGGTTGTATAGGTAATATACTTTTCTTTCATTAGGATAACCTATAAAGATGCACTGCATGCTTCTAGATGCTAATTTGTCACATGGTATAGCCTTGAAAAAAGCCTCACATCCCCATATATGTAAGTGTGGAAGATTGAGTTTCTTTCCACACCATAACTCATATGGAATCTCATCTGCAGCTTTAGTTGGTACTCAGTTAAGGGTATATACCGCCGTCTGCAAAGCATATCCCCAAAAGGATAATATAAGAGTTGTCTGACTCATCATTAATCTGACCATGTCTAGCCAGGTCTTATTCCTCCTTTCACTAAAACCATTCCACTATGGTGTATAAGGAGAAGTGAGTTCAGATACAATCTCACACTCTACCAAGTGATCAATTAAATCTTGGTTAAGATACTCTCCATCTCGGTCTAAGTGGAGTGCATTAATCTTCTTACCAAGCTGGTTTTCTACTTCATGTTGATATTCCTTAAACATCCAAAAGGAATCTGACTTATACCGCATCAAGTAGATATAACCATACCTACTATATTCATCAGTAAAAGTAAAGAAGTATGAAAAATCTCCCCTTGAAACCACTGGAAATGGACCACATACATCAGTATGAATTAATTCCAATACTTGATTGGCTCTTTATCCCTTCCTAGAGAAGGGTGATTTGGTCATTTTCCCTTATAAAAAAGCTTGACATACATCCAAGGGTTTTAACTATATCGATTCTAAATAACTTGGTTGATGTAATTTTTTTAATTGTTTCTCATTTTCATGACCTAGCCTGAAGTGTCATAGGCGGGTGATATAAGATTCTTGCTCACTAGTTTTTTCATTGATTGTCATTACTGGGTTTTCAAGTTAAAGTATATATAATCCATTATTAAGATGTGTCATACTATAACACATATTATCCTTATAAATTATGAAACATTTATTTTATAACTTGAAATAAAATCCCATCATGTCTAAACTTGACACTGATATTATGTTTCATGTTATAGAGGGTACATAATAACAACTAGAAAATACTAGAACCAAACCACTTGGAAATTTTGAGTGATTGTCTCTCACTACCAAAGCTGCCAGACTTGCACCATTTTCAACTCAGAGATCCACTTCGCATCTTGAAATATTCTTGAATCTACTTGGTTCCTATATATGAATACATATGAGTGATCTACATGTCATATCCAATACCCATCTTGTAGATAAGGAAAGATTTGATTCAATGATAAAAATACCTGAAGTTGAAATGTCAACTTGATTATTTTTCACAGTTATGCAATTTTTATTCCAATGGCTTTTCTTGCCACATGCAAAGCATACATCCTCCTACACATTACTCTGATTCTAAATCTTTGGACTCTTTGAAGGAATGTGCATTAGAATATTTGTCCTTGAATTGGCCTTAGACCTCTTTGTCTTTCCTTTATTTCTCTTGTTCACCATAAGGACAGATGAATTGGTATTTTTCATATAATTATCGACTTGGAGAACTAAATTCAAAAGGTTTAAGAGTGAATTTTTCATATTATTCATGTTATAATATTCAATAAAAGTTTAAAAGATTATCAGTAAAGAGGTAATAATGAGATCCATTGCTAGTTCTTAGTTCAATTTGAACTCAAGTGATTTAAGCCTCTCAATGTACCCAATCATCTTGAGTACATGAGGACCTACTTGGTGCCCTTCTTCAAGACTGCACCTATAAAGGGAACTCGAGATCTCATAACTTTCTTGTATGGCCCTCTCCTGATATAATTCTTGGAGATATGAAATAAACTTGTAGGAATCCTCATCCTCATGCATTTTTTTCAATTGGATGGACATGGATGACAACATGATGCACTGAACATCTAGTGCATCCTCTACATGATTTTTCCATTTATCTTTTTCCACCTTACATGCTCCCAGAGGAGGCTCAGCAAGAATTAAGGATTAAAGCACATAAATCTTCCTTTCTTGGAGTAGTACTATGCACAAGCACATGTACCACTCCTGGAAGTTATTGTTGGACATGATATTTTCTTTATCAAAAATTGTTCGCAGTGATAATGTACTTGTGGTGTTGGTGATTTCCATTTTAAATCTACAACAGATAAACATTATCATTCAGTACTTTATCTTTATTACCTTTTATACATTTGATTAATTATTATATTATTAAATGTCTCCCACTATTTTATCAGATCCTAATAACCCTCACTATTAGATTTAGAATACTCTATCGCTTGAGTATTTTAGTGGAAAGGATCCTTGAAACTACTCCTTATAGTCTACAAGATTTGGCTACACCACTACTTAGAGAGTTTCTAGGTAGGCTTTAGTCTGTTCAACGCATTACTCATGGTTCCTTGCATTGTTGATTAAAGTCCCAGCGTTTGGAATCTAAACTTGATTCCCTCAACATCTTGCCTCTAAAGTGATAGAAAGCTATCTTTGGTTACTTCTTTGCTACTAGATTTAGTCAAGTCGACCCAGTACTCTTATAGGAACTCCCTGTTAGTAGGGAGAAATCTCAAATTTGGCTGAAGAGTACTCTGAACAATAGGTTTTTCTCAAATTTGTTGTAAGAACCCGTGTTTTTTCGGACAGTCGTTTTGAGCAGAAATTTGAATTTTTGTTGTTGGATGCTCATGAGGGGTAAAAAAGTCATTTTACCCTATGAGATGATCTCGGATAATTTTTCTGACGGCTCTGTTGGTCCCAGAATAGGGATTTTACCCTAAGACAGGAGTTTGGAGGAAATCTGAGCTGTTCGAATTTTGGCGGAATATTTAATATTTAATATTATTAAATTAAATATTAAATTATTCGCCTAGGTTTGTTTGGAAATAACTTTTAAATGGAGAATCTGATTGAGATTATGTCTGTGATGTTGAGTTCAGAATGGGGATTTTATCCTAGGGAAGGCATAAACTCATGTCAGGCGCCGGGGCCGGGCCATGCCCCATTTTCTTCCTTTTCTTTTCTTCTTCCCTTTTCTTTTCCTCTCTCTTATTTCCTCCTCCTCCTTGCTCACATCTCCAACGCCGCTCCTCCTTGTCCGTGACCTATGGGATAAATTTGATATCGATAAATAGGGAGAGTTGGAATCCAATAAGGGTACTGATTCGAAGCTCTCGATGCGCTGAGTCTGCATGCGGCAACCGAGAGCCGTGAAATCAACCGAAGCTTCAGCGGTTTCCGCCCAAAGGTAGGGTCATTTATGTTTTCGCCATAGATCCCCATTAAACATGTTTTTTTAAGTCTTTTATGCCTTATATTTCTTGCTCGTATGCCCATGGGGCTTGATCTATTGTTTCGGGGGCGAAAACGGGCAAATCGGGTGTTTTTAGGGTTTTCCCGTCGGAAAACCCAGTATACACGGCGTGTATTCCAGGGGTACACGCCGTGTGTTCTTCCCATTCAGGGAATATGAAGTTTTCTTAATTACACGCCGTGTACTTTGAGTACACGCCGTGTAGTTGGTGGCCGTGTGGCTGGCCGTGTGGAGTAGAACACGGTTTTGGTGGTTTTTAAGGACTACACGCCGTGTACTTTAAGTACATGTCGTGTAGTGGTACATGGTCATGTGTTCGGGTGAAAACGGACACGACATAATTTTTTTTGAATATTACATGCTGTGTATAGTAAATTGCATGCCATGTACTATTACACAGGCAGGCCTTGTGCTCTGGCCATGTACTCTGGCCATGTACTGCTTCAGTTTAGTAATTTTGAGATATCTTGGGATCTGCATGTCAGAATTGGGCGTGTGAGTAGTCGATTCTGAGAGTTTTTTCCCGTAGATCGCAATTGTGGAATTATTTTGATTTGTAGAGGTCATATAAATGAGGTTTTTGGGGTTTCTATCTAAATGGATGGGTTCTTCCTCCACTTATCGAGTTCAGTTGTCACCTGAGAGTGAGACATGGTGTGGATGATAGGTTGGGTGTTCGGACCAACTTAGTTGAGACCTTTAATAGGAGATGAGCTATGATATATATCCTGTAACCCATGCTTTATAGAACGTTACCCTTATGAGGCGTTCCTTTCTGGCCTATGAGGCTTTGAGACCATGTACTTCTAAGGATCCCCTGAGGGATGCCTTTGCTTGTGTGCTGACCTAGGAGTCCCTTGTAGGATCTCTCTCTCGTTCTTCCTTTGACAGGAACCATGTTACAGGATTCCAATGTTGTCCTTCCTTTGAGGATACTATGTAGGATTCCTCCCTTACTCCTTGCTACGGATCTCACGTAGGATGCCTTCACTCGTGTTTACCTGGAGGATCCCAAGTATGATGCCTCCTCTGTGTTTGACCTGAGGGACCCAGTGGGTGCCCTTTGTTTGACTGACCTTGAGTTGTTATGTCGGGTTTGGGTTGAGATGGTGATCGGGTGTCACCTAGGACCAGTGCCAAACTGGTAATCCCTTTGGGATTTGGATGTATTGTTGGGTTGGGCATTCAGGCCACCCTCATAGTTTGTTTATATCTGACTTGGTTTGCTGATGTTGTAGTGTTTAGCAGAGGTGCTTCCTGGTTGGTGGCTGCTGAGCCTAATGCGATGTGTCTTTCCTGTTTGTTCGGATGCCTACTTTTCCTTGTGTGCCTGAGTAGGTGGTTTGTTTCCTTACATTGAATATCTTTGAGTTTTGTGCAGAAGTGTCGGATACCCATGCATCGGGTATCTTGGGTTAGGGTTTTGATCCTGCTTTATTATCTGCCTTAGACTGATTGTATGCTTGTGGCTGTTAGATGAATAATGATTGCTTGATTAGCATGTTGAGGATCACCCCATGGGTGTTTCCCTTGTTTTGGCTGTTTATCGTCATTTGGATTAGGTTGCCTGTGAGGCAAACCTTGTTGCATTGCTTTCTTGCCTTGATATAGTTGATTGCATGTATTGCCTACTGTTTATATGCTTTTGAGGCATTGTAGCTATTATCCAAGTAGTTTTTTGAACTTACTTAGGGCTACTAACAGTCGATTACGCATGACTGGACTGCTCAGGGCTGTGTGAACCTGGTGCAGTAGACTAAAGAGGGAATTGACGATTAAGGGATTCCCTAGAGATTTTGTTATAAATTAGTATCGTTCGCATGACCTATGGGAATTAGACTTTGTGCTTCCCAAGAGTGTACTTAGTTTACGCACATATCGAGACCACAGAAGGAATTGGACATAAGTGCTTCCTCAGAGAGACTGTAGCTATCGTTGCAAGACCACAGGGGAATTGATGGTGAGAGCTTCCCAGAGTGTCTGTGCCTTTGTATGTTTACTTGACTATAAGGGTCTGCTAGTTTGAGCCACCCAGAGAGTCTGTGCTTTATCTAAACCAGAGGGGTGAGACTGTGTGTGCTACTCAGAGGGTTGCTTGTGTTGCAAGGTAGGACCAGAGGGGATGGGCTGTGAGTACTTCCTAGAGGGTAACCTGTTGTGTTGTCTACTTGCTTGTGTTTGTTTGTTTGAACCAGAGGGGATAGGTTGTGAGTAATTCCCATATGGTTACTTTTTTTTTGTTTATCTTGTTCAGAGACAGATTTCTGGAATTTTCCGAAGCAGGTACATGTCGATGGGGTTACAGACCCAGAGATCAACTTAATGATACATGGTTTGAGTGGCACGACGTCCAGCTCAATGTCCTTGCACAGGATATCCAGGAGATCGGGCTTATGGTCCCAAGGATCGACTGCTAATGTTGTTTCTTATTATTTGAATCACTTCATCATGAATATTCATATTTACGTATATGTGTATAGGTATGGGACTATACATGTGTACATATATAGATATGGAAATCCATGGTGGCACTTGCCCAGTTGACAGGGATTACACACCCTGAGTTCAACTGTGGTTGCACATTTGGTTTACTTACTTTTGTTGTGTTCCAGCTAGGCTGAGCAAATTGTTGTTGCATACTCTTTTAGCAGCATAGTGATAGGTTGCTTGTCGGGGTGCCCTACTAAGATTATTTCTCACCCCTGCACATGCACCTCGGTGTACGTGTGGACCTTATGTCTGCTTTTCATGTTGAGCATGAGTTGCACGGTGGAGAGGGATAAGGCCCAGTGTTACATGATCGAACGGAGTTGCTCGAGTGGTTCTACTGATTGGGCTACTGCAGTTCGATATTGTCTGGAGATCGAGTACGTGGATTGGCTCAAAGTTAGTAGCAGAGCCCTGTACTTTTACTTCCAGTTTCTTTGTACTTGTATCTGTATGGTCGGCCCAGTGGGTGACCAGTGTTGTATTGTATTGCATAGCTGTTCGGGATTTTACAGCATTTTACTATTATAGCTTGTTCTATTTCAGTTGTTTACTGCTTCCGCACTCTGTTTACTTTATGATGTGTATGATACTTAGTTATTTCCACTGTTTTCTTACTCTGGTATGAGGTCATAATCTCCCCACTATCACACCCTAGGCCCTCGCTGCTAGTCGGCAGCCTTTGGCGTACGGGGAGGCGCGCTTGAGGTCTTGTGGAAAACCGGCTCGGAGCACCGGTTTAGTGGCTTCCAGGTCGGGTCGTTACAAAGTGGTATCAGAGGATTTTTCTTTCCTGGTTATTACTATTTAGGATATGGTAGACAAGATTATTAGGAATGTGTTAGAACCTGTGATGGATATCGGGCTAGTGCGTCGTGAACACTTGTTCTGGTAAGAAGTCATGGTTGCCAGGGTTTGGGATTGATGTTCTGATTTTGTGATTCTTACAGTTGAATATGATTTTTTCCTTGAGTGACTCACATGTTTTGTGGTGTTTTGATTTACTATGGATCTCTGACTCTTGGCCATTAGTAAGATGCCAGGGATAGATTTTGACTCTTGGTTGGTAAAGGCAAGAGGCGTCTCATGCATCATACTAGGCACGTAGGATTCACAGCATATAGACCTGCTAGTGTGTTCTTTTACTGACGACTAATACCTTTGGGTCTTCTTACACGTACTTTTACTCTGGTGGAAGGTTATGTGGATCTACGTTGAGGTTTTGGTGTGAGGATGATGACTCTATCCTCGTGCACAGGTGGTGCAGTGACCCTAGTTGGTCGATGTGGCACGTGATGCCTTCCTGTTTAACCCCTTTATTGGGTGTTTTTTCTCGGGTCTATGGTTATCTAGTCGGATCTTTGAGAACGATGTCGATAGATACCATGGATTTTCTTGTGAACTTGACCTCCTTGGGGTATTCTCATATACGAATGCCCGATGGGTGTCAGTTCAGTTTCTCTTCTTCTTGGGTTGTGAACGCCAGGGAGTAGTTCCTTCTGAGGATGCTCGGAGAGGATCAGGGCCCTTTTAGGTTGTGTTTCGGTTTTGAATTTCTTTGGTTGTTTTGATCTTTACCATCTTCTGAGTGGTTTTGGATCTTTTGGGCTAGGTGGTTAGACCTTGTGACCCAGTTGTGAGGCTTTTTCAGTAGGTCTAGGTGGAAGACCTAGATACCCTTGGTTTTGACTCAACCCGTTGTAGGTCAATAAATGTTCTGTTCTAGGGAAACATGTGTGGAAATGGTTGACCCATGCTTGAATCCTGGTCGGGTTTTGGCAGGATGTTAGTGTGGCTCGGAGGGAGCTAGACATGCCTTTGGTGAAATCTTAGTGTACTTCTCTAAGAGACGATCATGCGCTATCTTGATTCGTCTTGAGTATGTTGAGAGAGATTTGACCCTACATCGAGCTCATTTTTCTTTCTTAATGTTCTTCCTTGTTGAGGGTGAAACATGTTCTGGTTATGCTCTTGAAGCAGTGTAAGGAAAGCCACATGGTGGGGAGTGCACCATTGGCCCTTTTGAGGGTTGTTTTCCTTGTTGAGGTTAAACTTCGGTGTTTTCCAGTGGGCTTTTGATCTCATAGTTTCCTTTTAAGATGACGACATGGGTGTTCCTATGGTGGGGAGTACCAGTTTGGTTGTAGTTGAATATCTTCTGTGTAGAAGTGGTTGTTAACGTTAAGGCCGGTCGTTGGACTGTCTAGGTAGCTGGGTTGTGCAGATGCTTGGGTTGGGGGCATGGATGATGGTCCTGCTATTGGTCTTCTTCTTTTTGGCCTTCTCGGGGACGAGAAGGTTTATGGTGGGGAGTTTGTAAGAACCCGTGTTTTTCCGGATAGTCATTTTGAGCAGAAATTTGAATTTTTGCTGTTGGATGCTCCTGAGGGGTAAAAAAGTCATTTTCCCCTATGAGATGATCTCGGATAATTTTTCTGACAGATCTGTTGGTCCCGGAATAGGGATTTTACCCTAGTACAGGAGTTTGGAGGAAATCTGAGTTGTTCGAATTTTGGCGGAATATTTAATATTTAATATTATTAAATTAAATATTAAATTATTCTCCTAGGTTCATTTGGAAATAACTTTTAAAAGGAGCATCGGATTGAGATTTCGTCTGCGCCGTTGAGTCCGGAATGGGGATTTTAGCCTAGGTAAGGCATAAACTCATGTCGGGCGCCGGGGCCGGCCCGGGCCCCTTTTTCTTCCTTTTCTTTTCTTCTTCCCTTTTCTTTTCCTCTCTCTTATTTCCTCCTCATCCTTCCGCACATCTCCAATGCCTCTCCTCCTTGGTCGTGACGTATGAGATAAATTGGATATCGAGAAATAGGGAGAGTTGGAAGCCAAGAAGGGTACCGATTCGAAGCTCTCGACGTGCTGAGTCTGCGTGTGGCAACCGGGAGCCGTGAAATCAACCGAAGCTTCGGCGGTTTCTGCCCAAAGGTAAGGCCGTTTATGTTTTCGCCATAAATACCCATTAAAAATGTTGTTTTAAGTCTTTTATTCCTTATATTTCTTGCTTGTATGCCCATGGGGCTTGATCTATTGTTTCGAGGGTGAAAACGGGCAAATCGGGTGTTTTTAGGGTTTTCCCGTCGGAAAACCCAGTATACACGGCGTGTATTCCAGGGGTACATGCCATGTGTTCTTCCCATTCAGGGAAGATGAAGTTTTCTTAAGTACACGCCATGTACTTTGAGTACACGCCGTGTAGTTGGTGGCCGTGTGGAGTAGAACACGGTTTTGGTGGTTTTTAAGGACTACACGTCGTGCACTTTAAGTACACACCGTGTAGTGGTACATGGGCATGTGTTCGGGTGAAAACAGACACGGCATAACTTTTTGTGAATATTTAACGTCGTGTACAGTAAATTACATGCCGTGTACTATGACACAGGCAGGCCTTGTGCTCTGGCCATGAACTCTGGTCATGTACTCTGGCTATGTACTGCTTCAGTTTAGTAATTTTGAGATATATTGGGCTCTGGATGTCATAATTGGGCATGTGAGTAGTCGATTCTGAGCGTTTTTTCACGTAGATCGCAATGGTGGAATCATTTTGACTTGTATAGGTCATATAAAGGAGGTTTTGGGGTTTATATCTAAATGGAGGGGTTCTTCCTCCACTTATCGAGTTCAGTTGTCACCTGAGAGTGAGACATGGTGTGGATGATAGGTTGGATGTTCGTACCAACTTAGTTGAGACCTTTAGTAGGAGATGAGCTATGATCTATCTCCTGTAACCCATACTTTATAGAATGTTACCCTTGTGATACGTTCCTTTCTGGCCTATGAGGCTTTGAGATCATGTACTTCTAAGGATCCCCTGAGGGATGCATTTGCTTGTGTGGTGACCTAGGGAGTACCCTGTAGGATATCTCTCTCATTCTTCCTTTGACAGGAACCATGTTACAGGATTCCAATGTTGTCCTTCCTTTGAGGATCCCATGTAGGATTCCTCCCTTACTTCTTACTACGGATCTCGCGTAGGATGCCTTCACTCGTGTTTACCTGGAGGATCCCGAGTATGATGTCTCCTCTGTGTTTGACCTGAGGGACCCAGTGGGTGCCCGTTGTTTGACTGACCCTGAGTTGTTATGTCGGGTTTGGGTTGAGATGGTGATCGGGTGTCACCTAGGACCAGTGCCAAACTGGTAATCCCTTTGGGCTTTGGATGTATTGTTGGGTTGGGCGTTCGGGCCACCCGCATAGTTTGTTTATATCTGACTTGGTTTGCTGATGTTGTAGTGTTTAGTAGATGTGCTTCCTGGTTGGTGGCTGCTGAGCCTGATGCGATGTTTCTTTCCTGTTTGTTCAGATGCCTACTTTTCCTTGTGTGCCTGAGTAGGTGGTTTGTTGCCTTACGTTGAATGTCTTTGAGTTTTGTGCAGAAGTGTCGGATACCCATGCATCAGGTATCTTGGGTTAGGGTTTTGATCCTACTTTATTATCTGCCTTAGACTGATTGTATGCTTGTGGTTGTTAGATGAATAATGATTGCTTGATTAGCATGTTGAGGATCACCCCATTGGTGTTTCCCTTGTTTTGGTTGTTTATCGCCGTTTGGATTAGGTTGCCTGTGAGGCAAACCTTGTTGCATTGCTTTCTTGCCTTGATATAGTTGATTGTATGTATTGCATGCTGTTTATATGCTTTTGAGGATTTGTAGTTATTAGCCAAGTAGTTTGTTGAACTTACTTAGGGCTGCTGACAGTCGATTATGCACGATTGGACTGCTCAGGACTGTGTGAACCTGGTGCAGTAGACTAAAGAGGGAATTGAAGATTAAGGGCTTCCCTAGAGAGTCTGTTATAAATTAGTATCGTTCACAGGACCTACGGGAATTGGACTTTGTGCTTCCCAAGAGTGTCCTTAGTTTACGCACGTATCGAGACCACAGGAGGAATTAGACGTAAGTGCTTCCTCAGAGAGTCTGTAGCTATCGTTGCAAGACCACAGGGGAATTGACGGTGAGAGCTTCCCAGAGTGTCCGTGCCTTTGTATGTTTACTTGACTATAGGGTTATGCTAGTTTGAGCCACCCAGAGAGTCTGTGCTTTAGCTAAACCAGAGGGGTTAGACTGTGTGTGCTGCCCATAGGGTTTCTTGTGTTGCTAGGTAGGACCAGAGGGGATAGGTTGTGAGTACTTCCTAGAGGGTTACCTGTTGTGTTGTCTGCTTTCTTGTGTTTGTTTGTTTGAACCAGAGGGGATAGGTTGTGAGTAATTCCCATATGGTTACTTGTTTTTTTTTATCTTGTTCAAAGACAGACTTCCGGCATTTGCCGAAGCAGGTACATGTCGATGGGGTTACGGACCTAGAGATCGACTTAATGATTCCCGGTTTGAGTGGCACGACGTCCAGCTCAATGTCCTTGCACAGGATGTCCAGGAGATCGGGCTTATGGTCCCAAGGATCGACTGCTGATGTTGTTTCTTGTTATTTGAATCACTTCATCATAAATATTCATATTTATGTATATGTGTATAGGTATGGGGATATACATGTGTACGTATATAGATATGGACATCCATGGTGGAACTTGCCCAGTTGACAGGGATTACACACCCTGAGTTCAACTGTGGTTTCACGTTTGGTTTACTTACTTTTGTTATGTTCCATCTAGGCTGAGCACATTTTTTTTGCATACACTTTTAGCAGCATAGTGATAGGTTTCTTTTCGGGGTTCCCTACTGAGATTATTTCTCACCCCTTCATGTGCACCTCGGTGTACGTATAGACCTTATGTCTGCTTTTCAGGTTGAGCACGAGTTGCATGGTGGAGAGGGCTGAGGCCCAATGTTACATGATCGAGCGGAGCTGCTCGAGTGGTTTTACTAATCGGTCTACTGTAGTTCGATATTGTCTGGAGATCAGGTACGTGGATTGGCTCGGAGTTAGTAGCAGCACCCTATACTTTTACTTCCAGTTTCTTTGTACTTGTATCTGTATGGTCGGCCCAGTGGGTGACCAGTGTTGTATTGTATTGCATAGCTGTTCGGG
The DNA here is from genome assembly GCA_963277665.1 of Viscum album. NCBI lineage: Eukaryota > Viridiplantae > Streptophyta > Magnoliopsida > Santalales > Viscaceae > Viscum > Viscum album. The sequence goes on along the minus strand of OY728153.1, from coordinate 1,256,968,840 downwards.
ATTTTACAGCATTTTACTATTACAGCTTGTTCTATTTCAGTTGTTTACTGCTTCCGCACTCTGTTTACTTTCCGCTGTGTATGATACTTAGTTATTTCCGCTGTTTTCTTACTCTGGTATGAGGGCATAGTCTCCCCACTATCACACCCTAGGCCCTCGCTGCTAGTCGGCAGCCTCTGGCGTACGGGGAGGCGCGCTTGAGGCCTTGTAGCGAACCAGCTCGGAGCACCGGTTTAGTGGCTTCCGGGTCGGGTCGTTACATCTATATATCTTCTAAACATGGATTTTTTCTGCTGACGTGTCACCACCACATTCTTCCACGCCGCTCCAATTCAATTTTCCTGATTTATTTCCTCCGTTCACAAACCCTACCTCCCTCGATTATCATTCCTGTAGCGCTAGGGTTTCTACATTCCTCGCATCCGGCTGCCTCCATTCATATCTTCACTCCCTCCTTCGGAACTCCGTCTTTGTACACCGCACTTCAGCTCCCCGTCTCCGGAATGCATGGATCCTCATCTCCGTCTTCGGCTGCTTCCCGTATCCATCACTCCTCATCTCCTCATCTATTCATCTCCATCTCCGTTTATAGAAATCCTTCACCTCAACTCCGGAATTACTTCACAACACATTGGCTCCCTATCTCTGTTCACCTTCACCTCCTTCGTCTACCAGTACCTTCTATTTACCCCTTAGAACATACTCTGTTCCAAAACCTGCACCACTGTCATCCGCCGAAGATTACCCGCAACAACCTCTTCGCGAACCCCTTTTACCATCACCAACAACATATTCAAAAAATTTACATATCTGCATCTCTGCAACAGGTATGTTCTTTCATTTCTGTAGAAATTTTCACAGTTATACATCATTTTATTCTCAGATCTATGTGCGATAGCTTCATTAGCGACATGACTTAGTCCGTCGATGCATTCTACAACCATTGTCCTTCGTTTTCCCTCTGGTAACCCATTAGTTCATCCGTATTTGATATTATATACTGAAAACTAAAGAATTTTCAGCCAAAAATGGATCAAATAAATAGATGATAGAAATGATAAATAATATGTATAGAGCTCAACCAGAGAATGAAGTGCTGTGCAGGGGAACTGTTAAGGTGAGCCTTTCAACGAATTCTTGATTTCTGTGAAAAAACATCAATTTATGTGTTTCATATGTTTTAAAATATTTGTTAAATAATAGAATTAAATTTTTTGAACTATTAAATATGTTTTTTGATTTTTATATGTTCAATAGTTATTATGTACATGCAAAATACAAATATTTTGTAGTATATAAGTTCAGATACATGAATTACTTTTTAGATCATGTATCAACAATGTGAATTCTTGAAAACCATCCATCTATATACATTGTTTTTATATATTGATGAAAATAGAATCATATTTATGTACTCTACATCATAGTTTAGCGCTTAGTGCTTAACAATGCAAAAAATGATTCGATCAAATAATTACAATTTTTCTGTAGATTAGCAAATGTAATGGTTTCTACTATGATAACGAAGCCAAAAACAATGGTTTCAACCCTAATATCTGCATTGAAGGTTTGAGTTGCAGATACATTAATAACTTTGAATGTTATTGAGTAGTATAGATATTAATATAAATTGTTTTCATTAGTTTCTTCCTATGTTTCTCTTGTATTAACCATGTCAATGCTTGAAAAGCATCCATCTATTGCATTGGTTTTACAGATTGCTGAAAATAGAAACATATTTATGTATTCTACATCATAGTTTGGTGCTTAATAAATATTCTTATGTCATTAAAATACATATGTTTCCTCAACCAGGTGTCATTGGATCAAATGTCTCATATTATAATCATGATGTAGGCACTAACAATGCATCTGAAAATCCTTCCAAGGTAAACACTTTCTCAGTGTAGTCATATCTTCTGCAGTGAAACCTTTTGTTATTTATCTCCCCCTTGTGGAATATATTTTTTCCTTTCTATCAGCCACTGAGAGTTTATGTGTTGAATAATGCATTCTGGTAAGACTATGATTTCATTTCACTTCTTTAAAGACAAGTAATCCTATGTCAATTTATATCGTCTCTTGTCTAATTTGAGTTCTATATCTTATTTCCTCTATTCAAATTCATTCTGTGTCAGGGATGGTATCACTGGGAAAGATACCTATTTTCCACCACTGGTGCTCATGTGGACATTTGGGATCACAATAGGTATGATCTAGAAACCGCTTTTTTTGTTTTCCCTGGGGGTAAGACTGATTTTATTTCAATTCATTTAAGACATGAAATCCTTTGACAATTTATTTTGTAGCATATCTAATTTTAGTTATTTATCTTTTTTCCTCTGTTGATATCTATTATTATATTATATATACTAATCTTGGCTTCTCCAAGCTGACGTGTAACCTCCACATCCTTCCATGTCTCTCAAATACGTCTCAGTAAGCAACATTTAGTTGACATATTTGAGCTGTAATGAAATGGTTTTTGTTGCATAATTATGTAAATTTATTGAAGTTGTTTCAGGAATATATTCACCATTTCAAAGCCACTCTGGTCAGAATTCATGCATGATTATCTCAAAGCCTTTCTGGTCATATAATGACACATGGCAGTACTTATGGTATGTAAGAACATAGTTGTTCTTGAATACCATGACTTTCATAGTTATTGAGTGATTCTAACATTAACTAGAACTGATTTATATATTAAATTATACTTCTATTTATATTTCATATTATATTTCACTTTATATTGCACTCTATGTTAGTTAATGTTGTACCAAAATTGCAGTTTACATTCCTGTTTTCATAGCTGTTTCAATTTAACTTCATATTGCAGTTTATATTGAAGTTTATATTGCATTATCATGTACTGAGATTGCATTTACCTTGTAGATTATATTATCATGCATGTTGTTTTCTTGTACAGAATACAATTTCCTTATGCAAGCATGCATTATCATGCATGTCCATAGTGAGTTTGGATGGTACCCTTGATTTATGTATTTACAGTTATTACTATTTTTTCTTCCATATCTACATTTGCTTCCATTGGTTTTATTTTTCCATGCACACAATATCTTTGTTACCATCTCACACCATTCTCCCTTTCATTCACTCAATTTCTTCACATGGACCACTGACAAAGATTCATCAATATCTGTTTCTACATTACTTTATTGCACTGTATTTAATCCTGAAATAAATATTTCTAACTGTATTGTTTGAGGATACTAGATGTTATGATGTATATAAAGTCATATTTCTTCCCAGTTTGGAGTTGCTGCTTTTAACTTATGATCGGTTTCCACAGTTCTTTCTCAATATGCTAAAACCAGTAGTTCATATCATAATACAAAGGCATTTCTACATTTTCAAGACTACCTTTGTTTTCTCAAATTTTCGAAATGTTTAAAGATGTAGAACTGCAGTTCAAGCGACCGATCTGGGAAAATCTTCAACCACTCCAAGAAATAAAAGGGGTGCTACAAAACCAAGTTGTACTCGTTGTGTCCCTTTCCCAGAGATGTCTATTGAAGCTCCCAAATAGTTCCCAAGAACATAGTAGCAACATAGGAGAGGGTATTCATTTAATGTTTACCCCATTGTCTATAATTTTATATCTTCGTATTTAATTTTATATTCTGTATGTAGCACTTTCAGGAACCTGGGTATACTACTACTCTAATTGCAATATTCAAACAATGTCTATTCAATACATCCTCTCCATGTGAGTGGAACCAAAGGTACTTGCCTACTTTTCTCATTATATTATTTGCATTCAAACTGCTTATTATATTATTTATGACTAGATTTTTTGTTCACAAATTTTATACAATTTGCATTCAAACTGGTAATTATACTATTTATGTATACAATTTGCTGATACAATTTGTACACAATTTTCCTTCTAACTGCTTATTATAACTGCTTATTATACTATTTTTTGCCTACTCTTCAATATTTATGTATACATTTTGTTTCTTCAAACATCTTATTATACTATTATTTGCATTAAAAAACTGCTTATTATAGTAATTATACTATTATTTCTACCATGGTATCCAGTTTCTTTCGGTCGATGAATCTTTCAACATTTGAATTTTTTACCAGCGTAGACAACTTCCTCCTACACATCAAATCGTGAACCACTTTAGGTAAGCCTAGATTTTTTTCATTCAATACAAACTTTTTCATGTTTCTATCATGCATACTTTATGTACTGGTCTTTGCATTTTTTATAATCGTCTACGGTTACATGCTTCAGTCAACTTGTTGTTTGACTTTCAATGATATATTACTTTAACTATACTCATAATTATGCATAGCATGATTTTCTTGAACCCCTTGACAATTCAATAAAAAGAATGGTACTGGACAGAAATTTGGAGTCCAGGATTAGTCTTGGGGAACATGCGCAGAGCTTATTTTCATGGCAAACAATGCTACTGGACAGAAAGGTGGAGTCCAGGATTAGTCGGTGGCCTTCATTATATTGTTCACTGAATCTCTTTTTTAAGCTAGATTCATGGCATTGATATTGAGCGTTCTGTTCCACAGCTTGCAGCCAAGGAAGGTGGTCCTGAAATATGTTCTGAAATGATCATTAGATCCCCCTCCATTCTTAATATTGGGCCTGAAGTTGAAGATTTTCTAAAATTTTTGTCGAATCAAACAAACTGTTGGTTGACCATTCTTCCACTAAAATCCATGAGGTACCCTCTTGTCTCTTACTTTAAGTGAACTGTTTAATCTGAAATTTACTTATATTTGATTGAACCACCAATAGTTATTATTCTATTGAATAGCATCAGTCCATTAAAACTTTATTTATCATAGCAGCTGAATTTGTGTCAATTAGTTCATGAATTCTTTGGGTTTAACCAAGGAGGAGTTGCGTTACTTTTTTAGGACAATACATCTATTATAAAGTTTAAAAATCTAATTTTTATTGCAAATGTTGGTAGCAGGATGCTGTTATTTTTACAAAGGTTTGAGGCCCAAATCATTCAATAGACTAAGCATATTATTGAGATTGATACATATTTTCAGCACAATGTCAAATTAAACAGTTTTCAGTAATATCAGTTGGAGTGATTGTGAAATTAATGCTTTTTATTATTTTGTGCTTTGTTGTTAACTTAGTTTTTGGAATACAGTACTAAGAAGATTGGATTTACATTTTACCACTGTGTTTGAAGTCTTCATTGTCCCAGTTTCATTTACAAAATCATCAGTTTTCTATCATATATAGTTTCAAGTAACATTGAAATTTTAAACTTCCAAACTCATGTAAAATATGAATTTTCTTAAACATTATTCTGCATTAGTTAATTATAATGTACTAAGTAGTTTCAATCAAACTACATAGATATATTGTGCATTTAGGATCCCCATTAATGTACAGTTTCAATATGACTACATAAAACTATAATGTTTAACTATTTATTCACCTATATATCTACAGATCCAGATTCTACAACAGGAATATTCTCGCATCATTCCAAGGAGTTTCATTATGAAAAATTAATTCTTGGATTGTCTGTGAAGGTGTTCTTCGACAATGGTTTTTCTGCTTCTCATGGTATGGGTGACATTCAGTGGCGATATGATGTTTTGGTTCCTCAAATTATACTGCTCATGTTTTTTTTGGAGCAATGATTTTTTTTATTCTATTTCAATTACAATTTGTTATACAGATCATGACTTACTGATTTTTTAGAGCATTGGATCATGTGCATTTACTCTTTTTGAATTTGAATTTCAATTTTTAGGTTGAGATGTGATAGACACCAATAGGGCTTGGGCCTTGTGTTGGATAATTACATGTTCGCAAATGGATGTAACTAATTTTAATATTCAAAACCGTATTCATTCTTATGAACATAACACATAAAAAGTTATTTTTATCAATGATAATGAGCATTACATTTACAGCTTCACCGAAACCTTCGACCAAATGCAGTAATAATGTTTACAAATTTGTCAATACTATAACACTGATCATGCACATTACATTTTTGTTTTGTTTGACACAATACAGGAACATCATTGTAGTGGGTCTTCAGAGGTAAGCAGTGGGGTTGAAAATATCAAGGTGCAATGTTCTTCAACATTTCCAATTTCTATATTCCGCAACCGAAAGTCACCAAAATCTAATATTCTAATCTTCTATTCCTGATAGCATCATCATACTAATAGGTCTTCTACTTTGTACGTTGGGTCGAGAATAGTTGCTTCAACCTCAGACATGAAAACTACTCAGGTACAAAAATGATAACTACAATAACTATTATATTCATTGCACTATTATCTAATTACATTCATTACTATTAAGGGGGTTTTATATTCATTACATATTCCAAAGCACAATCCTTTTCAATTTCACCTGTCTACTATTAATTATATGATATGAGCTTCAATGATCACACATGCCATAGTATGTTACCTATATATTCTTCTAACTTTTTTGTCTATGAAAAAAATCTTGCAGCATGATTTTGAAAATGATGAAGTGATTCAACATAATCTGTTGATTTTTCAAGTCACCCCAGGAACATCAAGTCATCATAGTCACCTGGACATGCCAACGATGGAAAATTTCAACAGGGAGTGAAAATTTTCAGTAAAGTTTTCTGCTGCGACCACAATGTACTATTGAATATTCATGTTCTTTATTAACTTCGATAGATAACTGTTTATTACACGCCTCAATGATGAGGAATGCAACAAGTGATTGCAATGCTTTATTTTTTATTATATTTAATGTTCTTGTCTGCAATGATATATTTTCTATTTAATTAATCACTCACATTAAAGGTTTACCTATTACCTCAACTACCTTAGCTTCTGATTCTCAAAACCAAACTTCTAATTCGAATACAGGACAAGACATCCATATACTTACAAAACTGGTGACAACTCGGATATCTATCATTTACCAAGTTTGTGTTCTTACTGTACATATTTATTTTAATGATTAAAACAATTCTTCAATATTGTTATTTTAGTATCCATTGTAGACTAAAAAACTGCACATTATTTTACATTACGGATAATTTATTTTGTAATTACATATATTTTGTCCTGGATGGGTTGGGGACTCTGAATAGCTTCCCACGCCAAGGCGAGACTACGTGTGGAATGCAAAAGCCAGGCGTATGATCGCCGGGCGTGAAGATTAGTTATGCGCTGACACGTGGATGGTGAGACAGAATCAGCGGGGAGCCCACCGAGTCGAGTGGTATTTTAATAAATTTGTTCATTGTGGTAAAGATTTCCTTGAATTACCGGATTTTGGTTTTTTTGGAAAATTCAAAATTGGTCCCAGATATTTTATTTGAGAATTTTCCATTCTGTATCATGAACATTCTTTAATAAATTAATTTAAATAACTACATTTTCTTATATTTATTCAGCTATTTTTTTCAGAAACATCACTCACAGCCACGCCTGTAAGTGCGATTTTCGTATTTAAAAAAAAAAATCCATGCATTTGATATCCATTGTTAATCACAAATTAGATGTATTATGAGAATATGTTTGGAAACTATCATCATATCACATGAAATGATCAACAAACGATCACATGAAATGAGATGTATTATGAGAATATGTTTGGAATCTATCATCATATCACATTTTGTAATGCTTTCTTCATTTCATGCTTTTTATTTTATGTTTCCAATCAGAATGAAATGTATGTAATTCAATATTCATTATTATTTGTTCTTATTTGAAATGTATGTTGCATCTTATATATGATTTCTCCATGGTCAAAATAAAATTTCTATCTTTTTCATATCTCATTTTTTTATGTCTGCATGTTTTAAAAGTTTTCCAATCTTATCTCTGGCTAACTTGTAATTTTAACATATTTTAAAATAATTTTCATTCTTAACTTTTTAAACTATGATTGTCTTTTGAAATTAAGAGTTGATTTATAGTGTCGTGCGAATGCACGGGCGAGGTACTAGTTTGTGTAATGGAAGGCTTTAAAACTTGATATCTCTTTGAGGGATTTTATTTATTGACGAATATAATCCATTTCTATTTAATATGTTCAAACTAGGTTGTCGCACACTGAACATGCAATAGAAAAATATATGTCACATATTTATACATTTTATCTTGTTTATTATTTTATGTGATCAACCAATAACCATGCACTTGCATAAAACAATAAATGATGCATAAAGGAAAAACATGCAATCTGACTGGTCTTGAGCATTTTATTTTGATCGATCCATAACAGATCAATCTTGACCTAGGGGCTTCCATACCCGAGTCGACTCCTGACTCGTGTCGCGGCTTTCCCCAAGTGAAAAGTATTCAACTCCCGTCTGAATTACTGGCTTGACTTGGCGGGGTCCGCATCTTAGAACGTCATTGTCAATTTTATAAATATAATTGCACACAGGCGAGGGGGTCTAGAGGTGCAATATATAACAGATGCATTGGACATGTAGACTCTTGTACATATTTGAATTAAAAGGGACGATGCACAGATTATTATTTAACTACTGAATTATTACAAACATCGCACGCAATAACTAAAAAATTAAATAACTAAATCCAAACATGCACAGGTCGGTCGCTAGCTCGAGACCAGTTGGTATAAAATAATGCGCAATAAAATTTAAACTGAAATAAATTTAACAGTATGAAGGTGTTCTAATAAATTCAAATGAATTTAAATAAATTCAAATAATTTATTTATCGGTTCCAATATTTAATTTAATTTTTCTAATTCAAAAATCAAATTAAACCGTTAATTTAATTTAAATCTCAAATTAGTGTGGCTCCGGACGTCGGATCCGCTCAATACGGCGACGACACCAGGTTAGGACGACACCAGGTTAGGACAGCACGACTAGGGCAAGACGGCGGCGCGATTCAGGGTGCGCCTCCGGCGAAGCAAGGAGGCCTGCGGTGGGTACGTGCTTGTCCGGCCAAGAGGGAGAGTAGGAGATACGTCCACCCAGGTGGAGCCGCAGAAAGGAAGAAGACCCAGCAGGTCTAGGTTAAGATCCCCCCCTTATTTTTTTTATTTTTTTACAACTCTCCCTTTACCCTGTTTTCAAAATTCTAAAGAAAACTTTTGTAAAAACAAACAGAAAATATTGTTTTAATAGAAGAAAACATAGATTAATAAAAAATATATATTATTTTTAATTTTTCCTCTGATAATTGATAACCACCAAAATTATTTTGTTGACTGGATTCGGACAGAACCATGGCTGAATTCTAGTAATTTTTCAACTACACAAATAAAAATGAAAAACGTTTTCTTCAGGGAAAAAAAAACAAGAAATCCAAAGAAACTTGAACCTGTTCAACATGACTTCGGTCCTTTTTAAAAACTTTAGATGGTTGTTACTTGGTCATCCGTAAATGGATTGATACACGGCCAGATCCATTAGATCTATTTAAACTCCATGTATTTAAATTTAAGGCAATTTAATTTTTCCTTGACTCAAAAAAACCATGCGTTACTCTGATACCACTGAAAGGTACCGGAACGGGCAACAGAACCTAATGGGCTAGGAATTTAAAATTTTCCTCATCGAAGCGATCTAACATCGTCAACTCTGGTGATCTCGTCCCAGTATGGTCCAAGGACTACACATGGTTTAAATAGAGGACAAAATAAAAATGAACATTTACCTCATTCAAATCTGATGCGTGCAAGCCTGTTGCAAGATGCCAGTGTTCATTGCTCGATAGTTCTGATGTCGAAGTTTTATAGATCTTCCACACACACTTACTGAATCTGCTCGAGCACCATACATCAGAATTCAGGTGCTATTGCAGGACTCTGATGACCACTTCGATGAAACGATGATCACCACGATCCACCATCTTTGATCTGAGAAGACAGAACTTGAATCGCTTGCTTGTTTGAGAGAGTCTCTATCTGAGATTTGGGAGGAGAGAGAGGCTCTCACTTCCAACAGATGTGTAGACGCCGAAAAGTGCATAAGTACTGGAGAAAGTTCCGAAACGAAAAACTGAAGTCATATTCGGACCCAAAGGCCCGGTCCGGAGGGCTCGAAGGTGTTGCGCGGGAAAAAGGGTGAAGCGCGCGAAAAAAGCTATCCCGTGCGGAAAGTACCGGGATTCGCGAAGAGTCCCGGCACCGGCGCGAAATAATTTCGCGCCCGCGCCCCGCACGGTTAGCCTTTCGCGTCGCCGCCTCCGTCACATAATTATTTTGCGCAACCCTGAATTTCGTGCCGCCGAATGCCTATAAATAGAAGGCGACCCCTTCCTTTTGAGGGCTGAAGAATTCGAACCGCCTCTCGTGCGCGTAATCGACATTCCGCGCGCGCGCAATATGGCCTTCAGGTATAGTTCTTCTTAGCGCCAAGTCGCCCCGGGATCCGCCTTCGCGTGAGATCCCCTTGGCTTAGACTAAACTTCAACCCCCTGTTGTACCTCTCGAACCCCTCGTGGTTTTATTTTCATGATCACAATCACTCTCTTGTTTATCTAATATTGTTTTAAGTGTTTTTGGATGATAGGCATTCATTCAAGGTGGCCAAGGAATTGGGCCAAGAAGGCCAAGAAGGCAAAAAGCCAAAATGGACTGAAATTCAGTCCACCGGCCAACCGGTGGCTTCACCACCGGCCAGCCGATGGACCCTTGACAGAAAGGCTCTCCACTGTCCAGAGCACCGGCCAGCCGGTAGAGCCCAGACCGAGAGTCCAGCCACTGCCTCAGCACCGGCCAACCGGTGGCCTCAGCACCGGCCAGCCGGTGGCACCCAGATGAATAGTGGTTGCTACTGTCTCAGCACCGGCCAACCGGTGGCCTCCTCACCGGCCAGCCGGTGGAGCCTGAGCCCGAGCCCTCCTCCATTTTGCACACATCAGCCAACCGGTGGCTCTGTACCGGTCAGCCGGTGGAGCCAGTCAAACTAGCCGTTGGGCCTTTGACCAGGCTGGTCCACTTGCCTCCCAACGGCTCCGAAGCCCTTTCCAACGGCTCCGAAGACTCCCTAAGGCCATATGAGGGTTCCCCCTCTATAAATAAAGGACCTTGATCCCCCGGAAGCCCAAGGAACATAGCCGGAACTATTGTGAAGCCAACGGACACATTTTCAATCATTTGGCGAACCTCCGGCGGATTCCTCCAAGGGAACCCCACTTGCTCCAGCACACTTCCACATCCAAGGAGCACCTCCAAAGAAGCTTGGGAGCGCCCTTCATCAGCTCCATCAATCATTGGCGCTCAAGGCTTCCCACCAATACGGTTTTTCATTATTTATCATTTTGAGCTTTAAATTGAGTTTGTGCCTACAAACTCCCATTTCTCTCATCCTCCATTCTTTTGGGTTCTCACACCACCTTCAAGGTGTGAAGAGGTTAGTCAAGCCTTTCCTTTTAAAAGGCTTGAATCAAAGGTGAGCTAGCCTTCACCCGTAAAAAGGCTAGTGGGTTCTTACTAAACCATTAAAAGTAAGTGGGTTCTTGCTCAACCAATAAAAGCAAGCTGTAATAGGTGAGCTAGCCTTCACCTGTAAAAAGGCTAGTGGGTTTCTTGCTACAACCATTGAAAAGCAAGCGGTAGAATCTCTCAACGGTTGAGTTGGGAGCGGAGACGTAGGCCGGGTTTTTGGCCGAACTCCGTTATCAATTTTGTGTCTTGCCTCATTTATTTCCGCTGCACTTTCACTTTGATTTTAATTTGTTAATCATTTTTTAAAAGGCAATTCACCCCCCCCTCTTGCCATCACTCCCTTTTTCTCCGCCTAACACCCCCTTCAGGGTCTTCCCCTTGCGCGCAATCCTTTCCGGGACGCGCAAGCCGGTCAAGCTGCACGCAATCCTTCTTTTGCGCGCACACCCCTTCCGCTGGGTACAATCCTTTGCACGCAATCCCTTCCTTTGCGCGCAATCCCTTCAAGTCGCGCGCAAAACCTCAGCCCCCTATTTCACGCAAGCACCACCGATTTCGCGCCAAACTGGGGCTTTTCACACCGGCCCCCTTATTTCGCGCAAGCCCCAGGGGTTGTGCGCAATCTCCCGACGCCCTTCACCTCGGTGCTCCCCAGGAGCCCTCTTGCATGAACGCCCGATGCCCTCCTTCTGGGTGCCATTTGCAGGTGTCTCGTGCACCCCGGGCATCCGCATCATACATGGTTTTCCCGTGCGACCTTCTAGGCTCGTACAAAGTAACTTCAAAGTCCCTTGGACAATCATTCCTGTTGCGTTGCTTCGCCTCATGCTTCTTCGCATAAGCACACTAACGGCTGTTGCTTCTTCGCATAGCCACGTTAACGTGGGCCCCTCGATGGTTTGCTCTGAGACACCCCCTCAGTACGACCTTGCCGATGCCTTCCCTCCCACAAGGAGCAAACAGTATCGATTATGTAAGTCCTAGGGGTGCGGAGCAATCCCACCTCGTCTGAGCTGTAGGACGTTAAACTGTCAAGAACCTCGTCCTCAACACATGACGTTAAACTGTGACCTGACCCCATGCCTCGCACGCAGGGTCCCCCACCTCAGACATTCTCCATGCCCACTCATCTCCACGAAGATGGGATCACCCCTCACAGGGGATGATATCCTCCTTGTTGGAGTGGCGTGTGTCCGCGGGGAAGGGCAACCACCTTGGTGTAAGCCCCTAGCCTTCCTTCCAGGAGGCAGCACCTCTGCTCCTCCTCACTTCCTCAGTTTCAAGGCCAGTAGAGGGCGTGATAGGGAATGGGGCCCCTCCTCTCTTCCTGGGTGCCAAATCCCTCTCCCGCTGCGATTTGTCGCCCTCGGGCCTCCATCCTGGAGTAAGTCCTGGCACCATGGGCAGCTCAATGCGTAAGCCCCTTTTCACTTCCCACGAACGCACCCTTCACGACGTGATTGTCAGGTCTCTGTTAGCTCTTGTTTCTCACACCAAGCACGACTCCCGTGAGCTTAGAGTGAGCACCGACCATGACACACCTTGGGTCCTCTCAGAGCGTAAGCCCCAAATACCCCTGTCCCGCATGACGTTAAACTGTATACCCGAACTACGGGGACTTTGATCCGTGCTAAGGCATGGTATGTAGGAAGCCTCCACGAGGTTCAAGCCCCACCACCCTGGGCCGTCTCAGAGCGTAAGCCCCATCCAACCCGAACTACGGAGACTTTGATCCGTGCTAAGGCATGGTACGTAGGAAGCCTCCACGAGGTTCAAGCCCCACCACCTTGGGCCGTCTCAGAGCATAAGCCCCATCCAACCCGAACTACGAGGACTTTGATCCGTGCTAAGGCATGGTACATAGGAAGCCTCCACGAGGTTCAAGCCCCACCACCTTGGGTCGTCTCAGAGCGTAAGCCCCATCCAACCCGAACTACGGGGACATTGATCCGTGCTAAGGCATGGTACGTATGAAGCCTCCACGAGGTTCAAGCCCCACCACCTTGGGTCGTCTCAGAGCGTAAGCCCCATCCAACCCGAACTACGAGGACTTTGATCCGTGCTAAGGCATGGTACATAGGAAGCCTCCACGAGGTTCAAGCCCGACAAACCATTGGCCCCAACCGTCTCTGTGTTGGTGTGCCAATCCCCATTTCCACCTTGGGCCGCCTCAGAGTGTAAGCCCCAATCCATCTGGACCCCAGGTCCCCATTCACGTCGGTTCGCCATCATGGGCCACATCAGGGTGTAAGCCCCATTCTCGTCATGCATGACGTTAAACTGTATCCGCCACCTGAACTATGAAGACTTTGATTCCCCACCACGGAGATACGTAGGAGGCCTCCACGAGGCTCAAGCCCATCACTCATGTCTCATCTTGACCTCTCCCTCGAGCCCACGTGTCTCGGGAAGCTCATGCCCTAACCCGGAGGTTCTACTTCCCCTGGGTCCCATCCACGCGTTCATTCTCACGGGTCGCCTCTTCAGGTGTCCCACCGTATCATCAAACTACGCAGACTTTGATTCCCTGCCACGGGGATATGTAGGAAGTCTCTTCGAGACCCAAGCCCAAAGCCACCATCCATCCCGATTCTTACCTAGGCCGCCACATCCTAGTGGGATCATGCCATTTCATTCTCCATTCCCCTCCACAACATTCAGGAGGCCGCCTACATGTTGCCCCCAACATCGGTGTTCCCTCTAGGGGGTTCTGTAATCTGATCCACTCTAGCTGGTGTTCCGATCAGTCTGATCCGTCTCTGCTGGATGTTAAACTTGTGGCATACCCTTTGTTAAACATGGGAAGCTGAGAAAAATCTCAGATACATGCATATGGCATACAATTCCCCGCGTTTGATGTGGGATGCCTCGGGCTTCCGCACCCTCGAGAAGCCCTATAATAAGGGACAGAAGACAGACAAGCCAATTACCCAGCGTTAAGACACGCAAGTGATGTCCCAACGTGACTACTCTCCTAACCGAAGGTTGCTGCCCTGACCGGACCCCTTGGAAGGTCCTGACAGGAGCGGTGTAATTAACTGGTGTCCATGAAGATATGGCGTCGGGAAGAGCTTCACGAATTACGTTTTAAATCTATGAGGGAGATCCATACTAGGTGATGAGCTCCGAGGTGGAATTCACGGAAGGAAGAACCGACATCCCATCATCCCGTTTCGATCAAGGAGCAGACGTACCTGGATAAGGAGTGGATGTCGCCCGCCTTTGGAAAGCGGGAATGCGGGGTAATAGCAGCGCGTCCTCTGCGTGACGGATGTGCGCGCGCCCCGGCGAAAGCATCGAAAACAGAAAATGGTGAACCCGACGTGAAGCTCCTCTCCTCAGCTTGGAGGATAGTAGTGTTCGGGACATCAGTGGATAAGCATGTCGTCTGACCTCGTCATCCGGTGCCAGGTCCCACCAAACAAGCCTAACGTGAAACTCGCCAGAAGTTGGGACAGTTAGGACGTTGAGAATTCCGTTCTGCGACGTTGTTAGCGTGGATCCCTCTTGCCAACCACGGGAGACGGAACGATGCTGGGGCACTGGTTGTCGATTCCTTTTTCTAGCAGTGTTAATGAGTTCATCTCCCTACTTTCAGGAATCAAGTTGTTGCATCCGGAGCTCGACCACCTGCCCACCGACACAGGGGCAGGGGAAATATCAACACGGCTTCCCCGCGCGGTTTTGCCTCTTCCATGACGGTCGCGACCGCCACGACTGATGGGCGCCCACGCCCCATCTCCCCATTAGAGATCATCCAACGAAGGGTAATCAATGACCTTGTACGTAGGTACAAGGAGGAGGGGGTCATCCCCACCAGGGATATGGCCCGCCTAGATCTTGAGGCAGTTGTGCCTCACCGTCCATGCCACCCCCGAGGACCGCGCAGGGAGCCGCTGCTCCCCACCCCAACATTTAATCGCTTCAGGAGTTTGTCCCCAGAGTGCCTTGACAGCTCCCTCCCCTACGTCGATGAAGTAGGGGATATCCGGGTTGGCCCAATCGGAGTCCTGCTTCAAGGGCTCCCAGCGAGGGCCCCCACCAGGCCGCGTCAGCGCCACCGCCCAGTTCCCCGAGCCAAGGAGCAGGAAAGCTATACGCCTGCACCACCGGATCCAGTCCACCTGACCCGACGCCAGTGTCGGGCACGAGTAGAAGAAGACGCTCGCTGTGGGGCGTCAACATCAGCGACTAGTGTGGCCCGAGACACTGCTGACTCATATCCCCAAATCCTTGCATACGTTGAGAACGGGCAGCTACACGCCCGACCCGGATCAAGGCCCCAACCGCCCCATGGGAAGGTTTGGTCGACTCTCCCGGTCGCTGGCACAGGCGATGGCCGCTGCAGACCAATTCGCAACAGTGCCGCCCAGCGCAGGGGCTCACTCCACACCACCACTACGGAAGGTGAGGGACCTCCCTGCTTCCAACTTCGGCTTGGAGGTCTAGCCCGTGCCACCTTCAACCCAGGCGAGGGTCTTCCCCATGACAGTAACACTTCGTGTGGGGGTCTCTCCTGTGCTCACTGCACTGGGTATGGGGTCACTCCCCCTACCGCGGACCGTGAGCATGGAGACGTTTCATGTCCGGTCACTCGCCAACATGGGGGTCCTCCCCATGTCCCTGTGCTAATAGGCAAAGGTCCTCCTCGCCCCAGCAATCAGAGAGGTGGAAGCCAACCCCACTTCACCAACGCCCAGCACAGAGGTCCTCCCCGTGTCCCTTTTGATATTTGTCCCGGTGCTCCTCGCACCTCGGCTTCCTCGGGTGGAAACCCTCTCCGCCCCAACACTAGTGCAGTCGGAGGACCCCATGTTGGAAATCAACCCTACCCTGAAGAACCATCCTGAGGAAGGAGAGCAGGTCGTCGCCGCCGCAAGAAGAATTCTGGGGAAGGCTGGACAAGGATCAGACCAGTCCGCTTCTCAGACTCTGAGGCGGAGTACGATTCAGCGCAGGAGCCCTCCTCTCAGCCCTCCGGGTCAAGGGTTGGGGAAGGAATGAGGTGCATCAGCCTCATGCTCCCGGAAAGCGAGATCTACAGGATCCCTGTTTCCCTTCGAAGGTATATCCAGGAGGATGAGACTCCGGCATGCTCCCAGAGGCTGACCACGCAGTCATTGCTATCATCGCCAGAAGCGCCATCTGCCACAGAGCTATTTTGGGGGTCAATGGCAGGAGAGTCACATCATGACTCACCCTCGGCAGGCGCTGATGTTGCGTCAGGAGCCTTGGTCGTCGGTCCATCTTATCATGATATGAAGGCTAGGTCACTGCAACCTTCAGAGGATAGCCCAAGATTCGGCGACCAATCAGCCCGCTCGCCATATTCTCTGCCGACCAGTCCTTCGTCCCAACAGCCCACCTCAGCGCCGCTGCCAGTTCCTCAGCCACCCTCAGTTGACGAGTGGGGCAATCAAAGGCCAGACTATGGATCTGAGTTGGGGAGCTTCTGGACCATCCTCGCGGAGGGCCACTTCCCTGAGAAGTTTTGGCCGGTCGCAGGGTCAAACTTTGATAAGCCAGAATTGCTCACCCCGGAGGAGTTTGAATGTTTCCGCCAGACCCTCTGGGCAACTCACCTCCATCTTCGCCACCAGCAGGTGACTTATCCCGGGAGGCAAGAGCACCTGGAAGACATCGGCGAACAATGCCGTCTGGTTGACCTGGTCACGTTCCCCGCGGTCCAACACCCTGAGTCACCTGACCACCACAGGGCCCTCCAACAACAGTGCGTTCAGAGTTTCCAAGTACTCCGCAAAGTTATCAAGGAGGATACCCCCCACGCGCAAGTCCGTGGCTAGGGGCAGTACGCTGCCCTTCTCTTTAGTGCGATTCGTCGGTAGCCCGACTCACCAGGCGATAGTGAGGACATTCCCCCAAGAAGAGTGACAGTCAAAATGACCGATCTGACAGGAGAGTCGAATGAGCTGGGACTTCTCGATGGGGGCGTCCTCCCTGAGGACGTGCTGCCACTAGACCCATCAGGAAGGATTACTCGCCAGCAGAGAAACCTCCTAGGTCTCCCTCCACCCACTGAAGTGTTGGTACTGAGTCGGAATGTCAGTAAAGGAAAAGAGCATGTTGGAGGTGTCAAGCACTCCGACCCATCGGCCTCAGTGCAGAAGACAGAAGAGGACCCCGAGAAGGCCACACTGCGCCAACAGCTTGCTGAGTAGACAAAGTTAGTCGATGAACTTCTGTCTGAACGCATTGCAAAGCGGCGACCCGACTACGGTGATCCTAGGCCGGGGCAGTAGGGGTAGGAATAACTACCCCTCAGCGAGATTCTCCCAGGCAACCCTGATCATGCTGCATTCGCTGATAGGGCGGAAGCCGGAGCTCACGGAAAGAGGGCGCGATATGTCTTGTCGAACCCTCCCGAATGGTGCGACAATCCGAGGAACCCCGCTCAGGCTCCTCCGACCGCCCCAAGGGTCGCTCCACCAGCCGCTCCATGAGCCGTTGAGCTTGTCTACCGCATTGAAGAGCCTAGAAATGCGCTCGTGGTTAGGGATCCTTGTCAGGACCGGGACCCCCGTCCAGACGATCCGATGGCGGTGCTCATTGCCCGCCTGGAAGCTTTGGAAACGTGACAGGTGTCTATCCCACCTGGTGGCAAGCCATACCCGGCGTGGGTGGATGACATGCCGGCACCCCGGGATTTGGGAATCCCACTTTCTCCCCCTTTAACAGGACGGGGGACCTGCCGTAGCACCTGGACCACTTTAACTCAAGGTGTGGACCTATGTTAGGGACCCCAACACAGTAGGAGGCCGCCAAGATCCATTGCTTTGTTCAAAAACTGGAGGGGTCAGCATTCGTTTGGTACAGCCAGCTCCCCGTTGGATCCGTGACTAGCTGGGAGGATCTTCGCAGGCAGTTCCTTTACCATTTCAGCTCTACCACCTAGAAGACAAACATCGCAGACCTCTTCAGGTGCAAGAAGAGGCCCGATGAGCGAGTCGCAGACTTCATCGCTTGGTAGAAGGGGCTCACATACTCCCTTGACATGTCACTGACTCAGGAGCAATTACTGACGATGTGCATGGGGAATGTCAAGACCGAACTGGTTCCCTTCCTGATCACTCATAATTATCTAGGAGGGTTCAGAGACTTCTCGGATAAGGCCCAGCGCCTCGAGGAAGCTCTGTAATAGGCTAGTGAGGCACGCCTGCTGCCCCCTGCAATTCCAGCAAGGAGAGCTGCCAGAGCCGAGCCCGCCGCTGTGGCCCAGGTAGAGACCCCCAGGCAGCTAGAGTTGCTACCAGCAGCACCGGCCCCGCAGCCTCGCAGAGGCCCTCCACCACGGGCACAGTTTCCAGCCCAGCAGCGCCCGCCCCAGAATCGACAGGTGCCCCCGCGTAACGCACCGCCACCGCCTAGGCGAGATAATCAAGTTCCGCCTCCTCAACAGGCTCCTTCGGGCCCCCATCAGGGTCAGGCTCCTAGAGCCCACTTTCTGGACAGAAGGAATCAGACCTACTCGTTCGATGAGGCTCAGGTCCCGGACTACTTCCGCATCACCTTAGAGAAAATAATTGTGTGACTGCCTGAGTGCTGGAAGCCGGAAGAGGCACATCTCACTGATCATCCCAACTACTGCCCTTATCACCGGATCCTGGGGCACACCATCAAGCAATGTTATGTGTTCAAGGACTAGCTCCAAGACCAGATTGACAACAACATAGTCAGGTTGGGCCCAGCCCTGACACAAGTGGTAGGTGTCTTTGTGAGATCAAAAAGCAGTAGCGACGACGAAGGTGAGTGGCAGCAGGTTCCTGACCGTGGGTCCCAGAAGTATAACGAATGGATGGCTCGCTGGACGGTCGTCCGCGCTCATGGAATTATTCGGGCACTCCTGAATCAGCCGGAGCATTTAGAAGCTGCGGCCACCACTTCTGCATCATCATCTCAGTCAGCCTCTTCCCAGAAGAGCAAGCATCGGCGGCGTGAGAAGAAGCAATGCGCCTCGCCAAGGCCGTCGCCGTCCCACACTCTTGGAAACTTTATGCCCCCAGATGTGGGAATCCCTCCCAGAGCCTGCCCAGTGGTGGATGATTCGTCAAGTGATAGTCAGGGATATGCTTTGTTTAACACCGTTGAGTTGGTAAATCCCTATATGACTCTCGACGAGGGGGAGCACCAGGCGAACCTCCCCAATGTCTCCAGCCGACGCCAACGTCGGTGGAACCGCGACCATATGGGTTGTCGGGGCACATCAGTTGGCACCTCCAGCCAGGTCATGCATCCTGCTGAGACCAGATAGCAGGCCCAGCGCAGAACTCAGCATGCACAGCCTCTTCATCTGGTGTCGACAGGTCCGCCTCCACCACCGTTTGTGCTACTGGATCAGGAAGAGCCACTTCGACCGTATCGCGACCAGCTTCGTGCTGCTACAGGTCGATCTCAGTCGCCCGATCCTCATCTAACAGTGACCTTCTAAGCTTCGACTAGCGGGCAGCGGGATGTCCCCAGTACCAGTCAGCCGCTGGTCCAGCCGGTAGGGTCCTCCATGCCTCCAATCGTCGAGTGGCTTCCCGTAAGCATAAGTTTGTGCCTGGCGCGGAAGTATGATGTTCTGAAGCACCTCACCGGCATCCCAGTGAGGCTCTCCATCCTTGAAGCCCTTTGCCTGTCGCCAGATATGCGCGAAGCAATCACCGAGGATTTAAGGAGCCCCCTCCAGTTTGAGACAGAGATAGCAGCTGCAAAGGCCTTCCATGCTTAAGCAGTTGAGGATGCCGAATTCCAGGCCGTCATCTCATTCTCGGGAGAGGATGAAGGCTCCCCCATACAGGGGCACATCCGCCCGTTGTACATCACCGACCATTTTAACGGTGTGGAGGTTTGCCGCTGTCTTGTTGACACCGGCTCTGGGATAAACCTCATCCCGACGTGGACACTGCGGAAGCTAGGGTTATCTGAAGATGACCTGACTCCCTCCGATTTGAGGATCCAAGGATATGATAGGACAGAGCAGACCCCGGTTAGCAAGATCTGTTTGGAGACCCAGTTCGGTGGCCTAATTGCCAGTACTGAATTCATGGTTGTCTCCCAGGACACTGCGTACAATGCATTGATGGGTAGGTCATGGCTCCACCTACACGTGGCGGTCCCCTCATCATATCACCAATGCCTCAATTACTCCCTTAATGGTCGAGTAGGCGTACTCCAAGGTGACGTATCTCCTTTCGCCTCTTGTGAAGCCCGCTACTTGGATGCTGATTATTACAAGAACAGGGATAAACAAGTCCAGGCAAGTGAAGGTGAGCCCGTCACCGCTACGACCAACCCTTGGTCAGGCCTGAATGACGCCTATGTCTTCCCAATCCATCAGTTGGAGGCCACAACCCCCGATATGGGGCAGTGTTTTGTCATTTCTGGGACAAGGGGGAATTATGCTCCCAGATCCAGGCGGCGTCGGAAGATCACTTCGTATTCTTATACGAACCAGGCTCCAGTGATCCCGGAGCCTCCCATTCCCGTCGGGTATCGAGACGTCCGGATCATGGCAACGAAAGTACGTCATACTTGTCTGTTTCACCGGGCTGGAATAAGTCGGCTCCGGCCGACGCGCCACTACTGCTTCGATATTATCAAGCATGGCCCCTTGGGCCGGAGACTAGATGGGATCAGGTCAACAACCTTCATAGTCATGGTCTCAGTAGCACTAGAGTGCCCCAATGCAATGACCATAGCCGCACAAGCTGGTAGCAGCCTCCCATCAGGGTTCGATAGCTCAGAAGCAGCTTCCCCCGCGGAAGATCCCTCCATAAGTGGAGAAGAAGATATAGAGGACGCTCCCCCTACCTTTGAGGAAGGTGTCTCAGCCACGGTCGACGAGTTGGTACAGGTGAACCTCGGTAGCGAGGCAGATCCGAGACCCACATTAATCAGCGCCGCTATGTCCCCTGAGGAGTAGCAGCGGTACGTGGAATTCCTCAAACAACACCGTGATGCATTTTCCTGGAGTTACGACGAGATGCCAGGACTAGATCCTCAGGTAGCCGTCCACCGCCTCGGTCTCCGGACAAACCATCACGGGTTCAAGAAGCCTCCTAGAAAGATGCACCCTTCTCATGGTTCTATGGTTGAGGCCGAAGTTGACAAGCTCATCAGAGCCAACTTCGTCAAGGAGGTCCAGTATCCCAAGTGGTTAGCCAACATCGTGCCAGTCAGGAAGAAGAACGGACAGATCAGAGTCTGCATCGACTTCCGTGATCTCAACCGTCACTGTCCAAAAGATGATTTTCCCCTTCCAGTGACAGAATTGTTGATTGACGCTACGGTCGGGTTCCAAGCCCTCTCCTTCATGGATGGTTACTCTGGATATAATCAGATTCGGATGGCTCCTGCGAATGAGGAGTGTACCGCTTTTAGGGCACCTCAAGGTACTTTCTGTTACCAGGTTATGCCCTTCGGCTTGAAGAATGCAGGTGCCACCTATCAACAGGCCATGCATCGCATATTCAAGCCGATCTTGGTAATGTTGGTTGAATGCTATGTGGATGATCTGGTGGTCAAATATCACCAGCGCCAGAACCATCTCAAGGATCTTGAGAAAGTGTTCGGCTTCCTCCATTCCCGCCACTTGAAGATGAACCTGTTGAAGTGTGCCTTCGGGGTCACCTCCAGGAAATTCCTTGGCTTTGTTGTCAGATACTGAGGCATCGATATTGACCTGGAAAAGATCAAGGCCATCAGCCAGATGCCTCCCCCGAGCAATATTCGGGAGCTTTGAGGTTTTCAAGGCCACTTAGCCTACATACGCCGATTCATCGCGAATCTGGCTGGCAAGTGTAATCCCTTTTCCTGGCTCATGAAGAAGGGCACCGCTTATGAGTGGAATGAGGAGTGCCAGACAGCCTATGAGGAAATCAAGAAATATCTGCTCCAGCCTCCGGTCTTGATGCCACCCGTCTCTGGGAAGCCGCTGATTCTCTATGTCACCGCCCTGCAACGGTCCCTTGGTGCCCTTCTCGCCCAAAAGAACAATGAGGGGACGGAGAACAGCCTCTACTACCTCATCCTCATGCTCCTCGATACGAAGACCAGATTCTCCCCTATCGAGAAAAGCTTCCTTGCACTCGTGTTTGATGTGTAGAAACTGTGGCATTACCTGCAGCACCACGAGGTACAACTGGTCTCTCGGGTAGACCTGCTGAAGTACATTCTGAGCCGTCCCATGTTGACTGGCTGACTAGCGCGGTGGGCGGTGATCCTCCAGCAGTTTGACATCAGGTTCGTGCCCCAGAAGGCTATCAAGGGGCAGGCATTGGCAGACTTCCTAGCTGCCCATCCAACCTCCACGAACCAGTCCCTAGACCTGGATTTTCTTGATGAAGCAATCCTCTCGGTAGACCATTCCGTCCCATGTTGGAAAATGCACTTCGACGGTGCCTCCCAGAGCCCCACCGGTAGGAGTCTCAATAATCCTAGGCTCAATAGAGTAGGTCTGAGTATCGTCTTTATCACCTCGGTGCAAGCCGTTCTGCCGTACTCATTCCTGTTGTCAGAAGGCTGCACCAACAATGAGGCAGAGTATCAGGCCCTCATCATTGGTCTCAAGTTGGCCCTTGAGATCAATGTGCCCAATTTGCATGTGAAAGGGGATTCCGAGCTAGTCATCAAGCAGGTCAATGAAGACTATGTTGTCAGGAAGCCAGAGCTTGTACCATTGTTAGAATGCACTCTCCAGCTAATCGCTCAGTTCCCTTCTCGGCTAGAGGTTATCCATGTCCCTCAGTCACAGAATGGTCGAGCAGATGCTTTGGCCAGCCTGGCCGCATGGCTTGCAGAGCCCAAGCAGGATGATCTGATTATCCACGTGGCGCACTGGAGAGTCATTGCTCCTGTCACCCCAGAGGATGATGACGACCCACAGGTAAACCATCTTACCACCGGTGCCTCTACGTCAGGGCCCCCGGGTAGTCCATATGCAGTGATCGAAGTAATTGCCGATTGGAGGACACCCTTGGTCGAATACCTCCAACACGGTAATCTCCCGTCAGACCGGGCCGAGCGCGAGCGAATCTGACGCCGTATGCTGTAGTTTACTCTCCAGAGTGGTCCCATCCTTGAGCGGATCCTCTATAAGTGCGGATTTTATGGTGTTCTCCTTCGTTGCATCCAAGGAGTAGAAATTCCACAGGTCATGCAAGAGGTTCACGCTGGTTCCTGTGGTGCCCATCAGGCCGGGCCAAAACTTTCTCACCAGATTTGGAGATTAGGTTATTTTTTGGCCGTCCATGATCCACGACGACATCGAGTTCACCAAGAGGTGTCATGAGTTCCAAGTTCATGCTAACTTTGTGCATCGGCCACCGGAGCCTCTCCACACTACCAAGTACTCTTGGCCCTTTGCAGCCTGAGGGTTAGATGTCATAGGACCGTACCCACCGGAAACGACTCGCCAATGACGATTCATTCTGACCGCTACGGATTTCTTTTCCAAGTGCGCATAGGCAATTCTGCTCAAGGAAGTCAAGGCCCGTTCTATCGTCGACTTCGTGAGTTCCAATATCATCTATCGATTTGGGGTTCCTCACGCTATCCTCATCGATAACGACACCAACTTCCGAGCAGCCGAGCTGAAGAAATTGTTTTCCAAGTACAACATTCACTCCAACCATACCTACCGCTATCACGCGCAAACAAATGGATAGATTGAGGCATTCAATAAAACCCTCTCTAATATTCTGCAGAAAATGGTTGGTCAGAATAAGAAGAATTGGCCGGATAAGCTCTCTAACGCCCTCTGGGCTTATCGGACGATGACTTGTAATTCCACCCAGGTGACCCCATATTCCCTGGTGTACAGAACGGAGGTCGTCCTACCCATTGAGATTCAATTGCCCTCATTGTGCACAATGGTCTATGACCAGCAAGCGCCGGATAGAGTGGCTGAAATCCATCTAGCTGAATTGGAAGCACTGGATGAGAATAGGCTTCGTGCCCTGCAAAACCTAGAAAGTCATCAGAGCATGATGACTCAAGATTTCAACAAGAAGGTTTGCCTCTGCTCTTTCCTGCAAGGCGATTTGGTATTAGCTCTCAGGGCACCAATGATCCTCGACAGGAAACCACCCAAGTTGGAGCCCAAGTGGGAATGACCTTTCATTGTTCATAAGGTTTATCCCAATAGAGCATACTCCCTGGTGACCATGGATGGTGAGCGTATAACTCCTCCCACTAATGCCAAATTTCTCAAGCAATACTTTACCTAAGCATGATGGTCATGCATGACCTTAAACTGGACAGTCCTGCATGACCCTAAACTGCATGACGGTCCTGCAGGACCTTAAACTGGACGGCCCTGCATGACCCTAAACTGCATGATGGTCCTCCATGACCTTAAACTGGATCATGGTCCTCCATGACCTTAAACTGGATCATGGTCCTCCATGACCTTAAAATGGCCTATGGTCCCACATGACCTTAAAATGCTCATCCCGCATGACGTTAAACTGTATGTCGTCCCGCATGATGTTAAACTGTATATTAAAGAACTACGTGTGACTTGATTCCCATCCTTATGGGATACGTAGGACTGCCTCAACATTTAGATTTCAGGTCCAGCCCCATCTTTTAGAGATCCCACGATCTCCCGGTCACCTAGGCCCCTCGGCCTGTCCCTCTCCACAAGGGGGATATATAGGTTTGGTACAGGGTTTTTGGCGCCATGCCCCCCCTTCTCCTGAGAATCCACCATCTCTTGGTCGCTCTCAAATTGAGCCCCTCGACCCTTTGTAGTGGTTCTCCAATGTGCCTAAGAGTACTCTGGTCTAGGACCTGGAGTGTCAGTTTCAACTTAGGCAAGTTTCTTCCACTTGTCAAGCTTTATGTCTCCCTTCATTTGGGCCCCTGTTATCTCTCACACCCGAAGGGACCCCCAAAAATGGCATGGATACCACACCTAAGGGCTCTCTTAACATTACGGGCCAACACCCCCGAGGGTTTCAGACATAAAATTGATACAAATCCCACGTTTGAAACATGGTCAGCAGTCGATGCTCATTTGTTTGTCCCCATTTCAGGCTAACGCGACAGGATGATGTGTTGCGAACATGGTCAGCAGTAATCCTTCGTCGGCACGCCATCCCCTTCAGGACTCGAATGTTGGTTTCATGATTCACATTATGTTCCCCCATCGTGTCCATGTGGAATCTCAACACTCTTTGCACCACCCCTCAGTGCACCTCCGCGCGTCAGGCAGACAAAGCAGCAATACGGTGTCTCTCGGGGCTCCTGCGATCCGAGCTCTAAGACCATAAACTAAGATCTTCATTAGGGGCTATGTGCAGCTTGACCCTCATCCCCATGGGATACATGGGGTCACCCGGACATTGCATTTCGGGTCCAGCTCAACTGGAAGCTAGCGTCTCCTGCCCCTTATCCTATGACCCTCGTCGGCCTTTTGGCCCGAGGCTCCTCTCCCAGAGGTGCGCGCGATGATCTGGACCTCGACCACATTCACGTTGGGTATGTTTTATCGCATCGTGCGCATTCCCCCAGGTCCAAGCCATACAACTTTAAACTGTGATGTTTGGTCCTGCCACATGACCATAAATTGTGATGATATTGTCCCGACCGCACGACGAAAAACGACACTACATTGTGATAACCTCATCATAGAGGACATCACATTGGGTATCGGTAATTTACCATACCATTTGTCAATGCCCGTATACGGCTTCATTATTGTGGTGATGCCAGGAATTTCTACCCTAGGCTGGTCGCTCCACAAAAGAAAAACCATTCACCTTAAAGGAAAAACAAGATACATCAAATGCCGCTTATTTTGGTGCGAGGTCTAGACCCGCACGCCCCTTTCATCCTTTGCACTGGTACATTACCGTGTCATGCCACCCCCCAAGAACTACGTATGGCTTGATTCTCATCTTCATGAGATACGTAGGAGCACCCGGGAACTTCCCCACGGGCCCATCCTAACTTTCGTGTTCGGTCCCTTGACCTGAGCATTTCCCCAGGGAACACATGGTGAGTAGGACTCTTGTCCCCATTCACGTCGGGCTTCATAATCACCTTACTATGTGTCTCGTGCCTTCCTTACCAGCCCCTGGTCCGAGTTCTAAGACCTTAAACTAAGACCCCCTCCAGAACTACGTGTGGCTTGATTCCCATCCTTATGGGATACGTAGGAACACCCAGACATTTCGTCTTGGGTCCAGCCCTAGGGATCACCAAATCCCATCCCTCCTCACTGTCGGCCCCCTGGCCTGACTTCTCGGGGAGTTGTCTAACTACATCATTTGCCCCGAACAAGTTCGGGATGCCCCATAATGACATTGGGAAGCGACAGTTCCCTCACCAGGGAGGTCCTGTCTAAAAGTAGGGATGATCCATGACCAGATTAATGCGCCCACCTAATGTGCTTCCACCATGGTGGCGTAATCTTGGGAGCGTTGGGTTTTGTTCGAACAAACCACCGCTTCACTTTCCACGCTTTGTGTTCCCCTTTATTCGGATCCTCATCCTCTCCCACATATGAAGGGACCCCCTAACATTATGGATGCTCAACCTATGGTCCGCCTGCTGTCCTGGGCCAACGTTCTGGAAAACTGATCACATATGAAGGGACCCCCTAACAGTATGGATGCTCGACCTACGGTCCGCCTGTTGTCCTGGGCCAACGTTCCGAAAGACTGATCGATGATATTTGAGTTAGGTCCCGTGTTGCAAACATGGTCAACGGTCGACCCTCGTTATTGTCCCCGTTTCAGGCTAACTCAATAGGAACACTGTTTTTCGAACACGGTCAATAGTCGTCCTTCATTGCCATGCCCCTCCCATAGTGTTCTGAATTTGGGTAACATGATTCACATTTTTCATTCCCCTATGTTTGGACTGATTCCAATGCCCCTAGCATTGCCCCGTTCATGCGCTAGAGCACATTGAGAAGACGATACATCAATTGGTCTGAGGTCCTCTTCCTTTGGATGGGCCTCCTCCCTCTTCTCCTCAGAAATCCGGGTTCAAATTTCAAATTCCCAAAGCTTGGTTGACGCTCCCACGATCAAACGAAGTGATAGTACGAGCCACCTCTACTTCTCACGACCCACGTGAGCTTAGTGATGGATTGCTATTTATTTCGGGATTATGGTTGAGAATGTTGAACCAAAGGGACAAGTATGTTAAGGGGAAAGTAAGTAAATTTTCCATACATACAGTTCAAGAGAACAAAAAGCAGTAAAAGCGGGATAAGTGTATGGGTGTGGCCAAAACAGGGCCCCTAAGGGTCAGCTGCTTGGATAGATCTGTCCAATGTTGCAACCTTTTCGTTGGTGGCCCCCAGGACTGCCTCCCGTCCCCTGAGGACCCTTTCTTCATCGGCTGCCGCGGGGCGCAGCTTGCTGACCCTGGCCCACGCCCGCGCCTATTCAGCTTAGAGCTCGGTTATCTGGCAACTCGCTTCTATGAGTTGATCTTGAGCATCCTCCAGCTGGGCCCTCAGCTGCTCCATGAGCTCAGAGCAGTTTGTGATGAATACCTCCTGCTCTTTCGCCTGTTCCTCAAGGCGTTGGACCTCCTGCTCCGCCCTCAGAAATGCTCGGGTACTCCCTGACTCCTCCTGGAACCGGATGACATCGGCGCGCTGGCTGCTCTCACGCATCTTCTCAGCTATGTAATCATGGACCGTCAGGTGAAGGTGTTGAGCATCCACCCCTCCAGCACACAGGAAGCGCAACCAGGTGTGGAGTGACCCCATCCGCTTCAGCCATTCCGCCTGGGGCTGATTGAGGAAACGCCGGATGCACTTCCATCCCTTGCATCGCGTCATCCGACTCTCCTCAGCCGCTTCCGAATCTGAATCATCAAATTATTCGGGATCAGCGGGCTGATAGACAGGGAAGACAGCCAACAGGGCAGCGGCAGGGTCCTCCTCAGAGATTTATCCCAGGGGAATAGGCTCCTCAGCATCTAGGTGACCTTCCTCTCTCCCTTCGATACTGGTGGTACCCTCATCGATTTCCGGCCCCGCCCCGACGGCAGCACCACCGATGTCCGCCGCTCCCTGTTCACCAATTGCTGGAGCCAACTTAGTTTGGGAGGCATGTTCTGGATGGGGCAACACGTTTTCCATCGGCACGCTCATGGATGGTCCGAGCTCAGCAGCCCGACAAGCCTTCGATGTTGTGATCACTGTACAGACAAGGAGCACCCTGATCAGCTGGGTCCCCCGACAGTGAGTACCAGTATCGAAGCAAGGAACTTACAGGAACCCAAGGCATCAGCCTCTAGTGCTCTGTCCACTACGGGAGCTATCGTGGCGGGGGATCCCTCAGCACTTTTCAGCTCAATGACGAGCGCTGGTGCCCCGCCTTGTTCCATTGGAGCTCTTCCTCCTCCGATTGGGGACTCCTGATCCGTCCCAGCACCAGTATGCTCCTGCGCAAGATAAGGAAGTGGATTAAGGGTTTCGAAAGCGAACGAAAGGAGAAGGATATACAAGGGTTGAAGCATACCTCGAGTATCTCGGTTACGTCTACTTCAGAGATGATGATCTCACCGCTCTCCAGGAGACTCCCTTGGTGGGACGCCCCCTGCGACCCTTCACCTTTAGGCTCCCCTTCTCATTCTCCTTCTCCTTCCCCTTCACCTTCCCCTTCTCCTTCTGCCACTTCTCCTATTTCGCCGCTCTCCGACTCCTCATCGTTGTCATCTTCCCCCGGCGGCATCCTTTCCGGATCATGCTCCTGGCCGAGCAACACCTTCACCAAGAGAGTTGGCTCCACACGCTGACCCCGTTGACGTGTGTATGTGTCCATGGACATCAGGTATGCATGCCGTCGATGGAAGCTCACTCTGTCGGTGACCCAGACAAGCCCGAATTCCGGAAGCTGGATCCTGTCTCGCACTATTTTCTGCCGGAGAGATTCAGTAATCATTGACTGTCGTAGGGTTATCCAAGCTGACCATAGCGCAGGGAAGACAACATCCTGGGAAGGTTGAAGCAAGTATCTTATTTTCTTCCCAGAAAGTTCTCTGGCCGCTCCGTGGGACCCTCCTCCTCCAGGCAACGAGGGTATGGCCACGCCATGCGACACCCCCGCTGCTGAGGTCCCGGCCTGTGCAGGTCCCGTTTCCTGAGGCGCTTTTGGTCCTCCTCCTCTAGCGGCACCCTACCTGCTCTCTCGCCGCCAAGGTTCCGCACTGGCGACTTTGAGCTGCCGGACTCGTTTCCGCAGAAGCCCCTAAGGGTATGCTATGGTCCAATGTTCAGCATACTCAGTCGAGAGGCCAGTGTTGACTCCTGTAGGAGGGAAAGTGATGATGTCGCCAGAGCCGTAGGTTGTGAACATCAGCCACAGCTGACGAAGAACACAGGGATGCCTCTCCTCCCGGACATCTGTGTATACTCTCTTCGACATTAGCTGGAGGCATCCGAACTACCTAGCGAACCTAGATTTCACATAAGGCTCGCAAAAAATCTTCCCATCAATCTGGGCCACGAGCACCCCACCTCTGATGATCTGGAAGTACTCCTTCTGCTCTAGTGAGCCTTTCCCATCATCTATCAGGTGACCAGTTGGGGTGGGGAATGGGCTGAAGGTGAAGTTGGTATGGTTACCAATCCTGATCCGTACTACCAAATCATTGAGCGTCATCGACATGACCCCGACAATATTCAGCAGAGAGGGTCGCAGGCCATTGCCCGGAGGACGGATGGCATTTGGGAAGGTGTAGCTGCCACAGTGAGCCGCAACCCAGCCATGGAAGATCTGGAAGGGGCAACATACTCTCCTAGGTGATCCCCCTCTTGAGATGTATCCTAAGATGGCGTACAGCCGGTCCAGCACAGGGACCCCCAGGTTGAACCTCTTGTTGGCAGCCATGATACCCACCATCACCAGAGTCGCTGGACGGACGCCCATCCTTGCGTCCTGCACTGGCAAGAGCCATCCGCTCAGGAATGTGATGAGGAATCCGGCATACCGGAAATTCGGGTCCTGGGCCTCATTGATGTTGTAGCCCCATGATTGGTATTGCCCCGTCTCTAGGATCCTCCAGTAGGATCTGCTCTTGCTCCTCTGAACCGCGGTTGGACACCGTTTTTCCCGCCCTGGCATCTTGACCTCCGGATCCTTCTCCATGAATAGGATGAACCAGTCCTTGTAGGAGATGTCCTTCAGAAAGTCCTCGACCTTCATCTTCTCCTTGGCCAACTCCAGCAAGTGCCACGTCAGTATGGGGGTTCGAGACCTGTCACCCTAGAAGTTCATCAGTGGGAGGAACTCATCATATTGATGTCCCTCCAAAGGGATGGCTCTGATGCAGTGGATTTCCCAGAGACTAATGTCGAATTCCCCATGATGAAGATGGAATGTGTTGGTATCAGGGGACCACCGGGTGAACAGCTCCGGTCCGAGATCAGGCTGCCGGTAGAAGTGGAACTGCGATGTCCACATCGCCTCGAACAGACCAATGTGCTGCAGCTCAGCCCCAAATTGGTCTCATGTGTGGTGAACCCAGTACGCCCATGCCCACTCGCTAGTGAAGTTGCCTCTAGACCGCAGATCCCAGTCCTGTAGCCAACCTTTGGTCTCGTCAGTGATGCTCTGACGGAAAGTGCTCACGTAGAGGGTCGGTGAGCTCTCTGCAACAGGATCACCCCAACAATGGTCCTGGTCCTGGGATTTAGGACATAGACATCCATGTTCCTGGTTTCTCTGGAAGGATGACCATTGTTGGTGATGTTGTATCGAGGAAGGTCGTCTTCGCGGGTCACCCATGATCGCGGTGTATCAACCTCGAAACTCGGCAGGGGAACCTCCTCCAGAATGCCGAAGTCCCACAACGGCAGGTTGTCAGACAAGGCGTACTCTTTCTGGGTCGGGGTTAGCATGTTGAAGAGGGTGTGGTTATCGGAGGCAACCCTCTTTGCGCTATAAACCTCCGGGTTCGCAGCCATCTCAGCTCTGTAGGCAGCGGCCTCCCCCTCATCATCCCGGTTTGCGGCCATCTTCTTCCAACGAAGTTCGGGAGTGTTGCGTGAAATCTGGGAGTTTGGCATGAAATATGAGAGTCCAGCGCGGAAAATCAGTGGGCTGCGCGAAATTTCAGGCCATGGCGTGAAAAGTCTCGGGTTTGCGCATAAAATCTCTCCAAATCTCGGTGGAATTCCATGCAGCCGAGCGGTTTTTCGTGCAGGAGCGGAAGCAATTTCGCACACAAGAGTACAGAGCTTATCGCGTGAGAAAAGGCGTACAGAGCATGGGACCCATGGCCGCTTTTATAGGCGAAGCCTGGGTTCCGCGCCCGCGTGAAAAGTGGATTCCGCGCCTTGCCGAGTTTTGCGCGCCACTCGAAATTTTTGCGCGCAGGGGACCCACGAAGCCCTGTATTTCGGCGTTTCCCTCAGAATCTGATCGTTGTGACCCCTCACCGATCCCATTCGGAGGGGGGCATTTGTAGACGCCGAAAAGTGCGTAAGTACTGGAGAAAGTTCCGATACGAAAAAGCGAAGTCATATTCGGACCCGGAGGCCCGGTCCGGAGGGCCCGGAGGTGTTGCGCGGAAAAAAGGGTGAAGCGCGTGAAAAAAGCTATCTCGCGTGGAAAGTACTGGGATTCGCAAAGAGTCACGGCGCCGGAGAGAAATAATTTTGCGCCCGCACCCCATGCGGTTAGCCTTTCGCATCGACGCCTCCGTCACATAATTATTTCGCGCAGCCCTGAATATCGTGCCACTGAATGCCTATAAATAGAAGGCGACCCCCTTCTTTTGAGGGCTGAAGAATTCAAACCACCTCTCGTGCGTGTAATCGGCATTCCGTGCGCGCGCAATATGGTTTTCAGATATGGTTCTTCTTCGCGGAAAGTCGCCCCGGGATCCGCCTTCACGTGAGATCCCCCTGCCTTAGACTAAACTTCAACCCCCTTCGGGGTCTGCCCCTTGCGCGCAATCCTTTCCGGGGTGCGCAAGCCAGTCAAGCTGCGCGCAATCCTTCCTTTGCGTGCACACCCCTTCCGTTGCGTGCAATCTTTCCTTTGCGTGCAATTCCTTCCTTTGCGCGCAACCCTTCAAGTCGCATGCAAAACCTCAGCCCCCTATTTCATGTAAGCAGCACTGATTTCGCGCCAACCTGGGGCTTTTCGCGTTGGCCCCCTTATTTCACACAAGCCCTAAGGGTTGCGCGCAATCTCTCGGCGCCCTTCACCTCGGTGCTCCCCGGGAACCCTCTTGCGCGAACGCCCGATGCCCTCCTTCTGGGTGCCATTTGCAGGTGTCTCATGCAACCCGGGCATCCGCATCATACATGGTTTTCCCATGCGACCTTCTAGGCTTGTATGAAATAACTTCAAAGTCCCTTGGACAATCCTTACTGTTGCGTTGCTTCGCCTCATGCTTCTTCGCATAGGCACGCTAACGGCTATTGCTTCTTCGCATAGCCACGCTAACGTGGACCCCTCGATGGTTCGCTCCACGACACCCCCTCAGTACGACCTTGCCAATGCCTTCCCTCCAACAAGGAGCGAAGGGTACCAGTTATGTAAGTCCTAGGGGTGCAGAGCAATCACACCTCGTCCAAGCTGCAGAATGTTAAACTGCCAAGCATCACGACCTCAACACATGACGTTAAACTATGACCAGACCCCGTGCCTCGCACGCAGGGTCCCCCCGCCTCAGAAATTCTCCACGCCCACTCGTCTCCACGGGGATGGGATCACCCCTCACAAGGGATGATATCCTCCTTGTTGGAGTGACGTGTATCCGCGAGGAAGGACAGCCACCTTGGTGTAAGCCCCTAGCCTTCCTTCCAGGAGGCAGCACCCCTGCTCCTCCTCACTTCATCGGTGTCAAGGCCAGCGGAGGGCGTGATAGGGAACGAGGCCCCTCCTCCCTTCTTGGGCGCCAAATCCCTCTCTCGCTGCAATTTTTTGCCCTCAGGCCTCTATCCTGGAGTAAGTCACGACACCATGGGCCACTCAACACGTAAGTCCCTTTTCACTTCTCACGGACGCACCCTTCACGACGTGATCGCCAGGTCTCTTGTAGCTCTTGTTTCTCACACCAAGCACGACTCCCGTGAGCTTAGAGTGAGCACCGACCATGACACACCTTGGGCCGTCTCAGAGCGTAAGCCCCAAATGCCCTCGTCCCGCATGACATTAAACTGTATACCCCAACTACGGGGACTTTGATCCGTGCTCAGGCATGGTACGTAGGAAGCCTCCACGAGGATCAAGCCCCACCACCTTGGGCCGTCTCAGAGTGTAAGCCCCATCCAACCCGAACTACGAGGACTTTGATCTGTGCTAAGGCATGGTATGTAGGAAGCCTCCATGAGGTTCAAGCCCCACCACCTTGGTCCATCTTAGAGCGTAAGCCCCATCCAACCCGAACTACGAGGACTTTGATCCGTGTTAAGGCATGGTACGTAGGAAGCCTCCCCGAGGTTCAAGCCTCACCACCTTGGGCCGTCTCAGAGCGTAAGCCCCATCCAACCCGAACTACGGGGACTTTGATCTGTGCTAAGGCATGGTATGTAGGAAGCCTCCACGAGGTTCAAGCCCCACCACCTTGAGACGTCTCAGAGCCTAAGCCCCATCCAACCTGAACTATGAGGACTTTGATCTGTGCTAAGGCATGGTGCGTAGGAAGCCTCCACGAGGTTCAAGACCGAAAAACCATTGGCCCCAACCGTCTCCATGTTGGTGTGCCAAGCCCCATTTCCACCTTGGGCCGCCTCAGAGTGTAAGCCCCAATCCATCTGGACCCCAGGTCCCCATTCACATCGGTTCGCCATCATGGGCCACCTCAGGGTGTAAGCCCCATTCTCGTCCCACATGACGTTAAACTGCATCTGCCACCTGAACTATGAAGACTTTGATTCCCCGCCACGGGGATACGCAGGAGGCCTCCACGAGGCTCAAGCCCATCACTCATGTCTCATCCTGACCTCTCCCTCAAGCCCATGTGTCTCGGGAAGCTCATGCCCTAACCTGGAGGTTCTACTTCCTCTGGGTCCCATCCACGCGTTCATTCTCACGGGTCGCCTCTTCCGGTGTCCCACCGTATCATCGAACTACGTGGACTTTGATTCCCTGCCACGGGGATACGTAGGAAGTCTCTTCGAGACCCAAGCCCAAAGCCACCATCCATCCTGATTCTTACCCGGGCCGCCACATCCTGGTGGGATCATGCCATTTCATTCTCCATTCCCCTCCATAGCATTCGGGAGGTCGCCCACGTGCTGGCCCCAACATTGGTGTTCCCTCCAGGAGGTTCTGCATTCTGATCCACTCTAGCTAGTGTTCTGATCAGTCTGATCCATCTCCGTTGGACGTTAAACTTGCAGCATACCCTGTGTTAAACATGGGAAGTTGAGGAAAACCTCAGATACATGCCTATGGCATACAATTCCCCGCGTTCGATGTGGGATTCCTCGGGCTTCCGTGCCCTCAAGAAGCCCTATAATAAGGGAAAGAAGACAGAAATGACAATTCCCCAGTGTCAAGACATTCCAGTGATGTCCCAACGTGACTACTCTCCTGAACGAAGGTTGTTGCCTTGACCGGACCCCTTGGAAGGTCCTGACAAGAGCGGTGTAATTAACTGGTGTCCATGAAGATATGGCGTGGGGAAGATCTTCACGAATTACATTTTAAATCTATGAGGGAGACTCGGACTAGGTTACGAGCTTCGAGAAGGAATTCATGGAAGGAAGAACCAACATCCCATCATCCCCTTTCGATCAAGGAGCAGATGTCCCTGAATAAGGAGCGGATGTCGCCCGCCTTTGGAAAGCGGGAATGTGGGGTAACAGTAGCGCGTCCTCTGCGTGACAGATGTGTGCGCGCCCCGACGAAAGCATCGGAAGCAAGATGAATAGTCATGAAGAGAAGATCCTATCTTCACTTATATAGCAGAAACTTATAATACTCCGTTTGGGTTCAAGATCCTCGTATAATAAACATCTACTATATAAATATTATAAATAATTATTTATGATGAACAAAATTTTGTCATAAATATTATTTATATTTTATCACTAAACTGTAATATATATTAAATATATATTATGTGATAATCTTCAGCCATTAACTTGACTCACGCCTCCTAATAATATTAAAGGAACCTGAGATATTAGATTAATATCCATTCGAATAATATTTATCCTTGTACTTACTTAAGCACTTGTAAATACATGTAATAAATAAATTCAACCCAATTATTCCTTACTTGAATAATAATGAATTTATTCATTTCTTGGCGATCCATAGAAATTGGATAATACCCTTACCCCATGGTGGGGACCACCAAGTCCTATATTCCTATTCAATATAATAGGGCAGATTCTCAAAGCGTTTTTATGTGTGACCCTCTAGTCCCTTATCTCAATAGCAGTGAATAATATTCAAAGACCAAGAGCGGGGTCTAGAAACCCTTCAAGGCCCATATATAGACAAGGAAAAGTCAAAGAAACGACTACCTTCCTACGAACAATGTCTATGTAATATAATATCTTCATCATCGATATCTCATAAAGCAGGATGCACACTTGTGTCATCATCATTTTCTTGATTTATAATTTGTTGATCTGTTCGGATAGATTTACCTTCGACTACCATGACCATGGATTTTATGAAGGTGTTATCATCCTAATCAACCGGACCCGAGATATCTCTTCTTCAACTCAGAAGTGAAAAATCATATCTTGATCATTCAATCAATGTCATTTCACTAATGACGTACCCAACACAAACTACCTTTCTACAAATTCATTGTCATGGTTTTCATTTTTCATCAAAATACAAAATCAAATGACATACATTGATAATGGTCTCAAATCAGGAGACCGTTACACATGTTCGTAGATAGGAAAAACCAATGACACATGAAACATGTGGTGTTTCTATTGGCGGGTCTATCCTCATGATCTCAACTACTAGATATCACCAAGTGTGAATTTCGTGAGAAGAAGTCTCAATTCTTATGAAACCCAACAACTGATAGTCACACATCATTTATGTCTTGTCAGAATGATGTAACTAGACCATAGGACATTAATTTAAGATCACAGTCATAGTATCTCTAGGTTCTCATTATAGCCTGGGAACTACTATAACCCTTTGACACGACATGTAATCTAAGGAAATTTCCATAAACATGGTGGATGCAGAAGTATCTATGCTATTATAGAAAGGAAAAAACACACATATATATAACAAACTGTATACATATAGTGGTAATCAAATTAAAACACATGTTGGGTCTAGGGGACCAACTTTCAACACCATGCAGCTAGAAAAATACTTAAAACATTAGAACATTGGGGGATTACAAGATGTGTAATCCCCTTTCACGTCGTGTAATGCCTCAAGGTCAGTTCCATCAAAAAAATCATTTCACATTTATTTTATATTTTGAACCCCGAAATATTACACAATTTGAATCCCACTTTCATATTGTGAAATTCTTCTACACGGTGTGAAACCCACTTTCACGCTGTGAAAGTTCCCTACTCCCAGTTCTCAGCACCTGAACTCTTCCAGACTTCCTCCAAGCCTCCTCTAAGCTCCGCAAGCCTCAGGAACATAAAAATATTCGATCCACATGGATTTGAACCCCTATATATAGTAATCTATAAAATTTAGAGATATAAAATGAAATACACAGTTCATAGAGACGACAGGTTGTATGTATACGTGAACGTTGTTTCTATTTTCTCAAAGGATGAAATAAAAGAATGGTAAATAAAATATTACCATTATAGAATAATTTTAATTTCATATATATCACATATATTCATTAAATTTACCCTAATTACCTTCCATGCAAAGCATTAGTGAAAAATGAATCACATCACTTCACAAGACAATAGTTTTTCATACACATGAATGACGTTATCGTATCCCAAATGGAATAGAAAGTAAGAAGATATATGTGATATAATAACTATATAAGTATAATTATGTTAAAAATATCATATATATTCATTTAATATATCATTATTACCATCTAAGTAAAATATAAATGAAAAACACATCACATCGACTCGTGAGGCGGTAGTCCATCAAACACATGAGCGACATTATTATTTTCCAAAAGGTTGGTAGGTCATAAGTTATAAGTGGTATTATAATTATAGAGGTGTAATAATATCATAAATATAATATATAGACATTCAATTAACTATTATATCCATTTGTGAGAGGTGGTGATGGAAAAAATAATAACATTGGTTCGTGAGACAGTAATCTATCGTACACACGAATGATGATTTTGTATCACATTTGATGGAAAAGGAGATAGATTTAGTTTATATCATTAACATAATAAAATATCATTATATGGGAGATACAGTGCTATTATATCAGAATTATTGAGAAATATTTTCAAGAGTTATAAGAATAATTAAAATAAAAATGTATAGTTTAAACTTTACCTCTTCTTCAGATAACCTATTTAGGTTTAACATAAAGCTTTCCTGGATTGGATTTATGATCTCACCAAGGAATCTAGGATATATGGAGTGAAATAATTAAGGTATATTTGAAGGTATTTTCCTAACCAAAGGGTTTTGGAAGTGTGAAGAGGGGAGGAGAGGGGGTGAATTTTTTATTGGTGGAAGAGAGGACACATATCAAATTTTAATAGTTTACCCATGTTCTCACATGAAAAAAGGATAAAAAATTGGTCATTCTTGAACCTTAGTTGTGATAAGATCTAAATATGTCCATAAAAATGGGTCTTGGACAATTTTATAGGTCATTTAACACCTTATCTTTTTAGTTTAACCCTCATGTAAACCCTTTTTAATCTTAACCGCAGTAATTAATTTTTACTATTTTTAAAATTTATTTTGATCACAAATTAAGTTGACCTAATTATATAACATAAATTATTCTGATTTCAAATATGAAATTCATTTTTTCAAATTTCATTTACATAAGTGAAAAAAATAATATTAAAATTAACCTCATAGACACGACAAAAAAGCAATTTTCCAGAGAAAATTTTCAAAAGTTTAAACAGTTTTTATATCAAAATTTAATATAAAATTGATTCCAATCACCTAAATTGTATTAATATATATATAATTGAGATAATTTTACCGTTAAAATAATATTATAATAAAATTTATCTTTTAAGTTCTTTGAATGACAATGCAGTTCTTTAATAAAAACCAGTATTTTTCACTATTCATGGAAAATACTATTTTTTCAGAAAATTATCAAACATTCACTATAAGATATTTTTTATATGGTGATTTCAAAAATAAAATAATTTTTTTCAAATAAATTTAATAAAATTGATTAAAATTAATTTTAAAATAAGCACGTAAAATGCGACAAAACTAATTTTTAGAAAAATACTGTTTTTAAGGATAAAAATGGATTTATTCTTATCTCATACTTATAAAACACATAAAATGAATGTTAAATATATGATTGAACATATAATATATACATTTGATTAAAATCGATCACCAATAGTGATTTATTTAATTTACTAAGATAAAACATGTTTGTGCACATAAAGTGGTTTTTCAAAAATAAATTTCCTCAAATGGTTTTTATTTTCATTTATAATTAATTTTTCACCAAATATTTCATTATATATATATGTATAAAACATATATTTTTAGAATTTAGTTAATTGTATTCATACCCACCAATCCAATGGCTATGTGATAGCTATCATGTTAAATAATATTTTAATAGTATGTCATGTTTTGTTAAAATTCAGTGTTGCGTGTAACACAAGCTATCAAAGAAAAT
Organism: Viscum album; assembly: GCA_963277665.1. Taxonomy (NCBI): domain Eukaryota; kingdom Viridiplantae; phylum Streptophyta; class Magnoliopsida; order Santalales; family Viscaceae; genus Viscum; species Viscum album. The sequence continues at coordinate 1,256,929,687 of OY728153.1, read as the reverse complement.
TAAATTTATTTTAAGAAAATATTTTATAAAATCTAAGGGTGTTATATTCTACAACCCTTAAAATGAATTTCTCCCTCAAAATTCATCACTCTGATAAAAAAAACGATGATACTTCTGCCTCATTACATCCTCAGTTTCCCATATAGTTTCCTCAAGCTAGAGGTTTCACCACTAAACTTTGACTAGAAGAGTGGTCTTGTTTCACAGCATGTTCTCTCTATGATCCAAAATCTCCATGGGTTGTTCCTCATAAGAAATATCATGATCCAGTGGTATGACCTCTGAGTTCAGTACATGTGAAGGGTAAGGTGTGTACTTCATCAGAAAAGATACATGGAACATGTCATGGACTTGAGAGAGGTTTGGTGGAAGCATCAAATGATAAGTTACTATCTAGATATGATCAATAATTATAGAGGGACCAATATATCTAGGTATCAACTTTTCTTTACATTGTATGGAAAATTTCAAATTTTGGTTGTGTTTTGATCAATTTTCACTTCATATCTTACTTTAATAAATGAAGATGATTTTTTTTATGCCTAAAGCACTAAAATTAACTTCTAATAGGTCATAAGAATGATAAGTCATTCCTTCAATCAATAGTTATCATCAAATCCAAAACGGTTAGCACAAGTTATTAAATATGGATAAATCTTCATATAATGAAATAATACATTAATCTATAAAATCCAAATAACCCACAGTCCAGCATAATCCATTCAAAAAATAGTTAATATTAAGGCTTCCCCAAAAGACTAAAATCTAAAACTTTGGAAACAAGGTCACTAAATTTCCAAAATGAACTTATCATTAATCCCCCAAACAACATAAAGTATCTCTTAATTTTCACATACCAAATATGTGAATATCATCATCATGTATTCTCTTAAAACATGGTAATAATCTAAATTACCACAATTTTTTTTGAAAACATACATGTTTCCTTATTCCTTAAATAAAACACGGATTATTGGATATATTCCTTAAATCCAAAAATGATATAAACTCCATAAATGATAACATAAAACACTTTGTCATAAAATAATTAATCAACTCTAAGATAATCAATATTATTCAATTTACTTTATCCATATCAGTCATCTCTTTTTCCCAATATCATTACCTCAACATCAAGATAATATTAAGGGTTATCTTTCCCTTAATCATCTGTTTTTTCACAAAATATCACATTGTCATTAATTTACTTTTCTTGGTTATCAATACCATTAAATATATTCTTGAAATCCTTGATGAAAAACTTATATTGAACAATCCTTATATATTTCAAGATTCATATAACATAATTGTTGAATTCCAATACACAAACACTTCAATAATTGCACTTCATTCTAAAACCATTACATAGGCTTCGTCATCTTATTTCTTAATAAGTATTTCCTTTCATGTAATTTGTAGTCTCTTTATCATAAATAAAAAATATTTACTTATACAACCTTGATGATCCTCTTATTTAGCTTTCCCCCAAGGATATAGATTTGTATAATGCCAATACTTTCTATATTTATAACATTTAACTACTAATGATGCCTTAGGGAAACCATTATTCTCATCCATTGCATTAAATAAACTTTTCACTTCTCTGTGGAAATTACTTAATTTGTGACCTTATTATCCAAAAATAAATTATATTCTTGTTACTTTGAGACATTTCCTTGAGTGCCTCTTCCCACATTCTTAACATAGAGAGAAATGAATCTTCTTTACTCTTTGGTCTCCACCACCCGAGTTTACAGCAAACTCTATCCTTCTCTTCTTTGGTGAGTCTGAGAGTTGGTTAATGTGAAATTTGTTAATCATATATCATGATAACTAAATAGGAATAATCACAATGTCATTCACTCTAGTCATCATCCCATTTGGTTGCTCATCAACACATTTTCTATCGTATTCAATACTAACTCAGTTCCTTCTGGTTCCTTCCATTAACTAAAACCAAAAGGTATAGTGTAAGAAACACTAATCATAGTGGGAAACCACATAATCATTAATAATAATATATAGGATATCTAAATAAAGGCACCTTATTTTAAATCTATGAAACCATAGATTTAATATAGTTCATCCATGATCATTATAAATTCAAATTCTTCATGATTGTATGTAAATAAAATGAGAATTAACCAAATTGTATCCTCTAGAAGTGTCAAACTAGATGCGAAGTAAGGTTCATTGTCATATACTAGGTGATACTTGAGTCAAGCTCGATGCGTACTTTTGGAGTTATTACCCCTATGTACATTTGTTCTAGAACCATGTCCACTTATAGCATCTAGACAGGGATGTATTTCTCGATAAACAATATAATTTCTTCCTTATCAAAACTTTAGGATGTTATCATATACTTAGACTCATCCTATGGGTTCATCAATAAATTTTTTTCATCCAAGTTTACTAAGGTTAACTAAACCTTGACCTAATACCAACTGTAAAGACTCAAAACTCTCATACATAAATATTACATCTTAGTAGATGAATATTCATTACAAAACATAACAATCCATTCTAGAATCGTTTAGGTCTTGTGCCTTTGGAAACTTGGACACATAAAAAAATTCCATAAGTGATCTATGTTATCTCTCACTAAGTTCATCATAACTAGTACCCTTATTAGACATATCATACATAATACATTTCTTCATATCCTAGGAAAAGAAAATATAATAAAGGGTGAACTCAGATGCTCAGTAAGGGTAAACAAGGGAGATATCAATATAACATGAGCATATGGGTATGAGAACATGAGAATAACATTTGAAAACTATGACCTATATATCATAGGTCATAAACACCAGTCATTCCATAAATCATGGCAGTTCATAAGACACGAATCATAATGGAATCAAAGAACATGATCCATGGGAGCATAAAATCGGCATAAGATATATATTTGTGGCATTCATATACGCACAAAAAAAATTATGCCAAGGCTATCCACCAAGACTTTCACAAAAAGTTAAAATTGGGATAACCACCCGTGTACCTACTTCGAGATTGGGATAACCTCATGTGCACCATCTTTTGAGCTTGGAAAAATATCTTGTATACCCTTTGAGCTCATATAACATTAACCATTACCCATGGCATTGGAGGGAGATATTGTAACACCCCGCCCCTACCTCATTGGCTTGAGGAGGTGGTGAGGGTTACTCGGCCTTAAGCGACATCCCCAAGGTGCCAAATGCTGACAATAAATGTTGAAGGGTTTCAATGCAAGTGGGGGGATGATTTACCCTTTGAGAAATAAACCAATAAACCAACCAAGCACAACCAAACATTCACTATATGATGCATGTTAATGAAACAACTAACTCATGCCTTACCAAAAGAGAACTACATTGTTCCACAAACCAATACATAACCAACACAATATCAGAGTACCAAGCGAACGACTAAACAAAAGACCCAAAACAAGCCAAGACACACTCCACGGCTCCACACCGAGCTCCATGCACCAAGCACCACCACATCTCCCAAGCATCACTACAAACCAATAGTAATAAGATGCTTTACCTTTACTTGTGTCCAAGAATACGACATCTGCAAAATCACCAACGTGCCAAATTAGGGGTGAGTATAAAACTTAGTAGGTTTTCCCCAATGACTTCCCTACTCACGCCACTAGGGTAGAAGAGTTAGCCACATTTATATAAAAACATTTTATATAAAACATTTTCTCAAAAGCAGATTATAACTAAATATAAACAAGTTTCAAAAACCATTCATAGCCAAAGGCATTCCAAGAGCAATTGAAACCAATTTTCCCGCAAGTTATATTTTCCAGAAAAATAACCAAACAAGATTTAGAACCATTTCACAAACATTCCTTTTTGGCACACCCAAACCATTCCACAAACTCATGAAACCAACCATGCATGCTACCTGGAAGAGGGGAGAATCCCCAAACCTTATCTGTCCCAACCATGATGGGGGAGACTTCTTACCCTTATCCAACCCAATGCACATGAATGCTTGACGGGGGAGAGCCATAACCCTTATCCATCCCAACACTAATGGGGGAGACTCACAACCCTTATCCATCCCGAATGCAATATGAATGTTTGACGGGGGAGAGCCCTAACCCTTATCCATACCAACACTGATGGGGGAGACTCCTAACCCTTATCTGTCCCGAATGAAATATGAACATATGCAACAATATGCCATCACACCTTTGGCACCGAGCACAAGGTCATATTTCAACCAAGCCTCGTATATGCAACACAAACACACACCACATATTCCCATCAATCATGCCAAAACACCCTTTCAATAAAAATGCCTTTTTATTGAAAACCATTTCCATCAACCATTTCAATCTAAAACCATTTCAATAAAACTCCCCTTTTTATTGAAACCCATTTTTCATCAAACCAATTCTAATTTCAGAAAATCAATAATTTAAAATCAACATTTTAAATTCAAGAAGCCACATCACTTTGCACAACAATTCACCAAGATTTCACAATCTCATCAAAACCATAAATCATCACTAAAGAAGATTTATTATATGATTTTCACAATCAAATCATTCAAATAAACCAATTTGAATCTAATCCAATCAATTCTAGCAAGAGGAGTCGAGAGTGAAGCCACCTACCTTTAGGGTTCCCGAGAAATCGACCCACAAGCAACCGCACCTCAAATCTGGTGAACGCACCCCCGAAACCTCTCTAGATCCCTTTCCCTAGCATACACAAGCCTTAAAATCAACATCCAAGGAAACCCCAACCCTAGATCTACACACAAAAGGTGTAGATCTAGAAAACTGATATATAGGGAGATATAGATCTAGAGGAAAACACAATGAAACCAAGATGAGAGACTTACCCGGGAGAAACCACCTTCAAACCTCCTTGAACCCCTTTGAATCGCTTCCAAAACGAGTGGGAGAGCCCCTCCAACCCTTGAGAACTGATAATCCTGAATGAGGCTCGAGTGGGAGGAATGAGGCAAGTCCGAGTGAACCCGAGTTTTAAAAACCTATTTTTAAGAGGCCGCACGGTTATCCCGCACGGTTTGGCAAACTGTAGGCTAACTGTGCGCACGCTACTGCCCCAAGAGAAAGGGTCCGCACGGTTGCCTCGCACGGTTTGGCAAACCGTGCGCAGGACATGCAAGTCCTACTGTCTCGAGAGCATGGGTTCTCACGGTTTCCTTGCACGGTTTGGCAAACCATGCGCAGGCCGTGCGAAGCCTACTGTCTCCCCCTGTACGGTTTCCTGGAGAACCCACACGGTTTCCACTAACCGTGCTCAAACCGTGATCCCTATGTAAAGCCTCCAAACTCATTCAAAACCAATCCAAACTCTCCCAACCTCTTCCCAACTCATCCCATGCACTTTAAATACATAAAAATGCATAAATAAAGGCCACATACTTCAAACCGGGGTACTACATTCTCCCCACCATTGGTCTTTCCGTCCTTAGAAAGTAGTAAACCCAACCTTTGACGAAAGAGATCAGGCCATTGCTTGACCATCTCTTTCTCCCGCTCCCAAGTCTCCTCTTGAATCTAACCATGCTTCCACAAGACACGAACTAAACCGATGCTTTTACCACGCAAGACTTTCTCTTGCCTATCCACAACCTGCACTGGCACATGCACCAACGAAGCATCCAGTTCTAGTTCAACATGGTCCCATCGAATCACATGGTCACGATCCGGATGATACTTTTTCAACTGTGACACATGAAACACATTGTGCACCACACTGAACCTAGTTGGAAAATCCAAACGATAATCCACCTCACCAACTCGCTCGAGAATCTCAAAAGGTCCAATATAGCTCGGAGATAACTTTCCCTGCTTCCCAAACCAACGATGTCCCAACCTAGGAGAGATCCTCAAGAAAACATGATCACTCACCTCGAATGACAATGGCCGTCGACGATGATCCACATACGATTTCTGACGACTCTGAGATGTCTCCATTCTCTTCCTGATTAACTCGATCTTCTCCATAGTTTCCTTGACAAGGCTCGATCCAACCATCGAGGAATCACCCGTTTCCACCCAACATAGTGGATAACGACACAGCCGCCCATACAATGCTTCAAATGGAGCCATCTGTATGGATTCCTGATAACTGTTATTGTACGAGAACTCAACCAACGACAAGTTCTCCTCCCACGAGTCACCAAAATCCATGACACAAGCCCGCAACATATCCTCCAGAGTTTGTATCATCCTCTCGGATTGACCATCCGTCTGAGGGTGACATGCCGTACTCACGGTCAACTTAGTTACAAGGGCTTGTTGTAAGGATTTATAGAAACGAGATGTAAACCTCGGATCTCTATCGGATACAATCGAAACTGGAACACCATGCCTCTTTACACCTCCCGGATATAGATTTTGGACAGATCCTCCACCGTATGAGATTCACGAATTGGAATGAAATGGGTAGACTTCATTAGTAGATCCACTATCACCCAAATGGCATCGTGATTTCTTACCGTTCTTGGGAGACCTGTGACAAAATCCATCACTATTTTCTCCCACTTCCAAATAGGGATTGGTAAAGACTGCATCATTCTTGCTGACCTCTGATGCTCTGCCTTGACATGCTGACAAGTCAAGCATCTCGAAACAAACTCAGTCACACCTCTTTTCATACCAGCCCACCAGAACCGCGCTTTCAACACTTTATACATTTTCTGAATTCTAGGATGAACAACCCACCCGGAATGATGATACGCCCTGAGAAGATCCTCCTGAAAAACAACTGGTACAACCATCCGATTCTGAAAACACAAAACTGAATCTCCATTCAGTTGCCAACCCTCAATGGTCTCCCCACCATTGAGTCTCGACCCCATGGTCACACACTCAGAATCAGATATTCGTGCCTCTTTAACCAGGCCAACCAAGTCAGGAATCAACAAAACCGAAAATAAGACCGCTCTATCACCCTGGTCCTCAATCGCATGTCAGCTATAACCGACATCAACTGCCACTGGTCTGATGCCTATTTTACCACCTGAGCATATGATTTTCTACTTAATGCATCTACCACAAAATTTCCCATACCTGGTGTGTACATTAAGTCAAAATAAAACATTTGGAGATATTCCATCCATCTACTTTGCCTCAAGTTCAAATCCCTTTGTGATAAGATATGCTTCAAACTCTTATGATCTGTACATACCCTGAATTTCTCACCGAAGAGATAATGACGCCGCACTTTCAAAGCATGGACCACTGCTGCCAAATCCAAATCATGAGTTGGGTAGTTCTGCTCATGCACCCTCAACTGTCATGAGCCATAAGCAACCACTTGATTCCCTTGCATGAGAACGCATCCCAACCCTGACAATTTGGCATACAACTGATGATTCCTCAAGATCCCCAGCACTGTCGTCATGTGCTGCTCATGCTCCACCCTTGTCTTTGAATACACCAGAATATCCTCTACAAACACCACCAGAAATGAATCTAGATATCTCTAAAATATCTGATCCATCAATTCTATGAATACTACTGGTGCATTCGTTAGACCAAAGGGCATAACCACATATTCATAATGGACATATCTACTTTTGAAAGCTGTTTTAGGAATATTGTCCTTCCTCACCCGCAATTGATGATATCCTAACCACAGGTTGATCTTGGAGAACCACTGGGCTCCCTTCAACTGGTCGAACAAATCATCAACTCGTGGAAGTGGGTATCTGTTTTTTATCGTAACTTGGTTATGTCTACGATAATCAACACAGAGCCTCAAAGTTCCATCCACCTTTTTCACAAACAACACTGGCGCTGCCCACGGAGACGTACTAGGCCAGATAAACCCTTTGTTTTCTAACTCTTCCAACTGGACTTCCAATTCCCTCAATTTAGTAGGTGACATCCGGTAAGACGGAAGTGAGATAAGACTGGTCCCCGGAAGGAGATCAATCGTAAACTCCACTTCTCTTACGGGAGGTAACCCAGAGAATTCTTCAGGAAAAACATCCATGAACTGATCCACCACTGCTGGAAGAACACTCTGCTCAACAGTGTCTACCAATTCCAATGAAAACACCATCAACAGATACGATAATATGCCCACTGCTGGTGCCAACAAACTCGTTGCTCCTTGCCTTTCATGCCTCTCTCCTCTAAAGAGATGTCTAACGCCATCGTATGTCGTAAAAGCCACTGTCTGTGCATTACAATCGATGTGGGCCTTAAACGCCATCAGCCAATCCATTCCCAGGATTACATCATACCCATCCATCTCAAGCACTAAGAAATTCCAGGTTATCTCAACCTCGCCCACAAAGATACAATATGCTCTACACAAGAAGGCTCGACACTCTCTTCGACCGAGAGGAGTTTGCAGTTTCAAAATCGAAGGCATCATTTCTGCTCTTAAACCCAGCAACTCAACCACACGTGCAACAATAGAGTTCCCACCCTGGGAGTAAGTGTCCCTCCTCTGCTTGAACCCAGCGTTAGAGTTCCCACTATTCCCCATGGGTACCACCATGCTTCCTCCGCCCAGAGCTCCCAACAGATCCCGCTCAGCCACCGATGCTCGATTCACCATCTCTGTGTAATCACCGATACACAACACTGCTATTTTTGAACGGATCTCTTGCCTTAACCCCGCTTCAAAGATCCTTTCCTTCAACGACGTGCTACCCGCCACCTTGGGTGAAAACCGCACTAAGCTCATAAACTTAGCTTCATATTCCGTCACAGACATATACTCTTACTTCAGAGTGAAGAAATCAGTCGTACGCTGAATTATAAATGTATGTGGGTAGAATTGTTTATTAAACAATTCCTCAGAGCATTCCCACATCATACCCTGGTCCGTCCCATCTTGGACTACCAACTCCCACCATTGAAGGGAAAGATCTTCCAATATATACGTGGCCAACTTCACTTTTAACTCTATCAGTGTTCCCAAGAATTCGTAAATTCTATTCGTTCTGGACAACCACATCTCTGCCCTTTCCGGGTCCGAATCACCCCTAAAGACGGGTGGATCCTACTTTTGGGACTGAGCCGCATAATCAACGTGCTTTGGATGTTCCCATCTATTCAAACATCCCACATCTTGGAAAGCTTGCACTATGCTCTGGACTAACTACTAGTTCACCTGGGGCTCGGTGCAACCACGTTTTTATCAGCCACTTCCTGTTGGTCTCTACGACACATACCCGATATTCTATAAACAGAACAACCAACCTTGAGTCTCACTTCCGTAGACATCAAGAATTCTCATTTCAAATCGCATTAGACAACACTATCAAAACAAGGTTTTCCACCTTTCCACATTTTCCGTTTTCTAAACCGACAACGAACTCCATCAATATCACTCTCTAGAAACTGTTGGCTTAGCATTTCAAATTTTATCACATCAATTACCACAACATTGTTTTTCCAAAAACAACCTTTTTCCATGTTCAACCATTTTTGAAAACATTCAACATACTTTTTGAAAATCAACCCATTTTCAAAATACACCAAATACCTTGTTTTCAAGGTCTTTCACTTGAAAAAAATTTATGCATTTTTCAAAAATTCGTACCTTTCACAAAATCACAAATCATTCCTCACAATGAGATATGCAATACTAGTGGTAAGTCATTCCTCTAAAATGCATGTCATGATCATCTCATTGGCTAAACCCATGACAATGAGATTTCCCAAAATTCTAGAAGTGTATCCAAAACACTTATGTACCCAACACCCTGATAACTTGAAGCTCATCATAAATGGGTTAACTACGTCCTTTTATGCTATACATTTCAAGTTCCGAAAATCCTACACCTATCTAAGATTTTGACCCAAGGAATAGACAAGAATGAATTTCAACTCCAAGAACAAGAACATCAATGAACACTTGTTAGGAAAAGACTGAACAAGCTGATACCATTTGTAACACTCTGCCCCTACCTCATTGGCTTGAGGAGGCAGTGAGGGTTACTCGGCCTTAAGCGACATCCCCAAGGCACCAAAGGCTGGCAATAAATGCCAAAGGGTTTCAATGCAAGTGGGGGGATGATTTACCCTTTGATAAATAAACCAATAAACCAACCAAGAATAACCAAACATTCACTATATAATGCATGTTAATGAAACAACCAACTCATGCCTTACCAAAAGAGAACTACATTGTTCCACAAACCAATACATAACCAACACAATATCATAGTACCAAGCGGAAGACTAAACAAAAGACCCAAAACATGCCAAGACAGACTCCACGGCTCCACACCGAGCTACATGCACCAAGCACCACCACATCTCCCAAGCATCATCACGAACCAATAGTAATAAGATGTTTTACCTTTATCTGTGTCCCAGAATACGACATCTTCAAAAGCACCAACATGCCAAAGTAGGGGTGAGTATAAAACTCAGTAGGTTTTCCCCAATGACTTCCCTACTCACACCACTAGGGTAGAAGAGTTATCCACATTTATATAAAAACATTTTATATAAAACATTTTCTCAAAACCAGTTTATAACTAAATATAAACAAGTTTCCAAAACCATTCATAGCCAAAGGCATTCCAAGAGAAATTGAAACCAATTTTCCCGCAAGCTATTTTTTCCAGAAAAATAACCAAACAAGCTTTAGAACCATTTCACAAACATTCCTTTTTGGCACACCCAAACCATTCCACAAACTCATGAAACCAACCATGCATGCTACTTGGAAGAGGGGAGAAGCCTTAACCCTTATCCATCCCAACCATGATGGGGGAGACTTCTTACCCTTATCCAACCCAATGCAAATGAACGATTGACGGGGGAGAGCCCTAACCCTTATCCATCCCAACACTGATGGGGGAGACTCATAACCCTTATCCGTCCCGAATGCAATATGAATGTTTGACGGGGGAGAGCCCTAACCCTTATCCATCCCAACACTGATGGGGGAGACTCCTAACCCTTATCCGTCTCGAATGCAATATGAACATACGCAACAATATGCCATCACACCTTTGGCACCGACCACAAGGTCATATTTCAACCAAGCCTCGTATATGCAACACAAACACACACCACATATTACCATTAATCATGCCAAAACACCCTTTCAATAAAAACGCCTTTTTATTGAAAACCATTTCCATAAACCATTTCAATCTCAAACCATTTCAATAAAACTCCCCTTTTTATTGAAACCCATTTTTCATCAAACCACTTCCAATTTCAGAAAATCAATAATTTAAAATCAACATTTTAAATTCAAGAAGCCACATCACTTTGCACAACAATTCACCAAGATTTCACAATCTCATCAAAACCATAAATCATCACTAAAGAAGATTTATTATATGATTTTCACAATCAAATCCATTCAAATAAACCAATTTGAATCTCATCCAATCAATTATAGAAAGAGGAGTCGAGAGTGAATCCACCTACCTTTAGGGTTCCTGAGAAATCAACCCATAAGCAACCACACCTCAAATCCGGCAAACGCACCCCCAAAACCTCTCTAGATCCCTTTCCCTAGCATTCACAAGCCATAAAATAAACATCCAAGGCAACCCCAACCCTAGATCTACACACAACGGGTGTAGATCTAGAAAACCGAGAGATAGGGAGATGTAGATCTAGAGGAAAACACAACAAAACCAAGAGGAGAGACTTACCCGGGAGAAACCACCTTCAAACCGCCTTGAACCCCTTTGAATCGCTTCCAAAACGAGTGGGAGAGCCCCTCCAACCCTTGAGAACTGAGAATCCCGAGTGAGGCTCGAGTGGGAGAGAATTTGGAGAGGAATGAGGCAAGCCCAAGTGAACCCAGGTTTTAAAATTCTATTTTTAAGAGGCCGCATGGTTAGCCCGCACGGTTTGGAAAACCGTGTGCTAACCGTGAACACGCTACTCCCTCGAGAGAAAGGGTCTGCACGATTGCCTCAAACCGTTTGGAAAACCGTGCGCAGAACGTACGAAGCCTACTATCTCAAGAGCATGGGTCTGCACGGTTGCCTCACATGGTTTGGCAAACCGTGTGCTGGCCGTGCGAATCCTACTGTCTCCCCCTACACGGTTTCCTGGAGAAGCCACACGGTTTCCACTAACCGTGATCAAACTATGCTCCCTATGCAAAGCCTCCAAACTCATTCAAAACCAATCCAAACTCTCCCAACCTCTTCCCAACTCATCCCATGCACTTTAAACGCATAAAAATGCATAAACAAAGGCCACATATCTCAAACCAGGGGTACTATAGATATAGGCCCTACCTATCACTTAATGAAAATTATAAAAACATGTTCCACAAGATTATAAAACATTTATTTTATCAGAAACCATGAAAAAATGGGTTTTATAAACATTTCAACATATCATAACCTATAGAAAATAAAAAATTTCCATAATAATTTCATCATTTCATCATAGCATAACCCATGAAAAAAAGTGGGTTTCATAATCATTTAATCATGGTATTACCTGTGGAAGAGAAAGGGGTTTCATGAAAATATTTTCCTAATAAAAATAAATCATTGATAGAAAGACTAAGAAAGTTATCCTTTGATCATATCCCTAGTAAAGAAAAAGTAGCATCAAAGGATGTCATGTTAGAAGGAAAATTATTTTAAAAGATCACTTGGAACTTTCTTGAGAAAATAGTCTTTCCACTCTGTAAAACACTTTTTAAAACATAATTTTTTTTTCCGAAGTCATGTATTTTAAAACAAACATGGAATATTATAAATGAATCTTTAGAAATATTGAGTGGTCATGATGGTGGTAAATTTCGTTCATATCATACCAAAAATATTCTTTTCACATTTGTGGTAAAAATCCAAACAGGTCTTGTTTGGGAAATAACATGAAGATTCCTTTTTAAAAAATTGTAAAAATTTCAAACAAGGGTAAAAATGACTTTAAACAATTATATAGAAATATCAAAACATTTTTGGAAAACATTTTTAGAAAACATGGATATGGAAGAAAAAAGGGTTTTGACTAAAGAGAAAAATAAGGTCAGTCTTCTTTAAAAACATTGTTTAGGAATATTGAGTACATAAAGAGAGGAAAATGAAGTGAAAACATGTATTCACAAGAAATAACTATAAAAGAATAAAATTCATGAGTTTATTGAGATATATTTCATAATATTTCATCATCAGAAGCATAAACATAAACAATCCTGATAAACGATGAGATTGTATCATAAAACCCTTACCACTTTGGTAACTTTGAATCATAATACCCATGATAGAATAACCTTAAATGAAACTTAAAATATATTGAGAATAAATAAATTCATGATATTACATGTAAAATGGGCTATATATACACCTCATAAAAGAAGATATGTTTATAACATAACGTATGTCCCAAAAAAGAAAAATTGACACAAAAATCTCTTACCGCTTTAGTAATCTTTTGAATCGTAAGCCTCATTGAAGAATAAAATCAAGTGAAACTTTAAATATCATAAAAATAATTATATTAATGATATATTATGTCAAAGGGACATTATATACACCAAAAAAATAATTGAGTGGTGAATGTGGCATATGTCTCCCAGAAATGAAAAGGGGACTGGAAATCTCTTACCTTAAGTATTAACTTCCTTTGTATATGTTTAAAACTCCTATATAATAAATATAAGTTTATGATACATATATTACCAAACCATACTTATATATATCATACCATATATGATTTTATTATGAGCTTTTATTACCCATTTATTAACAATTCCTTATTAAAATCACATTTTAGGTAATAATTGCTTTATTTTTCATGTATGTTTTAATTTTTTATTTTTGATCCTATTACTTTGATAATGGTTAAACTATATCCAGAATATTAAACATTATATAATTATCATATATATTCAATATATATGTGTATTTATAGTAATCCATAAAAGTTAGAGATGGAAAATGAAATATATCATTCATGGAGACAATAGGTCATACATACGCATGAACTTTGTTTCTATTTTCTCGACGGATGAAATGAAAGAAAGTTAAATAATATATTACCATTAAAAAATAATTTTTATGACATATATATCACATATATTCATTAAATTTATCCTAATTACCTTTCATGCAAAGTGAAAGTGAAAAACAAAGGTAGTCGATTGTACACACGAACAATGTATTTGTATCCCCTATGGAATGAAAAGTAAGAATGTATATATGATATCATAATTATAGAAGTATAATTATGTTACAAATATGATATATATTAATTTAATCTATCATTATTACCATCCATGTGAAACAAAAATTAAAAAAACATCATACTGATTCATGATGTGGTATTCTTCTGTACACACGAGCGACATTATTGTTTTATAATGGATTGGTAGGTAAGAAGGTAGATGGGGTATTTTAATTAAATATCTATAATAATATCATAAATATCATATATAAATAATAAATACATCATTATATCCAGCCATGATAGGTGGAGAAGGAAAAAAAATAACATCGGTTCATGATGTGGTAGTCCACTGTACACACGAATGATGATTTTGTATCACATTTGATGGAAGAGGAGATGAATTTAGGTTATTCCATTATCATAATAAAATATTAGTATTGGGAGAAACTTTTATTATTGTATTAGAATAATTGAAGAATATTTGAAGGAGTTAGAAGAAGAAGTAAAACAAAAACATATAGTATAAAACTTTAAATCTTCATCATAAAACCTCTTTAGGCTTAACTTAAACCCTTCTTATATTGTATTTCTTATCTCACCAAGTCTTATATGATGTGGGGAGGGAAGTAAGGAAGATATTTGGGTAGGTCTTGGCCAAACCAAAGAGGTTTGGAAGAGTGGGGTGGAAGATAGGGGTGACCTTTTATAAGTGGGGGAGATGACGCATATAGAAGTGATAATGTCGAAATATGGCCATTAAATAGATATTGGACAAGTTTAAGATTCATTTTAAACCTTATATTTTTAGTTTAACGTACCGATAAACCTGTTTTAACCTTAACTGCGATAATTAAATTTTACTATTTTTACTATTCATTTTGACCAAAAAATAATTTGACCTTATTATGTAATATAAATTATATTGATTCCAAATATGGAATCCATTTTTTCCAATTCCATTCACTAAATTTGAAAATTTTAAATTTATATTAATCTTGTAGACGTGATAAAAAAGTTGTTTTTCAAGGAGAAAATTTTCAAAAGTTTAAAAAAATTGTATCAAAATTCAATGTGAAACTGATTCCGATAACCTAAATTAGATTAATTAATATATAATTGATATAATTTTACTTCTAAATCATATTAAAATAAAATGTATATTTTAAATACTTTGAATGAAAACGTAATTTTTTAATAAAAACCAGTATTTTTTACTATTCATTGAAAAAATTATCTTTTCAGAAAATTATCAAAAATTCACTATAATATAATTTTGACACTATTATTTAAAAAATTAAGTTAATTTTGTAAAATAAATTTTTGAAAAGTGGTAAATTTTAATTTTAAAATAAGTTCGGAAAATATGACAAAAATGTTTTTACGAAAATATATAGTTTTTAAGCATAAAATTGGATTTGTTCTTATCTCATACCTATAAAACACATAAAATTAATGTTAAATATTTGATTGAATATAAAAAATATACATTTCCTTAAAATAATTCACTAAAAGTGATTTTTTAATTTATTGAGATAAATCATGTTTATGCGCATAAAAATAGTTTTTAGAAAAAGATTTCCTTTATTTTCAAATTGTTTTTATTTTCATTTCTAATTAATTTGTCACCAAAGATTTCATTTTATGTGTAAAACATATATTTTTATAATTTACTTAATCCTATTCATACTCTTCATTCCTACAACTAGGAAAAAACTATCATATTAAATAATAATATTTTAATAGTGTGTCATGTTTTGTTGAAACTTAGTGTTATATGTAACACAAGCTATTGAAGAAAATTAAATTTATTTGAAAAATATGTGTCATAAAATCTTGAGGTGTTACATTGTACCCCCATTAAAATGAATTTCTCCCTCTAAATTCATCACTCTGATAAAAAAATAAGGATGCTTTTGTCTCATTACATCATCAGGTTCCCACATATCTTCCTCAAATTGGTGGTTTCACCAAAAAACTTTGACCAGGTGAGTGGTCTTATTTCATATCACATTCTCTCTATCAACTATAATCACCATAGGTTGTTCTTCATAAGAAAGATCATTCTCTAGTGGCATGACTTCTGAGTTCAATACATCTAAAAGGTTAGGTATGTACTTCCTCAGAATAGATATATAGAACACATCATGGACTTGAGAGAGGTTTGTTGGAAGCACCAAATGATAAGTTATTATCCAGATATAATCAAGAATTTTAAAAGGGCCAATATATATAATTCACAACTTTCCTTCACATCATATTTGCAATTTCATATTTTGGTTGTGCTTCGATCAATTTACACTTCATCTTTTACTTCAATAAATGTAGATGAATTTTTTTTGTTCCTAAAGCACTAACATTAACATCTAACATACCATAAAAATGATAAGTTGTTACTTCAATATATAGTTATCATCAAATCCAAAATGGTTAGCACAAGTTATCCAATATGGATAAATATTAATATGATGAGATAATACATTAATCTTTAAAATTACAATAACACCCAAAGTCTATCTTAATCATTCAAAAAATAATTAACCTTAAAGCTCCTCCAAAAAATTAAAATCAAAAACTTTAGAAAGAAGGTCACTAAATTTCCAAAATAAACTTATCATTAATCCCCCAAACAACATGAAGTAACTATTAATTATCATATACCAAACATGTGAATACCATCATCATGTATTCTCTTGAAACATGGTAATAACCTGAATTACCATAAAACTTTATTGAAAACATACATGCTTACTTATTCCTTAAATAAAACACAGATTATTGGATATATTCCTTAAATAAAAAAATGATATAAACACCATCAATGATAACATAAAACATTTTCATTGAATCATTAATTATCTCCAAGGTAATCAATATTATCCAATTTAATTTATCCATATCAATCATATCTTTATCCCAACATCATTATTTCAACATCAGGAATATATTTAAAGTTGTCTTTCCCTTAATCCTGTGTTTTACAAAAAATATCACCTTGTAATTAAATCACTTTTCAAGGTTATCAATAGCATTAAAAAATTATTAAAAATCCTTAATGAAAAACTTATACTGAAGAATCCTTATATATTTCATGATTCGTATAACATAATTCTTGAATTCCAATACATAAACACTTTAATCGCACCACTTCATTTTTAAACCATTAACTAGGATTCATCATCTAATTCCTTAATACAGAATTCCTTTCATATGTCATTTGTAATCCCTTCATCATCAATAACAAAAACTTTACTTATATCACCTTTTCAGTCATCTTCTTGAGCTTTCCCCCTATGACATCAATTTGTATAATGTCAATACTTTCAACATTTATAACATTCAACCATTGATGATGCCTTAGGAAAATTGTTGTTATCATCCATTTCATTAACTGAACTTTTCATTTTTTCTTGGAAATTACTTACTTTCTTCCCTTCTTCTTGATACGTAAAATATTTTCTCATTCATTTGAGACACTCCCTTATATTGTTCTTCCCACATTCTTTATATATAGGAAACTAGATCTTCTTTAATCCTTGGTCTCCACTTCCTGAGTTCTCATCAAACTCTATATTTCTATTATTTGGTGAGTCTAAGAGTTGGTTAATGTTCAAGTTATTAATCATATATCATGATAACCGATTGGGTATAATCACAATATCCTTCACTCCAGTCATCATCTGATTTGGTTTCTCATCAGCACATTGTCTATCACATTCAACATTAACCCAATTCCTTCTAGTCCCCACCAATGACTAAAACCAAAAAAACACAGTGTAAGTAACAATAATCATAGTGGGAAACCACATAATCATGAATAATTATTTATAGGTTGTCTAAATCAAGACACCTTCTTTTAAATATATGAAAACCTAGTTCATCCATGGTAATCATCTATTCAAATACTTCATGATTATTTATAGATAAAATGTAAATTAACCAAAGCATATCCCCCATAAGTGTCAAACTAGGTGTGTAGTAAGGCTCGTTTCCATGTACCATGTAATGTTTGCGTCAAGTATGACGCACCTTTTTAAGAGTTATTACCTATAGGTACATCTATACTAGAACCACATCCACTCATAATATCCAGACAGGGATGTTTTACTCAGTAAACTACATAATCACTTCATTAAAAAAATTTAGGATGTTATCCTATACTTAGACTCATCCTATGCGTTCTTCAATAAAGTTTTCTCATCCTAGCTTTCAAAGGTTAACTATACCTTACTCTAATACTAAATCTAAAGACCCAAACTTCTCAAACATAAATATTACTTCTTAGTAGATGAATATTCATTACAAAAATAAATCTCTTTTTTTCAAATAAATTTTCTAAAAGTGGTAAAAATTATTTTTAAATTAAGTGCACAAAATGCGAAAATAAACTACTTTTTATAAAAATATAGTTTTTAATCGTAAAATTGTATTTAATATTATCTCATTCCTAGAAAACACATAAGATGAATATTCAATATTTGATTGAATATAAAATATATAAATTTCATTAAATTCTTTCACCAAAAGTAATTTATTTAATTTATTGAGATAAAACTTTTTTGTGTATAAAAATAGTTTTTCCAAAAAAGATTTCCGTTATTTTCAAATGGTTTTTATTTTCATTTATAATTAATTTTTCACCAAATATTTCATTTTATATACATGTGTAGAACATATATTTTCATAATTTAGTTAATCATATTCATACTCATCATCCCAATGGCTAGGTGATAACTATAATATTAAATAATAATATTTTAATAGTATGTTGTGTTTTATTAAAACTCAGTGTTGCGTGTAACGTAATATATCGAAAAAAACTAAATTTATATGAAAAAAATATTTCATAAAATCTAGAGGTGTTATATTAAACATAGGAATTGTCCCCAAGAGAAGTTCTTCCCCTGCACTATATCACAGGGTCTATATACTTCATACAAATAAGCTTAACCTCCAACTAGCGTTGCCAACACCAATGGAACTGGAAGCCTCTCTACATCATGTCCCAAAGAACAGACTAGGGTAGATGATCTGACGATTGTGTAGCTCTTGAATCAAATAAAACATACACTTCAGTAGAAAACAAGCAAAGGGTACTTGGAACGACATCTGGCTCTCTCGACACTATCAATTCTAGAGCGTGAAACTGACCACAAGCTACTCAATATCCTCTATAAACCTAATTACGACCACCTCCATGGCCTCCCTCTTCTCTATAAGGATGATGAGCATCTCGGGGTTGTCCTATGGATACACCATATTCTCTCTACCGATCCCAATCTGGAGCATCCAACTATTTCTGCCTCGACTGAAACTGTCTCAACAGAGGAACCTAAAATGGAACACTTGGTGCATGGTGTCTACCTAGAAATTTTGGGCACTCTCACCACTGATGACGTCGATTTACATACAAAAACAATCATTTAATCCCTTGTAAATGGCCTGAGAGATACCAACCCTAGAGAAACGAGATAATGAGGGTTGAGACCTACCCTCAGATATACAAAAGCTCTTCTGTCTAGGAAACTGGGGACCTATAACAAACCAACACAGGTCAACCAAACCAGTCACCCAAGTCAGCCCATTATGGGGTGAGGTAAAACAAAGATAACAAAAAAAGTCTTGTATATAAGAAAAACAATACATACAACCAAAGTATGAAGATAAAATAGAGGGAGATACACTTGATCCAAACGGGCTAAACCAGAAAGTGTGACCAGTCTAGACAAACTAGTCTCCACATGATCAATTGTCACCTCCAAACCATCCCCCAACTAAAATAGCGATGTAAATATAAGACAGTACACTACATAATTCTCTTCCCTTTACCAGTATCCTATAAAATAATATCTACATCTTCCCAAAGGCATAAGTAGGGTATGAGAAATAGAGCCCAGTAAGATACCACCAATAAATCTATACAAGTTATAATAACAGGAATGCACAAGTTCAAGATTCAAAAAAACAATTTTACAAGAATTTTTATATATGAAATAATTCAAAAAAAATCCCAAACAGTCCTGAGTTTTCAAAAATTGCAAGTCATATTTTCCAAATCCAGAAAAAAAATCATGTAAAGATACTGAATATAAAAATACATGTGATCAAACATCCATGAATTAATATATCATGTAATAAACAACCAGAAACAATAATGTGCCTACCGTCGGGCTCTAGCCTATGGGACAATATGTATTAGACGCTCATGAGCCTAAAAAGGCATAAGGTTGGATTCAAATAATATCAAGTCCTATCACAGTCCATCGATATACAAGAGGTTACCTCCTAGTGGTGTCATTCACACTAAGGATACTCGTGTCTCTTTCTCGACGCACCCAAGGTTCCTACTATACAATGTTTGTCAATTTCCATTTTAAAAACCATGCTCACATTTTTATAAAAAAATTTCAAATCCAAACCAATCTTCTTACAGGTTTGAAAATCCATTTTCCATTTCAAATCAAGGAAATTCCATTTTCAAAGCAAAAACCCCCTTTTTAAACGTGAACTCATGCCGTTTTCAATTTCAACACATGCAATCTAATTTCAAATATCAAGAAATCAGTAAGAACAATGATCAATTCAAGAAATTAGGAAACTTGAACAGATCCACCTACCTCAAGGATGTAGTAAACCTAACATCCTTTAATAATAGGGATTAGAAACCACGAGATCTGCCTTCAGACGACAAGTCACAATAAGATACTTTAAAGGATTGATCGAAGATACAATTCAATTACAAAACTGCAGACAAAGCATAGCCACAAACAAAACCAAAGAAGTGTTGAGAGGAACACTTACTCAGATAAGAGAAACTCAACCCCAATGGCGATCAACCGCTGAACGAATCAATCCGAACAGAAGGAACTCACCCAAAATTTTTTAGGGTAAGACCTATGGATGAAAGGAGAATGTTGTAAAAGATAAAAAAGCCTCAAAAACCCGAACAACACCCTAAAATTTGTAACTCAGGGAATTACATGGTGTGAAATACCTTTACACATATTGAAATTATTTCATTTTAAGTTACGCTAAAAAACACATTTCCTAGGATTAAAACATGATTGTTTACATTACATGATGGTTAACCCTTACACAACATGTATAATTATCATGCTATGAAATCCATTCACAGGATATGTTCGACAGGCATTACACATCATGTAATCTCATTACACGTTGTGTGACTGCCCAGTGAACAACAGAAACTGTAGGATTATGTTGAAAATTTCAACAAATCTATGACTTCAAAATTACATGTATCCTCCCAATTCAAGATCAGAAATACTTTCCCAAATAAAAAGGAAACCAAAATAAGAGATTAAAACATACCTGATAGAAGGATAATGGGGTGTTACAATCTCCCCACCATAAAAGTTTTATGTCCCCAAAAAGAGCTCAAGATCCTAGATCCGCAAAAAAAGGAAGGTCACTACTGCCTCATCAACGACTCCCACTCCCACGTCTCAGGGTGAACATGTCCACACTATCATAGTACCCAGACCAGGGGGATCATTTTACTACATAGTACCTTATCCTAGCAATCCATAATCTGAACTGGATGCTCAACCAAAGTGTTATCGAGATCAAGATCAACATCCTCCCATATAATCATATGGAAAGGATCAGGTATATACCTCCTCAACTAGAAAACATTAAACACATCGTGTATCGAAGTCAAGACATACGGTAAAAGAAACTAATAGGCCACCCTCCCCAGTCACTCAACAATCTCAAAGGGCCCCACAAACCTCGGTGTCAACTTACCCTAATTACCCAGTTGATGATGTCCCAATTGAGGTGAAACTCTGATAAAGACCCGATCACCAACCTCAAACTCCAGCGACCGACGATGATGATCCTCGTAAGATTTATGACAACTCTGTGTCATGATCAAACTCCTCTGGATAAACTATACCACCTATTTCATCTCCTGAAAAACACTCATCCCAACCAAGAACTACTCTCCCAACTCTGCCCAGTGTAAGGGAGATCAACATGGTCACCCATACAAAGCATCAAAGGGTGTCATCCTGATTCAAGCCTAATAAATATTGTTATAGGAAAACTCTCCAATATACACTGAAATCAGGAACACAAGCCCGAAGCATGTCCTAAAGAACCCGGATAGCCCTCTGTGACTGTCCATCCATCTACGGATGATAATCTATGCTCAAATTCAAGTGGGAACCCATTTCATCCTACAAACCTTTCCAGAACCTAGATGTGAACCTCGAGTACCTATCAGAAACAACCATTGAGGGAACTCCATGAAGTCTCACAATCTCTCAGACATATAAGTCTCCAAGTTGTTCCACTTTCTTCATTTCCTTTATTGGTAAGAAATGCGCTAATTTAGTGAGTCTGTCAATAATCACCCAAATCGCATCTTTCCTACTAGGAGTTTTTGGTAAACCAATGACAAAATATATGGAAATCTCATCCCACTTCCATATCGGAATGGGTAAAGGATGCAAAAAACCTGTAGGTCTCTAGTTTTCTACCTTAAATACTTAACAAGTGAGACACCACAATAAAAAATCTGCAACTGACTGCCTCATCCCCGACCACCAATACCGATATCTCAAATTATGGTACATCTTTGTATCCCCATGGTGCACGGACTAACATGGCCGGTGTCCACTGTCTAACAACTCATATCTCAAGGAAAATGGAACAACCAACCTACTCCAGAACCATAAAGCTCCATTGGGATACTGATACCACTCACTTGAGGTCTCCCCTCCATTTAGGATTTCTTCTAAGCATCGACTCTCAATGTATGTCATCTGCTCAAGTTGAAATCACTCAACAAAAGACTATTTGACCTTTATCAAAGCCAGGAATACCTATCTACAAACCTCCTTTACTCCCAAGCTCATCTCAGCAAAAAAACTCGTTAGAGACCACTGCTCGACTGATTCCTTCATTGCTTGAGTTGGTAATTTTCTACTCAACGCATCGGCTACCACATTTCCTTTCTTGGAGGTATATATGATATAAAAATCAAAGTTCCCAAGATACTCAATCCAACGTCTCAATCACAAGTTCATATCTATCTGAGTAAAAATATATTTCAAGATCTTATTATATGAATATACTGCAAACCGTTCTCCAAAGAGATAGTGATGCCACATTTTGAGTTCATGCATTACAGTTGGAAACTCTAGATCATGGGTAAGTTAGTTCTTCTCATGAGGGAGTAACTGGACACAACCATAAGACACAACCTACACATACCAAACCTATACCAGAAGCATTGCAAAAAACATCATAATCAGACCCTGGTTCCAGAAGAATCAAAACTAGTGCTAAATTCAACCTCATCTTCATCTCCTCAAAATATCTCTGACACTCATCATTCCATTCAAAATTTACACTCTTAAAGGTTAAAGCAATTATCGAAGATATGATCTTGGAGAATTCCTGAACAAAACGTCTATAGTAACCTGTGAAACCTAAAAATATCTTAATCACAAACACGTTTCTAAGCCTCTCCCAATACATAATTGTCTGTACCTTTTCAGGATCAACTGAGACGCCCCTATCAGATATCACATGCCCCAAAAACTTCATTTCCCATATCCAAAACCCATACTTGGAAATCTTACCATCCAGATAATGTTCCCTCAAAGTTCAAAGAATGATATCCAAATAGTCTTTGTGCTCCTCCTCTATCTTAGAGTACAAAAATATATCATCTATGAAAAAAACAATAAAATACTCCAAGGAGCAAGAAAATATTTGGTTCATCAAATCCATAAAACCCACAGGAGTGTTAGTGAGACTGAATGGAATAACTAAAAACTCGAAATGTCCATATCGACTTTGAAATTTTGTCTTGGGTATATCCTCTTCTTAGACTATTAACTGTTGGTACCCTGATTGCAATCTAACCTTATAAAACCAATGAGTCCCTCTAAGCTAATCAAAGAGATCATCAATTCTGGGTAAAGGATATTTGTTCTTAATGATCACCTAATTCAAATTTTGATAGTCAATACAAAGTCTAAGGCTATAATCTTCCTTCTTACCAAATAGTATAGGCGAATCCCATGGTGACATGCTAGGATGAATAAATCATTTCACCTCTAGGTCCTCAAGCTAGACCATAAGTTCCACCAACTCAGTGGATTTCATTAGATGGGATGGCATAAAAACAGGCATCATTATCAGAAGTAGGTCAATAGTAAACTTGATCTATCTGTGGTGGTAAAGTAGAAAAATAATCCAAAAATACTTCAAGGTACACACACACAACATCAAGTAGCTAACCGCCCAAGAAAGGGTCAACTACATCAAGAAACATTTCTAACAACTGGCATGAGATTATACCAGTATAATGAACAATAGGTCCTCCCCTTCTCGATCTAGAGTCTCACTCGCCCTAGAAAACATTAGTGACCCCATCATTAGATAAGAAATATACCTGATGGTGATAACAGTATATTTGGGCCTTCGCACTGATCATCCAATATATATCGATAATCAAGTAAAATGTGTCAAGATCAAGCACTAAGAAATCCCAAACCACCTCAAAATCGCTTATCACCACCCGACACGTGGAGCACTTAAAACCTTGTTCGGAACTCTTTCCCAAAGGTGTGGAAAGATCCAACAAGAATTCCATAAGATCCAAATGGAAACCCAACACATGAACCAACATTGATGATATAAAATAATGAGTAGCACCAGTATAAAAAAAAGATAGCATCATATAAGATGAAATAAACACCACACCTCTAATAGTAGATGTCCATGCTTCACATTCCTCTGGCGCACACTCTGTTGAATATAGCCATATGTACATAGCCACTTGGACATCCTCCTTGGCCTAAGAATGAGACCCACCACTCTTGGGGGCATCAATGTAAACCTGCAACCCCTTGGTGAAAGTGGATCTCGCCTTACTGCCTTAGGAAATCTTATCATAGAAACATTTCTGATGGCTAGATCACCTACAAAGATGAAAAGTCCTAGGATCCTCCATGCAATGGGGCCTGGTATGATCAATCCAACCACACTTATAGAAAATAACCTATTGATGCCCTAAAAAATCTCCTAAAACTGATCCTGTAGAAAACTAACAACTCTTGCACTTCCTTTTCTGACCAGAAGAAGCACCTTGGCTAATTGTTGCACCTACTGAAGCTCTGCCCAAACCTATCCTTACAGTTATGTCTACTTCATCCAAAGCTATTTTATCCACTACTTCCACAAATATCAAAAGGCACAAAGGAACTAGAATCGACCGAACATCATCCCTTATCCCCATATCAAACTTTCAATCCATTAGGTAATCATTGGTGACAAGCTCTAGTTCCAGATGTACCAGCTCGGAAAAATGGGTGGAGTACTCTAGAATGGTGCACTCCCCTTTCTCCAAGGTCTGAAACTCTCAGGTCTTTTTTGCATGTAAAGTCTTAGGATAAAACTTCTGATTAAATATCTTCTTGAAAGAAACCCAAGTAAGACCTTCGTGCAACTTAGCTTTCACATTAGAGTCTCACTATCTTCTTCATAGTACCTCAAGCATATACGTGGAAAACCCCACCTAAGAATCTTCATGTGTCTTTAAAAATTTGAAGATCCTTTCAATCCATTAAAGTCACTCCTCTAACTATTATGGTCCTTTATCACCACAGAAGATGAGTGGATGATGCTTGGTAAATTTCAACTCATGATCCACTGTTTGTCCCAGGTTCACTATGCCCACTGACCCCAAATTCTAAATGGTACGGATCACTGATTCAACCAAAGAAGTGTCCACTGGATAATCCATTTGTGAAACCTACCTCATGACTTCCCCTCACCTATTTAGAATATCTCTTCTAGAAGATGTTGTCTGTTAAACATAAGATAATAACCAATCAGTCATGAGTGACTCCAAAACCCTTGAACCAAAAACAAGAATCTAAAACAATTTTTTAAAACCATAAGAATTTAAAGCAGCTATGTATTCCACCGCAAAAGGGAAACACATTTAGAAAGGAATGGGTCCATCTAAATAAACTCCTTACTTAGTTTATTCAAATGATCAAACACACACCAAGTCCTCAAACTTTGTATATAGGTTAATTTAAACAAATTTCTCATACAATTTATTCAAATGAACCCAAATACCAAGTCTTGGACTTAGTAAATATTTTCTGACCACCCATGGAAAATCAGGTTTGTCCACCAAAGTGAGCTGGTCAAGCCCATTTTCTTCACCTACTGTCCAAATTTTGATGATCCTACTCCTTTCTACCTGACACAGAACCAACTCAGGAAATTCTAACACACTTCGGGTTGAGTAACTCCTCTAATATAAGATTGTAACAGACCAACCTAGGTCAACCAGACCAATCACCCAAGTCATCCTATTATAGGGTGAGGTAAAACAAAGATAACAAAACAAGTATCTTATTTAAGGAAAACAAGACATACAACCAGAGTACGAAGTGGAAACAAAGGGAGATACAACTGATCCAAATAGGCTAAACTAGAAAGTATGGTCAGTCTAGAAAAACTAGTCTCCATGTGACCCATAGTCACCTCTAAACCATCCCAAAACTGAAACAATGATGTAAAGAGAAGCTAGCATGCTACAGAATGCTCTTCCCTTTACCTGTATCCTGAAAAACAAGATCTATAGCTACCTAAAAGTAGAAGTAGGGTTTGAACAATAGAGACCAGTAGGATACCACCAAGAAATCTATACAAGTTATAATAACAAGAATGCATAAGTTCAAGCTTTAAAACAAAATAGTTTTATGAGAATTTTTATAAATAAAATAATTCAAAAACATTTTTCAAATAGTCCTTGAGTTTTCACAAACTACATGTCATATTTTCCAAAGCTATAAACAAAGCAGTTAAATATGTCGAATATAAATATAAATTTGAGCCAACATCCATGAAATAATTCATCATCTAATAAAAAAACAGAAACAACAATGCATCTACCATCTAGTATCTAGCCTATGGGATAATACGTACTAGACACACATGAGCCTAAAAAGTCATAAGGTCTCATATGACTAATATTGAGTCCTGCCGCAGTCCATCAATATACAAGAGGTTACCTCCTAGTGGTATTACACACACTAAGGCTACCTGTGTCTCTTTCTTAATGAACCCAAGGTTCCCGTTTTGTAATGTTTCTCAATTTCCATTTTAAAAACCATGCTCACATTTTTATAAAACCATTTCAAATCCAATCCAATCTACTTCAGGGTTTGAAAATCCATTTTCCATTTCAAATCAAGGCAATTCTATTTTCAAAGAAAAAAACCCTTTTCAAATGTGAACTCCTGCCCTTTTCAATTTCAACACATGAAATACCATTTCAAATATCAATAAATCAATAAGAACAACAAGAAATTATAACACTTGAATAGATCCACCTACCTCAAGGACGTAGTAAACCTAACCTCCTTTGACAATGGGGATTAAAAACTACAAGATTTTCCTTCAAAATAGAAGGCATGACAGGAGACTTTAAAGGATTGAAAGAATACACAATCCAATTATAAAACCATAGAAAAAGCATAGCCACAACCAAAACTAAATGGCCAAGAGGAACACTTACTCGGAGAAGAGAAACCCAACCCCAATGGCGATCAACCACTATACGAATCAATCCAGGTGGAAGTAACTCACCCAAAAATCACCTAGGGTAGGATCTATGGCTAAGAGGAGAAGGATAAAAAAGAGAATGAAGCCTCAAAAACTCATACGACGCCATAAAAGATGTAACTTGGAGAATTACATGGCATTTAATACCTTTACAAATTGTGAAATTATTTCATTTTAAGTTACGCCAAAAAACTCATCGCCTCGTATTAAAAACATGATTTTTCACATTACATGATGTGTAACCCTTACATGACGTGTATAATTCTCATGCTGTGAAATCCATTCACAAGATCTTTCTAGAAGTCATTAAACGTCATGTAATCCCATTACACATCACGTAATTGCCCAATGAACACCAAAAACTATAGGTTTATTATGAAAATTTCAACAAATCTATGACTTCGCCATTACATGTATCCTCCCAATTTATGGTCGGAAATACTCTCCCAAAGAAAAAGGAAACAGAAGGCATAGATCATAACATACCTAACAAAAAGGTAATGGGGCATTATGGAACCCCGGACCACAACACTACTTCATGAGGAATCCAGGTGACTCCACTCTCATGATGATATGATTCTGACCAATGTCCTTTCAACAACATCTTCTCTCAACAACACCTCAAGATACATCAACAACATAAATGGGATGACCTAACACTGGATATCTAAATGAAAATCCTCCGCTAAATACTTTTCTCTTACCTCCTCATCTGGAAACAAGTCTGAAGCATATCATATAAAGGTCCTAAAATGAACTCCAAATTCCCACATATTGGAACTCCCCTGTTGAAGGGTAAGCGACTGCTGGTGACTAGACACCTTTTCGGTCAAAGAAAGAAACTATAATTGAAATTGGTACCTAAACTTCTCCCACAAGACATATGACTCCTCACAATCTCCAAGGAACGTGATCCATTACTGCCTTGCTGCTCCATGTAGCATCTTCACAACCAATGAAACCCAATGCTCCTTTTGAGCGCAGATCAAACTAAAAGATATATAAACCTCCTACAACCATTCTTCTATCATTGATTCCAAAATTGAGACCTCGTACTTCTATAGTCACTAGATCTAAAACTTTGAGTTTCCTCCTCCAAGTGTCTTCATCGACCTCTACTCTATGGAGATCTTCTAGCACGCCCTGCTGAACTCCTTCAGTGTGAACCTAATGAATATACATTAACCTAAATCCAAACATGAAAAATAACAAATAGTTAGGAAATCCTAAACTTGTAATATAGAATATATAATATTAATTGATTAATTATTTACTTTATTTTTATTTAAGGTTTAACCTATCCTGAGGTCTACCCATTTCAAACATAAGCACAAAAAAGAATAATGCATGATCTTTTCCTAGATCTCTACCACAAAACTAGCATCAATTTGCTTAGAAGGCTTGGTAATCTTAAAGTTCTATGTGTCAGATCATAGGGAGGCCAAAATACCTATTTCTCATCTAGACTCCCTTGTTTACATCACTTACTAAACTTAGATGACACCATTGCCTTGAAAACTCATGCAATCTTACATGTACCTAACTCCAAAATCAATCATATCCCTCAACTTAAACCTCTAATACCACTATATCATGACCCCATCCCCCCAAAGGTACCCCTCTTGGGCCAGAAATGAGAGAAGTTAGATGGTGACGGCCCGAAGCCCACCTCCAAGAGGTCGCAGGTTGGCGACAAGCACCGAGGAAATAATAAATATACAAATGAGAGGCATTACCCTCTAAGAGAAAATGAGGAAAGAGAGATAAGACAAGTATATCAATCAAATACTGCTCAGATGTAGGTAAAGAAAACCCAAGTACATATATGTAATGTAATACAAGACTAAAACAACTGGAAAGGAAATTTATAAGTACCAAAAGGTAAACTCAGATGCGACCAAGAATCCCAAACAGCTCACAAACAACCATGAACTATTAATATCCATCATGACATCCAACCTTATAATTTTGACCTAAAGAAGTTTATATATATAGGGTGATGATAATAGGTGTAATCAGTAGGATTCTCCCCGGAGCCTCTCATGAAAAAGATAAATAAAGCATGTTAAATGCCAATGAACAACAAGTGAAACTAACTTATCAACTAAACAGGTATACTAAATTCCAATCCTCACCATTGATATCTATCATCAAGTATTTCATACAATAAATCATATATTATAGTAATAAAACAAGGGTATATCACTACTGCTTCCCATTGGTTTGCTGCTCTTCCCTAATCTCATATGTCATGAGTCATCTCTCTCTAAAAGAATCTAGCCCTAAGATACCTGGGCTAAATATCATAACATGCATCACATTATGTCATCATCACATCCACATTTCCAATTAGTAACCGAGTAGTTTTTGGGAGCCACCGCAACCAATATTTCATGTATCCTAATCAGGTATTATATCTTAATATATTACAGCCCATACACTGAGTAATGTACCTTGATCCATCACAACTCATACATGTCATACCAATAATAATCATTTAAATACTATATTTGGAGATACATGTGTGTGAAATAACCACAAGCCATTATAATACTCTACAAACATATATGGGGAAAGATTACCACCATGCATACCGGCACATAATACTACCAAAAGAAGAGTGTGGGTCTAGAGGGGGTAGTCATCCATATGTCTCTCTCCAACCTAGATATTGGGAAAAACACCCTCCCAGATTCCACTAGGTGTCAGACTTCCTACTAACATGGGTTGGGTGGCGTGTGAAATCACAAAACATACATGATATACTATAGCTCACAACCACACTATGGGAATTAATCTAGTCTTATGATCAACTATAGTTATTGTATCTCAGACACCCAATTGTCACCGCTAAGAACTAGATATCCTATAAGCACATAAGCATTTAAAAATACTTTCATTAAATTCATTCTTTCCAATTAACATTCCACTTTACATTAATTAACTCATTATCCATTAATTAACATTATTCTGAATTACATTTCATTAACCAATATAGTGAATTCCTTACCTTCTAGGCATAATCCAACCAAGTCCATGGTTTCTCAAGATTAACAAAATTTACATTCAAGCAAACACCAACCCCATGGGTTAAGACATTTATTTTTATTTTACCATTTGATAATTTCATGTACTCTAGGAAACATCCTAAGATACCACAAAGAGATTCATAACCAAGCACATCTAGCTATCACAATCAGTGAATAAATGAATACAGATAAACACGAAACTCGACCATCTGACCTTTAAATAAACTATTAACAAGAAAGCATCTTGACTTTAAGAAAAACCATGGGTAAGCCCATCTTCAACTCGTTCTATAATACTTGGTTCCATCCCCGACACCATCATGCATATCCTCATGCATCTTGTCGTTACAAGCATCAACTGCTACCACAGACTCAGGCCTCCCCGACCATATCTCATCAATCATCCAAGGCTCACATCACATCTCATAACATGGATTACATCTAGAGAAACACAGAAGGCAGAAAGCAATCAACAAGTTCAATATGGAAAATATTCCCTAAAAACAAGGCCTTTATCCTTCACATACAAGCAAGCTCACTCAACCGCAAACACAATGCATTCACCCTTCATAAGAAAACAGGCTCACTCGGTCCCAAACATTTATCTTTATCAAAAAACATGTTTTATTCTATATTGAATTAACCAACTCAATTATTATAGTTTATAACTAAGAAAACCTAAGGCATTAGCTATTATAAGCTAAAAAAGTAATTAAACAAATCTTTCAAGCATAACTTCCAACTTCATCCAACTTTAAGGATGAACATATCATTAAAATTACTTTTTATTATTTTTATCATCAACAAGCATTACCGGCTTTATTTTCTTTAACCATTTTCATTAACACATGGAAGAAAAACTTCAATTAACCATTCATCAATCATCAATTTGATTTCCATCAAATTACAAGAATCTAAGGATTCCTTAAAAATTCCTCTTTAAGTTCTTTATCTAACCAAAAAAAATGAATTTACATTCTTTAACCAATTTTATCAATTAAACATGATAACCCAAGAATATCAAACATGATAAACAAGAATATCATAGATATCACACTATCTAGAAAATAAAGAGGCAAATTGTTATCACAGTGGAAGAACAAATGTGATAACTTACTATAAACCATTATTTCATTAATCTGGTTTATCCATTATTAGGGTTAATTCCACCCCCACCCAAAAAAACTAAAGCATGGTCAATTTATGATTTCACATAAACAAAAGTAGAATCAATGAATCATCTACCTCAAGGTTTCAATGTTCTTCACGCGAGAATGGAACAATAACACGAATCTCTAATCACTTATCCCACAAAGAAAGCCATGTCCCTCTAAGAAAGTCATGCCACAACCATGAAAACAAACATCAAAAGAAGCTTCATTAGAATAATGGAGATCAAACTCCATATCATGGAAATATATAATAGGAGGAAATGAGATAAAATGGATAAGAAACCACATTAAAAGAGGAAGAAATCACCTAGGATCACCACAAATGGAACATAAGAAATCGGGGATTGAATTTAATTAAAAGGGGCTTTGAAGGAATTTGAAAATCTATCTTGGGTGCCTGGGGTTTGAGAGAGAAAGTTGAGAGAAAATCTACTTTTTATGGGTTTGAGTACTTATAGTCCAATTAAAAATTAGAAGACCATGACACAAACCTCTTGATCATAGCACAGAACTGCCTGACATAGGACATACTATGACGTAAGGCAGAAGTCCATGCTACGACCTCTTTGGTAAAAGTGAATCTAAGAACCATAATTCCCTACACGCTATAGATCCAGTAAAAGGGGGACATGGACTACAACTCAAGGCAACCCACTATGCTTCCAAACCCATTTTCTAAGAAGAGAGGTTATTCCATATCCTAACCCCATGAAACAGATACCCCGGAAAAGGTATAACACCATCAAACCTTAGGTCACAAAACCCCATCGGCCTATGCCACAGCCCTACTCCATGGTGTATCCATGCCAAAAATGGAACTAGCTCTCAATCTCTCACCTCTAAGGTCCTACACCGCAACCAGTCTCACCACGCCACAACAACAACCCTTATGGTGTAGCCCAAGGCTCCATGCTATAGTCATGCCAAAAATGGAAGTAGCGCCCTTCTGAGACCTAATATCCTCCCTAAGCCTCCTCTAGGAACCTCCACCACTTCAAACACAAAAATTAAAGGTCTACTTGGATCTAGACCCTTACATGATACCTTTTTAATGGTTCTTTGAAAGGTATCCTTTTTAAAATATTAATCAAATAAAATTAATAATATGTAATTATTTAAACTGGTTTTTATATTTTTATCTACTAATGATTATATTTGTCATGTAATTTTAATATGCCACAGTTTGTTTTAGTCCAGTGTTGTGTTAGTTCGGTGTTTTATGTGACATAAGCTATTAAATAAAGTATTAATTTAAAGGGTTAAAAATATCATATCATTACATACTATGTCCCTCAAATAAATTGTGTGTTGTAATTTTAACTATTACTTACTCATAAAAGTAGGTGATCATATTCTTAAAATATCTATAATTTGTGATATAACTTCAAATATGACATCTACCTTACTTTTTTAGCCTATATTAAGTTACTTAACTTTCCTCAAACAAGATTAATATTTCATACAATCATATACCCAAGTATGTATATACGTTAATCAAATATTATGCATTACATACCATTACCAAAACCATTTGAATCGCCATGACATTAAAACACAGTGAGATTATATATTCTTTAAAAAATTAATTGTATCTTTAACCCTAAAATGTATTAATCACTAGTTAATAAAGTAACAAACTGGTACATATATATCATAATCCCAAAAAAAGAGATAAACTTCATCAAAAATATCTTGAATCACTTTTTCATTAAATTTATAATCAATTCCAAGGTTATCAATACTATCTAACTCACTTTTATCAAAATAAATCAACCATTTATTACCTCAACATCAAACATAAATTAAACCTAAGAGATGTCCATACCTTAATTATGTATTCTCTAATAGTTATCCTCAAAATATAACCTTATCCTGAAATCACTATTCAGGGTTATTGATAACATTTTATATATGTTTCCAAATATTTTAAGGAAAACTATTGAAGAATAATCCTTATATGTTTCACATAATCTTCATAAATTTTAGAATATACCAGAATATCATCGATAAATATCACTCTCTAAAGAAAATAAATAAGAGTATCAAGATTTATTTTCTATTAATATATCAACCATGTTACCTTAGGTAAGACTGGGAAACTCGCATTTTTCATCATAACAGGAATATACTAAAATTCTCAACCATTTAAGTATTCTCCTTATTCATTTATAAGACATAAAGATTACTAGATACATACACTTTTCAACTTTATTTTTGTGATCCAGTTTCAACTAAATACTAATACCGAAAATAGTTATCAATTAAATTAGAGTAAATGATCATATGAATATGATAAATCAATCCTAATATGTATTATCTAATGACGCATTCATTTCATCCTTTGATACTTTTAATTCAATCTACTTTTCTTTAAGTTTGGTACTCTTGTACACCATAGCCTAATCCAAATAATGAAAGGGCTAATCGGGATCAATGTCATCACTAAGAGGGGGAGGGGTGAATTAGTGGTCTTCTATTTTTATGTTTTCTTAATTAATAAACAACCATTACCACCAATTAGTGAGAAATGACTCTTTTGGAAAACAAAAAACAAGTATACCCAAAGAAACACATGTATTTATAAGGTTCACTACTCAATAAGAGTAACTAGTCCTTGACATGGTTTGGAAGTAATAAAAGACCATACAAACAACTAAAAAATAATACATTTAGTGGTTATAGTAAGAAAGGAATATCCATCACTTTTATAGAACTATATTCCTCCCAACAGTGTATATTATCCTTGCACAGATAATATGATATAAAATTGTTTTGTAGAAATAGTAAGAACCTTCACCGAAAGGTTTTGGTACATTTCCACTATGCATATTGAAATTTATTCACACTTTCCTATCTTGGATGTAGTTCTTATTCCTACTAATTTTCTTTCACAGTAGTGAGCAAGAACTTTCTTCCATATGATGGTAGTCTGTTCAATAACCTTTATCCGGTACACTCGGTCTGATACATGTCCAGTACCTCATCTGACTGATATCAACTGATAGAAAACTCTTTCGAAAAACACTTTGATAGATATCATATGAATCCCTATTTGTCCTATCTTATCTTCACCCTGTTTGTTGGATACCAAAAGATAAGAAGACTTTGTCTAGTATCACTTCACCCATTACTACTGTATATGATGCTTCGATGCAAGATCTCTTCCATCAGCACCTCAAATATTCATCACTTTTCCCAACAGTAATATCCACAACACTTTATGAAATGCATCTTCACCCCTTTATATGGGAAATGGTCCTCTAAAAAACAAGGATAATGCTTGAACCTAAAATTCAAACTTCCTACTCAAATTTTGAACATCCTGCTCAAAACAATCTTCAATTAGCCGCATCCAAACTTCTTAAAAGGTAAGAACTTTCCTTGAAGCTCAACAACAATGAATTATTCGAACTTCTTGAAATCCTGGTATGAATCGTGATCTTCCTTCATGATTATCAAAGATTTGAACGATCATCTCAATATCATCACATTCAATGTCTTTGCAAAAGACTTTACAATGATTCCAAAAACTTCATCTGATTCATAGAATCTTCTCTATCTGGTAACCTTATTAGGTTCCTCTTTATCCAACCACCCTTTCTCTAATGAAATTGACCAAGAACAAGTGTCTGATGGATTTGTTAAAAGGACTTTGATCAAAAGCTTGGAATCCTCTGTCTGAATATATTTTATTTACTTTTTATGATTTCTCTATATGATGACATCACTCACAAACTTCTATCTTTTTTCTTCACAAACATTATTATGTTTAATGTTCTCATGAATGTTCATGCGACTTCCTTTCATCTAGAACTTTCACAAAACTTACTTTCCTAATGATTTTTAAGACATTCTTTATTCGGTGTACTTCATATGTTCCCTCTGTCTAAAGACTGTGTAAGGAAACCTTTATCCGATCATTTAGAAATTTATATCCAATAAAGTCTATCTAATGAATTAGAGTAATCTTTTTGATGAACTCACCAAGTTCACTCTATGGACTTAATACTTCTTTTCATCTATTACAACCTTGTCAGAAGCTTCCTTAACTTTTCTTTCCATCAGTCTTATAAAAATTCTTTCTTTAACTAACTTAGGCTACAATCATGAATACCTTTGTATAAACATGATTTTTTAAGTTCTTTGAATATCAAAAAAGTATCTCCTAGTTTCCTTTATAAAAAATCTATGTCTCATAGAACTATGAACATAACCCAACAATCATTTAGAGCCACACTCCATCCAATTATATAGATCTAATAGACTCCGTCCATTAGACGTGGTCTATTAGACACTTTATCTATTCATCTTTGTAAGGAACGCTCAATAATGTTAAGTGATTTATGTTATACAACAAAATAAAACACAAAAGTAAACCTTTCTTTCATCACAACCAACTTCTTCCTAACATATCAACACCTCAAAACCTCTTGGCCTCAATAATATCCCACTTTGGATTTTATTGGAAACCAAGGAACATAAATCATTAAAAAATTATAACTTAAGTAATGGATCACTTATCCAACAATTCTAATACTAAGTGAGTGAACTCATTATAGGAAATAAGAATCATTGAACAATAATACCATGATTTCCATAAATTAGTGATTAAGAACCATTTCTTAATAAACTTTACAACTTCTTTCATGTGCTCCAAACTTCATAAATAATACAAGCTTCTACCTGTACAAAAAATAACTTCCTATATCCACTTCAAAAAACTGTTAAAATAGTTCACACATAATGAAATCATAGCTTTCCCATTTAAAAAAACCCTAAATATATGCTCTCCCTAGATAGGTAAAATGCATACCAATGGAAAAATCTATGTTACATCTTTTCTCCCCCTTAGAAAATATTATCCAAATACAAGATTAAAGAGGTGACAGACATTACATAACTTAGCCTTGAATAGAGTGAGGTTGTACACCCATGATCAACCGTATATTATGAAATGTTTTCTTTGGTAATGGTTTAGAAAATATATCATAAACTTTCTCTATTATAGGAAAAAAACTCCAGATTTAGTTCATTTCTTTCCACATTCTCTTTTATGAAGTGATATTTATTATCAATATTCCTGGAATGAGAATTTTTCACTAGATTCTTAGTGAGATTTATATCACTTTTATTATCATAGCTTAAGAGAAGGGGAAACTTCACATCAACCAACAAATATTCTAGTTGTATATTCATCCATATTAATTATGTTTTAGCTTGAGTGGAAGCTACATACTCATTTTTTATAGTGTTGAGAGTTAATGAATTTTTCTTCTTTATATTCCAACTCAAACATATTTCTCCCAAGAAGAAAACTCCACCAAATGTGAACCATCTATCATCAACATAACCTGCCTAATCAGCATCTATATAACAAAAATGACCAATGTTTCCTATTATTTCATATTTTAATCCAAAATACATTATCCCTTTAATATATCTGATAACTCTTTTTCCATCCATAATATGAGATTCCTTTAGATAACTTTGATATCTGGAACAAAGAGTAGAATTATACACTATATTCGGCCTTTGGTCCATTAGATATAATAGGCTTCCAATCAACTTTCTAAACTTTTTGGGATCAAACTTCTTTCCATGCTTAACTTTTTCCAACTTTGTTCCCACTAATATGGGTGCAAAAATAGGCTTTGAATCTTCCATGTTGAACTTCTTCGGATTTTCCTTAGAATACTTCTCTTAAGATGGGAAAATGTACTTCTTCTTTTGAGATATTTTTAAGACAAGAAAGTATTTCATTTCTCCTAGAATGGGCATTTCAAATAACTTCTCAATCTCCTCAACAAACGTTTCAGACATTTATTCATCAAGCCTTGTGAATATGATATCATCAATATAAACAATCGTAATGAGGGAAGCCTATTGATTTTATATTCTCTATAGGTTATTATCAACTCTTTCTTTCTTGAAATTCAACTTCCTTAAGCAGGTATCCAATTTAGAATACTAACTCTTAAATATTGCTTCAACCCATAAAAAACCTTCTTCAAATTGCACAAAAAAATTATCTTGACCAAGCATGAGGCCATGTGGTTGTTCAATATAAATTTCTTCATCGATCTCTCCATTAAGAAAATCTGAATTGACATACATCTAGAATATCTTATATCTTCGTTGTGCAGAAACAAAAAGAAAAATTCAGATGGTTTCAAGTCTCTCTACTAGGGAAAATGTCTCACCAAAATCTATACCTTCAACTTATGAGTATCCTTTACAAACCATTCATGATTTGTTTCTTATCAATTGACCTTCTTCATTCAACTTGTTTCAAGAATCACATTTTGTTCCAATAAAATTCTTATTTTTTAGTTTGGGTATTATTTCTCATGTATTATTCTTCTCAATCAGATCTAGTTCTTCATTCATTACATAAATCCACTCTTGATACTCCAAAGATTCTTCAACATCTCTTGGATCAACCTGTGAAGATAGGGAACTATGTGAAACTAACCTCGATGTTCTTCTAGTTTGAACTTGTTTCCATTGATCTCCAATGATGTTTCAGACTTCCACCTATTTTCTCAATCTAGGTTGAGATGAATGAGATTGTCCCTCATCACTTAAAATGTCTGAATCAGAATCTTCATTTTTAACATCTCTTATATCTTTACTTTCCTGAGAACCTTTGTTATATTATTCAACAGTAACAACTTCATCTTAACTTTCTCTTATATTTTTAGTTGTTTGTGAAAAATTTCTATCAAAATGTTCCAACACTTTAACATCTTTAGAGTCAATGATATTTCCTATTTCTTTATTGCATCACTGATATCCTCTATGATTTGGAGGATCCAAGAAATATTTCATCAACACCTCTTTAATAAATCTTATCAATATTTTCACCTTCGACTTTAATAACATAGGGACTATCAAATACCTTTAGTTATTTCAAACTTGGGGTTTCTTTTTAATACATCTTGTAAAGATTCATATCAAAGTTTGTACTGTTGAAAAAATGATTATGAATGTGAACAGTGGCTCCAATATCTTGCCTCTAAAAGTATCAAGAAGTATCATGTTCAATCAACATAGTTTGTGCAATCTCAACCAAACTTCTATTTCTTCTTTCTGCAATAATTCTCTATTATGGTGTGTACGGTGAACTAGATTAATGATAAATTTCATTCTTTTCAGAATAATCTCTAAACTTCCCATTTTTGTATTTGGCCACATTATTAGTTTAAATCTTCTTCACGAAATAACCACATTCCTTTTCATCACTTCTCCTAAAACTATGAAACATTTTGAGAGACTTTGACTTATGTTTAAAAAACATAATACATGTGATATGACTGAAAAACATCAATGAAGGAAACAAAGTACTTATATCCATTTGTTGATTTCTTTCTCATGGGTCTGTTTATCAGAATGTATAAGATCCAATGGATGAGTTGAATGTATCTCAACTTTCATAAGCACTGAGTTTGTAATCTTCCCTTTCTGGAATATATAACAACACCAATATCTTCTTCTTATAATTATAGGAATATCATAAATACTTTCTCTCTTTTTCATATTGTTCATATTCCTATGGAAAATATGTCCCAACCTCTTATGTCATAGCTGATTTTATTCTATCTTGCTCAGATAGCATGAACTTTGTACATTGGCAACTTGAAACATGTTTCCCTTAGTTTATCGCCTTCTAGTAACAACTTTACCATATTCAAGACTTTTAAAAATAAATTCATCTCTTTAGAAAAAAACTTCATTTTCATCATCAAAAAGTTGTGAAGCACTTAACAAGTTGTGTTTCATCACATCAACAAATAAGGCACTTTTGGATTTTAACTTTTCTTTTCCAATGGTAACAGATCCAACACCTTCGATTCTAATGGATTTTTCATTTCCTAAAGACATTGTCCCTTATTTATAATCCTTCACATTATTTAACAACTTGAAATATCCAGATATATATGAAGAGCACCCACTATCCAATATCAATATTGTTCTCCTTGTTTAGCTTTGAGAGTAGTTTCAATAACTATGGCCTTTTCCTTGCATTTTTCTTCCTTCATATATGGATTATGAGATTTTGTGTATAAACTTTATTAATCTGGTAACATAACAAGGCATCATTTAGTAATACGTACAGGATGATCACAATATTCACAAAAAGTTTCCATAGGTTGAAATTTATTTTTCAGTTTTCAAACTAGATTTTCCAAGTTGTCTTCTTTGAGTGGGTTGACTCCCCCTCAAACTCTGATGTTAGTTCCTCCTGGATTTATTGTAATGTTCATGATTACACCAGCACATTTTTACCATATGGCCAAAGCCTACACCATACCAATAGTATCCATAAAAAAATAATACTTTCCACTATAACTTACATGCTATAGGGAGTTGATTACCTACTTTCCATTATCTTTATTACTATCTATATTAGCACCTTATTGTGCACCAAAGTTCTGGTATCCCCCTGACATATTCTTCTTCAACATATATTTCTTCTCGATCTTAATGGAGTCACCATTTGTAGCAATTTTTTCTTCAGAATTTGATACCTCAGTAATCTCATAATTTTTTAGTCTTCTTGTTTTGGCTCCATACATGGTCTTATTGAATTTATTCTTCCTCAAAACATTTTTAAACTTATTTTTGATCTCTAAGGATGGTTTTTGTTGATCCTTATGAGGTTTTCACTTCTTAGAACTTTCACCAACTTCAGAAACTGAGTTTTATATGTTTTTTATTCCTCACTCAACTTCAACAAGTTTTTTGTGAAAAAGAACAAATTCTTTCTCCTTCACTTTTAACTTTTTTTAAAGATTTATGTTGAGATTTTTCTCTTTATAAATTAACTTCCTTAGTTCATTAATCTCTTTTAGTAACTTATATTTTTCTTCAAGAACAAATTCTTGTTTTATTATTGAATGGTCTTCTTTCTTCAACTTCTTGTCCTCTCTTAAAAGTTTAAAAATAATTGAGAGATGTTCTCTCAATTATCTTTTAATAGAAAACTCCATCCGAGTCTCCTTGTCATCTTCTTCTTCTTCATAGCTACTGCTTTCATTACTGGTGAACTTCTCATCATTTCCTTTTGTAATAAGTAATTTTTCAATAGCATCATCACTAGATTTTTTAGTTTCCACTTCACTATCATCATCTCCCTCATAGTTAGACAATAAGTTTTTCTTTTTGTATTTAGATAACTTATTATCCTTTCCCTTTGAATATGAATTCTATTCTTATACCTTCTTCTTCATAGATCTTCTTGATCTTCTATCTTCTTCATCACTATCTTTATATTCCTTTAATATGGGAAAATTTGTAGCAAAGTGTCCAATGGCTTCACATCCAAAGCACTTCAATGGTTACATTTATTTATACCTCCTTGTGCCTATTTTTACCTTTATAAAAAACAAATACATGAATTCATAAAAAAATTACTAATCTCGTATTTGGTGTTGGAGTCACTGAATTCTTCCTTGGGAAATTTCTTAGACTTTCCTTGTTTTGCAGCTTTGAAATGGATTTCCCAATCAAACTTTTCTTTATTCTTGATATCCTTTTCTCTTATCATTTCATAAGTGATGAGAATACTTTGTGGATAATCTAGATAAAGAGTTTTAGGATCACTATCTTCTAAACATGATACCTTGGCATCAAATTTATCTGAAATAATTCATATAATCATTTCAATAGCCTCTAAATCATCCAACTTCTCACCCAAAAAAATATTATGGTGCTTATAATGTAATTAACTACTATAAAGAAGTCACCAACATATTCATATTCACCCATTTTAAGATCTTCTCAATTTAATCTCCAGATCTGTAACTTTTCTTTTTTCACTTTTTTATTTACTTTATAAATGTTCTTCAACTAATCTCATATTCTTTTAGTTGTTCCAATACCTTTAACCCTCAGAAATTCACTTTCTAAGAGTGAGGAAAGTATAACATTTTTGTCTCACTAATCATTCTCCTAATTCTTCTTATCAACGGCTGTTAAAGGATCACCCTCAACAGGAGAAGGAAATCATTTGTATCACCTTCTAGTACTTCATAGTCCATAAATATATGGTAACATTTTTTCCTTATTGATATGATGATTCTTTACATAAAATATAAGTATCCCCTTACTATTGAAAGAGTTCTAAATATCTAGGACAACCTTCCTTTTATTCAAATTTAAGCAAAGAGTCAACAAAGAGAACCAAAGTTCTAATACTAATTGAAAGGATCAATCGGGATCAATGTGATCACTGAGAGGGGGGGAAATGAGAGTTAAACAATGGGGTGATTATGTGTAACAAATGTACATCCACACAGAGACAAGTGTAAATACAAAATAAAGCAATAAAAAGTCATTTCACACATAATTTTGGCATAATATAATCAATGAAGTAGTCTTATAACCCAATGAAGGAAAATTGAGTTAAGAAACTTCTTACCTCGCGTTATCCTTTAGTTGAGAACTCTTTAACCTCCTGTATAGTGGTTTTAAACAAGTTATTAACTTATACTAGAGTCATATTAATATTTATAATATCATATATGATCCTTTTATAACATCTTATTACTAATTTGTTGATAATATTTTGTTGTCACTATTGTTTCAAGGGTTAATTACCTTGTTTTCTCATGCATATTTTGTCATGAAAGTTAAGGATCTTGAAAATAAGATATAGTTACATAATCTTCAAAATGATATTAATGTTATAAATATCAATTTTTTATTAGATAAATATTTATAACCATTATTTAATTTTGAACATGGAGAATGAATCACATCGTTTCGTGGAGACGGTAAGTTGTACGTACGCATGAGTGACGTAACCATTTTCTTAACGAGTTAAAGGGTTAAGAATTGGATTGTATATTAATTTTATAGAATCAATATCATGTCATATATATCACATATATTCATTAAATTTATACTTTATTAGCTTTCATGTAAAGCATTAGTGAAAAATGAATCACATCGCTTCACGAGGCGGTAGTCCTTCGTATATACGAATGACGTTATCGTATTCTCTACGGAATGGAAAGTAAAAAAAGGTATGTATGATATTATAATTCCATAAGTATAATTATATCATAAATACCATATATAAACATTAGATGCATCATTATATCTAGCTGTGAGAAGCGGTGATGAAAAATGAATTATGTTGGTTCGTGAGGCGGTAGTCCGTCATACACATGATCAATGGTTTTGTTTCCCATTTGAGGGATGAGGAGATGGTTGTAGGTTATGAACTTAACATAAAAACATTTCAGTATATGGAATATATAGAGGTTATTATATCAGCATTTTTTAATAATATTTTAAGGAGGTGGAAGAATAAATAAAATAAAATGCCCAGTTAAGGATGTTTCCTCTTCTTTAGATAACTTCTTTTGGTTTTCACCAAAGGTCATCCTAAGTTGACTTTATACCAAACCCGGCTTCTAGGATTATGGGAGAGATGTAAGAAAATTATTTGGATAGGTATTGGATGAACCAATGGGTCCTGGAAGTATGGAAAGAAAGGAAAAGGGGGTGGTCTTCTATAAATGAGGAAGAGGACACACTTGGAATTTTTTTAAAAGAAAGAATTTCATCAATGTTTTTCTCATGGAATAAGGCTCCAAAATGAACCATTTTAGAACCTTATAAGAGATAAGTTCTAAATATGATAATCAAATACGAATTATAAATGTTTTTTATCACTTTTAACCCTTATATTTTTAGTTTAACCTATCGATAAACCTATTTTTACCTTAACCGCGATAAATAATTTTTACTGTTTTCACTATTCATTATGATCAAAAATTAAATAAACCTTATTAGATGATAAAAATTATAATTATTCTAAATATGGAGTCCATTTTTTCAAATTCAACTCACAGAAGTGTTAGAATTTAATTTAAAATTGAACCTGCAGATGTGTCGAAAAAAACAGTTTTTCAAAAAATGCATTTTTTAAGGAAAAAATGATCTCATGTTAACTATATGACAAGTAATTATAATTAGATAAATTTCATTTAATATTTATAGATAATATATATATATATATCATTTAAATAATTCCTCATTAGGGTTTATTTTAATCATTTAAAATGGATAAATATCATATATTTTAAAACAATTTACGGGAAAAAACTGTTTTAAAGCCTAAAAATAAACATATACTAAAACCTAATATAAAGATGATTTAAATGTAATTAATTGGATATAATATATATAAATATTACTAATGATAATTTTCAAATCAAATTAAAATAATAATGGTACATGATTTATTAAAAAGAAATTATAAAATCGATATTTTTCACTATTCACTGAAAATTTAATATTTTCTGAAAAAACCCAAAATTTTACCATAAGTTAATATCAATATTATGATTTCCAAAATGATGTTCATTTTGTAAAATAAATTTTCTAAATTTGGTAAAGATCAATTTTAAATTATGTGCACAATGTAACGCCTTGATATTTTTATGAAATATTTCTCTTTAAATAATTTGATTTCTTCGACAATTTACATTACATGCAACAGTGAGTTTAAACGAATCTCGTAACATTATTAAAATATTATGTCATTTATCACCTAGATTTAAGATTGGTAGGTATTAATATTAATAATTAAATTATGAAAAATATGTGGTCTATACATTTAAAAAGTAAAATCATGATTAGAATTAAAAGCAAAAAGTTATTTTCAAATAAATGTAACGTTTTTCTTTAAAAAATTGTTTAAGCATGCAATGAGT
This sequence comes from Viscum album, assembly GCA_963277665.1. Taxonomy (NCBI): domain Eukaryota; kingdom Viridiplantae; phylum Streptophyta; class Magnoliopsida; order Santalales; family Viscaceae; genus Viscum; species Viscum album. The sequence continues at coordinate 1,256,885,037 of OY728153.1, read as the reverse complement.
TTTATATCAATATATTAATCCATATTGGTGAATTATTTTAATGAAGTGTATATATTATTTACTTGATCAAAGGTTTTAAACATTCAATAAATACTTTTCTAAGCATAGGATAATAATAAATACAGTTTTATACCTAAAAATATATTTTTCCCAAAAAACAGTTTTTGTCACATTTTGCACACTTTAAAAGTAATTTTTGTTATTTATATGTATTGAATTAGATAAAATGAATTAAATATTTATAATTAGGCTGATCAAATTTGGTGATTGGGCCCCCTTTTATTTTTTCAATATGAATAGTAACCATGGTAAAATTTATCACCTCGATAAAGGGTAAATCGGGTTTATCTAGGTCAAAACTAAGTGATAAGAGCATAATTATTCATCCTAATTATTATTTAATGAATGAAATTAGACCCTTAACACCTAAGGTTCTAAATTGAGTTATTTAATGGACATTTGTCCATGAAAATGACATATATTATTTAAACCAAATGAAGTGACAAAATATCACTCTCTTGGTTTTAAATATCATTTATGTGTTCACATAGGGAAAAATTAGTTATGAAAGAATATTAATAATAATTTTTGGGTAATGAAATTATATTCATGTTGATAATTTAGTTATAATTTTTATGAATTAAATAATTACCTTAAATACTTACACAACACTTATATAGTAATTATTCAATTAATAGAAAAATCAAATAAATGATATTTAAAATATTAAAAGTAACATAATTTGAGATATTTAAGGTGATCCATGATTTATATAGATAACCATGACATGTTTAGGATATAATAAAATAGTTATCTTGAATTTGAATTGTTTTCTTGATGCTTTTAATGTCAAAATAATGAATAGTATCAAAATTAAAAATAATGATATTTTATGGGATTAATATTTTATTAAATTATTTAAAAATCAAAAAAATATTAAATAAACACACAAGGGAGATAAGATGTGGTTGAAAATGTCATCCTCTATGCATTTATATTCTATTTGGAAGCATTTGTCTCTAGAATAGTCTTGTTATATTTTAATCTTTTTGGAAATTCCAAAAGTACCTCTCACCTCAATTATAAAAAAATCTCATTCAGTTCATTACAACACTTTGAATCTTCTAGATCAACCATACTCCATCAAATTAATTTCTCCACTTCTCAAGCCACATTCTAAAGGTGCTGGTCTTCTCAAAAGACCAACCCTAGAGCCCTTTAGAGGATATCTAAAAGAGTCTGTTCGAAGAAGAGGTAACCGCTCTAACCGATCACTTTCTTTTCCTACCCTTTTTTCCCTCCTATAAATCTATGATGTTCATCATAAAATAATAAATAAAATATCCTCAATATTATAAAATGTTATTATGATTATGAAAACACCATTATACACCCTCTTTCCCATCAAATAAGAATTAAATGTATCGCTCATAAGTACATACGACTTACCGTCTCCATAAATGGTGTAATTCATTCTTTGATTTCTGCTTTTTATGAATGATTATAAATATGTATATAATGAATATATATGATTATTATATCATGATTAACATTAAGTAATGATGGGATCATGATCAAACTATAAGGATCGGGACTACCAAACCAAAGCATGCTTGGAAAACAAAGCAGTTATCACCCAGAACAATGAGTTTAATAAAAAATTATTAATAAATAGGTGATAATATGTTATAAATAAATAACACATGGTATGATATATATGTGTGTGTGTGTGTGTGTGTGGTTATGGAATACATGTATAATAAATCTATACTTATTATATAGGAGGTTTGAATATGAAAAGGGAAAGGGGAGACTTGAGGTAAGGTATTATTTCAAAATCTCATCATTATTCAGGATTATTTATGTTCAAGTCTCCACTAGAAAATATTTCTCTTCCATGTCCATCTATTCTAAAAATGTTTTCAATTTTTTTTTACTATTCTACTACAATTGTTTAAAATCATATATAATAATGATGATATTTTTTAAAAGTTGCAAAATTATGAAGGAAAAATTTTCTTTGAAAAGAACCTTGTAAGCTTGTAAAGGAAACTTCAAAACATTAAGGTGTCATGACGGCAGGAAAATCTATGCATGTCGTATATGTTAAAAAAACATTTCTTCCATATTTTTTTTAGAAAAGTAACAAATAACAAAATAAAAAGGATATTTTCCTCAATAATTATTTCAAGTGATCTTTCAAAATCATTTTTCGTCTAAGATAACATTATTTGATGTTACCTATGCTTTACTAGGGATATAATCCTTATTCTTTCTCTAGTTAGTTTATGTTTATAATGACATGATGTTTATAAAACCTGTTTCTTTTTAACGGGTTATGCTATGATAAAATGTTTATGAAACTCATTTATTTTCATGGGTTTTGGTATGATTTATGTTTTTGTGGTACACATATGTATGGTTTTCATTATGTAATGGGTGGGATCTGTATCTCCCTCTAATTCATTGGGTAAAGAATGATATCTCGTGAGATAAATAGGGCTTGAATGGGGATTAAACTCAATTCAGTAAGGGAATTTGTCCACCATGATAGTCTTAGGAGTGGTACCTTAACTACTACGATAGTTTAGGGATTGAACTCATCCCACTATGATAGCCTTGGAAAAGAGTCTTGACGACTATGAAAATGATTTTCTATGCTTATGTGCAAGGCAAAATTTTATGTCTTGTGTCAATGTTACTCTCTCATGGCTCATGTTCCATTATGATTCATATCTTATGAACTGTCAAGATTTATTCTATGACTCAAGATGATGATTTTTGATATACAGGGTATAATATTCAAATGTTATATTCATGTTATTATGTCCTTATGCTCATGTTATGCTTATGTAATCATTGATATCTCCCTTGTTTACCCTTTTTGGGCATCTGAGCTCACTCTTTTCTCATGTTTCCTTTACCTATAATATAAAGAACAGTATTAAGTATGATATTCCAAAAAGGGTGCTGGTTGTGAAGAAATAAGTGGGAGATGATGTAGATATTTTATGAACTAGTTTTTTATGTTTCCAAGTATCCAAACTTATTATACATTTATGATTATCAGGCGTGTGTTTTTGTAATGTAATGAATATTCATCTAAAAATATGTAATATCTATGTATGAAAATCTTGGGCCGCTATATGCAAAGTGAAAATAAACTTCCTTTTAGAAAAATGCAATTTTTCAGAAAACATTTTTTTTCTTTCAAATGGTTCTTATTTTATTTCTAATTAGTAGATAATCATTAAATTTACCATATTATTTTCATAATTTAGTCAGTCTTATTCATACCCGCCAACTTAACAATTAGGTTATAATAGTCATGTGTAAATAATAATATTTTAATAGAATATCATGTTTCGTTTAAACCCGGTGTTGCATGCATCATAATCTATTGAAGAGATTGGATTTATTTAACAAGAAATCTATCATAAAGTCTCTGGGTATTACATTCTCCTATAAGCTTAGTGTTGCGTGTCATATACGCTATCGAACATGATGTTACTCTTTTAAAATTTTGAGGTGTTACAAGCATTGTTGTCTCTTAGGCGCTACACATATTCAATAAACTCTATCGTCTCTTAGGAGTAACTTACAATAGTTAACTTCATCATCTCTTAGGAGTAACTTACAATCATTAACTATGTCACTTGACCCACTACATTGGAGGGTTGTGGCGGACTCATCTATCCATGTGTTATAATAGAAACATGCATCAATCATCCATACATATGTCCAAGTACCATAGAATGAACAATACATTTAGAATTTTGCACTTTTCAATATAACACCCCTGAAAACAATCATCGTTTTTTTAGCTTGATTAGCTCATGGAAAATAAATGGGTTCCATAAAAATCTCTTTAAAACAATCATAAGTCATCCAAAGAAAAAATAAGGATGGTATCATTAGAACATATCCTCATTGAAGTATAGGAAAACAATAAAGGATATTTCCATAGATGAAAAATAAGTTTAAACAAACATTTTAGACATTAATTTTAAAATAAAGAAAATATCATTTTCTTTTGATAACATTTAAAATAAAAATTCCAATAATATTAAGAAATAGATTTTCTTTAAAAATAACCACAGAAAATTGTGAATGAAACTTCAAAGAAAATAATAGTTATGAGGGAAAGATAAGCCATTGATTTGGTAAATGTTAAAATAAAGACCCATTTCACACTTTCGGTAAAAAAACAAAAATACCCTATGTGGAAAAAGATAAAAATATTTCATTTAAAACTTTGTAAATAAATTAAAATATAGTTAAAAATTACTTTGAACAATCATTTCTTCATAAAAAATAACATTCTTGAAAACATTTTAAAGATCATGGATATGAAAGAGAAAAGATTCCTGACCAAAAAGAGAAATAAGATCATTTTTTCTTTAAGAATGTTCTTTTGGTCTCTTTAAGTACCAAAGAGAGGAAAATGAAATGAAATCATATAAACCTCATAAATAACCAAAGGAGAAGAATAGATATGTGGTTCAAGAAATTAATATCATATAATTTCCCCGAAATAAATCTTAAACATGGACAATCCCAAAAAGAAGTGAGATTGTAACATAAAACCTTTACTACTTTGATAACTTTCAAATCAAAAATACATTTATAGAAAGGATGTTGAATGGATCTGTATATCCCATTAATTAAAAGTGATAATATGTCAATATTCATTCATGGGAAAATAAGTATACAATATAAAATAAAACATGGTGCATAACATGATTTATGTCTCAAAGAATTGAAATTGAGACCATGAAAACCCTTGCAACTTTTATAACATTTGAATCAATATCTAATGAAAGAGATAACTTCAAAGGAACTTTAAATATCATGATTAAAGATTAATTCATGATATCATATTTAAATCGACAGTTTATACATCTTATAAAGGGAAGTAGGTGCATAATATGAGACATGTTTTAAAGAAACAATATTGAGACGAATAATCCTTACAAAGATTGTATCACTGAAGTGAGAATTAATCATCAAGGTGATTATGTGTAACAATTTTAAAACAACACAAAATAAGTGAAAATACAATATAATATAATCATATTTCATTCCACACAAAATCAAGGAATGATATAGTAAATTAAGTAGAAGTATAACCTAAATAATTGAAATTGAGTTAAGAAACCTCTTATCTTGAATCTGGACTTATAATTTATGTCCTTTAAATCATATATAATAAAAATATATTAATTATTTAATTGTTTAATAACATTTTATAGGTTTATTACTTTATCATTAAACAATTTATTTCGATTATTTCAATGAAATGTTTAATTACTTAATCGGTTAAATCCATATTGGGTGTTTTGAGGATGTTCGGTTCATAATTGGGAAATGGATTTGTTAAGTTGGTCGTGGTCAAATGGGTCATTGTTCGATCATCTCTAGAATAATAATCATGACATAATTATCAATTTTATACATCAAATACAATTTTAGATCTATCCATGAAAATCGGTCACAAAAAACAAAATACATTGGCTCGTGAGATAGTAGTTTGCACATACACACAAGTGATGTTTTTACTTTTCATTGGATGAAAAATAAAGAAATAAAATAAAATTGTATCTTTCCAGAATCAATATTATGTTATAAAAATAAAATACTTTCATTAAAATCATCCTCATGATCATCCATGAGGAGTGATTTTTGAAAAATGAAATACATCGTTACATGGAGACGGTAGTTCGTATGTACGCACGAACAATGGTTTCATTTCTTATTTGATGGAAAAGGAGACGAATATGGTTATTCCATTAATACAATAACATCTCATTATATAGGATATACTGATGTTATTATATTATAGTGGTTAGGATGGAAAAGTAGGTAGAAGAAGTAAAATGAAAACGCTCAGTTAAGAAGATTACCTCCTCTTTGAAGAACATCTTTTAGATATGTCATTAAGGACCCTAGGTGTAACACCCTGATATTTTATGAAATATTTTTTTTCAAATAAATTTAATTTTTTTGATATTTTTAATTATGATGAACACTGAGTTTAGCTTTCTTTACATGTAACACTAAATTTAACTTGTGTTACACGCAACACCTAGTTTAAACGAAACGCGGCATACTATTAAAATATTATTATTTGATATGATGGTTATCACCTAACTATTAGAATGGAAGGTATGAATAATATTGACTAAATTATTAAAATATATGGTCTCACATGTATATAAAAGAAATTATTTGGTGACCAATTAATTATAAATAAAAATAAGAATCATTTGAAAATAAAGAAAATCTTTTTCTGAAAAATTATTTTTATGTGCAAAAATGTGTTTTACATCAAACAAATCATTTTTGGTGAATGATATTAATAAAATATACATATATTATATATTCAATATAATATTTAACATTCAGCTTATGTGTTTTCTAAGTAGGAGAAAACGTAAATCCAATTTTACACTAAAAAGTGTATTTTTCATAAAAATAGTTTAATTTCATTTTGAACACCTTTTTAAAATTAATTTTTGACACTTTTAGAAAATTTATTTGAAAAAAAAATCATTTTTGAAATCAGAATATCAAAATTATCTTAGGGTGAAGTTTTTATAATTTTCTAAGAAGATAAATTTTTCGATAAATAGTGAAAAATACTGGTTTTTGTAAAGAATTTTCAATCCTTTTAAAGCTTTTCAAAACTTAAAAAAATTGTTTCAATATGATTTTAAAAGTAAAATTAGTTCAATTATATCTCTATTAATACAATTTAGGTCATTAAGATTAATTTTATATCGAATTTTGATATAAAAACTTTTAAAAAAATTGAAGATTTTCTCAAGGAAAACCGATTTTTCGTCACGTTTGCAGGTTTAATTTTAAACTAAATTTTATCATTTTAGTGAGTTGAATTTGGAAAAATTAATTATATATTTTTAATAAGAATAATTTTTATTATCTAATAATGTCAATTTAATTTTGACCATAATGAATAGTAAAAGTAGTAAAAATTATTTCTCGTGATTAAGGTAAAAATGGTTTTACTGGAGGGGTTAAACTAAAAAGATAAGAGTTAAAAATGACACAATACTTGTCAAACACCAATTAAATTTTCATATTTAGACCTTGTCATCTCTAAGGTTCGATAATGGAACATTTTAGAGCCTTGCGGTGTGAAAAAAATTTAGGTACATCTTTTTTTTTCAAAAATTACAAGTGTCACTTATCTCACTTATAAAAATCCAACCACTCTCCTCTGTTCTTCATACTTCCAAAACTCATTGGTTCACCCAAGACCAACCAAAATCACTTCCATACTTCCCTCCATTCATCCTAAAAGCCTTGGTTTGGTCAGAAATCCAACCTAGGAAGGGATTTGGTGCAAACCAAAAGAAGATGTCTGAAGAAGAGGTAACGTCGTTAACTGAGAACTTTATGTTATTCCTTCATTCACCTCCTTCAAATATTATTAAAACAAGATGATATATTATACTCGGTTTCTTCCATTTAATTGTATGTTTTTATGATAAGGTAATGACCTACAACCATCGCCTCCTCCCACAAATGGGAAAAGAAACCATTGATCGTGTGTACGGCGGACTACTGCTTCATGAACCGACGTAATTCATTTTTCATCATCGCTTCTCACGACTTGGTATAATAATGTATTTAATATTTATATATGATATTTATGATATAATTATACCTCTAGAATTATAAAATCAAATATACCTTCTTAATTTCCATTTTGTAGAGAATATGATAATGTCGCTCATGTGTACGGTGGACTATCGCCTTGCGAAGCGATGTGATTCGTTTTTCACTAACACTTTACATGGAAGGTAAAAAATGATAAATTTAAGAAATATATGGGATATATATGACATGATGTTAATTATATACAATTAATATACCATCAATCTCCTTACCCTTTCACCTGTTAAGGAAATGATAACGTTGTTCGTTCGTACATATGGTCTATCATCTCCACAAAACGATATGATTCATTATCTATGTTCAAAATTCAATAATGATTCTAAAGATGTATCTAATGAAAAAGAAATATATTTTTAACATTAATATCATTCTGCGGATGATGGAACTATAACCTATGTTCAAGATCTGTAACTTTTATGATGAAATGTGAAGAAAAAAACAAGGTAATTAACACTCAAAACAGTAGTGATAATGATTGATTATTAACGAATGGGTAATAAGATGTTATAAAAGGATCATATAAGATATAATAAATAATAATATGATTATGATATAAGTTAATAACATGTTTAAAAAAATTATACAGGAGGTTAAAGAGTGCTCAACTAAATGGAAGCATGAGGTAGGGGTTTCTTAACTCAATTTTCATTCATTGGGTTATATGTCTACTTCGTTGATTATATTGTGTCAAGATTATGTGTGAAATGATTTTTGATTTATTTACGTTGTATTTCAACTTGTCATTGTGGGGATCTAAATTTTTTACACATAATCACCTCATTGATTATCTCTCACCTCAATGATATGAATTTTGTAAGGGTTTCATCTCAAACATCCTTCTTTGAGACACGTGTTTTTTATGCATATAATTTCTTTTAAATGGTGTATATATTTCCCCTTTACATACTATATCACGAATCCTTCCTACATCATGATATTTTAATTTACAATTCATCTACTTCATTCATGGGAAGTTATGATTCAAAAGTTACCAAAGTGGTTAGCGTTTATGTTTCAATCTCATTTTATTTGGGATTGCTTATGTTTGAATTTCCATTAAAGGAAATTATTTGATCGTTTTCTAATAAACCCCTTCCATTTTCTTCTCCTATGGTTATTCAAAAAGTCTTCAAGTAAAAGTAAAGTTTCCCTCTATTTGGTACTTAAAATGATTAAGAAAATATTTTTAAGAAAACCTGACTTCATTTCTCTCATCGGTCGAAAATATTTCTTCTTCCAAATCCATGTTTTCTAAAAAAATCAAAAATGTTTTACTATAATTATTTAAATTCATTTTTACCCTTAGTTGGATTTTAAAAAAAATAAAATGAATCTTCCTGTCATTTTCCGAATAATGTACTTTTTAAATTTTCTTACAAAAAATGTGAAAGGAATATTTTTTAATGTATTCATCATGAATAAAATTCTCCCGCCGTCATGGCCACTCAATATTTTAAAGCTTACTTTTTAAGTTTCAAATGTTATTTTCAAAAAAAATGTTTTTTTTAATGTTTGAGAAAGTTTTAGATTTTAAATAACTACTTTCAAGATAGAAAAAATATTTTCCTTAAGAAATGTTCAAAGTGATCTTTCAAACTTATTTTCCGATGACATCTTTTGATGTTACTCAAAGTGAAAAGGTTATTTTCCTTAAGATTTTTTTTAAAGAATTTTCATCAATGACAACAACCTTTTCTGTTATGAATTGCTTCTAAATTAGTTATATATGTCTCTCACATATATACTTAATTTATTCCCACTTTGATGAAGTAATACATGTATTATGATCATTTCTCATATGTCTTCATTATGAGATTTTCTTTGTATATGATATGAAGCAAGATTATGCAACTCATTTTCTTTACATGGGTAATTCTTATGTTGTGTATTATGATTGATTTGCTTTATATGGCACACATAGATCATGAACATAATATTATAGGTGCGTCCAAGTAGCGTTCCAATGCATTGAGTAAAGTTTTCGTCTCATGAGGCGTCATGTATGGGATTAGGGAGCAAATCTAATCCATTATGGGACTTTGTCCACCATGTGATATTGTCTAGAAAATTAACCTTGACTCGTGTTTATGTCAAGTTATATGTTGTTGTCACATTTCCTATGATGTCATGATCTTATGATACCATGTTCTTTACGTTATGTTTCCATGTGATTACTCATGTGACTTCTCTTTTATGATATCATGTTATACCTTTGACTCACATGATATGTTTCCTTATAATGTTTATTCTATTACTAGGATTTTTAGTTCACCCCTTTCTTTACATATTCTCCAGGTTATCTAATGAAAATTTTGAAGCTCAAATAGATTTTAGGAGCTCACTATTGAAAATAAAATAAGGATATCATGTTTTATGTATTAAGAACCTAATCTTCCAAAGACACTAGACTTTTATAATCCTTATGTTGTAATTATTGGATATTCATATTTAAGAATCGTGTAATAATATGTGTAAAAGGCTTGGAACTCCATACTAGGGATAGTCTTTTAGGATCTCAAATGGATTTTAGGAGATCACTATTGAAAATAAAATAAAGATGTCATGTTTTATGTATTAAGAACCTAGTCTTCCAAAGACATTAGGCCTTTACGATCCTTGTGTTATAATTATTGGATATTTATATTTAAGAATCATATAATAATATGTGTAAAAGGCTTGGGTCGCTATACTAGATATATTCTTTTAAGAATACCATAACATCTAGAATTTATATAATGAGTTTAAGAATGAGTTTTTTCAAGGTTTGGTCAAGCTAAGTGACTCAAGAAGTGTGAGTAAGAGAGGAGAGGTGGTGTTCTTTTATAAGTGACAATATAGCTCCCATAGAATTACTTAAAGTATTAAATTAATATAAATTAATTTTCATGTTAAAGTGGAACCAAATTGATATATTTAGAATCTATAATGAAGATAATTCAAAAATCCTCTCATCCAGTAAAATTTAGAGATGTTTTGGTGATATTGTAACTCTTATCTCTTAGTTTTAGCCCTCGTTAACACTATTTAATGATTACCATGATAACTAATTTTTTACACATTAAGGGTCAAGAAAGTTACTATAAAAGGACTAGTTACCCATAAGTGCACAATGGTTGATATTATCAATCATATCCAATTCACTTGGACAAATATAGGATTTTTATGAGTTTTAAATCATTTAATAAAATATTGTTTAACATAAAATGTCATTAAAGATTTTTTTGGGGACTTTCACATAATTAACTTTAAAAATATATATATAAATACAGTAATTTAGTTTGAATATAAACTTTTAAAACATCACTAATAAAAAATATTTATCTATAAAGTTCATGGAAAACCATAACTCATCCAAAAAATATTAATTTTAAAGTTTTTAATATCATTTACTTGATTTTTCTACTACTTTCACAAGCACTATGTCGATGTTTCATAATCATTTTAAGGTAATTATTTCATCACTAAAAATTAAAAATAAATCTTCATCATGTAAAAAATGTATTCAAATTCAAAAAAATATTGTGTCCTCACAATTTGATCTCGATCTTGGTAATATAAGGTTTTAATATTTGAAAATCTCTTTGTTGAAAATCAACATTATAAAAATGGTTAATAAAACTTCCTCTTAAAAAGAGGGAAATGGAAATATGAAGTTCATCAATAATAGCACAAAACTAGATTTTCAAATAAGATAATATTAGCGGGAAGTGAAAATATGAGCATGAAAGAGAAAGGTAATGTCCGGATAATGATAGTAGAGTGATAGAGAATGTGATCATGAAAAAATTAATGACCACAAAATACTGAATTTATAAAAGAGAAAGAAGGCCATCAATTCCTTAGAAATGATTATAAAAAAGATAATATTTTTAATTTATGAGGGATTATTTTATTATCCTAACTAAGAAAATTGGAAAATATGCTTATTTGATTTTATTCAAATCCATTAACGCAATTTCATCATTTGGTTGCATGTTTTAATTAACTTCCACCTCTATCTCATCCCATATTCCAAGTGATGGGTATCCAAAATGAATCTTTCTTATGCCTAAAGCATCAAAATTTAATATATCATAGGATCTAGACAAGGATAAAAAGATAATTATCCTTTACTAAATCCAAAATAGTTAGCCCAAGGTATGATAATACCCAAAATGAATAAACCTTCATATGAAAAAATAATACATTTTACTCCAAAATTTCCATAATAACACCAAAGGTTTACCTTAGATCATTCTATAAATAATTAACCATATATCTCAATTAAAGTCAATAACGTCAACCTTAAAAGAACGTTTTGACCACAAAAGTCGTCTCATGTCTTTCAACTTACATCCCCAAAAATGTAATGGGGTTCTTCTAAAATAATCCTTCACATTAAACCTAAGGGTTATATATACATCAACCCAATAAAAAGTCACCCAAAAGATAACTAAACGCCTTAAAATCTTATCACATAAAACCTAAAAGGGGGTTTCATCATGACCCCCACTCTCCATAAGGTGTACCCCTCTTGGGCCAGTAATGGGATAAGAGATATAGTGACCCCCGAGTCCAACCTCCAGTAGGCCCTGGGTTGGCGACTAGCACCGAAGGTATAATAAACACTCAGATGTGATGCATTACCCTCTAAAAGAACACATACAGAAGAGATAGATAAGATACACACCAACCAACTCCTGTTCAAACTACAATATAAAATAAAACTCAAGTACATAAATGTAATGTCATGCAAGAACCACTACAATTGAAAGGGAAAACTGCAAGTACCAAAAGAAAGTAAAGACGACAACAATTACGAAGCCTAAACAGCTCCCGCAAAACCCCCCAAGATAGTAGTAACAAGCCTGATCTCCAACCTGCTCCAACTAACTTGAAAAACAATTTATATATACGTAGGGTGAGTATAACAGTATACTCAGTATGATCCTCCCAGGAGCCTCTAATTCAAAAGGTAAAGAAAGTGTGCTAATGTACAGTGAACAACAAGTGAAACTAACTCGTCACCTAAACATGTATACTAAGTTCTCAGTCTCATCATGACTACTCTCACCAAGTATCACATACAAGAGCATATAATATAATAAAGAATATCAATGATACCCCGCTACCATTTATCCACTGGTTTGTCACTCTGCCCCAATGTCACGCGTCTTGAGCATCCCTCTCCAAAAAGGCTAGCCCGCAAACACCTGTGAGAAGCACCACAACATGTACCTCATGCAGCACACCACCACGCCCATCTAACCAAAAGTAACCAGGTAGTTTCTTGGATCCACCACAACATACACCTCGTGTATCATATATCGGGTATTATACCTCAAGTCATCTCAGACCATACATCGAGTAAGGATCCTCAAGTCATCACAGCCTATACATGTTATACCTATAGTAGTCCTTAAGAAACCATATCCAGAATACATGTGTGAAATAACCACAAGTCATTACATCCCTCTACACACATATATGGAGAAAACTAACCAACGTGCATACCATCATAAGTAATTACCAAGAGAAGAGAGTGGGGCCAAAGGAGGTAGTCATTCATCCATCCTCCCACCAGGATGTTGGGGAAAACACCCCCCCCCCCCTCAAGGGCTAAGAATCATCGGGGTGTCAGTTGCCCTAACTGACAGGGTGGAGTAGAGTATAGAAACACAAAAAGTAAATGATATAATATAGCTCACAACCACACTATGGGAATATCCTAATCTCATACTCAACTGTAGCTAATGTCTCTCGGACTCCCGGCTATCACTGCTAAGATCAGATATCCTATAAGCACACAACCATTTAAAGAGCTGCATTAAGTTATCTTATTCCTTTTCATCAGTTTCACTTTATGTTAATTAATTATTTAACCATTAATTAACCATTAACAATTTCCACATTACATTTCATTATCATTTCAACAAAGATCCATGCCCTCCAGACATAAGAAAACAAGTTTGCGACTTCTCATAATTTCAACCTTAGCATTACATCCCAACAAGTTCCAACCCCATGAGTTGAACATTTATTCATTTATTAACAATATTACTTTCCATATTACCAGGTATTCTAAGAAAACATTCTAAGCTACAAAACATAAGGAACTGAACCCAGTGAGTAGGTGAACTACTCGTCGAGTCTTCGCCACCTACAGTAGGAGCGTAGACTCATCTAACTTTAAGAAGCTAAACACAGAAAGCACATGGCATACCCCGCATGTCTTCGCCTCTCTTGGAAGGAGAGTAACCAAAACCATCTGCCTCAAGCAGTGGGGAAAGGAAAGAAGACAAACAACAACATGGTCGTCGGCCAAGCAACTGATTCAAATAAGCATCCAGCTTTCATATCAACGGGTAAGCCCAGCTTCAACCCGTTCTGCCATCTCTGGTGTCCTCCCCGACACTCACATGCATATACCGATGTATCTTGTCACTCCATGCATCAATTGATGTCACGACAACCAGGCCTCCCTACCCATTATACCACAGTATCCCTATAGGCTCATCCATCCCAGGCTCACAACACATTCGGGCTTCCCCGCCGCGCATACCACAACAGTCCTCCAGCCTCAGTCATCACGGGCTCACAACACATCACAAGCAGCAGGAAACAAACATAGCAATGGGTCTCTTGGCCCTAAAACAATGCATTCATCCTTTACACACAACGAGCTCTCATGACTCCAAAGCACCAAGGCATATGGCCTTTATAAGCAAGCGGACAACTCAAGCCCTACGAAGGCATTATCTTTTATGACATAATCGGTTCTTATTCCATCTTGAATTAACCTATTCATTATTCACATGCTCCAACTATGGGCAACCTAAGCAACAAGCTACCCCAAGCTATCACAAATTAATTAAACAATTAATTTAACATGCTTTTAATTCCTTTATCAACTAGCATCATCATGTTTTGGATTCATTAACCAATTCAATTAAACATGCACACTTGCATCAATTTGATTATCATCAAATTACAACAACCGGATTTATTAAACATGCCTCTTAAATTCCTTTATCCAATTAATTATCAATTAATTCCGGCTTTACATTCTTTACCAATTTCCATCAAGAACAACATTATAATCCAATCAAGGCATAGATATCACACTATCTAGCAAATCAAGAGACAAATCATTATCACGGTACAAAATAGCAACATCATTATACGATTGATGTCAATTCTTTAATCTGGTTCAAATAATTATTAGGTCAATTTCATTGTGATCCAAGGGGATAAATCATGTTAACTCTATGATTGCACGTAATTAAATAGAGAAGCGATGAATCTCCTACCTCAAAAAGTCGTCGACATTCTTCTCACGAGAACAGACCATGCAACAGATCTCTGATCACCCCTTCTGCAAGAATTGCATCCACCTGAGAACACCGCGGCACAACCGCACCAACAACAACCAAGAGAAACCTCATTAGAACCATGGGTTAGCAAATGCCATAGCACTGCGAGAAGATACAAGAGGAAATGAGATCACACCAGGAGAAACTGCTAGAAAATGAAGGAATAACGCACCTTGGATCACCAAAGATCACCATGGATCGAAGATGGAAGCCCAAGGATCAATCCCCCTCGAAGGGAATCCAAAATGATGGAGAGGGATGTCAGATGCTGGAAAATGAGAGTAGCCATAGGGTTTGACAACCTGAGCGGCCAGAAATGTTTTAAAACATACAGCGTCAGGGAATTACATGATGTTTAATCCCCCCCTTTCATGTCGTGTAATTCTCAGGGTTTAGTTTACACCGAAAAATGTGTCGCCTCTTCACTTTATTTTATTTTTTAAACCCCAATATGTTACACGGTGTGAAACCCACTTTTCACGTTGTGTAACTTTTCATGATGTGAAATCCTCCCTGCTTCCAGCTTCTAGCAACCGAACTACTTTAGAATTCTTCTGAGCCTCCTCTGGGCACCTCAAGCCTCAGAAACACGCAAAGGGTCAATCCACGCGGATCCGGGCCCTTACATTAGATACCTCTCAAAACATTCTCATCCTCGAGAATCCAAAACCAACCAAGAGAGGGAAACATAAAATGGGTCATCCGAACAATCACCCCACAAGATACCTATTAAGGCTCTCGTCACCACAGGAGCTCAACCACCACACCAAGGAATAATGCAAAACACACAACCAGCTCCTAAACACTCTTCCGGGGGAGATAGCTCTCAAAAGAGAGCAAGCCACAACAAGTAACAAGAGATTCATCTCACAAACCAAAAAAGATCTACAACCACAAAACGAACAACGTTACAAAAGAATAGTTAAACATCAAACAACTTGGGATATTGAGCATGTATCTGTGACTCACGTTCTCAGGTACTCTCTTTCACACTACTATGTCATCACAAGACACGAACCAAGGGGATAGCACACCCGTGAAACACCTTCTCCTGACGGTCCTATATCTCTACAGGTTATTCCTCGAAGGTCGCATCATCGTCAACATTGATCTTGCCCCAATCAATGACACAGGAGTCGTCATGAAGATAACGACGGAGCTGTGACACATGAAAAACATCGTGTGTCTGGATCATCTGTGGAGGAAGTGCTACCCTATACGCCATGGCTCCAACACGATCCAACACCTCGAAAGTCCCAACAAAATGGGGAGAAAGCTTACTCACACAACCAAACCTTCGCTTCCCACGATGGGGAGTCACCTTCAGAAACACATGATCCCCAACATTGAACTCCATAGGTCTCCTCCTATGATCGGCATAGGATTTCTGACGATCCTGCGCAGCTTTCATGCTCTCACGAATCACCGAAACCATCTCTGTTGTATTCTGTACCAGTTCTAGCCCGAGAATTTCTGACTCTCCAACCTTAGTTCAGCACAATGGAGAATGGCAAGATCGATCATACAAGGCTTCAAACAGCGCCATACCGATGGTGGAGTAAAAATTATTGTTGTAAGCACACTCTACCAAGGGTAGGTGTTTATCCACGAACCTCCAAAATCCAGGACACAAGAGCGCAACATGTCTTCAAGATTCTGGATGGTCCGTTTTGTCTGATTGCTTGTCTGTGGATGAAAATCAGTGATAAGGCATAGCTGAGAACCAAAAGAATAATGGAGACCTCTCCACACCCTAGAGGTAAAACGAGGATCTCAATCAGAGATGACCATCCTTGGGACTCCGTGAAGTCTCACCACCTCCTCCAAATATTTCCTCAACAAAACCTCCATTGAGCTTGACTCCTTGATCACTATAAAGTGGGTTGATTTTGTTAAACGATCCACTACCACTCATATAGCATCATAGCCTCCCTGAGCTCAAGGTAAACCGATAACAAAGTCCATTGAAATGTCCTCTGACTAACACTAAGGAACATCTAACGGCTGGAGAAAACCACTGGGAACATAGCGCTTGGCCTTCACCTTCTGGAAGATCAAACATCGAGACACGAACCCAGCAATTACACGCTTCAACCCAAGCCACCAAAACTGACCTCTCGAAGCTTAGTACATCTTTGTCACGTCGGGATGTACCACCAAAGGTGAACTATGGAACTCTTCGAGAACCATATCATGCATCGCTCATGGGATGAAAATCCTTCCCTAGAACAACACCTGGTGTTGTTCATCTTCAGACCAACCATCAGGGGTCTCACCACAAACAACTCGGTCTCTCCAAACCTCTACCTCAAGATCCCCCAACTAGGATTCCACCACCTACCGCACCAGAGATGACTGCACTTTCATATGAAAAAGACAACATTTTCCCCAGATTCTCATAAATCACCTGATTCATGCACTTCATCACTGCGCAACTTCATGCTTAGCACATCAGCTACAACATTACCCCTTACAGGTGTATACGAAATCTCGAAGTCGTAATCTTGTAAGAACTTCATCCATTGACGCTGACACAAGTTCAAGTCACGTTGGGAGAAAACATACCTCAAGATCTTATGATCAGTGAAGACCACAAAACGCTCACCTATGAGGTTATGTATCCGCAACTTCAGGGAAAACACTATCGTCGCCAACTCGAGATCGTGGGTGACATAGTTAACTCACGAGGATGTAACTGCCGAGACCCATAAGAAATGACTGATCTATATTGCATCAGAACACAACCCAACCCAAGACGTGAAGCATCACAGAAAACTTTAAACTGAACTTCTTCTACTGGCAGACAAAGAACTGGAGCACTGACCAACTTCTCCTTCAGATACTCAAAAGTTGTCTGATACTGATCATTCCACAAGAACTCCTGATCATTTTTGGTCAACACTTTCAGAGGAGTCGAAACCCGAGAAAAATCAGCTATGAACCTCTTGTAATAGTCTGCAAGACCAAGGAAACTTCACATCTCTACCACTATCTTAGGGGCTTCCCAAGACACAACTGCTTCTATCTTCAATGGATCCACAGCTTCTCCCTACTGGGATACAACATGCCCTAAGAAACAAACTTATCGAGCCCTAAACTCACACTTCAAAAACTTCCCAAACAACTTCTCACGGTGAATAACTCCCAAAACATCACGTAGATGCTCTTCATATTCCTCCTCATATGCGGAGTACACAAGGATGTCATCGATAAAAACCACCACGAACTTATCCAAGAACTCACAGAACACGGCGTTCATTAACCCCATGAACACATTTGGAGAATTTGTCACACCGAATGGCATCACAGCAAACTCGTAATGCCCATGACGACAACGGAAAGAGGTCTTTGGGATATCGTCTTCCTTCACACGCATCTGATAATATCCTGACCACAAATCGATCTTTGAGAACCAACTTGCACCCTTCAGTTGATCGAATAAATTGTCAATTTGTGGAAGATAGTGGTTCTTCATTATCACCTTGTTCAAGCAACGATAATCGATACACAACCGCAAACTACCATCAGTCTTCTTCATGGACAATACTGGTGCCCCCCATGATGACACACTCGGCCGAACAAAACCACACCACAACATATCATCGAGCTATATACACAACTCTCACAACTTAGAAGATATCATCCTATACGGAGACATCGAGATAGGAGACACATCTGGTTATAGTTAGATCCCGAACTCGATCTCTCGTCGAGGGGGTAACGCTACAACCTCCTCTGGAAAGACATCAAAGTACTCTTCTACGACCTTGGGAAACTCCAACTACTGAACCTCTGACAAACTCAACATCAGCTCATCTATCAAGGATGAAAAGGATGGAACACGCTTCTGACTCATCTGAGAGTCTCGCTCGCCAACAAACACTGCTAGCTCTCCATCAGCATCGAAGAACACAACCTACCTCCTAAAGCAATTCACGATAGCCTGCACCGAATACAACCAATCCACGTTGAGCATGATGTCATATAATTGTATCCGTAAACATAGAAAATCTCCCCAAGATCAGTGTTGCCCCAACACTAGATCATAGTCTCTGCATAATTCAAACAAGTCAGGTCTACCTCTAACTGGCGTAATCAACTCCAAGGGCTCGGGAAATCTCTCCACTTCAAGTCTCAAAGCATGGACAAGGGCAGGTAATATGAATGAGTGTGTCTCTCCGGGATCAAACAAGGCATGCACCCAAGTAGAAAATAAGAAAAAGGTACTTCGAACGACATATTGCTCTCCTAGCTCTGGAAACGCTAAAGCATGAAGCTGACCATGGCCTGCTCCACGGCCTCTCTGACCCTGCTGACGACCACCTCCACAGCCGCGTTCTCCTCTATGATGACGGGGAGTGTCCCGAGACTGTCCTCTACCTGCCCCAACTACTCTCTGTTGATCTCAAACTGGAGCAATCTGTTGCTGCTGCCTCGGCTGGAACTGTCGCAACAGAGTAACCTAAAGTAGAACAATTGAAGCACATTGACAACTCAAAAAGTTCGGTCACTCTCGTTGCTGATGAATTCATCCTCCACAAGAAAAATATGTGTCTGATCCCTTGGCATAGGCCTGAGAGCCGTTGTCCCTGGAAAAATGAGACATTGAGGGTTAGGACCTACCCCCAGCTGGTCGAAAGCTCTTCTATCCTAATCAAGGGCATGCCCAATCAAATCAAGTAAAGAAAAACAAACCACAATGTTAACAAGCATTGTGGTACATAATTTTCTGGTAGTAGGATCCTCACACTTCTCATCTATCAACATAGCTCTAGAAATGTGTTGACAGAACAAATATTTTGCATAATTTTACATTGAATTCCAATGTTTTTAGACCCACCATAGTGTTATTTTATTAGCAATTGTCACATTTTTATGTTTTTGTGGAATTTTGAGTTTAATTGTGAAAATGGCCTAATTTTGGGATTTAACTAATTTATTTTCATTTTTTATTTCAATCGTAACTTTTTATAAAATGATTGAAATTGTGAAATTCTTTTTTTGTAGGATCTCAGACATCTTTGGATACATTTCATCATTCTAGACCACAAGCTTAATCCATCAATTGGTGGCTCAAAATCAGCTCACAACATAGGCCTCAAAAACTATTCACAGATCTGGAATGTTTTTAATATGAGCTTATATCTCAAAGTTGACCGACCCAATGAAGTTGAAATTCGACATGAAACTAGATAAGAAATTTATTAACAATTTCATTAAGGAGGCCACATGTGAATCGTCCGTTTGGAAGGCCATTAATGAATAAGAAACCGGATACAATGAATATGGAGTATGTCGGGGCAGAATAAATTATCAGAGTGAAACGAGCATAACTCTCTATGCACATGGAAAAATATGCTGAAATTTTGAGGGGAGACGCGCAATACATTTATGCACGACTTTCATGAAGGAGTTCACACGTGAATCGGTCATTTAATGGGGATAACACGTGGAAACTTTCGAGGAGAAAATATGACCTATAAAAGGAAGAGAACTCCTCTTTACCAAATCATTTCAATCCATCATATTTAATCTAAGGAACCAAGGAGGAGATCTCCACCAAAGGAGGTTAGCCGCTGCATGCTCTTCTTCCTCCCCCATTTCTTCTTTTTCATTTTTTTAATTTTATTTATTTTAGTTTTACTTCCAATAGTAATTTAAATTTTAGTTTTATTAAATTAATTCATGCATTTGTGTTTCTTCGTCCATCCCATAATTCTTCTTCTCAATTTTCTTTTAATTATAAGTATTATTATTATTATTATTATTATTATTATTATTATTATTATTATTATCATTATTATCATTATTATAATTATAACATTCTTATTTTAAAATTATTTTATCCTTTTCTTTCTCCCTTGCCTTTTTCAAAAAAAATCCTTTAATTATAATAATAATAATTATTATTATTATTATTTTAACATTATTTATATTTTATTTCTTTTTTTTCTTTTCTTCTTATCTTTTATTTTATTTCTCTCTCTCTTCATCCCTTATTCTTTCATTTTTATTGTATTTCTTTCATCCACCATTCTTTTTATTTTATTCTTTCTTTTTCTTTACTTCTTCTCTTCTTCCCATTTCCACCATTATGATCTCTAACTCTCGGAAATGAGAGGCTGACTCTAAGGCTTATCCCAGGGGGGTCAAGGTGTTCGTGTATTTTCTTTAAAGTTTAATTTTATGTTTGTAGATGGAATTGAGTAGCATGCATGGGTGACCCGAATGTCCCTGATATATATGGTGACGGCCCCCAACGACATAGAACTCAATCTATATCTGTTCTTTTATTTGATCATTTTTTCCTCTACCCATTGGTTAGTTCTTCACACGTTAGAATTGAGCTAATCAATGGATGAGACAACATCGATTGAGTTGGGTCCTGGAAGATGACACCTCCTAGACTAAAGAGTGTCATCAACCTTGATTAAAGGAGGATGTGGAATTAAGAGTACTTAGGCATTCAATGATATTCCATAATTTCTAAATAAAGAACAGTAATTCAAACATGAGATTTCATATTTGTATTATCAAACTGAAATCAAACACATAAAGGAGAATGATGATTGAATCCAAAACTAAACCCAAGACCAAGTGCTTTCTTTCCTTAACTCATTCTATCTAGTTTGCATAGTATAAATTAGAATTTCCATTATTGCATGTCATTATTCGAAAACCCAAAAATATTATCCTTGTTTTCATTAGATAACAAAAACCACAAAAAGAGTTAGTTTAGGTAATTTAGATAGTGAATCACACTGAAAGACTCCTCAAGTGAGACAACTCTGGTCAGCCACTATACTGCACTAGGAAAAATATAATTGCTTTTGACCATACCCCGCGACATGTGTGCGTCAAAACTGGCGTCGTTTTCAGGGAGTCAATCAGTTATTCATTTACTTTTTCTATTTTCACGTCTTATATAGATTTCATTTCTTTTTATAAAAATAAAAAATAAATAAATAAAAGACATTCATGATTTCATATGACAATTTTTTCAATTCACTGAACAACAAATACTCTCAGGTGCAAGAGCCAGTAGTTGAAACCCCCTGGTCTACAGAAGATGGTGTTACATTATGGGTTAGATAGATCAGGGGAGCACGAAGCCAAATTTTCAAAGAGGAGGAATTCAAGGACCTCATCCAGTATCTCATGGAGACCCTCGAGCAACCAGTTGTTGAAGGATTGACCAGAGAGCTCACTAAATTATGGGAGTACTTTCCTGAATTCTATCAAGAAGAGGTCAAGACAGAAGAAGAGTGTTCCTCGATTCCTTCCAACATTTTTGAAGAAGTTCCACCAAAATATTTCCAGGAGTAAGTGGCAAAACACAAAATCAAGTACGATATTCAAGAGCTTGATGAAAAGGTGCAAGGTCTCCAAGGCAAACTGGATTGGATAACTGCATACTTCCGAGCATCATCAGAAGAACCTAAACCTGAGTATGAACTTGAACCAGAAGATGAGTCACTTGTCTTACCTAAAGAGGCAAAGGATGAAGACTTGTCTGGTAAGCTACGTGTGGGAGATCAACAATAACTAGATAACTTTTGCAATGAATGTGAGGAACTGCTTGATCTCTCCAAACCCTGAAAAGAAGAAGAGTCGGCATCAGTGAAGGAAGATACCACCCAAGTGGTAGATTTTGAAGTGAAAATGGAGGAGCTCGACTGCCTGCCTCCATCCTCAGTGAATCTACTCCAAGAGGTACTTACCACTGAGGCATTGATTTAATCTGAACCAAGTCAAGGAGTTTATCTTTTCTCATACTCTATCTCTTCTGATATTATTGAAACTAAATTATGCATCACCCCCTCTTGTTTTGAATTTTCAGATTCAGGCAATCTTTTTCATGCTTTAGAGGATGATGAAGAACCTGAACTTGCACCTGTGGAGAAACACATGGAGCTCTCTGATTTCAAAAAACATACATTCAAGGAGCCCCAATAGGAGATCCAAGTAGATGAGTCTAAGGCGATCAGACAAGAGGTTGTTCATTTTGAGAGGGAGAAATTACTTATTAAAAATTCAAATTCAAAGTTTATTCATGTAGAATTACCGACATATTATCCCTTTGATCATTCAATACATGCAGCTCCTAGGAAGTCAGCACTGGAAGAGAAGAATGTTGCACAAGTAGCAACCAAGGAGTGTGATTCATACTTCATCTCACCCCCGCCATGCAAGTTATACCTCGTTGTAAAGGGGGGATCTGATGTACTCTATCCATGGATTATTCCTCATCCACAAGAATGAATCACAAGCTGGGAAAAGTCACATGTGGTGGTTCAAATCAAATAAGTTTCATCCACCATCTGATTTTGGATAACAACTGGTACTGCCCTCTGGAGGTAGTAAAAATTTAGGGTCCACTTGAGGGATCATACCAAGACTTATCCCTTTACATTCTTTCTAGGAATTTAGATTTCAATTTATTTTCTTAGGAGTAGTTCAGCATGCAATCCACTCCTCCTTATCTTTTTTAGCTTTAATGACATGATCCTTATACTTAATTGAGTAATTCTCTTTTGTAGGTTCATAAATGGGAAAAGAAGTCTCAAACAGTGGAATAGAATGATCAAGCTTCATGAGAAAAGGAGTTCATTTTTATTGTTTAAACTTTTAAACTCCTTACATTTTATTTCCAATTCATGTTTTGAGCTTTAAAGTGAAATCACATGCCCACACTTGGATTATGTTTCACTTGACTAATCTATGAGACATGAGTTTCTTAGGAATCCTGTGATGTCATGTTTTAGATTTCAATGTTAATGAAATTGAATGAGTAAAATAGAGAATTGAATTATTAAAGTGAAGCATGGATATTAAAATGAAGACTCATAATTTGAAGAAATTGATTGATTCATTTAAATGAGATCTTCCAACCATTTTTCATGCATTGAATTTCTGAATTTATATGAATTGATTTGTTATTGTTAATCATGCCTTGAGTGATTGTCCCTAATCATATGTCTCATTCCTGAGAAGATTTCTAAATCAAGTACTTCCTATTTTATCTTGAACATATTTCTAGAGTGATCTCTAGCCATGACATCTGCTATAACTTGAATTTGAACTTGTCAAAGCTATGACTATGCAAAAACACATTTAAAATGATTGAGGCGTCCTTTGAAAAGCCACTTGTCCTTAAAAGACCACATTTACATCAATCTTTCTTTAGCCCATAGAGACCATGAATAACCAAGTTAGGAATGAGTCATGTTTCAAACCAGTTTTATTCATTCCTACCCTCTTAGTATTTGCATGATATTTTAAAATTGAAGTGTGGGGGTGAAGAGAATCATGGTAAATGGGATGATTTACATTGTAAGGAAGAAGTGTGGTGTTACTTATTGTAAGAATTGTAAAATATTGTGGAATCATCCATTGTACTCTCTTTTTTACCCTCTCGAATATAAAAAAATGAAAATGACAAAAAGAACCAAAAAATAAGAAAAATGGGTTGTGATTTGCGTAAACCAAAAATCGTCATTACTAGAACTATGATTTCTATCATACATGATTAGGTGGTGGATATGAGGTTTATTCTAAAGCATAACTTTCCAAAAAGAAAAAAATGAAAAAGATTCTTTGAAAAACAAAAAAAAAAAAAAAAGTAAAAAAAATATTCAAGAGAAGGCACAAATCATTCATTATGCTTAAACTGATTATGATTTTTACTTTGAGACTTTAAGAAAGTTGGGAGTTATTACAATTTAAATGGGAGAATGTCATTAAACTTTTTACTTTGAATATCATACTTTATGCTTTAAGAGTTAAACCTCCTCCTTGAGCTTTATTTTTAAACATCAAATCCTACCAACCTTAAGCCTCAGAGTCATTAGAATCTTAATTTCAAGTCTTTATGATTTTATATTCTTTTTATCTTTACAAAATGGAGAAAATAGTTCTTTTATAAGTTTATGGATAAGAAGCATGTTCTCGTGATATGAGCATAACTCTACTTAAATTGTATCATGAGTGATGAGAGAAAAGAATCAAAAGTTAGCTAGATCATGATTTGACATGTTTAATAATAATGAATTGAGGAGTTTGAATGAATGAAAGAAGAAGTTTCATCATTTTTGAAAGGGGAAAAATAAAATAAACGAATTGATTGTTTCTTTGAAAAATGGGAAATTGAATTGATATTTAATGTATAATATTAAATTTTGATTTGATATTGATAATTTTTTGATTATATTGCATTGAAATTTGAATATTGATATTGCCCTCTGATTTTCAATGTTGAGATTTTATGCTTGAGGACAAGCATGGTTTAAGTGTGGGGGAATTGACAAAACTAATATTTTCCATAATTTTACATTGAATTTCAATGTTTTTAAACCCACCACAGTGTAATTTTATTGGAAATTGTCACATTTTTATGTTTTTGTGGAATTTTGAGCTTAATTGTAAAAATGACCTAATTTTGGGATTTAACTGTTTTATTTTTATTATGTATTTCAACCATAACTTTTTCTAAACTAATTGTAATTATGAAATTCCTTTTTTAGGATTTTAGACATCTTGGGCTACATTTCATACTTCTGGGCCACAAGCTCAATCTATCAATTGGATGGCCAAAGTCAGCTCACAACACAGGCCTTGAAAACTATTCACAGATCAGAAATGTTTTAAATATGAGCTTATATCTCGACGTTGGTCGGCCCAATGAAGCTGAAATTCAATATGGAGCTAAATAAGGAATTTCTTAACAGCTTTCATGAAGGTGTCCACGGGTGAATTGGTCGTTTTCAAGGCCATTAATGCTTGGGAAACTGGAGACATGAAATATGGAGAGTTTGTCTGAACAGATTAAATTCTCAGACTGAAACGTGCATAACTCTCTCTACACATAGCCAAATACGCTGAAATTTTGAAGGGAGACGCGCAAGACATTTAGGGAAAACTTTCATGAAGGAATTCACACGTGAATCAGCCATTTAATGGGTCTAACACGTGGAAACTTTCGAAGGGAAAATCTAGCCTATAAAAGGAGGAGAGTTTCTCCTTCCCAAATCATTTCAATCCATCTATACCATCATCTGGGGCACCAAGGATGAGATCTCCACCAAGGGAGGTCGACCGCAAATCTCCCACATTTCTTCTTCTCCATTTTTTTTATTTTTCTTTATTTTAGTTTTATTTTCAATTGTAATTTAAATTTTAGTTTTATTAAATTAATCCATGCAATTGTTTTTCTTCATCCATTCCACAATTCTTCTCAATTTTCTTCTTTTAATTATAAGTATTATTATTATTATTATCATCATCATCATCATCATCATCATCATCATCATCATCATCATTATAATTATAACATTCTTATTTTAAAATTATTTTTTTCTTTCTCTCTTCTTTTTAAAAAAATCTTCCTTTAATTATAATAATAATGATAATTATTATTATTATTATTATTATTATTATTATTATTATTATTATTATTATTATTTTAACATTCTTTATATTTTATATATTTTATTTATTTTCTTATTTTCTTTTATTTTTTTCACTCTCTCCATCTCTCTCTTCTCATCCCTCATTCTTCCATTTTTATTTTACTTATCTCATCCGCCATTCTTTTTACTTTATTCTTCTTTATTTTTCTTCTTCTCTTCCACCCACACCACCAAGTGATCTCTTACTCTCAAAAATGAGAGGCTAACCCCGAGGCTTGGCTCGGGAGGAGGTCAAGGTGTTCATGAATTTTCTTTAAAGTTTAATCTTAAGTTTGTAGATAAAATTGAATAGCATGCATGGGTGAGGCGAATGTTCCTGATATGGTGATTGTCATTGAAGACATGCAACTCAATCTATCTTTATTCTTTTATTTAATCATGTTTCCCTCTCTCCATTGGTTAGCTTTTCACACGTTGAAGTTGAGATAATCAATGGATGAAACGGCTTCGATGGAGAGAGGTCTTGAAAGATAATGCATCCTAGATCAAGGTGTGTCATCAACCTTGATTAAATGAGATGGAATTAAGAGTGCTTAGACATTCAATGATATTGCACAATTTCTAAATAAAGTATAGTAATTCAAACATGAGATTTCATATTTGGATTATCAAACGAAAATCAAACCTATAAAGGAGAATAATGATTAAACCCAAAACTGAACCCAGGACCAAGTGTTTTCTTCCTTAACCCATTCTGTTTAGAATTGCATGTTAGTATAAAATTAGAAATTCTTATTTTGCATATCATTGTTTTAAATATTAAAAATCCAAAAAATGATTTATTATTGCTTTCATAAATTAATCAAAACAACACCAACAAAAATTAGTTTAGGTGATTTAGAATAAGTGAGTGAACAAACTGAGATGCTCCTTAAGTGAGACGACTCTGGTCAACCATTGTGCTTCTCCTATCTTTTCCAAGCTTCCTCTCCTCTCTCGTTGGTTGGATCTAGTGGTTTCTTTAAGTTATAGGCTAAATCTTCAAGGTAATATTCTTCTCTTCTTCCTCTTCCTCCCATTTTCTCTTGAGTTCTTCTTCCTGGGACGTGTGGATCTAGAGTTCATATTTCTTTGGGTTTTAATTAGGGGTTTTGCTTGGTTAAGGTTTCTCTTGGTTGTTCTTACCTCTTGAAACCTTTGTG
Source organism: Viscum album (assembly GCA_963277665.1). Classification (NCBI taxonomy): domain Eukaryota; kingdom Viridiplantae; phylum Streptophyta; class Magnoliopsida; order Santalales; family Viscaceae; genus Viscum; species Viscum album. The sequence goes on along the minus strand of OY728153.1, from coordinate 1,256,857,374 downwards.
AGGTTGTTTCGAGTGGGCATTATTGAAGCGTCGTGAGTTTAAGGTAGGTTTTCCTTTGCACTTGTCCTTTAAATTTAAAAATCGTTAGTTTTTTGCTTTTCGCACCTTCCTTTGATATTAATTAGTGATGAATGATTTTTAACACAACGGTTTCATGTGAAATGAGATGATTTCCTTTGCATTTTGAAGTATATGAACTTAGTTTTGTTAAAGTGTTGCACACAAAGTGTTTGATAAAACACCCAGTTGTCTTTTGTAAGTGATTTGTGATCTTTGAAGCATGGTTTTGGCTTGGTAAAGGTACTTGGCTTCTAAAATGATGGTTTGGATTTCTTAAACGGATTTTTCCTAAATGGTTTTGGATTTGAAAGTGGTGTATGTTTGATGGTTTGGAAAATGGTTTGGCATGTGATGATGGTGTATGGCACGTTTGGCATTTTGATGAAAGTGGCTTTGGTTTGCAAATGTGGTGTGAGTGCTTAAATGAAATTTTCCAAAAATGATTGTGAAATTGCAAATGGTGTGTTTGCACCTTTTCGAAGGGTGGGTTTGGTTCTTTGAAAAATGGTGGGTTTTATAAAGGGTGTTTGAGGCCCGTTTGGTGCTTTTGTGAAAATGGTTGACTTGAAAACTCTCCCTGAATGATTCTTTTGCCTCGGTTATGTTGAATGTTGTGAGAGGCCCACGCTGAGAGGTTCTCTTGTGATCAAATGGTTGAAATGCAAGAGATTGTTCCTAGGGGTGGCTCGGGGGTGATTTGTTGTGTGAGTTGCTTGTGTATGATGTATGATTGGATGCTCAGTTAGCATTTGTTGACTCACCCCCACTTTAGTCTTGACATGGGAATCTGACATAATTAGCGGATTTTTGGTGGAACGGTTGATGCACTAACTTAAGATTTCGCTCTGGCTAGTGGCTCATAGCAGGGGATTTGTTTTGTTTTGTTGCTATGAGAGAGTGCCCCCTCGGTTAGACCAGGTAGGGTGCGATCGAGCGTGTGGGCGAGAATTGATGTCATCGGGTGAGGCATGCCTTCGAGATGAGTCACGATGTATAGTATGTTCTAAATTATTCCACTAAGCTCTTAGGTTCTCTCATGTCTATTGGCACTTAGTTGTATGCGGCAGGTGATTGAGATGTTTGTTGGTTGGTTACTCTTGCTTGCTTGTTTCCATTGCCCTTACTATGTGATCATTGTCGTTGCTCTCTTACGTGGTGTACTTCTTATGAAAAGAGATGAGTAGGTTTTAAAAGGTTTATGGAAAATATATTGGAAATGTTTTACACTCTTTTCTCATTTTAAATAAAAATAGCATCCATTCTCTTTTGAAATGCAAATGGATCCTCCTTGGAAAGGAAAGTGGTTTTAAATTGAAAAGGGGCAATGGACCGTGTTTTGTTTTAAAGAAAAATGTGTGGAAGGGCTTATTTTATATATTGTATTTCAAACCTGAAGTTGATGTTTCTTTTATTTAAAGGAGGTGTATTGGGAATAGATCATTCAGGCACGCCTACTGAGTTTTAATACTCACACCTATAGTTATTTCTTGTTTTTAGCTTTTGATGTAGGTTCAAACTTGGTCTGGATCGTCATAGGCGATGATTGGTTTTGGTATCGAAGAGTGACCCTCAGGGTCACATGGAGACTTTGTGGTTGTCATGTTCAATTTGGGTTTTGTTGTTCGGCTTTAGTTGTATTTTCAGTTTATGTATAAATGATGTTCAGTTTGGTTATTTATTTATATTAGGCTACTCTATTTCTTTCCGCTATTTAGTTTGTTTTATTGGGCGAAATCGTTCCTTTTTTGTTTCTTTATTGATGTCTGACACTAGTTGTCAGCCTAAGGGATCGAGAACGTCTCTCAAGTCATGCCATGAATTGGGTCAGGTGTCGAGTTGGATGGCACTCTGGTTTGGTTTGTCACACAATCTGATTTTTTAGTGTTGTTGGTAGTTAGTCGGATGCGGGGAGATGCGCGTCAGTGGTGCACGTTGTTTCTTAGTGACCGCAAAGAGGCGGATGTGTTGTGTTCATACTTTCAAAGGGGGTTTCGGGCGGAGTTTCTGTCATAAACGATAAGGGCAGCCAAGAGACGGTAGCTTCTCTCCCTTCAGTAGGTGAGTCTGAGTGTGCGGGAGCTTGGGATAAGGTTCAAGGACCTCCTGCACTTTGCTTCAGATGTTTTCTCAAAACCGAGCAAACGCATTCGGATTGTTTTGATACTTTAAGACAATGATCCATAAGTCATTTGTGACGTGTATGAATCATCTGCATCTCAATTCGACTCACAGTGTGACCAGTATGACTCTCAGTGTTTCTTTTTATTTCAAATTAACATTTTAATAAAAAAGACAAGTGAGATACTCAAAACTAAGCAAACACATTTGAATTGTTTTGATAATTTAGAACAATGATCCATAAGTCATTTATGATGTGTATGAATCAGTCACATCTCAATCTGATACACGGTGTGGCAGGTATGACTCAAAGTACTTGTTATCTGTTTAAAATTGACATTTTAGTTCAAAATGTGTCACTCACTGAAAACCAAGCAAACGCGCTCGGATTGTCTTGATAATTTAGCACAACAATTTGTGTCATTTTTGATGTGTAGGAATCACTTTCACGTCATCCGCACAATATGAAAAATATGACTCAAAGTGTGTTTTCGGTTTAAAATGACATTTTAGTAAAAAAACACAAGTGGCATACTCAAACCCAATCAAACGCATTCGGATTGTTTTGATACTTTAGGACAACGATCCATAAGTCATTTGTGAAATGTAAGAATCAGTTGCACCTCAATATGACGCACAATGTGACCAGTATGACTCCAGATGTGTCTTTTTTATTTAAAATTGACATTTTAGTAAAAAAACAAATGGCATACTCAAAACTGAGCAAATGCATTCAGATTATTTTGATACTTTAGGACAACAATCCGTACGTCATTTGTGATGTGTAGGAATCAGTCGCACCTCAATCTGATACACGATGTACCCGGTATGACTCAAAGTGTTTGTTATCAATCTAAAATTGGCATTTTAATTCAAAATGTGTGTCACTCACTGAAAATCGAGCAAACACACTCGTATTGTCTTTATACTTTAGGACAACGATTCATAAGTCATTTGTGACTTGTAAAAATCAATCTCATGCCAAACCAACACATGATGCGACCGGCATGGCTCAAAGTGCGAGTTTTCAGTTTAAAATAACATTTTAGTAAAAAAACAAGTAACATACTTAAAATCGAGCAAACACATTCGAATTGTTTTGATACTTTAGGACAGCGATCTATAAGTCATTTGTGACATGTAGGAATCAGTCGCACCTCAATCCAAGGCAAGATGTGACCGGTATGACTCTAAATGCGCCTTTATTTAAAATTGACATTTTAGTAAAAAAAGACAAGTGACATACTCAAAACTAAGCAAGCGCATCCTGGTTGTTTTGATAATTTAGAACAACTCATAAGTCATTTGTAATGTGTAGAAATCAATCGCGCATCAATCCAATACACGGTGTGCCAGGTATGACTCTTATATGACTCAAAGTGTTTGTTATCAGTTTAAAATAGACATTTTAGTTCAAAACGTGTGTCGCTCATCTTCAAGGTAATATTCTTCTCTCTTCTTCCTCTTCCTCCCATTTTCTCTTGAGTTCTTCTTCCTTGGTCATGTGGATCTAGGGTTCATATTTCTTTGGGTTTTAATTAGGGGTTTTGTTTGGTTAAGGTTTCTCTTTGTTGTTCTTGCCTCTTGGAACCTTTGCGAGGTTGTTTCGGGTGGGCGTTGTTGAAGCGTCGTGAGTTAGAGGTAGGTTTCTCTTTTCACTTGTCCTTTAAATTTAAGAATCGTTAGTTTTTTGCTTTTCACACCTCCCTTTGATATTAATTAGTGATGTATGATTTTTAACACAACTGTTTCATGTGAAATGAGGTGATTTCCTTTGCATTTTGAAGTATATGAACTTAGTTTTGTTAAAGTGTTGCACACCAAGTGTTTGATAAAACGCCTGGTTGGCTTTTGTAAGTGATTTGTGATCTTTGAAGCATGGTTTTGGCTTGGTAAAGTTACTTGGCTTCTAAAATGATGGTTTGGATTTCTTAAATGAATTTTTCCTAAATGGTTTTGGATTTGAAAGTGGTGTATGTTTGATGGTTTGGAAAATGGTTTGGCATGTGATGATGGTGTATGGCACGTTTGGCATTTTGATGAAAGTGGCTTTGGTTTGCAAATGTGGTGTGAGTGCTTAAAAGGAATTTTCCAAAAATGATTGTGAAATTGCAAATGGTGTGTTTGCACCTTTTTGAAGGGTGGGTTTGGTTCTTTAAAAAATGGTGGGTTTTTTAAAGGGTGTTTGAGGCCTGTTTGGTGCTTTTATGAAAATGGTTGACTTGAAAACTCTCCCTGGATGATTCTTTTGCCTTGGTTATGTTGAATGTTGTGAGAGACCCACGCAGAGAGGTTCTCTTGTGATCAAATGGTTGAAATGCAAGAGATTGTTCCTAGAGGTGGCTCGGGGAGTGATTTGTTGTGTGAGTTGCTTGTGTATGATGTATGATTGGATGCTCGGTTAGCATTTGTTGACTCACCCCCACTTTAGTCTTGACATGGGAATCTGGCATAATTAGCGGATTTTTGGTGGAACGATTGATGCACTGGCTTAGGATTTTGCTCTGGCTAGTGGCTCATAGCAGGGGATTTGTTTTGTTTTGTTGCTATTGGAGAGTGCCTCCTCGGTCAGACCAGGTAGGGTGTAATCAAGCGTGTGGGCGAGAATTGATTTCATCGGGTGAGGCATGCCTTCGAGATGAGTCAAGATGTATAGTATGTTCTAAATTATTCCACTAAGCTCTTAGGTTCTCTCATATCTTTTGGCACTTAGTTGTCTGCGACATATGATTGAGATGTTTGTTGGTTGGTTACTCTTACTTGCTTGTTTCCATTGCCCTTACTATGTGATCATTGTCGCTGCTCTCTTATGTGGTGTACCTCTTATGAAAAGAGATGAGTTGGTTTTCAAAGGTTTATGGAAAATATATTGGAAATGTTTTACACTCTTTTCTCGTTTTAAATAAAAATAGCATCCTTTCTCTTTTGAAATGAAAATGGCACCTCCTTGGAAAGGAAAGTGGTTTTAAATTGAAAAGGGGCAATGGACCGTGTTTTGTTTTAAAGAAAAATGTGTGGAAGGGCTTATTTTATATATTGTATTTCAAACCTGAAGTTGATGTTTCTTTTATTTAAAGGAGGTGTATTGGGAATAGATCATTCAGGCACGCCTACTGAGTTTTAATACTCACACCTGTAGTTCTTTCTTGTTTTTAGCTTTTGGTGTAGGTTCCAACTTGATTTGGATCGTCATAGGTGATGATTGGTTTTGGTATCGAAGAGTGACCCTCAGGGTCACATGGAAACTTTGTGGTTGTCATGTTCAGTTTGGGTTTTGTTGTTCGACTTTAGTTGTATTTTCAGTTTATGTATAAATGATGTTCAGTTTGGTTATTTATTTATATTGGGCTACTCTATTTCTTTCCGCTATTTAGTTTGTTTTATTGGGCGAAATCGTTCCTTTTTTGTTTCTTTATTGATGTCTCGCACTAGTTGTCAGCCCGAGGGATCAAGAACGTCTCTCAAGTCATGCCATGAATCGGGTCAGGTGTCGGGTTGGATGGCACCCTGGTTTGGTTTGTCACACAAGCTGATTTTTTAGTGTCGTTGGTAGTTAGTCGGATGCGGGGAGATGCGCGTCAGTGGTGCACGTTGTTTCTTGGTGACCGCAAAGAGGCGGATGTGTTGTGGTCATACTTTCAAAGGGAGTTCCGGGCGGAGTTTTTGTCATCAACGATAAGGGCAGCCAAGAGACGGTAGCTTCTCTCCCTTCAGCAGGTGAGTCTGACTGTGCGAGAGCTTGGGATAAGGTTCAAGGACCTCCTGCACTTTGCTTCAGATGTTTTCTCAAAACCGAGCAAACGCATTCGGATTGTTTTTTATACTTTAGGACAATGATCCATAAGTCATTTGTGACGTATATGAATCATCTGCACCTCAATCTGACGCACGGTGTGACCGGTATAACTCCAAGTATGTCTTTTTATTTCAAATTGACATTTTAATAAAAAAGACAAGTGAGATACTCAAAACTAAGAAAATGTATTCAGATTATTTTGATAATTTAGAACAATGATCCATAAGTCATTTATGATGTGTATGAATCAGTCACATCTCAATCTGATACACGGTGTGGCAGGTATGACTCAAAGTATTTGTTATCTGTTTAAAATTGACATTTTAGTTCAAAACGTGTCACTCACTGAAAACCAAGCAAACGGGCTCGGATTGTCTTGATAATTTAGGACAACAATTTATAAGTCATTTTTGACGTGTAGGAATCACTCTCACGTCATCCACACGATATGACTGATATGACTCAAAGTGTGTGTTTTCGGTTTAAAATGACATTTTAGTAAAAAAACACAAGTGGTGTTCTCAAAACCAATCAAACGCATTCGGATTGTTTTGATACTTTAGGAAAACGATCCATAAGTCATTTGTGAAATGTAGGAATCAGTTGCACCTCAATCTGACGCACAGTGTGACCGCTAAGACTCCAAGTGTGTCTTTTTTATTTAAAATTGACATTTTAGTAAAAAAACAAATGACATACTCAAAACTGAGCAAACGCATTCGGGTTATTTTGATACTTTAAGACAATAATCCGTAAGTCATTTTTAACGCGTAGGAATCATTCGCACCTCAATCTGATACACGATGTACCCAGTATGGCTCAAAGTGTCTGTTATCAATCTAAAATTGGCATTTTAATTCAAAATGTGTGTCACTCACTGAAAACCGAGCAAACACACTCGTATTGTCTTTATACTTTAGGACAACGATTCATAAGTCATTTGTGACTTGTAAAAATTAGTCACATGCCAAACCGACACATGATGTGACCGACATGGCTCAAAGTATGAATTTTCAGTTTAAAATAACATTTTAGTAAAAAAGACAAGTAACATACTTAAAACTAAGCAAACACATTCGAATTGTTTTGATACTTTAGGACAGGGATCTATAAATCATTTGTGACGTGTATGAATCAGTCGCACCTCAATCTGAGGCACGATGCGACCGGTATGACTCTAAATGTGTCTTTATTTAAAATTGACATTTTAGTAAAAAAGCCAAGTGACATACTCAAAACTAAGCAAACGTGTTTTGATTGTTTTGATAATTTAGAACGACCCATAGGTCATTTGTAATGTGTAGAAATCAATCGCGCCTCAATCCAATACACGGTGTGTCAGGTATGACTCTGGTATGACTCAAAGTGTTTGTTATCAGTTTAAAATTGACATTTTAGTTCAAAACGTGTGTCACTCATCTTCAAGGTAATATTCTTCTTTCTTCTTCCTCTTCCTCCCATTTTCTCTTGAGTTCTTCCTTGGTCGTGTGGATCTAGGGTTCATATTTCTTTGGGTTTTAATTAGGGGTTTTGCTTAGTTAAGGTATCTCTTTGTTGTTCTTGTCTCTTGAAACCTTTGCGGGGTTGTTTCAGGTGGGCGTTGTTGAAGCGTCGTGAGTTTGAGGTAGGTTTCCCTTTGCACTTGTCCTTTAAATTTAAGAATCATTAGTTTTTTGTTTTTCGCACCTTCCTTGGATATTAATTAGTGATGTATGCTTTTTAGCATAACTGTTTGATGTGAAATGAGGTGATTTCCTTTGCATTTTGAAGTATATGGACTTGTTTTATTAAAGTGTTGCACACCAAGTGTTTGATAAAATGTCTGGTTGGCTTTTGTAAGTGATTTGTGATCTTTAAAGCATGGTTTTGGCATAGTAAAGGTACTTAGCTTCTAAAATGATGGTTTGGGTTTCTTAATCAGGTTTTTCCTAAATGGTTTTGGATTTGAAAGCGGTGTATATTTGATGGTTTGGAAAATGGTTTGACATGTGATGATGGTGTATGGCCGGTTTGGCATTTTGATGAAAGTGGCTTTGGTTTGCAAATGTGGTGCGAGTGCTTAAATGGAATTTTCCAAAAATGATTGTGAAATTGCAAAGGGTGTGTTTGCACCTTTTTGAAAGGTGGGTTAGGTTCTTTGAAAAATGGTGGTTTTTATAAAGGGTGTTAGGCCTTTTTAGTGCTTTTGTGAAAATGGTTGACTTGAAAACTCTCCCTGGATGATTCTTTTGTCTTGGTTAATGTTGAATGTTATGGGAGACCCATGTTGAGAGGTTCTCTTATGATCAAATGGTTGAAATGCAAGAGATTGTTCCTAGGGGTGGCGCAGGGGTGATTTGTTGTGTGAGTTGCTTGTGTATGATGTATGTGCATGTGATTGGGTGCTCGGTTGGCATTTGTTGGTTCAGCCCCACTTTAGTCTTGACATGAGAATTTAGCATAGCTAGCGGATTTTCGGTGAACGGTTGTCGCACTAGCTTAGGATTTCGCTCTAGCTAGTGGCTCGTAGTAGGGGATTTGTTTTGTTTTGTTGCTATGGAAGAGTGCCCCTCGGTCAGACCAGGTAGGGTGCGATCGAGCGTGCGGGCGAGAATTGATATCATCATGTGAGGCATGCCTTCGGGATGAGTCAAGATGTATAGTACGTTCTAGATTATTCCACTGAGCTCTTAGGTTCTCTCATGTCTTTTGGCGCTTAGTTGTCTGCAACGAATGATTGAGATGTTTGTTGGTTGGTTACTCTTACTTGCTTGTTTCCATTGCCCTTACTGTGTGATCATTGTTGTTGCTCTCTTGTGTGGTGTACCTCTTATGAAAAGTGATGAGTTGGTTTTCAAAGGTTTACGGAAAATATTTTGGAAATGTTTTACACTCTTTCCTCATTTTAAATAAAAACATCATCCTTTCTCTTTTGAAATGCAAATGGCACCTCCTTAGAAAGGATTGTGGTTTTAAATTGAAAAAGGGAAATGGACCATGTTTTGCTTTAAAGAAAAATGTGTGGAAAGGCTTATTTTATATATTGTATTTCAAACCCGAAGTTGATGTTTCTTTTATTTAAAACATGTGTGTTGGGAATAGATCATTTGGGCACACCTACATAGTTTTAATACTCACGTCTAGTTTTTTCTTATTTTTAGCTTTTGGTGCACGTTCCAGCTTGTTTTGGATCGTCATGGGCGATGACTGTTTTTGGTATCGGAGAGTGACCCTCAGGGTCATATGGAGACTTTGTGGTTGTCATGTTCAGTTTGGGTTTTGTTGTTCAGCTTTGGTTGTATTTTCAGTTTATGTATAAATGATGTTCAGTTTGGTTATTTATTTATATTAGGCTACTCTATTTCTTTCCATTGTTTAGTTTATTTTATTGGGCGAAATCGTTCCTTTTTTGTTTCTTTATTGATGTCTGACACTAGTTGTCAGCCCGGGGGATCGAGAACGTCTCTCAAGTCATGCCATGAATCGGGTCAGGTGTTGGGTTGGATGGCACCCTGGTTTGGTTTGTCACACGAGCTGATTTTTGAGTGTCGTTGGTAGTTAGTCGGATGCGGGGAGATGCACGTTAGTGGTGCACGTTGTTTCTTGGTGACGGCAAAGAGGCGGATGTGTTGTGGTCAGACTTTCAAAGGGAGTTCCGGGCGGAGTTTCTGTCGTCGAAGATAAGGGCAGCCAAGAGACGGGAGCTTCTCTCCCTTCAGCAGATGAGTCTGAGTGTGCGGGAGCTTGGGATAAGGTTCAAGGACCTCCTGCGCTTTGCTTCAAATGTTTTCTCAAAACCGAGCAAACGCATTCGGATTGTTTTGATATTTTAAGGCAATGATCCATAAGTTATTTGTGACGTGTATGAATCATCTGCATCTCAATTCGACTCACGGTGTGACCAGTGTGACTCTCAGTGTTTCTTTTTATTTCAAATTAACATTTTAATAAAAAAAAGTGAGATACTCAAAACTAAGCAAACACATTCGGATTGTTTTGATAATTTAGGACAACGATCCATAAATCATTTATGACGTGTATGAATCAGTCGCAACTCAATCTGATACACGGTGTGGCATGTATGACTCAAAGTGTCTGTTATCAGTTTAAAATTGACATTTTAGTTCATAACGCGTGTCACTCACTGAAAACCGAGCAAATGCGCTCGGATTGTCTTGATAATTTAAGACAACAATTCATAAGTCGTTTGTGACATGTAGAAATAAGTCTCACGTCACCAACACACGATATGACTGATATGACTCAAAGTGTATGTTTTCAATTTAAAATGACATTTTAGTAAAAAAAAACACAAGTGGCATACTCAAAACCGATCAAACGCATTCAGATTGTTTTGATATTTTAAGACAATGATCCATAAGTCATTTGTGAAATGTAGGAATCTGTTAAATTGCAATCTGACGCACAGTGTAACCGGTATGACTCCAAGTGTGTTTTTTATTTAAAATTGACATTTTAGTAAAAAAACAAGTGACATACTCAAAATCAAACAAACGCATTCGGATTATTTTGATACTGTAGGACAACGATCCATAAGTCATTTGTGACACGTGGGAATCAGCCGCAACTCAATTCAATACACGATATGTTCGGTATGAAAGTGTTTGTTACCAGTCTAAAATTGATATTTTAATTCAAAACGTGCGTCACTCACTGAAAACTGAGCACACGCTCGTATTGTCTTAATACTTTAAGACAACGATTCATTAGTCATTTGTGACGTGTAGAAACCAGTCTCATGCCAAACTGACACATGATGTGACCAGCATTGCTCAATGTACATGTTTTCAGTTTAAAATAACATTTTAGTAAAAAAGAGAAGTAACATACTTAAAACTGAGCAAACGCATTCGAATTGTTTTAATACTTTAGTACAGTGATCTATAAGTCATTTGTGACGTGTATGAATCAGTCACACCTCAATCTGACGCACGGTATGACTGGTATGACTCTATGTGTCTTTATTTAAAATTGACATTTTAGTAAAAAAAGACAAGTGGTATACTCAAAACTAAGCAAATGCATTCTTATTGTTTGGATAATTTAGAACAACGACTCATAAGTCATTTGTAATATGTAGAAACCAGTCGCACCTCAATCCAATACATTGTGTGTCTGGTATGACTCTGGCATGACTCAAAGTGTTTGTTATCAGTTTAAAATTGACATTTTAGTTAAGAACATGTGTCACTCACTGAAAACCGAGCAAACACACTCAGATTGTCTTGATAATTTAAGACAGTGATTCATAAGTCATTTGTGACTTGTAGGAATCAGTTTCACGTCAAACCGATACACGATGTAACCAGGTATGACTCAAAGTGCGTGTTTTCAGTTTAAATTGACATTTTAATAAAAAACACACATGACATACTTAAAACCAAGCAAATGTATTCGGATTATCTTGATACTTTAAGAAAATGATTTGTGAGTCATTTGTGACGTGTATGAATCAGCCGCACATCAATCTGGCGCACAGTGTGGTCGATATGACTCCAAGTATGTCTTTTTATTTTAAATTGACATTTTAGTAAAAAAAACAAATAGCATACTCAAAACTGAGAAAACGTGTCTGGATTGTTTTGATGCTTTAGGACAACGATCCATAAGTCATTTGTGATGTGTACAAATCAGTCACACCTCAATCTGATACACGGTGTGTCCAGTATGACACAAAGTGCCTGTTATCAGTTTAAAATTAACATTTTATTAATGTAATGTTTCATATTTATATTTAATTTATCTCTTTATAAAATTACTAACATAAGAATTATTTTCTTATACAGATGAATTCGTTTGCTTGAGTTTGGATGGTTTGTTCAACAAATGATACCATGATTGGACTTTTTGAGAAGGGGTTGGATGTCAAAGACAATGAAACCATTGAATGTTTGTGATAAATTGTACTTGTTAATGTAATTGTACAAAACGTTTCAAATGTCTATAATATAGTGTGTGTGTGTGTATTTGTTGTGTAATTTTTATTTCAATTAAATTATAAATTGTCAGATCGTGTAATTGTTGTAGTCACTGCATGTTTGTTGGTGCAGTGTGTTGTAATATCAACAGTACACTGCACCATTATGGCCTTTATCAGCGTTATTTCTAGCATTAATAAAGGTCCCCCTTTTAAATGTGTTTGGACAGCAACGTTTTTTTTTAGCGTTGTTAAAGGCTTTTACTATCGTTGTCTTTAGCCCAATCTGTAGTAGTGAGTCCTCAACCTACAACAAGTGCTACATACGTTTCATTTCAAGGTCATTACCTGCTTAAAAATCACTAGTAGGTATGTTGATTGGGCACCCTTCCCAACACCCCCTCTAAGAATCACATACCACCAGATACATGGCCAACACATCGTAGGTCAGGATTACCTTGTCCCAATCACGAGGGTTATTCCCCTCGATTTCACAATAATAAGATCAATAATTGATATCACAACAAATAAATTAATTAATTTACATTTCAATGATAGAAAACATTCAATGATGCCTCAGCTTTTAATCGATTTATTGATATCCCAACAATAAAAACAATAATTGATATCGCAATAATAAATCAATTAATTGATATTCTAATTATAATAAAAAATAATGATTGATATCATAATAATAAATCAATTAATTAATATTCCCATGATAAAAATCAATTATTTTTATCTCAATGAATGAAATCGTTTATAAAAAATGTATTTTTAATTATACACATTGATTTTTTAACAACATTATACAATTACAGTCACCCCAAAATTTTAAAAAAAAATAATCAAAATAAACTAAACTACTTAAAAAAAAACAATGTTGTTGATAATTTTAATTCAAAATATTTTAATTAACTTTAAGAAAATTAGGATATATTCATCATCCTCCCCATAAAGTTTCGAGTCTCTCAATGCAGCTCTCAGTCAGCGTAAAGGAATCAAAACAGACTTAAATGATTGTAATATCAATAAATGCAGTGAAGTACTAAGATGCGTGAGATACCTGGACGTTGCAGAAGTTTTAGAAGTGGCAAGAGTAAACCAGAAAACCAATCACTTGTAGCAATCAGGCTTCAGAACCCCAATGTAAGGCAAGTTCCTGTAGCATTCTGCAAAGTCCATCCCATAGCCCACCACAAAAACATCCGGACACTGCCCAATGGAAAGCGAATCAAATGAATATAAGGTCAATTTCAAAAAATAAGTCAACAGGAAAATCACTTTAACCAATCTCAGGACACATACACAGAAGCAGTTACCATAAGTGATAAGCGTTACAAACAATTTTCAATAAGTGTTGTCAAATAGACCCTTAGCTATCTACAATTCCGGAACAATCTGGTAAATTTCAAAAAAATCACCTCGAAGCCTCGATAGAACTTCCTCCCCCTTGCATGCTCGAAATTATTTTTCTGCCGGGCCCGTTTCTCGAGGAATGCACACACCGACACTGAGGCTGTGCCTTTTGATTCTAGGTGAGAAATGAGAGAGACCAAAGTGCTCCCGGTATCCACGATGTCCTCCACCTAGAGTCAAGAGTCAATCAGTTCAGGAGAGAAAATTTAGTTTATATGGAGTATTTGAAAATTATTTCCCTTCTAATTCCATTTCACTTGTCAGAAGAAAAATTAAGAATCAAATTCAAAATGATTGTCGGGCACGATAAAAGGCATAAAGCAATGCTCTATATTGCAGGCTTAAAAACAACACGGTTAGTATGGAGGTGCTTTAGGAATTCCGATAACAGCCCCCTTAATTGGACCGACAGATCCATGAACAATTTATCGTAAAGCTCCACAAGATAAAAAGCAATGATTTTTATTGAAAATCAGCATGCAAATGTACAGTACTTAAGCATAAACTATTGGGATGTTTAGTGTAGATAAATATTCCAGTAAAATATTTAAATCAAATATTCCATAGGTTTTTTTGGATTTGTTTATTTTTAAGGGATAAACATTTTAGGTAGATGGTTATAATCCTTGGATATATATGCAAATTCCTGTATCAAAGAAAGGGTGAGAAAATTTCTTCTTTTGTTCTAATTTTCTTCATGAAATCAGATTCGGGCTTTATGGCATCTTGTTCTTGTTGGTTTGGGTGCACAACATAGTTGCGATTAGGAGTGTAATCGAGCTCGAGCATGGTAATTGAAATCGATGCTCAAGCACGGTTTGAGCTGATGTGTTTTGAGGGGTTCATCATATGAACATACCAGCGAAAGCAAACCTATATTTGTGTCTGATCTATTCACGATGATATCAACATGCAATATAAATGAAGAACATAAACATATGCGTACCTGGATAAGCGATGCAATAGCCTCCATCTCCATGAAGTTCGCTTAATGATGATCATTGGAGCAGCAGACACCAGCCAAAGGATGGTACACTGGCCAAAAGAACCTTGATCGTATATCAAGAGGAATCTCAAACACCGAAAGAGGTGTTAGTGCTTTCACGGAGAAGTGGTAAACAACGTTTCGAGATCGAAGGGAGCTATAGTAAGCTTTGCATGAAACTGATTCTCCTCATTCAAGAGCATCAATTTGTAACGCATCGCATACGTTACTGCTCGTTGGGAAACATTCATTGAATTCATTCAATGAACGCGTCATGCAATTACTAATACATCCCATAGATTATAAATGAAGGAAAACCGTGAGGGAATGATGTGGTGGCAATGTCATGCACTAAGCCTACATTACGTTGGGTGCAACGCGATGTCGGGTTGCATCCTATGCACAGCAGACCACGATGGCACCAATGTAACGTCGGGCTGCTACTTATGGTTACGTTGACAGCAACGTATCCTTGAATCCAGTATGCATCACATGGATGTTTTAGTGCACATCCAACAATCTCTCATTTACACTAAAATCCCTAAAGATTTTATACAAAACTTCAACTTTGTGAATCCATCCAAACTCTTTTGGACACGATTTTATCAAGCTTTCTTCATTTTGAAACAAACACCGTCTAAAACGTAATCCTTATCCGAAGGCTTTAACTGTATGACCCTACAGACCTTAATAGCATTGATAACAAATATAAAATCCTTATTTCATAGATATAAGCAAAGAATTGTCTCTAGCAAAGCATCAATGTTGCTCAAGCAATTAATGGGTCCGGTGTGATCTCCGTTAAACATACTCATATCTCTATACAAACATATCCACCACAAGATATGTCATATACATCATATGTATACCTATATAATCCATTTTTGTCCATGACATCAAGTGATTACTAAACATGAAACATGTCAATCTAGTATCAGCTAACTCATCTTTTCTTGATTCTCTGAAATAGACTGACTAAGTCAATGAATACATTGCATGTCATTCATCTTACAGATGAGTACATCACATGTCTCTCGTCCAAATAGTTGAACACGTCTCATGGACTCAACTAAGCACAGTCATGCATTTCCTTGGTCTAATTTAATCAAGGGGCAAATGTCTTTACTCGCCATACAAGTGGACAAATCTCATATTTGTTATGCTCCACCGACAATATGATAAGCAACATACCCAACCACCCGCTAATTAACTGAGTCGCTTTTGGCTTGTGTAAGAAAGGTATCAAAGTATGAAGATCCACATGATAAGTATCTCGCCAACCACAGGTAAGAAGGATTGATGATAAGCGTACATCCCTAAGTATATCAACTATTGTATGACATTCCATTAGATATACTTAGTGGGTCGGTCCAAGTAATAAGTTTCTACTTTATTACCTCGTGAATCTATTTTTCGTATCTCATATGCAACCCTTTGCAACGAGTCAAGATCCTATTCATGCTAACCTTTAAATGTCATCACATCCCACAATACTCCATGATGATCGTCGATTAGGGATAACTTTGTTGGATTGGTATATTCCGATCCATTTTGGATGATATTTGGGCCGAATGCTTGTGGCTCATACTGCGCACCAGGCCGCAACCTTCGTGGGTCAAGCTCCGCGATGAGGTCGTTGGGGGTTGCAGGGGGCAACACGCCCCTGCTCCGAGGATTCAGAGGCCGAAGGGTCCCGGCCCAAATTTTCGAGAACTGTAGCAGTTATGACACTGTAGCAGAGCTGACCGACCGACACCGACAAGGCATTGTAGCAGCGCGGACTTTGGAGTCAACAGTACTGTAGCTCTTTGGACATCCAGCCGCTGACCACTGTAACAGTTTTGACTTGGGTGGTCACCTCTCACTGTAGAGATGCGAACTTCCTGCGCGGTTGGTGAAACAATGGGAATCATAGTGAAATTATGTCTCTTCGTGGATGTAGGGATTATTCTCGAACCACGTAAATCTATGTGTTCTCGTTTTATTTTTTCCTTTTTACTCTTCTGTGATTCGTTTCTTTTTGTCATTGCAACACCCAACGTTTCCGCATCAAACTCAAAGTCGTATTTCGAGGGGATTTTATCATTCGACTATTCATATAAAGTAAATTGCAACACTGAATGATAAATGGAGATTGTCTTTATTATAAAATCATGATACATTATACAGCCATTATATTAATCTCCTAAGTATCGAATACCTAGAGACCTAACATGACCCTCATGTTGTTGTTGTGGTAATGGCATCGTCAACAGATCTACTACATTGTCATCTGCAGCCACCCAACAGATCTTTACATCACCCCTCTCAACGATCTCTCATATGAGATAGTATTTGCGAAGGAAATGTTTGGTGCTTTGGTGAGACTGGGGTTCCTTAACTTGAGCAGTAGCTCCATTGTTGTCACAGTAAACCTCAATCGCTCCCTTAATGCAGTGATGTACTTTGCCTCTATTATTGAGTCTGCTATGGTGGCATGTTTGGAACTCTTCGACCTAATAACTTCATCATTTGGGCAAAACACGAAACCAAATTGAGATTTCATATAATCATTGTCAGATTGGAAACTAGCATCAGTGTAACCTTTTACACAGAGCTCGTCCTCTCCAAAGATCAAGAACATATTCTTAGTCCTCAAATACTTAAGAATGTTCTTTATAGCAATCCAGTGACTTTCACTGGGATTAGATTGGAATCTACTTGTTATGCTAAAGCATAGGCGACATCGGGTCAAACACATGACATGGCATACATAATCGAACCTATGGCGGACGCATAAGGAATTATATCCATTTTTCTAACTCTTCAAAAGGATCTTGAATCTTTTTAAGATTCGTGCCATGCAAAACTGGTAAAGACCCCTTCTTGGAACTCTTCATGCTGAACTACTTTAGCACTTTACCAATGTATGTGTCTTGACCAAGTCCAAGCGGCCTTTTAGATCTATCACTCTAGATCTTCATACCCGATATGCAGGTCGCTTCACCCATGTATTTCATCGAGAAACATTTTCCAAACAACATCTTTACTGAGTTAAGTGTCCGGATATTCTTTCCAATAAGCAGTATGTCATCTAAATACAATATCATAAACACCACTACGCGCTAATAGGGTGCGGGATACCCCAAGCCCTTTGAAGGTATATTATTCCAAAAAGGGCAAAAGGGTCCCTCCAGTCAACCCATCTAACTGAGGTGGTCCTCTAGCTATTATAGATTCCCTAGCAAGGCTGTTATAAGGGGGAAGGGGGAGGAGAGAGATAATAGAAAGGTATTTTGTTGCAACGGCTTAGGGCTTGGGCGGGTGAGAGGTAGTCACCTCCTCCCGTAGTGTATTTCTGTTTCAGTTCTACTCTTTCTCTTCCCCTCCAGTAATTTGCCTGAAGATGTTGAAATACTATTGAAGAAGCTTCTCCTGGAAAGTCTCTCTTAACAATTTAGTCCAACCTATCGGCACGCTCACTGGATAACAGTCGTATCCATGGAAACACGCAACCAAACTCGCCAGGATGAAGGATGAAGCCAGCCAGCGGCTGGGGCGGCTTGAATCTTTACTGGAGACCTGAGTACAGGAGCAGGCTGCCTTCTGGACAGCCCAAGAGCACAAAATTGTTGAACACGCCAAAACCGCCTCTGGCATGGTCTGCCGCCTAGAGAAGGCTCCTTCGTCGGACGAGGCGCGTCCATATCTGGTGACGAAACTCTCTTCCCCACGCACGCGGGAGTCATGTGAACCTACGGAGCGCGACCTGGATGTTGGCATAGTTGCACACCACTTCAACACTGGGTTCGAGCAGCAACCTCCCGCTCAACGGGTGGAGCTCCAAGTTTTCAATGGCATGGATCCCAGGGGTTGGATCGTGTGTGTTGAGCTATACTTTCGGATTAACCACGCATCGGACAATGAAAAGGTCATACACAAATTCATATAGAGGGGTTTGCAATACATTGGTTCACCATCTTCAAAGAAAAACACCCGAACATAGCATGGTCAGTATTCAAAGTTGAGCTTATGGAGCGCTTCAGTGGACTTGATATTCATAACCCATATGAGGAGTTGGCCGCCCTACAAAAATAGGGACAGTCCAAGACTGTGTGGAGCATTTTGAATATTGTTAAAACCCTTTTATTATTTTGGGTATTACCGAATCCCACATCCGAATACTCTCATGTGTATTCCTTATTCTCAATCTATAAAAGAAGGTCTCCACCTCACCTTGAAGGTAAGGGGGTTTCTCAACCTACATGGTATCAGAGGGAACTTAATCCCGACCCTTCCTCCCAGCGGCTTCCCGGCACTGACCGGACCCGCCTCTCTCGCGGTCTCCCGGCACAGACCGGCCCGCCCTCTCCAGCGGCTTCCCGGCACAGTTCGGCCCCGCCTCCCCGGTGCGTTCCTGCACCCTCCTTCCCCAGCGCATCCTGCCCGGAGCATCTCCCCGGTGCAGCCCAGTCCCCCCCCCACCATCCTCAACGCCTTCCCTCCCGAAGCGCGCCCTTCTCGTCGCGACTCCTCCCGAGCGCAACCCTCCGTCACGGCTCCTCCCGAGCGCAACCCTCCGTCGCGGCCCCTTCCGGCTCCCGCGCGACCCTCCGTCGCGGCTCCTCCCGAGCGTGCCCCTCCGTCGCGGCTCCTCCCGAGCGTGCCCCTCCGTCGCGGCCCCTTCCGGCTCCCGCGTGCCCTCCCGACTCTTCCCGACGATCGCGCCTCTCGTCGCCCTCCCCGAATCTTCCCGGTGGTCCCGGCTCCCGCAGATCCCGTCGACGGCTCTTCCCAGCGGGCCTGGAGCCCGTCGCCTCCCGTCGCTATTTCCAGACCCGGCTCCCGGCTCCGGCACATCTTGTGGTGAACATGTTCGTACATAGATGTGAGTTTGTTTGATGGAGATCACACCAGACCCCTTAGTAGCTTGAGGAGCACTAATGCTTTGTTAGAGGCCGCTCTTTACTTAAATTTATGAACTAGGGATTTCATATTTGTTGACAACACTACTAAGACCTGCAGGGTCAAACAGTTAGGTCTTTGAATAAAAATTAAGTTTTGGACAGTGTTTGATCCAAAATGAAGACAGTACGATAAAATCGTATCCAAAAGAAGTTTTGGATGGATTCACAGAGTTGTGAAATTTTGCATAAAGTCCTTATAAGATTTTAGTGCAAGTGGGAGATGCGCACTAAAAACATATACAGGGCTTTCGGTGCATGCATTTTCTCATGCAGTTCCATCAGTTATAATCCATTATGAATGGATTAAATAGCTTGCATTCATTGAAGGAATTCGATGAATAATTCCAACGGGAATAAATGTATGTTGATACATTGAATATGGCCGACGCGTTTCATTAAATGAAACGCATCAAAGATGGCTATATAAAGGAATGAGATCCCTCTTGTTAGGTACGACTGATTATATGTAAGCTTTTTGATACTCTCTTCCTCCCGAGACGCAATTTATCACTAGGTGAAGGCGCTAACACCCATTCTGCATTTAGGGGTCCCAATAAACGTTCTGAGATCCTTTGGCCGGTGTAATCCCCTCGGAGGCAGGAGGCTTTCGTCTACTACAATTATCGACATCAAGCATACTCGGTCAAAGATTGAAGATGGAGCTAGCTGTTATCTAGGTATGCATGTTTATGTTCTTCGTTTATATTACATGTTGATTCTGTCGAGGAGAGATCAGGCACATTTATGAGTTTGCTTCCGCTGCCTTTGTTCATATGATGAACATATAAAACCCATTAGTTATATCACTGATTTGAGACAAAATATGTTCAAGGGATATCTCAATAAGCAACTGAGATTGGCACCAGATTGACTGCACTTCATTCTTGAAGATTTGAGAAGCGTTCAAGTCAGTTTTTCAAGGAAAGATTTCTGCAGACTTCTCTCTCATCTTGAAGACTTAGTGGAGTTCATCAAATATAAAGACAAAAGTGATATATAGGTGATATTGCATCTGAATTTCAATGATCTTCTTTTTCATATTTCAAATCATCAACATTCTGTAATTGTGTGAAAGACAACAGGAGATTGAGAGATACTTTGTAAAAGGAAGTTCAAGGTTATCCCCTTGCGTCCATTTTGGGTAATTTTGATAAAAAGAAAAATTACTCGTGTGTAGTGGGGTATCACCCATTATACACCAAGGACTAACCACTCAAATCAAGCGGCGAACCTTATAAAAATTCTTGGTGTTGCTCGTTGTTTGGTTTGTTCTCTCGAAGTGGACAGCTTGAGGGGTAACACGTCATCAAATCAATTCGCAATAACCGGCAGCGAGGGCAGTTGTATTCATTAAAAGTGGGGTATCACCAATTATACACCAAGGACTAACCACTCAAATCAAGTGGCGAGCCTTATAAAAATTCTTGGTGTTGCTCGTTGTTTGGTTTGTTCTCTCGAAGTGGACACCTTGAGGGGTTGTCATCAAATCAATTCACACTAATCGGCAACGAGGGCAGTTATATTCATTAAAAGTTTTAAAAAGTTATAACAATACTGATTCACCCCCCCACACACACACACACCCAACTCCACCCTCTCAGTGTTGTACAATCCTCAAGGGCTTTTCATCCCTTTATTTAAACCCCAAGCACGTTCTGATGACGTCGTGATGGCGGAGAAAGGCACCATAGGGGAGCAGTGGTGTTGGGGGGCCATGACTTGGAGCGTCGGACTTGTCCAGCAGGAGGCGAAGGCGGAGGTGGTGGTGTGCCTGGAGGAGCCCCGCCTGGGTGATGTGTTTTGGTTGGGTGCGCACGCTGCCTAGGTGGAAACACAACCTACGTGCGCGCAGGAGCAGGGGCACCAAGAACCAACATATCACGCCTTAGGCCGTCCAGATCAGGAACGAACATCGAGAAAGGATGGTGCCATCAAGTAGCGAGACGTGTCGAGCGCAGGCCACAGGGGCGGCGAGGCACACCTGGGAGGCAAGACAGGGTCACGCTCAGGGTTGGAAGCAACTAGGGCTTGGGCACGGAGGAGAGCAGTGGGGCGCAAAGGAGGGCGGCGAGGCCCGGCTTGGACGAAGGCAGGCAGCGGGCGGCCTGGGCTAAGGCAGGCATTGGGGCACAGTAGAGGGGGGGGAAAGAGATTGGGGCGGAGTTATTCTTTTGATACCATATAGAATCGTACTCCTTACCTCAATGAGAGGTGGAGCCCTTTATTTATAGATAGATACATATAAGAGGAAATCAATGCGGGACTCTAAAATACACATAACCGGGTCCAACATTTATAAATCAGGATAAGAGATATGTGACTCGAGATAAGCGAGAAATTCGAAATTTAAACGCGCAAGCAAATAGGATGTACCTAGTGAAATGAAATGCACTTGGGATAATTTCTTTTGTAATGACACATCATCATTGGCTTGTTATTTTTGGGATTGAAAGTTCATTTCATTGGGGTAATTTCTTTTGGGATGTTCCTCTTTATGATAGAGGTAGGGATTCGTCGATAGGTTTAGTCCTGCTCCTATTCCGTTTTGATTCTTTCTTTCTATTCTATCTTTGTTCAGTCCTACCCCTAGTCATCAACCCCTCACATTCTATTCTAATCTCTTGCTTCATTTGAAATTCCCTGTAATGCAAAGTTAACTGCGCTTCTTTAATAGTCGAGGTTCTTTCTCATACATCATGGTCTCTTTGAGACCCATGAAAAAACAATCAAGAGATGAGAGCCAAAGAATAGTCAAATTCTCACCTTCCATTTTCACATTAACATTTTCAATATCAGGGATTATCTTATTGAACTCATCTAAATGATTCCCAAAATTTTATCTTCCATTTTCACGTTAATATTTCAAGATCAGGGATTATCTTATTAAACTCATCTAAATGGCTCCCTATAGATGTTCAAGGCTTCATTTTAAAGGTGTATAATTTGGTTTTCTTGTACAGCCTCACTAAAAGGGATTTAATCATATGCAAAGATTCAAGCTTCGGCTAGATTGTAACTGCAGAAGTCTCACGGGTTACTTGGGGTGGCAGGGGGTTGGGGTGTGGGGCGCAGGTCACGGGGTCGATTCCCCGGACCGTGTTTTCTTGTAGCGTGCATATATAATGGAAGTTTTTTTAAGTTTCACGAGTTACTTCGTCCAGGACTTCATCCTCGAGATGAGCCTTATTCAGCACCCTCTGAAGGCACACCACAAAGGTGGGTGCACCCCCACAGAAATCTACCCACTTATTAGATCCACAGAGAGCATCTTTCAATCCTAGTTGGACAAGAATGGTTCTCATTTTTATTCTTCAAGGGTTAAAAGTCATTTTGGCCATTAAATTTCTCAATATCAATATTAGTAGGAGACATCTTGGAAAAAATCAAACTCTGATACCAATTGTGAATGTGGTTGAAGACAGAAAGCAAAAAAACCGTGTCTAGAAAAATTTCAAAAAATTACAACTGAAAAATTATAGATTCTATCATGAAAGGAAATACTAATCCAAAAATAATTCAATATAGATCAACCACATATCAAATCAAGGCAACAATGATGATCCTCAATTTATATTTAATTTTCATCCGATTTCCATTTAAAATATGATCAATTCTTGGTATTTTGAGTATCTTTCAGTAAAATGCATGACAATTGATCGAATTTGGAATTTTCAAGCTAGGCCACACCAGAGTTCCAGTGGCAGGCCCGATGGCTCATTAAATGAGTTGACCTCTCTCTTTTCTTTTATTTTCTTCACTTTGCATCGCCTGAACTCTTCCTCGACTCTCCTTTGGCCTCCTATAATGCCTCTCTTTTTCTTCATTGTGGTTGATTTTTGGTAAGTTCTTAACCATTTTGTTGCCATATTACATCAATTTCGTCATCTTTCTCAAGGATTCTACTAGGATTCTTCATTCCCTTTCTCTTCATAAACCCTACCTTCCATTTGCTAACAGATTCTTCTCTTCAAACCTTCCAATTCCTTTGATTTGCAACAATGGCACCTCAAAAATCAAGAAAGAGAAAGAAAAAGGTAGGAGAATCCTCTCATGAACCCTCGGTCATCCAAATTAACGCAGCTTGGGTTGACAAAAGAATCATTGATTTTCGCTGGTTGAAACATTCATTTCTCCTTCTCCAGCACATTCTCACCTTCCAAGGTTGGAAATCATTCTTTGAACCTCCATCCAAAGATGTGATTTATCCATTTGAAGTTCGCCAATTTTATAGCAATCTCATCTTTGAATATAGAGAATTTGTTAACACAATTTATTCAGCTATTAATAATGTGCCCATTGAAATATCCTCTCATGAAATTGATGAGTAGATGAACATTCCACCCAAAGGACCTTATCTCTACTTTTTCAGGCAGTTTCTACAGGATCCTCAATTTGACAAAATCCTTGCCCTTCAGCCTCCTCTAAGATCTATCTTAGTGACATGTCTGTTGATGCTCGTGTGATTGAGAGGACTATACAAGCCTCTATTGCCCCACATCTTAGTGATTTGGATGTGTTACAACATACTGGAATGAAACAATTTTTTTGGGAGAGAGGCAACCAAATTTATAAGAGGGATGAATTTATCACACAATCTGTGCCGGTTCTAAAATCAAAGGCTGTCAATTTCATGCATACCTGAGCAAAAGATAAAAGCAGCATAAATCATATTGTAGTAACCAGGCCCATGAAGCTTCAAACTGCTTTGATCTGCCCGATGGATTAACCATGTGCTGCTTGATACCCGTAAAGTTTCAGTTAGGATATAGCACATAAAGAGTATCATAACCACCTATACGCCACCTAATGCGTTCTTGAACCTCATCAAGACTTTCGATTCAATTTAATTCGTTCTATTTTTTGTATGATGAATTACATTGCTCATCATCCTATGAAATTCAAAGTTATTCCCTTTGTGTTACGTACCTTAGACAATAGTGTTTGGAATTTCACGGAGGAAAGCCGGCGGGGGGGGGGGGGGGGGGGGTGACGGCGGATTAAGGCTACCTGGCCATGGAGGCCGCCGCCCCCCACGGGGAAAAAAGCGCTGGAAACCCTAGATGGGAGAAAAAAAATAGGAAGAAGGGCTCGGGTTGGACTAAACCTCATCTGATACCATGTAGAAAGCTATAGAGGAGAACCCAATACCCAAGGTTTCTCTCTAAGGGAGGCCTTGAGGTTATTTTATAAGGAATAATAAAGACCACATCGAACCACAAGTCCGATGTGGGACGTAGACTCCAACAAGCCCGAAAGGCATTACTAAAAATTCATAGTCCTTCATGAGTTTTAAAAGCCATTTTTTTTCATCCTCACCTTTCATCCTAACTTGATGGAATCCATATTTCAAATCAAGGTTTGAAAAAAAAAATTACTCCCTCATCAAGCAATTCTTCAATAACTGGAATGGGGAACCTATCTGGTATAGTTAACTTGTTCAAAGCGCGGTAATCAATACACATTAGCCAACTGTCATCTTTTTTTTAACAAGAATGGTTGGAGTGACATAAGGACTATTGTTGTGCCGAATTATACTAGATTCCAACATCTCTGAAATTTGTTTTTCCACCTCATCTTTAAGATGATAGACCAACTTATAAGGCCTAATGTTAACAGATTATGCCCCTTCCACCAAGGTAATCACGTGATCAATCAACCGCCTCGGTGGTAGTCCTTTGGGCTCTTCAAAAAGCGCTCGATACTCCTATAAAAGGGCACTCAACTATTTTTTCTGTTGCTCAAGTTCCGGGTCGTCAAGGTCTTCAGGAAAAGTCATCTGAATCTGCCAATTACATACTGTAAAATGCGTAGCCCATGTATGAGGAAACTGCAGAGAACTATGAGGTGCCTTAGGCTCCCCAGAATCCCCCTGGAGTCTGATTTCTTTTCCCTCCCATAGGAACTCCATGGTTTTTTGTTCCCAATTCGTAAGAACGTACCCCAGTCTCTTTAACCATTTCATTCCTAACACTAAATCTGGACCTCCGGTGTCAAAAACATAAGTTTCCACTGTGATAGTGAAGTTATCAATACTAAGTACCACCTCTCGACAGATTCCATTGGAGGTAACTTGGTATCTATTACCCAAAGTGACTTCGAACCTCACGACAGATTCCATTGGAGGCAACTCGGTATCCATTACCCAAAGTGACTTCGAACAGTCTTGTAGGACTTGCCACCACATTAGCCAACTTGGCAAGCGCCTTGGAAATAAAATTGTGGTTCGCTCCACTATCAATAAGAACCACCACTGGCACACCAGATACATGTCTAGGAAAAAAATAATGAGTCGGCCTTGGATCCTTCCATGTCGCGATATTCCACCATTTCTCCTGCCTGTTCTGCTTCTACAAAACCCTGCCTCACTGCTCCGTTTTCCTGTCAGGCCTGTTCCTCCCCCTCTTCTAGGACTGGTTCCTCTATTTCCCATACCAAGAGTCTCATATGTTTATTTGGACACCTATGCATGGGATTATAAGATTGGCCACAATGAAAATATAACCCCTTCTATTTTCGCTCGTCCCTCTCTTGTCGACTCAAAGGCTTGGTCCCTTGCCAACGCACCTCCTTCAAATTTCTCAAAGTATCCTCCCCTTTCGTGCCACAATCAAAAACCGGCTTGTTGGGAAGTAAACTTGGCACCACTGTACTAGCTCCTTGTGTTACCGAAAAAGGTGAAACTACTGGCCTCTCACGCTTGAGAACACCTTCTCCTAAAAGCTCCCTCTCTACTTTCTTGGCAATAATGTGCATTTTATACTTGTTAACCGGATCATGTGTCAAAACTCAATTTTCGATCTTCGTTTGCAAACCTCCCATAAAAAGACTCATATACCATGATTCTGGAAAATCAGTAATCCGCAGAGCCACCTGTTCAAACTCTTCAATGTACTCTTCTACCATCCCTGTTTGCCTGAGCATTTTCAAAAACCGCAACGGATCACCCTCTGTAACATTAC
This sequence comes from Viscum album, assembly GCA_963277665.1. Taxonomy (NCBI): domain Eukaryota; kingdom Viridiplantae; phylum Streptophyta; class Magnoliopsida; order Santalales; family Viscaceae; genus Viscum; species Viscum album. Next base: position 1,256,831,174 of record OY728153.1, on the reverse strand, counting down.
CATACCGGTCCATGACTGTCGGTTTAAACTATTCCCATGTTGAACCGGAATTAGCTCCTTGCCAAGATAGGAAACAATAAAGAGTTGTTCCTTCCATGCTGATTTGTACCGGGTTTAATTTCAAATCCTCGGGTGTCCGGTTCATTAAAAAATAAATGTCACCATTGGTTGTCCAACCGAAAGGATCTTCTTCCTTAAACATCAGCAACTCCACCCGTTTTGAAACGTGCTTATACCCTTCTTCCAGGAAATTAGCCTTTGCGCGACCACGGCTGCCAACTTTGTTCTTCCCAGAACCACAACTATCATGAAGACTCGTTCCCGATTCCGAAACCACGCGCGACTCCATCGCTTTGAACTTTTCCAACGTCTGCTCTTTCACATCGCGCACCCGAAGTGAAACGCATTTTGACCCAGAGACATCAGTGGATGAGCACCTTTCTCGCATTGAAAGGGAGAATAAGCCTCATCATGATCGCTTGGAGTTCTTAGTTGAAGACAATTGAACAATTGTTCATTCAATTCAGCAAGATGTCTCCCACGGCTACTCTCGTCCTACCCGAAGCACCTAGTTCTCATTTTGGTGGTGGTTCAAAATATTCAGTCATCACCGGCTTTTTGGCCCAGAGACATCAGTGGATGAGCACCTTTCTCGCATTGAAAGGGAGAATAAGCCTCATCATGATCGCTTGGAGTTCTTAGTTGAAAACAATTGAACAATTGTTCATTCAATTCAGCAAGATGTCTCCCACAGCTACTCTCGTCCTACCCGAAGCACCTAGTTCTCATTTTATGTACCTTGACTTTTATTCTCTTTCTATATATGTGGAATGCTTAACATTTCTTAAACTTTATCATGGCTGCAACTCTTATGAATTGTATGGAATTTATCCTTTTTGGATCTCTTATTATTAGTTATTGCATATTGTGACTAATCTTTATGAAGTGTGTTGTGCTCACAAAGGGGGAGAAAAACGTATATTATGGTATACCTTCAACTTCCCTTACGAAATTGCAATACTTCATTTATCTTTAGTTATTTATATCCCATTGGTTTTATAATTTCTTTGACCTTTAGCTTGTTAAATCATGTTGCGATAAATCATTTAAATTCTCATAAGAATTATATTTAAAGTATTATTTTTTGTTATAAGATCTGATACCTTGTCTCTTTTTAAAAGATCTAATATCTTGTCTTATTATTAAATCCATGTGGTTGTGTTTAATTATTAAAACATTTGTGATCATCAAAATGGGGAAAATTGTTGTGCATGCATCTCATACCCTCAATTTTGTTTTAAGGATCACAAATGGTTTCTTAAGTTAAAACGGGTATCGTTGGACCACACAATTGTTAAGGAGTCCACCGAAAAACAAAACACAAATTGGTGTTTTTCAGCCTTCCCGCCGGAAGGCTGGTGAAGGAAGTAGTGGCTATTGCCCCCACCACTAGAACTTCAGTGGGCAGCATTGGAACTCTGATGGAGCCCAGCAAATTCACCTAGTCCAGGTGATACCACCAGAACTCCGGTGGAAACCTAACTTGACTCTAGGGGGTTATCCAGAAAGTCAATTACCCTGATTTAATAACTCCAACAACAACATTTTTTTCTCAGCGACTCTATTGGCCTCCCAACGGCTCCAATGAACTAAAAGAAGGATGAAAAGCTATAAATACACATATATGAATCCATTACAGGTGTTCGAGGTGTTGGTTGGTTGTTGATGAATATCAAGATCATACACATCTGAGCAATTTTTTACTTCATTGCTTACATTCTCATTCCTCCGCCATTCTATCTCTTTTCTCCTATAAATCTCATTTTCTTGTGAGGTTAGAGGGTGAGTTTCACTGGGGCTGTATTAAACCAATTCATCCTCTTTTCTTTTGTAATTCTTGGGTGCTCACTGCCACTAAAGTGAGGGTTTTGGGTTTCTTGCTACAACTAAAGCCAAGAGAGTAAATGAACCCTCAAGACATTGATGAGATGAGACATAGGCACTGTGCAATCGAGTTTTTGGCCAAACTTCTATAACAAATCTTGTTGCCTTTTAATTTCCACTGCATTCAATATTTTTAATTATGTTCTAGTTTTATTTTATCGTTTTAATTTTTAAAGACAATTCACCCCCTCTTGCAATCCTCTCGGATCAACACTTGTGACGGGAGTGAGACCGGCTACCGAGCCACACCAACAAACAAACAAGAAACAAAACAAAGAACACAGAAACACCAAATCTTTACTAACGAAATTCAGATCAATGGATCATACTTCCCCAGTAGGTTTGCATCCACAAATTTCAATTAAGGAAAACTAGATGATAAGTTTTTACAAAAGAAACCCGAAATAATCTTCAAATCTCATCTCAATCACACTCACATAAGCAAAGGCCGTTACCAAAGAATATAGGTACACCGTAAGAAATCAACTCAAACATAGATAGGTACAGAAATATCTCACCGAGCTTTCTATCTCCTCAATAAATCTTCTTCTCTGTGTGTTGTCACTGTCTCCAATCATGTCTCACTTCTTCCTTTTTTCTTCTTCCTTGGCCCTCGGATTTCCCTTCTCATTTCTTTCTTTTTCTTTCCTCCCTCTTTGAACCCTAAATCTCCTAGGAGTCTTGAAAGCTTCTCCTGATCTTTCAATCATTGTTCTTCTCACACCTTTTATGATCAAAATCATTTATCATGCATGTTCTTTTTAACTCATAACTCAATCATTGTTCTTCTCACACCTTTTATGATCAGTCGTTTATCATGCATGCTCTCAGAAAGATTTGGTGTTCTGAAGTATTTTCATGGTCTTTAGATTCCTGTCGAGGCTGACTTTGCTCGACCCATATGATATTGATGTCTTGCTGGTCATTTGATTTATCTTACCCTCAGTCTTTTTGAGCTTTCCTGTGCACTGCACACTGGTGGAAAGGGCATCCAAATGCACTATACATTGATGTGATAGAGATCTTTTTAAATGCTTGATGTGATTTTGACCAAGCCATGTGTTCGTTGCCTCATCAATCCATCACTGAGTATTTTATTTTATTGGGCGGATCTCTTATTCCAGGAAAAATCAAAGATCAACTAACATTTTCTCGCTTATCTACAGAGGTGAAGTATTGTTTCATGGGATGGTGATCGGTGAATTCATATGACTTGGGTCTCTGCTCAAGCATCTTGGAGTTCATCACGCTCAATCAATGCATTTATTTTGTCATAGTCTAGTCGTCATCCATGTAGCCGCCAACCAGGTGATTAATAAACTCACCAAACACATTAAGATCAACTGTCATTTTGTGTGTAACCACGTAAAAGCTGAAGGACTCCATTGTTTTTCCTACGCGTGAGCTCGGAATGGGACCCTCGTTTTTCAATCACCTCCACTGAAAGGTTTACAGTTATAGGTTATGCAGACACTGAAACAAAATCGCGGTAAAATTTTGCAGTGTACCCAAAACGAGAGGTGTGGGGGGGGGGGGGGGGGGGGGGGGGGGGAGCGGGGGAGGGAGAGAGGGAGTACGAGAATAACGTGTTTCCCACGGACGTCGAGCTTCAAATCAAGGGAGATTTTGGGAGCGCCACTGGACTCGGTCCCGCTGCCATATGATTCGGCGCGAATAAAGTCCACAGTAACAGGAAGGCGAATCCGACGGACAAGATCGGCCAGGAACAGGAAGGCGCCAGTAGCGACGCCGACGAAGACCGGTGGCGAGGTAGGAGAAGAAGAAAGCGATAATGCTTTTAAATCCGAGGAGATTTCAGCGGCGAGTTCGGAGACTCGCTTAGCAATCTCCACCTCGGTCCACAGAACCTTCTCCAAGTGATCATCCAGGCTGTCGACGGCCATTGCTCCGCCAACATTACAAACTCCAGTTAACAGGACACCCAAATCGTTACAGTTCATTCGGCAGGGCTGACGGGGGAAGAAAGAAATTAAATTAGTTTTTACTGTTTGACAATCAAAAACTCATTCAAGTAAATTTGTTTTGTTTTTTTTCAATACTATCCTTAATTCATCGGATATGATATGACGATTTATTTTCTTTTCTTTCAAAAAATTTAATCAAACAAGAGGATCTAAAATGATACAGATTTATTTTCTTGTATTCAATTGTTGATCCGAACAGAAGTTTTTTTTATTTTATTTTATTTTTATTTATAAATTATCAAATCACTTGTTTTATTTTATTGAAATCTCGTCAAACATGGTGTCGTCGAGGTGTGTTAAGCCCGTGTTACATGGGTTTTTTGTCGGTTATTATAAGTGTATATATAGTTGTTTAGTTATCATTTTAATAAAAGAATTCGGTAATAGTTTTCATTTTATTTATTTTTTGCGCCATTTATCAGTTTTTCAATCATATTGTGTTGTAATCATCTGGATTTTCAATTATCAAAATTGATTAACCTTGATGTGAAGGGAAAAAAAACTAATCCAACCACGTTGAACAAAACAATTGAGATTGTAAATAAATCCTTGGATTTTCTATACAAAAACAAATCATTTTAATGCAGACATGAAGTTGTAAACTAAAATATTTTGTTTATTATGACTATTAATCTTACAGATCATTTAGAATATTAAATTCATAAAAAATTTAAAAAATCTGAATCTGGTTATTTTTTGGTTTTTTAGTTTTTTAAATTTAAAATCAAAATCATCCAATTTTTTCACCCAACCATGTAAAATTTTTACTAACCAAAACTCATTTTAGCATAACCATTCGATTGTTTTTTATTTGATTTTTGATCAACCACCCATTTGCATGCCCTTCCTCAAATTCCACGTTAGGATGGTGATAATGTGTTATTTGGGATGTAGTGGCAAATCCTTTAAACGTGATATTTTTTTCGCTTTTTAAATGGTATAATAAATGAAAACTCAGATGAATACAAATATGTTGGGATCAAGCTAAATGTATGCACCACCTTGAGAGTGGGGTGGGCCAATGTGCACGTTGAATTATACCTTTTGTTGTGTCCTGGGCCCAGGACTGTTGGGCCCCCGCCAGGATTGTTGGCGCCTGTGCCCCGGTAACCAATCCCACATCGGTTGTGGAGGGAGATTGGTGGGTGCTTGAAATTCCCGTGCCTACCTTCCCCTCAGCAACGCGTTTTAAAGCCGTGAGGCCTGGGATAGCAACTGGGCCAGAGCGGACAATATTGATGGGCCGAGGGATCCGATCCATCAATTGGTATCAGAGGGAGGTTGGTCTCGGGACCGGTGTGGGCTTGGGGGGGGGGATGTTGTGTCCTGGGCCCAGGACTGTTGGGCCCCCGCCAGGATTGTTGGCGCCTGTGCCCCGGTAACCAATCCCACATCGGTTGTGGAGGGAGATTTGTGGGTGCTTGAAATTCCCGTGCCTACCTTCCCCTCAGCAACGCGTTTTAAAGCCGTGAGGCCTGGGATAGCAACTGGGCCAGAGCGGACAATATTGCTGGGCCGAGGGATCCGATCCATCACCTTTATCTTTTTTCAGTTCTCTAGGTCGTACGGATCTTGTTTCCCCGTTAGAAGGAACACATTTAATCCAACTATTTCTCTTGACCTTAAATATGAATGCAAAAAACAAAGTACAAACACACATAAAGATTTTATTTGGTTCAACACTAAGGGCTAATGTGAGGAGCATGCACACGACGATGTGTCAGGGTACCAGAATCCACTATACTCACTTTCGGTGGATGCGTGTGTGTCGGTCACAGACACTATGCGCCAAGGCACACCACCCTTGTAAGGTTTTGAAAAGACTCATCATCAATCCAAGGGCCACTCCCTTTTCTTCTCTTTCATGCACTTCTTCGATGAAGACGGTGAGTTTATGTACATGAAGATCCCTTCATAAATAGTGTAATATCCCGTCTTTTTCCAGGTACGTCTCTCTTTGAGTTTTTTTCGTTGAGCCTTGGTGCTCGAGTCTTGTTTGGAGACGGAGAGCCTTTTGTTTGATAAAATGACCTAAAGTTCAGGGATATGTGCTCATTTGAATTAATGCAGTCCGGGTATAAATGGGACTAAGTGTTAATATGAGTTCTTGGTAAGTTGAGAAGCTTTAAAGGGGATTCAAGTTGTTTAAAAAGAAAAATGGGCTGAAAAAACAATTGCAGAACATTTACATGTGTAGTTGTTCGAGTGTTTTAATAAAATAAATCCAATGTGATATATTTTTCGATGAATACCATTAAAAACATTTACATGACGTGTAATCACGTTTCACAACATTTACAGGGGGTCTAAATCTTAACCCTGTGATTTGATTATTGTCAAGTTTGTGCAATATAATGATCACGCCAATGAAATGTGCTCCCAAATTGAATAAACATGAAATGAAAATATTCCTTGAAATCCCTTGTTTTCAATTGACATTTGACCTGGCTTATTACTACCCATTGGGCGAGCACACCTTTGAATATAATTGAATTGGCTAATGGCTTAAAGTATGTTTAGCATTGACATGTGACCTAGGGTGATTTCTTGTTATAGAATGCCTAAATTGTGGGTTATTGTTTATTGGTATAATTGTTAATCAATTGTAAATTGAATTACAAGTGACATATGAAAGAAGAACAATGATCCACATAATTAACCATTGAGAATTGTGATGTGATATTGTGATATCCATGTTATTTGACAGAAATTGTGTTTCATGCTGGGATGCTTCTATAACAGGCTAGGCTCAGGCACTTGCACACAAATATGTTGTAATTTTGATGGTGAGCGGCTCGGTCCAATCCCATGATGTAATGCTTATAGGGCTTTGACCCGAAAATGTTGCAATGCTTATAGGGCTTTGACCCGGATTGTTGTGACTATACCATGGTTGTATGGTTGTGGTTGACATGATTGTAAGACATGCTCAGAGATATTCTGGCATGGCGCTGAAGCATGTTATCTTACCTTGGTTGTATGATTGTAAGAAATACTTAGATATATTTCGGCATGGTGCTGAAGCACGTTATCTTACCTTGGTTGTATGATTGTGGTTGACATGGTTGTAAGACATGCTTAGAGATATTCTGGCACAGAGCTGAAGCAGGTTATGGTTGTATTTTATTAATTGTTGAATTAATTAATACAATTGATTATCGCTTTATTGCATACACTTCTTATCATACTGATTATGCTTAGACACAGTGGTGTCGACCTATTAAGTTATACTCACACACTATTCAAGCCTCCGTTTGACACCCGAGTAGATTTCATGGTTGCAGGTTTAGACGGGGGCAAACGACCTTGTTGTTGATTGCTTGTTCATTGTTGGGATGAAATTTGGAGATGGGACCGACATGGGGTTCGAGATCGGGGACTTTTGAGTCTTTTATTTGAGTTTGTTAGTCTTTTATTGTATTGTTCTAGCATGTCATATAGTTACATTTAAGCACGTCATTACATTGCTCTTTATCAATTTATTGGATTATTCAGTTAGTTTTTATTATTGTCTACCGTGATGTCTTTACTATAATTATTTTCTATTTGATTATGAATAGTTTGTTCTGCTATGACACTTCATAGCAGGGGTAGTCTCCCCTCCATACTATTCACACATCCGCTGCTAGTTGGCAACCTCTGGCGTACAAGGAGGCACACTTGAGGTCTCATAAGGCCATGTGATAAAGTGTCAGATAGGGGGATGTTACAAAGTGGTATAAGAGCATCATTATAAGATCCAGGATTTCTCCGTAAGGTATTTTCTTGTTTATGTTTCAGTTTTAGTCTCCTTTTATGGTTAATTAAGTGTTCTCCCAAGTCCTTGTGAAGGTTCGGGGGTGTTCCGGGGGGTTCGAGACATGAAAAGGGGGGAAATGGCTTTTGAGAAATATGCACGGTTTGCGCACGGTTTGACAAACCGTGCGAGAGGAGACCGTGGGGACAGTAGCAATTTGCACGGTTTGTGCAGGGTCTGGAAAACCGTGCGAGAGAAAGGGTGTGAGGGCAGTAGCCTCCGCACGGTTTGCGCACAGTTTGGCAAACCGAGCGGGTAAACCGTGCGGCCTGAAAACTTCTAAAAATTCACAAAAATGCCATTACGGGGAAATAAGGTTCACTCGGGATTTTCCTCCTTTCTTCCTCCTTTAACCCTAGTGACGCCCCAAAAGCTCCAAGAGCTTCCAAGGATCAATCTCCCTCATCTTAGGGCCGTTTGGAGTTTCGTTGGTTGCAGATTGAAGATCAGGGTAAGGCTAATCTCCCTCTTGCTTTTCTTTTTTGGTTTAGGGTTTCTATTTCTCCCTCATCTCCATCTGAAGCTCTCAAACCCTACCTTTTCGGTGATATTTAGGGTAAAGCTTCAAGTGTTGGTAGAATTGAGATCTAAGGCTTCGATTGAGAGGGCGTTCGCCAACAGATTCAAGGTAGGTGGTCCACAAGTTATATCCCTTGGGTTTTATGTAGATTTGTGCACGTAGGGTTTTTATTCTTGACCTTTTTGATGAGTTCTTGGTGCCTTTGACATGATGTGATATATTAGGTGTCTAAACAACCTAATGAAACCCTCATGATCCCCATGGGATGCATGGAGGACAATGCGACCTATTTGGGGCCACCCATAGGGTGTGCCGACATTCCCTGAACTTAGAGTTAGCAAAGTGTAGGCCGTTGTGCGAGAACATGGAGCCCATAATGAATATGCTAATATAATTGAATATGCTTAGTGAGATAGACATGGGAAATGGGAAATAGGGCTAAAGAGTTAGGTAATATAAATGATGAATGTGTTAATGGATTGAGGCAATAATGTTAATTTCATATTTATTGATATTGTTGTGATGTTGTAAATGATGTTGGCTATGCTTGTTGCGATATGGTTGATTGTGGTGAATGATAAATAAACATGTGAACATGGCTTGGTTGAGTGGGGTATCGACTTGAGGTTCTATGCCCACAGGTCGAGTTGGACCGAGATTCTAGCTCCGCCCTTAAATGCACAGGTTAGGGAAGGGGGCAGAGTTTTATTCCTCTAACGATTGCATTCCCCCAGACTGAGGCTTCGAGGTGAGGATTATGTGGTTGTTATAATGTGATTCCTAGTGAGATAGGACTTTACTCTCATTCCCCTATACTTGAGAATATTGAACATGCCTAATCCATTGAACACATGAAAAAGGTAGATTAAATCATGAATTGTCCAAGTAGTGAACCCAGATTCAATGGTAGTATAATAAAAAGGAACATAGTCTAAAATGGCATATTGAACTGTTTATCATTACTTGACATCATTTATCACTTGCATGCACTATCTACCTTGCTGGATATTTTGTAGACACCGTTGGTGGTGGCCTACTGAGTTATACTCACACCCTGCTTGGGCCACCGTTGGGTACCCGAGCAGATTTCATGCTTGTAGGTCAGGACAAGGGCAAGGGCCCTATGCTAGGGAATTGAGTTGGACATGGGACGTGTATTGGTGAGGTTCTAGACTCAGAGTCCAAACCATTTTGGGGATTCTTCTATTTTTCTTTCTTTTTGAGTTTTGTTCACTTGGCATTGTAGCATGGCATGGCATATTTACTATTGCATATGGTTGTACCCAGCTTTGGGATTTGGTTAGTTATGCTTGTTGTTGATTGTTGCCTATTGTTTTTGTTATTTGAATTATTATCTGTTATGGCTTACCAAGTTTTGGGATTCTGCGCAACTCTTACACAATTTCGAAGGCCGGATATTTGCTAAGTTTTGGACACCCCAAATGAGGGGGGTGGCAACCTATTTATAAATGCGGCAATGGTTTAATCACGCGAATATATAATATTTTTTTATCTCTTGTCATTCGCACGATAATTGTAGAAATGGAAGAATGGACTGAATACCCAAAGTACCTCTCTAAGGGAGGTCTTGAGGTTATTTTATATTGAATAAATCATTATAAAAGCGATCACATGATACGTCAAGTCCGATGTAGGACTGCACACAACTTAACCTCTAACACTCTCCTTCAAGCTAGGACATATATATTTATCATGCCCAGCTTGTTACACATAAATTGGACTCGTAGTCAAAACACTTCTTTTGTGAGAATATCAGCAAGTTGATCAGAGGTGTGAATGTGGCCGAAGGCAATTTTCTTCTTTTCAAAGCTCTCTCGAACAAAATGACAATCAACTTCAATATGTTTTGTCTGCTCATGAAAGACTGGATTTCTGGCGATCTTGATAGCATCTTGATTGTCACACCAGATATGTGTTGGTTTCTTGGTCGTATATCCAATCTCTTGAAATTTTTTTTGTGCCCAAATAATCTATGCAGTCACATATATCATGGCATGATAATCTGACTCTACACTTGAGTGAAAGATAACGATTTTCTTTTTGCTTCATCATGAGATCAAATTTCCTCCAACAAAAACTGCAAAATCATACGTAGATCTCCTAAAAGAGAGACATCAAGCATAATCTGCATCACAAAATGCTTCAATATCTGTATTTCCATGATCATAATATAGAAGACTCAAACTTGGTTTCTTTTTCACATATTTGAAAATGCGAAGAACAACCTCCCACAACGTTTTGATGGCATATTCCATAAATTGACTTAGTTTGCTAACCACACAAGCAATATCGGGTCGAGTCGTGGTCAAGTAATTGAGCTTCCCAATAAGTCGTTTGTATCTGTCGGGTGATGAAAATATCTCACTATTAGAATGTAGTGACCTTTCTCCAGATTTGAGGGGTAAGTCAACTGAGTCAGCTTGAGTCATTTCAGTCTCTTGGAGAAGATCAAGAACATACTTCCATTGAGATAGAAAAATTCTTGGAATATCTAGAGACTTAAATCCTCAAGAAATATCATAATGGACCCAAATCCATCGTATGAAAATGTTTATGAAGGAATGATTTGAGTCGATCAATGTCGTTAGTATCACTTCCAATAATGACAATGCCATCCACATAAACAACCAAGAGAATGTTGTCTGTTGTAGACTGGTGATAGAAAACAGAGGAATCTTTTATGTTTTGACACATTCCAAAGCAAAGCATAATGGTACAAAAGTGTCTGAACCAGGCATGAGGTGACTTCTTGAGGTCATACAATGATCGATGAAGGCAACAGACCTTGGAAGACTCCCCCTGAGTAACAAACTTCGGTGATTTCTCCATGTAAACTTCTTCATCAAGAAAACCATGAAGAAAAGAATTTTTTCACATCCAACTGATAAAGAGGCCAGTGATAAGAAGCGGAAAAAGAGATAAATAAGCAGACTGATGTCATTTTGGTCACTGAAGAGAAGGTGTCAAAATAATCAACGCCATACATCTGTGCATAACCCTTGGCAACAAATCGTGCTTTGAGACGATTTAGAGAACCATCAGCGTTAACACGCACAATATAGATCCACTTGCACCCGACAACCTGTTTATCAGTAGGGAGATAGACAAGATCACAAGTGTGGATGGTTTCCAAGGCCTGAATTTCATCCTGCATAGCATGCAACCAACCGGGATGAGAGATGGCATCAACAACAGTGCATGGTGTTGAGTAATCAGTCAATGTCTCAATAACTCAGGAGGTCGACGCAGATAATCCCTGATAAGATTGACAGAAGCATGAGCATTTGCGGAGATCGATAGGCAACTCTGGTGATGGAGAATCAAGAGCAGATGAGTCTTCGGGTGTGGTAGTGACATGAGGTGGCAAAGTGGCAGATGTGCGAGGTCGGTGAGTAATATCTGGCCAAATCGTGATCCAACAATATCACTAGGAAGAGAGGGTGGTAGTGGTGTATCGAGAGAATATGGCAAAATAATGTCGAAATCAGGAAGATTAGATAGTGGTGGGAACTCGAGAATAGAAAGAACTGATGATTTGACAAAGCAAGCATCAATGGAGACAACATAACGACGCAAATCTGGAGAGAAACATCGATATCCACGCTGGGCACGGAAATAGCCAAACAGATGCATTTTAGAGCACGTACATTGACACGTGTCTATCGTGGGGTGTGAAAAAAACAAATATTACTGAAGTTAAACTGTATTAAAGTGGTTAACCTAAGTTTTCTCCAGAGAGGAGTGCACAACAATTACGTTTGTCACTTAAATTAAATAAAGAAGAAGAGGTTGTTTTTGAAATTGTTTGAGTTGAAAAATGAAGCAAGCAATTAAAAATAAAGATTGAACACCAATGGATGAAGAGAGTGATGTGGTCAGGGTAGGATCACCTTTTGCAATGTCATCATAGTCACAAAGATCATCTTCCCTCTCTTCCAATTTAATGATAAATGAAATACTTCTCGATCGAGTTATTAATCACCTTAAGTTGAAGAAAGAAATGAAACTCACTCCTTGGTGCATGGAGGTTCATAAACAATTCCTAAACAACTAAGGCAAGTCCCGATTGAGAATTGTTGCCCCTTATACCTCTAGAAATGTTTACTAGTTCCATGCATGTGCCAACGATCGCTATACACTCACTACCTAACACAATCTGCTCGATCGAGACAAATTGCATTAGGTGGAGGGAGATTAAAAGTCTTCAACCAAAGCTATTAACGATGAATAAACCAAACTCAAAACACGATCACATTAAGATAATTAGGAAACATTGAGAATAAAAATCATTTAAAATAAAAATAGAGTTTTAAATTTAAGCAAAAAACTTCGATATTACAAAAGTGAAACTCCTCCTTCCCCGATCACTCAAAGGTTTTACCTCTCCATGTGAAGGTAATAGTGTTGAAAGGGGAAGAAGAGATCATGATGAAACAAAGAAAAGAAAAAATAGAAAATACAAAGAACATAAAGAACTAAATCCTCCAACACAACTCCTCTTACACCTTCTTCAACTCCTTTGAATGGAAGTGAACACTCTTATTTATAGGCTTGTGAAGTAGAAAATTTCCCTCCAAAATTACTCCACCGAAAGTTTGAGTCCGGTTAGCATATTAAATGGCCAAATCTCAGGAATGTGTCTTCATAAATTTTGTTCCCCTATTTCTTGTGCATTCTTCCTCAAAATCTAATCAAATTTGTAGAAGTGTGACAAAAGTTATACTCGAATTAATAATGACAACTTTTTCTACCTGAGGTGACTCTTCAACTTCTTCTTTTTGGTCGCATGCAATTGATTCCTTAATGACCAAATTTCTTCATGAAATTTAATGTGAAAATTATTCTCGGAGTCCTCTCTCTATTACATCTATAATCGACGCATTTGGACATTTGTAGGTCAAGATATGCCTCATTAATTAAGGCAAGTTCCATTCTGTCGGCCAACAAACTTTTTCAACTTGATGAACTTTTCTGGGCCATTTTGTGTCGAATTGGACCTTGATCGAGAGGAAAAAGTTGAATCCCATGAGCTTGGAAAGACTAAAAAAAGAATCACTCAATTTGGATAAAAAATGTAAAAGATATTCCTGAAATACAGAAGCTCCAGAAAATTGATAAATATCCAGAATTAACCAATTTCCACAATTAAGCCCATAATTGACCAAAACACTAAAATGATACAAATCTGCTTTAAATTGATTAATTGGCAGGGGTTAAGTCATTTAAACACACATGAAAAATAATTAAAATTTTATCACTATCATACATCAAACTTGGTAACTGAGGGGCGAATATCTCGAACATAACACACACATCCAAAAATGCAGAGGGGCGGAGAATGAGGGGGTGTTATTGGAAATAAGGAATGGAAGAGTGTCTCCCCCTGAAGAACAGATGAAGTAAGTCTGTTGATAAGGTAGGTAGCTGTGAGAATGGCATCGCCCCAAAAAGTGGTCGGAAATTTTTTCTGAAATAAAAGTATCCGAGCAACTTCCAACAAATGACGATTTTTCTGTTCAACAACACCATTTTGTTGAGGTGTGTCAGGACATGAGGTTTGATGGATAATGCTATGGTCATTGATAAAATACTGGAAGGGTCTAGATAAATATTCACAACCATTTTCAGAACGAAAGCAGTGGAGTTTAGCAGAAAACTGGGTGATGATTTCTTGATGACAAGAGCGGGTAAAGATTTTAGAATGATTTTTCAACAAATAGACCCAAGTTATCCGTTAAAAATCATCGATGAAAGTAACAAAATAATGATAACCTGATTTAGATGGACTAGGAATGGGCCCAAAGATATCAGAATGAACTAAGTGAAAATGAATGGATGCACGGGTAACATAGGTGACCCGATGATGTTTTACGTAGTGACATGACTCGCATTCAAAAGGAAAAAAGAGGTCTCAATCCTGGAAAAAGGTTTTGAAGAATGAGGGAAGATGTATGACCAAAAGAATAGTGAACCTGGAGGGCATGATCAGAGGTGGCAGGATAAGTGAGAGTGGGGGCCGAGTCAAGCACATACACACCACCTTGGAGTCGTCCAATACCAAGCACCTGAGTCGTCGAATGCTCCTGAAATATAATCGAAGAAGGTGAGAAGATGGTCTTACACTTCAAGTCAGCTGTCGATTTACAAATTTATAGTAAATTAAAGGGAAAATGGGGAACAAAGGAAACAACGAATAATGTAAAGCTAGGCGTAATTGTATAACTTCCATAGCCTACAATCTGTATTGTCTAACCATCAGCTACAGTAATATTACCTCCAGACGAGGTCGCTCTATAGGTTCGTAAAATACCTGCATTGCCAGTGATGTGCTCGGAGGTACTAGAGTCAACAGCACAGGAGGTGAAGCATTGGGAGAGACATGCTGCTGGAGTATTACTATAGACAATAGTGGCGCTTGATGATGTCATAGAGTGTGCTTAAAATGAACGACTAGTCCATCTAAGTATTAGGTTATTGAGGAAAAATCACATGGATGGAGGTGCGGTGTGGTTGGGTCGTCGCGCGTAAGGGGTCCATTATAGCGGCGTAGGGGCGCAGGGATCACTGAAGGCAGGGGGTCATCGCGCACACGGGGGGAACCGCTAGTGGTCATCACGCGCGCAGGGGGCGTTGGTGGCTGTCACACACACAAGGTGGGGCGCAGGGTGTCGTTACGCACAAGGAGGGACGGCAGGAGGGGTTGTCATGCGCACAGGGATGGTCTGCAGGGGGGTCATCGCATTGCACAGGGAGTGCGCAGGGTGTCTTCGCGCACAGGGAGGACCGGTAAGAGGGGTCGTCGCGCGCACAGAGCCAGCAGGGGGACGTCGCGTTGGATAGGGAGGGCCAACAGGGGGGTCATCACGTTGGACAGGGAATGCCCAGGGGGAAGTCACACACAGGGAAGGTCGGCAGGAGGGACTGTCGCGTTGGATAGGGAGGGCCGATAGGGGGGAATCGCATAAAAGGGGCACAATAGGGGGGTCTGCCTCAGAGAGGGGGGTGGGTTAGGGTTGTAGAACCTCATCTGATACCATGTAGAAATGGAAGAGTGGACTGAATACCCAAGGTACCTCTCTAAGGGAGGCCACATGGTTATTTTATAATGAGTAAAAGAGATTACATGATACGTCAAGTCCGATGTGGTACTGCACACAACTTAACCTCTAACAGTAATAAATAATTATTTATTAAATAAATAATTTATTTAGTCACGTGAATATTAAATAAATATTTATTCGTCAGAATGTGAATGAAATGTTTATTTATTTATTGAATGAATAATATTTATTTAAATATTTATTCGAGAATTCAATGAATATTGAGGACGAATGGACCAAATTTTGTCTGGTGATAAATTTTTATTTATCAAACTGTAAAATAAATAATTATCATTGTGTGGATTTGCACACATCACAAGTAAAATAATAATAATAATATTATTTACATGGGATGGGGTCTATTTGGGATTAATTCATAGTTGAGGGCCTTTAGGCAATTAATTGGAATTAAACTCTAACCATAGGTCTATTTATAGATTGTTATGTCAATCAAAGAATGGTTAATGGTTGTGCACAACATTCCTCTCCACATTCCTCTTCATCTTTTCCTCTCAAATCCGAGAAGAATAGGAGATATTCCTTAAAGCTTGAAGAAATGTGAAGCGATCAAGGCAAACAATGCAAGATGATCAATCAGAAACGCTAGCACCTGGCGGTTCATTGGTGTTGTTTGAAGATCAAAAGAACACATGTGGATCATCGCGAGAGGGCTTGACTTTGGATCCTTGTGACACAACGACGGTACACCGGTTGGGTTCGAGCGAGTAATACCATCAACGAAAAGAATATTATTTAGAAAAAGTTTTGTTGATCATGGCGTTCACGTCATGTAAATTACGAATGATCCGTTGAATCTGACAAAAGTCGAATTAGTTATAGGCCCAATAAGCGATTTCATTGCGTCTGAAACCATCATTTCAAACCTAAACCCACTTTATCCAAAAAAATGAAAGTGAATCTACATTTTCTAAGGCTGAATCTCAGATTTCAGGGCCTCTCTTCACATGCCTAATGATACAAATTTGTCAAATGATTTTAAGTATGCACAACCATCGCCAATCACTCCACTAAATGGGGCACACACTATTGCACTAAAAAAATGGAATTGTGTTATTTTGGTGACCAGTTGAAAATAAAAAATGTTTTATATGTGCGACCACATAGCAACAATTCAATTCTTCTTGATAAGTTCATTGGAGACTTATTGATAAAATTAGTGTGATACAAGACCACACTTGGAGCATAGTGATTGGTGTAAATGAATAGAGTGAAAAGTATCTATTGACTTCAATTGATAACCCACACAAGGCAAGTATGCCATAAATTCATGTTAAATATGGCATCACGGACTTGAGAAAACCTATAGACAATTCTATTTATTGTTAAAAATATTCAACATCATATGGATCTTGATGATCCTTGTTAGATTTGTCTTTAAGGCCAAACGAACTCATAAACCTTTTTTGACTAGTGAGAATAAAGCGACTGGTTTGTTTAATTTAATTCATTGTGATGTGCAAGGTCTTTTCAACATTTTATAATCATGTGGTGTTGCATATTTTTTTAAGATTTTTGGGATTACCCTAGAAGATTGTGAGTACATTTGATGATAAAAAACTCATATTGTTGGGATTACCCTAGAAGATTGTGGTGGCCTACTGAGTTATACTCACACCCTGCTTGGGCCATCATTGGGTACCTGATCAGATTTCATGCTTGCAAGTCAGGACAAGGGAAATGGCCCTATACTAGGAAGTTGAGTTGGACATGGGATGAGTATGGGTGAGGTTCTAGACTCGGAGTCCAGACCATTTTGGGGATTCTATTGTTTTTCTTTCTTTTGGACTTTTGTTCACTTGGCATTGTAGCATGGCATGACATATTTACTATTGCATATGGTTGTACCCAGTTTTGGGATTTGGTTATTTATGCTTGTTGTCGATTGTTGCCTATTGAATTTGTTATTTTAATTATTATCTACTGTGTATTACTCTAGTATTGAGGGTATAGTCTCCCCACATGACCTATTAGACCCTCGCTGCTAGTCAGCAACCTCTGGAGTATGAGGAGGCGCGCTTGAGGTCATGTAGCGACCCAGGTTGGGGCACCAGATTAGTGGCTCCCAGGTCAAGAACGTTACAATCATGTTTTCTTTTCTTATTATTTACTATTTTGGGAAATGTATAAAGGAGGCTAAGATGTTTTGGGACTTGATAAGGAGAATGTTCATGGAAGTATCTAACCCATGTATGGGGGGAAATCTGAATACCTAGGATGTTTTGTGATGTGTGATTTTTATAATTGGTGTTATTTCACCTTGGGTGTTTCACGTGTTATACAAGGTTATTGTTTTATGATCCTATATTTTCTTGAGATTGTACTCATGACATGGTATGGCATGATCTGAGAATACATGCATCATAATAGGCACATAGGAATATATTGGCATGCATTGTTCATGATAGGGACATATCTATTTTTTCATGAGATACATACTTTCCTGTTGAACTTTAATATGATATATATGTTCACTAGATAAATGAAATGATTTTTCATGTCATGCTAAAATACTTGTAATCTATGTCTAGAGAGACCAAGAGTTATAGGTTCTCTGTTGTAGTAACCTGTTAGGGTTTACCTTGTTGCTAGTCAGTTCTCTAAGTTGTGAATTTGTCTTGTAGAGAAAATGAATCCTCATCATCTTTGACTTGAGTGTCAGGAGAGTGGAAATCAACACGCTCCTAAAATAGTTGAATTGGAAATTCCTATAGTTCATGAGGAGGATATGGATGTTCAGCTTCACAAAATCTTTTGGAGGGTCATGGGATCCATGGAAAGGGAGATTGTTCGTACTGTTCCTTCGATTTCTGAGCTGACAAGAGAGTTTCAGCTTCAACATCCGCCTATGTTTACTGGGTAAGGGGACCCCAAGAAGCTAATTTATGAATTTAGTTAGTTCCATACAATCTTAAAGCATCTCAAGACACCCATATATAAGAGGTTTAATCTTGTTGTGTATATTCTTTGCGGACTTGCCAAGCGTCGGTGAGATATTCTAGAGGAAGACGGGCAGCAGGATGAGCTATCTCGAAAGGAATTCGAGATGAAGTTCCTAAACCATTTATATATCGAAACCTCTAGGGATGAAAAATCTC
Source organism: Viscum album (assembly GCA_963277665.1). Lineage (NCBI taxonomy): Eukaryota > Viridiplantae > Streptophyta > Magnoliopsida > Santalales > Viscaceae > Viscum > Viscum album. Next base: position 1,256,812,692 of record OY728153.1, on the reverse strand, counting down.
ACAATTTCATGCATCTGACGCATGAGGGTTTGTCGGTAAATGACTATGTTGGTCATTTTACCGACCTACAATGCTTTCTTCCATCTCTGACAGCTGATGAGATCTCCAGGTTGAGACGTTTTCAGGATGGTATTCGTTATGAAATTAGCTTATAGGTAAATTTTTTCCATTTAAGTAGCTTTGAATACGTGATGAATCATACACTCATCATGGAAGGGAATCTGAGAGAGGCCCCAAGCAGTGGCTAGGTTGTTTCAGTAGGGTGATCTGGAATTTCTTCTTCGAGTGGTAAGAAGCATCGTTATGACAATTTCCACTAAAGTAACAGTGGAAAAAACAATCATGGTAGTGGAATACCATCTCAAGACCATGTTCCATTAAAGTGATATCAGTGTGGAAAGTTTGATAAAAAATTCCCACAATATCCTTACCCCAAAGTCGAGTGTCTTATCTGTGGAATATTGGATCATCTTCAGAGGTTCTGTGCAAAATTTCTGTAGTATACGAGTGGAAGAGGATCGAGAAAAGCATCAGAGTCGGGAAGGGGATCAACTACCCCTCAATAGGCTGGTATTTGAAGTTCTATAGGTCGTTCAGGATGAGGTAGGGGACATGATACCCCAGTACATGAGAAACAATACCAAGAAAGATAAATAGCTCAAGGTAGTTAGACTAGACCCCAGGGTAGAGAGACAAGCTAGTTGCACGTTATGCAAACTACTCTGGCTAACGTGGATGCAGGACCATCTACCGTCAGAGGTACAATTCTTATATCATCTACCTCAACTTGTTTTTTGCTTGATACAAGAGAATAACATTCTTTTCTATCTTCTATTTTTACAAATGTTTTGGGATTAGATGTGGAAAGCTTAGATGATGTTTTAACCATTGACACACCGTTGGGAGTATGGTCAGATAATATCAAACGTTGCAAGGTGTATTCTCTAGAGATTGGTGGTTACTATTTCTTTTGGGAATAGTTCATGATTTAAATGATAGGATTCAACTTGATTCTTAGTATGGATTGATTAGTTCGATACCAGACTCATATAGACCATTACAAGAGGAGAGTTACTTTCCTATCTCCAAAATGAAGTAGCTATTCTCACCAGGATGAGTGGGATCTTCAGGCTGGCCGTACGAGACCAATTCAATGTAGATTAGATTACATCATGATTCAAATCACTGGTATTTCTCTAGATAATGGTCGAATATAGCAGGATTATTTTCCTCCAGTGGTATAATGTTTTTGGGATGTTTCCCCCAATAAGTTCTATGGATTACTACATGAGCGGGAGATCAAGTTCACGATTGATTTAGTTTCGAGAGCAGATCTAATTTCTATCCTACCTTACTGAATGGAGACAATAGAGTTTTGATAGTTAAAGGTTAAAATATAATATCTATAATCTAAAGGCTTCATATGACCAAGTACTTCTCCTTAGGTTTCTCCAATTTTCTTTTCCAAAAGGCTGATGGATATTTGCACTTATGTGTGGATTATCGAAGGTTGAACCAAATGATGATCAAATCTCTAGAAATCATAATAAGGAAATAAAACCATAAAACAATGCATAAATAGGGATTGGGATATAAATATCATAAATTTGTCTACCTCGTGATGAAACACCAAAGCTTTGGGTACAAAACGACACCCGAAACCTGCTTCACCTCGATCCGATGATGATCAACGTAAAAAATAGGGATCGACGACACCTCTTCACCTCAGTTTGGCCTCAGGTCATCCATCGCACATATAGGGGGTGGGGGGGGATCTACTATCCTCTATTGTACATGGGAACTAAGGGGTAGGGGTATATTAATTTAATTTTTATTAAACTAATAGAACTCCATTTAACATCCCTCAAACATGCCCTCAACTGATCTCTCGGTACATAAAAACTTTATGTTGCATCTAGAGTAAACACCACATTCCAGACTCAACTGTGGTCTCAGGTTTATGATTCAAGACTACGATTGGGATTCATTCTACTTTTATAGATAAACTTCATGTGCATGATATAAAATATTTAATATTTTCAATATCACCACATTGAGGCTCTTCAGGCCTTAGAATCCTAATCCAACTTAATGCTTGACTTCAGAAATATTCCTAAAAATATTTCAAAGTATTAAATGGTAAAACTAGAGCCTCTAAACTCTCCCCACCTTCAAGGTTTTTCATCTTGAAAAGCAAAAGACTACACACAAGGGAGAAAACTGAGCTCTAAACTGGAACGCCCATGCCAGTGATCTCACTAGGGGATTCTTACGATGTCTACAAACATGAACTTAGAGGAACCTCAAAAGGATACTCCACCCTCACCATCCAACCCAAACTAGGTCGACATCATGAATCAAAGCATGCACATGTCTCCTCAGCTATGATAGGTGGAAAACACTAAGTGCCCAGTTTATCTATATCCTTAGGGTCTAGAGACACACTACCTCACTAACCTGACATAGATACTGATGAAAAATGGTAGTCCTTATCCTCCCTTGGATGAACCGTACCATCAACATCCATTTCTAAAACAATATCTAAGCCTACAAATGCTATCCCCCATTGGCTATGATCATTAAAACAGTGACCTATAAGGTCTCCTGAACATGGCCACAAATGGTTCTACGTTGATGGTTGAGAAACAACTGCACCACACTAACATGAAAACCTGAAGCATGTTCTACAAAACTTGAATGGTTCACTCTACATGGCACAACCTCTCCTCTCCTAGGTGTAATACTAAGGGAAAACAACCTACTCAACACCTCATCTCGTAGTGTGACTGGTGTCATCATCAATCCATGGAATTTTGACGTACTCCCCACCTCCAAAAAACCCATCAAGAATGCGTCTAGTGGATATCTGGTCATGCGAGACCTCACAAATAGAATCTATTAATTGTGCCCCTCTCCCTTTCTAAAAAGTGGAGGGGTAACCAACTTTAACCAGAGATATGTCATGCCATCCTCAAGTGTCTCACATGCAACTCTAACACTGAGCACACGAGGGTACTAATGAATAACATAGGGCTACCCAAGTGTATACATTGGGTATTACTAGGCCCTCTATCCACAAACTTCCAACTACACCACAAATCAAAAATCTCCATGGGAGTTAATCGATATACTAACACAAATATCAAGGAAGTCCTTGGGTGCTGGTCTATGCAGAAAGAAACTCTCAGTGGGGAGGAAAACCCGACATGTCCTCTGGTAGGAATCCTCAACTCCATCATTACATTAGAAAACCAAATCTCATAGCACTACTGCTCCAAGGGTCGTACCATCCACATGATAAAAGTTGGTTGTATTTTCCCACACATGAGATTTTCCCACTCGACCTAGGATCACTCCTCAAAGTAGGGAAACTCCATCCCACAAGCTAGAAATACCACCACACCCACCGGTGGAAACCATTTAAGCATGGATGGTAGGAAACCAATCCATACATAGGAAGATCATAGTAGGGTCTCCCTGCCACTACAGAAAGATTCTATGTGAGGCACTCTCCTCCTAGAGTTAGGTCAAACTATCAATAAAAGTGTGTAGTCATTGATCCTCTCTGTAGAAGCCTCTGACATAAGGGTTGAGCATAAAGGTTCCACTGGTATCATCAGATCCTAATCCAACACCCACACACTAACTAATCCACACACACACAAGTCAAAGGAATTTGTCTACTACACTTCAACACTATCCTCTTTGGGTAGAACCGACTTGCCTACACAGTTTTGTATCATGTAATAAGAACGAGTCTCTATGGGGGAAGCATCCCTCTTCCTTGTGATTCTGAAGATACTTCAAACCTCACCACTAGGGCTCTACTGACACCCCACATAACCCTAGATAAGCCTCAAGTAATAAGTTTTAGGGATATAGTACCTCACAACAATGTCTAAAAATACTACTAAAAAAGTATAAAGGATACAGAGCATACCTCTAATCATCCTCAGATCCTTTGGGTCATAGGCCTATGTGACCTGTAGCTACCCTCATCCCTGTCCTCTAGATCCCTGAGCCTCGCACGGACCACCTGGGGGTGGTGGTGGAAATATATCAAAGCGTCAACCACCTTTTACTGCTCTCCCCACTCCTCTACCATGTATTCCATTATGTGGAACCCCATTCTCTTATTTTTTTATTTGTCAAGGTGGTCTATCAACCATATCCCTCTTAGCAACATATCAGGTCATACAATCTCGCGTGAGATGTCCCCATCCATCACAAGTGAAACACTTCCTCTCTCGTAGATGACTAGAACAGACTTGGGAGCCCTGAGCCATATTCCCTCCATCCTGGAATAGTTTCCTAAAGCATCTCACACACTTAGATCCCTAATCCTACCATTTATTTCCTACTACTGAGGTCTTAGCTTCTATGTGACTAGCACAAACAGTTGAAGTATACTCATCCAGAAATCTCTCCACCACCAAGGCCCACTCAAGCACCCCAACATAGGTAGGAATGCACAAAGATATCACTAAATCCATGATATAACAACGTAATCCCTGATATAAGGTTTATGTTATGAAAAAGGATCTTGAATCATATCCAAGGAGTACCATGAATGGTATTTTAACCTCATTGAATACTCTTCCATGATCATGTTACCCCTCCAAAGCTACAGAAGCTACTAGATACACACTGATCTTAATGTGGCTAGATAAAAATCTTCCTTGAAGATCTGCTCAAAATCTTTACAAGATAGAATCATCTCATTATGGGTCTATGTCACCAGACTCCACGATCACCTGAATAAGCCCTGCAGAAGAATCACCACTAGGACAACCATCTCATCATGAGGTTTCCTCACAAGGTGTAAAACATGTGTGACTACCTCTAGCTAGTCATCAACTGTCTAGGGGTCTGGCTCACCCCGATACCTCAAAGGTTACTTCCTATAGAACTTATGTAGAACACCTATCCTACACACATACTCAATCTAAATTTATAGCTCAACCTGCTACTCAATGTGTGGTGGCTCGAATGGCAGAGCACTCAGAGGTACTACATCATGCACAGTGCCCTGTACTGAAGCCCCATCACTGGGCATGCCATTATCACAATCCCACCATGGGACCCTATATAACTATCATCACAGTGGAATCCTAAAATAAAATCAAGATACACCCTAATAAATTAGTATATTTGAGGAGCTAACTCAAGAAGAACATGAAAACCACAACCCAATAATATATGATGCATATACCAAGGTTTCCTTGTAACTAATGCCTAAATGTTATGAGTTAACAAGTAGGTTATCAAAGTTATCATTAATGGATATGTCAGTTACCGAATGAATACTGGATTCCCTAGCCTGAAATAGGAACTCAAAACACCATGACACTATCACCATAAAACCCAAACTAAGCTCACAACTAAACAACTAACTTAAATCCTAAGGAAGTAACTCCTCTGATACCGGTCTGTCACGACCCGAACTACCGAGGCCCAAGTCACGACTACCCCAAGCCTACCTATAATAGGGCAAGGGCTAGTGACTAATTCCAAGTGGGTATATCACACACATGGGAGGCCCTATCCCATGTTACCTTTATTCACACACCCATATACATCTCCATGAAACAATGCAAATATAATAATAACTGAGAACAGAATGAATGAATACATCTATCCCACAACTAGAGTATGAAAAATTACTAAAAGCATAGAAAGTGAAAAATAAAAACCCACCAAATACTACAAAAGAGTTCAACCTACTTAGATGGAGGGGAATGCTATCAAGTGAAACCACCGAAACACACCTCAGTCAAGCATTGGTACACACCTTGGTCTATCTAGCTCACTATGTTTCACCTTCTCTGGGTTCTACTGGGACTCTATTGAAGATACTTTTGTCTGTAAAAGACACAACATGTGTGGTTAGATCCCATGTAGGGGTGAGTATAAAAATTCCCAGTAGTCACCACAAAAACCCAAAATAAAAGGGAGCAACTAGAAGGAATCAATCTGCTTGACCCAAGCTAGAGGAAACCCAAGAGAGAGAGAACATAAAACTACATCTTGACCACTCCTCAAATATACACGACTAGTCATCTCATCTCCACATGGAGTGTCAATCAAAATGTGTTTCATCACCACAAGGAATCCCAAAATAACCCAAATATACTCATCTCAAACTCTAAGTCTCATGAGGTCCTGACCTCACTACCAGCCACATGATTCTACTCGAGGATCAAAGGTCATGCTTGTCTCCATGAGCCCTTTCATCCCATATGGTACTTGTCTAATAGATATCACTCATTGAGAATAGTTCTTCCATCCCCAATGTCACTCATTCAAGAGATCACACTTCATCGGGTATCACTAAACTAATGGCACAACCTCGCCATCCCAAATAGCGTATATCTGAGAGAAAACACTCATCGGGTCTCACCAAGAAAAAATTCATGCTATCAGTCAGTGGATCTTGATACTCATATAGGGAATATTACCCATACCTTATGGGATACTCCTCAAACCCTATAGGAAACACTGAAGATCTCATCTCACAAATAGAGGATCACACCCAAGACCATTAAGGGACACCATGAAACCAATATGGAACTCTAGAGATCATATCGCTCAAATATAGGATCACATTGAGGACTGATGGGGTATTACACACCCTATTGAGTCTCAAATCCATAATACATATATAGGAGATCATAACCAAGACTGCTAGGAGAGACCACAAACCCAAATATGGTTCCAACCGCCAAGTAGGGGATCATATAACCGATGATGCCACAAACCCCACTGAAACTGCCTACTAAGTAGGGGATCATATATCCAATGATGCCTCAAACCCTACTGGGATATATTGATAGATAGGGGATCATATTCATGATGATACCATAAAACTCACCTAGGAAGTAAAATACGATAGAGGATCTCATCCCGACCTCTTGAAGGGATACACCAACTCTATCCGAGCTCATCCTATCTAGGGGATCACAATCTTATACCGAGGATGTAATGACACACTGTACTCTCATAGGGATAGAACAAGGGTACTCACCCAACTGATACTGGTCTATACATTTCTAACAGAAGAGTTCCACAAACATAACCCCGCGCTGCATCTCTAAATCCAAAACCATGGCCACCATTGTATCCAATGAAAAAAACTACTTAGGATAGGCTACTCACGGGATAAAATTTGAGTCCTGAAGATGGAGATGCATGAGGGATAAATCTCCTAGGGGAGTACACAACATGTACCCATAATACACAATGTGTCTCTAGAAATCATCCCCTGACTATGTCCCCTCTCATTACTCAGTGTGTAAAAGGACTACACAACATGTACCCCACATCGCACGATGCATGACCCCATCCGATCACCTGGGCGTGTCCTCACCCTTAGATGGATGATTGGCCATGTCAGGCCACATGGTGTGTCTTGGATATCTAGATACTTAGATATGTCCTCATCCCGTACCCGTGTCTAGTACCCCATGTATGTATACTCTGGTTGTGTACTTCCACATGACCATATACATTTACATGGCGTGCCTGCCCATGTCTCCGATTACACAACCTGGAATCACTACATGACATGTACTCCCAACACATGGCACGTAGTTACCAAATATCTGAATGGTAATAACACACAATGTGATCTCCTACACCCCATGACGTGTAATCAGGAATTTCAAATGAGAAATCCCTATTATCCACCTGAAACTCCCCAGTTTCCACTAAAACCTACAGATCTACCCCCACGAGATCTCTAGCAGTCATAATAGGGTAGTAAAACCATAAAAAATGCATGAATGAGGACCAATATGTAAATATCATAAATCTACCTACCTCATGGTGAAACATCAAAGGTTCAGGTGCAAAACAATGCCCTAAACTTATTGCATCTTGATTCGGTGATGATTGGCGTCAAAAATAGGGATCGACGAAACCTCTTCACCACAGTTTGGCCTCAAGTCATCCATCACATGGGGGGATCCTCTTTTCTCCTATACTATGAGAACCAATGTGGAGGGGGTATATTAATTTAATTTTTATTAAACCAATATACCTCCATTTAATATCCCACCAACACGCCCTCAACTAAGATCCTGATATAAACAAACTTTATGTTGCACCTAGGATAAAAACCACATTCCAAACTCAACTGTGGTCTTAGATTTCTGATTCAAGACATTGATTGAGAGTCATTCCGCTTTTACAAATAAATTGTGCGAGCATAATATAAAATGTTTAATATTTTTAATATCATCGCACCCAGGATATTCGGGACACAGAATCCCACATCAACTTAATGCCTGGATTCAAAAATATTCCTAGAAATATTTCAAAGTCTTACATGGAAAAACAAGAGTCACTACACTCTTCTTATTTGATCCCTCTTCCTTCAAAAACTAGACACGATCAGTGACACTCTATTTTTTGCTCTCCTCTATTCTTCTTCTTTGAACCAGATACATCAATATGTTTATACTCCTTCTCTCACCCTTTTTCAGAACTTCCATTAGTAGTTTTTATAGAACTTTAAAAATTTACCACTTTGATCCATGGATTGTGATCAATTTAATCCCCCCCTGAAAGCTCTATGATTATACCATGTTTCCATGTGATTAGTGTGGTAAAAAACATGCATTCAAATTCAATCCAACCTCCTGAAATCAGAAAAATCTCTCATTTTAAATTTCAACTGAACCTTCTAGAAATTCTAGAAATAACCTGTTCATGGTGTGATGATCATTCAACAACCAAATCCATGAAATCCTCACAATATTTTATATTTTAAACCCTATAAATATCACTACGTGATTCTCAAAATCTTCTTGATCCATAAACCTATTGTGGTGTGATAATATCCATGGTTTACCGTACTATCAATTGTGTTTTATGATTTATATTGTATATCATAATCTGTGACTAGTCATATTATCAATCTTATTTTATAATTGACATTGTAAAATTGATTAACCCTTACATATCAGCTTTTTGGTCCATTTACTCTTATTTATACTCAAGATTTACTATTATGTGTTTTAGTATAGTTCAAAACCTTTTTAATTTATCTTGATTGGATAAACCTTTCACATCATCTTAGTTACTTTTATGTATTTTCATAGTGAGATTTATGTATTGGGAATTTGCCAAATTCTTACAACAACCCTTGCATATCAGCCTGGTGACCTTTATGTATCATCTTAATGACCTCTGCATATTGTATTAGTGATTTTTCATATCATCCTGGTGACCTTTATGCATCAAACTTTATGTATTAACCTAGTTAATTTTATGTATCAGGGTGATTACCTTTACATATTTATCCTAGTTACCATTGCGTATTGACCTGGTCACCATAGTGTATTGACCTAAATCACCCTTATGTATTAGACTTTACAATTTTTCTAAATTATGAAAATCTAAAATATTCATACCAGAATTTATCTCAACCTTATTTAATCATCTTCAAACCATCACAAATTTCTCCAAACATCATTAAACCTTCTCACACTTCTCCCAATTCCAAAATAAATTCTTCACATATCATGGCCTTGATAATGATATCAAGGTGTATTTATTCACAATCTCATCCATATAACCATTTTTTTGGATGCAATGATCATGATTCATCATTTAAAATCTACTCCATATAACCATAATTATGGATTCAATGCTATGTATGTCATGGTTATGATCCCTCAACAACTCAAATTTTGTTCCCATTATTGGAGTTGATGCCCTAGAACCAACTGTCTTATACCTATGATTGTCTGTATATTCATGTTGTTGAATATTAATTGACATATTATCACATTATTAGTATTATTATGCATGTCATCAATGTGATAATGTTAGATTACTTTCCAAATTGAAAGGTCATAGCAGTTCCCTACTATGATGATAACCTTGAAGTGATATGATGATATTATTAAATACATGTTCTATGTCCAGATGGCATCGTCTGACTGGAAACAAATGATACTGTCATGAACCAACCCATTGGGGCCTACCCGGCCAGTGAAAAGCCAAGTGTGACACCCCAAGCTTGCCTCCAATAGGCTAGGGGATGATGACCAGTGCCAAGTAGACATATCACACACATGTGAGGCCTTATCATAATATACTTGTACACACACACACATATCCAAATACTCACACAATGCTGAAAGGTAAAGTAAAATTGATACCATAATGTATGAATAATATATATTCTACATTAGAGTATGAAAAAATATTGGAAAACATAAAGGTCCAAATATAATCCCACTAAAACTAACAAAAAGTCCAACCTACTAAGAAGGAGAGGATGGTTATCAATGTGACACCTGAAACAAAGCACAGTTTTTCTAGATCACTATGCTTTTCCAGCTCTTAATCCTCATGGGACTCCATAAAAAGGATTTTCATTTTTATATGATGTGAAATGTGCAGTCAAAGCCCATTCATGGGTGAGTATAACAATAATTAGTAGGATTCCCCAAAATAACAAAGTATAAGCACCAATAGAGTAATCATCTCATCACAAGGTATGTTAACATGATATGATACATATAAATATGAACAATAAAACCCTAGATCTACTCATAAAAAATCCAAGTCACAAAGAGGCCTGGACTATGCTATAAGCCATAGGATTCTACTCAAGGCTTCAAGGTAATGTTTGTCCTGGAGAACTCACTCCGCGGGCCATACTATCACTAATAACACTCATCCAAGAGGTCGTGATAATTAGTCCTTTCCAAATAAGTACTCTATAAATCTCTAAATATATCCATACACAAATAGTGGATCACACCCAAGGATCTAGGGGACACCACAAACCCAATTTGGAATAACCTGCTAATTAGCGGATCATAGGCCCATGTAAGTTGGTCATGATGATCCCTCAAACCCCACCTAGGAAAGATGATAAAATAGAGGATCCCACCCCATGTCTCGTAGGGGGATGAATGAAAACTATACCTAAGACCAACCCATATAGAGGATCAAAATACTATACTAAGGATGTAATGCTAGAGTTTACCTTCATAGGGATGGAACAAGGGAATACACTCAATCGATACTAGTCCAAACTAAAGAGACAAAGGGCCTCAACCTACCTTGGAAAAAGTACATGACATGTACTTAAGGGTACATGACGTGTCTAGTTTTCTCGTATCTTGATGTCTCACATGGCATGTATTCTTCCATATACACGATGTGTTCTCTTGGGATATAAGGTGTGTAGAGCTAGGGTCGACACTATGTATGCCTCCATCCCATGCCCATGTACATATGGTTGTGCCCATGTACTTCAGGTTGTGCTTGTGTACGATGGTCGTGCCTATGTACTATGGTCATGTCTGCGTGTATAGTTGTGTCCATGACCATATACCCCTAAGGTATACATTGAGATGCCATCATAGGGTCACACAGTGTGTGACATGTTCCACACAACATTTGATATTCTTCTCTGCGCATAAACCCCAATGCCACAGAAAGGGGACTACACGACATGTGTTCACGGGACTACACACTGTATAGTTGATAATTTTCCAGAAATTATAGACCGTTCCATGCATTTTTATGTGTCATTGCCTCCATCATCTCTGCTACCAATCACATCTAGATATCATGGATCTGGGTTTGACCAACCTATAGATTTCGGGCATCCAATCCATTTAGAAATCAGCTCCTATCACACCGTGCCACATGCCGCACACCAAATCACAGTTGGGGAACCCCGATCTGACCCCGATCTACCTCCAATAATCCACCACCATCATAACACCTTGATATATCCATTGATTATGAACCTATAAACATGGTATCGATCCATTACATTGATGAATGTCCACAGAACGATCGATTACTGGGTATTATTTGAACATCTGGTCAAGGGAATACCAATTATGAACGTTCGATGAACGGGTGAAGAAAACCAAAAAACATAAAAAGAGGAATGAAACTCAACCATTGTTTGGGTTGTAATAATTTTTTTTCATTATATTGATGAATAAATAACTGAAATTAAATAATATCAATTCCCCAAAATCCCAGGAAGATAAACACAAAACCGCAAGAATGAACAAATGGTGAATCAATCTGCTGATGGATGTGATTCACGTTCGTCATGGGGAAATAAACTGATAAAAATAAAATGTACTACCTCAAGTTAGGATCGATCACTGATGAAGAATAGATTTGTGTTGTTGTCATTGGTGAGATCCACAAATATTATTGGCATTGGCGATCCCTATGATACTTTGATTATTGATCCATGATCCCGACGTTCGCCAATGCACCTCCATGATATCCTCTCAAATCCTTAAGTTTATATGGATAACCCTTAAATTTGGATATAAACACATATTTATAGAAGGATCTAGGTCATGAAAAATAATTAATTAATTCAATTAATTAATTTACTATTTCTCTCATGACCAATTTTTAACCAACATTTGATGATGATAAAGGTTATATAGCACCTAGGGTAAAACCCACATCCTAGATTCAATGAAAATATCATATTTTTGATCTGAGACTCCATTAAAGAGTTATTCAATTATTTCTAAAAAATAGTGCACATGTGATATAATATATTAAATATTTTTATTATATCAACATTGAGGCTCACTGAGCCCCATAATCTAACACTGTCTTAACGCTTGAATTTGAAAATATTCCTCAATATATTCCAAAGTCTTGAAAAGTAAAAATATGGATGTTACATTCTACCCTACTTATTTATTTTTGTCCCAAAAAGAAAAAATCATACTAAAAAAATGAGGGTATTGAGCTTGAATTCAGGTCTCCTTATTCCAGGTGTTCTCCTACAGATTCTCATGCTACCATGGGAAATGCACTATGATAATCACTCACCCATGAAGGATGTTCTCCCACTGATCCTTTATCTATATTGAGTAATATACAAATATATATATATATCCTCAATGTTCATATTTCTCTGGTCGATAACATGTGACAGGTCATGGATATACCTCCTCAAATGTGACACATAGAAGACATCATGTACTTGGTCTAACTACGGTGGTAGGGCCAAGTGGTATGCCACCACGCCAACCCTACACAACATCTGGAAAGGGACAATGAATATTGGAGATAACTTTCTTCCTCAACCAAATCTCTTTAATCCACATCAACGTGACACTCACATGAACACATGGTCTCCCTCCTCAAACTCCAAACGCCTCTCTTGTCATTCTGCACAAGACTTATAATGAATCTGGGTAGTCTTCATTTCTGGTACTGGGGCACATAGTGAAAGATAGTGGGCTGAGGATTTAAAAAAAATTCATCATCGTAGTGACATAAATTCATCATCTTTGGAGATCCAAGCCCCATTATAGCTCCGAGGATCTCACATGAATTTAATAAGCACAAAAATTAAATGAATGATAACCTCATTAAAATTGTCGGTGCGTTTGAATACACCTTTATGTCAATGATTTTTACTTGAATTATTTGAACTTAAACCCCTATAGATCATCCACACATGATTCAAGAATCCGTTTGTAATCCTATTATCGAATTCTGAGCGCTTCTTTTAGCGTTGCGATGATCACCTTGATCTCCTCCCTTCGATTTGCGAAGGCGTTCTTGGATTGATCGCTCAGACGATGAATTTATCTCTCTAGAATGTGGGAGGAGAGAGGTTATCTCAATTCTATCAGATTGAATAGTCTATAGAATAAATTCCCTCCCATGATTATATAGTGGATACCCAAAATACCTGAAAAGGGTTCCCCAACCCCTATATATTCGATGCCCACTAAATAAGAAATAAATGACACGTTATGACAAACTAACTGCATCATAGACACCATTTACATTTTATCACATAATTATAATATATAATAAATACATTACATAATAAAACAGAGTCATTAACTCGACATGTAATTCTCGTAATATTAAACAAACCTTGAATGTTAAAATAATATTTGTTCTTATAATATTTTCCATGTATTCACTTAAATACTTTTAAATACTTTTAATAAATAAATTCAACCCAATTATTATATACTTGAATAATAATAAATTTATTTATTGATTGATGATCATTAATTTTTGGACACATCTCGGACTCCATGATGGGGCCCACCATGTCCTATACACCTATTTAATAAAATAAGGAAGACTCTTGAATACACTATTGTGTGTGACCCTCTAAAACCTTATCTTGATACCAGTGAATACTATTCACAAACCAAGAGTGAAGTCTAGAAACCCATCAATTCCCCTAAGGAGATAACAAAAATTCATAGCAAATACAACCTTTCTTATGAACACACACTATGTAATATAATCTATTTGTCTCACAATATCTCATAAAGAAGGATGCACACTTGTGTCATCATCCTTATTTATTTATTATTTATTGATATAACTAGATATAATTACCTTTGACTACCTTGTCCAAGTATTTATGAAGGTACTTCCATCCTGATCAACTAAGCCTGAGATATCACTTCCTCAACTCAGAAGCGAAAAATTCTATCTTGACCATTCAACCAATGTCATACCACATATGGCGTACCTAGAACAAGAAAACTCACCATGACTTCAATGTTATAGTTTTTCCTTGCATCAAAGTATGTGATCAAATGGTACACATTGATAATGATCTCAAGTCAGGAGACCAATACATGTGTTTATAGATAAAAATGACCAATGGCACCCAAAACATGTGGTATTGCTATTGGAAGGTCAGTCCTCATGATCTCATCTACTCAAGATCACCTAGTGAGAACTTCATGAGAATAAGTCTAAATGATTATGAGCCCCAAACACCTAATAGTTAGATAACATTTTCTTCTAATTAGAATTATGTATCTATACCGTAATACATTTATTTAAGATTAATTTCATATTACATCGAGTTTCTCATTATAGCCTGAGAACTTCTATAACCTTTTGATATGAAAAATAATCTATAGACATTACCATTTAAATAGTGGATGTAGAAATATCAAAACTATAATAGTAAGTGAACATCATGTATAACTCACTGTATACATAGTAAGGCAATCAAAAAAGTACTGTTTAAGTTGAGTATAGAGAAACCACTATTACAACACCCCACTTGAAATTGAGCCAACTTTCTAACTAACCTTGTTAGATCTCACATGATAAGATCATGTTTATACTAAGTTATGTATTTAGTAATGGGTCTTCCACATCTCTACTACATGGTTATTCTACTATCTGTGACCTCAACTTCTTGAGTAAGACTCTTCATGAGATGTAAACCCCAATTATATACCCTTTTGTCCACTGTTAAAAAATTACATCCTGTTTAGTACCAGTAGTATAAGTATCATAATTTTTATTATGATAAAACTTTACTTACTAGGTGAGATTACAAGAATTGGAATAAATTTTTGTGTAATATACATTGCTTCTTTAACTCCCATAAAAGTCGTAATGCACTTAGTATTAGTAGATATGGGATGACTTGGTGAGTCGGTCTACAATCACCTAGATGGTATCGTGTCCTCTAGATGTTATCGTGTCCTCTAGATGTTCATGGTATCCCTATCATGA
Source organism: Viscum album (assembly GCA_963277665.1). Classification (NCBI taxonomy): domain Eukaryota; kingdom Viridiplantae; phylum Streptophyta; class Magnoliopsida; order Santalales; family Viscaceae; genus Viscum; species Viscum album. The sequence continues at coordinate 1,256,797,167 of OY728153.1, read as the reverse complement.
AGTCAAAAGATATAACATCTCACTTCCACTCTGGCACCTCAAGGGGTTGAGCTACACCCAATGAAACCTAGAGTTTATTATTCAATTGATGAAAAGTGGGGAATCGAGAGACAAACTCCACCAAATACTTTTTCATCCCTAGCCACCAGAACTAACATAGAAGGTCCTAATACATCTTCACCAAACCTAGATGTAACATCAAGGAGGATATATGAAACTCCCTCAGAACCTCCTCACACAACATCACTAGTACTGCCGTTCATCCTCTAAAAAGGTTGATGTGATTCCTACCTTTAAAGAATCCATCTTGGGAACATCCAATGGATATATGAGTATAAAGGGTCTCATAGTCGGTATCTCCATGCTGATCCTCCCTAACATGCTATAGAAGAAGCGGGTTAACAACCATTGAGTAGTGGTAAGTTGCACCATTCTCATCCATAATAGACAACTACAATGAGACTAACTACTCTGATGCCTCGACCAAAAACCATGAACAAGATCTCCAGTTGAGAGCATTTTCTACCACGTTCCCCTTTCTAGGAGTATAGAATATCTTGAAGTCATAATACTAGAGGAACTATATCCATCAACTCTATCTCAAGTTAATATCCTTATATGATAAGATATACTTGAGACTCTTGTGGTCAAATAGATGATAAACCACTCACTCATAAGGAAACATCACTACATATTCAGGGTGAAGAGTACCACTGCCAACTTTAGATCATGGGTCACATAGTTCTACTCAAGTGGTATAAAATTTTGAGACCCATAGGCAATAACCACCTAACTCTACATCAGAACACAACCAAGCCTAGTCTTTGAGACATCACAAAACATTACGTACTTGACACCCTCCTCTAACAGTCTCAAGATAGGAGAAATATCCAACATCTACCACAACTTGTAAAAATCCTACTAGAACCTTTCCATCCACATGAAAGGCTACCCATTTTGGGTCAAACTAGTCAAGGGTAAAAATATCCTCGATAAATCAGGTATAAATATCTTGTAGTATCCTTCAAACCTAAGGAATATCAACACCTCTATCACACTCTTAGGTGGCTCCCAAGCTAGCACTGCCTCAACCTTCGTCAGGTTCACTACCACACCCTCTATTGAGATGAAATGTCTTATAAAATCTACCCCTCAAATATAGAACTGATACTTTGAGATCTTCCCATAAAACTGGTGCTCTCAGAGTATTCCAGGACCATCCTCAAGTGTCTTGTGTACTCCTCAGACACTAGGTTCACTAGAATGTCATCGATGAAGACCACCACAAACTATTATAATAAAGGATGAATATCCAATTCATGAGTCTCATGAACACTTCTAAGGAATTATTCATGCCAAAAGAAATAACTACGTACTCATAATGGATGTAGTGACATTAAAGTGTCATCTTTCATATATCCATGTCTCGTACTTGAAGCTAGTGATAACCTGATCTAAGGTATATCTTCAAGAACCATCTCTCCCCTCTCAATTGATCAAAGAGGTTGTCGATCCTCAATGGTGGATTCTTATTCTTAATGGTCACCAGATTCAGGTGATATTAATCCACACACAACCTCAAGATCTCATTCTCCTTCTTGGCGAACAACATCAGGGCTACCCAAGGTGACACACTAGGTCTGATAAATACATTCCTCTATAAGTCCACCAACTTTAACTTCAACCCACAAATCACTACGAGATCTATATGATATGATGGCGTAGATATCAAGGCAATCCCTGGATGAAATTCTATATATAATTATATATCTTAGTGGAGAGGTAAGTCTGGAACATCCTTAGGAAAGATGTCCTCATACTCCTCCACCACTATATGAAGATAAAATATTATAACATCTACTGATCCAAGGGTAACACTATCCAAATAATGATTAATTGGTTGTATCATTCTATGTATGAGCCCATCCTTCCTTACCCGGGTTTCTTTCTCACTCATGAAGGAAAAATGCATTCTATTACCTCAGAAACACTGCATCCTCTACCTAAAATAGTCAATCTGGGCATAAACTATGGATAGTTAGTCCATACCTAAGATGAAATCATAATACCTCATTATTGATACAAAAATATCCCATAATAATCTCTCTCCTCCAAGAGCCAGGTTACATTGTCGAAAGTAGCTTATGATTTTTGAATCCCCTCTAGTTGGAGTCTCCAAGCATAAGGGTTGATTCAAGGGCTCAACTGGAATATAACAGTCCATGCATTCTTAGACCCTTTTCTGGTTTTGGGTGTTAGAGGAGCTTTGAGGAGGCCTAGTGCAGTCTTGAAGGTTTTTGTCTACTAAAAGTTGGAATCATAGGAAATAAATGCCATGTAAGGTTTACACGATGTGAAAGTAGGGTTCACAGCTTGTGAAGGACAGTTCACGAGGTGTTGCATGATGTGTAATAATTCAGGTGTAAAAATAATTTTAGGTGATGTGTTTTTTAGTGGAACTTAAATCATGACATTTACATGACATGTAGGGATTGCACACTATGTAAATGTCTTGTGCAACATATCTTTAAAGGCTTCAGAGCACTTGGGTTTACCTCAAACCCTACGCTCTCTCTCTCATCTCAAGCATCCAATGGTTCTCTCTTGAGGTGTCTTGACATTCCTTCATTGGGGATTGATCCTTGGCTTCTAGTATTCAATCCTTTCCTTCTTTCCTTTATCAGTGGTGAGTTCTCCTCTTATTCTCATCTACTTACTTTCATTCTTCTTCAGAGTTGACTTCAGTGGTGCATTTTGGTTTGGGTTATGTATTTGGGCTGCATTTTGACAATCTTCAAGTGTGATGTAGGTTGAACTACAAGTTTCTTGTGTGGAAGTGGTTCTTGGGTAATTTCTTCTTCTGTTTATGGTTTATTAGGAGATTGGAAAGCTTCCTTGAGGTAGGGGATCCTCATTCTCACTCTTTTACGTGCTATGTGCGAGATCTACATGATTTTTCTTACCATTGGGTGGATAGTAAGGGTTTTCATAATCATATAAATTAACTGTAATGTCTAAAATTGATGGGTATGGGGAGTTATTGCATGATTTTTTGTTTTGTTATATGTTGTTGATGTTTTTATGCATGCTTGTTTCCCATTCTAAAAATAGTGCTTGTTGTGAGACTTGATTGTGCTATAGTTTTTATGTTGTGATAACCCTTGTTATGTTGTTGTGTGATCACACCTAAATAAAAGGATAAGGAATGTATATTTGGCTAAAAATTGGTTTCCTCTGGATACCTGGTTTGTGTGATAATACACATGCTCATTTAAACAATCAATGTGATAAAGTCCTTGAATAAATGAAAGTCGAATGTGTGTTGTGATGCATGCTTGTGCTTATTATGTTTCCCGACATGGTTTGGGATATTGTGTGATGTTAGATGTGCACATCTAGGATATGTGGTGTGTGGGGAAGTGATTCAATGGTTGTGGTGCATTGGTTGTGGGGCAGGGGTTATGGCGCATTGTTTGTGGGGTAGTGGTTGTGGTGTAGTGGTTGTGGCATAGTGGTTGTGGTCCAGTGGTTTTGGGGAAGTGGTTGTGGTGTAGTGGTTGTGGTGGAGTGGTTGTGGCATAGTGGTTGTGGCGTAGTGGTTGTGGCGTATTGGTTGTGGCACAGTGGTTGTGGTGTAGTGGATTTGGCATAGTGGTTGTGGATTAGTGTTTGTGGTATAGTGGTTGTGGTGCAATGGTTGTGGCATAGAGTCTTGTTATGGTAAGATGGATTTGGTGATTTGATGCAACGATGATGGTAGAAATGTGGTGCTATGGCAGTAGTTTTGTTTATTGGGATGGTTGTTTGGCATGGTTGAGATAGTTTCCCGGTTATCTATGGGATGAACTATGATGATAAACAAAAAATATATATTGGTAAATAAAAAAGGTGGGATGGAAACAGGTATGTGATGAATGGTTTAAACTTAAATGAAATGAATAAATTAATGGGTTGGTAATTGAATGTAATGGGATGAAAGTTTATGTGTGGTAAATGACTTAATGAATAAATGCATTAAAAGTTGTTTTTGGAAAGTGGAATGTTGTGTGGATTGTGTGGAAGTTGTGTGGTATGTCACATATAATGGTTGCATCAGTTGTGATGATTTATGTGTGGCACATGGTGGTGACGTGGTGTACACAAGTTTTGTTGATGTGAACCCTTAGGTATGGTATTCTATGATATCTATATATCATGTATGTTTATGTTATTTTATATGCATCCCACCCGAGTTGTATAACCTTACCAACACCCAGAGGTGTTGAGTTTCAAGTGCTTTCCCCAACATTCAGGGTGGAAGTGATATGGATGGCTATCTATCCCCTCTCCCACACTCTTCCTTTAGCAGTGATTTGTTGGACTAGATGTCTTCGGGTAGGATGTGATGTTTTATCCCAAGTTTCTTTGAGATGAGCTGTGATGTGTGCTCCCAAGTGTCTTCGGGATAAGTTGTGATGTGTGGTCCCAGGTTTCTTTGGGATGAAATTTGATGAGATGTGATGTGATGTGATGTGGTGCTCAGGTGTGTGTGGGTGGGATGTGCTGTGTGGCTCAGATGTGTGTGGTCAGGATGTGATGTGATATGTGTGGAAGGGATGAGAGCATAGGATGTTCAACATTGGGGCATGAGAGTGGAAAATCAGCAGGGAAGAGGTAGTGAAGAGACTATTTGTTATGATATTGATGTTATAATGTTATATTGGATGTGTGATTTTGTGAGTGATCCATGGTGAGGCTGGGTTTTAGTTTGATGACCTGTATAGGTGGTTGTTGGTTCTACTATTTTTTCACTGATGTTTTAGCATGCTCTTTTCACATGTGCACTTGAGGTCTTGGTTGTGTACCTACTGAGTATACTTTTTATACTCACTTAACGTATATAAACTATTTTTAGGTTGCTAAGAGGATTTTTGGGACCGATATGGACCTTACTATCCAGGTTGGAGTTGCTATTGAGTTGAAATCGTAGAATTATCTTTTTGGTATTTAATTTTGAGAATTTTATATGTATCATTTTTACTTTATTCATGCATCATGGGATGGTTTTTGGTTTACATTTATATTTTCTGATGAAATTGTTTAGTGGTTTTTTATCCTATCTCCTGATCCTGTTTCATTTATAGAAGGAAATACCTCTCATACTATGATATTTTTATAATCACGACACTAGTCCCCAACCTGGGGCCTACTAGAGGTGGGACTTGGGGGTCATTATCTCTCTCCCTTCATTGTGGTATCTTTGGTGGTAGGGGTTCATGATAGATTAGTATCAAAGGTGATGGTTGCAAGATATAATTGATTTTAGAGTTAGTCACAGTTAGGATTGCATGGGTTGGTATGGCAGTAGTACCAATTGAGCTTGGTGTATGACATAGGCTAGGGAGATCAGATAGGATAGGGGATTTTAGGCCCCCCATGATTCAATGCATGCACTATGAGCTTATTGAATGGACAAGTGTTGTGGACCTATTTGTAGATTAGAGACCTAAGAGAGGTACATGCATTATGATGACTTGTGTTCATGTTTGAATTAGGATTTTTGGGAAAATAAAATAAATAAATTAAATAATCTTTGATAAAATTATATGCTATCATGATTAAGAAATTCTCCTTGTTTTCTAAAATGGATTATATTCACCATCTATGAGTTTCTCAGGTAGTTGAGGTTCAGCAGGTTGATCGTCAAAGGGTTGACCTGATAGAGGAGGATAAGGCATGGTAGCAGGATTTACATGCCTTTCAGTGGAAAATTTTGGCTAAGTATGAGTGGAGTGTCTTAGATCTGGATATTGAGGATCTTGATATCTATTTCGGTCTGATCTGAGCATGAGTTGAGTTTTGGGTGTCGTTGGAAGTTAGTAAGATGCGGGGATCTGTGTGTTAGTGGTGGACATTTTTTCTTGGTGACTGTAAGGAAGAAGATGTGTTATGGCCCAAATTTCAAAGGGAGTTTTGGGCAGAGTTTCTGTCATCAATGATGAGGGAAGCCATATGTTTTTTCATATGAGGAGTCCAGAGCACGGTGTCTGGAGAAGGTTTGGCATCTAGTGATCAAGTATGCAGTCACAACGTTTACACTTTAGACATATTTAGAGGTGAAAATAAGGATGATGTTATTGAGAGAATTATTTCCTTGGGAATTGATCTACAATAGAGTGGTCGATACGGTGTTTCAAGGGGCAGGGCTTCTAGCAGTGGGTTGCGAGTTTTCAGGCAGCCAGGGTTCCATTTAGCGGGGAACCAACCACAAAAGTTTTTTTCCTGACCATTAGGGACAAGTAGTTTCCAAGAACATTTTAGGGGTTTTCTGTTTGTGTACCATATCTATAGGATATATGGGAACTACCAGGATCAATTTACGAACAATTAAGGAGGCCGGTTTTAGATGGGTGGTTAAACCCCTTTTCAACAACATTAGTTGTCTCCGAGACAGTTCTAGTGGTAGGGAATGCAGGTTACTATATAACCACCAAGAGTATGTGGAGTTGTCATAGGGAGGGCTTGTGATGGTCCCCTTCCACAAGTACCTAGGCTAGAGAATGTTCATGGAGGCCGACAACAAATAGGTAGATGAGTTGGGTGTGTTCATATGGATGCGTTAGAGGTAACAACACCAGTAGAGCTAGGAGTTGTTCGAGGTACAATTAGTTTATCATCTACCCTTGTGTGTGATTTTTTTGATTTAGGAACCTCACACTCCTTTATTGCTCCTTCTTTGGTCTATATGTTGGGACTTGTGCAGAGAGGCTTTTAGAGCCCCTGGTGTTATCTAATCCATTTGGAGGCCAAACTTTCTTGTTTGATGTGTGCATAGAATGTAAACTAGTGATGGTAAAACACCAGTTAGTGGGGGACTTCTTCTTATTAAATATAAAATCATACAATATTATCCTTGATATGTATTGTTGCATTCTATGCATGCAGTCATCAATTTCTTTCAGAGAACAGTCTCATTTTTTGATGTGGAGGGCCACTGAATGGTGTTCATTGGCGAACAAGGTTATCGGTTGGGCGGTAGACAAGTGGAGCCTCTTTTGTCACAATTGGAGGATATATTAGTAAAATATCAAGTTGGGGGATATTCCTAGGGCTGTGTAAAAGTTCCTGGATGTTTTTTCAGAGGAGTTTGTGGAACTACCTTCTCGACACGATGTTGGGTTTGTGGTAGAGTTGCAGTCGGGTGCCTCCCCAATTTCTATGGATCCCTATTAGATGACACCCATAGAGTTGCATGAGTTGAGGCTATATGTGGATGATCTTATGTAGAGGGTTTTAATCCTAAATAGTGTGTCACTGTAGGGTGATCTAGTGTTGTTCACCAAGAAGTAAGACGATAGCTAGAGGTTGTGTATAGACTACCCGAGGTTTAATCAGGAAACAATCACAAATATTTATCCTCCTTTGAGGATCAATGATCCGTTTTTCCAGTTGAGAGGATCTAGTTAGTTCTAGAAGATTGATCTTTAGTTTGGATATCACCAGTTGGGGGTGAAAGATGAGGATATTAAGAAGAATGCCTTCAGATGCAGGTATGGGTACTTCGAGTTTGTGGCCATGCTGTTTGGTGTTACGAACACACCAACCGCGTTCATAGGGATTATGAACTCTGTGTTCCATGATTTCCTAGACTATTTCTTCATTTTCTTCATCAATGATATCTTGGTCTACTCAAAGTCAAATGAGGATCATGCCAAGAATATCATATTTGTTTTTCAGGTCCTTCGACACAACCAGTTTTATGGGAAGTTATCAAAGTGGGAGTTTTAGATGTGAGAGGTGCTTTTCCTTGGACATGTGGTGTCTCATAAGGGTGTAACAGTGGACTTGTAGAAGGAAGAGGTAGTTTTTTTTTGGGTAGCACCCAAGAATGCGGTTGAGGTACACAGTTTCCTTGGTCTCTCAAGTTATTATCGGAGGTTTTTACCCGATTTATCTTGAGTTGTAGACCCACTAAAAACATTGACCAGGAAGGACCAAGATTTTGTGTGGATATATGATTGATAAGAAACATTCATTTATCCGAAGGAGAAGTTGTTAAGTGCTCTGTTGAACTCCCTGTGAGATGGTTATTTTAATAATCACAAATCATTGTTTTATTTATGAAAATTTAGTCTTTTGTTTAATTTGTTCTAAATATGTTTAAATCTTGTCTACATGATGTTTATCTATGTTAATTTATGTTTTACTGTTGACCTGGAAGTATTCTGGATTGAATAGACACTTAGTGTGAATTTCATGTTTACGACCCACCATTAGTTATATTCTTGAGTCAGCGATGATGAACAGTCACACCGATGATGAACGGTCGCACCGATGGTGAACAGTCGCATCGATGATGAACGGTCACACAGATAATGAACGGTTGCACCGATGGTAACGGTCATGCTGATATTGATCACAAGCTATTGAAGTTGATGCTGATCACAAGCTATCGATGCCGATACTGATCACAAGCTACCGAAGTCGATGCTGATAACAAACTACCGATACCGATACTGATCACAAGCTATTGAAGTCGATGCTGATCACAAGCTACCGATACCGATACTGATCACAAGCTATCGAAGCTGATGCTGATCATAAGATACTGATGCTGATGCTGATCACAAGCTATCGAAGCCAATGCTGATCACAAGATACCAATACCGATACTGATCACAAGCTATCGAAGCCGATGCTGATCACAAGCTACCGATGCCGATACTGATCACAAGCTATCGAAGCTGATGCTGATCATAAGCTACCGAAGCCGATACTGATCACAAGCTACCGAAGACAATCCTGATCACAAGCTACCGATACCGATACTGATCACAAGCTACCGATACCGATGCAGATTCAAAATGACCTATTGATCTCATGACTCACCGATAGTCATGAAAACTGTTTGAATTTCTGTTAACTCTTATTTAATTCCAATGTTTATATTTGTTGTTTCTAATGTAATTAATGATATTTAATGATAGTTGTTGTCATGTCAGGTAACCATACCTCATACCTATGAAAAGGTAATCATTCCTATTGCCGGAGATCGTGGAATATAAGGAAGATTGAGCTGTATTAAAAGGAAGAGGAAAAAAGGATAGAAAGAGTATTCTTTCATGCATGCACATATATGAAAATAAGAACACACGAGGAACTTGAAGAACACCTATAATCATCAAGAATACAAGTTCAAAGAAGAAGCTGAAGTTTTAAAAAGAACACTTTCACATTCAAGCTGAACACCTATACTGGAAGTGAAGAAATAAGAACTATGACACTCTGGTTTCTTGAAAAAAACCAGAGAAGGACTCAGAGCTTCATTTACATCAATCCAAGGAGTCCAAAGCTTCACTCACAACACATAGAGCACTCTAAACTCATCTCTATCTGTTTAGCTCTATTGTGTTTTATTCATTTACTTTTTGAGCAGTGTTTGTTGTATTTACACACTAACTCCTGGACTGAACTGGAGGATACTAAATCCTCACTCCAAACTTCTTACACATTACTATATCCCACTATGAATTGTGGAAGAGGTCAAGTGTGACCTGAATATCCTGTGTGCTATTGTTTTTGTTTTCCCACGTAGAACTGTGGTAGAGGTATTAGTACCTGGACAATATCTATACTGTTGTTTTCCCCAATCCAGGGTGTGGATCAAAATTTATATAAATTGTTTGAGAGGACTAAGTCTGGGCTTGAGACCGAACCTCTTGTTTTGAAACTGTTGTGATTAACTATTTTAGTTTTTAACCTTTATTGAATATTTCGCTGCCAATTACTTTGAAATATAAAATCATTTTAAAGTTACTTTGATAGTTAATCTAGCAAGTGTTTGTATATATTGTAAAGCATTAGGTTAGCTTTAAAAGTTAATTAATCTTCAGATTGAATTAACTGATAACTAATCAATCTCTTGAGAATCTTACTGACCCTTTACTCTAATACAAATTCACTACAGATTATCTTGTTATTCAATTTGGGGGATTTTAATAGAGATATATTTAAACAGAAATTTTAATTGGAACTCAATTCAGCCTCCTCTTGAGTATCCACTCCGACCAACATTTGGTATCAGAGGATTAGTTTTGTTTATCAAAGTTTACAAAATACTCTGTTTTTCAACTGTGATTTTAGTTGTATCTTAAAGATCTTAAATTTCTGTTAGTTCTAAATTTTATCTCTTTAAATATATTTGCTAAAATCTAACTATGGACAATAGATTATAGGGTTCTACTACCAAAATTACACCTTTCTTTAATGGTACAAATTATGCCCAGTGGAAGCTTAAAATGAAAATTCATTTAGAAAGTATAGGATTTGATATATGGACTTCTATAGAAACTCAATATAAGATTCCAGACTCTGAATGAACTACTTGGGATGAACCAACTAAAATAGCTTATAATAATAACTGTAAATATATGAATGCTTTGTACTGTGCTTTAGGTGATGAGGAATTTAGTAGAATATCTGCTTGTAAAACTGCTTATGAAATTTGGGACACTTTGGCTATTTCCCATGAGGGAACAACCAATGTCAAAGAAATGAGATTGAATACCTATACTATCAAATATGATAATTTTAAAATGAAGCCTGATGAAACTATTTCTAATATGTATCTCAGGTTCAATGAAATTTTCAACACTATGAGCTCACTTGGAAAAGTTGTTCCTATAAAGGAGAAAATCATGAGAATACTAAGATGTCTGCCAGACCAATGGAGAGGCACATCTGTCTCAATTAGAGAATCATGTGATATTGGTACTTTGCCTGTTAAGGACCTTATTGGTAAGCTTATAATGTATGAAGAAGAACTAAAGGTGAAAAAGGAAGAATATGATGAACTAAAAAGGAATTCAGTGGCATTTAAGTCTGCTACCTCAAAGAGCAAGGATAAGGAGAAAATTCACATACCTATTGAAAGCTCAACAAGTGAAAGTTCAGATTCTGACAGTGATGCTGAAATGGATTTGATATATAGGAGATTCAAGAAGTTCTATAGGAAGAATAATTTCTTCAGAAAATAAAATTATAGAGGAAAGTATGAAAATAAAGGTCATTGGAATAAGGATTGGAAAAAGTCTGATAGGAGTGATGAAATTGTCTGCTATGAGTGAAAAAGGAAAGGACATGTAAAAGCAGACTGTCCAAAGTTAAAATTCAAGAATAAACATGAATACAAGGACACTAAATACAAGAAATAAATGAAATGAACTTGGAGTGCTTTAGAAGAAACGTCAAGTGATTCTGATTCTACTCAGGATGAAAAATCTCAAAAGGCTAATATGTGTTTTATGAAAAACACCTCTGAGGTAACATTAGATACTCCTACCTTAAACTCATATTATTATGGAATTGAATCTGAATCTGAATCTGAAAATATGTCTAGTAAAGAACTATTTGAATATTGTAATATTCTAGAAGAAACCTGTAATGAGCTTACGGACAAATATAAGACCTTGAAGAAACAACATGTTTTATCTATCACTGTTAAATCTGCCCTTGAGATTGAAAAGGAAAAGAATGTTCAACTGTTAAAAGAAAATACTGAAATAAAATTGTCTAATGAGAAACTGAGAAAGGACTTAGAAAAGTTCACAAATGGAAAGAACACTCTAACTCAAATGCTAGGAAAACAAGTGGCACCAAAATATACCACTGGAATAAGCTATCAGCCTGGACAAAGACAGTTTACTAAAACTAAATTTATTCCTAAATCTGGACAGAATACTGCTGGTTATAATTCTGGAAATTCATATGCTTCAATTAGTTATTCACATAGTTATAGATCAAATAAAGTCTATCTTTCAAAATCTATTGATTTTGTAAATTATTTGAGACCCATAAGACAAATCTGGGTACCTAAAGCTTTGCTTGCTAACCTATCTGGACCCAAGAGAATCTGGGTACCAAAATCATTTTCCATCTAAATATGTTTTGTAGGAAACTTACTTAAAGAGTTCTCATAAGAAGATATGGTACTTGGACAATGGATGTTCAAGGAACATGTCTGGAGATTACTCATGCTTTAAAATCTTAATAAAGGTTAATGGAGGCTATGTCACCTTTGGTGATAACTCTAAAGGAAAAATCATCGGCCTAGGCCAGATTGGTAACATTGATTCAGTTTTAATTTCTAAAGTTTTATTTGTTGATGGACTTAAATATAATTTGTTAAGTATCTCTCAGTTGTGTGATGATGGTTTCAATGTTAAGTTTGAAAATGATTCATGTAATGTTTTTAATTCCAAAAATGTTTTAGTATTCTCTGCATTAAGAAATGAAAATGTATATGCAGTTGATTTAAATTCTTTAGCCAAACAAAATGTTACTTGTTTAAATGATTTTCATAAAGATTCTTGGTTATGGAACAGAATATTAGGACACTGCAACATTCATTCACTTAGAAAACTGACTAGGAAGAACTTAGTTAGAGACCTACCCAAACTTGAATTCCCATCAGACAAATTTTGTAATCCCTGTCAAAAGGGAAAGCAACATAAAGTTTCTTTTAAATCAAAGAAAGAAGTTTTAACTTCTCAACCTCTTGAGCTGCTTCAGATGGACTTGTTTGGACCTTCTATAGTTTCTAGTTTAAATGGGAAGCACTATGTATATGTTCTAGTAGATGACTTTTCTAGATATACTTGGGTATACTTCTTAGCTCACAAAAGTGAAACTTGTTCCTACTTTACTAAATACTTCAAGTCTGTGGAAAACCTTAGTGGACTTAAGATTAAGACCCTAAGAAGTGACCATGGTCATGAGTTTGAAAATCATGAGTTTGAATCTTATTGATCACACAATGGCTATAGTCATAATTTCTCTGCCCCTAGAACACCCCAGCAGAATGGTGTAGTAGAAAGAAGGAATAAGACCCTTCAAGAAATTGCAAGAACCATGCTTAATGAATATGACCTACCTATTTAATTTTGGGATGAAGATGTTAATAAAACCTGTTATATTATCAATAGAGTTTTGATCAGACATGTTCTTAAGAAAACCCCTTATGACCTTTGGAACAATAGGAAACCTAAGGTTAACTACTTCAGAGTTTTTGGTTGCAAAGTCTTCATTCTCAATACTAAGGATAATCTAGAAAAATTTGCATCCAAGAGTGATGAAGGAATATTTTTAGGATATTCACTTTCTAGAAAAGCCTATAGAGTGTTTAATAAGAGAACCAAATGTGTGGAAGAATCTGTTCACATCAAATTTTATGAAACTGATTCATATGAACCTAAACCTCCTCTTGAAAATCTTGAAGAAGAGTTGTATGTTCTGAACCTAAGTGATAAAATCAATGAATCCATTGTAAAGACAACCAGTTCTGGAAATGTTCCAGAACCTGCTTCTGGTGAACCCGAACCCAGAGAAGAGCCTGAAATTTCTAGTCTTACCTTTACTAGATTAACTAAGATTATAAAGAATCATCCTTTAGACACTGTTGTTAGTAATCTTGATAAAGGGACATAGACTAGAGCTTCTCTAAGAAATCAGGTTGAACATCAAGCCTTTCTTTCACAGTTAGAACCTAAAAATATCAATGATGCTATAAATGATGAATTTTGGGTAATGGCTCTGCAAGAAGAACTAAATCAATTTTAAAGAAACAAAGTCTGGGAATTAGTAGAAAGATATAATGACACTTTGACCATGGGCACTAAATGGGTTTTTAGAAATAAAGTTGATGAGTCAGGAAATATAGTTAGAAATAAAGTAAGGATAGTTGCACAAGGGTATAGTCAAGAAGAAGGTATAGAATATGAGGAAACCTTTGCTCCTGTAGCTATATTAGAAGCTATTAGGATTCTACTTGCGTATGCTGCTCATCTGAATTTCAAGTTATATCAAATGGATATCAAGAGTGAATTTCTAAATGGTTTTGTAATTGAAAATGTTTTTGTTGAACAACCACCTGGATTTACAAACCCCCATTTCCAAAATCATGTTTTTAAACTTTCTAAAGCTTTATATGGTTTAAAACAAGCTCCAAGAGCTTGGTATGATAGACTTATAAATTTTCTTATTTCAAAAGGTTTTACTAAAGGAATTGCTGATCCCATTCTTTTTATTAAAATAATTTCCAAAGATATTTTGATTGTACAAATCTATATTGATGATATTATTTTTGGATCTTCCGAACATTCTTTGTGTACTGATTTTTCAAAGATTATGCAAAATGAATTTGAAATGAGTTTAATGGGAGAACTTAAATATTTTCTTGGATTTCAAATTTTTCAAAAGAAGGATGAAATTATTTTAAATCAAAGTAAATATACAAAGGATATTTTAAAACGTTTTGGTTTAGATAGTAATAAGGGAAGTGACACACCTATGAGTACCACCTGTAAGTTGGATGATGATGAAACTGGAAAGCCAGTTGATCAAACCAATTATAGAGGTTTGATTGGGAGTCTACTTTACCTTACTTCTAGTTGACCAGATATTATGTTTAGTGTGTGTATGTGTGTAATATTTAAAGATAATACTAAATAATCTCATTTGCTTTTTGTTAAAATAATTTTTAAGTATCTTAAACATACTACAAATTTAGGTTTGTTTTATCCAAAAGGACAATCATTTGACTTAATGAGTTATTCAGATGCTGAATTTTTTGGTTGCAAGTTGGATAGAAAGAGCACATCTAGAACATGTCATCTTTTAGGAAAGTCCCTAGTATCTTGGTGTAGTAAGAAACAGAACTCTGTTGTATTATCTAATGTTGAAGCAGAATACATTGCTACTGGTAGTTGTTGTGCACAGATTCTGTGGATGAAACACACTCTGTTGGACTATAGATATCAATTTAGACATGTGTCTATAAATTGTGATAACACTAGTGCAATTAACATTTCTAAGAATCCTGTGTATCACTCTAGGACCAAACACATTGATGTCAGACATCAGTTCTTGAGAGATCACTATCAAAAGGATGATATTTCTCTAGAATTTATTGAATCTGAACATCAGTTAGATGATATTTTTACCAAGACCTTAATCTCTGAAAGGTTAGACTTTATTAAACAAGAGTTAAGAATGATCGATCTGTGAAACCAATCTGTGAAACCGATCTGTGAAACCAATTTGTGAAACTGATCTGTGAAACCGATCTGTGAAACCGGTCAGTGAAACCGATCTGTGCTACCTATTGAGTTGTATAGTTTGTGAAACCATTAGTGTTTGTCAAAACAATATTGTTTTTCCAAATCGTTATTATTGTTTATTATTATTATAACCCTAAATGATAAAAATAATGACCCGTGGCTTTTTCTAAATGACTGTTGACCTTCTATCTCCCACTGAACTCTCTCTTCTTTTCTGAATCCCAAACCTTTCAAACCTTACGAATCTTTCCAACTGCTCAATACTCTCGAACCTCCAAATGGCCAAGAAAAAGCTTCAAATCAAGGAATTAGAAGGTTCCTCTCCTTTGAAACACGCTCAAGGAGAATCGAGCAACACGGCTCAAATTTTAGTAAACTCGGAGTTGAAAAAATAGGTAGTTACTGCAGAAAAGGAAGTGAGTGTCGAATGGGTGTTATCTAGAAAGTCTGATCTTTTGAAAGTTTTGGAAATACAAGGATGGAAAGACTGGTTCTGTGATAATGACCGAGTCTTCTACTCGAAGTTAGTTCATGGATTTTATCTGAACTTAAGTATTGTTTTGGATGGAGCAGAAGCTACGATATTATCATCAATAATCAAAGGGAAAAAGATAACTTTTTCATCAATGAAGTGGGTTGAATGTTTAGGAGTAACTCATAATGAAAGATACGGGGATTACACTGGTAATATCCCTCCTACCACTGAATACTTTTCTTACGAGCTAGCTCTAGATATGTTGAATGGCAATTCTGAATCTAGAAGAATAACTACTGCTATGTTAGATGGTGAGTGTAGAATTCTGTTTAAGTTTGTTCAACACCAAGTCTGTATGAGAAAGGTGATTTTTCTTCTGTAAAGTATCAAGATGTTTTTCTGTTGTTTCTTTTGTTGAATGATTAAAAGGTCAACCTGTGTAGATATTTTTCTGTCCATATTACTGATATGGTGAAGCCATCTAAGAAATCTACAACCCTGTTCTACTCCAAGCAAATCTCCGCCATGCTAAAGTTCTTGGGCTGTGTTGATGATGGAGATGAGTGTATCTCATCTAGTAGTATCTTCTGTATTAACAAGGATATTTTTAAAAGGATGAAAATTAACTGGAACCCATGGAAGAAGGCCTGGGTTGCTGATGAAGAAAAGTTGTATGACTCTTTCAATCCTATTGATCATCCTAAGAGACCAAAGGGGATGAGAGATCCTAGTTTAAAACCCGGTGAAAAAGTGGTTTATTTTGATGAAGAAGAGGAATCAATAGTTCCTAAGGAAACTGGAGATTCCAGTAAGAAGGGAATAGAAGAAGAAGAAGCAGAATATGAATCAAATACTGAAAAGGAGCCTGAATCACCTTCTGATGATAGGAGTGATCCTGATACGGTTAGTCCGAAGAAAAGAAGAATGGAATTTGGACCAGCTAGTCCACCTCTCAAGTTACCAGAGATAGAACCTCTTTTAGATGA
This sequence comes from Viscum album, assembly GCA_963277665.1. Lineage (NCBI taxonomy): Eukaryota > Viridiplantae > Streptophyta > Magnoliopsida > Santalales > Viscaceae > Viscum > Viscum album. The sequence goes on along the minus strand of OY728153.1, from coordinate 1,256,780,611 downwards.
TAAAGAAGAAAGTGAGACTGAAGAATCATATTCTGAGCAGTATGAATCCAGCAGTAAAGATAGTTCAAATGAACAATCAATCAATGATGGTGAAGATGGTGGTGAGGGTGATGACAATGATGGTGATAATAGTCAATATGACAATAGTGATGTTGATGATGCAAGTAATCGACCAGTGGATGGTCGAAATGTGATTCAAGATGATCCTCAACCTCAACTAAATGAGCAAGAAACTATTCCTAAGGATGAAAGGATAGTTCAGTCAGAGATTGATGTGGATGAGGAAGTCTCTCCTGAAAATTCTGGAAGAGATAGTTTTGTGAAACCATTATATCCTTCATGAAAAGCTGCATGGGAAGAACACCCAGGTCTTTCAGTTTTGGGTTTAGATTATCTAGAGGAAGAGGAAGAAGAAGTGATTACTGCAAGTGTAAGCGGTTCACTTAAAGCTCGATTGGTTGCTGAGTATATGCAAGTGACAGCAGACAGACCTGGTCCTTCAATTTCTCAATATAGACCTGATCCTACAATGGCACAATCTGATCTTGACAGATTTAAATCTGAGTTACTTCAAGAAGTTAGAGAGACAATAAAAGAAGAATTCTCTAATGCTCTTTCTCCTGCTCCTGTGAACTTATCTGAGGCTGCTATGGATGCTCTGACCCAGAGAGTGGTAAGTATCATCAAACCAGACCTCTGCAATACTGGTGAGATGATTGGAAGGAATATTACCTCTCTGAATCAAATGCTCAAAGATTTAAGCAGTGGTTTAGTCTCTTTGTTAGGTGAGTTTAGAACAACCATCTCTGGTATGATGGAAGGGTTAAGAAACTTGGTAGAACACCTGAAGAAAGCTGATTTAAGGAAGTTGAAAGCTGATATCACTCATATTGTTGCTCAGGCCAGCTCCTCCAAAATATCCAAGATCACTGGTCATGAAATCAATACCTTAAAGGATATTATAAGAGATGAGTTAGCAGCTCTTGGGCAGATCCTGGATTTGGACTCTTTGAAGAAGATGAAAGACAATAGTGATCATATCCACAAAATGGTGCACTTGTATTCAACTGATGATACTAAGGCTCAAAAAGAGATTAAAGAAAAATTGGATCACTAATTTTCTAAGATTTATACCAAGCATGAGTTGAACCATCAATTTAAGGTTTTGGCTGAGAATTTGAGGCTCCCTCCTGTCACTCAAGCTTTCAAGGCTCAAGTCCAGAAGTTGAAGGATTTCACTCCTACTATGGAAAGTTTTATGAAGAACAAGGATGATTTTGAAAAGGCCATGAAATATGGTGGTGAAGTAATTCAATATTTTATCAATATCCTCAAACCATATCTTTATGTGCAAGCGAAGACAATTGTTCTTCCTACTGCAGAGCCTCTCAGTTCATCATATATTTCTCCTGGTCAGATTTCAGTGTCTCAAGCTCTATCAAATATATGGCCAATCTTTCAGTAGCCACCCTCAGAAATATCTTCTACTCCTCAACAAGTGACCTTAGCACCCACTGTGATACCAGCTAGAGCTGTCCTACCTCCTCTCTCCATTCGACCAGATCAACCTTCTACCAAAGCACCATCTAGACCATCCATTCCTCCTTCTGCGAAAGGGAAATCTCTATTGCACCCAAATAAGTAGTCGTACCAGTCTTTTTTGATAAGGTGTCTATTTACTTTTAACATTTGTATCTGGTTCTTGTACTCTTTCTCAGAATTTTTTTTAAGTGTCATTTTCTTCTTATCTACTCTTCTTTTTGATAATCCCAAAGGGGGAGAAATTATGAAAGGAGGAAGGAGGAGAAATGATGAAAGGAGGAGAAATGATGAAAGGGGGAGAAATGATGAAAAGGGGAGAAATGACTACTTATTTAATGTTATGTTTATACTCTGATGATCTGTTTATCTTTTGGAATATTTTCTTTTTATATAGGGAGAGCATACTAAATGACACACTCTCTTCTCTCTTCATTTATGCCATTGATTTGTGATTATCAAAAATGGGGAGATTGTTGAACTCCCTATGAGATGGTTATTTTAATAATCACAAATCATTGTTTTATTTATGACAATTTAGTCTTTTGTTTAATTTGTTCTAAATATGTTTAAATCTTGTCTACATGATGTTTATCTATGTTAATTTATGTTTCACTGTTGACCTGGAAGTATTCTAGATTGAATAGACACTTAGTGTGAATTTCATGTTTATGACTCACCATTAGTTATATTCTTGAGGCACCGATGATGAACGGTCGCACTGATAATGAACGGTCGCACCGATGATGAATGGTCGCACCAATGGTGAATGGTCACACCGATGATGAACAGTCGCACAAATGATAAATGGTTTCACTAATGGAAACGGTCATGCCAATACTGATCACAAGCTACTGAAGCCGATGATGATCACAAGCTACTGATGCTAATACTGATCACAAGCTACCGAAGCTGATGCTGATCACAAGATACCGATACCAATACTGATCACAAGCTATCGAAGCCGATGCTGATCACAAGCTACCAATACCGATACTGATCACAAGATATCGAAGCCGATGCTGACCACAAGCTACCGATGCCGATGCTGATCACAAGCTATCAAAGCCGATGCTGATCACAAGCTACCGATACCGATACTGATCACAAGCTATCGAATCCGATGATGATCACAAGCTACCAATGCCGATACTGATCACAATCTACCGAAGTCGATGCTGATCACAAGGTACTGAAGCCGATACTGATCACAAGCTACCGAAGCCGATCCTGATCACAAGCTACCGATACCGATACTGATCACAAGCTACCGATACCAATGCAGATTCAAAATGACCTACCAATCTCATGACTCACCGATAGTCATAAAAATTGTTTGAATTTATATTAACTATTATTTAATTCCAACGGTCATATTTGTTGTTTCTAATTCAATTAATGATATTTAATGATAGTTGTTGGCATGTCAGGGAACCGTACCTCGTACCTATGAAAAGGTGATCATTCCTATTGCTGGAGCTCATGGAATGTAAGGAAGATCGAGCTACAATAAAAGGAAGAGGCGAAAAGGATAGAAAGAGTATTATTTCATGCACTCACATATATGAAAATAATAACACATGAGGAACTTAAAGAAAAATTATACTCATCAAGAATACAAGTTCAAAGAAGAATCTGAAGTTTTACAAAGAACACTTTCACATTCAAGCTGAACACCTATACTGGAAGTGAAGAAACAAGAACTACGACACTCTGGTTTCTTGAAAAAAACCAGAGAAGGACTCAGATCTTCATTTACATCAATCCAAGGAGTCCAGAGCTTCACTCACAACACATAGAGCACTCTAAACTCATCTCTATCTGTTTATCTCTATTGTGTTTTATTCATTTACTTTTTGAGTAGTGTGTGTTGTATTTACACACTGACTCCTGGACTGAACTAGAGGATACTAAATCCTCACTCCAAACTTCTTACACATTACTATATCCCACTGTGAATTGTAGAAGAGGTCAAGTGTGACCTGGATAGCCTCTGTGCTATTGTTTTTGTTTTCCCACGTAGAACTGTGGTAGAGGTCTTAGTACCTGGATAGTATCTGTACTGTTGTTTGCCCCGATCCTGGGTGTGGATCAAAATTTATATAAATTGTTTTAGAGGACTAAGTCTCGTCTTGAGACTGAACCTCTTGTTTTAAAACTGTTGTGATTACCTATTTTAGTTTTTAACCTTTATTGAATATTCCGCTGCCAATTAATTTGAAATATAAAATCATTTTAAAGTTACTTTGATAGTTAATCTAGCAAGTGTTTGTATATATTGTAAAGCATTAGGTTAGCTTCAAAAGTTAATTAATCTTCAGATTGAATTAACTGATAACTAATCAATCTCTTGAGAATCTAACTGACCCTTTACTCTAATACAAATTCACTACAAATTATATTATTATTAAATTTGGGGGATTTTAATAGAGATATATTTAAATATAAATTTTAATTGGAACTCAATTCACCCCCCTCTTGAGTATCCACTCTGACCAACATGATCCCATGCTTCAGTTTCCCAATGAGGGTGTGTTGTTTAAGGTTTTCTGTGACGTGTCCCATATGAGCTTGGGATGTGTGTTAATGAAACAAAGGGCGATATTCTCTTATGGGTCTAAGAATTTATGTCCCCATGAGTGTAACTATTCCACCCATGATCTAGAGTTGGCCGTAGTGGTGTTCACACTAAATTTGTGGCAAAATTACCTTATCAGCGAACATTTTATGGTTTTCATGGACCACAAGAGTCTAAGATATGTTTTCTCTCAATGTGATTTGAATCTATGTTAGTGTAGGTGGATGGATTTTATTTAAGATTATGATTTTGAGATCTCTTAAACCCTAGGGAAGGGTAATGTAGTTACCAATGTATTGAGTTAGAAGTCCTGAGAGGATGTGTTTCGGGATTCTATGGATTTTTGGAAAGGAATAGAGGATCTTGAAGTGATTCATCATAACATTGGAGAGAGTAGTGGATGTGAAACTATGGTTGTGGAATATAGGATTGTTTTGGTGCGATGGATTGGGTGATGTGATATGATGACGATGGTAGATGTGTAGTTCCATGGAAGTAGTTATGTTTATTGGTCCAGTTGTGTGGCATGGCTGAGATAGTTGCCCGATTATCCATGAGATGAACTATCATGATAAACGAAAAAATAGGATGGTAAATAAATAAGGCGGGCTTGAAACAATTATGCGATGAATGGTTTAAACTAAAATGAAATGAATAAATGAATGTCTTGGTAATTGAATGCAATGGAATGGAATTTGATGTGTCGTAAATGGATTAATGAATAAATGTAGTGAAACTTGTCAGTGGAAAGTGGAATGTTGTGTGTCTTGTGTGGTAGTAGTGTGGTGTGTTGCATATAGTGGTCAAAAAAATTGTGATGGTTGATGCGTGGTATGTGGTTAGCAATACGAAATGGGTGGGGTGGGGTAGGGTGGGCTAATCCCTCACAAGCTTAAGCCCATGTGGGCTAGACCCACAAAAGCCTACATAAAAAACAAGTGGATTTATCAAGCACGCCCCGCCCCACATCGGATGCGGGAAATCCCACAGGAAAACTGCATTTATTATAGATATATTATAAAAAAATTACATTTTAAATTAAAAAATAAGGGTGTAATATAATATTTATTGATGTTATAAGTTTTTTTAAATTTTTCATTAAAATTTTATGAGATACAAAATAAAAAATAAAAAATATTAAAAATTAAAACTAAAAATTAAATCTTTTATGTAATAAAATAAATCAAAAAATTAAAAAATAATACCTGCCCGGAGCAGCCATTGAAATAATGGATGAGCACCAGTGGAGGATTTGCAGGTATCAGAGGAGGTGGGTGGGGACTCCAGGGGGTGGCACAGGAGGGCTTGTGGCCGGGCTGAGGGGTCACGTTGGAGCTGACGAAGGCAAGGGTTGTGGGAGGAGATGGTAAAGGAGAGGTCACATAGGAGGCCAGGAAGGGGGGGGGGTGATAGGGGTGGCATGGGAGCTGAGGGCGATGAAGGTGGGGGTTACGGAGTGGGTTGGACGGGGGTCATGGAGGAGGCCGAGTGGGGGTGACAGGGGTCATCGACGGAGGAGGTGAGGAGGCTGGGAGGTGGTGATGGGGGTCGCAGGCGGAGGAGGCATGGGTGACGAGGGTCACAAGCGGAGGAGGTGAGAAGGTTAGGCGGGGGTTACGGGGGTCGCGGACGGAGGAGGCGATGAGGCCAGTCAGGGGTGACAGGGGTCACATGAGGAGGACATGCTGGGGTTACGGAGGAGGCTAGGAGGGGGTCGTGGAGGAGGCTGGGCGACAGGAGGGGGTGACAGGGGGTGGGGTAGGATCAGAGGGAGACGAAGTTGGGGGTCGCAGGGGAGGTCAGGTGGGGTGATGGGGTGGCTAGGGCGGAGTTTGGTTGGACAAATAAAATAAAGTGGAGGAGGAAGCTAGGTTCCAAGGCAGCTTCAGGTGGAGTGGTGTTGGGAAAAGGATAAGTCATTTAATGAATTCTACACCGCCTCTTAAATGAAATTATATTTTAAAATTTAATGTTATAATTATTATTGTAAAAAAAAATTAAAAGAAACTGCGAGTCAGCCCATATCTATGCAGGTAAACCCACACGGGTTGGCTGCCCATGCGGGCTATTTGTATAAGCCCTCTTAAAATATGGGTTATTTTTAATAAACCCACCCCACATCATACCCACCCCAAACCCACTTATCCCACGGGCCCAAAACCTGTTTTACACTGCTATATGTGGTGGTTATGTGGTGTGTGCTAGTGTTGTTAATATAAACCCTTAGGTTGGGTATTGTATGTTATCTCTATATTATGCATGTTTATGTTATTTTATACGCACCCTACTTGAGTTGGATAACCTTACCAATGATCATAGGTGATGATTTCCGAGTGTTTTCCCCAACATCTAGGATGGTAGTGATATAGATGGTTAGTTACCCCTATCCTCGCTCTTCCTTCAACAGTGATGTGTTGGACTAGGTGTTTTTGAGTGGGATGTGATGTGTGGTCCCAGGTGTCTTTGGGATGAGCTATGATGTGTGGTCCCATGTGTATTTTGTATGATATGTGATGACATGTGATGTGATGTGATGTGATGTGATGTGTGGACCAAGTGTGTGTGGATGGGATGTGATGTGATGTGTGGCCCAAGTGTGTGCAAGTGGGATATGATGTGATATGTGTGGAAGAGATGGGAGAATAGGGTGTTCAACATTGGTTCATGAGAATAGAAAATCAGCAGGGAAGAGGTAGTGGGGCACCTTTATTTGTTATGATCTTGATACTATACTATTATATTGGATGTGTGATTTGGTGAGTGATCCATGGCGAGGTTGGGTTTTGGTTAGATGAAATGTATAGTGATTGTTGGTTATGCTATTTGTTTACTAGAATTTTAGTATGATATTTTCACATGTGCACTTGAGACCTTGGATATGTCCCTATTGAGTATACCTATTATTCTCACCCTACATATATAAATTGTTTTCAGGTTTCCAGTAAGATTTTGGGGACCGAGCTCGACCTTACTAGTTGGTTTGGAGTTGCTGTTGAGTTACTGTCGTAGAATTTTATTTTTGGTATTTACTTTGGATACTTATATATATATATCGGTTTTACTTTATTCATGCATCATGAGATTGTAACACTCCAAGATTTCATAGTACATTATCTCATTAAAGTAATTCAATAGCTTGCGCTACACACAACACCGAATTCGAGCGCACCACAACTTACCAAACTAGCCGTTCAAAAAGAGGTTATGAATATTATTAACTACATTTTAAATATTATATTCTCCATATAATTTTAACATCCATATTATTGTTTCTTAGATATAATATAAGAACAAATTCAATTTTTCAGATAAAGGATGTATTTTTCAAAAAAATGAAATTTTACCACCTTTTAATGGATAACCCATTTTAAAACCAATATTTGACACTTTTATATATTCAATTTAATGAAATTAAATTCTTCTTTAGAATTGGGACATAAAAATTTAGTTTGGATATATTTTTGGTACTTTTCTGATAACTTTCACATTTTGATAAATAGTGAAAATACTAAATTTTAATTGAAAACAACTTTTTTAATCGAAATAATTTATAGTGTTAAATTATGCATTTGAATGGTTTGGAAGTATAATTAGATTATATTTTATCATTTAATACAATTTAGTTCATTATAAGTAATTTCACATTTAAATTTGACATAAACACATGTCAATCTTTTGATAGTTTTTACTTTTTAAAAACCCACTTTTTGGTTTTGACAACGAGAATTAATTTTAAATTAATTAATGAAAATTATATGTTTTGAATTTGGTAAAATAGAATTCATTTTTTAATTTGGAATATCAAAATTATCTTAGGGTGAATTTTTGGTATTTTTCTGAAAACTTTCAATTTTTGATGAATAGCGAAAAACATTGCGTTATTGTTTAAAATGGAATTTTTATTTAAATTTATTTTAAGTCAAAATAGATACTTAATACCTATATAAGTTCAATATAATTAATTGGAGCCATTTTATAATAATATTAGATGTATAAAATTTTATTGAACTTTTTACCGTCTTTTACCCACCTTCTAGGCACATTTGCAAATTTGCATAAAACGTAATTTTACCGCTTATGTGAATTGAATTTGAAAAATCCGAGAGATACAGTTGAAATCAGTAAATAAAATGTGGTTCAACAAGATAAAAATAATTTTTGGTGAATAGTAACTTTTGACTTTTATTTACCATAGTAAAAAGTAAATAAGGTAATTAAAGGTAAAAATAATATTAAAATTACCCCAACACATGTCCTAATTTTATTGTATAATTGTATTTAGACTAAAATAAACTTTAGAACAAAAATATGATCCTTTAGGTCCACTTGGACTAGATTAGGACATTTATTATTATTTTATTTAAAGAAGAGTTAAAAGTGTAAAATTCAAAGTTTAATAAATAAACCATTTTTAATATAGGGTTATGCATAAGATAAATTCAACTATATATATTAATTAGAAAGATAAAAATATTTAATACATAATGGTATTTTATTTATAATTTTTAGACATTAAATAATTAAATTTATTTATGACACAATGATGATGCAATAATTACCTTATTAATGAAAGAATCAAATAAATGGTATTATAAATATTAAAATAAATATAATTTCAAAGTTTTGATGACATACAAGAATTTTATAGCTTAATATGAAATGTTAAGATTGATTCAATGTATTTTTTTATAAGTAATCATGCTGTTATGACTTTCACAAAAACAAAATACCAAATAGTGTCAAAATTGACATAAATGAGTTTTTAAAACAAATACTATACTATTAAATTATATAATAGTCCTAAAAATATAAGGTTATACCAAAAAACTATTATAATGATATATATGTAATTAATGAATCAATTGGGGTTATCTTGGAATTTTATAGTAATTTTATTAACCATATAATATAAAAATACAAGGAGACATGGTAAATGTTAAACTATTTAACTTAGAGTTATATCTAAAAGATAAGGTTAATATGGTAACCTAAACTTGTCTAAAACATATTGGTTGAGATTATTTCTACCCATAACCACATAATTCTAGAAATAAATTAATTTTAATCCATTATAAACTGAATATTATTGAATAATAAAATAATAATTCAAGCTTTTCCTAAAGTGACCCTCACCCCTCTTATAAAAGGGTACTTCCCCTTCTCTCAAAATCACAACTCCAAAGCCATTTGTCTTAGCCAAACCCTTACCAAATCTACTCTAAACTTCCCTCAATTCAACCTAGAGGCCTTCCCTTAAGCATAAAGGTAACCTAAGGAGCCCTTTTATTCAAATCAAAAGGAAACACCCAAAGAAGAGGTAATTATTTTATCACCTCTTTCAAAGTTATTTTCTTCTTCCACTTTCTATTTCTTTGTTATTTACATAAAAAAATAATAACTCCAATAACTTATACATACTATTATGTTATTATAAATATGGTACAAACATATTCATTAGTCTACCCATCCTATGAATGATAATGTCACCATGCGTGTGTATGTACGACTTACCGTCTCCACGCTATAGTGTAATTTGTTATTCAACACTATGTTATTTGTAAGGATATAATGATGAGTAATATGTATATAAATAATTAAAATAACATTATAATGTATCTATAAAATAAATATACCATCCAATTCCACACCTTTTAATCATTAAGGAAATGATATCGTCACTCGTGTGTACGTACGACTTACCGTCTCCACGACGCGATGAGATTCATTTCCACATTCACCATTCAACGATGATTATAAAAATATATATTATTAATAAGTATGTAATATATGAAATAATAATACTACTGGAGATATATATATATATATTTATGTACTTACATATATCTTATTCGCTTACTTCCGTTCAATAGGATATGAAAACAGAAACAACGTTTATGCGTACGTACGACCTACCTTCTCCATAAATGGTGCTTTCCATTTCATATATCTATATATTATACATATTTATATTCTAAATATATATGATATATAAATCATTTTTTATATTTTGGAATTATTTAAATCATGATCTAAATGATACGATCAAGAATAACAAGTTAAAACACGTACAATAAAGAAAGCGATTATTACCCGAAATGTTAATTTAACATGGAAATAATTATTAAATGGGTAGTATAAAGTCATAAATTAATCATGTATGATATAATAAATATGAATATGGTTATGGTATAATTTAATAACATACTATGGTCATTATACAGGAGGTTAAATGTACCCTCGACCAAAGGAAAGTGCAAGGTAAGGGTTAATTTCTCAATCACATTATTATCATAGATTGTTTATATGTAAGTATTTACTGGGATATATTTATTATCCATGTACATATTTCATAAAATACTTTTTTAAAATTATTATTTTAAGGTAATCTTTAACTAAAAAATCATTTTAAATGTTTTAAATATTTATTCTTATAAATATTTCTCATTAATGTCCATGTTTTCAAAATGGTTTTAAGGATTTATTTATATAGACATAAATGTTTTAAAATATTAATTCCTTTAAAAATTTTAAAAGTGGTATGGGACACTTTGATTCAAAAATATATTTTAAATTTCATCCTTTATAAATTGTGTGACTTTTAAATGATTTCATGAAAAGGGGTATTTCACTCAAGGAGTTTTAATGATCATTTTCAACTATATCAAAATCCTTTACAAGATATTATTCTTGATTGAGGTTGATTTATTATAATACAATATTCCATATTGTATTGAATGAGTTATGATATGTTTTACTGTGAATGTGCCATTTTTATACCATTCATGGTTTATAGATAAAGTATTGACATTTCGTATTCTAGTTTTAATACGAATGTTTATGTTATGTTTCAATAATTTCATACGAGGAATGCAGTAGAATTAGTAAGTGATGGGTGGAGCCTTCTATAGATCCTCGATGCATCAGTAGGTCTCATGATACAAACTAGTGTCTTGTTACAAGGCCTTGACAAAAATTTTATTTGGAGTCTTGGCACGAGGCCTTGACTATGTGGCAATGATGTCCGGCGTTAGACATTCCCTCATTATGAAATTAGTTATTACATGTGATTATTCAACTAGTAGAATATAAATGTGCATGTTTATATGGTGATGTTTGATTTATTTTTTCTATATTATGTTCAAGTTTATGTTTAAAAAGGCTGTTGTTTTTATTACACATCTTGCCTTAAAAGTTTATAGCTTCCACTAAATTATTTACCCTTACTGAGCATCTGCGCTCACCCCTTTCTTATGTTTTATTTTCCCAAGATTCCAAGAAGTGTATTATGATTGATATGTAGGGTTAAGCTAAAGGTAATAATGGTTCTCTCAAAGAACTATCTATAATGTATTTTATGTTTAAAATTGTAGTGTAAAGTTAATGTATGTAATCTATTTTCCAAGACTACTAAATTGATCGGTCCTTTAGGACATGATTCCTTATAATCATACCAATGTATTAAAATAATGCACCAGCTCTGGGTAACTGGGGTAGGAGTGTTATAGGGATGATTTTTAGTTTACCTTTATATTGTTTACTGGAGTATTTTGGTTATTGTTTATACCCTCTATGTTAGTCTCCAACCTGGGGCCTACTGGAGGTGGGACTCAGAGGGTCATTATTTATCTCCATTTATTGTGGCATATTTAGTGGGATGGGGTCATGATAGAGTGGTATCAAAGGTGATGGTTGAGATATAGGATAGATTTTGGAGTTAAGAATGGTAAGGATTTCTTGGGTTGGCATGGAAGCAGTGCCAATTGAACTTTCTACATGACCTAGGACTGGGAGACCGGCTAGGACATGGGATTTTAGGGATACCTGTGATCAAGTGAATGGAATTTGAGATTATTTAATGGCCAAGTGCGGTGAAACTATTTTTAGGGTAGAGACCTAATATTGGTACATATATCACGATGACTTGTGTTCATGTTTGAATTGGGCGTTTTGGGAAAATAAAATGAATAAATTAAAAAATCTTTGATAAAATTCCATGTTACCAAGACTAGGATGTTCTCATTATTTCTAGGAATGGATCATGTTCATAATATGTGAGTTTCTTAGGCAGTTGAAGTTTAATAGGATGATATGGTTGATCATCAAAGGGTCAACCTGATAGAGGAGGATGGGTCATGACAAAAGTATTTTCATGCCTTCCAGCGGTAAAGTTTGGATAAGTATGAGGAGAGTGTCTTAGATATGGAGATGGAATGCTAGATATAGGAGATCGAGATAACTTTAAGTATGATCTGAGCATGAGTTAAGTTTTGGGTGTCATTGGAATTTATTCAGATGTGGGGAGTTATTCATCAATGGTGGACATTGCTTCTTGGTGACCGTAAGGAGGTAGATGTGTTGTGGACTGACTTTCAAAGGGAATTTCGGGCGGAGTTTCTATCATTGACGATGAGGGAATCCAAGAGGTAAGAGCTTCTCTCCCTTTAGTAGGAGAGTATGAGCATACACAAGCTTGGTATTAGTTTTAAGGACCTCATTCACTTTTCTCCAGATGTTTTTCTAGATGAGGAGTCTTGAGCGTGGCATATGGAGGAGGCTTTTCATCCAGTGATCAGGTATGCAGTCACACTGTTTACATGATCGACATATCTAGTGGTGCAGAAAAAGTATGAGTTTATCTAGTGGATGATTTCCTTTAGATTTGATCCCAAATAGAGTGGTTAGCAAGGTGTTTTTAGGAACAGGTCTTCTAGCAGTGCACCACGGATGTTCAGGTATTTAGGGTTTTGTTCATCGAGGAACTAGCCATGATAGTTTATTTCCCAACCATTTGGGAAAGGTGGTTTTAGAGTACCTTTTAGGAGTTTTAAATTTTTTTTCCATATTTTTGGGAGATATGGGAATCTCCAGGCTCAGAGTTTGACCACTCAGGGAGGCCAGTTTCAGATGGGAGGTTAGGCCCCTTTTCAGCAACATCAGTTTCCTTCGAGGAATTTCTAGTGACAGGGAATGCGGGTTGTTATTCAGTAGACAAGAAAAAGCAGAGTTGGTAGAGGGAATCCTCATGATGATCCCATTCCTTAGGGACCTATGATAGAGCATGGACATAAAGTCCATCAACAGAGAGGTAGAGGATCTGAGTGTGGTCATATGAACGCATTAGAGGCTGCAACACCAACAAATCCAGAAGTTGTTTGAGGTATGATCAGTTTATCATCTAACCTTGTGTGAAATTTGTTTGATTTAAGAGCCTTGAACTCATTTGTTGGTACTTCTTTGATCTATATGTTGGGACTGGGTGTGAAGAGGCTTTCAGTGTCCCTGGTGTTATCTATGCTAGTTAGAGGCTAGGCTTCCATGTTTGATGTGTGCTGGGAGTGTTGACTATTGAATGGGAAACACCAGTCAGCGGGGGACTTATTCTTATTACAGATACAACCATATGATATTATCCTTGGTATAGATCGACTATATTTTGTGTGTGAATACATCAATTTCTTTTGGATAATAGTCTCATTTTCCAATGTGGAGGGCCAACAAGTGGTGTTCATTGGAGAGCGGGGTTATTAGTTGGGTGGTAGACAAGTAGAGCCACTTTTTTCATGTTTGGTGGAGCTATTAGTAGAATATTAGATTGGGGATATTCCTAGGGTCATGGAGGATTTCTTGAATGTTTTCCCATAGGAGGTTATGACACTACCTCCTCGATGTGATGTTGATTTTGGGGTAGAGTTACAGCTAGGTGCCTCTTCGATTTCGATGGCTCCCTATCAGATGACACCCACATATCTGAGTGAGTTGAGGCTGTAGGTGGGTGATCTATTATAGACAGGTTTTATTAGACCTATTGTGTCACCATGAGGTTCTCCGGTGTTGTTCTACAAAAAGTCATACAATAGTATAAGGTTGTGTATAGACTACCATAGGTTTAATCAGACAATTTTCAAGAATCGCAACCCTCTTTTGAGGATCAATGATCTATTCAAATAGTTTAGAGGAGCTAGTTTGTTCTTAAAGATCTATCTATAGTCTGGATATCACCACTTGAGGGTGAAATATTAGGCTATTCATAAGACTTCCTTCATATGTAGGTATGGGAACTTTGAGTTTGTGGTCATGTCATTCGGTGTTACAAACGCACCAGCCTCACACTCCTTTGTTTCCCCTGCTTTGGTCCATATATTGAGACTAGGTGTGGAGATGCTTCCAATTCCCATGGTGTTATCTACACTAGTTGGAGGCCAAACTTTCATGTTTGATGTTTTCTGAGAACCTATACTGGTGATGGGGAAGCACCGGCCAATGGGGGAATTCTTCTTATTGAAGATACAACCATACAATGTTATCCTTGGTATAGATTGGATGTATTCTGTGCATGAAGTCATAGATTTATTTCAAATAAGACTCTATTTTTCTAATTTGGAGGACCAATGACTAGAGTTCATTGGAAAGAGAGGTTATTGGTTGGGTGGTAGACAAGTGGAGCCTTTTTTTCATAGTTGGAAGAGCTATCAGTAGAGTCTCAGGTTAGAGATATTCACAGGGTTGTGGAGGAATTATTGGATTTTCCCTAAAGAGGTTATGTAAATACCTCATTGATGTGACATCAAGTTCATGGTAAATTTTCAGTTGGGCGCCTCTCCGATTTTGATGTCCCCCATCGGATGGATCCCATGGAGTTGCGTGAGTTGAGACTACATGTGGATGATTTGATGTAGAGGGGTTTCATCCAACTTAGCGTGTCACTGTGGGGTGATTAAGTATTTTTCTTCAAGAAGGTGTATGGTAGTTTAAGGGTGTGTATAGACTATTAGAGGTTGAATTAGGTAACAATCAATAATTATTACCCTCTTCTGATGATTAATGATTTTTTTGACCATTTGAGAGGAGCTAGTTGGTTCCTGAAGATTGATCTGCGGTCTGGATATTGTAGCGACTCGACCCTAGAGAGCTCAGAGCCAGTGTTTACTACCATTATATTTATATGATTATAAGGAATAAAATCCCAAAGGACTAAAGAGTTTAGTAGTCTTGGTAAACTAGATACATACATGAGTATTGTATTACAAATTAATACACTAATTACCACATATTTTTTTTTATTTTGAGGGTAATAACTTTATTCCATCTAGTATATCCTTACATATAATTCATAGCATGCTTCTTGGATTCATGAGGAAATGAAACAGAATAAGGGTGAGATCAAATGCTAAGTAAGGGTAAACTATAGAAAAATAAATAATGAATCAATGAGAATAATATTAGGGCATGGTAAATAACTGAACACATATACCGTGTAATCAACAAACTGATAAGGAATTTCATAAACAATATAGAAAGGTAATAAACTAGAAACACATGCCATTAAAATAACTAGATAAGTAAAAATCAACATGGAAAGGTAAGAAACTGAAACACATGCCATTTAATCAATGAAATAAGAATGAAATGCATCCATAGATATGCCAACGCAAAATCTCATGTATAAATAATAACTAAACCAAAATTAAGGAAATGTTTAATTATTAGACGTCATATCCCAGGCACATGAAAAACTCTACTATCAAGATCCGTCCTCTAGATAGTTTAAAACTATAGGTAGAGACTCGTTTAATTTGTGAAACTTATTTGTCTCATGATAACCTATCAATTCACTGAGAGGCAATATAAAGTCTGATCCCCACCAATCAATACATGTCCAAATCATTATTTATATCGAGTAATCGATTTAATCAATAAACAATACAACTTATCAAATATCTGTATTGAATAAAAAATATAGATTTATCAATATTTCCCCAAATAATCAAATAAATTTCAAAGTAAACACCATATGAAAAATAATATACGATTTATGCAATAATAATATCCATGAAAAATGATATGAATATTTAGGGTAAATTCAATGTCAAATGATCATAGGAAATTGAATATTTCAATGGGACTAAACTGAATCAAGGAAGTGAATGTCAATATTATCCTTGTCCAAATCAATCATAAACCATCTAGAGGAATAATAAGTATGGTATCAATACAAAATATTCAAAGTGGAGTAATAATAAAGGGTTTTTGTCATTGGTGAATATAAATACTATAAAAATATCTTTTAAAAACATTCTTGAGGAAAATATCCTTTTGTCTTATAAAACCTTTTGAAAAAACATTTCTTTGAAAATAACTTTTGAAAAAAATTTCTTAAAAAAAAAACTTTTAAACATGAAAATGAATCTTCAAAGAAATGAAGATGGTTAAATCCATACATATTTTATGAGGTAAAAAGAACATTCCTTTTTCATAATAAAAAGGTTTAAAAAATTCCTTATTTGGAAAGAAATAAGAATATTCTTTTGAAAACATTGGTAAAAGGAAAAAAGGGTAAAAATTTCTTTAATAAAATTATTTTGGAAAGTTTAAAAACATTTTTTGAATTTTTTTTTATAAAAATATTTCTTTTACTAAAGAGAGAAATGAAGTTGGGTTTTCTTAAAATCAGTTTCTAAAACATTTTGAGTACTAAAGAGTGATAAATGGTACTAATACTTGAAAAAGGTCATGAAGAACTAGAGGAGAATAAAATTAAAGGGTTTATTGAAAATTTTTCATATAATTTCCTCAAATGGAAATACCTTTGAAAGAGCATTAAAATTATTGTTGAGTAAAATAATCTTTAAACATTACAAAGTGTCCCATACCACTTTAAAACATTTTAAATCATAAGCCTCATGAAGGAACAAAATTAAATGAAAGTTTTAAATACCATGAATATAAAAGGATTAATGATATAATATATCATAAGGGTCAATAGATACACCACCAAAAGAAGTAAGTAGTGGATATGACATTTATCTCATAGATGTAAAAAGTGAGATGAAAATTCCTTAACTTGAGTCTGACTTTTATCGGGTTTATTTATATTCCTAGATAATAAAATTATGTTAATTATTTAATTAATTCATAATATTTTTCATGTTTATTATTAATTTTATTTCACTTATAACCATGTTTCATACAACTACTTAAACAATTAAGTTTATGTTGGGTGTTTTGACCAAATTCGGTTTATGCGTAAAAAACAACTTTGGTAGGTCAGCTATGGTCAAAGGGGTCATTATATAACATCTATAGAATAATAATCATGAAATAATTATCATATTTAAAAATCAATTATACTTTTAAAACCAATCATTAAATATGGTTATGAAAAATGAACCAATGTTACAATCATGGAGATAATAGGCCATACGTAGAAATAAGGAAAGTAAAATTATATATTTCAATAATTATAATTATATCATAAATAACATGTTATTTAATCATATATTATTATATATATAATTCTTGTGATGTAAAATAAATCACATCGTGTCAAGGAGGTAGCAGTCCACATGTCCACGACCAACGTTATCACTTTTTAGTGTGCGAAAAGGGCAATAATGAAAATGTTATATTATATTTACAGAAAGGTAATTATGAAATTAATATCATATTTATATAATTTATTTTAAATATTTTTAATTAAAACTATCCTTTATACATTCCATGTACCGCATGGATGAATCACACCGCTTTGAGGAGGCGGTAGTCCACACTTCCACAAATGATGTTATCGTATTCCCCAAAAATGAAAAGCATAAAGGTATGTTATATATAAAAATTAAATAACCATAAATAAATTAAAACTATTATATATATCAAATATAAACAGTGTATCCATCATAATTCCCAACTATGATGGGTGGTAAAGGAAAAACGAACAATCATCGTTTCATGAAGCGGTAGTTCACTGTACATGAACGGTAAGTTCGTTACCCATTAGATGGAAGTGTGTGTAAGTGTAGGTTAAACGCTTAGAATAAAAACATATCATTATATTGAGGATACTAGTTTTATTATGTAATCATGGAATAAGAAGAGTTGAGGGGGTGGATAATGAAAGTAAAATAAAAGAGCTTGAGGAAGGATGTTACCTTTTATTTGGGTAACTCCTTATGGTTTGCACCAAAGGGATTCCTTGGATTGATTCCTACCCAAGTTGAGGCTTCTAGGTTTAGGATAGGGATGTTGATGAGCTATTTGGGTAAATATTTGTTGATAAAAAGTAACTTGATATGTGTGAGGAAGTGGGAGGGTTGAGTTCTTTTTTATAGTGGAGGAGTGACACTCTTGTAAATTTTGGAAAAGGGAATTACACCCATGTTTTTCCCATTGAAAGTGGATTCAATAATGCTCCAAATTCTATAAAATGGAGAACGGTTTCAAAATATGTCCATCCAATGGATTTTGGACAATTTTATAGGTCATTTTGGCCCTTAAGTTTAAGGTTTAGCCCCTTTTTAAGATTAATTTCACCATAATCATTGTAATTAATTTTAATTACTTTCACTAATATTTTTGGTCAATAACTAAATTGACCCCATTAGATATTATAAATTATGCCAATTCCAAACATGGAATTTATTTATTCTAAATTCCAATCACAGAAAAATACAAAAAATTCACCCTAAACTAATTTTTATGTTCTTCTTTAAAACATTAAGTTTATTTTGACATATAATATTTATAAAAATTCAAAAAAATGGATTTAAAATAGGTTCACCATTAAAATTCAGTAAAAGTGCCTTTATAAAAATATAGGTTTTTATTTGTAATATTGGGTTTTTACTTATCTTATATATATTGAATCTATTGGATAAATGTAAAAAATATTTGATTGAATATATAACATATATATTTCATTAATATCATTCACTAATTGTAATTAATTTGATTTATTAGGATAAAAAAATTTGTGAGCATAAGAATAGTGATCTATAAAAGTATTCATTTTATATTCAATTGGTTCTTATATTCATTTCTAATTAATTTGTAACCAATGAATTTATTTTATATTTTTATAAAAAATATATTTTCATAAGTTAGTTAATACTATTTATAGCCATTAATTTAATGGCTAGGTTAAGTCTTATTATATTAAATAATAATACTTTAATAATATATAATTGTTCAGTAAAACTTAGTCTTGCATGTAATGTAATCTTTAAAAGAAATTTGTTGTTGTGTGCGACGCAAGCTTACTCAATGTTGTGTGCATTTCAAGTTATCAAATATATTAAATTTATTTTAAATATTAAATATATTATAAAGTCTTAAGATATTATATTCTCTTATGTGCTTGGTGTTGCGTGTCATACATGTTATTGAATATAATGTCCCTACTTTAGATTTTAGGGGTGTTACATTCTCCCCACCTTTATTAAATTGCATCCTCGAAATTTAAACTCAATCTTAGTGATGGATTTTAAGATATTTTCTATGTTTGAAATACCACATCATGAGAAGTTTTTGTTATAAATCCTTTAGAATAGAGAGAATGTGGAGTACAAAGTTCACATGGACTAACATATAACTAGGTATCTAAGTAGTAGATCATTAGTGGAAAGTAGAGATACACACATGGTGAAAAAGAATAAATATTTATATGGAGTGATTGATGTCATCAATTACAAACAAGTGAATGATCAATGAAAAGTTGAGGGCATCAAAGCAATAAATCTATGATGATTTAAAAGACCATCGGTTCAACAAAAATTAAGGTATTAGGATAATTTTTTTCTTTTAAGATCATTTTCCTAATGTTGAATAATCCTTTTATTGACCAAGAATTTACTTACTCAATAAATTTCAATTTCATATGATCAATTTCATATTTTGGTTGTGTTTCGATCAAATTATATTCGTCCCTTCAAGAAATGGACATCCAAAAATTAAATTTGATGCCTAAAGCACTAAAATAAACTTTTAATGGATCATAAGGCCCATAAAAGAGTGACAAGTATAACTATTTATCTCTAACTATTCTACAAATTCAATATTGTCAATACATTAATCTATAAACCTAAAAAGTAAAACTACTGGTTCATAATTAATATCTATTTGTAAAATTGTTTAACTAAAAACAATGAAATATTAACCAGGACATTGTGTAGGCCAGTGGTAGGTACAAAACCCTTATCATTATTCAACCATGGGTTCAATCCCCGTGACCTTACTAGATTTTATGGGTTTCCACCCAATATACATGTTGTCCTTTTCTAAAACCATATTAATATAATTTCCAAAATTAATATGATGGACATCCTTGAAATATGGTTAATAACTAGACAAAAATTTTACTAAGGTTTTCAATATAACCCCAATACATAAATACTTCATCCATTTTATTTCCACATAGGTCCTTCATTAGTCTAAGGTTTATCCTAGGTCATTCATTGTCATTATCTATTAAAATACTTCATAATGGTTCACAAAGAAAATTTGAATTATCCTAAGAATATCCCCTAGGAGTGTTAAAACAGGTGCGTAGTAAGGCCTGTTGTCATGTATCGAGTTATGTTGAGTTAGGCCCAATGCACCTTGTCAGAGTTGTTACTCCTATGTACATCTATACTAAAACTACATCCACTTGTAGTATTCAAATAGGGATATATTTCAAGGAAAACTACATAATATCTATCTAACCAAAACTTTAGGATGTTATTCTATTCTTATCCTCAAATTCTACCTTAGGGTTATGTTATCTAATCTATGTCTTCCTAAATCTAGTTCCCAAGGTTGATAATAAACTTCCTTTTATACCAACTGTAGTGAACCGACCTTAGAGAGCCTGGATGTGATGTTTAATACCATTACATTGGCATGATTGTTAGGAATAAAATCTTGAACGACCAAAGAGTTTAGTAATCTTGGAAAACCAAATACATACATGAGTCATGTATTACAAATTAATACACTAATTACAACATTTTTTTATTTCGAGGGTAATAACTTTATTCCATTTAGTATATCTCTGTATATATTTCATGGTACACTTCTTGGGTTCCTGGGGAAAATAAACAAAATAAGGGTGATCTCATATGATCAGTAAGGCTAAAGTATAGTAGAATAAATAATAAATTAATGAGAATAATAATTATGGAATGGTATATAACTAAACACACATACCATGTAATCAACAAACTAAGAATGAAGTGCATAAACAATATGGTAAGGTAATAAAATGGAAGCACATGCCATTCAAATAACTAGATAAGGAAAAATCAATATGGAAATGTATGAAACTGAAACACATGCCATTTAATTAATTAAATGAGAATTAAATGCATATATAGATATATTTATTCAAAATCTCATGGATAAATAATAACATAATCAAAATGAAGGTAATTCTTAATCATTAGGCATCATGTCGCAGGCACATGAAAACCTTTACTATTAAGATCCATCCTCCAAACAGTTTAGAAACCCATTTAATTTGAACAACTTATTTGTCTCATAAGAACCTATAGATGCATCGAGGGGATATATAAAGTCCAGGACCCACTTGTCACTGCATGTACAAAACTTTCTTCATACCAAGTAATCAATTTAATCAATAAACAATATGCCTTATCAAACATCTTTATTGAATAAAGAATACAGATTTATCAATATTTCCCCAAATAATAAAATAAATTTCAAAGTAAACACTATATGAAAAAATGGTATATGGTTTAAGTAATTATAATATCCATGAAAAATGATATGGATATTTAGGTGAAATTCAATGTCAAATGATCACAGTAAATTAAATATTTCAAGGGGACTAAAAGGAATCAAGGAAGTGAATTCCAATACTATCCTTGTCCAAATCAATAATAAACCATTTAAAGGAAGAATAAAGATGGTATCAATACAATATGTCTTAATTGGAGTAAAAATAAAGGCTTTTTACCATTGATGAATAGAAATACTATAAAAAGATCTTTTAAAAACATTCTTGAGGAAAATATCATTTTATTTTGATTTTTTTGAAAAACATTTTATTTGAAAATAACTTTTGAAAATTTTTTATTTAAAATTTAACATTTTAAACATGAAAAGGAATATTCAAATAAATGATGGAAGGTAAATCCATACATGCCGTATGAGGTAAAAATTATATTCCTTTTGCACGGTAAAAAGGTTGAAAAATGTCTTGTTTAGAAAAAGACAAGAATATTCATTTGAAAATATTGGTAAAAGAAAAAAAGGGTAAAAATGTCTTTAATAAAATTATTTTTGAAAGGTTAAAAACATTTTTTGAAATAATTTTTAGAAAAATAGGGTTTTTAGAAGAAAACATTTTCTACGACTAAAGAAAGTAATGAAGTTGGGTTTTCTTAAAATAATTTTATAAAATATTTTGATTACCAAAGAGTAGAAAATGGTAATAATACATGAAAAAGGTCATTAATAATCATATGAGAATAAAATGAAAGGGTTTATTGGACAATAGTCATATAATTTACTTAAATGGAGATACCTTTTAAAGATCATTAAAATTATTCTTGAGGAAAATAATCTTTAAACATTCCAAACTGCCCCATACCACTTTGAAACATTTTAAATCATAAGCCTCATTAAAGAATAACATTAAATGAAAGTTTTAAATAACATGAAGATAAAAGTATTAATGATATAATATATCAAAATGGGTAGTATATACACCACACAAAATAAGTAAGTGGTGGATATGACATTTATCTCACATGTGTAAAAAGTGAGATGAAAATACCTTACCTTGAGTCCAACTTGTCTCATGTATCTTTATATTCCTGAATAATAAAATTATGTTAATTATTTACTTTATTAATTTCATGAACTATCCCCTGGGGCTTGTGTTGTGACAACCCCAAGCCCATCTCTGATAGGCTAGGGGCTAGCGACTAGTGTTGAGTAGGAATATCCCACAAATGGGTGGCATTTGACTAAGAACCTATACACATACACCTAAATCCAAGCCATTGGATGGAGAGTGAAAACACTAAGTAAAGAAAAATCATGAATACCACTAAAACCCAACTACAGAGTTTGACAAAAAGTAGAGAAGTGAAATACAACTAGACCAAAATACAAGCCCACTAAAATAAAGACAACCGCAAAGTCTAACCTGTAAACATGGGGACTGAAGTTATTGTAGAAAGATACCAGAAACACCTCAGTTCGTCTAATATCACAAGGCACCATTCGGTCCTAGTCCTGGTCCTACTTCTCCTAGGAATCTATAAAAGCATCAGTCAACTGCACAAGACACAACACGTGTGGGCAAAGCCTATGCAGGGGTCAGTAAAACAATACCCAGTAAGGGCCCCTGAAAAGTACAAAGTAAAATAACACAAAGGAACACCACCAAGAAGTTACAGTTAGCTCAACACAGGTATATGTAATTAACACATATAATAAGAACATCTAGGTATACTCGTAAAGGATTCCAAGATGCAACATCTCATCCTCTGCTAGCCATATGGTCCCGTGCATAACACGCTTGATTCTGAGAGATCCCACTCCTTGATCTATCTTATAGTAACCACGTAGAGAAAGTATGCCAAGAGCATATAAGAGAACATCCTGTCTCGATATGGCATAGAGTTTATCTAAGACTTCCGGTCTCACAGTGACAAGGAGTCTTGATATCGCAACTAATTATTAGTCACAAGATTCTGCTCAAGGCATGCTCATCCTAGGAGGACTCTCTCCTTGAGATACTAAGTCATCAGAGACCTTCGCAAAGAGGTCCCTCTTATTTGGGCCCCTCCTAAAGATAACACATCGATAACTACCCAAATTACACTGCTTCAGTCGTAATGCTGAATATCTTGTACTACTGAGGCACTCATCTCCGACGAGTCACTGAGGTCTGTCGAGCCACTGAGATCTGCTCATTTGTCAGGCCATTGAGGCTCGCTTGTCATCACCGAGGTCTGCTGGGCCACTAAGGTCTGATCGTCTCCTGATCCACTGTGGTCTACTTTTCTCTTGGGCCACTAAGGTCCGCTCATCTCCCAGGCCACTGAGCTTCGCTCATCTCCTAGGATACTAAGGTTCACTCGTCTACCGGGCCACTAAGGTCTGCTCATATACCAGGCCACTAAGGTCCGATTTTCTCCTAGTACACTAATGTTTGCTCGTCTACTTTCCCACTAAGGTCTTCTCATCTAATGGGACACTGAGGTCCGCTCTCCATTTCCTTCTCGTTACATCTAACCATAGGATTTCCACTCGTATAGCACTTGATTCTAGAAGAATATACTCCTCAAGCCATCATTCGTATTTAAATCTCCCTATAAACTCACTTGGAGTCTTCCAAAATCAACGACTCATCACAATGGTCCCAATGCTGCAAATGGATCGTCAATCAGACATACAGTTTGGAAGTTATGTCTGTTTTACTGAAAAGGGTTTGGTTGGGTTTGGGTCCGGTCTGACCCGACCTGCTGGGTTCAACCCTACCTGTGGGTTCGGCCCCCTGGGCCACAGGTCTGGCCCGGACCACCCCAACTGGGCATGGACCACCGGATCTAGCCTAGCCCGCTGTGATGCGGGCCTGTCTACTCCAGCCCCAAATGCGAGAATCCCACCACGTTGCTCCTCGTCACATGGCCGACATGACCATATGCTAGTCTTTGCACGCTCGCAGCTTGAGCCACGTGTCTAGGTCACTACTACGGTACACTTCCTCCCCCATCTAACATGCAGCCACTACCGCGTGCTGCCGCTAGCACCGGTACACCGGGGGAATTTTCTACGGGCCACCGAACGCGCTCTGGTGGTCTGTTCTTCACTTCGGAAGAATGCATGCGATCCTTGTGTCACATTCTTTATCGCCATGGGGTCGAAATAATGTTTCTCCAAACAACTCTTTAATGGAGATATCTCCATCATCGCCTCAATCTGTTCACCAATTCCATCGTCACATCTTTATCGTGTCACCACGAGGTTAGATCTTTGATTTAGGATCATTGCACCGAGAAACGGGTGCACAATGATCAATAGTTCATCAACCCATGAAGAACATGAAGAATGTGGGGGAGAAAAGAACATTAAGCAATCCAAGGATCGAACCTCAGCTGCTTGTTCGTTTTGGCCTCGATCTGATCTGTTAGAATGATCAAAAATGAAATCAAAAAAGAAATTACAATTACCCTAAAATCATCCTACAATCATGAACCTCCCATAATAATGATCGGACCACGATTCAACCTATTCGTGGGTTGATCTATTTTCATTATTTAAATCCAAGAACAAGGAAAGAAATGATTTAAATAACAACCCCTACCTCAAGGTTGGATCATTCGATGACGAAGATTGGAGTTTCACTACCATCGTTCGTCCTTCCTCAATCCTCAACCCATTGTCGTTGGTGATTCATTGTTTGTCTCCATTCATAGCTTGAAAATGGAAATCCTCCAAAGGTTCATAGAAATCCTGGATCTTTACTAATGATCCCGTATTCGGTTAATCCATTAAATGGAGGAAACGCGTTTCAGCATTTTAGTTATGCTGAGTCACAGAGTTGTTATGTTGTTTCATTTATGAAATAATGTTTCTATTACGCTCGGGTTGAAACATTGTTGTGTTGTAGAAAAAATAAAATTTGAATAAAATAAACTCCTCAAGTTTATTTTATTTTCTTCAAGTAACTTTATTTTAAAAATCCCAAAAATAACTTTTTCCCTCGACCCACGCCAGTTGAGGTTAAATCCTGGTTAAGGAGAACATCTCATTACAAACTCAATGGTGGTCTCATATTTTTAATCCGAGTTACCATTTTTGAGTTATGATGATTTTAATAATAAAATATTTTTTTATTTAATTTTTTTTTATTTTGGGTTACATCCCAAAAACCAACTTTCACAGTCAGCCCATGCTGGCTGATGTTAGGCTCCGCCTAAGGAAAGAATTCCGTCATGAGCTCAATGTTGGTATTATATTTTCAATCCAAGTTACCTTTCATGAGTTATAAGGACTTGAAAAATAAAATAATAATATTTAATTATTTTTTTTATGGTTATGCTATTTTTAGGTTTTCTCACTGGAGACCCGCGCCGACTAAACTTAAGTCGCACCTAGGGTAAACCCACTACTTTGAATGCAATGGTGCACTCGTATTTCTTATCTAGGAACCCATTTAAGAGTTATTCCACTTTTTTAGGAAAAATGATTATGTACACTATTTAGAAAATTAAAATTTTTCAACAGATCATTCCAAGCACTCTAGGCCTCATAATCGCACGCTGTTTCAGTGCCTGGTCTTGTAATTTTTCCAAGAATTTTCAAAAAATAGAACTGGGGAAAATCTATGCCATTACACTCTCCCCAACTTAGGGATTTATGTCCTTGAAAATCCAAACAAGGTCCACTCAAACAAAAAGGTGAGAGTACCGAGCATGAACCTGAGCCTTCCGCTCCCATATGCTCCTCATAAGATCCCCGTGCTACCTACAGACACACACCATGGGAAAAGATCATCCACAAAGGATCCTTGATCTTCATTGGGTATTTAACTTAAGGCACTCCAACGTCAATGTGCAGCTCTTCCTAGATTATGACGTGCAAAGGGTTATGCACAAATCTCCTTATTTGAGGCACATGGAAGACACTAGGTACTTGGTCCCACTACGGGGTAGATCCAAGCAGTACACTACCTTTCCAAACCTACAAAACACCTAAAAGAGGGACTATTAACCTTGGAGATAACTTGTCTCCCCGTCAAGATCTCTGCAACCCTCGTCAAGGTGAGAACCAAAGGAAGACATATTCTATCTCCTTGAACTCCAAGGGCCTATGTTTCCTATCAGTGAAAAACTTCAGACAACCTTGTGCATCCTTCATCCACTACTAGATGACCTGCACAAACTTTGTAGACGCCTTTTACAATCCCTTCCACAACTGGGATGTAAAGAGAGCATTATGATCTGGAAAAATTTTCGATGAAACTCCATGAAGTCAAACTATCTCCATCATGTAGAGGCATCCCAATACCTCTACTAAACTCTTCTCCTAGGTAGTTAGGAATTGGGTCAACTTGGTGAGTCAGTCAATGATCACCCATATAGTATCGTGTCTCTTGGATGTACGTGGTAAACCTATCATGCAGTCCATCGATATCCCTTCCCACTTCCTTCTCAGTACCCCTAGAAAGAGAAAGAACAACCCATGAAACTGATTCATACAAGAATTCAAATTTTTATCTCAACAGGTAAGCCCAGCTTCAACCCACACTACTAGAAATTTAGGCTATAACCACAGTTTCAAACTGTGTATATAAGACAAAAAACCATGGCTATTGGTTATAACCATGGTTAAATGGACCATGGATGGTATTGTCATGGATATAGGGAAAGCACTATAGCCACAGTTTAAAATAGTGGCAGAACTTTTAGCCACATAGGGTCTATATCCATAATTTTAAAATGTGGCTATAAGACGTCCCATTTCATAAAAAATACCCCCAAATCCCCCCCACTCCCCCTACATCCCCTCCCCTCCCCCCTTGCACCCTCCCAAGTGTTATCGAGTATGAATTTTTACCCGATGAATGAAGGAAAATCTGAGCATATGATTCAATTGTTACTTGACATGTTTAGGGATTTTACCCTCCCACTTGCACCCTCTCGGAAAGACCCCCCATGCCGAACCACCTTGAAGCCCTTAGATATCCCCCACTCCCTAAATAGACCCCCTTACACCCCCTAGACAACATCCCCCCTAGACAGACCCTCCCCCCCTTGCACCCCCTGTACACCCCCACTCTCCCCCTAGACAGACCCCCCTACTGACCCACCTTACACCCCTAGACACCCCCCTCTTCAAACAGACCCACCTTACAGCCCCCTGGATAACCCCCCCTCCCCGAACAGACCCCCTCGCACCCCCTGCACACCCCACTCCCCCCCTGAACACCCCCTAGACATCCCCATTGGACCCCCTAGACACCCCCTAGACACCCCCCTTGGAAACCCCCCTTGGAAACCCCCCTGGACACCCCCCTAGACACCCCTCCCCTCTAGACACCCCCCTGGACACCCCCTTGACACCCCCAATGGACACCCCCTTAGACACCCCCCTCGACAACCCTAGGCACCCCCACTGGACACCCCTTGGACACCCCCCTAGACACCCCCTGGACACCCCCTGGACACCCCCTTTCCCCAAGACACCCCCATGGACACCCCCCTTCCCCCCCTGGACACCCCCCTGGACCCCCTCTGGACACCCCCTGGACACCCCCTGGAAACCCCCTGGACACCCCCCATGTACACCCCCCGGACACCCCCTCCCCCCTAGCCACCCCCTGGAAACCCCCTGGACACCCCCTCCCCCTAGACACCCCTGAAAACCCCTTGGACACCCTCTGGACATCGCCATTCATGCATATATGTGAAAACATGCATATTAAGAAAAGGCAAGAAGAAAAAGGAAAAAAACTGTAAACTGAGAGAATGTATAAAATAATTTTTTTCTAAAAAAATATAAAGGTACAGGATTCAAAAGTGCATACCTAGGGATCAACTATCCAACCATGATACAGAGCAATGTCCAGAAGATCGAATATTTCACACTCAGGAGTAAACTCAAAATCATCAATTCTGCAAGCATGATGTATTCCAAGTCAATTTGATTAAAAAAACAACAAATGGTTACTAATGTCTTACAAAAAATGGTATAAAATAACCATTACCTCCTGAATTTTATATTCACGTCAATCCTGATTGCAAGTCATGGAAGAAAATCAATTGCATAGGCTATGTTTTTTTGCTGGTTCTCTGCATATCATGCATCCCTATCCTACATACCAATACAAGTCATCAAAATCAACAAATGATCAAAAAGGAAAATCCATCAGGAATCCAAAAACAGGAATCCGAACTCTCTTTTGAGCTCTTTGACCTGCATATATTCACAACCCCTCCCGACACCCCCTCCTGGATAGCCCCCCTCCCCCCTCCCCCTGCACCCTCACACCCCCTTCCCCCTCCCTGCTCCCTGCACACTGCCCCCTATCCCCCTTCACCCCCATGGACACCCCCTCCTAGACAGCCCCCCCCCTACACCCCCACACCCCATGCCCCCCTCCCTACCCCCTGTACATTGCCCCCCCAGCCCCCTTAACCCCCCAAACACCCCCTCCTGGATAACCCCCCTGCACCCCTACACCCCTTGCACACTGCCCCCAACCCCCCCTACACATTTCCCCCCTGGACACCCCCTCCTAGACACCCCCCTTCCCCCTTAACCCCCCCTCCTAGACACCCCATCCTAAACAACCCTCCCCCTGAACAACCCCCTGGACACCCCCTCCCCCCTAGACACCCCCTCCCTCCTGGACACCCCCTCCTCCTGCACCCCCACACCCCCTTCCCCCTACCCCCTTCACCTCACTACCCCCTACAACCCCTGTCCCTTCACCCCAAATGCCCCCAACCTTCACCCCTCACCCCCACTTCCCCCACATGCACCCCCACAATCCCCCACTTGCACCCCCACTACCCCCCTCCTAGACACCCCCTCCCCCTGAACCCCCACACTGCCCCTACCCCCTTCACCCCAAACTAAAAATAGTTCAAGAAAATACAGTTCTTTCTTTACTTGGAATTTTATTTGTGAATAATAAGTAATAATATAAGAGTTCACCACCTAAAAAATCATCCAACATGTATATATGAAGATACAATAATGTTTAAAATTAACAATACATACTAATAAATTTCCATGTGTTATAGCATTGAAATAAGAATAACCACAAGTAAAAGTGCTATAGTAAACATGTTTTAACTGTAAAGATACAAATACCTCCCCCCTGCACAAACCTGCACAACCCCTGCACACCCCATCATAACCCATCCACCCCCTCCAATACACACCCCCTCCCCCTCACCCTTCACCCTTCCCCTGCACACTCCCCTTCCCTCTTCCCCAGCACCACCCCCCTCCCCAACACCCCTTCCCTCTTCCCCAACACCATCCTACCTGAATACTTGTAAAAACACCCCTCACCCTACACACCCTCACTTCTCCCTTCCCACTACACCCCCCTCACCTTTCACCCCTCCATTGAAAACCCCCCCTACCCTCTTCCCCAACACCATCCCCCTCCCCTAAATACTTGTAAAAACATCCCCACTGCTTCTTCCTATTTCACACCCCCATTGACCCCTTCTCACTGCACCCCCCTCACCCTACACACTCCCCTCCCCTGCAAAACCCCCTGCCCTCTTCCCTAGAACCAACCCCCTCCCCTGCACACACCCCTCCCCTCTTCCCCAGCACCATCTCCCCCTCCCCTGCACCCCTTCCCTCTTCCCCAGCACCACCCCCCCTGAATACTAGTAAAAACACCCCATCACCCTGTATACCCCCACTCCCCCCTCACCCTGTACACCCCTCCCCCCTCACCCTGCACACACTAGTCCCCTCCCCCTACACACACCCTACCCTCTTTTCCAGCACCAACCCCCCCTCCCCTTCCCTCTTCCCCAACACCACCCCCCTGGACAACCCCCCTTCCTCCTGGACACCCCCTAGATAGCACCCCCACCTGGAAACCCCCCCCGGAT
Organism: Viscum album; assembly: GCA_963277665.1. Lineage (NCBI taxonomy): Eukaryota > Viridiplantae > Streptophyta > Magnoliopsida > Santalales > Viscaceae > Viscum > Viscum album. The sequence continues at coordinate 1,256,750,122 of OY728153.1, read as the reverse complement.
AACCCCCCTTTCTCCCCCTTGGACATCCCCTCTCTCTTAAGATTTTATTATAGTTGTCTATATGAGTAAATAATTTCAATTATAATGGAAACTAACCTTCAATACCCCCTCTATCTACAACAATTCTAGATATCAATATCAGTGAATCATTTCAATTATAATGATAACCTTAAGGTAGCTGATTTGAATCATATGCTAACAAATAACATTTAATGAGTAATAAAACCTAGAACATGTTCATAATAGCCTTGAGGTAGCTAATTTGAATCATATATCAACAACTAACATTGAATGAGTAATAAAACCAAGAAGACATGTTCCAAACAAAGCTTTAAAAAGATGTAAGTCATGGATAAAAATCAGCCTCATTCAATATACTTTAAATAAGCACAATTTTTTGGAATCCAATCAACAAAATCAATAACTTAGACATGATTGTAAGGATGTATTTTAGGCATTCTAATTACATAATTAAAATACCATCTCAAGTAGATTGTAAAGTTAAAAAAAAGCACCAACTGTAAAACTAAAAAGTTTCTAATTGGAATAATTACATGTAAAGAAACCCAAAATTATCTACAAAAAGGATGAGATATTTATCCAAGTTAATATCCAAACCATATAGAATCTTCCAACTTCTTGGGCCCTACAAAAAAGGCACCTATAAGTCACAATTGAAAATTTATACGACCATAACTTCTGATAGTCAGTTAAGAGTTTTTCTCAAACCATATAATGAATTGGAAGTTGCTAATAAGTCATACAATGGAACAAAGTTTGTGACCCATTAGAAAACACTAACTTCCATTAATTAGGGTTAAGGTCCATGAAATGTGTCTCCATTCTAGTTTCCATGTCAGTGCAACAAACAGTTCCATGTGAGGATGTGCTATATACTGATCCATCATTTGTCCAATTAAACCTATCAGAAATTGTGCAACTAGTTTTTAAGATGCACATACACAGTTGAGGTGGGGGTGGGTGGATATGATTAAGGCTCTATTTAACATGACTGGTTATAGAACTTATCAATGATCACTTTTGATATAGTCTAAAAAAATAAGTTGTGTTTGTTTTTCTATATGGATAGTGGTGTTAATGTGTGTGGGTGAGCATGCACATGATTCTTCCCAAGAAGAAAAATAAATGTTCATCTTATACAAACAAATATAGGTGGACCCTGTATCCCAATAAATATATAACTCACCTCATATTTTTGAGTATGTAGCTGTGTATGTTTCTATACACTATCTTTTCATAAACCTTATTGTAATCCCAAACACGAAGTTTCCCTTTCTTTTCAAAGGAACCAAGGAAACAAAAAATATATAAATAGATAGCATAAAATACATACTTCTTAGAATATATACATCAAAATGAAAATAAAAGAACCAACCTTATCCCCAGACAACAGAATGACGTTATTTGTGGGATGGAATTCCAAGAATGTCACTCTCCTGTTGTGATACCTTAGGAATTCATAGATGACTTCATCAGGGATCACAAATGAAAGTTTAATCTGCACAAAAAGATCATTACATATAACCTTAGAAATCAGCTGTCAAGGTCAATTCTGAACCTTAAACTGCAGAAGCCAATTCTTTCTAGCTTTTATCTTTTTCTTACAGAATGAAATCTCAATTTCATTTCCATATTCATCGTCAAACCACAGAAATTCCTTCTTATACTTTTGGATCTCACCGAAGTATTATTTTTCTTCCTTGGATGTGCTTGTACCCAACCCCTAGTACATAGAAAATAAATTTCAGAAAATAAAAATTCGGAAATGAGGCCTGATTATGTTATTATAGAAATGAATATCGATTATATAACATTTATGTGAATTGAATACAAAGTACATAATGCCTAAAACATCCAACCTATTTCCAAAAATCTTCAGCCTCTTTAGTATGGCCACACATTTTTAATCGATTGAATATTGCTATCTCCCAATTATAATAAGCTTGGAACAAAAAAGAGCACATTATTATAGAAAAAAATGCAGTTACAAATAAGCAATTAAACTAATTTATGGAAGCTTATATATTTGAAAATAAGTCTATAACATAGAAGTTTCATGCTATAAAAAAACATACCATCGGAGGTGCGCTGGAATGGGTTCACCTATAGAAGAAATTTAAAAGATAGACAAATTAGGAGGAGAAAATAATAGTAGAAAGAAAAAATAATCAGTAAAAAATGTAAAATTGAACTACATATCGTTGGAGGTGCACCAGATGAGATAGAGGGTCCACCTCAGAGCAGCATCAGTGAGGAGGTATGATGGTTGTGTCAAAGGAGGATACAATTAAATGTAATAATAATAAAACTTAACTACTACATAAAAAAACATACATCATAATACAATAATTAAATATATGTATAAATAGATAGAAAAACCACAATACAATTCAATATTACAATAATCAAACTACACTGCATTATAAAATTCCACATATTATTAATCCAAAAATACAATTTACATCAATAATGAGTCTCAATATCAGTATCATTAGAATCTTGATAACCCTCATCCATGCCTCCTACAGAAACACCATCACCACCTCTCACACCACCAACATCATCATCAGCATCAACATCAGTGTTGACATCAGCATTGGGTCTGGCTCCGGCTCCGACTTCAGAAAAAGAATCTACATTATAAGAACACATTGATATCAAAAAGGCATCAACCATTACATCTGCTTCTGGTAGAAGTGTATAAGAAAGGGAAGACATAAATTTCATCATATTTTCAGTTATCGCCTTTTTTTATTTTTGACTTGCTTCTTTGATTGTAGCATTAATTTGTTCCATTATGACCAAACCAGAATTGGTACTCAAAGAAATATTGTTAGTAGACCAGTATAGATATGGTACAATATTCTTCCCAGGTCAACAATGCACTATGCCTTGATTCTCATCTTCTAATACCCGATGTAGATGATCGTTTAGGCCCAAATTGTCAGGTTATTTTTCTACCAATGCCTTCAAATCATTCTGTTGATTGATATATAACATAAATTAAAATGATAAAATAATATAAGGAATTAAATTCAGTCAAAATAAAATAAATTTAAATATACTTATAATCACCTTCTCGTTGTCGGTATTTGTCACAGTACCATATTTCTTTTTTCTACTTGTACAAAACAAAGTAGAGTGAGGAACACAACCCTCGATATTCAATGCCTTTTTCTGAAAAAAAGAAATAAATCAAAATTGGAAGTCAAAAAAATTACACTAAATGAAGATAAATATTTTAAATGTTAAATTACCTATGCATGCTCATGATCTGGTAGTGAAGTGTGTCCGTGAGTATAAATGTGTTTTAGTCCACTCTTGTTTCTTTTATTTTTGTATGATTTCTTATATAAACAAATAATTATATAACTACATTAACATAAATAAAACAAGTAATTTATACTTTAAAAATTTCTTTCAAATAAATAAATGAATATATATATATATACCTTAAACCTTGGACTCTTCCAACAACCAATAATCTCTTTATATTGTGATATTGGGTAATTATGAATCACCGGTACTTCTTCAAGATCTATACAAACTCTATTTTTCCAACCAATATATAATTCATACTTGTACGCTCACCACATTTCACCTAAATCCATTAATCTTGCAGCCTTTTCATTTTTTCCATCAAGAAAATTATATCAAACTGCAATGGACAAAATATTTGTTAAGAAAATATTATAAACTAATATATAAAAAAGGTAATTAAAATTACTTACCCAAATCTCTACCCAGGCATTGTCCTTTATTTGTTCTCCAACTTCCCTCCAACTTATTGGTTAAACCGAAATGATATTTTTATGTCTAGAAAGTGTTCCCATAAATCTTTTACATTCCGTACCATTTTTTTAATTATAAAATTGTCCTCATTGTATTCAACCATGATTTTCATGTGTTGATTCCAAACCTATCGCATTTTTGTGCAGACTCATCATCTGGTGAAGGATGGAGCTAATCATGAAAAAATCAATAAAGGAAAATAATATATATGAATTTATCATTAATCAATAACAATAATGTTTAAACACATACCAGTAGATTGGGGATCTTCTGACCCCTGAAGTGTAGCGTCTAGAGGGGGAGTACCCTCTGTGGTAGGTGGGATATCTATAGTAAGAGTACTCTGTACAATAGATGATGATAAGTGTAATGATGGTGGGATAAAACCCGATGGATAACCTTGTACAGATGAGGGTGGATATGGATATGGATATGGCAGTGGGATATATGGGGGCATAGTGCCCTGTACAGTGGATGGTGGTAATGGAAAATAAGGAAGGATGTGAGTCTGAGAACTACCATCCGATGTTGGTTCAAGTATAAAGGGATATGGAAAAAGTGGGTATGGATAATATGGAGGTGTCATAATGGGAGGATGACCTTTTGGTGACTCAAGCGACATAGTAGTAGGCTGAACTGTAGAATCAGTACCCCCATCATATTATCAGCATTGGTAGTATAATCCAACAGAATCCTTGACGAAGTAGCCTAAAATAACATAGATGATAAAATAAAATGAATGATAAAAAGATAAATAATATGAAAGACTATAATATTGAAACATAAATTGTACTTACAATGTTGGCTAGAGGAGACATACATTGTTCATTTCTTTGTATTCTTCTATTTCTTATAGTATCATCATATTAAGACATTTTGACCTGGAAATTTAAAATAATATTCTCAAATAAATAGAAATAATGAAAAATGTTAAAATATACTAGTTAATTTGATATCATGTATGGAAGTATAAAAAAACACATAAAATATTATGATAATGTCAGGTAAATACTTACAAATGTGTCAACGTTATGTGTGCTCTATGACAATTTTAGATTCACAATCTATTCTAGCGATTGAATCATCTGTGTCATCAAATGAAACATTCAAATAAATACTGATAAGTTCATCCACAACATCATTTTCATCCATGTCTTCGTCAAAAACATGTCTAGGAATGACATCAACAATAACACCAAATTGTTGTTGTCATGGGTCAGTTACATAAAACACCTATCTAGTCTGAGATGCAAGAATATAAGGTTCATCAATATGAAGTTAGTGGTTCAATCAATCACTCTAAATCCATAGTTATCAATATGAATTTCTTGTCATTTCATTGAATCAAACCACTTACATTTCATCATTGCGACATGACCATGTGCATAGTAATCTAATAAAATGATTCTTTCAATAACACCATAATATGATATATTTTCTGAATGAGGTTGTCTATCCGATGCACTCACATAAAAATATGTTGTGGTGCTTATTGTGACACCGTAATGCTGTGTTGCCATTTTTTTCACAACTATTTATAACAAATTTAAATCCATTGACAACCATTGCTTTACAATCACGTACCACATTGTTTGGACTAAAGGACAACACTCTTACTTAATCTGATACTTCATTCATTGGTAGAGTTAAAACCTAAAAGATACCAACATTGAATATTAAATAGAGACATGTTATTATGTTATGAGAAGAAAAAATCTATTACCTTTGACTTTAACCAAGCATCAAATTCTTTGTTGTGCAATAGTTCCTTCCTCTTAATAAATAAATAGAGATGTCTCTTTTTTATAATTTCTAAATGTTCTCTAAAAATATGAAATCTTTAAAATGTCATAAGATATGAAGAAATAACACAATGAAAAAAATGCATATTTATTAGTTTACTTACTTGATATAATCATCAAGAACACCATAGTTGAATAATACTATATGATGAGCCATTTCCCACTCTTCCCTACTTAAAGTACACAATGAGTATGATCCAAATATCCCCCTTATTTGGGGAAGTGAAGGAAATGTAGGCTCAATGGGATCATATTGCTCATCTTCAGTTCTCATTAGTCGATTAAACCTCGTAGTGACATTAGCCAAGTATGATGAATAGAAATCCATGCATTATTGTGCTAAATAACATTTCACAATAGAGCCTTCGAGGTGATATTTATTTCTCACATAAGATTTCAATGTAAATATCATTCTTTCTATAAGATACACCCACCAAATCAAAATAGGACCACCAAAAAGAACTTATGTGGGAAGACGCACAGTTAGATGTAACATACATGTGAAAAATGACAGTGGGATAATTTTCTCCAAGTCACAAAGAATAATTAGTGCATCTCTTTGCAATTTATAAACAACACTTTTGATCAGTCTTTTGGTAGAAAGGTCTTAATAAAAATGATATAACTTAATCAAAACAACTCTAACATTATGTGAAATTAAATGATGAATGGTAATAGGAATCAACTCATGTAACAAGACATGGTAATCATGAGTTTTAAGAGATTTTAGTTTCACATCTTGTGTATTCACCCTTTTCAAAATATTACTTGAATAACCATCTGGAACCTTAAAACTTTCCAAGACCTAAAGAAATTTTTTCTTCTCCACATTTGTCATCGAATAACAGGCAATAGGGACTTTCCACTTATTTTTACTAATTAACTCAGGATGAAGTTTTTCTCTTATACCCCAATCCATCAAATCATGAAAAGACCACAAATCATATTTTTTTTCCTTTGACATTTAAAATAGTAGCATGTAACATCTCACAAATGTTTTTATCGATATGCATTACATCCAAACAATGACGCAATAAATCCAATACTGCAACTCAAAGAATATGTTTTTCTTTCTCCAATTTCTATTGGAATTCAAATTAACATGTTTTCACTTTCTGATATTTGATTGAATTTTTCCAAGAACATAATTCAAATAATCAAGTTCTTTAACAATATCATTCCCTAACATTCATTGAGGTGTCTCATTTATCTCGACAACATTATCAAACTGTCTTTGATTTTTCCTGTATGGATGATCCATCTGTAGAAATCACTGATGCCCTATGAAGCTGAAAGTTTATATAAACTTTAATATTTTGGAATGTGTATTTTTCATACAAATAGGGAAGGATAATTTCCCTTTAGTACTCCAACCATACATCATTCCATAGGCATGGAAATCATTTATCATCCATAATAAAGCTACATGAAATATAAAGTACTCCTTCCGGAATGCATTGTACGCTTGTGCACCAACAATACAAAGATCCTTTAACTCCTCTATTAATGGATTCAAGTATATATCAATATCATTTCTAGGATCAATAGATACAAATATCAATATAATCATGTTAGTAAATGACTTCTTCATACACATCCACGAAGGAAAGTTATAAATGTGAATGAAAACAGGCCAAGTACTGTGTGTAGTATGCATTTGGTGAAATGGGTTAAAACCATCATAGGATAATCCCAATCTAACATTTTTTGGGTCAATTGCAAAATTAGGATGTAACCTATCAAATTTATTCTAAGACAACCCATCTATAGGATGTACTATTTCATCATCATCCTTATTTCTTTCATCTTCATGCCATCTCATATTCTTTTACATTTGTTATGACAAAAAAAGTTTTTGAAGCTTGAGAATTAAAGGGTAGTACCACATCACTTTATATGGTATGAAAGATTGAGTTTCTTATTTATTAGTCTTCCACCTTGATGTGACACACTATTTTCACTAACTCAACTCTACATTTTCCTTCCAAAATAGACAACAATCTTTGGGGAAAGAATGAATCTTAATAGATGAAAATCCAAATTTTTCAACCAACTTTGATGCCATGTAATAATTTAATGGAATACATGCATCATTAGTAAATAAATCCTTAATAAATGTAAGGAGATAGTCGACCGTAGTATTACTAAATCCATACATTGTTTTCTCATGATATAATCTCATTAAAAACTTAAATTTGCTCATTTTTCCACATGCCTGATATACTGGGGTATTTGCATCTTCCATCAGCTTTCTAACACTCTCAACATCATCATCCTGATTAATAGATGAAAACTATGTTATGATATTTATTTCCTCTTGCACTGGTTTACATGAGGATCTGGCTTCAGAAACAAAAGGAAACCGATCAAAAATCAGATTTTTCATACCAATAATTTCCGCTGAATCGATTTCATTCACCACTTGTTCTTTTTCTCCATTATGATACCACACATGATATTTTTTTTGGAAACCATGTTTAGTGATATGTTAACTCACCTCCTAATGAGTTAATAATTGTCTTCCAACATAATCAAAACATGAGCATCAAATAAATCCACCATCTGAATCATTAGTGAATGCAAAGTCCAAGAAATATCGTAACTCCGTATGAAATTCATCAGTGATCCGATCAACGTTGTACATATAATATCTATCCATTTTTAGGAATATAAACATACATTAAATAAATAATCAAGAAAATGACTTAACATTATATGTATTGTTTCATAAGATAATAAGTAACCATCAATAACATGTTAATAAAAAAATCATAACAAATATTATGGTTAAGGGAATTCATAAATGTTTCAAATTATAAAAAATCCTGAATGTCACGCCTTTATATGACCACATAAGATTATTTTGGAGTACTTAAAACACCCACATTAAAACTTAGATGTTTGAAAAATGACCTATTATGTTTTTTATAGAATAATCTGATGGAACCCCCCCTCCTGGACACCCCCGAACACCCCGCAGACACCCCCTCCCTCCAGGACACTCCCATGGACAGTCCCCCCGACCCCCCCTCCCAGACACCCCCTCCCTCTACACCCCACATCCCCTTCCCCCCTCCCAGCCCCCTGCACACAACCCCCATTCCCCTTCACCCCCTGAACACCCCCTCCTGGACAGCCCCCCTGCACACCCACACCCCCTACCCCCTCCCTACCCCTTCCCCCTGCACCCCACACCCCCCACACTACCCCCAAACCCTTCCCTCCGGACACCCCCCACCTACACCCCCACTACCCCCAGCCCCCTTCTCCCTGGACCCCCTCCTGGATAGCCCCCTCCCCCTGCAACCCCTACCCCCTGCAACCCCCCTCCCCCTGAACCCCCTCACCCCGCACCCCTACCCCCTACACACTGCACATTTCCCCCACCCCCTTCACCCCCACTACCCCTACACACTCCCACCACACACATAGCCCCTACCCAACCTTCACCCCCACTGCCCCCTAACTTTCACCCCCACTTCCCCCACCTCCCTTCCCCCTGCACACTACCCCATGCCCCCTTTACCCCCACTACCCCTTGCACACTCCCCCCCACCTACACCCCCACTACCCCCTAGCCCCTTCCCTCCTGGACACCCCCTGACACCCCCTCATGGACAGCCCCCTCCCCCTGCACCCCTTGCACCCCCTACTCCCTTAAACCCCACTCCTGGAACCCACTCCTGGACACCCCCTGCCCCCTTCCCGCTTCACCCCCACTACCCCCTACACACTACCCCTACCCCACATTGCCCCCGCCTAACCTTCACCCCCACTATCCCCTGCACACTGTCCCCTGCCCCCTTCACCCCGATTTTCCCCCCAACCTTCACCCCCACTACCCCCACCTGCACCCCCACTGTCCCCACCTACACCCCCTCTATATAGTAATCATTATAATAAAAATACTATAGAAATTACATCAATGAATAGAAAGGTAATATAAAAGTATAAGGGGAAAAATAATTTCCCTAACATAAAGGAAATGGAGGGTTGAACCTAAGAAAAACTATAAAGGAAATAGAAGGGCAGAGATTGGATCAGGTTACCAGGATCTGATCACCAAACATGTTCAACACCACCATGAACTGCTAAGCTCCACTAATACCAGGTCCACTAAATTCAAATCCAATATTTCTACCATCTGTAAAAGACATCAAATGTATAGTAAAATCCCATGTAGGTATGTGTATATACATACCCCATACGACACCCAAAGAACAAAGAGGGAAGCAAAAAAATAATATGGTCGGATCAACACATAAGGTAATATGGTAATGAAACCCAATTCCAACAGCTATCCAAACATCAAATCCAATGCCTAAATAATAACCATAATATATCATGAATACCATCACTAAGAGTTACCCAAACCTCTCATAAACAATCCCACATATCTATTAATGTCTTACACACCTCATCCTAAGACACATATAATATAATTACCCTAAAAAGAAACATTTTTCCTCTCTTCTTCCCTCAAACTTCTCTCTACCCAACCCAAAATTGAAGGATATCGTCCTAGGGGAGGAAAAAGGATTGAAAAGTAATGAATAATCTCAAGTGACTAATAAAAACTCCGAATCTCACATAAATATGCTAATTATACATCATCTAAACTAAAAATTTTAAAAGTAAATGAAGGAACTATCATTTGAAGCATGAACCAGCCCTCAAATTCATCTCAAGAGAATGAGCCTTAGAAAAACATTTCCATGTTATTGAATCTATAGTTCCTGTATTTATTTTAATTTACATTATATTACCATTATTAAATCAATTATTGTTACACATATGATTCAACATAATATTATCAATGCAACATTGCATCATATATTTAATAAATAATAATTGAAGATAGTATAATGAAGAATCCGGTTAAAATGTCATCTTTCCATACACTTCATCATCAATCTAGATTTTATTTATTCAATTATTTTTCAAAAATACTTCCCATTTACCATAGGATAACACATAGTATTGGTATTATATATATTCATCATTTCATTATAATATATTGGTATAAAGATATCACGATTTTAAAGAAAAAGTTAAAGTAAGAAAACATTACAATAATAAAGGCATGATAAAACTAACACTGTTGAATTAAAAAGAATCATAAACATACAACATACACTACCCGCATGAATATGGAAGTTCATATGAGTCTAAATTGGAATAAGTTGATAATTGTAGGTACCATGGTTAATATGCATTAGTGAATGTTACCTATAGAACATTAATTGAAAATAGTGATAGTAATAACAATGATTTATTGGGGTAAGTTGATCTGAAAGTGTTGTTTGAGATGTCCCTTCAATAAAATCACAAATAGAGGGATAAAAACATGAAATAAAATGTATTATTTCCTAACCTAAATCTCTATATACAACAATAAGAGGTTGAGAATCAGAAATGATAGCATAGATTGAAAAACTGAAAATTGGAATTTTTGATAACTTAGAAAAGGAGTGGATCTAAAGCTCAATGTGGAGGAATGAGTGTAAATCAATGATGGTTTGTCCAATAATGTAAAATAATAGGTTATGAGGTATTAAGAACATGATGTAGAAGTCAAGGTTTGGTGGTGTAAGTTTAATTAATGACAATGACTCTTTACACCTGACATGAAATTTGGTTACTCAAAGAAACAAGTTCTAGTTGAAGAAAAATATATCCCAGAAGTTTTTCTAAAGTGAGTATTTCCATTCAAAAGGTATTTCACCATAAAAACAAAGGGAAATATAATATGTAATGTGATAAAATAGAGTATAAAAACACACATCATGCCAGAACATGGGCCTAAAATATCTAGAGGAAAGTGAAATTGGGATAATCTTAATAGCCTAAATATAAAGCTGTCAGAAATGGGAGAATGACACAAAATATTAGGTGTTTTTATTGTAAAAAATTTAGACAAATAAAATATGATTTCTATATAGAAAATTATTTTTTAGAGGGAAAAAAACCAAAAAATATGCAATATTTTTTCCATCATAATCTTATTATTTTAACGGTTATTGTTTTTGGTGTGATGGATATAGACACAAGGGTGCCTACTATGCCACTAGGGTAAAACGAGAGGTGACTATTGAGACCCATAAATGAGGATATTAGTAGCTTAAAACATCTTCCAAAACATATAATTTTTTTTTAGTTTTTCGTGATGAAAGGGAGTGTTCTGAACAAAAAGATCCTCATAAGTATCGAACATTAGAAGAAGTTACTCAATGGTCATAGAAGAAGATGAAATGGTATCAGAAAGAAAATGTATCTAATATTTCTTTGAATGATATATATATTCCCAATTTTTGGTTTTTGTATAAAAGATGTACCTCACACAAGACCAGAAATAAAAATATTATTACAAATATCAAATATGATAAAGGTGGATTGGTTCTGTTTTCCAGTGATGAATAAATCATGACCATTTGGTCTGCAAATGCCAAATTTAGTGGAATAGATCTTTGTAAGACAAGAGTGCAATTGAAATCATGATTGTTTAGACTATAGTGATCTATTGTGACAATAAGAGTGTGATTGAAATCATAAATAAACCCATAAAATACTATGGAGGACAGTGTTGATTGGAAGCATTGGGGAGGAGGGCGTCGCAATGACAGAGGTCGTCGGGGAGGAGGGTGCCGTGGTGAGATAGGTATTCAAGGAGGAGGGCGCCACTGTGAGAGAGGCTGTCAGGGAGGAGGGTGTCACTGTGAGAGAGTTCATTAGGGAGGAGGGAACCACTGTGAGAGAGGTCGTCGGGGAGGAGGAGAGGTCATCGAGGAGGGATGTGCGGTGATAGGGTTTCTGATCAGGGGAGGAGGAGGAGACTGATATAGATTGGGGAAAAAATGACAGCGATGATATAAAATGGATATATCCATAGAGGTTTAATTAAACCATGGAAATAAAAAATCTATATCCACGGACTTATAAAATCATGGCTATAGGTCCATGGCTATAGCCTAAATTTCTAGTAGTGTTGTTCTCATCATCCCCATGTGTCATCCTTGACACCCATACACATACCCCGATGCATCTCGCCACTCTAGGCATCACTGATACAACTTCACATCCTCTTAAAAGAACAATGTGCTCCCCACCTTTCAAATTTTCATCAGGGGTATTCCCTGTGGAAAACTGATCATGTAAAGACTCACAGTCAGTTTCACCAAGTTGTGTCTCCCTAACCCATTTAAGAGTGGACAGGTAACAACCAATGATTGGAGATAAGTTGCTCCATCCCCATCCATGAAGGATAACTACAATGAGGCCAACCAATCTGATGCCTTGCTCAATAACTGACAACTATATTCCTATCGATAACATATGATTCTACATTCCTCATCACTGAGTTCACTACAACTCCAGCCTCTGAGATTATCTATCCCAAAAAAGGGACCTTCTAAATCTAATATAAACAATTCAAGCACTTTCTGTGTAGCCCATGCTCCCAAAGTGGGTCTAGGACCATCCTTAAGTGTCTCACATGCTTCTCCTTAGACACTGAGTACACTAAGATGTCATCAACAAAGATCACCTGAGGCTGACCAGGGTGAAACAATGGGTCTTACTAATCCCCTCCTCTACAAGTCCCCCATCTTCACCCACATATTGTGGAGCTCTTTGGGATCCATCCAATATACTGGCATAAATATTGGTTCCACCCCAAGGTGTAGACCAATACATAAGTATAACTCTCTATGGAGAGGTAAACCAGGAACATCTTTAAGGAAAACGTCCTTATACTCTGTTTCCACTGAGAAACTTGAGGACTTATAACATCCAATGCACTGAGGGTTAGATTATCTAACTAGATAAAGATCAGCTACACCCTCCTCTTCCTGAGTCCATCAAGAGTTTCAAGGATTTTTCCCTTTACTGATAAAAGTGAAATCTAGTTCCATCACCACAGATGAACCCCATACTTTTTCCTAAAACAATCAATATTAATATGAACTAAGGATTTAGTCCATACCAAGAATGATATCGTAAGGCCTCGACCCCACTACCAAGAGATACCAACTAAAAATCTTGCCTCCCAGAGTCAAGTCACACTATCAGCACCAGTGTGTGGTCATTGGGTCTCCTCCAGTAGAATTCTATAATGCGAGGATCAAGTCAAAGGTTCAACTGGAACCTCTAGGTATCAAACAAGAAAAGTGGCAGGAAAGAAAATCACTAGAACAATTATCTACCAATACTGCAACTAAAGTAGAAAGACACAGATTTTACCTTGAATCATCCTTGGAGTCCTAGGGTTATAAGCCTCGACAACCTACAACTGTCTCCTCACATGTCCTCTAGCTCCCTGAGTCTGTTATGGAACATTTGGAGGTGGTGGTGGTAACACATCAAAATGTCACCCACACTCTATTGCTTCCCCAGCTCTCCTGCCACGTCCTCTGCTAGACAGATCTATCTACTCTTGATGCTTCCTCTTCCTTTTTGTTTCTCAACCACCTCTCTAATCGTAGCATTAAATGTGGTATAATCTCGCACGATATTCCCCCTTTCACAACAAGCATAGCAAAGCCGACCCTTTTGGGAACTAGCATATCCCTTTTGATGAAACCTATAGTTTTGCGGCCTAAGTTGTGTACCTACTATAAATAGGTCCTATTGACCCTGCATCCTAGGATATCACTATCTCAGATTCCTATGACACACATTCAAACCCTGCGCCTCATCACCTAGCCCCAAAAGATCCATCCATGACTCAGTCTGGCAAGCTGTATCCACATGAACCACTGGAGGTGGGTCTACTAGTTGATCATCAGGGGAAACCATTACTTTCCGTCCATCCTGAAGAAGAACTGCTCTATGACTGGCTCCCATCAGGGAACCTCATCGAGCATCATGCCAAACTCTTGATCCTACTGCAAAAACCTCGCTGGTTGGCATTGTGAACACATCCTGAGGAGAACAAGATGTATATTGGTTAAAAGAGTATACCTGGTGAGATGACTAAAGAAGGAAATGGAAAACACAAACCATTACTACATGATGCATGTGACTTTATTTCCTTGAAACTAGTGTTTTCATGTACAGAGTTGGAAAATAGGTTCCCACAGTCCTGGTGTATGGATACATCGATTACCACACCAACACAGGAGTTATCGGACCAGAATCCAAACTTGAAACACTTAACACTATCACCCCAAACCAATCTCATAGACTCTCAGTCTCAAGATATAATCGACCTTCCCTCTGATACCACTCTGTCACGACCCATCCCCCGGGGCCCATGTTGTGACAACCCAAAACCTGCCTTCAATAGGCCAGGGTATGGTGACTAGAACCAAGTATGAATATCCCAAAAATGTGAGGCATTTTACTAAGAACATGTACACACTCACCCAACTCCAAGCCACCGAGATAGACAGTGAAAATAATAATTAAAGAAAAATCATGCAGACCACTACAAACCAACTACAAAGTATGACAGAAAGTAAAGCAGTGAAGCACAACTGGCCCAGAATACAATCCCTCTAAAAGAAAGACAACTGAAAAGTCTGACTTGTAAACACGGGGACTGAAGCTGCTATAGAAAGCTATTGGAAACACCTTGGCTCGTTTGATATCACAAGGCACCATCCAGTCCTGGTCCTAGTCATACTCTACCTTGGACTCCACAAAATCATCGGTCAACTGCATAAGACACAACATGTGTGGGAAAAGCCCGTGTAGGGGTGAGTAAAATAATAATCAGTAGGGGACCCTGAAAACCACAAATAAATAGACCACAAAGGAACACCACCAAGAATGTACAGTCATCTCAACACAGGTATATTTCAACAACACATATAATATGAACATCCAGGTATACTCGTAAAGGATTATAAGATGCAACATATCATCCTCTTCCATCCATATAGTCCTATGCATAGTACACTCAATTACAGGAGATCCCACTCCTTGAGCTATCTGATAGTAACCACATAGAGTAAGTCTACCAAATGTATCCAAGAGAACATCTAGTATCGATACTTTAGTAAGTTTCTCTGAGACATATGATCTCACTGAGATAAGGAGTCTCGATATCACATCCAATTCTTAGTCATAGGATTCTGCTCAAGGAATGACCATCTTGGGAGGACACACTCCTTGAGATACTAATTCATTAGAGACATTCTCAAATAGGTCCCACTTATTTGGGCCCCACCCAAAGAGAACGCACTGATAACTACACGAAGTACACTACTTTATTCGTAACACTGAACATCTTGTACTGCTGAGGAAATCATACTCGATGAGTCACTAAGGTCTGTCAGGACACTAAGGTCCGTTCATTTGTTGGGACACTAAGGTTTTCTTGTCATCACTGAGGTATGCTGGGCCACTAAGGTCTGCTCATCTCTCTTAGGCCACTGAGGTACACTTGTCTCCCAAGCCACTGAGGTTTTCTCGTCTATCAGGCCACTGAGGTCTGCTCATCTATCAGGCCACTAAGGTCCACTTATCTCCTGAGCCACTGAGGTCCGATCGTCTACCAGGAAACTAAGGTATGCTTGTCTACCAGGCTATTGAGGCCCACTCTCCACTTTCTTCTCGTCACAGCCAGCCACCAGATTTCCGCTCATAGAGTGCTTGATTTTGGGAGAATCTACTCCTCAATCCATCAGTTGTATATCAAACTCCCCAAAAAATCACTTGGAGTATTCCAAAAGTACCTTCTCATCGTAAGGGTCCCAATGCCACAAACTCCTCATTAATAAGATATATGATTTGGAAGTTATGCTTGTTTTACTAAAAAAGGGCCGGTTGGGTCTGGGTCCAGTCTGACCTGGTCAGACCGACCCGACTCGGTCCGGGGCCCTCCACCCTGCAGGTTCGACCTAAAACGACCCACCAGGTCAGACTTAGACTAGCTGGGACGTGGGTCCAAACCACTTAGCTGGACCACTGGGCCGTGGTTCCATCCCACTGCCGGCCCAACCCGCCTCAGCTGGGTATGGCCTGTCGGCTCCAGCCCCACCCGCTACGATGTGGTCCAGTCTCCTCCAGCCCCGACTGCAGCAATCCCACCATGTCCCTCCTCATAACATGGTCAGCATGACCGACCGCTAACCTCCACACGCCCAAGACTTAAGCTGTAGGTCCAGGTCACCACCGCGACCGAAGCTGCGATCTCCTCTATGAGGACAACTGTCGCTGCAGTGCGCCACCTCCACCGTCTGGCACGCAGCCACCGCCGATGCACCGAGGGAATTTTCTATGGGCCACCAGACACACTTCATTGGTTCGTTCTTTTCTCCAGAATAACTCCTACGACCCTTTTTCCATGTTCTTCATCACCATGGGTTCAAAATCATGTCACGATCCACTTTTCCAAACAATGCTTGAATGGCGGTATTTCTCACATCATCTTGATCCATTCGCCACTACCATCATCACACCTCTATTGTGCCATAGTGAGGTTGGATCTTTGATTTGGGATCATTGCGCCAATAAAGGGGTTCACAATGATCAATCGTTCATCAAATTGTGAGGAACACAAATAACGCGAGGGTGGGGGGGAGCACATTAAGAAACCCAAGGATCGAACCTCAGACGTTTGTTCATTTCAGCCTCAATTCGATCAGTTAGAAGAATAAAAAACAAAATCAAAATAGAAATTCCAATTCCCCCAAAATCATCCCACAATCAAGAACCTCCCGTAAGAATGATCAAACTATGGGTCAACCTATTCGTGGGTTGATCTGTGTTCATCATTTAAATTCAAGAACGAGGAAAGACATGATTTAAATAACAATACCTACCTTGAGGTTGGGTCATTCGATGGCGAAGATAAGAGTTGGACCACCTTTATTCGTCGTTCCTCGATCCTCAACCCATCATCATTGGCAATTCTTCATTCATCACCATTCGTCACTTTCTAATGGAAATCCTCCAAAGGTTTTGAGCAATCATGGATCTCTGCCAATGATCTCATATTCAGTTAATCTATTAAATAAAGGAAATGTGTTTCATCATTTATATTGTGCTGAGTTGCAGTGGCGTTATGATTGGGTTTTAACGTCGTTGCATTGTTTAGAAACTCAAATTTGAATAAAATTAACTCCTCAAGTTTATCTTATTTTCTTCAAGTAACTTCATTTAAAAAATCCAAAAAAAACTTTTTCTCTCAACCCACACCAGTCAAGGTTAAGTCCTGCTTAAGGAGAACATCTCATTAACAACTCAATGATGGTATCAAATTTTTAATCTGAGTTACCATTTGTGAGTTATGAGGATTCAAAAAATAAAATATTTTTTTCATTTAAATTATTTTATTTATGGTTACATCCCAAAAACCAACTTTCATGGTCGGCCCGTGCCGGCTGATATCAGGATCTTTCTAAGGAAAGAACACCCTCACAAGCTCAACGATGGTCTCAAATTTTCAATCCGAGTTACCATTCATGAGTTATAAGGACTTTAAAAATAAAATAATCTTATTTAATTATTTTTTTTACAATTATGTCATTTTCGTGTTTTCTCACTAGAGACCCGCGCTAACTAAAATTAAGTTACACCTAGGGTAAACCCACTTCTCTGAATTCAATGGTGCACTCATTTTTCTTATTTGAGAACCCATTTAAGAGTTATTCCACTTTTTTAGGAAAACTTATTATGCGCTCTATTTAAAAACTTAACATTTTTCAATGGATCATTCTGGGCACTCCGGGCCTTAGAATCGCATGCCGTCTCAGTGACTGATCTCATAATTTTTCCAAGAATTTTCTAAAAATAGAAATGGAAAAAATCCAAGAAATTACAATTTAGAAAATTTTTCATGGTTATCATTACTTTCATTTCACTTATTACCATGTTGTATACAACTACTTAAACAATTAAGTTTATGTCGAGTGTTTTGACCAAATTTGGTTTATGTGTAAAAAAAAACTTTGGTAGGTCAACTATGGTTAAAGGGTTCATTATATAACATCTATAGAATAATAATAATGAAATAATTATCATATTTATACATCAATTATACTTTTAAAACCAATAATTAAATATGGTTATGAAAAATGAACCAACATTACAATCATGGAGACGGTAGGCTGTACATACACATGAGTAACGTTCCCATTTTTCAATTATAGTTATGGAAAGAAGGTAAGTAACATTATATCTTTCCAGTATGATAATTATATCATAAATACCTTATTATTTAATCATATATACTTATATATATAATTCTTGTGATGTAAAAGGAATTACACCATGTAGAGGAGGCAGTATTCCACACGTCCATGACCGACGTTATTACTTTTTAGTGTGGGAAAAAGGTAATAAAAAATGGTATATTATATTTACATAAAGGTAATTATGTCATAAATATAATATATATGTCATTTATATTACATATTTTTAATTAAAACTATCCTTTATACATTCCATGTATCGCGTGAACAGATCACATTGCTTTGAGGAGACGGTAGTCCATACTTCCACAAACAATGTTATCGTATTCCCACAAAATAGAAAGCATAAAGGTATATTATATATAAATATTAAAGAATAATAAATAAATTAAAAATATTATATATATATATATATATATCATATATAAATAGAGTTTTCATCATAATTCCCAACCATTAAGGGTGGTAAAGGAAAAACGAACAATCATTGTTTCGTGAGATGGTAGTTCGCCGTACATGAACGATAAGTTCATTACCCATTATATAGAGGTGTGTGTAAGTTTAGGTAAAAACCATAGAATAACAACATATTAGTATATTTATTATACTATTTTTATTGTGTAATCATGGAATAAAAATATTTTATGGGATGGATGATGAAAATAAAATAAAAGAGCTTGAGGAAGGATGTTACATTTTATTCGAGTAAGTCCTTTTGGTTTACACCAAAGGGTTTCCTTGGATGGATTACTACCCAAGGTGAGGATTATATATTGAGTGTATGGATTTATAAGATCTATTTGGATATATCTTGTTTGATCCAAAGTGTCTTGAGATGTGTGAGGAAGTGGGATGGTTGAGTGCCTTTTTATAGTGGAAGAGGAGTGACACTCTTGTAAATTTTTGAAAAGAGAATTTCACCCATGTTTTTACCATTGAAAGTGGCACAAATAATGTACCAAATTAGATAAAAGGTATTATAGGATCTAAATATGGCTATAAAATTTATTTTGAACAATTTTCTAGGTTATTTTGGTCTTTAAGTTTATGGTTTAGTCCCTTGTTAAGCTTAATTTCACCTTAATCATTGTAATTAATTTTAATTACTTTCACGAATGTTTTTGGTCCAAAACCAAGTTAAACTCATTAAAAATTATAAATTATTCTGATTAAAAATATTTAATCCATTTTTTAAAATTAAAATCATATAATTAGAAAAAATTAATTTAAATTTAATCTTATAGATGGGATGACAATGTAGGTTTTTAAAGTAAAAACGTTCAAAAGTTTGCTAAGTTTTTTTTTATCAAATTTCAAATTAAAATTGATTAAAATGAAATAAATTGGATTAATTTATATAAAATTGATTTAGTTAAACTTTAAAACTAATAAAAAATATAATTTATTCTTATAAATAGATTATACAAAAAAGAAGTTTTGAGTTAAAATTCAGTATTTTTCACTATTCATCAAAAAATGAAACTTCACAGAAAAATATCAAAAAATTCAACCTAACCTAATTTTTATGTTCTTATTTAAAATATTAAGTTTATTTTGACATATAATATTTATAAAATTTCCAAAAATTGGATTTAAAATAGGTTCTCTATTAAAAGGCGGTAAAAGTGCCTTTATAAAAATATAGGTTTTTATGTGTAATATTGGGTTTGTTATTATCTTATATCCATAAAATATATAGGGTAAATGTCAAAAATATTTTATTGAATATATAACATATATATTTCATTAATATCATTCACTAATTTTAATTAATTTAATTTATTTGGATAAAACAACTTCATGAGCATAAGAATAGTTTTCTATAAAAATATTCCTTTTATATTAAATTAGATCTTATATTAATTTCTAATTAATATGTAACCAATGAATTCATTTTATATTTTTATAAACCATATATTTTAATAAGTTAGTTAATAATATTTATAACTACTAATTTAACGACTAGGTTAAGTCTTATTATATTAAATAATAATACTTTAATAATATATTGTTGTTCGGTAAAACTTGGTCTTGTGTGTAATGTAAGATTTCAAAGAAAGTAATTGTTGTGTGCGACACAAGCTAACTAAATGTTTCATGCATTGAAAGTTATAAAATATATTAAATTTATTTAAAATAGTAAATATAATATAAAGTCATGGGATATTATATTCCCTTACACTCTTGGTTTTGTGCGCCATTCACGCTATTTAATACAATGTTCTTCCTTTAGATTTTTGGGGTGTTATAGATATCACCAATTGAGGGTGAAAGATGAATATATTCAGAAGTTTGCCTTTAAATGAAATTATGGTCACTTCGAGTTTATGGTCATGCCCTTCGGTGTTACAAATGCACTAGCCATGTTCATATAGCCTATGAAATCCATGTTTCGTGAGTTCCTGGACCAGTTTTCCATTGTCTTCATCAATGATATCTTGGTCTACTCAAAGTCAGAGGAGGAGCATGCCAAGCATCACAGAGTTGTTTTGCTGGTCCTTCAACACCACTAGCTTTATAAGAAGTTGTCTAAGTGTGAGTTCTGGATATAAGAGGTGTGTTTCCTTAAACATGTTGTGTCTCGAAAGGGTGTGGCAGTGGACCCATCGAAGGCCGAAATAATTGTTTCTTGGGAAGCACCCAAGAATGTGGCTAAGGTTCACGTTTTCCTTAGCCACTCAGGCTATTATCAGAAGCCTGTACCTAATTTCTATTGAGTTGTAGCCACACTGAAAGAATTTAATAGGAAGGACCTGGCTTTTGTGCTGATAGATTAGTGCCATACGATGTTTTAGTCACCTAAAGCAGAAGTTGGTTAGTGCTCATGTGCTTCAGTTGCTCGAGGAGGGTGTGTTGTTTTAGGTTTTCTATGATGTGTCTCGTATGGGCTTAGGATGCATGTTAATGAAACATAGGGTAGTAATATCTTATAGGTCTAGGAATTTACATCACCATGAGTGTAACTATTCCACCCGTTATTTAGAGTTGGCAATAGTGGTGTTCACACTAAATTTGTGGTATCATTACCTTGTCGTTGAATATTTTGTGGTTTTCATAGACCATAAGTTCCTGAGATATGTGTTCTCTCAATGTGATCTGAATATACACTAGTGGATGTGGATGGATTTTCTTTAATATTACGATATTTATATCTCTTTCACCCTAGGTAAGGGTAATTTAGCTTTTGATGCGTTGAGTTAGAAGTTTTGAGAGGATGTGTCATGGGAGTTTGTGGATGTTTAGAAAGGAATGGAGGAGATTTCAGTGATGCATCTTGATTTTTGAGAGATCAGTGGATGAGTTTAACTTTATTATATGACCATGGAGTCATCTCTGATATAGTAGGTGGAGGATTCTCAGTGGGGAGACTCATAGGTAGAGGTGATGCACGATCATATTGGCCATGGTGATGATCCCGAGGGATGGTCATAGGATGTTTGAAACCGGGTGTTGTTCTAGGAGAAGATGTTTTCCCCATAGGAGATGCATGAGGGAGTTCTCTATGAGTTTCACAACCCACCCTTGGTGGTACATACTGATGTGACAAAGATGTATCATGGTTTGAGGAGACAACTTTAGTGGTTGAGGATGAAATGATCAATAATAGAGTTTGTGGTAAGATTTATGTTTTTTCAATAGGTGAAATAAGAACACCATATTATAGGAAGTTTTTTTGCAGTACTTGGATGTTCACAAGTGGAAATGAGAGGAAATATAAATTTATTTATTCACAAGTTTACCCTAAGATTAGAGAGGTTGTGATTTAGTTTGGGTGATAGTGATCCAGCTGACGAAATCAAATCACTTTCTAGTGATCTGTGAGTTGAGTTCCATGGATTTTTTTGGAAAGGAGGTATGTGGATGATGTGGTTAGTCTTCACATGGTACTAAGGACCATCATCTATAATCGTTATACTCATTTTACCTAACAGTTATGAAGGGGATTATAGCATGATTTTGGAACCCAGTTGTGCCTTAGTAATACTTTCCATCCTCAAACAGATTGGAAGATAGAGTAGACCATCTAGATGCTAGAGGATATGTCGAGGGCATGTGTCTTGGACTTTGGTGGACCTTGGTTACAACCCTACCCTTGGTAAATTTTTCATACGACTATATCTATCACTCATCCATTGGTATGAATCTGTTTGAGGTATTGTACGGGTATCCGTGTCATTCTCCATTGTACTGGATGACGGTTGGTGAGTCAGTTTTTCTTGGTCCTTATGTGGTGTAGGGAATTAATGAGAATATCCGGTTGGTTTGTGAGTGGATAAGGGCAGAACAAGACCATCATAAGGCCTATTCTGATCATAGGTAGAGACTCTTAGGGTTCAAGGTTAGAGAATATGTGTTCATGAGATTCTTCCCTTGGTGTGTGCACTAGAGGGTTGTCAGAGGGAGTAATATTTCCCCCAGGTTTTTTGGACCCTTTGAGGTGTTGGGGTGTGTTGGCAAGGTGGCATATCGGTTGGCATTATCACCACACCTGGATATGATCCACAAATTCTTCAACATCTCTTATCTCCATCGACATCTTCATGATGACTCCCATGTCATTCATTGGGTAGAGTTGGATATCGATGACAACATGGAATTCATGGAGTGGCCAATAGAGATCCAAGATCATTGAGAGAAGGTGTTTCATGGACAAAACATTCCCTTGGTTCATGTTCTATGGAGGCATGGTGTTCTATAGGAGAGTAATTGGGAGTGAGAGATGCATATGCATGATAAGTACCCAGAGCTGTTTTGAGTTTTTATTTTCCATTTTTTTATTATGTTGTGATATTTGAATCTTTCTATGTTATGAGATGTGTTTTTCCTCTTAATGTGTGATGCGTGATAAATTTATAACACATAAAAAGGGTAGTACCTTATTCCTAATTGAGACGCATTAACTGTGATGCAATTAAACTCATGCGGGTGAGTCAATGACACCCAGAGTGGATAATATCTTTATATAGAGGATTATATTCCCTAATTCGTACATTTGGGTAGAGTGGTTCATTGGTTTCAATGTTCATACATGTGGATGTGTGGTTGTGCAGTGGTTGTGTGGAAAAGTGTGTGGTTGTGTAGTGTTTAGTGCCCATTTTTTTTGGAATGTTTTGTTGGTGGCATTGGTTGTGATGTGATGATATCCTTGAGAGGTATCTCATAGGGTAGTTGTTTGGACCCCTTTTATTCTAGGCTTAGTTTTGGATTCTCAGGGGTGATAATCATTTGATAGGTATCTGATGTTATAGTCCGTGCCTTCTTGGTCTATTACTATGTCGATTTTGGGTGTTAGAGAGGAAATACACATCATGTAAGGTTTAAATGATGTGAAAGTGGGGTTCAAATATTGTGAAGGATGATTCACAGGGTGTTGCACGACGTGTAATAATTAGGGTATAAAAATCCTTCAAGGTAGAATATTTTTGAATGGAACTTGAAGCATGAAAATTACATAGCGTGTAGGGATTACATGCCATGTAAATGTCCTATGCAGCAAATCTTTAAAGGCTGAAGAGTGCCAGGGTTTACCTCAAACCCTATGCTCTCTCTCATTCCAAGTGGCTGGTGATGCTCTATTTAGGTGTCTTGGGATTCCTTCGATGGTGATTGATATTCACCTTGCTATATTTGATCTTTTATTTACTATATTTGATCTATGAAGAGTTCTCCTCTCATTATCATATGTTTCCTTCCATTCTTCTTCAGACTTCGCTGCGGTGGTGTAGTTTGGTTTGGGTTGTGTTTTGATGATATTCGGGTGTGGTGTAGGTTGAACCAAAAGTTTCTTGTGCAGTAGTGATTCTTGGGTAGTTTCTTCTTCACCCTATGATGCATAGTGAGATTAGAAAACTTTCTTGAGGTAGAGGATACTTATTCTCACTCTTTTACATTCTATGTGTGAGATCTTCATGATTTTATTACCTTTGGGTGGATAGTAAGGGTCAACATAATCATATAAATTAATTATAATGCCTAAAATTTATGGTTATGGGGAGTTATCACATGATTTTCTACTTTGTTATATGTTTTTGATGTTGTTGTGCATGCATGTTGCCAATTCTAAAAATAACGAATGTTGGGATCCTTACTTCTACTATAGTTATTATGTTATGAATACCCTTTCTATGTTGTTGTGTTATTTCACCTAAATAAGAAGCTAAGGAATTTATATTTGGTTAATAATTGATTTCCCATGGATACCTTGTTTGTGTGATAATACCCATGATAATTTAAAGAAGCAATGTGATAAATACCTTGAATAAATGAAATCCAAATGTGTGTTATGATGCGTGCTTATTCTTGCTGTGTTTCTCTACATGGTTTGTGTTGTTGTGTGATGTTAGATGTGATCGGATGGGATATATGGTGTACGGGGAAGTGATGTAGTGGTCATGGTGCAGGGGTTTTCGTGCAGTGGTTGTGGCGTAGTGGTTGTGGTGTAGTGGTTGTGACGTAGTGGTTGTGGCACAATGGTTGTAGTAGAGTAGTTTTGGTGTAGAGTCTTGTTGTGGTGAGATGTATTGGGTGATCTGATGTGATGATGATGGTATATGTGTGTTTTTGTAGTAGTAGTTTTGTTTTTTGGGCCAATTATGTGTGGAATGGTTGAGATAGTTGCACAATTATCCATTAGATAAACTGTGATGACAAACGAAACAAAATAGGCTGGTAAATAATCAAGGTGGGCTAGAAATAGGTATATGATGATTGGTTTAAACTAAAATGAAATGAATAAATGAATGGGTTGGTAATTGAATGTAATGGTATGTAAGTTGATGTGTGGTAAAAGGATTAATGAATAAATGTAGTCAAACTTGTTATTGGAAATTGAAATGTTGTGTGGTTTGTTTGGCGGTTGTGTGGTGTGTTGCATATAGTGGTGGTAGCAGTTGTGATGGTTTATGTGTGGTACATGGTAGTGATGTGGTGTGTGCTAGTGTTGTTTATGTGAACCTTTAGGATGGTTATTTTTTGATATCTCTATAATATATATGTTTATGTTGTTTTATATGTGCCCACCCGAGTTGGACGACCTTACCAACTTTCAGATGTGCTGAGTTCCAAATGTTTTCCCCAACATCCAGGATGTTAGTGATACAAATGG
Organism: Viscum album; assembly: GCA_963277665.1. Classification (NCBI taxonomy): domain Eukaryota; kingdom Viridiplantae; phylum Streptophyta; class Magnoliopsida; order Santalales; family Viscaceae; genus Viscum; species Viscum album. The sequence goes on along the minus strand of OY728153.1, from coordinate 1,256,724,266 downwards.
TTAGATACCCCTCTCTCTCACTCTTCCTTTAGTAGTGATGTATTGGAATAGGTGTCTTTGGGTGATATTTGATGTGTGGTCCTAGGTGTCTCCGGGACGAGTTGTGATGTGTGGTCCCATATGTCTTTGGGATGAGATGTGATGATATGATATGAGATGTGATGTGATGTGATGTGATGTGATGTGATGTGATGTGATGTGTGTCCTAAGTGTGTGTGGGCGAGATGCGATGTGATGTGTGTGGAAGGTATGGGAGCATAGAATATTCAACATTGGGGAATAAGAGTGGAAAATTAGTGGGGAATAGGAAGCGGGGCGCCTTGCTTTGTTATGATCTTAATGCTATACTATTATATTGGATGTGTGATTTGGTGAGTGATCCATGGTGAAGATAATATTTGGTTAGATGACCTATATAAGTGCTCGTTTATTCAGTTGTTTGTTCACTAGTGCTTTATCACGCTCTTTTCACACATGCACATGAGGCATTGGCTATATACCTACTGAGTATACCTGTTATTCTCACCCTATAAATATAAACCGTTTCCAGGTTTTTGGGGGATTTTGGGGACCGAGATGGACCTTACTAGTTGTGTTGGAGTTGATGTTTAGTTGCTATCGTAGACTTTTATATTTGTTATTTACTTTGGAGACTTTTATATGTATCAGGTTTACTTTATTAATGCATCATAGGATGTATTGTTTTTACATTTATATTGTCTGCTGGAGTTGTTTGGTGATTGTTTATCCTATATGCTAATATTTTTTCATTTATAGAGGGTAATGCCTCCCATACTGTGAGATTTTTATACACTCAATGCTATTTTTCAATCTGGGGACTATTAGAGGTGGGACTTAGGGGTCATTATCTCTCTCCCTTCATTGAGGTATATTTGGTGGGAGGGGGTTATGATAGGAATCTCTAAGTCTTGAATAAGAGAAGTAGTAGGAAAAGAGTGTATCACACCTGTGTCTATTAGTATTACTGCTAAATTATAGAGGAAAAATATCATACATATAATCATCCCTTGAGCCTCTAGTTTATAGGCCTTCATGGTCTACAACTTTCCTCTTCCCTGACCACCATCTCCCTGAGCCTTTCATGGACCACCAATGGGTGGTGGTGGAAAAAAGTCAAACTGTCTTCCACCCCATCTACCCTAACTACTCCTCCATCATGTACACCACCCTGTTGACCTCCTTTATCTTGTCGTGATCTCTACCTAGATGATCCATTGACCATCTCTCTATTAACCATGTGATAGGTCAGAAAATCCCACACGAGGTGTCCCTAACCATCATAAGAGAAACACCACCTCTCTCTTGGTTGACTAGAACCATACCAAGATCCTTAAACTGTAAAAACTATGTTCTAGGATAGTCTCCTGAAGCATATCGCATGCCCAGATCCTGTTTCTACTGTTGGATACCAACTTTTGAGGTCTAAACTCCTACATTCCCACTACCATCACCAACTGTCAATGTCTATTCACCCTGAAAGCTCTATACTACCAAAGCCTACTCAAGCACTCTGTCATAGGTAGAAATTCTAAGAGATATAACTGTATCTTTGATATCTCGATGTAGGATATGCTCGAAAGAATATATCTCAAACCATATCCAAAGAGTACCTTGAGAAGTTGGTGAACCTCAATGAATACTCTATTAGCATCATAATTCTCTACATAATATACAGAAGCTCTTAGATGCAAACTTCTCATAATGTTACTGAATAGAACTCTTCCCTGAAGTGACACTAAAAATATAGATAGGAATGAGTCATCTAATTATGTGTCTAAGTCACCAGACTCCACCATTTCCCAATGGATACCTGAAGAAGACTCATTGCTAGGACCACCATATGATCTGGAGGTGTCCTCATAAGGAGGAAAACTTGAGAAACTACCTCTAGACAATCTTCAGCTACTTGGGGGTCTGGCTTACTCCGTAACCTAGGAGTTTTTTTGCCTCTAAAACTCATGGAGTGCATTCATCCTATACACATCCTCAGCTGGTACTGCCGGTACAACCTACTACTCAATAGGTGGTGGAAAAACTAGAAAACCACCTGGTGGTACCACCTCTATGTAGATCCCTACACTAAAGCCTCTTCACTAGGTTAATCATTATTGCAATCCTACCATGGAATCCTAGATTGCTATCTTCATGGAGGAATTATGAAATAAAATCAAGATATACCACTATCAAAGAGTATATATGGGGAGTTAACCCAAGAAGGAAATGAAAACCACAACTCATTCCTATATGATTCATATACCAATGTTTCCCATACAACCAGTTTCTACATATACCAAGTCAACGAGTAGGTTGTCAGATTCCTAGTGAACATATATGTTAGTTTCAATAGGCCAGAGGCTAGTGATCAGTTCTGAGTAGGCATATCACACACATGAGAGACCTTAGAATAATGTGCCTGTATGCACACACACATCTCCAAATAACCATACAATACTGAAAGTTAAATTACAACTGATACCATAATGAATTCATAACATCTATCACACATCGGATTATGAAAAAAGTACTAGAAATCATAAAAGTCTAAATAAAATCCCACCAAAAATGACAAAAGTGCCCAACCTGCTAGAAGGAGAGGACTGCTGTTAATGTGACACCTATCACAAACCACAGTCTGTCAAGATCACTATGCTATGAATTCTCATGGTCCTTCCAAGACTCTGTAAAAATTCTCTATCATTTTCATATGACATGACATGTGTGGGAATATCCCATTTAGGGTTGAGTATAAAAATACCCATTAGGATACCCCAAAATAACCAACAATAAGCATCAAGAGAGTAGTCATCTCATCACAAGGTATGTAAATAGGATATGGGACATAGAAATAAGGAAACATAAAACCCAGATATACTCATAACAAACTCCAAGCCTCAAAGAGGTCTCAACCATACTGTTAGCCACTAGATTTTACTCAAGGATTCAAGGTAACGTTCATCCAGGAGAAATATCTCCATAATCCATGCTATCACTGATGGTGCTCATCCAAGAGGTCATGCTCATCAGGAGTCACCAAATAAATAATCACTAAATATACTAATATCTCGATACACAAATAGAAAATCACACCCAAGGCTCATGGGGGACTCCAAAAACCCAATATGGAATAACCCTCTAAGTAGGGGATTGTATTCTTGTGTAAGTTGGTCATGAAGATTCCTCAAACCCCACCTAGAAAATATGACACGATAGAGGATCTAAACTCAAGACTCATAGAGGGATTCATGAAAAATCTATCCAAGACTAACCCATAGAGGGGATAATAATCATGTGTTGAGGATGTAACACCACATCGTACCCTCATAGGGATGGACCAATGGAATACACTCAATCGATACTGGTTTAAACTGAAGAGACAGATGGAATCAAACTACCATAGAAAAAGTACACGACATGTACTTGGGGGTACATGACGTATATAATCTACCTCGGGTCTGTCCATGTCTCTCCGTATCACACAAAATGTATTACTCTATATACACGACATGTTCTCTTGGGATACACTACATTTAGAGGTCAGGAAAACACTCAGAATGATGCCAAACCATGTCTGTGTACATATGGTCATGCATGTGTACTTCAGGACATGCCCATGTACTATGGTCATACCCATGTACCTAGCCTTGTTTGAGTACTGGGCCGTTCATGTGTACTCTGGTTATGCCCATGTGTTTGATCATGTCTATTCCCATATACCCCTAGGGTACATGTCAAGACTCCAAAATCGGGTGAAATGGCATGTGACATGTGTCACACAACATGTTATATTCTTCTTTTCATGTAAACCCTGGCATCATAGAAGGAGGACTATACAGTGTGCATTTATGGGAATACACACCATATAGTTGGGAATTTATTAAAAATTCCAAATAGTTCCACATGTTCCCCCTTGCCGCTGCCACAACCATTTCTACCACCAATCATGCTCGAATATCATATATTTTGGGTTGAACAAATTTTCTACAACTGATGGTTAGATTCTGGCCATCCGATCCGATTGAGAATAGGTTTCCATCGCATCACGCCGCACACTTCATGAAAAACCGAAACTAGGGAACACAGATCCAATCCCTATCTACCTCAAATCACCCTCTGTCATTGTCGAACCTTAATCTCTCTATAAACAATGAAATTAAACCCAAAATATTGATCTATTTCACTGAATAATGATCGTACAATGATATATTATCGATTATTGGTTGAACTGTTGGCCAAGAGAATACTGGCGATGAACCTGTGATGAATAGGGGAAGAAAACCAAAAAATATAAAAATTAGAATGAAATTAGACCATTTTTAGGGTTGAACTCAATTAATTAATATTATATCAATGAATGAAGAACCAAAATCAAATAATATCAATTCCCCAAAATCCTAGGAATATAAACCTGATCTTGCAAGCATGAACGACCCGTGAATCAATCTGTTGGTGGATTTGATTCATGTTCTTCATGGGATAATCAAATGGAGAAATAAACCAATGGAAACCAAACACCCTACCTAAATTTAAGATATATTACTAATGAATAATGGATTTTTTTTATTTTCATTGGAAATATCCACAAACTCCATTGACATTAGAAATCTTTGCGATACTCTGATCATTGATCAAAAATCCTAAAATATGCTAATGCACCTCTATGATCTCCTATTAAATCCCAAGGGTTATGTAGCTAACCCATCGATTTGGCTATAAAATTTATTTATAGAGGGATCTAGGTCATGGAAATTAATTAATTAATTAAATTAATTAATTTACTATTTCTCCCATGACCACTTTTTTACCAAACATTTGATGTCAACAAAGGTTATGTCACACTTAGGGTAAAACACACATTCCAAATTTAATTAAGGCCTCATATTTCTGATTCGAGAATCTATTTAGGTTTTATTAAATTATTTCTAAAAAACTATGAATGCATGATACAATATTTTTAATATTTTTATTATATCAACACCAAGGCTCATCGGGACCCATAATTTCGCACCGTCTTAGCGACTGGATCCAAAAATATTCTTTAATATATTCAGTATTACAATAAAAAAAGGAAATTACAGATACAAGATATCAAGGGTATGAGGATCATAATACATTGAGACTTCTTCTCAAGAATTTCTCCCAAGAGAGGAGGATTGTGAGAAATGACACAAAAGTAGGAAATCCACATGTTCTATGTCTCATTGGATGTTCCTATATACAGATGCATATAATGATCCTTAGAATTTAAGAATAATATTAATGCATATTATTAGTCACATACTTTTATGTATTTTGTAAACTGTGATGACATGTGTTTGCAGTGAAGTTGGATATATTGGGCATGTCATGAATGATGTGACATAATGAATAAGTTGAGAAAGGATTTTTTTCCTTATGTTATTTAATATAGGTTGACATCTTAGACCCTTTTATGGAAAAAGAACTGTCTAATAAGTCCATGACCATGTAATTTTTTCAATGAGTTAATTTCAAGAAATTCAAAGAATGATATTTAGACATATGGGTTGATGATGCATGTGATAAAATCTATGTGAAGGAGATATCATGACAAATGGATCATATTGCACAATAAATATTTGTAGGAGGTAATCATAGCTTTGACTTCTCATCATCTCTTTAAGGGTCATAATGTGTTGCTAGATAATTATTTATGTCTATGGATATGACTCATTACTATCGAGATGAGGGCCAGAGGGCCATACAAAAAGTGTATTCATAGGCTCCACCAATTCAATTGAATTGGAGTTCAAGATGAAGTGGTCTCCACATATAGGGTTCAGTGAGATTCCAATTAAATGAACAAAAGTTAATTATATTCAATTATATTATTATAGTTTTGAATAATTGGAATTTAATTTATTTCTCAAGTTATTCACAAGTTTATTTAATTATAAAAGTGAATATGAGAAAATATTATTTTTTGAATAAATATCGCATCATTTAAGGTTTGTTAAATAATTACAAGGGGAATGAGATGAGTTAATGGATCATGGTTTATCACGTGACATTTATGAATATAACCAGTGAGTGGTTAAATGTCCATGACTAGTATAACATGTTTATATGGTTATTCATGTAATTTTGGGCCAGTTTAAGAGGGTTTACTTTTCCAAGGTATTAAGTACAATTTTGAAAAGTTAACCCTTAATATTTAAGATCATTTGAGACCCATGGATAGTTTTTAGGGTATTTTCATGAATTTGGAGAGTTTTTATCATCTTCTCCACTTCTATCAAACTTTTAGATAGAAAAAGATAAAAAAAGATCGATCCAAGATCAGTGATCGATTGTGTGATCTTTTAGAGGTCATACGAGCGATGTAAGACTTTCAATATTACATGCTAGAAACCAAAAATTAAAGTACAACATTTTCAAAGATGTGATATATGTGTGGAAGATCTAAATGGAGTCTACTTTCATGTCTTTGAGATACATTTATCAAGAGAAGAGTGAATATCACTAGGATTGCGATGTTATATCATGGTACCACTTTGATTTTGTTTTCATACATAAATTAATTCAAACAATATCCTTAGAATGAATCAGTCATAAATAAACCAAATCAAGTAATTTATCATAGATTTAGTGTTAAAAATTTAAATCGCAATTGCTTTCATGATTCCACTGCGTGCCGGTTCCTTTAATGGTATTAGAGTGATCATGCAATTATTTAAGTCCAACATTTTAAAATTTCAATTAAATTTTCTATGATTCCAAAAGAGGGTTTTAATATGGTCCCAACTCCACTAATGATGCATTGATCCGAGTTTGTACGACCAAGATATAGCTGATTGAAGATCGATGAGATTTATTGAAAATTCAATATGATTTTAAGATATATATATATATATATGTATGTATTATATATATATATATAGTTGTGTAAGAAACCATAAGTGCTAAATGGAAAGGGGTTTTTATTGGATTCCTCGTGATTGAGGTGCATTTTCTAGGTGCAACAATTTGCGAATGGGTATTTGAGTCTTTCAATGGGATTTTTTTCCTTGTGGGTGATGCATGTAAAAGAATAAGAGGAAAATATAAAATAAAAATAAAATAAAAATATGTGGTGGGTGGAAAATGCAACCCACATTGGAAAACCCCCCATTGATTAGGGGGAGTGGGTATAGACTCCAATGCCCACGATCCTAGATATATTATAATATATATATTATTACAAAGGTGGAAGCCTAGGATCCCTTTTTTCTCTTCTCACATGTGACCCATGTAGGAGTGTGTAACCCACTTCTGACCTAACATAAATTTAGGTCATCCCGACCTGGGCCGGTCTGGATCCGACCTACTTGGCCCAAAATGCCTGCCATATACCCTAGTTAATTATTTGAAAACTTGTTTGGGGTCTAAATGAACCAAAAAAAATCCTAATTTTTTCCATGAATTAAATTTAATTGTATGCAATTTAATTAAATTATTTTTGATATCGTAGGACGTATCATTAATTAATTAAAACTATTTTAATGTGAGTTTAATTCATTAAAATCACCATAGATTTGAATTTTAGAAATTTTAATTTTTATTATGAAATAAAATTTCATATTAACTGATCATGGGTTGAGATAAACCCATACTTGTTTGGTATTTATTTATCTAATTAAATTATTGAATTTGTGTTTTAAAATGTATTTTTTTTTCATTTTGATGATTTGTGTATTGTCCTTCCATCATTAAATTGTACAAGGGTCTACGTATCCATATTTAAGTTGTAACATCTCACTACCTCGGTTCACTCAAAACAGTAACTAGACCAACAATTTCCACGTGACCTCTGTCACGCCTCCCCATACTGCAATGGCTACCAACTAACAGTGATGGTATGTTTAGTTATAGTGAGTAGACTATACCCTCTGGTGATAATAATAAAAATATCAATGAAAACACTGGGGAAGAATTCACTCGACACAGTAGAATAAATTTGTGAACAACGATAATAACAAGCTAGAATGCACATGCCAATAATTAGATAATATGTATGTCATTACATTTATACAATATTAACCAAGATTTCATGTGGTTTGACTATATATTTATATCAATAAAATAACCCAAAAGATCACCAGCTCGACACTGAGGAATCACCCGAACCATCTGCCAAAAGTAATGCCATCAAGATCATTCACCCTTTACATTCCCCTGCTCACTAAGCACTAGAACTCAAGCCTAATAGCTTTACTATACTCAAAACCATAAAGTATGTATGCACCTCAAAGGTCCTGTATAGGGTGTGAGTATGAACTCGGTAGAACACCACCAATGGTGTCCCTAGCTTACATCTATACATATACTAGTGTATGCAAAACATAAATTAATGACAATAAACACATATCACATAACTTGCTCCAATTATACTCAATAACCACAAGTGACCCTTTACCTCCATCAACCAATGCTGAAGTTGAATGACACATCCATGTTCTATCATATCGGAAGATCCCTCATCCTTCCAACCATTTTCATATCACACAACATCACATGCCAACACAATCAAGTACACTACATGGAAACACCTTCCAACATTGCTACATAACCCCTTTGAGTTAACCCGACATCCCAGAGGCATGCCCACAAGACATACCACAATTCTGATGGAATTTTTCTTCCTTCAACCAAATGTTGGCTCAACACCCTAGTGACCCCAAGGCACAAAGATACCCGTACTTCCATAATCTCAGCCCAATTAACCCAACATAAATGTAGATCCTAATCTACCATATGATAGTCTCACACACCATCAATCACAGTCTTCTATGGTGATAACCTTCTCCATACTGATAGTTAACACCATCCCTTATGCCACTTAATCTTTGGAGGCCTTCACTAACAATGCGTGGTCACCACCACCTCACTGGGCCCTATCCTATCTGTACATGACCCTAATGGATCCATAAGCTAACCACGATGAGTGGTATCAACAAAAATATTAGGCCAAATCTCTAGGGAACCTCCATTACCTCTTGTGAACCACGTCACCCAACTACGTCGATAGTCAAAACCATCAGCCTCATCCAGATGAACCATGTTGCCTCACTTTTGGTTATCTAAATCACCCATAATCAAACAGACCATGCATAATATGTTTCCATATAACCGTCTCAGCCACCACATCATTCTATAATTTCTATACCCAACATCATCGCACCCAACTGACCATAAAGTCACAAATCACACCTTTTATTCCATATCAGGCTCAACTGTACCCTTTAACACATGAAAATACCCACCTATATCTCCCAAGAACCAAAAATACTAAAATTAGTATATAAATGATCTTACTCAGACCACCTCACTCATTACCATTTATCACACATCACATAACACACATATAAATTTAGAATAAATCCATATAACACCTACCATATGTTCATAGATAGTTGAATACTATATTTCGATTCAAACTCAAATAATGAGAATAAGAAATTAAAATAAAAACCCTAAAATAATTCATAACGACTATAAACACCATGAAAAATCAAGTCAACATGATAAATAAAAGAAGAATGGATAAAGAGTGTTAAACTTACTATAGGATACCTCCTGCTTCTAAAAAACAAAAAACCATCTAGAAATGAGTGAGAATTCCCACTTGAAACCAAAGGAAGATAGGGAGGGGGTGAGAATGTTGCATTCTGTCTAAATAGCCTTCCCTTCCCCCCTTATTATTTTAAAATAATTTATTTATTTATTTTTCCCCCATGTATGTTTCATGGTGTGAACTACATGTTCACACCATGAAATATAAAGACAAGGGACCCCCCTATATCTAGATCTTTTAGGCCATGACACCTAGTGCCACAATGTGAATAGATTCAATCTACAAAATTCCAGCTGTAGACCTTCCTAATCCTCCCAAACATCCTCCTGGGTCACTCTTGACCCCTGAAACATTTAAAACTAGGTAAAATACATGGGTTTCATCAAAATTTAAAAGGATTTGTACATTATATGAAGTAAGATTTTTTACATAAGTGATAAAATGTAATTTTTTATCTCAAGTTCCCCTCATATACATGTGAGTATAATATATAAATAATAGAGGTATTCATGATAATTTGGTTTGAGTCAAGAGTTGGCATGAAACCAAACAAGTGATATGCATGAGAGTTTAATGGATGATACTATATGAGTCAATACATGACTCAAGGTATTCCCCTAGGGTCTAGGTTGATCCATTATTCACTTGATGGATCAGTCAATAGATACAGGCTCATGATCATGTCATTATTCATTTATTTTTATATTTCATGGTTAATTATGTGAATTCATGGATGTTATATGATCACATAGAGTAGTTAACAAGCATGTAACGATAAAAATGAATAAATACATGACGTATGTTTATATTTATTCATAGTTAAAATGTTAGTGTGATCATATAGTATCACACATGATAAATAGAATTGGATTTTATCTTCCAAGAGAACTAAATTGATCATGCATAAATTATTCTATCAAGGCATGGTTAATTGATTATATAAAATCCATATAATATTAATAATCATGTAAAAGGATAAAATAAATTATATTTATGAATAAGGTATAAAAATACCTCAATGAAAATATTAATTTGATATAACCTTCCATTACTTGATTTGGAACAAAATCACTAGATCAAGGTGTTTTCATGGTCTTTGTCTGAGAACTTCTATTTAATAGAGAATTATAAGGAAAATTTTAGGTTTACACAACCAAGATTATATTGTATGTAATGGATTTTGTATATCCAATACAAATTTAGAGGCAAGTGTTAAGGAAATCAAAATCTAGGAATTCAGGATTGGGGAGTCTACTTAATGGATCAAAGAGCTGCAAGTCAGTTCATTTGGAAAGTTATGCCTACCTAAATACCTTTAAGTAATTTACATAGCCATTTCCTATGTTATGAGATGGGAAACATGGATAATTACCACTAGAATATCCACACAAAAGGATATTTTGAATCCAATAGCGAGGGTTATTGGGATTTAATAAAATACCGAGAGACTAATAAATTAAATATGCTACGTCACTTTTATAAATCAAGATAAAGTAATAAACCCTTCTTTTGTTTTTTTAGAAAATGTAAAGTAATACAACCTCAACATTATCACTGTGATTGATATTGGAGAAATATAATCTCCTTAATGATGTGAATTCCTAGGAGTGGTATAGGTGTTTGGTCATCATACTATACCAAGAGTGGAAATTCTATGTGTTGGAGTCCCCTGTTATTTAGAAAGAGCCTTCTAAGGAGGTCAGTTAAAAGGATGTTGATATCAACTGGATATATATAAATTATACACGATATGTACAGTGTCTCATGTTATCTCCCATGTTGAGTGAGCTTTAGAAGCTACATGATGATATAGATGCATACAATATGTTTTCCCATCTCTGTGATCTTTATTAGGATAAGGAGAGACAAGAGCATTATGAGATCTCCAATGAAATATTAGATATTAGGTGTCAAATGGGGATCATGTAGTCAAGATTATTGGATATATGGAGTTCTTAGACATCTTGAGCTTTAAGCTACCAGATGAGTTACATACATATATCATATATCCTCACTACCTCATAGCTTCCCCAGTTTTATTGTGAATTATTACACATTCAATAATGATAATTCACTTCAAAAAACCCTCACCATAATTCACCAAGTTTATAAGGACATGAGGCATGAAAAACTATGGTTCTTATGGTAAAAAATAGGAAAAAAGGCAAAGGTCCCCAAGACTCATTCCAAGTCTAAGGCTCATGATCACTATCCTTCCAAGAAGAGGAAGGTTCAGAGGTAGAAAAAGGAATAATATGTAGTATGTTTTTCATGTTGAGAGTTGTAACAATGGAAGAAGAACCACACCCAATTAAATAAGTACATGATAACTTTAGGTGTATTCATTACCGAGTGAAATCTTTCTATATCTACAAGTTGGGTATTAGATACAGCTTGTGGTTCTCACATCTGTATCCAAATGAAGGAACCAAGTAGAATCTAGAAGGTTTCCATAGGTGAAGTGGATCTTTGAGCTACCAATGGTGAGAGACTGTCTTCCTTATATATTAGAGACCAAAACCTCACATTATCAATAAGAATGATCTTGGTTTTAAATAATTGTTATTATGTGACTAGTGTTTCCAAAAACATTTTATCTCTATCCAAACTAGATATATATGGATTTATTTTCATGTTTGGAAATAATAACTGCTTCTTTTAAAAAGATAACATATGTTATCTGAATAATGGTATTTATACATTGGAATATGACAACCAAGTGTTGGAAATTGATAACAAATCAAGTTCACAAGATTCATATTACACCTAGTTTTAGCATCACCAAATTAGTAATGTAAACGATAAGTGCATGGAAAAATTCCATCAATATGGGTATTTATATTCTTTTTAACTAATTTTTTTTATAGATGTCTCACATGTTTACATGTAAAGATGAACAAATCACCATTTAGAGGGAAGGGTGAAAATGCCACAAAGATTCTAGAATTTTACACATCACCCGCTTAGGCGGTTTTAATGATCACAAACACCTAATTATGTTTAAAACATTTTAATTTGATGAATTTTATTGTTTATATTTTAGAAAATTTTCTATGAAGTTACCAAAACAAATAGAGGGATAAAGATGAGCATAAATTACTTTTTTTGTTTCCCTACCTATAGCTACCAGTGACTACCTAGAGGTATTCGGATAGAACACAAGTTCTGTCTAGATTCCATCAGCTAGCTAGTGGACCACACTGGAAAGCCAATGTGATATAGAAATAACCTGGGTTTATTCTAACTACCAATAGCTGGCTAGTGACACCCAATGAATACCTATTGGTCTTTAGTAAGACTAAAAAACTAACCATTTATAGAGGGTCCACATGCCTTAATTCGACCTCCAATAGATCTCTATGACCCTCAGAGGCACCAAAACACTCCAAAAGATACTGGAGGATATAAATACCCCCCTTGGGTGCTTGGAAGGATATGGTTAACTTGGATATTACTCATTGGAATTCATTTTCACCATTTTATTTCTCCTGTGTACTCTTATCTCTCTTCCTACCATATATTATTATTGTATTATTACTGGAGGTTTGAGAGTGTGCTTCAAAGGGGTTGTGTATTGTAAGTCTCTTATTTTTTCTTTTCTTGGGTGCTCATTGCCATTGAGTGTGAGGGGGTTTATTACTCACAAAATTATGTGGGGGAGATTGGGTGATCACTACCATTGAGTGTGAGGGGGTTGGTGCACACTACCATTAAAAATGTGGGGATTTAGTTTCTATCCAAAACCACTAAAATGATAGCATTATAAATGGATTTATTGCTATAACCTATAAAAATCAACAGTCTTAATTATTGTAAATAGGTTTCTTGGATAACAATAAAGCCAATGGGTAATGAGAACTCTCAAGAAATTGAGAAGAGGATATATAAGAATCCATATTATATTATTACTAAACTCTTTTATCAATGTTTTGTTTCATTATTTTTAATTTTATATTTTTTACTCACTTTAACTCTTATATTTTAGTTGATTACTTTATTTACTTTAATTTCATATAGATTAGTTTTAATTTATAATAATTTTTTAAAAGCCTATCCACCCCCTCTTTCCATCCATACACAAACCAAAAATTTATATCTGATCCAACCTTGATATCAAAACATTAACTTGTTTTAAGGGACAATAATTTAAGGATAGCCTCTACCTCGAATTCCCAAGGTGATCTGAACGAAAAATATATGGGAAGAGCCCTTTATTATAATGGAACTAATTACAGTTATTGGAAAAATATAATGTGTACTTTTCTTAGAAGCATAAGATATCCAGTTGGGAAAATAGTTATTCATGGATATACCCCCACCAAAGACTCAGAGAACAAATGGACTCTTGATGATATAATGAATTTTGAACTTGATGGAAAAACCATGAATGCTCTACATTGTGGGTTAAATAGGAATGAATTTAATAGATTTTACATGTGTAAAAATGCTCATCAATTTTCTAAATTATTAGAAGTTACACATGAAGTCACTAATAAAGTAAAGGATAATAGGCTTAATATATACCGATAAGATTTTGAAATCTTTAGTATGCATCATAATGTGTTTATAATTGAAATTTTTACCTGTTTCACTGATATTTATAATGTAAGGAAGTATTTAAGTGACGATATTACAATGAATATACTTATGAACAAGATCATTTGGGCATTTCCTAGTTCTTGGGAACCAAAGTGACGATAATACACGATGAAAATTAAATCAAGAATATGTCAGTTGAAGAACTCATTGGATCACTCATGACCTATGAGATTATAATGAAGAGGAAAGTATAGAAGGAATCTAAATAAGTAATTGATAATAATACCATTTACTTCAATTACAACAATGATGAATTTTCTTGAAGTTATGGTGAGATTGATCATCTTTCAAAAAATATGAACAAATTATTTAAGAATAAGTCATTACAACATGATAAGAAGGAGAAACAATAAAGTAAATTAGAGATAATATGTTATAAGTGTAATAAGAAGGGTCAAATAAAACTAGAGTTCCCTAATATTAAAAAGAATATAAAAGATAAGAAGGAAATAAAGAATGCTTTCAAGGTGTTAACTTGGAGTGTTAGTGATGACTCCATCTACTCATCAGACTCAAGTGATGGAAGCCCCAAATATATCATGGAATCATTTAGGTGGGTTAAGAGGTAAATTATTCCTCTTTATCATGTTATTATATCCATTTAAATTATTAAGATATTAGATATGCAATAAAACAATGACAATAAGGATTTTATGATCTTTCCACAAAATGCAAAGATCTTAAAAATAAATACAATCTTACTGTTAATGAGAAAGATCATATTTTGATAGAAAATGATAATATAATGGAGGAAAATGAAAAGACCAAATATTTTCTTTAAAAATTTTATGAAGATCAAGAAATAATATTCAATTTTTTATTTGAGAAAAATGAAATCTTGAAAATGAATTAATTAAAGTTTAAAATAAAAAGGTTTATTTAAAAGACCAACCCAATGTTGAAAAACTAGAGAATACTATTAAAAATATTAAGGAATATATTTCCAAGTTAACCCATAGTGAGAAAATTTTGAATTTGGTTTTGGGTTCCCAATGACATGGTATAAGTACTTATGGGTTTCGTTTTTCAAATAACGCTAGAACCTCAAAAAATATTACCACTTTTGTAAAAGGGTGATCTCAAAATAAATATTGTAATTATGGCAAAAAAATCAGGCATATCATTTATGAATGTGATTGAAAAAATTATCATTATGAATGACCAAATATATTCATCATTATTAATATTTTTATTCTTTAAAATATTTTTCAAAGAAATTATGTGTTCTAGAATATCTTTTGGATAACATTTATGGACCCATATTTTGGTTACCAAAATATTTAGTCTCTTAATTATTTTATAGAAAAAATGTCTCAAGAGAAATTTTTGAGGAGTTACATGGTATATAGATATTGGGTTCTCGAGGAATATGTGTGGTGAATACAACAATTTCAACCACCTTAAGGAGTTTGATGGTGGGAATGTTACCTTTGGTGAAAACTCAAGGAGTAAGATCATCGGTATAGGTACCATTAGATTTTAAAACTCCTCTCTTATTAATGATGTTTTATATATTAATGGTTTGAAGCATAATTTTCTTAGCATTAGTCAATTGTGTGATAGTAGTTTTAAAATTTCTTTTAAAAATGAAATTTGAAAAGTTTTTTATTCCAATAGAAATCTATTATTTAACACTTCAAGGTTTCAAAATGTTTATGTCGTTGATTCAAAATCCCTTGAAATAAAAAATGTTAAATACATGGGTGCAGAAGATAGTGAGTCATGGCTATGAAATATGTGCCTTGGTCATTATGGAACACACTCACTAGTTAAACATATAAGAAACATCTAGTGCGATATTTACTAAAATTTCATTTCCAAAATGAAATTGTGTGTGAACCATGCTAACTTGATAAACAAAACAAATCATACTTTAAATTTAAAAAGTGTCAACCTTTAAGGACCTTGAACTTATACACCTAGATATTTTTAGACTAACCGAAGTTTCTAGTATATGAGGTAAATATTAATCATTTTTAATTTTTAATGATTATACAAGATTTAATTGTGTTTATTTCTTAGCATGCAAAAATGAATCTCATAATGTCTTCATTAAATTTACCAAGGAATTTGAAAATGGAAAAGGGAGTAAGACCATTTCCCTTTAGATTTATCATGTGGGAGAGTTTTAAAATAAAGTTTTTTATGATTTTTTAATTTCATAAGGTTATCACCATTATTTTTCCACTCCTATAAAACCTCAATAAAATGGGGTTTTTGAATTATGGAATTAAACTTTGAAAGAAATTGCATGAACT
The DNA here is from genome assembly GCA_963277665.1 of Viscum album. Taxonomy (NCBI): domain Eukaryota; kingdom Viridiplantae; phylum Streptophyta; class Magnoliopsida; order Santalales; family Viscaceae; genus Viscum; species Viscum album. The sequence continues at coordinate 1,256,707,820 of OY728153.1, read as the reverse complement.
ATCCTTAATAAATTCAACCCTCTCAATATTTTTGGGTTGAGGTAGTTAATATGACATGTTATACCATTAACCATGTTCTCATATGACTATTACTTAAAAATACCCCTTATGATCTTTGAAAGAGTAAATTACCCAAGGCTGGTTGTTTTAAGGTGCTTGGTTGTAAATGTTTTATTCTTAACACCAAAGATAATTTAGGTAAATTTAGCCATAGACCAGATGAAGGGATATTTTTTGGGTATTCCAACTCAATTAAATATTACATGGTTTTAAAAAAAATTATTAAGACCATTGAAGAGTCAATTCGTATCAAATTTGATTATAATTTTCCCAAAACTCATACTCAAATTGATGATGTTAAGGGAGACCTTGATAACTTGACCTTAAATGAACCTCAACCTTATGAAGAAATTGAAGTGGAAAAAGAACCTAGCCCTTTACCCAAGGCTTGTGTTAAATCTAAAGATCATCCTCTTGAAAATGTTATCAGTGATTTTCAAGCCAATACTTATAATAGGAGGTCCATTTTAAATGAAGTAGAACACAATTATTTTGTTTCACACATAGATCCTCAAAACCTTTATGATGCTATTAATGATGAAAATTGTGTTCTTTCCATGTAGGAGTAATTAAATCAATTTACCCTAAAAAATGTTTTGACACTTGTGGAAAGGCCCAATAATAATCCTATTATTGTCACTAAATGAGTCTTTAGAAATAAATTAAAAGAGCAAAGAAATATCGCCCGTAATAAGGTCTGAATTGTAGCTAAAGTCTATAATCAAGAGGAAGGAATTGATAATGGTGAGACTTTTTCCTAGGTTCCTAGGCTATAATCCATTAGGATCATGTTGGAATTAACCTCTCATTTAAATTTTATACTATTCAAATGGATATTAAAAGTGATTTTTTGAATGGTTTTATTTTCAAAAAGGTTTTTGTGGAATAACCACCTGATTTTGAGAATTATAAATTTCTGGACCATGTTTTTAAGTTAAGTAAAGCACTCTATGGTTTAAAATAATACCCCTGAGATTGGTATGAGAGGTTAAAAAAATTTATTTTAGAAAATTCTTTTAAAATGGGAAATGAATATTCAACCTTATTTTTAAATCACATTTCAAATGATCTTTTTATTGTTAAAATTTATGTCGATGATGTCATATTTTGTTCAAAAAAATAATATATTTATAATGATTTTTCCAATTTAACGAGTAAGGAATTTGAAATGACTTTTATAGGAGAACTCAAAATTTTACTTGCTTTTCAAATTTATTAAAATTTGGATGACACATTTCTTAGACAAAGAAAATACAATAATGAGATTTTAAATTGTTTTGGTATAGATCAAGAAAATAATATTAGTTCTCCAATGAGTACTTATTGTAAGCTTACTTTGGATGAAGATGGTAAACTAAAGGGCAATAATCTTTATAGAGGTATGATTGGGAGTATTCTCTATCTTACCATGGCCAGAAAACAAACATCATATTTATTGTATGCCTTTGTTTTCTCTTTCAAGATAATCCAAAGGAATCTCATTTAAAATATCTAAAAATAATCTTCAAGTATTTAAAATGAACTAAAAATCTTAGTGTAATTTATCCAAAAGGAACCTCTTTTGAACTTATAAGTTTTTTCAATGTGGATTTTGTAGGGTTACAACTATATAGGAATATAATAAGTGGGAACTAACACCTACTTGGAAAATCCCTTGGAACATGGAGTAGTAAGAAGAAAAATTCAATTGCTCTTTCTACAATCGAAGAAGAATATATTATCACAGGGAGCTATTGTGCCCAAATCATTTAGATGAAACATAATCTACTAGATTATAGCTTAAATTATGACCATTTTCCTTTTAAATGTGATAGTAAAAGTGTGATTTTATTTCTAAAAATCCAATTCAACACTCTCACACTAAACAAATTGACCTCATACACCATTTTTCTTACAGACCATTTCAAAAAAGGTGACATAATGCTAGATTTTATATTTACTAATCTTTAATTATCCAATATCTTCACTAAACTCCTTGTGGTTGATAATTTTGATTTTATTAATGGGAGTTAGGAATGATACACTTGTAATTATTTCATTTGTTTTGGGAAAACATAAGTATTTTCATTTAATTTTCTCCTTGATATTTATTGAATTACATGCTTTATTTTCAATATTAAATTACATTGATTTATCTTGAAATAATTGATCAATTTATTTATTTTTGAGTACACTGATCCATTTATATCTTTTATTTAAATATAAAATTGATTGATTGATTTGTTTCACTCTCTTAAGTGATTTTTTTAATTTTTTTGTTTAACTATTGATTTACATGTTTTGGTGGCTCCTTATACTTTTAAAAGTATGCATCAATTAAGGGGAGTCAACCCTTTTTAAATATGAAATATTCTAAGATAGAGACCTATTTTAAAATTATATTTGAGATTTTTAAAGTAAAAATATCCATCTTTAAGAAAAAGTACATGTGGTGTGTATATTTTGGTTTTCAAAAGTCTATTTTTAAATGTTGAAATATTTTAAGTTTTGAATTTTGTTTTCAAAATATTCTTTTATAGAAATCTCAATTTTATATTTCTAAATACATGATGATTTTGTCTCTATTAAATGAACATTAATGAAAGCCTTAGTAAAATTAAAAATATATTTTATTTCTTATGCATAAATCTCTTTATGAATGCATATATCTAATCCATTTGATATATCTCATAGTCAAAATGATCTTCTATGGATAGTAATATCTAAATGAACTTAATCATCACTATAGGTGAAAAGGTTTCTTTATAGTCAATACCATGAATTTTCTTGTAACCTTTTTCCTCTAGGTGTGCTTTATAAATAGAAACTATAACATATATATCATTTTTTTGTAGAAAAACTACTTAAAACCAATATGTTTTACCAATTCATATAGATTCACCAAGTTCCAAACTTGGTTAGTGTACATGAAGTCCATCTAAGATTTCATGGATTTTAACCATTTCTCATAATCATAACTCTTAATGGCCTATCTGTGATAAGTAGGTTCATCTCCTATGAATGTTACTTCATCATCATTTTCCATGAGAATCCCATATCTTTTGGGTTCCATATGAATCCTACTGTACCTTTGAGATTCTTGTTTAGCTTGAGTCAGCTCTTCTTCTACAACACTTTTGTGGAACTGGATCAACTTACATCCTAATAACACTTCATATTTGTTGGTCTTGATGTTCTCTAGGTTCAAAATTCCTCCCTCTAACTTCAATATTGATAAATTACTTCTCAATGAATGTAGAAAATTAGGTCACAAACACTTTGTTCTCAGTAGGATTATAGAAATAATATCCCTTATTTTCCTTAGGATAACCAATAAATAATCATTTTTCATATTTGGAATCAAACTTATCATAAGTAAATCATTTTATGAATGTTTTGCATCCTCAAATCCTCATATAAGAAAAACTGAGATGTTTCTCATACCATATCTCATATATTGTTTTTATGATAGCTTTAAATGGAATGCGATTTAGTAGAAATGCAGAAGTCTATAGAGAATAACCCTAGAATTAAATAGGAAAGTCACGCTAACTCATCATAGATCAAACCAAATTTAACAAGTTATGATTACTCCTTTAAAACTCATCATTCCATTGTGGTGTTCTAGGTGGAGTGAGTCGTGAAACAATTCCACAATCTCTCATATGATCTATGAATTCCAAGATCAATTATTCACAAATTTGATCTAATTAGAGAATCTTAATACTATTTTTCAATTGATTTTGTATTTCAATTTGAAACTTTTTAACTTTTTAAAAGACTCATACTTGTGTTACATCATAAACACATATCCATACTAACTAAAGTAATCGATAATGGTAATGAAGTACCTTAAACCACCACTTGTTTATGTGCTCATTGGACCACATACATCACCATGTATGAGATCTTATAATCCATTGGTCATTTCACCCTTTCTCCCAAAAGGTACATTTGTCATCTTTATCAATAAACAAGATTCATAATTCTCAAATGATTCATAATCGAATCAGTCTAATAATCCATCACTATACTTAACAATTGGAAAAAAATTTATTCTCCAGATCGAGAAGTAACATTTATTCAAAAAATTTTAAATGATTTCAAATATTAAATTAATATTTATTCATAAAGTAATTAATTAATTATGTGAATATATAATATATTTTTTATCTCTTGTTATTCACAAGGTAATAAATAAATAATTATTTATTAAATAAATAATTTATTTAGTCACATGAATATTAAATAATATTTATTCATCAAAATGTGAATGAAATATTTATTTGAGAATTCAATAAATGTGGAGGAGGATGAATGAACCAGATTTTGTATGGTGGTAAATATTTATTTACCAGACTGTAAAATGAGTATTTATCATTGCAGTGTTTTGTACACGTCACAAGTAAAATATTAATATTATTAATATTTATATGGAATGAGGTATATTTGGGATTAATTCATAGTTTAGGGCCATTAGGAAATTAATTGGAATTAAAATATAACCATTGGTCTATTTATAGGCTGCTATGTCAATTAGAGAATGGTTATTAGTTGTGCACAACATTCCTATCCACTTTCCTCATGATATATTCCTCTCAAGACCGAGAAGAATATGAGATATTCTTTAAAGCTTTAAGGAATGTGTATCGATCAAGGTGAACTACACAAGATGACCAATCATCCACATTAGCACCCGATGATTCATCGGTGTTGTTCGGAGATCAAAAGAGCACATGTGGATCATTGCTAGAGTAACTATTATTTGGGTCCTAGAGATGCAATGAAAATACACTGATTGGGTTTGAGATATCAACACCATTAGTAAAAAAATATATCAAGTCTGACATAACCTTTATTCTTATGCTTTAAATTAATTATATATTAATGTGAAAATACCATATCTTGGTTCGGAAAAAAAATCTTATCAATATTATTCAGAAAAATTTTCATTGGTCATGGAATTCACCTCATGTACATTGTGAATAATCCCTTTGATCTGAAAAAATTAGAAGTGATCATATGACCAATAAGAACTTTCATTACACTTGAAACCATCATTTCAAACCTAAACCCACTTTATCCAAAAAAAATTGAAAGTGAATACACTTTTTATAAGGTTGATCTCATATTTTGAGGATTCTCTTTACATGCCTAACGATAATTTTTTTTATATATGATTTGAAGTACACACATCCATCAGCAATCACTCCACTAAATGGGGCACAAACTATTGTACTAAAAAATGGAACTGTGTTTTTTTGGTGAGCAATTGAAAATAAAAAATGTTTTATATATGAAACAACATAACTGAAATTGATCCTTGTCAAATATGGCATAAATGACTTGAGAAAACCTATAGATAGTTTTATTTATTATTAAAATTATTTACCATCATAAAAATCTTAATGATCCTTGTCATATTTTTCTTTAACGACAAACAAACTCATGAAACTTTTTTGACTAGTGAGAATAAATCAACTGGTTTGTTTAATTTAATTCCTTGTGATGTGTATGATATTTTCAACATTTTATAATATTGTGGTGTTTTATATTTTTTTAACAATTTTTGGGATTACCCTAGAATATTTTCATCACATTTGATGATAAGAAAACCAGATTAATAAAATAATTAATAATTTTTGTGCAATGATCTAAACCCAATTTCATAGAAAAGTGAAACATCTTCAAAGTGGTAATGACCTTGATTTTGTTTTTTGAAATATTTTTTCAATAATAAAATCATGATTGGAACTTTATGTGTTAGTACTCGACAAAATGTACATGTTGAGTGTAAAATTCATTACATTATCAACGTGGCTTTATCAATTCAAGTTCAAGTGCATTTGACTCTATTTTTTTAAGGAAAACGTGTGATGATTGTTGTTTGAATTATCAGTTTCACTCCAACCCAAACCCATGTGGGGAAAACACCTCATGAGATTTGTAACATCCCATGTTTTGGACAAGGTTAAATTTACAAGGGAATTTTAATTTTACCATTTAGTAGGAAAGATGTTAATTAAACCAAGCCTTGATACATAATTCTGAGAGTTGGGACACTCAAATGTGTTGTTTTTATACTTAGTTTAAGGTTTGAGAGGTGTCTAGGGAGTTATATCAATTTTTGGGAGCATCGAGCTCCAAAACCTTAAAAAATGGGAGAAGCTAGCAGGGGAATATGGTTTGTCTAAAACCATGCATCTAACTAGAATAAACCATGTGGTTGATCTAGTGGAGTTGGTGGTATCACGTGGTTTGGTCCAACTGTGTGAGAGGATCCACACGGCTGTGTGGTTGCTATAGGTTCCTTGACAGAGGGGAAATGCATGGTTTGCACATAGTTTCCCAAACTATGTGCATGAATCGTGTGAGCCTCCCTATTGGGTAGTGTATCAAGCATAGTTTGCACATGGTTTGGCCAACCGTGTGGTCAAATTGTGTGCCTCATTAAATGGGGTGAAATTACAATTTCCCCTTATTTATTTTATTATTCCTCCCTCATTTTTTTCTCATCCTCCACGTGCACAAACCTATCCTTCTCAAGCTCCCCCCTCTCCTCTTCTAGGGATGGAGAGATATCCTTCATCTAGTGTTGCAATTGAGTGTCGTTGGTATCATTGGTTAGCCCTCAATAAGATCCTTACTCATATTTCTCCTTTTATTATTTCTCTCACTATCATTAATGCTATCTTTGTGCGAGGTAATTCATCCTATTTTAGGGTGTTTGTCTATTTCTTATATTTCTCTCAAACTGGACCAAATAAAGCTTTTATATTGGATGTGTGGATAATTATTGGTATAAAGGAAGGTTTTCTATAGTTTTCCCATAAAGTATCACTGTTTATAAATTGTTCCATTGTGCCGTGTGCTAGATTCTCTATGTGTAGCTCTTAAATTCTGAAATTAATTATACAAAACCTAATTCCCCAATCTTGGTGACCCTTTTATATTAAATTGGTGTTGTTTATGGTCATGTATCTCAATTTTTTAACCACCCTTATGGGCGTGTTTTTTAAATTCCATTAATTAATCAGTTTTTTTCTAATAAAACCCCTTGTTGAGGTGTGATGTCTTATAAAAAGTAAATTGGTTGATTGATTGGAATGAAGAAGGATGTGAAACTCCACTAAGTTATCCCTTAGTGATCAAGCCATATCCTAAGTGTATTTGGACAATTTATCATGGAAAAAACTTGATGAATCAAAATTACATGCGTGTTATCATAACATATCTTATACAATTGCATGTATGGTGTTATCTTCTATGGCCATTCCACTCGGCCTTAATACATTCATTCAATGCTTGGAATTCCTTAATATTTTAAAGGACCACTTAATGGATTAAATGACATGTTTATGGGAATGGACCTCTTTCATTGTCCTTATAATGGGTTATGTCATGCTTAAGTACATGGCCTTTATTAGTCCTTACTTGAAATGGTAAATGGGTATGGACCTCTATAAGTATACTTGAATTATGATGAGAAATTCTTAAGGACATGGCATTTATTTTCAATTGAACTTAAATGATTAAATTATTTATGATATGCCTTGAGCGAGACTCATGTTCCTTTTAATGGAATGACTTGGATGGTCTCATAGGTTGTTATAGATTATATGTACCTTGGGTGATACTTGGGTTTCCCTTTTTATGGAACACCAAGGACGTGATCATAGGTTAATTGAGTTGTATAACACCAGGAGTGATACTTGGTATGCCATGGATGGGCTCACCATGCAGATTCTCTATCTCCTTGTGAGTGATACCAGTTCCCTAGGGGAGACCTTGTGGATAGTATTAGTGGAAAGATTATTATACCATGCCACAAGCAACACTCAGTTCCCTATGTGAGATACTAGGTATAGGCTCAGAAGTTATTTTCTTCACACAAAGTTAGGGGTGATACATGATATTCCATTTATGGATCACCTTGGATGGACTCTTAGGATGTTGGGTCTTTATAGTACCCATAAAGAGATACTTAGGATTTCTTCTTGAATCACCTTGGATGGGCTCAAGGTTCCTCTTATTAAATTATGATGATGAATTTTATATTAAAAAAATAAGATTTCATAGCTATTATCCAAGGATGTGTTCGGAAATCCAAATTGAATGCTTGGGTTCAATCTATATCATGATATATGTTTAATAATGACTTATTATATTTACACCCATATCACATCTATACAAATTAACCCTAATTTAGATACATTATAGCTTGGGATGAAGCAGGTATGGTCATCTAGGCGTCCCTGAGGAACTTGAGATGACTTGTTTACTTTTGTTTATTTATTTATTTACCTATCATACCTACAAACTATTGTATTTTATATCGACAAACTATATTATGATTTAGAAAACATTGGTGGTGGTCTACTGAGTATATATCACACCCTACTTGGGATTCCATTGCACTGAGGTACCTGAGTAGACCTCATGTTCATAGGTCCTTAGATTATTTCTTATGTAGTGCATTGTACATGGGATCTTAGGAGCACACGACTGAGCAAGTACTCAGGATGCTCATAGAGATCACCCTCATGGATTTTTATTTATTTTCTTTATTCATGTATTATATTGCATCAAATGATTTATGTTTACTATTTTAGTTTATGTAGCCTCATATAGACATGCATGTATCATTGTATATTTGGATCTAGCCATTTTATCACTTATTATATTTATCTTCCACTGCTCTATCTTAATTTATACCACTTCCACTATCTGTTCATTTATGTCAGGTATACTTTTGTGCTACTCTAATCATGAGGGTATAGTCTCCCTACCGTACCATCTTTATACCCTCACTGGTAGTCAAAAACCTCTAACGTATGAGTATGAATGCTTGAGGTCATGTGCTAACCGGTCCAACTACTGATTTTATAGTCAATAGGATCGGGATGTTACAATATTATTCATGGTAATCCAAACTCTTTTGATCATTTGAGGGTTTTTGGATTTCCTTGATTTACATTCAAAACACCTCATGGGGATTTATGGTCATCCAACCTCATATGATTCTTTGAGGGTTTTTGGTTGTCTTTGATTTGTTTAGATAAAAAAATGAGAGGATAGAAATAGAATATTTCACTATGACAATTTGTGGGTACATGCACTCTCAATATTACAAGTAGAACCACCTATAAATTTACTCACAAAAACATGATATGTCACACACCACACATAAAGAGGAGCCATCATACTTGATTTATTAAGATAAATTATATGTCAAAACCCCATATTTTAATGGATGAATAATAACTCCATGTTGATTAATAGCACTTCACGCTAAATAATAATTCTACTCACATATCATAATTTATTCTCATTTGACATGTTGATATATAATATCTTAATTAAATAATTAATTATTTTTTTGTCATAAATCCCCATCAATTTATTATATAACCATAGTTATTAATGGAATTCCATAGCATAAGGCACAAAACCATGGATAGTCACGTCACATCATGGCCTTATCATGGCGCAAATGAGATGGAACATGAATGGAGAGCACTATTGTGAGCCAATATTTTTTTTTGATTTTTTTAGTTTTTAGCCCCATCTGAACCAGAAACACCCCCATCGATATGAACACAAACTTATATCTCCCTACCTATGATGTGAGGTATTTTGATGATGAATGTAACAACTCATGTTTTCTCAACCCATTCATTTGCGAGTTTTGGGTACCAAAGGTGCTCAAACCAGCACGAGGGAGGTTTAGTGGAGTTGGAGAAGAAATTATAGTTGCAAAGGTGTTTCATGATGTGAAATTTAATTCACAGTGTGAAGGTATGGTTCATGGGGTGGTTTGTGGATTGGATCTTAGAGGGTTGGAATTCTATTGATTCTATATCCTATGGATTCATTTCATGAATGTTCATTCATAACCTTATATGGTTGAGGTGCCTTGAATTTCTGGGGATCTTTTACTTGGGGGGTTTTTGGTGTGAATCCTTCTCATGTGGCATGAATTTTATATTGATTTAGGATTTCACAGTGTAAATTCCACAGTCAAACCCTGATTTCCTTTCTATTCAGCATTCCAATAAATTTTCATGCCCCATCAATTTGCCTCATTCTTATTCCATTCATCTCGAACACCAGGTGATCCCTAAGATATTTTGTGACATCTTCCCCCCTTTATTTTGTCTTTGATTCTCATCTTAAAGAGGTATATATTTAGTGAATCAAGGTTTATCTAGGGTTTCTCCATGCAGAATTGGTCATTTGGTTGTTTCTTCTTCACCCCATTGCATGAAATGATCAGAAAGTGTTGGCCCTAATTGAGACACACCACCTTTGTTTTTGCATTCTTATGATGATTTAGTTTTGAAATTCATATTTCATATACAAAATTAATGTGTTCAAACTACATTAATGGGTAACTCTTTACACAACCCATAATATGTGTTACTCACTCAAATATAAAATTCAAATAAATTCATACATATCTATACAAATCTCATGTATAAGGTACATGGACTATTCATTTAAAGATTTATAACTATATGAGATTGATAAAATTCACATGAGAAATCCTAGAGACACAGATAAACAACCTCCACCTTTTAGGAATAAGGCTTAAGACTCCAAGCCAGTGGGAATACTGACCTGAAGTAGCTCTACCCAGTGATACTTTACTCAAGGGAGAAACCAGTTCATAAATTTTTTAAAACCAAATATACACAAACTATTACCAACAACTAAATTCTAGCTAATAACTTCAATTACAAACTAAGGTTAGTGTAGATGGAAACTAAATCATATGGATTCATACCTAGCATGTAATGAAAGACTCTATCTCCTAGAATTAATTTATCACTTAAATGTTGCATAAATAATATTCATATTTCACGAACAATTTATTAAACATGAATATTAAATTAATTAAAAAATAAATAAAAAATTTACCTATTTTCCAAAACATGATAAATAAATATGATCTTTTCACATATCATTTAGGATAAAAAATATTATTTTTTAATGCCCAACACTTAACATTTATAAATAATTTATAAAATATATGAAATATTAACTAAATATTAAAATTTAATTAATTTTATTTTTTTTAAATTTATACATGAAATTATGTTTAGGCCAACATATTATCAAGTTTTATCCCCACACTACATTATTAGACAATGCAGTGTCATAGAGGTGCACCACATCTAACATTACATTGTCTCCCAACATAACATCAGAAATAAAACTCATACTATGTTGATGCTCAATACTGTATTAAGGAGATACCACACACTACGTTGATGCTCAATGTAGTGTTAAATACCCTGAATATAGTACTATTCTTTTTACAACCTACATTATCCCATAAAATATGTTTTACTCCACCCTTAGCATTACATTAACTACTTAACATAATGTTAAGTCCTAGTGCGATATACATTGCCAGACAAATGTATCTTAAGATCCTTATTGATACTATTATAACGTTTAACATAGTCTAAAGGAGGTGCACTTCATGTTATGTTGGCACTCAATGTAACCTTAAGTCATGAAATTAACATTATATTATAAAAAAACCTAATGTTAAGTGGGGAAATATAGTATATTTACATTATACATGTTTTTAATTAAAATAGTGGAAGAAACATGATGAAACATCGAAGAAGATGGCCCTGATACCACTAATTGGTTTTGATGGGTTTATCATATGAACATACCAGCAGAAGAAAACCTATATTTGTGGTTGATATTTACATGAAAATATCAATATAAAATATAAATGAATAAAATAAACATATGCATACCTAGATAGATAATTTAGTAGCCTCCATATCCATAAATTTTTCTTGATGATGATCACTGGAACAACAAGTGAAATCCACCTACCTTCGAGGGTGGTACACCAAAAAAAGTATCCTTGATCATATCAAGAGGATTCTTGAACATTAAAAGTGGTGCTAGCAACTTCATAGAGAAGTGATGAACGATGCTTCAAGATTGAAGGGAGATAAGATATGTATGAAACTAATAATTACTTCAACCGGTCCCAAATAAAGGGAAATCATTCCCTTTATATAGGTTGTTCCTGATGATCCTCATTCAATAACATTAATTTTCAACGCATCACATATAGTACTTCCCACTAGGTAACATTCATTTAATTCATTCAATGAACATACCATATAATTACTAATCCATCTCATCGATTATAACTAAAGGAAAATCATGTAGGTATGATGTGGAGGAAATTCCATGCTCTAGGCCTATATTATGTTGGGTAAAATATAGTGTTGGGTAGCATCATATGCATACCATACCATGTTGTCACCAATGTAATGTTGGGTTCCTATTTAAGGTTATGATGATAGTAATATAACCTTAAGTCTAGTATGAATCAAATGAATATTTTATTGAACATACAATAGGAGATCAATCGAATAATATTTTCCATGATCAATCTTGATCTCAATCAATTTATGTGATTACACTCAATTCAAATACTTTTTAATAAATTTGATTCTAAGTTCGAGCACAACTAAATTACTTGAGGTCAAATTTTCACTTGAGATCAAATATTGAAAACAAAACTAAATAAATAAATACCTTAATATATATATATATATATTAAATATTAATACTTTATTAGGATCGCGAGATATCATTTAAGGTATTTTAATACTCAAACTATGTACGTGTTAATACTCGAGTAGCTCGAGCTTGAGCTCAACTCGAAAAAAGTCAAGTCGAATTTGAGTATTATTCAACCCAAGATCAAGTAGCTTGAAAGTATCAGTATATCGTTTATGATCCTCGTTAGGATGGATGGATAGTGTATTATGTTCTTTCATGACTCTTTCAAACAAGGGACTGTGGATCTTTTTCTTCTATATTATTAGATGAACAGTTCACATCAATGGTTAAAGTGTTTAAGAGTTTCATGTTAGAATTGGTATTCTAGAATCAACCGTTTACAATTTAGATTTAAAATTTATTAAAATAGGTGAATATTAATTAAATTTATTTTTAAATATTATTCATTGTTCTGTGTGACTTTAATGTCATAATGATCTAGAGTATCTGTCTCATTAAAAAAGGCACAATAGACCCCATTATGATGAGAACATTGAAATGTCATGTAGATATTCTAAAATTTTATTATATAGTAGGATAACACTCTATGATGAGATATATATTATGATGAATTTTAGGTATGGGTTTTAACACTTAGAGTAAAAAAAAAAGAAAACTATGGTTGATAACGTATACGACATGCAATACCGAGCCTAAATGAACCATGAAATATTATTATTTAAATTTAACCATTATAAATTAGCTGTTAAATTAGTGGGTATGAATAAGATTAACTGATTTATAAAATATATATAAAGTTACTACTCTATATAAATGTATTTATAAATACTTTTTTTTAGTAATTTCATTTTATTCTATAAAAATAAGTTTTCTTCAAAAATAGTTTTTATTACTTTTTATGAGAAAATATTATTATTAATTTCTGGAAATTTTATAGATTTTATTTAATAAAAATTATATAATTTTTTAAATTAGCATATCAAAATTATCATATGGTGAAATTTTTATATTTTTTTGATTTTTTTTTGATTTTTCAATGAATAGTGAAAAATACAGATTTTTATTAAAAACTGTATTTTTTTAAAGTACTTACAAAGTCAAATTATATTTTTCATTAGTTTTAAAATTTAATTAGTTCTTTTTGATTAAAAATAATACAATTATAGTATTTTTAATGAATTTTATGCTTTAATTTGGTGTAGAAACATTTTTATACTTAAAAAGGAATTTTTCTAAAAAACTATTTTTCATTACATTTGGATTTTAATCTTAAATTAACTTATTATACTTCTATAAGGTAAATATTAAAAAATGGATTTCATATTTGGAATCAGGTGGTCTAATTTTTTTAAATCAATCCTTTTATTTTTTGTTAATATGAATAGTAATCATAATAAATAATTATCACTATAGTAACGATAAATCAGGTAATTAAGGTTAAAAATAATATGATAATGACTTAAAAATTGACCCTAAAAATTTACATTATCCTATTTTTTGAGTTTAATTCATCCATTTACATCCAAGTTTCAAAAATATGGAAACTTGGTTCCATATTTCTTTGATTTTTACCTTTATATTAATTTATGTAAAGAAAAGTAAAAAATGTCATTCACTTTGTTTTATTGTCTATAATTTTTTTACATAGGGATAAATAGAGGATATGTTTTTTTAATTGGTTATTTTAAATATAAATTATTTTTTTATCATAGTAATTTATTTCTAATTTTTAGTGACTAAATAATTACCTTAAATTCTTACATAATGCCGATACAATATTTATTTAATTAATAGAAAAATAAAATAAATGATTTTAAAAATATTAAAATCAATATAAATTGAAGAAATTATTATGTTAGAATTTTTTTGGATAAAAATAACATATTTTAGAGGTTTAAATGGATTATCTTTTAATTCAATTGTTTTCATGCTATTTTCAAAGTCAAATTAAATGAATAGTTCAAAAAACAACTTTAATGAAATTTTATAATAATTTTTTTTATTAAATGATTTTAAATTCCTAAAAAACATTTATCCATCCAAGTGGTTAGTACATGCTTAAAAATGTAAACTATGGTCAATTTATGGACCAATTTTCCTTTTATAATAACTATATTGACCCATAAAGTGTAAAAACTTCGTTATCATGATAATTGTCAAAAATGATTAGTGCAGGTTAAAACAAACAGATAAGGGTAAAAAAATATTCTAAGAGTGTAAAAATTTTATTTTATAATAGTATTTAGAATCATAATCATCCTATATTTTAATTATATTAGTTTTTATCCTTTTTTTCATGAAAATTAATTTATATTAATTTAATATTTTATGTAATTCCAAGAGTGCTCTTCCCCTCACTTATAAAAGGGAATATCATCTCATATTTTATTCACACTTAAAAATTATTTTGGTTTATCCCATACCTACCCAAATCTATTAATAACATCCTTATATATGTTATATTGGTCCTTTTTTGGGTATAATACAACCTTAGAGGGTTTAAGGTGTAAATAAAAGGAAGTTGTCTGAAGAAGGGGTATAATCTTTAACCAAATATTTTGGTTTATTTTATTCTCAAAATTAATTCAAATATTATTAAAACATGATGAAATAATATCACCCATATATTATATATACTGATATATTATTATTTTAATTTCATTTCTTACATCCATCCCCTCTTCCATCAAATGGGAAAAGAATCATCGTTCGTGCGTATGACGGACTATCGCCTCGCAAAATGATGCAATTCGTTTTCCATTACCACCTATCATGGATGGTTATAATGATGAATTTAATAAATATATATGTTATATATGATATTATTACGATTTTTGAAAGGTTAATTATTATTTACCTTTCTTCTGTCTCATCCATCAAAAATGGAAACAATGTTCATGCATAAGTATGACCCACCGTCTCCATGAACGATGTAATTTGTTTTTTATATCCATATTTTATGGATGAATATATATATATAATAAATTTATATGATATTAATATTATTTTTAACATTATTTATATTATTTAACCATGATTAATGTATAAAGATTGATACTGCTGAACCAAAAAATTCATGAAAAATGAAGCAGTTATCACCTAGAACAATGATTTTAACAAAGAATTGTTAATAAATGGGTTGTAAGATATTATAAGATTATAATATATGGTTATATATATATGATTAAATTTTTTAATACATTTATAATAAATTTATTTTTATTATAAAATAATTTCTAACATGTATGAAGAAAGACAATACTTAAGTTAAGAGATATCTCAGAACAACCCTTTTTCTTTGGGTTATGACCATTCTCTATCTAAATTTCTTTATCTATCTATTTAATATTATGAAATTATTATAAATTATGTATATATTTCTATCACATATATACCTATCTTATTATACCTTCCTTTTATGGTTTAATATATGCCTTATGTTTATTTCTCAAATGTCTTCTTTATGAAATTTACTTTGATTATGATATGAGGCAAGATTATGAAACTCATTTCTTTCCATGGGTAATTCTTATGATTATTCCTTATTATTGATTTAATTTTGTAGCAAAAATAACATAAACATGTTATGATGGGTGTACCCAAATATAACTCTAATGCATTGGGAAAATCTTTTGTCTCACGAGACGTTATGTATGGGATTAGAGAGTAAACTTAATTCATGATGGGACTTTGTCCACCATGTGATGTTGTCTTGGAAATTAACATTGAATTATGTTTATGTAATTTTTTGTGTTTTTCCACATTTAATATATTTATATTATCTTATGATACCATTTTATTTATGTTATGATACCATTTGATTATTCACGAGCCTTAATTTTTGTAACGTCCCGACCCGGCTCACCCCTGAACCGGTGGTCGGACCGGTCACCACATGACCTCAAGCGCGTATCCCCTTATGCTAGAGGCTGATGACTAATAGTGAGGGTATAAGGATAGTTAGTGGGAAGATTATACCCTATTTTTAGTGTTCAAAAATAGACAAAGTCAATAAATAGCGGAAACGGTCTAATAAATGATAAAGCAGCGGAAAGCAGATTTTATAAATCTTGTACAAAACAAATGGCCAACACCAAATTATACAGCAGATGCATGCATGATATGCTAATGATACAAAATAAAAAACAGTGAACAAAACAGCATGCTTTACATTCCAATACAGAAATAAACAAATAATGACTCAAATCCCCAAGGGCGATCTCCTCGAGCATCCTGAGCATCCGCTCGGTCCTCTACTACTATCTCCCAAGTAAATGCAAACAAAATAGTCCTGAAACCAAATATAATCTAATCAGGTACCCAGTGCAATGGCAGCCCGAGTAGGGTGTGAGATATAAATATTAGTAGGTCGGGAACCCTGGTTTCTACCCCAAATCCAGACATTTAATAAATAACTTTTAACACGTGAAGGCATGCATAAAATAAAGTAATCAGTACAAAGTAACTATAAACCCAAGTACCAGCTTCAGCCCTCAGCTGGTGTCTGAACCTGCACTATTCATTTTGTCATGCATACTCAACAATCATTACATAATCATTTATTGTTTATCAATTATTCCAATCTTAATAAATTATGAAAGTCTTGAGATTATTCCTACACCTGACATCTCCCGTATAAGTCACTCACCACGGATGTCTCTAAAGACTATTTAAGTAATCAAGTAAAGACCGAATCCAAGATTGTGCTTTGGCTTGGATAACGCATCATAAGTTATTCAATTTAATCTTTCATATACTAAGTCTGATCCCATCCACTAAAAGTGGTTCACCCAATTCATAAATAAGTTTGAACCCTTTCTCATAATCAATTCACAAATCATCATGTCACAACAACCTTCATTAACCATTAAACTCATTTCATGCACGAACAATTGGACCCACGGCCCAATGTTAATTAATGGATGTAGAACATCATGTCTAGAATCCTTGTGAGTATTTAGCGCCTCCATCCTTATCTCACAACCCATGGGTATTTGGAGAATCAGTCCCTGTCCCATAAAAGAATATTCGCTTGCAATCTAAGTGTAGAACGCCTTGTCTAGCACACTGTGAGTATTTGGAGCATCAGTACCTGCCTCACAACCCATCTATCAATCATACATATACATCTATCATTGGTGTAGAATTCCATGTATAACACCCTGTAAGTATTTAGAGCCTCAGTCCTTGTCTCACAACCCATTCATCAATCATACATATATATTTTTCATTGGTGTAGAATACCATGTCTAACACCACAAAACCAATCCGTTAATTAATTCAAAAATTAATTAACAACACAAATCACTCTTCAGATAAGTCAAAACTTAATTATCCATTCAACATATCATTAATTAATAATTAATTAACAATTAATTATTCTTAGCAGGACAACTGAATAATTAACTCAACATTTAATTATCCAAATTCTTTAACAAGTCTGAACTCGTCCACTCAAACAATGGTTTGTCCAAGACTTTAACAATATACAATCACACCATAATCATCTCAAAACATGCTTAACAAAGCCAAGATATTTAGTAACCATCTCACACAACATATCATATCTCTAAACAACTCCATCCAAGACAACTTAAGGCATGGAAAACTAATACACATCAAAAGGTACTCCTGACCAACATTCGTAACAAACTATCAATTCACAATCTTAATTTAATTCATACAAATTAATTAGTTCAACAATTAATTAATCAAACCTTATCTCTTTAAACAATCATCAATTAGTTAACCATTTACCATTTAACATGTAATAATTAATCCATCCATTAATTATTACCAGTTTCCAAATTATATTCCGAACATGTCAAATATTTGATATTCCCAATAATCTATAAAAGCCACAATATTATTCTAACTCACGACTTGATAATTAATCAAACCATTAATTACCCTATTAATCATTATTCCCATTAAAATCATTTAACTGTTTAATCATATCACTTTAACCAAATTAGCCAAACATGCTTAAACTCAACACAAGTTCAAGTCCTCACTTATCTCATGTGGGCGGAATTATTTAATAACATAAAAAGTGTCATTCATTGACATATTATAATGAAGGAAACTCACATTACTAATTTATTTAAATAAACTATAATTCTTAAATAAAGTGTTAAAGATTTGGGACCCTACCTCAAGGTTTTTCCGGAAACTATAACGAACGAAGAACCCTCAAGAGAAATAGTTTGATTCTTCAAGAACCTACCTTAGATCACTTCTCCTAGAAATACCAAGACCAAAACTTATCATACTTTTCATCTAAACACTTAGATTTACCCATAACAGGTGTAGATCTAAGAAATCGAGAGAAGTGGACATGTTGATCTAAGTATATCTAAGAAACCAAACAAGAACGAAGAAGAACATCTACCTACCTCAAGAATTCAGATTCTATTTGCCAAGATAAGCCTTCAGATCACCTCAAAAATTCTTAGGAGAGGTTTTCCAACCTTCAAGGGAGAGTAATCTTGAGTTATGGCTACTTAGGAGCTTAAACAAGCCATCTAAAGGCAAAAACGAGTGAGATCCACAATTTAAGGATCTAATTTAAGTGCCCGCACAGTTTGCTCACATGGTTAGACAAACCGTGCACTAACCGTGCATTATATACTATCTCGGAAAACACTCCTTGCACAGTTAGGCCACATTGTTAGACAAACCGTGCGCTAACCGTGTGTTAGCCACTGCCTCAAAACTTCAACTACACACGATTTGGCCGCACGGTTAGACAAACCGTGTGCCACCCGTGCGACTTCTCCTTTGCCTCAAAACTTCTATCAATGTTCTAAAAACAACATCTTTAGGGGTTCCAACACTCGGAATAAAATTCTGGAGCTCAGTTTAAAAATAACAACCCATTGATAAACCAAAAAAGAAAATTCAGAAACACTCATAATTTTAACCCGGTTCAAAAACACAGGATTCTACATTTTGTAAGATATTATGTTATGTCATTTGAATCACATGTTATGACTCATTACCATGTTTATTCTCTTATTGGGATTTATATCTCACCTATTTATTTTATATATTCTGAAGGTTATCCTATACTATTTTAGAAGCTTAAAGGGATTTAGGATCTCATTATGGAGATTAAAATTAATAAGTTTTATTTTAGTTTCATGCTGTTTTATGTACCTTGTCTTCCAAAGACACTAGGTATAATGACCCATGACTTTTACAAATATTATTATATGATTTTTAAATATAAATATCCAATAAGTACAACCCAAATACCATGAGGCCTAATGTATTTGGAAGACTAGGTTTATAATACATTGAAAGGAAACTAAAACATAACATCTTCATTTTTATTCTCCCTAGTGAGATCCTAAATTTCTTTAAGCTCTTAAAAATACATAAGATAACCTAGGGAATACATAAAAGAAAGGGATGGGATAAAAATCCTAGTAAGGGAATAAACATGATAAGGAAATAAACATGATAAGGAAACATAACGTATGATTAAAATATATAACATGATATCATAAAAGAGAAGAAACATGAGTTATCACATGGAATCATAACATAAAGAACATGGTATAATAAGATCATAGTAACATAGGAAAGTGGAAACAACATATATCATGACATAAACATGAGTCAAGGATAACTACCTAGATAATATCACATGGTGAAAAAATAACCATAATGGATTAAGTTTACTCCTTAATCCCATACATAATGTATCATGAGACCAAAAACATTATCCAATGCATTGGATAACTATCTGGGTGCACCCATAATAACATGTACATTATTATGTATTCCAAAAAAAAGGAAATCAATCATTAGGTATAAACATAAGAATTACCCATGGAAAGAAAATGGGTTGCATAATCTAGCTTCATATAATAATAAAAATATATTTATTAAATAAGTTATTTGAGAAATGATCATAAGGCATGTATTACCCCATCAAAGGAAGGAATAATGAGATAGGTATATATATAAGATACATATATATAGAATTTAAAAGCAATCCATAATATAAAAGGCTGTAATCATTGATGAAAATGTATTCAAAATTTCACATGGAATATTTTTTAAGGAAAATACTATTTTCACTTTAAAATCAATTCTTTAAATTCTAAAAATTTCCAAAATATTATTGAAAAATTTTTCTTTGAAAAAAAACCATGGAAACTTGTAAAGTATGATTCAAAACATTAAGAAGTCTTGATGGTGGTAAATTCTGTTCATTCCATATAAGTTAAAAGAAAACATTCCTTTCACACTATTGTAAAAATATCAAAAAGTACCTTATTTAGAAAACAACAGAAAGATTACTTTTAAAAAAAAAGTAAAACATGGGAAAAAATTTATTTAATAAATCATTGTATAATATTAAAAACATTCTTTAAAATATTTTAAGGAAAATATGGACATGGAAGATAAAGATTCCACATCTAAAAGAAGATACAAGATCGATATTACTTACACTTTTTTTATGTTTATTTATTCAATAAGGGAGGAAATTAAAACCAAAAATATAAACCAAATTTATGAAAAGAGGATAATAAAAGGTATTTGGTTCAAGAAAATAATTTTATATGATTCCCACTAAAGGAACCTTGAATATAATCAATCTAAAAAAGAAAGGAGATTATATCATAAAGCATTTTCTTCTTTGGTAACTTTCAAATAAAATCCCCTAGGATGAAGTAAAATGAATTGTAACTTTAAATACCTTAAATTATGAAGTATTCATGATATAATATGAAAAATGGGAAGTATATACACCATATAAAATAAATACGTGTATAACATTAAATTATTCCTTAATGAATATAAATTGATACGGAACCCCTTACAAAGATCATATCATTGAAGTGAGTATTAATCGATGAAGTGATTATATATAATAAATAAAAAAAACAAGTATAAATTAAAGATAAATAATTATAGGTCATTACACACATAATCTTGGTATAATATAGTCAATGAAGTAGAAGTATAACCCAATGAATGAAAATCGAGTCAAGAAACCCCTTACCTAGAGTTTGACTCGTCACGTACGTAATTTATATTCATAAACAATAAAATTATGTTAATTATTTACTTTATTAAGAATAATTTTAAAGTTTATTATTCATTTTATTTTATGTATTACCATGTTATATTTATTTACTTAATCAATTAAGCTCATGTCAAACGTTTTCACAATATTCAATTCCTATATCCAAAATGACTTCGATAGGTTAACTATGTAAAAAGAAGTCATTGTTCAATAATATATAGAATAATAATCATAAAATAATAATTATTTTTATTTATAAATTATACTTTTAAAACTAACCATGAAATATGGTTATGAAAAATGAACTATGTTACAATCATGGAGACAGTAGACTGTACATATGCATGAGTAACATTTCCATTTTTCAAGATGTAAAGAAGGTAAGTATTATTTTATCATTAAATAATGATAATTATATAATAAATACAATATTATTTCTTTAAATACACTTATATATACCACCCATGTGATCTGGTGATGAAAAACGAACCACATCGCTTTGTGGAGGTGGTAGTCCACACATACACACAAATGATGTTATTATTTTTTAGTGAATGGAAAGATAAGAAAATATATGATATATTAATTTTAAAAAATGATAAATATGTAATTTATATCATATATATACATTAAATTCATCATCATAAGCAACCGTAAGAGACGATGATGGAAAACAAATTACATCAATTCGTGAGTCAGTAGTCCTTCGTACACACGAATGATGGTTTCATTTTACATTTTATGGAAGAGGATATGGATGTAGGTTATGTAATTAACATAATAAAATCTCATTATATGGGATATAGTGATGTAATTATATCATCATGGTTGAATAATATTTAAATGTTGTGGAAGAAGAAATATAACAAAACGTTCGGTTAAAAACGATGCCTATTTTTCAGAAAACCTCTTTAGGTTTGCACCAAAAGTATTCCAAGAAGGATTTTATAAAAAAACATAGGACTCTAGGATGTGGTAAGGTGAGTAATAAATGTATTTTGGTAGGTATTTTCTGAACAAAAATTATTTTTAAGTATGAAGAAAAGAGGAGATTCACTTTTATAAGTGAGAAGGAGTGACACTTTTGTAAATACCTAAAACTATTCAATAATGGGAACTCACTGTTAAGAAAAGTGCCTTAAAAATTGATAAATGACTTAGTGTAGGGATTATAGGTTCTATAAAAACCTCCAAAATTAAAAAATAAATATTTTTTAAACATTTTATTCCCATTACCTTTATGGTTACTCACGTTTACCATTTTACTTTTCACCACGATAACTCATTTTTACCTAGGTAATTTATCCTTGAAGCCTAAAAATAAAAGAAGAATTATTATATAATCTGGACCCAATTATTCTAAATATTAAATAAAATTTATAAAATAAAAATCCTATGCGTGTGAAAAATGAATTTTAACACAATTGCATGTAACGTGTAACACCCCGTTTTGACCTTAACTGTGATAATACATTTTTACTATTTTTACTATTCATTATGACCAAACATTAGTTGAACTTATTATATAATATTAATTAATATGATTAAAAATATGGAATCCATTTTATCAAATTCAATTTACATAAGTGGTATAATTTAATTCCAAATTAAATCTGCAAAACATGATGAAAAATAGTTTTTTCAAGATAATGCATTTTACAACAACAAATGATCTTATATTAACTATATGAATAATAATAATCATTATATTAATTTAAATTAATATAAATTTACATATAATATATAAATTTAATTTAAATAATTCCTTAACATGGGTTATTATAATTAATTAAATCCAATACACTTTATACACTTAAAAATAGTTTGTAGAAAACCGTGTTTTAAGCATAAAAATAAACTTAAACCAAAATCATGAATATTAATGATTAAAATGAAATTAATTTCATTATTATAAATAAAATGGATTATATTTAACTTTAATATAAAATCTAAAATATAATGTTACTTTTATATTACTTTATTTAATGAAAAGAAATGATAGTGTTTGAAAAATCGGTAATTTTCATTATTCACTGAAAAATCAATCATTTCAGAAATTTTTTAAAATTTCACCCTAAGTTAATTTTAATATGCTGATTTAAAAAATGAATTTAATTTTATAAAATAAATTTTCTAAAATTTCCATAAATTTATTATAATATTTGTTCAAAAAAAAGAAATAAAAATTATTTTTGATGAAAACATATTTTTTGGAGAATAAAATGTCTATTAAAAATTGAATGATTATTTACAAATAGTTTATCGATAAATTTATATTAAGTAGGATATTTATATACATTTCATAAATTATTTAATCATATTCATACCCACTAATTTCACAGTTATTTTATAATGGTCAAATTAAAATAATAATATTTCATGGTTCACTTAGGCTCGATGTTACGTATCACATATGTTATCAAACATAGTTTTTTTAAATATCGGGGTGGTACACTAGGAATATTGATCCTTTGGTTATATTTTATGGATATTTATGTTTAAAAAAATATAATAATACATTTAAAAATCTTGGGTCGCTGTAGTTGGTATCAGAGAGAAGTTTTAGTTAACCTTTATAAACTTGGATGAGAAAACTTTAGTGAGAAACCTTAGGATAAACCTAAATATAGTAGAACATCCTAAGTTATAGTAAATAAAGGAGTGTGGTTTTCATATCTAATCAATTTATAGATAATAAAAGTATAAATTGTTTTGGAACAAATGCATCTAGGAGTAATAACCCTAAAAAGAGTTGGTCAAGTATATCTCATCCATCATACTGGTGCACGGTGAGTCTGCCCTTACTGCACACCTAGTTTGAAACTCTCAGGGGATATGCTTGGGAAAATTCAAAAAATATTTTTGAACCATTATGAAGTACTTGAATATATTATTAGGTTGGAAAACATAATAGTAAAATTACCATGGATAACCTATATTAAAGCCTAGAGAGTCATAAGTCAGAATATACTTTTCACTTATAAGTTATGAATTCTAATTTCATAAATTTCTATTTTATATGTTTTTTAGTTAAAGAATTCTCATCCCATTTTTACTTTATTTTATTCAATTACTGGAAATAGGAGTAACTGAGCCAAAAAACAATGTGATAGACAATGTGATGGTTTCCATAATGATATGCCTAACCTTATGGGAGCAGGAACTGGTGACTTCATGGTAGTTCTGGCTCAGCTGAATCGTTCTATCAATAATAACTTTAATCATATGGAACTCCCTTCTTATAAGAAATAACAATCTATAGTTGAGTATTTTATTTGATAAAGGTGTTTCTGACGCTTTCTCCGGGGCGCGCGCATCTGTCTGTGGAGGAGGACGCGTTGCTTGTAGCCCCGCATTCCCGCTTTCCAAAGGCGGGTGGCATCCGCTCCTTGTTCAGGGACGTCTGATCCTTGATCATAACCAGGATGATGGGATGTTAGTTCTTCCTTCTGTGGATTCTTCCTCAAAACTCGTCACCTAGTCCGGGTCTCCCTCATAGATTTAATAATTTGTTCGTGAAACTCTTCCCAGTGCCATGTTTCCATGGACGCCGATTAATTACACTGCTTCTGTCAGGACATTCCAAAGGGTCCGGTCAGGGCAGCAACCTTCAGTCGGGGGAGTAGTCACGTCGAGGCATCAGTAGGGTGTATGTATGCTGGGGAACTGGCGTGTCTGTCTTTTGTCCCTTTTCATGGGGATTCTCGAGGGCGTGGAAGCCCGAGGCATCCCACATCGAGCGTGGGGAATTATATTCCATAGGCATATATCTAAGGTTTTCCTCAGCTTCCTATGTTTAACACAGGTTATGCCGCAGGTTTAACGTACAACGGAGACGGTTACGCCAAAGGCATTCTATCCGAGGTTTTCCTCTGGCATCTCATGTTTATCACGAGGTAGGTCGCAAGTTTAACGTCCAACGGAGATGGGTCGGCCTGATCAAAACACTAGATGGAGTGAATCAAATCGACGAATTTCCCTTGAAGGGATGCCGATATCGGGGCCAACCCATGGGTGGCTTCCTGAATGTTGTGAAGAGGAGCGGAACGACATGATCTCGCCGGGATATGACGGTCCGGGTGAGAATCAGGGTGGATGATGGAGAGTTGAATGAAGTGGAGGGGGAATGAAATGGGACCATCGCAAGGGAGATGATGAAGTTAGGCTTGAGCCTCGAAGAGACCTCCTACATATCCCCGTGTAAGGGAATCAAAGTCCATGTAGTTCGGGATGATGCCGGTGAACCGACTTGAAGGTAGACCTTGGTCCGATGGGTGTCATCAGCGAATCGACGTGAATGTGGACCTTGGTCCGATGGACATCGTCAGCGAACTGACGTGAAGGTGGACCTTGGTCCGATGGTTGTGGGCTTGATCCTCAAGAAGGATTCCTACGTACCATGCCTTGACATGGATCAAATACCTCGTAGTTCAAATTGGAATGTGGTTTACAGTTTAACGTCATGCGGGACGGGGGTGAACCAATGTGAGTGAGGTCGGGACGACCAGGTGATGGGCTTGAACCTTATGGAGGCTTCCTACGTACTATGCCTTGACATGGATCAAAGACCACGTAGTTCAGGATGGTGTGTCGGCGAACCGACGCAAACAAGGACCTTGGTCCAGATGGTGTGGGGCTTACACACTAGGCTGCCCGGGTGTTGGTGAACTGATGCGAAGAAGGTCAGAATGACCAACGGGTGGTGGGATTGAACCTCTGAGAGGCTTCCTACGTACCATTCCATGACATGGATCACTTTCCTCGTAGTTCAAAGGGTTTCATCGGTGAACCGACGTGAAATTAGACCTAGGGGTCCACTAGTGGTAGGCTTGAACCTCGTGAAGGCTTCCTACGTACCATGCCTTGACATGGATCAAAGTCCTCGTAGTTCAGAGGGTGGGTGTCGGCAAACTGACGTGAGTAAGGGACCTTGGTCTGATGGGAGATGGGATTGAACCTCAGGGAGGCCTCCTACGTACCATGCCTTGACATGGATCAAAGTCCTCGTAGTTCGGGTGGTCACAACGGCTTGCCGTCACACTGGAATGCAGTTTAAAGTCATACTGGATGAAGGTGGAACTCGACGTGAATAAATGACAGGTGGGCTTGAACCTCATTGAGGCTTCCTATGTACCATGCCTTGACATGGATCAAATACCTCATAGTTCAAATGGGTGTGCAGTTTAATGTCATGCAGGACGAAGGCATACAGTTTAATGTCATGCCGGACGAGGGCATACAGTTTAACGTCATACTAGATGAGGGAATACAGTTTAATGTCATGCTGGAAAAGGGAATATAGTTTAACATCATGCTGGATGAGGGAATACAGTTTAACGTCATGTTGGATGAGAAAATACAGTTTAACATCATGCTGGATGAAGGAATTGCCATGGACGATGCTCACTCTAAGCCCACGTGAGTCATGCTCGGTGTGAGAAACAAGAGGCAGCAAGGACCTGACGATCACGTCGCGAAGGGTGCGTCCGTGAGAAGCAAAGACGGGCTTACGCGTTAGGCGACCCATGGTGCTGGGACTTACTCCAGGATGGAGGCCCGAAGTGCAGCAAAGCGCAGCGAGAGAGGGATTTGGGACCAATGATGGGAGGTGCCTCGTTCCCTATCGCGCCCTCCACTGACCTTGGCAGTGGGGAAATACAGAGGTGCATGGTTGCTACCTTTCGCAAGAGGGTATAGGGGGCTTACACCAAGGTGGTTTCCCTTCTCCCATGGACATACGCTACTCTAAGAAGGAGGATATCATCCCTTGTGG
The DNA here is from genome assembly GCA_963277665.1 of Viscum album. Lineage (NCBI taxonomy): Eukaryota > Viridiplantae > Streptophyta > Magnoliopsida > Santalales > Viscaceae > Viscum > Viscum album. The sequence goes on along the minus strand of OY728153.1, from coordinate 1,256,680,404 downwards.
AGGGGGTGACCTCGTCTTTCTGGATACAGGTGGCGTAAAAAATGTCCGAGCTGGGGGGACCCTGCGTGCGAAACATGGGGCCGGATCACAGTTTAACGTCATGTGTTGAGGACGAGGTGCTTGGCAGTTTAATGTCCTGCAACTCGGATGAAGTGGGTTCACTCTGCACCCCTAGGACTTACATGACCGGCACCCTCTGCTCCTTGGGGGAGGGAAGGTACCAGTAATGCCGTGGTAAAAGGGGGTCGTGGAGCGAACCATCGAGGGGTCCACCTTAGCGTGGCTATGCAAAGAAGAAATAGCCGTTAGCGTGCCTATGTGAAGAAGCATTAGGCGAAGCAATGCTATGGGTGATGTTGTCTATGGGACTTTGAAATCACATCGTGCAAACCTGGAGGGTCGCACGGGAAGAGGAATTTCCGGGCGAAGGAGTGTGCTTTGCGAAGTGGAGTGCCTTAGCCTTAGAATGGGGAAGAGGAGTGGATGGGGGGTGCTTCGCGAAGTGGAATAGTATTCACGGAGCACTGCCTCGCGAAGCAGAGGTGCCTCGTGAAGAAAGGTGCTGCGAGGCAGTGTGCTTCGCGATATGCAGCGACCCTGCCTTGGCATGGGGATCACTAGTACGAGATGGGTGTTTCGCGAAGCATAAATGGTCCGCGGCTGCCCGAGTTCCCTTGGGAATCCCCTTCCTATGTGAATTCCCTTAGGCTTCACGAAGGGCATCCCTCTTGGAAGAGGGGCTCAAAATGAGATAAGGCAAAGGCATCTGACGAAGTAAAAATACCTCTCAGATATCATGATTCCCAGGGCGAAGGGTGCTTCGCGATTCGGGAGTTGAGAAGCCAAAAGGTCGGATTGTCCATCCTCTGGGCTCAGGGGGAACCCAGTATTTATAGGCAAGGGGCACCGCGAAGCAGAACTCACGCGATGTGAAGGGGCGGCAGTTGCTTCACGGCGGGCTCGCAAACGTCAGGGCGGTCGCGGAGCGTTACCGCCTCCTGTTCTTGGAGGCGGGCTCGTTAACGTCAGGGCGTTCACAGAACGTTACTGCCTCCTATGCTTCGCGGCGGGCTCAAAAACGTCAGGGAATTCACAGATTGTTACCGCCTCCTGTGCTTCACGGCAGGATCGCGAACGTTAGGGCATTCGTGGAGCGTTACCGCCTCCTGTGCTTCGTGGCAGGCTCGCGAATGTAAGAGCATTCGCGGAGCGTTACCGCCTCCTTTGCATCACGACGGGCTCGATGCTTGGAGTGTGCTTCGCGCCAGAGCTTTGCGAGGCAGTGTGCGAGGCTTCTTTTCTGTCCCTTCTTTGCATGCCAGATTTTAGCGCCAAAAAATGCCCCCCTCAGACTTGGAGCCATGGAGGGACGAAGGGTCGAAGTCTGAGGGAAAATCTCCAAAATTATCGGTGGTTCGCGATGCGGCCTCATGAAGGGGCCCGTCGTGCGGCCAGTGGCCACGCAGTCCGGATGCGCCGCGATGCTCCGCGCAGGCGTGATGCGCCGCGAAGCTCCGGGGTCACCGCCTATAAATAGGGGGCTGACGGCTCTTTTGTCCTCTCGCGACTCTTGTCCTCTTGCGCTCTCGACTTTGCGAAGCTCCGTGTACTCTGCGTCTGCTCTTCGCGAATCGAGCTTCATGGAGAACCGCGAGTCTCCGACTCCGCGATCGCGCCAAGAAAACTTCTGTTTTGCTGGACAAAGCTAGACTCCACACCTTGGTTTTTCGGCCGAGCTTCACGAGCGATCTTCGCGAGCAAGCTTCGCGATCGGGCCTGAAGAAATTCATTTCTGTGCCGAAACCGAAAATGGCTCACCGAGAAGCTGTGTTGGGGGTGCTAGTAGACGTCGCCCGAAGGGATGAGATGACCAACTGTCTGGGCCTTGGGGAGATGGTCTGAAGCCACTCGGACCATACCTCTTTGATAGAACTGCGATCAGAGGGTCAGAAGAACTATCCGCAGTGCAAGAAACTGCCCTTGTATGGTTTCAGGCTGAGGGACGAAGTCTTCATCCCTGAGGCGAGTAGGGACGAACCAGCTTGCTGGTTTAGGAGCACGCCATGCCAACGCCAATGGTTCAGGGCGGCCGATGGTCATGCATGGGAGGATTTTACACCCGTCACCACCGACTATCTCTACAACCATGTGAAAAATATTGACGGGAAGTCACTGCAACCGGAGACATCCCCTCCTCTATACCATACCATGCTGAAGGCGGCGTTGCAGGATCCGAAGAAGGGGTGGTTCGATGAGTGGGACCTGCGCCAGGGCGGAAACTTCACCAATGACTGGGCATGAGCCTACTGGGTAGGCGCCTCATGTGAGGAGTTTGGGGTTGAGTTGAGGAGAGTGGGTTTGTATGAGGCGGCATGGGCCTCCCAATTCCACATTTACCAACCCAAACAGCTGATGCCGGATCTGCTGAGCAGATGGTCGTCTAGAACCAATACTTTTCACCTGCACCATGGGGAGGTGGGCATCAGCCTGTGGGATGTCCACCAGATTTTGAGGGTTCCGATATTGGGGGCCATGTATGATGAGTTCCTCCCCGTCATGAGTGCGTGGGAGGATACAGAGCAGATTCCACGACTGGCGTCGACATTGATGGCACTGGTCCCTGGAGTGGAGAAGGAAGCATTGAGGGATGTCCACTTTAAGAAGTGGTTCAAGCGGTTCCTGAACTTCCTGGAGAATCGTGAGTTTCCTCCGAGGCCTCGAACTTGTCTGAAGGTGTCTCAATGGGGTAAGGAGCACTCGTACTGGTGGGTCTTGGAGGACATCCAATGGAAGACTTGGGGTTTCAGTGTCATCACTGAACAACAGCCGATAGTCAGGCTGGCAGCATTCATCGCGGCCCTTATCTGCAGTTGGATTCTATCGGTGAGGGATACCAGTATGGGGGTGCGGCCCAACTCGTTTATCATGGCGTCGGTGCTGGCCATGGGGAAACGGGTCAATCTGGGGATTCCAATGCTCGCTAATCTATACAAGATGTTGTGGCATGTTAGCGAGGCCAAGAAGCCACAAAGGATATGCGGGCCCTTCCACCTTCTGTATGGGTGGATTGTGGTGCACATTAGGGGGATCTATGAGTATCCAAACCCTATCTCGCCACCGGGAACGAACTTCCATACCTCCATTCTGAATGCATCTGGGAGCTTCCCATTCAAACTAACCATGCTAATGGTGCTAAACTGGGTGTGGAGGGCGGATGAGTTTAACTTCCACCCATTCCCATTGCCGATGGGGATACTCAATGATGACGGGCAGGGAACAGAAGAGCACTAGGCTTATCTCCCGGCCTTTCGAGGTGGAGTTTTGGTGGCACGAGTGGATCGTGAGCCACTCTGTGAACCATACACCCAACATCGATTTGTGAGTCAGTTCCGGTTCCTCCAGTGGCTGACCCCGCAGGTCTACTGGGAGGTGCGTCACGAGAAGCACCCGTGTGTGATGAGGCAGTTGTGGCTCATGTTCACACTGGAAGACGGGAAAATGCGAATCACATTGCCTCCATCCACCGCCGCTTTCAGATTGGTGAGGGAGTATGCCATTAGCTGGGAGGCTGCTTATCCGGGGGAAATGCTGAAGTAGCCAACTATTCGTGTTAGTGAGGGTGGGCCTCCTCTATCCCGAGGTCGGGGTTGGAGGGAAGCAAGGGCCTCTCGCGGTGGAGGGGCTGCCGTGGCGGCGGGACCCGCACCAGCCGAGGGTGTGGCAGCAACGGTGGATCTGGTGATTCCAGAAGAGCAGGGCCATCCAGAGGGGCGGAAGCCGAGGGTATTTCATAGGATATCCACTCAGGCTCCAGGGAAGCGGCTGCGTCATATCGACATGGTAGAGGATGTCGTCTTCTCGGAGGCCTGGGACATTTGGGATGTCAATCGGAAATTCCTTAGTCTACCCGAGATATGGGCGCACTTGAATCGCCTCGGGATGGAGTTACCAGGCATAGTCCCAGTCCGGGCTGGTTTCATGGCATCTCCGGCGGAGGCAGAGCAATACTTGGACGAGCTGGAGGACTAAGTTCATTCCAGTGGTGTCCCGCGCCCAATGACAGACCGGGTGAGGGTACTGCTGGATTGGATGGTCCCCCCACAGTTTTCAGCTGCTGATCTGAGGGAGCACTTCCCCCTACCGGAATAATCAGAGGACTCCTCTCAGGAGGATGGGGCTGACGGAGGGAGCCCGTTGGAGGAGGGAGAAGTCAGAGGCCAAGACTCGGATTCTGATGATTTTGCAGAGGTTCTCGAGGTAGCATTCCAAACTTCTTTCCTCACGGTCCGTTCTCGGTCCATCACGAATTTCTCAATGATGTTTAAACCATACAGGAGGAACTTGTGAGCATGCTTCGCTCTCGCCCCTTGGCGGGTGACAATGCAGGACCTTCAGAACTCGCGCCTACGGCTGCGTCCAGTTCTGCATCTGGTGGGGCCAAAGCACCCGAGGTGGCTCCTCAGGAATCTCTAGACCTTCCAACAGTATATGGAGGGCCACGCCTCGGGGTCCCATTAACATCGACTCAAGAGTAGCACCAGGATATCGATCTCCGTAAGTTTCCTCTACTGGATTCATTGTTTTCAAATGTAGATGGTGCCAATTAACGTATGTGTCCTTTCTGGTGGTACAGTTCTTCGACTGGCATGGGCTGCTGCGACAAGGCTGGTTGGGATGTCTGGCGGTATCCCTCCTAGGGGCATGCCAGTGATGGTGGAGATAGTCCCCCCATCTCCTCGAGCTGCTACACGCACTATCACTGGCGGGACCACCAACAGGGTCGTGCCTGAGGTTATTGAAGTGGAGTCTGATGATGAGGATCAATCGGCTGACCCAAGTCCCATCACACCTACTTCGGTGCCAGATGTCGTGCCAGATTCAACACCAGATGTAGATCCTACCAAGGATTTCCTGCGGGCGTATCCTGCGTACGAGCCTGCCAATCGCGCAGACTGGGACGAAACGGCCTCCGACGAGGAGGACAACGGCATAGTCCGCCGCCGATCATGGAAGATGATCACACGCTTCATCAAGGACACCCCCTAAATGATATGGGTGAATGAAATGGACATACTTCACTCGTGGCTGCACAAAATGTGCGCTGGGGGAGTGGATGCCCAACGTCCTCATGCGCTCGTCCGAGATCTCATGGCCGAGCAGATCCGGGAATATGATCGCGGGCTCAGCGTGGGCTGGCAGTGAAGGCGACCAACATCAAGAAGATCCAGGTGGATGAAAGAGAGGTCCAAAATATGCAGACCCGGGCAGATGAGCACTCATCCTCTCTTAATGCACAATCTAAGCTGATCTCACGGTTGAAGGCCTAGCTGGCAGAGGCAGAAGAGCATATGAGGTGGGCTTCTGGAAAGATGGCTTCTGTTCAAGCTGGCGTAGAAAGGGCCAGAGCCAAGGCTGACGGACTACGCCCCACCACTGCTGAGGAGGAGTGGGAGTTGAGTAGGCGACAACAAGTCTTGGGCGCCACAAGCCAAAGGGTGGCAGAGCTGCAACATTCTTTTGACGAGGTCAACCCGTCCATGGGGGGAGTCAACCCCCAGGTATTGTAACAAATTACAAACCTTTTAATAGTACTTTCGCACTTCAATTTTTTCTTGAATACTATAGCATGCACGATTTCCACTGTTTGCATCGGTTCATTACATCCCTATAATATTGACGGGACGTCCGACGACAATTATCCAAGCTCACGTGGGTCAAGACCGATGTGAGAAATAGGAGATAGTTGCCTCATCGTCCCTCCCAACATGGGAGTGGAAAACAAGTCTCGGGCATCCGGGGTTTGGACAACCAGTATGGATTTCCGGATGGTGGGAGAGGCCTGGCTGGAGAAGGAGGTCCTTAGAACAGCTGAATTACCATTTCTTTAGCATGCTCTTATGCACAAACAATGCAATGCCAGGGGGGCTGAAATCAGTCCGAACAGATGGAAATGGGAAGTGTGGATCACGATACCCAAGATTCGAAACACTGCGGGGATGGGGTGACAATAAAGGGAAATCATTAACCGTGGTGGAGAAACGATATCCTTACTGCATTAGCCTGAAATGGGGGCAACAAATGAGGGTCGACCGTTGACCATGTTCGAAATATGGGACCAGGTCACAAATGTTGTTGGTAAATCCTTCGGGACGTTGGCCCAGGACAGTAGGCGGACCCTAGGTCGAGCATCCATACTGTTAGGGGGTCCTTCCAAACATGACCAGTCTTCCGGGACGTTGGCCCAGGATGGTAGGTGAGCCGATGCGGCATGAGACCAGGCAGTTAGGGGGTTCCTTCAGACATGAATGGGGATGAGGGTCCAAAAACGGAGTACGAAAAGTGTGGAATATGGAGTGATGGTTTTTCCGAACAGAATCCAACACTTAGTTAGTTACACCACCGTGGTGTGAGTATGCCAGATGGGACCATTGGTTTGGTCATGGATCCTTCCTTCTTTGGGACAGGGCCTCTCTAGCGAGGGGTCCGGCCAGGGGGCCGGAAAGGGGAAGGATGGGATTAATGATTCCTATGGGCTGGACCCTAGGAAAAATACTAGGGTGTCTCTACGTATCCCATGAGGATGGGAATCAAGCCATACGTAGTTCTGGAAGCGTAGTTTAACATCCTGTAGGACGATGAGAAGCCTGGCCGTGTTGGTACACATCCTGTCAAAACTACTAAGCCCACGTGAGTCATGCTCGGTGTGGGAAACAAGAAGTAGTGGTGGGACTTTCCTGACATAGAAAGGGTAGGTTAGGGTAAAGGGACGCTCGGCGAATACCGGCCCCATGATACTAACACGCCCATGTGGCGCACTTAGATGCGTGAAGAGATAGAGACGAATATGTTGGAATTCCACTTGAACATGAGGATGTGGAAATGTGTGAATCATGACACTCAAGATTTGGATCACAATGATGGCGTCGTGACGATAGAGGATAACTGTTAACCATGGCAGAAACGCAGCGTCCATATCACGTTATCCTAGAACGGGGACAAACAAATGAGGGTTGACCGTTGACCATGTTCAAAACACGGGACCATGTCTCAAATGTTGTCAAAGATCCTTAGGGACATTGGACCGAAACGATTGGAGGGCCCTTAGGTCCAACATCCATAGAGAGCCCTTAATCCTAGCATCCATGTCGTTCGAGGGTCCTTTTGGATGTGGAAGAGGATGAGGATCCAAATAGCGAGCTCACGAAGCTTGGTCATGGGACGAGGAGGAGGTACCTATGAAAATCTCACACTTCAGGCTCTTTGTCAAAACACATCTGAATAAGACAACGAGAAATATTAGATAGAGGGAGAAGAGTCCTTTCCCATAGGGAGATCTTAGTTTAGGGTCATAGAATTCGGACCAAAGGGAGAGAGGAAACATAAGAGGCACATGGTGGAGTAACTCAAACACCTGGCGTGAATGGGAATAGGGGGTGTGTACGGTGTGGTGAACAACTTGACGTGAATGAGGACATAATCCCATATCACACCGCACAACCCCCTTGGGAGAGGTTTTAGGTCAAGGGACTGAAAGTAAAAGTTAGGCTGGGCCTGCGGGGAAGTGCCAGGGCGCTCCTATGTATCTCATAAGGATGATAATCAAGCCTCACGTAGTTCTTGAAAGCGTCTTAGTTTAAGGTCTTAGAGCTTGGGCCATGAATGGGTAAGGGGAGAAAGGGACACATGGAAAGGCAGTTACAAAACCTGACGTGAATGAGGACCTAAGACCTACTTACCATGTGTTCTTTGGGGAAATGCTCGAGTCGAGGTACCGAACACGAAGGTTAGGCTGGGCCCGCGGGGAAGTGCCCAGGCGCTCCTACGTATCTCATGAGGATGAGAATCAAGCCATACATAGTTCTGTAAGGTGGAACGGTAGGGTACCCGTGCTGGAGAAAAAGAGGAGTGCGGGCGTGTCCCTTGCACTAAAAGAAGCGGAATTTGGTAAATCTTGTTTGTCCTTTAAGGCGAGTGGTTTTTTTTGTGAAGCAACAGGCCTAGGGTACCAGGACCTGGTGTCGCCACAAGAATCAAGCCGAGATAGGAATTGACAAATGGCATGGCACGTGGCCAATACCCAACGTGATGTCCTCTACAAAGAGGTCATCACAATGCAGTTCCGTTTTTCGTCATGTGGCCAGGACGATAATGTCACAGTTTAGGGTCATGTGACAGGACCAAGCATGCATTTTAACATCATGCAGCGCAGAAGTAGCAGAGTTGATTCTAGGCGGGGAATGTGTGCAGTGTCATGAAACACAATTGATGGAGACATGATCCCACATCACACTATACGCCACTCCGAGAGGGAGACCTCAGGCCGAGGGGCCTATATAGAGGTAAGAGGTGAAAAGAGGGGGGGAGAGACTAGCTCCCCAAATGGGTTGGACCCGAAGACAAGGCATCCGGGCGGTCCTACGTATCCCATGAGGATGGGAATCAAGCTGAACGTAGTTCTAGATAGATCTTAGTTTATGGTCTTAGAGATCGGACCAAGAATGGTGACAACTTCCCAAGTAAGCGCAGACGTCAACCCGATCCCTAAGCCCACGTGAGTTAAACTCAGTGTGGGAAACAAGGGGGGAATCCTTACTGCAATACTTGGGGTGTCCATCAAAGGGGAGTTTTCAGAGAGCCCCGAAGGACACCTTTGACACAGCTTGTTCCCCCAATGCGTAGACATGCACAGAGGAATAGTACCAAGAGTTCCGAGACTCTACTTGAACATGATGAGACTGGAGAAGGATGTGAATCGTGTAACCGACATTTTGGGCTTAATGGGGTTGGCATGGTGATAGAGGGAAACTGTTAACCGTGGAAGAAAAAACAATCTCCATATCGCGTTAGCCTGAGGTGGGAACAACAAACGAGCATCGACCGCTGACCATATTCGTAACGCGAGATTTTATCGATTTGTTGTCCGAAACCCTCGAGGGCTTTGGCCCGTAATGGTAGGAGAGCCCTTGGGAGTAGTATCCAGGCCATTCTTGGGGGTCCCTCCGGGTGTGAAAGATGATGGAATCCCTGATGCAGGGATACACAAAGCCTGGAAAATGGGTGCGGACGTGTCCGAGTAAAGTTTGGCATTCCAGGTAATAAACCAGAGTACCCTTAGGCACATTGGTGAACCACTGAAAAGGGGCGACGAAATAGCTCGGGAGGGAGAGGTACATGGCGTGGTCATTACAGGACCGACGTGAATGAGGACATAATCCCATACCATTCCATATACACCCCTCGTGGAGGAAGGGTAGGCCAATGAGCCAAGATGGGATGAAGATTCCCAAGATATGGGACTGGACCTGAAGCTTAGACATTCGGGTGGTCCTACGTACCCCATAAGGATGGGAATCAAGCCACACGTAGTTCTAGAAGATACCCAGGGGGCATGATACCCTAACGAGGATGTGTACGATGTGGCGAGTATCCTGACGTGAATGGGGATGTAATGCCACACCACAATGCACAATCTTGTGGGAAAGAACCTGGGCTCGGGGGCCCGGTAAGGCCAAGGGGCCGGAGGCTGGGCCTCGGTCAGGAAGGCCTGACAAGCTCGCAGTTTAACATCTTGAAGTGAGGACGAGGGTCGGGGAATAGGATTCTCTGGACAGAGGAGCTGTATGGTATGCTGAAAAAACTAACGTGAATGTGGAAATAATCCTTCACCACACCATACACTCCAGGTAAGAACTTGGGCTAGGGCCCAAAAAGGCCAAGGGGCCTGAGGCCAGGCCTCGGTGAGGGAGGCATGAGGTTGGGCCTCGGTCAGGACGACCTGACTAACTTGCAGTTTAACGTCTTGCAGCAAGGACGGGGAAAGAGATAACTATATCTCGTCCGGGGATGTGTATGGCATGGCAAGTAATCTGATGTGAATGAGGACGTAGTCTCACACCACACCGTAAAATCCCTAAGGGAACCTGAATCGACGAAAGCCATGGGGCCTGAGGTTGAGCTGCAGTCAGAAAGGCCTGACTGGCTTGCATTTTAATGTCTTACAGTAAGGACAGGGCCAAGGGGACTGAGGCTAAGCCTCGGTCAGGAAGGCCTGACTGGCCTGCAGTTTAACATCTTGTAGTAAGGATGGGGCCAAGGGGCCTGAGGCTAGGCCTCGGTCAGGAAGGACTGATTGGCTTGCAGTTTAACGTCTTGCAGTAAGGATGGGGGGAGATCTTAGTTTAAGGTCATAGAGCTCGGACCATTTTGCAGTTTATCGTCTTGCAGGACAAAGATGCAGTTTAAGGTCATGCAGGACCCTATAGTTTAAGGTCATGTCGGACCAAAAAAAAGGATGCTTAGGCAAAGTACTGCTTGAGGAACTTGGCATTGGTGGGAGGAGTTACGCGCTCACAATCCGTGGTCACCAAGGAGTATGCCCCGTTGGGGTAAACCTTATGGATGATATAAGGCCCTTCCCATTTGGGATCTAGCTTGGGCGGTTTCCTACCGGGGATCATTGGCGCTCGAAGGGCCAACACTAGGTCGCCCTGTAGAAAAGAATGAAGGCGAACCTTCTTGTTGAATGCCCTCGCTATCTTATACTGATGCCTTTCCAAATTGTGCAGGGCACGAAGCCTGTTCTCATCCAATGCTTCTAATTCATCTAGACGGATTTTGGCCACCTCATATGGTGCCTGGTGGTCATAGACTGCAGTGCGTAACGATGGCAGCTGGATCTCAATGGGTAGGACGACCTCATCCCCATACACCAGGGAATATAGGGTTACCTGGGTAGAGTTGCGAGTCGTCATCCAATAAGGCCAGAGGTCATTGGGGAGCTTGTCCGACCAACTTTTCTTATTCTGACCAACCATTTTCTGCAGAATATTAGAGAGGGTTTTGTTGAACGCCTCAATCTTCTCGTTTGCTTGTGCATGATAACGGGAGCTATGGTTCAAACGGATATTGTACTTGGCGTACAATTTTTTCAGCTCAGCCGCTCGGAAGTTGGTGCCGTTATCGGTGGGGACAGCGTGAGGGACCCCAAACCGGTGAATGATATTGGAGATCACAAAGTCGATGATGGAACAGGCCTTGACCTCTTTGAGTGGAACTGCCTCTGCCCACTTGGAGAAGAAATCTGTAGCAGTTAGGATGAACCTACACTCGCGAGCTGTCGCTGGTGGATATGGTCCCACTACATCAAGTCCCCACACCACAAACGGCCAAGAGTACCTGGTGGAGTGGAGGTGTAACACCCGAGACTTTTATGTTATATAAATCATCAAAGGAATCTTTTTCTACACAACACTTGCTTGTCTTGCTTTACACGCAATCGCGACCTTCCTCGATAGCTTGCGTCGTACGCAATACCGAGTTTCACTAAACAACAATATGCTATTAAAACCAGCCGTTATGAATAGTAATAACCACTTTTTGAAATATTATAAATTTTATTTTTCAAAATAGACTTCATTTTTGGACTGAGAATATCGAAATTAGCCTAGGGTGAAATTTTGGTATTTTTCTGAAAACTTTCAATTTTTGATGAATAGTGAAACCTCTAAGTGGTAGGTTACAAACTGAATTTTGCATAAAACTTAATTTTACCGCTTCTGTGAATGGAATTTAAAAAATCCTACAGACACGATTGATATCAGTAAGTAAAATTTGGTTCAATGAGATAAAAATAATTTTTTGGTGAATAGTAACTTTTTACTTTTTTTTACCGCGGTTAATAGTAAATAGGGTAACTAAGGGTAAATATGATATTAATATTACCCTAACACATGTCCTAATTCTATTGTACAAGTGTAATTCGACCAAAAACAAACTTAGGAATAAAATATGACCATTTAGGCCCACTTGGATTAGATTAGGACATTTATTATTAATTTATTTAAAGAAGGGTTAAAATAGTTAAAATCAAAGTTTAATAAGTAAATCATTTTTAATATGGGGTTATACATAAGATAAATTCGATTGTAAATATTCATTAGAAAGATAAAAAGATTTCCTACATGATGGTATTTTATTTGTAATTTTTAGAAATCAAATAATTTAATTTATTTATGACACAAAGATGATGCAATAATTATCTTATTAATGAAATATTGACATAATTGATAATATAAATACCAAAATAAATGTAATTTAAGACTTTTTATGAATTCCACTAATTTTCTAGGTTACTATGATATATTAGTGTTGATTTAATCAACTTGGTTCGAACATATAATTCTTTTATGACTTTCAAAAAAATCATATATCAAATAGCGTCAAAATTGACACAAAATAGTTTTTAAATCAAATATTATATTATTAATTGTTATTTTATTCCTAAAAATCTAAGGTTCGGACAAATTACTTAGATAAGGATATATATATTAATAATAAACAATTTGGGGTTCGTTTGGCATGTTATAGTAAGTGTATTAACCATATAGTGAAAGAAAACAAAAAGACATGGTAAAAGTTAAATTATTTAACTTAGAGTTAAATCTAATTGATAAGGTTAAAATAATACCCTAAACTTGTCTAAATCCTATTGGTTGATAGGATTTCGACCCATCCCCACTTTATCTTCGAAATAAGACCCTTTGGAACCATTATAAACCGATTTTGACTTTAATATAAAATAATATTTTGAGATATTCCTAAGGTGCCCCTCTCCTCCCTTATAAAAGGGCACCTCCTCCCCCTCCTCCTCACACCAATTTGAGCACTCAAGCTCGGCCAACCCCTGCCATTTTCTCCTCTCCACTTCCCTAGAATAATCCTAGAGGTACTGGTCTTCTTCAAAGACCAATCTTAGTTCCCTAAGTGGAGGATTCAAAGAGGCGTTCCAAAGAAGAGGTAATATCCATTACCGATCTTTTCAATTTCTTTCTTCTTCAACTTATTCTTCTTTAGTTGTTTCATGATAAAGTAATAACATCAGTATTAATTACATACTGATATGTTATTATAAATATGAAACAACCCTAATTCACCTTCTATCCATCCTACGGAAAAATGAAATCACCGCGCGTGCGTACGTACGAAATACCATCTCCACGCCGTGGTGTAATCTATTTTACCACCATCACTTTACAAGGATGGGTATAATGGTGTAATGAGTAACTATTTATTATTATTATAAATTAATATTGATACTGAAATAATATATATATACTCCAATACAGTTCCACGATCATAGGAACGATATCATCACTCGTGCGTACGTACGGAATACCGTCTCCACGATGTGATGCGACTCGTTCTACATGATCATCATTACATAGTAATTATATAAATGAATTGAATGAATAAATATGATATATGTTACACTAATACCATTCTGGATATAAGATATCTATAACCTTAAAAGAAGAATAAGAATGTATTCGGCAAAACACGCATAAGAACAAAAGGCAATAAAGACCCGAGTAACAAGGAACAATGAAATATTACTAACAAGAAGCTAAGAATATGACCATATATGATATCATATCAATATGTATGATTCTGGAATAAGTCAATAACATTATTTAAACCATTATACAGGAGATTCAGACACGTACAAAGCAAATCGGACCTAAGGTAAGGGAAATATCACAATCTCATTTTTATCTGAGATTGTTTATTCTTAAGTATTTACTGGGGTGTATTTTATCATCCACATCCATGTTTCATCAATATGTAATATTATTTCCATCCACCTACAATTGTTTAAATCCATTTTTACCCTTCATTGAGTTTTAGTAATATGTATGAAAGGAATCTTTTGTCGTTTTTCGTACGAGGTACTTTTTGACTTTTCCGACAAAAGTACGAAGAATGTTTTTTTAACTTATACGGCATGAATGGATTTTTAAAAAATTATTTCCAAGAAGCTTCCTTTACAAGTTTTCAAGTTTATTTTTAATCAACTTCTTTTATTTTAAAGTTGTATGACATGTTATGAAAGGAAAAATGTTTTTGAAGAAGAAAGGATATTTTCCTCAAGAATGGAGTTCAAGTGTTTTATCAAAATTATTTTCCATCTAAGATAATAAAGGGTTCTGTTTTTATCCATATTATTACATTGATTTGATCATGTTGTGATGGAATTATTTTTATGAATTCCTTTATCTTATATGAATTTATTTATGATGTCATGATGTTTCAAGAATCCCATTTTTGTTACATATGTTATGCGATGATGTATGTTTTATGATTATGTGGCACACATAAGAAAGGATTCATTATAAGATGGGTGGGACCTATATCTCCCTCCAATGCATTGGGTAAAGATTTTATATCTCATGAGATAGACATGGTTGAAATGGTAGGTTATACCGGTTCAGTGAAATAGGACTGAAACGAGGGTTACTCGATTCAGAAAGGGACTTTGTCCACTAAGATAGTCTTGGCAATGAGTCTTGACTAACAAGAAATAATTCTCTATGATTATGTGTGAATGCCACAAAGTTTCATGTTTTAAGTTATGATTATTGTGATTACATTTCACTGCCATGATTTACCCCATGTTATGAAATTATGATCTCTTTTTCAGGTTAAGATTTCCAAAAGTTATGTGCTTATGTATATGATGTGATTGATATTTCTTTTGTTTACCCTTACTGAGAATTTGAGCTCACCCTTTTATGTTTTCTTTTCCCCAGGATATAAAGAAAGGTTTTAGGTAAAAAAAAAGGAAGATCTTTATGGGAGATTTTGAAGATCTTTCACCACGATTAGAAGATTATATTCCGAGTTTCCAAAGACACTAAACTATTACGATCCTTGTGTTTGTGTTTTTTTTGTTATGTACTAAGTATTCCGAAAATGTAATGTAATGTCAATGTACGTTAAGCTTCGGGTCTCTATAGTTGGTATCAGAGGAAAGGTATAGTCAACCTTTGGAAACTAGGATGTGAAAGCCTTAGTAAGAACCCTAAGGATAAGTCTAAGCATAGAACACAATCTTAGTGTTTTAGAAATGGCCTTGAATAACCTAGGATAAGACCTTAAGCATGAAAATTTTATTCTTAAATTATGTGGTTTTCCTATTATAATTAGTGTTGCTCACACTATTCTTCTTGGTTTTAGTCAATGGCTGGAACCCGAAGAAACCGTGTTAATGCGGAATGCGATGGGCAATGCAATGATTGTCCCCCTGAGCAACCCAACGATATGGGAGCTGGAATGCAAAATCTTGTAGCCATGCTCACACAACTTTCTCAAGCTATGAATCATGTAGGACTTCCAAACGATCAAAGGAAGGAGCAACATTCTGTTGAATCCTTCATGAGGCAGCGTTCACCTTCTTTCAGTGGGTCTACTGATCCATTAGTTTCTGAACAATGGATTAGTACTACTGAAAAGATATTTTCAGTTCTTCAATGTTCTGAACATGATAAAGTCATCTTAGCAGTATATCATTTGGAAGGTGAAGCTGATCAATGGTGGAATCTTATCAAGAATACAAGGCAAAGAGATGAAATTGAGTCCATAGAATGGGATGAGTTCAAGAACTTATTTTTTAATAAGTACTTCCCTCGTATTCTCCGAACAAAGTTGGAGAAAGAGTTCCTTGAACTGAAGCAAAGGGATGATGAATCAGTTGGTACCTATGAATCAAATTTTACAAGACTTGCAAGGTACGCTTATGGTATTATTATCCAACCTGAGAGTAAGATCGATCGATTCTTTAGTGGATTAAAACCAAGTCTTCGAAGGGCGTTAGCCATAAGGGACTTTAATAGCTATGAGGAAATCGTTCGATGTGCTATCAAAGTCGAGATGGAGATTGGAGTAACCCATCAGTCATATGGGTTTGATAAGAAGAGGAAGATGGAATTCAAAGGAAAATATAAAGAGCACACTGAAAAGAAGATAAGCTTTCCCTTATGCTCAAAGTGTGGAAAGAAACATGGAGGGAGTTGTCTTAAAGGGACAAGTAAATGTTTTAAATGTGTAAAGGAAGGTCATCGGGCATTTGAATGCCGTGATAATGGGAAGAAGATGTCTAATGACGCAAACAAAGGAAGGGATACACAGAATGAACCTACTACACTTCAATGTTTCAAGTGCAAGGAGATGGGGCATTATGCCAATAAATGCCCAAATCCAAGGGTTGATGATGATGGTCGACGTCAACAAAATCTTAAGGCTAAAGACAAAGGAAAGTCACATGCAATTTCTATCAGCGATGTGGAGTACGATAACGAAGTGGTGAAAGGTACACTTACCATCCACTCTAAAGTAGCAAATGTTTTATTTGATTCTGGATCCACCCACTCTTTTATTTCTGAAAAATTTTCTAAGGGTGTCACCGTACCACCTCAACAATTAGATGTTGAGTTAGCTGTGACAACACCTAATGGAACAACAATCGCATCAAAAGTTTATAATTCTTCTCCGATCGAAGTTTGTGGGAAAGTGCTTCCTGCAAATCTTGTGATCCTTCCTTTAGTGGAATTTGATGTGATTCTTGGCATGGATTGGCTTTATCTACATGGAGCTCATATCAATTGCCAAAGAAGGGAAGTCACATTTCATATTCCAGATCAATCTATGATCGTATATCAATGCAAGGATGAACATAATCTTCCTGTGGAAATTTCTTCCATCTTATGGGTATTGATTCCACTAAATGAAGGTTATTTATCTCAAATGGTTGGTGAGAAACTCACGATTAAGAATATGCCCATTGTACGGGAGTTTGATGATGTCTTTCCGGAGGAATTACTGGGTCTTCCACCAAATCGTGAAGTTGAGTTTTCAATAGAACTCGTACCGGGTGCTTTGCCTATTTCAAAGACACCTTATAGAATGGCCCCAATTGAGTTGCAGGAATTGAAGAAGCAACTCCAAGAGAATCTTGATAAGGGATTCATACGCCCTAGTGCGTCACCTTGGGGAGCACCTGTTCTATTTGTTAAGAAGAAAGATGGATTAATGAGACTCTGCATTGATTATCGAGAACTTAACAAGATCACTATCAAGAACAAATATCCTCTCCCACGCATTGATGACTTATTTGACCAACTACGCGGAGCTCAATACTTTTCCAAGATTGATCTTCGTTCAGGGTATCATTAATTAAGGGTCAAAAGGGAGGATATAACAAAGACGGCTTTCCGTAAAAGGTATGGACACTATGAATTTATAGTGATGCCATTTGGTCTTACTAATGCCCCTGCTATCTTCATGGATCTAATGAATATAGTCTTTAGAGACTATCTTGATCAATTTGTGGTAGTCTTTATAGACGATATTCTTGTCTATTCAAAGAGCAAGGAAGAGCATGAAGATCACTTGAGAATTATATTGAAGACCCTGAGAAAGGAGAAGCTTTATGCCAAATTTACCAAGTGTGAATTTTGGCTTCAAAAAGTTGCATTTTTGGGTCACATAATCTCAAAAGAGGGGATATCTGTGGATCCAGTAAAAACAGAGGTTATCGAAAGATGGTCAAGACCAACAAAAGTAACTGATATTCGAAGTTTTCTTGGTTTGGCTGGATATTATCGACGTTTTGTAAAGGATTTTTCACGATTATCTAATCCACTCACCAAGTTGACTCGGAAAGGAGTTAAGTTTGTCTGGACAGAGGAATGTGAAGAGAATTTCAAGGAGTTGAAAAGAAGGTTATCCAGTGCACCTGTGCTCACACTGCCTTGTAGTGGAGAAAGGTTTGTGATCTACAGTGATGCATCCAAGAAGGGATTGGGGTGTGTTCTTATGCAAAATGATATGGTGATAGCTTATGCCTCACGACAGTTGAAAATCCATGAGCAAAATTACCCAACACATGATTTGGAGTTGGCTGTGGTAATCTTTGCATTAAAGATTTGGAGGCATTACCTTTATGGTGAAAGGTGTGATATTTATACTGATCATAAAAGTTTAAAGTATATTTTCACAAAAAAGGAGTTGAATATGCGTCAAAGAAGATGGTTGGATCTGATTAAGGATTATGACTGCTCAATCCATTACCACACTGGGAAAGCAAACAAGGTGGCAGATGCATTAAGTCGAAAAGACCATGCTAGTTTATCCATGATGAGGATCACAAAAGATCCAATATTTATGGATTTACAAAGGATGGATCTTGGAATTATAATGGAAGGAGAAAAATCTTATCTTTCTCAAATGAATGTTCAACCATCTATACATGCAAATATTAAGGAGGCACAGAGAGAAGATGTCGAGTTACAAAAGAAGGTGAGAAATGTTCCTGAATTCAACCTTGATTGTGATGGGATAATAAAGTTCAGGAATCGGGTTTGTGTTCCTCCCATCCCCGAATTAAAGAAGGAGCTGCTGGATGAGGCTCATAGTTCTTCATTCTCTATTCATCCTGGAAGCACGAAGATGTATAGGGACCTGAAAGAGTACTTCTGGTGGGATGGCATGAAAAGAGATGTTGCTGAATATGTCTCTCGATGCTTGGTTTGTCAACAAGTTAAATCTGAGAGACAGAAGTCTAAGGGGATGTTACAACCATTACCCATACCCGAATGGAAATGGGAAAACATCACTATGGACTTTGTCACAGGACTTCCTAAAACATCCAAAGGCAATAATGCTATCTGGGCCATAGTTCATCGTCTTACAAAGTTTGCACACTTCATTCCTATTAGAGAGGATTTATCTCTAGATCAGCTTGCCAGGATATATGTAAAGGAAGTGGTAAGATTGCATGGAGTACCACTTTCTATTATATCTGATCGGGATCCGAGATTTACCTCGAAGTTTTGGCGAAGTCTTCAGCATACTCTGGATACAGAGTTGAGTTTCAGCACTGCTTATCATCCCCAGATAGACGGTCAGTCTGAGAGAACAATTCAAACCCTAGAAGATATGTTGAGATCTTTCTCTATGGATTTCAAAGGAGGTTGGGATCAACACCTACCTTTGGTGTAATTTTCTTATAATAATAGCTTTCACTTCAGTATTCAGATGGCTCCTTATGAAGCTCTCTATGGAAAGAAATGCAGGACTCCAACTTGCTGGGATGAAGTTGGGGAAAGAAATCTATTAGGACCTGATCTCGTTGATGAAATGGCAGAAAAGGTTAGATCTATTCAACAACATATAAGAGCAGCTTAGAGTCGACAGAAAAGTTATGCCGACAACTGAAGAAAAGACCTAGAGTTTGAAGTGGGTGATAAAGTGTTCTTACGAATATCTCCCTGGAAGAGGGTTATGCGATTTGGAAAGAAGGGGAAGTTGAGCCCTAGATATATCGGTCCTTTCGAAATACTGGATCGTGTTGGGAAGGTAGCTTACCGATTGGCGCTTCCACCGAATCTCTCTCAAGTTCACGATGTGTTCCATGTATCTCTCCTGAGAAAGTACATACCAGATCCTTCACATGTACTCAGCTCAGAAGTTGTACCGCTGGAGGAAGATCTTTCTTATGAAGAACATCCGATAGAGATTCTGGATCGTAGCGAAAAAGTCCTACGAAACAAGACCACTCGATTGGTGAAAGTTTTCTGGAGGAACCACCAACTTGAAGAAGCTACATGGGAGCTTGAGGATATGATGAGGGAGAAGTATCCTCATCTGTTTGTTACAAAGTGAAGAATTTCGAGGGAGAAATTCTTTTTAAGGGGGGTAGAATGTAACACCCGAGACTTTTATGTTATATAAATCATCAAAGGAATCTTTTCTACACAACACTTGCTTGGCTTGCTTTACACGCAATCACGACCTTCCTCGATAGCTTGCGTCGTATGCAATACCGAGTTTCACTAAACAACAACATGCTATTAAAACTAGCCGTTATGAATAGTAATAACCACTTTTTGAAATATTATAAATTTTATTTTTCAAAATGGACTTCATTTTTGGACTGAGAATATCGAAATTAGCCTAGGGTGAAATTTTGGTATTTTTCTGAAAACTTTCAATTTTTGATGAATAGTGAAACCTCTAAGTGGTAGGTTACAAACTGAATTTTGCATAAAACTTAATTTTACCGCTTCTGTGAATGGAATTTCAAAAATACGACAGACACGGTTGATATCAGTAAGTAAAATGTGGTTCAATGAGATAAAAATAATTTTTTGGTGAATAATAACTTTTTACTTTTTTTTACTGCGGTTAATAGTAAATAGGGTAACTAAGGGTAAATATGATATTAATATTACCCTAACACATGTCCTAATTCTATTGGACAAGTGTAATTCGACCAAAAACAAACTTAGGAATAAAATATGACCATTTAGGCCCACTTGGATTAGATTAGGACATTTATTATTAATTTATTTAAAGAAGGGTTAAAATAGTTAAAATCAAAGTTTAATAAGTAAATCATTTTTAATATGGGGTTATACATAAGATAAATTCGATTTTAAATATTCATTATAAAGATAAAAATATTTCCTACATGATGGTATTTTATTTGTAATTTTTAGACATCAAATAATTTAATTTATTTATGACACAAAGATGATGCAGTAATTATCTTATTAATGAAATATTGACATAATTGATAATATAAATACCAAAATAAATGTAATTTAAGACTTTTTATGAATTCCACTAATTTTCTAGGTTACTATGATATATTATTGTTGATTTAATCAACTTGGTTCGAACATATAATTCTGTTATGACTTTTACAAAAATCATATATCAAATAGTGTCAAAATTGACACAAAATAGTTTTTAAATCAAATATTATATTATTAATTGTTATTTTATTCCTAAAAATCTAAGGTTCGGAAAAATGACTTAGATAAGGATATATATATTAATAATAAACAATTTGGGGTTCGTTTGGCATGTTATAGTAAGTGTATTAACCATATAGTGAAAGAAAACAAAAAGACATGGTAAAAGTTAAATTATTTAACTTAGAGTTAAATCTAATTGATAAGGTTAAAATAATACCCTAAACTTGTCTAAATACTATTGGTTGATAGGATTTCGACCCATACCCACTTTATCTTCGAAATAAGACCCTTTGGAACCATTATAAACCGATTTTGACTTTAATATAAAATAATATTTTGAGATATTCCTAAGGTGCCCCTCTCCTCCCTTATAAAAGGGAACCTCCTCCCCCTCCTCCTCACACCAATTTGAGCACTCAAGCTGGGCCAAAACCTGACATTTTCTCCTCTCCACTTCCCTAGAATAATCCTAGAGGTCCTGGTCTTCTTCAAAGACCAATCTTAGTTCCCTAAGTGGAGGATTCAAAGAGGCGTTCCAAAGAAGAGGTAATATCCATTACCGATCTTTTCAATTTCTTTCTTCTTTAACTTCTTCTTCTTTAGTTGTTTCATGATAAAGTAATAACATTAGTATTACTTAAATACTGATATGTTATTATAAATATGAAACAACCCTAATTCACCTTCTATCCATCCTACGGAAAAATGAAATCACCGCGCGTGCGTACGTACGGAATACCGTCTCCACGCCGTGGTGTAATCTATTTTACCACCATCACTTTACAAGGATGGGTATAATGGTGTAATGAGTAACTATTTATGATTATAATAAATTAATATTGATACTGAAATAATATATATATATACTCCAATACAGTTCCACGATCATAGGAACGATATCATCACTCGTGCGTACGTACGGAATACCGTCTCCACGATGTGATGCGACTCGTTCTACATGATCATCATTACATAGTAATTATATAAATGAATTGAATGAATAAATATGATATATGTTACACTAATACCATTCTGTATATAAGGTATCTATAACCTTAAAAGAAGAATAAGAATGTATTCGGCAAAACACGCATAAGAACAAAAGGCAATAAAGACCCGAGTAACAAGTAACAATGAAATATTACTAAGAAGAAGCTAAGAATATGACCATATATGATATCATATCAATATGTATGATTCTGTAATAAGTCAATAACATTATTTAAACCATTATACAGGAGCTTCGGACACGTACAAAGCAAATCGGACCTAAGGTAAGGGAAATATCACAATCTCATTTTTATCCGAGATTGTTTATTCGTAAGTATTTACTGGGGTGTATTTTATCATCCACATCCATGTTTCATCAATATGTAATATTATTTCCATCCACCTACAATTTTTTAAATCCATTTTTACCCTTCGGTGAGTTTTAGTAATATGTATGAAAGGAATCTTTTGTCGTTTTTCGTACGAGGTACTTTTTGACTTTTCCGACAAAAGTACGAAGAATGTTTTTTTTAACTTATACGGCATGAATGGATTTTTAAAACATTATTTCCAAGAAGCTTCCTTTACAAGTTTTCAAGTTTATTTTTAATCAACTTCTTTTATTTTAAAGTTGTATGACATGTTATGAAAGGAAAAATGTTTTTGAAGAAGAAATGATATTTTCCTCAAGAATGGAGTTCAAGTGTTTTATCAAAATTATTTTCCATCTAAGATAATAAAGAGTTCTGTTTTTATCCATATTATTACATTGATTTGATCATGTTGTGATGGAATTATTTTTATGAATTCCTTTATCTTATATGAATTGATTTATGATGTCATGATGTTTCAAGAATCCCATTTTTGTTACATGTGTTATGAGATGATGTATGTTTTATGATTATGTGGCACACATAAGAAAGGATTCATTATAAGATGGGTGGGAACTATATCTCCATCCAATGCATTGGGTAAAGATTTTATATCTCATGAGATAGACATGGCTGAAATGGTAGGTTATACCGGTTTAGTGAAACAGGACTGAAACGAGGGTTACTCGATTCAGAAAGGGACTTTGTCCACTAAGATAGTCTTGGCAATGAGTCTTGACTAACAAGAAATGATTCTCTATGATTATGTGTTAATTCCACAAAGTTTCATGTTTTAAGTTATGATTATTGTGATTACATTTCACTGCCATGATTTACCCCATTTTATGAAATTATGATCTCTTTTGCAGGTTAAGATTTCCAAAAGTTATGTGCTTATGTATATGATGTGATTGATATTTCTTTTGTTTACCCTTACTGAGAATTTGAGCTCACCCTTTTATGTTTTCTTTTCCCCAGGATATAAAGAAAGGTTTTAGGTAAAAAAAAGGAAGATCTTTATGGGAGATTTTGAAGATCTTTCACCACGATTAGAAGATTATATTCCGAGTTTCCAAAGAAACTAAACTATTACGATCCTTGTGTGTGTGTTTTTTTTGTTATGTACTAAGTATTCCGCAAATGTAATGTAATGTCAATGTACGTTAAGCTTCGGGTCTCTACAAGAGGGGTTCTGGCGGCCGATGCAGGAAGTTGGCATGAACTTGGAACGCATGGCATCTCTTGGAAAACTCGATACAATCATGGATCATAGAGGGCCATAAGTACCCCAACCTTTGGATTTGATGGGACATCTTTGGCCCAGGTTGATGGGCACCACAGGAACCGACGTGTACCTCTTGTATAACCTGAGAAATCTCGACTCCTTGAATTCAACGGAGGAGAACTCCATCGAAGCTCCGCTTATAGAGGATCTGCTCAAGACTGGGACCACTCTGGAGGGTAAATTTCAGCGCGCGGCATTGGATTCTCTTGTGCTTAGCCCGGTCGTCTAGGAGGAAACCATTTTGGAGATACTTGACAAAAGGTTCCCTCCAGTCGGGAGTGGCTTCAACCACTATGTATGAAGAACCCGGGACCCCTGATGTAGAGGGCCCGGTGGTGAGATGACTTACCCTTAGGCCATCATTGTCCTCTTGGGTGATGGGGGCAATGACTCTCTGGTGTGCCACATGTATGATCAAATCTTTTTTCTCGGGTTCCGCGAGCGACGTAGCTAAGCCGGACAAAACGTCAGCTCGACTGTTCTGTGACCGAGGGACATGGGTGACCTCTGGCCAAGAGGGGAACTGGGCCATTAGGCAGAGGGTGCACTCCAGCAATGGCACATGCTCCGGCTTCCTAATGACATAATCACCATTGACCTGCTTGATTACCAACTCAGAATATCCTTTCACATGTAGATGGGGTACGTCGATCTCAAGGGACAACTTGAGGCCGGTGATGAGAGCCTGGTACTCTGCCTCGTTATTGGTACAACCTTATGAAAACAGGAACGAGTATGGTAAGACAGATTGCACTGGGGTAATGAAGACGATACCCAGGCCCATTCTGTTGAGCTTAGGATCGTTAAGCCTCCTACCAGTGGGGATCCGGGATGCACCGTCGAAGTGCATTTGCCAACATGGGACGACACGATCGACTGAGAGGATCGTCTGATCAGGAAAATCCAAGTCCAGGGATTGATCCGCGGAGGTTGGATGGGAAGCTAAGAATTCTGCCAACGCCTGTCCTTTAATGGCCTTCTGAGGTACGAACCTGATATCAAACTGCTAGAGAATCACCGCCCACCGTGCTAGTCGGCTAGTCAACATGGGGAGGTTCAGGATGTACTTCAGTGGGTCTACCCAGGAGACCAATTTCACCTTATGGTGCTGCAGGTAATTCCACAACTTCTGTATGACAAAAACAAGTGCAAGGCAGCCCTTTTCGATAGGGGAGTATCTGATCTCTGTATCGAGAAGCATGCGACTGAGATAGTAGAGGCTGTTCTCCATACCCTCGTTATTCTTCTGGGCGAGCAGTGCACCGAGGGATCGTTCCAGGGTGGTCACGTAAAGGAACAGCGGCTTTCCGGAGACGGGTGGCATCAAAACCGGAGGTTGGAGCAGATACTTTCCTCGAAGGCGGTCCGACACTCCTCATCCCATTCGTAGGCGGCACCCTTCTTCATGATCTGGGAAAAAGGGCTTACACTTTCCGTCCAGATTCACGATGAATCGATGTATATAGGCTAAGTGGCCTTGGAGACCTCGAAGTTCTCGAATATTGCTCGGGGGAGGCATTTGGCTGATGGCCTTGATCTTCTCTGGGTCGATCTCAATGCCTCAGTATCTAACAACAAAGCCAAGAAACTTCCCAGAGGTGACCCCGAAGGCACACTTTAACGGGTTCATCTTCAGGTGGCGGGAACGAAGGATACCAAACACTTTCTCAAGGTCTTTGAGATGGTCCTGGAGCTGGCGTGATTTTACCAATAGGTCATCCACGTAGCATTCCACCAGTGTCCCGAGAATCGGCCTGAATATGCGATGCATGGCTCTCTGATAAGTGGCACCTGCATTTTTCAGGTCGAAGGGAATAACCTAGTAACAAAAGGTACCATGGGGGGACCTAAAGGCAGTTGACTCCTTGTCCTCAGGGGCCATCCAGATCTGGTTGTTCCCGGAATACCCATCCATGAAAGAGAGGTCTTGGAACCCGGACGTAGCATCAATTAATAACTCGGTCACCGTGAGGGGAAAGTCATCCTTTGGGCAGTGGCGATTGAGGTTGTGGAAGTCAATGCAGACCCTGATCTGCCCATTCTTATTCCTAACCAGCACAATGTTGGCAAGCCACTTGGGGTACTAGACTTCCTTAATGAAGTTGGCCTTGATAATCTTGTCAACTTCGGCCTCAACCATAGCACCATGAGAAGGGTGCATCTTTCTAGGGGGATTCTTAAACCCGCGATGGTTTGACGGGAGGCCCAGGTGGTGAATGACTACCTAGGGATCTAGTCCTGGCATCTTGTTGTAACTCTAGGCAAACACATCATGGTGTTGATTGAGAAAGTCTACGTACCTCTGCTGCTCCTCGGGGGACATAGCTGCACTGATCAATGTGGGTCTCAGATCTGCCTCACTACCAAGGTTCACCTGTACCAGTTCATCTACCATGGTAGAAACACCTTACTCGAAGGAGGGGGGAGCATCCTCCAGATCTTACTCTCCACCCATGGAGGGGTTCCCCGCAAAGGGAGCTATTTCTGAGCTATCACACCCTGACGGGCAGCTGGTGCCGACTTGGGCAGCAGTGGTCATCGTATCAGGAGACCCACTCGCCACTGAGACCACATCAATGAAGGTAGTAGATCCTATCCCATCTGGCCTTCGGCCCAAGGGGCCACGTTTGATGACATCAAAGCAGTGGTGATGCGTCGGTCTGAGTCAGTTGATTCCAGCCCGGCGGAAGAGACACGTATGATGTACTGCCATTGTCATAATCTTGACATTCCGATACCGCACAGGGGTAGAAGGCTCCGGGATCACCTGATCCTGGTTGGTGTAGGAGTACGAGGTGATTTTCCGTCGTCTCTTGGACACAGGAACACGTCTTCCTTGCGTACCCGAAACAACGAAACACTGCCCCATGTCCGGGGTCGTGGCCTCCAATCGATGGATCAGGAAAATTTAGGCGTCATCCAGGCCTACCCATGGATCACTTGTGACCAGGACGAGTTCATCCTCACTTACTAGAATTTTCTTATCCTTACTATTGTAATAATCGACGTCCAGATAGTGGGCTTCACAAGAGGCTAAAGGAGACGCATCTCCTTGGAGTACGCCTACTCGACCATTGAGGGAGTATTTGAGGCATTAGTGATACGATGAAGGGACCGCTGCGTGCAGATGGAGCCATGACCTACCCATCAATGCGTTGTAGGCGGTGTCCTGAGAGAAAACTATGAACTCGGTTCTGGCAATTAGGCCACCGAACTGGGTCTTTAGGTAGATCTTTCCTACTGGGGATTGCTCGGTCCTGTCGTACCCCTGGATTCTGAGGTCAGAGGGCGTCAAATCATCTTCAGACAGACCCAGCTTTCGTAGTGTCCGAGTCGGGATTAGGTTGATCCCGGAACCCGTGTCAACGAGGCAACGACATACTTCCACGCCATGGAAGTGGCCAATGATGTATAGTGGGTGAATATGCCCCTGTATGGGAGGGTCCTCATCTTCACCGAAGAATGAGATAACTTCCTGGCATTCGACGTTCTCAATTTTCTTAGTGTTGAAGGCTTCCGCAACTGCTACCTCCATCTCAAACTGAAGGGGGCTCCTTAGGGCCTCGACAAGTGCTTTGCACATTTCAGACGATAGGCGAAGGGCCTCAAGGATAGAAAGCCTTGCTGGAATGCCGGCCAGGTGCTTCAAGACATCATACTTTCGTGCCAAGTGCGAACCTCTGCTTACAGGAGGTCGTTCGGCAGTTGGAGGCATAGCGGGTCCTACCGGTTGAACCGGCGGTTGGCTAGTGCTGGGTACATGCTGCTGACTACTAGTTGAAGCCTGGAGAGTAGTCGACGGACTAGGATCAGAAAGTGGAGACTGTCTTGTAGCCGGTCAAGACTGACTGTGATACGAACGAGGAAACTCTTCCTGATCTAGTAGCACAAACGGCGGTGGAGGTAGAGCTGAGGGCGTCAGATGGGGTTGCGCATGCTAAGCTCTGTGCTGAGCCTACTGTCTGGTCTCAGTATCATGCATGACCTGGCCGAAAGTGCCCACTAACGTGCCTCGACGACCGGCATGGTTGTGGTTTCGCTGACGTTGACGTCGGCTGGGGACGTTGGGGAGGCTCGTCTGGCGTTCCCCTTCATCGGGAGTCATAAAGGGCTTTACCAGCTCCACGGTGTTAACCGAAGCGTACCCCTGGCTGTCGCTCGACGAGTCATCCACTACCAGGAGGATTTTTGGGGGAATCCCCATTTCAGGGGGTATAAAGTTTCCAAGAGTGTGGGATGCCGATGGCAGTGGTGAAGCGCGTTGCTTCTTCTTGCGTCGTCGTTGCTTGCCCTTTTGGGAAGAGGTTGGCTGTGAAGACAATGCAGAGGTGCTGGATACTTCCCCCGAAGGCTCCGGCTGATTCAGGAATGCCCGAATGATACCATGGGAACGAACTATGGTTTTTTAAGCCATCCAGTCATCGTATCTCTGGGACCCACGACTAGGAACCTGCTGACACTCGCCTTTGCTGTCACTACCGATCTCTGACCCTGCAAAGACACCCGCTACTTGTGTTGGTGTCGGGCCCAACCTGACTATGTTGTTGTTGACCTAGTCTTGAAGCCAGTCTTTAAACACATAGCATTACTTGAGGGTGTTCCACAGAATCCGATGATAAGGACATTAGTTGGGGTGATCGGTGAGATTTGCCTCTACCGGCCTTCTGCACTCGGGTAGGCGCACAATCCCTTGCTTTAGAGCACTTTGGAAGTAGCCATGGGCCTGATTTTCATGGAACGAATAAATATGGTGCCTTATTTCCGAATAGGGGGCCCTGGGTCCCTAGCCCTGACGAGGGGAAGGAGGGGCCTGCCAAGGAGGCAGTGCCTGATTGTCTCGCCTAGGTGGTGGTGGCGCATTGCGTGGGGGAACCTGTCGATTCTGAGGCGGTCGCTGCTGGGCAGGAGCCTGTGCTTGAGGTGGAGGACCTCTGCGGGGTTGTGGGGACGGTGCCGCTGGCAGTAATTCCAACTTCCTTGGGGCTTCTATTTGGGCCACCGCGGCGGGTTCGCCTCTGGCAGCCCTCCTGGCCGGGATCACAGGGGGCAACAAACGTGCCTGACTAGCCTGTTGTAGAGCCTCCTCGAGGCACTGAGCCTTATCTGAGAAATCCCGAAACCCTCTAGGGTATTTCTGGGTGATCAGGGAAGGAACTAGCTCCGTTTTAATGTTCCCTACACACATCGTCAATAATTGCTCCTGAGTCAGTGGCATGTCGAGGGAGTATGTAAGTCCCTTCCACTGGGCAATGAAGTCCACGACTCGCTCATCAGGCCTTTGTTTGCACTTGAAGAGGTCTGCAATGCTGGTATTTCACATGGTGGAGCTGAATTGGTATAGGAACTGTCAAAAGAGATCCTCCCAACCAGTCACCGATCCGATAGGGAGCTGGCTGTACCAGACGAATGCGGGTCCCTCCAATGTTTGCACGAAACATCGGAGCTTTTCGGCTTCTTGCTGGGCCGGAGTCCCCAGCATGGGGCCACACCTGGAAGAAAAGTGAGCCAAGTGCTGCGGAGGGTCCCCTGTCCCGTTGAAGGGCGAGAAAGTGGGGTTCCCAAACTCGGGGGTGTGGGCATATCATCCACCCATGCGGGATATGGCTTGCCATCCAGTGGGACCGCCACCTTCCGCGTTTCCAACGCTTCGAGGCGGGCGATGAGTGCCACTATAAGATCATCCAGGTGGGGGTCCCTGTCTTGACGGGGATCCCTAATCACAAGTGTGTTTCCAGGTTCTTCGACACGGTAGATGGATTCGGCGGCTCATGGATCGACTGGCGGAACGACCTGTGGGGTGACTGGGGGAACCCGGGCTGGATTCTTTAGATTGCCCCGTCGTTCAGGAGGGTTTGGCGAGATGTATCGCCCCCTCTTGCCATAAGTTTCGGCTTCTGTCCGTTCTGCGAAGTAGCATGATCAGGGTTTCCCGGAGGTGTCTCACCGGGGGGAAATTGTTCCTGCCCCTACTTCCTCGGCTTGGGATTACCATAGTCAAGTCGCCGCTCTACAGCGCGCTCGACCAAGAGTTCGTCAACCAGCCTCTTCTGCTCAGAAAGATGCTGGCGTAACGCGACCTTCTCAGGATCTTCATCTGTCTTCTGTACAGAGGCGGACGGGTCGGAGTGCTTGACAGTTCCGACGTGCTCCTTACCCTTACCGGCATTTCGACTGAGTACCAGCGACTCAGTGGGTACAGGGAGGCCTAGAAGGTTCCTCTGCTGACGGGTAACCCTCCCTGATGGGTCCAGTAGTGGTGGTATGCCCTCGGGGGGTAAGTCTCCATCGAAAAATTCAAGCTCTTCTTCCTTCTCCACTACGTAAGCCATGTGGACCGCGACCCCTCTCGAGGGCATGTACTCAATGTCGCATAACGAATCGGGATTCTGTTATATAGGGCTGAAGAGGAGAGAAACATAGTGTCCCCATCCACGGACTTGAACATGGGGGGTAGCTTCCCTGATGACTCTGCGGAGTACTTTGAAACTCTGAACACATTTCCATTGAAGGGTGCTCTGATGGCCTGGTGACTCAGGGTGCTGGGCCATAGGGAGTGTGGCCAAATCGATCAGGCGGCATTGCTCGCCGATTTCTTCAAAGTGCTCTCGACTTTTGGGGTACATCACCCGCTCGTAACTAAGGCGAAAGTGTGTCACCCATAGGGTTCGGAAAAAGCACCCACTTCCTCTGGGGTAAGGGACTCTGGTATATGAAAGTTCGGCACCGCCGTCGGCCAGAACTTCTCTGGGAAGTGATCCGCTGCGAGAATGCTTCAGAATCTCCTGGGTTCGGACTCGGGGTATGGCCTTGTATTGCCCCACTCATCAACCAGGGGCGGCTGAGGGACCGGTAGCGGTACCGAGTTGGACCGCTAGAACAGTAAACTTGGCGGTGGAGAATACGGTGAACGAGCTGACTGGCCGCCAAACTTCAGGCCATCCTCTGAAGAGTGAGTTGACCTGACCACAATATCACGATACGATGGGATGATAGCCACAACTTCTGGCACGGGAGTTGCGGCCACCGGCTATGGGTTACATCGTTTCTCTATCATCGTTGTTCCCCAAAATATCTCCCCGTGATCTCTGGTAAAGGTAGATGGTGCTTCTGGTGACGACGGTGGTGATTGCGCAGTCGGGACCTGCGGCATTTCCACAATTTCTTCCTCCTAGATGTACATGCGGAGGGAGGTGGGAATCCGGTGGACCTCGCATTCTGGGAGAATGAGGCTGACGTGCCTGGTCCCTACCCCAGTTCTTGACATGGAGGAGCGAGGAGAAGGTTCCATCACTGAGCCGCATTCCGCTTCAGAGTCCGAGAAACGGGCAGGTCTGATCTCCACCCGGGCCTTCCCAAGACTTTTCTTGTGGCGGCGACGACCCGCTCTCCTGCCCCTAGATGGATTTTCGGGACAAGGTTGATCCTCAACATGTTGTCTCGGGGCGGCGCTAATTCCATGGCAGAGAGGGATCCCGTTTGAGATAACCGGGGTGCGAGGAGAACCAGGGAAAATGTCGAAGGGCACACAGGGAAGGCCTCCATGGACAGTACCCACGTGGGCGGAGCAAGGCTGACCTTCACTCCTCGAGTTGCTAGGGAGAGGAGGACCTTCGCCAGTTGCAGAGAGGATGTAGGGAGGAATTCCATGTTGGAGAGGGACCGGATGGGTAGTGCCTTCATATCGACGGTCTAGGGCAGGAGGAGGGTCTCTATACCCTATATAGTGGGCGCGGGAGAGGTCTCCGTGCCGAGCGTCACTACCGAGGGGCAGGTCTTTCTTCGTGATGGGGGTAGCACGAGGCATGTCTCCATGAGGAGCTTCAGAGTGGGGGAGGCCCACGCTCTGAAGAATAGTGGTACGGGGAGGCCCTCCATACGGGGTGACATTACCACGAATTTATTTGGGGTGATCACCACTCAGGCCTGTAACCCCGAGAGCCAACCCGACCTGTTCATGGGGCGGTTGGAGCCTCAGTCCTGGTCGGGTGAAGGAGTGACCCTGCTCAGTGTATATAGGGACTCCATGCTGCACGTCGGCGGTGGATCGGGCCACAGTAGTTGTTGACATCGATTCACATTGACAAGCGTCCTCAGCTCAGTCCTGGCACTAACGTCGGGTCAGACGGGATGGCGCAGGTGGTGCAGGGGCGTAGCCTACCTGCTCTTCTGGCGAAGCCGGTCGGCGGTGCTGATGCATCCGAGTGGGAGCCCTTGCTTGGAGCCCCTGACTTGGGACTCTGAGCGGGATGAGCCAGACATCACCCGCCTCATCAGCGTAAGGTGAGAAGTCGTCAAGGAGTTCTGGGGATAGGATCCCAAAACGATTGAACGTTGGGGTGGGGAGCAGGGGCTCCCCGCGCGGCCTTTGAGGGCGGCGTTGATGGAGGGGCCTGGATGCCTCTAGGTCTAGACGAGCCATATCCCGAGTTGGGATGACCCCTTCCTCCTCGTACCTGCGTACAAGGTTGTTGATCACCCTTCACTGGATGATCTCTGACGGGGAGAGGGGACGTGGGCGCCCCATATTCACGGATGTAGAGGTCGTCGTGGTGGCAGCGGAGCCATGCGGGGTGGCTGTGCCGGTATTTCCCCTACCCCTGCGTAGGCGAGAAGGCGGTGATCGTGTATCCATAGCAGCAACCTGTTTCCTGGGAAATAGAGAGATCAACTCATCAGCAATGCGAGGAAAAGGATTGACAACCAGTGCCCCAACGTCATTCCATTCTCCATGTCTGTAAGAAGGATCCATGCCAACACGTTGCAGAACGGAATGCCCCACGTTCTACTGCCCCAACTTCTGGTGAGTTTCACGCCAGGCCCACTATTTTCTTGGCGGGACCCGGTGCTGGATATCTGGATCCAGTGACACGTTAATCTACTGGTGTCTCGAATGCTACTAATCTCCACTTTGAGGAGAATACCTTCACGTTGGGTTCACCATTTCTGTTTCCGATGCTTTCACCGGGGCACGCGCATCCATCTGCGGAGGAGGACGCGCTGCTTGTAGACCCGCATTCTCGCTTTCCAAAGGCGGGCGACATCCTCTCCTTGTTCAGGGACGTCTGCTCCTTGATCAAAACCGGGATGATGGGATGTCGGTTCTTCCTTCTGTGGATTCCTCCTCAGAACTCATCACCTAGTCCGGCTCTCCCTCATAGATTTAATACGCTGTTCATGAAACTATTTCTAGTGCCATGTTTCCATGGACGCCGGTTAATTACACTACTTCTTTCAGGACATTCCAAAGGGTACAGTAAGGGAAGCAACCTTCAGTCGGGGGAGTATTCACGTCGAGGCATCATTAGTGTGTCTGTATGCTGGGGAACTGGCGTGTCTGTCTTTTGTCCCTTGTCATGGGGCTTCTCGAGGGCGTGGAAGCCCGAGGCATCCCACATCGAGCGCGGGGAATTATATGCCATAGGCATATATCTGAGGTTTTCCTCAGCTTCCTATGTTTAACACAGGGTATGCAGCAGGTTTAACGTCCAGCAGATACGGTTATGCCAAAGGCGTGACATCCGAGGTTTTCCTCAGGCATCTCATGTTTATCACGAGGTAGGTTGCAAGTTTAACGTCCAGTGGAGACGAGTCAGCCTGATCAAAACACTAGCTGAAGTGAATCAAATTGATGATTTTCCCTTGAAGGGATGCCGATATCAGGGCCAACCTATGGGAGGCTTCCTGAATGTTGTGAAGAGGAGCGGAACGACATGATCTCGCCGGGATATGACGGTCCAGGTGAGAATCAGGATGGATGATGGAGAGTTGATTGAAGTAGAGGGGGAATGAAATGGGACCATCGCAAGGGCGACGGTGAAGTTGGGCTTGAGCTTCGAAGAGACCTCCTACATATCCCCGTAGTAGGGAATCAAAGTCCACGTAGTTCGGGATGATGCCGATGAACCGACGTGAAGGTAGACCTTGGTCCGATGGGTGTCATCAGCGAACCGACGTGAAGGTGGACCTTGGTCCGATGGGAATCATTAGCGAACCGACGTGAAGGTTGACCTTGGTCCAATGGTGGTGGGATTGATCCTCATGAAGGATTCCAACGTACCATGCCTTGACATGGATCAAATACCTCATAGTTCAAATTGGAATGTGGTTTACAGTTTAACATCATGCGGGGCGGGGGTGAACCGACATGAGTGAGGTCGGGACGACCGGGTGATGGGATTGAACCTTATGGAGGCTTCCTACGTACCATGCCTTGACATGGATCAAAGACCACGTAGTTCAAGATGGTGTGTCGGCGAACCGATGCGAATAAGGACCCTGGTCCAGATGGTGTGGGGCTTACACACTAGGCTACCCGGGTGTTGGTGAACTGGTGCAAAGAAGGTCGGAATGACCAATGGGTGGTGGGCTTGAACCTCTGGGAGGATTCCTACATACCATGCCTTGACATGGATCAAAGTCCTCATAGTTCAAAGGGTTTCATCGGTGAACTGATGTGAAAGTAGATCCAGGGGTCCACTAGTGGTGGGATTGAACCTCGTGAAGGCTTCCTATGTACCATGCCTTGACATGGATCAAAGTCCTCATAGTTCGGAGGGTGGGTGTCGGCGAACTGACGTGAGGAAGGGACCTTGTTCCGATGGGACATGGGCTTGAACCTCAGGGAGGCCTCCTACGTACCATGCCTTGTCATGGATCAAAGTCCTTATAGTTCGGGTGGTCACAACGGCTTTCCGTCAGACTGGAATGAAGTTTAAAGTCATACTGGACGAAGGTGGAACTCGATGTGAATAAATGACGGGTGGGATTGAACCTCGTGGAGGCTTCCTACGTACCATGCCTTGACATGGATCAAAGACCTCATAGTTCAAATGGGTGTGTAGTTTAATGTCATGTAGGACGAAGGCATACAGTTTAACGTCATGCTGGATGAGGGCATACAATTTAACATCATGCTGGACGAGGGAATATAGTTTAACATCATGCTGGACGAGGG
The DNA here is from genome assembly GCA_963277665.1 of Viscum album. NCBI lineage: Eukaryota > Viridiplantae > Streptophyta > Magnoliopsida > Santalales > Viscaceae > Viscum > Viscum album. Next base: position 1,256,646,210 of record OY728153.1, on the reverse strand, counting down.
AATACAGTTTAACATCATGCTGGACGAGGGAATATAGTTTAACGTCATGCTGGATGAGGGAATACAGTTTAACGTCATGCTGGACGAAGGAATTTCCATGGCCGATGCTCACTCTAAGCCCACATGAGTCATGCTCGGTGTGAGAAACAAGAGGCAGCAAGGACCTGCCGATCACATCGCGAAGGGTGCGTCCGTGAGAAGCAAAGAGGGGCTTACGCGTTAGGCGGCCCATGGTGCTGGGACTTACTCCAGGATGGAGGCCCGAAGTGCGGCAAAGTGCATCGAGAGAGGGATTTGGAACCAATGATGGGAGGTGCCTCATTCCCTATCGCGCCCTCCACTGACCTTGGCAGTGGGGAAATATGGAGGTTCATGGGTGCTACCTTCCGCAAGAGGGGATAGGGGGATTACACCAAGGTGGTTTCCCTTCTCCCATGGACATACGCTACTCCGAGAAGGAGGATATCATCCCTTGTGGAGGGGGTGACCTCGTCTCTGTGGAGATGAGTGGCGTAAAAAATGTCCGAGCTGGGGGGACCCTGCGTACGAAGCACGGGGCCAGATCATAGTTTAACATCATGTGTTGAGGATGAGGTGCTTGGCAGTTTAACGTCCTACAGCTCGGACGAAGTGGGTTCACTCTGAACCCCTAGGAATTACATGACCGACACCCTCTGCTCCTTGGGGGAGGGAAGGTACCAGTAAGGCCGTGGTAAAAGGGGGTCGCGGAGCGAACCATCGAGGGGTCCACATTAACGTGGATATGCGAAGAAGTAATAGCCGTTAGCGTGACTATGAAAAGAATCATTAGGCGAAGCAACGCTATGGGTGATGTTGTCTGTGGGACTTTGAAATCACATTGTACAAACTTGGAGGGTCGTATAGGAAGAGGAATTTCCAGGCGAAGGAGTGTGCTTCGCGAAGTGGTGTGCCTTGGCCTTAGCATGGGGCAGAGGTGTGGATGGGGGGTGCTTCGTGAAGTGGAATAGTATTCGCGGAGCACTGCCTCGCGAAGCAGAGGTGCCTCGTGAAGCAAGGTGTTACGGGGCAGTGTGCTTCGCGATATGCAGCGACCCTGCCTTGGCATGGGGATCACTAAGAATAAATTCTCCATGGCTGCCCAGGTTCCCTTGGGAATCCCCTTCCTCCGCGAATTCCATTAGGCTTCATGAAGGGCATCCCTCTTGGAAGAGGGGCTCAAAACGAGACAAGGCAAAGTCATCTCACGAAGTAAAAATACCTCGCGGAGCTCATGATTCCCGTGGTGAAGGGTGCTTCGCGATTCAGGAGTTGAGAGGCCGAAAGGTCAGATTGTCCATCCTCCGGGCTCAGGGGGAATCCAGTATTTATAGGCAAGGGGCACCGTGAAGTAGAACTCAAACGACACGAAGGGGCGGCAGTTGCTTCACGGCGGGCTCACGAACTCCAGGGCGGTCGCGGAGCGTTACTGCCTCCTATGCTTGGCGGCGGGCTCGCGAACGTCAGGGCGTTCGCGGAACGTTACCGCCTCCTGTGCTTCGCGGAGGGCTGGTGAACGTCAGGGCGCTCGTGGAGCATTACCGCCTCCTGTGCTTCGCGGCAGACTCGCGAACTTCAGGGAGTTCGTGGAGCGTTACCACCTCCTGTGCTTTGCGGCGGGCTCGCGAACGTCAGGGCGTTCGCAGAGCGTTACCTCCTCCTGTGCATTGCGGCGGGCTCGATTCTCGGAGGGTGCTTTGTGCCAGAGCTTCGCGAGGCAGCGCATGAGGCTTATTTTCCGTCCCTTCTTTGCGTGCCAGATTTTGGCACCAACAAAAGGCCTACTAATACTATTGGATATTTTGATCACCTCGTCACAAAATAATGGATTAACTCCATTATGAATATATTCTATATCATGCTCAAAATAATAGAAAGTTGTGCTAACCATTTATCATATAGATGGGGAAGTAGATCAGTGGTGGATTAATATCAAGAACATGAAGTCCAAAGAGGATATTGATTCCATGTAATGGGAAAAATTCAAGAAAATATTGTCCAAAAAATATTTTCTTTGAAATATCCATATTAAAATGAAGAGGGAGTTCCTCAAACTGAAGTAAAAGGAATATGAGTCTAATGGGGAATATGAGGAAAACATAACAAGGCTTTAAAGGTACATCTTTGGCTTCTTCATCTACACCAAAATTAAGGTGGAACAATTATTTACTATATTAAATCCAATTTTATGAAAAGATTTAGTGATTTGAGACTCTGATAGCTATGAAGAGATTTTTTATTGTTCCCTTAAGGATGAGATTAAGTTTGGTGGATCTAAATGGTCTCGTGGGATTAGAGATAAAAATCCTAAAATGGAGTTTTATTCAAGATTATCGACGAATATATCTCTTGGAGGAAAGAAAACCCAATATCCCACATGTCAAAAGTGTGAGAAGAAGCATCCTAAAAACTATTCAAAGGAAATTGAGAGATGTTTCATGAGTGTAAAAGAGGGAAATTATGCTAATAAATGTGAATGAGAGATAAAGAAACCCATGAATGTGATGAAAGAATAGAAGGTTCAAATCAACACCCAGTATGCGGTGCAATGTTTCAATTGTAAGGAACACGAGCATTATGCAAGACAATTCTATAATCCAAGGGTTTTTAGAGACAATAAATGAAAAAAACCTATAATACCTAGAGATAAAGGAAGGGAATATGATATCAGAAATACTATGGTGGAACCTAAAAATTATGTGGTAATAAGTAAGTTGGTTATTCATTCAAGAATAGCGAATGTATTCTTTGATTCTGGTTTTATGCATTATTTTATATCTTGTAAGTTTAGTAGAACTATTCAAACACCACCTCAAAAAATGCAATTTTATCTCTCTATGAGAATAGAAAACAGAGAAATTATTGCATCCCAAATATATAACTCCTATTTAGTTTATGTTTATGGACTGAATCTTCCATAAAATATCATATTATTTCCTTTAGTGGAGTTTGATGCTATATTGAGTGATATCACTCTTCACATCCCAATTCATCCTCCAATTCTGTACAAGTGTAAGGAAGAGGATGAATCTCCCTTGAAATATTATCTTAATCATGGATATTATTTCCTTATGAAAAATCATATCTAGATCAAATGATTGAGATAAAGGAGACTCATGCTTGAAAACATGCCCATTTTTAGGGGTTATATTGATGTATTACCAGAATAGTTTCATGGTCTTCCTTCTGATCAAGAGATTGAGTTCTCAATTGAACTTATACTTAGATCTATTCCCATATCCAAGACTCCTGTAACACCCCAAAACTTGTATCTCATATAATGATAAAATTATACTTTTATTTTGTTTAAATTTCTTTTTAACCGAACAAAACTTATGATATGAACACATGGATTTTTATTTAAACAAGACACCAAAGTGTTTACAATGCACCAAGATCACAAGAAACCATTCTACCCAAAAATACCTATTAAAAACCCTATCAAAATTACAGGGAGACCACCCAAAACAACAAAAACCCCAAGAAGATAATATGGGTCCTTAGGATCCATCATAATAAAAATTAGTATGGCCAAAGACACCGCAGCCGCGCTAAGCACCAATGGAATGGCGAGAGACATTTTCTTCAATTGACTTGAATTTAGGACACTCTAAGTCATGGTTTTATAAGGCATCAACTCGACTGTTTCCTTGGGTGACCATTGAATTCCAACGACAATAATTATAGTTGCTGGCCTTTTGGTGAATTAATTACAAGCATTTAAGTATAATTTAGTTTTCCAAATATTTAAGTTATGGATTGAAAACTATAAAAAAACCTATAATTATGAACTTTAAAAGGACATGGTATAATATTTTAAACTACACTTAAGTGATTTTGAAATGAGATGAGAAATTCAAACGCCTTGCAAATATTTCAAAAATGTTGTAAATATTTTCATTGCTAAAGCTTAAAAAATGTTTTAACTAAACTATGTTTGATGTATTTTAAGTAAACTATGTTTTGATATCTATAATACTAATATAAAAGTTTTCATGTGGATATATTAAATTTCAATTTATAAACTTTGTATGTTACAACTTTAGTGTTTATAAAAATCTTAATAATACCCTTAGTTAAGAAAAAGTATAATTTAATTTGTGTTATTTAATATAACAATGTTTAAATAGAAATTCACATTTTATAAAATATTTCCCTTTATAGTTAAAATGAATGCATCACTTTTCTTATGACTTTATAAATTTGAAAGTTGGTGTTTATAAAAAATAAGCCCACTAGGGCGGGCCATCCCTTTAGATGAGCTGAGGGAGGCAGCTCATGCTAGGTGGCTGATCCTAGCCCTTAGCCTCGGTTTAGGTTGGCCTAAGTGTGGGAATAGTTTCTGTGAAGGGAACACAAGAGCACAGGAGAGCATGAGCACACCACCGTGGGCACAAGGCCACGATGAGGCAGGGGTAGGCTGAGGCCTGCGGGGGGAGGCAGGAGCCCATGTATAAGGCCCCCTAGTGTGTGTTGTGATTTCTGAACATATGTCAGGAGTGTTAGGCTTATAAAGAGGTCACGAACGTCCAACCTATTTGATGTGGGATGAGGATTTTTGGGCAAAATGGGATCTAGGCTGTTGGATCGCGTCGCTCGCGATCTGGGCCGTTGATCTTGATCCAGCGCTCAACCCTCACCAACTGTGGAATACATCCACGTTTTCGTACACCGTCTGATCCAACATGGATCTAATCCTGTCCATCTGAGATTTTTAAAATGTCTCATCATAACAGGGCCATCCAAACTAGCTGTGGATCAAATCCAAGGCGTCCATCACTTTTAAATCCCGCGGATTCACCCTAAACATTGGATCAAGTCCAGATCAAATCCTGGCCATCCGTTTAATTTATAATCTTCCTCTCTCGTGATGTCCTCTTATTCTTCACCTGCTTTGAACCAGTAACCCCTACACCCTACTTTGCACTATTTTTCTTCTTCAACCGTGACCCCGCTGGCCCCCTTCTTTCACGCGTCTTCCACAAAGACCATCCCCTGGTCTTTTAAAATACCAAAGATGCCTCAAATCCTATGCAAGTGTCCTTAAAATATTCTTTAAAAGTCTAGTATAATATAGTTTATATAAGAAACCCTTTGAACCCCCAATAATCCCTCAACTTCCTCTTCTACCTCTAGTACCTTCTTCAAGAACCTTAGAGCTTCTCCCAAGCCCCCTCCTTCTCCACGAACTAAGGTAAAGGAATTTATTATTGCCTTGTCTTGTTATTTGGGGGTATATACAAATACATGTATACTCATAAAAATATTTACCCCTCTAGTTAAATTAAAACCTTCTCTTAAACTGACCCTAAGTTTTCTGTTTTTGAGTCCATGGTTTTTTATGAACATAAAAGTGTATTTTAAATATGAAAAACTTAATTAGGTACATTATATATATATATATATATATATGATTGTTTGTATAAACAATTTATGAATATATAAATGCATGTGTGACCATATGGTTTTGGTTGGAAACCCTCAATTACCTGACCCTAGGTCCTTCGGATTTTGGGTTATGCAATATTTTTCAAACTTGAAGGAATATTTTCTTTCCTCATGAAATATATATATATAACTTATATATCCAAATATACATATGTACAACCTTATGGTTTTACATAAACCCCCTTATGTCCAGATTCAATATTTTCTAAAACTTTGAGTTTCAAAGTTAATGAAGAACTACAAAATGCAAGGAGTTTTATTTTGTATAAAACTTTTATATAATTTACATACCTGATTATATATGTTATATATATATATATAACCGTACATTTATTAAAATAACCTCCCTAAGGTTTAGTTTCCAGTCCTCTATACTTTAAGTTTCAAATACAAGGTAGGATTTCGTTATATTTTTACTATATACATTCATATACAGTATACACAGTCTCATACAATGGTATAGTTTTTGTATTCACCTTCTGGACCAGTTATAAAATCCTTCAACATTGAACTTCTATGATTAGTGGATGTTTTTAATTAATAAGTAAGTGACAAATAATCTTGGTGTAAGACCCATTAGTGTACTCGATTATACATGTGGGATATTCATGTTTACAAAAACATATATGTACATACATAAGTATTTTAAATAAGTAAACCCTTTAAATTTCACTCTATGGTTTTAAATTCAAGAACCCCTGATAATTTTAAGTCATATGGGTGTTAATGGGTTTTTGGAATTGGTTGTGGTTGAGTTTCTTGCTTTCTATTTTTGACATTATGGTGTGTTACACAAAAGCATTTTTTGCAATAAATGTTTGATCATCTGCAATATTTAAACCCTACATGAAATTTTTTCTTTACCTTTTAATTAATTATTCATCATATAAAACTCCAATATATCATTGATTAATACGGTTTTAGAATTTATCATTATATGTGAAAAAAATTAGTATTTCTTTTAGTTCATTAGTTGTCATCACATATGCCAAAATCTGCTTATCACATTTACCATTCAGTGACATAGTCATGTAGTTGATGGACTTGTTATTAACATCTAAACGCATGATTCAATTTATATATATGTAAATGTTAAAGGATAAAATTTAACCATTATGACCAATTGGATTAATCACTAAATTGCTCAAGGTGGTATGAAACACTTTGAGTAATATGAAATAAGGAAACAAGAAATGTAATTACTCAAGGTGGTATGGGACACTTTGAGTAATGTAAAATAAGTAAATAGGAAATATGTGACATTTAAAATGGAAAGTAATAAGTAATTTACTAAATCATAGTGGTATGTGCACTTTGATTTAGAGAGATGAGGAATGCATTGGACTTATTATATGACGGGTGGGGCCTGCTATAGCCCCTTAATGCATCGATAGGTCTCATGAGATAAACTATGGTCTTGGCACAAGGCCTTGAAAAAAGGGTTATTTATGTTCCTGGTACGAGGCCTCGACAATATGTTTTTGATGTCCAACATATGAACTTTCCTCATTATGGCTATGAAATTTAATTAACCAGAAGAATATTCGACTAGTAGAATATTCTTGGCTAAAGAGCTTATGTATATGAAAATTAGAAGAAGTAAAAGTTATGGCAATGTATTTATGCAGTACTCAGAGATTCTTTTTTCAGTGTATGTTTCTCAGTAATAGAGAATGAAATTGAAGTTTTTATTTAAGCGCAACTCTGATCATGTAATACTCTTAGTTATTAAATTTTGTACCTGCATACTCACATGTCATACTTATAAAAGTTACAATGTCTTTCACTTATAGTTCTAAATGAGCATGCATATAATTGAATCATGTTCCCTTGTAATTCTGTTAGTATGCTTTTAATTGTGCACTTATATTTCTTAGATAATTGTTATGGTATGTTACATGTGTTATAACATTTTTTTAAGAAAATGTTTTATGGAAATTTTTAAATAATGTTTTCAAAAGTTATATTGGTTTATTATGTTATGTTTTAAAACCCCTTACCGGGCATTCATATTCTCACCCTGTGTTTTTAAATAAAAAAAATTCAGGTATTAGTTTTCAGCTGGAGAGGCTTGACAAAAGTGACTGGTTTCCCAGATCCTGAACCGAATTTGATCATCTATATGGGACATGATGTGTAATTTTATTAGTGTATATTTGTTTTTGAAAAAATAAAATTTCACGTTATGATTCAAGGCACTGGCTCCAGGTATTCAGGGGATGAGTCTTTACAGTTGGTATCAGAGGATTTGGTTTAGATAACTATAGAAAACCAGAACTAAAACAAAGAAAATTTTACTTAAGCATTACTAAATATGAGGTTTTTCTTAATTTTCAGATGGAAAACGAAGGTACTAGTCTTATATCTCTTACCAATGAGGCCCTAGAAACCATAATTTCCATATCCATCCAGGAAAATTTTGTAAACTATGCCCATATCTATATGACATGAAAACACCTCTATAACGTATCCAACTCTCCCCGAGTACTTCAACTCCACCGAGGTGCGGGTTTGGACTACATATTTATGATGGAAACCCAATTTCCATCCTACACATGACGGTGAAAGTACTAATAGGGACTTTTTAGATGCTTCACCGTAGCGGAGGACATCTCATCCCTCATAGCCTTCCAAGAAGTTGTAGTTACGAGAGACCTCCGCACAACATATATGTGTCAAGTCTTGTCCTATGGACATTTTGGTCAAGTAATGGACTTTGAAATTTTTGAATTTGAATCCTTCCATTCTATGTACTAACATCAAGTACATACTGATGTCTCTCAGTTATACACCCCTCATGTTAGACTCTGGAGACACCATAAGTGCACCCATGAGATTGAACTAGACTACTCGGGTTGCATATAGTTCAAGTAGATTAAGAGTTTTGAACTTTCTTTGGGGATTCGTGTAACTGGGAACTGGGGGAACCATTAGCCCTTTTTATGTATCAGTGGTTATATGAGAATATTGTAACACCCCAAGATTCTACGATACGCTTCTCTTTGAATAATGTGATAGCGTGTGTTGTACGCATCATCGAGTATTAACACACCACAACCAATCAAACTAGCCGTTATGAATAGTAATACCTACTTTTTGAAATTATATATATTTTATATTTCAAAATAGAATTCATTTTTGGATTCAGAATATCAAAATTATCCTAAGTTGAATTTTTGGTATTTTTCTGAGAAACTTCAAATTTTGATGAATAGTGAAACCACTAAGTGGTAGTTAAAAAACTGAATTTTTCATAAAACTTAATTTTACCACTTCTGTGAGTGTAATTTTGAAAATCTGAGAGACACGGTTAATATCAAGTAGTAAAATGTGGTTCAATGAGATGAAAATAATTTTTGGTGAATAGTAACTTTTTACTTTTATTTACCACGATTAAAAGTAAATAGGGTAATTAAGGGTAAAAATGATATTAATATTACCCTAACACATGTCCTAATTCTATTGGACAAGTGTATCTCGACCAAAAACAACCTTAGGAATAAAATATTATCATTTAGGTCCACTTGGATTGGATTAGGACATTTATTATTATTTAATTCAAAGAAGAGTTAAAAGAGTTAAAATGAAAGTTTATTTACTAAAACATTTTTAATATAGGGTTATACATAAGATAAATTAGATTTTAAATATTAATTAGAAATCTAAAAATATTTCCTACATAATGATATTTTATTTATAATTTTTAGACATTAAATAATTTAATTTATTTATGACACAATGATGATGAAGTAATTACCATAATAGTGAAAAATTAAAATAATTGATATTATAAATACCAAAATAAATATAATTTGAGACTTTTTATGAATTACACTAATTTTATAGGTTAATATGACATGTTAGGATTTACTTAATTAACTTTTTTCGAAGTAATAATTCTGTTATGATTTTCACAAAAATCAATTATTGAATAGTTTCAAAATTGACATAAAAGAGTTTTTAAAACAAATATTATATCATTAATTGATATTAAATTCCTAAAATCTAATGTTCGGCCAAGAGACTTATATCATGATAGGTGTATCATTAATGGACCACTTGGGGGTCTCTTGGATGTATATAGTAAGTTAATTAACTATATAATATAAAAATACAAAGTGACATGGTAAGTGTCAAACTAATTAACTAAGAGTTAAAACTAAAATATAAGGTTAATATAATGACCCAAACCTGTCTAAATTATATTGGTTGAGTGGTTTTTGACCCATACCCACCTTAACCTTGAAATAATACACTTTGTAGCCATTATAAACCGAATATTAATTTATTATAAAATAATATTTCTAGCTTTTCCAAAGGTTCCCCTCACCCTCTTATAAAAGGGAACTCCCCCTTCTCATTAATTCACACCTTCAAAGCCTTTTGGTTCGGCCAAAACCTGCCCAAATACTTTCTCAAATTCCCTCGCTACAACCTAGAGGCCTTAGTTTGATCATAAAGCCAACCTAAGGGTCCCTTTTGATCAAATCAAAAGGAAGAACCCGAAGAAGAGGTAATGTTTTCACCACCCTTTTTCAAATTCATCTCTTCTCCAACTTATTCTTTATTTGTTATTACCATTATAAAATAATGAATCCAGTATCTCCTATATACAGTAATATTATTATAAATATTGTACAACCATATTTAGTATTCTATCCATCATCTGAATGACATGTCACCATACGTGCGTACGTACGGCTTACCGTCTCCACGTCGTGGTGTAATTGTTATTCAATATATTATTATTTGGATGGGTATAATAATGATTTTTAATTCATGTAAATAATAAATATAACATGATAATGATTCTGTATATATGATATACCATCCAATTATATATTATTTTAATATCAAAAGAATGATATTGTCGCTCGTGCGTACGTACGGACTACCGTCTCCACGAACGCGATGAGATTCATTCTCCATCATATCCATTCAAGTATAATTATCATTTGATGATTAATAATAGTATTTAAGGACTTTATATAATTTTGGATATGAATATTATACAACCTATCCATAACAAACACGTCTTATGTAACAAAACATATAAAAGAAAACGAGTAAGTTAACACCCGAAACAACGATAATTCTAAGATATTATTAACAAAGCAATATTAAAAGATCATATATGATATCATATTAATGTATATGATTCTTGAATAATTTAATAACAATTATTTCACCATTATACAGAAGGTTAACCTACCCTCAACTAAGGAAAAGTACAAGGTAAGGGTTTATTTCACAATCTCTTCATTATCCGAGGTTGTTTATACGTAATAATCTATTGGGATTTCTTTATCATCCACATCCATGTTTCTTTAAAATGTATTTCAAAACATTTTTACTATTTACAAGAATATGGGTTAAATTCATTTATACCCTTTTTTGACTTTTAATAAGAGGTTTATAAAGGAATATTTCCGTCATTTTCCAAACAAGGTGCTTTTTAACCTTTTTAACAGAATTAAGGTAAGAATTTTTTTTTAACTTATACAGCAGGTGCAGCTATTTTCCGCCGTTATAAAATCGTCAAAGCTTCCCTTACAATCTTATAAGAATATTTTCAAATAAAATGTTTTATTTTATATGAATCTTAAATGATTTCAAAATAAAAAGAGATATTTCTCTAAAAAGAGTTTTGATTTCATCTATATCAACATCCTTTGATGGATTTTAAGCTTATTTGAAGCTGATTTATTATGAAACAAAAATTCCATATTGTATTGAAGGTTTTGTGATATGTTTGAATATGGATATGTTATTTTTATACCCTTCATGGTTTATGGTGAAATTATTGACATTTCGTATGCTAGTTTTAATACGAATGTTTATGTTATGTTTAAACCTTTTCATATGGGAATGCATTGGAATTAATATGTGACAGGTGGAGCCCGCTATAGCTCCTCGATGCATCGGTAGGTCTCATGAGACAGACTAGTGTCTTGGCACAAGGCCTTGACAAAATATTATTTGTAGTCTTGGCACGAGGCCTTGGCTATGTGGTTATGATAGTCTAGCATTATGCATCCCATCGTTATGAAAGTGGTTACTGATATTTCATGTGATTAATCGATTAGTAGAATATCCATGTGAATAAGTAAATGATATTATTTCATTTTATTTTTTCCATACTATGTTGAAGGTCAAGTTTAAAAGGATTTTGTTTTAGTTATACATTTCCTTAAATGTTTATTCCTATTTATGAAAGTTTCCGCTATATTGTTATCCTTACTGGGCATTTGATCTCACCCCTTTTCTATGTTTTATTTTTCCCAGGATGTGAAGAAGTAAATCACGAATGACCTACAGGGATAGTATGAGTGGATAAGAGTGTGGAATATAAAGACTAAGTTGTTGTAGTTTTAATTTTTATGATGTAATGTAAAACTTTATGAATATATCTAGTGTTTCCAAGGATACTAAACTAATCGGTCTTTCGAGACTTGATCTTTCTTGTGATAATGCCAATGTTATGTAATAATGCACCGACTCTGGGTAACTGGGGTCAGGGCGTTATAGTTGGTATCAGAGGAAGTTTAGTACAAACCTTTGAAGCTAGATTTAGATAAATTCGGATTAGAGCACATAGACCTAAGATGGACTTTGAGGATTAGTATAGAAGAACTTCCTAGAATTTTGGTATTGTAGAGATTTTGTGAGTTTTATGAGCAATACATCCCTATCTAGATACGAGCAGGTAGAGGCGGATCTAGCACAGTTGTACCTAGGGGTAAAACCCGAAAACACCTCTTTGAGCTAGACTCGAATGGGAACTGGTGCACGACAATGAGCCTTGCTGCAATCTTGGTTACGACACTCCCGGGGGATATTCTTATGATAACTCTCATTTTATTTACAAATAATTATGAAGGGTTTATGAGTATATACTTCCTCAAAGAAAACATTTTTATGATTATGGATTATATCGATAAATAGTTCAATTTATGTTAAGTGTTTTATAAGTATGGGATTATGTATTTTGATTCATAAACTGATCTAGTTTATGCCATTGTTTAGAAATGGTTCCCAGTGGAAGAAATGAAAACTGTATCAATGCACGCACTCCATGTAGGGATTTCCCTCCTTCTCAAGATAATTATAGTGGAGTTGGTGATGCAACTGGTGCCGATCAGCTAATCACCATACTGGGACAACTCACTCAGGTTATGAATAATAACCTTACCCATATGGAGCACCCAGATCCGAAGCGTGGAGGATCAATGTTAGATCGATTCATGAGGCAACAACCACCAATGTTCAATGGGAGTACAAATCCCTTAGTAGCTGAGCAATGGATAAATTCCCTAGAGAAAATATTTCAGGCTTTGGGGAGTAGTGAAAGGGAAAAAGTTATCATGGCAGTTTACCGCCTCACTGGAGATGCTGATCAATGGTGGTCATTGATTCAAAACACTAAGAAAGATGATGAAGTATCAAATATGGAATGGAGGGAGTTCAAAGATCTATTTTTAGAAAAATACTTTCCTCGCGACCATCGAGCAGATATGGAAAGGCAATTTCCGATTCCGAGACAAAAGGAGGATGAGAATGTCACAAAGTATGAGGCTAGCTTTACAAGGTTAGCAAGGTATGCTGGAGATTATATATATAACCCAAGAAGTAAGATTGATCGTTTCTTTAATGGGTTAAAACCATTTCTCCGTCGAGCATTAGTCTCACAATCCTTCCCGTCGTACGAAGACATTGTCTCATGTGCTATCAAGACCGAAAAGGAATTCTCTAACTATTATAACTTTAAAGAAAAGAAAGAGAAGAAGAGATCTGCTGATAAATCTAGGAATGGAAATAAAGGGAAGAATGGAAAGGTTGAATATCCATCCTGTGCTAAATGTGGGAAGAAACACCCCGATACTTGCTTAAAAGGAACGAGAGTCTGTTACAAGTGTTGTGAAAAATTCCATCAAGCTCGTTATTGCAAAGGGAAGAAGGAAGCTATCGATGTTCAGTGCTACAATTGCAGGGAGATGGGACATTATGCAAATGAATGTCCTAAGCGTCAGAGGAACTTACCTCAGAAAAGGCCAAGGGATCAAGGCCAAGCTTTTGCTATCACTACTGCTGAGGTAGAAGCTCCAAAAGACATGGTGGCAGGTAATTTAATGGTTTCCTCAAGTTTAGAAAATGCATTATTTGATTTTGAATCATCGCATTGTTTCATATCTTCCCAGTTTTCTAAGAAAATTAGATATTTCCAATTTAATTTAATAAGGGAGTTTTCAGTTAAAACTCCTAAGGGAAGTATCATTGCAACAAAGTTTTGTGAATCGATCCCCATTAGAGCACATAAATTTTCTTTATCTGCTAATCTCATCGTCATACCTATGATTGAATTTGATATAATCCTCGGTATGGACTGGCTTTCGGACAATGATGCAGAGATTTATTGTAAGAAGAAATAGGTTACGATTCTTGATGATGATGATAAGAAACACCTTATCTTTAGAGAAAAATCGTCACCACCTAATTCTTATCTAGATCCACCCCCAGTAGCTCAACTAAATTCAATTATTGGGGAGGAAGAGAATTAAATGAATGTGGGTGAGGAAAGGAATGTTAAAATAGAGGATGTAACTGTTGTGAAAGAATATGTAGATGTATTTCCAGAAGATTTACCTGGACATCCTCCAGAACGAGAAGTTGAGTTTTCCATTGATTTAATTCCTGGATCAATGCCTATATCGAAGACCCCTTATAGAGTGGCTACTGTGGAATTAGTCAAACTAAAGAAACAACTAGAGGAATTGAGTAATAAGGGATTTATTCGCCCTAGTGTTTCTCCATGGGGATCCCCTATTCTTTTTGTTAAAAAGAAAGATGGATCTATGAGGTTATGTATCGACTACAGGGAGATCAATGCTATAACAATAAAGAACATGTATCCCCTACCTCGCATTGATGATTTATTTGACCAACTGCATGGAGATCAATACTTTTTAAAGATTGAACTTTGATCTGGAAACCATCAGTTGTGTGTGAAGAAGGAAGACATTCCGAAGACAGCATTTCGAACCAGGTACGGGCATTACGAGTTTACAGTAATGCCTTTTGGATTGACTAATGCACCCTCTATATTCATGGATCTGATGAATAGAGTTTTCAAGGAATATCTCGATGAATTTGTGGTGCTATTTATTGATGATATCTTGGTATACTCCAAAATCTACAAAGATCATGAAAATCACTTGCGCATTATCCTGAAGACTCTGAGAAGACATGAATTATATGGGAAGTTTAGCAAGTGTGAATTTTGGCTTCAGGAGATTTATTTTCTTGGACATATTTTCTCTAAAGTTGGAATCTCTGTTGATCCTTCTAAGGAAAATGAAATCCAAGAATGTCCATCACCTACGAGTATAACTGAGGTACGTAGTTTTGTTGGTTTAGCATGTTATTGTCGACGTTTCGTCCAGAATTTTGCCCGATTGGCTAACCCATTAACGAAGCTCACACATAAAGGGGTTAAATTTGTTTGGACAAAAGAGTGTGAAGAATGTTTTGAATAACTGAAGAGAAGATTAGTCAATGCTTCTATATTGACTCTACCATCGGGGAATGATGGCTTCGTTATTTATAGTGATGCATCGAAGAAAGGACTTGGTTGTGTCCTTATGCAGAATGATAGGGTTATTGCCTATGCATCATGACAGTTTAAAATTCATGAACAAAACTATCCTACTCAGGATCTCGAGTTAGCAGCTGTGATATTTTCTTTGAAGATGTGGAGGCACTACCTCTATGGTGAAAATGTGAGATTTATATTGATCACAAGAGTTTGAAGTATATTTTCTCACAAAAAGAACTCAACATGAGGAAAAGGAGATGTCTTGAATTACTCAAGGATTATGATTGTACGATACAATACCACCCGGGGAAAGAAAAAAAGGTGGAAGATACTTTGAGCAGAAAAGACCATGGAGTTTTGAACATGATGAGAATTGAAAGGGATCCAATTTTCATGGATCTAGTGAAGATGGACATGGGAATAACCAGGGAAGGTGAAACATCAATGCTTCTTCAAATGGTTGCCAAACC
The DNA here is from genome assembly GCA_963277665.1 of Viscum album. Taxonomy (NCBI): domain Eukaryota; kingdom Viridiplantae; phylum Streptophyta; class Magnoliopsida; order Santalales; family Viscaceae; genus Viscum; species Viscum album. Next base: position 1,256,630,682 of record OY728153.1, on the reverse strand, counting down.
ATCTTTACTAGAAAGGATTAAGAGTTCTCAGACCGATGATGAAGAATTTCAAAAGAAGATTAAAGCTGTGAATGATGGTAGATTGAGAGACTTTGTGTATGAATACGGAATTTTGAAATTCGGGAAGAGACTTTGTGTTCCTGATATACCTGATCTAAAAAGGGAATTGTTGGATGATGCTCATAGTTTCAATTTCTCTATACACCCTGGGAGCACCAAAATGTATAGAGATTTGAAGGAACATTTTTGGTAGGACAACCTGAAGAGGGAGAATTCCGATTTTGTGTCAAGATATATGGTTTTTCAACAAGTGAAAGCTGGAAGACAATAGCCTAGTGGAGTATTGCAACTTATTCCCATACCTGAGTGGAAATGAGACAATATTACGATGGAATTTGTCATGGGACTACCAAAGACTCCTAGAAGGAACGATTCAATATGGGTTATTGTTGATCGTCTTACCAAGTCAACACATTTTCTTTCTATAAGAGAAGATCTACCACTAGAACGTCTAGCAAGACTATATATTGATGAAGTTGTGAGACTTCATGGTGTACCCCTATCTATTGTTTCTGATCGTGATCCCCATTTTACTTCAAGATTCTGGAAAAGTATTCAGAAATCCTTGGATACTGAACTTCATTTGATCACTGCCTACCACCCTCAAACAGATGGACAATCAGAACGAACCATTAAAACCTTAGAAGACATGTTGAGATCATGCTCACTTGACTTTCATGGTATGTGGGATCAATATTTACCTCTGGTAAAATTTTCCTATAACAATAGCTTCCATTCGAGTATTCAGATGGCACCATATGAAGCGTTATACAGAAATAGATGCCGCACACCAACCTGTTGGGATGACGTTGGTGAAAGAAAACTTGTAGGCCCATAAATAGTGGAGGAAACGATGGAAAAGGTGAAGGTAATCCAAAACCATATCAAAGAAGCTCAATGTAGGCAGAAGAGCTATGCTGATAATCGAAGGAAGGATTTGGAATTTCAATTCGGTGATCATGTTTTCCTGAAGGTATCTCCATGGAAGGGAGTCATACGTTTTGGTAAGAAAGGTAAATTGAGTCCCAGGTACATCGGACCTTTCGAAATTCTAGAACGAATTGGGGTTGTAGCTTACCGATTGGCAATGCCGCCAAGTCTCTCCAAAGTTCATGATGTGTTCCATGTATCTCTGTTGAGAAAATACATGCCTGACCCAACGCATGTACTCACCTATGAGGAATTAGAACTAGAAACTGATCTATCTTATTGCGAAGAGCCCGTCAATATTCTTGATACGATATAACAAGTACTGAGAAACCGGACGACTTGTCTGGTAAAAGTTTTGTGGAGAAACCATAAGATGGAAGAGGCAACGTGGGAACCCGAGGAACTTATGATGAAGAACCACCCGAGTCTTTTCATGCGGTAGTATTCTAGAAATTTTTAGGATGAAATTATTTGAAGGAGGGGAAAATGTAACACCCCAAGCTTCTACAGTACGCTTCTCTTTGAATAATGTGATAGCGTGTGTTGTACGCAACACCGAGTTCTAACACACCACAACCAATCAAACTAGCCATTATGAATAGTAATATCTACCTTTTGAAATTATATATTTTTTATATTTCAAAATGGACTTCATTTTTGGATTTGGAATATCAAAATTATCCTAAGTTGAATTTTTGGTATTTTTCTGAGAAACTTCAATTTTGGATGAATAGTGAAACCACTAAGTGGTAGTTAAAAAACTGAATTTTTCATAAAACTTAATTTTACCACTTCTTTGAGTAGAATTTCGAAAATATGAGAGACATAGTTAATATCAAGTAGTAAAATGTGGTTCAATGAGATGAAAATAATTTTTGGTAAATAATAACTTTTTACTTTTATTTACCACGGTTAAAAGTAAATAGGGTAATTAAGGGTAAAAATGATATTAATATTACCCTAAAACATGTCCTAATTCTATTAGACAAGTTTATCTCGACCAAAAACAACCTTAGGAATAAAATATTATCATTTAGGTCCCCTTGGATTAGATTAGGACATTTATTATTATTTAATTCAAAGAAGAGTTAAAAGAGTTAAAATCAAAGTTTATTTACTAAAACATTTTTAATATAGGGTTATACATAAGATAAATTCGATTTTAAATATTAATTAGAAAGATAATAATATTTACTACATAATGATATTTTATTTATAATTTTTAGACATTAAATAATTTAATTTATTTATGACAAAATGATAATGCAGTAATTACCATAATAATGAAAAATTAAAATAATTGATATTATAAATACCAAAATAAATATAATTTGAGACTTTTTATGAATTAAACTAATTTTATAGGTTAATATGAAATGTTAGTATTGACTTAATTAACTTTTGTCGAAGTAATAATTCTTTTATGATTTTCACAAAAATCAATTATTGAATAGTGTCATAATTGACATAAAAGAGTTTTTAAAACAAATATTATATTGTTAATTGATATTAAATTCCTAAAAATATAAGGTTCGTCCAAGAGACTTATATAATGATAGGTGTATCATTAATGAACCACTTGGGGGTCTCTTGGATGTATATAGTAAGTTTATTAACTATATAATATAAAAATACAAAGTGACATGGTAAGTGTCAAACTAATTAACTAAGAGTTAAAACTAAAAGATAAGGTTAATATAATTACCCAAACCTATCTAAATTATATTGGTTGAGTGGTTTTCGACCCATCCCCACCTTAAACTTTAAATAATACACTTTGGAGCCATTAGAAACCTAATATGAATTTATTATAAAATAATATTTCTAGCTTTTCCAAAGGTGCCCCTCACCCCTCTTATAAAAGGGAACTCCCCCTTCTCATTAATTCACACCTTAAAAGCCTTTTGTTTCGGCCAAAACCTGACAAAATACTCTATCAAATTACCTCAATACAACCTATATTCCTTATTTTGATTAGAAATCTAACCTAAGGATCCCTTTTGATCAAATCAAAAGGAAGAACCCGAAGAAGAGGTAATGTTTTCACCACCCTTTTTCAAATTCATTTCTTCTTCAACTTCTTCTTTCTTTATTATTACCATTATAAAATAATGAATACAGTATCTACTATATACTTTAATATTATTATAAATATGGTACAACCATATTCACTATTCCATCCATCCTTTGAATGACATGTCACCATACGTGCGTACGTACAACTTACCGTCTCCACGTCGTGGTGTAATTGTTATTCAATATATTATTATTTGGATGGGTATAATAATGATTTTTAATTCATGTAAATAATAAATATAACATGATAATGATTCTGTATATATGATATAACATCCAATTATATATTATTTTAATATCAAAATAATGATATTGTCGCTCGTGTGTTCGTACGGACTACCGTCTCCACGAACTCGATGAGATTCATTCTCCATTGTATCCATTCAAGTATAATTATCATTTGATGATTAATAATAGTATTTAAGGACTTGATATCATTCTGTATATGAATAAGATACAACCTATCCATAAAAAAACGGCTTATGTAACAAAACATATAAAAGAAAACGAGTAATTTAACACCCGAAACGACGATAATTCTAAGATATTATTAACAAAGCAATGTTAAAAGATCATATATGATATAATATTAATGTATATGATTCATGAATAATTTAATAACAATTATTTCACCATTATACAGGAGGTTAACCTACCCTCAACCAAGGAAAATTATAAGGTAAGGGTTTATTTCACAATCTCTTCATTATCCGAGGTTGTTTATACGTAATAATCTACTAGGATTTCTTTATCATCCACATCCATGTTTCTTTAAAATGTATTTCAAAACATTTTTAATATTTACAAGAATATGGGTTAAAGTCATTTATACCCTTGTTTTATTTTTAATAAGAGGTTTATAAAGGAATCTTTCCATCGTTTTCCAAACAAGGTGCTTTTTAACATTTTCGACAGAATTAAGCTAAGAATGTTTTTTTAACTTATACGGCGGGTGCAGCTATTTTCCGCCGTTATAAAATCATCGAAGATTCCCTTACAATCTTATAATAATATTTTAAAATAAAATGTTTTATTTTATATGACTCTTAAATGATTTCAAAATAAAAAGAGATATTTCTCTAAAAAGTGTTTTGATTTCATCTATGTCAACATCCTTTGATGGATTTTAAGCTTATTTGAAGCTGATTTATTATGAAACAAAACTTCCATATTGTATTGAAGGTTTTGTGATATTTTTGACTATGGATATGTTATTTTTATACCCTTCATGGTTTATGGTGAAAGTATTGACATTTCATATGCTAGTTTTAATACGAATGTTTATGTTATGTTTAAACCTTTTCATATGGGAATGAATTGGACTTAATATGTGACGGGTGGAGCCCGCTATAGCTCCTCGATGCATCGGTAGGTCTCATGAGACAAACTAGTTTCTTGGCACAAGACCTTGAAAAAATCTTATTTGTAGTCTTGGCACGAGGCCTTGGCTATGTGGTTATGATAGTCTGGAATTATGCATTCCATCATTATGAAAGTGGTTACTGATATTGCATGTGATTATTCGATTAGTAGAATATCCATGTAAATAAGTAAATGGAATTATTTTATTTTATTTTTTCCATACTATGTTGAAGTTCAAGTTTAAAAGGATTTTGTTTTAGTTATATATTGCCTTAAATATTTATTCCTATTTATGAAAGTTTCCGCTATATTGTTATCCTTACTGGGCATTTGAGATCACCCCTTTTCTATGTTTTATTTTTCCCAGGATGTGAAGAAGTAAATTATGAATGACCTGTAGGGATATTATGAGGGGATAAGAGTGTGGAATATGGATACTATGTTGTTGTAGTTTCCATTTTTATGATGTAATGTAAAACTTTATGAATATATCTAGTGTTTCCAAGGCTACTAAACTAATCGGTCTTTCGAGACTTGATCTTTCTTGTGATCATGACAATGTTATGTAATAATGCACCAACTCTGGGTAACTGGGGTCGGGGCGTTATAAATATGACTAGTTATCTCTTCTTTCTTCTATCTTTTCATTGTTTATACTTTGGATGGATTTCACAAAGTGAACTTTCATAATTAATTTTCATATGGAAGGATAAACCCACATTTTATCCCTTCCCATTGAGATACTGGAGGTTATTATGGTCAAAACCTGTGAAGAAGAGTACCTACCCTTCATAAACTTGTGAAGAACGTGCAATCAAATTTACAAAATATCAAACAGTTCGAACATTCTCCACTCCTACCAGGGGAATGCTTACTTATACCACCAAATAGCCATGGTCCAATTGGCCGATTACAGTTGAAAGGAAAAATACCATGAAGGGATTTTCCTATACTTAACTCTAGCTTGTAACTTCACATATAGAGTAATATTTCAAGAGGCTACTTTAGAGGGAATCCTTTGTGCAGCCTACATGTACCAACTCCTTAGTTTCAGCTTATATGACCACATCTATGACTTAGATGTTCTCAATCGAGAGATAGTTCGATGAGTCCTTAGAGACTTTGTCCATTCAGACATCTCCAAAATTTCCACCATCCAAGCCTCACTCTGGAAGCCTGAAAACACTATGCAAGAGTTTAACCATTTTTGCCCGAGGTGTGTCTAGGCCAGGGAAAAAGAGGAGTTGAACACCAATCCGGGAATTCACCTAGCCACACCAGAGGACCCACTACAATGGAGGATGTGGTGAAGTTTGCGAGAGAACCTTTTTAATATGGTTATGTAAAATGAATTGCAAGGACACAATTCTTTATAGGGGAATAATGTAACACCCCAAAACTTGTATCTCATATAATGATGAAATTATACTTTTATTTTGTTTAAATTTCTTTCTAACTGAACAAAACTTATAATATGAACACAAGGATTTTTATTTAAACAAGACACCGAAGGGTTTACAATGAACCAAGATCACAAGAAACCATTATACCCAAAAATAACTATTAAAAACCCTATCAAAATTATAGATAGACCACCCAAAACAACAAAAAACCCAAGAATGTAATATGGGTCCTTAGGATCCATCATAATAAACATTAGTATGGCCAAATCCACTGCAACCATGCTAAGAACCAATGGAATGACGAGAGACATTTTATTAAATTGACTTGAATTTAGGACACTCTAAGGCATGGTTTTATAAGGCATAAACTCGACTGTTGCCTTGGGTGACCATTGAATTCCAAGGATAATAATTATAGTTGTTGGCCTTTTGGTGAATTAATTAAAAGCATTTAAGTGTAATTTAGTTTTCCAAATATTTAAGTTATGGATTGAAAATTATAAAACAACCTCTAATTATGAACTTTAAAAGGACATGGTATAATATTTTGAACTACACTTAAGTGATTTTGAAATGATATGAGGAATTCAAATGCCTTGAAAATATTTCAAAAATGTTGTAAATGTTTTCATTGTTAAATCTTAAACAATGTTTTAATTAAACTATGTTTGATGTCTTTTAAATAAACTATGTTTTGATATCTATAATACTAATATAAAATTTTTCATGTGGATATATTAAATTTCAATTTATAAACTTTTTATGTTACAAATTTAGTGTTTATAAAATTTTTAACAATACCCTTAGTTAAGATAAAGTATAATTTAATTTGTGTTCTTTAATCTATCAAAGTTTAAATATAAAGTCACATTTTATAAAATATTTCCCTTTATAGTTAAAATGAATGTATCAATTTTCTTGTGACTTTATAATTTTGAAAGTTGGTGTTTATAAAAAATAATCCCACTAGGACGGGCCATCCATTTAGCCAGGCCGAGGGAGGCAGCTCATGCTAGGTGGCTGAGCCTAGCCCTCAGCCCCAGTTTAGACCAACCCAAGCATGAGAATAGTTTCCCCGAAGGGCACACAGGAGCACATGAGAGCATGAGAGCGCCACTATGGGTGTGAGGCCACAGTGAGGTAGGGGTAGGCTGAGGACTGCGAGGGGAGGTGGGAGCCCGTGTATAAGGCCCCCTGGTATGTGCTGTGATTTCTAATCATATACCGGGAGTCTTAGGCTTATAAAGAGGCCACAAACATCCAACCGATTCGATGTGGGATGAGGATTTTCGAGTGAAATGAGATTTGGGCCGTTAGATCGCGTCACGCGTGATCTTGGCCGTCGATCTCGATCCAACGCTTGACCCTCAGCAATCGTGGAATACATTTGTGTTTTCATACACCATCCAATCCGACGTAGATCTAATCTTGGTCGTCTGAGATTTTTAAAATGTCGTGTCGAACCAGGGCCATCCAATCTATTCGTGAATCAAATCCAAGTCGTCCATCACTTTTAAATCCCATGGATGCACCCCGACCTTTGGATCAAGTCCAGATCAAATCCTGACCGTCCATTTAATTTTCAATCTTCCTCTCCTGCACTATCCTCTTCTTCTCCACCTACTTTGAACTAGTAACTCCTACACCCTACTTTGCACTATTTTTCTTCTTCTACCATGACCTCACTGGCCCCCTCCTTTCATGCATCTTCCACAAAGACCATCCCCTAGTCTTTTAAAATACCAAATAGGCCTTGGATCCTATGAAAGTGTCCTTAAAATATTCTGTAAAAGTCTATTATAATATAGTTTATATAAGAAACCCTTTGCACCCCCAAGAATCCCTCAGCTTCCTCTTTTAACTCCAGCACCTTCTTCAAGAACCTCTGAGCTTCTCCCGAGCACCCTCCTCCTCCATGAACTAAGGTAATGGAATTTATTATCACCTTGTCTTATTATTTGGGGGTATATACAAATACATGTATACTCATAAAAATATTTAACCCTACGGTTAAGTTAAAACTTTCTCTTAAACCGACCCTAAGCTTTCTATTTTTGAGTCTAGGAGTTTTTATGAACACAAAAGTGTATTTTACACATGAAAAAATTAATTAGGTACTTTATATATATATATATATATATGATTTTTTGTATAAACTTTTAGGAATATATAAATGCATGTGTGACCATATGGTTTTGGTTGGAAACCCTCAATTACCTGACCCTAGGTCCTTCAGATTTTGGATTATGCAATCTTTTTCAAACTTGAAGGAATATTTTATTTCTTCATGAAATATACATATATATACCTTATATATCCAAATATACATATGTACAACCTTACAGTTTTACCTAAACCCCCTTATGTCCAGATTCAAGATTTTCTAAAACTTTGAGTTTCAAAGTTAATGAAGAACTACAAAATTCAAAGAGTTATATTTTGTATAAAACTTTTATATACTTTACATACCTGATTATTTATGTTATATATATATATATAACCATACATTTTTTAAAATAACCTCCATAAGGTTCAATTTCCAGTCCTCTATACTTTAAGTTTCAAAGATGAGGTAGGATTTTGTTATATTTTCACTATATACATTCATATACAGCATACACGGTCTCACACAATGGTATAGTTTGTGTATCTAACCTTCTGGACCAGTTATAAAATCCTTCAAAATTGAACTTCTATGATTATTGGATGTTTTTAATTAATAAGTAAATGACAACTAACCTTGGTGTAAGACCCATTAGTGTACTTGATTATACATGTGAGATATTCATGTTTACAAAAGTATATATGTACATAAATAAGTATTTTAAATAATTAAACACTTTAAATTTCACTCTATGGTTTTAAATTCAAGAACCCCTGATAATTTTAATTCATATGGGTGTTAATGGGTTTTTGGTATTAGTTGTGGTTGAGTTTCTTGATTTCTATTTTTGAAATTATGGTGTGTTACACAAAATCATTTTTTGCAATAAATGTTTGAGTATCTGCAAGATTTAATCCCTATATGAAATTTTTTGTTTACCTTTTAATTAATTATGCATTAGATGAAACTCCAATATATCATTGATTAATATGGTTTTAGAATTTATCATTACATGTGAAAAAATTAGTATTTTTTTAGTGCATTAGTTGTCATCACATATGCCAAAATCTTCTTATCGCATTTACCATTCAGTGACATAGTCATGTAGTTGATGGACTTGTTATTAACATCTAAACGCGTGATTCACTTTATATATATGTAAATGTTAAAGGATGAAATTTAACCATTATGACCAATTGGGTTAATCACTAAATTGCTCAAGGTGGTATGGGACACTTTGAGTAATGTGAAATAAGGAAAAAGAAAATATGTGACATTTAAAATGGAAAGTAATAATTAATTTACTAAATTAGAGTGGTATGTTCAATTTGATTTAGAGAGTTAAAAAATGCATTGGAATTAGTATGTGACGGGTGGGGCCTGCTATAGCCCCTCAATGCATCGGTAGGTATCATGAGACAAACTATGGTGTTGGCACAAGGCTTTGAAAAAATGATTATTTATGGTCCTAGCATGAGGCCTGAATAGTATGGTTATGATGTCCAACATATGCAATTTCCTCATTATGTCTATGAAATTTAATTAACCATAAGAATATTCGACTGGTAGAATATTCTTGGTTAAAGTGATTATGTACATGAAAATCAGAAGAAGTAAAAGTTATGGAAATGTATTTATGTAGTACTCAGAGAGTCTTTAGACAATGTATGTTTCTCAGTAGTAGAGAATGAAATTGAAGTTTTTATTTAAGTGAAACTCTAATCATGTAATACTCTTAGTTATTAAATTTTGTACCTACATACTCACATGTCATACTTATAAAAGTTAGAATGTCTTTCGCTTGTAGTTCTGAATGAGCATGCCTATAATTTAATCATGTTCCCTTGTAATTCTGTTAGTATACTTTTAATTGTGCTCTTATATTTCTTAGAAAATTTTTCTGGTATGTTACATGTGTTACAACATTTTTTTTAAGAAAATGTTTTATGGAAATTTTTAAATAATGTTTTAAAAAGTTATATTGGTTTATTATGTTATGTTTTAAAACCCCTTACTAGGCATTCGTATGATCACCCTATGTTTTTAAATAAAAGTTTTTAGGTATTAGTTTTCAGCTGGAGAGGCTTGACAACAGTGACTGGTTTCCCAGAACCTGAACTGAATTCGATCCTCTGTATGGGACATGATCTGTAATTTTATCAATGTATGTTTTTTTTGTAAAAATAAAATTACACAACATGATTCAAGGTACCGGCTCTGGGTATTCTAGGGAAATGTCTTCACAACTCCTTACAAAATTTCCATTGTTTATTTGGAATAATTGAAAAATTAATTACAATAGAATCTAGAAAATGGATTTTAGATGCTCGAGTGATTCACTATGGTGTGTTGGTCCTCTTCATCATGAAGAAATATGGGTCAATGTGTCTCTGTATTGATTATAATAAACTCAACAAAATCATAATAAAGAACAAGTATACCTTACCATAGATAGAATACTTGTTCAATCAACTATGCAGGGTAAAATATTTCTCTAAGGCATACCATTGGTTGGGATATCACCAATTAAATATGAAAAAGGAATATATTTCCAAAATTTCCTTTAAAATATGGTATGAACACTATGAGTTCATAGTAATGCCCTTCAAACTCACTAATTCTCTAAAAATATTTATGGATTTAATTAATATAGTCTTTAGAGATTACCTTTAAAAATTTGTGGTAGTCTTTATAGATGATATTATGATATATTCCAAAAGAAAAGAGGATCATGAGAAGTATTTGAATACTATGATAAATAATTTGTGAAAGGAGAATATATATTCAAGGTATATTAAATGTGTATTATGAATGAAGTAAGTTTCATTTTGGGGCATGTTATCACCAGAAAAGGTATATTTGTAGCCCCTTCCAAGATAAAGGAAATTGAGTTCTAGCCAAGACTAATATCTGTAACAATGATCCATAGTTTCCTTATACTAATTGAGTATTATCGACGATTTGTGAAAAATTTATTATGATTGTCAAATCCGATAGCCAAGATAACTCATAAGGGAGTAAAGTTTTTCTAGACTAATGAATGTGAAGAGAGTTTTAAGGAATTAGAAAGGAGTCTTATCAGAACACTAATACTTACACTATCCACAAGTGGGGAACTTTTCATGGTATACTTTGATGCTTCAAAGAAAGGCTTGAGCTATGTATTGATTCAGAATGATAAATTAATAGCCTACACCTCAAGATAGTTGAAATTTTGTGAATAGAACTATCCAACACATGATCTAGAGTTGGTGTAATGTATTTACCTAAAGGAAACTAAAATTTTGGTCTGATCTGGTTCTCCATAAGGCTTCAAGAATACCTCTCCATACATTAGAGGTTGCTGACTAGAAGTGAGGTCCTAGGGCATGTCTTTAGAGAGACTATGCCCTCATATTAGAGTAAAAAAAATGGAAATAACTAGATATCATCCAAGAAATAAATAAAATGAAATAAAACATGTTTTATAATAAGTGAAATTCTATAAAATCCCAAACAACCATGTCATACACACAACACTGGTCACTCATTGCACTGACCATACATGTAGGAGTACATAAAGGAAAATAAAATAAAATTACAAGGCTCTACTAAAATCCTTAATCCAGATCACATACTCGGTCTCCAGGACACTATAAAGATGATCCATCAAGATCATAAGAATCCACATGAGTATATCTACTTGAAAATGAAACCCTGGGATTCAGACCTATCCATCATGCAATTTGTGCTCAACCTAAAAAGCAGACATAAGGTATGCACACACATTGAGGTGCACATACATGGGTGAGAAATAATATCCTCAGGTCACCCCAAGGATGAAATTATAAATCTAATTCCATAAGTTCATGCTCATACAATATTCTCAGCCTATCCATGACATAATTGAAATGGTAAAAGTAATAGATATAAATAACAAAATAAGTCCACATATGATTCATGGGTCAATGACCCCAATCCACTAAACACAACGCCATATTTTAAGACTATATGTATTCATGAATATATATATATATCTCCATAAATAAATAAATAAATATATACATATAATCATATACATACTTATATAATAAAGGTAAAAAATTATAAACAAATCAATCCACAATAGATCTTTAAACCCATGATCTGATCAACTAGACATCCTGTAAAAAGGGAATTGAGATGGATGTCATACCAATCAAGCTTGTATCTTTAATTTGTTCAGTCGATCCATAATCCCAATAAATAATACCTTCTTATACCAATGCTAGAAATGTCTCTAAGCAAGCTATGTCGCCATAGGGGGATATATGTCCTAACCCTGGGTCCACCCGTACTCACCTCTAATCACTATAATAAAGGATACCGTTCATCAAAATAAAATCCTATAAATGTATAATTTATCTAGATTCCATAATACAAAATCCACATATAATCTAGTGTGATGTTCAATTCCCAAGTCCCAGTCCATAGGCAATCATGACATTGCAAGCGATTTGTAAGGAATACTATTCGGATCCAAGTACATGCTCAACATTCATTCATATAAAAATGGCTCAATATCCCCATCCCTAGGAAGTAACTACAAGATATGTATTCATGATGCATCCACCTGATCCTATGGATCATCCTAGGAATCACTCTAGGAGAGCGTAATCATCCATCGAGTGTATCTAAAAAAGGGTATGGAGCATCATGTCTGACCATCCCATCATGTAAGGCTCAAAATCCAGATCCCAAGAAGTAACTCTGGGAATACTTGATAATATAACAATAAAACATGTAGGATCAATAGACATATCCTAGGAATCACATCTAGGAATCCTGTAACGCCCTGACCCTAGTTACCCAGAGTCGGTGCATTATTACATAACATTGGCATGATCACAAAAGATCAAGTCTCGAAAGACTTATTAGTTTAGTAGTATTGGAAACACTAGATATATTCATAAGTCTTATATTACATCATAAAGTAAAAAAAACTACAAAAACATCTTGTATTCATATCCCCTCATACTATCCCTACAGGTCATTCATAAATTACTTCTTCACATCCTGGGAAAAAATAAACCATTGAAAGGGGTGAGCTCAGATGCTCATTAAGGATACCAATATAGCGGAAACTTTCATAAATAAGAATAAACATTTAAGACAATGTATAACTAAAACAAAATCCTTTTAAACTTGAACTTCAGCATAATAGGGAAAAGATAAAACGAAACAATTCCATTTACTTATTCACATGAATATTCTACTAGTCGAATAACCACATGCAATATCAATAACCACTTTCATAATGATGGAATGCATAATTTCATACTATCATAACTACATAGTCAAGGCCTCGTGCCAAGAATACAAATAAGATTTTGTTAAGGCCTTGTGATAAGACACTAGTTTGTCTCATGAGACCTACTGATGCATCGAGGAGCTATAGCGGGCTCCACCCGTCACTTACTAAGTCCAATGCATTCCTCATATGAAAAGTTTGAAACATAACATAAACATCCGTATTAAAACTAGCATATGAAATGACAATACTTTAACCACAAACCATGAATGGTATAAAAATAGCACATCCACAGTCAAACATAACTCATTCAATACAATATGTAAGACTGTATTATATCATCTAAACCTCAATCAAGAATAATGAAGGATATTGACAAATATTAAAATAATCATCAAACTATTGAGAGAAATATCCCCCTTTTTCATGAAAGCATTTAAAAGTCACACTATTTGTCAAGAATCCATTTAAATAGATTTTTGAATCAAAGTGTCCCATACCACTTTGAAACTTTTAAAAGGAATTTTGATTTGAAAACTTTAATGTCCATATAAATAAATCCTTAAAACCATTTTTAAAACATGGACATTAATGAGAAAGATTTAGAATAATAAATCTTAAAAACATTTTAAAATGATATTTTAATTAGAGTTACTAACCAAAAGAGAGACACTTGAATACAAATAATTCAGGTAATCAAAACTTTGTAATATCATGAGAATAAAGGGATTCATGATATACTATGTCAAAGTACATTATATACACCATATAAAAGTGATTTGGTGTATAACAACAAAGAAGTCTCAATGGAATGTAAATTGAGATGAAATATCTTATAAAGACCATATCCTTAGGTTAAGGATAAATCAACGACATAATTATGTGTTAAAAATATAAATACACTAAATATGATTGTATATTCAGTGTAAATAAATCAGAGTAAATTCACATATAGTCTTGTAAAAACAATACCAATGAATTGGATATTTAACTCAAAAAATGGAGATTGAGTTAAAATTACTCTTATCAAGTTCATATCGATGACTTGAGAATTTATCAATGGAGTGATTATGTGTATCAAAAGTATATCCACATAAAGGGGAGTGGAAATTATGACATGATAAAATAAATAGTGATTCCATATATAATCTTGGAGTAAAATAATCAATGAAGTATGCGTAAAGCCGAATGAGTGGAAATTGAAATTTCAAATTCCCGTATCAATTTGGTAACTTAAGAAACATACACCCATGAAAGAAGGATCATACAATGATGATTTAAATATCCATACATTAAAGTATATTACACAATGAATACAATCATGGTAAGTACACACACCACATGCAATAAATAAGTGGTGAACAATGGAAATCTCACAGAATTAAAAGTGAGATAAGAAACCCCTTACTTTGTACTTTTTCCTTGGTTGAGGGTAGGTTAACCTCGTGTATAATGGTGAAATAATTTTTATTTAATTATAAAAGAATAATATACATTAATATGATATCATTTATAATCTTTTAACATTGATTTGTTGATAATATCTTAGTATTATCGTAGTTTCGGGTGTTAACAGATTCATTTTCCTTTATATTATTTGTTATGTGAGCCATATTTTTTATGGATGGGATGAATATTATTCATATCCAGAATGATATAATGTCTATAAACATTATTTTTAATCATCAAATGAAATTTATTCTTGAATGGATATGATAGGGAATGAATCTCATCGCGTTCGTGGAGACGGTAATCCGTACGTACGTATGAGCGACAATATCATTCTTTTGATATTAAAATAATATATAATTGGATGGTATATCATATATAAAGAACCATTATCATGTTATATTTATTATTTACATGAATTACACATCATTATTATACCCATCCAAATAATAATATATTTAATAACAATTATACCACGACGTGGAGACGGTAGGCCGTACGTATGCATGTATGGTGACATATCATTCAAAGGATGGATAGAATACTGAATATGGTTGTACCATATTTATAATAATATCAAAGTATATATAAGATACTGGAGTTATTATTTTAGAATGGAAATAACAAAGAAAGAAGAATTTGAAGAAGAAAGAAACTTGAAAGAGGGTGGTGAAAACATTACCTCTCCTTCAGGTTCTTCCTTTTGATTTGATCAAAAGGGATCCTTAGGTTGGATTTCGTATCAAACTAAGTACTCTAGGTTGAAGTGAGGGAATTTGAGAGAATATTTGGGAAGGTGTTGGCCGAGCCAAAAGGCTTTGAATGTGTGAATTAGAGAGAAGGGGGAGTTCCCTTTTATAAGAGGGGTGAGGGGCACCTTTGGAAAAGCTAGAAATATTATTTTATAATAAATTCATATTTGGTTTCTAATGGATCCAAATTGGATTATTTAAATTTTAAGGTGGGTATGGGTCTAAATACTTTCAAACAATAGATTTTATACAGGTTTGTGTCACTATATTAACTTTATCATTTATATTTAACTCTTAGTTAAATAGTTTGACATTTACCATGTCTCTTTGTATTTTTATATTATATAGTTAATAAACTTATCATATACCTCCAAGAAACCCCAAGTGGTCCATTAATGATACAAATATCATTATATAAGTTCTTTATATGAACCTTATATTTTTAGTAATATAATATCAATTAATAATATAATATTTGTTTTAAAAACCCTTTTATGTCAATTTTGACACTATTGGGTATTTTGTTTTTGATAATTTCATAACAGCATTCTTACTTAGAAAACAATTTATATAACCAATCCTAATATGTCATATTAACCTATAAATTTAGTGGAATTAATAAAAAGTCTCATATTACATTTATTTTGATATTTATAATATCAATTATTTTAATATTTCATTAGTTAGGTAATTACTGCATCACCATTGTGTCATAAATAAATTAAATTATTTAATGTCTAAAAAATATAAATAAAATACCATTATGTAGGAAAGTTTTTTATATTTCTAATTAATATTTATAATTGAATTTATCTTATGTATAACCCTATATTAAAAATGTTTTAGTTATTTAACTTTGATTTTATCTCTTTTAACTCTTCTTTGAATTAAATAATAATAAATGTCCTAATCTAATCCAAGTGGACCTAAATGATAATATTTTATTCCTAAGGTTGTTTTTGGTCGATTTACACTTTTCCAATATAATTAGGACATGTGTTAGAGTAATATTAATATCATTTTTACCCTTAATTACCCTATTTACTTTTAACCGTGGTAAATAAAAGTAAAAAGTTACTATTCACCAAAAATTATTTTCATCTCATTGAACCACATTTTACTCCTTGATATTAACCGTGTCTCTCGGATTTTCAAAATTCCACTCACAAAAGCGGTAAAATTAAGTTTTATGTGAATTTCCAAATTCTCCTAGGAGGTGGGGAAAAGACGGTGAAAAGTTCAATAAAATTTTTATATATCTAAAATTATTCTAAACTAACTCCAATGAATTAAATTGAGCTTATATAGATATTATGTATCTATTTTGAACTTAATTAAATTTAAATAAAATAAATAATTATTTAAATAAAAATTCGGTTTTAAACTATAACTTAGTGTTTTTTCACTATTCATCAAAAATTGACTATTTTTAGAAAAATACCAAAAATTCACCCTAAGCTAATTTCGATATTCCGAATCCAAAAATGTAGTCCATTTTGAAAGATAAAATTTATAAAATTTCAAAAATTGGGTATTACTATTCATAATGGCTGTTTTGATTGGTTGTGGTGTGTGTTAGAACTCAAAGTTGCGTACAACACACACTACTGTATTATTCAAAGAGAAGCGTATCATGGAAGCTTGGGGTGTTACATTCTCCCCTCCTTCAAATAATTTCATCCTAGAAATTTTTAAAATTTGGCTTGGGAATATAATGGAAACTCCCACATCGGAAAAAGAGTCAATAAAACTATCACCTTAAAAGAAAGAAAGAGAAGTACAAAGGTCACCCAAGATAACTCATACTAGGATTCCATGTAGTAAAATATGGATATGGAATATAAACTAAGTGTCAAGTTCTGATGGAGAGGGATAGAAAATGTGATCAGGAGAAAGTTAACAACAAGAAAGCCACAAACTTGTGATGGGACAAACGGTCATTAGTTTCCCAGTAGGAAAAGTATATGGACAAAATTTTTTTTAAGTTACATTACATAAAGATTAGGAATTCATTTATGATATTGACTAAGAAAATAAAGAGATATACTTACTTTTTAAGTAGAGTTTCATTCTTTAATAAATTTCCACCACTAACTCATTTTTTTAAATGATGAGTATTCAAGAAGACTTGGTCACACTGGAAGAGCTAGAATAAACTTCTATAGAATCACATGATCCATGAAAGATAAACTATATATTTACCTTTTCATTAGAGATTAATCAAAACCAAAATAGTTAGTATAAGATCTGATGATCCCCCAAAAGAATATTCCTTTAGAGAAAGAAACACTAATCTTAATTTCTAAAATTAGACCTACAATACCCCAAAGTTAAATAAATACCATTCAATAAACAATTGTCCTTAAAATCCTTCAATATAATCCAAACTAATATTGAAACCCAAAACTTAGAAGAATTTGGTTATGTAGTCTTCCACGTTAAATTTTATCTCCAAATGACATCAAATACTCTTAAAGTCACATACTTAAAAGTAATTAACTTAATCACATATTCTCTATTATAGGTTAATCATTTCCATAAATAACCCAAATCACTATAAATACACAATAAAAACGTCGATAAAAATCCACCATTACTCCTCAAATTAAATCCCATAGTATTCTAGTTTTTTTGGGCATATAGTGTTCCCAACAAAGCAAACATCTTCTAAAATAACATTTATCACTTAATCACCAAATCGTTTTCCTATACTAAGGGTATTCATTTGATAAGACATAAGAACCCAAATCAACTTATTATTGATCAATAAAATCATTTAACTAAAAATAATTAGTCGCACTAACCAGGGACTTCACGTAGTCCAGTGGTAGGCAATAAATCCCCATCGCACTTTGGTTGCAGGTTTGATTCCCACAGCTTTGTCCGACACGATGGGTTGTCACACGGTCTGCGTGTTGTCCTTTTTCAAAAACTATATTTTATAAAATTACAAAAATGAGATAAATTCCTTAAAATAACCATAACATAATTTTAACCAGAAATGTTATCTCATACCTTGCATCTTCATCCCAAAATATAATAACTTGTACTTTCCTCAAACCTAATGATCATATAAAACCAAATGGTTATTTATAACTATATACACAAGGGAAAATATAAGTCTTACTCAAATATCATTCTCACATGGAAAACTGTGGGTTTACAAATACAAGAGAAAATTATTCTGAAGTAATCCCATAAACAAGGAGCACTAATACATTTAAATATTTATCCAACCATTTATTTCTACATAGCTTCTTCTTTGACCAAGAAAATATCCTATTGAATAGGGCATTCACTCGGGTAATGGCCAGGTCCCCAACATTTACAGAAAATGACTGTAAATAAATTTTTGGGACCATTTTTATTTTCTTCTAAAGTACTCTTCATTTTTCCTCGACAATTATTCACTTTATGTCCTTCTTTCCCACACGTAAAGAATTTCTTTGTTCCGTTGAGACACTTTCCTGGGTGTCTCCTTCCACATTTCCTACATGATGGAAATTTAGGATTTTTTTCTCCATGGTCTCCACTGTTGGAGCTCTTATCATTCATCACCTTTCTCTTCTTTTTTGAGTCTGGGAGTTGGTTAATATATATTTTTTTGATCATATTTTTGGAAAACTGATTTGGCATGAACACGATATCTTTTACGCCTATCAACATTCCATTTTTTTGCTCATTTACACCACCGTTCCCACCTTTTACATCATTCTCAATGTTACTATGACTTCCTTGGACTCCAGCCATTGACTAAAACCAGAAAGCATTGTGTGAGTAATAGTAGTCATAAAATCATTTATAGAATATCATGACACCATATTCTCAATTTGAAACACCTTAGGATTAACCAAGTTCATTTATTCTCATCTTAAATTAAAATACTTCAAATTGGTTTCCATAGAAAATGTAAATTATCCTAAGCATATCCCCCAGGAGTGTCGTAACAAAGAGAACAACAAGGCCCGTTGTCGTGCACCAGTCCCCGTTCGAGTCTAGATCAAAGCGGTATTTTCAGGTTTTACCCCTAGGTACATCTGTGCCAGAGCCACCTCTACCTGCTCGTATCCTGACAGGGATGTATTTCTTGGAAAACTCACAAAATCTATACAATAACAATATTCTAGGAAGTTCATCTATACTAATCCTCAAGGTCTATCTTAGGGCTATGTGCTCTAATCAGAGTTTATCTAAATATAGTTTCCAAGGTTTGTACTAAACTTTATCTGATACCAATTGTAACGCCCCGACCCTAGTTACCCAGAGTCAGTGCATTATTAAATAACATTGGCATGATCACAAAAGATCAAGTCTCGAAAGACCGATTAGTTTAGTAGTCTTAGAAACACTAGATATATTCATAAGTCTTATATTACATCATAAAGTAAAAAAAACTACAACAACATCTTGTATTCATATCCCCTCATACTATCCCTGCAGGTCATTCATAAATTACTTCTTCACATCCTGGGAAAAAATAAAACATTGTAAGGGGTGAGATCAAATTCCCAGTAAGGATAACAATATAGTGTAAACTTTCATAAATAATCATAAACATTTAAGGTAATGTATAACTAAAACAAAAGCCTTTTAAACTTAAACTTCAGAATAATATGGCAAAGATAAAATGAAATAGTTCCATTTACTTATTCACATGGATATTCTACTAGTCGAATAACCACATACAATATCAATAACCACTTTCATAATGATGGAATGTATAATGCCAGACTATCATAACTACATAGTCAAGGCCTCGTGCCAAGAATACAAGTAATATTTTGTCAAGGCCTTGTGCCAAGACACTAGTTTGTCTCATGAGACATACCGATGCATCGAGGAGCTATAGTGGTCTCCACCCGTCACTTACTAAGTCCAATGCATTCTTTATATGAAAAGTTTGAAACATAACATAAACATCCATATTAAAACTATCATACAAAATGTCAACACTTTAACCACAAACCATGAATTGTATAAAAATAGCACATCCACAGTCAAACATAACTCATTCGATACAATATGGAAGATTTTATTGTATCATATTAACCTCAATCGAGAATAATGAAGGATATTGACATAGATTAAAATAATCATCAAAATATTGAGAGATATATCCCCCTTTTTCTTGAAAACATTTAAAAGTCACACTATTTTTCAAGAATCCATTTAAATAGATTTTTGAATCAAAGTGTCCCATACCACTTTGAAACTTTTAAAAGGAATTTTGATTTGAAAACTTTAATGTCCATATAAATAAATCCTTAAAACCATTTTTAAAACATGGAAATTAATGAGAAAGATTTAGAATAATAAATCTTTAAAACATTTTAAAATGATATTTTAGTTAGAGTTCCTAACCAAAAGAGAGACACTTGAATACAAATAATTGAGATAATCAAAACTTTGTAATATCACGAGAATAAAGGGATTAATGATATACTATGTCAAAGTACATTATATACACCATATAAAAGTGATTTGGTGTATAACAACAAAGAAGTCTCAATGGAATGTAAATTGAGATGAAATATCTTATAAAGACCATATCCTTAGGTTAAGGATAAATCAATGACATAATTATGTGTGAAAAATATAAATACACTAAATATGATTGTATATTCAATGTAAATAAATCAGAGGAAATTCACACATATTCTTGTAAAAACAACACTAATGAATTGGATATTTAACTCAACAAATGGAGATTGAGTTAAAATTACTCTTATCAAGTTCATATCAATGACTTCAGAATTTATAAATGGAGTGATTATGTGTATCAAAAGTATATCCACAGAAAGGGGAGTGGAAATTATGACATGAGCAAATGAATAGTGATTCCACACATAATCTTGGAGTAAAATAATCAATGAAGTATGCATAAAGCCGAATGAGTGGAAATTGAAATTTCAAATTCCCTTATCAATTTGGTAACTTAAGAAACATACAACCATGAAAGAAGTATCATACAATGATGATTTAAATATCCATAAATTAAATTATATTACACAATGAATACAATCATGGGTAGTACACACACCACATGCAATAAATAAGTGGTGAACAATGGAAATCTCACGAAATTAAAAGTGAGACAAGAAACCTCTTAATTTGTACTTTTTCCTTGGTCGAGGGTAGGTTAACCTCCCATATAATGGTGAAATAATTGTTATTTAATTATAAAAGAATCATATACATTAATATGATATCACATATGATCTTTTAACATTGATTTGTTGATAATATCTTAGTATTATCGTCGTTTCGTGTGTTAATGGATTCATTTTCCTTTATATTATTTGTTATGTGAGCCATATTTGTTATGGATAGGATGTATCTTATTCATATCCATAATGATATCATGTCTCTAAACATTATTTTTAATCATCAAATGAAATTTATTATTGAATGGATATGATAGGGAATGAATCTCATCGCATTCGTGGAGATGGTAATCCGTGCGTACGCACGAGCGACAATATCATTATTTTGATATTAAAATAATATATAATTGTATGGTATATCATATATACAGAATAATTATCATTTTATATTTATTATTTACATGAACTACACATCATTATTATACCCATCCAAATAATAATATATTGAATAACAATTACACCACGACGTGGAGACGGTAGGCCGTACATACACACGTATGATGACATGTCATTCAAAGGATGGATAGAATAATGAATATGGTTGTACCATATTTATAATAACATTACATTATATAGAAGATACTGGAGTTATTATTTTAGAATGGAAATAACAAAGAAATAAGAAGTTGAACAAGAAAAAAACTTGAAAGAGGGTGGTGAAAACATTACCTCTCCTTTGGGTTCTTTCTTTTGATTTGATCAAAAGGGATCCTTAGGTTGGCTTTCGGATCAAACTAAGGAATCTAGGTTGAATTTAGGGAAGTTGAGAGAATATTTGGGAAGGGGTTGGCCGAGACAAAAGGCTTTGAAGGTGTGAATTAGAGAGAAGGGTGAGTTTCCTTTTATAAGAGGGGTGAGGGGAACCTTTGGAAAAGCTAGAAATATTATTTTATAATAAATTTTTATTCGGTTTATAATGGATCAAAAGTGGATTATTTAAATTTTAAGGTGGGGATAGGTCGAAATCCTTTCAACCAATATATTTTAGACTGGTTTGTGTCACTATATTAACCTTATCATTTATATTTAACTCTTAGTTAAATAGTTTGACATTTACCATGTCTCTTTGTATTTTTATATTATATAGTTAATAAACTTACCATATACCTACAAGAGACCCCCAAGTGGTCCATTAATGATACACCTATCATTATATAAGTCCTTTGGCCGAACTTTAGATTTTTATTAATAGAATATAGATTAATAATATAATATTTTTAAAAAAACTCTTTTATGTCAATTTTGACACTATTGGGTATTTTGTTTTTGATAATTTCATAACAACATTATTACTTAGAAACAAATTTATATAACCAATACTAATATGTCATATTAACCTATAAAGTTAGTGTAATTCATAAAAAGTCTCAAATTACATTTATTTTTATATTTATAATATCAATTATTTTAATATTTCATTAATTAGGTAATTACTGCATCACCATTGTGTCATAAATAAATTAAATTATTTAATGTCTAAAAATTATAAATAAAATACCATTCTGTAGGAAAGATTTTTATCTTTATAATGAATATTTATAATCAAATTTATCTTATGTATAACCCTATATTAAAAATGTTTTAGTTATTAAACTTTGATTTTATCTCTTTTAACTCTTCTTTGAATTAAATAATAATAAATGTCCTAATCTAATCCAAGTGGACCTAAATGATAATATTTTATTCCTAAGGTTTTTTTTGGTTGAGATAAACTTGTCCAATAGAATTAGGACATGTTTTAGGGTAATATTAATATCATTTTTACCCTTAATTACCCTATTTACTTTTAACTGTGGTAAATAAAAGTAAAAAGTTACTATTCACCAAAATTTATTTTCATCTCATTGAACCACATTTTACTCCTTGATATTAACAGTGTCTCTCAGATTTTCAAAATTCCACTCATAGAAGCGGTAAAATTAAGTTTTATGTGAATTTCCAAATTCTCCTAGGAGTTGGGTAAAAGACGGTTAAAAGTTCAATAAAATTTTTATATATATAAAATTATTCTAAACCAAATCCAATGAATTACATTGAGATTATATAGATATTATGTATATATTTTTACCTTAATTAAATTTAAATAAAATAAATAATTATTTAAATAAAAATTCGGTTTTAAACTATAACTTAGTGTTTTTTCACTATTCATCAAAAATTGAAAGTTTTTAGAAAAATACCAAAAATTCACCCTAAGATAATTTCGATATTCCAAATCCAAAAATGTAGTCCATTTTGAAAGATAAAATTTATATAATTTCAAAAAGTGGGTATTACTATTCATAACGGCTAGTTTGATTGGTTTTCGTGTGTGTTAGAACTCAAAGTTGTGTACAACACACACTACTGTATTATTCAAAAAGAAGCGTGTCGTGGAAGCTTGGGGTGTTACAAATCCCAATAATATCAATAGTAGAATGGCTCAGAATCCATATCCTAGGAAGCACAACTGGGCATCCCAATAATATCAATAAGATGGATCCTAGGGAGTAAATCTAGGAATTAAAATAAAATCAATAAAATGATTCCCAGGTAGTACCTTGAGGCATCCCAAATACAAGTGTCACATCTTGTTAGTCTCATTATCTATAAACTAGGAAGCACATATGGTAATCATCACTACATCAGTAGTAAATAGGTGAAAGCATAAATAGAAGAGTGAGGGTGTCTGAATGGATAAAACCACCACCACTATCATAGAATCAAAGGATTACAAGTTTGGTGTGAGTTTTAAGGTGACACCCACTTCCATCTCTACCCAAACATGATGTACTAGCTCAGGGACGATCAAACATCAGGGCACCCAATGGGTCCCACATGACATAACATAATAGAGGCATCATTCTTGGTATCCTCAACAGTAAAGGTAAAAGGAGGAATCCTACATGGGATCCTCGATGATAAGAAAAAAATGGCCTCATACATGGGATCCTCATAATGAAACAAAGGAAAATCCTTCCTACATGGGACCCTTAAAAGCAGTGTAAGAAGCAAAGGCATCCTACATGAGATCCTAAGAAACAACTAATCTCATGGAATCCTGGGCTTGAAGGGAATATATCACAAGGGATATTCCCTCAAGGAAAGATCTATGGAATCCTCATCCAAGAGATATATCTCACGAACCATCTCAGATCAAAGGTGTCACTCTCAAGAGAAAATTAGATTCAATTATAGGAGGAATAACCTCTCCATTCATAAAAACACCTGAAACACCACATAAGATTCATCAAATCTCATCAAGGGTTTCACCATAATGGTCTATACAAAAAGATACTCAAAATGGACTACTCTTGTGCCCAATTCTGACTCATGAGAATAAATATAAGGAAAAACCTAAAATGGGTAACAAATGGGTAGTACACAATACCGAGTGCACAACATGTTCTCCAAAATCTCCTCCTAGGTGTGTACCTCAACCGAACATGGAATATAAAATCCCATGTACACAACATGTAAGACATGTACTTAGCATGTACCATACACGAGGTACATTCCCATGTACCTCACATGGAATATCCATGCACTTCTCCTAACCGTGTACCTATACACGACATGCAACCCATATGGGGTCTTAATGTGTACTCTACACGACCATTTTCCCCTATACAGGCTGGATGGATGGGTACTTGGATACAAGGATGATTCCCATTACACAAAGTGTATAATCCATACATGGTGTGTAATTATAAAAGATCATATTCCCTAAATAGGAAGAACACATGGCATGCGTTCCTAAATCTACATGTCGTGTGATTGGGATTTCAAAATGAGAAACCCCTAAAATCACCTAAAACCCTAGTTTCCCCCCAAAATCAATAGACCAACCCTCAAGGGGTCATATATAGGCATAATAGGGGTTTAAAACTAAAAATAAGTAAATCTATGGGGATTTATAGAAAAAAAATAAAATGGACTACCTTTGGGCGGATTCCGTCAAAGCTTTTCCCATTTTCATGATCCATAGCTACCACACGATGATCCGGCTCGTCCTGAGCTCTGCATCGGTACCTATCTTCACCCCTCTATATTTCTCTATCTCCCACTCCATTTATCTCTCTAGGACACATGAAATAGGAGGCTTTTAGGGGGGTATGTGAGAAGACAAATGGAATGAGAAGAAAATAAAAGAGAAAAAGAAAAGGAAGAAAAAAAACAAAAGAAAAAGGGTCCCGACCCGACCCAAACACCCAACATTTTTTATGCCCCACCTAGGAAAAATTATGTGTTAGAGAATTAATAGAGGAGATGAAATATAAATCCAAAAATACATTCAAAATATATATCTGTTTGAACCTGCATGAATAAAATAATATTTAATTTATTAAATATTAAATATTAAATATTAATTATTCTGCTAAAATTCGAACGGCTCAGAAATCCACCAAACTTATATCATAGATTGAAATTAATATTCTAGGACCAACATAGTGGTAAAAAAATATACAAAGTCATATTCTAGGGTAAAATTACCATTCTACCACTTATAATCATCTGAAAGAAAAAATTCAAAATTTTTCTCAAAATTCCAGTCTAGAAAAACATGGGTTCTTACAGTCTATCCATCATAAAACCTTCTTGTCCTCAGGAAGCCTTGGTGGTAAAACTAGAATCCATGATCTCAACATGATAATATTCACAACACATCATCTTTATTGAACAACAACTAGTATCATAGTGTCAACAACTATCCTATATAGAAGATGCTTAGCTGCCACCGATCTAGTACTCCCTACCATAGGAATACCCTATCGTCATCTCAAAACCAAACTCTGGGCTCAAAATCTCATGAAAAATGACTATTTAAACTAATAAAAAGGGTCACCAGCCTTAAGTGGACAATGGTTTACTCCCCACCATATGCCTTACTGCTTCTTGAGCATAACCTCAACATGTTTCATCACCAACCAGAAAGGATTTTTGAAAAGAAAAGAAGCATAGTGTAGAGACGATGCTCTCTCAGCAAACTCAAGATGATGTCAAGATAAAGAATGATCATCTACAACTAGAATTACATTAATATTACATCAAAAGTAATGCATAGTTATCCCAATCCATGCTCACATCAATAGGATAAATTTCCCTTTCCCAACTCCTAACACCATATCTCCTGATAATGAATGTCCAGGTACAACCACAGGTCAACTGCCTCACGACACCTAATTTATCCTGTACTATAGAGGGACATTATTCATTTACCACAACTCCTTGGAAACCATTCCCATGATAATATTTGAAAACATAATTCCTTGGATCATACATGGTCTCTCACTGATTTATGATTTAAATGGTACCACACACAATTGGCGTATACCTTTAACACCTGTCTCATACTCTAGTGAGTCATCCACCATAAGTATAAGATGACCGTGCTACATGGGATTTCAGTACAAATAATCCAAAATCTCTATTTGAACTCCTCTTAAAAATTGAGCACCTCACATGTGCCATAATTTATTCCATGATAGCCTATCACCTGACGTCATTCCAATCATGAGCATCTACCTGTTCTCTGACTATATTAGCAACAACAGAGACACTGGTTGAACATGACAGACACCCAAATAGTCCTTCCCATCAAAGTCAGTCTTGATACCAAAGAACCCAAGTTATTTCATCAAAAGCTTAAGTCATCGATATTCCTATACAAAAAAGCTTGATCACCTACCATGCATCATTAAAAAAATGAGCACTCAAATAAGATCACTACCTAAGTAGGAAACTATAAACCTAGTCCAACCTCTCAAGAAGGTTTCCCTAAATCAAAACAAAATGTTGACCTACAAGGGTTTGAGAAAAAACTAAGGTCCTATAGGTCTCCCACCTATCCCTACTGACCAAGTCTCACAACTAGGTAACAAGGTATAACCACCTCGCACAAAAGATAAAACCTCTCCAATGGAGGTAAAGATAATAATGACCTATAAGGGTCAAAACCATAAACACCAGCCAACTAGGGTCATGGTCCTCACTGAGCATCTTCATAAAGAATTGATCCCTAAAGGTCATGATACCAATGTAGAAGAGATGTTGAACTAAAACTAATCGGGCATCTACATATAGTAATACCCCCTCAAGGTCTAGTTCATTAGAAATGAAAAGGTACTTATCAACATCATACTCTATGATCCAACTAGATAAACATAAATGAAAAGATACCCCTATAAAGGGTCCACTATAAAATCATCAACTGTCAATAATAACCAAAAAGGGTTAGTACCATAATCACATGGTTTAGTTCATTAGAATGTCATTCCAATATATTTATTAAAAAACTATATAGGTTTTTACTGACACATCAAATAACCAAACCTAAGAAACATCACCCTAAAAGGGGTCTATCACATGGGCATCATATTCCCTATCGACCTAATAGGGTCAAATCACCTCTCGTACATAAGGATTGAGTTGTTAACCTCACCATCAAATGTCTCAATGTAGATCCACATCACCTTCCATCAGAAGGAAATATATATACAAGTCATCGAAATTGAGTATAATGTCACAAAAACCCCATATAAGAAAACACTATTTAGGTTTTTGTTGAAACATTAAACAATTGGCCTTTATCATCTGTAAATTCACATACTATTAGGCATATTACATGTGAATATTATGTAAAAAATATGATACATGAAATGCCTCTTGCCCTTTCCATCTAGGAGTCCAAATCAATCCCTAGCCTCTTGACGGGGGGAAAAGATCTATAAATCCATAATAAATCATAGCATCTACACAACATGTTCATTGCTCAAAGAAAAAATCATATAAAAATGTAACATCACAGATCAGAACAATAATCCCATATCCCTAGTAATCAGGACTTCTTACCGAAACAAGTGTTCTTGACGCACTAGTCTGATATCCATAATTGGTTCAAATACATTACTGATACTCCTATCTACCACATCACAAATAGTAATACAATAGGAAAGTAATAGATCTAATTCCACTTTTTAATTTCCCAAACTGTATGATACTAAAACAGTGCTCTGAGACAATTTTCCACAAGGCCTCAAGAATGCTTCTCCATATGCTAGAGGCTTCCGACTAGAAATGAGGCCCTAGAGTGTGTCTGTGGAGATACTATTCCCTCATATCAGAGTAAAAAATAGAAAAAATAACTAGATATCATCCAATAAGTAAATAAAATGAAACTGAACATGATTCATAATAAATAAAATTCTATAAAATCCTGAACAACCATGTCATACATACAACACTAGTCTCCCACTACGATGACCATACATGTAGGAGTACATAAAGGAAATTGAACTAAAAGTACAAGGCTCTACTATAATCCATGAAATAGACCACATACCCAGTATCAAAGACACTCTCAATATTCTCTATCCTAATCATAAGAATCCACATGAGAATATCTGCTCGATCATAAAACCTTGGGCCTCATCTCTATCCATCATGCAATCTGCACTCAACCTAAAAGGTTGAGATAAGGTATGGACACACACTAAGGTGCACATACAGGGTTGAGAAATAATCTCAATAATCCACCCCAATGATGAACCTATAAATCTGCTTCCATAAGTGAATTCTAATGCAATATGAACAACCTAGCTGAGACATAACTGAAATGGTTAAAGAAATAGATATAAATAACAAAACAAGTCCACATCTGATTCTTGGGTCTGTGACCCCAATCATCTGGACACAACACCATATTATATGAGTATATGTATTCATGAATATATATATATATATATATATATCCCTATATATATATCCATGTTATTATATGCATACTTATATAATCAAGGTAGAAAAGTATAAACAACTCAATCTATAGTACATATATGGACCCATGATCCGATCAACTGGACATCTTGTAAAAAGAAAATTGAGTTGGATGTCATACCACTAAATCCCTATATCTTTAAGTTGATATCTGGATCCATAATACCAATCAAAAATACCTACTTTGACCAATTATAGAAATGTATCTGAGCAAGCTACATCACTGTAGGGGGATACATGTCCTGACCTTGGGTTCACCCGTACTCGCCTCCAATCACTACAATAAAGGATACCATATATTGACAGACAATCCTGTAAATGTGGCATTGGGCTAGATGTAATACAAATCAATCCACATATAATCTAGTCTGATGTTTGATTCTTAAGTCTCAGTCTATAGGAAATCACAATAGTGCGACTCATATAATATCTAAGGGGCTCACCCTTAGGTGATCTATAAGGAATGCTCTCTGGATCAAAGTACATGATCGACATCCATTCATATATAAATGTCTCCACAACCCCATCCCTAGGAAGTACCTATAGAATATGTAGTCATGGTTTATCCACCTGATCCTAGGGAGAATCCTAGTAATCAATTGAGGAGAGCATAATCATCCATCGAGTATATCCCAAAAAGGGTGTGGAGGATCATGTCCATCCATCCCACCATGTAAGGCTCAAAAGTCAGATCATGGGAAGTACCTCTAGGTATCCGTGATAATATAACATTCAAACATGTAAGATTAATAGATGGATCCTAGGAAGCACGTTTGGGCATCCCAATATTATCAATAGTAGCATAGATCAGAATATGCACCCCATGAAGCACATCAAGGCATCCCAATAATATCAATATTATAATGTCTTGGTAGCTAGATCCAATGAATCATATTTGGTCATCCCAACAATATCAATAAGAGGGATCCTAAGGAGTATGTTTGGGAATCCCAATAACATCAATATGATGTATCCTAGGGAGTACCTTTGGGCATCCCAAATACAAGTGTCACATCATGATAGGCTCATCAACCACAAACTAGGAAGAACCTCTAGTAATCATTGTTGCATCAGTAGTAAATAGGTGAAAGCATAAATTAAAGAGTGAGGGTGGATGAACACTTAAACCACCACTATTATAATATCCTTAAAGTCTAACAAGTTTGGTATGGTTTCTAAGGTGACACCAACTACCATATATAGCCAAACTCGATGTACTAACTCAGGGTCAGTAAAACATTGGGGCACCCACTAGGTCCCACATGACATAAAACAAGAGAGTAATCCTACTCGGGATCCTAAAAAATGAAGGTAAAATGAGGAATCCTACATGGGACCCTCAACAGTAAGTCAACAAAGGAATACCACATGGGATACTCATAACTGAACAATGGAAAAGGTATCCTACATGAGACCCTTAAAAGCAGTATAAGAAGTAGAGACATCCTACATAGGATCCTAAAAAAAACTAATCCCACGACATCCTAGGCCTGAAGGGAACATATCACCAAGGATACTCTCTCAAGTAAAGAGATATATAATTCTCATCTAAGAGAGATATCTCATGGCCCATCTCAGACTAAAGGTCTCACTCTCAAGAGACAAATAGATTTGATTAATAGAGAAACAACCTATTCATTCAATAAAACACTCTAAACACTATCTAAGAGTACTCAAATCTTCTCAAGGGTTTCACCATAGCGATCTATGTGGAAACATACTCAAAATAGACTACTCAC
Organism: Viscum album; assembly: GCA_963277665.1. Lineage (NCBI taxonomy): Eukaryota > Viridiplantae > Streptophyta > Magnoliopsida > Santalales > Viscaceae > Viscum > Viscum album. The sequence goes on along the minus strand of OY728153.1, from coordinate 1,256,599,619 downwards.
ATGTCCAATTACGAATCATAGGTGTAAAGATATAAAAAACCTTAAAATGGGTAATAAAGGGGCAGTACACGACATGTTCTCCCAAATCCCAACTTGGTCGTGTACCTCAGTCAGACACGACATTTAAAATCCCATGTACATAGAATGTAAGACATGTACATTGAATGTATCCTATAGGGGGTACCTTCCCATGTACCTCAAATGGTCTGGCCAGGTACTTCTCCTAACTGTGTACCTTTACACAATGCACAACCCACGCAAGGTCTGCCCGTGTACTCTAATGGCCATTTTCCCCTACACGAACTGTCTAGATGGGTACTTGGATACATTTCTAAGTCTTAATACACGATGTGTATACCCCATACATGGATTTTACTTCTAAAATATCATCTTCCTTGAATAGTAAGAACACATAATGTGTGTTCTAGAATCTGCATGCCACGTGATTGATATTTATGAATGAGAAACGCCCAAAACTCCTGTTTTCCCATCAAAATCAATAGATTTACACTCAAGGGGTGATAAGAAGGAATAATAGGAGTTTAAAAATTGAAAAAAAGGTAAATATAAATGGATTTAATAAAAAACTTAAAAACAACATACATTTGGGAAGAATTTGATGAAGCTTCACCCGTTTCCATGATCCTTGGCTACCACATGATGATTCAACTCATCCCAAGATCCAATGAGGTACCTCTCTTCCCCTGTCTCTTTATCTCTCTCCCTCTCCCTTTCTCTATCTCAGTCACATGACATAGGAGGCCCGCATTGTAACACCCCAAGGATTTGCAAACAAAATTAATATTGAATTCATGAAACACTAAGTCTCTAAAAAAAAACAATTTGTAATAATCTATCCAATAAACATAATTTTCTCACTTATTTGATTTGAATTTTGAAAAAATGACATACACGGTTGCGTTCAGGGTGATATTTGGAGTCTAATAGTACCAACTTAAATTTTGGTGAATAGTAACTTACCCTTATGAATAGTAATGTACCCTTATGAATAGTAATATGACCCTTATGAATAGTAACCTCTCCCATGAATGTATAAATAAAATTTTGGCACCTTATAAATAAAGTAGAATATTTTATAAATTATTAGTTAAGTATTTGTATTTATGTAGTGATAAATATTTAATTAAAATTTTAAATTAATAATTTAATTAATTTTCATAAAATGGGTTCCTAAATAAATATTTTGTTATCCTATGATTTTAGAATAATTTAATAAGACCTTAGTTAATTTTTCAGGGTATTATAAAATCAGTTTTGGTTTTAAAACTATATTTTTCAAGTAAATAATGATTTTAATTAAAAATTAAATTTATCATATTGAGAAAATTATTTTGATAAAATGGAGTACATTTTTGGATTCTACACATCAAAAAATGGATATGGTGAATTTTTGGGAATTTTCTAAAATATTTGAATTTTTAGTGAATAGTAAAATACAGTAATTTACTATATATAACAATACACTATTCCTTGCATCATAGATGATGTAAGAAACCATTAGTGTGAACTCACATGCATATATTATCATTATTGTTAAAAATAATCAATACTATTGCTTGTCTTGAGAAAAATAATAAAACAATGAATAAGATATTTAAAAATCACTCCTCTCCTCCATTATAAACCCCCATCACTCCCTCTTCTCTTCACTCCTCTCAAGCCTTGTGCCTTGTCTAAATTATGATAAAATCTCCTCCAAAGCTCCTTCCCCACATCCAAAATCCCTTGTTCTCATAAAAAGACCAAAACCTCTCCCCTAAAGAGACTCTCAAGGAAGATAACTTCAAGAGGTAAATTCCTCGTCATTTCTTTTATTTTGAGTTCCTTTCTTTTCTTTTTCTTTCCTCACCTAATTTCATCCAAATGTTATGATAACTCCAGTACCTTAAATTTACTAGAATTTTGTTATTATAATGGAATAATTCATCATCATATCTCCTTTCCCCTTCTTTTATACTAGAAATGAAAACACCATCTGAGATGTGTTAATTTATCACATTCAAGGATGATGAGTTTTCAATTTATATTACAATCTTCAATTATGGTCATGAAACCATTTTTATGGATTAAATAGAATATAATATATATATTATAACTTATTTAATTTTTTTAATATTTTTTTACACATGATATTAATTTATATGATTTCATTGTGATAAAAAACCACTAGTTAACCCAAACAATTATCATCAAAGTTTTATATAATGATTCATCTTAAATCCCATTAAACAAATTATTTTTATAACCATGTAATATTATGTATGTTAACAAATAAAATACAACTTATATTCTGGAAAACCATTCTCATCTTACATGTTTATCCTTACATGTATATAAGTAAACCGTTCACGAATACCAAGGAAGAAAACGCTCCCAAACAATAAAATTGAACCTCTTAAACCCATCAAGAAGGCCATGAATGAACTTAATAAGGATATAATAAATCAATTAAATAAATAATACTTTCTAGAAATATTAATTAATGAATTTAATTTGGTTATCCAGGACACTAAGATCAAGTGAAGAACACCATGAAACTTAAGGTAAGGGGTTTCTACCCAAACCTCCATTTTCATTTAGGTTACTCTTATTCTCTACTTACCTAAATTAAATTATTATTTATTCCTATATAATCCTCCTAAATTCTGTGTGAATGTTATATATATGTGTACCAACCATAATACTACTTTAATTTATGGAGAGTTATATGTTTTAAAAGTATCTTTCAAAAATTCTTCTCGAAATATAAGCTCGATTCAAGGGAATTTCTCAAATTCTTACCTATTTTCAAGGGAACTCATTAATTTGTTTTTAGAAAACATAATATTTATAAAATAACTAATTTTATTATGAAAATACTATCTTACTTAACTTCTATTTTTATATAAATATTTTTCCAAAAGAACTCTTCTTTTCAAAGTAAAAGGGTATTTATCAAAAGAATTACTCGATGATTTTATAAGAGCATATCCATAACTCTTGTTGATTATTATGTATTATTGGGATTAATATTTTATGATATCATATAACATATTTAATTTAATGGTTTATGATTAGTTTGACCATGAATGTGCTATCTTAAAACCATTCACCAATTTACTCTGAATGGTTAGTGTTTATGCTTAATGTTTGGGGAAAGTTATTTACATTTCATATGTTTGTTTGAATATGAATGTATATTATGTTTATGTTTATACCCATTTATATGAGGAATCCATTATACATAGTAATTGATGGGTGCTTCCCGCTATAGCCCCTCGATGCATCGGAAGGTCTCATGAGACAAACTACGGTCTTGGCATGAGGCCTTGACAATGTGGTTATTTATGGTCTTGGAAAACGACCTTGACGGTATGGTTATGATGTTCAGAATTATGCATTCACTTATTATGAAAATAGTTATTGAAAGTTCATGTGGTTATTCAACTAGTATAATACCCATGATTATGATTTATTATGGAATTATTTATTTTGATCTTATTCCTACCATAATGTGTTCAAGTATATTTTTAAAGGCATGTGACCATGCCTAATGTTTATGTTTATGATATATTTTGTTGTATTTCTTACCCTTACTGAGCATTTGAGCTCACCCCTTCCTTATGTTTCATTTTCCCAAGACATGAAGAGGTATATTATGAATGACATACAGGGATAACCTAGGAGTTATGGATGTTTTAAAAGGAATTTATATATTATATTTCCTTTCAAGTTGTAATGTTGAACTTATGTATGCATCTAGTTTTCCAAATCTACTGAACTATTCATTCCTTTGGGATATGACTTTCTTGTAATCATTCCAATGTAATGAAATAAGGCACCGACTCTTGGAAACTAGGGTCTGGGTTTTTAAATTTGGTATCAAAGGAAATTTTGTAGAAAAATTGGAAACTAGATTTAGAAAATATAGATTAGGGAACAAAACCCTAAGATAGAATTTGAGGATAAACATACAAGAACATCCTGGAATTTTGTTAAGGAATATATTATGTGGATATTTTTAGAAAATAAATCCCTTTCTGGATACTACAAGTAGACATGGTTCTGGCACAGATGTACCTAGGAGTAACAACTCTGAAAAGGAGTTTTAGGCTTGACTTGGTGTATCCTGGTACACGACAATGGGCCTTACTATGCACCTAGTTTGAAACTCCTGGGGGATATACTTAGGATAATTCACATTTTCTTTATAAGCCATTATGAAGGATTTAAATGTAAAATTTTCCTCAAAGAAACCATGTTTATGATTATGAGATTAGCTATGTATAGGATTTTAATTTATGCTACAAATTTTTCTAAGTTGATATTATAAATTATGATTCATAACCTAATCTACTGTATTCCATTATTTATAAATGAAACCTAGTGGAAGGAATGGAAATAACATGAATGCGTGTATCCCATGTAGGGATTTCCCTATGATGCAAGATAATGATGTTGGCTCTAGTTCTACAACTGGTACTGAGAAACTTATAACTATACTGGGATAGATAAATTAGGTTATGAACAATAACCTTACCTGTATGGAGAATCAAAATCCACAATATGGAGGAGCTATGTTAGACCACTTTATGTGACAAAAACATCAATCATTTAATGAGACTACAAACCCATTCGTAGCGGAGAAGTGGATAAGTTCATTAGAGAAGATATTTTTCGCTTTGGGATGTAGCAAAAGAGAGAAGGTTTTCATGGTGGTTTATCATCTATCAAGAGATGTGGATCAGGGGTGGTATTTAATTCAAAAAAAAGGAGGAATAAATAAAAGAAATTTAATGGAAGGATTTTAAGGAAATCTTCTTAGAAAAATTCTTCCCTCATGAACAACAAGCATATATGGAAAGGCAGTTTCTGAATCTGAGGAAAAAAGATGATGAGAATGTTGCAAAGTATGAAGCTAACTTTACAAGGTTAACAAGAAATGTTGCAGACTATATATGTAATCTAAGGAGAAATATTTATCAATTCTTTGATGGTTTAAAACCATTCCTCCGAAGGGATATAGTCTCCCAAAGTTTATCATCATATGAAGATATAGTCTCATGTGCTATCAAGATGAGAAAAGAATTATCTAAGTCTTATGATTTTAATGGAAAGAAAGAGAAGAAGAGGGATGATGAAAACTCTATAAAAGGAAATAATGAAACAGGGAAGAAGGGAAGAGTTTACCTTCCACTGTGTGATAATTGTGGGAATATACACCCTGGTACTTACCTGAAGGGTATGGGTGTTTGTTACAATTGTGGAAAAAAAGGCCACCTATCCTGGGATTATAATGGGAAGAAATAAACTACCAATTTTCAATTCTAAAATTGCAAAGATAGGGGACATTATACAAATGATTGTCCTAGGTGTCAAGGAAACATTCCCCAAAGAAGGCCAAGGTAGCAAGACCAAGCTTATGCGATCACAACTGATGATATTGAAGTCCCTAATGATGTGGTAGAAGATACTTTAATTGTTTCCTCAAACTTAGCCAATGATTTATTTGATTCTGGATCATCACATTATTTCATATCTTCTTAGTTTTATGAGAAAATCATATATTTACAATTTGATTTAATAAGGGAGTTGTCAGTAAAAACTCCTAAGGGAAGTATCATTGTAACAATGATATGTCAGGAAATCCCCATTATGGAATGTAAACATGATTTATCTGCTGATTTTATTATCATACCCATGATTGAATTTGATATAATCCTCGGTATGAATTGAATTTGGAATCATGATACAAAAATCTATTGCAAGAAGAAGGAGGCTAAATTTTTTGAGAATGATGTAGAATCTGTTATCTTTAGAGAAGAAATGTCACCATTTGATTCTTATATAGATCCAACCCTAGTAGCTCTATTGAATGAAATTATTGGGGAGGATGAGAACTCAATATCTATGAGTGAGGAAAGAAATATTCAAATTGAGGATGTACCTATTGTGAAATAATATATTGATGTTTTTTCAGAGGATTTATCTGGACATCCTCTAGAGCGGGAAGTTGAGTTCTCTATTGATTTAATTCTTAGTTCAAGACCTATATCAAAGACTCCTTATAGAATGGACACTGTGGAATTAGAAGAATTGAAGAAACAACTAGAGGAATTGAGTGATAAAGGATTTATTCACTCTAGTGTCTCTATATGGGGAGCCCCTGTTCTTTTAGTTAAGAAGAAAGATAGATCTATGAGGTTGTGCATTGAATACAAGGAGATCAATGTTATAACAATAAAGAACAAGTATCCCCTACCTCGCATTGATGATTTATTTGATCAACTTCATGGAGCCCAATATTTTTTGAATATTGACCTTTGATATGGATATCATCAATTGTGAGTGAGGAAGAAAGATATTCCAAAGGAAGCCTTTCGAAACCAGGTATGGACATTACGAGTTTACAATAATGCCTTTTGGAATGACTAATGCACCCTTTGTTTTTATTGATCTAATGAATGGAGCTTTCAAGTAATATATTGAATACTTTGTGGTGGTATTTATTGATGATATCTTGGTATACTCCAAAATCCATAAAGTTCATAAAAATCAATTGCACACTATTCTAAAGACTCTTAAAAGAAATGAATTATATGGAAAGTTTAGCAAGTGTGAATTTTGGCTTCAATCAGTTTCCTTTCCTGTCCACATTGTCTCTAAGGATGGAATATCTATTGATCCTATGAAGAAAAAGGCTATTCAAGAATGGCTTACTCTAATGAACATAACCGAGGTATATAGTTTTATTGGTCTAGTGGGTTATTATCAATGTTTTTTTATAACTTCACCCAATTAGCCAACCCATTAACCAAACTTACTCATAAAGGGGTTAAGTTCATATGGAAAAAATAATGTGAGGACTGTTTCAAAGAATTAAAGAGGATATTAGTGAATGATATGATCCTAACTCTGTCACTAGGGAATGATGGGATTATGATCTATAGTGATGAATCAAAGAAAGGATTTGGTTGTGTCCTTATGCAGAGTGATAGAGTTATTACCTATGCATCAAGGTAGTTAAAAAGTCATGAACAAAACTATCCAACTTATGATATTGAATTAGAAATTTTAATCTTTACTCTAAAGATATGGAGATACTATCTCTATATAGAAAGGTGTGAGATATATAAGAATCACAAGAGTTTAAAATATATCTTCTCGTAGAGATAACTCTACATGAGGAAAAGGATATGGCTTAAACTACTCAAGGATTATGATTGTTCAATACACTACCACTCTGGGAAGGAAAATAAGGTGGAAGATTCATTAAGCAGGAAGTATCATGGAGCCCTAAACAAAATGAGGATTGAAAGGGATTCAGTGTTTATGGATCTAGTAAAGATGGATGTGGGAATTATCAAAGAAGGTGAAACATAATTTCCTTTTCAATAGGTTTCCCAACTATCTTTATTAGAAAGGATTAAAATCTCTCAACTTGATGATGAGAACCTTCAAAAGAAAATTAATGTTGTGAAAGACGAGAAGTTGGCTGACTTTGTGTGTGAAGATGGAATTCTGAAATTTGGGAATATGATATGTGTTCCCTCTATATCTGAGCTGAAAAAGAAGTTATTGGATGATGCCCATATCTCAAATTTCTCTATACATCCTAGTAGTACTAAAATGTATAGAGATTTAAAGGAACATTTCTGGTGGGACAACATGAAGTAGAAAATTGTTGATTATGTATCAAGATTCTTAGTCTTTAAACATGTTAAGGATGAAAGACAACATCCTAGATGAGTCATGAAACCTCTAACTATTCCTATATGGAATTTGGATGACATCACCATGGATTTTTCCCTGTATTACCCAAAAATCCAAGAAATAATGATGAAATATGGGTGATTTTGGATCAATTTACCAAATCTACACATTTCCTCGCAATAAAGTAGGATTTTCCACTAGGACGCCTTGCATGAATCTATATCAATGAAGTTTTAAGAATTCATGGAGCACCTATTTCAATAGTGTATGGCCGCGATCCTTGATTTACATAGAAATTTTGGAAAAGTCTTCAGAAATCTTTGGATACTGAGCTTCGTTTGAGTACTGCTTATCACCCTCAAACTGATGGGCAATCAGAAAGAATGGTCAAAACTTTAGAAGACTTTTTGAGATCATTATCACTTGATTTTTAGGGTATGTGGGATCAGTATTTACCTTTGGTGGAGTTTTCCTACAATAATAGTTTCCATTCTAGCATTCAAATGGCACCATATGAAGCGTTGTACAGAAAGAGATGTCGTACACCAACATGTTGGGATGAAGTTGGTAAAAGAAAGCTCATGGGCCCAGAGCTTGTGGAAGAAACAACAACAAAGGTAAAGACTATTCAAACCCATATCAAAGTAGCTTTGTAATGCCCCAACCCCAGAAGCCTAGAGTTGGTGCATTATTACGTATCATTGGCATGATCACAAAATATCAACTCTTGAAATACCGATTAGTTTAGTAGCCTTGGAAGTACTAGATACATTCATAAGGTTTACATTACATCGTAAAATGGAAAATTAAAACAACATTTTTTCCATATACAACACTGAGATCCCATAGACTATCCCTACAGGTCAGTCATAATATACTTCTTCACATCCTGGGAAAAATAAAACATAGAAAGGGGTGATCTCAAATGCTCAGTAAGGATAACAATATAGTAGAAACTTTCATAAGTAATCATAAACATTTAAGGCTATGTATAAAACTAAAACAAAAGCCTTTTTAATATAAGACTAATCATAATATGGAAAATATAAAGCAAAATAATTCCATTTACTTACTCACATGGATATTCTACTAGTCGAATAATCACATGCAATATCAATAGCCACTTTTATAATGATGGAATGCATAATTCCAGACTTTCATAACCATATATTCAAGGCCTTGTGCCAAGAATACAAATAAGATTTTGTCAAGGCCTTTTGCCAAGACACTATTTTGTCTCATGATACCTACTGATGCATCGAGGAGCTATAGTGGGCTCCACCCGTCACTTACTAAGTTCAATGCATTCCTCATATGAAAAGGTTTAAACATAACATAAACATTCGTATTAAAACTAGCATACGAAATGTCAATACATTATCTATAAACCATGAATGGTGTAAAAATAAAACATCCATAATCAAATATATCACAAAACCTTCAATACAATATGGAAGTTTTGTATCATAATAAATCAACTTCAAATAAGTTTAAAATCCATCAAAGGACGTTGACATAGATGAAATCAAAACCTTTTTTAGAGAAATATCTATTTCTATTTTGAAATAATTTAAGAAAAAAATTTATTTTGAAAATATTCTAATAATATTTTAAGGGAAGCTTCAACGATGTTATAATGGTGGAAAATAGCCGCACCCGTCGTATAAGTTAAAAAAACATTCTTACCTTAAATTTGTCGAAAAGGTCAAAAGGTACCTTGTTTGGAAAAAAACAGAAAGATTCCTTTCAAAACATATAAGGTAAAATAAGGGTATAAATGAATTTAACCCATTGTATAGTAAATATTAAAAATGTTTTGAAATACATTTTTAAGAAGTATGGATGTGGATGATAAAGAGGTCCCAGTAGATGATTACATATAAACAACCTAGGATAATGAAGAGATTGTGAAATTAACCCTTACCTTGTACTTTTCCTTGGTCGAGGGTAGGTTAACCTCCTGTATAATGGTGAAATAAATATTATTAAATTATACAAGAATAATATACATTAATATGATATCATATATGATCTTTTAATATTACTTTGTTAATAATATTTTAGTATTGTCATTGTTTCAGGTGTTAACTAATTCGTTTTACTTTATATGCTTTGTTATGTAAGTAATGTTTTTTGTGGATATGATGTATCTTATTCATATTCAGAATGATATTAAGTATTTAAACATTATTTTTAATCATCAAATGAAAATTATCCTTGAAAGGATACGATGGGTAATGAATCTCATCGCGTTCGTGGAGATGGTAATCCGTACGTACGCACGAGCGACAATATAATTATTTTGATATTAAAATAATAGATAATTGGATGGTATATCATATATAAAGAATCATTATCATGTTATATTTATTATTTACATCAATTATACATCATTATTATACCCATCCAAATAATAATGTATTGAATAACAACTACACCACGACATGGAGACGATAAGCTGTACGTACACATGTATGGTGACATTTCATTCAAATGATGGATATAATAATGAATATGGTTGTACCATATTTATAATAACATAATATTTTATATAATATACTGGAGTTATTATTTTATAATGGAAATAACAAAGAAAGAGGAAGTGGAAGAAGAAAGGAACTTGAAAGAGTTGATGAAATATTTACCTCTTCTTCAGGTTCTTCCTTTTGATTTGATCAAAAGGGATTCTTAGGTTGTATTTATGACTAAATGAAGGCATCTAGGATGAAGGGAGGACAATTTATAGGGTATTTGGGTAGGGTTTGGACGATCCAAATGGCTTTGAAGATGTGAATTAGAGAGAAGGGGGAGTGCCCTTTTATAAGATGGGTGAGGGGCACCTTAGGAAAAGCTAGAAATATTATTTTATAATAAAATCATTTTCAGTTTCTAATGGCTCAAAAATGAATTATTTGAAATCTAAGGTAGGTAAGGGTCGAAAAAACTCAACCAATAAGTTTTAGACAGGTTTGGGTCACTATATTAACCTTATCTTTTAGATTTAACTCTTAGTTAAATAGTTGGACATTTACCATGTCTCTTTGTATTTTTATATTATATGGTTAATAAAATTACTATATACTTCCAAGAGAATCCAAAGTGGTTAATTAATGATACAACTATCATTATATAAGTCTTTTTACCAAACTGTAGATTTTTAGGAATATAATATCAATTAATAATATAATATTTGTTTTAAAAACTCTTTTATGTCAATTTTGACACTATTTAATAATTGATTTTTTTAAAGTTCTAAAAACTTTATTACTTCGAAAAAATTACATTTAATAAACCCTAAAATGTCATATTAACCTATAAAATTAGTTTAATTAATTAAAATTCTCAAATTAGATTTATTTGGATATTGATAATATCAATTATTTTAATCTTTCATTAATATGGTAATTATTGCATCATCATTGTGTCATAAATAAATTTAATTATTTAATGTCTAAAATTTATAAATAAAATACCATTATGTAGGAATTTTTTTTATCTTTTTGATAAATATTTATAGTTGAATTTATCTTATGCATAACCTTATATTAAAAATGGTTTAGTTATTAAACTTTGATTTTAACACTTTTAACTCTTCTTTGAATTAAATAATAATAAATGTCCTAATCTAATAAAAGTGGACCTAAAGGATCATATTTTATTACTAAGATTGTTTTTGGTCTAATTAAACTTATCCAATAGAGTTATGACATGTGTTAGGGTAATAATAATATCATTTTTACCCTTAATTACCCTATTTACTATTAATTGTGGTAAATAAAAGTAAAAAGTTATTATTCACAAAAAATTATTTTCATCTTATTGAACCACATTTTACAAACTAATATCAACCGTGTATCTTGGATTTTTGAAATTCAACTCATATAAGTGGTAAAATTAAGTTTTATGTAAATTTTCAAATGCTCCTAGGAGGTGGGTAAAAGACAGTAAAAAGTTCAATAAATTTTTTATATATCTAAAATTATTATAAACTGAATCCAATGAATTAAATTGAACTTATATAGGTATTATGTATCTATTTTGACCTAAAATAAATTCAAATAAAATAAATTATTATTTAAATAAAAATTCTGTTTTAAATAATAACTCAGTGTTTTTCACTATTCATCAAAAATTGAAGGTTCTTAGAAAAATACCAAAAAATCACCCTAAGATAATTTCAATATTCTAAATCCAAAAATGAAGTCCATTTTGAAAGATAAAATTTATAAAATTTAAAAATGTGGGTACTACTATTCATAACGGCTAGTTTGATTGGTCGCGATGTGTTAGAATCTCGAAGTTGCGTACAACACAAGCTATTGCATTATCCAAAGTGAATAATACCGTGGAATCTTGGGGTGTTACAAGATAAAAGCAGGAAAAAGAGTTATACTGGTAATTAAAGGAAGGATTTGAAATTTCAAGTTGGAGATCTTGTTTTCTTGAAGGTATTTCCATGGAAGGGTGTTATAAGATTTGGGAAGAAAGGAAAATTGAGCCCTAGGTACATTAGACCTTTTGAAATCCTAGAGAGAATTGGATCTATTTTATATCGTTTGGATATGCATCCTAGCTAGTCTAAAGTGCACAATGTGTTTTATGTCTCATTGTTGAGAAAGTACATGCCAAACCTAACGCATGTCCTCACTTCTGAAGGTATAGAATTGGAACCTGACTTATCTTACTGTGAAGAGACTATCCAGATTCTAGACACTAAAGAACAGCTGTTGAGGAATCAAATGACTTGAATGATAAAGATACTTCAGAAAAATCATAAAATTGAAGAGGCAATATGGAATCTTGAGGAGCTTATGATGAAGAACTACCCAAATCTTTTTATGAGGTAACATTCTATGAATTTCAAGGAAGATTTTTTGTAAGGAGGGGGGAATGTAACAACCCAAGGATTTGGAAATAAATGTTATATTGAATTCATGAAACACTAAGTCTCTATAAAACAACACTTTGTAATAACCTAGCTAATAAACATAATTTTTCCACTTCTGTGATTTGAATTTCCAAAAACAAACATACACAGTTGCGTTCAAAGTGATATTTAGAGTCTGATAGAATCAAATTAAATTTTGGTGAATAGTAATGTACCATTATGAATAGTAATGTACCCTTATGAATTGTAATATGAACCTTATGAATAGTAAACTCACCCATGAATTTATAAATAAAATTTAAGCACCTTATAAATGAAGTGGAATATTTTATAAATTATTAATTAAGTATTCATATTTTTGTGAGTGATAAATATTTAATTAAAATTTTAAATTAATAATTTAATTCATTTTTATAAAATGTGTTCCTAAATAAATATTTTCTGTCCTATTATTTTAGAATAATTTAATAATACCATAGTTAATTTTTTAGGGTATTATAAAATCAGTTTTGGTTTTAAAACTGTATTTTTCGAGTAAATAATGATTTTAATTAAAAATTAAATTTCTCATATTTAGAAAATTATTTTGAAAAAATTGAGTCCATTTTTGGATTATTTATGTCAAAAAATAGATATGGTGAATTTTTTGTATTTTTCTGAAATATTTGAATTTTTAGTGAATAGTGAAATACAGTAATTTATTGTATATATACATTATAGGTTAAATACACTATTCATTGAATCATGGATGATTTAAGAAACCATTAGTGATAAATAACATGCACATATTAATATTCTTGGTCATAATAATCAATACTATTTCTTGTCTTAAGCAAAATAATAAAATAATGAATAAGAAATTCAAAAATCATTCCTCTCCTCCACTAGAAACCCCCTCATTACCTCTTCTCTTCACTCCTATCAAGCCTTGTTACCTTCCTAAATTCTACTCAAATATCCTCAAAATATCCTCCACCACATCCAAAATACCTTGGTCTCATAAAAATACCAAAATCTCTCTTCTAAAGAGGCTCTCAAGGAAGATAACTTCAAGAGGTAAATTCCTCTTTTCATTTCTTTTATTCTGAGTTCCTTTATTTTCTTTTTCTTTCCCCACCTCCTTTTATTAAAATGTTATGATAACTCTAGTACCTTAAATTTACTATAATTTTTTTATTATAATGGAATAATTCATCATCATCTCTCGTTTCCCCTTCTTTTATACTAGAAATGAAAACACCATCTGAGATGTGTTAATTTATCACATTCAAGGAAGACAAGTTTTCAATTTCTATTAACATCTTAAATTCTCATAATTAAACCATTTTTATGGTTGAAACATACTATAATATATTTATTATAACTTATTTAAGATTCTAGAATCTTTTTTTACACATTATATTAATTTATATGAGTTTGCTGTGATAAAAAACCACCAATTAACCCAAATAATTATCATTAAAGTTTTATATAATGATTCATCTTCACTCCCAATAACCAAATAAATTTTTTAACCATTTAATCTTATGAATGTTAAAATATAAAATACAACTTATATTCTATACAATCATTCTCATATTATATGTTTATCCTTACATGTATATAAGTAAATCAGACATGAGTACCAAGGAAGAAAACACTCCCAAACAATAAAATTGAACCTCTTAAACCCATCAGGAAGGCCATGAATGAACTTAATAAGGATATAATAAATAAATTACATAAATAATAGGTTTTTGAAATATTAATTAATGAATTTAATTTGGTTATCCAGGACACTAAGATCAAGTGAAAAACACCACCAAACTTAAGGTACGAGTTTTCTACCCGAACCTCCATTTTCAATCGGGTTACTCTTATTCTCTACTTACCTTAATTAAATTATTTTTTATTCATATTTACTCCTCATAAAATATGTTTTAATGTTCTATATATGTGTACCAACTATAATACTACTTTTATCTATGGGTAGTTATATGTTTTAAAAGGATATTACATTTTTTTTCAAAAATACAAGCCCGATTCAAGGGAATTTCTCAAATTCTTACCTATTTTCAAGGGAACTCTATAATCTGTTTTTAGCAACCATTATCTTTATAAAATCACTAATTTTATTATGAAAATACTATATCACTTCACTTATGGTTTTATACAAATATTTTTCCAAAATAAATCTTCTTTTCAAAGTAAAAGAGTATTTATCTTAAGAATTACACAATGATTTTATAAGAGTATCTTCATCTATTTTAACACTCTTGTTGATTATTATGTATTATTGGGATTAATATTTTATGATATCATCTACCATATTTAATTTAATGGTTTATTATTAGTTTGATTTTGTATGTTCTATCTTAAAACCATTCACCAATTTACTCTGAATGGTTAATGTTTATGCTTAATGTTTGGGAAAAGTTATTTACATTTCATATGTTAGTTTCAATATGAATGTATATATTTTTTATGTTTATCCCCATTAATATGAGAAATGAATTTAACTTATTAAGTGATTTTTGGGGCCTGCTATAGACCCTCGATGCATCGGTAGGTCTCATGAGACAAACTACTGTCTTGGAATAAGGCCTTAAAAAAATGGTTATTTATGGTCTTGGCATGAGGCTTTGACGGTATGGTTATGATGTCCGGCATTATGCATTCCCTCATTATAAAACTAGTAATTAAAAGTTCATGTGGTTATCAGACTAGTAGAATACCCATGATTATGCTTTATTATGACATTATTTATTCATCTCTAATTCCTTCCATAATGTGTTCAAGTTTATTTTTAAAGTCATGTGCTTTTAGTTATTAACCACGCTTAATGTTTATGTTTGTGATATCTTTCCCTATATTGATTACCCTTAGTAAGAATTTGAGCTCACCCCTTCTTTATGTTTCATTTTCCCAGGACATGAAGAGGTATATTATGAATGAAATGTAGTGATAACCTATGAGTTATGGATGTTGTCAAAGGAATTTCTATATTGTATTTCCTTTGAAGTTGTAATGTTGAACTTATGTATGCATCTGGTTTTCCAAATATACTAAACTATTCATTCCTTTAGGATATTAATTTCTTATAATCATACCAATTCAATAAAATAAGGCATCATCTCTGGACAACCGGGGCCAGGGTCTTTAAACGCATGGGGGAGGGGGGCGTATGCAAGAATCCAAAAGGAAGGATAAGAAAGGAAAAGAGAAAAAGAAAAGGAAGAAAAATAAAAGAAAAGAAAAACGGGTCTGGACCTAATGACCAACATGAGTTTATGCCCCTCCTAGGAAAAAAAATCCCCATTCCAGACTCAATAGAGGAGATGGAATCCCAATATGAAGCTCCATTCAAAATATATGGCTGAACAAACCTATGTGAATAAATTAATATATAATTAATTAAATATCAAATATTGATTATTCTATTAAAATTCAAACAACTTTAAAATCCTCCAAACTCTTTTACTAGGGTAAAAACCCTATTTTAAGACCAACATAGTGGTTATAAAAATTATCAAAAGTCATCTTATAAGGTAAAATGACCATTTTACCCATTGTAAGCATCTGAAAGAAAAAATTCAAATTTATTCTCAAAATTATAGTCCATAAAAACATAGGTTTTGATAGTTGACTATGGTGATCTCCACATTGAAAATATGGTGGCATTATCTCTATGGAGAGAAGTGTGAAATATATAAAGATCATAAGTTCCTCAAGGATACATTCAAATTGAAGGATCTGAATATGAACCAATGAAGATGGTTAGATCTGATCAAGGACTATGAAATATCAATCCATTACCATCCTGGGAAAGAAAAAAAAGTGGTGGATTCTTTAAGTATAAATAATCCAAAAACTTTATCAATTATGAGAATTTAGAAGGTTACAATCTTCTTATAATTGGAAAGGATGGACATGGGGATCATAAAGGATGGAATATCATCATTACTTTTGTCAAATGATTGTTCAACCATCCCTTCTGGAGAAGATAAAAGATGCTCAAAGAGATGATTGTGTGGAAATTCAGAAGAAGGTGGAAGCTATAAGAAAAGGGAATTATTCAGAATTCAAAATTGATAAAGAATGAGTTATAATATTTGGGTCATGTATATGTGTACCATCAAATACTAAGATAAAGGAGTTATTGAATGATGCACATAGATTAACCTTCTCCAACCAGCCAGGGAGGCTAAAGGTGTATCAAGATCTCTGAGAGAATTATTAGTGGAACAATATGAAGAAAGAGATCATGAAATATACATAAAAGTGTCTAGTATGGTATTAATTGAAGGATTAAAAGAAAAAAGTATAAGGGGATGATACAACCATTACTCATACCTACATGGAAATGGGAAAACATAACTATGGAATTTGTCACTGGTCTTCCAAATACATTAAGAGGAAATAATGTTATATGGGTTATGATGGATTGTCTTATATAGACTAGTCACTTTATTGCAATCCAAGAGGAATTCTCACTCGATCAAATTTCAAGAATATACATCAAAGAGGTGTTAAGTATACATGGAACACCAGTATCAATTAT
The DNA here is from genome assembly GCA_963277665.1 of Viscum album. Lineage (NCBI taxonomy): Eukaryota > Viridiplantae > Streptophyta > Magnoliopsida > Santalales > Viscaceae > Viscum > Viscum album. The sequence goes on along the minus strand of OY728153.1, from coordinate 1,256,582,478 downwards.
ATCTAATCAAGATATGATATTTACGTCCAAGTTTTGAAAGAGTCTATAACATGCACTAAATATTGAGTTGAACTTCAGAATGACTTATCACCCCAAACTAATAACCAATATTAGTGGACTATCTAAACACTAGAAGACATGTTGGGAGCATTCTTGATGAACTTAAAATGAGGATATGATTAACATATTCCTCTAGTTGAGTTATCATACAATAATAAATTTCAATCAAGTATTCAAATGGATCCTTATGAATCCCTTTATGGTAATAAAAGCAGAATACCTATGTTTTGGGATGAATTTGGTCAACATAAGCTATTAATATCTGAAATGGTTAAGGAAATTATAGAAAAGGTAAAGACTATTCAACAACACATCAGAGCTACTCAGAGTCGAAAGAAGAGTTATACTAACAATTGACGATGAGACCTAGAGTTTAAGGTTGGAGATAAAGTATTTATCCACATATATCTATGGAATAGATTCATGATATTTGGTTAGAATCATAAGCTAAGTCCAAATTACATCACCCAATTTGAGATTCTCAATCGTATTGGAGTTTTGGCCTATCGAATTGCACTCCCACCAACCTTATCTCAAATACCTGAAATATTCTATGTATTCCTCTTAAGGAAGTACATACCAAATCTCTCACATGAAATGAATTTACAGGTGGTAAAAATATAAAATTATTTCTCTTATGAGGACCATCTTGTGAAGATCTTGGACTGTATAGATAAAGTTCTACACTATAAGACAAGTCACCTAGTCAAAATACTATGAAAAAAATATAAATATGAGGAGGAAACATGGGAACTGAAGGAATCCATAAAACAGAAGTACCCTAACCTATTTTCAACTTAGTATGCAACAAAAAATTTCAAGGGTGAAATTTCTTAAGGGGGGAATAATTTAACACTCCAATTTTTTAAAATAAAACTATGTTCGATAGCATATATGACACACAACACCCATGCTAAATGAACTATGAAATATTATTATTTAAATATAACCATTATAACACATTCATTAATTTTGTGGGTATGAATATGATTAAAAACTTTATGAAATATATATAAAGTTCTTAATCAATATAAATATATTGATAAATTCTTATTTTTTAGTAAATTCATTTTATTCTTCAAAAATACATTTTCTTCAAAAAATGGTTTTTATTAATTTTTGTGAGAAAATATAATAATTAATCTCTCGAAATTTTAAAAATTTTATTTGATTAAAAAGATATCATTTTTCAAGTTATCATATCAAAATTATTATATGATAAATTTTTGAGATTTTTTTGAAAATTTTGATTTTTCAATGAATAGTGAAAAATACAAATTTTTATTGAAAAATCTATTTTATTTTAAATAATTTACTAAGTAAAATTATATTTTAGTGTATTTTTAAATTTTAATTAGTTTATTTTGATTAAAAACAATTTAATTATATTCTTTGGAATGAATTATATACTTTAATTTAGTATGAAAACATTTTTATACTTAAAAATGGATTTTTTTTAAAAATTGTTCTTCATTGTGTTTTACATTTTAATATTAAATTGTATTCTTCCACTTCTAGAAAGTGAATATTGAAAATTTGATTCTATATTTATAATCATGAGGTCCAAATTTGTTAAATATTTTCTTTTTATTTTGAGTCATTATGAATAATAACCATTGTAAATAATTGTCACCATAGTAGGGGTAAATCGGGTAATTAAGGTTAAAAATAATATGATAAGAACTAAAAAATGATAAAAACACTATCCTTTATCATATTAGACGAGTCTATTTTATCCATTTATATCTATGTTTAAAAAATATGGAAACATGGTTCTATAATTATTTGATTTTGACCTTTATATTATTTTATATAAAGAAAAGTAAAAAATGCCATTCTCTTAGTTTTATTATCTCTAAATTTTTTATATAGAGATAAATAGTGGTTATATTCGGTTCTTAATGATTATTTGAAATATAAATGATTTGATTTTTTTTGTGGTAATTTATTTTTAATTTTTATTGATGAAATAATTACCTTAAATGCTTACATAACACCAACACAATATTTATTCAATTAATGGAAAAAATAAAATAAATAATTTTAAAATAATAAAAATAATAGAATTTGAAGGAATTATTGTGTTTCATGAATTTTATAAATAAAAATAAAATATTATAAGGGTTTTAATTGATTATATTAAAATTCCATTGCTCACATGTTGTTTTCAAAGTCAAATTAAATGAATAGTTCCAAAAAAATGACATTAATGTTTTTTTATAATAAATAATATTTTATTAAATGACTTAAAATTCCTAAAAAATCACATCTCTAACCAATTTATTGTTATATGTTTAAATATATCAACTATTATCCATTTATAGATCAATTTTACTTTTCTATTAACTATATTGACCCCCAAATAGTAAAAACTTCCTTATCATGGTAATTATAAAAAAGGGTTAATGTGGGTTAAAATAAAGAGATAAGGGTAAAAACCTAAGCTAAACTTGTTGAAATTTTTTTATGATAGTATTTCAACCCATACTAATCCTATATTCTAATTCTATTATTTTGGAGTCTTTTTTCCAAGAACATTAATTTATATTAATTTAATATTTTAAGTAATTCCAAGAGTGTCCCTCCTCTCACTTATAAAAGGGAACCTCCTCTCCTTTATTCTTCACACTTAAAAAGCCTTTTGGTTCAGTCAATACTTTCCCAAATACCTTCATAACATACTTACCCATGTTATATAGGGTTGGTTTGGGAAAAGTGAGAACCTTAGAGGGTTTAAGGTGTAAAACAAAGGAAGTTATCCAAAGAAGAGATATTGTATTTAATCAAATATTTTAGTTTTATTTCTTCTTCTACCTCTTTCAAACTTCTTCAAACACACAGAAATAAAAAAAACCGGTGTATTTCATTTAATAATATTTTATTATGTTAATTTGATAACTTATATCCATCTCCTTTTCCATCAAATGGGAAACAAAATCGTCGTTTGTGTGTATGGCGGACTACCGCCTTGCAAATCGATGTAATCCATTTTCCATCACCACCACCCATGGATTGTTATAATGTCAAATTTAATAAATATATGTGTTATATATGATATTATTATGATTCTATAAAGGTGAATTATTATCCACCTTTCTTTTGCTCCATCCACCAAAAATAGAAACAATGTTCATGCGCACGTACGGTCTACCATCTCCATGAACAGTGTAATTCATTTTTTTATATCTACCTTTTATGGAAAAAACAATATATATATATATATAATGAATATATATGATATTAATATCATGAATAAGATATGATAGAACCATAATCAATATAAAAATACCGAGGTCGTCGAACTAAAACATGCATGAAAAACGAAGCAGTTATCACCCATAACAATAATTATAATAAAGAATTATTAATAAATAGGTGCTAAGATATTATAAGAAAATCAGATATTTTATGATACATATGATTAAGGTTCTAGAATACAATTATATAAATCTATATTTATTATACATGAGTTTCTAACGCATACGAAGAAAGACAAGGCTTAAGGTAAGAGATATCTCAGAACCACCCTTTTTCTTTGGGTTATGAACTCTATCTGTCTCTTTTTAATGTTATGGAATGATTATAAATTCTATATATGTGTCTCTAAAATATATACCTAACTTATTCTAACTTCATTTTATGGGGTAATACATTCCTTATCTTTATTTCTCAAAATTCCTTCTTTATGGAATTTCCTTTGATTAAGATATGAGGTAAGATTATGCAACTCATTTATTTCCATGGAAAATTATTATGGTTATGATTTATGATTGATTTATTTTTGTGTTACACATAATAAAAAACATGTTATGTTGGGTGCGCCTAGATATCACTCCAATTCATTGGGTAAAGCTTTTGTCTCATGATATGTTATGTGCGAGATTTGGGAGTAAATATAATATACGATGGGACTCTATCCACCATGTGATGTTGTCTTGGAATCTATCCTTGACTTATGATTATGTCATGTTTTTAATTGCTGCCACATTTCCTATGTTTATATGATATTGTGATACCATGTTCTTTATATTATTATCTCATTTGATTATTCATGAGCCTTCTTTTTTAATATATCATGTTATTCCATTTAACTCGCATGTTATGCCTCATTACCATGTTTATTCCCTTACTGGGTTTTATAGAAAACCTATTTATTTTATGTATTCCTTAGGTTATCCTATGATGTTTTATGAGCTCATTATGGAGATTAAAATAAAGAATTTTTATTTTAGTTTCATGTTGTTTTATCTACCTAGTCTTCCAAAGACACTAGGCCTCTTGATCATTTTATTGTACTTAATGGATTTTATGTTAAAAATAATGTAATAATAAATGGAAAAATATTAGGTTTCTATATGGGTACTGATAATTAGATGAACTTCATATCATGGATTCCACACTTGTTAATCTCCAATATGGAAGATTATGAGAACAAACTCACTTTTGGGAAATCCACATGTTTATGTGTCAATGGATATTCTTGGTAGTGAGCATGTGTAGTGATCCTTGGAATTTAAGATTATTATTAATGCATGTTATGAATCATGCACTGTGATGTATTGTTACAAATCGTGATGACATATGATCGTGAAAAAGTTAGGTATATTGAGTGTATCATGAATGATATGTTATTAATGAATAAGTTGAGGAATGATTTGCCTCTTCCATATTTATGGAAGTTGATATCTCGACCATTTGATTGAAATAGAACCATCACAGTAAATTTTATGGTCACGGTGTATAGATGAGTTCATTTCAGATAGTCAAAGAAATATATATATCAAGCATATAGGTTGATGATATGAGTGTGCAACCTACTTGATGAGATGTCCTAAAAAAGGGATTATATTACACTATGAGCATTCATATGTGGTTTTTTCATTACGAAATATCTTCTTCCTTGAAGGGTGTCTCGACCCATTTCTAAATACATTGAACTTTAGTCAAGTCTGCCTAATTCCACTAAGGAGGAGGCCTAAAGAGCCACACAAAAAGTATTTCCTTTGATCTCACTTAAATATTATTTATATTTAACAATTTCAATAAATATTATTCTCTATATCAAGAAATAATATTAATTCAAAATTTATTAATTGATTACAAATATTAAATAAATATTTATTCACATGGTAATTATTTAATTACTCGAATATATAATATTTTTATCACTTTTTATTCACACGATAAGAAATAATTATTTATTTAATTATGTGAATATTAAATAAATATTTATTCTCCAGATAGTGAATTGAATATTTATTTATTTATTAAGTTAATAATATTTATTTAAATATTTATTTAAATATTAAGGAGTATGAATGAACTAGATTTTTCTTAGTGATAAATATTTATTTACCAGACTGTAAAATAAATATTTATCATTGCACAGGTTTGTGCATGTCATCGGTAAAATAATAATAATAATAATATTTACACGGCATGGGGTCTATTTGGGATTGATTCATAGTTAAGGGACTTTAGGCAATTATTTGTAATTAAAATATAACTACAGGTCTATTAATAGGCTGCTATGTTAATTATATAAAGGTTAATTGTTGTGCACAACAATCCTCTCCACTTTCCTCCACATATATTCTTCTTAATTTTGAGAAGAACATGGGAGATTCCTTCAATCTTGAAGGAATGTGAAGTGATAAAGGTGAACAATTCATGATTATCAATTGGTCACACTAACACTAGGTGGTTCATCGGTGTTGTTTGGAGATCAAAATAGCATGTATGGATCATCATTAGAGGGGCTCTACTTTGGGTAATCATGACACAATGATGATATACCAATTGGGTTGGAGTGATCAACACCATCAATGAAAAAAGATCTTAAGCCTGAGGTAATTTTTATTTTCATTCTTTAAATTAATTATAAATTAATGTAAAAATATCCTTTCTTGATTCATGGAAAACAATATTATCAATATTCTTCAAAAAAAATTCCATTGTTCATAGCATTCACGTCATGTACAATGAAAATAATTCATTGAATTTGACAAAAGGAGAGTTGGTCATATGCCCAATAGGAACTTTTATTGTGTGTGAAACCATAATTTCAATCCTAAACCCAAATTATCCAAAACAATGCAAGTGAATATATTTTTTCTATGGTCATATCTCAAATTTCAGGGCTCCTCTTCACATGCCTAATGATATAAATGTTTCATAAGTTTTAAAGTACACAAAACCACTACTAATCGCTCCACTAAATTGGGAACAAACTATTACACTAAAAAATGGAACTTTTTTTGAATAGGTGAAAAAAAATGTTTTATATGTGTGAAAAATAGATAAAATTAAATTCTTTTTGATAAATTGATTGGAGACTGATAGAAATAGAGAACCAAGTTCTTGTATTTAGAGAAATAGGAATATAATTACAGGTGGATAAGAGGGATAAGGTTAAAGTAAAATGAGATAAAGATGGAGAAGAATATCTAGGGAATCGATCCCTAAATACCAAGGCCTAAACCCCATCTTCAGATGTGTTGAAGCCTGAATAGGAAACCCCTTCATACCCCCCATTAGTACCTCATTCTATCCCTTAAATAACTACTTGTCAGTTCCCCTTGGGCCCTAAAATTAATTCCTCTTAAACAACTTCGTAACTCCCCATGGATCACAAAATATTCTCCCCATACATGCTTTATTCTAACCATTTCATTCATTAGTGATTATCCTTTATACCTTCCTAGAATAATCTCTTCCAGGAGATGCAGCAAGTATTGATCACATTCACCACTATGAAAATTAATCTTGTCCTCGAGACCAGGGAAGGAAATAGGTTTCTATTAGTGGATGTATTCTCACTGGGTTTTCTTTGAACATATTTTATAGGCTATATAAAAATACTAAACAACTCAGTAGAGAATAATCCAGTAGTTCTTGAGAGTGCTGCCATGGTATTGTTTGTCGCTATAAGCTGGGGTGACCCCATTATGTCTTGTATGGAAGTATGAGTCTAGCTCATTTTCCAGAAAATGAATCCAAATATTATGGCTGATGACATCCCTATATGAGCTATATTTACAAGACCCTCATGAGAAACCTACATCCATGAAATCGTTAGAAGCAACCTGAACTACCACTATTGGCTTCCTTTATTTTGATGATGGGTTTTTGTCCATGCAACTTCCTTCTATTTAAGTATCACCTCTCAAATACAAGATTATTTTTCCTCTCCTGACCTGAGAATTGATACTCAATATTTTGAGAAGCCTGTGGTTCCTTCTATTCAGGAAAAACATAGATGTGTTCACTATACATATGTTATAAAATGTAGCATAAACCTATTTTCTATGTTGTTTTCTAGAGTATATCACAATTTTATGCGGAACAATATCCCCCCTAATAGAATATAACTTTCAGTGGGGTTAATACTATACATCTTGATGTTAGGAGTGTGTTATGTAATAAATTTCCATGATTTGGTCATGAAGATAGTATTTTCCTTGACTAAAAATCCTTTATAACTATTGATTGTGTTAAATATGGATCCCACGGGTAGCCCATATAGCCATGTAAACCCATTTTTTCAGTGCCCTTGATGGAGATTTTATGAGTTGTAACCATGTGTCAGGATGTTCACATCATTGACAATATTAAAAATGATCCATTAGTTCAACAATATTATATATTTTTAACACCCACACACGGTGCTTCCACTACGCCCGAAACCAACAAGTGATATCACCACGAAAATGTTTCAAATTTATAGTTATTTATTTAATTGTTGATCTATGCGCAATAGTGGTTAAATATTTTATTTCAATGTCATTCATTATTTAATCCAATTTTAATTAACATGCCTCAATATATTAATCATATTCATTCAATGTTTTATTTTCTTAAATTCCTAATAATAGATGAAGAAGGACTAGAGATTCCATCAAGAAGTTCCAAGAATTTTGGCCGGTAAGATTGGGTTACATAGCGTGTAGTTAGAGTACATGTCGTGCACCCAAGTGCACTACACCTGGATGTGACACGAGACACATGACATGTCAAGAAGTAACTACACATGGTGAATTTATTGAAAACCATGTGTAGACTGGGCCAACCTCACACACAACATGTTGGATTACATGGCGTGTAGCCAACGCATGCTCCATGTAGTATAAATGGGTTAATGCTGAAATTCACACAATCCACGTGGTCATTATACACGATAAAAACACATGAGACTAACATACTAGAGAATTAATGACATACATGACATGTATGTGGTGTAAACGATGTGTAGTTCATTATTTCCCCATCCAAAATACACATCAATCCATTCAGCGAGTTATGTGGACACATGACATGAGCGATACATGATGTGTAGCTGGTCTCTACACATCATGTAGACATGATCAACAAACATGCTGAGTGTAACACCTCGACCCTAGAAGCTCAGATCTGGTGCATTATTTTATTACATCGATATGATTATAAGAAATTCATATCCGAAATGAATGAATAGTTTAGTAGTTTTGGAAAACCAGATACAAACATAAGTTTTACATTATAACTTGAAAGAAAAAAATATAAAAAATCCATTGGAAACATCTATAACTCTTATATTATCCCTACAATTCATTCATAATATTCATATTTTTATCCAAGGGAAAAATAAAACATAAGAAATGGGTGAGATAATATGCTCAGTATGGATAATAAATACAACAGAAGTTGTCGTAATCATAAACACTAGGTAAGGTGAACAAATAAAAACACATGCCTTTAAAAATATACTTGAGCATAATATGGAAGGAATTATACATGATTAAATAAAGCCATATAAATGATCATAAGAGAATGAAAATTAACCATTGATATTCTACTAGTCAAATAATAACATGGTTTATCAATTACTAATATCATAATGAGGGAATACATAATTTTGAACATCTAAAACATATTGTCAATTCCTTGGCCAAGACATCTGAGAATACTAGGGTAAGGCCTCAACCAAAACCCAATTATGTTTTGTCTCATGAGACATATCAATGCATCGAGGGAATATAAGGGACCCCGCTCATCACTTACTAAGTCTAATGAATTACTCATATGAATGGGGCTAAACATAAACAACATGAACATATGAAATAACTTTCCTCAATCTGTAGACATAATCACTAACCATTCTGAGTAGTATGATGAATGGTATCAAGATAGAACATATATAGTAAAACTGATCATAGAAAATTTAATAAAATATGGTATATTATAATCATAATAGGTTAATCCAAATAAAAAATATGATTCAATAGTTGGTGTTGAAATAGATGAAAATACTCTAATAAAATCATCGAAGAATTCTTAAGAGTAATACCCTTTTACTTTGAAAAAAAGAGTTCTCTTGGAAAAATATTTTCATAAAACCAGAAATGAACTAAGATAGTTTTTACATGATAAAATAAATTATTTTATAAAAATAATGGTGGATTAAAATAGAATATATAGTGTACTTTAAAATAGGTAATAATTCGAGAAGTTCCCTTGAATCAGGCTTGTTTATCGAGAAGAATTTGAAGAAGATCCTTTTAAAACATGTAACTCCCCATAAAATAAAGAATAATTATGATTGGTACATATATATGGAAAATTAAAACATAATTTATGAGGATTAAATAATAATAATTAAGAATTTAATTTGGGTAAAGATATAAAAAGAGTAACCCAAAAGAAAATGGAGGTTTGGGTAGAAAACCTTACCTTATGTCTGAATGAGTTCTACACTTGACCTTAACGTCTTGGATAATCAAATTAAATCCATTAATTAATTAATTTAGAACCTTATATACATTTATTTGATTTATTATAATTTTATTAATTTTATTTATGTCTTTATTGATAAGTTATAAGATTGAATTTTGTTGTTTTAGAGTGTTCGTTTCCTTAATTTCATGATTTGTTCGCTTGATTATAAGTAATGGAGTTCATGTAAAATAGGTATAATTATCAAAAATTGGGATTTAATGTTATTAATGAACAACCAGAAGTGTAATTGGTGTTATTTATTATTATTTTTCCATAAATGAGGATGAATCATTAGATAACATATTAAGGATAATCATTTAGCTTAATTTTAGCAGTTTTTCGATAAAAAAAACTAGTTTTGTTCTATTATTTTTATCATGTATATAAAATGGTTCCATAACCTTAAATAAGTTATAATAAATATTTTATAATCTTTTTTAACTACAAAAATGGTTTCATGACTAGCCTTGTTGGATAAACTAAAGAACTAAAGTTCATCGCCCATGAAGGTTGTAAATTGACACCTCCCGGATGATGATTTCATTTTTAAAACAAAAGAGAGAGAGAGATAGTAGTTTGAGGAGGGATATTATATTAACATGATATAATTAAAATATATAGATGATAATGGATCTATAATGATCATTTTGAAATAATAAGTGAGGAGAGACTAATAAAATAAATTTAAATGAAATTAAATAGAAAATAAAGAGGATTTACCTCTTGAAATATTGTCCTTGAGAAACTCCTTAAAGGGAGGGGTTTTGGTCTTTTGAAAAAACCAAGAGCTCATAGATTTGGGGAGAGAATAGGGAATAGGATTTGGGTAGAACTTTTACAAGATTCAAGGCTTAGAGGAGTGAGGGGTGGGTTTTATAGTGGAGGATATGGGTGATTTTTAAATATCTTATTCATTATTTTATTATTTTTCTCAAAACAAGAAATAGCGTTGATTATTGTGACAAAAAATAGTAATAAGTACATGTGAATTAAATAAAAGTGTTCTTACATCAGAGATTACTGAAGGAATAGTATATTTAGCTTCAAATGTATTTATACCGTTAATTACCATATTTTACTATTCACTAAAAATTCAAGTATTTTTGAAAAATCCCAAATATTCACCATAAACATTTTTTGATTTTTATAATTAAAAAAAGGTCTCCCTTTTATCAAAATAATTTTCTAAATATGTGAAATTTAATTTTTAAATAAAATCATTATTTACTTAAAAAATACATATATTAATTTTAAAACTGATATTATAACACTTTCAAAAATTAACTAAGGTCTCATAAAATTATCCTAAATTAATAAGATAATAAAATATTTATATTTGAATCCATTTTATGCAAATTAATTTTATTTTAAATAATTTATTATTTATAAATTTGTAATTAAATATTTTTGACTAACAAAAATACCAGCACTTAATTAATAATTTTTAAATTATTCATTTACTTATACTATAATATAATTATACCATATTTTCACTTATGATATGACTAAATTTTATTTATACTTTCATGGGTGTGGTTACTATTCATTAGGCTAGTTTACTATTCATAAGGTTCATATTACTATTCCTAAGGTCAAGTTACTATTCACAAAAAATATAAGTTGATTCTATTAGACTCTAAATATCTTACTGATCAGAACCGTTTATGTTAGTTTTTTTAAATTCAAATCATAGAGGCAGAAAAATTATATATAACGGCTTGGTTATAATAAAAAAGTTTGGTCTTGCAGAGACTTAGTCTTTCATGAATTATATTATATATTAAATTTATTTGTAAAACATTAGGGTGCTACATTCTTTCCCCCTTACAAAAATTTTGTCCTCAAATTTTCCAAAATATTACCTCATAAAAATATTTGGGTAGGTCTTCATCATAAGTTCCTTAGGCTCCCATGTTGCCTCTTCAATTTTATGATTTTTCCAAAGTACCTTTACTAGCCGAGTCTTCAGATTTCTCAATACTTGTTCTTTAGTGTCCAGAATTTGGATAGGCCCTTCATAGTAAGATAAGTTAGGTTCCAATTCTATACCTTCAGAAGTGAGTACATGTGTTGGGTCTGTCATGTACTTCCTTAAAAAAAAGAAACATGGAACACATTGTGTACCTTAGAGAGGCTAGGTGGAATTACCAAATGATAATCCATAGCTCCAATTTTCTCTAGAATTTCAAAAGGACCAATGTACCTGGGGCTCAGTTTCCCTTTCTTCCCAAATCTTATAACACCCTTTCATGGATATAATTTTAAGAAAACATGATCTCCCACTTGAAATTCCAAATCCTTCCTTCGATTATCAGTGTAGCTCTTTTTTTACCTTGAGCTGATTTGATATGGGTCTGAATAGTATTTAACTTCGTTTTTATTTCCTCCAAAAGCTCTGGGCCTACAAGCTTACTTTCACCTACTTCATCCCAACATGTCAGTGTACGACATTATTTCTGTACAATGCTTCATATGGTGTCATTTGAATACTTGAATAGGAACTTTTATTGTAGGAAAACTCTACCAAAGTTAAATACTGATCCCAAATACCTTGAAAATCAAGTTAGCATGATCTTAATATGTCTTCTAAAGTTTGGATCATTATTTCTGACTACCCGTTAGTTTGAGGATGATAAGAAATACTCAAATGAAGCTTATTATCCCAAGATTTCTGGAGATTTTTCTAGAATTTTGATGTAAATTATGGATCATGATTAGACACAATTGATAGAGGTGCTCTATCAAGTCTTTTAACTTCATTGATATAGAGTCGTGCAAGCTGATCTAGTGGAAACTCCTCCCTTATTGTGTGGAAATGTTCATATTTGGTAAGTCGGTCAACAATTACCCATATTTCATCATTCATTCTTGGAGTTTTTGGTAATACAGTGACAAAATCTATGGTTATGTCATCCCATTTCCATGTACAAATAGTTAGAGGTTGCATGATTCCTCTAGGATGTTGTCTTTCAACCTTACCTTGTTGAAAAACTAAATATCTTGACACATAATTAGCAATTTCACACTTCATATTGTCCCACCAATTTTTTTTTCAAATATCTATACATCTTAGTGCTACCAGGGTGTATAGAGAAATTAGAACTATGTGAATCATGAAATAACTCCCTTTTTAGCTCAGGTATAGAGGGAACACGTAGCCTTTTCCTGAATTTCATAATTCCATCCTCACACACAAAGTTTGGAAGCTTACCATTATTCACAAATTTAATTTTCTTTTGAATATTCTCATCATCATATTGAGAAATTTTAATTCTTTCCAATAAATATGGTTGGGAAACCAATTGAAAAAGTAATGATGCTTCACCTTCTTTGATAATTTATATATCTATACTTACTATATCCATGTATGTAGGATCCATCTCAATCCTCATTTTGTTCATAACTCTATGATCCTTCCTGATCAATGAATTTTCCACCTTATTTTCCTTCCTTGGATGGTAGTGTATGGAATAATCATAATACTTGAGTAGATCGAGCCATCACATTTGCCTCATATTGAGTTTTTTCTGTGATAAGATATATTTCAAACTCTTATTATCGATATATATCTCACATCTTTCACCATATAAATAATGTATCCATATCTTCAGAGAAAATATTATAGATTTTAACTCAATATCATGAGTTGGATAGTTCTGTTCAAGAATTTTTAACTACCTTGATGCATATGCAATAACTCTATCATTCTACATAAGGAAACAACCAATTCATTTCTTTGATGTATCACTATAAGTCACAAATCCACCATTTTTCGATGGTAGAGTCAATATTGGACCATTCACTAACCTCTTCTTTAATTATTCAAAACATTATTCACGTTATTTTGTCTATATAGACTTAACCCCTTTACGAGTAATCTTAGTCAATAGTTTAGATAATCAGTCAAAGTTCTAAATGAAACACCAATAATAACCTACTAAACCAATAAAATACGTACCCCAATTACATTTATTAGTGAGGACATTCATGAACTGTCTTTTTCTTTGCAGGATCCACTAATATTCCATCCTTGGAGACAATATGGCCAAGAAAAGAAACTATTTGAAGCCAGAATTCACACTTTCTAAACATTCCATATAACTCATTTCTTTTAAGAGTCTTTAGAATAATGCAAAAGTGATTCTCATGTTCTTTGTAGATTTTAAAGTATACTAAGATATAATCAATAAATACAACAAAAAAATCATCAAGATATTCCTTGAAAAATCTATTCATTAGATCTATGAAAACAGAGGGTGCATTAGTTAGTCCAAAAGGAATTACTGTAAACTCGTAATTCCCATACCTAGTTTGAAATGTTGTATTTGGAATATCTTCCTTCCTCACATGCAACTTATGATATCCAGATCATAGGTCAATCTTCAAAAAATATTGGGGTCCATGAATTTTATTAAATAAATCATCAATGAGAGGAAAATGATACTTGTTCTTTATTGTAATAGAATTTATCTCCCTACAGTCAATGCACAAACTCATAGACCCATCTTTCTTCTTAACAAAAAGAACAAGAGTTCCCCATGGAGAAACACTAGGGTGGATAAACCTTTTACCACTCAATTCCTCTAGTTGTTTCTTCATCTCTGCTAATTCCACTATGACCATTATATAATGGGTCTTTGAAATAGGCCTTTCACCAGGGATTAAATCAATAAAAAAACTCAATTTCCCACTCCAGAGGATGTCCAAGTAAATCCTATGGGAATACATCAATGCATTCTTGCACAATAGGTACATCCTCAATTTGAATATTTCTTTCCTCACCCATAGATATTATTTTATCTTCCTCCCCAAGAATTTTATTCAGTAGAGATACTGGGGGTAGATCTAGATAAGAATCAAATGAATATGTTTCTGCTCTAAAGATAAGGGATTCAACATCATTCTAAAAAATTGTAACTTACTTATTCTTGAAATATATTTTTACATCATAACTTGAAATCCAGTTTATACCAAGAATTATATCAAAGTAAATCATGGGTATGATGATAAGTTTGGAAACTAAATCATGTTTAAGTGTTATAAGGGGGACTGATCGACACATCTTTGTTGCAATGATACTTCCCTTAGGAGATTTGACTGAAAACTCCTTTATTGAATCAAATTGGAAATGTCTAATTTTCTTAGTGAACTGGGAAGATATAAAAGAATGTGATAATCCAGAATCAAATAAATCATTGTCTATGTTTTATTAAATGATTAAATTACCTTACACCACATTATTAGAAACTTCAAATTCAGTAGTTATGATCCCATAAGCTTGGACTTGCTCCCTTGGCCTTATTTGGGGAATGTTTTCTTGATTATTAGGACAATCATTGTCATAATTTATCATCTCTTTACAATTGTAGCATTGAAATTTGGTAGCTTCTTTATTTACCTTACAATCTTGAGATTGGTGACCTCTTTATCCACATTTGTAACATACTCCTTTTCCTTTTAAGCATTCCCCATGGTGTTTCTTTCCACAAGTATCACATGTTAGAAAACTAATTTTTTTATTCTTTCCTTTATCCCTTCTTTCCTCCTCCACCCTCTTCTTCTCTTTATTTCCCTTAAAGTCATATGACTTAGATAATTCTTTATCTATCTTGATAGCACATGAGACTATATCTTTGTATGATGAGAATGTTTGGGAGACCAATTCCCTTTAGATTAATGGTTTTAAACCATCAAAAAAATGATCAATATTGCTCCTTGGGTTACGTATGTTGTTTGTAGAATTTCTTGCTAACCTTGTGAAATTGGCTTCATATTTTGAAATGTTTTCATCCTCTTTTTGTTTCAGAATCAATAATTGCCTCTCCATATCCGCTCGCTATTCTCGAGGAAAATATTTTTCTAAGAATATTTCCTTAAAGTCCTTCCTTTCCACTTATTATATTTCTTCCTTCTCCTTCATCTTTTGAATTAACGACCACCACTGATCTGTATCTCCCAAGAGATGACAAACTATCATGATTACCTTATCCATTTAATTACATCCCAAAGCGATAAATATCTTCTATAAAGAACTTATCCACTACTCCGCTACAAATGGGTTCATAGTCCCATTGAATGATGGAGGTTGTTGTCGCATAAATTGATCTAACATTTCTCCTCCATGTTGTGGATTAGGATTCACCATATGGGTAAGATTATTATTCATAACACGAGTCAGCTGTCACAATATAGTTATAAGTTTCTCAACACCATTTGCAGCTTCGGAACCAACATAATTATCTTGCATAGGTGGGAAATCCCTACTTGGGATATGCACATTCATGAGGTTTTCATTCCTTTCACTAGGCACCATTTCTAAATAATGACATAAACTAAATTTGGTTATGAATCATAATGTATAATATCGAACTAGAAAAACACTTAAAATAAATTGAAATTTTATGCATGTCTAATCACATAATCATAAGCACGGTTTCTTTGAGGACATATTTACATTTAAATACTTCATAATGTTTTGTAAAGAAAATGGGAAATATCCGAAGAATATCCCTTAGGAGTGAAAAACTAGGTGCATAATAAGGCTAGTTGTCATGTACCAGGTTACCCTAAGTTAGGACTGAAATATATTTTCGGAGTTGTTACTCCTAGGTACATTTGTTCTAGAACCATACCCACTTTTAGTATCCAGATAGGGATGTATTTCTAGTAAGATCTACATAATATCTACCTTACCAAAATTCAAGGATATTATTGTATTCTTATCCTCAAATTCCATCTTAGGGTTTTGTTACCTAATTTATGTTTTCTAAATCTAGTTTCCAAGTTTTCTACTAAACTTCCTCTAATAACAACTATAACACCATGACCCCAGAATCCCAGAGATGGAGAATTATTTTATTACAATATTATGATTACAAGAAATTTTTATCTAGAAGGAATGAATATTTTAGTAGTTTTGTAAAACCAGATACAAACATAAGTTTTACATTACAACCTTAAAGGAAAAATAATATAGCAATTCTATTAGAAACATCCATAACTCCTAGATTATCCCTGAAATTCATTCATAATATTCATCTTCATATCTAGGGGGAAAATAAAACATAATAAATGGGCGAGCTTAGATTCTCAGTAAATATAATAAATAAAATGGTAGTTATCATAAACATAAACACTAGGCAAGGTAAACAACTAAAAACACATGCCTTTAAAAGTATACTTGAGCATAATATGATAGGAATGATAGATGATTAAATAAATCCATATAAATGATCATAAGAGAATGAAACTTAACCCTTTATATTCTACTAGTCGAATAATCACATGGTTTATCAATTACTAATATCATAATGAGGGAATGTATAATGCCGGACATCTGAAACACATTGTCAAGCCCTCAGCCAAGACGTCTGAAAATACTAGGGTAAGGCCACAACCAAAACCCAATTCTGTTTTGTCTCATGAGACCTACCAATGCATCGAGGGGTTATATAGGGCCCAAAAAATCACTTTATAAGTCCAATTAATTCCTCATATTAATGAGGCTAAACATAAACAATGTGAACATATGAAATAATTTTCCCCAATCTATAGACATAATCACTAACCATTCTGAGTAGTACGATGGATGATATCAAGATAGAACATCCATAGTAAAACTGATTATAGAAAATTTAATAAAATATGGTATATTATAATAATAATATTTTAATCCTAATAAAATATATGATTCAATAGTTGGTGCTGAAATAGATGAAAATAATCTAATAAAATCATCGAAGAATTCTTGGGAGTAATACCCTTTTACTTTGAAAAGAAGAGTTCTTTCAGAAAAATATTTAAATAAAACCAAAAATTAACTAAGATAGTTTTTCCATGATAAATTGAGAAATTTTAAAAAAATAATGGTGTCTTAAAACAAATTATAGAGTGTACTTGAAAATAGGTAATAATTCGAGAAGTTCCCTTGAATCAGGCTTATTTATCGGGAAGAATTTAAGGAAGATCCTTTTAAAACATGTAACTCACCATAAAAGAAAGAATGATTTTGATTGGTACATATATATATATATATATATATATATGAAAAATTAACATATAATTTATGAGGAGTGCATAATAATAATTAAAAATTTCATTGGGGTAAATAGAGAAAAAGAGTAACGCAAAAGAAAATGGAGGTTTGGTTAGAAACTCTTACCTTATGTCTGAATGAGTTTGCACTTGACCTTGTTGTCCTGGATAATCAAATTAATTAATTAATTAATTAATTAATTAAGAACCTTATCTACATGTAGTTTATTTAATATAATTTTATTAAGTTTATTTATGTTCTTATCGATAAGTTATAAGATTGAATTTTTTCGTTTCGGAGTGTTCGTTTCCTTGATTTCATGATTGGTTTGCTTGATTATAAGTAATGGAGTTCATGTAAAATGGGTATAATTCTCTAAGATTCGAATTTCATATTATTAATGAACAAACAAAAGTTTAATTGGTATTATTTATTTTTTTCATAAATGAGGATGAATCATTAGATGACATATTAATGATAACCATATAGCTTAATTATAGCGGTTTTTCGATCACAATGAAATATTTTTGCTCTATTATTTAATATCATTTATATAAAATGGTTCCAGAACCTTCAATAAGATATAATAAATATTTTATAATTTGGATGAACAATAAAAATGGTTTTATGACCATATTTTAAGGAGAAATTAAAGAACAAAAGTTCATCGCCCACAAAGGTTGTAAATCGGCACCTCCCGGACGATGATTTCATTTTTAAAACAAAAAAGAAAGAGATAGTAGTTTGAGGAGGGATATTATATTAGCATGATATCATTATAGTATATATATGATACTGGAGTTATCAGGATCATTTAGACAGAGTATGTAAGGAGAGACTAATAAAATAAATTGAAATTAAATTAAATGAAAAAGGAAGAGGATTTACTCCTTGAAATATCCTCCTTGAGAACCTCCTTAAGGGAAGGGGTTTTGGTCTCTTGGAAAAACCAAGAGCTACCAGACGTAGAGAGAGACTAGGGAAGAGGATCTGGGTATAACTTTGAAAATATTAAAGGCTTAGAGGAGTGAGGAGAATAGGGAGTGAGGGTGGGTTTTATAGTGGAGGAGAAGGGTTTTTTTTGAATATCTTATTCATTATTTTATTATTTTTCTCAAGACAAGAAATAGTATTTATTCTTGTGACCAAAAATTTTCATAAGTGAATTTTAATTCTAACCAAGTGTTCTTACACCAACAATGACTCAAGGAATAATTTATTTAGCTTCTAATGTATTTATACCGTAAATTACCGTATTTTACTATTCACAAAAAAATTGAGTATTTTAGAAAAATCAAAAAAATTCACCATAACCATTTTTCAAAATGTAGAATTCAAAAAAGGACTCTATTTTATCAAAAACAAATTCTAAATATGTGAAATTTAATTTTTAAATAAAATCATTATTCACTTGAAAAATGCATATTTTAATTTTAAAACTGATATTATAACACTTTCAAAAATTAACTAAGGTATCATAAAATTATTCTAAAATCATAAGACAATAAAATATTAATTTATGAATCGATTTTATAAAAATGAATTTTCTTTTAAATAATTTTATTAATTATAAAATTGTAATTAAATATTTAGGACTCACAAAAATACTAACACTTAATTAACAATTTTTAAATTATTCATTTACTTATACTATGATATAATTATATCAAACTTTCACTTATGAGATGCCTAAATTTTATTTATACTTTCATGGGTGTGGTTACTATTCATTAGGTTGGTTTACTATTCATAAGGGTCATATTACTATTCCTAAGGTCAAGTTACTATTCACCAAAAAATGTAAGATGATTCTATCAGAATCTAAATATATTATTGATCGCAACCATGCATGTCCATTTTTAGAAATTAAAATAAAAGAGGCGGAATAATTATGTATAACAACCTGGTTATAACAACAAAGTGTTTTTTTCATAGAGACTCAGTGTTACATGTATTAAATTATATATTAAATTTATTTTTAAAACATTGGGGTGTTACACCGAGTTATTTAGAGGGTTGCGCGGACACATGAAAGAGTAATACATGGCGTGTATCTGACTTGTACATGATACTTAGTTCAGCTAAGGTACATGACCAAAAGCTCCAGGCATGTTACCCGGGTACACGACAACCAAGATACGTAGCATGTAGCTCATAAGTACATGTTGTGTAGTATCCCAATAAAGGAAATAATTAAATTAAATTAAATTGAAAATTTTAGAATTAAAATTTTATTTTACTGATTGACACACCTGGTGTGTTTGACAATTTAATAATGGGTTTAATGAATTTTAAATGCTCAATTAATTTATTATAATAAATATTCAATTACTAGTTCTGTTGTTTATTTTCCATGAATACCATTAATGATAGGTATCTCCAAATTAATTTGGATGGTCATTGTGATGAAATATATTTAATTAATTAATTGTTTAATTAATTAATGCAAGTATGTTTATCTTAATAATAAATAATGAATAAGAAATTAATGTTAACCGGTTTTACTTTTGTGTATTCATTGCATGTATGATTGTACATGAACTTGACCAAGACATGTGTATGCATTGGTTGTTTTAATTTAATCTATTTCATGGATTTGAAATTATTTAATATTAAATTAAACATAGATGGTCTGCATGTTATCCCTCCCTCCATTATTATGCAGGACATGCGTGTCCAAAGTTATTTATGTAATTCCTCTTAACCAATCCTTCAGTTTCTCTCACCTATGTGTGAGTTATAAATACCTATAATTAATGGGGTATCCCAAGGCATGTGGAGGGAGTTCAAGAAGAAACCATAATGATTCCAACCCAAGTGATATATAGGTGGATAAGTGGAATGGTGCGACTAATGCCAAAATTGATACAATGAGTTATTCTCCTAGGTCATAGGTTGATTTCTTGTCTTCTCAATAAATCAAACATTAGATAATATCATGATAGAGTCATTTATTTATTTATTTATTTCTATCTATGCATTATTTATTTTAAGGATGCAGTTCCATGATCACATAAATTAATTAATTAATGTACAAAGATAGAATTTAAATAAATGGATTATGTGTAAATATTCTATCCAACATTGTTGATTAATTAAGTAAAATCTACTTAATATTTAACAAGACATGTAAAGGATAAAACAAGATAAAATTTATGTATAATAAATTAAAATCCCTCAAATATATATTAAGTTAGACTTGGCCTTCCATTACTTGATTAGAAATGAAATCATTAAAACTAACTATTTGAACAACCCTTGTTGGGACACTTACTTTTAATGTGAAGTTATTATGAAGGTTATGGGTTGACTTAACCATATTACATCAAGAGAAGTAGCTCTCACTTGACTTAATGTAACATGGAGCCAAGTGTTGAGGAAATCTAAGTCAGGATTTCATGATTAGGGAGTAAACTCAATGGATCAAGGAGCCTCAAGCCTATAGTTGGTAAAGATATACCTACCTAAATACCAAAAAGTAGCTTGACCAACCCTCATTGGGGTTATACGGGGGGGCATATGGATCTTTTCCATTAGAATGTCCAAGAAACTAGACATTTTGAGTTCAATAGTGAGGGCTATTTGGAGTTGATAAAATAGTGGGAGATTTAATAAACATAATTTTATTATTCATCACATAATTTTTAATAAATAAAAGTACTAATAATATGATCTTTTATAATTGTAAAAAATGAAAATTTCTTCATCCACACAATCCCTATGATCTATATTGGAGAAAGGCTATCTCCTCACCAACAGTAAATTCTAGGAGTGGTTTAGATACATTTGGGTTATACTGCACCATGAATAGAAATCTTACATGATAGAATCCTCAATGTCTGATCTTCCTGCCAAGGAGCTAAGTGATGAAAAGATCCCTATCTATGAAAAAAAATATGAACGAAGTAGTCGATGTTCAATTTTTGATAATTTTGTCTATGTCTAGTGAACTCATAAAGTCTTGTGAAAACCTGGATGCTTATAGCATGCTCGAGCATATCTATGTTCTATACCAATAGAGAGAAATATATGAATGGTTTGATATATCCAAAGTACTCTTTCAGAGTAAGCTTGCAGAGAGTGAGCCAATTGGTCCCCACATAGTAAATTTCATTGGATATATTTAGTGCCTAGAGGTTTTTTGGCACTAGAAAACACGTCCAAGAATGCACCAAATGACAAGGAACCTATTCTACAATTGTATCTCATTTTTTAAGCTTCGATTTGACTAGTTGTAGAGCCCGAATAGGGTAACAAATCAGAAGTTATCATAATTTGAAGTCAGAATACTAAAAATGGCTGACCAAGATGATTTTGGGGAAAAGTATGAATTTGTGCATAAGAAAGAATATGTGTGCACAAGAATGGAATCTTACATGCAAACCTGATCCATGCGCAAAGCTCTTATGCGCTCAATGCGACATTACAGACATCTTCCACCCTGGCCACCTGAAAACGACTAAGTAAGGTGCATGGAAGTCTCGAGATGCGCATGCAAGATTAGAATCTATGCACAAGCCTCTTACATTCTCAATGAGACTTAAAAGGTATCTTCCGCCCAGCCACCTAAAAATGGATGAGTAAGGTACACGCAAGTTTCAAGATGTGCGTGCAAGATTGGCATCCGTGCGCAAGCCTCTTGTGTGTTAAATGCGACGTCAAATACATCCTTCACCTCATCCACACGAAAATAGCTAAGTAAGGTGCGTGCAAGTTTCGATATGTGCATGCAAGATTGGAATCTGTGCGCAAGCCTCTTACGCGCTCAATACGATGTCAAAGGCATCTTCTGCCCCGACCACCTGAAAATGACTAAGTAAGGTATGCAAATGTTTTGATATGTGCATGAAAGTTTGGAATCTGTGTGCAAGCCTCTTACGCACACAATGTGACATCAAATGACCCCTTTGTGCATGCACCAATCATAGGACACATAGAAGACCTCTTCCACACCCAAAATCTTGTGTTTCTCTATTAAAGGCCTTGCCTATATATACAAGTGAACCCCCCTTCTTCAGTAGTGATCCTACGGAGGTCAGCCACTATTCTACTGCATGTAAGATCGATCTTTCATGTCAGTGAGGAAGAATGGAACCCTCCATGTAGAGATCTTGCGCAAAAGGTACCTTATGGGTCTTCCATTACTCAAGAAACTATTCAAACATCATCACCTGGCTCCGATGCCAGGTTAAACCAGGAAGGGTCGCTCTTGTGTAAGCCCCACACCAGCCATTGATAGGCATATTCCACCTAATAGTCCTCACTACATGAATTTAAACTATAGCATACCCTATTACCCATGAATAAGATTCCTTATTCACTAAGAATAATATTCCAATGGTCCTCACTACATGACTTTAAACTGTAGCATACCCTATCACCCATGAATAGGATGCCTTATGCACAAAACATAAGATGCTAATAGTGTAACACCCCAAGGTTTTCTAAACATAAATTGAAATTCCTGAAACTTTTTTTTAATTAGATATTTATAACTAGCCTTTAAACATAATTTTACTTCTTCTATGTTTTTAATTTTGAAAAATAGTCATCTAAAATTGTGATCAGTAAGTTATTTGGAGTCTAATAGAACCAACTTGATTTTCGGTGAATAGTAACATAACCTTCTGAATAGTAATATGACCCTAATGAATAGTAAATTGTATTATTATTTTATTTTCTTAAGGATTTAAGATAATGATATTTTGGTTAATTTTTCAATGTGATATAAAAATAGTTATAGTTATAAAAATGTTGATTTTTGAATAAAGTGTGATTTTATTTTAAAATAAAATTAATAATATTTAGAAAATTATTTTCAAAAAATTAAGTTCATTTTTGAATTCTGCACATTGAAAAATGGTAAGGGTGATTTTTTGGAATTTTTCTGAAATTCTAGAATTTTTTATGAATAGTGAAATACGGTAAAATACCGTATATTCAAATTATCAGTTAAATACACTCTTTATGACACCATAAGTGATGTAAGACCACTTTTTTCAAACTCACATTCCATTATTACTATTTGGGGTCACATTAATTAAGATTATCCATAGTCTTGAGAAAAAATATTATAATAATGATTAAAATAATGTAAAATACATCCTCTCCTCCACTATAAATACCACTCTCATTTCCCTCTTCCTCCCACACCTATAAAGCATTTATCATTGTCTAATTTCTACAAAATTCCCTCCCCAATATCCTTAACCACGTCCAAGACCTTCTGGTCTCACCCAAAGGCCAAAATCAAAGGCCTTAAGAAGGATCTCAAGGAGAAGAGATCAAGATGTAAACATCCTCTTTTGTTTTCTTTCTTTTCTTTCATTTTATGTTATTCTTTTAAATTTTCTTGGGATTATGTTGTGATATTTCATTAAATATCCCCCTTACTTCCAATATTATGTAAGAATGATGACAGACCCCTTTTATCTCATTAAAATATTTTATGAAATTTTAAGCGACGTCGTTAGACTGCCAAATTTTTGTAAGAGATTTTTCAAATTTTCTTTTATTTCAAGATTCCTTTATTTTATTTTTCTTTCCTCACATTCCCTTATCCAAAAGGAATGAATGATATAGTATCTTATATATTCTGGATTTCTTCATGTTTATGGAACGCTCACCATTATATTTCTTCTTCTCTCCCACTTATTCAAGGAATAAAAACATTGTTTGTGATGTGTCGAATTACCGACATCGTGGACGATGCGATTTCAATTTTCTTTAATTCCTTAAAGTATGGTCATGAAAATATTTTTATGGTTGAACCAAGTTATAATATATGTATTATGTCACATCCATGGTTCTGGAATTTGTTTTTACACATGGTTTTAATTTATAAAACAAAATGAGGTCGTTATTTTGAAAGAACCACTAAAATGATCTAAACGAACATCATTAATGTTTTAACTTATGAATCATCCTAATTTAAGAATTAAAAATGATAAATGGTATAATTTATGGTTCTGTAAATATTTAAATACCACTACATTCCAATTCTGAAGTTTCACTTCCAATCGACAAGAATATCCATCATGAACCGATCATGGAAATCATGTAAAGAACGCACCCAAAACTGTGCAAAGAACAAAACACTAACAATTAAAGGGTGATATGATGTAATTAAATGATCATATAAGGTATTATAAATATAAATATTTTTATGTAAGATATTAATATCACTCTTTTAACCATTATACAATAGGTTTAGACAAGTTTTAAGTAAGACAAACCTGAGGTAAGGGAATTCCTAACCCAATATCCATTTTTTTGGTTAACATTTTAATTCATTATTTATGTGGTATTGAAATTGTTTAGTAGATGGAATTTGTTTATATTATGTTTAATTATGTTTATTTAAAATGTTTATATATATTAAATCCACTCTATTAAGTCTCACTTCAATTATATGATATTTATAAGGGACTTTCCTTTTAAAATCCTCTTTTAAAATTCTGTTTTACAAAATTCAAAAGTAATGTTTTTATGAAATTATTCATGTTGTATGATTATGTTCTGGTTCTTGGGAATTTTTTATGATGAAGGGTGGGAACTATATATCCCTACAATTCATTGGGTATGTGTAAGTTGGAGGCCGTGTGTATGGTTACTCCAAGTGTAACTATGATGGTTACACAAATTGTAAGGTAGCTGTGAGGGTTATAAATTATAAGGTAGTTGAGAGGGTTACAAGATCATGTAAGTAATTCCCCAATATACCTTTATGGTTCTATTTATGTTCTTATGTATTGTAGGAATCTTGTGGAAATTTAATGTTTCACAAAGTAAGTATATATGGGTGACGAGTATGTCCTTTGAAAATGTTTTCATACATTACAAGTATTTATGGAAAAATGTGATCCTTCCTTATTTTTATATCCCTTACTAAGATTTTTGTGATCATACCAAGTTTTTAAATGATTTTCACAGGCTATAAGGATGTATAATACAAATAATAAAGTCAAGTTAAATGTTTGGAGAATTTTCAAAGAAACCATGTTTTATTTTATATGTTTTATATTTTGGAAGAAAAGAATATTGTTTTTAAGGTATCAAATCTTAAATAACATGTAATGTTATAAATGTAATATTTCCCAATTCTCTAAACCTCTAAACTTGAAAATATCCTCAATGTAAAATGAAGTTATTTCTTGACTAAATTCAAGATTATGTAATGTAATAAGGTCGGGTCCTTATAGTTGGTATCAAAGGATGGTTTAGATAACTTTAGGGGTAATGATGATGTTAATATAATACCATAAATGTTTTTTTACTCTATGGTTAATTTGAAATGTTATAGAATTTAAATATTACCATTTTTATTCGACTAAGATATGTTTGTTCAGAATGGTTTTCCGCAGATGAAACAAGGAAGCTGAAGAGGAGAGGCACCAACAGAATGATATCCTTCCGAATTTGCAGCCCAGAATGGTAGGGATTGGAACCGAGCAGTTTGTAATAGTAATGGTTCAGCTGACACAGACAATAAATGGTGGTGGAATCCATGAAAGAGAACAACCAGAGCTACCACAACAGAACATGAAAATAGTGGAACATTTTATGAGACAACACCCTCCTACTTTCAATGGATCTTCTGACCCAGTAGTTGCTGAAGGATGGATTAAATCCCTTGAAAAAATATTTGATGTAGTGGGTTGTTTAGATAATCAAAAGATAAGCCTTTACATTTATCATTTTTAAGGTGAAGCTTATTAGTGGTGGTAAATGGTAAGGAATATCAAGGATAGAGAGGATATTGATGCCTTATAGTGGGATGAATTCAAAAGTATTTTCCTTGAAAAATATTTTCCTAAGGTGTTGCGACTTAGGATGGAGAAGAAATTCCTTGAATTAAAGAAAAAGGAGGAAGATTTAGTGTCTTTGTATGAAGAAAACTTCACCCGACTGGCGAGGTATGATCCAATTATTATTCTGGATCTTAATAGAAAAATCAACCACTTTTACTCAGGACTAAAGTCAAGGTATCGAAGGGCGTTGGCCTCCCGTGAATTCAAAAGTTATGAGAAACTTGTCTGATGTACTGAGAGGGTAGAGATGGAGTTCAATAATGATCACATTCATTTTGGAAATAATAAGAATAAGATGTCTAGATGGAAAGTGATGGGTAATAATCAACCAAAGAAATCCGATGGTAAGAAAATCCATTTTCTAGTTTGTGAAAAGTGTGTCAAGAAGCACCATGGGGAATGTCTTACCAAAACTAGGAAGAGTTTTTGATGTGGTAAGTTTGGACATAAGACCCGATATTGTAATGAAAATAACCCTAAAACTAATACTGGTAAGAAAACTGTTAAGTGTTTTAAATGTGGTGAGATGGGTCATTATGAAAATGTCTTCCCAAAGAAAGATCCAAATGATGCAAAGAATCCAGACTATAAGAAAAAAGGTATAGTTAGATCCTTTTCAGCTACATCAACAGATGTTGGGCCATCCAATGAAGTTTTATCAGGTACTTTGTTTTTTTACTCATATTTTTCTAAAGTTTTGTTCGATACAGAGTCTACAAATTCCTTAATTTCTGAGAAATTTTCTGGTAAATTAGAAATATCACCTCAACAAATTAGACCAAAACTTGTTGTTAAAACACCAGGGGAAAATATAATATCAAATAGGAATTATAAGAATCTTTCTATTATGGTATGTGTAAAGAATTTACCTAAAAACCTTGTTGTTTTAACCTTAGTAGAGTTTGATGTTATTCTGGGAATGGATTGGCTTTCTGTTTATCATGCTAAGATTGATTGTAGAGATAAAGAAGTTGTTTTCCATAAAGAGTTTTTGTTTGTATAAAAGAACGAACCCATACAATTGATAACATTTCAGGAAGCTGAGAAACTATTGAAAGATGGAAATTAAAGTTATCTTTATCATATTTTTGAAAATAAGGGAACTGTTCAGATTAATGATGTGCCATTGGTAAATGAATACCTTGATATTTTTCCTAATGAGTTAACTAGTGTTATACCTGATCGGGAAGTCAAATTCACAATTGACTTAGTTCTTGATGCTAAGACAATTTCAAAACCCCCATATCGTATGGCTCAAATAGAACTTCTTGAATTGAAAAATTAGTTGCAGGATTTTCTTGATAAAGGCTTTATTCGTCCTAAAACTTCACCATGGGGTGATCCTGTTTTGTTTGTTAAAAAGAAAGATGGTTCTATGAGACTATGAATTGATTATAGAGATTTGAATAACATCACTATTAAAAACAAGTATCCTTTGACTCATATCGATGACTTGTTTTATCAGCTCAATTGATCTCAGTACTTTTCCAAGATTGACTTGAGATCCGGATACCATCAGTTAAAGGTGAAAGAGGATAACATCCCGAAAATAGCTTTTCATACTAGATATGAGCATTATGAATTTTTTGTTATGCTTTTTAGATTAACTAATGCACCTGTTGTATTCATGAATATTATAAATAGATTATTTCATGAGTTCTTGGATAAGTTTGTGGTTTTATTTATTAATGACATTTTGGTATTTTCTAAAAATAAATAAGAGTATGAAAAACATTTAAGGGTTGTTTTACAAACCTTAAAGGAAAAGAAACTATATGTAAAATTCAGAAAGTGTGATTTTTGGTTACAATTGATTTCTTTTCTTGGGCACATTGTAAATAAGGATGGAATAATAGTTGATACTTACAAAAAAAAAGTGGTTGATGAATGACCAAGACCTATAAATGTTATATAGATTCATAGTTTTCTTGGATTATCATGTTATTACCGATGGTTTGTTATGAATTTTTCACAATTATCTAGCCCTATAACTAAGTTAACATGAAAAGAGGTTAAATTTATTTGGAAAAAATAATGTGATGTTTATTTTTAGGAACTGAAGAAGAGATTGGTGAATGCTCTAGTTTTGGCCTTGGCTTCCCTAAATGGTGGGTTTTTCATCTACATTGATGCTTCTTTGAAGGGAATTAGTTGTGTTTTGATGTAAAATGATCAGGTAATTGCTTATGATTCAATAAAATTAAAACCTTATGAGTTAAATTATCCCACACATGATTTGGAATGGGTAGTTGTGGTTTTTTCTTCGAAAATTTGGAGGCATCATTTATACGGAGCCAAATGTAAAATATATACTGACCATAAAATTCTGAAGTATATATTCACTCAGAGGGAATTAAACATGAGGCAGAGAAGATGGCTTGAATTGATAAAGGATTATGATTGCATGATGAATTACCATTTGGGAAAAACAAACAAAGTGGTAGATGCCTTGAGTCGAAAACATCATGCATCATTAACCATGTTACATTTCGAAAATGATCCCTTGATTAATGATTTGATGAATTTTGGCTTAAAATTTGTTAGAGCAGGAAATAACTCTTTTTTGTTTCAGGTTTCAGTGCAGTCATCATTATCATACATAATTAAGCAAGTTTAGAAGGAAGACCGTGAGCTATAAAAAAATGTAGTTTTGGTAAAAATGGGTAAGCTTTTATAATTTAACCTTGATAAAGATTGTGTTTTAATATTTGGAAAACGGTTGTGAGATCCTTGTGATTCCCATTTGAAGAAATATTTTTTGTGTGAAGCTCATAGTTCTCCATTTTCAGTTCATCCTGGAAGTAATAAGATGTACAGAGACCTTCGAGATTATTACTGGTGGGATGGAATGAAAAGAGATATTGCTAAGTTTACCATGAAATGTTTGACATGTCAACAAGTTAAAGCAGAGCGGCAGTTACCGAAGGGGATGATTCAGCCTTTTCCAGTTCCAGAGTGGAAATGAGAGAATGTATCTATAGAATTTGGGGTGGTACTACCAAATAATTCTCAAGGTAACAATGTGATTTGATCTATTTTTGATCGGTTGAAAAAATTTGCACATTTTCTTTATATTCGAGATATAATGTCTTTGGATCAGCTTTCTCGGCTATAACTCAAAGATATTGTTAGGTTACATGGAGTTCCTATTTCCATTGTATCTGACTGGGATCCCAGGTTCACTTCTAACTATTATAAGGGGCTTCAAAAGCTGTTGGGAACAAAATTAAATTTTAGTACAACTTTTTATCCTCAATCAGATGGGCAGTCAAAATGAACAATTCAGACATTAGAGGATATGCTTCGAGCTTGTTCAATAGACTACCAAGAAAGTTGAGATCAACATTTTTCTTTAGTTGAGTTATCTTATAATAATATTTTTCATTCCAGTATACAGATGACACCTTTTGAGGCATTGTATGGGAAGCGGTGTCGAACTCCTTCTTTTTGGGATGAAGTCAGTGAAAGAAAGTTGATGGGGCTAGAATTAGTAGAGGAAGTGGCTGAGAAAGTGAAGATGATCTAGTAGTACATGAGGATATCTCAGATTATGTAGAAAAGATATGAATATAATATAAGTAAATACTTCTCTCTCAAGGTAGGTGACCATGTTTTACTTAAAATATCTCCTTGGAAAAGTGTGATGTGTTTTGGTAAGAAAGGGAAGCTAAGCCCGCGGTTCATCAGTCCTTTTGAAATTTTGGAGAAAATTGGACCAGTTGCATACTGAGTAGCTTTGCCTCCAAGTTTTTCTCAGGTACATAATGTTTTTCATGTTTTGATGTTGAGAAAATATGTGCCAGATTCAACTCATGTCTTAAGCCCAAAAGCAGTTCAGTTGAAAGAGAACCTTTCCTATGAAGAGAAACCAGTTTAGATTCTTGATCAAAGGGAACATGTATTGCAGAATAAGTTAATCCACCAAGTAAAGGTTTTTAGGAGAAACCACATGGTAGAAGATGCAACATGTGAGTCTTAAAATTCTATGAGGGAATGGTACCCTCACTTGTTTAATAAGTAAATAAAATTGTGAGGATGCAATTTTCAGAAGGTGGGGAGAATGTAGCACCTCAAGGTTTTCTAAACATAAATTGAAATGCCCAAAACTTTGTTTTAAGTAGATATTTATAACTAGCCATTAAACATAATTTTACTACATCTATGTTTTGAATTTCAAAAAACAGTCATCTACAATTGTGATCAGTAAGTTATTCAAAGTCTAATAGAACCAACATGGTTTTTGGTGAATAGTAACATACCCTTATGAATAGTAATATGACCCTAATGAATAGTGAATTGTATTATTATTTTATTTTCTTAAGTATTTAAGATAATGACATTTTGGTTAATTTTTCAATGTGATATAAAAATAGTTATAATTATAAAATTGTTAATTTTTTAATAAAGTATGATTTTATTTTAAAATAAAATCAATAATATTTAGAAAATTATTTTCAAAAAATTAAGTTCATTTTTGAATTCTACACGTCCAAAAATGTTAAGGGTGATTTTTTGGAATTTTTCTGAAATTCTAGAATTTTTGATGAATAGTGAAATACGGTAAAATACCGTATATTAAAATTATCAGTTAAATACACTATTTATGACATCATAAGTGATGTAAAACCACTTGGTTCGAAATAAAATGTCATTATTACTATCTGGGGTCACATGAATTAAGACTATTCACAGTCTTGAGCAAAAATATTATAATAATGATTAAAATAATGTAAAATACATCCTCTCCTCCAATATAAATACCACCCTCATTTCCCTGTTCCTCCCACACCTCTCAAGCATTTATCATTGTCTAATTTCTACCAAATTCCCTCCCTAATCTCCTTCCCCACTTCCAAGACCTCCTAGTCTCACCCAAAGGCCAAAATCAAAGTCCTTAATAAGGATCTCAAGGAGAAGAGATCAAGAGGTAAACATTCTCTTTTGTTTTCTTTATTTTATTTCATTTTATGTTATTATTTTTAATTTCCTTTGTATTATGTTGGGATATTTCATTAAATATACCCCTTACTTCCCATATTATGTAGGAATGATTTGATACCCTTTTTCTCTCATCAAAATATTTTATGAAATTTTAAGTGACATCGTTAGATTGCCGAATTTTTGTAAGAGATTTTTCAAATTTTCTTTTATTTCAAGATTCGTTTCTTTTATTTTTATTTCCTAAAATTCCCTTATACAATAGGCATGAATGATATAGTATCTTACATATTCTGTATTTCTTAATTTTTATGGAATACTCCCCATTATATTTTTTCTCCTCTCCCACTTATTCAAGGAATAAAAACATTGTCTCTGATGTGTCGAATTACCAACATCATGGACGATGTAATTTCAATTTGCTTTAATTCCTTCAAGTATGGTCATGAAACCATTTTTATGGTTGAAACAGGTTATAATATATGCATTATGTCTCATCTTTGGTTCTGGAATTATTTTTTACACATGGTTTTAATTTATAAAACAAAATGAGGCTGTTATTATCAAAGAACCACTAAAATGATCTAAACAAACATAATTAATGTTTTAACTTATGAATCATCCTCATTTAATAATTCAAAGTGATAAATGGTATAATTTATGGTTCTGTAAATATGTAAATACCACTCCATTCCAATTCTGAAGTTTCACTTCCAATCGACAAGAATATCCATCATGAATTGATCATAGAAATCATGTAAAGAACACACCCAAAACAGTGAAATGACGTATTGAAATGATCATATATGGTATTATAAACATAAATATGTTTTTTAAGCTATTAATAACAATCTTTTAACCATTATAAAGGAGGTTTAAATAACTTTTAAGTAAGACAAACCCGAGGTAATGGAATTTTTAACCCAATTTCCATTCTTTGGGTTAACATTCTACTTCATTATTTATGTGGTATTAAAATTTTTTGTGAGATGAATTTTGTTTATATTATGTTAAATTATGTTTATTTACAATGTGTATACATATTACATCCAATATATTAAGTCTCACTTCAATTATATGATATTTATAAGGGATTTCCTTGCAAAATCCTCTTTTAAAATTCTGTTTTACAAAATTCAAAAGTATTGTTTTTATGAAATTATTCATGTTGTATGATTATGTTATAGTTTTTGGGAATTGTTTATGATAAAGGGTGGGACCTATATATATCCCTCCAATGCATTGGTTATGTGTAAGTTGGAGTTCAACCATATTGTCACGACCCGCCTTCACCAAAAGGAGGGAAGGGTCAGCAGATTGCTAGGCCCTTCCTTCTTTAAGTTGAAGGAGAGATAATGACCCCCGAGACCCGCCTTCAATAGGTCCCGGATTGGCGATTAGCACCAAGGGTATAGAAATTACACACAATGGAAGGCATTACCCCCGTTTTGTTTTATAGGATCTGTAGATAAGATGATGAAACCCAACAACACCAAGGTAAAAGAAAAGTAAAGCCAAAAGTAAACTATTCTCACATGCATGTTCCAAAAGTAAAAGCCACAAAGTACAAAAGGTTGACTACAAAGGTAAGTACCAAAGAAAGGAAAACGACAACTGCAACTGCCCCAAAGGTCCGAGCTAGTATGGTCCCGCGCGATCCCCGAAGTCCTCTTGGAAACCTGAAAGCAGTTTTATATACGTGGGGTGAGCATACAAGTACACTCAGTAGGGAAAACCAAAGACTCTCGTGCACAAGTGGGGGAACGTGCTAAAGTCCCATGAGAAAAAGAGTAAACCAAACACCTATCAAGGTAAACTATCCACCCAATCCTCACCAAGGCACACTCCCCAAATAACGCAAGTCAAGTAATATATATAATAAGAGCACATCGATGTTCGGGTACCCCATGCCACTTTCCTTCTGGTTATTGAGACATCCTACGCATCGAACCAATCTCGCCATTTCCACCGTAGTCCCACTGCCACACCCGCCTACACACACCTAGGCCACAACCACATGCAGTCCCACTGCCAAATCCCGCCCACAGACACCTAGGCCAAAACTGTCATACGTAACCACACCTGCAAACACCTAGGTCAGAAAAACCACCACCATGCCCGAAGACACCTGGGCTAGAAGATCCACTGCCACGCCCGAAGACACCTGGGCCTCATCCCGAAGACACTTGGGAAACCAAATGCCGCACACACCTGGCCAACCACCACACTACCCCGCCCGAAGGTTCTTGGGATAATAATGGACCTATGGCCATCACAGCCTGCCTGAAGACACTTGGTATATCTGGGAAAGGGAGAAAAAAAGGAGATAATAACCAGCCACTAATAATAGTGTTGGGAAAAACACCCTCCCCCATGAAATGGGGGTGTTCGGCACTAAGTTCTCAACTTGGGTGGGGCGCAAATAAGAAACAAAAAACTACAAATATAAATATAGGTAAAAAGCACTCACCCAAAGTTAGGTTTTTCTTCAGCCCGCCTAAAGGAGACAAACAAAACTCTGGTCAAAGTCACGACTCTCGCCAATAAACCCATTTTCCCTTTGTTTTCATGTTCAGTAATAATGTTCAAATAAGTTTAAGAACTACTGGGCAACTAAACCATAAGCATAACCAAGGGAAAAAAATCATCCAAATGTTAATTAAGTATCCACACTCGGCTCTCTTGTAAAATCAAAACAACAAAGAATAAGTGAGATCCCTCGAAGTACTGGAACCAAAGACGACCCCGAGACACTACCCCGTGTCCCCTCCCCCAAAAAGGTTTTTCATAAACAGAGGATCCCACCCCAATTCGTGATATAAACAAGGTAACCACCCGGTCTTAAAACTCACAACCACTGAATCTATAACCACAGGGGATACCATCCCCAATTCCACAACCACCGAGAGTATAAAAACAGGGGACCCCATCTCCTACCACATCTCCAGTAATCAGCCCGAAAAAGGAAACAACCAAACCACTACCACCAACACAAAGCAGGGCCATACCAGTATTTTCAGATTTAAACAATTTAACACACTCCATGATTTTAAATGCCATGTGCTTTAACCAAGAGTTATCATAGAAGGGTTGATCCTGGTGCTTTCAATTTATTCAACCGGGTATACGTGATTAACCAATTTACTTTTCACAGCAGGAGTTTACAACCACAAATAAGCCATTTAAAACATCACCAGGGGTTCATTAATGCACAGAGAAAGACCACCAACAACCATGATTTTTAGTAGGCACAAGCCTGCAGAATTCAGAAAGGAGATCATAATATAAAACAGTATCAACAATCACAACCCCCCTTCTTTCTTTATAGAATCTGATCATTATCTTTATTTAGGTATGGTTTATACAATTCTACAGAATCAAAAGCACACCCACCCCACATGATACACAAAAGAGAGAGGCGAAGGAGAAATTCCCTACATGTTGATCGATGATTGATGCTTAGCCCGGGTGCGGAACTTTACGCATAACGATGCGGCTCGCCCGATGCACAAAAATCGGCTCATCTGGATGAAAGCACTCACCGAGGGTGATCGAGAAAAGAAGAAATCCAAGCGAACCCTTTAGTTATAAGGGTTGAGGACGGTTGAGATAAGAACGCAAAACCGTGTGAGCGGGGGTAGTGGGTTGACCATGCGGCCCCAAACGTCTTTAAAGGGGTCGAGTGGTTTAAACTGACGCACACACACCAGGTTATTTCATTAATATTTAATTAAAACATTAGGGTGTTACCAGGATTTTAAAACGAGGTTAAAGGGGTCAAAATAGGGTTTAAAACCCAATTTGTGCAAAAAGGAGCCCTACTGGAAAGAACCCGCAGGGTAGGCCAGAGCCACCGGTAGGCTGCAGCTACCAGTAGACCGAGCTACTGGTAGATCGAGCTACAGGTAGGCTGCAGCTACCGGTTGACCGAGCTACCGGTAGATAGAGCTACCGGTAGACAGAGCTACAAGTAGCTGCAGCTACCGGTAGACCGAGCTACCCGTAGGCTGCGACTACCGGTAGACCGAACTACCGACAGGCATGCTACCGATAGGCTAAGGCTACTGGTAGGCCTACCGTTACGCCACACTTCACCGAGATTCCCGGACCAGAAAACCCAACACGATATTTTCACAAAGTAAGGGACCACCACAAACCCGTGCCGTTACATCAGATACCTCTTAAACGATTCTCGTCCTCGAGAATCAAAACAAACTAGAAGGGAAAGAGAGGGTCTGAACAACCCCCTCGAAAGATACCTCTTAGGAGTGAACCCATGCTAACTAAAAACACTTTCCTAACAAGAACCAAGCAACATTCAAACTTCCCAGGCATGTGGGTTGGGGAGTCTCCACCCCCATGTCAAGATATTATCACTTTGGGCGGCACTGACTCACCCGCACGGGTTTAATCGCATCCACCTTAATGCGTCTTGATTACGGGTTGGGTTCTCTCCTCCCCAATAGCCAGGGCTTTTCACACACATTCAAAGGGAAGAAACCCAATACATTTCATAGCCAAAGGACAAAACATTCTATCACAATATGTACAACAAGGAACAAAGCTCAAAAAAACTCTGGGTACTGGGTACGCATATGTGCTTCCCTCTCCCACGTACTCTCCTCAAGCCCACCATGTCTCCACAACACAGGAACCAAGGGTATGGTTCACCCACGAAGCACCTTCTCCTTGTGATCCTTGATCATCACTGGTCTCTCCACAAAAGTCACATCATCCTTGATGTCCAGCTCACCCCAATCAAGGATGTGTGAATCATCGTGCATATACCGACGGAGCTGGGACACATGGAAGACATCATGTATCCTCAGTAGCGGCGGTCATAACGATAGCTGATAAGCCACTTCTCCGACCCGCCGCAACACTTCGAAGGGTCCGATGAACCTGGGAGAAAGCTTACTCCCCTTGTCGAACCTCCACTGCCCACGCCGAGGGGAGACCTTCAAGAACACGTGGTCTCCAACCTCAAACTCCAAGGGCCTCCTTCTGGTATCAGTATACGACTTCTGTCGGTCCTGGGACACCTTTATCCTTTCCCGTATGAGATGAACCTTCTATGTCATGCTCTACACCACTTCCAGGCCAAGGATGCCTGCCTCTCCTAGTTCGGTCCAACACACAGGTGAATGGCATGGACTCCTGTACAAAGCTTCAAACGAGGCCATACCGATGGTAGTGTGGTATCTATTATTGTAGGAAAACTCTACCAGAGGCAAATATCGCACCCATGATCCCCCTGAGTCTAGAACACATGCCCACAGCATATCCTCCAAGGTCTGGATGGTGCGCTCTATCTGTCCATCTGTCTAGGGATGGAAAGCAGTGCTAAGATTTATCTGGGTGCCAAAATCATGCTTCAATCCTCTCCAGACTCGCGAGGTAAACCGTGCATCCCTATCCGAGACTATAGACCTCGTAATCCCATGCAACCGCACCACCTCATCCACGTACCTTCGCGCCAAAGCATCCACTGTACTCGACTCCCTGATCAACAGAAAGTTAGCCGATTTCGTCAACCTGTCCACTACCGCCCAAATGGGATCGTATACCCCTTGGACCTTGGGTAGTCTCGTGACAAAATCCATCGAGATGTCATCCCACTTCCACTCGGGGACATCTAGAGGTTGCAGTAGGCAGTCGGGAACTCGGTGTTCAGCCTTCACTTGCTGACACACTAAGCAATTGGCCACAAACTCTTCCACCGCTCGCTTAACTCCAGGCCACCAAAACTGCCTCTTTAATCCCTGGTACATCTTGGAAACTCTTGGGTGTACCTCCAGGGCTGATTTGTGGAACTCACTGAGAACCTTTCCGTGCATCGCCTCCGGAACAAAAAACCTTCCCTGGAAAAGCATCCAGTTCTAACCATCCTCTGTCTATCCTTCTGGAGCATTGCCCTGGTCAACTTGTTCATGCATCACTTCGCACTCCGGGTCTCCCCACTGAGACTCATCTACTTGCTGAAACAGAGATGATTGCACTGTCATCTGATACAGGCAACCTCTACTGTTATCCATCCTCGCATCCAGGTCATGGGTGGCGTAATTACTCTCATGAGGGCGTAGCTTCCTGGACCCATAAGAGATCACCCCTTGTCACTGCATAAACACATATCCTAGGCCCTGTCCTGAAGCATCACAAAAAACCTCATAGGCTACCCCTTCTTCTGGTAATCTCAGTACCGGGGCACTGACCAACTTCTCCTTCAGATGGCTGAAGGCTGACTCGCACTACTCACTCTACTCGAAAACCTAGTATTTCTTGGTCAGGGCTGTCAAAGGGGCTGCTACTCAGGAGAAGTTGGGTATGAACCTCTGATAGTAACTTTCCAGCCTGAGGAAACTACGGACCTCTGTCACATTCTTGGGTGCTGCCCAAGAAACAACTGCCTCAACCTTTGACGGGTCCACCGCTACTCCCTGCTCAGACACCACGTGCCCGAGGAAGTGCACTTCTCGCATCCAGAATTTGCATTTTGACAACTTCCCATAGAGCTGATGATGTCGGAGGACCTCCAAAAATACCTTCAGGTGCTCTGCATGGTCCTCTTATGACCTCGAATAGATCAGGATATCGTCGATGAACACAACCACGAACCGATCCAAGTACTCCCGGAAGATGTAGTTCATAAGCCCCATGAACATAGCTGGGGCGTTCGTAATGCCTAAGGGCATAAAAACTAACTCGAAGTGTCCATATCTGCATATGAACGCCATCTTTTGGATTTCTCCCTTCTTCACTCTCAGCTGGTGATACCCAGATCGCAGGTCGATATTCGAGAACCATCATGCCCCTTTCAGCTGGTCGAAAAGATCGTCTATCCTCGGAAGGGGGTAGCGATTCTTGATCGTCACCTGATTCAGCCTCCTATAGTCTATGCACAACATGATACCACCATCTTCCTTCTTTGCGAACAAGACTGGAGCACCCCACGGTGACGCACTCGGCTGAACATATCCCTTGTTCATCAGATCTTCAATTTGGATCCACAATTCCTGCAGCTCTGAAGGTGACATCCGGTAAGGAGCCATCGAGATCGGACGAGTGTCGGGCTGCAGGTCTATCCTGAACTCGATATCATGTCGAGGGGGTAGAGTCGTCACCTCCTCAGGGAAGACGTCCATAAACCCACAGACGATCTCTGGTACTTCCACCATTTCAGCATCTACTAACCCTACTGACAGCTCAACTAATAGGGAGAGGAGGGGTTCCTCTCACCTGTCTCCCTCCTGACTGCTCCGCTCGCCAGTGAAAATAACACACCGGCCGCCCAAGTCTGAGAAAACGACCCTTATTTGGAAGCAGTCGATGACGGCACACACAGAGAATAGCCAGTCAATTCCTAGGATGACATCGTATGGTTGTATCTGTAGCAGAAGAAGATCCCTAACTGACTGATATGGCCCTATCATCAGTATGCATCCCCGAAAACAAACAACAAGTCGGTTTGACCCCCGACTGGTGTGCTCAACACCAGGGGCACTGGGATTCTCTCAGCATCTAAACCCAAAGAACGGGCTAGACTGAGTGCAACAAAGGAGTGCAAAGCTCCGGTATCGAACAAGGCATAATAAAAGGTACTAAACAAACTGATCGTACCTTGAACAACCTCCGGCCCAACTGGAATTTCTGCCTCTGTGGAGTGTAACTGTCCACGCCCATCTCCTCTTCCCCTCAGTTGACGGCCACCTCCCCAACCATGCCCCGGTCAAGGTCCCTGAGGAGTTCCCTGAGGTCGGCCTCCTCCTCCTACGTCTACCCTCGGAGGAGCGGGAGCTCGCTGTCGCTACTGCTGCTGCTGGGGCGGGTGGTGGGGTTGTCCGCCACTGCCATACTATACCCAGTATGGGCACTGACTCTGAAGATGTCCAGGTCTCCCACAGACGAAGCACCACGGTCCCAGGCCCGAAGGAAAAGGGCGAGGACCAGGGGATCGAAACTGAAACTGCTGCAGCCTTCTCCCTGCCGGTCGGAACCTGGAGGGTCCTGACGCTAGAGGCCTGGTGCTGATGGCCTTCCCTTTCGATGGTCCCAGCTGGATCCCCTCTCGTGACACTCCTCCTAGAGCATGCATCCTCTCCACCACTTTAGCCTTATTCTGGACCTCAAAGTACGTCGGAAGGGTAAAGGGGGTAACAACATACTGGAGGGAGGGTCGGAGCGCCTCCTCCAAACGTCTTGCCTGAGACTCCTCGTCGGGAAAGAGGTCCAGAGAAAAACGTAGGAGGTCCTTGAACTTGATCCCTAGATCCCTCACGGACATACTCCTCTATTGGAGGGAGAGTAGCTCCTGTCTCTTTTCTACCTTCATCGTTGAAGAGAGGAATTCCGCCCGGAACTCCCTCTTAAAATTAGCCCATGCCACCTCAGCCTCCCTCCTCTCCCCCAGGTAAAGCGTCCACCACTGACGTGCCACTCCCCGCATCTAGATGATGGCTAGAGGAACCCAGTACTTGGTCGGGGCCCGAATCAGGACAAAAGCTATCACTAGCTCCTCTAGCCAGCCTTCCGTCTTCATGTCAGAGGTGCTGCCCTCAAACTTCTCGAGGGTCTGCCACTGGAAGGTCTGAAGAGTCCTCTACCACTGGTTGTCCTCCTCTTCTCGGTCATCTCTCTTCAGATCGGGCAAGGTAGTCTATGGGGCCTCGATCGCCTGTACCACACGCAGTCGCCTTCCAGGTGCCACAACTGTAAGGTAAACAAGGAATGCTTAAGACCAAGTAGTGCAGAATATTGTCTTTAAAACTTCTTTAACTTTTTTTTTGTTATTCTTAATTCCAAAAACACCCCAGAAACATGAGAAC
This sequence comes from Viscum album, assembly GCA_963277665.1. NCBI lineage: Eukaryota > Viridiplantae > Streptophyta > Magnoliopsida > Santalales > Viscaceae > Viscum > Viscum album. Next base: position 1,256,542,060 of record OY728153.1, on the reverse strand, counting down.
ACATGTAATAATGATGCATATACCTTTCCTAGGGTCTCTACCCTGCAATCAGCGTGGCATCACTTGGTCATTCAGTAGGTCCAGAGTCCTTGCATCGGATCACGGGGGGCCCTAAAATCCTGTGTCCTAGCCGGTCTTCCCTGGCCTAATTCACGCACCGAGGTCACCCAACACTGTCTCCCTACCATCCCATGCAATCCTTACCGTGCCTAACTCTATACTCCATCCTATATCTCAACCATCAGCCTCTGATACCATTCTGTCATGACCCGCCTTCACCAAAAGGAGGGAAGGGTCAGCAGATTGACAGGCCCTTCCTTCTTTAAGTTGAAGGAGAGATAATGACCCCCGAGACCTTCCTTCAATAGGTCCTGGAGTGGAGACTAGCACCAAGGGTATATAAATTAAACACAATGGAAGGCATTACCCCATTTTTGTTTTATAGGATCGGGAGATAAGATGATGAAACCCAACAACACCAAGGTAAAATAAAAGTAAAGCCAAAAGTAAACCATTCCCACATGCATGTTCCAAAAGTAAAAGCCACAAAGTACAAAAGGTGACTACAAAGGTAAGTACCAAAGAAAGGAAAACAACAACTACAATTGACCCAAAGTTCTGAACCAATCCCGCCATTTCCACCGCAGTCCCACTACCACACCCTCCTGCACACACCTGGGCCACAACCACACGCAGTCCCACTGCTGAATCCCGCCCGCAGACACCTAGGCCACAACTGTCATACGTAACCACGCCTACAAACACCTAGGCCAGAATAACCACCACCACGCCTGAAGACACTTGGACTAGAAGATCCACTTCCACGCCCGAAGACACCTGGGCCTCATCCCAAAGACACTTGGGAAACCACATGCCGCAAGCACCTGGCCAACCACCACACTACCCCGCCCGAAGGTTCTTGGGCTAATAATGGACCTCAGGCCATCACAACCTGCCCGAAGACACTTGGGCTATCCAGGAAAGGGAGCAGAAAAGGAGCTAATAACCAGCTACTAATAATAGTGTTGGGAAAAACACCCTCCCCCATGAAATGGGGGTGTTCGGCACTAAGTGCTCAACTTGGGTGGGGCGCGAATAAGAAACACACAACTACAAATATAAATATAGGTAACAAGCACTCACCCAAAGTTAGGTTTTTCTTCAGTCAGCCTAAAGGACACAAACAACACTCAGGTCCAAGTCACGACTCTCGCCAACAAACCCATTAGCCCTTTGTTTTCATGTTCAGTAATAATGTTCAAATAAGTTTAAGCACTACTGGGCAACTAAACCATAATCATATCCAAGGAAAAGAAAATCATCCAAACTTTAATTAAGTATCCACACCCGGTTATCTTGTAAAGTCACAACAACAAGGAATAAGTGAGATCCCTCGAAGTTCTGGAACCAAAGACGACCCTGAGACACTGCCCTGTGTCCCCTCCCCCAAAAAGGTTTTTCATCAATAGAGGATCCCACCCCAATTCGTGATATAAACAAGGTAACCACCCGGTCTTAAAACTCACAACCACCGAATCTATAACAACAGGGGATCCCATCCCCAATTCCACAACCACTGAGAGTATAAAAACAGGGGACCTCATCCCCCCCCACATCTCCAGTAATCATCCCGAAAAAGGAAACAACCAAACCACAACTACCGACACAAAGCAGGGCCATACCGGTATTTTCAGATTTAAATGATTTAACACACTCCATGATTTCAAATTCCGTATGCTTTAACTAGGAGTTATCACAGAAGGGTTGATCCTGGTGCTTTCAATTTATTCAGCCGGGTATACGTGATTAACCAATTTACTTTTCACAGCAGGAGTTTACAACCACAAAGAATCCATTTAAAAAATCACTAGGGGTTCATTAATGCACAGAGAAATACCACCAATGGCCATGAGTTTCAGTAGGCACAAGCCCGCACAATTCAGAAAGGAGATCATAATATAAAACAACATCAACAATCACATATCCCCTTCTTTCTTTATAGAATCCGATCATTATCTTTATTTAGGTCTGGTTTATCCAATTCTATAGAATCAAAATCACGCCCACCCCGCATGATACACAAAAGAGAGAGGCGAAGGAGAAATTCCCTACCTGTTGATCGATGATCAATGCTTAGCCCGGGTGCGGAACTTTACGCATAATGATGCGGCTCGCCTGATGCACAAAAATAAGCTCATCTAGACGAAAGCACTCGCTGAGGGTGATTGAAAAAAGAAGAAACCTAGGTGAACCCTTTAGTTATAAGGTTCGTGGATGGTTGAGATAAGAACGCGAAACCCCGTGAGCGGGGGTAGTGGGTTGACCACGCGGCCCCACACGTCTTTAAAGGGGTCGGGTGGTTTAAACCGATGTACACACACCAGGTTATTTCATTAATATTTAATTAAAACATTAGGGCATTACCGGGATTTTAAAACGAGCTTAAAGGGGTCAAAATAAGGTTTAAAACCCAATTTGTGCAAAAAGGAGCGCTACTGGAAAGAACCCACAGGGTAGGCCAGAGCCACCGGTAGCCGAGCTACTGGTAGGCTGCAGTTACCGGTAGTCTGCAGCTACCGGTAGACCGAGCTACCGGTAGGCTACAGCTACTGCTAGACCGAGCTACCGATAGGCTACAGCTACCGGTAGATCGAGCTACCAGTAGGCTACAGCTACCGGTAGACCGATCTACCGATAGGCTACAGTTACCGGTAGACCCAGCTACCGATAGACAGAGCTACCGGTAAACAGAGCTACCGGTAGACAGAGCTACCGATAGACAGAGCTACCGGTAGACAGAGCTACCGATAGACAGAGCTACCGGTAGATCGAGCTACCGGTAGGCTGCGACTACCGGTAGACCGAGCTACCGGTAGGCATGCTACCGGTAGGCTAAGGCTACCGTTAGACCTACCATTATTCCACACTTCACCGAGATTCCCAGACCAGAAAACCCAACACGATATTTTCACAAAGTAAGGGACCCCCACAAACCCGGGCCGTTACACGTATGGTTACTCCAAGTGTAACTGCGATGGTTACAAAAATTGTAAGGTAGTCGTAAGAGTTAAAAATTATAAGGTAGCCGAGAGGGTTACAAGATTATGTAAGTAATGCCTCAAGATACCTTTATGATTCTATTTATATTCTTATGTATTGTGGGAATCTTGTGGAAGTCTCATGTTTCACAAAGTAAGTATATATGGATGACGAGTATGTCCTTTGAAAATGTTTTCATACGTTACAAGTATTTATGGACTAATGTGCCCCTTCCTTCTTTTTATATCCCTTACTAAACTTTTTGGGCTCATCCCAAGTTTTTAAATGTTTTTTCAAAGGTTATAAGGATGTGTAAAACAAAGAAGGAATTCAAGTTAAATGTTTGAATAATTTTTAAAGAAACCATGTTTTATTTTATATGTTTTATATTTTGAAAGAAAAGTATACTATTTTTACGGTATCCACTCTGTAATAATGTGTAATGTTATAAATGTATTATGTCCCAATTCTATAAATCTCTAAAATTCAAAAGACCATCAATGTGAAATGAAGCGATTTCTTGACCAAATTCAAGATTATGTAATGTAATAAGGTCAGGTCCTTATAAATAGTCCTCACTACATGACTTTAAAATGTAGCATACCCTATCATTTTTAAATAGTATGCATTATGCATTAAGCATAAGATTCCCTCATGGACTGGCATGAGGAAGACATAACGGGAAGCTTATTGCATAAGCCCCGCACACCTCATCCATTCACATGACTTTAAACTAAATCCTTACCCCTTGGAATGGACATGGGATGCCCTGGTGACCTGACATGAGAAGGATATCACAGGAATCTTCCACGAGTAAGACCCATCCACCATTGTCACTTCATAGAGGCACTTGATCAGCTTCCACACATAAGCCTCATTCACTATTTCTGCTTCATAGTGGCATCAAGGTAGCTTCCATAAGTAATCCCCATATACCTTTTCCACTCCATAGTGGCACTCGGTCAGCTTCCACACGTAAGCTCCATCCACTATTGTCACTCCATAGTGGCACCTGGGAAACTTCCACACGTAAGCCCCATCCACCATTTCTACTCCATAGCAGTATGTGAGTAGCCTCCATGCGTAAACCATATCCACCATTGCTGGTCTATAGCAACACCCAAGCAGCTTCCACACGTAAGCCCCATCCACCATTTCCGCTCCATAGAAGCACCCGAGAAGCTTCCATGCATAAGCCCTATCCACCATTGTCGCTCCATAGCAGCACCCAGTTATATTCCACGCGTAAGCCCCATCCAGTGTTGTAACTCCATAGAGGCACCCGGGAAGCTTCCATGCATAAGCCCCATTTACTATTTCCACTCTATAGCGGCACCTGAGTCGCTTCCACACATAATCCCCACACCATCTCCCATGCACGCACCTTCTAAAACATGTATTTCAGGTCTTCTAATTCCTCTTATTTCTCACACTGAGCATTACTCACATGGGATTAGAGTTTAATAGTGACCATAACAACACACCTTATTTCTGAAATACATGGGTTTTGATCCCTATATTCTAAACAGGGTACGTAGAATTCCTCCTTGAGGTTAAATCCCAACCAAAGGTAAAATCTGGTGCCCCTCTTAGGGGTGGACCACTATAATCCACCCTCAGTGGTGTCCATACCAGTATTCATATGGGAAACATCCATGTGTAATCCCCATCCACACCATTACTTCTCCATAGAAGCACCTAGGCCACTAACCATGTGTAATCTCCAAACCATTGAACTATGTTGGTTTTTATCCCTATCTTCTAAATAGGGTAATTATAAAGCCTCCCTGATGTTCAATCCCAAACATTAGTAAACCTTGGTTCCCTCCTCCTAGAGGTGCACCTCTCGGATATTAGTATCCACCATCATTAATTCCCATCCTGATCTTTCCGTTGAGCCACTATATCTTGGGAGGGTCATGCCTTGCCCGGAGGTCGCATCTCCTTTGGGTCCACCTAGGCTACATCAATGCATAAGCCCCACACCACATGCTTGGTCCACCTATTTAGGTGTAATCCCCAATGCCCCTTTTAGAACTATGTGGACTTTGATTCCCAACCAACTGGGATACATAGGAAACCTCCCCGAGGTTCAAGCTTGATACTGTCATATTCATGTCGGCTCACTCTCTTCCTTACCACGTGATGTTAAATTGAATGGGATATTATAACTACATGGAATTTGATTACCAGCCAACTAGGATACGCAGGAAACCTACCTTATGTTCAAGTCCAATACACTATAAATCCCATCCATTCCATCCCTTTCATCCAATCCACCGATAATTCATCCTGACTTTACCTAGGCTGCCACATCCCGGTAAAATCATGCCATCCATATGGGTCGTCTCAGTGTGTAATACCCATTCATCTGCATCATCACTGCTCCTAGAAGCATCCAGGAAATCTCAATGTGTAAGCCCTACGTAGTCCTACTAAGAACAATCCTCTTGTAATGGGTAGTCTCAGTGCGTAATCCCCACTCCACCAAATGAACTACATAGGTTTTGATCCCGGTCTTCTAAACATTGTACATAGGAAGCCTCCATGAGGTTCAATTACAGCCAATGGTAAAACTTGGTGTCCCCCCCCCCATTGGGGTATACCTCCTTGATCCACCCTCAGTGGTGTCCGGATCAGCCTTCACAGTGTGAAATCTTCCCTTTATGGGATACACCACCCATGGTTTGTCCTCATCATGTGTTCTAATCCATCTATTTGGTAAACCTTCCAGGTTCTCCCTCATAGGGATGTAAATATCTGATCCACCTTCACAAGTGTCCTGATCAGTCCATTCTGTCTCCTCAAGATGTTAAACTCGCGACCCTCCGTCTCTGCTAGATGTTAAACTCACGACCTACCTTGTGTTAAACATGGGATGTCAAGGAAAACATCATAATTCATTCCTCAGGCATAAAATAACCTATAATTGACATGGGATGCCTTAGGTTTCCATGCCCTTGAGAAGCCATTTTATGAAGAAAAAAACAGGTGTTCCAATGTTCCAGCGTCTAGACATGCCACTAATTCCCAACGTGATTACTTCCCTGACCGAAAGTTGCTTACCTGTCAAGACCCTTTAGAATTTCTAGATAGAAGCAACGTAATTAACCATCATACACAAAGAGATGGTGCCAGGAATGAGTTTCAAAAACAACATCTTAATCTATAAGGGAGACCTAGACTAGGAACCGAATTCCAAGGAGGAATCCATGGAAGGAGGGACTGACATCCCATCATCTCATTTCAATCAAGGAGAAAACATATCTAAAGAAGTGATGAATTATACCCGCCTTTAGAAAGTAGAAATGTGGGGTACAATGCACTATAAGTGAATGTAAACATGCCCAGGTGGCGCACCCCAGCGGAAAGCATCGGAAACAAGGTTATAGGGTTTAAACTCCTTGAATAACTTCACACCAACCTCATTCTTACATAACTCCCTCAGATATTATACAAACTTTTTGTTAATTTTAATATGAAAAACATTGAAATGTCTCTCCTGGATCTACTTACTCTTCTTTACCAAGTAGATAAGGAGACAGAGTGAGAAAATCATTGCATCCTTATAGTGAAAAAGGGAAAAGGCCAAGTGAAAATATTTAATACCAAATATTATTCACAAAAACCTTCTAATAATAGAAAGGTCAAGGGGGAAAGCTAGGGAGTATGATGTTTTTCATTTTCCTTGTGGTAAGAGGGGCCACTAGAATAAAAATTGTACCCAACCAAAGAAGCACGGGGAAGATTCAAGTGCATTTTTTAATCAAGTGTAATTTATCTATTTCTAAAAATTGGGTATTAGACATAACTTATGGTGCTTACCTATGTATTCAAATATAAGAACCAAGTTGATTCATAATAATTGGCAGAGGGGAGGTAGACTTACAAGTATCTAATGGAGCTAAACTTACTACTGTGGCTTTAAGGGGATACCACCTCACATTTCCAAAATGAAGGATCTTAGTTATAAAGGATTTTTATTTTGTTTCATCGGTTACCAAAAACATTATTTATGTATCCAAAATTGATACAAATGGTTTTATTTTCAAGTTTGGAAATAAATATTACTACTTTTATAAAGACATCATTTGTTATGGTAAGGCATATTTAAATAACGGTCTTTATGTGTTGGATTACACAAATCGAGTAATGAAAAATGATAATGAAACTACATCACATGACTCATACCACGCTCAAATTTGGAATAACCTTATAGGTCATGTAAAAAAACATTAGAATAAATTACACAATGATGGATATTTAGATTATTTTAAAGTAAAACCACTTGGTGTGTGTCATGCATATTTTCAAGGTAAAATGACCAAATTCCTATTTAGTGGAAAAGGTGAAAGTGAAAAAGATATTCTTGGATTAGTTCATACTGATGTGTGTGGACCATTTCATGTTGAAGAAAGGGGTGGGTACTCATACTTCATAACTTTTACTGATGATTTTAGTAGATATGGATATGTCTACTTGATAAGGTTTAAGTCAGATTACTTTGATAGATTCAAGGAATACAATAATGAAGTTGAGAACCAGGTTGGTAAGAAGATTAAGAAACTTATCTTAGACCATGGTGGAGAATATCTTAATCAAGACTTCATTGATTATTTATGAGATTTTGGGATTCTATATTGACTTACTCATCCTTATACACCTCAAGAAAGTTTGTAAGTGAAAGGAGGAACCACACCTTATTAGACATGGCGGGATCATTGATGAGTTGTGCAAGTCTTTAATTATCCTTTTTAGGATACACATTATAAATAGAGGAATAAGTAATAAACCATGTGCCAAATAAGTTGATGGATAGTATACCATACCAATTGTGGAATGGATAGAAACTAGTGTTGTTATACTTACATGTGTGGGGTTGTGAAACATTTGTTAAGGTCTTTTCAGGTAACAAAATTTCACACCAAGGCACAAAGTGTACCTTTATAGGATACCCCAAATAAACAAGGGTTTATTAACTATATGAAACCTCAAAAAAAGGTAATATTTAAAATACATTCCATATTCCTTGAGAGGGACCACATCTCTAAAAGAGATGGTGGGAGTGAGATAGACTTCGATGAAGTTGAGGCTCAAGGTACACAAGAGTTGGCATGAGAAAAAATTCCACAAATCCCTATATAAGAAGTTGTTCCAGAGACACAAGTACTACATAGGAGTACAAGATAGGTTAGAGAACCATTAATGTATAGTTTCATAATCACAGAGGATGGTGACTCATTATTAGTTGATAATAATGATCATCTAACCTATATGGAAGTAGTAAGTGGCACAAATATTTCCAAGTGTCAAGAATCTATGAATTTTGAAATAGATTCCCATGTACCAAAACCAAGTTTTGATTTTGATATATCCTTTATTGGATATAAATCCCATTGGTTATAAATGGGTATTCAAGAATAAAATTGACATAGAAGGACAAGTCAATACCTATAAGGCAAGAATGGTTGCAAAAGGGTTTAATAGTGTTAAGGCATTGACTATGATGAAACATTTTCACTAGTTTCAATGATAAAATACATCAAAATTATACTTTATATTACGATCTTCCATTACTATGGGATTTGAAAAATAGATGTAAAAATAGCCTTCCTTGATAAGAACCTTCAGTAATATTTCTATACGACATAACTTGAAGGGTTTGTGTCTCCAAATAATGCTAACAAGATATAATAATTGTAAAAATACATTTATGGATTAAAGAAAATATTTAGGTCATTGAACATTCAATTTGATGAAGCCATAACATAATTTGGTTTCATAAAGAATGAATATGAGTCTTGTGTCTATAAAGGATTTAGTGGGAGTGCTTTCATTTTCTTAATAGTATATGTTGATGACATGTTACTTGTTAGAAATGAGATACCATCCTTATAGTTTATTAATACCTAGTTGAATAAATGATTCTCCATGAAGGAATTTGACGAGACAACAAATATTCTTTGGATCAATATTTATCATGATAAATCCAAGAGGTTGCTCAGCCTAAGTCAAAGTATATATATTTACAAGATACTAAAGAGATTCGGTATGGAACATTCCAAGAGGGGATTGTTTCCAATGTCACATGGAATTTATCTTTCTTGGAAAATGTGACCTAATATACATGAGGAAATAAAAATAATGGAAAGGATTCCATACACGCCAATTATTAGGTTAGTCTTGTATACTATGCTATGTAATAGGCTAGATGTCACTTACGTATTAAGGCAGGAAAATATCAAGCAGACCTGGGTGACCTCCATTGGATGGAATTCAAAACTATCCTTAAGTACCTAAGGCATACTAAGAATATGTTCTTATTTTATAAAGGAGATGAGGAATTAGTCATCATAGGATATGTAGATTATAGTTTACAAATAGATCAAGATGATATGAAGTCACAAATTATATACATCTTCACTTTGAATAGAGGTGTTGTGAGTTGAAAGAGCTCAAAGCAGGTTGTGTTCATAGATTCTATAGAAGATTTTGAATATATTGTTTCTAATAAGGTAGATAAATAATTCATATGGACACACAACTTCATACAAGAGCTTGAATCGGTACCTAGAATAAATATTCTATCACACTCTATTTTAATAATACTGCAGTGGTGGCCCTTGACAAGGAGCCAAAGTCACATAATTGGATAGATAATATACTTATCATATCTTGAGGAATTTTTCTCAGAGAGGTGAGGTTGTAGTGATCAGTATTTCCACAAAAGACAACATGGAGGACCCCTTGAATAAATCCTTGACTCAGAAAAAACATGATTATCATGCGAGGTCTAGTGAACTAAAAGTCGTAGGCATTTGGCTCTAGTCTAAGTGTAAGTTTGTTGGATTTGGTGTCCTAGGACCAATTGTTTATACTTTGATTACATGTATATTCAATGATTTTAATATTAATAAAATATCGTATTAAATATTTTTCATTGTTCTACATGAATCTAATGTAATAATGTCCTAGAGTATCTATCATATTGATAAGTTCATAGTAGTTCCCTGCTATGATGAGAACCTTAAAATTTCATGATGATATTCTTAAATATAGTTCTACAGTTAGATAATGTTTTATCATGGGAAACATAGAACATGACTGTTAGGTGTGAGTAATCATAAGTGGATGAAGATTCTTCTCATGAAGTTTTGACTTGGTAATCTCCAAGATGAGAGATTATGAGAACAAACCCACCAAAAGGAATTACACATGTTTTGGTGTCATCGTATATTCTTATTTGTGAGCATGTGCAATGGTCCTCAGACTTTAATATTATCATTTATTCATATCATGACTTTTGAACTTAAATTTAAAAACAAAAAATTTCACGCCATATGTTGGCTGGAACTGGGGTACGTTGAGTATGACATGAATGAAATGTTATTAATGGATAATTCAAGGAAGGATTTGTACCTTCTATCTTCATAGAAGTTTATATCTTGACCCTTTTATTAGAATAGAACCATCGTACTAAATTCCATGGCTTATTATGTAATGAAGTTTTTATTTCATATAGTCAAAGAAATATGTATCGAGCATATAGGTTAGTGACACAGATGTGCAACCTTCTTGATGAGATATTGAGACAAATAGAATATATTACACAATGAGCATTCATATATGGTTTTCATAATTATGAAATTAAGTTATTTCTCTTAGGTACCTTGACCCATTACTAGAAAGTAATCTTGGACTTTAGGAAATTTTGGCTAATGCCAACGAGAAAGAATCTTAAAGGGTCACACACTAAGTGTTTTATATTAATCTCAATTAAATTCTATTTGAATTTAATTAATAGAATAAATATTATTCTCAAGATTGAGTAATAATTTTATTCATGTATTATCGATTGAAAATATTTATCGATGAATAAAATATTTAATTGGGAGTTCAATAAATACCATAGGATTTTTTACGGATCAAGACCATGTCCAGTGAAAAATATTAATTTACAAGACGATTAAATTAATATTTGTTATTGTGGAAGTTAACATGAATGACATAAAATAATATTATTAATATTAATATTTTTTCACATGGTTTAATGAAGGTTATTATATTATTTAAGGTCCTGAATTCAATTAAATAATACTTCAACCTAAACTCCAACTCTATAAATAGATGGTTATGTCTATTGTGTAGGGTTAATCGAAAAATGGAGAATCATTGGGCACAACAGATTTCTCTCTCGAATTCATTTTATCTCTCCCTCTCAAGAATGAGAAACTCAAGAGATATTCCTTCAATATTGAAGTAAAAATAAACAACACAAATGATGAATGGCAATTGATTAACCACGCTAGCATCTAGAAATCAATTGGTGTTGCTCAAAGATCAAAGGAGCGTGTGTGGATCACTACTAGAGGGATTCTACACTTGTATCCTTACAATGAAATTAAGGTAATCTGGGAAAAGGGTTTTAGGAAGATTAACATCTACATTGAAGAAATGATCCTAATAAAAGGTAAATCATTTCTTCATATCTAAATAAATTAATTAAAAATTTAACGTGCAAGATCTTCTTTGAGTTTCGGGTTTTCATGCCTAAAGTACAAGATTACTATCTAGAAATGGGTCAAGATACCAAATAGAAAGAACTTAATATCGCAATGATGAAAACTACATATTAATTCTCATTGTGTAATATAATCACTTTGTCATAATATCTCATCAAGAAAGTTTCGCATCCATGTCACCAACCTATATGCTTGATATGTCTTTCTTTGACTATCTAAAATAAACACATCATTACACCATGGTCATGGAATTTAATGAGATGGTTTTATTCCAATCAAAGGGACAAGATATCAAATTTCATGAATATGGAAGGGAAAAATCCTTTGTTTTCTTATCCATTAATAAAATGTTATTCATGACATACCGAACATACCCTAATTTCCACCAACATATGGAATGATGGTTTTTGTTAGTAAATCTAAGTGTTTGAGTCATGACATGAATCAATGATAATATTAAAGTCTAAGGACCATTTCAAATGCTCGTAGATAGAAATAAAAACTGACACCAAAACATGAGGAATTCCTACTGAAAGGTCTATTCTCATAATCTCCCATATTGGATATTACCAATTGTGAACTTCCTGAGAATAAACATCATCCACTTATGAGTACTCACAACTAACAATCACGTTCTAAATGTCCCATCATAGAACATTATCTAAGCATAGAACTATATTTAAGAATATTTTCATGGTATTTCAATGTTCTTATCATAGTATAGAACTGGTACGACCTTATCAATATGACAAATACTCTAGGAAATTATTACATTAAATTCATACAGAACAATGAAAAATATTTAATAATGTATTTTATTAATTTTCAAATTAGCTAATATACATGTAATCAAATTAAAAATAGTTGGTCCTAGGAAACCAACTCCAATAGTAACACCCCCTCCCTTACATCTTGTTGAAACCATGACAGCTTCCCAACCCTGGTTTAGATTTTTTATGGCCACACACCTTCTCCTTGCTAAAAAATGCTTTGTGGTCCTCCTCTATGGAGCTGAAACCCAAGTCCCTCTTTCATCACAACATTCCTGAGCAACTCATCCTAGTATCCAATTGAGGATTGATATGGAAAGTTAGAAAATTGAAATAAATTCCAATGTTAAGAGGGTCCTTCTATGTCGAGTTGGGAAAATGGAATTATCAATTCACTACAAACTTTTTGATTGTTGACAGGAATTTTCGCATGAACTACCAAATCGTCAGGAATAGAAGAATTGACTCTTGGAATTGATGACTTCACTCTGCACTTTTCCATATTATGTAACTCATTCCATAGATCTTATTCACCCTCAAAACCTTTGAAATTTTATTATTGTGCAGATTATTGGTTCAATTTCTCCTTATTTAGTTCCCTTCTATTGAACATAGTTATCTCCCATCATTGAATGACTTATAGTTGGTTATACATGATTGTGGTTGTGTATGTTCGCCTAGCCAGTCTGTTGTGTTTCCCCATAAGTACTTTGAATCTAGACAATTTCTTGGAAGGTTTCTCTATAATCCCAATGTTCATGTGGTGTCCTATGGTAGATAAAGAAAATGAAACTCATCTTGCATGATGTCAGTTTCATTTTCCACTAGAATCGCATCCCTTCCAAACTTATCTGATAACCTAATCACAAGCCTCTCATTTGTTCCCTTGTCACTTTCTTCGTCCAAACATGTATCGATCGCCTCCGTACCCAACATTGACCGATCACCTTCTTGAATGTGTCACATCTAGTCTAAAATTAAGTGTAGTTATTCTGAATTCAATGACTAAATCTCATGCCTCTCATGTGTTGCCTTTTCACCACCTCTGACGGAACACACATAGGTCTCTGTCATTTCTTTCATCCATCGATCACCTTCTAGGTGAGTACAATTTTTAGGTAACGCAACTTGGATAGTGCCAACAATTTATATCACCAAATCCTCATTCCACCTTATCCTCATCCCTAGGCCGAACCTAGACACTTTTTCACCCCTTACACTACACCCACGATTTTCCAGTTTACTTTGTCTGCACCTCAGGTAGTTTGGATACCAAGGAAGGCATAGTTTCATCCTATGGTGGCCTCCTCCCTAGGTATTCCACCATGAGTGTGAGAGTTATTGTAGATGAAGTCACCCTTTATTCTATACTGGATGGCGTTGCATCAATTATTTACATACATTGCTCCCAACCAGCAAGACGAGACTCGCGGTAGGTCTCTATGGTTGTATGGTTTATCTGGTAGTGTTTCAGATAGTGATTTCCTCTCCTCCCTCGAAAGGGTAATCCAGCAGGTCGAGCCAAGTGATTGATATAAAGAACTAACTTATTATATCCCGAGAAATAGGAAAAAAATTACAGGTGGGGAATAAGGAGAAGGTGAAAGTAAAATGAGAGAAGGAATAAGAAGACTCTCTTAGGAATTGCTCCCTTAAACCCAAGGATGAATCCCCCTCATCATCTATGCTAAATACTGAATAGAAAAACCCTTTTTACCCCTAGAAATATACATTTATCTACATTAAATAACTACTTATCAGTTCCCCTTGGTCCCTACAATGTATTATCCTTTAATAACTTCCTAACTCCCCATGACCCACAACATATTCCCCCCATACCCTCAATATTCTAAATACTCCATCCACTGGTGATTACCCTTTAGCCCTTCCTATAATAAGCTCTTCTAGAATCTACTACTGGTATCTATCAGATAATTATTGATAAAATTAGTGTGACACAATACCATTGTAAAAAATCAGCCCCGATCAACCTAACACGTCACCCAATCTGGCTCACCACAAGGCCTCAAGCATGCTTCCCTGAATTCCAGAGGGTGTCGAACAATAGTAAGGGTATAAAAGATATAGTAGGAAGACTGAACCATCTAGTCAGAGTGAAATAACAGTGGAAATAACCAAAACATTCACATGGAAAAATATCAGAGTACACATAATAAACAAACTGAAGTAACAATATGCTATAATAAATGGAATATAGCATACAATCATACATAATCAAAGCATGAAAAACATACAACAGTTGGTCACCCACTAGATCGATGAAATATAAAAAATAAACTCAAAATAAATAAAATTAGATCTACTAAAAACATCGACTCAAACCACATACTCGATCTCCATGATGTTCAAGTTTCACTAGCTTGATCCTGAGACTTCACATGAGTGGCTCCGCTCAATCAAGAAACATTGGGCCTCAGCCCTATCCATCACGCAACCTATGATCCAACCTAAAAGTAGACATTAGGTCTCCAAACACATTGAGGTGAACATATATGGGGTGATAAATAAATCTCAGTAGTCCACCCCTAATGGTGGACCTATAATCTATTTTCATTATACTTTCATGTAAACATGATATGTCTAGCCTAGTCGAAAACTAATCCCATATAGCATAAAATAAAAAATGTATAAATACAAAGGGGGACCAAAACAAATAAAAAATATCCAACTACATGTTCTATTCTAACAATCAAGGTAAATATATCCCCTCTTTGGCCCCCGCTAGAAGATTTACAGCATGTGGCTCACCCAGCCACACAGCAACCGACACATCCACCAAATCTACACAAGAGATCCCAAGAAATCTAAGAAAAGAGGAAGGAACGTCAGACCCCAGGGAGTAACTATAGGCATCCACATGACAAGGAACATCTACCAGGCTCTAAGACACTAATATCACAATTTGAAATGGTGATAGGAACATCTAGGTCAACACAACTAGATAACTTGTCCACCCGAAAGGTCCTATAGAATGAATCAGGTACGAGCTATAGACCCAACAAGGATGGATCCATAAAAAACTGAGAGAACACATCATCCATGGACTTGGAAGTTCAATAGTATCCATGTAATAGAAAACCCACTCTGTGAGTGCCTCAACACCTCACGAGCCTGAATCCACACTAGTCAAGGATACCAATCAACTAGATGGGGGTTTCACTCATACATATCATCCATTATCTCCCTAATATTATCTAGAAATATCCATCCAATAGAGGATAGAACCAGATCATAACTCAGGTCCAATGAAAAATCCAAAACATCCCAATGGTCTCTTCCTCAAACCACAATCCTTAGTATAAACCGCCTCAAACGTTATGGCCAATGACCAACAGAATATGGGATAATCCAACCTCGAACCCTTATTCTACACAGCTGAACTAGCAGCATTTATCCAATCTCAAAAAACAAATCACAAGGCATCTCTTAGCACCCTAGATCTCAGCATCCAACAGACAGCCACCATGGTCTCTCAACAACCTACCTCTGGGCCAAACCAAAACTCAGGGCTCCCAAGGTCCCTCGAGTCACAACATAAAGTGACATCCTCTACAGGACTCCCTTAGTACACCCAAGCTCTTGGTCCATGTAATGACCCACCAATTCTCATTGGCTTGAGAGCTCAACGATTCATTACTAGGCCTTAAGAGACATCCCCAAGACGCCAAAGTTTGGCAATAAATTCCAAAGGATTTCAATGCAAGTGGGGGACAATTTACCCTTTGAGAAATAAACCAACCAAAACATCATTAAAAACTACTATATGATGAATGTAAATGAAACAACTAACTCATGAATTACCCAAAAGAGAACTACACTATTCCATAAACCAATACATAACCAACACAATATCAAAGTACCAAGCAGAAGACTAAACAAAAGACCCGAAATAAGCCAATACACACTCCACAGCTCCACACCGAGCTCCATGAACCAAGCACCACCACATCTCCAAAGAATCACCATGAACTACTAGTAATGAGATGCCATACCTTTACCTGTGTCTCGGAATACGACATCTGGAAGAGCACCAAAGTGCCAAAGCAGGGTGAGTATAAAACTCAGTAGGTTTTCCCCCAATGACTTCCCTACTCACGCCACTAGGATATAAGAGTTAGCAACAATTATATAAAATATTTTATATAAAACAATTTCTCAAAAACAGTTTATAACTAAATATAACAAGTTTCCCAAAACCATTTATAACCACAAACATACAAGTGAAATTGAAACCAATTTTCCAGAAATTTATTTTTTTCAGAAAAAATAACTAAATAAGCTTTAAAACCATTTTTCAAACATTCCTTTTTTAGGAACACCCAAACATTCCACAAAACCATGCAACCAACCATGCATGCTACTTGGAAGAGGGGGAAGCCCTAACCCTTATCCATCCCAGAATGATTGGGGAGACTTCTTACCCTTATCCGACCCCAAATTCAATATGATTGTTTGATGGGGGAGATCCCTAACCCTTATCCATCCCATAATGATGGGGGAGACCCCTAACCCTTATCTGCCCCGAATGCAATATGAATGTTTGACGGGGGAGATCCCTAACCATTATCCATCTCAGAATGATGGGGGAGACCCCTAACCCTTATCCGTCCTGAATGAAATATGAACACACACCACACATTCCCAATAATCATGAAAAAGACACCCTTTCAATAAAACACCTTTTATTGAAAACCATTTCCATCAAAAGCAAGTGTGTTTAACCAATTCAAAACATTTCAATAAAAAATGTACTTTTATTGAAAACCAAAGAATAAACCAATTTCATCAAATCCATTTCAATAAAAAAATCATTTCAATAAAACACCCTTTTTATTTAAAACCCATATTTCATCAAACCATTTACCATTCCAACAAATCCATAATTTAAAATCAACATTTTAAATTCAAGAAGCCAAATCACTTTGCACAACAATTCACCAAGATTTCACAACTTCATTAAAACCATAATTCATCACTAAATAAGATTTATTCTATGCTTTGAAAAAATCAATTTCATTCAAATAACCTAATTTGAAACTAAGCCAATAAATTCTAACAATAGGAGTCGAGAGATAAGCCACCTACCTCAAAGGTTTTGACAAAAACCCTAACAAACAGAGAATACACAAGAAAACTCGTCCGATCCACCAAGGATCCTCCTTAGATATCTTATCCTAACACAACCAAGACCAAATATAATCATGTTTGGCATCCACACACTTAGATCTACCCATAACGGGCGTAGATCTAAGAAACCGATAGAATAGGAGAAGTAGATCTAAGTAGATCTGAGAAACCAAACAAGAACGATCACATACCTCAAGAATCCAGCTTTGATTCGCCAAGAGAAGCCTTTGGATCGCCTTCAGAACAATGGGATAACCCTCCTTGACCTTAGGAGAACCAAAATCCTGAGTTAGGGCTTCTTAGGAGGAAAAAAGAGCTACATAGAGGCAAAAACGCATGAGATCCACCTTTATAGGATCTCATTTAAGTGGTCGCACAGTTAGTTCGCACGGTTTGACAAACCGTACGCTAACCATGCGTTAGCTACTGCCTTTGGCACCCTTATCACATAGTTTTTCCATACAGTTAGACAAATCATGCGCCGCCCGTGTGAAAGCTACTTCCTCCAATACCAACTCTGCACTGTTTGGCCGCACGATTTAGACAAATTGTGCGCCGCCTGTGCGACTTCCCTTTTTGCCCCAAAACTCATTCCAAGTACTCTCAACTCTCCCATTAGTCACCCTTAACTTTATAACCATTAAAAGCATCAAGAAAGGGTTACATACTAGAAACTGGGGGTACTACATTCTCCCCACCATTGGCCTTTCCGTCCTCAAAAAGTTGAAAATCATCGCTTGCCTGAAAGAGTTCTGACCACTACTCTTTCATTTCCTTTTCACGCTCCCAAGTCTCTTCTTGAATCTGACCATGCTGCCATAAAACATGCACTAGAATGATTATTTTTCCACGCAAGACTTTCTCTTGACTATCCACAATCTGTACTGGGATATGTATCAACGAAGCATCCAGCGCTAGTTCAACATGATCCCATCTGATCACATGGCCAGGATCAGGCTGATACTTTTCCAACTGAGATACATGGAACACATTATGCATCGAACTAAACTGTGGTGGTAATGCAAACTGATATTCCACCTCTCCAAACCTTTCCAGTATCTCAAAAGGGTCAATGTATCTTGGAGATAAATTTCCCTTCTTCCCAAAATGACGATGTTCAAGCCTTAGAGAGATCCTCAAGAAGACATGATCACCCAAAAAAACGACAACAGTCTTCGACGATGATCTGCATAATATTTTTGATGACTTTGAGCCATCTCCATTCTCTTTCTAGTAAACTGGATCTTCTCTGTTGTTTCTTGGACAATGCTCATCCCAACTAGTGATGTTTCACCAGTTTTCACCCAGCATAGTGGAGAACAAGAAGGACACCCATACAATGCTTCAAACTGAGCCATGCGTATCGAGGCTTGATAGCTATTATTGTATGAGAACTCCACTAAGGGTATATGATACTCCTATGAGCCACCAAAATCCATTACACAAGCCTACAACATGTCTTCCAACGTTTGTATCGTCCACTCGGATTGCCCATCCTTCTGAGGATGATACGTCGTGCTCATAGTCAACTGAGTCCCAAGGGCTTGCTGTAATGATTTCCAGAAATGATATGTGAACCTCAGATCTCTATTTGAGACTATAGACACTAGTACACCATGCTTCTTTACTACTTCTCAGATATATATTTTTGAAAGATCTTCCACCGTATGAGTTTCACGAATAGAGATGAAATGGGTCGACTTAGTTAGATGATCCACTATCACCCAAACGACATTGTGTTTCCGGACCATTCTTGGAAGACCTGTAACAAAATCAATTTCTATCTGATCCCATTTACACACTGGGATAGGTAAATATTGTAACATACCAACTGGTATCTGATGCTCTTCTTTAACCTGCTGACAAGTTAAACACTGCGAGATGAACTCGGCCACCTTCCTTTTCATGCCGCTCCACCAAAACTATTCCTTCAACTCCTTATACATCTTTTGTGTACCTGGGTGTACGACCCATCTTGAATGGTGGTAAGCATAAAGGAGTTGTTCCTAAAAAACCATAGGTACAACCCATATGATCTCTGAAACACAAAATTGAACCCCCATCAAGTTTCCAGCCATCAATGGTCTCCCCACCATTGAGTTTTGAACTTACAACCAGAAATTCTACATCAGATGTTTGTTCTTCTTTCATTATCCTTACCAAATCAGGAACAAGCATAGCTGGAATGAAAATTGTGACATCACCTTGGTATTCATATTCCACATGCATGTCGGCTAAGACTGACATCAACTACCATTCATCTGAAGCAAATCCATGAAGACTATTGGTGCATTCATTAGACCGAAAGGCATGACTACATATTCGTAGTGTCCATATCTGCTTCTAAAAGCTGTCTTTGGAATATCCTCCTTCTGAACTCGCAATTGGTGATATCATGATCGCAATTCAATCTTGGAGAACCACTGAGGTCCCCTTAATTGATCAAACATATCATCAATGTGTGGAAATGGATATTTATTCTTTATCTTAACTTGGTTAAGCTTACGATAATCAACACACAACCGAAGAGTTCCATATTCCTTCTTCACAACAACACTAGTGCTGCCCATGGAGAAGTACTTGGTCGAATGAAACCTTTTCTTTCCAGCTCCTCTAACTGCACTTTCAATTCTTGTAACTCTGTTGGTGCCATCCTATAAGACATAAGGGAAATAGGACTGGTCCCCAAAAGGAGATCAATTGTAAACTCCACTTCCCTTAGAGGTGGTAACCCTGAGAAGTTATTGGGAAAGACATCTGGAAATTGATCCACCACAGCTGGAAAATTATTTTCCTCAATTTCCTCCATTGATGCTAGATTTAACGCTGCCAGTTGATAAGAGATCATTCCCACCATTGGTGCCAACAAGCTCTTTGCACCTTTTTTTACCATTCTCTCTCCCCTGAAGAGATGGTTGATGTCATCACCAGTCGTGAAACTAACCGTTCTCCTATAATATTTGATGTGAGCCTTAAACATTGTCAACCAATCCATACCCAGGATTATGTCATAGACATCTATATCCAAAATTGAGAAGTCCCATTTTAACTCAGCTCCATCAACAGTTATAGCACATTCTCTACACACAAAGGCTTGAAGTTCTCTTTCACCAAGAGGAGTTTTTTAGTTTCAAAACCAAAGACATAATTTACAGTTTTAAACATAGAAAGTCAACAACATGAGAAGAAATGAAGGAATGTGACACACCATTATCAAACAACACTTGCACCAGATAGAATTCAAAAGAATCGCACCTCACACTGTAGATGGTCCAGCCTGATCATCGGCAACCATCTTCTCAGCTCCATACAATTGCTTTGTTGTTGTTCTTTTCTCCTTGTTTATGGATTTCACTCATTTTATCGAAGCATATAGTGTTTGTGACACCAGAGAAGTGTCCCTAACACCCTACCTTGGAGAAGTGTCACAAAATCACTTAAGGTGTCCCATCTTGTTGCAATTGTGGCATGCTCTCGGTTGTGCCTTACAGTCCCGCTTGATGGGGCTCGTAGAGCCACATCGGAAACATCCAATCTTGCTCTTGGGTCTCGGAGAAAGGTTAATTGCTCCTGTGGTCCGATTACAATGTGTTATTCTTCCTTGATAAAATGTGTCTGATTTCTTCTTGCTCTTAGTGTTAGAGTTCTCATCTCCTCTAGTGAAGATAATCGTACTTCCTCTACTTGGATTTTCAGCAGTGACAGATATCGTAAACAAAGTATCCGGTTGCAGTCCCAACTCAACATTTTTAAAAGATTGAGTGATTCTTTGGAACAACTTTTGGTTCACCTGGGGTTCAGGTGAAACCACATTCTCACTGCCCTCTTCTGACTGGTCTTTATGATGCCTACCAGGTTCCATTTCCTAAACCAACAACAAAATCTGTCAATCCCACTCTCTAGAAACTGATGGCTTAACATTTCAAATTTTTAACATATGATCTATCACAAAATTGTTTTCAAAACATCCTTTTCCCATGTTCAGAAGTTTTTGAAAACATTCAACATACTTTTTGAAAATCAACCCATTTTCAAAATACACCAAATACCCTGTTTTCAAAATCTTTCACTTGAAAACAATTTCTACATTTTTCAAAAATCCACACCTTGTGAAAAATCCATAATCATTCCTCACAATGAGATATGAAATCCAAGTGGGAAGTCATTCCTCTACAATTCATGTCATGCTCATCTCATTGGCTAAACCCATGACAATGAGATTTCCAACATTCTAGAAGTGTATCCAAAACACTTATGTACCCAACACCCTAGTAACTTGAAGTTCATCATAAACGGGTTAGATATGTCCTTTTATGCTATATATTTAAAGTTCTAATAATCCTACTCTTGTCTAGAATTTCAACCCAAGGAATATACAAGAATTAATTTCAACTCCAGGACCAAGAACATCGATAACCACTTGTTAGGTGAGGACCGAACAAGCTGATACCATTTGTAATGACCCACCAATTCCCATTGGCTTTAGAGCTCAATGAGTCATTACTAGGCCTTAAACGACATCCCCAAGATGCCAAAGGCTGGAAATAAATGTCTAAGGGTTTCAATTCAAGTGGGGGGACGATTTACCCTTTGAGAAATAAACCAACCAAAACATCATTAACAACTACTATATGATGCATGTAAATGAAACAACCAACTCACGCATTACCCAAAAGAGAACTACATTGTTCCACAAACCAATACATAACCAACACAATATCAGAGTACCAAGAGGAATACTAAACAAAAGACCCAAAACAATACAAGACACACTCCACGGCTCCACACCGAGCTCCATGCACCAAGCACCACCACATCTCCAAAGCATCACTATGAACTACTAGTAATGAGATTCCATACCTTTACCTGTGTCTCGGAATACGACATTTGCAAGAGCACAAAAGTTCCAAAGTAGGGGTGAGTATAAAACTCAGTAAGTTTTCTCCAATGACTTCCCTACTCATGATACTAGGATAGAAGAGTTAGAAACAATTATATAAAATAGTTTATATAAAACAATTTCTCAAAAACAGTTTATAACTAAATATAACAAGTTTCCCAAAACCATTTATAACCAAAAACATACAAGTGAAATTGAAACCAATTTTCCAACAAGTTGTTTTTTTCAGAAAAAATACCTATAACAACCCATACTTTACATACATTGTTAATACTTCAAAATTGAAGCACACTTATTACAACATATGACAAAACCACAAAGGACCGTGTAGGTATAGTGTCTTTAGAAACTGGGAAACATAAACAACTGGTTCATAAATCTTCTACAGTGTCTCCCATTTATTTCATCATATCTAGGGTCCCTTTTAGCATATTCTACTTAATATCCATCTTCCTGACCTGGGGAAAAGAAAACATAAAAGGGTGAGCTCAAATGCTCAGCAAGGGAAAATAAAGGAAATAAAAATCATATCATATCTTTTTGAAAATCATAACCTGCAAAAGAGATCATAATATCTTAACATGGAACAAATCATAGAAGTGAAAATGAGATCCCCATAATCATAACATAAAACTTGAAACTTTGTGGCATGCACACATAATCATGGAAAATCATTTCTTGTTAGTCATGACTCATTTCCAAGACTATCTTAGTGGACAAAGTCCCTTTCTGAACCGAGTTCACTCCTCGTTTCAGTCCTGTATCACTGAACCGAAATAACCTTCCATTCCAGCCATGTCTATCTCATGAGATATAAATCTTTACCCAATGCATTGGAGGGAGATATAGGTCCCACCCATCTTATAATGAATCCTTTCTTATGTGTGCCACATAATCATAAAACATACATCATCGCATAACACAAGTAATAAAAATGGGATTCTTGAAACATCATGACATCATAAATCAATTCATATAAGATAAAGGAATTCATAAAAATAATTCCATCACAACATGATCAAATCAATGTAATAATAGGGATAAAAATATAACCCTTTATTATCTTAGATGTAAAATAATTTTGATAATACACTTGAACTCCATTCTTGAGGAAAATATCCTTTCTTCTTCAAAAACATTTTTCCTTTCATAACATGTCATACAACTTTAAAACAAAAGAAGTTGATTAAAAATAAACTTGAAAACTTGTAAAGGAAGCTTCTTTGAAGTAATGTTTTAAAAATCCATTCATGCCGTATAAGTTAAAAAAACATTCTTCGTACTTTTGTCGGAAAAGTCAAAAAGTACCTCGTACGGAAAAACGACAAAAGATTCCTTTCACATTCTTTACTAAAAACTCACCTAAGGGTAAAATTGGATTTAAACTATTGCAAGTGGATGGAAACAATATTACATATTGAGGGAACATGGATGTGGATGATAAAATACACCCCAGTAAATACTTACGAATAAACAATCTCGGATAAAAATGAGATTGTGATATTCCCCTTACCTTAGGTCTGATTTGCTTTGTTCGTGTCTGAAGCTCCTGTATAATGGTTTAAATAATTTTATTGACTTATTCCAGAATCATACATATTGATATGATATCATATATGGTCATATTATTAGCTTCTTGTTAGTAATATTTCATTGTTACTTGTTACTCGGGTCTTTATAACTTTTTGTTCTTATGCGTGTTTTGTCGAATAAATTCTTATTCTTATCTTTAGGTTATAGATAATTCATTTCCAGAATGGTATTAGTGTATTATATACCATATTCATTCATTCAATTCATTTATATAATCATTATGAAATGAAGATCATGTAGAACGAGTCGCATCACATCGTGGAGACGGTATTCCGTACGTACGCACGAGTGATGATATCGTTCCTATGATCGTGGAATTGTATTGGAGTATATATATATATTATTTCAGTATCAATATTACTTAATAATAATCATATATAGTTACTCATTACACCATTATACCCATCCTTGTAAGGTGATGGTGGAAAATAGATTACACCACGGCGTGGAGACGGTATTCCGTACGTACGCACGCGCGGTGATTTCATTTTTCCGTAGGATGGATAGAAGGTGAATTAGGGTTGTTTCATATTTATAATAACATATCAGTATGTAAGTAATACTGATGTTATTACTTTATCATGAAACAACTAAAGAATAAGAAGTTGAAGAAGAAAGAAATTGAAAAGATCGGTAATGGATATTACCTCTTCTTTGGAACGCCTCTTTGAATCCTCCACTTAAGGAACTAAGATTGGTCTTTGGAGAAGACCAAGACCTCTAGGATTATTCTAGGGAAGTGTAGAGGAGAAAAGGGCAGGGTTTGGCCGAGCTTGAGTGCTCAAATTGGTGTGAGGAGGAGGGGGAGGAGGTGCCCTTTTATAAGGGAGGAGAGGGGCACCTTAGGAATATCTCAAAATATTATTTTATATTAAAGTCAAAATCGGTTTATAATGGTTCCAAAGGGTCTTATTTCGAATCTAAAGTGGGGATGGGTCGAAATCCTATCAACCAATAGGATTTAGACAAGTTTAGGGTATTATTTTAACCTTATCAATTAGATTTAACTCTAAGTTAATTAATTTAACTTTTACCGTGTCTTTTTGTTTTCTTTCACTATATGGTTAATACACTTACTATAACATGCCAAACGAACCCCAAATTGTTTATTATTAATATATATATCCTTATCTAAGTCATTTGGCCGAACCTTAGATTTTTAGGAATAAAATAACAATTAATAATATAATATTTTATTTAAAAACTATTTTGTGTCAATTTTGACACTATTTGATATATGATTTTTGTGAAAGTCATAACAGAATTATATGTTCTAACCAAGTTGATTAAATCAACAATAATATATCATAGTAACCTAGAAAATTAGTGGAATTCATAAAAAGTCTCAAATTACATTTATTTTGGTATTTATATTATCAATTTTGTCAATATTTCATTAATAAGATAATTACTGCATCATCTTTGTGTCATAAATAAATTAAATTATTTGATGTCTAAAAATTACAAATAAAATACCATCATGTAGGAAATCTTTTTATCTTTATAATGAATATTTACAATCGAATTTATCTTATGTATAACCCCATATTAAAAATGATTTACTTATTAAACTTTGATTTTAACTATTTTAACCCTTCTTTAAATAAATTAATAATAAATGTCCTAATCTAATCCAAGTGGGCCTAAATGGTCATATTTTATTCCTAAGTTTGTTTTTGGTCGAATTACACTTGTCCAATAGAATTAGGACATATGTTAGGGTAATAGTAATATCATATTTACCCTTAGTTACCCTATTTACTATTAACCGCGGTAAAAAAAAGTAAAAAGTTACTATTCACCAAAAAATTATTTTCATCTCATTGAACCACATTTTAGTCCTTGATATTAACCGTGTCTCTAGGATTTTCGAAATTCCATTCACAGAAGTGGTAAAATTAAGTTTTATGCAAAATTCAGTTTTTAACCTACCACTTAGTGGTTTCACTATTCATCAAAAATTGAAAGTTTTCAGAAAAATACCAAAATTTCACCCTAGGCTAATTTCGATATTCTGAGTCCAAAAATGAAGTCCATTTTGAAAAATAAAATTTATAAAATTTCAAAAAGTGGTTATTACTATTCATAACGGCTAGTTTTAATAGCATATTGTTGTTTAGTGAAACTCGGTATTGCGTACGACGCAAGCTATCGAGGAAGGTCGCGATTGCGTGTAAAGCAAGCCAAGAAAGTGTTGTGTAGAAAAAGATTCCTTTGATGATTTATATAACATAAAAGTCTCGGGTGTTACATTCTACCCCCCTTAAAAAGAATTTCGCCCTCGAAATTCGTCACTTTGTAACAAACAAATGAGGATACTTCTCCCTCATCATATCCTCAAGCTCCCATGTAGCTTCTTCAAGTTGGTGGTTCCTCCATAAAACTTTCACCAAGCGAGTGGTCTTGTTTCGTAGGAATTTTTCGCTACGATCCAGAATCTCTATCGGCTGTTCTTCATAAGAAAGATCTTGCTCCAGCGGTACAACTTCTGAGCTGAGTACATGTGAAGGATCTGGTATGTACTTTCTCAGGAGAGATACGTGGAACACATCGTGAACTTGAGAGAGATTCGGTGGAAGCGCCAATCGGTAAGCTACCTTCCCAACACGATCCAGTATTTCAAAAGGACCGATATATCTAGGGCTCAACTTCCCCTTCTTTCCAAATCTCATAACCCTCTTCCAGGGAGATATTCGTAAGAACACTTTATCGCCCACTTCAAACTCTAGGTCTTTTCTTCGGTTGTCGGCATAACTTTTCTGTCGACTCTGAGCTGCTCTTATGTGTTGTTGAATAGATCTGACCTTTTCTGCCATTTCATCAATGAGATCAGGTCCTAATAGATTTCTTTCCCCAACTTCATCCCAGCAAGTTGGAGTCCTGCATTTCTTTCCATATAGAGCTTCATAAGGAGCCATCTGAATACTGGAGTGAAAGCTATTATTATAAGAAAATTCCACCAAAGGTAGGTGTTGATCCCAACCTCCTTTGAAATCCATAGAGCAAGCTCTCAACATATCTTCTAGGGTTTGAATTGTTCTCTCAGACTGACCGTCTGTCTGGGGATGATAAGCAGTGCTGAAACTCAACTCTGTATCCAGAGTATGCTGAAGACTTCGCCAGAACTTCGAGGTAAATCTCGGATCCCGATCAGATATAATAGAAAGTGGTACTCCATGCAATCTTACCACTTCCTTTACATATATCCTGGCAAGCTGATCTAGAGAGAAATCCTCTCTAATAGCAATGAAGTGTGCAGACTTTGTAAGACGATCAACTATGACCCAGATAGCATTATTGCCTTTGGATGTTTTAGGAAGTCCTGTGACAAAGTCCATAGTGATGTTTTCCCATTTCCATTCGGGTATGGGTAATGGTTGTAACATCCCCTTAGACTTATGTCTCTCAGCTTTAACTTGTTGACAAACCAAGCATCGAGAGACATATTCAGCAACATCTCTTTTCATGCCATCCCACCAGAAGTACTCTTTCAGGTCTCTATGCATCTTCGTGCTTCCAGGATGAATAGAGAATGAAGAACTATGAGCCTCATCCAGCAGCTCCTTCTTTAATTCGTGGATGGGAGGAACACAAACCCGATTCCTGAACTTTATTATCCCATCACAATCAAGGTTGAATTCAGGAACATTTCTCACCTTCTTTTGTAACTCAACATCTTCTTTCTGTGCATCTTTAATCTTCACATGTATAGATGGTTGAACATTCATTGGAGAAAGATAAGATTTTTCCCCTTCCATTATAATTCCAAGATCCATCCTTTGTAAATCCATAAATATTGGATCTTTTGTGATCCTCATCATGGATAAACTAGCATGGTCTTGTCGACTTAATGCATCTGCCACCTTGTTTGCTTTCCCAGGGTGGTAATGGATTGAGCAGTCATAATCCTTAATCAGCTCCAACCATCTTCTTTGACGCATATTCAACTCCTTTTGTGTGAAAATATACTTTAAACTTTTATGATCAGTATAAATATCACACCTTTCACCATAAAGGTAATTCCTCCAAATCTTTAATGCAAAGATTACCGCAGCCAACTCCAAATCATGTGTTGGGTAATTTTGCTCATGGATTTTCAACTGTCGTGAGGCATAAGCTATCACCATATCATTTTGCATAAGAACACACCCCAATCCCTTCTTGGATGCATCACTGTAGATCACAAACCTTTCTCCACTACAAGGCAGTGTGAGCACAGGTGCACTGGATAACCTTCTTTTCAACTCCTTGAAATTCTCTTCACATTCCTCTGTCCAGACAAACTTAACTCCTTTCCGAGTCAACTTGGTGAGTGGATTAGATAGTCGTGAAAAATCTTTTACAAAACTTCGATAATAACCAGCCAAACCAAGAAAACTTCGGATCTCAGTTACTGTTGTTGGTCTTGACCATCTTTCGATAACCTCTGTTTTTGCTGGATCCACAGATATCCCCTCTTTTGAGATTATATGACCCAAAAATGCAACTTTTTGAAGCCAAAATTCACACTTGGTAAATTTGGCATAAAGCTTCTCCTTTCTCAGGGTCTTCAATATAATTCTCAAGTTATCTTCATGATCTTCCTTGCTCTTTGAATAGACAAGAATATCATCTATAAAGACTACCACAAATTGATCAAGATAGTCTCTAAAGACTCTATTCATTAGATCCATGAAGATAGCAGGGGCATTAGTAAGACCAAATGGCATCACTATAAATTCATAGTGTCCATACCTTGTACGGAAAGCCGTCTTTGGTATATCCTCCCTTTTGACCCTTAATTGATGATACCCTGAACGAAGATCAATCTTGGAAAAGTATTGAGCTCCGCGTAGTTGGTCAAATAAGTCATCAATGTGTGGGAGAGGATATTTGTTCTTGATAGTGATCTTGTTAAGTTCTCGATAATCAATGCAGAGTCTCATTGATCCATCTTTCTTCTTAACAAATAGAACAGGTGCTCCCCAAGGTGACGCACTAGGGCGTATGAATCCCTTATCAAGATTCTCTTGGAGTTGCTTCTTCAATTCCTGCAACTCAATTGGGGCCATTCTATAAGGTGTCTTTGAAATAGGCAAAGCACCCGGTATGAGTTCTATTGAAAACTCAACTTCACGATTTGGTGGAAGACCCAGCAATTCCTCCGGAAAGACATCATCAAACTCCCGTACAATGGGCATATTCTTAATCGTGAGTTTCTCACCAACCATTTGAGATAAATAACCTTCATTTAGTGGAATCAATACCCATAAGATGGAAGAAATTTCCACGGGAAGGTTATGTTCATCCTTGCATTGGTATACAATCGTAGATTGATCTGGAATATGAAATGTGACTTCCCTTCTTTGGCAATTGATATGAGCTCCATGTAGGGAAAGCCAATCCATGCCAAGAATCACATCAAATTCCACTAAAGGAAGGATCACAAGATTTGCAGGAAGCACTTTCCCACAAACTTCGATCGGAGAAGAATTATAAACTTTTGATGCGATTGATGTGCCATTAGGTGTTGTCACAGCTAACTCAACATCTAATTGTTGCGGTAATACGATGATACCCTTAGAAAATTTTTCAGAAATAAAAGAGTGGGTGGATCCAGAATCAAATAAAACATTTTCTACTTTAGAGTGGATGGTAAGTGTACCTTTCACCACATCGTTATCGTACTCCACATCGCTGATAGAAATTGCATGTGACTTTCCTTTGTCTTTAGCCTTAAGAGTTTGTTGATGTCGACCATCATCATCAACCCTTGGATTTGGGCATTGATTGGCATAATGCCCCATCTCCTTGCACTTGAAACATTGAAGTGTAGTAGGTTCATTCTGTGTATCCCTTCCTTTGTTTGCATCATTAGACATCTTCTTCCCATTATCACGGCATTCAAATGCCCGATGACCTTCCTTTCCACATTTAAAACATTTACTTGTCCCTTTAAGACAACTCCCTCCATGTTTCTTTCCACACTTTGAGCATAAGGGAAAGTTCATCTTCTTTTCCGTGTGCTCTTTAGATTTTTCTTTGAATTCCATCTTCCTCTTCTTATCAAACCCATGTGACTGATGGGTTACTCCAATCTCCATCTCGACTTTGAGAGCACATCGAACGATTTCCTCGTAGCTATTGAAGTCCCTTATGGCTAACGCCCTTCGAAGACTTGGTTTTAAGCCACTAAAGAATCGATCGATCTTACTCTCAGGTTGGATAATAATACCAGAAGCGTACCTTGCAAGTCTTGTAAAATTTGCTTCATAGGTACTAACAGATTCATCATCCCTTTGCTTCAGTTCAAGGAACTCTTTCTCCATCTTTGTTCGGAGAATACGAGGGAAGTACTTATTGAAAAATAAGTTCTTGAACTCGTCCCATTCCATAGACTCAATTTCATCCCTTTGCCTCGTATTCTTAACAAGATTCCACCATTGATCCGCATCTCCTTCCAAACGATACACTGCTAGGATGACTTTATCATGCTCAGAACATTGAAGAACTGAAAATATCTTTTCAGTAGTACTAATCCATTGTTCAGAAACTAATGGATCAGTAGACCCGCTGAAAGAAGGTGGACGCTGCCTCATGAAGGATTCAACAGAATGTTGCTCCCTCCTTTGCTCGTTTGGAAATCCTGCATGATTCATAGCTTGAGAAAGTTGTGTGAGCATGGCTACAAGATTTTGCATTCCAGCTCCCATATCGTTTGGTTGCTCAGGGGGACAATCATTGCATTGGCCATCGCATTCCGCATTAACACGGTTCCTTCGGGTTCCAGCCATTGACTAAAACCAAGAAGAATAGTGTGAGCAACACTAATTATAATAGGAAACCACATAATTCAAGAATAAAATTTTCATGCTTATGGTCTTATCCTAGGTTATTAATGGCCATTTCTAAGATTGTTTTCTATGCTTAGACTTATCCTTAGGGTTCTTACTAAGGCTTTCACATCCTAGTTTCCAAAGGTTGACTATACCTTTCCTCTGATACCAACTATAACGACCCATACTTTACATACATTGTTAATACTTCAAAATTGAAGCACACTTATTACAACATATGACAAAACCACAAAGGACCGTGTAGGTATAGTGTCTTTAGAAACTGGGAAACATAAACAACTGGTTCATAAATCTTCTACAGTGTCTCCCATTTATTTCATCATATCTAGGGTCCCTTTTAGCATATTCTACTTAATATCCATCTTCCTGACCTGGGGAAAAGAAAACATAAAAGGGTGAGCTCAAATGCTCAGCAAGGGCAAATAAAGGAAATAAAAATCATATCATATCTTTTTGAAAATCATAACCTGCAAAAGAGATCATAATATCTTAACATGGAACAAATCATAGAAGTGAAAATGAGATCCCCATAATCATAACATAAAACTTGAAACTTTGTGGCATGCACACATAATCATGGAAAATCATTTCTTGTTAGTCATGACTCATTGCCAAGACTATCTTAGTGGACAAAGTCCCTTTCTGAACCGAGTTCACTCCTCGTTTCAGTCCTGTATCACTGAACCGAAATAACCTTCCGTTCCAGCAATGTCTATCTCATGAGATATAAATCTTTACCCAATGCATTGGAGGGAGATATAGGTCCCACCCATCTTATAATGAATCCTTTCTTATGTGTGCCACATAATCATAAAACATACATCATCGCATAACACAAGTAATAAAAATGGGATTCTTGAAACATCATGACATCATAAATCAATTCATATAAGATAAAGGAATTCATAAAAATAATTCCATCACAACATGATCAAATCAATGTAATAATAGGGATAAAAATATAACCCTTTATTATCTTAGATGGAAAATAATTTTGATAATACACTTGAACTCCATTCTTGAGGAAAATATCCTTTCTTCTTCAAAAACATTTTTCCTTTAATAACATGTCATACAACATTAAAACAAAAGAAGTTGATTAAAAATAAACTTGAAAACTTGTAAAGGAAGCTTCTTTGAAGTAATGTTTTAAAAATCCATTCATGCCGTATAAGTTAAAAAAAACATTCTTCGTACTTTTGTCGGAAAAGTCAAAAAGTACCTCGTACGGAAAAACGACAAAAGATTCCTTTCACATTCTTTACTAAAAACTCACCTAAGGGTAAAATTGGATTTAAACTATTTCAAGTGGATGGAAACAATATTACATATTTAGGGAACATGGATGTGGATGATAAAATACACCCCAGTAAATACTTACGAATAAACAATCTCGGATAAAAATGAGATTGTGATATTTCCCTTACCTTAGGTCCGATTTGCTTTGTTCATGTCCGAAGCTCCTGTATAATGGTTTAAATAATGTTATTGACTTATTCCAGAATCATACATATTGATATGATATCATATATGGTCATATTATTAGCTTCTTGTTAGTAATATTTCATTGTTACTTGTTACTCGGGTCTTTATAACTTTTTGTTCTTATGCGTGTTTTGTCGAATAAATTCTTATTCTTATCTTTAGGTTATAGATAATTCATTTCCAGAATGGTATTAGTGTAGTATATACCATATTCATTCATTCAATTCATTTATATAATCATTATGAAATGAAGATCATGTAGAACGAGTCGCATCACATCGTAGAGACGGTATTCCGTACGTACGCACGAGTGATGATATCGTTCCTATGATCGTGGAATTGTATTAGAGTATATATATATATTATTTCAGTATCAATATTACTTAATAATAATCATATATAGTTACTCATTAAACCATTATACCCATCCTTGTAAGGTGATGGTGGAAAATAGATTACACCACGGCGTGGAGACGGTATTCCGTACGTACGCACGCGCGGTGATTTCATTTTTCCGTAGGATGGATAGAAGGTGAATTAGGGTTGTTTCATATTTATAATAACATATCAGTATGTAAGTAATACTGATGTTATTACTTTATCATGAAACAACTAAAGAAGAAGAAGTTGAAGAAGAAAGAAATTGAAAAGATCGGTAATGGATATTACCTCTTCTTTGGAACGCCTCTTTGAATCCTCCACTTAAGGAACTAAGATTGGTCTTTGGAGAAGACCAGGACCTATAGGATTATTCTAGGGAAGTGGAGAGGAGAAAAGGGCAGGGGTTGGCCGAGCTTGAGTGCTCAAATTGGTGTGAGGAGGAGGGGGAGGAGGTGCCCTTTTATAAGGGAGGAGAGGGGCACCTTAGGAATATCTCAAAATATTATTTTATATTAAAGTCAAAATCGGTTTATAATGGTTCCAAAGGGTCTTATTTCGAAGCTAAAGTGGGGATGGGTCGAAATCCTATCAACCAATAGGATTTAGACAAGTTTAGGGTATTATTTTAACCTTATCAATTAGATTTAACTCTAAGTTATTTAATTTAACTTTTACCGTGTCTTTTTGTTTTCTTTCACTATATGGTTAATACACTTACTATAACATGCCAAACGAACCCCAAATTGTTTATTATTAATATATATATCTCCTTATCTAAGTCATTTGGCCGAACCATAGATTTTTAGGAATAAAATAACAATTAATAATATAATATTTGATTTAAAAACTATTTTGTGTCAATTTTGACACTATTTGATATATGATTTTTGTGAAAGTCATAACAGAATTATATGTTCGAACCAAGTTGATTAAATCAACAATAATATATCATAGTAACCTAAAAAATTAGTGGAATTCATAAAAAGTCTCAAATTACATTTATTTTGGTATTTATATTATCAATTTTGTCAATATTTCATTAATAAGATAATTACTGCATCATCTTTGTGTCATAAATAAATTAAATTATTTGATGTCTAAAAATTACAAATAAAATACCATCATGTAGGAAATCTTTTTAGCTTTCTAATGAATATTTAAAATCGAATTTATCTTATGTATAACCCCATATTAAAAATGATTTACTTATTAAACATTGATTTTAACTATTTTAACCCTTCTTTAAATAAATTAATAATAAATGTCCTAATCTAATCCAAGTGGGCCTAAATGGTCATATTTTATTCCTAAGTTTGTTTTTGGTCGAATTAAACTTGTCCAATAGAATTAGGACATATGTTAGGGTAATAGTAATATCATATTTACCCTTAGTTACCCTATTTACTATTAACCGCGGTAAAAAAAAGTAAAAAGTTACTATTCACCAAAAAATTATTTTCATCTCATTGAACCACATTTTAGTCCTTGATATTAACCGTGTCTCTCAGATTTTCGAAATTCCATTCACAGAAGCGGTAAAATTAAGTTTTATGCAAAATTCAGTTTTTAACCTACCACTTAGTGGTTTCACTATTCATCAAAAATTGAAAGTTTTCAGAAAAATACCAAAATTTCACCCTAGGCTAATTTCGATATTCTGAGTCCAAAAATGAAGTCCATTTTGAAAAATAAAATTTATAAAATTTCAAAAAGTGGTTATTACTATTCATAACGGCTAGTTTTAATAGCATATTGTTGTTTAGTGAAACTCGGTATTGCGTACGACGCAAGCTATCGAGGAAGGTCGCGATTGCGTGTAAAGCAAGCCAAGCAAGTGTTGTGTAGAAAAAGATTCCTTTGATGATTTATATAACATAAAAGTCTCGGGTGTTACAATAACTAAATAATCTTTAAAACCATTTCTCAAACATTCCTTTTTTAGGCACACCCAACAATTCCACAAACCCATGAAACCGACCATGCATGCTACCTGGAAGAGGGGGAAGCCCTAACCCTTATCCATCCCAGAATGATGGGGGAGACTTATTAGCATTATCCAACCCCAAATGCAATATGAATATTTGACTGGGGAGATCCCTAACCCTTATCCATCCCAGAATGATGGGGGAGACCCCTAACCCTTAGCTATCTCGAATGCAATATGAATGTTTGATGAGGGAGATCCCTAACCCTTATCCATCCCAAAATGATAGGGGAGACCCCTAACCCTTATCCATCCCGAATGCAATATGAACACACACCACACATTCCCAACAATCATGCCAAAACCAACCTTTCAATAAAACACCTTTTATTGAAAACCATTTCCACCAAAACCAAGTGTGTTCAACCAATTCAAACCATTTCAATAAAAAATGTACTTTTATTGAAAACCAAAGAATAAAACAACTTCATCAAAGCCATTTAAATACAAAAAACATTTTAATAAAACACCCTTTTTATTTAAAATCCATCTTTCATCAAACTATTTACCATTCCAAAAAATCTATAATTTAAAATCAACATTTTAAATTCAAGAAGCCAAATCACTTTGCACAACAATTCACCAAGATTTCAAAACTTCATCAAAACCATAAATCATCACTAAAGAAGATTTATTCTATGCTTTGTAAAAGTCAATTTCATTCAAATAACCTAATTTGAAACTAAGCCAATCAATTCTAACAAGAGGAGTCGAGAGAGAATCCACCTACCTCAAAGGTTTTGACGAAAACCCTAACAAACGGAGAATGCACAAGAAAACCCAGCCGATCCACCAAGGATCCTCCTTAGATCTCTTCTTCTAAAACAACCAAGACCAAATATCATCATGTTTGGAATCCACACACTTAGATCTACCCATAAAGAGTATAGATCTAAGAAACCGAGAGAAGAGGAGAAGTAGATCTAAGTAGATCTGATAAACCAAACAAGAACGATCACATACCTCAAGAATTCAGCTTCGATTCGCCAAGAGAAGCCTTCAGATCACCTTCGGAACGATGGGATAACCCTCCTTGACCTTAGGAGAACCAAAATCCCGTGTTAGGGCCGATTAGGAAGAAAAACGAGCTACATAGATGAAAAAACGCGTGAGATCCACCTTTATAGGATCTCATTTAAGTGGTCGCACGGTTAGTTCGCACGGTTTGACAAACCGTGCGCTAACCGTTCGTTAGCTGCTGCCTCTGCCACCCTTCTCGCATGGTTTGGCCACATAGTTAGAAAACCCATGCGCTGCTCGTGCGGAAGCTACTGCCTCCAATACCAAATCCGCACGGTTTGGCCGCACAGTTTAAACAAACTGTGCATCGCCCGTGCGGCTTCCCTTTTTTCCCCAAAAATCATTACAAGTTCTCTCCACTCTCCCATTCGTCACCCTTAACTTTATAACCATTAAAATCATCAAGAAAGGGTTACATACCAGAAACCGGGGGTACTATAGTCCACACCTGTATAAACATCCTCAATCGTCCCAAAGGCCACAGTAAGAGAAAGACACCCTACAAGGGGTTGCTCTAGTTCATCCAAAGGCATGGGACACACCCACTGTAGAAACATCCCAAACAGCCCTTAGTGGACTCCAGCTGATCCTCAATAAAAATTTCACCCAAAGGGACATCCAAAATCCTATGCCCACCGACAGGGTCATACACAATAGTCCTCATGACCACCTCAAAGTAGGAAACCATGCCTAACGGCTCCTTGGAACAAGCCAAATCTCAGGGAAAAGCCCAAGCAAGAAAGACCTCAGTTGGACTTCTCGGTAAAAAACCCACCCATGGGTGCCAACTCACTCACAAGGGAATCAAAGGAAACACCATGCCACTCGGGTATCCTCAATAGCCTCTACAGAAACTACTGATCACTTGATCAACAATAATCCCACTAAGGCATCCTCAAGAGTCCCTCAAAATCATCTCAGCGTCTCAATGACACCCAGCCATACACACCATTCCACGACGTCAACCCAGCCTAAAGGCTTCAAAAAATTTAATCCTCAAACATGGAAGATAAACCTCAACTACTCTAACCTCAAGAAATAGGTCCTGACATGCAAGTGAAAAAAAATATCCTCAAATATATTGTTTAATCCTACCCTTTGGGATTCATTAGAAAGAACCTCGAGAAACACTGGATGACAACCACAAGCTAGGCCCACTAATGAGCTCACAACCCTCACTCAAGCCTCACAACTCACACCCAACCCACTGGAGGATTCCAAATCTAAACCTCTAGGAAAACCTTCTACTAAACTATCACAGTCCAAAACACCATTTAGAGAGCCTCTAAATGCCGAAAGAACTCCACCATCACGATCTATGTGGAAAAATTATTAGAATGGACTAATCATGAGTCCAATCCTAACACTAGGGAGAAAAATGTAATTCCCCAACCCCAGTTACCCAGAGTCGGTTCATTATTACATAACATTGACATGATCACAAGGGATCAAAATTCCTAAAGACCGATCAGTTTAGTATCCTTGGAAGTACTAGATACATTCATAAGTTTTACATTACATTATAAAATGAAAAAAATAACAACATTGTCTCCATTGACCACATTCATCCTTCAGAAAATCCATGTAGTTCAGTCATAATATACTTCTTCGCATCCTGGAAAAAATAAAAAATAGAAAGGGGTGAGCTCAGATGCTCAGTAAGGATAACAATATAGTGGAAACTTTCAATAATAAGCATAAAAATTTAAGTAAATGTATAAGACTAAAACACAAGCCTTTTAAACATAAAATTAATCATAATATGGAAAATATAAATCAAATAATTCCATTTACTTATTCACATGGATATTATACTAGTCGAATAATCACATGTAATATCAATAGCCAATTTCATAATGTTGGAATGCATAATCCCAGACTTCATAACCACATAGTCAAGGCCTTGTGTGAAGAATACAAATAATATTTTTTCAAGGCCTTGTGTCAATACACTAGTTTGTCTCATGAGACCTACCAATGCATCGAGGAGATATAGCAGGCTCCACCCGTCACTTACTAAGTCCAATGCATTCCTCATATGAAAAGGTTTAAACATAACATAAACATTTTTATTAAAACTAGCATATCAAATGTCAATACTTTATCCATAAAACATGAATTGTACAAAAATAAAACATCCACAGTCAAACATATCACAAACCATTCAATGCAATATGGAAGATTTGTATCATAATAGTCAACTTCAGAAAATCTTAAAATCCATCAAAGGATGTTGACATAGATGAAATCAAAACTTTTTGTAGGGAAATATCTCTTTGTATTTTGAAATAATTTAAAAGTCATATAATTATAAAAGAAAACA
The DNA here is from genome assembly GCA_963277665.1 of Viscum album. NCBI lineage: Eukaryota > Viridiplantae > Streptophyta > Magnoliopsida > Santalales > Viscaceae > Viscum > Viscum album. The sequence continues at coordinate 1,256,504,059 of OY728153.1, read as the reverse complement.
TTTATTTTGAAAATATTCTTATAATCTTGTATGAGAAGCTTCGACGATATTATAATGGCGAAAAATAGTCGTAGCCACCATATAAGTTAAAAAAAAGGCATTCTTGTCTTAATTTTGTCGAGAAGGTCATAAAGTACCTTATTTGGAAAACGACAGAAAGATTCCTTTCAAAACATGTGTGGTAAAATAAGGGTATAAATGACTTTAACTCATAGTCTAGTAAATAATAAAAAAAATTGAATTACATTTTTAAGAAAACACGGATGTGGATGATAAAGAGGTCTCAATATATACTTACATATTAACAACCTCGAATAAGTAGAGAGATTGTAGAATTAACCCTTACCTTGTACTTTTCCTTAGTTGAGGGTACATTAACCACATGTATAATAGTTAAATAATTTTTATTAAATTATACAATAATCATTTACATAAATATGATATCATATATGATATTCTAATATTGCTTTGTTAATAATATTTTAGTAGTATCATTGTTTTGAGTGTTAACTAATTCATTTTCCTTTATATGATTGGTTACGTATGTCATGTTTATTATGGATATTATGTATTTGATTCATATAAATAATTATATTATGTTCATAAAAATTATTTTTAATCATAAAATGAAAATTATTCTTGAATGATTACGATGGAGAATGAATCTCATCGCATTGGTGGAGACGGTAATCCGTACGTACGCACGAGCGACAATATCATTATATTGATAGTGAAATAATATGTAATTGGATGGTATATCATATATACAGAATCATTAACATGTTATATTTATTATTTACATTAGTTATACTCATTATTATACTTATCCAAATAATGAAGTGTTTGAATAACAAACTACACCACGACATGGAGACGGTAAGTCGTACGTACGCACGTATGGTGACTTTGTCATTTATAGGATGGATAGAATAACAAATATGGTTGTACCATATTTATAATAACATCAAAGTATGTATAAGGTACTGAATATATTATTTTTATATGGAAACAACAAATAAAGAGGAAGTGGAAGAAGAAAAGAACTTGAAAGAGGGTGGTGAAATTATTACCTTTTCTTCAGATGTTTCCTTTTGATTTGATCAAAAGGGCTCCTAAGGTTGGATTTCTGATCAAAGTAAGGCCTCTAGGTTGAAGGGAGGATAGTTTAGAGGATATTTGGGCAGGTTTTGGCTGAACCAAATGGCTTTGGAGGTGTGAAATTAATAGAAGGTGGAGTACCGTTTTATAAGAGAGGCGAGGGTCACTTTAGGAAAAACATGAAATATTATTTTATAATAAAATCATTTTCGGTTTTTAATGGGCCCAAAATGATTTATTTCGAGGCTAATGTGGGGATGGGTCGCAAACCTCTCAACCAATAATTTTTAGACAGGTTTATGTCACCATATTAACCTTATCTTTTAGATTTAACTCTTAGTTAAATAGTTTGACATTTACCATGTCTCTTTGTATTTTTATATTATATGGTTATTAAACTTATTATAATAAGACAAGAGAACCCCAAGTGGTTAAGTATTAATATATATAACCTTATATAAGTCATTTGGCTGAACCTTATATTTTTAGGAATATTATATCAATTAATAATATAGTATTTTTTTTTTTTAAACTCAATTATGTCAATTTTGACACTATTTAGTATTTGATTTTTTTGAAAGCCATAAAAAACTTTATCACTTTGAATAAAATTTATTTAATCAACCCTAAAATTTCATATTAACCTATAAAATTAGTGGAATTCATCAAAAGTTAAAATTTATATTTATTTGGATATTTATAAAATCAATTATTTTAATACTTCATTATTAAGGTAATTACTACATCATCATTGTGTCATAAATAAATTAAATTATTTAATGTCTAAAAATTATAAATAAAATACCATTATGTAGGAAATATTTTTATATTTATAATGAATATTTATATTCTAATTTATATTTTGTGTAACCCTATATTAAAATGGTTTAGTTATTAAACTTTGAATTTAACTCTTTTAACTCTTCTTTAAATAAAATAATAATAAATGTCCTAATCTAATCCAAGTGGACCAAATAGGATCATATTTTATTCCTAAGGTTTATTTTTGTTGAATTACACTTATATAATAGAATTAGGACATGTGTTTGGGTAATTATAATATCATTTTTACCCTTAATTACCCTATTTACTTTTAACCGTGTAAATAAAAGTCAAAAGTTACTATTTACCAAAAATTATTTTCATCTTGTTGAACCACATTTTACTTACTGATGTCAACCATGTCTCTCAGATTTTTGAAATTCAACTCATAAAAGCGGTAAAATTAAGTTTTATGTAAATTTACAAATGCTACTAGAAGGTGGGTAAAAGACGGTAAAAAGTTCAATAAAATTTTATATATCTAAACTTATTATAAAATGACTCCAATGAATTACATTGAACTTATATAGTTATTATGTATCTATTTTGACCAAAAATAAATTAAAATAAAATAACTAATTACTTAAATAAAAAGTCGGTTTTAAACAACAACGCAGTGTTTTCACTATTCATCAAAAATTGAAAGTTTTCAGAAAAATACAAAATATTCTACCTAAGCTAATTTCGATATTATGAATTCAAAAATGAAGTCCATTTTGAAAAATAAAATTTATAAAAATTGAAAAAGTGGATATTACTATTCATAACGGCTAGTTTGATTGGTCGTGGTATGTTAAAACTCCATGTTGTGTACAACGCAAGCTACTGCATTATTCAAAGGGAAACGTACCGTGGAATTTTGGGGTTTTACATTCTCCTCTCCTTAAAATAATTTCATCCTCGAAATTTCTAAAATATTACTGCATAAAAAGATATGGGTGGTTCTTCATCATAAGTTTCTCGGGTTCCCACATTGCCTCTTCCATCTTATGGTTTCTCCATAGAACTTTTACCAGATGAGTCGTCCGGTTTCTCAGCACTTGTTCTCTTGTATCAAGAATCTTGACAGGCTCTTCACAATAAGACAGATCAGGTTACAGTTCAATTTCCTCATAGGTGAGTACATGCATTGGGTCAGGCATATATTTTCTCAAAAGTGATACGTGGAACACATCATGAACTTTGGAGAGACTTGGAGGCATTGCCAAATGATAAGCCACAATTCCAATTTGTTCTAGAATTTCAAAAGGTCTGATGTACCTGGGACTCAATTTACCCTTCTTACAGAATTGTATAGAACCCTTCTATGGAGATACCTTCAAGAAAACATGATCTTCTACTTGAAATTCCAAATCATTCCTCTAATTATCGGCATATCTCTTTTGCCTACTTTGAGATGCTTTGATGTGGGTTTGGATAATCTTCACATTTTTCATTGTTTCCTCAACAAGTTCTGGGGCTATGAGTTTTCTTTCACCAACATCATCCCAATAAGTTGGTGTGCGACATCTCTTTCCATATAATGCTTCATATGGTGTCATCTGAATACTTGAATGGAAGCTATTGTTATAGTAAAATTCTACCAGAGGTAAATATTGATCCCACATACCTTGAAAGTCAAGTGATTAAGATCTCAACATGTCTTCTAATGTTTGAATAGTCCGTTCTGATTGTCCATTGGTTTGAGGGTGGTAGGCAGTTCTCAAATGAAGTTCAGTATCTAGGGCCTTCTAAATACTTTTCCAGAATCTTGAAGTAAAATGGGGATCATGATCAGAAAAAATCAATAGGGGTACACCATTGAGTCTTACAAATTCATTAATATATAGTCTTGCTAGACGTTCAAGTGAAAAATATTCTCTTATAGCAAGAAAATGTGCTGACTTGGTAAGACGATCAACAATGACCCATATTGCATCATTCCTTATAAGAGTCTTTGGCAGCCCCATGACAAAGTCCATCATAATATTATCCCATTTCAACTCAGGTATGGAAAGAGGTTTCATGACTCCTCCAGGCTGTTTCCTTACAGCTTTCACTTGTTGAAAAACCATACATCTTGACACAAAATCAGAAATCTCCTTCTTCATGTTGTCCCACTAAAAATGTTCCTTCAAATCTCTATACATCTTGTTGCTCCCATGGTGTATAGAGAAATTGGAACTATGAGCATCATCCAACAATTCCCTTTTTAGATCAGATATATTGGGAACACAAAGCCTCTTCCCAAATTTCAAAATTCCATCTTTATATACGAAGTCACTCAATCTCCCATCATTTACAGATTTAATCTTCTTTTGAAACTCCTCATCATTAGTCTGTGAACTTTTCATCCTTTCTAATAAATATAGTTTGGTAACCATTTGAAAAATTATTGATGTTTCACCTTCCATGGTTATTCCCATATCTATCTTTACTAGATCAATGAAAATAGGATCCCTTTAAACTCTCATCTTGTTCAAAAACCTATGATCATTTATACTCAAAGCATCCTACACCTTATTTTCCTTCCCTGGGTGGTAGTGTATTGTGAAATTATAATCCTTGAGTAGTTAAAATCATCTCCTTTGCCTCGTGTTGAGTTATTTTTGTGAGAAAATATACTTCAAACTCTTTTGATCAATATAAATCTCACATTTTTCACCATAAAGATAGTGTCTCCATATCTTCATAGAAAATCTTAAAGATTCTAACTCAAGATCATGAGTGGGATAGTTTTGCTCATGAATTTTTAGCTGTCGTGATGCATATGAAATAAATCTATCATTCTGCATAAGGACACAACCAAGTACTTTCTTTGAAGCATCACTATAAATAACAAACTCATCATTCCCTAATGGTAGATTCAAGATAGGAGCATTGACTAATATTCTCTTCAGTTCTTCAAAACATTCTTCACACTCTTTTTTCCAAACAAATTTAACCTCTTTATGTGTGATCTTGGTTAATAGGTTATCCAACCGGGCAAAATTCTAGAAGAAACATCGATAATAACCTGATAAACCAATAAAACTGCATACCTTAGTTATACTCCTCGGTGCTGGCCATTCTTGGATTGCCTTGGAATTTGAAGGATCAAAAAATATTCCATACTTACAGACAATATGGCCAAGAAAACAAATATCTTGATGCCAGAATTTGCACTTGCTAAACTTCCCATATAATTCATTTCTTTTAAGGGTTTTTAGAATAGTGTACAAGTGATTTTCATGATCTTTGTATCTTTTTGTGTATACCAAGATATAATCAATAAATACCACTAAAAAGTCATCAAGATATTCCTTGAAAACTCTATTCATTAAATCCAATAAGATAGACGGTGAATTAGTCAATTCAAAAGGCATTACTGTAAACTCATAATACTCGTACCTGGTTCAAAATGATGTTTTTAGAATATCTTCCTTCTGCACACACAACTGATGATATCCAGATCGAAGGCCAATCTTTGAAAAATATTGAGCTCCATGAAGTTGATCGAATAAATTATCAATACGCGGTAGGGGATACTTGTTCTTTATTGTTATATCATTGATCTCCATGTAGTCAATGCACAACCTCATATATTCATCTTTCTTCTTAACAAAAATGGCAGGGGCTCCCCATGGAGAAATACTAGGGAGAATAAATCCCTTATTAATCAATTCCTCTAGTTGTTTATTTAGTTACAATAATTCCAAAATGGCCATTATATAAGGGGTATTTGATATGGGCCTTGAACCAGGAACTAAATCAATGGAAAACTCAATTTCTCATTCCGGAGGATGTCCAGGTAAATCCTCTGGAAACACATCAACATATTCTTACACAATAGTTATGTCCTCTATTCGAACATTATTTTCCTCACCCATAATTATTTCATTCTCTTCCTCCCCAATAATTGAATTTAGTAGAGCTATTGGGGGTGGATCTAGATAAGAATCAGGTGGTTACATTTCTTCTCTAAAGATAAGGTACTCCTTATCATCATTGAAAAGTGTAACCTCTTTATTCTTACAATAAATTTTCACATCATGGTCCAAAAGACAATCCATTTTGAGGATTATATCAAATTCAATCATGGGTATGACGATGAGATCAGAAGATAAAGAACATTTATATTCCCTAATGGAAACTGATTCACAAAACTTTGTTGCGATGATACTTCCATTAGGAGTTTTGACTAACAACTCCCTTGTTATGTAAAATTGAAAATATCTAATTTTCTTAGAAAACTGTGAAAATATGAAACAATTAAATGATCTATAATCAAATAAATCATTGGCTAAACATGAGGAAACCATTAAATTACCTTCCACCATGTCTTTCAGAGCTTTAACCTCAGCAGTAGTGATCGCATAAGCTTGGCCTTTCTCACTTGGACTTTTCTAAGGTAAGTTCCCTTGACGCATAGGACATTCATTTGAATAATGTCCCTTTTATCTATAATTGAAGCATTCAAAATTGAAAACCTCTTTCTTTCCCTTGAAATCACGATCTTGGTGGCCTTTTTAACCACACTTGTAACAGACTCACATTCCCTTCACGAAAGTACCGGGGTGTTTCTTCCCATATTTACCTCATGATGGATATTCAACTTTTCCCTTCTTCCCCTTATTTCCATTTCCAGAGTGATCATCAGATCTCTTCTTCTCTTGTTTTTCATTGACGTCATAAGACTTAGAGAATTTCTTTTCTGTCTTGATAGTGCATGAGACAATATCTTCGTACGATGAGAAGGATTGTGAGACTAATGCTTGATAGAGAAATGGTTTTAACCCATAAAAGAATCGATCAATATTACTCCTTGGGTTACGTATATAATCTGTTTCATGCCTTGCTAACCTTGTAAAGTTAGCCTCATACTTTGTGACATTCTCATCCTCCTTTTGCCTCAGACTCAGAAATTGTCTTTCCATATCCGCTCGATGGCCGTGAGGAAAGTATTTCTCTAAGAAAATCTCTTTAAACTCCCTCCATTCCATTTTCTATACTTCTTCATCTTCCTTTATGTTTTGGATTAATGACCACCATTGATCTGTATCACCCGTGAGGTGATAAACTACAATGATAACTCTTTCCCTTTCCCTACTCCCCAGAGCATGAAATATTTTCTCTAAGGAACTTATCTATTTCTCATCTACTAATGGATTTATAATCCCATTTAATTTTGGTGGTTTTTTCCTTATGAAGCGGTCTAACATTGATCCTTCGTGTTGTAGATCAGGGTGCTTCAGTTGATCATCACTAGTTGCATCACCAGCTCCACTATAATTATCTTGAGTAGAAGGGAAATCCCTACACGGATTACGTGCATTGATACAGTTTCAATTCCTTCTACTAGGCATCATTTCTAAACAATGACATACACTAGATTAGTTTATGAATCACAATAAATAATTCCAAACTTGTAAAACACTTAACATAAATTGAACAATTTATGGATATAATCTATAATCATAAAAAAATGTTTCTTTTGAGGAAGTATATACTCATAAATCCTTCATAATAGTTTGTAAAGAAAATGTGAATTATCCTAATCATATACCTTGGGAGTGTCATAACCAAGAGTGCAACAAGGCTCATTGTCATGTACCAGGATACCCTGGGTCAAGCCTGAAACTCCTTGTTGGAGTTTTCACTCCTAGGTACATCTGTGTCAGAGCTGCCTCTACCTGCTCGTATCCAGACAGGGATGTATTGTTTGAAAAATATAGAAAATATCAACATTACCAAAATTCTAGGAAGTTCTTCTATATCAATCCTCAAAGTCTATCTTAGGGTAATGTACTCTAATATTAGTTTATCTAAATATAGTTTCCAAGGTTTGTACTAAACTTACTATGATACAAACTATAACGCTTCGACCCTAGTTACCCAGAGTCAGTGCATTATTACATAATGTTTTTATGATCACAAGGGATCAAAATCCTGAAATACCAATCAGTTTAGTAGCCTTGAAAGTAATAGATACATTCATAAGTTTTACATTACATTATAAAATGAAAAACAACAACAAAATTTTCTCCATTGACCAAATTCATCCCTTAGACAATCCCTGTAGGTCAGTCATAATATACTTTGCATACTAGGAAAAATAAAACATAGAAGGGGTGAGCTCAGAAACTCAGTAAGGATAACAATATAGAGGAAACATTAAAGAATAAGCATAGACATTTAAGGCAATGTATAAGACTAAAACACAAGCCTTTTAAACATAAACTTCATCATAATATGGCAAAGATAAATCAAATAATTCCATTTACTTATTCACATGGATATTTTACTAGTAGAATAATCACATGTAATATCAATAGCCAATTTCATAATGTTGGAATGCATAATGTCAGACTTCATAACCACATAGTCAAGGCCTTGTACCAAGACTACAAATAAGATTTTGTCAAGGCCTTGTTCCAAGACAATGTTTTGTCTCATGAGACCTACCGATGCATCAAGGAGCTATAGCAGGCTTCACCCATCACTTACTAAGTCCAATGCATTCCTCATATGAAAAGGTTTAAACATAAAGTAAACATTTGTATTAAAACTAGCATACGAAATGTTAATAATTTATCTATAAACCATGAATGGTGCAAAAATAACACATCCACAATCAAACATATCACAAAACCTTCAATACAATATGGAAGATTTGTATCATAATAATCAACTTCAAACAAGCCTAAAATCTATTAAAGGATGTTGACATAGATGAAATCAAAACTTTTTGTAAAGAAATATAACTTTATATTTTGAAATATTTGAAAGTCGTATAATTATAAAAGAAAAAATTTATTTTTAAAATATTCTTATAAGCTTTTATGGGAAGCTTTGACGATGTTATAATAGTGGAAAATAGCCACACCTGCCGTATAAGTTAAAAAATGGCATTCTTGTCTTAATTTTGCCAAGAAGGTCATAAAGTACCTTGTTTGGAAAACGATGGAAAGATTCCTTTCAAAACATGTATGGTCAAATAAGGGTATAAATTACTTTAACCCATAGTCTAGTAAATAGTAAAAATGTTTTGAATTATATTTTTAAGAAAACACAAATGTGGATGATAAAGAGGTCCCAATAGATACTTATTTATTAACAACCTCGGATAAGTAAAGAGATTGTAGAATTAACCCTTACCTTGTACTTTTCCATAGTCAAGGGTATGTTAACCTCTTGTATAATAGTTAAATTGATGTTATTAAATTATACAATAAGCATATACATAAATATGATATCATATATGATCTTGTAATATCGATTTACTAATAATATTTTAGTAGTATCATCGTTTTGAGTATTAACTGATTCGTTTTCCTTTATATGCTTGGTTACGTAAGTAATGTTTCTTATAGATATGATGTATTTTATTCATATACATAATGATATTATGTTCATAAACATTATTTTTAATCATAAAATGAAAATTATTATTGAATTATTATGATGGAGAATGAATCTCATCGCGTTCGTGGAGACGGTAATCCGTACGTACGCACGAGCGAAAATATCATTATATTGATAGTGAAATTGTATGTAATTGTATGGTATATCATATATACAGAATCATTAAAATTTTATATTTATTATTTACATTAGTTATACTCATCCAAATAATTAAGTGTTTGAATAACAAACTACACCACGACGTGGAGACGGTAAGCCGTACGTACGCACGTATGATGACTTTGTCATTTATAGGATGGATATAATAACGAATATGGTTGTACCATATTTATAATAAAATAAAAGTATTTAGAAGGTACTGGATTTATTATTTTGGTATTGAAACAATGAAGAAAGAGTAAGTGGAAGAACAAAAGAACTTGAAAGAGGGTGTTGAAATTATCACATCTTCTTCGGGTGTTTCCTTTTGAGTTGATCAAAATGGATCCTTAGGTTAGCTTTATGATCAAAGTAAGGACTCTAGGTTGAAGGGAGGATATTTTAGAGGATATTCGAGTAGGGTTTGGATGAGGAAAATGACTTTGGAGGTGTGAAATTAAGAGAAGGGGAATTACCCTTTTATAAGAGAGGTGAGGGTCACTTTAGGAAAAACTTGAAATATTATTTTATAATAAAATCATTTTCAGTTTTTGATGGCTCTAAAATGATTTATTTTGAGGATAAGGTGAGTATGGTTCAAAAACCTCTCAACTAATAGGTTTTAGATAGGATTAGGTCACCATATTACCCTTATCTTTTATATTTAACTCTTAGTTAAATAGTTTGACATTTTCTATGTCTCTTTGTATTTTTATATTATATGGTTAATAAACTTACTATAACAAGCCAAGAAAACCTCAAGTGGTTCAGTATTAATATATATAACCTTATCTAAGTCCTTTGTCCAAACCTTTGATTTTTAGGAATATTATATCAATTAATAATATAGTATTTGTTTTAAGAACTCAATTATGTCAATTTTGACACTATTTAGTATTTGATTTTTTTAAAAGCCATAAAAAACTTTATCACTTCAAATAAAATTTATTTAATCAACCCTAACATGTCATATTAACCTAGAAAATTAGTTTAATTCATCATATGTCCCAATTTACATTTATTTGGATATTTATAATATCAATTATTTTAATATTTCATTATAAAGGTAATTATTGCATCATCATTATGTCATAAATAAATTAAATTATTTAATGTCTAAAAATTATAAATAAAATACCATTATGTATGAAATATTTTTAGATTTATAATAAATATTTATAGTCTAATTTATATTGCACGTAACCCTATATTAAAAATGGTTTAGTTATTAAACATTGAATTTAACTCTTTTAACTCTTCTTTAAATAAAATAATAATAAATGACCTAATCTAATCCAAGTGGACCAAATAGGATCATTTTTTATTCATAAGGTTGTTTTTTGTCAAATTAAACTTATCCAATAAAATTAGGACATGTTTTAGGGTAATTATAATATTATTCTTACCATTAATTACCCTATTTACTTTTAACCGTGGTAAATAAAAGTCAAAAGTTACTATTCAACAAAAATTATTTTCATCTTATTGGATCACATTTTACTTACTGATTTCAATCATGTCTCTCAAATTTTTGAAATTAAACTTACAGAAGTGGTAAAATTAAGTTTTATGCAAATTTGCAAATGCTCCTAGAAGGTGGGTAAAAGACGGTAAAAAGTTCAATAAAATTTTATATATCTAAACTTATTATAAAATTACTCCAATGAATTACATTGAACATATATAGGTATTATGTATCTATTTTTACATAAAATAAATTAAAATAAAATAACTAATTACTTAAATAAAAAGTCGGTTTTAAACAATAATGTAGTGTTTTTCACTATTCATCAACAATTGAAAGTTTTCAGAAAAATATCAAAAATTCACCCTAAGATAATTTCGATATTCCGAATTCAAAAATGAGTTCCATTTTAAAAAATAAAATTTATAAATTTTTAAAAAATGGGTATTACTATTTATAAAGGCTAGTTTGATTGGTCGTGGTGTGTTAAAACTCCATGTTGCGTACAACGCAAGCTACTGTATTATTCAAAGGGAAACGTACTGTGGAAGCTTGGGGTGTTACAAAAAATCAATGGACCAGGGATGAAAAATTACATTACGTGAACTTGGGGTACACGACATGTAACCCCAAAGATCCTCCCAGGTCATGCAATTCATGCCACATATTGTGTATTTTCCCAAAGTACATGGCATGTGCCTCTTGGTACATGGCATGTAACCAACATGGGTACCCTCCCATGTACCACATCCCCTACTCGGTGTGTAAAACATCAGGGTGCATGGCGTGTACCACCTATACATGACATGTAACCCCACATGGGTTCCCTATCATATATCTATTCATTTACACCACCTAGGTGGGTATGCCTACATGGAATGCACCCCACATGGGCACTGGTTGTGTACTTGTACAGAGCCAAGTACCCCCACATAGGGTGTCTGGCCGAGTACTCTACCACACCCCAGAAGCCCACTACATGGTGTGTAACCTCAGTACACGGCATGTAGTCCCAAAAACCTCATCTTACTTGAATATTAATAACACATAGTGTGTGTTCATACAACCAAATGTCTTGTATATAGCTTTCCCTGAATGAGAATCCCTTGAAATGGCCTAAAATTGACGATTTCTTTGCAAAACTCACAAATCAACCCCATAGGGGTCCCCAACAATCCATACTAGGATTTAAAACTTAAAAACAATTAAACTGTATGGATTTATGGTGAAAAAGATAAATAATTCCTACCTCTGGGTAGAAAATGTTGAAGCTTCACACCGATCTGTGATCTACAACAACCGCATGACGATCCGGCGTGACCCAAGCTCTGAGGCGGTGCCTCCCAATCTCCTTATCCCTCTCTTATCTCTCTCTACCTCTCTCAGACGAATACCCTAAAGTGTGGATCCCCTAGAGCATACAAAACAATACAAGGTAGAAATTAAATAGTAATAAAAAAAGAAAAAATGGAGGAAAAAATCAAAAAAGAAAAGAAAAAGGGTTTAGGCCCGACCCCAGCACCCGATGCAAGGTTATGACTCGCTTAGGAAAAACCTCTCATTCTATACTTAACGAATGAGATAGAATATAAATCCAACAATTTGTTTAAAATATATGAATGAAAAAACCTTCATAAATAAATTATTATTTAATTAATTAAATATTAAATATTCAGAAAAAATTCGAATGGCTCAGATTTCCACAAAAAAAAATCCTAGGGTAAACTGTTATTATAGTGGGTTCCCTAGAACCAACTTAAATAGAAATTTGGATTACCATTACATGTATACAGTTATATATATATATATATCTATGTGTGTGTGTGTGTTTATTCTTACCATAATAGTGTTGATATTTCTTCATCCATTATTTACATGGTAATGTCCTTAGATTACATGTCCTATCAAAGGTTATAGTAGTTCCTAGATATAATGATAATCTCAAGATAATATGATAGTAATCATAAATATATATGTTTAATGGTCTAGATACATCATACTAATAGGACACATATGATGTTTGACTATCATGTGTTGTGGACTCATAAGAATTGAGACTTCTTCTCAGGAATTTCACACTTGATGATCTCGAGTAGATGAGATCATGAGGACAAACCCACCAATAGGAACACCACATGTTTCAGGTGTCATTGGATGTTCCTATCTATGAGAATGTGTATTGGTCTCCTGACTTGAGATCATTATCAATGTGTAAAATTTGATAGCATACTTTGATTCAAGGAAAAAACCATGATAATGAAATCATGGCAAGGTAGCTTATATTGGGTGCATCATTGGTGATATGACATTGGTTAAATGATAAAAATATAATTTTTCACTTCTAAGTTGAGGAATAGATATCTCGAGGGCCCAGGTTGACCAGGATAGTAGTAGCTTCAATAAATTCATGTCCATGGTATAAGAAGTTAAGTCTTTCCAGTAAGTTCACAAAATATATGAAGCAAAAAAGGATGATGACACAAGTGTGCATCCTTCATTATGAGATATCACGATACAAATAGATTATATCACATAGAACATGTTCATAGGAGGTATTCATAGCTATGGAATTACTTATCTTCTTAGGGGTCATGATGGATCGCTAGACTCTGATCTTAGTCTGTGGGTTGGACTCACTGCTATCAGGATAAGGACCTAGATGGTTACACACTAAGTGTATCCACAAGTTCCACCTATTCTAATGAATATGAGTTTAGAAGTAAGTGGGCCCCACATGTGGGGGTCGGTGAACATCTGAGTATGATCGATCACAAGTAAAACTAATTCAATTTTATTATTAAAGTTTAGAATAATTATTGTTGAATTTATTTCTCAAGGTATTCACAAGTTGTTTGACCATAAAAGTGAATATGAGAAAATATAATTTTTCAAACGAACATAGGATGTTCAAGGTTCATTAAATTATTTGGAGAGCTTTCAGGCTGAGTTAATGATTCCTATTTTTTCACATGACATTTTATTATGTTATAAGTGAGTGATAAAATATTTGGGATATTTATGACAAGTTTATTAAGTCATACATTTGCACAAAGGCCTAAAATAAAGGTTATTACTTTTCAGGGACCAAAGTACAATTTTGGAAAGTATAAACTAAGTATAAAGGCTTATTTTAGCCTCTTGAATAGGAAGCTCCACCATTTTCACGAATTTAGTGAGAGAATATCTCTTCTCCTCTCCTCTCAAGTTATTAGAGATAGATTATGAAAGGAGAATAAGGTTGGATTGATCCCACTTTCTTGATCGTGTCTGCGTTCTTCAAGCGATGGATGGGATATCGTAAAGCTCTTCAATTTCCTATAATAGCACCTAAGAAACATATATCAATGATCCTAGAATTATGGAGCATGTGTATAAGATCTAGAGGACCCCTAGTTTGGAAAATTTCATCCATAATGGTGAGCGAATCAAACCAACAACTTCAATTGAACAAGGTATCATTTACATTTTCGTTCGATTTTATTTTTCATGCTTAAATTGAATTACACACAATCCTTTTAGGAATCCGAGTCATAGATTTAGTGTATTCAGTGTTTTTAACATGAATCCAAACCCAAAATTTTAAATTGTTCATTTTTCACACTTCCGCTGCGCCCTAGGTTCCTTTATAAACACCGTATTTCGGCACTAACAGAGAGGGCAGAAAAATTATCTGAGATCATACTATAAAATAAATTACCATTTTTCCCCTAAACCACTTCTGAGAACAAAAAAATAAAATTTCCTCCTAATTTTCACAACCCGTGACGACACCGGTCATCACAACCACACTTGGAGCATAGTGATTGGTGTAAATGAGTAGAGTGAAAGTACCTATTAACTTTAATTGATAACTCACACAAGGCAAGTATACCATGAATTCCTGTCAAATATGGAATCAATGACTTGATCGACCCTATAGACAGTTCTATTTATTATTAAAAATATTGTATATCATAAGGATCTTGATGATCCTTATCATATTTTTCTTTAAGGACAAAATAAATCATGAACCTTTTTTGAATAGTGAAAATAAAGTTTCTAGTTTAATTTAATTCATTGTTATGTGTAGGGTTGTTTCAACATTTTACAATCTTGCAGTATTTCATATTTTTTAAAATTTTTGGGATTACCATATAAGATTGTGAGTATATTTGATGATAAAAAACTCAAATTAGTCAAACAAATAAGAATTTTTGTGCAGTGATCTAAACCCACTTTCATAGATAAGTGAAACATCTTAAAAGTGGTAATGACATTGAGTCTGTTTGCCTAAATATTTTTTCAAGAATAAAATAATTCCTGAAACTATATGTGTTTCAACTCAATAAAATGGAAATGTTGAGTGTAAAATTCATTACATTCTCAATGTGGCTTGAGAACTTCAGGTTTAAGTAAATTTTCCTTTCATTTTTTAAGGAAAATGTGTGATGATTATTGTTTTCATTATCAATCACACTCCAACCAAAACCTATCCAAGGAATACACTTCATGGTATTATTCATGGTAATACAACAACTTATGATTCTTTGAGATTTTCTGGTTATCCTTGATTTACATTCATAACACCTCATGGGATGATTTATGTACATCTAACCATGTATGATTATTTGAGGTTTTTTGGTTGTCTTTGATTTGTTAGGATAAAAAAATGAAGAAATAAATGGATATAACATGATGAATTAATGTGGAAAAAACCCTCCAAAAATTATGGGGGTAAAAAACTATGGACAAAGTAAAAGGATTTCACTATGAAACTTTATGGGTACACACTCAATATTAAAAGGAGATCCACTTCTAAATTCACTCACAAAAATATGATATGTCACACACCACACATAAAGAGGAGGCAACATACTCAATTTATTTAGAGAAATTATATGTCCAAAACCACATGTTTTAATGGATTAATAATAAATCCATATTGATTAACAGTTCTTCATGTTGAATAATAATTTCCCCCACATATCATAATTTCTTCTCATTTGACCTGTTGGAATATAATCTCTTAATTAAATAATTAATTACTTTGTGTTTCATAACTCCCCATCAGTTGATCAGCTAATCATAGTTATTAACGTATTTACATAGCATAAGGCATAGAGCCATGGATAGCCATACCCCATTATGGCCTTGTCCTGACACAAATGAGACGGCACACGAATGACAAGTTCCATTATGTGACAACCTTTTTTTCTTTATTTTTAGTTTTTATCCCTACCTAACCCAACAATACCCCCCATCAATATGTACACACACCTACATCTCCCATTGTGATTTTTGGGTGTAGAAGTTGTTCAGATTGACCCGAGGGAGGTTCAGTGGATTTGGATTAGGAATTCTAGTTGTGGGGGTGTTTTATGAAGTGAAATATTGTTCGCGGCATGAAGGTATGGTTAGTGGGGTGGTTCAAGGGTAATACTAGAGGGTTGGAATTATGATGATTCTGTCTCCTGAGGAATTTAGAGCATGAATTTATATTCATGGTGTTAATGATTTTTGGACTTGTAAGGTCAAGGAAACTTGAATCTCAATGAATATTTAGCTCGGGAAGTTCGTGGTGTGAATCCTTCACTCACTGTGTGAATTTGTAGTTTCTTGAGGATTTCATGATGTGAATTCCATTTTCAATCCCTGAATGCATTTCTATTCAACATGTCTATAAATTTTCATGCCCTGTAGATTTTCCTCATTATTCTTCCATTCCTCTAAAACTCTAGAAAATCCCTAATATATTTTTGGAGATCTTACCTCCTTTTTCTTTTAGCATTGATACTTGAATCCATAAGGTTTATATTTAATGAATTGAGGTTGATCTAGGTTTTCTCCAAATGGGATTAGTTCTTCAATTGTTTCTTCTTATCCCTATTTTGTGTAGTGGTCAGAAAGTGTTGGACCTACCAAGTTAAATACCTTGATAGGGTGAGACAAATTAGGAAATGAAAAATTTAAACAACTACCCATTTTTTATCTTGTTTTATTGTTAAACAAAACACTCTTCTCTATTCTTCTTATAGCGGTGATTAAACGAAACTTAAAATATGAAAAATACACACCAATTTTACTTGGTTCAACCTCATTGGACTACATACAAAGAGAATAAAATGACAATGTGTTGATGTACCAAATCCACTAAAGTGAACTCCTATTAAAAAGTTCATAGAGAACTCACTATCCCTCCTGGTTCACTACCAATCAAAATTTTAAAGTTTAGTTCTCTCTCAACTGAAGTGTGTTCACTGCTCCTCATAAATATTATTCCCTTGATTACTTAATTCAATGGTGTTTATACCATAATGGGTGTGTCATGAAGAACTACATTCATCAAAATGACAAAGATCAATTTACCATTTAATTTATGTATAATTACTTTTGGTTTGTGAAACTTCTCACTTTCATGCAACCTTTGCACTACTTTCACGTAACTTCCACAACTTATGCGCAACTTTTTTGTTGTCCTAGAACTCCCAACTTCCATGCAACTATTTATTTCTTTCACAGAAATCAAAACTTTTGTGTAACTTTTTTTGTGTTATGGAACTCACTTGTTCATATAAACACAAGTCCCATTTCTATGTGTAACTAATGTTTGAGATGTTTCTTTTCACAAAAAATACCTTTACGCAACCCTTATGTGATTTCATAGCCCAAATATTTGCTAAGTGTTGGACACCCCAATTGAGGGGGGTAGTGACCTATTTATATACATGACCAGCACTCTTCACAATTGTCTTGCGCACCACCACCCTTACATTCAACTTTTCTTGATCAATGAACTTCAATGATTTGATGTAGCATTTAGCATGCAGCTCATCATCATCGCGCAACTCCATCTGTATTTTTTGGTTTTGCGCAACTCTAACTTTCATAAAAAATCAAAACTTTCACAAAACACTTTCATTAAATATATTATGATGAGATGACCTTGAATATTCACTTTTGTGCAACTTCGTGGAACTCTTTTTACCTTTCACACAACTTATGAATTTTTATGAAAATATTTCCTTTGCTAATTTTTTTATTTGGAAAACACTAGGATACACCGCCACCTTATACGTGAAAATTTCTTCTCACCTTCCAAAACTTCCATACATATGTCTTTGAGATTTATCAACATAATTTGTTAAAAATCATTTCAGAACTTCACAACTGACATTGTAAATATACTTTTTCAACAAACACAACCAACCCAAACAAAACAGCAATGTCACCTTGAAGGGATTTTTTCCAACAATATCCCCCTTTGGGTTTTTTAAAAACTCTTCTCCCTTTAATATCACTTTACTCTTTCCTTTTACAGCCTTTTGAAAAAATGTTGTGCACATCCTTAAACCACAATTCACTTCTTATGACTATAGACAGTGATTGAAGATTTACTCAACACATACTCTAAGCTCACATGATTTATGCTCGGTATGGTAAATAAGAGTAATATGAAAAGGTCATCAATGAATCACTTAATTCTTGAAACCATCTTCCACCTTTCACCAAATTCTGCCTTTGTAATAGAACCATTTAATTCTTAGAGAAGAATGATGGCACTCAAGGAGATCACTTTTTCAACCCCATTGGATAATTGATTTCATCACGAACCTCATAGGTTAAACCATAGTGATATATCTATATTGAATGAACAGCTCAGCATCATAAAATTTAAAACTATCTCTGTTTCTATACTCCCCCTATCATTTTCTCCCCATTTCATGATCACAACTCCCCCTGTCAATGAACCTAGAGTTCAATCATTTTCGGTCTGGAACAAGGTAAAGAACACATATCAACACATAGGTAATTACATATCATACCTCAGGGGGAGGGGTTCTACATCCACACTTATTCAAGTGTGAGGACTTGACTAGGCTCCAAGAACCAGTCTATGATGTTCAAATGCATGTTTGGGTAAGGGGTTCATCATAATGTTTGCAGCTTTTAGTTTTGTAGGCACATACTCTAACTTCACAAGCTCATGCTTCTTTTTCTCCTTGATAAAATGATACTTGATTCATTGTGATTTGTTTGTAAGTAATGGATAGGAATTTTTAATAAGATTTATAGTACTTGAATTATCAAAAAATATTTTGATTAGAGGCTTCACTTTAACTCTCGTATCTTCAAGTTGTTGTTTCATCCATAGTAACTATGTGCAATATTGAATAGCCATAATATATTCAACTTATACTATGCTTAGAGAAATGTAATATTTTTTCTTGTTTATCCAAGAAATGCATAGTCCTCTAAGATAGAATGCACCATATAATGTTGACTTTCTGTCATCTATTGAACCAGACCAATCTCTATCTATACAATCTAACAAATCATGTTGTAATTTTTCATTGTATGGTAAAAGGAAATCCATTATTCCCTTGATATATTAAATTATTCTTTTTACTACAATTAAGAGGCTTTACTTGGGTTTACTTTGATACTGTGTTGCCTGTAATATAGAAAAAACAATATCAAGTCTTGTCGTCATTTAGTACAACATACTTACAATGATCTTCTTATATTATATAACATTGGAAGATTTTCCTTTATCATACTATTAATGACATTTTTAACTCACATTTCTTAAATTCTAAAAAAATCCATGCACTTTGTTCGACCCATCAAAGATTATGTCGTTGACATACATCATCACCATCATCCTTTGATTACTCTCTTTGTTGACATAGAGATTGTAATCAAATCCACCACACTGGAAACCAATCATATTTAAATATTGATGAATTTGTGAATACCACACTCTTGATTATTTCTTCAATCCACACAATGCTTTATCCAATTGACAATCTTTTTTTGTCATTTCTATGAATGATAAAACCATATGGTTGTTCAATATACACTTCTTCTTCTAGAATCCCATTTAGACATTTTTACTTGATATACATCTAGAAAATTTTGAATTTTCTTTGCACTGTTATGAATAAAAAAATTGAATTTTCTCCAACCTTACAATATGTGCAAATGTTTCATCAACGTCAATAACCTCTATCAGGGAGTAATCCTTGCACAAAAGTTGTGCCTTGTTTTGAATAATCATGTCATATTCATTCAGTTTGTTCTAAAATACCCATTTAGTACTGATAATATTTCTATCTTTCGGTCTCGATACAATCTCCCAATTCATATTCTTTTAAATTTGGTCAAAATATTCATTCACATATGAACCAAAATCTCATCTTTTGTAGATTCTTCAAAACATTCCAGCTCTAATTGATATATGAAGGATGCTTGGTGTATAGATTTCATTTTACTCATTTGAACTGGAATTGAATGATCATTGATGATGTTTTTCTTATTAATTATAGCTCGACTCTTTGAATTTTGTACAGATACAAACCTAAATTCATCCTTCTCATCATCAATATCTTTTTCAGCATTAGCATTTTCTACTTCTTCTCCCCCCGATTTTCTTACCTCATCATCACTATCCTTGGGAAACTACTCACTGTGTTGTTGAAGATTCTATTCTTTTTCTACTACAGTGACATCATTACTTTCGATCACTTTTCATAGCTTCTTATTGATGCATTTTTATGATTTTATTTTTCCTGAGTATCTAAGGAATATCCCCTCATCTCCATGGGATTCGAACTTCCTATGTTCCTCTTTATTGATAATAAAACACTTACTTTCAAATATTAAAAAGTATTTCAATGTTGGTTTCTTTTCTTACCACATATCATATGAAGTATTCTATTCTTTTGGACACAACAAATCTCTATTGGAAATGTAGACCGATGTCAAGACTATTTCCTTCCAAAATTTCTATAGTAGTTCCTTTTCAATAAGTATTGTTCTGTTCATGTTAAAAATATGATTCCTCCTCTCAACCACTATATTTTATTGAGGAGTTTTAACTACTGAAATTTAGTGCCTTATCCCATTTTTTTGGAAATAATCCTCCACATTGTTGTTTTTGAACTTTGTACCATTATCGGTCTAGAACATCATAATTCTTTGTCCAATCATTCTTTCAGCTTCCCTCCGAAATTGTGTTATGCAGTTATACCCCCTTGTACTTGTGGGAAAAGAAAAATATTCATTTCATCCTACTAAAATCATCAAATTAATATAATATAATATATCTTCTTATCAATGAATCATGGGGAGATAGGTCCACCCACATCAATATGCATTAGTTCAAGCACTCTGGTTGACTTCTATTATTTTTCCTTGTATGTCTTTTGAATGATCTTCCATTATTGGAAAGCATCACATGTGTGAGTGTGATCATGTGATATCTTTGGGAGATCTCGAGTTATGTCGCATGTCGCAAGATATTCAAGGGTGGTTGGCACAAATAGAAAAATTGTTTATGTAATAACTTGTTTTCTATCTCCTTATATAGAAAGTACATATCTTCTTCTCCACTCACAAGTTATATATTTTACTTCATGTGTTTTCCCTACAAAACTATTTCACTATATTTTTCCTTGATGATACACAAATTCTTGGTAAAGCTTATAGAATAACCCAGTTACATGGTTAAATAGAACTTAACATGTTATGACTGAGACCTTTGACAACTAATACATCAACACGTCTTATATCTTTTCCCTCAAACTTTTCTTTTACTGAACCAATAATCTAAAGGCCTTCATCATTGCCAAATTTGGTGAAACCTTCCTTATTGTACCTGATTCATATCACTAGATCCTTATTTACTTCCATATGGGAGGTGAATCCACTATCAATGGTCCATATTCCTATATGATCTGATTCTTTGAAGGAAATCTCTACAACCACTATATGTTAACCTCTTTTCATTTTTATCCACATCTTAGGATTTATACTTGATGTTTGTTGATATTATTGATTTTCCTTAGAGTATGATGGATCGTATTCATATTATAAATCTATAAACCGGTTTTTCATTTTCATCTCATTCGATGATTTCTTAAGTCGGTGCGTACAACCACTTTCAGTTTGCTTTAACACATTCCTCTATATTGTTGATGAGAAATATCTGGTCATGTGTCCAAATCCTCTACACTAGAAATAATGAACATAAAAATAATTTCAGGGATATTGAACTCTGTGTGGCCACCTTTTTTTCTCTTATGCACTCCAGTACCTTTTGGTTATGGAATATTTTTTTTGGAAATGTATCATTTTTCACAATAATAAAACATGATATGATGTGAATTCTTGTGTTTCATTGATGCATGACTGGTTGTTCATTGGGTTCTCTGAACTTTATCATTCTGATTCATTCCCAAATCAATTTTAATCCTCAGAGTGGGTTCCTATGGTTAGGAATTAATCATCATAATATTCTATTTTCAATTAGTCCCCATGCCAACATTTTCATTTAGATACGACTCTTCCTTTTGTTTTGCCAAACTTTCAAGCTCCACTTTCACCTTTTCTTTCAATTGATCAATTTACATTCCTATTTTCATATAGGGAGTCAAGTTTCTCTCTTGATATTCTAATTTTTTGTGTATTATGATAACTTCATCTTCATGTTCTTTGATTCGTTTGACATAATCCTTCACTCTGTTAATCAAACCATCAATAACTCTGGTATGTTCTTCAACTTTGAGCTTGTACTCAATGTCCTTTTCTAAGTTCTATAGCATCACAGACTTAATATTTTCAATTTATTCTTTTAGATCAAACTTCTCTTATTCGTGTTTCTATATATAGAGTTTGGCATCATGAACCACTTTATTAACTTTTTTTGTTTTGGATCTCCAAACATCTACGTCCTCGAGAATGGAACCAAGTTCGACTTGAAGATCAACTCTTCCTTCCTATTATCCTTTATTAGCATCACACTCTTCCCTTGTCTGGGAAATTCCCACAACTACCACCATAGTATTATATTTATGGTCTTTTTAGTTTTCAATTTCCTCTACCTCAATCTCCTCTGAACTGTCTTTTTCTTGTGAAATAAGATTCTTCATTTGGAAGAATTTTCTCTTTTTTCTTTTTAGACCCTTCACATTAGCTAGAGACTTCTTTATGAGGATTAAATCATCATCCTCATCACCATCTTGAAAATTCTTGGGGCACCTTACTGTAAGATGTCCAACTTTTCCACATCAAAATCATGTGGGTGGAAGTTTCCCTTTAAACTTTCCTTTTCCCCTTTGAAGACTGGAGGAAATGAATGACATGACTTCATCCAACTCTTCTTCTTCCTTTCCATAATCTATGGTGAGATTCTTCATGGCCTTGAAAGAAACCTCTTTGGATTTCCTTGTTTTCAAAGCCTCATTATCATCATTTCTCTCGTATGAGACAAGATTACTATGTAAACTTTCCAATGTCATCTCATTTGGATCTTTTTCCTCTATTACAAAGACTTTAATATTGAACCAAGGTGGCGGTATTCTTAGGATGTGCTTAATGATCTTTAGATCATCAAGCATTTTTCTAAGAACATGCATGTCTTCCACAACAACATTCAACTAGTCAAAGAATGCATCAACGAACCCATTATGGTGAATTATCAGGTCCTCATAATTATTCCACAGAACCAGAAATTTATCTTCTCAAACTTTTGACACACATTTATAAATATTTAGAAGCTTTTCCCATATGAAATGTGATGAATTACATGAAATCACTTTCAGGTAGATTGTGTTGGATAAGGCTCCCTCTAAAGAATTGATTCCTTTAACACTAACATCCAATTCTCTTCTGTCTACTTCTAATAAATATCCATTATCCATTTTTGTTGAAATACCATGAATCCTAGATGTAAAAACATCTATCCCTAATGATTATAAGTAGTGTTGTATCTTATTATTCCACAATTAAAAATTGTTTCCATCGAAGATCAGAATCCATTTGTGATTAACAACCTTCATTGCTTCCACTGAGAGAGAAACATTGATTTTAACCCTTATCTCTAATACCAATTGTTAGTATTACCAAGTTAAATACCCTAAGATTAGGGTATTGAATCAGGGTATGAAAGATTAAAATGACTACCCAATTCTAGATCTTTTTTTGTTAAACAAAACACTATTCTTTATTCTTCTCATACTAGTGATTAAACAGATTTTAAAATATGCAAATGATACACCAATTTTACTTGGTTCACCCTCATTGGATGATATCCAAAGATAATATAATGAAAATGAGTCAATGTACTAGATCCACTAAATCACACTGTTGTTACAAATTTTAGAGTGGACTCATTATCCCTCCTGGTTCACTACCAATCACAATTTAAAATTTCACTATTCCATCAACTGAAGTGAGTCCACTACTCCTCTAGAATATTTTTACCTTGATTAATTGATTCAATTCCATTTATTACTTGATTCAATGATGTTTACATCATAATGGGTGTTCCATGAATCACTACTTTCATCAACATGATGAAGATCAATTTACCATAGAATTTATGGGCCATTACTTCTGGTTTGCACAACTTATCACTTCCACACAACCTTTTCACTACTTTTATGAAACTTCCATAACTTTATCACAACTTTTATGTGTTGTGGAACTCCCAACTTTCTCACAACTTTTAAGTTGTGTCATGGAACTCCCAACTTTCATGAAACTTATGTTGTGTCATGGAACTCACTTGTTCATATAGATGTGAGTCCTTTTTCTATGCATAATTGATGTTTGATATGTTACTTCGTGTAAGAAATACTTTCACGCAACCCTTGAATGATTTCAAATCCCAAATATTCACTAAGTTTTAGACACCCCAAATGAGGGGGTAGCGGCCTATTTATAGAGATGATCGACCCATTGCACAACTATCATGTGTGTCACCGCCCTGGCATGAAAATTTCCTTAATCACTGAACTTTAATGATATGAAGTCACCTTTATCACACAACTCACCATCACCACAAAACTCCATATGTATTTCCCAATTTCATGCAACTTTGTCTGTGTCACACAACTCTAAATTTAAGAAAACATCAAAACATTCAAGAAACACTTACCTTAGTTGTATTTCGATGAGGCAGCCTCAAATATTTACTTCCATGCAACTCCAAAAAACTCCTTCACCCTTTCACACAATGTTTTCATTGGCACAAAAATCTTTCCTTCACCAAATTTTTTATTTGGAAAACACTGGGAAATGTCACTACCTTATACATGAAACTTTTTGATCACTTTTCAGAGCTTTAATACCACTATCTTGAATCTTTTTAACATATTTTGTCAAAAATCATGCTTGAACTTCAGAACTAACCTTTACAACCATATTTGTAAACAAACACAACCAACCCAAAAAAACTGCAACTTCTCCTTGAGGTATTTTTCCCAACAGAAAGCATCGTTTGAGGAAGGGGATTCGATAACTCTCTATATTTACATGTAAATTTTGGAGTTAATATGCTTTTTTTTCATTGAATGAATAACATAGATTATATTAATGAAGATCACAACCGTACTTAAATGAAATTGATGGGGAAAGGGTAAAATCGTATGCGGTTATATGATTATCATGTTATTGCCTGTATGAATTGTGATTAATTGTCTCCTATGTTGAGAATTATTGTTGTTGTGATTGTGAACCCTTGTTATAATTAAATGATAGAAATTTCATCCCATAAAAGGTTAATAATGTAAATGAAATAATGGTATGGAGTATGTTCAAAATGAAATCCTTAAACTTGGTTGATTTATAAATGTGATTGTTTGGAGCTGAGCGATCTTGTTTTATTGTAAAGGCTTGGAAGCCTTAGTTCTATGGCCTTAGTCCCACCGTGATTTTTCTATTTTTAAATTTTTTACTACCTTATAAGTAGGCCTTATAACATTATATCCTTGATGTAAATCGTGCAGATTCTGGATGGTCAATTTATCAATGTAGTATGGGTTACAGAAAATTCCATGGTTGGCATGGGATTGCAACGTGGTTGTATTAGTGAAGAAGGGTTGTGTCAAATGACACGAGGGACATAGAGTGATGTAAACGATGGTAGTGAGGCTTACATGATAATAGTTTGATAACTATAGAAAATAATTGTAAATAATAAATCTTGTTAAATGATGTGGGCTAAAATGAGAGGTAAAAACCTGAATTGAATTGGAAATGAATGACAATGTGAACCTAATGTGTCTTGTTATGGTTATTAAACAATAACAGTGTATGGAATGTGGCGGTTGCAGTTAGTGGTTTATGATGATGTTGTAGAGGTTGTGTGGGCCTTGTTGGTGGATGATTGATGTGAACCCATATGACAGTCTTGTGTGTGTGATTACTATAATATATATATTTTTTCTGGTGATTTCTATATACGTTTCACCCGAGTCGGATAATCGAACCAACACCCAACTTGTCTTCAGTACTAGGTGTTTTCCCCAACATCCAGAATGGCGAGGAAATAGATGAATGGCTTCTCCCTCTCCCTCAATCTCCATTCTAAGTGTATAATTAGTATAACTTCCTAATGCGTACTAGAAAATCCTATGGGGTATTGGTTATGTTGGACCCTACAAGGTATTGGTGCACTGACATTTGCTATGGGGTATTGAGTGGTACTTAATGTACCGGCAGACCCTGTGGGTATTGATTGGTACATGATGTATTGGCAGACCCTACGGGGTATTGGTATGATACTTGGTGCACTATCAAACCCTATGGGGTACATATTAGATGAGATGCGAATATGATGATATAAGGATATTTGGGGGGTCATGCATAATAGGAGGAGGGCATGAAGTTGATGTCTTTCATGTTCACAATACCCTACTGTATTGGATATGGATTAAGATACATATATTGCACTGCGACACAACTATAGAAGGGATTGAGAGCTCACAATGTTTGACATTGGGGAGTGAGAGAAAAAACCCAGTGGGGAAGTGGTTGTGGGGAACCTTGATTGCATTTCTTAATATTATATTACTATTCTTGGATGTGATATTTGGTGAGAGGGGCTTGGTGAGGTTGGAGATTAGTTGACATTGTAAGTTCTTATTGATTCTGTAATTTATTCATTGAAGCATTAGTATGTTTCTTCTACATTTTCACGAGAGCACTTGAGAATGATCCTACTAATTACACATGTTATGTTCACCTCCATATATACAAATCGGTTTTATAGGTTTCAAAGAGGGCTTCAGAGACCAAGTAGTGCATTACTAGTTAGGGTTGGGGTTGTTGAGGAGTTGCTACCATAGGATCTTAGTATTGTTTTATTTGGAGATTTTTGTATTATGTATGACCTTTACATGCAATTTGGGATATTGGTGCCTTCTTTTATATTATGATGTGGTGGTTTTCCATTCTATCATCCTAAGATTATTAAGGGTAATGCCTCCCATTGTGTGATTATATACCTTCAGTGCTAATCACCACCACAGGTCCTACTGAAGGAAGGACTCAAGGGGGCACCCTCATATACACTACAAGCCCATGAGGGGTCCCAGTGGGGTTGGGTTGTGACAAAAACCTTTTCCTCACTCCTCATCTAACCCACTATGTTGCTACCCTAGACCAACTTTTGTAACTTACCCCTCCTTTGATTTTAAATTTATTTTATATGTGTCATTATTTTTTATATTTTTTATGTTTTATTTAAATTATTTAGTTTTGGTGTATGAAATGTTTCTTTTTATGGATGAAAATAAAGAAATATCTTTGTGGGAATTTTATGTTAATTGTATTTACATATTTTGTAATATTTAGACTTATTTTGATTGCAAGATTGTATTTTTTTAATTAAGTTTTCATATTATAATGTGTTTTTTCGTATTCCAAAATTATTATTTTATATATAATATTTTCATCGTAAATGAATTTTTCATGCACAACACAATGCGCCATGAGACATAACGCCAAGGAACCCCATCACCATTTTTTATTGTACGACGTAAAAAAAATATGCGACCAACATATCTGAGTAATATAAATAGGAATAACACTCGGGTTTAACATGAAAAAACTCCCAGAAAAAACATAAGGTAAAAAACATGGGTGAGGTAAAAGGATTTCACTATGAAAATTTGTGGGTACACACACTCTCTCAACATTATAAGTAAAATCACCTCATAAATTCACTCACATAAATATATGACACACACCACACATAAAGAAATATAATCTCTTAATTGAATAATTACTTTGTGTGTCATAAATCCCCATAAATTGACTAGATAACATATCTCCTACTTGGAAATTTGATTGAAAATAATTCATATCTTCACACATCCTTTCTATCTTGTCAAAACATATTTTTTATGTTTCCACAAGGCTGCTCGAGGATCTACATCACTTAAACTTATCTAAGTTAATCATCTTCATTAAAAATTTCATTAGTGTCAATTTTCTACATATCCACACTTCCTTTTTCCACCATTTCTCGAATGATATTATTTCATTTAGTTATTTTCATCTTGCTTGATCTTAAAGACCCATTTGTTTCTGATGATCTTTCATCCTTAAGGAAATAAAACAAGATTCCATGTCATGCTCTTGTGTAGGGATTTAAGTTCCTCTAGCATTGTAATCGTCTATGAGGATATGTAATGGTACAGACCTCTCTAGTCTATTTATTTGCTGAATCTGGTGTTTGAGGTGTTTTGGGAGGTCAAGGTGACTTATCCCCAATACTTTTTCAAATCTTTAGTTCTGTGAACAGTGTTTCCAAAACGGTGAGTTGTTTCCTTTGCCAAATTTCTGGAATAGTGTCATGAATAGTGTTTCCAGAATGATGAGACATTCAACAGTGTCATGAACAGTGTTTCCAGAATGGTGAGTCATTTTCCTTTTCCAAATTTCCAGAATGGTGTCATGAACAGTGTTTCCAGAACAGTGAGTCATTTTCCTTTTCCAAATTTCCAAAACAGTGTGATGAATAGTGTTTCCAGAACGGTGAGTCATTTTCCTATGCCAAATTTCCAGAACGGCGTCATGAACAGTGTTTCTAGAATGGTGAGTCATTTTCCTTTGCCAAATTCCTAGAACAGTGTCATGAATAGTGTTTCCAGAACAATGAGTCATTTTCCTTTTCCAAATTTCCATATTTTCCAAATTTCTCAGTTTTTCCCTTCTGACATCTTTCTTTGACATAAAATGAGTTGAATGCCATATTTAAGTGGGTTTGAAGATGTTTCAAGGGATATAAATCATATATTTTATTTTCTAAAAATCTTGAGGCTTTTAATTGGTTAAAATGTGTGGTTTAATGTGATCCTCTTTTAATGGAGAATCAAAAACATATCTAAATAACTACTCTTTTTAGATCTTTCTGAGGCTGAGATACCCTTTGCCTTGTTCTTGCTTATTTTTTCCCCCTATAATGAGATGATTGGAACTTTCTTTCCCATAGGATTTGTGCAATCAAACTTTCATCCTTAGATTGTTTCCCCCTGTATTTTTTCTTGATGCTTATGTGCACCCCCTATTTTGGTGCAACCAGGAAGTGTCGATCGGTCTTTGATAAGGTATGTTCTACCATCGTTCTTCGGGGTTCTTGTATATGTTTCCTCCTATTTCTCATTTCCATGTGATGGAATATGATCTCCATGTTTCTAATGGGTCTTTCTTGGGTTTTATATGATGTTGTTGTTCCATGGTGTCCTCATGTGGATGCATTCATTGCGGGATAGGTGATCGTGATCCATTATGTTGTCCCATTCTCATGCAAAGAACATTGGGAACCTTTTGAGGTAGGGGATTCATGGATTCTCTATTCTATTTAGGTGCAGTAGTAGAGTATCATGTTTTAACCCACTGGATCACAATGGAATTTACATAATAAATATTTGAACTAGATTAAAGAATTGGTTTTGATCGTATATTGTTGCCACTTGATTTTCTAGATAGTGTGATATCTATGCTTTACTTTTTTAGCATGTCGTTCTTGATAGAAATTGGTAAAGAACGTAAAGTTGTGATTAATTTTAAATTAATTGGCCAAAGATAAATAGGCACATAAATTAATCTGTTTTTTTTAATTTAATGATAATCAAATTGATGCAGTAAGCATGTTTAATTAATTTGTGATAGCTATGGTAGATTGTTGGTTAGGTTACCCATAGTTGGAACCTACTAATAATGAATTGGTTAATTCAAGATAGATTAAAGAACTGGTTGTTGGTGAAAGATAATTCTTGGTAGGGTTCAGAGTTACCCTCTTGCTTGTAAAGGCCAAGAGCCTTATGCTTTGGAGTTGTGAGTGCTCATTATGGGTGAAGTTTGAATGCCTTGTTTGGGGCCAAGAGCCCATTTTCTTATTCTTTCCTGCTTCTTGTGATGTGATGTTAGTCTATAAGGCTATTATGGTATGTGGGGCAGGGATACTCAGTGGTTGTGGTAGCAGTTGATGCCTAGAGAGGAGAGATGCATTGTTTTATGAATGTGGGTGTCGAGGAGGACACTGAAGATGATGAAATATGTTGGATGTGAATGTTGGATGCTTATTGAATCTTGTTGTTTGTTTTTATTCTTTACTTTCCCCATTTCTTGAGGTAGATGTTCTTGCTTGACCTCCTTCCAAAAGAGGTGAATACATTCAGGGTATGCCACGTGATTTCTGTGTTTAGATTCTTGAGTATGGATGGGACTACGCTCTAGATATAGGTGGAAAAGACTTGACAGATAGTTCATCTACTCATCGTGTTATGCCCCTTGTGTTTGAAAGCTTATAATGATTTTTCTAGAATACCTGTAATTATGGAAAGGTGATAATGATATTAATAAATAATTGAATACATGATTGAATACATTATGTTAACCCATGGGGTTGGAGCTTGCTGGGATGCAATGGTGAGGTTACAATTTAATGAATTTGTGGACTCAGTGTGGTTATACCTAGAGGGCATGGGACTTTGATGGAATGCTAATGTAATGTAATGTGGAATGATAATGGTTAAATAATTAATTAATGTAAAGTAAAACTGATAAAAAGGGATAAAGTAATCTAATTTAGCTCTTTAAATGGTTTTGTGCTAATAGGATATCTAGTATTAGCAGTGGAATTCGGGAGTCCGAGAGACGTTAGCTGCAGTTGAGTCTAAGACTGGGTTTTTCCTATAGTGTGGTTGTGAGCTATATTATATCCTGTACTTTTTATGTTTCAATATTCTACCCCACCATGTCGATTAGGGCGACTGAAAACCTAAGGATTCTGAGCCCTAGGGGTGTTTTCCCCAACCACCTGGTGGGAGGATGGATAGTTGACTACCCCCTTTGACCCTACTCTCTTCTCTTGGTAGTTACTTGTGCTGGTAGGCACAACGGTTAGTTTTCCCTATATATGTGTGTAGAGGGTTGTAATGGCTTGTGGTTATTCACACACATATATTCTGGATATAGTTTCCTATGGAATATTTTAGATGTAACATGTATAGGTTGTGATGGCTTGAGGATCCTTACTTGGTATATAGGTTGTAATGGCTTGAGGTATAATACCCAACATATGATATATGTTATGCGAGCTGTGGTAGCTCTCGTAAACTACCTGGTTACTTTTGGTTGTGAGGATGGTGTGGTGATTTTCCCAGGTGTCTATGAGCAAGTCTTTGTGTTGCATGAGGTACATGTTATGGTACTTAACCAAGTTTCTTCAAGCTAGCATTTTTGGAGAGAGATGGATTAGGACGTGCAACGTTGGGGAAAAGTGGAAAACCAGTGGGGAAGTGGTAGTGGGGTACCCTTTATATTTTTTACTATATTATATACTCTTGTATATGATACTTGGTGAGAGTATCCATGGTGAGTCTAGGAATATACAATGCCTATTTAGGTGATGAGTTAGTTCACTTGTTGTTCACTGTGATTTAGCATGCTTCTTTGACTTTTGCACGATAGGCTTCGGGGAAGATCCTATGGAGTATACTGTTATACTCACCCTATGTTATATAAATTGTTTTTCAGGTCACTTAGAGAAGGTTGGAGATTAGTTTGGTTACTACTAGCTTGAGGTTTACAGGATTTGTTCAGGCTTCATGGTTGCTATCATTTTACTTTCTTTTAGTACTTGTAGGTTTCCCTTTCAGTTTTAGTAGTTTTTGCATGTCATTACATACATGTACTTGGGATTCTTTTATATTGCAGTTTGAGTTAGAATTGGTCGGTGTATGTCCTAACTCTCTCTTTTACATGTGTTCTCTAAGAGGGTAATGCCTCCCATTTGGGTGTTTACTATACCCTCAGTGTTAGTCGCTAACCCGGGGCCTACTGGAGGCGGGACTCGGGTGTCACTATCTCACTTATCACATTGTCATCCTAGGAGGGGTACGCTTTGTGGGTAGGGGGTCGTGAAATAGTGGTATCATATATCTGGTTGAGGGATATGATGAAGTTTGAAGTTAGGCACAGGTGAGGTTGTATGGGTTGGTAGGGAAACAATGTCAGCTAAGTTTAACAAGCGCTGTAAATACTGGATACTGACTGAGACACGGGTATTTAAGGCCCCTTGTGATCTGATGCAAGAACCTTTAAGTTTACAGTGGCTACTAAACGAAGTGATACTGGTTCTAGGGTAAAGACATATGAAATGATCATGCATAATTATCCTTTGTGCCTATGTTTGAATGGGTAGACCTTTGGATAGGTTAACCTGAAATGATTAAAAGAAAACAATTAATTAACATTAAATTATTCCATATTCCAGGTTTAGGAATTCTAACTATTTTTCCTTTTGCAGGTATGGCTCCAGGTCGACGTCCTCTTCAGGTTCGTACAGAAGATGTCCAGTAGGATGCGCTAGAAGATCGCCCCAGAGTAGAGGTTGACGACGACGAAACTTGGAAAAGGAGACTCCGAGAGTTTTAGCATCAGAGTCTACAGAAGTACGAGGGCTCCATTTTATATGTAGTCATAGAAGACTATTTAGAGGAGGTTGAGATAACCTTTAGTTCAATCTGTGCTCAGAAGGAGAACTAGGTGTCATTGGTTGTGATTATGTTGTGTGGGGTTGAGAGGAAGTGGTGGTTCTTATTCCTCGAGGATTGTGAGGATTCAGCACTCTCATGGGATAAGTTTCAAGAATAGTTCAGAGTGGAGTTTCTTTCTTCGACTATGAAGGCAACCAGTCGCCAGGAGCTTCTTACCCTTCAGTAGGGAAGCTCCAGTGTGTGAGAGTTCGAGATCCATTTCAAGAACCTTCTGTGATATGTTTCGGACTTGTTTCCAAATGAGGAGTCCAGGGAGAGGCATTTCAAGGAGGCTTTGTGTCCATAGATCTAGCACCAGGTCATCCTGTTTATGCTGACGACATATCTAAAGGTGCTGGAGAGTGTAGAGGTCATCGAGAGGACATTATCCAGAACTAGATCATCGTGGGAGTGGAGTTGACATTATTCCTCATGAAGAAGAGTTGTGGTCAGAGGTTTCTGGTTTTCAAGGAAGAAGAGTTTTCGTTCAACCGAGGGTAGGTCCCTATCCTCAATGTCTCGTTTCTCCGGGGTTGGTGGATCTTAGAACTATGCCAAGGGATCATGTGCTTATTTTTCTCGTGGAGGCCGATGTCATAAGCAATGTGAGTGCCTAACCTTTCATAGGAGTCAGCATGCACCAGGTGTTCCGCTCTAGGTTCCTCCGTTGAGGTAGTTCCAACCGAGGCAACAACAGCCAGTTTCACCATATTTGGATCAGCAGAGAATAGATAGGGAAAGAAGAGGACAACCTTGGGACACTCCCTATCCTTAGAGAGTAGAGTGCAGCTATAGTGTTGGTCTTCATTAGGGTTAGAGAAGTTGTGGATCAGGTTATGGTCATCTTAATGCTTGAGCGTTGTCAGTTCCAGGTGATCCATACATTGTTTGAGGTACTCTTTTCTTGTTTTATACTTGGGTGTGTTCCTTGTTTGATTCAGGAGTGACACACTCCTTCATATCACATGCCCTTTTCCATGCTTTGGGACTTGAGGTAGAGAGGCTTCCAGTGCCCTTGGTGTTGACTACGCCAGTTGAAGGTTGAGATGACTTGTTTGAAGTATGTAAAGACTGCGAGCTAGTGATGGGGCAACACCGCTCTTGGGGAGATTTCCTATGTTTATTAATAAAACCATATGATTCTATCCTCATCAGGGATTGGTTTTATTCAATTTAAGGTATCATAGATTACTTCTGGAGATAGGTGGTGTTATTCGATGTTGATGGATAGCCAACAGTGTTTGTTGGCGAGCGAAACCCTCAAATGGGTCAGAGGCATGTTCCTTATTTTTCATCCTTGATGGCTGAACTAATTTTGAGTTCGTCGAAGGTTCAGCAGTCGACATTTCCTAGGGTCTTTGAAGAGTACCCTGATGTATTTTTAGAAGAGGTTTTAGCATTACCCTCTCAATGGGAAATCGAGTTTGGTATTGAACTAAATCCAGAAATGTCTCCTATCTCGATGTCTCCATATAGGATGGAACCTTCTGAGTTGCAAGAGCTACGTATATGAATCGATGGTCTATTATAGTGTGATTTTGTTCAGCTGAGTGTGACACTATGGGGTGCACTAGTTTTGTTTGTGAAGAAGGTTGAAAAAAAATTTCAGTTGTGTTTCGATTATCATTGCTTGAACAAAGTGACCATGAATAACTGTTATCCTCTTCTATGGATTAATTACTTGTTTGATCAATTTAAGGGTGAAAGTTGGTTCTCAAAGATTGATTTTGCAGTCTAGGTATCATCAGATGCGTGTGAAGGATGAGGATATCCCCAAAACTGCTTTCTGTATGGGCATTACGAGTTCTTGGTGATGTCGTTCGGTGTGACTAATTCTCTAGCTATGTTCATGGGGGTTGATGAATGTTGTGTTTTGTGAGTTCTTGGATAAATTCATGGTGGTTTTCATTGACGAAATCCTTATGTTCTCCGCATCTGAGGAGGAGAACGCAGAGCATCAACGTTCCATTTTGGGAGTCCTTCGTCGACAACAGTTGTTTGGAAAGTTGTCGAAGTGTGAGTTTTGGGCTCAAGAAGTCCGCTTATTGGGGCATGTTGTGTCCCAATAGGGAGTATCTATGTATCCGTCAAAGATAGAATCAGTTGTGTCTTGGGAAGCCCCCAAGATAGTGGCAAAGGTGTGAAGTTTCTTTGGTCTCATAGGCTATTATAGGAGTTTTGTGGACGATTTATATTGAGTTGTGACTCCTATGATAGCATTGAACAAGAAGGATCAGGTGTTCGTGTGGACTGATCAGTGTTAGGAAGCTTTTGAGTATCTGAAAGAGAAGTTGGTTGGTGCTCTGGTTCTTTGTCTGTCAGTAGAAGGAGTTCAGTTCGAGGTTTTCTATAATGCTTCATGTCTGGGGTTAGGATATGTTCTGATGAAAAAGAGATCGGTTGTTTCTTATGGGTCTTGTAAGTTACATCTCCATGATCGTAACTACGCTACCCACGATCTTGAGTTAGTAGTAGTGGTATTTTCTTTGAAGTTGTGGAGACATAACCTCATCAGCGAGTGCTTTGTGGTTTTCACCGATCATAAGAGCATGAGGTATGTTTTCTCCCAGCATGACTTGAACTTGAGACAACATCGATGTATGGAGTTCTTACAGGATTACGACTTTGAAATCTCATATACACATGATAAAGGGAATTTTGTAGTCAATGCACTGAGCATGAAGTCTCATAGTGATGTAGTCCATGAACCAGGTGATTCCTGGAGGATAATGGAAGAACATTCAGTACTACATTTGGATATGGGAGAATTTGGGGGTAGAGGATGTCTTTTTTAGATGACAATGTAGTCATTTTTGGTGAAATAGGTGGAAGATTCCTAGTTGGGGGATCTTGAGGTAGAGGTCTGGAGAGACTGAGTTGTTTGTGGTGAGGCCCTTGAAGTTTTGGTTGTGGTAGTAAGCTTTCTCCCTAGTTTTTTGGGCCTTTTGAGGTGTTGGTTCGAGTCGGATCCATGGTGTATCAGGTAGCACTTCCCCCACAAATGATTCAGATACATGATATTTTTCATGTGTTGTAGCTTTGTCATTATCTTCATTACAACTCTCACATCATCGATTGGGGTGAGATCGATGCTGATGATGATGCAACCTTTATGGAGCGGCTTGTAGAAATTCAGGATACTAAGGAGAAGTTGTTGCATGGGTGTATTATCCCCTTGGTTTTTGTCTTGTGGTGGCACAGTGGCATGGAGGAAAGTACCTGGGAACATGAGTCACAGATATGCCCTCAGTACCCTGAGCTATTTAATGTTTATCTTTTCTTGTAATGATGTTCGTTTGTGGTTGTAGACCTTTCATGTTTATGAGATGGCTTACTTTTGTTTCTTGTTGTGTATTGAACTCTTTTAAGAGGTATCTCCCCTAGGAGAGTGTTTAGGAGCGGGTTGTGGTTGTCGTGTGGTTTCATGTTTTCTTTCATGAGGCAGTTGAGCTCCTTTGGTGGCGAGAGCCTTGAGAGGTATCTCGAAGGGTGATAGTTCAGACCCCTTTTTTGGTTTCCTCTCTGGGTTGGTTTTGGATTTTTGAGGAAGAGAATGTTTTGAGAGGTATCTGATGTAATTTCCCAAACCCTTATGGTCCATTCCTTTGTTGAATTTGGTGTTTGAGGTGTTCTGGGAGGTCAAGGTGACTTATCCCCAACACTTTTCCAAATTTCCAGTTCTATGAACAGTGTTTATAGAATGGTGTGTCCTTTCCATTTCCAAATTTCCATAATAGTATCATTAATAGTGTTTCTAGAATGGTGAGATATCTAATAGTGTCATGAAGAGTGTTTCTAGAATGGTAAGTCATTTTCCTTTGCCAAATTTCCAAAATGGTGTCATGAACAGTGTTTCCAGAATGGTGAGTCATTTTCCTTTTCCAAATTTCTAGAACTGTGCCATGAACATTATTTCCATAACGATGAGTCGTTTTCCTTTTCCAAATTTCCAAAATGGTTTCATGAATAGTGTTTCTAAAATGGTGAGTCGTTTTCCTTTTCCAAATTTCCAGATTTTTCCAGATTTCTCAGTTTTTCCTTTTTTACGCCTTTCTTTGATGTAAAATGAGTTAAATGCCATATTTAAGTGGATTTGAATCCATTTCAAGGGCTATAAATCATATCTTTGATTTTCTAAAAATATGGGGGCTTTTAATTGGTCAATCTGCATAGTTTAATGTGATCTTCTTTTAATGGAGAATCTAAAATATATCTAAATAACTACTCATTTTAGATCTTTCTGAGGTTGAGATACCCTTCGCCTTGTTCTTCCTTATTTGTTTTCCCCAGGCATGAGATGCCTGGACCTTTCTTTCCCATAAGAGTCTTGTAATCAAACTTTCATCCTTGGATTGTTTCCCCTTGGATTTTTTCCTGCTACTTATGTGCACCCCCTATTTTGGTGAAACCAGAAAGTATCGATCGGTATTCGATAAGGTATGTTCTACCATCATTCTCTAGGGTTCCTGTATATGTTTAATCCTATTTCTAATTTCCATGTGATGGAATGTCATCTCAATGTTTCTAATGGATCTTTCTTGGGTGTTTTATGATGTTGTTATTCCATGGTGTCCTCGAGTGGATGCAGTTATTGTAGGAGTAGTGATTGTGATCTGTTGTGTTGGTTCGTTCTCGTGCAAAGAACGTTGGATACCTTTTAAAGCAGAGGATACATGGCTTCTCTATTCTATTTACATGCAGTAGTAGAGTTAGCATGTTTTATCCCACTGGATCATAATAGAATTGACATAATAAATATTTTAATCGGATTAAATAATTGGTTTTTATCATATGTTGTTTCCTCTTGATTTGCTAGATAGTGTGATATCTATGATTTTCTTGTTTAACATGTCCTTCTTGATGGAAATTAGTAAAGAATGTAAAGTTAGTATTAATTATAAATTAATTGGATGATCTTGTAATTTAATGATAATCAAATTGATGCAGTGAGCATGTTTAATTAATTTATGATAGCTATGGTAGATTACTGGTTAGGTTGACCATAGTTGGAACCTACTAATAATGAATCAGTTAATTCAAGATGAATTAAAGAACTAGATTTTGATAAAGGAAAATTCCTAGTAGGGTTCTGAGTTACCCTCTTACTTGTAAAGGCTAAGAGCCTTATGCTTTGGAGCCGTAAGTGCTCATTATGGGTGAAGGTTGAATGCCTTGTTTAGGGCCAAGAGCCCAGTTGCTTGTTGTTTCCTTCTTCTTGTGATGTGATGTGAGCCTAGAAAGTTGTTGTGGTATGTGGGGTAGAGAGGCCTAGTGGTTGTGGAAAGAGTTAATGCCTAGAGTGGTGAGATGCATCGATTTATGCATGTGGGTGTCGGAGAGGACACCAGAGATGATTAAACAGGTTGGATGTGAATATTGGATTCTTGTTGAATCTTGTTGTTTGTTTATCTTCTTTACTTTCCCCACTACTTGACGCATACGGTCCTGCTTACCCACCTTCCAAAAAAGGTGAAGACGTGCGAGGTATGCCACGTGATTTCTATGTTTTGCTTCTCGAGGATGGATGGGTCTGAACTCAGGTTATAGGTAGAAAAGACTCAACGGGTAGTTCATCTACTCACCGTGTTAATCCCCTTGTGTTTGAAAGCTTAGAATGATTTTTATAGAATACCTAGAATTATGGAAAAGTAATAATGTTGTTAATAAATTATTGAATAAATGATGTTAACTCGTGGGGTTAGAGCTTGTTGAGATGCAATGGTGAGGTTACAATTTAAAGGAATCGTGGACTCGGTGTAGTTATGCCTGGAGGGCATGAAACTTTGTCTGAATGCTAATGTAATATAATATGGAATGATAATGGTTAAATAATTAATTAAAATAAAGTGAAACTGATAAAAATAGATAAAGTAATCTAATGTAGCTCCTTAAATGGTTGTGTGCTAATAGGATATCTAGTCTTAGTAGTGGAAGAGAGGAATCCGAGAGACGTTAGCTACAGTTGATTATAAGACTAGGTTTTTTCTATAGTGTGGTTGTGATCTATATTATATACTTTACTTTTTGTGTTTCTATATGCTACCCCACCCTTTCGGTTAGGGATACTAACACCCTGGGGATTCTGAGTCCTGGGTGGTGTTTTCCCTAACATCCCGGTGGGAGGATGGATGACTGACTACCCCCTTTGGCCCCGCTCTCTTCTCTTGGTAGTTACTTGTGCTGGTAGGCATGACGATTAGTTTTCCCCATATATGTGTGTAGAGGGTTATAATGGATTGTGGTTATTCACACACATGTATTCTAGATATAGTTTACTATGGACTACTATAGGTGTAACGTGTATATGTTGTGATGGCTTGAGGATCCTTACTCGATGTATGGGCTGTAATGGATTGAGGTATACTACCCGACATATGATACATGTTATACAAACTATGGTGGCTCCCGGAAACTACCTAATTACTTTTGGTTGTGAGGATGGTGTGGTGATTCGCCCAAGTATCTATGGGAAAGCCTTTGTGTTGCACAATGTGCATGCTGTGGTGCTCGCCCAGGTGTCTTTGGGCCAACATTTTTGGAGATAAATGGCTTAGGACGTGCGACGTTGGGGCAAAGCGGCAAACCAATGGGGAAGTGGTAGTGGGGTATCCTTAACATTCTTTACTATATTATATACACTTTTATGTAATACTTAGTGAGAGTAGCCATGGTGAGGCTGGGAACATAGCATACCTGTTTAGGTGATGAGTTAGTTCACTTGTTGTTCAATGTGATTTAGCATGATTCCTTTACTTTTTCACGAGAGGCTCTGAGGAGGATCCTACTGAGTATACTATTATACTCACCCTATGATATATAAACTATTTTTCTTGTCACTTGGAGAAGGTTAAAGATCGGGATGGTTACTAATAGCTTGGGGTTTACAGGAACTATTCGGGCTTTATGGTTCCTACTGTTTTACTTTCTTTTGGTACTTATAGTTTTCCCATTCAATTGTAGTAGTTTTTTCATGTCATTACATACATGTACTTGGGATTATTTTATATTGTAGTCTGAGTTGGATTTGATTGGTGGTTGTCTTATATCTTTCTTTGTCATGTATTTTATTAGAGGGCAATGCCTCCCATTCGTGTGTTTATTATACCCTTGGTGATAGTCGTTAACCCATGGTCTAGTGGAGGTGAGACTCGACTTTCACTATCTCCCTTCTCACATTGTCGGCCTAGGAGGGGTACACTTTGTGGGGAGAGGGTTGTGATAGGATACATCTAAACTTTGAGTTTCCCCTAAAAAATAAGATGGTTCACCATTCTATGTCAATAAATAGTACACAATATTGTTGATCAGTGACATAATTTGAGTTCCATATTGATTTTTTCTCTCCTAAGTTTACCATTATGGTTTAAACATCATGGGTTCATGATCATCACGCTTTAGAGGAAACTGGTTTTTCTTTTGTTTCATTCTCCACCTTAACTGTAGCAATTTTTGTATTCTATTTCTCCATGTCTCCATTAATTTTCATTCACTCCTTGTCTTCTACAAAAATGAAGTTCGTATTGATTATAGGTTTTTGGGTAGTGGGTTCCCACAAATGATACCACTTCACACCATCAGCGTATCTCAAGAAGAAACATTTCATGGATCTTGAATCTAAATTCAATCTTTCTTATTCATTAAACAATGAAAATACCAGACTTCTAAATGTATATAATCAAGAATGGCTAGTGGGTTTACCAATACACATCTCTATCGGTGTTTTCAAATCAATCATCATTAAAGGGGATTGATTAATGACATAATAAGCAGTCTTCACTGCTTCTGACCAAAACATATTGGCAACTCCTATAGTCTTCAACATTGTTGTTCTATCCAATAAGGTTTTATTCATCTACTCTTTCACTCCATTTTACTGAGTGTATGACACCATAAACTGTCTCTCGATGCCTTTTATTGAAAAAAAGTGTCAAACTTATTGATAGTATATTATCCACCATTGTCATCCCTCAAACACTTGATTTTCTTTCCATATTCAATTTCTTTATGTGCTTTGAATTTTTAGAAGACTTTAATTTTTCATCCACTTAATTGGGTACACCCAACATCTCTGAGAATAGTCATCAATGAACAATGCAAGTATCATGCTCCTCCAAGAGATATAACTGATGTTTGTTAAATTTCAGAATGGATCAAGTCTAAGATCTCTTTGCTCCTTATCATTTCTCTGAGTTTTAACTTATGTTGCTTGCTCAAAATATAATATTCACAAAATGGTAAGGATATGGGAAGAAAAAAATGGCATTGTTGAACAGAAAAATCGAAGCTTGGTTGATATGGGAAGAACAATGTTGGTCGGCCATTGGTTGATATGGGAAGAATAATGTTGTCCAACCATGACACCTCACGGTATTTTTGGAGACAAAATGAATTCAATGACTATTTATATTCAAAATTATTGTCTCTTGCAAACTCATTCTAGCATGACATTGTGTGATATTTTGTATCAAAAGAAGCCTAACTTAAAACAAATTCAGGACTTTGGTATCCCTTGCATGATCAAGTTGAAATGTGAACACATGGGAAATTTTGACAAAAGAGCAGATGAAGGAATATTTCTTGGGTACATGCCAAATGGAACAATCTTTTGATATTTTAATAAGAATATGAATAAAATAGTGGATAACATTGATGTTAAAGTGTTTGAGGAGGATTCGAGCAGAAGATATTGTCTTTGTTACATGGATGACATTGAAGAGACGCATGTTACAACTCAAAACAACATAGTGTACCCATTGAAAATGGAAAAGATATGAATAGTGATTATGCAGATTCTGCATGTTCAAGTGACAATGATTACATGATAAAACCCATGATGAAACATTCCATGATTAAAAAGCATGTAGAACCTAAGAACCTCATTGGTGATGAGGATGAAGTGAAAACATGAAGATCAATGAGGATGGGAAGTCATAC
This sequence comes from Viscum album, assembly GCA_963277665.1. Classification (NCBI taxonomy): domain Eukaryota; kingdom Viridiplantae; phylum Streptophyta; class Magnoliopsida; order Santalales; family Viscaceae; genus Viscum; species Viscum album. The sequence continues at coordinate 1,256,462,410 of OY728153.1, read as the reverse complement.
TAGCTTGTTATCCAAGGTTAAACCAATATTTGTTGTGGCTCTTGAACATAAGGAATGAGTTGCTACTATGAACGAGGAACTTGATCAAATTAAAAAGAATGAGACATGGGAGCTTGTGTCTCAACCAAAAGGGAAGAATATAATTGGCACAAAATGGGTGTTTTGAAATAATCTTAATGAAAAAAAGTTAAGTTTCAAGGAATAAGACACGACTTGTATGCAAGGGATATTCAAAATTAGAAGATATCTTTGATGAAACCTTTTCACCCATTGCAAGGCTAAAAATTATTCAAATCTTTCTTGTCATAGAAGCCTAATGAAGGTACACGGTCTTTCAAATGGATATCAAATCAACTTTTCTTAATGAATATCTTGAGGAAGTGGTATATATCAAGCAACCGGAAGGGTTCTTACTTAATGATGATGGAAGCGATGTTTGCAATCTGAGAAATGAATTTTATGGATTAAAACAAACCCCTCAGGCTTGGTACTTGAAGCTAGAAACATGCCAAAAGAGTATGCATTTCAAGAAAGGAAAGGTTGGTAGAAATTTTCACGTCAAAGAGGATAACATGACACCACTCATTGTCATTATATATGTTGATGATATAAAATTTTTTAGAGATGAATCTCATGTTTGTGGGAATTTTCTTCTCAAATGAAGGAACGTTTTGAGATATCAACGCTAAGAGAAATGACATTCTTCTTGGGGTTGTAAGTGGCACAAGCTAACAGTTACATTTTTCTTTCATAAGAAGAGTATACTCATGAGTTACTCAAATCATTTGGTATAGAAAACTCAAGGGAGGTGTTTACACCTACCTGAGTGGGCACGGAATTGAAAAATGCGATAATGAAAAGGCCTCAGATCAAAAGGAACTCAAAAGATTGACCGATACTTTATAATACTTGGCATCTTCTTGACTGAACATAATGTTTTCAGTGAAACTCTATACGATATTTCAATTCAATCCAAAGGAGTCTCATCTAATGGAATCCAAAAGAATTCTTCATCAGGTGAAAGGCACATTTGAATATGGTCTTGTGTACTATAGATATGAAAAACTTCAATTGTATAGATACACCGATGAAAATTGGGCTAGAAATGTTGATGATCATAAGTCGAATTATGGTGGTGCATTCTTCCTTAAAGAAAGGTGTGTATCATGGCATCGTAAGAAGCAATCATTGGTAACTTTGAGCACACTACTACAAAAGAGACCTTTAACAGTGCCGACATTTATCAGCGCAAACAAAATGCGCTCATAAAGACCATATTTATCAGTGCTTTCTTTTAGCGCTGATAAAGGGTACCCTTTAACAGTGATTTATTTTTAGCACTGATAAAGGGTAGTCTTTATCATAATTGATAAAGGTCCATAATAAAATGAAATAATTAAACAAATAAAAAAATATTAGTAGTTTTTTTAATTAAATAATTATTGTTAAAAATGAATAAATTGAATGTACATATATGTAAATTAGAAAAACAAATAAATAGTATATATTAAATATATAGATATGTAAAATGAAATAATTAAACAAATAAAAATTAAAAATGAATAAATTAAGAAAAATATTAAACATTTTATTAATTAAAGAATTATTGATAAAAATGAATAAATTTAATATACATATATATATTATAAATATTAATAAATTGTATATATTAAATATAGATATATAAAATGAATAAATTATAATAATTAAACAAAAAAATGAATAAAATAAAAAATTATTTAAAAATTTAATAATGAAAAAATTATTAATAAAAATGAATAAGTATAATATATATATATATATATTAATTATAAATAATAATAAATAATATATATTAAATGTAAATATATAGAAAATGAATAAAATGTGATAACTAAAAACATATTAATTTCTTATTCATTTTTAATGTTGTTTGATTTTTCAATTTAACATATATCAAACGTCGTGTGTTATATTGATTTCACATACATACATATATATATGTACGTAATTAATGCATTTTTATATACAACACACACACAAAAATATTTTTCCAATTAATGAGATCTTATATAAAAACACATACACCTAATATTTATGTAATTTATTCAAATTTTAGTGTATTCTAGAATTTCATTATAACATGATACGTTTAATATATTATGTTTTTAATCAGTAAATTTTTTTTCTTTATTTTTAATATTATTACAGTTATAGTATAATTTATTAATTTTTAATATTTTTATTTTTTATTTTATTTTTGAATTAGATCATTTTCTATTAATTATTTATATATATTTATTTACTATGTTTTAGTATTTTCAATATGTATTCATCTTTACTTATATATATATATGTGGATTTTCTTAATAATTTATATTTAATTAATAAAACTTATCAATTTTTTCAATATTTTTAAAGTGTACTCATTTTGAATTATTCAATTTCACTCATTTTTAAAATGCATGTATGTAAGATTATATATCCATTAATAATGTTAAAAATTTATTTGTAAATAAATATTTATAAATAAATATATTTATAAATGTATATTTACTATATTTATAAATTTGTATATTTATAATTATTATAAATAAATAAATATTATTTTTTAAAAGTATCTATATAATTATAAATAAATAATTATATATATTTAAATAATTGTAAAATTATAATAAATTTATCTATATAGTGTACTCAATGAGACTTTAACTCGAGACCCTACTGAGACCCATAGGGGCAGCTATAACTGAACTGCACCCAGGGGCTAAATATATATAATTATATAAATATATAAATATATTTTTTAAGTATTATTCATATATTTATAAATAATTACTTATATATTTAAATAACTATAAAATTATAATAAATATATTTAAATAATGAATGTTTTTATATTTATATATATTTATTATATATATATAAATATATATAATTTCATAATTATATTTATAATTATAAAATTATAATTAATATATATAAATAATTAATATATTTACTATATTTATATTTTTATATTTTTATTATATATATAATGATATAAATATATATAATGATATAAATATATCTATAATTATAAATAAATAATTATAAATATATTTATAAATGTATATTTACTATATTTATAAAATTATATATTTATAATTAGAAATAAAAAAATATTTTTTTTAAAAAAAAAATTATCAATGTAATTATAAATAAATAATTATATATTTAAATAATTATAAAATTCTAATGAACAAATATTTAATTATATAATTTTTTTACAAAATTTTTTGTTTATCGTTGTAATTATAAATCCATTATCAACGCAAAAAAAGTATTTTTAAAAGAAAATATTTATCAGTGCTAAAACGTTAGCACTGATAAAGATGTCTTTTATTAGTGTTTTTTAGCGCTGATAAATCTCAATGTTTATCAGCACTAAAAATCATTGATAAAGATGTCTTTCATCAACGCTTATCAATTTAGCGTTGATAAAATAGATCTTTATCAGCGCTTTTTTTGAAAGCGCTGATAAAAGTATCCCCAATCTATTTAAAATAACTATAACTGTGACTCAGTCAATTAAGATTATCAAGCTCTTATGGAACTTCCCTTCTGTTAGCGCTACTCCTCTACGTTCTCTCGAACAAATCAATGCAAGAATTCAATGTATGTTATTTTCTCCTCCTCTATCATTGTTTAATTTTTTGGGTTCCACGGTTTGTGTTTTTGTATCGTTCTTAACCATAAAAAACCCTACATATCATCTCTCTCTCTCTCTCACTTACCTATACCTACAAAACGTCAACCCTACTCTGTAAACTCATTCCAGATTCATACGAGACCACTGCGAAATGCATCTTCATCTATCGTTGCAACTGATGGTGATTTTTTTATATTTCCATTATATTAATTCTTGTTACCTTTTATATAGTGTGGTTTTTCATTGTTTAAATCTTGTTTTGACAGTATGATATGCACATGAAAATGAAAAAAAGTTTAACATTATATAGTCCAACTATTCATAACTTTACCTGAGCTTAATCAAAATGTTACTCGGCCCTTGGAACCATTAACCAACTTCCAAAGGATTGATAATAAATATGTATTGTTCAACATGATCTATGAGAAATGGTTTAAAAACCAACTCACATGACAATTGAATCTATGTAAAATAGTACACAATATAATCTCATGTATATAAATGCCTACATGCATAAAAATAATAACAATTTGATAAATCCTAGGTAAAAATAAAACCCTATATGAATAACCAACCTACCATTGATGACACGAACTCCACAAGTCTACACAAGTCTCCACTAGCTATCATTTGATACTCTATCCCTTTCGATAAATAATCAATCCTTGGAACCTTCAACCCAAGGAAACATCAGCTACATGTGCACCAAGATGCACATAAAGTGGTTAAGTAAAGTAATTAGGTGGGTTTTCTTTGATAATTTTCCATGCCCCTGATCGACATGAAAATCATGTATCTCATTTTTATTTTATGAAAATGTTCTTAATATATGATAATTGAAAGAAGAATACAACACATAATAGTTGTAAGGAACATAAATAACTTTTCATAAAAAAAAAGACCACAGGTTTCACAAATAAGGTTGTGTAAATAAGGATTCATTTTGGTAAGATAGATATACAATACAATACACTTCATGCATAAAAGTCCACAATTTCATGCATCTTGCATGAAAATTGTTACTGTCTTGAACATATATATAATACTTCAATACTCTAGTAAAACTAACCTTCACTAACTTTATTTAATTAATCCTAAGATGCTTGATTGTCTTCTATATCTTGATGATGTATTTTATTCCCTCTTTCAAACTATCCTTCCTCTCATAATTGTGGTTCCAAAGTTCCTTGATCACAAACATCCCACTCAGATTGTATTCATTAATCTCCGTCAAAGTCGCTATCATGGCTTTGAATACCGCATCTTTCAACTCATTCTTCAACTCCTTCAGCCTTTCATCCTCCTCATTTACCACTTTCTGAGAACATAAAAAATGACACCTAAAAATTAATCAAAACATAATGAATGATTTTTTTTGGTTTCTTTATATGCATTTTCTTATATGACTCACCCGATTACTTTTGGAAACACTTCATCAAAAATTACTTTTAATTTGAGTGCGGTCATAATGGATCTTATTAGAACTCCGTAATTAAGCATACTTGGACAAGAATACTACAACAATGGGTGACCTCCTAAAAACACTCGTGTTGCACATTTTTTGTGAAAAAAAACACATCAAACGCACCTTTTGATTCTCTTCTCCTTAAACCTTGATAAATTTAAAAGGGTTTCAATCTGGCTCTCGAAGGTATTCCTCCCACAATGAGAAGGGCTCTCCGACCCTACTTTTAACTTAATCTTCATGATACTTTCTCTTGGAATCTTGGAGAAATGGCCAGTTACCAAGCTCTCTCATCCTTCTCACACCAATACCACCACAAGTTTGTATCTCCTCTAAGCCCTTCCAAAAAAAGAAACATTTCAACGTTAGTGGAAGACAATAAATGTTTGTGAGTGGAAGTAAATGACTGTGAGTGGAAGTCATGTAGATTTGAATGTTCATTCCTTCATTTTTGAAATGTAATATGTTAAAATCCATAATTAAAATTTCATTTAGGTTATTTTTGAACCTCAGTGGATATGAAGCTCTTATATTTGAGATACAGATGAGGAAAAAGGACTAGTAACATAGGTTAGAGTCGGTGCAAATCAGTGGGGATGATTTGATGTTCTCATGTAGTGTCATGGAATTTTCATCTCTCAAATAATTATTATTGCATTTTGTTGCTTGAGATTCATCCATCATCTCTTCTATGTTGTTTGAACTGATCTGAGTAGTAGTCATCCAAAATGATCGCTAGTACCCAGTATGGGATGAATTTTGGTTAGAATAGTTCAAGCAACATAGGTGGATGTCCAAAAAAGATGGGGATGTATATCAAGCAACAAAATGAAATAATAATTGTTCAAGAGGTATGTCATCAAGGAACTTTGGAACTGTAATGATGGGAGGAGGGCTAGTTTGAAAGAGGGAGCCCAATCCATCATCAAGAGATGGAAGGCAATCAAGCATCTGAGAAAAGATTAAATAAAGGTAGTGAAGGTTAGTTGTACTGGAGTATTGAAGTATTATATCACTGTTCAAGACAATAACAATTTTCATATAGGATGCATGAAATTGTGTACTTTTATGCATAATGTGTATTGTATTGTTGTTATTTTAGACAAATTAAATGTTTGACTACTCATGAAGACAATGTATTTTGCACATGATGATGTTGTCAATCCCGATGAAGAACAAGTTGTTGATGATGAAATTGCACAATTATTAGGGGATCAACAACATATTGATGCAAAAAACAACGACACGCCATCACAATGGTGAATAAAATTATCAAGTCAAGAAGTCATGGTATAAAATTTGAGGTTGGTTGGAATGAATGTGCCCAACCTATTGACCACAACAAGTCAATGTTCATTATTTATCTTGGGGTCACAATGAGGATAAATGTGACGATTGATATTGATTCACAGCACCATGTCTAACCTGTAAGGAATGAAATCCTTGGAAAAGATATAACGGTAATGTTACAATATATTTTCTCTATTTTACTAAAAAATTGTATAATGAAGCGTTGTTTTAATTTTCATTATTCCTTACAGAGCTTGTTTATTTTAGAAGATTTATTTAATAAATTTTTTTTAATGGCCACTATAAAATCCCATAGAGGATTTTAGACTCTTCTTACAAAGTTACATTTTAAGGATGCTTAGGGGAAAGTAAATCCCCACCCACCAGTTATTTATGCACACATTATAAATCAAAAAACATGGATTGCTTTCATCAATTGTCATAATGAGAAATCATTTCAGGCGCATTGCATTCGATAATATATTATTTGAAATTATTTATTTTATCCAACTTGATTCAAAATTGTTAATTTATGAAATAGCAAAAGAGTGCTGAAAATAAAGAAAGCACATCAAAACCAATGTACTCATCGCAAAGCGATGACAGGGTACACTTTATTAGAGAATAAATTTATATGTATTTTAAATCAATAATAAAAGTTTAATTATGTGATATGAAACAATATATATTCCTTTGTTTATATGCAGATTGATAAATCAAAATCTGAAGCTACTTTCATCCCACATCATGTGCTATGGAAGGAGGCTCGTGTAAATAAAGAGGGTAAATTAGTTGAAGAAAACATAGAAAAAGTATGGAAAACATGTTTAAGTATGACATAACTATAATTCATTATGCTTTATAACAACATTACATAAAAATATCAATTTATGTTCATATTTTTTTATATGGTTTAGATAAAAGAATCAGCAACAACTGTACCAGAAGAAAAGCTACTTCCAATAGCTTTGAAGTGGCCTGAACAATATGGTAGTGTTAGAGGATTAGGTTTTGGAGTCTCTCCTTGAATATATTTTGAAAAAATAAACCACGTGAAGATAGATATAATATGGTGAGATGATTTCAGACATAAATAGACTCACTACAAGATATTATTGTTCGGTCTGGCCTGGCAGACCAATGTATGAGAAAGGATCAAAGTGAACCAGCAGTGGAGCAAAGATCCGTACATGAACCAAATGATCCCAATATAATTGAGGCTAGTCATTCCCCCCAACCACATACGATACCCAGGGTAATCAATTTTGTCATTACTCTTTCTCTTAAATGGGAATCAAACAACTTCTGATAACTGTATGTTACTAAATTTCTACAGGGTACAATTGTATGCGACTTGTATCTGTCAACACCCACACACCACCGTGTTGCGATGGGTATAGTGTATAATATCCCAGGAGACAAGCTACACCATCAAGACCTCCCAAAAGATCACATGAGAGTGGAGATTTAGGTAGCTCATGAGCCAACTGCCAAGTTGTTTGTTCCACTTGATGATCTGGATATTAAAATGGTCAATGATGCTATTGGAGCTTTCATAGCATGACCATCTAATTTTATAAAGATACATGAGGTACGTCTTTAACAAATTTTTTCATATGAAAAACCTATAACAATTGATGATAAAAGGTCTGAAGTGAGGTATGATATTACAAATGGATAAATCGGAGGGGAAATGGAAGGTCAAATCAAGAAAATCTAGAGAATCGATTAAGAAAACAAAACGACATTCTGAGAGTACCTTCTCCCCATCAGTTCCAGAGCAACATTTATTATCATTACAAATTCATGCAGATACCACATTTAAAGATAAAACTATTTCTTACATTGAATATAGAGAATAAATATATGGAGATTCATTAATAGACAGAATTGGTCTCAAGACTTTAAATGAGATTCTCAAGCATGAATGGTTGGATGTCTCGGTTGTTAATACATACATAGGGTGCATTTTCATAATATGTTTCTCCAAATAGTGAGCTAATATGTTTATTAAAGTTAATAAATATTCACATTTTCTACAAGTGTTTATATTATGACTATATAAAGGGAAGATCTTGTGAAGCCTGATTTGGATTCATTAATACCTGTATCATTTCTACGGCTGAACTTACTTTGAATGATGGATAAATTAATAATAAAAAGGATGAGTTACTTGAAGCGTTTAATAAAAAGGTATGAGACAACATACCCTTTTTTATGCGTACAATGAAAAGGTAAAACTCTACAATCTAATCACATAAAATATATTTTTAATTTTTGCATTACTTAATTGGTTTTATTTTTGTATGGCGCACTGGATGTTGATCGTAGTCAATCTAGACAACCCGGATATTTATTTTTTGGATCCAATGCATGGATATTCAACCAACCGACCACACATGATGTGTTTTGTGAATATGTGATACACTACAATCAACATTTTATGGATAAACTTCAAATTATATGTTTCAGACTGTGTTTTAACAAGAATTTTGTTATGATATGGTGGTCACCAAATATAGGCCAAATCATGGCATAAAGTCGGTGTCTGAAGAGATAAAGCATGTGGATTACCACAAATGGAAAAAAATTAAGGTATATGTAGAAATATTTAACTATCAAATCATTTCAAAACAATTTACTTATTTTGGTTAATGTTTTTAAAGTGTCTGAAGCAAGATAATGACATCGATTGTAGATATTATGTTTCAAAATTTATGAAAGGGGTCATAAAGCATGAAAAGACCAGAATCCCCCCATAGATAATTTCTGAAGGTAATTACAATTTCATTAAATATATTTCATAATCATTTTTGTCTATATTTTCTCAGTACTATCAAAATTGATATCACAACCCCCTCCCTCCAAAGATGTCCCTCCTAAGCTGGCAATGAAGGAAAAGAGATAATAATCCCCGAGTCCCGCCTCCAGTAGGCCTCAGGGCAGTGACTAGCACCAAGGGTATAAAATCTCATGAAATGGAAGGCATTAACCTTTTTATTAGAAAACAATAATAGGAGATAAAATGATCCATCTCAAAAACAATTACAAGCATTATATAAAAGAAAAACAAAATTCATCCAACATGCATGTTTAAAGTAAAACTGCTACAAATAAAAGGAAAAGCTCCAAAGTAAATACCAAAAGAAAAAAACTAAGCATCAACACGGAATTTTTCCCCAAGTTCTAGCTAGTAATTCCCAACACGGTCCATGTAGTCCTCTTGGAAACCTGAAAGTGGTTTTACAACATAGGGTGAGCATATGAGTATACTCATTAGGGAAAAACAAAAGTCCCATGTACACAAGTGGAGAAGCATACTAATGCCCCTGTGAGAAAATAGTAGAAACCAACAGCACCTAACAAGATACACTAACCACCCAAATTCCACCAAAGGCACACTCACCAAATAATGTATGTCAAGTAAAGTATTATAGATCACATCGATGATAGGGTACCCTGCACCACTTTCCCACGGATTAGATGCTCTCACACCCTAACGGAAAATGTCTCGATGCTCCCATATCTTCTGAAAGTACCACATCACAACCCACCCGCACACACTTGGGCCTCGCAGCTAGTCTCGTAACTTGGGAAAATGAAGTTCATCACATCTCGCTCGCACACACCTGGGCCTCACAACCATGCCCCACCCACAGACACTTGGTCCACACACCACGTCACATCCCGAAAACACCTGGGAAAGCACAACACATCTCATCCCAAAGACACATGGGAAAACAAAACTTGCTCGTACACACCTAGGCCTCACAGACCACTACCTGCTCGAAAAATCTTGGGGTACCACTACCTGGAAGAGGGAGCATGGAAGAGCGGGTGACCAGTCATCCATCCTCTCATCGGGATGTTTGGGAAAGACATTCTCCCCCATGATAATGGGGGTGTTCGGCACATAGTGCTTAACTAGGGTGGAGTGTGTATAGAAAACACAAGAAAAATACATGTGTGTATATATAGTATCAAACACTCAAGCCCAACCTATGAGTTTTCAATCAAAACTATCAACCACCCTATGATATTTTCAACTCTGTTGCTACCTCTAAATGCATTATTTAACCCTAGCAACAGTCACTTCAAAAGTTGGTAAATGAAATCCATTCAAAATAAGGCACAACTCAAATATACCCCCAACCAATTTATTTAACCAATTATCATTCTTTATTTAGGAGATCATATATTCATTCCATCCCTACTTAGGAAACTACCAAATCACAGCACCCAACATGCCACACAGCAATGCAACTCACTTCATATTTCCACTCCTCTTAACACTCATACTAACCGTTGCCATCATCATTCTTCAAATTCATTTCGCCCTGTCCTTCCTCTCAACAAGAAAACACTCAACTTACTACCAAACCCCACAAAACACCTCATCACAACCAACCCGGTAGCTTCGCTGCATAACAACACCGCACCCATCACACCCAGCAACATAAACATAGCACAACCTGAGTCATGCATCCCCACTGCCCATCCATTCCACAAACAGTCAAACTCTGAACCTGAGGCACCATTTCACCACCCGCATCACCCCAACAACACACAACCACACAAGGCACAAACCAAACAAAGCCACGCACAGCACACAACCACACCAACAAAGCAAGGTGTATTCAGATTTAGAAACACTCATTCTTTAATTCCACTTTGATAATACAAGGGTTATCATAGAGTAAGTTTGATCCTGAGGCATCCATTTATTTAACAGAATATATGTGGTTAACCAATTTCATATTCATACGTTCATTCACAAAGGATCAACAATAAACATCCACAGGTCATCACAGGTGCGCAATCAAAAACCACCAATGGCCATGATTTTTAGTAGGTATATAACCCATATAGATCACAATATTAAAAATCAATAAAACATAAGCATGGGTCACTTTTTCCCAACCCCTGTATATCAATATTAACCAAATTCGATTATCTTTATTTATTTGGAATTCTGTTATCTTCACCGAAGAACATTCATACAACCACTCTGCATGATACACAAATTAAAAGAAACGAAGAGATCCCTGATTGGAAGAATATATGACCAAGAACTCCTCCTAGAACCAAAATAGGGGGTGCATGAGCAACAAGAAGAAGCCTCCAGGGAAACATGATCCAAGGCCACGACACTAACGCAGGACTCCTCAGGGAAGAAAGGTCATGGGACACTCCATAGCAAGAGTAAAGAAAAAACGCACTAGGGAGAAAGGATCTCGACTTTAGAAAGGCTAGATCCTATATCAAAAAAGGAATGATTTTAAAAGCCATTAAAGTCATATCATGATCAAGACCACACATTTTAACTAACTTAAAGCCTCCTAGGCATTAGTAAAAATAAAGACACACTTTATATCCTTTGAAAAGACTTAAGAACACTCAAACATGGTTTTAAACTCATTTTACGTCAAATAAGACGTTAAAGGGAGGAACTGGAAAAACTGGAGAAAACTAGAATTTTGACAAACTGATGGAAATGGCTCACTGTTGGGTGAGTCACCAATGTGAGCTACTGATGGCCAGTCACTGATGTGAGCTACTGATGCCACTCACCAACGCACCGACACCACCTACCGACGCCACTCACTGATGCCACCTACCAACACCACTAACCGGGGTCACTCACTGATGCCACTCCCTGATGTCACCTACCAACGCCACTCACCGATGCCACTCACTGACGTCACCTACTAATGTCACTCACTAACACCACCTATCGATGGAAAAACTAGATTTTTGAAAAACTCTTGAAATGAGTCAATGTTGCCTCCCAAAACACCTCAACACCAGATTTTCACAAAGTAATGGACTGAGGAGGTCCAACCCATTACATCGGATACCACTCAAACTATTCTCTCCCTCAAGAATTCAAAACCAACCTAGAAGGAAGAGAAGGGTCCGAACAACCACCCCGTGAGATACCTCTCAAGGATCTTGCTATACTTGAAACATTGTTATGACATCAAAGTTCAACGATAAACCACCATGTGTTGTTCGAAAGCTGGAGTGAAAACTCAACATCCAAGAAAACCTCCTCCGACATCCACTACACCAACCAACCACAACACACACCACACAAGCACAACAACCATGCCATCCTGAATACATTAATCAGGGAACTCCTTCCTCCATGTCAAGATATTATCCGCTCTGGGCGACACTGACTCACCTGCACGGGTTTAATCGCATCCTCATTAATGCGTCTCGATTAGGAATCAGGCCCTCCCCTCTTCATATATCAGGATTTTATCACACATTAAGGAACAAGAAAACAAGTCATTTCATAGCAAATAAGGTTCAAGCATCACACCATAAAGAAAGACATAACAAGGCGAAACTTAAAATAACTTCAGATACTGGGCACACATCTACGCTTCTCGCTCCTAAGTACTCTCCTCCAGACCACCATGCCTCCACAACACACGAACCAAAGGAATGTTCTGTCCATGCAATACCTTCTCTTGACAATCATGGATCTCTATTGGCTTCTCCACAAATGTCATGTCGTCTTCAACATCCAACTCCCCCCAGTCAATGACATGAGAGTCATCGTGAAGATACCAATGAATATAAGAGACGTGAAAGAAATTATGGACTCTCTACAACTGCGGTGGCAATGCCAACTGGTATGCCACCTCGCCAACTCACCTCAACACCTTGAAAGGTCCGATGAACCTCGGAGAAAGCTTGATCCCTCTGGAAAACCTCCTTTTCCCACGTCGAGGGGAAACCTTCAGGAATATGTGGTCCCCAACCTCGAACTCCAAGTGCCTCCTCCTGCAATTGGTGTATGACTTCTGTCGGTCATGTGCTGCCTTCATCCTCTAACGAACAAGATGAACCTTCTATGTCGTGCTCTGCACTACTTCGAGACCAAGAACAGTTGTCTCCACAACCTCTATCTAGCACAAGGGTGAACGACATGGTCTCCCATACAATGCCTCAAACAGATTCATGTCAATGGAAGAGTGATAGTTGTTATTGTAAGTGAACTCCATCAAAGGCAAGTGTTGTACCCAAGATCCACCGAAGTCCAAGATGCATGCCTGCAGCATGTCCTCCAACGTCTGAATGGTGCACTCTGTCTGTCCGTCTGTATGAGGGTGGAAAGCAGTGTTGAGGCATAACTAAGTGTCAAAAGCATGTTGTAATCCCCTCCAGAACTGTGAGGTAAAACGTGTATCCCGATCCGAGACGATGGATCTCGGAACTCCATGCAGCTGCACCACCTCATCCACATACCTCTTGGCCAAGGCATCCATTACGCCCGACTCTTTAATCACTAGGAAGTGAGCTCATTTCATCATCTAATCCACCACTACCCAGATTGCATTGCATCCTCCCTAATCCCTAGGTAACCCTGTGACGAAATCCATCGAAATGTAATCACACTTCCACTTGGGGACATCTAGGGGCTACAACAAACCACTGGGAACACGGTGCTCATCCTTCACTTGCCGGCACACTAAGCACTTTTCCACAAACTCTACCGCTGCTCACTTCATCTCGGGCCACCAAAACCGTTCTCTCAAGCCACGGTACATCTTAGAAACTCCTGGGTGTACCGCTAAGGGTGATCTTTGAAACTCACAGAGAACTCCCTCGTTCATCACCATTGGAACAAACAGCCTCCCATGAAACAATATCTGATTTTGACCATCCTATGATCATCCCTCCGGAGCATCATCATGGTCAACGCGATCATGCATCACCTCTGCCTCTGAGTCTCCCCACTAAGAATCCTCCACCTGCTATATTAGAGAAGACAACACCATCATCTGAAACAAGCAGCCTCTACCACCATCCATTCTCGCATCTAAGTGCAAGGATGTCAACTCCTCCATCGCCTTCCAAGCATCCGTAAATTTCCGAAAAATCTCTTTATGTGACTTTATTCTCAAATCATCGGCGACAAAATTCCCCTTTCCTAAGGTGTAAGAGATCTAGAAATTGTAATCTTGAAGAAACTGCATCCACCACTGCTATCGCAACTTCAGATCTCGCTAGAAAAAGTTGTACCTCAAGCTCCTGTGATCCATGAAGACCAAAAAGCGCTCCCCAATGAGGTAATTTCGCCAAAACTTCAGCGCAAACACGACCATTTCTAGATCCAAATCATGGGTGGAAAAGTTATGTTCCTGGGGACATAACTGCCTATACTCATAAGAGATCACCCCCCGTTGTTGCATTAGCACGCATCCCAAACCCAGACAGGAAGCATCACAAAACACTTCGAGCATCACCCCTTCCTCTGGCAACTAGAGCATTGAAGCACTGACTAAATTCCCTTTCAAGTAGATGAATGTTGTCTGAAACTGCTCACTCCACACAAAGGCTTGGTCTTTCCTAGTCAAAGTTGTCAACGGAGCTACTACTCGAGAGAAATAGGGTATGAATCTCCAGTAATAGCCTTCCAGATCGAGAAAAATGCAAAATTCCGCAACATTCTTGGGTGATTCCCAAGAAACAATTGCCTCGACCTTTGACGGGTCCACTTTTATACCCTATTGAGACACCATGTGTCCAAGGAAGTGTACCTCTATTGTCCAGAACTTACACTTGGACAACTTCCCATAGAGCTAGTGGCACCGAAGAACCTCCAAGATAGTCATGAGATGCTCGGTATGCTCATCCTCTGACTTTGAGTAAATTAGGATATCATCAATGAATATGACAACAAACCGGTCCAAGAACTCACGAAAGATAAAGTTCATGAGCCCCATAAACACAACTGGTGCGTTCGTAACACCGAACGACATAACCAAGAACTCGAAGTGCCTATACCTGCACCTGAAAGCAGTCTTCGGGATATCACCTTCCTTCACCCTCAGTTGGTGATACCCAAACCGCGTATCGATCTTAAAGAACCAAATTGATCCCTTTAACTAGTTGAAAAGATTGTCTATCCTCGAAAGACAGTAGCGATTCTTGACTGTTACCTGATTCAACCACTGATAATCTATGCACAACCTCAGACTATAATCTGCCTTTTTCGCAAACAAGACCAGAGCACCCCACGGCGATATGCTAGGTCGGATAAATCCCTTCTTCATCAAATCATTTATCTGAGTCCTCAACTCCCGCAACTCTGAAGGTGTCATCGGATAAGGATCCATCGAAATTGGAGAAGCATTGGGCTGCAAGTCTATCTCGAACTCAACATCACGTAGAGGGGGTAGAGTCACAACCTCCTCGGGGAAGACATCCAAGAACTCCCCAACAATGCTAGGAACCTCCTCCATATCATCATTCATCGATTCCACTAACAGCTCGGCCAACAAGGAAAGAATGGGCCTCATACATCAACTGCACATCTAACATCTCTGCTCACCAACCAAAGCCACATATTGGCCATCCACATCTGAAAACATGACTATTCTCCGGAAGCGGTCGATAACAGCATGCACATAATACAACTAGTCGATGTCAAGGATGACATCGTATAGTTGCATCTGTAACAGGAAAAGATCTCCACAGGACTGATGCGGCCCCATCATCAGTCTACATCCCCAACATACATCAAACAAGCTGGTCCGACCTCTAACTAGCGTACTCAACACCGGGGGCACGAGAAGCCTCTCTACGTCTAGTCCCAAAGTATGTGCTAGACCAGGTGCAAAAAATGAATGTGAAGCTTCTGAATCAAACAAGGTGAAAGAAATCGTACAGAACAAACTAATCGTACATTGAATGGTCCCTGGCCCTGCTGGAACTGATGCCTCTGCGGTGTGTAACTGACCACTCCCATCTCTTCTTCCCCTATACTGACGATCGCCTACTCGACCATGCCCAGGATGATGTCCCTAAGGAACACCCGGAGGTCAGCCTCTACTTTCTCTGTCTCCCCTCAGTGGAGTGTGAGGCTATTTTCCCTACTACTGGAACTACCATGCCGACAACTGCTGCTGAGGCGGGTGTTGGACATGCCCACCTCTACCATACTAAGCTCGAATGGTCGAGGGGCACTAACTTTGAAGATGCCCACAGACTTTATAGATAAAACACACCAGCCCCAGGCCCACATGATAGGCACAAGGACCATAAGGTTGAAAAGGAAACAGTTGAGGTCACCTCCCCACCGGTCGGAACCTCAAAGTCCCTGGCGCCTGAGACCTAATGCTGATAACCTTTCCCTTCAAAGAACTAGGTTGACCCCCCTCTCGCGGTAGACCTCCTCATGAGTGAATCCTCTCAACTACTTCCACATTCTTCTGGACCTCCAAGTATGTCAACAAGATAAAGGGGGTAACCACGTACTAGAGAGAAGAACGAAGTGCCTCCTCTAGGAATCTCGCATGAGACTCTTCATCTGAAAAGAGATCTTGAGAAAAACGAAGGAGATCCTTGAATTTGATCCCCAAATCCTGTACCGACATACTCCCCTGATGGAGGGAAAGTAACTTCTGCCTATTCTCAACCTTCATGGTTAAAGAAAAGAATTCTGCTCGGAACTCCTCAAAATCGACTCACAGAACATCAACCTCCTTCTTCTCTCCCAGGTAAATCGTCCACCACTGACCCGTAGCTCCCCGCATCTGGCTAACCGCTAAGGGAACCCATTACTCTGTCGGAACCCAGATCAAGCTAAAGGTGATCGCAAGCTCCTCGAGGAAACTCTCTATCTCCATGTCTAAAATGCTACCATCGTACTTACATAGAGTCTGTCGTTGGAAAGCACATAACATTTTCTGTCACTGGTCGTCCTCCTCCATTGGGTCAATCCTCCATTAATCAATTGGGTCGGCCTGCTTAGCCTCCACTGCCTTTACTACACATGGACAACGACTGGGTTCCATAATTGAAAGGTAAACAATGAATTCCAAAGCCCGAGTAGTATGGAATTTTATTTAAGTTTCATTTTAACTTATTTAACAAATTTTTGTTATCCATTTAAAATTCCGCAAAACATCCTAATTAAGATAAAAAAACAAGTCATTATGATGCATGTACCTTTCCTAGGGTCTCTACCCTGAAAACAGTGTAGTCTCACTTGATCGTTCGGTAGGATCAGTGTCCTTGTGTCGGATCACGGAGGGGGGGGGGGCTAAAATCTCATGTCCTGGCTGGTCTTTCATAGCCTGTGTCACGCACCAAGATCATCCAGCACAGTTTCCCTACCAACCCATGAAATCCTCACTGTGCCTAACTCCAAACTCCATCCATCACCTCTCATATCATTTTATCACGACCCCCTCCCTCCAAAGATTCTCCTCCTAAGTTGGCAATGAAGGAAGAGAGATAATAACCCCTGAGTCCTGCCTCCAGTAGGCCTCGAGGTGACGACCAGCACCAAGGGTATAGAATCTCACAAAATGGAAAGCATTACCCTTTTTATTAGAAAATGATATTCAAAGATAAGATGGTCCATCCCAAAAACAATTCTAAGAACTATATAAAAGAAAACCAAATTTCATCCCACATGCATGTTTAAAGTAAAAAAGCTACAACTACAAGGAAAAGCTCCAAAGTAAATACCAAAAGAACACAACTAAGCAACGACGCAGTAATTGTCCTCAAGTCCAAGCTAGTAATGCCCAGCACGGTCCACGTAGCCTTGGAAACCTGAAAGTAGTTTTATAACTTAGGGTGATCATACGAGTATACTCACTAGGTAAAAACTAAAGTCTCTCGTGCACAAGTGGAGAAGCATACTAATGCCCTCGTGAGAAAATAGCAGAAACCAACAGCACCTAATAAGGTATACTAACCACCTCAACCTCACAAAAGGCACACTCACCAAATAACGCAAGTCAAGTAACGTAGTATAGAGAACATCGATGCTAGGATACCCCGTACCACTTTCCCGCTTATTATCCACTCTCGCACCCTAACAGGAAACGTCTTGGCGCTCCCACCTCTTCTGAAAGTACCACATCACAACCCGCCCACACACACATGAGCCTCATAGATAGTCCCATAACATGGGAAAACGAAGCTCATCACATCTCGTTCGCACACACCTGGACCTCACAACCACGCCCCGTCCATAGACACCTAGGTCACACACCACATCACATCTCGAAAACACCTGAGAAAGCACAACACATCTCATCCCAAAGACACCTGGGAAAACAAAACTCACTCGTACACACCTGGGTCTCACAAACCACTACCTGCCCAAAGAATCTTGGGCTATTACAGCCTGGAAGAGGGAGCAGAGAAGAGAGGGTGGTCAGTCATCCATCCTCTCACCGGGATGTTTTGGAAAGACGTCATCCCCCATGATAATGGGGGTGTTCGGCACATAGTGTTCAACTAGGGTGGGGCACATATAAAAAATACAAAGAAAATACAGGTATGTATATATAGTATCAAACACCCAAACCCAACCTATGGGTTCTCAATCAAACTATCAACCACCATATGATACTGTCAACTCTACTGCTACCTCTAAATGCATTATTTAACACCAACAACAGTCACTTCAGAAGTTGGTAAATGAAATCCATTCACAACAATCCACAAATCAAACATACCTCCATCCAATTCATTTAACCAATTATAATTATTTATTTAGAATATCATTTATTCATTCCATCCCTACTCGGGGAACTACCAAATCACAACACGCAACATGCCACATAGCAAAACAACTCACTTCATATTTCCACTTCGTTCAACACCCGTACCAACCATTGCCATCATTATTCTTCAAAGTCATTCTATTCTATCCTTCCTCTCAACAAGAAACCCCCCAACTTACTTCCAAAACCCGCAACACACCTCATCATAACCAACCCGACAGCCCCGCTACTTAACAACACCACACCCATCACACCGAGCAACATAAACATAGAACAACCCAAGTCCTGCAGCCCCGCTTCTCAAACACTGCTCATACATTCCACAAACATTCAAACTCTCAACCTGAGGCACCATTTCACCACCCGCATCACCCCAACAACACACAACCACATAAGGCACAAACCAAACAAATCCACACACAACACACATCCACACCAACAAAGCAAGGTGTATTCAGATTTAGCAACACTCGTTCTTTAATTCCACTTTGATAATTCAAGGGTTATCATAGAGTAAGTTCGATCTTAGGGCATCCATTTATTTAATTAAATATATGTGGTTAACCAATTTTATATTCATACAGTCATTCACAAAGGATCAACAATAAACATCCACAAGCTGTCACAGGTGTGCAAACAAAGACCACCAACAGTCATGATTTTCAGTAAGCATATAGCCCATATAGATCACAATATCAATAATCAATAAAACATAAGCATGCATCATTTTTTCCAACCCCTGTATATCGATATTAACTAGATTTTATTATCTTTGTTTATTTGGAATTCCATTATCTTCACCAGAGAACATTTGTACACCCACCCCGCATGATTCACAAATTAAAAGAGATGAAAGGATCCCTACTTGGAAGAATAGATGATTGGAAACTCCTCTTAGCGCCAAAACAGGGGGTGCACAAGCAGCAGCAAGAAGCCTCTAGGGAAATGCAATCCAAGGCCATAACACTAATGCATGACTCATCAGGGAAGAAAGGTCATGGGATGCTCTGTATCAAGAGTAAAGAGAAAACACACAAGGGAGAAAGGATCTCGACTATAGAAAGGTCAGATCCTATATCAATGGAGGAATGGTTTTAAAATCCATTAAAGTCGGTCATGATAAAGGCCACGTGTTTTGACCAACTTAAAGACTTTTGAGCATTAGGAAAAATAAAGACATACTTTATATCCTTTGAAACGGCTTAAAAACACTCAAACATTGTTTTAAACTCATTTTACGTCAAATAAGACATTAAAGGGAGGAATTGGAAAACTGGAGAAAATTGAGATTTTGACAAACTGATGGAAATGACTCACCGTGGGGTGAGTCACTGACGCAAGATACCAATGGAAAGTCACCAACGTGAGCTACTAATGGCGATTCACCGACGTGAGCTACCGACGCCACTCACTAACGCCACCTACCGACGCCACCTACCGACACCACCTACCAATGCCAACTACCGATGCCACCCACTAACACCACTCACCAACGCCACCTACTGATGCCACTCAACGATGTCATTAACTGACACCACTCACCGACGCCGCCTACCGATGCCACCTACTGATGCCACTCACCCACGCCACTCACCGAAACCACTCATTGATGCCACCTACCGACGCCGCTCACCGATGCCACTTACTGACACACCTACCAATGGGAAAACTACATTTTTGGAAAACTCTTGAAATGAGTCACTGTTGCCTCCCAGAAGACCTAAAAACCAGATTTTCAAAAAGTAATGGACCATGGAGGTCCGGGCTATTACAATTTTCGGCAACCTAAATACTCAAAATAAGAAATAAATTTTTTGAGAGACGAGTGGGTAGCGTAATTTTTGTTAAAATGTATGACAACAACAAATTTAGGTTATTATCTGCTATATTTGTGATCTAATAAGAGTTATTACCTTCAAAATATATTTGAGGTGTGAAGCATTAGTGTCAGAATGCTTATATAGTATTTTTGATCTCTTTCTCAGAGAGAAGTATAACTAAGGAAAACAATTTGTTTAAAAGCACTGACCTGCAAACAATAAAATTGTTGAGGAATAGCAGAGGTGGAGGCGAAGGCAAAGACGGAGGCAAAGACGGAGTCGGATACCAACGTAGAGGAGGAGGCAGAGGCGAAGACCGAGGAGGAGGATGAGATGAAGCGCTGGCTTAAAAACAATAAAATTGTTGGGCAATGAAGTAGAATAAAGATCATACCAAGATTGTGTTTGAGAACAATTATTGAAAAGTGCACACAACTGTAATGGTTCGGACCTCTCTAGTCCATTACTTTGTGAAAATTCAGTGGTTGAAGTGTTCTGGGTGGTCATGGTGACTTATTTCAACACTTTGAAAAATTTACAGTTTTTTAAGTTCTCCAACGACAGGTCTATGATGATAGGTCGCGACAGTGACATGCACTGATAGCTCGCGACGGTATGTCGTGATGGTAACTCGTGATGATAGCTCACCAAACGGTAGCTCACCGAACGGGGACTCGCACCGGTGTCTCACACCGGTGACTCGTCTAACGGTGAGTCATTTCCAACAGTTTTCTTTTTTTCAGTTTTCCCAATTTCACAACATTTTCTTTGACGTAAAATGAGTTTAATACCATATTTAATGGTTTTTGGAGCCATTTTGAATCATATCTATCTTCTAAAAACCTGGAGCTTCATTTGACTTCCAAACAGCGTGGTCTTGGTCAAGATCCGCCTTTAATGGATTTTAAAAATCATTTCTCCTCTGGATTTAGGATATGGACTTTCTAAAGTCGAGATCTTCTCTTCCTTGTGCGCTAACCTTTTTCTTGGTGCGAAACGCCTCGAACCTCCCCCCCCCCCCCAAGGAGTCGTGCAATTATGTTGTAGCCTTCGGACCGTGTTTTCCCTGTAGACCCGGCTGCATGTGTGCCCCCCTACTTTGGTGAAACAAGGAAGTGTTGATCATCTCTTCTTCCAAGTAGGTTTCCTTCATCCCTTTTAATTGTGTATCATGTGGGGTGGGGGTACGAATGTTTACCATGTAAAGATAGCTGGATACAAATTAAATAAAGATAATTTAATTGGTTTAAGATCAATATACAGAGGTTGGGAAAAGTGATGTACGATCTTCTTGTTATTTGTTTTTGGTTGTTGTGAATTATATGGGTTAAACGCCCCACTAAAAATCATGGTCATTGGGAGTCTTTGTATGCGCATGGGATGGTCTATGGAATGAATGATGTTTGTTTGTTTTTCAGTGAACAATTATATATGAAATTTACTAACCACATACACCAGACTAATAAATGGATGCCCCAGGATCACACCTTCAAGGATAACCCCGGAAGTTAACAAGTGAAATTAAAGAATGAATGACTTGTTAAATATGAATATGTTTGGTTTGGTTTGTGTAGTGGTACGGTTGTGAGCACTGTTATGTGTTGTGGGGTGGTTTGGAAGGTGTAATGGAATCTCAGGTTGAGAGATTGATTGATTGTGGAATGGATGGGTAGTATTGTGCAATGGGGCTACGATTGGTTTGTGTTATGATTGTGTTGCTAGGTGTGGTTATGCAACAAGGCTACCAAGAATGGTTGTGATGGGATGTGTTGTTGGGTGCGACTGTGAGTTGGGGGTTTGCTTTGGTGAGAGGATGGATTGAGTGGAATGACTTTGAAGAATGATTATGGTAGTGGTTGGCATGGGTGTTTCACCATTAATAACCTATAGAAAGTTTTCTCGTATCTCAGGATCGGTATGTTATGTCATGAATGGGTGTTAAACGGAGAGGAATTTGAAGTGGGTTAATTCACCATGGTTTTTCTTCCTCAGTGTGACCTTTGTTGTGCTACTTGTTATTCCTTGTAACTAGTAGTTGTTCGGGTAGTGATGGAATGAATAAATGAATTGTTAATAAAGAATGAGAATTGGTTAAATGAATTGGTTGGGGGTATAAATTGAGTTTGTGGATTGTTGTGTGGTTGTGCATTTAGAGGTAGTATCAAAGACGATTCTATGAGTTGGTTGTTGGTTGAAAACACATAGGTTGGGCTTGAGTGTTTGGTATCATATATGTATTACTTGTATTTTTTTTACTTGTGATTTCTATATGCACACCACCCTAGTTGAGCACTATGTGCCAAACACCCCCATTGTCACAGGGGAGGGTGCCTTTCCCAAATATCCTAGTGGGAGGATGGATGACTGGTCACCCACTCTTATCTACTCCTTCTAGGCGGTGGCAGCCCAATATTCTTCTAGAAGGTTATGGTTGTGAGGCCCAGGTGTGTGCGGGCAAGTTGCGCTTTCTCAGGTATTTTCAGAATGAGACAAGTTATGTTTTCCCAAGTGTCTTCGGGATGAGATGAGTTGTGTTTTCCTAGGTGTATTTGGGATGAGATGGGTTGTACTTTCCCAGGTGTTTTCAGGATATGAAGTGGTTTATGGCTCAGGTGTTTGCTGGAGGGATGTGGTGTGGTTTGTGAGGGCCCAGGTGTGCGTCAGTAGGATGTGATGCGGTTGTGGACCAGGTGTCTGCAGGTGGGATGTGATGTGCTTCGTTTTCCCAAGTGAAGAGACTAGATGTGAGACCCGGGTATGTGTGGGTGGGTTGTGACATGGTACTCTCAGAAGAGGTGGGAGTGTGATGACATTTGTCGTTAGGAAAGAGTGGCTAAACCAGGGGGAAGTGGTGCAGGGTACCCAAATCATCGATGTGTTTACTATATTACTTTACTTGACTTGCATTACTTTGTAAGTGTGCCTTGATGAGGTTGGGATGGCTAGTATATCTTGTTAGGTGTTGTTGGGTTCTATTATTTTCTCATAGGAGCATTAATATGCTTCCCTCACTTGTGCACGAGAAACTTTGGTTTTCCTACTGAGTATATTTGTATACTCATCCTGCATATATAAAACTGCTATTAGGTTTCCAGGAGGATTTTACGGACCGTTTTGGACCTTACTAGCTCAGATCTTGACAATTTTTGAGTCGCTGCTTTAGCTTGCTTTTGGTACTTTTGAGTTTTATTGCATTTGTAATAGTTTTATTTTAAACATGCATGTGGGGTGGATTTTGGATTTCTTTTATATATGTTTTGGATTTGTTTTGAGCTTGATACATCTTATCTCCCGATCTTGGTTTTCAAAATAAAAAGATCAATGTCTCTCATCTTGTGATAATATATATACCCTTGGTGGTAATCGCCACCCCGAGGCCTACTAGAGGCGGGACTCGAGCGTCATTAGCTCCCTTTCTTCATTGCCAGTCCAGGAGGGGTATCTTTGGAGGGAGGGGGTCATGACAACAACACTTGTCACTTAAGATAAGAGTCATTGTGCAAGTGTTTCAGGTGGGTTATTGAAAAAATGTTTTTCACAACTTGTTTAAGTGATTTTATATAGGGTAGTAATCCACCTGTAAGATCATTCTATGTTGGAAGCTTCAATTTCTCCACTAGTGTTATTGAATCAATATCTGCACAACTCTCAATCATCAAATTGGTACATAATCCAACTTAAATGTTTGAATAAATATCTGTGTCATCAACCACCAAAGTTAGCAGGTGTATGAGAGAACTATTTGAGGAAAAATAACATTGATATATCATGGTAATCGAGGAGGGATGGTGTCAAAGTGTCAGTTATCAGTTTAAAATTGACATTTTAATACAAAAAAGTGTCACTCACTGAAAAGGGAGCAAATGGGCTCGGGTTGTCTAGATAATTTAGGACAACGATTTTGATTCATTTGTGACGTGCATGAATCAGTCTCATGTCAAACCCACACACGATGCGTGTAACGACCCAAACATTTTGAATGATAATTATTTCCTCAAAATGTATGTTATATTATTTTTTACTCAACAAAACTATATCCCTTTAATAATGAAATGAGTATAATTGAAATGTGACCTTTGGATTTCAACCGTTACATGACCGTTGGTCAATTATGACTATTGGAAACAATACTCTTAATAATAATTTTAACATTGTAATTATTATTATAAATAGAAATGATAATGGTTAATTAATGAAAAGAAGAAGAGTTGATGACCTCATCCAGTAAAGTTGTGTCATACAAAACGCATTTGTCAGAACTTGAGAGGGAGGGAGTGTCTTTGGGATTCAATCTTATCCAAGACCAATCCAAGCTTCAACATGTTTAGTTTGAACAAAATCTCTTACGGAAGAAGTTCAAGTTAGTGGAGATTACCACTCAGGCGATGTTAGTCGAGTCGCCCCATGTGTTTATCATTATCGCACACTTCACCCTTAGGTCGTATGTGGGTGTTATAAGGGGTTATGTGTCTGTAATCCCTTTGTTTTAATAAAATTTTTATTTCATCATTTCCATTTTAAGAATAATTTTTCTTAAAAATTGAGATGGAATTTGATAAATTGATTTTTCAGGTAAAAATTGTACTTTTCATAGAGATAAATTATTATATTAAACTAAGATTTTATTAATGTTTATTATAATGGAATGGTATTATCAAAACACTCTTGTTTAATTACAAATGATAAAATAATTGATAAAATAATTTTATTTTTTTCAAGTGTCGAAAATTTTACTACGTATTCAAGTGTCGAAAATTTTACTATGCATTTTCTATCTGCTATTATTTTAATAAATAAGTATTTTTATAGTTAAAAGTTAAATTTGTCATATTTAGAGAATTATTATGATAAAATAAATGTCATATTTGAAATCATAACGTCAATATTAGGTTAGGATGAATTTATAAGAATTTTATAAAATACTTTAGTTTTTCATGAATAGTAAAATATAGTTTGAGTTTTTCGGTGTGTTTAATGACATCATAACTATGTCATAATGTTGTAATGACTAATATAAAATGTTGGTCGACTCTTGTGGATTAAAATAATGTAATTAGTGTCCCAAGTGGCCAATATCATGGGAAAATACCATGGACACGCCCATGGTTTTCCAAATACAACTACCGAGGTGTCCAAGGAAATTAATAAAAAAAACTTCCTCACTTTTTCTATAAATACACTCATTTCTCCATTATATTTCATTCCCAAATAATTCTCCATGAAAATATGATAGTATTACCTCCCAAGGAGTCCTCCCAAGGTGTTCTCAAGCCCTCAAGATCCCGATTTTTGAGTTTTAGGAGTCACTCTTCAAAATAAAGGAAATCTCAACTTATCTTTTCCTTTCAAGTTCTTTCTTTATGTGGTATGTCTTTCAAATATCCATACTATGTTCTTTTGTCCATTTTACTCTCTACCTTTACTATATTAAGAGTCTTTTATGAATGAGATACCCTTGTCCCATCTCTTTTTAATGTTTTTTAAAACCATGTTTTATACCCATTATGCTACTGATTTTACTTCTCAAAATCTCTCTCTTTTTCACAAGAAATTCTTTTATTTTATTTTGTGAATACCCAAACCTATTTCTTCTCCAGGGGTATTCACATAGATATCAAAATTATCTATTTTTTTCTAGTATTAACATACATGAAACCCGTGTAGGAACCGAGCATGCAGCGAAAGGCCTGAAATACGGGATTTTAAGATTTTTCACTGACGAATGACATAAACTCATCGTCATCAGTGAATCGCTGCTTGGTTTATGCCGAGGATCTCGAATGAAGATGATTAAGCACAAAATTAAAACCATAAAAACCTGGTTTATATCCAAAGTCGCACTCGACGTCTACTCGTCGTTGGCGATCGCTGCTCAAAAAATCTGAAGTCGAATTCCTCTAGATCTTCCACACGCGCTTCAAAAAAACTACAGGAACACCGATCGTCGAAATCTGAGTGTCAGCGTAGAGTTCTGATGATGCCTTCAATGCTCTAACGATCACAACATCGCCTTACTTGCGATATTTAAGATAGATATCGATCTGAGCTCTTGGATCCAAAGCCTCTCTCTCTAGAACATGGGACAGAAGAAGAGAGAGAAAGATCATAAATCATCATTGGTGGGAGGCTCTCTTCTTCTATATATAGTGTGTAATTAAGTTACCCGGAATTGCCTCTCTGGCCCCCGAATACTTAATGCACTATAAACGACATGTTATGACTACTGAACCAAGTCATAAATATTATTATCATTTTCTTGTAATATATTAAATATATTATGTGATAATAAATGAGTCATTAACTCGACTCGTCATTCCCACAAATATTAATTGAACCTTGAATATTTTAAAATTCGTTCTAATAATATTTTCTCATGTATTTACTTAAAACTTTTAAATACATTTAATAAATAAATTCAATGCTCATTATTTTTAACTTGAATAATATGAATTTATTTATCACATTGGTGATCGTATCTACTTGGAAAAATTCTGGACCCTGGTGGTGGGGCCCACTATGTCCAATATACCTATTCAACTGAATAGGGCAGATTCTTGAATATGCTATTGTGTGTGACCCTTTAGACTCTTATCTCGATAACAGTGAATATTATTCACAGACTAAGAGTGGGATCTAGCAAACCATCATAGCTCCTAAAGAGATAAGGATTGTCATGGCAGCGACAACCAACCTACGAACATGTATCGTGTAATATAATCTCTTTGTCTTTGATATCTCAAAAAGTAAGATGCATACCTATGTCATCGCTCTTTTTCTTGATTTATTATTTGTTGATCTAACTAGAAGAATTTACCTTAGACTACCATGACCATTGATTTATCAAGGTACTATCATCCTAATCAACATGTCTCGAGATATATAAATTTCTTAACTTGTAAGCGATAAATCTTTTCTTGATCATTCAACCAATGTCATGTCACCAATGATGAACCCAACACAAACTACCTTGCAACATTTTCAATATCATGGTTTTTGTCTTGTATCAAAGTACACAATCAAAGTATAATGCTAAGACCAGATGCAAAAGCAAGAATATCTCAGTAGTCTTGAATGTGAAACCTATAGTTATTTTCAAAGGAGATATATCTCGACTTGATCTTTG
The DNA here is from genome assembly GCA_963277665.1 of Viscum album. NCBI lineage: Eukaryota > Viridiplantae > Streptophyta > Magnoliopsida > Santalales > Viscaceae > Viscum > Viscum album. The sequence goes on along the minus strand of OY728153.1, from coordinate 1,256,434,500 downwards.
TCTAGAAACACCACCTGTATCCTTGTTTATGGAAATTATTGGTGAAGATGGATAAAGAAATGAAAGTATATGAATAGAGAATGTCCTCATCATTCAGGAATACATGGATGTATTTCTTGAGGAGTTACTTGGGCCTCCCCCAGAAAGAGAGATAGAGTTCTCCATTGAACTTATGTCTCGATCAAAGATGATATCAAAAATCCCATATAAAATGAAAAATGTGGAGCTAAAGGAATTAAAGAAACAACTCCAAGATCTTTTGGAGAAGGGGCTTATTCGGCCAAGTGTGTCTCCTTGGGAGAAATTGTTCTCTTTGTGAAGAAGAAGGATGGATCAATACGGTTATGAATTGATTATAGAGAACTTAATGGGATCACAGTGAAAAATAAGTACCCTCTTCCAAAAATTGATGATTTATTTGACTAGCTTTGTGGGGCTCAATTCTTCTCCAAGATTGATCTTCGATTTGGTTATCATCAATTGAGGGTAAAGAAAGAAGATATTCCAAAGACCGCCTTTAGGTCATGATATGGGCATTATGAGTTTTTTATACCCTTTTTCTTGACTGATGCTCTTGCTATATTTATGGATTTGGTGGATAGAGTCTTTAAGGACTATCTTGATAACTTTATGGTAGTTTTTATTGATGATATTCTGATATATTCCAAAAAACGTGAGGAGCATGAGGATCATCTAAGGGTTATATTGAAAACTATGAGGAAGGAGAGGTTATTTGGAAATTTCAGCAAATGTGAATTTTGGTTACAAGAAGTTTCTTTCTTGGGGCACATTGTAACCAATGAAGTAATCTTAGTTGACCCTGCAAAGACAAAGGTTGTGGAGGAGTGACCTCATCCTACAACAGTAATTGAGATTTGTAGTTTTTTTGGTTTAGCAAGATATTATGGGAGGTTTGTGAAAAACTTTTTACGAATTTCTAATCTACTAACCAAGTTAACTCGAAAGGGGGTCAAGTTCATCTGGACAAAGGTGTATGAATAAAGTTTCCAAGAGCTGATGAAGAGATTGGCTACTGCACCCACGTTAACTCTACCCTCTATCGGAGTAGGATTTATTATTTTTAGCAATGCATCTCTGAAAGGACTTGGGTGTGTCCTCATAAAAAATGACAAGGTGATTGCTTATGCATCTCGACAGTTGAAGCCACATTAGTAGAACTATCCTATGCATGACTTGGAACTGGATACGATTGTTTTTGATCTGAAGATATAGAGGCACTATCTTTATAGGGAGAAATGTGATATATACACAAACCATAAAATTTGAAGTATATTTTTACGCAAAAGGAATTGAACATGAGACAGAAGAGATGGTTGGAACTTCTTAAAGACTATGATTGTTCAATTCATTATCATCCTGAAAGAGCAAAAAAAGTCGTTGATGCATTAAGAAGTAGTAAAGACCATATTGTGCTGGCAATGACGAGGATTAAAAGAGATCCTTTGATCAAAGACCTAGTAAAACTGGAAATGGAAATCGTAAGGGAAGGGACATTATCAACCTTGTCCCAAATCATTTATTAACCATCATTACTAGAGAAGATCAAGAAATCTCAAAGAGAATATCCTTTTTTGTAGAAGAAGATAGACTGTGAAGAATGGAAAGTTTTCGGAGTTCAATATTGATCAAGAAGGTGTACTGAAATTTCATACAAGACTATGTGTTCCATCTATTCCAGAAATAAAGCTGTTGATGGATGAAGCTCGTAGCACTATTTTCTTTATACATCCTGAAATCACTAAAATGTATAGGGACCTTCATGATCATTATTGGTGAGATAACATGAAAAGGAAGATTTTCCACTACACTACAAGGTGTTTGGTGAGTCAACAAGTGAAGATAGAGCAACAACTTCCTAAAGAGATATTACAACCATTACTCATACCAGCATGGAAGTGGGATAATATCACTGTGGAATTTGTCGCTGGTCTCCCGAAAACATTCAAAGGAACCAATGTGATATGGGTTATAGTGGATCGTCTCACCAAGACTACCCATTTTATCTCTATTTGGGAAGATTTCTCTCTTGATCAACTCGCTAAGATATACGTGAAGGAAGTGGTAAGGCTACATGGAGTTACACTTTCTATCGTATCTGATCGTGATCGAGGTTCACATCAAAATTCTAGAGAAGTATTCAATATGATCTGAGTACCGAATTGAATTTCAGTACGGCCTATCATCCCCAAACTGATGGTCAATATGAAATTACTATTCAGACACTCGATAACATGCTGAAAACATGCTCAATGGAATTTAAAGATGGATGGGGTAAACATCTCTCGTTAATTGAGTTTTATACAACAACAGCTTTCATTCGAGTATTAAAATGACACCCTATAAAGTTCTATATGGAAAATCGATGTAAAACTCCTAATTGTTGGGACAAAGCTAGTGAGAGAAAACTTCTTGAGCCTGATATTGTGCCAGAGATGACAGAAAAGGTTCATGTCATCCAACAACACAAAAAGGCTTCCCAGAGTTAGTAGAATAGCTATATTGAAAGCCATTGAAGGGACTTAGAATTTGATGTTGGCAATAAAGTATTCTTTAAAATTTCACCTTGGAAGTGAGTCATGTGGTTTGGGAAAAAATTAAAGCTCATCCCCATGTACATTGGCCCCTATGAAATCCTTAATCGCATAGGAGCAGTGGTCTATCGGTTTACACTTCCTCCAAATCTAGCTCAAGTTCATGATGTTTTCCATGTATCTCTCTTGAGGAGGAACATATCTGACCCTTCACATGTACTGAATCCATAGGTGGTACAACTGGAACATGACCTCTCCTGTGAGGAGCAGCTAGTGGAGATCTTGGACCGTAAAGACAAGGTTCTACGCAACAAGACTGCTCAAATCATTAAAGTGTTGTAGAGGAACCATAAATATGAAGAAGTTGTTGCGGAATCACCGGGAGACACAACGACAGAAACGAGGAAAAATGAAAGAAAGAAAGCAAGGACACAGCGATTTACGTGGTTCAGGAATAATCCCTACATCCACGGGAGAGGCAGAATATTTCACTATTTAGGAGCACAAATTACAGAGGGTTTTTTTCCATGGTAACCCTAGCCTGAAAATGGGCTATAAAAAATGGATAAGACGATCACTGTTCGAAAAAGTGGTCCGCGTCACTACAGTGAATGGCAGTTGGATTTGTCAAAAGCGCTACAGTAAAGTTGACCCCGAAGTCCACACCACTACAGTGCCTGTCGGTGTCGGTCAGTCAGCTCCACTACAGTGGTCAGCATTGCTATAGTGGTACTCCTCCTGCGGGCCACAAGCATTCAACCCAACTGGATCGGGCAACACCAATCCATCAATATCCCACTTGTAGCCTGATCCACTGCACTGCACTGCTTCGATGCAACTGATGAAGACAACTTACTTAATCTAAGTTCTTCCTCTTCTTCACTCACCAGTGGCATGCTTTTCATTCACAGATTCATGAAATACAAACTGTTTTCTTCTTGTGCTCTCATCATGTCCTCCATTATTCTGCCTCTCATCCTTCGTTCATCAATGGAGACCAACAGAGGCACAGCAGTGCCTCAACTTCTGTATCACCATAGGCTTATGTCTGCCGGATTGTTGGTTCAACATATCTTCTGCAAAGTCAGCAACCCATCTTGTATCAAACCTCTGATGAAATGGTACTTCAACTGAATATGCTTCGTCCGGGCATGAAACACTGGGTTCTTGGTAAGATGTATAGAACTCTGACTGTCACAGTGCAATACATTCTCCTCTCGCTTTCTTCCCAATTCATCCATGAACTTCTTCATCCAAACCATCTATTTCTCAGCTTCTGTTACAGCAATGTATTCTGCCTATGTGGTGAATAAATCCACCACCTTCTGCAATTGTGATATCCAACTTACCACAGTTCCTCCACAGGTAAAGAAATAACCTATGGTAATCCTCCTGCTGTCAACATCGCCTCCAAGGTCAGCATCCACATACCCCTAAAATGAATTTCATTTCCCAAAGCACAGAGATACCTCCTTGCTTCCCTTCAAATACCTTAGTATCCACTTCACAACTTCCCAATGTTGATTTTCAGGGTTATCCGTATACCCGCTCACAACTCCCACTGCATGAGGGATGTCAGGTCGAGTACAGACCATGGAATACATCAGACTTCCAACAACTGATGCGTATGGAAATTTTGTCATGTACTCCACCTCTTCTACCATCTTCGATGACTGGTCCTTTGATAGTTTGAAGTGGCTCGCCAGAGGAATAGAGATTGTCTTTGCTTTCAGAATGCTGAATCTTCTCAGAACCTTCCCAATGTAATCAGTATGTGATAACATTAATGTTCCAACTGTGCGGTCTCTCTTGATCTTCATTCCCAGAATCTTGCCAGCTTCTCCAAGATCCTTCATTTCAAACTCCTCAACCAACTGCCCTTTCAGATCATTAATCATCTGCATACATGATCCTGCAATGAGCATGTCATCCACATACAGAAGCAATATAATGTATTCATCACCGAAAGACTTGATGTAGAAACATTGATCCATGCCACATCTTTTATATTCATTTTTAGACATAAATGAATCAAACTTCTTATTCCACTGCCTGGGTGTCTGCTTCAATCCATATAAGCTCTTCTGGAGTTTGCACACCAGGTCTTCCTTTCCAGACACTACATATCCCTCTGGCTGCTGCATGTAGATTTCCTCCTCCAGATCTCCATGAAGGAAAGCAGTCTTGACATCAAGCTACTCAAGATGCAAGTCTTCTGACACCACAATGCTGAGAACCACCCGGATAGTGGTAAGCTTCACTACAGGTGAGAAGATTTCAGTGAAATATACTCCCTCCTTCTGTTGAAAACCTTTCACCACCATCATTGCCTTGAACCTCCTCTTTCCATCATGTTCTTCCTTGACCCAGTAGACCCACTTATTCTGCAATGCTTTCTTTCCTCTTGGCAGAGGTGTCAGTTCCCAAGTGTTGTTCTCATGAAATGAGGAAATCTCCTCCTTCATAGCCAGCTCCCACTTGCTCGACTCCTTCAACTGCATTGCTTCTTCAAAGAATTTTGGTTCTCCACCGTCAGTAAATAATAAATAGTGCAATGATGGTGAATACCTCTGTACAGGCCTTCTCACCCTTGATGATCTCCTCAACTCTACTGGAGTAGTACGTTCCACAAGTTCTGATCTCTCAAGCTCAGACACACTTTCAAGCTCCACTAGCTCTTTTCACTCTGATTCAATGTTCCCATTTTCATCTTTAGCTTCATGAAGACCTTTGTACATGACACCTTCATTGAATACCACATTTTGACTCCTGATGACCATATTCCTGTGATCATCCCAAAACTGGTAACCAAACTCATCAGCACCATAGCCAATAAAGAAACATGGCTTGGACTTAGCATCAAGATTGTACCTTGAGTTAGCATCAATGTGTACATAAGCTAAACTGCCAAAGAATCTTAAATGTTAGGGTTTTACCTCCTTACCAGACTGGAGCTCCTCGGGTAGGCGTTCTCCCATTGGCACAGATGGACTTCTATTGATCAGATACGCTGCCATGTTCACTGCATCAGCCCATAAGGTTTTGGGCAACCCTGAGTGCAGCCTCATGCTCCTGGAACATTCATTTAGTGTCCGATTCATTCTCTCTGCCACACCATTCTGTTGTGGTGTTCCTGGGATTGTCTTCTCCCACCGAATTCAATTTTCAGAACAAAATTCTATGAACTCATGACTGTCATACACTACAAAATAAACAGTGTTTAGCGGCGGTTTTGTGGCGGCGGTTCACAAAACCGCCGCTAAACGTTTTCCGAAATACGTTTCGCGGCGGTTTTTAATAAACCGCCGCTAAACCTTTGTTTTTTTTTAAAACCCCGACCCTTCCCTACCCCGACCCCCGTTTCCCCCGACCCCGCGTGCTGCAACCCTCGCCCGCAGCCCCCCGCGACCCCCCGGTGATCCTGCGACCTCCTCCGGCGACCCCGCGACCTCCTCTGGCGACCCCGCGACCTCCTCCGGCGGTGCTTGCGACCGGCAACCCGCGACCCCCTTCTCCCGACGACCTTTCTCACTTCGACCTCGGCCCCAAAGTGAGTTTTCTCTATTATCACATCCATCTTGATGATTTGTTTCTAATTGAATCTGAGATTCATTATATGGGTCTCTTGGTTAATGGATTTATTTTAGTTTTTGATCCTATTGGTATTTATTTCATTCATTTTTAAAAAAATTATGTGTTTTAGGTAGTAGGCTTTAAAGATATCTTTTATTTTATAATCCATACTTGCTATATCATTTTTTTGGATTATATAAGTTGATTAATAGATTGATTTATGATTCTTATAATGGTTTGTTTTTTGAATTATTTGATTAAATGATTTATTAATTTGGAATTGATTTTGAAAATGGATTTTGAATCATGTTTTATTTGAAATTAAGTAGTTTGATTATTGATGTGTGATGTTCCCTCCAAATAGTTTGAATTTTTAATTTAAATCCTACATGTATGGGTCATTTGTAAAATTGAAATCCTTTATGTGTGGGAAAATTAATAAATGAAATCCTTCCAATATGGGCTACGATAGATGGGATCATGTGGTACTTAGTAAGGGATATAATAAGAAAATAATTCTAGGATGAATTGTGGCTACCTATCAATGATTTACACTAAAAATATAACTAAATATTGTTTCCATAGTGGATTCACTTATCAGGGTGATTACCTCATTTAAGGGAACATATTTTAGGGATATGTATGTAAATAGTCATTTGACCATAGATTTAAAAGGATCTTAGATAACTTATACCTAATATACCATAGGAGTATTTTCTATTGTTTTCCTTTTCAAAGAGGTTATTTATAAATACATTATGAAATGGTTTAATCACATTTATTTTAAATGGAATATGATGTATCAATTTGATTATTCTTTTTAATATATTCTAAAAGGGTGAATTACCATTTTTTTAATATATATATATATATATATTTTATTATTTTATTTTCCCTTAATAAGAATAATTGTTTTATTTTTCTAATGTCACCTTATGAAAAACATGGTGTAATATTTCTAATATTCATTTTCTCACACCATACACTGACCATTGGGTGTTTTCAGGTCCTTTTTTATATAATGTATGTAACGGAAAGGTTCCTCATAGAAGTCATGGGTATCCATGTTAGTAGGGTGTGTGATATTTATGGTTACATGGTGTAATTTTTTTCATCATATCACATGGATAAGGGTTGGGATCTTAAAACCTCCTCACCTTATAACATATCATCACATATCCAAACTTCCCAAGCATCACAGCACCCCTAAGGCCAATTTTAGTTCCACGGACCCACCTATAAACTTCCATCTTCTAATATACTCTTTGAACTCAACCATGTTATAACAACACTCGGACTAAGAAAAAGGTCCTACCTGAAAACATTTTCCCCAACCATGAACCACAATTAAAACCCAATTATCTTTGAGGACGCATCCACCTCAACTATTTATTATCAACATCAAATGAAAATTAAAGGTTTAGGTAATGTTACTATACCACCGCATAAGAGGATATCGATAAGGCACTACACTACCATGTGGAGAGCCAATCGGAACACCTTTGTTCCAATCCTCTCCACAACTCATGGCCCAAAATTCTTAGCACCACCTCACCTAGTTACCAAAATTATAATGGTGACACAAACTCATTGTCGCTGAAGGGATACATAGATTCCAACCACATTCTCTGACCTACATCAATCCAGAACTCAAGGCCCAACAGCCTCACTCCACTTCAAACATCCAAAGCACAACCCAAGCATAACCTTCATCTCAAGGTATTCAACCATCCAAAACCTGATCCAACACCCATCACCAAAACTAATACACTAATATGGTTCCTACCTGAGACCATCCAACTTGAAACTCTAGCCACACCATTAATCGATTACTTTCCTTCCATGGTTCTCAACACCATATTACTTACTTCGTCACCACAATTTTCTAGTTTTGAGAACTTCACTCATCATAAAAGAGGTCAACAGAACCTCAACTCAACCTTCAAAACTTCCCTAACATGTTTTCCAACTCACAACATCCATGAAAACTCCACCCAATTCTAGCATTCATTATTTTTGCCAAAACTACCCAGATTTGTCACACTTTCACCATCCATATCTCAACCAAGGACTACTTGGTTCTTCTTCAAAACTCATTCACATTACTAGGATAAACTTATCATTTCAACATTAACTTGAGGTGCCTCGCAGCCCACCACATCCATTCCCTTTCTATCCAACTATGTCTTTCCATTCCTGCTAACTCACTCCGTTGGTTCCCAACTTCCCCTATTAGCATGTCGCCCCTCTACCCAAACACGAAGCCTTCTCACTTAAGGTATACCTCCATCACCTACACGCACCATATCCAAGTTCCACTTGGCCTTCCCTAAGAACCCCCAAACATGTCCCTTATAGGTTTCTATTTGGAACCTTGATTCCTCCACATCCACTCTACAGTTTTCTCCACATTTCCATGACTAACATAATTCTCTCCACCTTAGGAGGGTCATTATCACTAATTTATTCAAGAAATTCAAACACCATGTCTCATGCTTCCATCACAAGATGAACCCCAAAACTTAAATGTGGCCATTTAGATTTCCCTAGAACAATAAAACAAACATTACCCATTGTGAAAATGGTTTCATTGAATGTAGTTAACTTGATTTAAAATGCATTATGATCAGTTTCGATCACACATCAATGGGGTGTTGTTTGAGGCAACATAAATGTGTGATCGATGGTGTTATGATAAGTGTGTATCCCGATATTCTTATTGCTCCTCAATGAGGTGTTGACGCTGTCTCCTATGGACCAGACTTGTTCAGTTGGTCTGAAATGGTAAATGTGGTCAATGAATCATCTTTATTATATTATGCATACTTTATGGTCAATGGTTCATCTTTATTATATTATGTTTCTGTAATCTTACACTATCGTATATTTTGTATAGGCACATTGTGATATACATGGATAAAAGCCGGATCACATTACCGAGGAACACACCTCAATATGTTAAGGGTTTGAATGGGTTTTTAGATTTTGCAATTTCTAATCGATCCGTTGAAGGGAGAATAAGATGTCCATGTCCTAAATGTAAATTTAGAACATGGTTGAAGAGAGATGAAGTTTATGAACATTTAATACTGAAGCAATTCCCTGAGCAATATTTGTGTTGGATTTGGCATGGAGAATCAAACAATACAGAAAGATTGAGGACTGATGTTAATCCATAGAATGAGGTCTCAAGTTCTTCGACAATGGAAAATGAAATGCAAAACCTCATAAATGATGCATTCGGCACTGCAAGACACCACTATGAGCATCAAAACATATCAGAACAACCAGAAGAGGGTGCTACAAATTGCAACGTGACAAGTGATGTTTCTGAGACTGTAACACAAGAAGATCAATATTGTAACATATCATTGGATCCTCTTGATTCTGTGGAGCCAAATGTAAGGGAAAACTTCAGTGAGGAAAATGCATTTCATGATTTAGTTGACGATGGAAATCAAGAGTTGTATAGTGGGTGTTTGAAATATTCAAAGCTTTCATTTCTACTGAAGTTGTACCATATCAAATGTCTATGTGGAATTACAAATAAGGCAATGTCCATGTTATTGGAATTGATTCGTGATGCATTTCCTGAAGCAAAAATCCCAGAATCGTTTTATGATATGAAAAAAGTTGTTAACAAGCTTGGTCTGAATTATACAAAAATACATGTGTGTCCCAATGATTGTATGCTTTACTGGGGAGAGGATTCAAGTAGACAGAATTGTAAGAAATGTTCTTCTTCTAGATGGCAGTCAAAGGGTGATGTTGGAAGTATGACTGAACATAATTTCATAGAGAATAAGAAAAGGAACACACCTGCAAAAGTTTTGCGTTACTTTCCTTTGAAGCCTCGATTGCAAAGATTATTCATGTCATCAAAAATCGTCGAACACATGAAGTGGCATGCTGTAGATAATAACAATGATGGGTTAATGAGACATCCACGAGATTCTCAATCGTGGAAGACATTTGATTCATTACATCCAGATTTCTCAGCTGATCCTAGGAATGTTCGATTGGGATCGGCTGCCGATGGATTCAACCCATTTGGGACTTTGAGTACGAGTTATAGCATTTGGGAAGGAGCATCCTGGTAGAGTGCGCGGGATGGGTTTGGGACCCGTACCATCTGAGGTCTTTCGCATGTCATCAGGGATTTCGGCCTCATCTACTCCTGGTTATAGTCATTTCATACCTGAAGATGCTCAGAGAGAGATGTCTGCTCTACAAAACACAGTTCACCGGCAGGGGGATCAGATATTTGCTTTGCAGAAAGAGTTGCTTGAAATACGTCAGCATATGAGCAGATATGCCCCCGGTGGTAGTGCATCGGGTAGTGGTGAGCAGGTAAATCACAAAAAAATCAAAATCATTTAGTTTTCAAACTTTTATTGGTTTTAATTTTTATTATAAATATGCAACAATATTTAATTTTCAATATAATGTTCTTACAGGTGGCAGCAGGTGGTGGAGATAAAGGTGGAGAGGGTGACGATGCAGCATCAGATGATGAGTAGTAGTATTGTTGATGTGTTGAACAAGTATGATAACAGTTGATTTGTATATGTAACATTTATGGCACATAGTTTCCACCAAACATTTCCATGTCCTAACATTTTCTTGATTTCTCATGTTTCCTTCTATGCATTTTATTTATTGTGTTCTGGATTCCTCATGTGTTGACAAAAAGATTCTTAATGCAATATGCATGTGATGATACCACATCCAATGAGAATACCATATATGTAACCCATATTCATACCCCTATTGGATCCATATCCAATATGTATCACACTAAAAGACCAATCCCATGACCATAAATGGCTAAGGCATGAAAGGTTAATGATAAAAGGCTCTGTCATGGCCTTAAAATTTTTACACCACTCCAATGGGTCCAGGAATACCAATTTGTTTTTAGTTTAGGCATGGTGGATGTCATTGGATTCGGTGGATGTTGGTTGGAAATTGGTGGTAATACCTTCCTTCTTCTTGGTTAGTTTCCTCTTATTATTCTCTTGGGGATTCAATACAATGATTCCTTTTTGGTCTAGGGTCTGAGTTGGTTTACATTTTGATGATCTTTTGACACAGTGTAGGTTTATTTGTGGGTTTTTCATGCATTTGTGGTTTATGGTCATTTCTTCTTCACCCTATGGTGTGCTGCGAGTCGAAAAATATTCTTTAAGGTAGGGAATCAGTTATTTCTCTTTATTGTGTATCATGCATGGGGGGTTACTCTTGTTCATCTATGGGTTCTAGTTGTGCTGGCTTAATCAAAGATAAATAATTGGCTAATTGAAACTGAATGGGGAAAATAGGAATGATTCACATGTTTTTACAGCTTTGATATTATTATGATATGATGGATTGTATGGTATTGATACCTTGGTTAAAATTATGGTCATTGGGGGATTTTCTTTCACTGGATGATATGTGTTGTGACTGTTGTGTCTATTGTTATTGTTGTGATATCACCCTAAAAGGGAAATTAACCAACCACTTATATTTTTCTAATGAAATGGATACTCTATGATTATGGATTGTGTTACAACACTCCTAAAATAAAGTATCATGTGATAAAATACCCATTGATAAATCTATAAAATGATCCTTGATGTGTTGTGATGCATGTACATGATTATGGGATGATGATGTGTGGATGTGATATTATGTGGGGCTGATGGGTGAGATGTGGCTGTGGTTTTGGAAAATTTAGGGCAGTGGTGGAGCAGATCCAACATATTTTTTTTTCCAGTTCAACATTTAGCGGCGGTTTTAACCACCGCTAATGCCATACCTGTGAGCATTTAGCGGCGGTTAAAACCGCCGCTAAATATATTATGTTGATATTTAGCGGCGGTTTTCACCGCCGCAGAATAAGCGCATCAAACGCCTGAATTTAGCGGCGGTTAAAACCGCCGCGAATAAAAAATGTCAGATACCCATATAACCGCCGCTAAATGACGGATCTACGACACATTTCTAAAACCGCTGCGGAATCGAAAAAACCGCCGCTAATAGATTGCCGACGCCAAACTTAGCGGCGGTTTTTGTGAACCGCCGCCACACAATATAGCGGCGGTTTAAACCGTCGCTAGGACCGGCTTTTGTTGTAGTGATACTCTCTACCGTTGTCAGACCTCAAACATTTCATCTTTGCTCCCAACTCATTCTCCACCATGACTTTCCACTTCTGAAACATCTTAAAGACATCAGATTTATTCTTCAGAAAGTAAACCCATACCTTCCTTGTCGAGTCATCGATGAATGTCACATAATATTGTGACACTCCGAGGGATGGTACTGTTGCAGGCCCCCAAACATCTGTATGCACCAGGTCCAACTTTCCAGCCTTCGGTGTTCTGCCTCCTTTTTCAAAGGACACCTTCTTCTGGTTTCCAAAGATGCAATCTTCACATAATCCTACTTCCACCAACTTCAGCTCTGGTAGCAACCCTTTTGTTGCCAGCACCTTCATCCCCTTTTCACTCATGTGGCTGAGTCTGTAGTGCCACAGTTGAGAACCTCCGACAACTTCCAGTGATGCAGTCATGTCCATGCAAGTTTCTGTCATGTTGTACAGGGTGTCATTCTTTGCTCCCCGAGCTATGACCATAGCTCCTTTGGTGATCTTCCATGCACCACCAGTGAACATGGTACTCAACCCTGCATCATCAAGTCATCCCACAGAAATGAGATTTCTTATTAAACCAGGGATGTACCTCACGTTTTCCAGAACCAGCAAGCTCCCATTGTTGGTCTTGATCCGTGCATCTCCTTTACCCACAATCTGCAAGGGCTCGTCATCAGCAAGATGCACCTTGCCAAAATTTCCAGAAACAAAATTTTTCAGGAAACCCTTCTCTGATGTAGAATGGAAAGACGCCCCAGAGTCTAAAATCCAAGACTCCATCAGGATATCCACGCTCAGCAGCAACACGTCATCAGTTCCTTCAGCTACAGTGTTTTCTCCACTGGTTTCAGGTCCCTTCTGGTTATCTCTGCACTCCTTCTTGACATGTCCTTTCTTCCCGCATGTCCAGCAAGTAGGACCAGACCCCTTTGTCTTGTCTCTGCTCTTTCCTCTTGACTTTGATCGCCCTCTGTGATTTTCCCACTATGGGTACCTTCCTCTTCCTTCAACGTTCAAAGCAGAACCAGAGAATCTGTCTGATTCTCTTCTTCGAACATCCTCACTAAGGATTAGGTCTCGTATATCTTTTAGAGCCATCTTCGTATTCCCCGAAGTGCTGCTCACAGCTGTTACAGTTTCTTCCCAACTCTCTGGTAATGAAGATAGTAAAACCAGAGCACATACCTCATCACCAAGATCAATGTCCACTGATAACAACTGACTTATGATGGTATTGAATTCGTTCATATGATCTACAACAGGTCTCCCTTCAACCATTTTCAGGTTGAACAATCGTCGTATCAAATGCACCTTGTTTTCTGCAGAAGGATTCTCGTACATATTTGTGAGGGCTTTCATCAGGTCCACCATCATCTTCTCCTATCTGATGTTGAACGCCACGTTTTTTTCCAACGTCAGGCACACAACACCCAGAACCTGTCGGTCCAGTAGCTCCCACTCCGACTTCTCCATGTCCGCTAGCTTCACACCCAGAAGTGGCAAGTGCATCTTTTTCTGATAAAGATAATCCTCGATCTGCATCCTCCAAAAACTGAAATCAGTTCCATCGAAGCGATCGATCTTCACTTTGCCTTCATCCAAAGCCATCTTTGGAGAATTCCGAACCTCCACTAATACCAGTTGTTGCGGAATCGTCGGGATACACAACGACAGAAACGAGGAAAAACGAAAGAAAAAAAGAAAGGACACATCGATTTACGTGGTTCTGGAATAATCCCTACATCCACGGGAGAGGCAGAATATTTCACTATTCGGGAGCACAAATTACAGAGGGTTTTTTTCTGTGGTAAACCAAGCGAGAAGTACCCACACCTTTTCTCTTCTAAGTGCACAAGTTGAAATTTCAGGGGCGAAATTTTGTAAGAAGGGAAGAATGTAACAACCTGAACTTTTTGAATGAAAATTATTTCCTCAAAATGTGTGTTATATTATTTTATACTCAACAAAACTATATCCCTTTAATAATGAAGTAAGTTTAATTGAAATGTGACCTTTGAGTTTTGACCGTTATATGATCATTGGTCAATATGACCATTGAAAACAATACTCTTAATAATAATTTTAACATTATAATTAGTATTATAAATAGAAATGATAATATTTAATTAATGCAAAAAGAATGGTCGATGACCTCATCAAGTAGAGTCGTGTTGTACGAAGCTCATTTGTCAAAACATGGGAGGGAGGGAGTGTCTTTAGACTTCGATCTTGCCCAAGCCCAAGACAAGCTTCAACATGTTAAACTTGAACAAAATCATCTATAGAATAAGTTCAAGTTAGTGGAGATTACCACTCAGACGATGTTAGTCGAGTCGCCCCATGAGTTTATCACTATCGCACACATCACTCTTAAGTCATATGCGGGTGTTATAAAGGGTTATGTGACGAGACCCTAATTACTTAAAATGCAATCCCTTTGTTTTAATAAAATTTTTATTCCATAATTTCCATTTTATGAATAGTTTTTCTTAAAAATTGAGATGGAATTTGATAAATTGAATTTTTGGGTAAAAATCGAACTTTTCAGAGATAAATTATTATATTAAAATAATGTTTTATTAATGCTTATTATAATGAAATAGTATTATCAACACACTATTATTTAATTAAAAATGATAAAATAATTTTATTTTTTTCAAGTGTCGAAAATTTTACTATGCATTCAACTGTCAAAAAATGTACTATGCATTTTACTATGCATTTTCTATCCGCTGTTATTTTTAATAAAGAAATATTTTTACAATGAAAAGTTAAATTTCTCATATTTAGAGAATTATTATGATAAAATAAATGTCATTTTTAAAATCATAACGTTAAAATTAGGTTAGGGTGAATTTATGAGAATTTTATAAAATACTTTAGTTTTTCGTGAATAGTACAAATACAGTTTGAGTTTTTCAGTATGTTTAATAACATCATAACTATGTCATGATGATGTAACGAGTAATATAAAATGTTGGTCGACTCTTGGGGATTAAAATAATATAATAGGAGTCTCAAGTGGCCAATACCATGGGCAAACCCATGGTTTTTCAAATACCACTACTGAGGTGTCCAAGGAAATTAATAAAAAACTCCCTCATTTTTTCTATAAATACCCACCCATTTCTCCATTAGATTTCATTCACAATTCATTCTCCACGAAACTCTGATAGTATTACTTTACAAGAATTCCTCCCAATGTGTCTTCAAGCCCTCAAGGTCCCGATCTTCGAGTTTTAGGAGTCACTCTTCAAGGTAAATGAAATATCAAATTCCCTTTTCCTTTCATGTTTCCTCTTTATGTGGTATGTCTTTCAAATATTCATACTATGTTTTTTCCATTTTACCATCTCTCTCTTTATTGTATTAATAGTCTTTTATAAATGGTATACACTTGTCCCCTCTATTTTCAATGTTTTCTAAAACCACATTTTACACTCTGTTATACTGCCGATTTTACTTCTCAAAATTTCTCTTTTCCACAAAAAAAAAATCTTTTATTTTCTTTTTTAAATACTCAAACCTCTTTATTCTCCAAGGGTATTCACATAAATATCAAAATGGTCTATTTTATTCTGGGATTAACATACATGAAACTCTTCTTCCATTTTCGTAGGTTTAAAATGAAAAGAGGAACTTGTTTTTAAGCACTTTCTAAAATACCGTGATTTCGATATAAAACTTGTTTCTTTTATTCTCCACTAGTTATTTATGAAATGTTTTATTACGATCTATTTCACTCGCATTAATTAAGACATATGAAGGGTGTTCCCTAATATCACTCCAATGCATTGGTTAAATAATTTAATCACTAAATATGACATGTTTTACGATACCTTGGTGAATTGGTAATTTTTATGACACCTCAGTGATAAAAATTGGTGATATGATTATAAATAACTCAATTAAATGTTGTAGCCACACTTCCAAGTTATGATTCATGTTCTTATTATTATGATATGTCACTTGCTCATGCCTTTATGATATTCCTTAAGTTCTTATTGATATTCCTTAAGATCACAAGTAAATTGTTTCTCTTATTTTCCCTTAATGGGCCTTATGCACACCTTTTCCTTTGATGTATGTCCACAGGTTATGAGATGCAATAAATGTACTTAAGATGAACCTTGAAGAACCCTTTCAATTGGAATAAAATAATGTTATAAGTTTTCATGAATTATGTACCTTTTTTCCAAGACACTAAACATTAAAAGATCGTCTATTTGTAAAATGTAATCAAAAGTTATGTAATAAAAAGGTGGGATGTCATAATGAAACTTGCATGACTCAAAGTGTGTGTTTCCAGTTTAAAATGGAATTTTAGTAAAAAAACACAAGTGACGTACTCAAAACTAAGGAAATACATTTAGATTATTTTGATACTTTAGGACAATGATTCATAAATCATTTGAGACATGTCGCAATCAGCTGCACCTCAATCTAACGCACGGTGTGACCGATATGACTCCAAATGCATCTTTTTATTCAAAATTGATATTAATTTTAGTGAAGAAAAAAAACAACTGACAAACTCAAAACCAAGAAAACACATTTGGGTGGTTTTGTTACTTTAGGAAAAAGATCCATAAGTCATTTGTAACGTGTAGGAATCAGTCGCACCTCAATCCAATACATGATGTGTCCGGTATGACTCTAAGTGTTTGTTATCAATTTAAAATTGACATTTTAATACAAAAAAGTATCATTCACTGAAAACTGACCAAATGCGCTCAGATTATCTTGGTAATTTAGGACAATGATTCATAATTTATTTATGATGTGTATGAACCAGTCACATATCAAACTCAGATACAATGCGACATGTATGACTCAAAGTTCGTGTTTCTAGTCTAAAATGACATTTCAATAAAAAACACAAGTGGCGTACTCAAAACTGAGAAAACGCATTCAGATTGTTTTGATAATTTAGAACAATGATTCATAAGTCATTTGAGACGTTTTAGAATCAGTCACACCTCAATCCAATACACAGTGTGACCGATATGACTCCAAGTGTCTTTTTTTCAAAATTGACATTAATTTTAGTGAAAAAAACAACTGGCATACTCAAAACCAAGAAAACGCGTTCGAATTATTTTGGTACTTGGAGACAATGATCCATAAATCATTTGTGATGTGTAGGAATTGGTTGCACCTCAATTTGATACACGATGTGTCTGGTATGACTCAAAGTGTTTGTTATCAGTTTCCTAAATGCCTGAATGCTTTATATTTTTATCAATTTTTGATAATCCTCTTTTAAAGGTTGAGGGGTAACGTTTTACATAGTTCATCGACCCATAGTCACTAAGCCTTAATAAATGGTCATTTCAGGCTCAAGGACCAAACGCCCAATAGCAATCCCCACCCAGCTGATACAAATTTTTTTCTCCAAAGTAACCGACCTACAAAACACTCAGTAAGAAATCCCAATGCATGACTGAAAACCAATCAAACATGCTCGGATTGACTTGATAATTTAGAACAACAATTCATAATTCATTTTTGACGTGTATGAATCAGTCTCATATCAAACTCACACATGATGCGACTCGTGTGTGTTTCCAATTTAAAATGAATTTTTAGTAAAAAAAAACACAAATGGCGTACTCAAAACCGAGGAAACACATTCAGATTATTTTGGTATTTTTGGAAAATGATTCATGAGTCATTTAAGAGGTGTTGGAATAAGCCGCACCTCAATATAATGAACGGTGTGACTGATATGACTCCAAGTGCATCTTTTTATTCAAAATTGACATTAATTTTAATGAAAAAAACAATTGACATACTCAAAATTGAGCAAACGCATTCTGATTGTTTTAGTACTTTAGGACAAGAATCCATAAATAATTTGTGACGTGTAGGAATTAGTCACACCTCAATCTGATACACGATGTGTCCGACATGACTCAAAGCAACCGTTGTCAGTTTAAAATTGACATTTTAATACAAAAAAATGTCACTCATTAAAAATCAAGAAAACACGTTCAAATTGTCTTTAAAATTTAGGACAATGATTCATAATTCATTTGTGAAGTGTATGAATCAGTCTCATGTAAAACCCACATACGATGCCCCACTTGTATGACTCAAAGTGTCTTTTTTTAGTTTAAAATAACATTATAGTAAAAAAACATAAGTGGCGTACTCAAAACCAAGGAAACGCATTCATATTGTTTTGATACTTTAGAACAACAATCCATAAATCATTTTGGACGTGTAGAAATTAGTCGCACTTTAATCTGACTCACAATGTGACCATTATGACTCCAAGTGCATCTTTTTATTCAAAATTAACATTAATTTTAATAAAAAAAACAACTGACATACTCAAAACTGAGGAAACACATTCAGATTGTTTTAGTACTCTGAAAATGATCTATAAGTCATTTGTGATGTGTAGGAATCAGTCACACCTCAATATGACTCACGGTGTGACTGGTATGACTCCAAATGCACATTTTTATTCAAAATTGACATTAATTTTAGTAAAAAAACAACTGACACACTCTATAATAGTGTTTTTTTCTTGTATTTGTGTTAGAAATTTTATTTTATTTAAATTCTGTATTTGTATATGCTTTTGCTAATTTATGTTGTTGTTTCTGGTGATGCAGTGTGTTGTTACAACACATTGCATGCCCTGTTTCTAGTGTTGCAGTGTGTTGTAGCATCACACTGCAGTATTCCCCTTTATTAACACTGCTAAATACGATGATAAAGAAACCCACTATTAACGCTTTTAAAAACGCTGATAAAGATACTCTTTATCAATGCTTTTAGAAGCACCGATAAAATGTCTCTTTAACAGTGCTAAATAAATGTGCTGATAAATGGTGACTTTTATCAACGCTTCTAAAAGAGCTGATAAAAGTCTTGGCCTTTTAACCACACTGTGGTGGTCATCATTTTTTTAGCGTTGTTAAAGACTTCTTTTTTAGTAGTGGCACGACTGAAGCAGAGTATATAGCAGCGAATCAACCTACTACACAAATGATGTGGATGAAATCTCAGCTCGAGGACATGCGAGTGAAGGTGGACTTTCCACTAGCGATAGAGTGTGACAATCAAAGTGCAATCAACCCGTCAAAAATTCCATAATTGATAGATCATGATTGTGTTCAAGTCAAATGGTAGATGGGGGTGAGGGATGTCCCCTTGAGCTGACCACTGATACTACACAGTTTTGGCTTGGTTTCAGAGACAAATTTTCTGTGAGAAATTAAGGGAGTGTTGCTGCATCAAATGGAGGTGTGTAAGAATCATTGTTGTAACATCCCCCATCCAGAGACCACTGATCAGTGTCGTGGTTGGAATCGCTACATTACCTCATGCGCGTCTCCTCGCATCAGAGGTTGCCGACTAGCAGCGAGGGTCTATAAAGATACCGTGAGAAGACTGTACTCTCTCATCTGAGTAGCAATAGCAGAAGTAGCATTCAACGCTGTAGAATGATAAAAGGGATAGGCTCGAATCCCCAATGTACTCTCTAAAAAAGGCATTGAGGTTCTTTTATAATGAATAATAAAGACTACGCAGGACCAAAAGTTCGATGTGGGATGCAGACTCCAACACTCCCCCTCAAGCTAGGTGTACCTAGCTTGGACACATAAAGAAAAGAGATCAAAGCAACGACAATACAAAGAAAACAAGAAATGCTACAAACACTCCCCCTCAAACTGGACATACACAGCTTGATGATAAGACAAGACAAAACATAATAAAACAAAGATAAATCGTCATGGTTGTTGCTCCCCCTCACGAAGATGGATGATGCTGCTGAAAAAGATTTGTCAAGCCGCTCAAGCGGTGTCGGTCGACGAAGCGTCGGGAAAGCCGCACTAGCGATGTCGGTCGACTGAGCGCCGGGAAATCCGCATAGGCGGACCGATCTTCAGATTAGCCGGGAATACCCCATGGGCGGGCCGGTCATCAGAGTCGCCGGGAAAACCGCACAGGCAAGCCGGTTGATGAGGCGTTGGGAGAACCGCGGAGGACCCAGATGTCCAGAGGTGGCTATTCTGCAGGAGGAGGTCGGTGTGGAGGTAGAGCCGCCGTATGAGGCAGACGTGGAGGGAGCAGATTTGCAGAGGTGGTGCACAGGGAGGTGAAATCACAGCGGGATCTAGCGGTGCTGCAAGAGCCGAGGTGCACAGGGAAGCAGTGTAGCGGATGTGCGCGCGGACTGGATCTGGCCAGATTCGGTCGGGTCTGGAAGGGTTGCCATGCGGGGCTCACCTGAACAGGAGCCCAGGCGGATGGGATGGCATGTCGTTGTACGCAGCAGGAGGGGTGAGTGGCCCAAAGAGGGAAGCCGATAGAGGGTCGTCGCATGCTGAAGGGTCGGGAAGCCGCGTTGGGATCTGGCATCCGAACGGGGAGGCGCGTGCTGGAGGTTCGTCGCACGTTGGAGGACTAGTTGTTAGAGGACCACCGCATCAAACTGGACGAAGGTGTCGTCGAGATCAAGACATCTGGATCGGGCGGGAAGGAGGAGCTGCTGGGATTGAGCGTTTGGCCGTCATTCGTCGTGTGCAGCAGGAGAACCAACGTGAGGGAGGCCGATGGGAACGACCGTTATGATAGGAACCGACGGGAGGGAAGTTGATAGGTGAACCTGGAGGGCAGCGTCGAGATCGGATGGAGGGAGGACCACCAAGACACGACGAGGACTAGGAGGCGTGATAGGAGGCGCGACAGGAGTCACGACCTAAGGCGGGGTCGTTGCGCACAATGGTTAGGGGACGCCGGGGAAGGAGGCGTCGTGAGGGAGGGATCCGCCGGACAAAACCGAGAGGCCAGACAGAACTGGGAAGCCGAACAGAACTAGGAGACCATGTAAAGACCGGGAAATTTCAAGTAAAATTTTTTCTTAATTTTCTTTGGAATTTTACAAGAACGCAGTTTCTGACGGCGCCTGATTCCGAGGCCCGGTGTGCCCGGAATTAATTTCCAAAGTTAGGCTCGGGTACGTTCAGTGAACGAACGAGCGGGATTTTCAAACTTTTGAACCAGTGCTCGGAATCGAATTACGAGGGCACCGATGAAACCGCAGTGCCGGTAATTGCTTAGAAACACCTTTTTCGGAGTTGCGTTTTCACGAGAGAGGTTGATAAAAATTGTGGAAGATAGACTAAAAATTTAACTACAATTTTTATTTTTCTCTAAGTGGATTTAAGCTTTGGGTGGAAGTTGGGTAACTACCCAACTTCCCATGGAAGGTTATGAGAGTGGTGGGGCCCACACGAACCCCACCCCTTCACATTCCTTAACTCCCTCAACTCACAATTATATTTGATAACTTAAGTTTTGATAACTTATGATATTAATGAAGTGTGTTTAATGTGAGTGTTTGAATTTCAAACTCTTGAATTTCAAACCTTAAGTTGTGTAAATAAAATAAGTAAGGGACTTATTTTATTTTGGGTTGGAGGCTTGTTGCTTGAGAGCTTTGGGAGAAAAGATAAGGGAGCCTTGAGTTTCTTCATCCTCTTCGTCGAAGAACACGAAGAACGCGAAGAACGCCGGATTTCTCGGAGGTCAACGTCTCCTTTCGCGACGCCTCTTACCGCGACGCCGACGACGTCTTCTTTCGCGACGTCTCTTTCCACGACGAATCCTCATTCGACAAACCTCCGTTCAAGCTACGCTCGAGGTAGGGAAATTATTTGTGAATGTTAATGAACCTCATGTTACTTCCTTCTAAATCAAAGAACGCGGATCAACTAAACATCAAGTTGATCCGCGAAGAATATGTTGCGGGTTGGGAATTCTTGTTTGCGGGAAAACTATAGGGGTTTTATTTAATTTGTTCGTGATTATTACCTTGACGTTCTTCGTGAAATATGACCAATTGCTATCAATTAACGAGAGGGGGACGGACCGCACAAACACGGCCGACCCTCCTCCTTATCCATGTTGGTTTCTTTTGTGGATTGAAACAGGAATGACGTGATGTCGTCGCACCGCGCAGAATCCTGCGGCAAGGAATACGCGGCGCCGTCGCGCCACGCCATGAAAACGAACAAGGACGCGACGCCATCGCGCCGCGTCGGAGAAACCCGAAGACACCGCGACTGGAGCGGGGCCGCGGCGAAGGGGTGCGGCGCCATCGCGCCGCACCGGACGAATGAAGGTCGCGACCGGTACCGGGTCACGGAGGAGCATGGGAAACGGCGGCCGGAAACGGTCCGCCGGCGTCGGAGCAGGACCGGCGGCCGGAAACGGACCGCCGGCGTCGGAGCAGGACCGGCGGCCGGAAACGGACCGTCGGCGTCGGAGCAGGGAGGGGACCGGCCGTCGTCGGTCCCGTGGCGGCAGAAACCGGCCGGCCGGGGCGGGCCGACCGGGCAGGAGGGGAGTCGGGGGTTCAAACCCATGGTCGGCCAGCTACCGGCCCCCATTAAGGGGGGCCGCGGTTACAAAACGCGGGGGGGGGGGGGGGGAGGGGGGGCAGTGCCCCCCCCCTGCAGACCGAACGGCTCGGCCGTTCGGCCCAGCCATCTGGCGCCGCGCGCCGGGCCGGGCCACGCCCAGCTGGGCCGATCCGGTTCGGACCAACCCAGGGGGTCTCGGGCCAGGTTGGTCCGGGCCCGACACCCCCGTTTTCGGACCCTCTTCGGTCTTTTGCCCATAACTTGTGCTACGGGACTCTGATTGACGCAACATCAGTTTCGATGCGATCCTTGGATCGAGACGGTCGTTTCGGTATATCTCACTCAAGGTTTCGGAACACTTTGGATTCGGCCGAGTTGGTTCGTACACAAAACCAATCGGGCCCTCGGATCGGAAACACTTATATCTTGAGCTCCGGATGTCCGATTGACACGTTTTCTGTCTCATTGAATTCCTCTTGATGAGACAAAACTTTTGGCTTACTCCGCTCGAGGTTTGGACGCCGTCAGAGTGTGGTCAGGTTGGTTCGCTCACAAAACCAACCAGGCCCCTGGAACGAAAAAGTCAATAACTCACAGACCGAGCGTCCGATTGACACATCGTCTGTCTCGTTGAATTCCTCTTGATGAGACGGAACTTTTGGCATACTTCTCCTGAGTTTTGGTTGCTGTTGGATAGTGGCCGGGTTGGATTGTACCCGAAATCCAACCAGGCCCTTGGAACAGAAAAGCTGATATCATTCAGACCGGACGTCCGTTTGACGAACCATCAGAGGCGTTGGTGATCACGTTGAGAAACGGTCCATATGAGTATACCCTATGAGAGTTCGGGGTACAGTTGATATATGGCTGGGTTGGTTCGCTCACGAAACCAACCGGGCCCCTGGGACGAAAAGGCTAATAACTCACAGACCGGGCGTCCGATTGGCGTGTCGTCTGTTGCGTTGAGACCCCTATGATAAGGCGGTCCTTTGAGATACTTCTTTGTGGGACTTTGAGATACATGGAGTATCGACCTATAGCTCGTGGAGCGGACCCTCCCAGAGACGAGTGTGCGGAGTACGGAGACCGTGTAGCCGACTGAGACCTGACGACTGCTTGACCGACTCGACTTGGAGTGAGTTGACTAGCCCAGTGGACGGAGCACTACTTTGTTTGGGTGCAGACCCATGGCGGACGGAGCACTGCCTGTGTGACAGTGCAGACCCGCGATACTCGTTCGGAGAGTACCTCTGCAGGCTACTAGGGGGTGTGCACTACTGTGTTTGGGTGGCATACCCCGGCGGGAAGCACTATTGTGTTTGGGTGGCTGACCCGCGGTACTCGACAGGAGGAGTACCTCAGCAGTGTCAGGTTAGTGAGCAGTACCTCGGAGTCGTGACAGGACCATTGTACACTCCAGAGACGGGGCTCTTCAGCAGTTACGGTTTCGATAATGAAAATCCTGGTTTGAACTGAGTCTATGACCTTTTGTGTTTACCTCATGATTGAGATGGGTTACTTGATAACTTAGGTATATGTATGGGCATATACTTGGGTAGTGGTTATCCGTTGATTTCATAATCTTTGTGTTACCTCATGTTTGAGATGAGTTACTTGATAACTTAGGTATATGTATGGGTATATACCTAAGTAGAGGTTATCTGTTGAGATATTCTTTGTGGTTATCCTCGTTGGTTTTAGTGAGACCTTGAGGGTCTCGGGGTCCCTACTGAGTATCGTTATACTCACCCCTGCACGGGCTATGCCCGCACCTTGTTGTGTTGGTTGCAGACGACGGGCAGAGCTAACGGAGGCCGAGTGTTCAAGGACTAGACGGTACCCGGAGGTGGACCACATGACGGGTCAGTATCCGGAGGTGGACTTCACGGCGAGACGACGCTCGGAGGGGGTTGACGGGTGAGAACATTGAAGAGTTGTGCTATCTGTACCTACCCTTCGGGTAGGATCCGTGGTGGACGATCCAGGAGCTGTGTTATCTGTACCTACCCTTCAGGTAAGATCCGAGGAGGACAACCCAGGAGCTGCTTCCTTTCTTCCAGCTGTTTTTCTTTTTTTGTTGTACTTTCGTTCAGTTGTAGTTGTACTTTCAGTTGGGTTTGTATTCTGGCCCATTTACTTTTCAGCACTTTCTTTTGTACTTAGTGTTTTACTTCCGCTTGTACTCTGTGGTGTTTTGTTTACTTTTATAAAGGCAATGTCTTCCCAGTTATCGAGATTTACGCCTTTGGTGCTAGTCGTCAGCCCCTGGCCTATGGAAGGCGGGCTTGGGGTAGTCACAACACGGGCCCTGAGGACGGGTCATGAAAAATTGGTATCAGAGGAGTCGGTTCTACCGCAGAACTTATAACTCTGATATTTTCTTTCTATGAAGCAATAGTGTTAAGAGTACCGAGTATGGATTTCAGTTCAGGGAGTCCAGTGTTGGTGTGGGCGGCCGACGTATCCATACACCAGGACCCTGACAACTGATTTCCGACTTTGTGCACGAAAACACTGATTGCGTGTGTGTTTCCATAAGTTTTTAAATGTCATCTCAAACCAGGTTAGCTCACCAGGTATAATCGTTTGACCGTGTCACATTGTTTCTTTCAGGATTCCTTTTCCCGGACGACCAGCTAGAGCCCAGAGGGATGTGCGTAATGACAGCCTGCTGAGCGACGAGGCTTCGGTACAGGGCCCTCTTGCAGTTGAGGCACCAGCGGTACTACCATACGTTGGTCCACCGATGCCACCAGCCCCAGCAGTAGGCGATGCACGCCACTTGAGCGCGCTGCACGAGTTCCAGCGCCAGAGGCCACCCAGGTTCCGGGGAGAGACGGACCCGCAGGCGGGTGAGGATTGGATGGAGGCTGTGGTGAGAGTCTTCAGGCTAGTGGGGAAGCCTGCAGACTTCATGGTGATCTTTGCTGCCAGCCTTCTTCAGGCAGCAACAGGCAGGTGGTGGAGCCACTTGTTCCAGTTTTGCGACAGGATGACCTTCGCATGAGAAGACTTCGAGACCTTCTTCAGGGTGAAGTTTGTTCCAGTAGCTCTACACCCCGAGCGTGTTCAGGAGCTGCTGCCTTTGCCGCGTGTTTTTCGATCAGTAGCCGAGTCATCTGTGGGCAGTAGACAGATGATGTAGAGGTCCAGGAGGACCAGACCAACAGTTGGGCGATCTCGGGTTTTAGGACCGGTGGTGTGGGGCACCCGGGGTGGGGTCAGAGCCAGCCGTACGAGGAGCAGGAGGTGTTATGAATGCGTCAGGAAGGGTCACCTGGCACGTGACTGTCCGACCCCCCGCACAGTCGATCCGCAAGCGTTGGAGGAGCCACCGAGGAAGAAGCAGCGACGAGTGCTTGAGCAACAGCCGAGCAGTGGACAAGGCAGTAGAGCTCCGGGAGCAGGTGGACAGGAGCGAAACTAGTGGATACGTCCCTTGTACTTCTAGTTCCATATTTCTGTTGTATTCGTGTTTTTGTACTATGAGCTGAAATAATAAAAAGACACTTATCTTTGTGATGTTTTCTTTCCTGTCCTTTTGTTTGGTTGATACTGAGAGGTCCCGGTTAAAACTGTTGACTTGACCCTCACTTTCGAGATTTCTACTGGAGGAGACCCAGTGACCTCACACTGATGCCGACAGTGTGACTCGACCCTTGGAGGTGAGAGTGACAGTTGGATCTCTTGGTAGTTACATCGAGGCCTTAAGACATCATCCATGGCATGAATACATCATTCATATCAGGATTGACTGTATTAGGCAATGGGTGTGGTTCATCCAGGGGATGAGATCGAGTTTATCTTTTCGGCAAAGGAGAAATTTTAGCAGCTCTTACAGATCATAGGCAAAGAAGGTGCAGATCATCCAGGAGCGGATGAAGACTGCACAGAGCAATAAGAAACAGGAAACCGACGCCAGTCTTAGAGACTCAAGCGTGTTAAATGTTTCAAGAAGGGGAAGCTTTAAGGATAGATGAGTCTGCGAAGCAGCAGATGTGGAGGCAGAGCTAGGAGAACAGCATGAGGTGGTGTACATCTTAACATGCTACAACCACCCGCCTTAGTTATCCCCGCCAGGCTCAGGGAGCTGGAGGGCAGGGGAAGAGAGTAACTGCTTGCGGTCAGGGAGAGTGACCCAATGGCTCTAAGAATGATTCAAGGGATATTATGTGTCCACTACTAGCTTTTGTAGTAACAGACGTCGATATGAACCATTCCTTGATTTCACAAATCTTGTCCTAGACCTAGAGTTTCCGGTGAGCCGTGGACTTGACTCTCACGTCTGGAGATACCTTGGGAGGAGACTCGATAATTACACTTACGCCGACGGTGTAGTCAGACCCTCGAGGCGAGAGTTTCGGTTGGAATCTCTTGGTGGTAGCGTCGAGGCCTTACGACGTTGGTTTGAGTATGGACTGGGCAATCACAATTCATACAAAAATTGATGGTATTAGGCAAAAAGGTGTGGTTTAACTACGATGTCGAGATGGGTTTCCCTTGGTCGGCGAAAAGGAAACCCCAGGCAGCACAGGATAAACTCATGCACGGAAGGGTGCGACCGATCACTCTTGAGTCGGTCAACCTTACCCTTGTGGCAGCAGTCGTTTTGAGTTTCAGTTCTAACAGGAATTGGAGACCTCTAGAGTTCGAGGATGATGATCACGTCCTTATTCGGGTCTCACCTCGACGAGGTTTACGGAGATGTGGCCAAGGTGGCAAGTTATCTCTGTGGTTCAACGGACCTTTCTAGGTCCTCAGCTGGGTAGGCGAGGTGGTTTACCGCTTGACCCATCCACCTCAGTTTCACCAGGTGCACGACGATTTCCAAGTATCTCAACTGAGGAGATATGTGCTCGACCCTTCGCATATCATCGACCATGAGGAGAAGGACGATGGCGATGGGGTTACTTCCACGGAGGTTCTAGTGGGGATCGAGGATCAACAGGAGCGGATCCTACGAGGACGGTCGATTCCTCGGGTGCGCTTTCTTTGGCAGTACGAGAGTCTCCAGGTAAGCACATGGGAGCAGAAGGCTCAGATGCATGCTCAATACTGCTTTTGTGACCCTAGTTTGTGTTGAAACTTTACGGGGACGTAAATCCCTGAGGTGGGAGTAATGTAAAGACCCGGAAATTTCAAGGAAATTTTTTTCTTAATTTTCTTTGGAATTTTACAAGAACGCAGTTTCTAACGGAGCCTGATTCCGAGGCCCGGTGTGCCCGGAATTAATTTCCGAAGTTAGGCTCAGGTACGTTCAGTGAACAAACAAGCGGGATTTTCTAACTTTTGAACCAGTGCTCGGAATCGAATTCTGAGGGCACTGATGAAACCGCAGCGCCGGTAATTGCTTAGAAACACCTTTTCTGGAGTTGCGTTTTCACGAGAGAGGTTGATAAAAATTGTGGAAGATAGAATAAAAATTTAACTACAATTTTTATTTTTCTCTAAGTGGATTTAAGCTTTGGGTGGAAGTTGGGTAACTACCCAACTTCCCATGGAAGGTTATGAGAGTGTTGGGGCCCACACGAACCCCACCCCTTCACATTCCTTAACTCCCTCAACTCACAATTATATTTGATAACTTAAGTTTTGATAACTTATGATATTAATGAAGTGTGTTTCATGTGAGTATTTGAATTTCAAACTCTTGAATTTCAAACCTTAAGTTATGTTAATAAAATAAGTAAGGGACTTATTTTATTTTGGGTTGGAGGCTTGTTGCTTGAGAGCTTTGGGAGAAAAGCTAAGGGAGACTTGAGTTTCTTCATCCTCTTCGTCGAAGAACGTGAAGAACACGAAGAACGCGAAGAATGTCGGATTCCTCGGAGGTCGACGTCTCCTTCCATGACGCCTCTTACCACGACGTCGATGACGTCTTCTTTTGTGACGTCTCTTTCCGCGACGAATCCTCATTCGACAAACCTCCGTTCAAGCAATGCTCGAGGTAGGGAATTGTTTTGTGAATGCTAATGAACCCCATGTTACTTCCTTCTAAATCAAATAATGCGGATCAACTAAACATCAAGTTGATCCGCGAAGAATATGTTGCGGGTTGGGAATTCTTGTTTGCGGGAAAACTGTAGGGGGTTTATTTAATTTTTTCGTGATTATTACCTTGACGTTCTTCGTGAAATATGACCAATTTCTATAAATTAACGACAGGGGGCCGGACCACACAAACACGGCCGACCCTCCTCCTTATCCATGTTGGTTTCTTTTGTGGATTGAAACGGGAATGACATGGTGTCGTCGCACCGCGCAGAATCGTGCGGCAAGGAATGAGCGGCATCGTCGCGCCGCGCCGTGAAAACAAACAAGGACGGGACGTCGTCGCGCTGCATAGGAGAAACCCAAAGACACCGCGGCCGGAGCGGGGCCGCGGCGGAGGGGTGCGGCGCTGTCGCGCCGCACCGGACGAATGAAGGCTGTGGCCGGTACCGGGCCACGGCGGAGCGTGGGAAACGGCGGCCGGAAATGGGTCTCCGGCATCGGAGCAGGACCGGCGGCTGGAAACGGACCGCCAGCGTCGGGGCAGGACCGGCGGCCGGAAACAGACCGCCGGCGTCGGAGCAGGGAGGGGACCGGCCGTCGCCGGTCCCGTGGCGACAGAAATCGGTTATGGCATGAATATTCATGTCGATTTTGGGACCTCATGGAGCCACTTGGGAGTGAGAATGACACTTTATATTAATTAATTTAAAGTAAAGACAAAAATTACACAGACATATATCTTTTTG
Source organism: Viscum album (assembly GCA_963277665.1). NCBI lineage: Eukaryota > Viridiplantae > Streptophyta > Magnoliopsida > Santalales > Viscaceae > Viscum > Viscum album. The sequence goes on along the minus strand of OY728153.1, from coordinate 1,256,405,117 downwards.
TAAATAAATTATTACATGTGTTAATATAAGTTATCTCTTAGACTATAAATATTCATCTAAAAGATACAAATATTTCCTACATTAGGATATTTTTCTATAATTTTTAGAAATCAAATATTTAAAATTATTTATGACACAATAATGATGTAGTATTTACCTCATTAATGAATGATTTAAATAAATAAGATTATAAAGATTAAAAAAATATCCAAAAACTGTAAAATTCTTATTGGATAATTTCATTTAGAACATGAGGCATCTTATATTCAACTTTTATAAGTTTTTGAACTTCAAAAACCAAAAATCATTATATAATAAAATAATATTTTCCAACTTTCCTAAAGAGCCTCTCCTCCCTCTTATAAAAAGTCCTCACTTCTAACTAATTTATCACACTTTTTAAGACCCTTGGATCGTCCAAAATCTGCCCAATTAAGCTCCCTACATCCCTATACTCCTCATAGAAGCCTTCCCCTAGGCATAAGTCCATTCAATTAAACTTTTTGGTTCAAACCAAAGGGAGATACCCGATTTAAAGGTAACGTCTTCTCTTAAGTTATTTTGTTTTATTTTACTTCTCCAAACCTCTAAACTCTTTTTATTAATTTATTTAATAACAAAACAAGTATTGTAAATATATTATGTTTTTTATGAGAAGTATTAGAACTACACTTACACACACCTCCATCTAATGGGTAAAGAACATTCTGTTTCTATGTACAATGAACCACTGCCTCACGAAACGATGATTGTTCAATCTTCTCTTACCACCTCTTATGGTGGCCATTAAGATGACACTGTATTTATATGTGATATATGTTATATTTATATTGTTTTTATTCTTTTTTATTTTTCATTTATATAATAACTTCATGGTTTCCATAGTGGGTAAATATGATAATTGCATTCGATGAAGTGCGGACTACCACCCCTCAAAGTGATATGACTCATTCATGCCATAAGCGGAATGTATAAATGATGGAGTTACTAAAATTATATATGATATTATACTATAATTATAATATACATATTTATCATTAATTTTCCATTCCATTAAATATTAAATAGAAATGAAAGTAGCGTTCATGCGTACGTACGACTTACCGTCTCCATTAGGGGGGGTCGCGGTTACAAAACACGGGGGGGCAGCCCCCCCCCCCCCCCCCCACCCGCAGACCGAACGACCCGGCCGTTTGGCCGAGCCAGCTGGCGCCGCGCGCCAGCGCGCCGGGCCGGGCCGGGCCGACCCGGGTCAGGTCGACCCGGTTCGGACCGACCCAGGGGGTCTCGGGCCGGGTCGGTCCGGGCCCGAAACCCCCATTTTCGGACCCTCTTCGGTCTTTTGCCCATAACTTGTGCTACGGGACTCCGATTGACACACCGTTAGTTGCGATGCGATCCTTGGATTGAGACGGTCGTTTTGGTATATCACACTCAAGGTTTCGGAATACTTTGGGTTTGGCCGAGTTGGTTCGTACACGAAACCAATCAGGCCTTCGGAGCGGAAACACTTATATCTTGAGCTCCGGACGTCCGATTGACACGCCGTCTGTCTCGTTGAATTCCTCTTGATGAGACGGAACTTTTGACTTACTCCGCTCGAGGTTTGGACGCCGTCGGAGTGTGGTCGGGTTGGTTCGCTCACGAAACCGGGCCCTCGGAACGAAAAAGCCAATAACTCACAGACCGGGCGTCCGATTGACACGTCGTCTGTCTCGTTGAATTCCTCTTGATGAGACGGAACTTTTGGCATACTTCGCCTGAGTTTTGGTTGTTGTTGGATAGTGGCCAGGTTGGATTGTACCCAAAATCCAAACGGGCCCTTGGAACGGAAAAGCTGATATCTTTCAGACCGGACGTCCGTTTGATGAACCGTCAGCGGTGTTGGTGATCACGTTGAGAAACGGTCCCTATGAGTATACCCTATGAGAGTTCGGGGTATAGTTGAGATACGGCCGGGTTGGTTCGCTCACGAAACCAACCGGGCCCCTGGGACGAAAAGGCTAATAACTCACAGACCGGGCGTCTGATTGACGTGCCATTTGTTGCGTTGAGACCCCTATGATAAGGCGGTCCTTTGAGATACTTCTTCGTGGAACTTTGAGATACTTGAAGTATCGACCTGTAGTTCATGGAGCGGACCCTTCCAGAGACGAGCGTGCGGAGTACGGAGACCGTGTAGCCGACTGAGACCTAACGACTGCTTGACCGACTCGACTTGGAGTGAGTCGACTAGCCCAGTGGACGGAGCACTACTTTGTTTGGGTGCAGACCCATGGCGGACGGAGCACTACCTGTGTGACAGTGCAGACCCACGGTACTCGTCCAGAGATTACCTCTCCAGGCTACTAGGGGGTGTGCACTACTGTGTTTGGGTGGCATACCCTGGTGGGAAGCACTACTGTGTTTGGGTGGCTGACCCGCAGTACTCGATAGGAGGAGTACCTCAGCAGTCTTAGGTTAGTGAGCAGTACCTCAGAGTCGTGACAGGACCATTGTACACTCCAGAGACGGGGCTCTTCAGTAGTTACGGTTTCGATAATGAAAATCCTGGTTTGAGCTGAGTCTATGACCTTTTGTGTTTACCTCATGATTGAGATGGGTCACTTGATAACTTAGGTATATGTATGGGCATATACCTGGGTAGTGGTTATCCATTGATTTCATAATCTTTGTGTTACCTCATGTTTGAAATGAGTTACTTGATAACTTAGGTATATGTATGGGTATATACCTAAGTAGAGGTTATCTGTTGAGATATTCTTTGTGGTTATCCTTGTTGGTTTTAGTGATACCTTGAGGGTCTCGGGGTCCCTACTGAGTATCGTTATACTCACCCCTGCATGGGCTATGACCGCACCTCATTGTGTTGGTTGCAGACGACAGGCAGAGCTGACGAAGGCCGAGTGTTCGAGGACTAGATGGTACCCGGAGGTGGACCACACGACGATTCAGTATCCGGAGGTGGACTTCACAGCGAGACGACACTCGGAGGGGGTTGACGGGTGAGAACATTGAAGAGCTGCGCTATCTGTACCTACCCTTCAGGTAGGATCTGTGGTGGACGATCCAGGAGCTGCGCTATCTGTACCTACCCTTCAGGTAGGATCCGAGGAGGACGACCCAGGAGCTGCTTCCTTTCTTCCAATTGTTTGTCTTTTTTTGTTGTACTTCCATTCAGTTGTAGCTGTACTTTCAGTTGGGTTTGTATTCTGGCCCATTTACTTTTCAGCACTTTCTTTTGTACTTAGTGTTTTACTTCCGCTTGTACTCTGTGGTGTTTTGTTTACTTTTATAAAGGCAATGTCTTCCCAGTTATCGTGATTTACGCCTTTGGTGCTAGTCGCCAGCCCCTGGCCTATGGAAGGCGGGCTTGGGGTAGTCACGGCATGGGCCTCGAGGATAGGTCGTGACAGACCGGCTGAGAAATGAACCCGGAGGGGCGACGGTAGAAAATAAACTCAACCCTACATGGGGGGGCACCCTGAAGGGGGAATTCTGGAAAAACTAGGGCCAGAAAAAAAATGCGTGGGGGGTTCGGGTTTAGAGAAACCCCTCTGATACCATGTATAATGATAAAATGGATATACTCGAATCCCCAAAGTACTCTCTAAAGGAGGCCTTGAGGTTCTTTTATAATGAATAATAAATACCACATCGGACCACAAGTCTGGTGTGGGATGCAGACTCCAACAAACACAAACAACCAACCCAGAAAAACATCATAGAGAGGCAAGTGTTGATAAATAATCACATCATATGTTGTAACAAAATGGAGTATGTCATAAATTCTAACCAATACAACAAGCCAAATAGATCCCTCGTGGATGTATCATATACAAAAGATACAAAAAGAACCAAAGTAACCAAGACCGAAAGCATGCCCCCAAGACTGGTCCCGAGTCTAATCTGGCCCCATCATCCATACTCTATCCTAGCTAGCCAAAACAATCATCAAGCATCGAGCCTCTACCCGCAGCCATAAAGTCTGCTCGGGTACCAGTCGGCTTCCCGAGCAAGGTGTAAGTACGACTCAGTAAGCCCCACTAATTTCATCCCTAAATATCCAGTCTAAAATATAAGTACATGCGGATGCAACATGAATAAGCGGACAATACAAAATAAATACCCAGTCTCTACAGTGACACCTAAGGTCAGTCATACCTGCTTCGGCCAATGTCGCATGTCTCTAAGCACATAACAAAATCATGCCAACCATAAGCAACTACACAGGGGGACAATGTTATACCCTAAAACCAATACCCGATAGCATACCTGCTTCGATCAGTGCCAGATATCTCTGAACAAAAGGATCTACTCATATTTATCACAAACGCTTCAAGAGTGTTTATAATTTCATCAGATCAACATCGTTCCGATAGTGTTTACATTCCATATTTACCAAGTCGCTCCAAGAGAATTTACACGACTGCTCCACGAGTGTTTACATTTCATAACATCAAGACCACTCCTAGAACGTTTACAAACCGCTCCATGAGCATTTTCATTTCATGGTATCCAGACCGCCCCAAGAGCGTTCACCATATTTCATATCAATAACATTTTATAATGAGTCATTCCAATTTACTATTTCATTATCCATTTACCTTACAACATTGATCTCATTTCACATTTTAACATTTACCAATTCACTTTACAAATTTCACTTCAACTCATGAGTCATCAATTCACATATAACATTCATTGCCCATTTCATAATACGTGGTTTGTCAATTTACCATATCAATATCAATTCATGATCTCATCTTTCATTTCATGATAATCCATTCTAATTTACCATAACATTTAACAACTTAAAGGTTCCAAATATAAACTAGGGAATCCACTTGGAATCACCCTTCACATAAGTTCTTTAGAAAGAGGAATAAGGTGTGCCAATATCAAGGAATATGTCATCGATTTACCATTTCACAAGACACAAAAAAAGTTCAAATCACTTATCATCATTTACCAACCCACAATATAAATATATACCAATTCCACAACCTCCGTTACCCTTTCAAATTTCCCCATTTCCAATTCATCACTATCCATTCTGGTTTCCCACTTTACATCACCATTTCATAGGGTCAATACCGCAAGCAAGGCATCCCCTTGGGATCACCTTAGAGGTAATCAATTTGGATAATGTTTTAGGGCATAGAAACATAGCAATATCATATTGAAGGCTTCAATTTAAATTTAGGGTCAATGAACAAAACATCAGCATGACTGCACAACACATACACTTAAAATTTAAACAAGACTATGGAAAGGAATAAGGGACCACCTACCTTAGCCTTGTAGGAGTCTACTCATCCAATATCGGCCTTTGATTCGAGTTAAAATGGAAGAAAACGAAGACAAAAGTCTTGAAAATAAGAAATATTAGAAATAAATGGAAAAAGCTCGCTCGACGATGAGAGAAATGAAGAAGGGGAGGAAACGGATTTAGTAGCCTTAACTCTAAATTCGAATCGCCACTGATGATACTCTAAATGTCCAAGGATCAAGGGAGATCCTCCATGGAGAAGATAAGAGAGGGAGGGGCGTGAGTGGCTTATACTGGGTGTTTAAGGGAGAAAAATCCCTAAGGCCTACAGGCCATGTAATACTTACGCTTACGGGCCTTGTAAGGGTTCCACCTCACCCCTTGAAAGGTGGATTATCAAAATCAATAAAAATGAAGTCCATCGGGCCATTGGAGGAAGGGAGAAAAATCCCAAGTTATGGTATAAAGGGGTGGCCCTGAATGAAATTACATGGCTGCCCCTATTTAAAAACCGCCTAGGGGGACACCAGATAGCCGCTGGCCTCTCGCCGGCAAGTCATTGCTGGCTCACCGACTGGCCAGTGTCCCCTCACCAACTGGTCGATGGCCCCTCACCAGCTAACCAGTGGACCTCTTTCAGCTTGTTTAGCTGTAGGTTCAGTCCACCCAAGAAGCTCTCAGCCCCAGACCCCCGAAACCACTTTCGATGCCTCACTTACTCTGGAAAACATGCCCAACCAAGGGCACTACGTGAGGTCCGGTGAAATTTTATATAGGTACACAACTCAAAGTAGGGGTGGGGTATTACAACCTCCCCACCATACAATAACTCTTCCTTGAGCTATGCTCCCAAGCATCACCGAGTCTCTTCGATGAATAACTCCAGTCACTGAGCTTGCATGTCCAACTATCACTTCCATGTCTCCTCACAGTTACGTTAGTGCTCCAACTGCACTCGTACCAGAGGGATTGTCCTGCAACGAAGAGTCTTCTCATTGCGCCCCATTATACGACTCAGATGCTCCTCAAAGGATGCATCGACCTAAAGCTCGAAATCATCAAACTCAATCACATGGCACGAATCTGGATAACACCGTCGAAGCATAAATACATGAAATATATCGTTAAGGCACGAAATTGTTGTGAAAGACTCAATCGGTACACCACTAGGTCGATCCTCTCTACAATCTCGAACGACTCCACATAACTGAGCGCAAGATTATCTTGCCTCCAAACACAACAGTTTCCTAACCTTGGCGACCCTCGTAAGAACAAGTGGTTACCCACCTCAAACTCGGGAGGTCGGCGTCATCAATCCACATACAATATTTTCCTACTCCACACATGTTGAATTGGTGTAGCCCGATCTATTTTGGATAATGTTGGGTTGGATGCTTGCGGCTCATACTACGCAAAAAGCTGTAACTTCGTGGGTTGAGCTCCATGATGAGCTTTTTGGGGGTTGTAAGGGGCAACGTGCCCCTACTTCGGGTGTTCAGGGGCCAAAGGGCCCCCAACCCGTTTTGGGGGGCACTGTAGAAACTCTAAACACTATAGTAGAGCTGACCGGCCGACACCAGTAGGTCACTGTAGCAGTGCAGACTTCGACACAACTACTGTAGCAGCACGGACTTCAGAGATAGCGGTGTTGTGACTCCACAGACTTCCAGCCATTGACCACTATAGCAGCTTGAACTTGGGTGGCCATGGCACTGTAGTGATACGTATTTCTAGCCGTCGTTCACTGTAGCAATGCGGACTTTCTGTGCGATTGGTGGCACATTACTTCATCTTCTTTATTAGCATATTTCGGGCTAGGGTTTCTGGTGTTAGAAACTCTGACATACTCCCTGTAATTGTGCTCCTGGATTTTATAGTGATATTTCTACCTCTCCGTGGATGTAGGGATCATTTCTAAAACCATGTAAATATCTGTGTTCATGTTCTTCTTTTTCTTTTGTTTCCGACTTTTCTTTATCCACAAACCCGTTTTGTCACTGCAACTCCCAACATTTCCGCAACAAGGCAGTCATCATGTGTTTTCGAGTACAATTGAACACGCTACTAAGTCTCCTATACGAGACTCGGTCCAAACAACACTAATTCACCAACCACCCACAAGTTTTAGTCATGCCAAAACAACACCAAACCAGCCCCATAGCTCAAAACTTCATCGGCCCGTGCATCATGGTGTCGATCACTTCAACCAACTCCACCACGATGTCGCCCTTCTAGCGGCATTCCCAAATTCCCAATTCACTAGGACCCACAGTCTCATTCACAAGACTCTTCATAACACAAGTTCTTTCAACTTATTCACACTAGCAATGTCGGAGTCTGACAAACCCAACCTCCTTACCAAATTGCTTCTCGATAATCAAACCTAATCAAAACACTAGTCTGTTATCCTGAATCTAGCAGTTGTCCAAAAACTGCCTGTTCTAACCCCACTCCACTTTCATCAACCAACACCCGTACTTGGGTGTGTTCCATATCATGTATCTAACTCATCCACTTGAACCCAAGAGATGTCACAAAACCGCAACCACATTTGAGTTGGGTTCATCAACACGTCACTTCTAACGTTTATCGGAAACTGCTCAAAACCAGCACCACGCGCTCAAAGTGTCCATGGAGTGCTCCCCGCCATTCACTGCCAGCTAAACATTGGAAGCCCTGCTCGTGTCTTTTGAATGATTCATCAACTTGAGCCCCGCTTGAGACTTATTAACCTCGTGGTGCCTCACGCAATTGCTCTCCAACCTCATAGACAAACTGACACCGCACACCTAGTCCTAGCAGATCTAACTCAAGGTCCATGATTGTCACAAACCAACCCGGGCCAACCCCTAACCGGTCACCCAACTTGATCCACGACAAATCCCGAAAGGAGTTCCCGATTCCCACGGGCTGACAACTAGTGTCAGGCATCAAAATAAATTAATTGGGAAACATTTTGCCCATAAACAAATGCCAAACAAATAAACAAATATAAATAGAAAAATAAAACTAAACTCTAGTAGCGGAAAGAAAATAAAACTGCACACGTGTCTCAATGTGACCTCATGGGTCATATCCAATCGTAAGATCACACTCGCTCCATGAGCGAACTAAAGCGAGAAGCAGCACCAAAAGCTAAAAACAAAAATAAAGCTATAGGCGTGAGTATTAAAACTCAGTAGGCGTGCACAAATAAACTATTCCCTATGTCTTACCTTTAAAAATAAAATCATGTCATTATAGTTTGAAAATAAAACCATATAAAAATAAGGTTTTCCATTTGTTTCAAATTTAAATCACAAACTTCCATTTTCAAGAAACCCCATTTTATTTCCATCACATTTCCAAAATAGTTTTCAGGAATGCATAGACATTTCAAAATGAAAGGCAAACAGTTTAGATTAAAACATGGTTTTCATTAAAGGGAAAACAAGCATGAAACAACTGAAATGAAAATCACATCACAAGTATCATGTCACAAGCGAACACCATGGGCAATTTCTATAGGTAACTAACATAAGTAGGACCCTAGAAACCTTGTATCTCAGTGAAATGTGGTATAGCAACCACAACCCACAACGTTCTCGTGCATGAGCCACTAAAGGGGAACGCATCCCAAGGTCTAGTGGTCTCCAATCATCATCATAATTTAATTAGTGTGGTAATTGTAAATCCTACTAGATGAATCTGGGTCATTCCACTTCCGAGTCAACTAGCGTTCTAGTTTTAGTCAGCCCACCTAGGTACCCCCAGTTTCTCATGTGATCTATTTTAAGTGGTGGTGAGTTTTTATCAAGTAAACTTATATGTACATATTATTTCCTTCACCCAAAAACTCATTAAACCTATTACCACCAATCTCCCTCCTTAAACGCATCCCCCTTTTTAAGTCACACAACAACGCACAAGCCTCTTAACTAATCACATCTCACAAATCACAAGTTAACACTCATCACATTTTTCAAACTAGGGGGAATACCTCAAGAGGGGTTTTCCACTTCCTCAAATCATTCTCAAAGAGCCAAACAGGCCTCATTACTAAAAAAGAATACTTTCATTTTAGAAAACATGATCACCCAACAATTTTAAGTTCTAAAATCGTTTAAAATCCCAAACATGTCATTACACTTTTATAACAAAATCGGACGAAAGGCCAAACATATTTGGACATTTCCAATTCACCCAATATAATTCATTTGGAAAATCAATCAAGCGCTCATGAAGCTTAGTGTTACAAAGCCAACATGGAGAACATGTTTTAATAAGAACTCATAGTGAAACATAAGGAATGTGCTGAAAAACATGAAATAAACCAATTGTGTTCAATATTATATTTCTCTACAATTTACTAACTCTATAATATAAAGAAAACACCCAATAAATCACACAAGAAATTATAGTTTTCAACTTAAAAGCCCTGACATAAGGTGACCTACCTCAAACATGCCGCTTTTTGACAACGACCACTCGAACCGACCTTTCACGCTTACACGCACATGCATTTATACATATATATATATATAAATACCCCTAGTTTCATTGTACATATTCACACCACCATGAGGTAATATGTAAAAAGAGGGAATATGTGTGTGTATACACACACATATGTCTTACCTATGCATGCACATGTAAGTGCTCTCGACTCCGGCAACTCCAAACCACATCGAAGAGACCCAACGCACTCCAGAAAAATTACCGGCAAATCAAAAACCACAAAATCCTTAATTTAAAATTAAGACAAATCAAAAGAACCAAAGACCCTTACCCAAAATTGATGGCGGGCGGATCGAAATGGTCTGAAATACTTCATCTTTGGTGACAGACACCAAAATTTACATGAAGTCGACCCGAGAGAGCCTTTGCACGCCCTAGAATCAAGAGAAATATCAAAAATCGACCCACCTGAAACCCTAGGGTTCATCCAAATGATATAGGGTGTCGAGGAAAATTGACAAAAAGAGGGTGGGGGGGAAGAGAAGACTCACCGGAGAAGACCGCACACCAAAATGGGAGGAGAATCAGCCGCCGGAGGGAGAGAGGGAGGCACGCCGGAGCTCTCCCGATCGGCCGAGTCATGCGAGCAGGAGGGGAAGGGGGGAGGGCTGCGTGTGGAGAGGGGGAGAAAGGGGGAACCCTTCTTTGAGGGTTTAATTAAAACCCTAACTTAAAAATAATAACTTAATAATAGTAACTTAATAATAATAATAATAATATCATTACTATTATTAATAAAATATTTATTTATTGTATTTTATTTTTATTTCATATTCATTTAATTTTATTTATTTATTTATCTTTTTTTATTTTTTTGAACACTGGGCAGGTCGTACGGTTTGGAAGCACGGTCTACTAGACCGTGCGCACCCAACTGGAGGGAAGGGGCCCTCGCACGGGCAGGCCGCATAGTTTGAGAAACTGTGCGCCAACCGTGCAACTCACCTCTGTCATTTGACAGATTCATTTTTCACGTTTGTCGCACGGTTTAACAGACCTTGTGCAAGTCGTGCGCAAGTTGTGTGCCACGCCACTGCCTCACCAAGCACCCACATGGTTACTAATAACCGTGCGGGCTAACCATGCAACGGCTAAAAAGATTTCAAAAATTTAAAATTCAACCCGCCAACTACAGAAACTCAAAAGCGATGCTGAAAAATAAATAATTTATTAAAATAATTTAAATTCCAAGGTCGGGGTGTGACAATTCTCCCCACCACAAACACTTTATGCCCCCAGAAATTCACTCAGTCGATTGATAAACAAAGTTCAACCTGAAACGAAATGAAGACAGGTAAAACTACGAACCACAATGGATTTCCTGGTGCTACGATGATCGGCCTGCCCGTGCAGATTTCCCGGTGCTCTGTCGACCGACAGCGCCAGTGCGGCTTTCCCGACACTCCGTCGACCGGCACCGCTTGAGCGGCTTGATAAATCTTTTTCAGAAGCATCACTAATCTTCATGAGGGGGAGCAGCAGCCATGGCGATTTATCTTTTTTTTATTCTGTTTTGTCTTATTTTATCATCAAGATGGGTATGTCCAGCTTGAGGGGGAGTGTTTGCAGCATTTCTTGTTTTCTTTGTATTATCATTTCTTTGGTCTCTTTTCTTTATGTGTCCAATCTAGGTATACCTAGCTTGAGGGGCAGTGTTGGAGTATGTATCCCACATCGGACTTATGGTCCGATGTGGTCTTAATTATTCATTATAAAAGAACCTCAAGGCCTCCTTTAGAGAGGACCTTGGGGATTCGGGTATCTCTCCTTTTATCACTCTAACAAACTTCAATGAGAGGAACTGTAGGGAAAAGATGAGGGATCTCCCCACCACAAGAACCCAACTATCGCCATGGCACCACTGTAGAAAAGACCAACGTGGGAACTCACAACATAGACCAACCCCATGCTTCTATGCCCAAGCTAAATGACACCATCACCAAAACAGGGAACTCCCAACCCGAACCAAAATCCCTGACATAAGGGGAACCTATGGAGAAACTTGAACCAAACAGCAGATCAAACCAAGACTTGTTATTTCCACAAAACCTAAACATCCCCAAAGCAAGCACAATAAGAACCCAAAACCAAAACTGATCCATCAATGTTAAGCACACTCCATAAAGAACCACTAATCAAGGACTCTCATTCCAAAAAGAGCATAAGAACTCCAAGAGAACACGTCCACAAAATTTTCACAACAAAGAGGAACTTCCAACAAGCAAGGAACCACAAAAGAGAAACTCAAACTACACTCGTTCCATGGTTCCCGACACCCCTGGGAATTCCTAACTGCGTGCAAGTTTCTCTATGGGGCTTATGGCTGGAGCTCTGATATTTGAAACATCCACTGTCTCGTAGTCAAAAGTTGAAATCCTCCGGCCGAGATTCCTTCTAACGATGCCGCCAGCAGAACTTCTCCAAGGGACCCAAACAACCACACCGACAGCAAGCCTTCAGAGGATGATGACAAGATGACTTAAAGTGCCCAAACCGACCACACTGGAAGCAAACAAGAGAGTGGACCGACTAATGAAAAGATGGAACTCACAAGAAGGCTTTTCCGAAACAGGTTCCTCCGATTCACTCTCCTCATTGGATGAGGAACCTTCCCGAACACCAAAAGGAACAAGTCCTTGAACTCTGGATGAAGACCCCACACAAGAGAAGATTTTAATTGATTTTGTGATGCTACCTCTAGAGAAAAAGGAACCAACTCCTTGAAATGCTCAATGTAGGTCTTCACTATCTGTTGGCCTTGCTGAACACGCACGAACTCTGCCACTTTCCTTGACTTCACCTACTTGGGTATAAACCATAGGACAAAAGTGGTCTTGAACACCTCCCAAGACATCCTATCTTGCAACGATGTTGGGATGATCATCTTCCACCAATCCAAAGTTGAACCTTCAAACGAACCCAAATTAGCACGGACTCTCACAGTTTTGGGAGTTCCCAACAACCTGAAAACACCAACGACTTCATCAAGCCAGTCTGCTGCCTCTAATGGATCACAATCACCACGGAAGACGAGCAACAACTGAGAAGAACTCAATCCGACCAAAACAAATCATAAACCAAAATTCCACACTCCAATCACAAACCAAAACCCAAACTAAAATCACCATTCCAACCACAATTCAGCATGTCAAAACCAAGAGCCCACGAAAAAGGATACCAAACACGAAAAGAAAACACTAAACAATTTCTCATTCACTTTTCAAAATGTTGAAATAACCCTTTTTGAAAACCATTTTTCAGAAAGCAAAACAAATTAAATACCCATCATTGGTATTCCATGAAGTCTCACATATATGTATCTTTGTACTAGCTCAAGCACCCATTCCACACATACCACCAATTTTCCACTTTCCAAACGCGTACATCCATATATGTGGTCATTCATAGAAATACCAAGGGTTAATTCAAAACATTTCTCATTTCAAAAACTAGTCATTCAATCTAAATCTCAAATTCCCAACCAATTGGAAGTCGCCCCCCATCATTAAAGAGACACATTTACAAATTCTCAAGCAGGATTTCATTTCACCTTCCAAAAAGTGTTTCCAAAATCACAAAATGATTTCCAAAACAGCATCCATTTTCCCTTTGAAACCACACATTCTGTTAAAAGAAAATCATTTCAAGAAATCATTTTCATTTCAAAAACAATTTTGTCACTCCAAAAACCATTTCCCCTTTTGAAACCCATTTCCTAAAAACCATTTTCATTTTTGAAATCCACTCACACCAACCAAAACTAAGCCCAAACATAACTCACATCAAAACGTCAAGAATAAGGAGCTAGTGGTTATGCCTAACCCGACAACATGGCTTAGCTTGCCATGCATCGAGCAAGTACCAACCACAAGAAGTATATTGAACCGTGCACTCGGGCTACACATGGGTCGCTACTCCATGCAAGTTTGTCGTGTAACACCGACTTTCTCCCATTGTCATCCCTTATTCACACAGACCAATCAAAAGAAAAACTCAAATCCCGGACTACCCATGGTAACTTGAGACTCAAGACGGACAAAGGTTCATGGTGTCATTCTCACACCTACCTCTCGAGTCCTGACAGTACTAATCTTCAAGCTACCTGACACCCCAAATAACAAAGGTATTCTCTGATATCATTTTGTCACGAACCAACCCGGGTAAACTCCTAACCGGTCACCCGAGCTGGTCCGCAACAAAGCCCGAAGGGCGTTCCCGATCCCCACGGACTGACAACTAGTGTCGGACATCAAAATAAAGAAGTTAGGAACAATTTGACCCATAAACAAATGAAAAACAAATATAAACATAAAAATAAAACTAAAATCTAGAAGTGGAAAGAAAAAAAAATTACACACGTACCTCCATGTGACCTCATGGGTCACCTCCAACCGTAAGATCACAATTGCTCCACAAGTGAACCAAAGCGGGAAGCAGCACCAAAAGCTAAAAATAAAAATAAATCTATAGGTGTGAGTATTAAAACTCAGTAGGCGTGCCCAAATAAATTATTCCCTATACCTTACTTTTAAAAAGAAAACCAAGTCATGCTTGTTTGAAAGTACAACCATATAAAAATAAAGTTTTCTATTCTTTTCAAATTCAAATCACAAGCTTCCATTTTCAAGAAAAACCATTTTCTTTCCATCACATTTCCAAAATAGTTTCCAAGCATGCATATACATTACAAAATGAAAGGTAAACAATTTAGATTAAAACATGGTTTTCATTAAAGGGAAAATAAGCATGAAACAATTGAAATGAAAATCACATCCCAAGTTTCATGTTACAAGTGAGCACCATGGGCAATCCCTATAGGTAACTAGCATAAGTAGGACCCTAGAAACCTCGTATCTCAGTGAAACGTGGTATAGCAGCCATAACACACAGAGTTATCATGCACAAACCACTAGAGGGGAACACATCTCAAGGAATAGTGGTCTCCAATCATCATCATAATTTAGTTAGTGTTGTAATTATAAATCCTGCCAGATGAATATGGGTCATGCCACTTCCGAGTCAACTAGCGTACTAGTTCTAGTTATCCCACCTAGGTACCCTGGGTTTCCCATGTGCTCTATTTCAAGTGGTGGTGAATTTTATCAAGTAAACATATATGTACATATTATTTCCTTTACTCAAAAACTCATTCAACCTATCACCACCAATCTCCCTCCTTGAGCGCATCTCCATTTTTAAGTCACACAACAACGCACAAGCCTCTTCACTAGGCACATCTCACAAATCACACATTAACACTTACATCACATTTTTAAAACTAGGGGGCATACCTCAAGAGGAGGTTTCCACTTCCTCAAATCATTCTCAAAGAGCCAAACGAACCTCATTACTAAAAAGGAATACTTTCATTTTAGTAAACATGATCACCCAACAGTTTTAATTCAAAAACCATTTAAAAGCTCAAACATGTCGTTACACTTTTATAACAAAACTGGGCGAAAGGCCAAATATCTTTGGACATTTCCAATTCACCCAATATAATTCATTTGGAAAACCAATCAAGCACTCAAGAAGCATAGCGTTATAAAGCCAACATGCAGAACATGTTTTAATAAGAACTCATAGTGAAACGTAAGGAATGTGGAAAAAAACATCAAATAAATCAATTATGTTCAATATTATATTTTTCTAAAATTTACTAACTTTATAATATAAAGAAAACACCCAATAAAACACACAATCAATTATAGTTTTCAAATTACAGGCTCGGACATAGGGTGACCTACCTCAAACATGCTGCTTTTTAATGACGACCACTCGAACCGACTCTTCGCGCTTACACGCACGTGCATTTATACTTATATATATAAATACTCCTAGTTGCATTGCACATATTACCACCTTAATGAGGAAATATGTACAAAGAGGGCATATATATATATGTGTGACTTACCTATGCATGCACATGTAAGCGTTCTCAACTCCCGTAGCTCGAAACCACATCGAAGCGACCCAACACACTCTAGAAAATTTACCGACAACTCAAAAACCACAAAACCCTTAATTTAAAATTAAGCCAAAGAAAAGGAACCAAAGACCCTTACATAAAATTGATGGCGGGCAGACCAAAATGGTCTAAAATGATTTGCCTTTGGCAGTAGACACTGAAATTTACATAAAGTCGACCCAAAAGAGCCTTTTCACGCCCTAAAATCAAGAGAAATGTTAGAAATCAACCCACCCGAAACCCTAGGGTTTGGATGAACAATATAGGGCGACAAGGAGGGAAATCTGCCAAAAGAGGGGGGAAGAGGGAAGAGGAGACTCACCGAAGAGTATTGCACACCAAAACGGGAGGAGAATCAGCCACCGGAGGGACAAAGGGAGGCATGTCAGAGCTCTCTCGATCGGTCGGGTCACGCGAGTAGGAGGGGAAGGGGGGAGGGCTGCGCGTGGAGAGGAGGGGGGGAACCCTTCTTTGAGGGTTTAATTAAAACCCTAACTTAAAAATAATAACTTAATAATAATAATAATATCATTATTATTATTAATAAAACATTTCTTTATTTTTTTATTTTTTTTCTTATTTCATCTTATTTATTTATTTTTTTTTGAACACCGGACAAGCTGCAAGGTTTGGCCGCGCGGTCTGTCACACCGTGCACCAACCATGCTCACCCTACTGGAGGGAAGGGGCCCTCACACGGGCTGGTCGCGCGGTTTGAGAAACTGTGCTCCAACTGTGCAACTCAGCTATATCATTTGACTGAACCATTTTGCAAGCTTGTCACACGGTTTAACAGATCGTGCGCAAGCTGTGCGCCACGCCACTGCCCCACCTAGGCACCCGCACGGGCACCGTACAATTACTACTAATTGTGCAACAGTTAAAAAGTTTCCAAAAATTTAAAATTCGTCTGCCAACTACCGAAACTCAAAAGTAAGACTGAAAAAAAAAATCCAAGGTCAGGGTGTGACAATGACCTTGCTCACCATCTACGAATCTCGCATTCATCCCACTATGGGCCCTACATAAACCCGCTAGCACTCATAATCACATCGATTCCCAACTCACTGTAGTTAAGTCACTCTCTTTTGCCAACATGTCGAGTCACTCGGCATTTCACAAGATCCAACAATCATCACAATGCATTCCATTTTCATAAAAGGTCACAACTCATCTCTCACATGAGTTGACCATCTCAATATCACCAAAGCCCTCATGAACCCATGGTCAGTTCATCATTGATTACAGAGACCTCATCTCACACATCGGTCATACCTTGATGAATAATAGTGGATCATCCACCAATCCCATCGGCAACCCATGACCTCACTCCACAAGGTCGAGAAAAACTAAGGAGTCCTAGACCCCCACCAAAACACATTAACACCTCATAAGGTCCTAACTCCAACAGAGCTCTTAGGGACCAAACATGTATGCCCCAAAACAGTCCATCCACACATCAGGATCATTAAATGAAACCACTACGCATTTCCATTTTTTATCGTAACCTTACCTCAAGAGTCGCGTAACTTTCCCAACTCAAACTCCAAATCCCAGAGATCCCTCAGAAACTACCTGTCGACATGTTTTACACGTCATCCAAAGCTAGCCACATAATTTAAAACACCAAACTTACCTCCATAAGGCTAAATCTTAGGTTGAACCAATCCCACCAACCATGTAGGTTAACAAAAAAATATGACTCGCTTCGTACATGGTAAAGGTGTATCTCGTTTAACCTTTGCAACAGCGCTCAGTAGCTCAAGCTGCCAACCAGGCATACCCAGTAAGCATACATCTCAATGTCGATTTTTCAAATGATCTGACTTGACCACCTTGAGCCATATCCCATCAAACTGAAGCTCACGAGCTTAAACCATTGACCATGTTCACTGCATGTCAACGTCTTCTGGTCGAAAGCATCTCACTCGTTGCTTCCTTTCCAACAAGCTTAAGGCACCTCACTCATGTCAAGGCCACTACGTGATCACCAGACATCCCCAACATCTCCACAAAACCAAAAGCATCCACCCACACTCTACTCACCCTAGATTCAACCACCTAGGGTCAAAATTGACCATCCAATTATAAACCGCACTAGTAATCGATAGGGCAAGACATCTAAATGATCATTCCCTCCAAAACTGGCCTCGATTCTAAAAACACCTTAAGGCATCCATGTGCCTGTTCTCACCCCCTTCCCTAGGGGTATCCAAACATACATGGCAACCTAGGCCCAAACATTCTCAAGGCGTCTCCTCATCCTTGACCGCACACTAACATCACCTACCATGCATTGGTCTCATGCATGAGCATTTACCCATACTCCTCATTTTAAAATCATTGACGTTACCGGGCCATTCGCAGAGTCTCGCAGCACTGCAACCGGCACGAAGCTTCCTCCCTTGAGAAACCGCCACGAAGAAAAGAGGCGGGAGGCTCTGCGATCCGAAAGACATTTGCGAAGCCACCGCGAAGCAAAGAGGTGGGAGGCTCTGCGATCCGAAAGACATTTACAAAGCCTCCGCAGAGCAAAGAGGTGGGAGGATCCGCAATCTGAAGGACGTTTGCGAATCCACCGCAGAGAAAAGAGGCGGGAGGCTCTGCAATCTGAAAGACGTTTGTGAAGCCGCCACGGAGGAAAGAGGTGGGAGGCTCCATGGTTACGACAAAGCGCCACGTGGATTCGCGTTGAGCGATCCCTGCTTCGCGCCACCTCTTGCCTATAAATATCGGGCTCCCATCAAGCCCAAAGGATGGATACTCCGGCCTTTCACCTTCTCATCTCACAAATCGCGAATCACTTTCTACTCTGTGAAAAATGAGCTCTTCCAGGTACTTGAGCATTGCGAAGGACCCTTCCCTTAGCTCAAATACGACCCCTCTTCAAGCAGGGATGCCCTTCGCGGAGCCCATGGGCCACCGTGAAGGGGATCCTCAAGGAGACTCAGGTCTTTTCAAAGCACTCATGCTTCACAAAGCACCCTCCATGCACATGTAAACCCTATGCTAAGGCCAGTTCACTGTGTTTCACGAAGCACATTGCTTCGCAGTGCTATGCTTCGAGGGGTACCCTTGCTTCACAAAGCCCCACTCTGCGAAAGCCTTTCCACTTCGCAAAGCACCCTCCATATGCACCTATTCCCTATGCCCTATGCCTAGGCTAGGCCACCCCACTTCTCAAAGCATACCCCTTCACGAAGCCCCTCCACTACATGGAGTATCAGAGCTTCATGAGGCCTCTTCTGTGAACCCCATTGCTCCGTGAACACTTTTCACGTATGGCCCTTCAAGTCCATACGAAGTGATTTTAAGTTCCCTTGGGTGGTGTTTCACGTCGCGTTGCTTAGCCTTATGCTTCTTCACATAGGAATGCTAACGGCTATTGCTTCTTCTCTTAGTCATGCTAACGTAGGCCCCTCAGTGGATCACTCCACGACACCCCCTCACTATGGCATTGTCGGTGCCTTCCCTTCACCAAGGGTTAAAGCGTGCCGGTTATGTAAGTCCAAGGGGTGCGGAGTAAATCTGTCTTGTCCGAGTTGCAGGATATTAAAATGCCAAGCACCATCGCCCTCATCACATGAAGTTAAACTATAGCATCGCCCCATGCATTATACGCGGCGTGCCCCGTCTCGGACATTCTCTACACCCGCTCGTCTCCACGAGAGTGAGATCTTCCTCACATGGAATGAGATCCTCTTTGTTGAAGCAGCGTCTGTTCGTGAAGAAGGGCGACCATCTCGGTGTAATCCCCTAGCCTTTCTTGCGGGAGGCATCATTTATGCTCCCCCTCCTCTCTTCCGTGCCAAAGACCAGAGGCGAGAGGGGCACAAGGACCTTCGTTACCATGTCCCTCTCCCTATGGGTTTTGTCGCCATCGGGCCTCCATCCTAGAGTAAGTCTTAATCTCCATCTCCCTAGGCTGCTAACCACACGTAAGCCTCTGTTTCCTCTTTGGGCTGCTAACCATGTGTAAGCCCCACTCCACTTCCCACTGACGCATTTTTCACGACGTGATTGTCAGGTCTTTACTATCTCTTGTTTCTCAAACCGAGCATGACTCACGTGGTCTTAGAGTAAGTATTGACCATGACATCCTCTCTGAGCCGCCCTAGAGCGTAAGACCCAATCCACCATCCCGAACTACGTGGACTTTGATCCTTGCCAAGGAAAGGTACGTAGGAAGCCTCCCTGAGGTTCAAGACAAACACCTACTTGTTCCGACCCCTTCACGTCGGTTCACCTCTGTCCCGCATGATGTTAAACTATATCCACCATCCCGAACTATGTGGACTTTGATCCTTGTCTCCCAGACAAGGTACGTAGAAAGCCTCTCCGAGGTTCAATCCCAACACCTATTTGTTCTGACCCCTTCACGCCGGATCACCTTTGTCCCGCATGACGTTAAACTTCATCCACCATACCGAACTACGTGGACTTTGATCCTTGTCTCCCATATAAGGTATGTAGGAAACTTCCATAAGGTTCAATCTCAACACCTATTTGTTCCAACCCTTTCATGTCGGTTCACCTTCGTCCCACATGACGTTAAACTACATCCACCATCTCGAACTACGTGAACTTTGATCCTTGCCAAGGAAAGGTACGTAGGATGCCTCCCTGAGGTTCAAGCCCAACACCTACTTGTTCCGACCCCTTCACGTCGGTTCACCTTCATCCCGCATGACGTTAAACTGCATCCACCATCCCAAATTACGTGGACTTTGATCCTTGTCTCCCAAACAAGGTAGGTAGGAAGCCTCTATGAGGTTCAAGCCCAACACCTATTTGTTCTGACCCCTTCACGTTAGTTCACCCTCATCCCGCATGACGTTAAACTGTATGCCTTTTTTCATCCCGCATGACATTAAACTGTACCCATTCGAACTACGTAGAATTTAATCTTTGTATCCTAGGAAAGGTATGTAGGAACTCTCCTTGAGGTCCAACCCCAAACAGCGGTAAGTTGTTGTCCTCAATCAGTAAGTTGTTGTCCCCAATCAGTGGTAAGCAGTTGTACACAATCAACAGTAAGTTGTTGTTCCCAATCAGCGGTAAGTCGTTATACCCAATCAGCGGTAAGTCTTTGTCCTCAATCAGCGGTAAGTCATTGTCCCCAATCAGCGGTAAGTTGTTGTCCCCAATCATCGGTAAGCAGTTGTCCCCAGTCGACGGTAAGTCGTTATCCCAATCAGCGGTAAGTCATTGTACCTCATCCAGCGGTAAATCGTTGTAGCCCCCAATTTCATATGAACTATGTGGGTTTGATCCCTGTCTCCTAGACATGGTACGTAGGAAGCCTCCTTAAGGTTCAACCCTAAACACTGGTAAACTTCGGTGTCCCCCCTGTTGGGACCCACATCTTTGGTCCGCCCCGTGGCGTCAGACCAACCCAGGCTCTAACCATGCGTAAGCCCCAGTATATCGTCGGGTCGTTGTCCTATGTGTACACCACGATTCTATACCTTCACCCTGATCTCCGTGGACTTTGATTCTATGTCACGGGGATACATAGGAAGCCTCCCTAAGGTTCAAGCCCATCACTCGTGTCTCATCCTGGTCTCTCCCTTGAGCTTATGTGTTTTAGGAAGGTCATGTCCCAACCCAGAGGTTCTACTTCCTCTGGATCTCATCCATGCGCCCATTCTCATGGGTCGCCTCCTCAGGTGTCCCATCGCCCCGCCG
Source organism: Viscum album (assembly GCA_963277665.1). Lineage (NCBI taxonomy): Eukaryota > Viridiplantae > Streptophyta > Magnoliopsida > Santalales > Viscaceae > Viscum > Viscum album. The sequence continues at coordinate 1,256,383,692 of OY728153.1, read as the reverse complement.
AACTACACGGACTTTGATTCCTTTCCACGGGGATACATAGGAAGTCTCTTCGAGGCTCAAGCCCAACATCACTGTTTCCCTCACGTCGGATCCATCTCACTCTCCATCCACTCTCAATAATCCATATTCATCCTGATTCTTACCTGGGTTGCCACATCCCGTTGAGATCATTTCACCCACTCTCTCACTGCTCCTAACAGCAATCGGGCTACTAACCACGCGTTAGCCCCAGCATCAGTGTTCCCTCTAGGGGTTTCACCTGTCTGATCCACTCCCGTCAGTGTTCTGATCAGTCTGATCCATCTCCGCCAGATGTTAAACTCGCGACATATCCTGTGTTAAACATGGGAAGCTGAGGAAAACCTCAGAGACATGCCTATGACATATAATTCCCTGCATTCGATGTGGGATGTCTCGGGCTTCCGCATCCTCGAGAAGCCCTATCATAAGGGGAAGAAACTCAGAAGCATTAGTCTTCCAGCGTCCAGACACGCCAGCAGTGTCCAACGTGACTACTCCCCTGACCGAAGGTTGCTTCCCTGACCGAACCCCTTGGAATGTCTTGACAGAAGCAGCGTAATTAACCGGCGTCCATGAAGATATGGCACTGGGAAGATTTTCACGAACAATGTCTTAAGTCTTTGAGGGAGACCCAGACTAGGAGATGAGTTCCAGGGAAAAATCCACGGAAGGAGGAACCGACATCTCATCATCCCGTTTAGATCAAGGAGAAAACATCCCTGAATAAGTGACGGATGTCACCCGCCTTTAGAAAGTGGGAATACGAGGCAATAGCTACGCATCCTCCTCCGAATAAAATACGAATACGCGCCCCGATAAAATTGTCAGAAACAATCCCATTTCACATTTTAACATTTACGGATTCACTTTACAAATTTCACTTCAACTCATGAGTCATCAATTCACATATAACATTCATTTCCCATTTCACAATCCATGGTTTTCCAATATAAATTCTTGATCTCACCTTTCATTTCATGAGAAGCCATTCTAGTTTACCATATCATTTAACCACTTAAAGGTTCCAAATCTAAACTAGGGCATCCGCTTGAAATCACCCTTCACGTAAGTTCTTTAGCACAAGGAATAAGGTGTGTCAATATCAAGGCATATGTCATCAATTTACCATTTCACAAGACACAAAACAAGTTCAAATCACTTATCATCATTTACCATCCCACAATATAAATATATACCAATTCCACAACCTCTATTACCCTTTCTAATTTCTCCATTTCCAATTAATCACTAACAATTCTGGTTTCCCACTTTACATCGCCATTTCATAGGGTCAATACCTCAAGCAAGGCATCCCCTTGGGGTCACCTTCGAGGTAATCAATTAGTATCATGTTTTAGGGCATAATAATAGAGCAATTTCATATTTAAGGCTTCAATTTAAATTTAGGGTCAATGCACAAAACATCGACATGACCACACAACCCATACACTTAAAATTTAAACAAGACTATGGGAAGGACTTAGGGACCACCTACTTTAGCCTCGTAGGAGTCTACTCGTCTGATACCAACCTTCGATTCACGCTAAAACGAATAAGCAGAAAAAAGCCCTGAAAATAGGACATATTGAACATAAATGGCAAGAGCTCGCTTGACAGCAAGATAAATGAAGAAGGGGGGGAAACAAAGTCATAGCCTTGCCTCTAGTTTCAAATTGTCACCGACAACACTCCAAATGGACAAGGATCAAGGGAGATCCTCCATGGAGAAGAGGAGAGAGAGGGGCATGAGGGGCTGCTACTGTGATTTTAAGGGAGAAAAATCCTGAGTTAGGGTATAAAGGGGTGGTCGTGGGTGAAATTGCAAGGTTTCCCCCATTTAAAAACAGTCTATGAGGCTATTGGCTAGCTTCTAGGCTCCCACTGACTAACAGGTGAGCCCAGCAGCCATAAAGGATGACTAGTAAGCCCACTAGCTAGCTGGTGGACCTCTTGTAGCTTGTTTAGCTGCAGGTTTGGTCCTACCCTAAAACTCTGAGTCTCGACCCCCCGAAACCACTACTAACGCCTCTCTTACACCCAAAAACATGCCCAACCAAGGGCACTACACGAGGTCTGGAAAAAATTTTAGATAGGTACACGCCTCAAGGTAGGGTAGGGATCTTACAATTGTGATCACATTTTCAACTCACAAAAAGTGAAGATGATCCTTGCAATGAAGAATGCGGCACTTATATGAGATTCTTGGTGGAATTTTTCTTTTGTACAAAAGTTATTGTTGGATGTGCACTAAAACATATGCACGACTTTAGGTGCATACATCTTCTCATGCGGTTTCATGGTTATAATCCATTATGAATGGATTAAATGGTTCGCATTCATTGAAGAAATTCAATGAATAATTCCAACTGGAATAAACGTATGTTAATACATTGAATATGGCCGACACATTTCATTAAATGAAACATCTCAAGGATGGTTGTATAAATGGATGAAATCCCTCTCGTTGGGTACGAATGATTGTATGTAAGCCTTCTGATACTCTCTTCCTCCTGAGATGAAATTTATCATTAGGTGAAGGCACTATCACCCCTTCTGCATTTAGGGATCCTCAAGAAATGTTCTAAGATCCTTTGGCCGGTGTAATCCCCTCGGAGGCAAGAATTTTTCATATGCTGCTTCAGTGATCGACATCAAACGTACTCCGTTAAAGATTGAAAACGGAGGTTACTGTTATCCAAATATGCACGTTTATGTTCTTCATTTATATTACATGTCGATTATGTCGAGGATAGATCAGACATATTTATGGGTTTGTTTCTGCTGGCTTTGTTCATATGATGAACGTATAAAACTCATCAATGGTCATTCCTCGTCGAATCATCATGCTTCTTTCACTTTTAAATGAAGAACACATTTTATGAAATTGTAATTGGTCCCCCCCCCACTCCCCGCGATACGTTATATGATAACATAATGTCGGGTGCACCACTCAACGTTGTGTTAATATTTTAATGTAATATGGAATGGAAGGTGCAGTTTACGTTAACCAATTAACGTAGTCTGCATCGCAGATGTGGGAAAACAAAACATCGGAGTTTCGAATCATTTATAAATTGTTTGAAAATAATGGAATCATATATTTTGGAATATCTATAGCATTTATAAGTGTTTTATAAATTAGTTAACTATAAAATGTTTGTGGTTAATTGTTTTAATGTTTTTGAAACAATTATTATAAATATTCCATTATTATTAAATAGTTAATATTAAGAATATTTTTTTTCAATTTTATATAATTTATAAAATATTTATAAATCATAGTAAAAGATATTTTAACTTTGATCAAATTATATAGAATGCCTTATAATTTTGAAATAAAATTTTTATTAAGAAATTATAAGAGTGATTTATAAAGATTTAAAAAATTACATAAATAAGGCCAAAATATAAAGAAGTTTATATTTAAAATTATGAATTGTTCATAATTAATTAATTTAAATTGTTTGAATTAAAAGAGAACTTATTTAAGATATTATTTAAACCACATCAAAAAAATAGTTTTCATAATTGATATGTTAAAAGGTTTAAATAATGTTGAGTATATGATATATAGATTATGTAAAATGTTTACATAATAGAAACTAGATTATAAAATGTTTATAATTCATAAAATATCATATATTTAAACATAAATGTCATATAATGTATAATATAAAAAGTTCATATTATGAATTAGTATAAATGTGTTAACATTCAAGATTATGGAGTGCCCATAATATACCGGCTGATTTATAAAATGTTTATAATTAGATTTTATTTTTTAATTGTTCATGAGTGAATAAATGTTTATTTATTTGTTAATTCATTTAATATTTATGTTTAGTAAATTGGTCCACAAATGTGAATATTGTGTATGCAAAATTTATGTGATAAATTGTTTCTAGGAGATACAGCTTTGCATGCTAGGTATGACTCCATAAAATTTAGTTTTCATCTACCTTGACTTCGGTTTGTAATTAGAGTTATTATCATGAATTTAGTTGTTGGACATAGCTTATGAATATTAGGTTTCAAAAATTATATTAATTAGATTCACCCTTGAGTAAAGTATCTTTAGGTAGAGAGACTTTGGGTCGGACTTCCCACTGGCCTAGAAGCTTGTACCTTGTCTAAAAAGGTGGGGGTTAGCCATATGTGGCTCTGGCCTTACTCATATTGAGATTGTCAATATCATATAACTCTAAACCTTTACATGAATAATTCATGTACTTTATACATATGATGCATATGAATATGTATGAATATGTATGAATATGTTTAACTTTTGTATTTGGGTGAGAAACACAAACTATAGATTGCGTAAAGGTTACACATTAATGTGGTGTGAACATATTAATTTGATAGTTGGAATAGGGATTCTAAAAAAAATCGTTAGAATCATGCATACAAAAAAGAATAAAACATTAAAAAATAAAGATTGCATAAGATGCAATGGGTATGAATTTAATATACATATGATGTATATTAAATATGTGGGACTTGTAATTAAAAAAAACAAATACCAAGTGTTGGACCAAATGAAATAGGTTGGATCTGATTAAATGTATTTTAGAGTTCCACATTAAATGTATTTATTTTTCTCTATCTATAAATAAAGATTTTTACCACTTCTTGAGGTAAGGAGCAAGATTTTACTTCTACAAAGTATCAAAGGGATTGAGTCGATCCCCCTCCTCTGGTGCGTCCAAAACTTTCAATTATGGAAAACTGGATGATAAGTTTTTACAAAATAAACTCAAGATAATCTTCAAATCTCATCTTAATCACACTCTCTTAAGCAAAGGTCGTTGTCGAAGAATATATGCACAATAGAAGAAATCAACTCAAACATAAATAGGTAAAGAAATATCTCATTGAGCCTTCTATCTCCTCAATGATTCTAGATGTTCTTCTTTGCGTGTTGTCACTATCTCCAGTCATGTCTCACTTCTTCCTTTTTTCTTACTCCTTCCTTGGCCCTTAGATTTCCCTTCTCATTTCTTTTTATTTCTTTCCTCTCTCTCTGGAACCCTAAATCACCTAAGAGTCTTGAAATCTTCTCTTGATCTTTCAATCATTGTTCTTCTCGAAACTTTTATGATCACAATCATTTATCATGAAAGTTCCTTTCAATGTTGACAATTTGATCAATGCAGAGGTAGGAGAGGAAGAAAGCGAATAAAGTCCACAGTAACCGGAAGGCGAATCCGACGAACAAGATCGGCCAGGAATAGGAAGGTGCCAGTAGCGACGCCAACAAAACCAGTGGCGAGGTAGGAGAGGAAGAAAGAGAGAATGATTTTAAATCCGAGGAGATTTCAGCTGTGAAATACACTCCAACCTATTTAATTCATTTTATACTCTAAAAATAACATTTCTTGTATGCACGTGATTTTTATATATCAAAAATAAATATAAATCATTTATTATATAGATAAAATGAATAAAAGTAAAAAAAAATATAGGGCTTCCAATAATGCTGGGTTGGAGCGCCCATGCACGCTAAAATAGCGTTTTTACTCTATTATACTACTCGGTTGGAGATGGTCTTACAATTCATAAATGATAGTGATTTATTTTCTTGTATTAAATTGTTGATTCAAACATAAGTTTTTTATTTTATTTTCTTTTCACTTCTAAATTATCCAATTAGTTTTTTCTTTTAATGAAATTTCATCAAACACAGTATTGTTTTCACTCTCAGTCCTTAGATTTTTGGTGTGTCAAGCCCGTGTTCATATGAGTTTTCAATCCAGCTCTTCTCAAATACATATGTACGTACTTGTGTGTATTTATATGTGTATGGTTGTTCGATTATCATTTTATTACAACAGTAGGTTGGGGTGGGGTACAAAGGAAACAAACTATAGATGCAAAATCTCGAAACCAAAACCTCCTCAACACAACAACACAGGTATAATAGGGGTGGAACCACTTAACTTCACTCTATGGGGCTCGATTATCATTTTAATAAAATAATTCAGTAACATTTTTTATTTTTTTGATGTCAATTGTCAATTTTTTTCTAATTATTCTACAACATTTAGAATATTAAATTAATAAATTTAAAAAAAACTAAATCTGGTTATTTTTTGGGTTTTCAATTATTAAAATTAATAAACAAAACCATCCAATTTTTTTCATTTATTAACCACGTAAATTTTCACTAACCAAAACCCATTTTAGCATAACCATTTGATTATTTTTTATTTTTCTTTCGGTTAACCGCCCATTTGCTCACCCCCTACCTCAAATTCCACATTAGGACAGTGACAGTGTATTATTTGGGATGCAACGACAAATCCTTCAAACATGATTTTTTTTTGCTTTTTAAATGGCATAATAAATGAAAACATAAATGAATACAAATATGTTGGGACTAGGCTAAATGTATGCACCCTGGGAGGGGTGGATCAAGGTGCATTTTGAATTACACCTTCATCTTCTTTTTAGTCCCCTAGGACGTACGGATCTTGTTCCCTCGTTGAAAGGAACACATTTAATCTATATCTTTCTTTTGATGTTGATCCCATCAAATATTAAATAAAAATGCAAAAAATAAAGCACAAACACACATACATATTTAACTTGGTTTACCACTAATGGCTAATCCAGAGAGCATACACACGATGATGTGTCGGTGCACCAAAATCCACTATACTCAATTTCAGTGGATGCATGTGTGTAGGTCACAATCACTTCGTGCCAAGGCGCACTGCCCTCACAGAGTTTTGGAAAGACTCGCTATCGATCCAAAGGAACTACCTTTTCTACTGTTTCGTGCACTACTTTGGTGAAGGCAAAGTCATTTTATAAACATGAGGATCTCTTCATAAATAGCATGTAGAATTGAAGCTCAATACATCATAACTCTTGAATTGATGCCCAGTTGTAGTCCATGTTCCACATTCTTCCACTCCTCCAAGGACTGATGGGATCAACTTCTCAACGTGAGGGTTAAGTTTATGGCTTCAATAAAATCACAACAATAGTATCTTCCTCTTATATATGAAGATAACTTCACACTAGATTTATCTTGCTTAACTCCTTCAACAACTAGATGTAGCAATGTAAGCCTTCTTCAAGCCTTCTTCCTTCAAAAACCAAACACGATTAATGGCACTTTGTTTTTTAGCTATCCACTCGTCTTCTTCTTTGAACCAGATATATCAATATGTTTGGACTCCTTCTCTCTCCCTTTTTGAGAACCTCCATTAGTAATTCTTATAGATCTTAAAAAATGTCCCACGTTGTTCCAAATATTGGGATCAATTTAACCCCCCTCAATGCTCCATGATCATTCCATGTGTCCACATGATTAGTGCGGTCAAAAACGTACATTCAAATTTAAGTTAACCTCCTAAAATCTTGTTCCAAATCTCTCATTTTAGATTCCAACCAAACTTACTAGAAATTATGGAAATAACTTACTCATGGTGTTATGCTCAGTCAACAACCAAGTCCACGAAATCTGCTCAATATCTTATATTTTAACTCCTCCAAATATCACGATTTGATTATCCAAATCTTCTTAATCCATAAACCTACTGTGGCATGATAATATCCATGACTGGCCGCATTATCAATCGTGTTCTATGATTGATACTGTATATCGTAATCTACGACTAATCACATTATCAATCATATTTTATGACTGACATTGGAAAATTGAGTAATCCTTACATATATGCTTTTTTGGTCCTGTTACTCTTATGTATGCTCCATATCTACTCTTATGTGTTTTATTATAGTTCAACACTTTTCCATTTATCTCACCTGGACAACTCTTACGTATCATCTTGGTATTTTTATGTATTTTTTGGTGACCTTTATGTATTGAGACTATTCCAAATTCTTGAAACTACCCTTACATGTCAGCCTAATGGCCTTTACATATCATCTTGGTAACCTCTACGCATCGTCCTAGTGACTTTGTGTATCATCCCAGCGATCTGTACGCATCGACCTTTACGTATTGACCTAGTTACTTATATGTATCAACTTGATTACCTTGACATATATGGCATGGTTACCTTTACGTATTTACCTGGTTACCTCTATGTATTGACCTAAATTACTCTTATGTGTTGGACTTTACCATTTTTTTGATATACGCAAATCCAAAATATCCGAACCGGAATTTATCTCATCCTTCTCCAACCATCTTCAAACCGTCACAACCTTCTCTAAACATCATTAAACCTGCTCACACTTCTCTCAATGCCAGAATGAAGGCCTCACATGTCATGAACTTGATAATGAAATCAAGGTGTATTCATTCACAATCTCCTCCATATAACCATTGTTTTGGTTGCAATGATCATGCTTCATCATTTACTATCCTCCATATAACCACTGTTGTGGCTTCAATGCTATGTATGTCATTGATATGACCACTAAATAACTCAAATGTTGTTCCCATTGTTGGATTTGGTGCCCTAGAACCAACTACCTTATACATGCGACTGCCTGTATATTCATGGTTTTTAATATTAATTGATATCATATCACGTGATGAGTATTCTTATGTATGTCATCAATGTGATAATGTTAATGTATTTTCCAAAATGAATGGTCATAGTAGTTATCCGCTATACTGAGAACCTTAAAGTGTTATGGAGATATTCTCAGATACATGTTCTATGGCCAGATGACATCGTCTGAATGGGCACATATGATACATGATATCAGGGGTAGGGGGCTCATACGACATTGAGACTTATTCTCATAAAGTTCGCCTTTGACAAACTCCAAGAGAGGAGGATTGTGAGAACTGACCCACTAGTAGGAAATCCACATGTTCTATGTGTTATTATATGTTTATATATATGGATGTGTGTAATGATCCTTATACATTAAGAAAAATATTAATGCATATCATCAGTCACATACTTTGATGTATTTCATAAACTTTGGTGACATATGCTGGCAATGAAGTTGAATACATTGAGTACATCATAGATGATATGACATTAATGAATAAGTCGAGGAAATATTTTCCTCTTCTGTTCGTTAATAGAGGTTGATATCTTATACCCTTTTATGAAAATTGAATTGTCTAATTAGTCCATGACTATGGTAGTTTGTCGATGAGTTCATTTCCAGAAAGGAAAAGAATGAGATTCAGACATATAGGTTGATGATGCATGTGATGCAACCTACTCAAAGTAGATATCATGACAAAGAGATTATACTACATAGTAAGCGTTCGTAATAGGTAATCATAACTTTGACTTCTCTTAGTCTCTTTAAGGGTCATGATGTGTTGCTAGATATTACTCTTGGACTGTGGGTAGGACTCACTACTATCAAGATGAGGTCCTAGAGGGTCACACACAAAGTGTATTCATAGGCTTCACCAATTTAGTTTAATTGGAGTTTGGGACAAAGTGTGCCGCATGTATGGGGACCAACGAGCATCCAAGTGAATGGACTCAAGTTAATTATATTCAATTATATTATTTTACTTTTGAATAATTAGAATTAAATTTATTTCTCAAAGTATTCACAAGTTTATTCAATTATAAAAGTGAATACACGAAAGTATTATTATTCAGAAGAATACCACATCATTTAAGGTTCATTAAATAATTATAGGAGGGATGAGCCGAGTTAATGACTTGTGGTTCATCATGTTAAGTTTATGAATTTCACTAGTGACTGATGAAATGTTCATGATTGGTATAACACGTTTACGAAGTTATTCGTGTAGATTTGGGATAGTTTAAGAGGGTTAAATTATCTAAGGGATAAAGTGCAATTTTGGAACATTAATCCTCACTATTTAAGCCAATTTGAGACCCTGTAAATAGTGATTGAGGGTATTTTCAATAATTTGGAGAGTTTTTCTCATCTTATCTGCTTATATCAATATAACAACCCTGCTTTTTATTACACACTTAAACATGATTTATTACATAAAATATTCACTTGATACAACATAGAAGATTGAGAGGTCTATTATCTTTGGAGATTAGGAACATTACATAATGACTTAAAACATGAAACACAACATCTTTATTAAAAACTTCATTTACATGAACACTACATTCCCTCATACTTAGCATTGTATGGGATAACCTGAGGACATGCATAAGAAAAGAGTGAGCTATAAAGCCCAGTAAGGGAGTAAAAAAGACATAACATGAAGATTAAAATACATGTTAGGCAATAGAAATATCAATGGAGCACAAGAGTAACATGAACATAAAGTCATGATATAACATGATTATCATAACATGGAAATGTGACAACAACACTTAACATGGTATTAGCATGAGCCAGATCTCATTGCACATGAAGCATGATTAAACCCTTATTTCACTTGAATTATCATTAGTAGACCCTCATTTCACTTGACGTATCATGATACTAGTCTTTACCCAATGCATTGGAGCGCTATCAGGGCGCACCCTTCTTAAAAATTTCATTTAATGCATAAGTGTGCCACATGGATCATACAACATGGATTTATTAAACATAATCATTTATTCCACGATAAAGAAATGTGGAATTAATACATGAAACTCTATAATCAATAAGTAAATGTGCATAAATGTGAAATACCCTTGATAGAGAAATGAGCATGGTATTCACTACACAATGACTTTGGCTTGGAAAATCGCGGTGCAATTTCGGCAGCATAACATCGTGACATAAGAATTCATAAAAATGGTCGATGAGAGAGAAAGGAGTGTCTCATAATATGTAAATGAAATGGATGGTAATGGGATCATATAAATACATGTCCCAACATAAGTAATGGAATTTATATTTATAATACAAAAGAATTGCTTTAATGTAAATGAGGAGAGAGAAATTCCTTACGGAATTTCGACATAATAACAGGTGTGCATGAGAGTACTTAATGGGAGAGAAAGGGGTCTCTAATCATTAAAACATAAGGAGGGTAGTATGGGAGAGCTGAAAAATCATACCCCAACATTTGTAATTGAAAATAAGAGAGCATAATAACATAATGAAATTTGGACAAAAATGAGAAAGGAGGAAATCCCTTATGGAATTTCAACATGGTAACAGGTGTACACGAGACACATTAATGAGAGAGAAAGGAGTATCTCATCATTAGAACATAAATAGGGCAGTATAAGGGTGGTGATAAATCATACCTCAACATTTATAATTTAAAATAAAAGTACATAACAATATTAAGGAACTTGGATAAATTGAGAAAGAAAGGAATCCCTTACGGAATTTCGACATGGTAACGGGTGTACACGAGAGAGATTAATGAGAGTGAAAGGAGTATATCATCATTAGAAAATAAAAAGGACAATATAAGGGTGGTGATAAATCATACCCCAACATTTATAATTGAAAATAAAAGGATATAACAATATTAAGGAACTTGGATAAAATAAGAAAAGAAGAAATCCCTTACTTGGAAGTGTCATCCCAAAGGCTTGGGAGAGGCTTCATGGAAGCTTGGGGAACCTTGGGAGGATTCTAGATAGAGGAGGATAGAGGTTGAATAAACTGAAAAAGCTTTGAGTGAAGAGGAAGTGGGAGCTTGGGTGGGTTTATATAGGAAAGGAGAGAGAATTCTTTATTATTTATGTTTGGGACACCACACATTAAACTAATCAAAACCACAAACCGGACCATGGTTTTTGCCCATGATTTTTTCCAAAGGGGAGTGGAAAAAAATATTTTATAAGTTAAATGTCTGAAATTATTAAAATAATAGGGTTTCTTATGTGGAGGTGAGTCACACTCTCAAGGAAATCAATTTAAAAAGCTAAAATGTTTTATAAGTCTTGGAGGGACCACTAAGGCTTTGTAAAATAAATCAAAAAAACCTAAAATCACATTATTTTAATGGTAAAACATATATTGTCTGAACATAATGTTTATAGTATTTTATTACATCACTATTGGGTCATTATGATGTCATAAAACCCATTATATATTTAAACGGTATTTAATTTTTACCAAAAAATTCAACTGTCTTAGAAAATTATGAAAAATTCACTATTAGATAATTTTGATGTCCTGATTAAAAAAATAATATTTATTTTATCTAAATAATTTTCTAAATATGTGAATTTTTACTTTTAAAATAAAAGTGACTTTTATTGAAATTTCATGGGTTTTGAAAAAAATAGCTTTCAAACCTTAATAAAAATCACAGTTGTATTCATAATAATTATATGGTCATTTTATTTAATAAAAATTAATTTAGTAATAATATTTAATTAAAATATTAGTTAATTCAAAAATCCATTAATTCGTCAAAATAGATTTCTCAATTAACTAAAAATGCTATTTTTGCTTTAAAAACAATTTACAAAGTAACAATAAGAATGTATATTATTTATACAAAAATAATGTACATAATCATAGTACAAGGGTCTCATTACATAACCCATTATAACACTTGTATATGACCAAAGGGTAAGGTGTGAGATGGTGACAGACTCTTGGGGTGGCTTAGATAACATCTCTCGGGTAGTAATATCTATTAACTTTCACTTCTCCCATAGGCGATTCTGCTCAAGCTTAACATATTGAATCTTGAATTGGGATTGGTCAAGAGAAAATCCTAATAACACCACCTATTTTCCGAGCTCTAACAACCGGGCTTCGTACGGGGCAATTCTACTGGATGAGGTCATCGCTTCCTTTCTCTGAGTAAATTGGATTTGTTAAAGCCCTATATTTATACTAATCATGCGATCAGTATTTATTAACTATATTAGAAATGATAACAATGATTAATGGTATTTTAAAATCCAAAAATATAAAACCAAAGAAGTGCATATGTTATATAACCATTTCACATAATAAGACATTTAATTAGATCAAGAGGAATTTCCATTAATAAATGTTTGGGTCATTACAATCTTCCCCCCTTAAGAAATTTCGCCCTCAAAATTTTCTTTTCCTACACTAAAATAGATGTGGGTAACTCTGCTTCATCACTTCCTCCAATTCCCACATTGCTTCTTCAAACTTGTGGTTTTGCCATAATACCTTGATGAGGGGCATTGTCTTAATTAGTAGAAATTTTTCTCTATGATCTAAGATCTTCACCAGCTTCTCTTCATAGAAGAGTTCATTATTCAATGGTACCGCCTCTAGATTGAGTACATGTGATGGATCAGGTATGTACTTCCTCAAGAGTGATACATGGAATACATCATGCACTTAATATAGGTTCAGTGGGAGTGTTAGTCGATAGGCCACTTCTCTAATGTGATAAAGGACCTCAAAAGGGCCAATGTACCTTGGACTCGGCTTTCCCTTCTTCCCAAATCTCACAGCTCTCTTCCACAGTGATATGCAGAGGAATACCATGTCGCTGACATCTAACTCTAGGTCTCGTTGATGATTATCAACATAGATCTTTTGTTAGCTTTGAGTAGCTTTAATGTGCTGCTGGATAGTCTTAACCTTATCCACCATTTATTCGACCATTTTCGGACCTTGGAGTTTTCTCTCCCCAACTTCATCCTAACATTTCGGTGTTCTGCACCTCTTCCCAAACAAGTCTTCATAAGAATTCATTTGGATGCTTGAGCAGAAACTGTTGTTATAAGATAACTCAACTAGAGGAAGATGTTGATCACACCCTCATTTGAATTCCATTGAGCACGCTCTCAACATGTCCTCTAGTGTCTGGATAGTTCACTCAGATTGGCCATCAGTTTGAGGATGATAAGCTATACTAAAGTTCAGCTCAGTATTCAGAGCGTGTTGGAGACTCTTCCAAAACTTCGAGGAGAATCTTGGATCTTGATCGAATATAATAGATAGTGGTACTCCATGCAGCCTTACCACGTCTCTGATGTATATTTGTGCCAATTGATCCAATGAGAAATCCTTCTGAATTGCAATGAAGTGTGCAGTATTTTTAAGACGATCGATAGCAACCCAGATAGCATTGTTTCCTTTGGATGTCATTGGAAGTCTGGTGACAAAGTCCATGATGATGTTCTCTCATTTCCATGTTTTTATGGGTAATGGTTGCATAATCCCCTTAGACTTCTGACTCTCAGCCTTCACTTGATGACATACCAGGCACTTTGATGTGTACTTGTCAATCTCCTTCTTCATGTTATCCCACCAATAATGCTCTTGGAGATCTCGATACATCTTTGTGTTTCCTGGGTGAATGGAGATATTTGAACTATGTGCATCATTCAAAATTTCTTTATTCAGCTCTGGACTTGATGGAACACATAGTCTTTTTCCAAATCTCACAATTCCTTCTTCATCAACATTGAAATCCGAGGATTTCCCTTTTCTAATAGTTTCCAATTTATTCTGAATTCCCACATCATCCTTTTGAGCATCCTTTAACCTTTCCAAAAGATACGGTTGAGCAATAATTTGTAAAAGGATTGATGATGTTCCCTTCTTTATGATTCCCATTTCCATATTCATCAAATCTAAGAAGATTGGATCCTTTTTAATTCTCATTAATGATAGAATTGTTGGTTCCTTTCTACTTAGAGCATCTGCCACCTTGTTCGATCTCCCAAAGTGGTAATGGATTGAGAATTCATAGTCTTTCACCAGCTCTAAACATCTTCATTGGCACATGTTCAACTCTTTCTGTGTGAATATATACTTGAGGATTTTTTGATTTGTGCATATTTCACACTTCTCCCCAAAGAGATAATGCTACCAAATTTTTAAATCAAAGATCATTGCAACCAACTACAAATCATGTGTTGGATAGTTTTGCTCAAGAACTTTCAATTTCCTTGAAGTTTAGGCAATGGATTTTTCATTCTGCATCAACACACAACCCATTCCCTTCTTTTAAGCATCACTAAATACCACAAAAAGTTCTCCACTTGTGGGTAGTGTGAGCACGGGCACAGTGATAAACCTCCTTTTCAAATCCTTGAAGCTCTTTTTTCATTCATCACTCCAAGAAAACTTTACTCCCTTCCTAGTTATTTTGGTAAGAGGGTTGGAAAATCATAAGAAATTTCTCACAAATTGATGATAATATCCAGCTAAACAAAAGAAGCTACGGACATCCGTTACCGATGTTGGCCTCAGCCATCCCTTAATTGCAGTTGTCTTGGAGGTATCCACAGATATTCCATTGCTTTTGATGATATGACCCAAGAATGAGACCTCCTTCAACCATAACTCAAACTTGTTGTACTTTTCATAGAGCGTATCCTTTCGCAAGGTCTCTAGTACAGTTCTTAGATGCTCTTCATACTCCTCCTTTGTTTTGAAGTATATTAGAATATCATCTATAAAGACTACCACAAATTTTTCAAGACAATCTCAAAAGAATCAATTCATCAAGTATATGAATATTGATGGAGCATTAGTGAGTCCAAAAGGCATTACTATGAATTCATGGTGCCTGTATCTTGTACGAAAAGCAGTGTTGGGGATATCCTTCTTATTCACCCTTACTGGGTAATATCCTGACCGCATATCCACCTTGGAAAAGTATTGTTCTCCACGTAGCTGATCAAACAACTCATCAATTCATGGTAGATGATACTTGTTATTTATCATGATTTTGTTGGGCTCACAATAATTAATCCAAAGGTGCATTGACCCATCCTTCTTCTTGACAAAGAGGACCGGTGCACCCCATAGTGAAACACTTGGGCATATAAACTCTTTATCTAGATTCTCCAATAATTGTTTCTTCAGCTCCTCAAGCTCCACAACAACCATTCTATACAGAGTCTTAGATATTGGAAACACCCCAGGTATAATGTCAATTGAGAACTCAACATCTCTTCTAGGAGGAAGACCAGTCAGTTCCTCGGGAAACACTTCAGAAAATTCCATCATAATAGGCATGTCTTCAAGGATGGTTGCTTCCTTAGACTCAATCATCTGAGTCAGATACGCATGCTCATAGGGCAGTAATATCCATGCTTGATATGATGATGCCAAAGAAGATTCATCTTCCTCCTTGCACTTATATAGAATCAGGGGTCGATTCTCCATATGGAGAGTGATTTCCCTCTCACGAGAATTTATGTTGGATCTATATAGGTAAATCCAATACATGCCAAAAATTGCATAAAATTCCACCAGAGGGATTATGACAAGGGTCCTCGGGAAGTTAAATCCAAAAATTATGATAGGGGGAGTTATATTTGTGGGATGCAATGATTTCCCCATTTTCTATACTCACTGAAATCTTTACTTCCCTGATTTTTGGTGGTTTTGGGATTGTTCTACTAAACTTTTGAGAAATAAAAGAATGCGTAGAACCAAAATAAAAAAGTATGTTCTATATTTTTGAATGAATAAATATCATACCTATCACCACTTCGTTTTTGGGGTTCACTTCGGTGGTAGTGATGGAAAAAGCTCACCCTTGCTATCTTGGAGGTTGTTGGTTGCCTTCGAAAACCCTTGGCTTGGGGAACTGATTTTCAAGGTGCCCTGGTTCTTTGAAGTTAAAGCAATGAGCAATGTATTGAGAGTCGAATGGAGTGTTCCTCTCCTCTATCGCAACTATGGGTTTTTCTTATAGGTATTTAATGGCTAGGTGCCCTTATCTTCTACACCTAAAGCATCTCCTCATCCCCTTTAGGCAATTTCTAGGGTGATTCTTTCTACACCTTTGGCAAGTGGGGTGATGGATTTTCTTAGCACCGTTGGATTTATCTACCGGACTGCTAGAATTTAAGTCCACCTTACACTTTTTATCCCCATGATACCCCTAATATTCTCCAATCTCTAGTTCAACTTTGAGGGCACATCAGACAATTTCCTCATAGCTATCGAAGTCACAGATTTCCAGGGCTTTCCGTAGGCTAGGTTTCAGTCCACCAAAGAAGCGATCAACTTTGAATTCAAGGGTAATGACAAAGTCAAAGGCATATCGTGCAATCCTTGTGAAGTTTTCCTCATACGATCTGATAGATTCCTCATCTTTTTGCTTAAGGGAAAGGAAGTCCCTTTCCATCTTAAGTCGGAGGGTGCACAAAAAATATTTATTGAAAAATGTTTTCTCGAAGTCCTTCCATTCCAACACCTCGATATCCTCCTCAGGCTTTTTATTTTTGATCAATGTCCACAATTGATCGACATCACCCTCCATATGATAAGCATCTAGAAGAACCTTCTCTTGTTCGGAACATTAAAGGATGGAGAAGATCTTTTCCATGGAGTTGATCCATTGTTCGTCGATTGAGGGATCAAATGATCCATTAAAAGTAAGATGCCTTTGTCTTATGAAGCTCTCGGTAGCAACTTGTTCTTTCTTTTGGGGGGTTAATGTTCCTATTAACCCATTTTTCTATTCAAATATAGAGTTAACTGAGAGTGTATTGTGTCAAAGTTCGTGATTCCTACTCACATTGGAATTGGGCATCTCATTAGAACAATCATTACACTGATCTTCGCATCGGTTGTTAGCCTAAGTCCTCCTGTTATCAACCATTGGCTGGAATAAAAGGAAATTTAGGGGTAACACATAAAGGTTAATCCAAGGACAAAATAGATGACTTATAAATAATTTTTATTTACTTAACTTATGAATCTATAGGCTTCAATCTATGGTATCCATGATCTACTTTCTAACATATATTTTTAGGGGATTTTTTAATTCCCTTAATAATGGTTCATACTAAGCTTGTGAATTTACCAAATCAAATCCCCTGGGAGTGTCATAACCAAGAGTGAAACAAGGCCCGTTGTTGTGTACCAGGATACCCCGAGTCAAGCCTAAAACTCATTGTCGGAGTTTTCACTCCAAGGTATATTTGTTCCAAAGCCACCTCTACCTACTCGTATCCAGACATGGATGCATTTTCTTGATAAACCACTTACTCAATAATAACCAAAAATTAGGGATGTTTTTATTATACTTAGTATTATACCTAAGGCTTTCACCAGGGTTTTCTAATCCTAATCCCAAAGATAACTAAACTTATCCTCTAATACCAACTATAACAACCCTGCTTTTTATTACACGCTTAAACATGAATTATTACATAAAATATTCACTTGATACAACATAGAAGATTGAGAGGTCTAGTGTCTTTGGGAATTATGAACATTACATAACAACTTAAAACACGAAACACAACATTTTTATTGAAAACTTCCTTTGCATGACCACTATAGTCCCTCAAACTTATCATTTCATGGGATAACCTGAAGACATGCATAAGAAAAGGGTGATCTATAAAGCCCAGTGAAGGAATAAACAAGGCATAAAAAGAATATTACAATACATGTTAGGTGATAGGCATATCAATGCAGCACAAGAGTAACATGAACATAAAGGCATGATATAGCATGATTATCATAACATGGAAATGTGGCAACAACACTTAACATGATATTAGCATGATCCAAGGATCATTGCACATGGATCGTGAATAAACCCTCATTTCACTTGAATTATCATGAGTATAACCTCATTTCAGTTAACGTATCATGATAATAGTCTTTACCTAATGAATTGGAGTGCTATCAGGGAACATCCTTCTTAAACATTTCATTTCATACATAAGTGTGCCACATGGATCATACAACATGGATTCATTAAACATAATCATTTATTCCATGATAAAGGAATGAAAAATTAATACATGAAACTCTATAATCAATAAGTAAATGTGCATAAAGGTGAATAACCTTGATAGATAAATGGGCATGATATTCACTACACAAAGACTTTGTCTTGAAAATCGCAGTGCAATTTCGGCAGCATAACAGCATGACATAAGAATTCATAAAAATGGATTATGAGAGATAAAGGGGTGTCTCGTTATATGTAAATGAAATGGACAGTAAGGAGGGTCATATATATACATGTCCCAACATAATTAATGGAATTTAGATTCATAATACAAAATAATTGCTTGAATGTAAATGAGGAGAGAGAAATTCCTTACGGAATTTCAGCTTGGTAACAGGTGTGCATGAGAGGAATTAATGAGAGAGAAAGGGATATCTCATCATTCAAAAATAAGGAAGGAAGTATGAGGGAGGTGATAAATAATACCCCAAAATTTTTAATTGAAAATAAGAGAGCATAATAACATAAAGAATATTGGACAAAAACGAGAAAGGAAGAAATCCCTTACGGAATTTCAACATGGTAATAGGTGTACACGAGAGACATTAATGAGAGATAAAGGGGTATATAATCATTATAAAATAAATAGGTAAGTATAATGGTGGTGAGAAATAATACCCCAACATTTATAATTAAAAATAAAAGGACATAACAATATTAAGGAACTCGGATAAAATGAGAAAGGAAGGGATCCCTTATGAAATTTCGGCATGGTAACGAGTGTACATGAGAGAAATTAATGAGAGAGAAAGGGGTATCTCATCATTAGAAAATAAATAGGGAAGTATAAGAGTGGTGTGAAATCATACCCCAATATTTATAATTGAAAATAAAAGGACATAATAATATTAAGGAATTTGGATAAAATGAGAAAGGAAGGAATCCCTTACTTGGAAGTGTGATCCCAAAGGCATGGGAGATGCTTGATAGAGGCTTCTTGGGAGCTTAGGATGCATTGGGAGGATTATAGAGAGAGAAGGTAAGAGGTTGGATGAACTCAAAAGGCTTTGAGTGAAGATGAAGTGGGAGTTTGGGTGAGTATATATAGGAAAAGAGAAGGAATTCTTTATTATTTAGGTTCGGGACACCACACATTAAACTAATCAAAACGACAAACCAGACCACGGTTTTTTATCATGGTTTTTGACAAAAGGGAGTGGAAAAAAATATTTTATAAGTCCAATTTCTGAAATTCATAAAATAATAGGGTTGCTTATGTAGAGGTGAGTCACACTATTCAAGGAAATCAATTTAAAAATCTAAAATGTTTTATAAGTCTTGGAGGGTCCACTAAGGCTTTGTAAAATAAATCAAACAAACCTAAAATCACACTATTTTAATGGTAAAACATATATTGGTAAAAAATAATGTTTATAGTATTTTATTACATCATTATTGGGTCATTATGATGTCATAAAACACATTATATATTTAAACGGTATTTAATTTTTACCCAAAAATTCGACTGTCTCAGAAAATTATGAAAAATTCACCATTGAATAATTTTGACATCCTGATCCCAAAAATAATATTTACTTTATATAAATAATTTTCTAAATATTTGAATTTTGAATTTTAAAATAAAACCTAACATTTATCGAAAATTCATGGGTTTTGACAAAAGTAACTTTCAAATCTTAATAAAAATCACAATTATATTCATAATAATTATATGTTCATTTATATTTAATAAAAATTAATTTAGTAATAATATTTAATTAAAATAATATTTAATTAAAAAATCCATTAATTCATTAAAATAGATTTCTTAATTAACTAAAAATTCTATTTTTGCTTTAAAAATATTTACAATGTAACAATAAGAATGTATATTCTCTATAAAAAAATAATGTTCATAATCATAGTACTATTGTCTCATTACATAGCCCCTTATAACACCCACATACAATCAAATGGTAAGGTGTGCGATGGTGACAGACTTTTGGGGTGGCTCGAATAACATCGCTCGGGTGGTAATCTCTATTAACTTCCACTTCTCCCGTAGGCGGTTTCGCTCGAGCTTAACGTGTTGAAGCTCAGCTTGGGCTTGGTCAACAGTGAAGCCCAATGACACCACCTCCTTTATGAGCTCTGAAAAATGGGCTTCGTATGGGGAAATTCTACTAGATGAGTTCATCACTTCCTTTTTCTGAGTAAATTGGGTTTGTTAAAGTCCTATATTTATACTAATCATATGATCACTATTTAACAGCTATATTAGCAACGATCACAATGCTTAATGGTACTTTAAAATCCAAAAATATAAAACCAAAGAAGTGTATATGTTATATAACCATTTCACATAATAAGAAATTTAATTATATCGATAGGAATTTCCATTAATAAAAGTTTGGGTCATTACAATCAAAATTCTAGAGAGAGAACGATAAAGAATGGATCGATCCAAGCTCGAGGATCGATCTTGTGACATTTTAGCGGTCTTACGAGCAACATAACACCTTATATCATCCATGCTAGATCCCTAAAATTTAATTATGATGTTCATGGAGTTTTGAAACATGTTTCAATGATCTAAATGGCATTTACTTTCGTGTTTTCGAGCTACATCACTCCAGAGAAGAGCATACATCATCAGGATCATGACATCATAACAAGGTACCACTTTTCTTTCATTTCCATACTTAAAATTAATTTTCATAAGATCCTTGGAATGAATTGGGCATTTCTCAACTGAATCAATAAATTTATTATAGATTCAATGTTAAAAATTTAAATTGCACTTGATTTTGTACTCCCACTACACGTCTTGTTCCTTCAATGGTATCATAACGATCGTAAAATTATTTAAGTCGTTTTCTTAAAATTTTGATTACATTTTCTAAGATTCAGAAATAGGGTTTTGATTTGGTCTCAATGCCACTAATGAAGTGTCGATTAGAGTTCATATGAACAAGATATATCCAATTGAAGATCAGTGATATTTCTTGAAAATCCAATACAATTTTAAGAGACACACACACACACACATATAGTTATGCAAGAAACCTCAAATGATCCATGGAAATAAGATTTGATTGGATGCCTCATGATTGAGGCATATTTTCTAAGTGCAAAAAATTACAAAGGGGCATTTGAGGCTTTTAATGGGATTGCTTTTCCTTACAGGTGAGGTATGGAAAAGAACAAAAGGAGAATATAAAATAAAAACAAAAAAGAGATGTGTGGTGGATGTTGGAAAACACCCCCATTGATTAGGGGAGTGGTTATTGTCTCCAACACCCAAAATGCTAGATATATTATAATATATATGTTATTACAAAGGTAGAACCCCATTCAAGGGATCCCTATTTGCACCTCCCATGCATGCCCCATGTGGGAGAGTGTGACCCGTTTATGACCCGACACAAATTCAGGTCATCCCAACCCTGGCCGAGCCAGGTTGGTTCAGATTCGACCAGCTTGGCCCAACAGGCCTATTGAAGACCCTAATTAATTATTTAAGAACATGTTTGGGGTCTAAATGAACAAAAAAATCCTATTTTTTCATAAATTAAATTTAACCGTATGAAATTTAATAAAATTATTTTTCATATCACATGGCATATAAGTAAATAATTTTAATTATTTTAATGAAAGTTTAATGCATTAAAAATACCCTTGAGTTGGATTTTAGAAATTTTAATTATTATTATATAATAAAATTTCATGTTGACTAATTATGGGATGAGATCTATCTGTGAATGTTTGATATTTATTTATTTAATTTAATTATTACATTTTAATTTTAAAATGCATTTTTTTCATTTTGATGATCTGCGTATCACCCATACATATTTAAATTGTATAAGGGTCAGCGTGCCCACATTTAAGTTGTAACATCCCACTACCCTAGTTCACTCAGAACAGTAACAAGACTGACAGTTTCCACGAGGCCTTAGTCTTGTCTACCCATACAAAAATGGATACCAACTAGTAGTGAGGGTATATTGAGTGATAGTGGTTAGACTATACCCTATGTTAATAATAGTACCAATAATAATGAAAACATTGTGGAAGCGTTCACTCAACACAAAAGAATAAATTTGTAAATAATGATAATAACAAGCTAAAACACACATGCTAATAACAATGTAATATCTATATGTCATTCCAATTGTAAAAGAGTGTCCAATATCACCTGTGGGTTGACTATATATGTACAATAACCAAATAACCCAAAATATCACTAGAGAAACATCGAGGAATCACCCGAACCATTTTCCAAAAGTCATGCCATCAAGATCATACACCCTTTACATGCCCCTACTCACTAAGCACGAGAACTCAAGCTTGATCCCTTTAATTCACTCAAAACCATAAAGTCTGTGCACACCTCAAAGGGCCCGTATAGGGTGTGAGTATAAACTTGATAGGACACCACCAATGGTGTCCCAAAATTAAATCCATGCATATAATAGTGTATGAAAAACATAAATAAATGGAAATAAACACATATCACATAACCCACTCCACTTGTGCTCAACAACCACAAGTGTGCCTTTA
Source organism: Viscum album (assembly GCA_963277665.1). Taxonomy (NCBI): domain Eukaryota; kingdom Viridiplantae; phylum Streptophyta; class Magnoliopsida; order Santalales; family Viscaceae; genus Viscum; species Viscum album. The sequence continues at coordinate 1,256,360,621 of OY728153.1, read as the reverse complement.
CCTTCCTTGACCAATGTCAAAGCTGAATGATGCATCCGTAGTATATCATATCAGAATAACCCTCGAACTTCCAACCATTTCCATATCATATGATTTCACATTCCAACACAACCACATACACTACATGGAACCACCTTCTAAAATTCTCACATAATCCATTTGATTCAACCCAACATCCCAAAGGCACACACACAAGATACATCACACATCCCACAATATTTTTCTTCCTTCAACAAACCATTGGATCAACATCCCGACGAACCCAAGGCACACTAATACACGTCCTTCCATAATCTTATCCCAACGACCCCAACATAAATGGTGAGCCTTAGTTCCCATCTGATGGTCTCACACATCATCAGTCAGGACCTTCTACAGTGAATACCTTTTCTATACTCATGGTCGACATCATTATGACGACCCATATCTTTCATACACCTTATTTCATGATTTATATCATAAAGATCCACTTAATAAAACCCTAGAAGATTGTGAGGCCTAGTTTATTTGGTTTATTAGGTACATAACACAAAAATACAAAGATTTAAACAAAAACTTCATAACATAACCTTAAATTTCCTCGATCTTCTAATACTGCATGGGGTGACCTATGGATGTACATAAGAAAAGGGTGAGCTATGAAGCCCAGTAAGGGAACAATCAAAGCATAACATGATGAAAGTAATACATTTGAGTGAATAGTCATATCAAGGTGATATAAGAGGGATGAGAATCATAAAATTGAATATTGAATTGCAATAAAATATGATAACATAGAGGCAACATGGGGATGTGAAAAAAACATAAAACATGGCATCATAAGCATAATCCAAGGCTAACTATTGAGACATCATAACATAGTGTTATTATAATAACCTCACTTTCACCATAAATGGTGTCTCATGAGATAAAAACATTACCTAATGCATTGTAGAACTATATAATTCCCGACCCACCCGTCACATTCATATCATGTACATGCATAAATGTGCCACATAGATCATTCAACATAGGATCATATTTCATCACATTTAATCCCATGATTAAGTAGTATGGTATATATACATGGAATAAATCAATCAATGAAGGATAGGTACATCTAGTTGAATACCATTGAGTGGAAATGAGGATGAGTATTCACTATGCAAATGTTTTTCATAGAAAATTGCGGGATAATTTTGGAAGCATAACGGGGGGGGGTGTAAAGGTTTATGGAAGGGATAAATGATAGTGAAAGGAGGTATATCATTACATAGAAATTGTAATGATAGTAAAGTATGTGTAAACAAAATTACAACATGGAAAATTGGAAATCAAAATGCATAATATAAAGAAGGTGTTGGAATAAAGAGGAGGGGATCCCTTACCTTGATATGGTGCTTCTTAAAGATTGGGAGGAGATTATTAAGAGCTTAGGAGAACCTTGGGAGGGATATAGAGAGATAAGGGTATACTAAATTCATTCTCTGAGGGTTTTTAGTGAAGATAAATGGGAGTTTGGGTGGGGTTTTATAGCAAAATAGAGAGGAATTATTTATTAATTTCTAAACATCGGGTTTGAACTCTATATGATAAATTAATCCAATTCAAAAACCATCCTATGGATTTTTCCCATGGTTTCTTCAAAATAGGAGATTATTTCATTATTTTTTAAGACTATGAACTAAAATACTTAAAATAACACCTTTGGTGATGTGGAAGTGAGTCATGCTCATAAAGAATTGATTTTAAAACCTTAAAATATAATATAGGTTTTGGAGGATTCATTAAGGATTTATAAAATTAATAAAATAACATAAAAACATTAATTAAATGGGAAACATAATTTTGTTTGTGGATACCTTTTATGGAATATATTACATCGCTTTTGAGTCATTATGATGCCATAATAAATACCGTATACTGTTTTTTTAACAATAACAGTTTTATAATCCTTATAAAAATTACATTTGACTTCATAAAATTATATTATAATTCATATTTAATAAATATTATTTATTAATAATATTTTATTAACTTTTCATTCATTTCAAAAATCCTTGAATTCATAAAAAATAGTGTCTTGATTGAAATTGTATATTTCCCAAAAATATAATATGTGTTTCATCATACCAAAATATAGTTTTTATTAAACTTATTGTTTAATCATTATAAAGTAATAAAATATAAATATAATATTTATTTTATTACATATAAAAATATAAAAATTCATACCGTTGGAGTTTATATACACAACCATTTATTACACCAGCAAATACCCTAATGGTAAGGTGTGCGATGGTGAGATTTTCTTAGGATGGTTTGACAAACATGGTTTGGTCCATGATCTCGATAATATTGAACTTATAATATAAATGGTTTCTATTTTTCTTTAGTTTTTGAGTCTCAACTTGGGTTTGGTCAAGGGAAAATCCTAGTGATTCTATCTTCTTTGGAAGATCTGATAAATGGGCTTCATAAGGCACGATCCTACTAGTTGAGGTCGTCACTTCTTTTGTCCATGTCAATTGGATTTATCATAAACCTAATTATATATTAATCATACGATTACTATAGAATGAATATACTATCAATGGTTATGATGGTTAATAGTTATTTCAACCCGACATGATATAACTTATAACAATCCAAAATAACCAAAGTAGTGCATGTGTTTTCTATAATATTATTTCTTAATAAGTAATTTACTCATTTAAAAAGTTAATTTCATTTATAAATTTTTTCTTCATTGCATTATTCCTGATTCAAAAAAAATTCCCTTGAAATTTCATTCAAACACTAAAACAGGAGGGGGTACTTCTGTTTCATCGCCTTTTCTGGTTCCTAGGTTGCTTCCTCAAACTTGTGGTTCTGCTATTGAACTTTAACTAGGTGAGTTTTCTTGTTACATAGAATATTTTCTCTGTGATATAAGATCTTCACCAACTACTCCTCGTATGAAAGATTATTCTCCAATGGTACTACCTATGGATTCAGTACATGTGAGGGGTTTGATATGTACTTCTTTAATAGGGATACATGAAACACATCATATACTTGAGATATGTTAGGTGAGAGTGCTAGTTGACAGGACACCACCTCAATGTGATCAAGGATATCAAATGAGTTTATGTATCTTAAACTAAGATTTCCCTTCTTTCCAAATCTCATGACTTTCTTCCGTGATGATATACAAAGGAACAATTTATCTCTAAACTCAAACTCTAGGTCTTGTTGATGATTGTATGCACAACTTTTTTGTCGAATTTGTGAGGATTTCATATTATGTTGAATGGTTTGAACCTCCTCTATCATATCTTAGACAATGTCAGGTCCCGTCAGCTTTTTCTCCCCAACTTTATCCTAGCATGTTTGATATCTTCATTTAATATACATATTTTGATAGGTTTTTATATGAGTTTCCATGTTATATTAATATATTTTATATTTTAGGCATGTATTCTTTCATTGTTTACCATGTTCTTATGGAGAGACAAATATTTGGAACAATAAGGAGGAAATCATTGCATTTTGGTAAGATAAAGGCACTTTGCACCATGATGCGAAGTGATATGGCACAAAACAAAAATGATGATGAATATGAGAATGATAATTAAATCCAAATGGATCAAAATTTCTATTTAAAGAAGTTTTACCATGATATACTATGTCTACATGATATTCTAGTGGCTTGAAACTGAAGAAGCATACTGAAATGGAGATGAACGCATTGGAAGAAGGCCATTCACATCATGAATGAAGTTCAAGACATGAAAAAACTCAATACATGAAGACAAGATGTGAGAAACAACAAAAGAAGAAGGGTTTGAAGATTTAATGGTATGATTTCCACTTTACTACCATGAAATTGCCCTAGAAAGACTATATTCGATTGGGAGTTATGTAACTTTCTATGGAAGCCTCCACCTTTTGACCTGAAATACCATTTAAAAATCAGGTTTGACTTGGAGAAACCATAATAATATTTTCATGCTTATAAATAAGGGTTCTATTCAAATTAAAAGGAATTCATTATAGATGTAGGTATTCAACCACCTGGATGATGCTGCTAGGGTTCTGACCCAGAGTTCATCATAGATTGATTTTTCTATTCTGCTTTCCTTTTTCCTTTTTTTCTACAATGTTGGATGATTATTAGTTTTATTCTTTTCTATTCTCTTTATTCTATTTCTTCTATTCTCTCTCCTCTGGTTTTTGGTTTATTAATCATTGGAAATCACCAAATGGTGATTGGCTAAATTCGTAGGGGAGATCAGAATCAGTCAAAATGGGTGCGTACCAAATTGTTTTATTTCTTTATTAACTTGAACAGTGATTTTATTCAATTGGTATCATGTTTTAATTCACGTTTATAATACCAGTTATTAAATCATGGACCAAGTGCATCTTTTAGTAGATGAAATTCAACATTATAAAGATAATTAATTCATGAACACTGAATTGGATTATTCTTATGTACTTGGAATATTATCTTAATGAATCATAGTTATTTTAATTCATCTGAGCATGAGGAATTGGGGTTATAGGCTATATTTATAAGTATTTACCATTTCTCATATTGATAAAAATGATTCATCGTGAAGACAATGAGTATTATTATTTTGTAAGTAAAGTCATTGTTTTTTAGAAAACATTTCCATGGAAACTGATTTATCCCTTTTCTTCTTTTCCATTTTAATTATTTTATTTTATTTAAATCAATAAATTAGTTTAATAAAATCAAATTTTAATTGGGGAAACCTGACCTTTTGTCAAAAGTTTGTTGTTTCATTTCTTGCTCTCTGTGGGATTGACCCCTTATTGACACTATGTTAGGCCTTTATAGCTAGTGTAGTTTGTGACATTATAAATTTCTAATTTGATTCTGCCATAGGATTTAACGACATCCTTCAAATTTATCAACATTGGATTCTGAAACCTCTTCCCATATAGAGCCTCATAAGGTTCCATTTGAATGATAGATTGGAAATTATTGTTATATGAGAACAACACTAGGGGAAGGTGTTGATCCCAACATCCTTGGAAATCTATTGAACAAGATTTCAACAAGTCCTCTAGGGTTTGGATGGTTCTTACAGACTAACCATTCATCTAAGGGTGATAAGTAGTACTGAAGCTCAATTCTGTATCCAAATATTTCTGAAGGCTTCTCCAAAACCTCAGGGTAAACCTCAAATCTTGATTAGATACAATAGAGAGTGGAACTCCATATAGTATTACCAATTACCTTATGTATATATTGGTGAGTTGGTTAATAGATAAATCTTCCTTGATATCAATGAAATGTGATGACTTGGAAAGATGACTGACTACCACATAGATGGAGTTATTACCTTTAGAGGTCCTAGGGTGTAACTGTCTATGTCTTCCCAGACTATTACTTTACTAGTTTTGTGGTTAGAGAGTACTCGAAGGAGGATAGAGGAGGTTTATTAGAGTTTAGAGATTTAGTAGAACTTCAGAAGACTTTTTATGCCATAAAAGAGGATTTTACAGCATATGATTTTGTTTTGCGGCTTGAGTGTTCGGTGGTTTATGGATCGTACATGATAGATGGGTGGCCATGAAAAAGGGTTTTACACCATATAAAGGTATTTATGACTTAAGTAAATTAAGCCCTATATGCTATTTTTTAGACGAAATTTGAGGTTTTGAGTGTTTTACGGACCAAAGGTTGGTTTTACGGTATGGACCCATGGAAATTATGGTGTAAAAATGTGGTTTACGTAGAAAAAGACGTTATTTTTATGTTGTTTATAAGTCTTATTTAACAAAATTTCCTTTCATTAAGTTATATATTTTTCTCATCTAGTGGGAAAACCCTATCAGTTTTGAAGGATCTTCGATCCCTCGTTTCGGTTTAATCTGTGGGTTTTGGTGGTCAAGTTTTGGTGATCCAAGGTAGGTTTTTCTACTTTTACGCTATTGTTTCCTTCCATTATTATCCCATGGTTTCACTGTGGTTTTGTTGTATTAGTTTGGGTTGTGTTTGTGTTGTGTTTTTTATAACAGTTTGGTGCAGTGTAGGATGATCCAAGAGTTTCTTGTGTAGTTGTGGTTCACGAGTTGTTTCTTCTTCTCCCTATGGTGCATAATGAGATCAAAAAGCTTCTTTGAGGTATGAGATCCTTGTTATCACCTATTTACGTGCTATGTGTTGGGATTTAATTATTTTTCCTTCCATTGGGTGGATAATAAGGGTTTTCATAATAAATAAAATAAATTGGCATGTCTGAAATTGATGGACATGGGGAGATATTTCATTTGTTGAATAATTTGTTATTGTTGTTGATGATATTATACCATGTTGTTAGCTTGCTGAAAATAACAGATGTTGGGAGACTTTTTTACATAGTAAATAATATGATTTGACACCCTTGTTGTTTTTTTGTCTGATCACATCCTAAATAAAAGGCTATGAATTTATATTTGACTAATGAATTTGTTTCCCATATAATATGGTTTGGTTTCCCACGGACGTCGAAGCGAAATTTTTGGAGCACCACTGGACTCGGTCCCGCTGCCATATGATTCGGCGCGAATAAAGTCCACAGTAACCAGAAGGTGAATCTGATGGAAAAGATCGTCCAGGAATAGGAAGGCACCAGTAGAGACGCCAACGAAACCAGTGGAGAGGTAGGAGAGGAAGAAAGCGAGAATGCTTTTAAATCTGAGGAGATTTCATCGGTGAAATACACTCCAACCTATTTAATTCATTTTATACTCTAAAAATAACATTTCTTGTATGCACATGATTTTTATATATAAAAAATAAATATAAACCATTTATTATATAGATATAATGAATAAAAGTAAAAAAAATATTGGGCTTCCAATAATGCTGGGTTGGAGTGCCCATGCACGCTAAAATAGCGTTTTTACTCTATTATACTACTCGGTTGGAGATGGTCTTACAATTCATAAATGATAGTGATTTCTTTTCTTGTATTCAATTTTTGATTCAAACATAAGTTTTTTATTTTATTTTATTTTCACTTATAAATTATCCAATTAGTTTTTTCTTTTAATGAAATTTCATCAAACACATTATTGTTTTCACTCTCAATCCTTAGATTTTTGGTGTGTCAAGCCCGTGTTCATATGAGTTTTCAATCCAGTTCTTCTCAAATACATATGTACATACGTGTCTGTATTTATATGTGTATGTTTGTTCGATTATCATTTTATTACAATAGTAGGTCGGGGTGGGGTACAAAGGAAACAAACTATAGACGCGAAATCTCGAAACCAAAACCACCTCAACACACCGCCACAGGTATAATAGGGGCAGAACCACTTAACTTCTCTCTATGGGGCTCGGTTATCATTTTAATAAAATAATTCAGTAACATTTTTTATTTTTTTGATTTCAATTGTCAATTTTTTTCTAATTATTCTACAACATTTAGAATATTAAATTAATAAATTAAAAAAAAACTAAATCTGGTTATTTTTTGGGTTTTCAATTATTAAAATTAATAAACAAAACCATCCAATTTTTTTTAATTATTAACCATGTAAATTTTCACTAACCAAAACCCATTTTAGCATAACCATTCGATTATTTTTTATTCGTCTTTCGGTTAACCGCCCATTTGCTCACCCCTACCTCAAATTCCACATTAGGACAGTGATAGTGTATTATTTGGGATGCAACTAAAAATCCTTCAAACATGATTTTTTTGCTTTTTAAATGGCATAATAAATGAAAACATAAATGAATACAAATATGTTGGGACTAGGCTAAATGTACGCACCCTGGGAGGGGTGGATCAAGGTGCATTTTGAATTACACCTTCGTCTTCTTTTTAGTCCCCTAGGTCGTACGGATCTTTTTCCTTCATTGAAAGGAACACATTTAATCCATATCTTTCTTTTGATGTTGATCCCATCAAATATTAAATACGAATGCAAAAAATAAAGCACAGACACACATACATATTTAACTTGGTTTACCACTAATGGCTAACCCAGAGAGCATACACACGATGATGTCTCGGTGCACCAAAATCCACTATACTCAATTTCAGTGTATGCATGTGTGTAGGTCACAATCACTTCATGCCAAGGTGCACTGCCCTTACAGAGTTTTGGAAAGACTCGCTATTGATCCAAAGGCACTACCTTTTCTACTGTTTCGTGCACTACTTTGGTGAAGGAAAATTCAGTTTATAAACATGAGGATCTCTTCATAAATAGCATGTAGAATTGAAGCTCACTACATCATAACTCTTGAATTGATGCCCAGTTGTAGTCCATGTTCCACATTCTTCCACTCCTCCAAGGACTGATGGGATCAACTTCTCAACGTGGGGGTTAAGTTTATGCCTTCCATAAAATCACAACAATAGTAGCTTCCTCTTATATATGAAGATAACTTCACACTAGATTTATCTTGCTTAGCTCCTTCAACAACCAGATGTAGCAATGTAAGCCTTCTTCAAGCCTTCTTCCTTTAAAAACCAAACACGATCAATGGCACTTTGTTTTTTAGCTATCCATTCTTCTTCTTCTTTGAACCAGATATATCAATATGTTTGGACTCATTCTCTCTCCCTTTTTGAGAACCACCATTAGTAATTCTTATAGATCTTAAAAAATTTCCCACTTTGTTCCAAATATTGGGATCAATTTAACCCCCCTCAATGCTCCATGATCATTCCATGTGTCCACATGATTAGTGCGGTCAACAACGTACATTCAAATTTAAGTTAACCACCTAAAATCTTGTGCCAAATCTCTCATTTTAGATTCCAACCAAACTTGCTAGAAATTATGGAAATAACTTACTCATGGTGTGATGCTCAGTCAACAACCAAGTCCATGAAATCTGCTCAATATCTTATATTTTAACTCCTCCAAATATCACGATGTGATTATCCAAATCTTCTTAATCCATAAACCTACTGTGGCATGATAATATCCATGACTGGATGCATTATCAATCGTGTTCTAGGATTGATACTATATATCGTAATCTACGACTAATCGCATTATCAATCGTATTTTACAACTGACATTGGAAAATTGAGTAATCCTTACATATATGCTTTTATGGTCCTGTTACTCTTATGTATGCTCCATATCTACTCTTATGTGTTTTATTATAGTTCAACACTTTTCCATTTATCTCACATGGACAACTCTTACGTATCATCTTGGTATTTTTATGTATATTTTGGTGACCTTTATGTATTGAGACTATTCCAAATTCTTGAAAATACCCTTACATGTCAGCCTGATGGCCTTTACAAATCATCTTGGTAACCTCTACGCATCATCCTAGTGACTTTGTGTATCATCCCAGTGATCTGTACGCATCGACCTTTACGTATTGACCTAGTTACTTATATGTATCAACTTGATTACCTTGACATATATGGCATGGTTACCTTTACGTATTTACCTGGTTACCTCTATGTATTGACCTAAATTACTCTTATGTGTTAGACTTTACCATTTTTTTTTATATATGAAAATCCAAAATATCCGAACCGGAATTTATCTCATCCTTCTCCAACCATATTCAAACCATCACAACCTTCTCTAAACATCATTAAACCTGCTCACACTTCTCTCAATGCCAGAATGAAGGCCTCACATGTCATGAACTTGATAATGACATCATGGTGTATTCATTCAAAATCTCCTCTATATAACCATTGTTTTGGCTGCAATGATCATGCTTCATCATTTACTATCATCCATATTAACACTGTTGTGGCTTCAATGCTATGTATGTCATTGTTATGACCACTCAATAACTCAAATGTTGTTTCCATTGTTGGATTTGGTGCCCTAGAACCAACTACCTTATACATGTGACTTCCTGTATATTCATGGTTTTTAATATTAATTTATATCATATCACGTGATGAGTATTATTATGTATGTCATCAATGTGATAATGTTAATGTATTTTCCACAATGAACGGTCATAGTAGTTATACGCTATACTGAGAAAGTGTTATGGAGATATTCTCAGATACATGTTCTATGGCCAGATGACATCGTCTGAATGGGAACATATTATACATGATATTAGGGGTAGGGGCTCATACAACATTGAGACTTATTCTCATAATGTTCACCTTTGACGAACTCCAAGAGAGGAGGACTGTGATAACTGACCCACTAGTAGGTAATCCACATGTTCTATGTGTTATTGGATGTTTATATATGTGGATGTGTGTAATGATCCTTATACATTAAGAATAATATTAACGCATATCATCAGTCACATACTTTGATGTATTTCATAAGCTGTGGTGACATATGCTGGCAATGAAGTTGAATACATTGAGTACATCATAGATGATATGACATTAATGAATAAGTCGAGGAAAGATTTTCCTCTTTCGTTCATTAATAGAGGTTGATATCTTATACTGTTTTATGAAAATAGAATTGTCTAATTAGTCCATGACTATGGTAGTTTGTCGATGAGTTCATTTCCAGAAAAGAAAAGAATGAGATTCAGACATATAGGTTGATGATGCATGTGATGAAACCTACTCAAAGGAGATATCATGACAAAGATATTATACTACACAGTAAGCGTTCGTAATAGGTAATCATAACTTTTAATTCTCTTAGTCTCTTTAAGGGTCATTATGTGTTGATAGATATTACTCTTGGCCTGTGGGTAGGAATCACTACTATCGAGATGAGGTCCTAGAGGGTCACACACAAAGTGTATTCATAGGATTCACCAATTCAGTTTAATTGGAGTCTAGGACAAAGTGGGCCGCATTTACGGGGACCAACGAGCATCCAAGTGAATGGACTCAAGTTAATTATATTCAATTATATTATTTTAATTTTGAATAATTAGAATTAAATTTATTCCTAAAAGTATTCACAAGTTTATTCAATTATAAAAGTGAATACAAGAAAGTATTATTAGTCAGAAGAATACCACATCATTCAAGGTTCATTAAATAATTACAGTAGGGATGAGCCGAGTTAATGACTTGTGGTTCATCATGTTAAGTTTATGAATTTCACTAGCGACTGATGAAATGTTCATGAATGGTATAACACATTTACGAGGTTATTCGTGTAGATTTGGGATAGTTTAAGAGGGTTAAATTATCTAAGGGATAAAGTGAAATTTTGGAATGTTATTCCTCACTATTTAAGCCAATTTGCTACCCCGTGAATAGTGATTGAGGGTATTTTCAATAATTTGGAGAGTTTTTCTCATCTTATCTGCTTATATCAATATAACAACCCTGCTTTTTATTACACACCTAAACATGATTTATTACATAAAATATTCACTTAATATAACATAGAAGATTGAGAGGTCTAGTATCTTTGGAGCTTAGGAACATTACATAATGACTTAAAACATGAAACACAACATCTTTATTAAAAACTTCATTTACATGAACACTACATTCCCTCGTACTTAGCATTACATGGGATAACCTGAGGACATGCATAAGAAAAGAGTGAGCTATAAAGCCCAGTAAGGGAGTAAAAAATACATAACATGAAGATTACAATACATGTTAGGCAATAGAAATATCAATGGAGCACAAGAGTAACATGAAGATAAAGGCATGATATAACATGATTATCATAACATGGAAATGTGACAACAACACTTAACATGGTATTAGCATGAGGCAGATCTCATTGCACATGAAGCAAGAGTAAACCCTCATTTTAGTTGAATTAGCATGAGTAGACCCTCATTTCACTTGACATATCATGATACTAGTCTTTACCCAATGCATTGGAGCACTATCAGGGCGCACCCTTCTTAAAAATTTCATTTCATGCATAAGTGTGCCACATGGATCATACAACATGGATTCATTAAAAATAATCATTTATTCCACGATAAAGAAATGTGGAATTAATACATGAAACTCTATAATCAATAACTAAATGTGCATAAATTTGAATACCCTTGATAGAGAAATGGGCATGGTATTCACTACACAATGACTTTGGCTTGGAAAATCGCGGTGCAATTTCGGCAGCATAACATCGTGACATAAGAATTCATAAAAATGGTCAATGAGAGATAAATGGGTGTCTCATAATATGTAAATTAAATGTACAGTAAAGGGGTCATATAAATACATGTCCCAACATAAGTAATGGAATTTAGATTTATAATACAAAATAATTTCTTGAATGTAAATGAGGACAGAGAAATGCCTTACGGAATTTCAGCATGATAACAGGTGTTCATGAGAGTCATTAATGGGAGAGAAAGGGGTATCTAATCATTAAAACATAAGGAGGTTAGTATGGGGGAGGTGAAAAATCATACCCCAACATTTGTAATTGAAAATAATAGAGCATAATAACATAATGAAATTTGGACAAAAATGAGAAAGGAGGAAATCCCTTATGGAATTTTGACATGGTAACAGGTGTACACGAGAGACATTAATGAGAGAGAAAGGAGTATATCATCATTAGAACATAAATAGGGCAGTATAAGGGTGGTGATAAATCATACCCCAACATTTATAATTGAAAATAAAAGGACATAACAATATTAAGGAACTTGGATAAATTGGGAAAGAAAGGAATCCCTTACGGAATTTCGGCATGCTAACTGGTGTACACGGGAGACATTAATGAGAGAGAAGGGAGTATATCATCATTAGAAAATAAAGAGGACAATATAAGGGTGGTGAGAAATCATACCCCAACATTTATAATTGAAAATAAAAGGATATAACAATATTAAGGAACTTGGATAAAATGAGAAAAGAAGAAATCCCTTACTTGGAAGTGTCATCCCAAAGGCTTGGGAGAGGCTTATTGGAAGCTTGGGGCACCTTGGGAGGATTCTAGAGAGAGGAGGATAGAGGTTTAATAAACTGAAAAATCTTTGAGTGAAGAGGAAGTGGGATCTTGGGTGGGTTTATATAGGAAAGGAGAGAGAATTCTTTATTATTTATGTTTGGGACACCACACATTAAACTAATCAAAACCACAAACCAACCCATGGTTTTTGCCCATTGTTTTTTCCAAAGGGGAGTGGAAAAAATATTTTGTAAGTTCAATGTCTGAAATTCTTAAAATAATAGGGTTTCTTATGTGGAGGTGAGTCACACTCTCAAGGAAATCAATTTAAAAAGCTAAAATGTTTTATAAGTCTTGGAGGGACCACTAAGGATTTGTAAAATAAATCAATCAAAACTAAAATCACATTATTTTAATGGTAAAACATATATTGTCTGAACATATTGTTTATAGTATTTTATTACATCACTATTGGGTCATTATGATGTCATAAAACACATTATATGTTTAAACGGTATTTTATTTTTACCAAAAAATTCGACTGTATTAGAAAATTATGAAAAATTCACTATTAGATAATTTTGACATCCTGATTAAAAAAATATTTATTTTATCTAAATAATTTTCTAAATATGTGAATTTTTACTTTTAAAATAAAACTGACTTTTATTGAAAATTCATGGGTTTTGACAAAAATAGCTTTCAAACCTTAATAAAAATCACAATTGTATTCATAATAATTATATGGTCATTTATATTTAATAAAAAGTAATTTAGTAATAATATTTAATTAAAATATTATTTAATTCAAAAATCTATTAATTTGTCAAAATAGATTTCTCAATTAACTAAAAATGCTATTTTTGCTTTAAAAACTATTTACAAAGTAACAATAAGAATGTATATTCTCTATACAAAAATAATGTACATAATCATAGTACTAGGGTCTCATTACATAACATATTATAACACCTGCATACGACCAAAAGGTAAGGTATGTGATGGTGACAGACTCTTGGGGTGGCTTAGATAACATCGCTCGGGTAGTAATCTCTATTAACTTTCACTTCTCCCATAGGCGATTCGGCTCAAGCCTAACATATTGAATCTGGGCTTGGGATTGGTCAAGAGAAAATCCTAATGACACCACCTCTTTTCTGAGCTCTGACAAACGGGCTTCATACGGGGAAATTCTACTGGATGAGGTCATCGCTTCCTTTGTCTAAGTAAATTGGATTTGTTAAAGCCCTATATTTATACTAATCATGCGATCAATATTTATTAACTATATTAGAAATGATAACAATGATTAATGGTATTTTAAAATCCAAAAATATAAAACCAAATAAGTTCATATGTTATATAACCATTTCACATAATAAGACATTTAATTAGATCAAGAGGAATTTCCATTAATAAAAGTTTGGGTCATTACAATCTTCCCCCTTAAGAAATTTCTCCCTCAAAATTTTCTTTTCCCACACTAAAATAGATGTGGGTAACTCTGATTCATCACTTACTCCGATTCCCACATTGCTTCTTCAAACTTTTGGTTTCACTACAATACCTTGATGAGGGGAATTATCTTATTTAGTAGAAATTTTTCTCTATGATCTAAGAACTTCACCAGATTCTCTTCAGAGAAGAGTTCATTCTTCAATGGTACCGCCTCTAGATTGAGTACATGCGATGGATTAGGTATGTAATTCCTCAAGAGTGATACATGAAATACATCATGCACTTAAGATAGGTTCGGTGGGAGTGTTAGTCGATAGTCCAATGCTCTAATGCGATCAAAGATCTCAAAAGGGATAATGTACCTTGGACTATGCTTTCCCTTCTTCCCAAATCTCACAGCTCTCTTCCACAGTGATATGTAGAGGAATACCATGTCTCTGACATCTAAATCTAGGTTTCATTGATGATTATCAACATAGATCTTTTGTCAACTTTGAGTAGCTTTAATGCTGCTGGATGGTCTTAACCTCCTCCATCATTTCTTCGACCATTTTTGGACCTTGGAGTTTTCTCTCCCCAACTTCATCCTAACATTTTGGTGTTCTGCACCTCTTCCCATACAAGGCCTCATAAGAATTCATTTGGATGCTTGAGCGGAAACTGTTGTTATAAGATAACTCAAATATAGGAAGATGTTGATCACATCCTCATTTTAATTCCATTGAGCATGCTCTCAACATGTCCTCTAGTGTCTGGATAGTTCACTCATATTGGCCATCAGTTTGAGGATGATAAGCTGTAATAAAGTTCAGATCAGTATTCAGAGCGTGTTGGAGACTCTTCCAAAACTTCGAGGAGAATATTGGATCTTGATCGAATATAATAGATAGTGGTACTCCATGAAGCCTTACCATGCCTCTGATGTATATCTGTGCCAGTTGATCCAATGAGAAATCCTTCCGAATTGCAATGAAGTGTGTAGTATTTGTAAGACGATCGATAGCAACCCAGATAGAATTGTTTCCTTTGGATGTCATCAGAAGTCTGGTGACAAAGTCCATGATGATGTTCTCTCATTTCCATGTTTTTATAGGTAATGGTTGCATAATCCCCTTAGAATTCTGCCTCTCAGCCTTCACTTGCTGACATACCAGGCACTTTAATGTATACTCATCAATCTTCTTCTTCATGTTATCCCACCAATAATACTCTTGTAGATCTCGATACATCTTTGTGTTTCCTGGGTGAATGGAGATATTTGAACTATGTGCATCATTCAAAAGTTCTTTATTCAGCTCTGGACTTGATGGAACACATAGTCTTTTCCCAAATCTCACAATTCCTTCTTCATCAACATTGAAATCCGAGGATTTCCCTTTTCTAATAGTTTCCAATTTATTCTGAATTCCCACATCATCCTTTTGAGCATCCTTTAACCTTTCCAAAAGAGACGGTTGATCAATAATTTGTAAAAGGATTGATGATGTTCCCTTATTTATGATTCTCATTTCCATATTCATCAAATCTAAGAAGATTGTATCCTTTTTAATTCTCATTAATGATAGAATTGTTGGGTCCTTTCTACTTATAGCATTTTCCACCTTGTTCGCTTTCCCAAAGTGGTAATGGATTGAGAATTTATAGTCTTTGATCAGCTCTAACCATATTTATTGGAACATGTTCAACTCTTTCTGTGTGAATATATACTTGAGGATTTTGTGATCTGTGCATATTTCACACTTCTCCCCAAAGATATAATGCTACTAAATTTTTAAATTGAAGATCATTGCAACCAACTACAAATCATGTGTTGGATAGTTTTTCTCAAGAACTTTCAATTTCCTTGAAGTGTAGGCAATGGCTTTGTCATTCTGCATCAACACACAACCCATGCCTATCTTTGAAGCATCACTAAATACCACAAAAAGTTCTCCACTTGTGGGTAGTGTGAGCACGGTCATAGTGATAAACCTCCTTTTCAACTACTTGAAGCTCTTTTTTCATTCATAACTCCAAGAAAACTTTACTCCCTTCCTAGTTATTTTGGTAAGAGGGTTGGAAAATCATAAGAAATTTCTCACAAATTGACGATAATATCCAGCTAAACAAAAGAATCTACGGACATCCGTTACCGATGTTGGCCTCAGCCATCCCTTAATTGCAGTTGTTTTGGAGGTATCCATAGATATTCCATTTCTTGTGATGATATGACCCAAGAATGAGACCTCCTTCAACCAGAACTCACACTTGTTGTACTTTTCATAGAGATTATCCTTTCACAAGGTCTCTAGTACAATTCTTAGATGCTCCTCATGCTCCTCCTTGGTTTTGAATTATATTAGAATATCATCTATAAAGAATACCACAATTTTTTCAAGACAATCTCTAAATAATCTATTCATCAAGTACATGAAGATTGCTGGAGCATTAGTGAGTCCAAAAGGCATTACTATGAATTCATGGTGCCTATATCTTGTACGAAAAGCAGTCTTGGGGATATCCTTCTTATTCACCCTTACTTGGTAATATCCTGACCGCATATCCACCTTGGAAAAGTATTGTTCTCTACGTAGCTGATCAAACAACTCATAAATTCATGGTAGATGATACTTGTTATTTATCATGATTTTGTTGGGCTCACAATAATTAATCCAAAGGCGCATTGACCCATCCTTCTTCTTGACAAAGAGGACTGGTAAACCCCATAGTGAAACACTTGGGCATATAAACTCTTTATCTAGATTCTCCTATAATTGTTTCTTCATCTCCTCAAGCTCCACAACAACCATTATATATAGAGTCTTGGATATTGGAAACACCCCAGGTATAATGTCAATTGAGAACTCAACATCTCTTCTAGGAGGAAGACCAGTCAGTTCCTCGGGAAACACTTCAGTAAATTCCATCATAATAGGCATGTCTTCAAGGATGGTTTCTTCCTTAGACTCAATCATCTGAGTCAGATACGCATGCTCATAGGGCAGTAATATCAATGCTTGATATGATGATGCTAAAGAAGATTCATCTTCCTCCTTGCACTTGTATAGAATCAGGGGTCGATTCTCCCTATGGAGAGTGATTTCCCTCTCACGACAATTTATGTTGGATCTATATAGGGAAATCCAATACATGCCAAAAATTGCATAAAATTCCACCAGAGGGATTATGACAAGGTTCCCCAGGAAGTTAAATCCACAAATTATGATAGGGGGAGTTATATTTATTGGATTCAATGATTTCCCCATTTTCCGTACTCACTGAAATCTTTACTTCCATGATTTTTGGTGGTTTTGGGATTGTTCTACTAAATTTTTGAGAAATAAAAGAATGCCTAGAACCAAAATCAAAAAGTATGTTATCTATTTTTGAATGAATAACTAGCATACCTATCACCACTTCGTTGTTGGGGTTCACTTCGGTGGTAGTGATGGAAAAATCTCACCCTTTCTACCTTGGAGGTTATTGGTTGCCTCTGAAAACCCTTGGCTTAGGGAACTGATTTTCAAGGTGCCCTGGTTCTTTGAAGTTGAAGCAATGAACAATGCATTGAGAGTTGAATGGAGTGTTCCTCTCCTCTATCGCAGCTGTGGTTTTTTCTTTTAGGGAGTTAACAGCTAGGTTCCCTTATCTTCCACACCTAAAGCATCTCCTCATCCCCTTTAGGAAATTTCTAGGGTGATTCTTTCTACACCTTTGGCAAGTGGGGTGATGGATTTTCTTAGCACCGTTGGATTTATCTACCGGACTGCCAGAATTGAAGTCCACCTTACACTTCTTATCCCCATGATACCCCTAATATTCTCCAATCTTCAGTTCAACTTTGAGGGAACATCAGACAATTTCCTCATAGCTATCGAAGTCACAGATTTCCAGGGCTTTCCGTAGGCTAGGTTTCAGTCCACCAAAGAAGCGATCAACTTTGCATTCAGGGGTAATGACAAATACGAAGGCATATCATGCAATCCTTTTAAAGTTTTCCTCATACGATCCGATAGATTCCTCATATTTTTGCTTAAGTGAAAGGAAGTCCCTTTCCATCCTAAGTTGGAGGGTGCACGAAAAATATTTATCGAAAAATGTTTTCTGGAAATCCTTCCATTCCAACACCTCGATATCCTCCTCAGCCTTTGTATTTTTGATCAATTTCCACAATTGATCGACTTCACCCTCCATACGATAAGCATCCAGAAGAACCTTCTCTTGTTCGGAACATTAAAGGATGGAGAAGATCTTTTCAATGGAGTTGATCCATTGTTTGATGATTGAGGGATCAAATGATCCATTAAAAGTAAGATGCATTTGTCTTATGAAGCTCTCGGTAGCGACTTGTTCTTTTTTTGGGGGGGTTAATTTTCCTCTTGACCCATGTTTCTATCCAAATCTAGAGTTAACTGAGAGAGTATTGTGACAAAGTTTGTGATTCCTACTCCCATTGGAATTGGGCATCTCATTAGAACAATCATTACACTGATCTTCGCATCGGTTGTTAGCCCGAGTCCTCCTGTTATCTACCATTGGATGGAATAAAAGGAAAGTTAGGGGTAACACATAAAGGATAATCCAATGAAAAAATAGATGACTTATAAATAACTTTTATTTCCTTAACTTATGAATCTATAGGCTTCAATCTATGGTATCCATGATCTACTTTCTAACATATATTCTTAGGGGATTTTTTTAATTCCATTAATAATGGTTCATACTAAGCTTGTGAATTTACCAAATAATATCCCCTGGGAGTGTCGTAACCAAGAGTGAAACAAGGCCCGTTGTTGTGTACTAGGATACCCCGAGTCAAGCCTAAAACTCCTTGTCAGAGTTTTCACTCCAAGGTATATTTGTTCCAAAACCACCTCTACCTGCTCGTATCCAGACATGGATGCATTTTCTTGATAAACCACTTACTCAATAATCACCAAAATTTAGGGATGTTTTTATTATACTTAGTATTATACCTAAGGCTTTCACCAGGGTTTTCTAATCCTAATCCCAAAAATAACTAAACTTATCCTCTAATACCAACTATAACAACCCTGCTTTTTATTACACGCTGAAACATGATTTATTACATAAAATATCCACTTGATACAACAAAGAATATCGAGAGGTATAGTGTCTTTGGGAATTATGAACATTACATAATGACTTAAAACATGAAACACAATATCTTTATTGAAAACTTCCTTTGCATGACCCCTATATTCCCTCAAACTTATCATTTCATGGGATAACCTGAAGACATGCATAAGAAAAGGGTGATTTATAAAGCACAGTGAAGGAATAAACAAGGCATAACAAGAAGATTAAAATACATGTTAGGTGATAGGCATATCAATGCAGCGCAAGAGTAACATGAACATAAAGGCATGATATAGCATGATTATCATAACATGGAAATGTGACAACAACACTTAACATGATATTAGCATGATCCAAGGATCATTACATATGGATCATTACTAAACCCTAATTTCACTTTAATTATCATGAGTATAACCTCATTGCACTTAACGTATCATGATACTATTCTTTACCTAATGCATTGGAGTGCTATTAGGGCACATCCTTCTTAAACATTTCATTTCATACATAAGTGTGCCACATGGATCATACAACATGGATTCATTAAACATAATCATTTATTCCAAGATAAAGGAATGAAAAATTAATACATGAAACTCTATAATAAATAAGTAAATGTACATAAATTTGAATACCCTTGATAGAGAAATGGGCATGATATTCACTACACAATGATTTTGTCTTGAAAATCGCAGTGCAATTTCGGCAGCATAACAGCATGACATAAGAATTCATAAAAATGGATGATGAGAGATAAATGGGTGTCTCATAATATGTAAATGAAATGTACAGTAAGGAGGGTCATATAGATACATGTCCCAACATAATTAATGGAATTTAGATTCATAATACAAAAGAATTTCTTGAATGTAAATGAGGAGAGAGAAATTCCTTACGGAATTTCAGCATGGTAACAGGTGTGCATGAGAGGAATTAATGAGAGAAAAGGGGGTCTATAATCATTAAAAAATAAGGAATTAAGTATGTGGGAGGTGAGAAATAATACCCCAACATTTTTAATTGAAAATAAGAGATCATAATAACATAAATAAAATTGGACAAAAACGAGAAAGGAGGAAATCCCTTACGGAATTTCAGCATGGTAATAGGTGTACACGAGAGACATTAATGAGAGAGAAAGGGGTCTATAATCATTATAAAATAAAGAGGGCAGTATAATGGTGGTGATAAATCATACCCCAAAATTTATAATTGAAAATAAAAGGACATAACAATATTAAGGAACTTGGATAAAATGAGAAAGGAAGGAATCCTTTAAGAAATTTCGGCATGGTAACGAGTGTACATGAGAGACATTAATGAGAGAGAAAGGGGTATCTCATCATTAGAAAATAAATAGGGCAGTATAAGATTGTTTTGAAATCATACCCCAATATTTATAACTGAAAATAAAAGGACATAATAATATTAACGAATTTGGATAAAATGAGAAAGGATGGAATCCCTTACTTGGAAGTGTGATCCCAAAGGCATGGGAGATGCTTGATAGAGGCTTCTTGGGAGCTTAGGATGCATTGGGAGGATTTTAGAGAGAGAAGGGAAGAGGTTGGATGAACTCAAAAGGCTTTTAGTGAAGATGAAGTTGGAGTTTGGGTGGGTTTATATAGGAAAAGAGAAGGAATTCTTTATTATTTAGATTCGGGACACAACACATTAAACTAATCAAAACCACAAACCAGACCACGGTTTTTTACCATGGTTTTTGCCAAAAGGGAGTGGAAAAAAATATTTTATAAGTCAATTGTCTTAAATTCTTAAAATAATAGGGTTTCTTATGTAGAGGTGAGTCACACTCTCAAGGAAATCAATTTAAAAATCTAAAATGTTTTATAAGTATTGGAGGGTCCACTAAGGCTTTGTAAAATAAATCAAACAAACCTAAAATCACACTATTTTAATGGTAAAACATATATTGGTCAAACATAATGTTTATAGTATTTTATTACATCATTATTGGGTCATTATGATGTCATAAAACACATTATATATTTAAGTGATATTTAATTTTTACCCAAAAATTCGGCGGTCTCAGAAAATTATGAAAAATTCACCATTGAATAATTTCGATGTCCTGATCTCAAAAATAAAATTTATTTTATTTAAATAATTTTCTAAATATTTTAATTTTTAATTTTAAAATAAAACCTAACATTTATCGAAAATTCATGGGTTTTGACAAAAATAACTTTCAAATCTTAATAAAAATCACAATTGTATTCATAATAATTATACGGTCATTTATATTTAATAAAAAGTAATTTAGTAATAATATTTAATTAAAATAATATTTAATTAAAAAATCCATTAATTCATTAAAATAGATTTCTTAATTAACTAAAAATTCTATTTTTTCTTTAAAAAATATTTACAATGTAATAATAAGAATGTATATTCTCTATACAAAAATAATGTTCATAATCATAGTACTATTGTCTCATTACATAGCCCCTTATAACACCCACATACAATCAAATGGTAAGGTGTGCGATGGTGATAGACTTTTGGGGTGGCTCGAATAACATCGCTCGGGTGGTAATCTCTATTAACTTCCACTTCTCCCGTAGGCGGTTTCACTCGAGCTTAACGTGTTGAAGCTCAGCTTGGGCTTGGTCAACAGTGAAGCCCAATGACACCACCTCATTTCTGAGCTCTGACAAATGGGCTTCGTATGGGGAAATTCTACTAGATGAGTTCATCACTTCCTTTGTCTGAGTAAATTGGATTTGTTAAAGTCCTGTATTTTTACTAATCATATGATCACTATTTAACAGCTATATTAGCAATGATCACAATGCTTAATGGTATTTTAAAATCCAAAAATATAAAACCAAATAAGTGCATATGTTATATAACCATTTCACATAATAATAAATTTAATTATATTGATAGGAATATCTATTAATAAAAGTTTGGGTCATTACAATCAAGCTTATAGAGAGAGGAAGATAAAGAATGGATCGATCCAAGCTCTAGGATCGATCTTGTGACCTTTTAGCTATCTTACGAGCAACATAACACCTTAGATCATCCATGTTGGAGCCCTAAAATTGAATTATGATGTTCGTGGTGTTTTGAAACATGTGTCAATGATCTAAATGGCATTTACTTTGGTGTCTTTGAGCTACATCACTCTAGAGAAGAGCATACATCATCAGGATCATGACATCATAACAAGGTACCACTTTGATTTCATTTCCATACTTAAAATTAATTTTCACAAGATCCTTGGAATGAATTGGGCATTGCTCAACTGAATCAATAAATTTATTATAGATTCAATGTTAAAAATTTAAATTGCACTTGATTTTGTACTCCCACTACACGTCTTGTTCCTTCAATGGTATCATAACGATCGTAAAATTATTTAAGTCGATTTTTTTAAAAATTTTGATTACATTTTCTAAGATTCATAAATAGGGTTTTGATTTGGTCTCAACTCCACTAATGAAGTTTCGATTAGAGTTCATATGACCAAGATATAGCCAATTGAAGATCGATGATATTTCTTGAAAATCCAATACAATTTTAAGACACACACACACACACACATATAGTTATGCAAGCAACCTCAAATGCTCCATGGAAATAAGATTTGATTAGATGCCTCGTGATTGAGGCATGTTTTCCAAGTGCAACAAATTACGAAGGGGAATTTGAGGCTTTTAATGGGATTTCTTTTCCTTATAGGTGAGGTATGGAAAAGAACAAAAGGAGAATATAAAATAAAAACAAAAAAGAGATGTGTGGTGGATGTTGGAAAACACCCCCATTGATTAGGGGAGTGGTTATTGTCTCCAACACCCAAAATGCTAGATATATTATAATATATATGTTATTACAAAGGTATCACCCCATTCAAGGGATCCCTATTTTCACCTCCCATGCATGCCCCATGTGGGAGCGTGTGACCCGTTTATGACCCGACAAAAATTCAGGTCATCCCAACCCAGGCCGAGCCAGGTTGGTTCAGATTCGACCAGCTCGGCCCAACATGCCTATTGAAGACCCTAATTAATTACTTAAGAACATGTTTGGGGTCTAAATGAACAAAAAAAATCCTATTTTTTCGTAAATTAAATTTATCCGTATGAAATTTAATAAAATTATTTTGTGTATCAGATGGCATATAAGTAATTAATTAAAATTATTTTAATGCAAGTTTAATGCATTAAAAATACCCTTGAGTTGGATTTTATAAATTTTAATTATTTTTATACAATACAATTTCATGTTGACTAATTATGGGATGAGATCTATCTGTGCATGTTTGATATTTATTTATTTAATTTAATTATTACATTTTAATTTTAAAATGCATTTTTTTCATTTTGATGATCTCTGTATCACCCATACATATTTAAATTGTATAAGGGTCAGGGTGCCCACATTTATGTTGTAACATCCCACTACCCTAGTTCACTCAGAACAGTAACTGGACTGACAGTTTCTAGGAGGCCTTAGGCTTGTCTACCCATACAAAAATGGATACCAACTAGTAGTGAGGGTATATTGAGTGATAGTGGTTAGACTATACCCTATGGTAATAATAGTACCAATAATAATGAAAAAATTATGGAAGCGTTTACTCAACACAAAAGAATAAATTTGTAAATAATGATAATAACAAGATAAAACACACATGATAATAACAATGTAATATCTATATGTCATTCCAATTGTACAATAGTATCCAAGATCACCCGTGGGTTGACTATATATGTACAATAACCAAATAACCCAAAAGATCACTAGAGAAACATCGAGGAATCACCCGAACCATTTTCCAAAAGTCATGCCATCAAGATCATACACCCTTTACATGCCCCTACTCACTAAGCACCAGAACTCAAGCTTGATCCCTTTAATGCACTCAAAACCATAAAGTCTACGCACACCTCAAAGGGCTCGTATAGGGTGTGAGTATAAACTTGATAGGACACCACCAATGGTGTCCCCAAATTAAATCTATGCATATAATAGTGTATGAAAAACATAAATAAATGGAAATAAACACATATCACATAACCCACTCCACTTGTGGTCAACAACCACAAGTGCGCCTTTACCTTCCTTGACCAATGTCGAAGCTGAATGATGCATCCGTAGTATATCATATCAGAATAACCCTCGACCTTCCAACCATTTCCATATCATATGATGTCACATGCCAAAAAAACCACATACACTACATGGAACCACCTTCTAAAATTCTCACATAATCCATTTGAGTCAACCCAACATCCCAAAGGCA
Source organism: Viscum album (assembly GCA_963277665.1). Lineage (NCBI taxonomy): Eukaryota > Viridiplantae > Streptophyta > Magnoliopsida > Santalales > Viscaceae > Viscum > Viscum album. Next base: position 1,256,336,035 of record OY728153.1, on the reverse strand, counting down.
CACACACAAGATACATCACACATCTCACAAAATTCTGGTTCCTTCAACCAACCATTGGATCAACAGCCCGACGAACCCAAGGCACACTAATACCCGTCCTTCCATAATCTTAGACAAACGACCCCAACATAAATGGTGAGCCTTAGTTCCCATCTGATGGTCTCACACATCATCAGTCACGACCTTCTACAGTGAACACCTTTTCTATACTGATGGTCGACATCATTATGACAACCCATATCTTTCATACACCTTATTTCATGATTTATATCATAAAGACCCACTTAATAAAACCCTAGAAGATTGTGAGGCCTAGTTTATTTGGGTGATTAGGTACATAACACAAAAATACAAAGATTTAAACTAAAACTTCATAACATAACCTTAAATTTCCTTGATCTTATAATACTGCACGGAATGACCTATGGATGTACATAAGAAAAGGGTGAGCTATGAAGCCCAGTAAGGGAAAAATTAAAGCATAACATGATGAAAGTAATACATTTGAGTGAATAGTCATATCAAGGTGATATAAGAGGGATGAGAATCATAAAATTGAATATTGAATCCCAATAAAATATGATAACATAGAGGCAACATGGGGATGTGACAAAAACATAAAACATGACATCATAAGCATAATCCAAGGATAACTATTGATACATCATAACATAGTGTTATTAGAATAAACTCACTTTCACCATACATGGTATCTCATGAGATAAAAACATTACCCAATGCATTGGAGAACTATATAATTCCCGACCCACCCGTCACATTCATATCATGTACATGCATAAGTGTGCCACATAGATCATTCAACATAGGATCATATTTCATCACATTTAATACCATGATTAAGTAGTATGGGATATATACATGGAATTAATCAATCAATGAAGGATAGTTACATCTAGTTGAATACCATTGAGTGGAAATGAGGATGAGTATTCACTATTCAAATGTTTTTCATAGAAAATTGCAGGATAATTTTGGAATCATAACGGGGGGGTGTAAAGGTTTATGGAAGGGATAAATGATAATTAAAGGAGGAATATCATTACATAGAAATTGTAATGATAGTAAAGGGTGTGTAAACAAAATTACAACATGGAAAATTGGAAATCAAAAGGCATAATATAAATAAGGTGTTGGAATAAAGAGGAGGGGATCCCTTACCTTGATAGGGTGCTTCTTAAAGCTTGGGAGGAGATTCTTAAGATATTAGGAGAACCTTGGGAGGGATCTAGAGAGATAAGGGTATAATAAATTCATTCTCTGAGGGTTTTTAGTGAAGATAAATGGGAGTTTGGGTGGGGTTTTATAGCAAAAGAGAGAGGAATTATTTATTAATTTCTAAACTTCAGGTTTGATCTCTATATGATAAATTAATCCAATTCAAAAACGATCCTATGGGTTTTACCCATGGTTTCTTCAAAATAGGAGATTATTTCATTATTTTTTAATACTATGAACTAAAATCCTTAAAATAACACCTTTGGTGATGTGGAAGTGAGTCATGCTCATAAATAATTGATTTTAAAACCTTAAAATATAATATAGGTTTTGGAGGATTCATTAAGGATTTATAAAATTAATAAAATAAAATAAAAAAATTAATTAAATGGGAAACATAATTTTGTTTGTGGATACCTTTTATGGAATATATTATGTCGCTTTTGAGTCATTATGATGCCATAATAAATACCGTATACTGTTTTTTTAACAATAACAGTTTTATGATCCTTATAAAAATTACATTTGACTACATAAAATTATATTATAATTCATATTTAATAAATATTATTTATTAATAATATTTTATTAACATGTCATTCATTTCAAAAATCCTTGAATTCATAAAAAATAGTGTCTTGATTGAAACTGTATATTTCCCAAAAATATAATTTGTGTTTCATCATACCAAAATATAGTTTTTATTAAACTTATTGCTTAATCATTATAAAGTAATAAAATATAAATATAATAATTATTTTATTACATATAAAAATATAAAAATTCATATCGTTGGATTTTATATACACAACCATTTATTACACCAGCAAATACCCTAAGGGTAAGGTGTGCGATGGTGAGATTTTCTTAGGATGGTTTGACAAACATGGTTTGGTCCATGATCTCGATAATCTTGAACTTATACCATAAATGGTTTCTATTTTTCTTTAGTTTTTGAGTCTCAACTTGGGTTTGGTCAAGGGAAAATCCTAGTGATTCTATCTTCTTTGGAAGATCTGATAAATGGGCTTCATAAGGCACGATCCTACTAGTTGAGGTCGTCACTTCTTTTTTCCATTTCAATTGGATTTATCATAAACCTAATTATATATTAATCATATGATTACTATAGAATGACTATACTATCAATGGTTATGACGGTTAATAGTTATTTAAACCGGACATGATATAACTTATAACAATCCAAAATAACCAAAGTAGTGCATTTGTTTTCTATAATATTATTTCTTAATAAGTAATTTACTCATTTAAAAAGTTAATTTCATTTATAAATGTTTTCTTCATTGCATTATTCCCGATTCAAAAAAAATTCCCTTGAAATTTCATTCAAACACTAAAACATGAGGGGGGGTACTTCTGTTTCATCGCCTTTTTTGGTTCCTAGGTTGCTTCCTCAAACTTGTGGTTCTGCTATTGAACTTTAACCAGGTGAGTTTTCTTGTTACGTAGAATATTTTCTCTCTGATCTAAGATCTTCACCAACTACTCCTCGTATGAAAGATCATTCTCCAATGGTACTACCTATGGATTCAGTACATGTGAGGGGTTTGATATGTACTTCTTTAATAGGGATACATGAAACACATCATATACTTGAGATTTGTTAGGTGGGAGTTATAGTTGACAGGACACCACCTCAATGTGATCAAGGATCTCAAATGGGTTTATGTATCTTAAACTAAGCTTTCCCTTCTTTCCAAACCTCATGACTTTCTTCCGTGATGATATACAAAGGAACAATTTATCTCTAAACTCAAACTCTAGGTCTTGTTGATGATTGTATGCACAACGTTTTTGTCTACTTTGTGATGATTTCATATTATGTTGAATGGTTTGAACCTTCTCTGTCATATCTTAGACCAGGTCAGGTCCCATCAGCCTTTTCTCCCCAACTTTATCCTAGCATGTTTTATATCTTCATTTAATATACATATTTTTATAGGTTTTTATATGATTTTCCATGTTATATTAATATATTTTATATGTAATGCATGTATTCTTTCATTTTTTACCATGTTCGTATGGAGAGACAAATATTTGGAACAATAAGGAGGAAATCATTGCATTTTGGTAAGATAAAGGCACTTTGCACCATGACGCGAAGAGATATGGCACAAAAACAAAAATGATGATGAATATGAGAATGATAATTAAATCCAAATGGATCAAAATTTCTATTTAAAGAATTTTTACCATGATATAGTATGTCCACATGATGTTCTGGAGGCTTGAAACTGAAGAAGTATACTGAAATGGAGTTGAATGCATTGGAAGAAGGCCATTCACATCATGAATGAAGTTCAAGACATGAAAAAACTCAATACATGAAGACAAGATGTGAGAAACCACAAAAGAAGAAGGGTTTGAAGATTTAATGGTCTGATTTCCACTTTCCTACCATGAAAGTGCCCTAGAAGGACTATATTCAGTTGGGAGTTATGTAACTTTCTATGGAATCCTCCACCTTTTGACCTGAAATACCATTTAAAAATAAGATTTGACTTGGAGAAACCATAATAATATTTTCATGCTTATAAATAAGGGTTCTAGTCAAATTAATAAGAATTCATTATATATGTAGGTATTCAACCACCTGGATGATGCTGCTAGGGTTCTGACCCAGAGTTCATCATAGATTGGTTTTTCTATTCTTCTTTCCTTTTTCCTATTTTTCTACAATGTTGGATGATTATTAGTTTTATTCTTTTCTATTATCTTTATTCTATTTCTTCTATTCTCTCTCCTCTGGTTTCAGTTTTATTCATCATTAGAAATCACCAAATGGTGATTGGCTAAATTCGTAGGGGAGATCAGAATCAGTCAAAATGGGTGCGTACCAAATTGTTTTATTTCTTTATTCACTTGAACAATGATTTTATTAAATTGGTATCATGTTTTAATTCACGTTTATAATATCAGTTATTAAATCATGGACCAAGTACATCTTTTAGTAGATGAAATTCAACATTATAAAGACAATTAATTCATGAACACTGAATTGGATTATTCTTCTATACTTGGAATATTATCTTAATGAATCATAGTTATTTTAATTCATCTGAACATGAGGAATTGGGGTTATAGGGTATATTTATAAGTATTTACCATTTCTCATATTGATAAAAATGATTCATCGCGAAGAAAATGAGTATTATTGTTTTGTAAGTAAAGTCATTGTTTTTTAGAAAACATTTCCATGGAAACTGATTTATCCCTCTTCTGCTTTTCCATTTTAATTATTTTATTTTATTTAAATCAATAAATTAGTTTAATAAAATCAAATTTTAATTGGGGCAACCTGAACTTTTTTCAAAAGTCTGTTGTTTCAATTCCTACTCATTGTGGGATCGATCCCTTATTGCCACTATGTTATGCCTTTATAGCTAGTGTAGTTTGTGACATTATAAATTTCTAATTTGATTCTGCCATAGGATTTAACGACATCCTTCAAATGTATCAACGTTGGATTCTGATACCTCTTCCCATATAGAGCCTCATAAGTTTCCATTTGAATGCTAGATTGGAAATTATTGTTATATGAGAACAACACTAGGGGAAGGTGTTGATCCAAACATCCTTGGAAATCTATTGAACAAGATCTCAACAAGTCCTCTAGGGTTTGGATGGTTCTTACAGACTAACCATTAATCTAAGGGTGATAAGTAGTACTGAAGCTCAGTTCTATATCCAAATCTTGCTTAAGGATTCTCCAAAACCTCAGGGTAAACCTCAAATCTTGATTAGATACAATAGAGAGTGGAACTCCATATAGTATTACCAATTACCTTATGTATATATTGGTGAGTTGGTTAATAGATAAATCTTCCTTGATATCAATGAGATGTGATGGCTTGGAAAGATGACCGACTACCACATAGATGGAGTTATTACCTTTAGGGATCCTGGGGTGTAACTGTATATGCCTTCCCAGACTATTACTTTACTAGTTTTGTGGTTAGAGAGTACTCGAAGGAGGATAGAGGAGGTTCAGTAGATTTTAGAGATTTAGTAGAACTTTAGAAGACTTTTTATGCCATAAAAGAGGATTTTACAGCATATGATTTTGTTTTGCGGCTTGAGTGGTCGTTGGTTTATGGATCGTACATGATAGATGGGTGGCCATGAAAAAGGGTTTTACACCATATAAAGGTATTTATGACTTAAGTAAATTAATTCCTATATGCTATTTTTAGATGAAATTTGAGGTTTTGAGTGGTTTACGGACCAAAGGTTGGTTTTACGGCATGGACCCATGGAAATTACGGTGTAAAATGTGGTTTACGTAGCAAAATACGTTATTTTTATGTTGTTTGTAAGTATTATTTAACCAAATTTCCTTTCATTAAGTTATATATTTCTCTAATCTAGTGGGAAAACCCTATCAGTTTTGAAAGATCTTCGATCCCTCGTTTCGGTTTAATCTGTGGGTTCTGGTGGTCAAGTTTTGGTGATCAAAGGTAGGTTTTTCTACTTTTACCCTATTGTTTCCTTCCATTATTATCCCATGATTTCACTGTGGTTTTTTTGTATTGGTTTGGGGTGTGTTTGTGTTGTGTTTTTTATAACAGTTTGGTGTTGTGTAGGTTGATCCACGAGTTTCTTGTGTAGTTGTGGTTCACAAGCTGTTTCTTCTTCTCCCTATGGTGCATAATGAGATCAAAAATCTTCTTTGAGGTATGAGATCCTTGTTATCACCTATTTACATGCTATGTGTTGGGATTTAATTATTTTTCCTTCCATTGGGTGGATAATAAGGGTTTTCATAATAAATAAAATAAATTTGCATGTCTGAAATTGATGGACATGGGGAGATATTGCATTTGTTGACTAATTTGTTATTGTTGTTGATGATATTATACCATGTTGTTAGCTTGTTGAAAATAACAGATGTTGGGAGCCTTTTTTACATAGTAGATAATATGATTTGAGACCCTTGTTGTTTTTTTGTCTGATCACATCCTAAATAAAAGGCTATGAATTTATATTTGACTAATGAATTGGTTTCCTATATAATATGGTTTGTGTGATAATACCCATGATAAATAAATAAGTAATGAAATGAAATCCCTTGAATAAATTATGGAAGCAGGGATGTGTGTTATTGTGTGTGATTGTGCTTATTGTGTTTCCCTGCATGCTTTGGGCTATTGTGTGGTGATGAAGGTGACCGGTTGGGCTGTGTGATGTGTGAGGTTATGATGTGATAATTGGTTATCATGGATGTTACATAGGAAATTGTGTGATGTGGTGTGTAGAGGACATGGTGCACAATGGAGATTATGTGTGGTGGTGTTGTGTAATGTGGTTATGGTGTGTCATTTGGATGGGATGTGCGGTGATGTTGTGTTGTGTGTAGTGGATGTTTCACGGTGGTTGTGGTTGTGATGGAGTGATGGTGTGCGATGGGTGAGAGATGTGGATATTGTGAAAAAATGGTTTGGTTGATGTGGTGTAGTGATGAAGATAGATGCTTGGTGTTGTGGCGATGGTTGTGTGAGTTGGGCTAGTTATTGGGTGGCATGGTTGTGTTAGTTTCCTAGTTAGTTCTTGAATAAATTGTGATGATAAAACAAAACAAAATAGGCTGGTAAATAAATGATATGGGTTAGAAATGAATGTGTGGTAAAAATGTATTAAATGAATTGAATGAAAGATTGGGTTTTGTAATGTGAAATGCAATATATTAATGAATAAAATTGGAGGAGTGTGTAATTGAAAGTGGGAAATGTTGTGTGGTTATGTGTGGTGGTGTGATGTGTTTTATATAGTAGTGGAAGTGGTTGTGACAATTGATGCATGGTATGGTAGTGATGATGTGGTGTGAACTAGTGTATGTTTGGTAATGTGTGTTATCTATATATCATGTATGTTTATTCTATTTCTATATGTGCCCCACCTGATTTGGATAACCTTACCAATGCTTAGAGGTTTTGGGTTCTAGGTGTTTTCCCCAACATCCAAGGTGGTGGTGATATGGATGGATAGCCACCCCATCTTCCCCGCTCTTCCTTCGGTAGTAGCGATGATACAAGTTGGTGTTGGAGATTACCCAATAGTACTGGACAAGGTTTCTTTAGGAGATATGTGATTTGAAGAGGCAGTTATGTGATGTGATATGTAGTGGGGGTCATGTGTGGTTGGAGGAGGGAATGAGGTTAATGTCTTTCACATACATGATACCATACTACCTTGGTTATGTGATGATATGAGATGTGATGGACCAGGTGTATTCAGGTGAGACATGGTTTGGTGATTTCTGATGCAAGCATGGGATGCTAGACTTTTCAAGGGTGGGGTAGTTAGGGATTCATCCTTACCCACATCATAGATAGACCATGTTTCTTCAGGCAAGATGTGATGTGATGTGATGTGATGTAATATGATTTGTATGGAAGGTATGAGGCACAATACATTCGATGTTGGGGTGTGAGAGTGGAAAATCAGTGGAGAATTGGTAGTGGGGAACCTTTCTTGTTATGATCTTGATGCTATATTACTTAATTGGATGTGTGATTTGGCAAGTGAGCTATAGTGAGGTTGGGACGATTAGTTGACCTATCTAGGTGCTTGTTGGTTCTGTTGCTTGTTCACTGGAACATTAACATGCTCTTTTCACATGTGCACTTGAGACCTTATGTATGTCCCTACTGAGTATACATGTATGATCACCCTATATATATATATATAACCATTTTCAGGTTTCCAGGAGGACTTTGGGGACTGAGATAGACATTTCTAACTTGGGTTTGGAGCTGTTGTTGAGTCGCTGCTATAGACTTGTTTTTGGTACTTTACTTTGGAGACTTTTATATGCATCAATTTACTTTATTCATGCATCGTGAGATAGTTTTTGTTTTATCTTTATTTTATTTTCTAGATTTTCTTGACAGTTCACTAAAATAGAATATGCATCTAGTAATAGTTATTTTTTCATTTGGTGGTGGTTTAAACTGCCACCCAATATTTCTACAATGGTTTTTTAAAACTGCTGCTAAAGTTAGAGTAGACATCCAAATAACATCAGTTTCTACAATTTAGCGAAAATTTCTGGGAAGTATCATAAATCATTTTTTTAGCATTGGTTATTCATCTCAAAAATTGTTGAGGATTTAGCAGCAGTTGTAACCACTGCTAAACTTAATAATATATAGCAACGGTTTAAACCACTTCTAAAAAAATGATAACCAAATATAGTGGGAGTTAAAACTGCTTCTATACAGTGATATCTAAAAAAATTTGAAACTACAAAAGCTGCAGCCCCAGAAAAGAAAAAACAAGACCAATATTATATTATAACCATTAACAAAATGATAAAATTAGAGTATGGTGCATTCACAAATTGGACTTCCATCCACATCAAAATAAATAATTTCAGATATAAGAAGAAATGAAACAAGGCATACTATAATCTATACACGTCTAACTTGAGAAAAAGAAAATATCAAGATAAATACACAAAGGGTAGAAAAAATAAGAGAAACTAAATAAAATAATAAAGTTCTTTTAAATATTTAGTATTTAATTTAAATAAAAACCCATTTGAGAACAAAATGAGGAGAAAACTAAACCATAAAAAACACAAAAAAGTAACTTAAGTCTTAAACTAATACAAAATTGACATAATTAAAGAAATAATTTTAAAAGATACAAGTAACATGATTAATTTTTTATGAGAATGAAGAAATATCATTTATAAAGGAAGAAAAATGATCAAATAGTATATTCAATATAATGAAATTCATGGTCAAGTAATATAACAATAGAAATAAAGTAACCAAATAAGTAAGAAACACTCAACAATAAGGAAGACATGTCAAATTTCATATATCATGGGAAATACCATGGGTTTTAGTGAGACAATCCTAGACATACTCATGTGGAAGTATCTTATGACCTATTGATGAAGTTCCTAAATGTTTTTGTTTTTTAGTGATGGATTTACATCATCTTAACATGCAATCACTCTGTTTTACCACATGGTCACTCAGCCTCTTCATGAAATCACTATGATCCAATGCATGATCGCTTGACCCTTTATGTGGTCACACTCACTATAAGTCATGTGATTCATGCATCTACATTCTTCTTTATCTAAAAATTACTCTGGTCCTTCTCAAACACTTCAAAAACTGCTTAGGATCAATCCTATAGTCTTCCAACTTCAATCACAAGAAGTAGACATTGTTCCTTCATCCACCAACACATTTCATGTATTCCTTTTCAAGATAATCAAATCAAACATTAGATATATATTTTCCATAGAATATAGTAGAAACTCAATCAGCCTATAGACTCACATGGAAGGGTTGATATGGATTTACAAATAGATATACATAGATACAAACACACACACATACAGACACTCACACATATATTTTCCTCCTATAGAAGATGTATTTTGGTCATTCTCCCCTTGCTTAATAAACTTAGATTTTGGGAATTGTTTTAAGTAATTTGCATTGGTTTATTTATAACATACTATCATGATAATAAGACATGATTCGTTGGGTGATTTAATATGAATTCAAGGGATGAATACAACTCTCATTCAGTATTTTATTTAATGAATTGATTTTAATCTCATTATTGATTACCTATATTGTATTGCTACTACATACACTTGAATTTATATAAAATGGGTTGGGGTTAGTTATTGATCTTCAATTAGGTATGATATACTCATATCCCACAAATGTTCCCCTAAAATAAATATATACCTTATTCTATATGATCCATGTAATGGTAAAGAAGGATCATATGAGGACTTATAGATATCGAATCTATGTATCTGGGTGTTTTAGAATAGACTATGATCATTTAATAAGGAAATAGTTTCTGATGATTTATTTTTTCAAAGACATATTCTGGTTATTCAGATCTCATGTGATTATTACACTTTCCAAAGGTGGGTGTCCTATCAATCAACTTGGGCGGTGAATATGGAATATTTTTTTGATAAAAGGATTTAAGTATTGAACATATCACCAGGGAGCTTCTTTCATGGTCTAAAACCCTCTTATGAATTTTAAGAGTATTCATTAAATCCTTCTCGGTGACAAAACAAGATACCCTTTTCATGAATTCAATTGATTACTACTAATAATTTGTTATAATCCTATGTGTATAAGAGGTTAATTAACATTATTATTTGTTAATTATTCTATGTTTTAAAGTAATAAAACTAGACACTCTAAAATTTATTATCATCAAAGGACATGTAATGTATTCTGGAGTTAGAATTCATCCCATGAAATGGGACTCCTGCATAAAACTATAAGGGGAAAATAAACCATAGAGTTCATTTCTATTTAAATAGGTATACCATTCCTTTTAAGGTCATGTGATAAGGACTATTGCAGTACCTTTTACAGTAGTTTGGTTATAATGAATGATTTTTATTTTAAGGTCATTTGTCTAGGACCAATTATTATCATATTAATGTCATATATAATAATATATTGTGTTTTAAACTTTAATGTCATGTGGCTAGGTTCTTCATGAATGAGTTTTTAGTACTGGTGTAGTGTGAGACTTATGCAAGAGTTACCGTTTCTGGTTTGTACCTAAAATAGTTTAGAGGCCCATTTTTTTCACGCCCCAACCCCAGAAGCCCTGGAGCTGATGCGTTAATAAACATGGTGTGTAATTTTTTTCCTACAAAAATAATTGATGATTAGTTACACATCATGTTCCATACAGAGGATCTTTATAGTTTAGGTTCTATAAAACCAGATACAAATAATACACTTCTTTAAAACTAAACAGAAAAGACTTCACAAAGAAGACACCCTTTAGTGTAACTCAAATCTTGTAAAAATAAATTGAAAATGTAGGGTGAGAATACTAATGCCCACTAAGGTGGGTTTTGAAAATAGATAATTTTTCAAATAGAACCTTTTGAAAGATTCCCTTTAAAAATATTCATAAAACATTTTCTTAAAGAAAAACTGAAATACATGAAGCATAACATAACAGATTTCCAAGAATTACTAGTGAACATTTTAAGGAGCATTAACAGGGCTACAATAAAACATATTCTAATCATAAGCATGCGTATACAAAATTCATGGTTTGTATCATATTATTCAGGAGTTAATTAAATAATGCTAAGTGAATCATGCAAGGGTGCAAGTGTTGGAACCGAGCATGCAGCGGAATCCCCACACAGGTGGGTTTTAAAAAATTTCAACTGACGGTCGACGTAAACATGTCGACGTCGGAGAAGAGTATCCTGGTCTTAGCCGAGGACCACGCATGGAGGATTTTAAGCACAAAATTAAACCGTAAAATACCTGGTTTAAATCTAAAGTTGCGCACGACTTCTGCTCGTCGTTGGAAATCACTGCTCGAAGAATCCGAAGCCTAATTCCTCTAGATCATCCACACGTGCTTCAAGGAATTCGTGGGAGCTCTGTTTGTCATAATCCAGGTGCTAGCGCGGATTTGCGACGATGTCTTCGATGCTCCAACGACCACCGCATCGCATCGCTAGCGATGCCCGAGAGAGAGCTCCATCCGAGCTCCTTGGATCCAGAGCATCTCTCTCTAGAATGTGGGAGAGAGGAGAGGAGAGATAAGCTCCATGAATAGTGTTTGGAAAATTCCCTTCCTCTTCTATTTATAGTGCTCAATTAAAATACTCGGTATCGCCTCACCGGCCCCGAATACTTAACGCACTATTAACGACATTTTATGACTACTAAACTGAGCCATAAATATTATTATCATTTACATGTAATATATTAAAATATATTACATGATAATAATTAAGTCATTAACCTGACTCGTCGCTCCCATAAATATTAATTGAACTTTGAATAATTTAATATTTGTCAATTAATATTTTTCATGTATTTACTTAAAACTCATAAATACATTTAATAAATAAATTCAATACTCATTATTCTAAACTCAAATAATATGAATTTATTTATTGCATTGGTGATCGTTTAACTTTGGACAATTCCTGGACCCTTGTGGGGGGGCCCACTATGTCCAATTCTCCTATTCAACTGAATAGGGAAGATTCTTGAACACACTATTGTGTGTGAACCTCTAGGCCCTTATTTTGACAGCCGTGAATATTATTCACAGACCAAGAGAGGGATCTAGCAACCCATCATGACCCCTGAAGAAATAAGGATTATCACAGTAGCGACAAACAACCTACGAACACGCACTGTGTAATATAATCTCTTTGTCTATAATATCTCATAAAGCAGGACGCACTCTCGTGTCATCGCCCTTTTCTTGCTTTATTGTTTGTTGATGTAACTGGATGGATTTACCCTCGACTACCATGGACATGGTCTTATAAAGGTACTGCCATCCATATCAACATGGCCAGAGATATATTACTTCCATAATCTGGAAGTGACAAATCCTTTCTTGACCATTCAACCGATGTCATGACACCAATGACGCACCCGACACAAACTACCTCACCATGACTTCATTTCCACGGTTTTCATCTTGCATCAAAGTACACAATCAAATGATATACATTGGTAATGATCTCAAGTCAGAAGACCATTACACATGATCGTAGATAGGAACATCCAATGACACCCAAAACATGTGGGGTTCCTATTGGCGGGTCAGTCCTCATGATCTCACTACTAGAGATCACCAAGTGCGAACTTCATGAGAAGAATTATCAATACTTATGAGCCCCCAGCACCTGATGGTCAGACATCTACTATGTCTAATTAGTAAGATGTATCTAGACCATAGAACATATATTTAAGATTAATATCATAGTTTCTAGAGGTTTTCATTATAGCCTGAGATCTTCTATAACCTTTTGATACGACAATTAATCTTTGGACATTACCATTTATATAGTGGACGCAGAAAAATATACACTATAATGGTAAGTTGACATCATGAATTCTTACTGTATACACAATATGGTAATCAAAAGCACTGAATAGTTGGGTCTAGGGCACCCACTATTTCAACACTCCCACTTGCACTAGATCCAACTTGCTAACCAAACTTGTTAGCCACTCACATGATTAACATCATGTTTCTGCTGAGTAATGGCTTTAACTACTGGGTCTGCCACGGTTCCGCTGCGTGGCTATTCTGCTATAGAGACCTCATCTCTTTGAGTAAAACTACTCAAGAGATGGTATCCCATGTATATCTCACTTTTTTTCCACTGTCATAGCTTGAAATCTTGGCTAGTAAGAATATCATAATATACATTATGATAATAATTTTCTCACCAGGTGTGATTCCAAGATCTAGAAAAAATCATTGCATTTAACTGCTTCTTAGATATCTTAGAAGCTGCAATGTACTCGGGTTTGTAGGTATGGCCACCACAGGCTGATATGAGCTTGACTCGCTCATCACCTTTAGCCTAATTGCAATACTGGATCACATTGATCTACAGAAGACTAGTTTTTATCCCCGAAAACTAGTATCCTTTCTTCTCCACTTACCAGGTACAAATCTTTTGTACTTGCCGAAGTACAATTAGATTGTTCTGACTGCATCCCTTGCAGTGCTCCTGGATATGAATGATATTTACCTATTGTAAAATATACCTTGGAAATATCAGTTCATGTACATAGCATGGCATATGTGATTGATCCATCACTCCAACGTATGGATTTCAACTCACCGCATTTATCTATTCCCATGTCACGGATAGGTCAACATTGAGAGATTATGCCCTGTGACATAGGCAACAATTCATCTCTTGAATTGTTCCAACATGTATTTTTCAATACAATGTCACTATATGTACGATTGACTATGACTAAGCACCTTATAGATCTACCTTAGTAGATCCTGTTCCCTAGAACTTAGGTTGCTACTTTAAGTCAATCATTGGAGAGTAAATTTCATTTTGGTCTTAACTACTTGTAAGACCAATGTTTGTTTTCCATATGTTTCCGAACATATTTCTTTAGAAAACATTAGAGCTCCCACTAACCTTTGGTAGACACATGGAAAACATTTGTTTTAAACATATATACTATGATCATGTTGCTTACTTTAATCCTAAACTAGATTTCAATAACTTTCAACCTTTATTAACATTCTATGATGTGATCATCCCTTTCTGGTTGTGTCGTATAGACATCATCCACGATTGGGTGTCATGACATCCAATGATAAATAAATTGATCATAGATATTCTCTATGATAAGTAAAATTCTAATGGATTTAGACATAACAACTTAGTGAAACCAATCGAGCCTTATTGGTACTAAGTTCGTACCATCCATGTATCAACTCACTTGAATACCCACCGCAGTATTCAAAATAATAGCCCCTTTTTTTACTTTGATACATGGAATCCATTAATTGAATTTTAATTAGTCTTATCAATTTTAACTAATTTCCATATATTGCTTACTTGTAGGAAATATTATTCACTTTGAATAATAGATCACTGACCACAGTGAATATAAAAACCACCACCATGGTTTTATCCTTCCTATGCAGTATGTGTCTCCGAAACATTCTTTGTTCCACATGCGCTTGTGGAACTAGTTCCTATGACAACTACTTGTGCATTTTGATCATTGACTAAACACAAGTCAATATAGCTCCCACTATCTCTAATAGAGATGTGCACCCTTATATAGAAGTGTAGTCAATTACTTTACTACCTACTCTTCTTTCTTAGGGATTTATGTACCATCCTAAACAACTGTTAGGATTATTACACTAAATTCGCAATGTGTTTGTCTTGACACAAGTTTGTTTATTTCCGAACAAACTCTTTGCATCCAAACACATGTTCTTATGAAATAATGGGTTTACATCATACTATGACTCGTATGATATCCATTTTTCATTATAGTTGGAATATGGTTGTGGGATATCACTGTTATTTGCA
This sequence comes from Viscum album, assembly GCA_963277665.1. Classification (NCBI taxonomy): domain Eukaryota; kingdom Viridiplantae; phylum Streptophyta; class Magnoliopsida; order Santalales; family Viscaceae; genus Viscum; species Viscum album. Next base: position 1,256,320,920 of record OY728153.1, on the reverse strand, counting down.
AAGCATTTCATGAAATATAATGGAAGTTTCTACTAGTTCCAACATTGATATTACTTACATCAATACTTTGATGTATAAAATGTGCGTTTAGGAATTACTCCACGCTACATTTTGTTGATCAATGTTGATATGTAAGACTTCATAATCAATCCTCCCCATTAAAATCAATGTCATGATGTCAATAAGGTAATGTGCATTTAGGAATTTCTCCACGCTATATTATCATGATTGATGAATGCTTGGTCGAGATATTCTTCGGTATCCCAACCCGAAGCAACTCATATCTCCTGACCATGCAAATACTTCACTTTAATATTCCTTAATTACTTAAAAGAATATTATGAAGTATATATACCTCTATATTATACTTGGAATAGTTCATACTTTCACGTTGAAATATTTCCAAAAGTTTTGTGACGTACCTTTATTTCTAAAGGCTCCTTTGTCCAAACTAAAATATCGATAATACCATAAGTATTTAGTTGTGAAGAGACTAAATACCAAACTTGGTATATTAATTATGTCCATTTTTAGTATTAGTTGACAAAGAATTATCCTGTCACAACTGGATATAAGTCTTACATTTATATTCGTCACTAATTGCCTATGATTCATGTATCACTGAACTCGTGATTGAGTTTACCAAAAACAACATTCATTTCAGAAACTGAAAGAATGTATCCTTGCATCCATGGACACATGAGATTAATGTTTGTGGTTATACTGAACAATAGTTCAACGCGAATCTTTCACTTTGCAATTAAAGAAGTCGTGTAATTCTCACCACTGGCCTAGGTATCATCCTTTCACAGCCTATTTGGAGAATACACCTGACTTCTAGTAAAGTTTCTATACTAACTTGTTTATCATATTAGAATACACATATGTTACCATCATATTGTATTTAATACCCAAGTAGTAAAAAAGAAACATTACATTGATGAATACGCCTGATCTAGAAGCGACAACTTGCTCTTTTAAATCAGGTTATTTCTTTTAAACTTCCGTAGCATTATTTTATAATATGCAATACATATAAACATTGTCAATACCTCATTAATTGAAGGACATCACGAATGTGTCATTGGCATTAAATGACTTTGACCTTTTCACATTGTCTTTCAATTTATCCGCCATAAGAATTAAAGCTTAATTGTCTTTTATTCTTATTTACTTGGTGAACCTTACCTAGATAGGTAATGAAGCGTTTACTCAATACTTGTTCGTTTTGTAACTTAAAATGAGACTTGAGTAATGTGGTGAAAATGATATTTAAAGATCATGATCAATCTTTAAATTTACACATGCCGGTGTAAACTTCGCCTTATTCGTATCATTACTCCACTTTCTCCTTGCAAACATCTCAGAGATGAGAATTTATGTTATATCATCTATGTCCTGGTGTAACGACTGCAACTGACACCGGATGTTGATGAAAGCATAATGATATAACTATCATGTTCTTTGTATATTAGTCTCTTGTAAGCAATTTTCAACCTCACTTCTTAAGGTAGTTTAACAGTTTTGGGGACACTGACACCTTGAGTTTCCTATATCATAGTACTATGCGCACGCGCCAGTACTATTCATGGATACTTGTGTCAGTGTGGACATTTACTTTGTCAATTATTTATCGCAGTTTAAACTTGTGGTATAACTTGCCATTTTTCTACAAAAATAAATTTTAGTAGATAAGTTCCTTTTATATGGATTACCGGTTTAGACATTTTGATTAATTACTTAAATCATTTTATGTCTCCCACTATTTTATCGGATTCTAGGAACCCTCTTTGCTAGAATCGGAATACTCTTTCACTTGAGTATTATAGCGGAAAGGATCCCGGAACCACCCCTCATAGTCTACAAGCTAAGGCTACGCCACTACTTGGAGGGTTCTAGGTAGGCTTTTGGCTGGCCGACCACTTTAACTTGCGGTTCCTTGATCTGTTAAGTGAAGTCCCAGCTTCTTAAAATCAAAATTTGATTTACTCAATGCTTGCCTCTAAAATGATAGAAAGTTAGCTAGGGCTAATCCTTACTAGCACTTTTGTTAAGTCGACTCATCATTCTTATAAGGACTCCCCAGTAGTAAGAGGCACCCTCAGCTAAGGCATGAACCGACACCTCAAACAGCTGGTTTTGTCCAAATTTGAATGATGGAAGGTTGTTTATACTTAATATATCATTAAGGGTTTTATTATTTTTAGTGTGACAAAAGAAATAATTTTCTAATTGTATAAGAATGTACTATGTGATCGTACTCACAACTGACTGTGCAAGAAATAGAAATTTCATCGCGTCACATGTTCATTTTATCTTGCATGCTTGTTTATTATTATTCTATGTGATCGCGCAATAAATTACACATGCACAAAAATAATAAACCATGCAGAAATAAAATGAACCCCTGATCATGAGCTGGTACTATTGGTTGATCCGTTGAGTGAATAACGGACCAACCAAAATCCTAGGGGTATGTACCTTTTAGTCGCGTGGCTTGCAACTTGAACAGAAATGTCTTCTCATCCAATACATTCAACTCTTGTATGGTGCATAGCCGTCACTTGGCGCGAAGTGCATCACTGGTCGTCTCGTCATTATACAACTGTACTCGCACGCAGGTGAGGGGTTCTCGGGGTATAAAATTACAACTCTGAGAATGAGCGCGTAGGCCCTTCTACATATAATGACCCTTGAGACGTCATGTAGATCGTCTTTTATTTAATTAAAATAATTATTACAAACCATGCAATAATTAAATATATAAATTAAATAAATAATTAAATAAAACGCATAAAACATGCATTGGTCGGTCTCAGCTCATGATCAGATATATATATATACGCATTAAACTCGCGTATATTAAATAAATGCAGAATTAAAAAAATTAAACTTGCATTAAAATCAACTTGAGGTCTTTAAATTGAATTAAAATTTCACTCTGATTTTTAATTCAATAAATACGTCGTTCGGTCCCGTTTAATTAATTTAATTTTAAAACTAAAAATTAAATTAATTAATTAATTTAATAATCTCCCAATTAAATTAATTAATTAATTTAATTATCTCCCAATTAAATTAATTATGTCGCAATAAATTTTAATAACAAAAAATTAATGTTTAATTAATTTAATTATCAACTATAATTAAATTATTTATTTTAATTAATTTATGATTAAATTAATTCACCCGGACCCATTTAACTTCGGGCAGGGCCTGTGCGGGTCGGGTGCGCAGGTCGGGGCGAACCTGCGCAGGCCCATTTCAGGGTTTACCAACCTCATGCAGGGGCATTCTAGCCTGGGCAGATCCGCCCAAGCCCGTTCCGGGCTGTGCAGACCCGTCAATGCCTGTTTCGAGGCTGGTCTGGTCTAGGTGGAGCAATAAAGGGGTACCTCACCGGAGAAGATTCTGGCCTGGATGTGCGAGGCGGACTGCAGGGACGCCGAGCGTGGGGCTTGCCGTCATGGTGCGGTTGTTTGCGCCGTGGGAAGAAGACCTGGTGGGTGGTGCTGCGAGGAAGCAGTGCAGGGCTCCGCGGGAAGTAGGGGAGGTGGCCTGAGTGGCTGCCGCACGGCCTGCTGCTGGATCTGGTTCCGCGGGGCAGTGCGGGAGGCAGCCTGGCACTGCATAGCTGCTGCAGCGCGATGGGGTGAAGGCATGCAGTCCTTCAGGACGCGACGCATGCTGCATGGGGAGAGGGTCGGGCATGCCTGGTGTAGCGGCTTACTGCATGGAGTAAGCAGGGAGGCGACCCTCGAGGGGCTGAGGTGCTGGTGCACCTGTGCAAAGGCAAACTCCTGGTGGCTCTGGTGGAGAATCTTGCTTCTGTAGGGGTCGGCCCTGGTTCGGGAGTTCGGAGGTGGCGGACTGCCACAGATTGGAGGAGGAAGGTGGGCATGGCAGAGCTCGCGCGCATGGGGTGGGCCGCTGAGGCGTGGTAGAAGAAGAGGAGGTGGCCCTGCAAGGGCCGCCGCGCGCTGCTGCTCCGTGTGAGGGAGACCAGCGGGAAGGTGCTGAAGTACCTAGTGCAGCGCCTGTTTTTTTTACATGACCTGTTATTCAGGACTTTCTTTTTTTTGTTACTTGCTTTCCGTGACCCAGGTCGACCCTTTCCAAAAACAAAATTCCACGACCTGCACATGCAGGTCGTTGACCCCCTCCTTAAAATTATTATTTTTTAATATATATATATATATATATATATATATATTAGACTTACTTTTGCAAGTCTTCTCCCCTTATTTTTTTATTAGTTTTCTTGACCTTCTTTGCAGGTCATTCATATTTTTTTATTGATTTCTTGGTCTATATTTAGACTAGAAATTTTTAAACTTATAATAATAAAATATTATTATAATAAAATATTATAATAATAAAATTATTATTATTATCAAACTATTATTATTATAATTAAATTATTATAATAATAATCATTAAACATCACCGGAAAACACTATTCTGGTAATCAAAAAACAACTGGTTTAAATTTTGATTTTAAACTTCGGATGACCGCAGATTGGCCATCCGATATCGGATTTAGATGCGGTCTGCGGCATTGGAACCAGAACAACGAACTCTTCATTAATTAATGAAAATTTAATTTATTTGGCTTAAAACCAACATGCGTCCCTCGGATACCACTTGTTGGAACCGGGCATGCAGCGGAATCCCCAAACAGGTGGGTTTTAAAAAATTTCAACCGATGGTTGACGTAAACATGTCGATGTTGGAGAAGAGTAGCCCGGTCTTAGCCGAGGACCACACGTGGAGGATTTTAAGCAAAAAATTAAATCATAAAATACCTGGTTTAAATCTGAAGCCGCGCACGACGTCTGCTCATCGTTGGGGATCACTGCTTGAAGAATCCGAAGTTGAATTCCTCTAGATCGTCCACACGCGCTTCAAGGAATCCGCGGGAGCGCCGTTCGTCTTAATCCGGGTGCTAGCGTGGATTTACGACGATGCCTTCGACGCTCCAACGACCACCGCATCGCATTGCTAGCGATGCCCGAGAGAGAGCTCCATCCGAGCTCCTTGGATCCAGAGCATCTCTCTCTAGAATGTGGGAGAGAGGAGAGGAGAGATAAGCTTCATGAATAGTGTTTGGCAAATGCCCCTCCTCTTCTATTTATAGTGCTCAATTAAAATACCCGGTATCGCATCTCCGGCCCCGAATACTTAACGCACTATTAACGACATTTTATGACTACTAAACTGAGCCATAAATATTATTATCATTTACATGTAATATATTAAAATATATTACATGATAATAATTAAGTTATTAACCCGACTCATCGCTCCCATAAATATTAATTGATCCTTGAATAATTTAATATTCGTCAATTAATATTTTTTCATGCATTTACTTAAAACTCATAAATACATTTAATAAATAAATTCAATACTCATTATTCTAAACTCGAATAATATGAATTTATTTATTGCATTTGTGATCGTTTAACTTTGGACAATTCCCGGACCCTTGTGGGGGGGCCCACTATGTCCAATTCTCCTATGCAACTGAATAGGGAAGATTCTTGAATACGCTATTGTGTGTGACCCTCTAGGCCCTTATTTCAACAGTCGTGAATATTATTCACAGACCAAGAGCGAGATCTAGCAACCCATCATGGCCCCTGAAGAAATAAGGATTGTCACAGCAGCGACAACCAACCTACGAACACGCACTGTGTAATATAATCTCTTTGTCTATAATATCTCATAAAGCAGGACGCAGTCTCGTGTCATCACCCTTTTCTTGCTTTATTTTTTGTTGATGTAACTGGTTGGATTTACCCTCGACTTCCATGGTCATGGTCTTATAAAGGTACTGCCATCCATATCAACATGGCCAGAGATATATTACTTCCATAACCTGGAAGCGACAAATCCTTTCTTGACCATTCAACCAATGTCATTCCACCAATGACGCACCCGACCCAAACTACCTCACCATGACTTCATTGTCATGGTTTTCATCTTGCATCAAAGTACGCAATCAAATGATATACATTGGTAATGATCTCAAGTCAGAATACCATTACACATGATCGTAGATAGGAACATCCAATGACACCCAAAACATGTGGAGTTCCTATTGGCGGGTCAGTCCTCATGATCTCACTACTAGAGATCACCAAGTGCGAACTTCATGGGAAGACGTATCAATGCTTATGAGGCCCCATCACCTGATGGTCAGACATCTACTATGTCCAATTAGTAAGATGTATCTAGACCATAGAACATATATTTAAGATTAATGTCATAGTATCTAGAGGTTCTCATTATAGCATGGGATCTGCTATAACCTTTCAATACGATAATTAATCTTTGGACATTACCATTTATATAGTGGACGCAGAAAAATCTACACTATAATGGTAAGTTGACATCATGAATTCTTACTGTATACACGATATGGTAATCAAAAGCACTAAATAGTTGGGTCTAGGGCACCCACTATTTCAACAGCAAGTACATAATTTACATATGGAAAAAGTACATGATCAGAGTTGCGTGTAAACAAAGTCAAAATTAAATTATCACATAAAATGAACATCATAAAATAACTGGTAAACTACCATAATTTGTATTAAGGTTCAAAATATGGGTGCTTAATAAACATCATGCCATGTGCATTTACTTCTTCGGATACTCATAAGGTCAGGCTCTTAACCAAGCATATTCTCTAGTTGAATACACGCTTGGTTAATTAAATATTATAAACATAATGAGGGAATGTATAATGTGTGACTGTGTCAAGGCCTCGTTCCAAGACCATAAACTCTCTATCAAGGCCTCATACCAAGACCATTATTTTTCCAAGTCCTTGTTACATGACCTAATTTGTCTCATGAGACCTACCGATGCACCGAGGGGCTATAGCGCCCTCACCCGACACTTTCTATGTCCAATGCATTCCTCATATGTCCAATTAAGGTCATATATTCAAAGTGTCCCATACCACTTTGAATATTTAATTTCTCATTTCATATTATTCAAGTTGTCCCATACCACTTTTAATAATTTAGTTTTTATAAATTATCATGATATGTCAGTTATCATTTAGATAACAATTTTCTCAATGACATGCATGAACTAGTAAACATTCTTTAGAAATTACATACATAGAGTGAATCATTAATTGTAAACACTAACAACTACATGGATATAACAAATTAACCAATGAAATGTATGGATAGTCAGACATACTATAGCACATGTGATGATAACCAATGTATATAAATTATTATTCAGGTTTTGTCACATAAAATGATAACCCGTAAATTATAAAGTCCTTGTTATGAAATTAAACATTTTATATTACAAAATGAATAATTTTGAATTTAATATAGTTTTCATTTTTAATTAAAACATATGCTAATAAATGGGTATATTTAACAAAAATAAACCTCAATAACTAAAAACATTTATTGTGGCATATTCAAGTGCACAAGGTTATATGGAAAACAATTGTTTCATGTGAAGCATTCATGCATAAAAAATAATTAAACATATTTCTCTATAAGTGCTTAAACATGTATATGTATTCATGCATAATATAAAGACTAATTCATCCTTCTAAAAACAGGGGTGCATACACTCATGTGATTATGGTTCTTGTACATATACATGTGGGTTTAAAAATTATATAAACCATGTAAACAAAAGGTGTATACTTGGGGTTTTCACTGCCAAAACAAGGTTTAATAAAACTTTATAGATGTTACACCACTTGGAAACATAATTGAATCACCAAGTATTTGTTTCATGAAAACTTAATTCTATTTATGGTTAAACCTATAGGTATATACAAATAACCGTATAAATATATTTATATAGTCCAATTAAAATAAAATGAAATAAAATACTCTCATGATTACCTGTATATATAAAAAGTACAAAAACACATGATCGAGCTGGTTTGTTTTGTAATAAACATATGTATATACATATACCCATATATATACACAATGTTTATATATAGGTTTTATAATAAAATCGAAACTGTTTTAAACTCACGCGTGAGTGGTGTAAGTAGGGTATATCGTAGTGATTCTCATTAATCAAAGGAATTATGAGACTAAAGGTATTTGGTATGTAAATATATTTATATATGTAGTATATACATATATATGTTTATATATGCTTTATTCAAACAAAAACCAAGTAACCCTTAACTGCCTTTCATTTAAATGTAAAAAAACACTACTTAAACATTGAAAATCCATATTTAGGAGTCTTAAAATAAGGTATCATAGATGTTTATTTAAAACTATGTGATTATATATGTATATATATAACTAAAAAAATACAAAGTGTATAAATAGGTTTTGCACAAGTCAGACAAGGTATTTTAAACCCTTACTTGCTTAAGGATGAAGTGGAGTCGAGGAGGGCTTCACTGGAGTCTTGAAAAAAGAGAACCCAAAGTGTTTGGATACAAACTTTAGATATATATAAATTTTATATATTTTCATATAGCTCAAAGATCAACAAGATATGATAAATAAAGACTCACAGGAAGTCTTAAACTAGAGCATACAAAAATTCTAATCAAGGAAAACTCAAGTGGGTCAGCCACTTTGATAATATATAACTATATAAGTATATAATATATGAAACCTTATGTTGGATCCCATGGGGAAAGAGTTTTTTTAAAACTAAAACCATGGTCCAGTTGTGGAAAACAAGGAAAATAGGACCACATATGGAGATGAGAGGTGTCATGGGTGAAGATAAGTAGAGGGTAGGGTTAGACGCAGGCTGGAGCGACACTGTGCGATGCGAGAAAGAAGACACGAGGAAGAAGAAGATGTAGAAAAGCATGGATGATCACAATCGTCCAGAATTTGATCGGACGACTGCGGTAAAAATGTAGGGTTTAAAAACGGACCATCAATCGAGATTATACGTGGAGAGGATCAGACGGCATAGATCGAATCACTTAAGAAATTTTTGCATCCCACATCGAAACGGGATGAGTTCGCGGCATCCCTTAAATAACTCGATATCCTAGAAACCTGACAATTAAATCTCTTCTCCCTCCCCAATGTCACCTCACACTGAATCTCTACGGGCACACTTCTGCAACCACCCCTACCGTTGTGTCACCCCGCACGGTGGCACGCTCTGCCCTAACATCCGACCCTCCACTCGGGTCCCTCACGCACACCTGTGGGTGTGTGCTCCCTTAATGGATGGCCTGATCTAGCTGAGGGTCTTAGGCTCAACCACCCACTCCTTAGGGAGATGGTGCGAGCTGCCTCCCTTGGCTGGCTTTGCCCTAACATCCGACCCTGCACTCGGGTCCCTCACCCACACCTGTGGGTGTGTGCTCCCTTAATGGCTGGCCTGATCTGTCTGAGGGGCTTAGTCTCAACCACCCACTCCTTAGGGAGATAGTGTGAGTTGCCTCCCTTGGCTGTCTTATGAGTTGGGCCTAGGGAATTTTTTTTAATTAAAGTAAGAATTCAATTTTATAAAACATAATGACATAATTAAATATAAATATGTTTAAAAACCAATGGACATAAATTTCTTCTTATGGTTATTCAAAACCTTAAAAACTATTATTTACATTAAAACCTTGTTTTTATTCATCCAGAGATAAAAACATTTAAGGGTAATTTTTTAATTAAAGTAAAAATTCACTTCTATAAAACATAATGACACAATTAAATATAAATATGTTTAAAATCTGATAGACATAAATTTCTTCTTATGGTTATTCAAAAACTTCAAAAACTATCATTAACATTAGTTTTCTAAACATTTGAGTTTTAAAAACATCAGAATTCAAAATATAAAATCAAAGTTTAATATGTCATAAAAGAAATCCCATACTAGTATTATATCTTTAAAATACAAAATTTATTTTTAATTAAAACCTTGTTTTTATTCATCCAAGGATAAAAAAATTTAAAGGTAACATTTTAAAACATTTGAAATACTTAGATACCTAATTCACTAAGTATAGATAAAAATAATAAAAACAACCATATTCATCAATTTCATTTTCCCAACGTATGATTTCAAACTCAAAAACATATTTCTTTGTACAAGAAAACAATAAGTAATAAGTGTGTACTTCTATTGGTATTTTATTTAAAACACAAGGGTTATGATTTCAAATCTATTTTAAACTTTAAAACACTATCCTTTCAAAATTTAAATAAGAGTTAATTACAAACATTTTTAAAGATATAACTTTAATGCACACTTAAAACACTTAGAAATCTCAATACACTTAAATACTTAAAATAAAATAACCAGAATAACCAACAGCTATAAGGTCTTATAACCGTTATAGATTCAATAGTCACATAAAGGAGGCAATGATCGAATTATCTTTAAGGTCTTATAAAAAAACATGATTAGGGTGTTCTAACTTCAAAAATCGAGACAAAAAAATGGTGCTTATAATACCCTTAATGCTCAGTTCAGTCGCCATAGCTCTGGATATAATGTTCTTCATAGTGGAAGAACTGAAGGAATTACACTGTTTTCTAGGGATTTTTGTTGTATTTGGCGGTCTCCCAGTGATTTTTATAGGTCTTTTAGTAGGCATTCTAGGTTAGTAGGATTCTTTTGGCCTTGTTGTAATGTAATAATTTTCAGTGTTTCATTGAATAAAAAAATGTCTTGTGTTTATTTTTCAAGTATTGTTTGGATAGTATGGAAATTAAGTAAAGTAAATAATAAAAATTATTATTACACATGAAATAGGTTTGGGGTGTCACATTATCCCCCCTTCAAATAATTGCACCCTCATAATTATATCATACTCGCACGCTTCTACCAATAAAACTAGACAGACTTCACTCCTGAGGTCCCTTTACCTGGACCACTACCATGGATAGGACACTGAAGAACTCAGGTGGATTCCTAGGGTAGTATTTAGCTCCTCGACTTCCTTGGTCCAAATACACTGTGAGCAGTTAGGTTCAAACCTATGCATAAAACACTCGACCTTCCAAAGAGAGGCACAAGAGGTGTAGAGGTAGGATATTTCAGAGTAGACTAGTTCCCTATAAATCCATATAACTACATCATTATTGAAAGCTTTGATGTCATAGAGTCCCCCATAAATAATAAAACTCAGAACCTGGAATAGATAGGCCGCTCGATGGTCACCCTCCATTGCAGCTTCTTGAAAATTTTCTATGGATTGGTAGTTATCGGCCAAAGTGAAACATAGAAAGAGACCTTTGTGATACTTTCCTCTTTGACTATATTCTATAAATTGTGTATTTTCAATTAGGTAATAGACAAAACTATCTCCTTGGTATAGACGGAGGATATTTGGGTGGTTTGACACCTGGTGGAGTTTTTTGAAAGATAGATGTAAGTTTGTATAGGGCTGGTATTCTTATGAACATGTCTTGATTGTTATAATCTATAGTAGTTTGGTAGGAAGTGACAAGAGGTTGGTTGCTGACCTCTCATCTTCCATCTGAAAATTTTAAGAAAAAGTTCTTTGTAAATAATAACCTTATTAAAATAGAGATATTATTTTGAAAATACATATTAAAGTACCAAAACATAAAATATATCATTATCCATTTAAACATGGTTCATAAAACTCAAGGTGTTACATAACCATCCACTCCCTCTCACAATTCACTGGTATGGATTTTCTGAAATCCACCGTGATTTCCCATCACAGGTACCATTGGCCTTGACGATTTTCCCAATTCCTAGTTAAGCGGATCCCTAAAGAGATTCCAAACTCTTTGATCTCTTTGGTATAGATGTAGCAAAAGGAAAATTGGATCAATTGTGTGTGGAAATCTAAAGTTCCATGTGATAAAATCATGAAGTGTATAAATCTGAGCGACATTAGCATGAACTTGATGTCGATAAAACAAACGGGTAGACTCATCCTCAAGAATTTTGAAGTCCATAACTTGACCAGAAATACCATAGGTCAACATTTGAAAAATATACACTGCTTGGAGGTCACCCTCTTGTGCAGCCTCTTCGAATTCCTCTAGGGATAAAAAAATTATCGGCTAGGGTAAAGCATTTAAACAAACCCTCAAAATACTTTCCTTTATGTGCATAGAATGGAATTTGTGCATGCATTATAAGGAAGTAGTCAAAGCCAGATCCACAGTGGAGTTGAAGTACACGAGGAGAGTTGGATACACGGTAGAGGTGTTTACATGACAAACAAAGGTTTTTAAAAGTCTCATAGCCTTCTAAACATGACTTCGCCACTATAGTCTCTAATATTTATATTGGAAGAGACAGAAGGATTGTTTCGTCTACCATCTAAAAATTATAAGAAAAATTATAATTAGTAAGACATAATCAAGTTTTTAATGTTGTTCTAATTTTACATGGTTATCTAAACCGAACTCTGATACCAACTGTCATGCCCCAACCCCAAAATCCCTAGAGCTGGTGTGTTAATAAACATTGTGTGTACTTATTTTTATAAAAATAAATGCTGATTAGTTACACATCATGTTCCATATAGAGGATCTTTATATTTTAGGTTTTTTTATAAAAATAAATGCTGATTAGTTACACATAATGTTCCATACAGAGGATCTTTATGGTTTAGGTTTTGGAAAACTAGATACAAATGATACACTTCTTCAAAATTAAACAAAAAAGACTCTACAAAGTAGCCACCCTTTAGTTTAACTCAAATCCTGTAAAAATAAATTGAAAATGTAGGGTGAGAATATGAATGCCCAATAAGAGGGTTTTTTGAAAATATATAATGTTTAAAATAAAACCTTTTGAAAACTTACATTTAAAAATATTCATAAATCATTTTATTAAAGAAAACTACAATACATGAAGCATAACATAACAACTTTCCAAGAATTACCAGTGAACATTTTAAGGAGCATTAATAGGGATACAATAAAACATGTTCCAATCATAATCATGCTTATACAAAATGCATGGTGTACAACATATTATTCAGGAGTTAATTAAACAATGCTAAGTGAATCATGAAAGGGTACAGGTACATAATTTACACATGGAAAAAGTACATGATCAGAGTTGTGCATAAACAAAGTCACAATTAAATTATCACATAAAATTCACATCATAAAATAACTGGTAAATTACCATCATTCGTATTAAGGTTCAGAAGATGGGTGCTTAATAAACATCATGCCATGTGCATTTAGTTCTTCTGATACTCATAAGTACAGTCTCTTAACCAAGCATATTATCCATTTGAATACACACTTGGTTAATTAAATATTATAAACATAATGAGGGAATGTATATTGGGAGATTATGTCAAGGCCTCGTGCTAAGACCATAAACTCTCTGTCAAGGCCTAGTTCCAAGAACATTATTTTTCTAAGGCCTCGTGACATGACCTGATTTGTCTCATGAGACCTACTGATTCACTAAGGGGATATAGCAGGCCTCACCCGACACTTTATATGTCCAATGCATTCCTCATATGTCCAATTAAGGTCATATATTCAAAGTGTCCCATACCACTTTGAATATTTAATTTCTCATTTCATATTATTCAAGGTGTTCCATACCACTTTGAATAATTTATTTTTTATAAATTATCATGATATATCAGTTATCATTTAGATAATAACTTTATCAATGACATGCATGAACTAATAAACATTATTTAGTAATTACATACATAAAGTGAATCATTAATTATCAACACTAACAACTGCATGGCTATAAAAATTTAACCAATGACATGTATTGTAGTACCCCCAGTTTCTGGTATGTAACCCTTACTTGATGCTTTTCTTGGTTTTAAAAGTTATGGGTGACGTATGGGAGAATCAGAAGATCCTGGAGTAAAGTTTGAAGCAAAGGGGAAGGCGCACGGGCAGCGCACGATTTGTCAAACCGTGCGGCCAAACCATACGTGTTTGACCGAGGAGGCAGTGGCTTCCACACAGTTGGTGCACGGTTAAGGTAAACCGTGTGATGATTCCATGCGTGAAGGATGGCTGGGACAGAAGATAATGCACGGTTAGTGCACGGTTTGTCAAACCGTGTGGACTAACCATGCAGTCACTTAAAGTTAGATCCTAAAATTGTGGATCTAACTCATTTTGCCTTTAATTGACTTGTTTAAAACTCCTAAGTGTTCATAACTCAGGATTACTCTCCCTTGAAGGTTGGAAGACTTCTTCCAAGCATTCTAGAGGTGACCCGAAGGCTTCTCTTGGCGAATCGAAGCCGGATTCTTAAGGTATGTGATCGTTCTTGATCGGTTTCTTAGATCTACTTAGACGTACTTCTACTCTTCTCTAGTTTTATTAAATCTACGCCCATTATGGGTATATCTAAGGGTTTGGATTCCAAATATGAAAATATTTGGTCTTGGTTGTGTTAGGAGAAGATATCTAAGGAGGGTTTTTGGAGTTTTGACCCAGTGTTCTTGAGCGTTCTTCGTCTGTGGCTTGGTTTCACCCAATTTGTTGAGGTAGGTGGATTCAATCTCGATTCATCTTTCTTAGAAATTAAAGTCTTAGTTTCAATTGATTTAATCTCTTGGTTTTGATTGTGAAATTGTGGTGCAAAGCATGTTCTAAATCTTCTTTAGTGATGATTTATGGGTTTTGATGAAATTATGGAAATTGAAAGAATGGTTTGTGAAAAGTGTTTTGGTTTCTTGATTTTGAAATAGTGATTTTAAAATATGGATTTATGGGATTTTGAAAATGGTTTGTGGGAAAAAGGTTTTCAATAAAAGGGTGTTTTATTGAAATGGTTTTGGCATGGTTGAAATGGTGTGGTTTTGGGCATACTTGGTGTGTGTGTTCATATTGCATTTACGAGGCTTGGTTGAAATATGACCTTGTGCTCGGTGCCAAAAGTGTAATGGAACATGGGGAATAATTACCTTGTGATGACTTGGTAGATCGAAGAGAGACCTCTCATGAGTATGGAGTTGTTATAACGATGCTGGATTTCACGGGTTGTGAAATGGTTGGTTGTGTGGATTTGTGAAATAGAATGAACGTGCCAAAATGGAAATGTGAATTTGATTGGGAAACTTTGCTTGGTTTCTTTTTTTGGAAAATGATTTTTGTTGGAAAATGTCTTGATAAGGAACTTTCTATATTGTGAACTGTTTTGGAATGGTTTTATATAAATTGCTTTATATAAATGTGCTAACATGTTTTATCCTAGAGGCATGGGTTGGGAAGTCATCGGGGAAAACCTACTGAGTTTCATTACTCACCCCCTGCTTTGGCATGATGGTGATTTTGTAGATGTCATATACCGGGATGTTGGAAAAGGTAAAGTGTCACACGTCTATAGCACTACTTTGTGACTCTTGGGCTGGTTCGTGATGTTGGAGCTTGGAGCTTGTGGAGCATGGAGTTGGGTTGTCATCTTGAAGTCTTGTAGTTGTCTTTCCACTATTTACACTGATTTGGTTTTGTACTCCATTGTGGTACTCTTGGTTGGTTTATGATAAAATAAGTGGTTG
Organism: Viscum album; assembly: GCA_963277665.1. Taxonomy (NCBI): domain Eukaryota; kingdom Viridiplantae; phylum Streptophyta; class Magnoliopsida; order Santalales; family Viscaceae; genus Viscum; species Viscum album. The sequence continues at coordinate 1,256,305,460 of OY728153.1, read as the reverse complement.
AGTTGTTTTGGTTTTAAATCATGCATCATATAGTGGTTTCTTGGAGATATTTATTTAGTTGATTAGTTTGGTCATGATTGTTGGTTCTGTGGTATGTTCTAAAAGGTTAAATCGTCCACCACTTGTTTTGAAACCCTTCGGCATTTATTTCCATCCTTTGGCGCCTTGGGGATGTCACTTAAGACCAAGTAATGAATCGTCACACTCTCAAGCCAATGAGAATTGGCGGGTCATTACAAATGGTATCAACTTGTTCGGTCCTTTCCTAACAAGTGGTCATTGATGTTCTTGGTCTTGGAGTTGAAATTACTTCTTGTCTTTTCCTTGGGTGGTCATCTTATATAGGAGTAGGATTTTCGGAACTTGAAATGTATATCATAAAAGGTCATAACTAACCTGTTTATGCTGAACTTCAAAGTTACCAGGGTGTTGGGTATATAAGTGTTTTGAATACACTTATAGAATGTTGGAAATCTCATTGTCATGGGTTTAGCCAATGATATGAGCATGAAATGAATTATAGAGGAATGACTTCCCACTAGGATTTCATAAATCATTTTGAGAAATGTATTATGGTTTGATGCAAAAGCGTGATTTCTGAAAATTTTAAGCATGTTTTCAAATGAAAGATTTTGAAAAGACAATGGTTGATGTATTTTGAAAATAGATTGATTTTAAAAAGAAATAAAAGATATGTTTTAGAAATTGTTGGAAATAAATATTTTGATAGTGGTGTAATAGTGATTGAAATGCTAAGCCTTCAGTTGCTAGGAAGTGAGACTAACGACGTGCGTGGTTTGTATAGAAAATGGCACCCGTTAGACGTTGTAGAAACCAAACGAAAGAAGCTGCGGAGAATGTGGTTGCACCTAAACCATGTGTGAACCAAGAGATGGTTCAGAGTATCATTCAAGAATTTTAAGCCGTGGACACGGGGAATCAGAGGGATCAGTGAAGGCATGTAGACCATTCCATCCAGTTCCAAAAGCAGAATCCACCCATCTTCCGGGATGATTCTGAACCAGAAAAGGCGAAGGTGTGGCTAAGGAGGATGAACCGTATCTTAGATTTCATTGGCACACCTGTAGAGCTGAAAGTGAAGTTGGCAAAGTATATGCTGGAGGATCTTGCACGACAGTGGTGGGAGCTGGTGGTGCAGGCTAAGCTAGATCAAGGCCTGAGCTCGGAGGAATTTTAGGAATTGTTTAATAAACAATTCTATCCTCACACGTTCAAGATCCAGATGACAACAGACTTTTTAAGCCTGAAGCAGGAGAATCTCCATGTCACAGAGTATGCAGCTAAATTCATGAATTTAGTACGCTTTGTACTAGAATTTGCTGCAAGTGAGTCACTGAAGGCACACATCTTTGAATCAGGATTACGACAGGAGATTCGGTTGAAGATAGATGTGCTCTGTATTACGGATTATACGGAGATGGTAAATAGAGAAACAGTAGTAGAAAGAGACATCTCAGGAGTTATGGGAGGAGGAAGTATGATGATACCCATGGGAACTAGTGGGAACTCTAATTCCGGGAACAAGCGGAAGAGGGACACCTACTTCCAAGGTGGGAGTGCAAATCAGAATCAGACAGTTGGATCGGTGAATCTTCCTCCATGACCCATGATGAAAGCTGGGTGTTTTCAATGTGGCGTGATTGACTACATGAAACAAGAATATACAACACCACCAAGAGCTTGCCACAATTACAACAATATGGGGCATCTTTAGTGATATTGTCGTAGTGCTCCGAGGTCGGGTGCGCGTGACACCTCCCAAGAGTCGCAAGCATCTTATGCTTCGACAGGGCGAGGAAAGCAAAATCAGCCTTTCCAGGAGAACAGAGCTAGTTATGGTGATTCCAGGAATACCATGACACCTCAGGCATGAAAATCTCAATAAGGCAATAAGGAGAAAAGTGAATCAACAAATCAATTGTATGGAGCAGAACAGGTGATTGTGGATGACCAGTCTGGACCATCTACAGTGAGAGGTACAATTCTTTTGAATTCTACCATCATGCAAGTGTTCGATACTGGAGAATCCCATTCTTTTCTTGCTTCTCAGATTGCTGATTTGCTGAACTTACAACTTGAGATGATGTCTTCTATGTTAAAACTGCAAACTCCTCTAGGTGAAAGAGAATGTCAAGCCTTCGTGTGTAGAGCATGTGGTATAACGGTTGATGGAGATAAGCTGAAATGGGAATTATCCATGTTGGATATGGATGTATATGATATAATCCTGGTTATGGATTGGTTGAAAATATTTAAGGCTCACATCGACTGTTATGGGAGAACGGTTAGTTTCACGATGGAGGACGAAATCAACCATCTCTTAAGAGGAGAGAGGATGGTAAAGAAAGGTGAAAAGAGATTGTTGGAACCAATGGTGGGAATGATCTCTTACCAATTGGTAGCGTTGACTTTGGCATCATTGGAAGAGATATCATAAAATAGTTTTCTAGCTGTGGTGGATCAATTTTCTGATGTTTTTACTACAAAATTCTCAGGGTTACCACCTGTAAGAGAAGTAGAGTTTACAATTGATCTCCTTCCGAGGACCAGTCCTATCTCACTTCCATCTTATAGGATGGAACCAATAGAGTTTAAGTAATTGATGGTGTAGTTAGAGGAGATGGAAAGCAAAGGTTTTATTCATCCAAGCGTGTCCCCGTGGGCAGCACCAGTTTTGTTTGTAAAGAAAGCAGATGGAACTTTGAGGCTATGTGGTGGATTATCGTAAACTTAACCAAGTTACGATAAAGAATATATATCCACTTCCACGCATTGATGACCTGTTTGATCAATTGAGGGGAGCTCAGTGGTTCTCCAAAATTGAATTACGGTCAGGATATCACCAGTTATGAGTTCAGAAGGAGGATATTCCGAATAAAACCTTCAGAAGCAAATATGGACACTACAAATATGTAGTCATGCCTTTTGGTCTTACGAATGCACCAGCGGTCTTCATGGATTTGATGAATCAGATATTTCAGCCATATCTAGATTCATTTCTTGTGGTGTTTGTGTATGACATATTGGTGTATTCAAGAACAAGGGCTGAGTATGATCAACACTTGGCGACAAGGTTGTAAATCTTGAGGGACCATCAGTTGTATGCCAAATTTTCAAATTGCGATTTCTGGATACAAGAAGTACGTTTTCTGGGCCATTTCGTTTCTGAGAAAGGTGTTTCAATGGATCTAGAAAAGATAGAAGTTGTTCTTTCTTGGCAACCGCTGAATAATGTCATTGAAATACGAAGTTTTCTTGGTCTAGCTGGTAATTACCGATGCTTTGTGCGTGACTTCTCACGACTAGCTTCGCCCATGACAGCTTTGAAAAAGAAAAATAGTGCATTTCAATGGAATGAAGAATTTCATAGATCTTTTCAAGAGTTGAAAGTTATCCTTACATCAACACCCATCTTGATTTTTCCGAAATCAAGACAGGGGTATGTGGTGTATTGTGATGCTTCGGGAATAGGGTTGGGTTGTGTTCTCATGTAAGGAGACCATGTTGTTTCTTATGGTTCAAGTCAGTTGAGAGTGCATGAGAAGAATTACCCAACACATGATTTGGAGTTAGTTGTAGTTGTCCATGCCTTGAAGACTTGGCATCATTATCTCTTTGGTGAGAAGTTCACTATGTTTACAGATCAAAAAATCCTGAAACACATTTTCTCACAACGAGATTTGAATCTGAGGTAGAGGAGATGGATGGAGTACCTTCAAATGTTCAACTTTGACTTGATGTATACACTGGGTAAGAGCAATTCAGTGGCCGATGCATTAAGCAGAAAGTCGTATGCTCAGTTGGCGAAAGAAGCTTAAGATGAATGGTAGTTGATGTCGGTCTTAGCTGATATACATGTGGAATGTGAAAACCGAGGTGATGTTGCGGTTTTCTTTTCATCTACGCTTGTTCCTGAACTGGTAAAAGTGGTCAAAGAGGCACAATCATCTGATGCGGAATGTCTGATAATGAGTTCAAAACTCAATGGTGGGGAGACCATTGATGGCTGGAAATTGGAATTGGGTTCAGTTTTGTGTTTCAGAGATCAGATGGTTGTACCTATAGTTTTTCAGGAACAAATCCTTAATTCTTATCACCATTCAAGATGGGAAATACATCCGGGTACACTGAATATGTATAAGGCGCTAAAGGCGCAGGTTTGGTGGAGCGGCATGAAAAGGAAGGTGGCCGAATTTGTCTCGCGATGCTTAACTTGTCAGCAGGTTAAAGCAGAGCATCAGAGACCAGCTGGTATGTTACAGTCTTTACCTATCCCAGTGTGGAAATGGAAGTAGATAATAATGTATTTTGTTACAGGTCTTCCATGAACGGTCCAGAAACACGATGCCATTTGGGTGATAGTGGATCGTCTAACCAAGTCGGACCATTTCATCCCAATTTGTGAAACCCATACGGTAGAAGATCTTTCAAAAATATATATCCAGGAAGTGGTAAAGTGACATGGTGTACCAGTTTCTATCGTCTTAGATAGATATCTGAGGTTCACATCTCGTTCTGGAAATCCTTACAACAATCCCTGAAGACTCAATTGACTACGAGTACGGCGTATCATCCTCAGACGGATGGGAAATCCAAGCAGAATATACAGATGTTGGAAGACATGTTGCGGGATTTTGTAATGTATTTTGGTGGCTCATGGGAGGATCATATACCCTTAGTGGAGTTATCATACAATAACAGCTATCAAGCCTTGATACGCATGGCTCCATTTGAAGCATTGTATGGGCGTCCTTGTCGTTCTCCACTATGCTGGGTGGAAACTGGTGAAACTTCACTAGTCGGGCCGAGCCTTGTCCAAGAAACAATGGAGAAGATTCAGTTGATTAGAAAGAGGATGGAGATGGCTCAGATTCATCAGAAATCTTATGCAGATCATCACCGAAGACCGTTTTCGTTTCCAGTAAGTGGTCATGTATTCTTGAGGAACTCTCCAAGACTTGGACAACATCATTTTGGGAAGCAGGGAAAATTATCTCCTTGATATATGATCCCTTTTGAGATACTGGAATGGGTTGGAGAGGTGGAATATTGTTTGGAATTACCACCATGGTTCAGTCCAGTGCATAATGTGTTCCATGTATCTCAGTTGAAGAAGTATCAGCCTGATCCTGACCATGTGATCAGATGGGATCATGTTGACCTAGAGTCGGATGCTTCATTGTTACATATCCTGGTGTGGATTGTGGATAGGTAGGATAAAGTCTTGAATGGAAAAAGCATCGGACTAGTGCAGGCTTTGTGGAAACATGGTCAGATTCAGGAAGAGACTTGGGAACGCGAGAAAGAAATGAAGGAGCAGTGGCCAGAACTCTTTCAGCCAAGCAATGGTTTTCTAATTTTTGGGGATGGAAAGGACAATTGTGGGGAGAATTTAGTACCCCAAATTTTTGGTATGTAACCCTTACTTGATGCTTTTCTTGGTTTTAAAAGTTATGGGTGACGTATGGGAGAATCAGAAGATCCTGGAGTGAAGTTTGAAGCAAAGGGGAAGGTGCACGAGTAGCGCATGGTTTGTCAAACCGTGTGGCCAAACTGTGTGTGCCTGACTGAGGAGGTAGTGGCTTCCACACGGTCGGCTCACGGTTAAGGAAAACCATACGATGAGGTTGTGCATGAAGGATGGCCGAGGAATAAGCTAACTCATGGTTAGCGCACGGTTTGTCAAACCGTGCGGACTAACCGTGTAATCACTTAAAGTTAGATCCTAAAATTGTGGATCTAACTCGTTTTTCCTTTAATTGCCTTGTTTAAACCTCCTAAGCAGACCTAACTCAGGATTACTCTCCCTTGAAGGTTGTAAGACTTCTCCCAAGCATTCTTGAGGTGATCTGAAGGTTTCTCTTGGTGAATCGAAGCCGGATTCTTAAGGTATGTGGTCGTTATTTATCGGTTTCTTAGATCTACTTAGATCTACTTCTCTTATTCTCTCGTTTTTTTATATCTACGCCTGTTATGGGTATATATAAGGGTGTGGATTCCAAATATGACAATATTTGGTCTTGTTTGTGTTAGGAGAAGAGATCTAAGGAGGGTTTTTGGAGTTTTGACCCGGTGTTCTTGAGAATTCTTCGTCCATGGCTTGGTTTCACCCAATTTGTTGAGATAGGTGGCTTCACTATCGATTCATTTTTCTTAGAACTTGAAGGCTTAGTTTTAATTGATTTAATCTCTTGGTTTTTATTGTGAAATTGTGGTGCAAAGCATGTTATAAATCTTCTTTAGTGGTGATTTATGGGTTTTGATGAAATTGTGGAAATTGAAAGAATGGTTTGTGAAAAGTGTTTTTGTTTCTTGATTTTAAAATAGTGATTTTAAAATATGGATTTGCAGGATTTGGAAAATGGTTTGTGGGAAAAAGGTTTTCAATAAAAGGATGTTTTATTGAAATGGTTTTGGCATGGTTGAAATGGTGTGGTTTTGGGCATACTTGGTGTGTGTGTTCATATTGCATTTACAAGGCTTGGTTGAAATATGACCTTGTGCTCGGTGCCAAAAGTGTAATGGAACATGGGGAATAATTACCTTGTGACGACTTGGTAGATCGACGAGAGACAACTCATGAGTATGGAACTGTCATAATGATGCATGCATAGTGGATTTCACAGGTTGTGAAATGGTTGGTTGTGTGGATTTGTGAAATGGAATGAAAGTGCCAAAATGGAAATGTGAATTTGATTGGGAAATTTTTCTTGGTTGCTTTTGTTGGAAATTTTTTTTTTGGAAAATGGATTGACATGGAACTTGCTATATTGTGAACTATTTTGGAATGGTTTTATATAAATTGCTTTATATAAATGTGCTAACATGTTTTATCTAAGAGGAATGGGTTGGGAAGTCATCGGGGAAAACCTATTGAGTTTCATTACTCACCCCCTGCTTTGTCATGATGGTGCTTTTTCAGATGTCATATACCAGGATGCTGGCAAAGGTAAAGTGTCACACGTATATAGCACTACTTCGTGACTCTTGGGCTGGTTCGTGATGTGGGAGCTCAGAGCTTGTAGAGCATGGAGTTGGGTTGTCATCTTGAAGTCTTGTAGTTGTCTTTCCGTTGTTTACTCTGATTTGGTTTTGTAATCCGTTGTGGTACTCTTGGTTCGTTTATGATAAAATAAATGGTTGAGTTGTTTTGGTTTTAAATCATGAATCATATAGTGGTTGCTTGGAGATATTTATTTAGTTGATTAGTTTGGTCATGATTGTTGGTTCTGTGGTATGTTCTAAAAGGGTAAATCGTCCCACACTTGTTTTGAAACCCTTCAGAATTTATTGCCAGCCTTTGGCACCTTGGGGATGTCGCTTAAGGCCAAGTAATGACTCGTTACACTCTCAATCCAATGAGAATTGGCGGGTCATTACATGTATGGATAGGCACACATGCTACAGCACATGCGATGATAACCAATGCATATAAATTATTATTTAGGGTTTTTCACATAAAATGATAACCCTTAAATTCTAAAGTCCTTATTATGAAATTAAACATTTTATATTCTAAAATTCATAATTTGGAATTTAAGATAGTTTTCATTTGTATTTAAAACATATGCTGATAAATGAGTATATTTACCAAAAATAAACCTCAATAACTAAAAACATTTATTGTGGCATATTCAAGTGCACTAGGTTATATGAAAAACAATTGTTTCATGTGAATCATTCATGTATAAAATATAATTAAACATATTTCTCTATAAGTGCTTAAATATGTATATGTATTCATGCATAATATAAATACTGCTTCATCCTTCTAAAAATAGGAGTGCATACACTCGTGTGATTATGGTTCTTGTACATATACATGTGGGTTTAAAAATTATATAAACCATGTAAACATAAGGTGTATATACTTGGGGTTTTCACATCCAAAACAAGGTTTAATAAAACTTTATAGATGTTACACCAATTGAAAACATAACTGAATCACCAAGGATCTATTTTATGAAAACCTAATTTGGTTTATGGTTAAACCCATAGGTATATACATATAATCGTATAAATATATTTATATAGTCTAATTAAAATAAAATGAAATAGAATACTCTCATGATTACCTGAATATATAAAAAGTACAAAAACACATGAATGATCCGGTTTGTTTCGTAATAAACATATGTATATACATATACCCATATATATACACAAAGTGTATATATGGGTTTTATAATAAAATCGAAACTGTTTTAAACTCGCGTGTGAGTGGTGTAAGTAGGGTATATCATAGCGATTCTCATTAATCAAAGTAATTATGAGACTGAAGTTATTTGGTATGTAAATATATTTATATATGTAGTATATACATATATATGTTTATATATGGTTTATCCAAACACAAACCAAGTAACCCTTAATTGCCTTTCGTTTAAAAGAAAAAAAACACTACTTAAACTTTGGAAATCCATATTTAGGAGTCTTAAAATCGGGTATCATAGATGTTTATTTAAAACTGTGTGATTATATATGTATATATATAACCAAAAAAATACAAATTGTATATATAGGTTTTGCACAATGCGGACAAGGTATTTTAAACCCTTACTTGCTTAAGGACGAAGTGGAGTCGAGGATGGATTTGTTGGAGACTTGAAAAAAGAGAACCCAAAGCGTTTGGGTGAAAACATGAGATATATATATACTGTATATATTTTCATATAACTTATGGATCAACAATATATGACAAATAAATATTCACAGGAAGTATTAAATAGGAACAGAAAATCATTCTAATCAAGGAAAACTCAAGTGGGTCGACCGCTTTGATAATATATAACTATATAAATATATAATATATGAAACCTTACGTCGGATCCCACGGGGAAAGAGTTTTTTTTAAACTAAAACTGTGGGATGGCTGTGGAAAATGAGGAAAAGATGACCACATATGGAGATGGGAGGTGTCACGGGCAAGGATAAGTAGAGGGTAGGGTTAGACGTAGGCTGGAGCGGTGTTGTACGATGTGAGGAAGAAGACGTGGGGATGAAGAAGATGTAGAAAATCATGGATGGTCACAATTGTTCGGAATTTGATTAGAAAAATGTGGTAAAAATACTGGTTTTAAAAATGGATCAATAACCAAGATTAGACGCAGAGAGGATCAGATGGATCAAATCGAATCACTTAATAAATTTTTGCATCCCACTTCGAAACAGGACGAGTTCGCAGCCTCCCTTAAATAACTCGACATCCCATCAACACGACAATTAAATTGCTTCTCCCTCCTTGGTGTCTCCCAACACCAGATCTCTACGGGCGTGTTTCTATGCCCACCCCTACCGCCGTGCTGCCCAGCACGGTGGCGCGTTCTACCCTGAAATCTGACCCTGAACTCAGGTCCCTCACGCACACCTATGGGTGCATGCTCCCTTAATGGCTGGCTCGAGCTGGTTGAGGGGCTTAGGATCGGTCGCTCACTCCTTAGGAAGATGGTGCGAGCTGCCTCCCTTGGCTGGCTTATGGGCTAGACCTAGGGTAATTTTTTAATTAAAGTAATAATTCACTTCTATAAAACATAATGACACAATTAAATATAATGATGTTTAAAAACCAATTGATATAAATTTATTCTTATGGTTATTAAAAACTTTGAAAGCTATTATTTACATTAAAACCTTGTTTTTATTCATCCAATGATGAAAATATTTAAGGGTAATTTTTTAATTAAAGTAAGAATTCACTTCTATAAAACATAATGACATAATTAAATATAAAGATATTTAAAAACCAATAGATGTAGATTTCTTCTTATGGTTATTCAAAACCTTCAAAACTATTATTTACATTAGTTTTCTATACATTTGAGTTTTAAAAACATCAAACTTCAAAATCTAAAATCAAAGTTTAATATGTCATAAAATAAATCTCATACTAGTATTATATCTTTAAAATCCAAAATGTATTTTTAATTAAAACCTTGTTTTTATTCATCTAAGGACGAAAACATTTAAATGTAAATTTTTAAAACTTTTGAAATAATTAAATACCTAATTCACTAAGTATATATAAAAATACTAAAAACAACCATAGTTATCAATTTCATTTGCCCAAAGTATGATTTCAAACTCAAAAACATATTTCATTATACAAAAAAAGAAGAATTAACAAGCGTGTACTTATCTTGGTATTTTCTTTAAAACACAAGGGTTATGATTTCAAATCCATTTTAAACTTTAAAACATTATACTTTAAAAATATAAAGAAGAGTTAATTACAAACATGTTTAAAGATATAACTTTAATGCATACTTAAAACACTTGGAAATCTCAATATACTTAAATAATTAAAATAAAATAACCAGAATACCAAATGACTATAAGGTCTTATAATCATTATAGATTCAATGGTCACCTAAAGTAGGAAACTGTCAAATTAACTTTAAGGCCTTATAAAAAACATGATTAGGTTGTTCCAACTTCAAAAATTGATACAAAGAAGATGGTGATCATCATACCCTTAATGCTTAGTTCAGTCACCATAGCTCTGGCTATAATGTTCTTCGCAGTGGCAGACCCGAAGGACTTCCACTATTTTCTAGGTATTTTTGTTGTATTTGGTGGTCTCCTAGTGATTTTTATTGGTCTCTCAATAGAAATTCTAATTTAGTAGGATTATTTTTGCCTCATTGTAATATAATCATTTTCAGTGTTTCATTGAATAAAAAACCATATTTTGTTTATTTTTCATGTATTATTTGGATAGTATGAAAATTAAGTAGAGTAAATAATAAAATATTATTATTACACATGAAATAGGTTCAGGGTGTCCCAATTTTTATTTTTCCTCTATCAATTGGTAACTAGTTGGAGGGAAGGATGAATTGATGCATGGGTGACGTGAATCAGTAGAGGAAATTTTGTGTCTTACACTAGATAAGTATATTATTGTACCACTAATCCATTATTTTGTCACAAGAAGGATAATAGAATGCTTGATAACCATGAAGAATAATTTAGATTATCCAGGATGAGAATCTTGATCCAGAAATGGTTTCATGGGCTTTATAACAGTAGAGATCCTCATTATCAAAGGAATATTTAATTGATTGTATTTCTAGGAACCTAATGGTTTGATAGGGGAACCATATATGTTCTCATTATCAAAAGAATACATGATCTAAAGGTGTAAAATGAGTGATAATAGTGAACCTATCACTTTTTTTGGGTGGAAGAGGAGAACATCAAATGTAATACATGACTATTTCAAACCATTAGAAATTACACCCCAATAGGGAAGGCATGTCAAATTTTATATATCATGGGAAATACCATAGGTTATAGTGATACAATCCTAGGAATACTCATGTGGAAGTATCATATGACCCATTGATGAAGTTCCTAACAAATAACCTCCCAACTTTATCAAACCTAGCCTTACTGGGTAACACTCTCTATTGCCTAAGCTTTTCATTTACAATAGGATACTTGTAAGAGTGTCATCATGACTAGCATAACAACTGTTTCTTGATCTCCCACCTAGATACCTAGGGTTCCTATGAAATTAGATAATGTAATTGAGGAAAAATATCATAAGTCATATCATAATACCCATAAAACACATTAAATCATATCCCCCAACCAACCACCAATCACCTTTTGATAATAATCCCCTTAAATCCACAAAATATATTATTCAGAATCATTTATAAATCAAATAGAAAATTGAAACATCACTTTGATTAAAAATTCTTAAAAAATAGAATCTTAGGCATTTTATCAAACATATTAACTATACAATTTTTTTCTACATGTGTAAAACATAGAAACCAATATAAAAACCATTCATGTCAAGATTGGAAAACATCAGTATGATGTAAACCTATTTAAATTCATAAATATTGGAATATATAAGTTGATAATGAATAAAAGGGGAGTTTTATAAAACTAAAACATCCATGGAATGTCAAATAAACAGAGTTGTATAAAAACCCCAAACTCAAACCACAACATGGTTTCTTGATCACCATGTAATTGTATTAATCCTTTGTGAATTTAGTTACACATCACCATCACTGAACCTCATCACTAACTAATGAACTAAGATCAACACTGTCTATATCTCCATCTTTACTCTCTGCTACTGGAACCTATATGAAAATTTTCTTGAAAATTAAATAGTGTTTTATATTTAAATTTAACGTTAAAACTGATAAAAGTTTGTGTACTAAATGATTATGAAGTTGTGTGATTAACCTACTCACTAAAACCATCAATCGATGCAATATCACTGGGGAAACATCCAATCATATTTTGACATAAATCAACTAATTCTCTCTATAGAGAAACGACCTTCACATCCTACATCTATATATAATCCCCCTATTGTTGGATTGTACTCCCATAATCATGAATTGTGATTTTCATTACTGTAAACTTCCTTTGAGAATCTCAGGGTAGGGATTAACTACAACCAAGATTAAATGTAGCTACAATCCCCAGTGACATTCCAAATACCTCAGATGGCACTGGCCCTAAACCTATTCCACACACACGACAATGATGCTCCTTCCCAAGGACTTGACCAATTGGATCATCATGGGAGACTAAGAAGGGCTGTGTGAGATTGAAATTCCATAGTTATTTTATTTTTACCTATAAATAAAATATTAGTAATATTTAAATCAATACATATTAACAAAGTGACAAGTAGAAATAATTTATTATAATGAAAAATAAACTCATACCCCAACTTCTTTGGAAGGATCATTCATGTAACTCCCATCAGATTTCATATGAACATCCAACCAAAGTTCTGTTCAGGAGACTTGATGCCCAAAATTATTTGGCTACATTAAAAAATATAAATAAAAAAATTTAATATATGAAACAAATAATTTTATATTATAAATATTTAAACTAATGAAAATATTGCCATAGTTGATCTGTTTCTTGAAAAACTCCTTGAACCGATAATGTGGGGGATGATTTTTTTAGCTTAACTTGATAAATTTTTTCTTGAAACATCCTGAAATAAATAACATGTAATTTAATAGTAATGTATGAAATTTCACATCTTTATATGTAAAATGAGATTAATATAATAATATATTTTCAATACTATGTGCTTCTCATGGCGATTTCTATCAACAAACACCTTACACTGCTCTCTAAGCACCCCTTATGGTAATTTATAATACTACTACTGGGTGGTCAATGATGTATCGTTGAATTCATTCCATAATTTATATTTAAAATCTTTCCATTTCTTACCCAAAATTTTCAACATCCACTTTTATGCAATAAGATCAACAATGGTAAAGTGGAATAAAATATGTACAAAGATATTCATTTTTAAAATATTATAATTTAATTAACTAATTACATTAAATTGATCCATAATGTATTAAGATTACCTTTATCTCAGAATCAAATACTGCATTCTTCCAAGATTGAGGCATATGCCTCCAATCAGAATATGTAATTGGAAGGGTAACCTGATCATCTACTAACTGCCCTAGAACATGGACAAATAATCCTACATCATCATCTATGGGGACCCCATAATAATAAAATGAAACAACTATCTTCAATATATTTAGATTTTATATATCTAGACTATTAATATTTGTCTATGTAGTAACATTATTTCCATATTTTATGAAAAAACAATTATTAGTTTAAAAAAGTGTAATAACTTTATTCACATTAAAATTTGTACCTATAACTGTCACCCTTTAATATCCCCATGATGAAATAGGAGTAACCACATATTCCCTCGATTTGGATTCACCGTGTGATGAACCTATTGAATTTGGAGGCAATGTGCAAGATTGTGATGGGATAGAGAAGGAGGGTGTGCCAGATGCTAGCGGGAGGGAGACAGAGGGTGTGATAAACACTGATCGGGGTAGATGAAGAGTTTCCTAGATGTTATATTGAGGGATCCCAATGAATCATTAGGTGTCTATGTGGTTAAGGGAACATCATCTGGGAGTCGACTAGGATTAGTGAAATGCTTCTTCTTTGCTATTTCTATCATTTAAACAGATAAAAATAACTTCAAAACATATATTTTAAAAAATTCATGCATAAAAAAGAAATTTATAAATGATAACATATGAAAATTACTAGCAAACAAAATATACATAGGTATGATAATGAATGACTGAACATACAAAAAATATAACATTTACCTTTTCAAAATCAAACACATCATGCATAAGAATCAATTTAAATATTATAATATTAATATGTTACATTATTTTTATATTATATATAGATGTATAAGATATTTTTAGTGACCTAATGTAAACTCTTATCATGTGAAAAGTCTATTCCAAGCACAAAATCCATTTGTAAATCCTTTATATCCGGTAAAAGGCTTATAAAATGCCTCTAAAATCATAATAAATCATTTAAAATCATCTAAGAAATATAAAACATGCATTATAATGGAATTATATATAAATTCCTACCTTGTGTCAAGAGGAACCCTCTGAAAGGGGGAGTCGGGGGAGAATGGGGAGTCAGGGAAGTCGGGGGAGAAGGGGGGAAGGGGGATAAGTGGGAGAAGGGGGAGATGGGGAGATGGGGGTGGTGAGGGTTTAGGCTCAAGCTTTGAGGTCTTGGGAGAAAAGGGGGGAGAAGGGGGAGAAGGGGGATAAGGGGGGGCCTGTGGTGATGGATTGGGGGAGAAGTGGGGGTCGGCGGCGAGGGTGAGGACTTGGGCTTAGGGGGCTCGAGGGATCGGGTTCGGGGGATATATACATATATCCCATTGCATGAATTCACATATTCTCATGTGAATTTATACACACAAACATATATGAATACTTATGTATATGTGTATAACCAATATATATCTATATATATCTCTAAAGATATTTTAAAATCATATAAATTTAGTAAACATTTTTAGAACAAGAGATAAACCCACTTTTAAATCCAAAACCTCTCTTAAAACATTTAACTTATTAATTTAAGGTGGTTCATGAATTTAAAAAACATTCCCTGTGCGAAATAAATAAAAGTATGATTTTAACAAACTTTAAATTAGAGAAAAATCTTAGAACCGAAGTGGAAATCAAGTAAAAATTGATTTCCATATCAAATAACTTTTGAACACAATTATTATTATAATTTTATATCCAAATGAAGGATTAAAAATACAAGGAAGAAAAGTTCTAAAATTTAAATACCTAAAACAAAGGGACACCAACCTAAAACTCATCGCCTTAGAAAATGGTGGCACTATCCCAGCTCAACGACGTCCAAGACATACTAGAGAACAAAGTGGGACCTAAAAATAAATAAAACCCTAATAAAAATCAATCTAAAATGGAATAACAGACCAAAAAATAGCTTGGAATCAATAGAAATTCATCACCCTTAATGGAAATAGTAATGATTGACCTTAATCAGGGCTTAAGAACCTTAAAAACCAATAATCAACAAACAGAACACCCAAAATTAGTTTAGGGTTTGGCTACGTTGTTTGAGAAGTTAAAGAGAGGAGAAAAATCAACTTTAAAAGAGATAAAGGAGAGACAATGAGGGTTCGAATGATTAGGGGGAAGGGGAAACAATGAGGGGGAGTAGTGGCAGGGTGACAAGGGGGAAGGGGAGGTGACGAGGTTTCAGGGGAGAGAGGGGATAACGGATTGGGCTCAGGCTCAGGGGGATAAAGGGGGGATGATGGTGAGGGATCCAGTTCGAGGGAGAAGGGGGGGAATGGGGGCTAGTGATGATGGATCAAGGGATAATGGGGTGTCTGGATGTGAGGTCTTGGGATCAAGGGAGAGGGGTGGGGGGTCAGGTGAAGTCGGGGAAAGAAGGGTCTTTTTTAAAACAAACAAGATTTAGCGGTGATTTTTCATAAACTGACATTTTTTTTTGTTTTTTAGATGCAGATTAATAAACCACCACTAAAAAACCACCACTAGATGCCAATTCTATTGTAGTGGTTGTTTATTCTATTTACTAATCCTATTTTATATTATAGAGAGTAATTCATGTTATTTTTGGGATTTTTATACGCTCAGTGGTAGTCACCAACCCGAGGCTTATTGCAGGTGGGACTCGAGGGTCATTATCTCTATCCCTTTAATACAACATCTTTGGAGGGATGGGGTCATGACATAGTGGCATCAAAGGCTTTTATTGAGAGATATGATGGAGTTTAGACTTAGGAACTATGAAGTTTGCATGGGTCGGTAGGTCAGTGGTTCCATTTGATCTTGGTACATGACATGGGCCAGGGAAACTGGCTAGGACATGGAATTTTAGGTCCCTCATGATATAGTGTACAAACATTGAGCATATTGGATGACTAAGTGAGGTGGAATTGTTTTTAGGGTAGAGACCTAGGAGAGATACATGAATCATGATTTATTATGTTCATGTTTGAATTGGGTTGTTTTGGGAAAATAAAATGAAATAAATAAATAAGTTTGTTTAAAATTATATGTTACCGGGCTTAGAATGTTCTCTTGGTTTTCAGGAATGGATCATATTCATTATCTGAGAGTAGCTCTGGCAGTTGAGGTTTAGTAGGTTGATTTGGTTTATCATCGAAAGGTTGACCTGATAGATAAGGATGAGGTTTAGTAGTGGGCTTTGCACGCCTTTAAACAACATAGTTTGAGAAAGTACAAGAGGAGAATATTAGATATGGAGATAGAGCATTGGTTAGAGGAGATTGAGATCACTTTTGGTCTAATCCGAGCACAGACTAAGTTTTGGGTGCCATTGGAAATTAATTAGATGCATAGAGTTGCACGTTAATGGTGGACTGACCGCGTTGTCGAGCGCGTCAAATTATTTGTTTAATTTTGACTAGAATTTCTACAGTACAACAGCAACCCTAGGTCGTCTCTCGACGGAGCCTTAGATCATTAATTCTAAAATGTGGTTCTGATTATGAAATTAAAAAGGGAAATGGGGTTTTATAATACTTGGGTTTGATGATTAAAGATGACAATAGAAAATAGAAGCTATAAAACAAAGTAGAGATTAACAAAATTAATTAAGCGTGATCAACCCGGGGTACTCGTATGATGTTTATCCTTCATCGCTTCATGATATAAGGTTATGATATTTAAATCCCTGGTTTGTAACACCTAGAAGTAGAATGTTACTGAGTTTATACTAGGATACCTCCTAGGGTTCAGTCAAAAACACACAATGATTCACCGGACACCGCCGATGATTGAATGAATTGTGTTTGACTTCATAACCAAAACTCACCAAGGAAACACATGAAAAACTCGATGCACTGTCCAGATTTGTATGTTATTTCTTTGTGATACCATGACATAAATGTACATGGCCTTGATAGTACTTGTGTGAGTTCAATTTACCAATATAAATTACACAAACACTGCAATTGAAAGGGGGAAAGAAAGTGGTGAACGGTGTGTGAAACATCACATGAATGGGTACCCCCAAACATGATCATATGAGTTGAGCATGACATACCAGTACATAAATCAATAAAATAAGAATAGAGGATGATGAAAAACAACACAACAATCTGTAATTTAAAAGATCATTCAAATATTACAAACATGAAGCTCGGGATGTACATCACATTCCTCCCCGGGTGATCACAAGGGGTTTAGAAACCCATGGGAGAGGAGGAAGAGAAAGATGTTGGGGTAGAACTTCCCATAGCCTCCATAACCTCTAGGGATGTTTAGAAGACTCCTTGGGGACTCCAAAATGGCAGAACCTTGCCTCTTGACCGAACTTACAAATGGGGAGCCCAAGGTGCCATTTTATAGGAAAATTGGAAGGTGGTTTTAGGCACACAGATTTCATCAATCCACTTTCACGATGCATTTCGGCCTTCAGACAGTCTTATCTCGCTTTGGAGAAAATACAAAAGTTGTATCCCTGCTTCTTGAATGTCTCCACCGAACGTTTGGCACCGTTTGGAGAACTATAGCTCAAGATATTGATAAAATACAGAACACAGAATTTGACATGGTCCAAATTCGGTGGCTTGGACAGATCAGTTCGGATGGGCCCCATAGAAGCCGAATCAGCATTGGGTTCCTTAATATGAAATGTAGCCTATTAAATTTTGGACAGGCCCACAAAATTGCAGCCCATTTGGATGCACGGAGTTTGTGTAATATGCAAAACAGTGGACAGATGTCCATGGATCCATGCAATTTTGGCCCATTTTTCTTCCACTTCATCAAAGGCCATCCAAATCACCTCCACCTACATTGAAACAATAAAAACAAGTAACATTGACCATTATAATATTGATTAAAATTAATTGATTTATTAAAACATGAAGTGAAATTTATTATTATATTTGAAATATTCATTACAAAACTAGTTTAAAACTGCGGTGTAAGGGTGGAATAAAACAGTGAATCGTGGTACGATCACACCCCCACACCTAAACATTTGCACTCCTGGGCAAAGTCACATATCCAAATACAATGATTCATATATATATATATATATATTTCCAGCATCCTAAAGATTTATCATTTGAGTAAATTTTATTTAAAGTAAAGTGATCAATGCACGAACCACACCAAGGAGTTCTTCCTAGTGAAAATAGAAAAAGATGTCTCATAAATCATATCATAGTGAAATTCAAAAAGATTCATGATACCCAATTGAGAAAGGAATTCAAAAGTAAACCATGACACTTAATCTTCATGTGTGTGTGCGAAAACCATTCCATGCTATTCTTTCCACTTGATATCCAATAAATATATGTTATTTTAACATTTTTCAGCTTAAATGATTTTGTCACCGAACATGTCCTACATCCTTTGCAATCATATTTCAAGACCCACTCATTTAAGCATTCCCAGAAGTCAAACCATAAGATCCTGACCTAGATATCCCCATATGTTTCACATTTCATCACTCCCCTCATTTTTTTTTGAAGTTTCAATTGGAACAAATCTCACACTCATCTCTTAACCCTTGTTTGATCTCCTAACGACACTAATTTCAATAGTTATAACAAGATCAAAGGTTGAGGAGGAGTAGTTTTTGACCTGCCCAAGACACAACATTTTTTTTTGAGGGCATACAACAGTCGGACATTAGGTACACACGCATAGGTCAATCTGGTACAGTAATGAAACAGATCGGATAAGAAACAAACGTATGGAAATATCATTTAAAGCTGAAAAATATTAACCCAACATATATTTACCTTATATTAAGTAAGAAATAATCACACTTTGTGGTTTGGTGCAAAAAAAAAATTGGAGATATTAGTGACATAGTTTTCCCAAAAACTACTCACACAATGGGCATCAATCATCTCAAAGGTTTCACATAGATACAACCATTTATATCATTGACAGAAAACCAATTCACTAAAAATCACTCCTTGATGGTAAACTCATACACTTTCTCTTTCTAGCCTTCGTTATGGTATTTTTACTTTCCCCATTTTATGGTCGCCACATCATGGAATTTCGAAATTGTTGATGGGGAAAAATAAAAATACCATAAAGAAGGCCAGAAAGAGAAAACAAAAGGAGAAAAAGATGAAAAATCCTAACTAACCCAGGAATGTATCCACCCCCCCACACCTAGAATGTGCAGTGTCCTCACTGAAATAATTGAAAATGTGAGAAGGAAGGATAAAACCTGGTGTGTTTTATTGGTATGATGCGTTGAGAAGGTGGATTTCCTCCACCGGATTCTTTGGAAAATCCTCATAGAAGTGTTTAAGTCACTGCCCATTGACGGTAAGACTTCGTCCACTCTGCTCATGCAAAACCTGTATTGCACCAAAAGGGTAAACATTAGTAACAGTATAAGGACCGAGCCATCGGGAACGAAGCTTACCTGGGTGGAGCTTAAGCCTGGAATTGTACATGAGGACCTTCTCACCAATATGGAACTTCCGCTGGTGAATCATGCTATCATGAATAGACTTTGTCTTCTCTTTATAGATTCGGGAGTTGTCATATGCATCACGTTGAATTTCTTCCAACTCTTGAATCTGCAGCTTTCTTTCCTCACCTGCATCTGAAAGGTTCATATTACATTGTTTAATAGCCCAATATGCACGGTGTTCTACCTCCACCGGGAGGTGACAAGATTTTCCAAACACAATCCTATATGGTGACATTCCGATCGGTGTTTTAAAAGAAGTACGGTACGCCCAAAGTGCATCATTCAAGCGCAAACTCCAATCTTTCCTATTGGGTTGTACCGTTTTCTCCAAGATTCGCTTAACTTCCCGATTTGAAATTTCTGCTTGTCCATTAGTTTGGGGATGATATTAAGTGGAGACTTTATGAACAACCCCATACTTACGAAGCAAGTTTTTCATGTTACGATTGCAAAAATGTGAACCCTGATCACTAATGATGAATCTTGGTAGACCAAACCTACTGAAAATCTGGGACCTCACAAAATCAACAACCACTCGAGAGTCATTGGTCCTAGTGGCCTTTTCTTCCACCCATTTAGATACATAGTCAACAGCCAATAAGATGTATACAAATCCAAATGAATTTGGAAAAGGCCCCATGAAGTCAATGCCCCATGCATCGAAGATCTCACAAAATAACATGGGCTGTTGGGGCATTTCATTCCTCTTGGAGATATTCCCTGTGAATTGACATCGAGTACATGATTTACAAAACCTATGGGCATCTCTATACAATGTTGGCCAATATAATCCTTAGTCAAGGACCTTTTGAGCTGTTCGTTGAGAGCCGAAGTGGCCCCCACATGCCAAGGTGTGGCAGAAGGTCAAAACAGAGGTGAACTCATGGTCAGGGACACACCGATGAACTACTTGGTCACTACAAATTCTCCACAAGTATGGGTCATCCCAAATGTACCAACGAGAATCATGCTTAAGTCTCTAGGATTGTGAAGTGCTAAAATCAGGGGGGACCCTAGATGTTTCTAGAAAATTCACAATGTCCACATACCAGGGGGTAAGGTCCACAACATCACAAAGGTTCTCATGAGGGAATAATTCTCCAATGGGTAGGGGTGAGTCAACTTGATGGTCCAATGGTGGGGAAATCCTAATAATGCGGTCAACTACAACATTCTCCACCCCTCTCTTATCTCTAATCTCAAGGTAAAACTCTTGGAGGAGGAGCATCCACCGAATGAGGCGAGGCTTGGCTTCAGGTTTCTTTAGGAGGAAACGAAGGGCAGCATGGTCAGAAAACACAATCACTTTTGACCCAAGAAGATATGAACGGAATTTTTCCAAGGCAAACACAATAGAAAGGAGTTCTTTTTCTGTGGTTTTGTAGTTTACCTGGGCAGGGTCAAGGGTACGCGAGGCATACGCAATGACATGAGGAGCCTTTTCAACCCTTTGTGATAAAACTGCCCCAACTGCAAAGTTAGAGGCATCACACATAAGCTCGAAGGGGAGATCCCACCTAGGTGGTTGGATTATGGGAGGTGATGTGAGAATCTTTTTTAGTGAATTGAATGCATCTTCACAATTTTTATCAAACACAAACTCAGAATCCTTTTGTAATAACCGAGATAAAGGAAGTGCAGTCTTACTAAAGTCTTTAATGAATCGTCGGTAAAAACCAGCATGACCCAAGAAAGACCGCACCTCACGAAAACATTTTAGATATGGAAGGGATGAAATCAATTCAATTTTAGATTTATCAACCTGAATTCCCTTATTTGAAATGATATGCCCAAGAACTATCCCCCGCTCAACCATAAAATGGCATTTTTCATAATTTAAAACAAGATCTTTTTCAATGCAGCGGTGGAGGACAGAACCTAGGTTTTCCAAACAATCATCAAAAGAAGAACCGTAAACTGTGAAATCATCCATAAAGACTTTCATACAACTCTCAAGGTACTCAGAAAAAATACTCAACATACATCACTGAAAAGTACCAGGAGCATTACATAGACTGAATGACATCCTTCTGTATGCAAATGTGCCAAATGGACAAGTAAATGTTGTCTTTTCTTGATCCTCAGGGGCTATATGGATTTGGAAATAACCCGAATACCCATCAAGGAAACAATAATGAGACTTACCAGCCAATCGTTCTAACATTTGGTCAATGAAAGGTAAAGGAAAGTGGTCCTTCCGCGTGGCTTGATTCAGTCGACGATAGTCAATACAGACTCGCCAACTGTTTTGCACACGTGTTGGAACCAATTCATTCATTTCATTTGACACAACTGTTACTCCTGTTTTTTAGGCACAATTTTCACTGGGCTAACCCATTTACTGTCAGATATTGGATAAATGATCCCTGCAGCAAGTAATTTAATGACTTCCAATTTTACCACTTCAAGGAGAGTGGGATTCAACCGGCGTTGAGATTGTCTTACGGGTTTAGCCTCATCATCCAAAAGTATATGGTGCATACAAATAGATGGGCTAATCCCGGGAATATCAGCCAATGTCCATCCTATTTCCTTTTTACACTCTCTCAAAAGTTTGAGCAGTTTCAATTCCTGTTGTGGAGAGAGGTTATTGGCAATAATGACGGGCAATTGGTCAATACCCTCAAGATATGCATATTTTAAATTAGAAGGAAGTTGTTTAAGTTCAAAAACCGGTTGTTTCTGGATTGAGGGAGGGGATTTAGGGGGAGCGAGGTCCATGAAACTATCTATATGCTCATGTTTATTCTCAAAGGAAAGAGAATCTATTGAAATGAGATTTGCAGAATCATCGATAGTCATGGGTACCTCAGAATAAACACACTCATCAATTAAGGCACAAAATTTACATTTTTCTGAACCCACACAACATTCAAATGAAGAACCAAAACTCAAATCATCCAAGGGTGAAGAAAACAAAAAATAATCAGAGTTTGGGTTGAGGAGAGAATTGTGTGTGTGTGCATCGTTTGAGAGCACTTCCATCGAATAGACAGGAAGAGTGGAGTGCTCTTCAATGGGGTGTTTCATAGCCTCAAGAATGTTAAAACTTACCTTTTCTCCTCCGAATTCCATGGACAATGTACCATTGTGAACATTGATGATCATCTTTGCTGTTTTGAGAAATGGCCTCCCAAGTATGAGAGGGGCATGTCCTTGGGTTCAGGTATCTTCCATCTCAAGAATGTAGAAATCAGCGGGGAAGATGAGATTCTTCACTCTAACAAGGACATCCTCAATCACTCCTTTTGGATGTGTTGTACTCCGGTTGGCAAGTTTCACGATAATTCCTGTTGGTTGAAGCTCTCCAACCTGTAGAGAAGTATATACGGAGTGAGGCATTACATTAATGGAAGCACCTAAATCTAGAATAGCATCAGAAAAGAAGGTCTCCCCTATGGTACAATGTATGGTGAATGTTCCGGGATCCTTGCATTTGGTTGGAATTGCTGATTGAATCAAGGCCGATACATTCCTCCCCAGGTTGACTCTCTCATTCCCCTTCAACCTCCTTCTATGGGTGCAAAGCTCTTTAAGAAATTTGGCATAACGGGGAATTTTCTTGACTGCATCCAACAATGGAATATTAACTTGAACTTTTTTAAATGTATCCATTATTTCATTATCAATCTCATTATCAAAGTTTTTCTTAGATTTAGAGAGTCTTTGAGGGAAAGGAAGAGTAATTTATTGTTCATTTGAATCATCAATGATAATTTGATTGCCCTTTTTGTTTTGTTTTTCATTACATGAAATCTTTGAGGGTTGGGAAGGAGTGTTTTCAAGAGGGGGACATACCTGTTTCATAGGATTAGTAGAAGGAGAAGCTTCTTTACCACTACGAAGTGTAATTGCACATACATTACCTTTATCCTTCGGATTGGCAATGGGTTGGGATGGTAGTTTTCCAGAACCTTGCATCTTAAGCTCACCGATGGTGTTCGCCAATTGTCCCACTTGAGTTCGTAGGTCTTGAATTGCCGATTGTGTGGTCTGTTGGAACTGAAGGTTCTGGGTTGCCATTTGTTTCACCATGTCCTCGAGGCTTGATTCATATTTGGGAGGAGGAGGAGGATGATTGTTTTGCGAAGTTGAAGGATAAGAAGGTTTCATACCTTGGCCTTGTTGATACCAATTCTGCTTCGGGTAGATTGAGTTTCCTCCTTGTCGGTATTGTGGTTGTGCTTGCCACCCAGGGTTTTGATTTGGCCTGAATGGTTCTTGCTTGAAGGGAGGTGCTTATTGGAATGGACGCCCTGGGAACACAGCTGCACATGACTCAGATGAATCTTGAAGTTGTGGGCACTGGTCAGAAAAATGAGTGTTATCAGAACAAATACCACAATGCAATGGAATAGAATTAGAGTGTGAGTTACCTTGTGCTTGAGATAATTGCCTTAGAAGGGTATGCATCTCACCAAGTTTAGTGTCTACCTTTTGTTCTAGGGCTGAATGACTTACCTCATGAACTCCTCGGGTTGGTGCAATAGCTCGTGTACCAAATTGTTGTGCATTTTGATCCATGTTGTCTATTAAGTCACGAGCGGCAGAAGGAGTTTTGTCAACTAGGGCACCACTAGCTGCAGCATCAATCATTCCATGATCTATGGGGATAATTCCCTCATAGAAGTATTGGATTAATAGTTGTTCACTAATCTGGTGGTGGGGGCAGTTTGAGCAAAGTCTCTTAAATCTCTCCCAGTATTCATGAAGGGTCTCTCCTTGTGATTGCCTAATTCCACAGATTTCTTTCCTAATTGATGCAGTTCGGGAGGCAGGGAATAACTTCTCTAGAGAAAGTCTTTTTAGGTCATTCCAGCCCCCAATTGTGGAAGGCAAATAGTATAGCCAATCTTTGGCTACACCATTAAGGGAGAAAGGGAAGGACCTAAACTTAATGAGGTCCTCAGACACATTTTGGGGTTTCATGGTGGAGCACACTATGTGAAACTCTTTTAGATGTTTGTGAGGGTCCTATCCGGGAAGACCATGGAATTTTGGAAGAAGGTGGATGAGACCTGATCTAAGCTCAAAGTTGGCTGCTTCCTCGGGATATTGGATGTACGCAGGTTGGTACTCCACATCAGGGGTAGTAAGTTCTTTTAAAGTTCGATTATTTGCAGCCATGTTTTCTTGGGTTTGATTGGGTTCAATTTTGGGTTTGTTTAGAACCACTTGAGGTTCTAAATGAGGTTCCATAATGTTACTTGATTGAACTTCTCTAGATGCCTTGATTTGTGTGTGAAGTGACTTTTCAATTTCAGGATCAAATTCAAGTAGTGTTCCTTTACCAGATCTTGTCATGCAACAATGATGTCCAGTTTGATTGATTGATTGTTTGTTGTGTTTTTTTTTATTTGAGATGGATATAAAAAACTTAATAAGGGTGAAAGAATAATATAATGTTATACTATAAAATTAGATAGGGATATTGAGAAGAAGAAGAGAGAGAGAGAGAGAGAGAGAACACACCAAAAACAACAAAAAATAAAGACAAAACCCAAAACAAAAACAATCAAATGGGGGTGGGGTATTTAGAGGAGTACTAATAAAGAAGTAAAATGACCCAATAAAAATAAAATAAAATAAAAAATGATCTTGGCTCCCCGGAAACGGTGCCAAAATTTTACCGCGTTGTCGAGCGCGTCAAATTATTTGTTTAATTTTGACTAGAATTTCTGCAGTACAGCAGCAACCCTAGGTCATCTCTCGACGGAGCCTTAGATCATTAATTCTAAAATGTGGTTCTGATTATGAAATTAAAAAGGGAAATTGGGTTTTATAATACTTGGGTTTGATGATTAAATATGACAATAGAAAATAGAAGCTATAAAACAAAGTAGAGATTAACAAAATTAATTAAGCGTGATCAACCCGGGGTACTCGTATGATTTTTATCCTTCATCGCTTCATGATATAAGATTATGATATTTAAATCCCTGGTTTGTAACACCTATAAGTAGAATGTTACTGAGTTTATACTATGATACCTCCTAGGGTTTAGTCAAAAACACACAATGATTCACCGGACACCGCCGATGATTGAATGAATTGTGTTTGACTTCATAACCAAAACTCACCAAGGCAACACACGAAAAACTCGATGCACTGTCCAGATTTGTATGTTATTTCTTTGTGATACCATGGCATAAATGTACATGGCCTTGACAGTACTTGTGTGAGTTCAATTTACCAATATAAACCACACAAACACTGTAATTGAAAGGGGGAAAGAAAGTGGTGAACGGTGTGTGAAACATCACATGAATGGGTACCCCCAAACATGATCATATGAGTTGAGCATGACATACCAGTACATAACTCAATAAAATAAGAATAGAGGATGATGAAAAACAACACAACAATCTGTAATTTAAAATATCATTCAAATATTACAAACATGAAGCTCGGGATGTACATCACATTCCTCCCCGGGTGATCACAAGGGGTTTAGAAACCCATGGGAGAGGAGGAAGAGAAAGATGTTGGGGTAGAACTTCCCATAGCCTCCAGAACCTCTAGGGATGTTGAGAAGACTCCTTGGGGACTCCAAAATGGAAGCACCTTTCCTATTGACCGAACTTACAAATGGGGAGCCCAAGGTGCCATTTTATAGGAAAATTGGAAGGTGGTTTTAGGCACACAGATTTCATCAATCCACTTGCACGACGCGTTTCGGCCTTCAGACAGTATTATATCGCTTTGTAGAAAATAGAAAAGTTCTAGTCCTGCCTCTTGAATGTCTCCACCGAAAGTTTGGCACCATTTGGACAACTATAGCTCAAGATATTGATAAAATACAGAACACCTCATTTGACTTGGTCCAAATTCGGTGGCTTGGAAAAATCAGTTCGGATGGGCCCTATAGAAGCCGAATCAGCATTGGGTTCCTTAATATGAAATGTATCCTATTAAATTTTGGACAGGACCACAAAATGTCAGCCCATTTGGATTCACGGATTTTGTGTACTATGAAAAACAGTGGACAGATGTCCATGGATCCATGCAATTTTGGCCCATTTTTCTTCCACTTCACCAAAGGTCATCCAAATCACCTCCACCTACATTGAAACAATAAAAACAAGTAACATTTCCCATTATAATATTGATTAACATTAATTGATTTATTAAAACATTAAGTGCAATTTATTATTATATTTGGAATATTCATTACAAAACTAGTTTAAAACTGCGGTGTAAGGGTGGAATAAAACAGTGAATCGTGGTACGATCATGGACACTATTTCTTGGTGGTATCAAGGAGGCATATGTTTTGTGGTTGGACTTTCAAAGGGAGTTTCAGGCAGAGTTCCTATCATCGACGATGAGAGAATCTGAGAGGAAGGAGTTGATATCCCTTTAGTATGGGAGCTTGAGCATAAATAATTTGGGGATTAAGTTCAAGGACCTCCTACACTTTACTCCAGATGTTTTCCCAGATGAGGAGTCTATAGCATAATGTCTGGAGGAGGCTTTTCACCCAGTGATCATGAATTCATTCACACCATTTACGCTCCCTACATATCTTTAGGTGTAGAAAATGTATGAAGTTATGAAGAAAATGATTTCTTTAGGAGTTGATCCTTGAGATAGTAAAAAGTAGGGAATCTTGATGAGTAGGTATTTAGGAATTGGGCCATGGGTGTTCATAAAATTAGGGTTATTACTTTTGGGGAGATGACCACGACAGATATTTCCCCGTTCTTCTGGGACAGGTGGTTTCCAAGAACCTATGGGGGGCTTTCCCTTTTCATGCTTTGATTCCAAGGGATAGGTCCACCACTATGATCAGTGTCCAACCACTCAGGGTGACCATTTTTAGTTGTGTGTTCATGCCCCTTTATAGCAGTATCCATAGTTGCCTTTGAGGTAGTTTTAGTACTAGGGACCACCGATGCCTGTTCAACAGTTAAGAGTAGGTGGAGTTGCAATAGGGTAGCCTCATGATGGTCCTCATCCATAGGGACCTGGGCTAGAGTGTGTTTGTGGAGCCATAAAGTAAATATGCATATGATCTTGGTATGGTCAGATGCACATGTTATAGGTGGTAGCGCTAGTATAGTTGGGAGTTGTTTGATTGAAGATTAGCTTATTGTCTACCCTTGTGCATTTTTTGTTTGATTTAGGATCCTCAAAATATTTTGTTTCTCCCACTTTGGTCTATTATTTGGGACTGGATATTGAGAGTCTTCTAGTTTCACTGGTGTTTATCCATGTTTGTTAGAGGTTAGGATTCTTTGTTTGATGTGTGCTGAGGATGTAGACTGGTGATGGGGAAACACTAGTCAGTGGGGGACTTCCTCTTACTTCATATATAAGCATACAATGTT
This sequence comes from Viscum album, assembly GCA_963277665.1. NCBI lineage: Eukaryota > Viridiplantae > Streptophyta > Magnoliopsida > Santalales > Viscaceae > Viscum > Viscum album. The sequence continues at coordinate 1,256,277,273 of OY728153.1, read as the reverse complement.
ATCCTCGACATGGATTGGATGTATTCTATGCATATAGTAATAAACTATTTATAGAGTAGGTTTTTTTGTGATGTGGAGGGACAACAAGTGGAATTTTTTATCAAGTGAGGTTATCATATGGGTGTTAAGAAAGTGTAGCCTCTTTTGTTGTAGTTGGAAGAGCTATCAGTGAAAGCTCAAGTTGAGGGTATTACCAAGGTTGTGGAAGATTTACTAGATTTATTCCCATAGGAGGTTATGAAACTACCCCTTAAAGCAATACTGAGTTTGGGATAGATCCATGATCACATTGTCGAGTGTGTCAAATTAGATGTTTAGTTTTTATTATAATTTATGCAGTATAACAGTAACCCTAGGTCACCTCTCAATGAAGTCCTAGGTCATTAATTTAAAAATAATGTTTTGATTATGAAAATAAAAGGGTAATGGGATTTTATAAAACTTTGGGGGTTTCATTATTTAATAATCCAAAAGAAAATGTAAAGCGATAAAATAAAGAAAAAATTAACAAAATTAATTAAGCGTGATCAACCTGGGGAAATATCATGATGCTCATCCTTCATCACTTAGAGAGATAGGGTTTAGATATTTTAATCCTTGGTTTGTAACTCCTAAACCCATATTTTAACTAATTTTATATTAGGATACCTCCTGGGGTTTTTTTAAAGCACAAAATGATTCACCGGATACCACCGATGATTGGGTGATTTGTGTTCGATTTCATAACCAAAACTCACCAAGTCAACACACGAAGAACTCAATGCGCTATCCAGGTTTGTATATTATTTGAATTTTATACCATGATATAAATGTACATATAATTTATAGTGTTTATGAGATTTCAATTAACCAATATTAACCACACAAACACCATAATTAAAATGAGGAGGAAGAATTGGTGAACAATGTGTGAAACATCACATGAATGGGTACCCCCAAACATGATCATATGAGTTGTTAATGAAATACCAGTACATAAATAAATTAAATAAGAAAATGGTATGATTAAAAACAACATAAAAACCTAGAATTAAAAAAACCATTCAAATATTACAACCATGAAACTTGGGATTTACATCACGTTCCCCCATAGTGATCACAAAGAGTTTAGAACTCCATTGAAAGGGAGGAAGGAATAGATGTTGAAGTAGAACTTCCCATAGCCTCCATAACTACTATTAATGAGTAGAGTAATTATTTATGTCTCCAAATTTCATCACCTTTTCTCTTGGTCGAACTTCTAAATGTAGTGCCCAATGTGTTCTTTTATAGCCAAAATGGGAGGTGGTTTTGGGCACCCTGATTTATAGAAACTACTTGGCCCATGGTTTTTGTACCTTATACAATATTATCTCACTTTTAAAAAAACTAAAAACTTGTTTTAATATCTCATGTATATATTCATGTCAAATTTTGAGTCCAGATAATGTATATAATAAGAGATATTTCCAAAATATAGAGGCAAACTTTTGACTATACGCAGATTCATTTTATTGGATAGATCAGTTATTTTGGGCCACTTAATGGACGAATTGGGATTGAGTTCCATCATTAAAGTTTTATACCATAGAGTTATGGATAGGCTCACAAAATCGCATCCCATTTTAATTCACTTGTTTCATGAAACATGAAAAACATTGGGCATGTATTCATGGGATTCCATGCAGTTTGCCCTGTTTTCCTTCCGCATCATTGTGGGCTCTCTGAATCACCTCCACCTTCAATGAAATAATCAAAACAAATTAAATTTACCTTTTTAAAATTGAAAAAAAAACAAAATTATTTAATAAAACATGAAGTTCAATTTGTTATTATAATTTTAATTTTCAATACAAAACCAGTTTAAAATAGTGGTGTAAGGGTGGAAATGAACAATGAATCACTATGCGATCACACCCCCACACCTAAACATTTCACTCCTCAGTGAAGACACATTTCCAAAAAATTATTCATGGAGTTATTAAAAAATTCATAAAGATTTAACATTTAATGAAAATTTAATCCATGATAGCAATGTGATGAAAGAAAAAATCACACTAAGGAGTTATTCTAAGTGATCATGGAAAAAGATGCCTCATAAATTGTATCAGAACAAAATTCAAATAGATGAGTGATACAAAAATGAGAAAGGAATTAAAAAGTCAATCATTCCACTAACTCTCCACATGTTTGTGTGAAAACCATTCCATGCTATTCTTTCCACTTTATATCCAGTAAATATAGTTTATTTTAACATTTTTCTGCTTAAATGATTTTTCCACCGAACTTGCCCTACATCTTTTGAAATCGAATTTCAAGACCCACCAACTTAAGCATTCCCAGGAGTAAAACCTTAAGCTCATGAACTAGATATCCCAATATGTTGTACATTTCATCAATCCCCTCATTTTTTTAAAATTTGAACTTGGAATAAATCTCACATTCGTCACTCAACCCTTATTTGATCTCCTCAGGACACTAATTGTAATAGTTATAACAAGATCAAAGGTTGAGGAAGAGTGGTCTTTGAAATTCCCAAGGCATAACCCATATTTTTGTGTTTTTATTTTTATTTTTTTAATATATATATATTTTTAGTTATAGTTATAGGTTTTTTTGAGGGTGTATAAAAATCAAATAAAAAGTACACACTCATAGGTCAATCCGGTACAGTAATGAAACAGATTAGATAAGGAATGAATGTATGGAAAAATAATTTTATAAAGCTGAAAAATATTAACCTAACTTATATTTACCTTCTATTAAGTAAGAAATATTTACAATTCATGGTTTGGTGTAAAATTATACAGAGAAATTAAGTGGCACGATTTTCCCATAAATGAATCACACAAGGGGTACCATTATTCCCAAAGGTTTTAAAGTGATACAACCATTTATATCATCAAGAAACAAAAAATTTTAAATAAATTCACACCTCAATGTTAAATTCATGCTAAAACACACATTTTATCATTAAAATTTTTTTTTTAAATTTTAGAACAACATGAAATAGGTAAATTCCTCATGCATTTTTAATAACTTCCATGATTAATCGGGTTTCATTTTTCATGATAAAGTGGGCATCAAAAATTAAAATTTCATCACAAAATTGAGGGGGTGGGGTGTGGGGGGGGGGGTGAGTGAAAATACTATTCAACAAGTGAAAAAGAGAAAAATAGATAAAGACAATAAAAATTCCTAACTAACCTAGGAAAGTGGGGAAAAGTAAAAATACTATGAATCAAGTGAAAAAGAAAAGAAAGAAGAAAGATGATAAAAATCCTAATGAAGTCAACAAGGTGGGGAAAATTGAAAATATCATCCAGTAAGAAAAAATGAGAATAAATAAGAAAAGAAATGAAAATAATAATGAAACTAGGAATGTACCCACCCCCCACACATAGAGTTTGCAGTGTCATCACTGTAATAAAAGAGAATGTGGGAAGGAAGGATAAAACATGGTAGGTTTCACTAGTATGTTTCTTCTTGAAGGTGGATTTACTCCACCAGGTGCTTTGGAAAATCCTCATAAAAGTGTTTAAGTCTCTTCCCATTAACAGTAATACTTCATCCACTTAGCTCATGAAAGACCTGTATTGCACCAGAAGGGTAAACATTAGTAACAATATAAGGACCGAACCATTTGGAACAATGATTACCTAGGTGGAGATTTAGTTTGGAATTGTATATGAGTACCTTCTCAAAAATATGAAACTTCTATGGATAAATCATCTGATCATGGATATCCTTTGTATCCACTTTATAGATTTAAGATTTCTCATATGCATCACATTGAATTAATTCCAAATCCTAAATTTGCAACTTCCTATACTTACCTACATATAAAATATTCATATTACATTATTTAATGCCCCAATATACATGGTGCTCTACCTTTACTGGGACGTGTCAAGACTTTCCAAGCACAATACTATATGGTGACATTATGATCGGGGTTTTAAAAGTTATACGGTATTCCCAAAGTGCATCATCCAAGCACAAACTCCAATATTTCTTATTGGGTTGTACCATTTTTTCCAAGATTCGCTTAACTTTATAATTTTAGATTTCTTCTTGTCTGTTAGTTTGGGGGTGATATGTAGTGGAGACTTTATGAACAACCCCAAACTTATGAAGAAATTTTTTGATGTTGCGATTGTGAAAATTTGAACCCTGATCACTAATGATGAATCTCAGCAAGCCAAACCTACTAACAATCTAGGAACTCACAAAGTCAATAACCACTCAAGATTCATCAGTCCTGATATCATTTTCTTTCACCCATTTAGATACATAGCCAACCAATAATATGTACACAAAACCAAATGAATTTGGGAAAGGTCCCAGGAAGTTAATGGCCCATGCATCAAAGATCTCACACAATAACATGGGTTGTTCGGGGCATTTCATTCCTCATGGATATTTTCCTTGTGGATTGACATAATGTGCATGCATTAGAAAACTAATGGGTATCCCTATATATTTTTAGAAAATAAAGTCCCGAGTCAAGTACCTTTTGAGTTGTTCAATGAGATACAAAGTGGAATCCATAATCCAAAGTGTGGCATAAGCTCAAAACTAAGGTGAACTCATTGTTAGGGAAACAATGAAGAACAACTTGGTCACTACAAATTCTCCAAAAGTAAGGGTCATCCAAAATGTACCATCATTAATCAAGATTAAGTCTCTAAGATTGTGAAGTGATGAAATCAATGGGGACCCTATATGTTGCTAGAAAATTCACAATGTATGCATACCATGGGTAAGGTTCACAACATCACAAAGGTTCTCATGAGGGAATAATTCTCAAATGGAGAGGGGTGAGTCAACATGATGGTCCAATGGTGAGAAAATCCTACTAATGTGGTTATCTACCATATTTTCCACTCCTCTCTTATCTCTAATCTCAAGTTCAAACTCTTTAAGGATGAGCATCCACGAATGAGTCGCGACTTAGCTTCAGGTTTCTTTAGGAGAAAATGAAGGGCCACATGATCAGAAAAGATAATTATTTTTTACCTAATAAGATATGAATTTTTTTCCAATGAAAATATAATAGAAATAAGTTCTTTTTAAATGGATGTGTAGTTTTTCTAGGTAGGGTCAAGGGTACGTGAGGCATACACAATGACATGAGGAGACTTCTCAAACCTTTGTGATAAAACTACCCCAACTTCAAAGTTAAAGGCGTTACAAATAAGTTTGAAGGGGAGGTCCCACCTTAGTGGTTGGATGTTGGGAGGTGATGTGAGACTCCTTTTTAGTGAATTGAATAAATACTCACAAATTTTATCAAAAAAAAATCGGAAACCTTTTACAATAATAGAGACAAGGTAAGTGCGATCTTACTAAAGTCTTCAATGAATCGGGGGTAAAAACCGGCATGAACCAAGAAATATCGCACCTCATGAACATGTTTTGGATATGTAAGGGATGAAATCAATTCATTTTTTTGATTTATCTACTTGAATTAATTAATTTGAAATAAAATTCCCAAGAACTATCCCCTACTAAACCATGAAATGATATTTATCATAATTTAATATGAGATCTTTTTTAATGAAATGATGGAGGAAAGAACCAAGGTGTTCCAAACAGTCATCAAAGGAAGTTACATAAACTGTGAAATATTCTATAAATACTTCCATATAATTATCAAGGCACTCAGAAAAAATACTCAACTTACATCACAGAAAAGTACTGGGATAATTAAATAGACCAAAAGGCATCCTTATGTATGAAAATGTACTGAATGGATAAATAAATGTTGTCTTTTAATGATCCTCAGGGGCTATATGGATTTAGAAATAACCCAGATATACATCAAGGAAACAATAATGGGACTTATAAATCAGTCTTTCTAACATTTGTTTAATGAAAGTTAGAGGAAATTAGTCCTTTTGCATGGCTTGATTCAGTTGATGGTAGTCAATACAGACTCACCAACTATTTTGCACATGCGTTGGAACCAATTCATTATATTCATTTGACACAACTGTTATTACATTTTTTAGGCACAATTTTCACCAGGATAACCCATTTATTATCACATATAGGATAAATGATCCCAGCAGTAAGTAATTTACTGACTTACAATTTTACCACTTCAAGGAGAGTGGGATTCAACCGATGTTGAGCTTTCCTTATAGGCTTATCCTCATCATCTAAAATTATATTATGTATACAAATAAATGGGATAATCCCATGAATATCGTCCAATTTCCATCCTATCAATTTTTAACACTCTCTCAATAGGTCGAGAAGTTTTGATTCCTACTGTAGAGAGAGGTTATTAGAAATAATGATGATAAATTGGTCAATACCCTCAAGATATTCATATTTAAAATTATATGTAAGTGCTTTTAATTCAAACATTGATGATTTTTTAATTGAGGGAGGATATTTAAGGGGAGTGAGGTCCATGAAACTATCTATCTGTTCATGTTTATTCTCTAATGAAATAGAATATATGGAAATTATATTTTTAGAATCATTGATGATCATGGGTACCTTAGAATGAATACATTAATCAATTAAAGAACAAAATTTATACTTTACCAAACCCACAGAACACTCAAAACATGAATCAAAACTCAAATCATCAAAGGGTGAAGAAGAGGAAAATGAATCAGAGTATGGGTTAAGGATAGAATTTGTGTGTGTGTGTGTGTGTCATTAGATAACACTTCCATCAAATAGACATGAAGTGTTAAGTTCTCTTCAATGGGGTGCTTCATGGAATTAAGGAGATTACAACTTACCTTTTATCTACCAAACTCCATGGATAACATACCATTATGAATGTTGATGATCATATTTACTGTTTTGAGGAATGGAATCCCAAGTATGAGAGGGGCATGTCCTTGGGTTTGGGTATCTTCCATATCTAGAATGAATAAGTCCGTGGGGAAAATGAGATTATATACTATTACGAGGACATCCTCAATCACTTCAGATGGGCGTGTTATGCTCCGGTTGGCAAGTTGCATGATGATGACCATTAGTTGAAGATCTCTAACCTAAAGATAAGTGTATACAGAGTAAGGAATCACATTAATTGAAGCACCCAAATCTAGCATTTCATCAGAAAATAAGGTCTCCCCTATGGTGAAAGGTATCGTGAAAGTTCCCAAATCCTTGTATTTGGGTGGCATTGCCGATTGTATAAAGGTGGATACATTCCTTCCTAGGTTGAATCTCTCATTACCCTTTTTCCGTCTTCTATGGGTGCAAAGATATTTAATAAATTTAGTATATCGAGGGATCTGTTTAACTGCATCTAATAAAGGAATATTAACTTGTACCTTTTTAAACATATCCATTATTTCATTATCAATATCATTATAAAAAATGTTCTTAGATTTATAGATTCTTTGGGAAAAAGTAACAGGAATGGATTATACAATGGAATCCCCAATAATAACTTGTTTACCCCTTTTGTTTTATTTTTCTTCATTATAATCTTTTATAGATAGATAAAGAGAGTTTTCAAGTGGGGGCTTACCTATTGTGCATAATTAGTGGAAGAAGAAACTTCTTTACCACTATGAAGTGTGATTGCACAAACATTTACTTTATCATTTGTATTAACAATGGGTTGGTATTATAGTTGTCCAAAACCTTCCATTTTTATCCCATTGATGGTGTTTTCCAATCGTGAAACTTGAGTTCATAGGTCTTGAATAGCATATTTCATGGTCTGTTGGAACTGGAGGTTTTGGGTTACCATTTTCTTCACCATGTCTTAGAGGCTTGGTTTAGATTTGGTAGGAGGAGAATGAGGATTGTTTTGAGAAGTTAAAGGATAAAAATGTTGTATACCTTTTCCTTTTTGATACCAATTATACTTAGGTTAGCTTGAGTTTCCTCCTTGTCGGTATTGTGGTTGTGCATGCCACATAGGTTTTGGATTTATCCTAAATAGTTCTTGATTGAAGGAAGGTGCTTTTTGGAATGGATTCCTAGAAAATACTATGTCACAAGACTCAGATGAATCCTAAAGTTGGGGCATTGGTCATAAAAATGAGTGTTATCATAAAAAATACCACAATGTAATGGAATAGGGGAGAGTGTGAATTACCTTGTACTTGAGATAATTTCCTTAGAAGGGTATTCATATCATAAAGTTTATTATCTACCATTTTTTCTAGGGATGAATGGCATACCGCATGAACTCCTCGGGTTGGTACAATTTCTCATGTACCAATTTTTTGTGCATTTTGAGCCATGTTGGCTATTAAATCATAAGTGACAAAAGGAGTTTTATCAATAAGGTCACCACCAGCTACATTATATATCATTCCTCAATCCACAAGGACAAGTCCCTTATAGAAGTATTGAATTAGAAATTGTTCACTAATTTTGTGGTGGGGACAACTTGAACAAATTCTTTTGAATCGCTCCTAATATTCATGAAGGGTCTCTCCTTGTGATTGATTAATTTCAAATTTTTATCTACTAATTGATGTTGTTAAGGAGGTAGGGAAAAACTTTCCAGAAATAGTCATTTCTGGTCATTACATCCCCCAATTGTGGTAGGAAGATAGTATAGATAGTCTTTGGCTACACCATAAAGGGAGAAAGGGAAGGCCCTAACCTTTATGAGGTCCTCAGACACATTTTGGGGTTTCATAGCGGAGCACACTATGTGAAAATATTTGAGATGTTTGTGGGGCTCCTCACCGAGAAGACCATGAAATTTAGGAAGAATATGGATGAGTTCTGATATCATCTCAAAGTTGGATGCTTTCTTAGGAAATTGGATATATGAAGGTTGATACTCCACATCCAGGTTAGTCAGTTCTTTTAAGGTCCGGTTATTTGTAGCCGTGTTTTATTGAGTTTGATTTGGTTCAATTTTTGATTGGTTTAGGAATAATTGAGGTTCCAAAAGGGTTTCCTTAGTGGTACTATATTTTCCTAATCTAGATGACCTAATTTTTGAGTGAAGTGTCTTTTAAATTTCTGGGTTAAATTCAAGCAGTTTTTCTTTTTCTGATTAGGTCATGCAATTAAGTTGTTAAGTTTTTTTTTATTTTTTCCTTTTTATGATTGAAGATGGATAAAATAAAATAACTTAATAAGGGTTAAAGGATAAAATAAAATATAATGTTATACTATATAATTAGATAGAGATATAGAGAATAAGAAGAAGATAGAGAGAGGAAGAAAACACAAAAACCAAAACAATAAAAAAAATAAAAACTATAAAATGGGGGGGGAGATATAGAAAGGAGTAATAAGTAAAAATTTAAATAAAAAAATAAAATGAAATAAAAAAATTATCTTGGATCCTCGGAAATGGTGCCAAAATTTGATTGCATTGTCGAGCGTATCAAATTAGATGTTTAGTTTTTATTAGAATTTATGTAGTATAATAGTAACCCTAGGTCATATCTCAACAGAGCCTTATATAATTAATTTAAAAATAAGGTTTTGATTATTAAAATAAAATGGGAATTATATTTTATAATTTTTTTGGGTTTGATGATTTAAGAATTCAAAATAAAATAAAAAGCGATAAAATAAAGCATAAATTAACACAATTAATTAAGTGCGATCAACCTGAGAAAATATCATGATGCTCATCCTTAATTGCTTCAATAGATAGGTTTTATATAGTTTAATCCTTGGTTTTTAACACCTATAACCATAATTTTACTAATTTTATACTAGGATACCTCCTACTATTCAGTAGGAAACACAAAATGATTCACCGGATACCACCGATCATTAGGTGATTTGTGCTTGACTTTATAACTAAAACTCACCAAGGAAACACACAAAGAACTCAATGCGCTATCTAGGTTTGTATATTATTTAAATGTGATACCATGAAATAAATTTAAATGTAATTTATAGTGTTTATGATAGTCCAATTGACCAATATGAACCACAACAATACTGCATTTAAAAGGGGGAAGAAGAAGTGGTGAACGGTGTGTGAAATATCACATGAATGGGTACCCCCAAACATGATCTTATGAGTTGAGAATGACATACCAATACATAAATAAATTAAATAATAAAATAGGATTATGAAAAACCACATAAAAACCTATAATTAAAAATATCATTCAAATATTACAACTATGAAGCTCGGGATTTACATCACGTTCCCCCGGGTGATCACAAGGAGTTTAGAAATCCATTGAAAGGGAGCAAGCCATAGATTTTGAATTATCACTTACCATAGCCTCTAGAACTACTATTAATTAGTAGAGGAATCCTTTGGGTATTTAAAATGGCAAAACATTTCCTCATGCTAAACTTCTAAATGTGGTTCCCAAGGTGTTCTTTTATTGCCAAAATGGGAGGTGGTTTTGGGCACCCTAATTTTGAGAAACCAATTGGACCATAGTTTTCAGACACTATAAAATCTTATCTATATTTTCAAAAAACTAAAAACTTGTTTTAAGACATCCTATATATCTCCATGTCAAATTTTACATCCAAATAATTTATACAATAAGATATATTACCAAAATATAGAGGCAAACTTTTGACTCCATGAAGATTCATTTTATTGGAAAAATTGGTTTGGTTGGGCCTCTTAATGGACGAATTGGGCTTGGGTTCCTTCATGAAAGTTATATCCCACTGAGCTGGGGATCATATCAAAACATTTAATCCCATTTTAATTCATGGATTTTATGGAACATGCAAAATAGTGGACATATGTTCATGGGATTCCATGCAGTTTGGTCCATTTTCCTTCCACATCATTGTGTGCTCTCCGAATCACCTCCACCTTCAATAAAATCATCAAAATAAGTGAAATTTACCTTTTTAAAAGTGAAAAACAAAAAATAATTTAATAAAACATGAAGTAAAATTTGTTATTAGAATTTTAATTTTCAAAACAAAACCAGTTTAAAATAGTGGTGTAAGGGTGGAAATGAATAGTGAATCGCTATGTAATCAACTCGCATCCAGGTGCGTCGCCGATTTTGATGGATCCCTATAAAATGATGCCTACAGATCTTTAAGTGTTGAGGTTATAGGTGGATGATATGATTCATACAGGTTTCATCTGACCCAATGTGTCATCTTGGGGTGCTCCAGTGTTTTTCTCCAAGAAGGAAGACAATAGTCTGAGGTTATGTATAGAGCCCCAAAGATTGAATCTGGTGATAATCAAGAAATGTTACCCCTTCCAAGGATCAATTATCACTTTGACTAATTTAGAGGATCTAATTGGTTCTCTAAGATCAATCTATGGTCAGGATATCACCAATTGAGGGTAAATGATGAGGATACCCTGAAGACAGCCTTAAAGTGTAGGTATAAGCACTTTGAGTTCATGGTCATGAAATTTGGTGTTATGAATATAACAGATATATTCATAGAGATTATGAAATCCATATTCTATGAGTTAATGAACTGAATCATCATCGTATTCATTGATGATATCTTGATCCACTCAAGGTCAGAGGAGTAGTATATTGAGCAATTCAGAGCTGTTTTGCAGGTCTTTCGGTGCCACCAGCTCTATGTAAAGTTGTCCAAGTGAAAGTTTTGGATGAGAGAGGTGCATTTTATTGTACATGTGGTTTCTCATCAGGGTTGTTATTGGACCCATACAATATTGAGGTAGTTGTTTCTTGGGAAACACCCAAGAACGTGGTAGTGGTTCTCAGTTTCCTTGGTATCATAGGCTATTATCAGAGGTTTGTGTCCAACTTCTCTCAATTTTCATCACTACTAAGATTAAGGAACATGTTTTCATGTGAAATAATCAGTTTTAGATAAATTTCAGTTACCTGAAGGAGAAGTTGGTTAGTGATCTAGTGCTTTAATTTCCTGAAGTGGGTGTGTTGTTGGTGGTTTTCTGTAATGCATCTCGTATGGGCTTGGGATGCATGTTAATGTAGTAGAGAGTGGTGATATCTTATGGGTATAGTTAGTTTCATCCCAACAAGTGTAATTATGACACCCATGATCAAGAGATAATACAAGTAACATTTTCACTAAATTAATGGCAACATTACCTCATTGGAGAGTGCTTTGTGGGTTTCACGGACTACAAGAGCCTTACATATGTTTTCTCTTAGTGAGATATAAATATACACAAGAGGGGGTGGATAGAGTTTCTATAGGATTATAATTTTGAGATTTATTACACCCCAAGAAAGGGGGATACAGTTGCCTATGCATTGAGTCATAAGTCTCGAGGATATGTGTCTTTGGAGTCTGCAGAAGTTTGGAAAGGGATGGAGGAACCTATAGTGATTCATCTTGACATTAGGGAGAGTATTGGATGAGGTTGTATTTATAAGATGACCATGGGTTCATATTTGATGTGTTAGTTGGAGGAGTCTTAGTGTGGAAGACTCAGAGTCATAGGTGATGCGTTATCATGTTATCCATGGTGATGCTCCTGAGGGATAATCAGAGGATGGATAGAATTAGATGTTTTTCTAGTAGAGATTTTTCATTTTGTTATCGATGTGAAAGGGATTTCTTAATGAATTTAATAGCTCACCATTACCAATACATCCTGGAGTGAAAAATATGTGTCATGGATTAAGGAGATATCTTTGGTGGTTGGGGATGAAATGATCAATGGTTGAGTTTTCAGCGAGGTGTTTGGTGTGTTAGTAGGTGAAAGTGGAGAACCATGTTATTGGTGGTTTTTTAAAGTCCTTATATGTTTCCTAGTGTAAATGAGAATACATATCGATGGAATTTATTACTAGGTTACCATGAGCTTAGAGAAGTTGTGATATAGTTTGGGTGGTAGTGGACTGGCTGAAGAAATTAGCTTACTTTCGGGTGATCTGTGAGTCGAGTATCATGGATGTTTTGGTGAGGTAGTGTGTAGATTATGTGGTTAGGTTTCAAGGGGTACTAAGAACCACCATCTATGATCAATATCCTCAATTTACCTCATGATTATGGAGGGAATTTCAACATGATTTTGGATCCCAGTTGCACCTTATCACTACTTTCCACCCTCATACAGATGGGAAGATGGAACTAACCATCCAGATGCTAGAGGATATGTTACAAAATTTTATCATGGACTTTGATAGATCATGGTTAAGTTACATTCCTTTTGTTTAGTTTTCAGACAATAATATCTACCACTCATCCATTATCATGGTCCCATTTTAGGTAGTGTATGGGAAACTGTATCATTCTATGTTGTGTTGGGTGGAGGTTGGTGAGTTAGTAGTTCTTGGTCCTGATGTGGTGAAAGCATGAATGAGAAGATCCAGTTGGTCAGAGAGAGGACAAGGGTGACTCTTGACTATCAGAAGGCCTGTGATGATTATAGGTAGAGACCCTTAGATTTTGAGGTTAGATACCATGCGTTCTTGAGAATCTCTCCTCGATATGGGTAACATATGTTTGGTAGGGGGAGTAAGATTTCTATGTAGTTTGTTGGTCCCTTTAAGGTATTGGGGTGTGTATGTGAGGTGGCATATCAGTTGGAATTTCCACCTCATATAGACAGGATCCATGATGTCTTCCATGTGTATAATCTTTGTCAATATCTTCACAACGCCTCCCACGTCATTGATTGGGGAGAGTTGGATATCGAGGATGATGTGACATTTGTGGAGCAACTAGTAGAGATTTAGGATCATTGAAATAAGGTTATGTGTGGATGGACCATTCCATTGGTTCATGTTTTATGAACGCATAGTGTCTTATAGGAGAGTACTTGGGATCGAGAGACACAGATGCGTGCCCAGTACCCAGATCTATTTTGAGTTTTTATTTTCCTTGTTTGGTTTTTCATAGTTGATGTGATGTTTGGATCTTATTATTTTATGATATGTGCTTTTGTTTAATGTGTTATGTGTAATAAAGCTTCCAAAATATAAAAAGGGGAAAAACTGATTCCTAATTAAGACTCATTATAATTGAGCATGATTATAACTATGTGGGAGAGTCAGTTCCACCCAAAGCAGATAATATTTTTTCATGGAAGATGAAATTTCCTAATTTGTGTGCTCAGGTCAATGTTGTGTGTTAGTTGTGGTAGTGGTTGGTTTGGGTTATATAGAGGTTGATATGGTTGTGTGTTGATTTGGTTGTGTGGTTATATGGTTCCGTGGGATGTTTTGTGGGCATTTTAGTTTGGTTGTCGGTAGCGTTTGAGGTGTGGCAAGATCCTTAAGATGTATCTCATGCGGTGGTTGTTTGGACCCTTTTTTTCAAATTTGGTTTTGATTATTGATGATGAGAATCATTTTAGAGGTATCAAATGTAATGGTTCATGCCTTCCCAACCTGGTACTTTGTTGGTTTTTTGGTTGGAGAGTACTCGAAGGAGGATAGAGGAAGTTAGATGGAGGTTGAAGCTGCAACAAAACTGCAATAGACTTTTTACATCGTAAAAGAGGATTTTACAGCATAATTATTTGTTTTATGGCTTGAGTATTTTGTGGTTTATGGATTGTATGTGGTAGAGGGGTGACCATGAAAAAGGGTTTTAAATTTTAATACATGTATTTACAGTGTAAATCAATTAATCCCTAGATGCCATGTATTTTTAAATAAGTTGACATTTTGATAGATTTACAGCCCTAAGTTTGGTTTTACGATGTAATTTTTTTGGCCTAATGGAAATTACGATGTAAAATTTTGGTTTACACCATAAAAGGGGAAAGATTCAGGTTGTTTAGAAGTCTTATTCATTTGAATTTCCTTTCAATCATCCATGTCTTTCTCTTGTCTAGCGGGAGAACCCAAGAGGCTTTAAAGGATATTTCATCCATCCTTCTTCTGCTTTGATCTATGGGTTATGGTGGTCAAGTTTTGGAAATATGAGTTAGGTTATTCTTCTTTTCCTCTATTATTTCCTTATGTTCTTTTTTTCAGAGTTTCAATGCGGCATTATTGCATTGGTTTGGGGTGTGTTTGGGATGAGTTTTTGATAACCCTTTGGTGTAGTTTAGGTTGTCCTATGATTTTCTTGTGCAGTTGTGGTTTATGGACTGTTTCTTTTTTTCCCTATGGTGCACAAAGATATCAAAAAGTTTCTTCAAGGTAGGGATCCTCGTTCTCACCTATTTACATGCTATGTGTAGGGATTGCATTATTTTTCCTTCTATTGGATGAATAGTAAGTGTTGGAATAATAAAGAAAATAAATTGGAATGTCTAAAATTGATGGTAATGGGGAGATATCGCATGCCTTAACTGCTTAGTTATTATTGTTGAGGATATTATGACATATTATTACCTTGCTAAAAATAATGACTATTGGGAACCTTATTTTCATAGTAGATAATATGATTCAATACACTTCATATATTTTTGTGTGACCACAACCTAAATAAATGGCTAAGAACATACATTTGGATAATTAATTAGTGCTCATGGAATTTGGTTTGTGTGATAATACGCATTCTAAACAAATAAGTAATGAAATTAAAGGCCTTGAATAGTAGAATCCAGGATGTGTATTGTTGAATGTGCTTGTGCTTGTTGTGTTTCCTTATATGGTTTGAGTTGTTTTGCGATGATGGAGGTGACCGAACAGGCTGTGTGATACGTGGGTCTATGATTCAGTGGTTGTTTGGCATGGATGTGATGTGGGGAATTATGAGATATGCGGTGCACAGAGGATGTGGTGCATAGTAGAGAAGATGTTTGGTGGTTTTTTGAAACATGGTTATGACGTTTGGCTTGGATGGGATGTGCAGTAATGTTGTGTGGTGAATAATGGATGTTGGGTTGTGGTTGTGGTTTTGCAGTAGTGATGGTGTGCGGTGGATGAGAGATGTTGTTGTTGTGGAAAGATGGTTTGGTTGATGTGGTATGGCGATGATGATGGATGTGTGGTGTTGTGGTGATGGTTGTGTGATTTGGTCCAGTTATGGAATGGTTTAGCTGTGTTAGTTTTCCAATTATCCATGGAGTAAATTATAATAATAAAATGAAACAAAATAGGCCATTTGGTTCTGCTATTTGTTCACTGGTGCATTAGCATTCTCTTTTTACATATACACTTTAGACCTTGGATATATCCCTAATTAGTATACATTTACAATCAACCTACATATATAAAACTATTTTCATATTTCTAGGAGGACTTTGGGGACTGGGATGGACATTTCTAGCTTGGGTTTGGAGCTGTTATCGAGTCACTGCCACATACTTATTTTTGGTACTTTACTCTGGATACTTTTATACGTACCAGTTTAATTTATTCATACATTGTAGGATGTTTTTTGGTTTACCTTTATATTATCTACTGGAGTTTCTTGGTGGTTGTTTATCACATCTCCCAATCCTGTTTTATATTATAGAGGGTAATGCCTCCCATTTGTGACATTTTTATACCCTCGGTGCTAGTCTCCAATCTGAGGCCTACTGGAGGTGGGACTTGGGGGTCATTATCTCTCTTACTTAATTATGACATCTTTGGAGGGAGGGGGTCATGACATGGGGAGTTCTACGAAAAAATTCATGGTTATTTTTTCTCATTTCCATACTAGTATGGGAAATGGTTGCATCATACCCTTAGATTTATGTCATTCATCCTTGACTTTTTGGCATACCAAGCATCATGATAAAAATCATGCAATATCTATCTTCATGTTATCCCACTATAAGTTTTTATTCAAATATTTATACATATTAGTGATTTATGGATAAATAAATAAGGATGAGATACACACATCATCTATAAGTTTCCTCTTTAGCTCTGGTTTTTATGAGACACATAATTGGGTTCCAAACCTTATAACTCAATATTTAACAAATTTGAACTCAAAAATATTCACTATGTAATATCCCATCACCTTTTTTAGGTATTTATTGAATCTTAAATCATTTTCCCTTTCTATTTGGGTGTGTTTTGTTCCTTTTGAGGATGGATAGATTTTGTGGAGGAAAATTACCAAATTCCCAGGGATGTATGTTTGTTTTGAAGTTAATGGAGTCTGGGTATAAATGTATGGGTATGAGTTATGCTATGGTGTATGGGATGTAGTTTAGAGAGTCCAATTCATGCCAGGGACTAATAGGTTGCAACATAGGGGAGATTATATTTTGTTTTCATGGCTACTACCAATTTTGGAATAGTTATTCCATCGAGGAAGGGCTGCACCATAGCCCCTTCTGGCGGTTTTCCCCTGTGGCGTAGAGGTTTGATTGTAGCATGGAGGATCGAGTGAGCCTGTTGTAGTGCCATTTTATATTTGGTCCATAGATGCAATGTGGTGATTTTTTTGTTCCATGGGCTTACCTAGGGTGAAGCAGACCTGGGATAGGTCTACAACATGTTTTCAAGAGGCCTCTTTACTAGGAGGTGCTACAGCATTCCCTATGGTGGTTGTGTCATGGTCTAGCTATTTCCATCCTTTATGTGTTGTGGTTATGGGGGTTGCAGTGTGGTCTATGTTTTTATAGAAATAAATGTCTTGAGCTCTGTTTAATATTTATTTTCCTCTAGCTCGAATATCATTTTAACTTTTGGATCTTGAAGTCTCCCTAGAGGCATTTCAACTCCTCCAAACTTCATTCTTCTTAGATCAAAGATCTGTTGTAAGCATTTTATTCCTCTATGGTAAGTGATCTCTCCTCGTTTTGGATTTCCCTATTTTCTTACCATCTCTCTTTTGAGAGTGATGAATCCTCATATTGACAATGTATTGAATCCATGTTTTGACGGTTGGTTTTTATAGGTATTTCCTCTTGATCTTATTCACCTTTTAATCTCCATTGGAGTTCTCATTTTAGGTGTTTGATCTTTTGATCACTAATTAAAGGTAGGTAGTTTCATAATGTTTCTTCCACATAATTGAAACCTTGTTTGCTTTATTTATTTTAAGTGAATTTAACAATGATTTTTATTCTTTGAAATAAAGTTGATTTGATGCATGATTTCAAAGGCATGTGTTTTGAAATAAAACCATGTTTTGGGTGGTTTAGAGATACAAGATTATTTGAGAAAAATATGGATTGTGATGGAAATCATTTAGTAAAATGATTTTCCTTGATTTGAGAAAAATGGATTTAAAATATTGAAAAGTGAATGAATTTTATGAAAACCTATGATTTGGTTTTGAAACGAGAAAGGCATGTTGAAAAACTAAAAGTGAGAAATTGTATTTTTGAACTGATATGAAAGGATTTATTTTCCCATGATTTATTGATTGATTGATTAACTAAAGAAAATGTGAGTATGGTTAGTTAGTGGTAACTAGGACAAGCATGCTAGGATCTTACCCCTTATAATTTTATTGATGATGTTGACACTAACTTAAACATATTGCGACATGATTTTTTCCCCGATGGGGAGATGAGTCCCAAAAAATGAGTTATTGGACATGTGCACACATTGATCTGAGATCACTAATTGAGTAGTGTGCGGATCCTATTACCAGAAAACTAATGTATCAAAGGTCTTGATACATGGTGATATTATATACTTGATTTGATTATTACATGTCATTGATTTATTAAACTATTCTACTCATTTCAACTAATTTATATAAATGTTTTATATAAAAGTTTATTTAATAATGTTTTGATATGCCATCCAACTCTTCTGATTATCAAATCATGTTTTGTTGAAAATATTTGAATTCCATTCCATTACTTGTTTTATATAAATTTAAATCATTTTTGGTTTAACTATTTTGGAATTTATTATGGAACACTTGGTGAGACCCTACTAGGATTTATATCTCACACACTACCTTTGCCTTTAAGTGTTTGTATATTTTTTTATGGTAGGTCCGAGAAAAAAAAAACCCACTTATAGGTGGTGTATATTTTTGATATTTGGGACCCGAAGTAATGGAGGTGATTGGTGGAGATATGATCCACTTATTGCACGTGGTTTATATTTGATCTTTATCTTGGTAAATGTGGTGTCTTTTGATGATGTATCATTTGAGTACTACTTTACTTATTTGTTTATGGTACTTTCTCCCTTTGGAGTGTTGATCATACTAACTTGTATCCTTTATCATCCACTATTTTATGTCACAAATTATTGCCTCATGATTATTTTATGATTCTAGATGCTAGCCACTAACCTGTGGAGATTAGGAATTCCCTTTGGTCTATGTTAGTGCTAGATCAAGTATCAGGGTACCGGGGTATCCATGATGGTTCGTGAAAAAGTGAAATAATAGGTGAACGTTTTTTATATTTAATTTGTATTAGTATGAAGTGGGTTTTCCTTGTATGTTAGAGGTAGGATTTTATGTCACTTAGGTGGTAGTTTCAAGTTATTTCCAGTCCATCTCCCATCGCAACGAGCCTTAAGTCACCATGGGTATTTGGGAAAAGTTTCTTGAGGAATGTTTTGATCTGGTTCTAGTATTTTCCATGATTTTAGTCTGAGTTTTCTGAAAACCCAATCTTGAATTATATTTGATGGAATTGGTATGTTTTAAACTCTTGTTTGATATGATGATCTGTGTATCCTTACTGATGCTTTTAGTGTTGTCTATTGACATTGTGAAGTATCATGCCTCTGAGAAGACATTTGAATAGTCCATAGGAGGAAGCTACTGGTGAACCATAGTAGGTGAACCCTCTAGTTGACCTGGATCTTATTGAAATCTTGGCATGTACTGTCCAAGATTTGGGATATGAACCAACACCTATTATCATTAAGGCTCCAGTTGTGGAACCTCGAAGGGATGAATCTAGAGATCACAATCAAGAGTTTCTTCTTCAGAAGTTGTTAGTTTTCTAAGGTTCAAATGATCCTCAAGAGGCTAAGTATTGACTGAAAAAGAACGAGCTACATTTTTGAATTTTTGGAAATTATTGATTCAATAAAGGTAATTTGTTCTACCTTAAAGTTTGATGGGCCTAGGAGGATATGGTGGAACTAGACGGTGATGATGAAGAATAATGAGGGTCTAGAGTGGATAGAATTTAGGTTTATTTTCACTGATTAGTTCTATCTAGATTCAATGGTTATAGAAAAATCCATGGAGAATCTTAACCTCCAATAGGTTTACAAGACTGTGACACAGTATGTGAACCATTTTGCTGATCTTGTCTAGTTTTCTCTCAAGGTGGTGAAAAATGAGAATCTGAAGGCACAATGATTTGATATGGGTCTTCTTTTTTATATTTGATCATAGGTTTTCCTGATGAGCTCACTTCTTATGCTGATGTTTTGGATAGTGTTGATGGTTGAGCTTGACTTGGCTAGGAATTTAGGGTTGATGGGAGTTTCTTTTTCTCCCAGTGGTAGTTTTATGAGTTCCTTTAAAGGAAAGAGAAAGAGTGATGGGTATCGTGGTGGTTCTAGATAGTATACATCATCTAGACCTCTTGAAGTACCTAGAAGATGCCCGTTGACTTGCTTCTAGTGTGGCAAGGTTGGGCATTTGGGATGGATTTGCACTGAGGCACCCCAAGATCTTTAGTTCATGTGGTAGCTCAGGAAAAATATATAATTTATTCTATTTCTTTTATACCCCATACATTATAATGGTCACATCATCACCAAAAATTACTATAGTGCAATAAGATACTTCAAGAACTAAGGAGTTTGATCCATAAGCACTAGTAATGAAGCTTCTTCATGAAGTGGAAGAGTCTACATAGGAAGATGATGTGGGTACAATGACTGTAGGAGGTATCATAACTATAAATTCATATTTAGTGACTGGTTTATTTAATATTGGTGTATCTCAATCATTTATA
The DNA here is from genome assembly GCA_963277665.1 of Viscum album. Taxonomy (NCBI): domain Eukaryota; kingdom Viridiplantae; phylum Streptophyta; class Magnoliopsida; order Santalales; family Viscaceae; genus Viscum; species Viscum album. The sequence goes on along the minus strand of OY728153.1, from coordinate 1,256,256,659 downwards.
TCAACTTGTTTTATGAATTTAATAAATCTTCCTACAAATCTTTTTTCTTATGTGATGGATATTACTACATCAGAATGAAGAGAGTGTGGGGTCTTTGGTTTCCTAATTGTGTTTTATCTTTATTATAGATTGAGATTACTTATATTTTTTTTGTTCTCAACATGAAACCTCTTCATGTAATTATCAGGATAGATTAACTGATTGTTCATAAGGCCTAGATTGACTATTACCTTTGACAGGTCTCCTTTACTACACTCGATGAGGTGTGATGTGTCTTTCAGGGTGAATGAGATCCAAGTTCTAATAGACCTAGAACTTATTTTATAGATTTGGGTAGGGTAATATCAGTTTTTTATTTTTACTTGGAGCAATAATATTTGAGTGAAGATCTCCCTCTAGTTTTTATTAAGTTTCCTAACATTTTTCCTTTTAATTTCTATAGATTTCAATTGGTAAGAGAGGTTGAGTTTTCTATTGATTTAGTACCTGGTACTCATCCATTGTTTATCCCTTATTACCATATAACACTAATAGAGTTGAAATATTTGAAATATCTATAAGATTATTTTATAGATAAAGGTTTTATATGCCTAACTATGTCACCTTGGGTAGTTCCTATTCTCTTTATAAAGAAAGTTTATGTGAAGATTCTCCTATGTGCTGATTACTGAAAACTCAATCGAGTTAAAATGAAGAATAAGTATCCATAACCATAGATCGATGGTCATTTTGATCAGTTTAAGGGGGAAAAGTTGTTTTTTTGAGATTGATCTTCAATCTGGTTGTCACCAGTTGAGAATAAAAAAATCTGACATTCATAAAATAACTTTCAGGAGTAGGTATGTCCATTATGAGTACCTTGTTATTACATTTGGTCTAATCAATGCTCTTATAGTTTTTATGGATTTTATGAATAAGATATTTCATGAGTACCTTGCCTCATTCATGGTGGTATTTTTGGATGACATCCTAGTTTACTCAAAGATTGAGGAGGAAAATGTGCTTCATTTGAGACCAATTATGGAAACATTGAGAAATCATTAATTTTATGCTAAATTATCAAAATGTAATTTTTATATTCAATAAGTGAAGTTATTATGACACGTGGTCTCAAAACATGGTATTTTAGTTGATCATAAGAATGTGAAAGCTATTATGATATAAGAGAAACCACATAATTTATTCGAGATATGAAGCTTCTTGGGTTTGGTGGGATATTACCAAAAATTCATCATATATTTCTCTATATTGGATTCTATAATGATCACTATCACTTTGAAAATAATGAAGTTCATTTGGGATGAAAAATGTCAGATTTATTTTTTTTGAGTTGAAATTTATTTTGAACCCTATATCGATGTTGATTATTACAGAGGCCAAGAAGGGATATGTGGTCTTTTATGACACATCAAGTTTGGGTTTGGGTTGTATCCTTATGTAGGGTGATCATGTGGTAGCCTATGGTCTAGGAATCTTAGGCCACACAAGAAGAATTATCTGACCCAAGACCTCGAACTCAAAACCGTGATGCATGCACTTAAGATTTGGTGACATTACCTTTTTAGAAAAAATTTTACCATTTATTATGACCACAAAAGCTTGAGTTATATATTATCTCATAAAGATTTAAATCTCTAATAGAGGTGTTGGGTGGAGCACCTATAAAATTTTTATTTCTACATTTCCTACACCATTGGTAAGGGTAATGTTGTTGTTAATGCCTTGAACAAGAAACATCAAACCCAGAACATGAAATAATCATCATAAGAGTGGGACCTAATGGACATCTTTTCTCAGTTTCATTTGGGTGTCCGAGAGAATGAGTTTGAGGTGGTTTTGATGAGTGTACAGTTGACCTACCCTCTTCTTGAGATGATTCTTTGAGATTAACAAATTGGTGATTAATTTCATGGCATTAAGGACTCTATTTATGATGGGGAGACCACTGGTGAATGGTCATTCCCTTCATAGGGAATATTATGTTTCCAGAACCGGTATTTTGTGACTTTTCATGTGAGAAAGACTGTGATGGGGGACTTCCATAGTTCCTAGCAGGTTGTGCACCCTAGGACCACAAAGATGTTTTACGATATGCAGTGATGATTTTGGTGGATAGGTATGAGATAAGACATCACCAACTTTGTCTCTCATTATTATACCTACCAAAATGTAAAATCCAAGCACTAGATACCTTCAGGTTTTCTTTAGCCACTTCCAGTGCTGACTTGGAAGTGGTATGATGTTTCTATAGACTTTTTTCTTGGGTATTCGAATACCCCTAAAAGTAAGAACACTATATGGTTCATGATTGATAGGATGGAAAAATCAATTCACTTTTTACCCATTCAAGATAAAACTAATTTTGATAACCTGAGATGTATCTACATGTAGGATAATATTAGATTTCATGGAGTTATATATGTTATATTCTCTAATAGGGATCCTCATTTCACTTCTTGCTTCTAGAGAGGCCTCTAGGAGGCCATGGTATCCCATGTAAATTTGAGCATGGAATATCATTTATAGAAGTATAGAAAGATAGAGTGACCTATACATATTATTGAGTAACTGCTACATGATTGTTTCTTGACTTTGGTGGAGCATGGTATGACCATTTGAGACTAGTTGATTTCTTATACAACAACAATTACTAGTATTCTATCAGGATGGTTCTTTTTAAGTCCTTTTATGGATGGACTTATAGATCTCTATTATTTTGGTTAGATATTGGTGAAAGTTACTTAGTTGGACTGAGTTTGGTCCAAGAGATGACGATGAGGGATAAATTCTTTCATCAGAGAATGTTAACGACACAGAGATGGTATAAATATTATACCGATCTTCATCGATAACCATTGGAGTTTTTAGTGGGTGGCTAGGTTTTTTTTGAGAGTTTATCCTTAGTTGGGTTATTAACATCTAGGAAAATAGGGAAATATTTCACCAATATATGAATGTACCTCCAATATTGTTGAGTGAGTGGGGAAATTTTCCTACTATTTGGAACATCCACCAAAGTTGAATTCAATCCACAATGTGTTTCAGGTATCACAACTTCATAAGTATCATTCTGAACTATCTCACATACTGAGTTGAGAAGATATTTATGTTGAGACTGATTTATCTACGACCGAGAATCCATTCAGGATTTTTGATTCTGAGACAAAGGTTCTTAATAGGAATATGATACCTTTGGTCCATATGTTGTGACATCATGGTTTTTATTCTCATGAGATTTTGGATCATGAGGAATTAATGAGAGAGAATTTTCCTCATCTATTTAACATGGAATCTTCTTGATAGGATTTTTGGAGACATAAAGTATTTATGGTGGGGATATTGTAACATCTCGTTACCTTTTGTCAGGTATTTATTGAATCTTAATTCATTTACCCATTCTGTTTGGGTAAGTTTTAGTCCTTTGGAGGATGTAGATATTTTTCTTGGGAAAATTACCTACTGCTTAGAGATGTATGTTTGTTTGAAGTTAATGGAGTCTGGGTATAAATGTATCAATATGAGCTACATCGTGGTGCATAAGTTGCAACATAGAGAGTCCAAGATGTACCGTGGACCAATAGGTTATGATATAGGGTAGATTATGGATGGTTTTCATGTTCATTTCAAATTTTATCATAGTTACACCATGGAGTAAGGGCTAAGTTGTATCCCCTTCTGGCATATTTCCACTGCGGCGTGGAGGTTTAGTTGTAGTGTGGTGAATCGAGTGAGCCATTTATAGTGCCACTACCTATTTGGGGACTAGTTACAGATATGGGTGTGTAATTTAGCATGTTTTAGGAGTTCAATAACTGGGAGGTGATGCGGCGTGGTCTAGGGTGGCTATGACGTGGGCTGGATGTTTGTGTCCTTTCCGTGTCGTGGCCATGGGGGTTATGGTGTGGTTTGTGTTTTTATAGACTTAATGTCCCAATAATCATTCTATATTTCTTTTCCTCCATCTTGACTCTCATTTTAACTTTTGGCTCTTGAATTCTCCCTAGAGTCATTTCAACAGCTTGGAACTCTATTATTCTTAGATCTAATCTCTGGTGGAAGCATTTGATTCCTCTCTGGTAAGTGATCTCTCCTCATTTTGGATTTCCCTCTCATCTTATCTTTTTTGAGAGTGATTAATCCTCATGTTTATGATGGATTGAATATTTGTTTTGATGGTTGGTGTTTATCGGTATTTCCTCTTGATCATCCGGGCCTTCAACTCTCCATTGGCATTCCCATTTTGGGTGTTTGATTGTTAGATCACAAATTAAAGATAGGTGGTCCTATAATGTTTCTTCCACACAATTGAAAACTTATTTTTTTGATTTATTGAAAGTTAATTTAAAAATGATTTTATATTCTTTGAATTAAAGTGAATTTTATGTATGATTTCAAAGGAATGTGTTTTGAAATAAAACCCTATTTTGGATGGTTTGAAGATATGGAATGATTTGAAAAAAAAGATGTCTTGTGATGGAAATAATTTGGTAAAATGATTTTCCTTGATTTTAGAATAATGTATTTAAATGAAATATGATTTTAAAAGGGCACTAATTTGATGAAAACCTATGATTTTTTTTTGAAATGAGAATTGCATGTTAAAAAACTGAAAGTGGGCAATTGTATTTTTGAACTGATTTGAAATGATTGATTTTCACATGATTGATTGATTGAATAAATCACATGTGAGCCTGGGATGTTAGTGGTAACTAAGAAAAACACACTAGGATTTGACCCCTATCAATATATTGATGATGAAAAAACTAACTTAAACATACTATGACCTGATTTTCCCCAATGGGGAGCAGAGTCCTGACAACATGAGTCATGAGGCGTGTTCACACATTGATCCTAGATCACCAATTGAGTAGTACAGGGATCCTATTACTAGAAAACTATTGTATCACAGGGATTGATACATAATGATATAATATACTTGATCTGATGATTACATGTCATTTATTTATGAAACTATTCTATTCATGCCAATTTATTTATATAAATGTTTTATATAAAATGACCATTTAATTATATTTTGATATGTTTTCTATATATTTTGATTATGAAATCATTTTTTTTTGAAAATATGTGAATGTCCTACCATGCCTTGTGTTTATATAAATTGAAATAATTTTTGGTTTAATTATTATATAATTTATTATGGAACACTTGGTGAGACCCTATTGGTATTTATAGATCATACCCAACCTTTTCCTTTAGTTGTTTTTATTTTTTCTTATACCAATCCTGAGAAAAGGGAAAACACCACTTAGAGCTGGTAGATGTTCTTGATCTTTGGGACTGAGAGTGATAAAGGTGACTAGTGGAGATAAAATCCACTTATTGTAGGGGTTTTATCTTTGAGATTTATCTTGAAAGATGTGGTGTATTTTTATGATGCATCATTTGGGTAACACATTACCTATTTGTTTCTAGTACTTTATCCCTTTGTAGTGTTGATAATACTGACTTATATCCTTTCTCTTCTTCTATTTTATGGAATAAATAATTCCCTCTTGATTCTTGTATGATTCTAGGTGCTAGTTTCCAACCCATGGGGATTAGGAATTCCCTTTGGGCTATGTCAGTTTCGGCTCGAGTATCAGGGTACTAGGGTATCTGGGTAGGTTTGTGACAAAGTGGCATCAGTGGTGAAGATTGTGTATATTTCCTTGATATTAGTATGCAGTGGATCTTCCTAGTAGATTGGAGGTAGGATTTGATGAGACTAAGAAGGTAGTTGCAAGTGAGTGCCGAGAAATCTCTAATCGTAACGAGCCTTAATTCACCATGGTTATTTGGTAAAAGTGTCTTAAGGAATGTTTTGTTTTAATTATAGTATTCTCCATGATTTTAGTCTGAGTATGCTGAAAACACAATCTTGAATTCTGTTTTATGGAATTGATATTCCTATGACTCTTGTTTAAGTTGATGATCTGTGTATCCTTTCTGATGCTTTAAGTGTTATATGTTGATGTTGTGTAGCATTATGCCACCAAAAAGATGTTTGAATAGTCCATAGGAGGAAGCTGCTGGTGAACCACAATATAAAAACCATCTAGTTGACCTGGACTTTTTGAAATAGTGGTGCATTATATCCAAGATTTGGGACAGGAACTGACACATGTTTCCATTTAGGCTCCAGTTGTAGAACCTCAAAGGGATGAATCTAGAGATTGTTCTCAATAGTTTCTTCACCAGAATCCACCAGCATTTCAAGGCTCAAATTATCCTCAAGAGGATAAGTATTGGATAGAAAAGATCGAGCTAATTTTTTAGATTTTTTAAATTCATGATTTGATAAACATAAAGCTTGTTAACTTTAAGATTTAGGGGCCTAGTAGAAGATTATGTGACTTGTTGGTGATGGTGAAGAAGCATTAGAGTCCAGAGTGTAAAGACTTTGAGGTGGTTTTCACTTATAATTTCTATCTATATTCGATGATCTTGGAAATATCCATGGAGTTTCTCAACCTCCAGAATGATGATAGGACTATGACTTAGTATGTGAACCATTTTTCTATGCTTCTCTAGTTTGTTCTTAAGGTGTTAAAAAATGAGAAGTTGGAGGTATAAAGTTTTGAGATGGGTTTTTGTTCTGATATTCGATCATAGTTTTCTTGCTTAATCTCACTTCTTACATTTATGTGTTGTATATAACATTTATGGTTGATCTTGACTTAGTTGGAAATTCAGGATTGAAAAGAGCTATTTTTTATCCCAGTGGTAGTTTTGTGAGTTCCTTTAAAGAAAAGAGAAAGCGTGATGAGTCTCATGGTGGTTCTAGAAATAAGGAATCATCTATACCTCCTATAGTACCCAAAAAAGGAACTTTTACTTATTTTTAGTGTGACAAGGTTAGACATTTGAGATGGGTTTTTATTGAGGCACCCAAGATATATTGTTCATGCAGTCTCTCAGAACACTTTTAAAAGTTATGTCATTTATTTTATTTTTCTTTTCACAGTGTCACGAGATCATTTTCACCAGAAGGTATTGTGATGCAATCAATAGCTTTAAATACTAAGGGGTTCTAGCCACATGCATCTAGAATAAAGCTTCTTCACATAGTGGAAGAGTCTCCAGATGAAGTTGATGTGGGTCTAATTACTATGAGAGGTACCATCACCATAGATTCATCTTTAGTGACTACTTTATTTGATACTGGTGCATCTCAATCATTTATATCGAACCATTTTGTGAATTTATTGAATTTTTTTATGGATCTTTTTTCTTATGTGATGGATATTACTATGCCCCTCAGAACAAAGTGAGAGTAGAGATTAAGCTTACCTGAATTTTTATGGTTCTTGACATGAAATATCTTGAAGTCATTTTTAAGATGGATTGGCTAATTGCTCATAAGGCCTAGTTTGACTATTAACTTCGATGAGTTTTCTTTAATATACTCGATTTAGTGTTCCATGTATTTCAGGAAGAATTGGACCTGATATCTAGTAGATACAAACCTTATTTTCTAGAGTTGGGTAGGGTAATATCATTGTTTTTGTTTTGACTTAGAGAGATAATATTTGAGTGAATATATCCCTCCTATTTTCATCAAGTTTCCTTATGTTTTTCCTTATGATTTATATGGATTTCCACCGATAAGATAGGTGTAGTTTTCTATTAATTTGGTACCTGGTACTCAACCAATGTCTATTCCTTCTTATCGTATGGCTCTAGTAGAGTTAAAAGAGTTGAAATATTAGTTGGGTTATTTTATAGAGAAAGGTTTTATACAACTGAGTGTGTCACCCTGTGTATTTTATGTTCTCTTTTCAAATAAATCTAATGAGACTCATTTTATATGTGTTGATTATCAGAAACTCAATCAAGTTATAGTGAAGAGAAAGTATCTATTTTCATATATCGATGATTTTTTTGATCAGTTTAAGGGGGTAAAGTGGTTTTCAAAGATTGATCTTTTATTTGGTTATCACCAGTTGAGAATAGAATAATCTAACATTCAGAAGATAGAATTTAAGAGTAGGTATGACCATTATGAGTATATTGTTATCCCATTTGGTGTAACCAATGCTCCTACAGTTTTTATGGATTTAATGAATGGTATATTTCCTAAGTAACTTGACTCATTCATAGTAGTATTTTTGGATGACATTCTAGTTTACTCACAGACCTGAGGAAGACCATGTGGGTCATTTGAGAGTAGTTCTGGAAACCTTGAAAAATCATTGACTTTATAACAAATTATTGAAATGTTATTTTTGGATTTGAGAAGTGAAGTTCTTGGGAAATGTGGTCTTAGAACATAGTATTTTAGTTGAACATGAGAAGGTGAAAGATGTTATGACATGGGAGAAACCATGTAACGACTTAAAGATACGAGGATTTTTGGGTTTGTTGGTATATTACCATATATTCATCAAATATTTCTCAAGGTTGGCTTCTCCAATGAACTCTATCATTTAGAAAGGATTAAATATTGTTTAGGATGAAAAATGTTAGAGTTATTTTTTTGAGATTAAACATCTTTGAAATCTACACTGGTATTGACTCTTTGAGAGGTTAAGTAGGGCTATGTGGTATTCTATAACACATCAGGTTTAGGTTTGGGTTGTGTCCTTATGAAGTGTGATCATTTGGTATTGTGTGGATCCAGACAATTTAGGACACATGAGAAGAATTATCAAACCCATGACCTCAAACTTGTAGCTCTGATGGATGACCTTAAGAGTTTGAAGCATTAAGTTTTCATAAAAAGGTTTATCATTCATTCCAACCACAAAATATTAAGTTATATATTCTCTCATAAATATTTAAATCTCAAAAAAAAACACTGGTTGGAGTACTTACAGACTATTTATTTTGACATTACCTTTACCCTTGCTAAGGGGAATTTTATTTCTAATGGATTGAGTAGGAAAAATCTGACCTAGGCCATGAAATAATCATTATAAGAGTGGGACCCCATGGATATCTTTGCTCAGTTTTATTTGGAAGTCTAAGAGAATGAGTATGCGGTGGTTTTGATGAGTGTGTAGTTGACCCACTCTCTTCTTGAGATGATTCTTTGGGAGCAACAACTTGATGATGAATTTTGTGTCATTAAGGACTCTCTTTATGGTGGGTATACCATTGGTGAATGTTTGTTCTATCTAGAGGGAATCCTATGTTTTTGGAACTAAAATTTTGTGCCTTTTCCTATGATAAATGCCATGATATGGAACTTCAATAGTTCCTAGTGGGTTGTTCACCCTAAGACCAAAAAGATGTTTTACAATATGTGGCGATGATTTTGGAAGCCGGGTATGAGATAAGGCATCACCAACTTGGTATCTCATTGTTATACCTACTAATATTTCAAAGTCTAGAACCAAAGACCTTTGGGTTTACTTTATCCACTTCCAGTACTGACTTGGAAGTGGGATGAGGTTTCTATAGAATTTGTGGTTGGGTTGCCTTATACCTCATGAGAGAAGAATACTATATAGGTTTTGATCGATAGGATGAAAAAAATAATCTCACTTTATAACCATTCAAGATACAAACAAAGTTGAGGATTTAGGACATCTCTATGTGAAAGAGATTTCCATATTTCATGGAGTTCCATCTTCTACAGTATCTGATAAGTATCTTTGTTTCACTCCTCGATTCTAGAGATTCCTCCAGGAGGCCATGGGATCATATATACATTTGATCATGACATGTCATCTATAAATGGATGAATTGATAGATTAATATATATATATTCTTGAGGACATGTTATGTTCTTACGTTCTTGACTTTGGTGGAGCATGGGATGGCCATTTGAGACTGGTTGAGTTCGCCAACAAAATTAGCAACCAGTCCCCTATTAGGATGGATCCTTTTGAGGACTTTTTTGGGAATCCTTATAGATATCTATTATATTGGTCAGATATTGGTTAAATATACTTAGTTGGGATGAGTTTGGTCCAAGTGATGACGACAAGGATTCAATTAATTTGTTAGAGAATGTTGATAACACAGATCCAGTATAAATATTTTACTGATCATCATTGATAACCACTAGAGTTTTTAGTGGGATATTGAGTGTTTTTGAGAGTTTCACCTTGGTTGGGTCACTGACATCTAGGAAAATAGGGAAATATTTCACTGAGGTTTGTGGGTCCCTTCAAGATTGTTGACCGAGTGGGGAAAGTGGCCTACTATTTGGAACTTCCACCATAGTTGAATTAAATCTACAACGTGTTTCATGTATCAAAACTTTAAAGGTATAATTATGACCCATATCACATGTTGAGTTAGGAAGATCTTGATATTGAGCCTGATTTATTTGTGATTGAGCATCCAGTCAAGATTGTTGATTATGAGACAAAGGTTCTTTGTAAGAAGATGATACCTTTGGACCATGTTCTATGGAAGCATGGTTCTAATTCACATGATATGTGGAAGCATTTGGAATTGATTATAGATATTAGAGGCCTAATATCTTTGACTATTATTGGGGATAGAAATTGTTTATGGTGTGGATATTATAACATCCCATTACCTATTGTCATGTATTTCTGGACTCTTACTTCGTTTTCACTTTTTATTTGGGTGAATTTTAGTCCTTTTGAGGTAGGAGATATTTTACGTGGGAAAATGAAATAATGACTAGGGATTTATGTTTTTTTGGACTTAATAGTGTCCAGGTATAAATATATTAGTTGGATCTATGCCGTGGTGTATGGGATGCGGTGTGAAGAGTCTAAGCTACGCTGTAGACCATCAGGATGTGGAGTAGGGGAGCTTATGGATATTTTTCATGGATACTTCCAATTTTGGTATAGCTATGTCATGGAGGAAGGGATTATTCATATCCCCTTATAGTATTTTTCCCCTATGGTATTGAGGCTCAAGCGAGCCAACTATAGTGACACTGCTTATTTGGGGAATTACTACGACATGGTGATTGTGTTGTGTTGTAGACTTAACTTGGGTTAAGTGGATCTAGGTGAGGTATATAACATTTTTTCAAGAGTTCAATTGACCTGGAGGTGTTGTGACATGGTCTATGGTGGTTGTGTTGTGGTCTATCTATTTTTTAGCCTTTTGTGTCATGGCCATGGGGTTTGTGGTGTGGTCTATGTTTTTATAGACTTAAATTTCCCAAGTCCCATTCTATATTTATTTCTCTCCATCTTAACTCTCATTCAAACTTTTGGATCTTGAAGGCTCTATAAAGACATTTCAACTCCTCCAAACTCTATTCTTCTCGGATCAAAGCTCTGGTGGAAGCATTTGATTCATCTCTAGTAAGTGATCTATCCTCATTTATGATTTCCCTCTTTTCTTATATTATTCCCTTTGAGAGTGATGAATCATCATGTTGATGGATTGAAGCCATGTTTCTATGGTTGGTGTTTATAGGGATTTCCTCTTAATCTTACATGCCTTCAACTCTATGTTGGTATTCCCATTTTGGGTGTTTTATTATGAGACCACCAATTAAAGGTAGGTGGTTACATAATGTTTCTTCCACACAATTGAAACATTATTTTATTTATTTATTCAAAGTTAATTTAAAGATGATTTTATATACTATAAATTAAACTGGATTTGATGTATGATTTAAAAGGCATGTGTTTTGAAATAAAACCCCGTTTTGGGTGGTTTGGTGGTATGGAATGATTTTTGAAAAATATATCTTGTGATGGAAATCGTTTGGTAAAATGATTTTCATTGATTTTAGAAAAATGGATTTAAATGAAACATGATTTGAAAAGGGAATGAATTTGATGAAAACCTATGATTTGGTTTTGAAATGAGAATGGTGTGCTGAAAAATTGAAAGTGGGTAATTATATTTTTGAACTGATCTGAACCGATTAATTTTCTCATGATTTATTGATTGAAGCACATGTGAGACTGGGTAATTAGAGGTAACTAGGATAAGAACACTAGGATCTGACCCCCTATCGTTGAATTAATGATGAAAACACTGACTTAAACATACTGTGACATGATTTTTTCCCCTATAGGGAGTTGAGTCCCGAATAAATGATTCATGGGACATGTGTACACATTAAAATGAGATCAGTGATTGAGTAGTGTGAGAATCCTATTACCATAAAACCAACGTACCACAAGACTTTGTACATGGTGCTATGATACAATTGATTTGATGATTACATGTCATTTATTTATGAAATAATTCTATTCATGCCAACTAAATTATATAAATGTTTCATATAAAATGTTTATTTAAGCCTATTTTGATATGTATTACATCTATTTTGATTATGAAATCAAGATTTATTGAAAATATTTGAATTAAATTCCATACATTTTTTTATATAAATTGAAATAATTTTTGGTTTATTTGTTATATAATTGATTATGGAACACTTGGTGAGACCCTACTAGGATTTATAGCTCACATTCCATTTTTTCCTTCAAGCGTTTGTAGATTTTCTTATTCTAGGTCTGAGCAAAGGGAGAATGCCAATTGGAGGTGGTGTATGTTCTTGATATTTAAGATTTAAAGTGATGGATGTGACTGGTGGAGATGTGATCCACTTGTTTCAGTGGTTTTATTTTTGACCTTTATCTTGGAAGACATGGTGTCTTTTGATGAAGAATCGTTTGGGTATTGATTTAACTATTTTTTGCTGCTTTCTCCCTTCAGAGTGTTGATCATACTAACTTTTATCCTTTATCTTCCACTTTTTTATGGTACAAATCATTCCCTCATGATTATTATACGATTCTGGGTGCTAGTCTTCAACCCATGGGGATTAGGAATTCCCTTCAGAATATGTCAGTGTCAGCTCAGGTATCAGGGTATCCAGGTAGGTTCATGACAAAGTGGTATCATAGGTGTTGGTTATGCATATTTCCTTGGTTTTAGTATACAATGGATTTTATTTTTAGATAAGATGTAGGATTTGATGAGACTTAAAAGGTATTTGTGAGTGATTTCTTGACCATCTCTCATCGTAACAAGCCTTAAGTGTAGTGACCTTATGGTAGAAATTCCAGAGATGGTGTCATGCTACTATTACATTGGCATAAGATACAAGTAAATTGCATCCCAAAGGACCGAACAATTTAGTAGTCTAGGTAAACTAGATACATACATGAGTCTTGTATTATAAATGAATACACAAATTACTACATAATTTTTTTCGAGGATAATAACTTTAGTCTATCTAGAGTATCCTTGCATATCTTTCTTAGTACACTTTAGAGAATCTTGGGGAAAGGAAACAAAATAAGGGTGAGCTAAAATTCTTAGTAAGGGTGAGTACATCAGAATTAATAATGGATCAATGAGAATAGTCAATATGGTAAGGTAATAACTGAACACACATGTCATATAATTAATAAACTGAGGAAGGATTCCATAAAAAATGTGGCAAGGTAAATAAATAAAAAACATACCATTTAAATAACCAGATAAGGAAAAATCAATATGAAAAGGTAAGAAACTGAAAACACATGTCATTTAGTCAATAAACTGATAATGAAATGCATCCATATAATTTTTCATTGTGAAAATATCATGGATAATAAATAGTGAATAAAAATTATGGTAATGCTTAATTATTGGATGTCATGTCTCACACACATAAAAACCACTATTATCAAGACCTATCCTCCAGATAATTTAAATTTAAAGGTAGAAACCTATTTAATTTTCACAACTAATTCGTCTCATGAGAACCTATTGATGCATTGATGGTCTATATAAAGTATGGGCCCCACCTTTCACTACATGTCCAAAGTAATCCTCATATTGAGTAATTGATTTAATGAATAAAAAATATGCCTTATCAAATATCTATATTGAATAAAGAATAATGATTTATCAATATTTCCCCAGATAATCAAATAACTATAAAATTAAACACCATATTTAAAAATGATATACAATTTAGAAAATAAACACATCCATGATAAATGATATGAATTATTAGGGGGAATTTAATGTCAAATGATTATAGAAAATTGAATATTTAAATGGGACTAATCAAAGGGATTAAGGAAGTTAATGTTAATACTATCCTTGAAAAAATAAATCATAAACCATCTAGAGGAAGATAAGGATGGTATCAATACAAAATATCCCAAGTGGAGTAAAATAACAGATTTTTTTTATTGATGAAATAGAAGAATAACTTTAAAATAATTCTTGGTGAAAATATCATTTTGTTTTGAAAAAAAATTTCAAAAAAAATTTCTTTGAAAATCACTTTTAAAAACAATTTTTTTTAAAATGAATCTTCAAAGGAATGATAGTGAGTAAATATGTACATGTCATACAAGGTAAGAAAGAACATTCCTTTTGTATGAAAAAAAGGTTAGAAAAGTTCCTTGATCGGAAAATGACAAGAAGATTACTTTGAAAACATTTTTAAAAGATAAAAAGGTAAAAATTTCTTTAATAAATCATTTTATGAAGGTTAAAAAAACATTTTTTAAAACATTTTTAGAAAACTAGATTTTTAGAAGAAAATAGGTTATCCGACCAAAGAGAGAAATGAAGTCGAGTTTTCTTAAAAACATTTTGAGTATAAAAGAGTAAAAAAATGGTACTATTGCTTGAAAAAGGTCATGAATAACCAGAGTATAATAAAATTAAATGATTTATAAAAAAAATGATCTGATAATTTCCTCTAATGAAAATTCAAGTGCAAAAAATCCCGAACAAAATCAGATTGTGAAGTAAGCCTTTGAAAAGACTATAATTTTGATGTGAGAATAAATAAATAAATAGATTATGTGTGTAAAATGTAAATCCACATAAATAAAGTGTAAATACAACAATATATAGTAAAAATTGACTACACACATAATCTTATAATATTAACGGCAATGAGGAAGTAATATAATCCAAAGAAAAGAAATTGGGTTACAAAATCCTTTTCCACTTGGTAACGCTTAATTCAAATACACTTTGATGAAATAATTCTATTTGAATCCCAAAATATATTTAGTAATGAAAAAATAATGATATTACATGTAAAAGGGGCAGTATTTACACCATATATAAGAAATTAGGTGCACAATAATAAAATATGTCTCAAAGAAGGAAATTGAGATGAAGTCCCTTACTACTTGGTAACTTTAGAATTATAATCCCTATAAAATAAATAATTTAAAATGATACTCTAAATAACATGAATATGAATGTATTAATTATATAAAATACAATAGGTTTAGTATATACACCATACAAGATAAATAAGTGGTGAAAATGGTGTGTGTCTCACAGAAAGAAAAGTGAGACAAAAATCACTTACATTGCATTTACTTTTGGGTGAACATATTTTAAATTCCTTTATAATGGTTTTAAACATGTAAATAAATTATATAAGAACCATAATAATATTTATATTATCATGTACTATCTTATTATAATATCCTATTACCCATTTGTTAATAATATTTCATTATTTTTACTATTTTGGGTGTTAATTACCCAGTTTTTCGAGTACATTTTAACTTGTTATTTTTTGTTCCTTCTAATTAGATCATGATTTAATAATCTATATAATGTAAAACATGATATAAATATCATATATATCCATTATATATGTATTTATAAATATCCATAATATTTATAGATAATAAATGGAATGCATTGTTCAAGGAGACGGTAGGACGTACGTACGTATGAATGTTAATTTCATTTATTTTCGTATTTAAAAGAATGAAAAGTAAATAATATATATGTATATTATAATTTCAGTATAATATTCATGTCATATATGTCCCATAGTTTTATTAAAACCATCCTTTATACGTTCCATGTATAGTGTGAACGAATCACACCGTTTTGAGGAGGTGGTGGTCCACACGTCCACAAACGATGTTATCATATTTACACAAAATGGAAAGCATATAGGTACGTGTTATATCAAAATTAAATAAGTATAAATAAATTATAAATTTCATATATAACATATAAAAACTTTGTTTCTATCACAATTCTCAACCATTATAGGTGGTAAAGGAAAAACAAACAATCATCATTTCGCGAGACGACAATTCGCCGTACACGAACAGTAAGTTCTGTTGAAATAGTGGGTTCTCTAGACCAAAATATTCTGTGATTTTGATTACTATATCAGGTTTACAGTTATCTATACATGATTTCATCTTACCATTATAGTGTATACTTTTCTG
Source organism: Viscum album (assembly GCA_963277665.1). Classification (NCBI taxonomy): domain Eukaryota; kingdom Viridiplantae; phylum Streptophyta; class Magnoliopsida; order Santalales; family Viscaceae; genus Viscum; species Viscum album. Next base: position 1,256,240,541 of record OY728153.1, on the reverse strand, counting down.
TATCCACTATTGAAATGGTAATATCCAAAGATTAATTGTCGCATCAAAAGGTTATAGCAGATCCCAGGCTATAATGAGAACCTGTAGATACTATAACATAATCTTAAACTAAGGTTCCATGGTCTAGATGCATCTTACCAACTGGAGAAAGTATATGTTTGACTATCAGGTGTCGGGGGATCATAATCATTGAGACTTCTTCTCATGAACTTTGCACTTGGTGATCTCGAGTAGTGAGATCATGAGGATATACCCGCAAATAGAAACACCACATATTTTGGGTGTCATTGGTTGTTACTATATACGATCAAGTGTAATAGTCTCCTGAATTGAGATCATTGCTAGTGTATATCATTTGATCACATACTTTGATGCAAGATGAAAACCATGATGTTGAAATCGTGGTGAGTTAGTTTGTGTTGGGTGCGTCGTTGGTGACATGTCATTGGTTGAATGGTCAAGAAAGGATTTGTCGCTTCTAGATTATGGAAGTAATATATCTTAGGCCATGTTGATAAGGATGATAGTACCTTCATAAGACCACAAATATAGTAGACGAGGGTAAGTCCATCCAATTAGATCAACAAATAATAAAGCAAGAAAAAGGGCGATGACACGTGGGTGCATCCTGATTTATGAGATATAAATGACAAAGAGATTATATTACATAGTACGTGTTTGTAGGTTGCTTATCATTGTTGTGACAATACTTATCTATTTAGGGGACATGATGAGTTGCTAGATCCCGCTCTTGGTTTGTAAATACTATTCACTACTATCGAGATAAGGGTCTAGAGGGTCACACACAATAGTGTATTCAAGAATCTGCCCTATTCAGTTGAATATGAGTTTTAGACATGGTGGGACCCACCACTGGGTTTAGGAATTTTTCCAAGGTTAAATGATCACCAAGGAATAAATAAATTCAAATTATTAAAGTTAAGAATAATGGATATTGAATTTATTTATTAAATGTATTTACAAGTTTTAAGTAAATACATGAAATATATTATTTGAATGAATATTAAAATATTCAAGGTTCAATTAATATTTGTGGGAATGATGAGTCAAGTTAATGACTCATTTATTATCATGTGATATATTTAATATATATTACAAGAAAATGATAATAATATTTACGACTCAGATAAGTAGTCATAACATGTCGTTTGTAGTGCGTTAAGTATTTGGGGGCCAGAGAGGCAATACCAGGTATTTTATTAACACACTATAAATAGAGGAGGAGGGGAATTCACCAAAGACTATTCATGGTATTTCTCTCTCCTCTCCTCTCTCCCATGTTCTAGAGGGAGAAACTCTAGATCTAAGGAGCTCAGATCGAGCACTCTCTCAGGCATCGCAAGCAAAGCGATGCAGTGATCATCAGAGCATCGAATGCATCATTAGATCTCCACACTAGCACCTAGAATTCGATGATCGGTGCTCCCGTCTTGAAGCACATGTGTATTATTTAGAGGAATTCAGCTTCAGATTTTTCGACCAACGATCACCAACGATGAGCAGACGTCATGCGCGGCTTCAGATCTAAACAAGGTATTTTATCGATTTATTTTTGTGCTTAAAACTCTTCATGTGTGATATTAGTCTTGAATCGGGAAGCTATTCCTCAACATCGACAAGATTACTTTGACTGTCAATGAATTTTTTTAAAATCACACCTTTTGGGGCTTCCACTGCGTGTCTGGTTCCTTCAAGTGGTATCAGAGCGATGTACATTGATTTTAAGCCAAAAAAGAATTGATTTTGCATGAAATATCGTAGAGGGCGTCATTACAGTCCCAATGTCATAGACCGTGTTTCAATCCGATATCAGATAACCATTTCTTGGTCATCTGAATATTTAAGAGTGGATTTGAACCAGTATACATATGAGTTTTTAAATCAATGAACCTCTGTTGATTATCCGAATCCTTTTTAAATTTGAAATAGTTTTTTTTCATGTAAGGTTTAATAATAATAATTATTATAATAATTTATTATAATAATATTTTAATCTTATAATAATAATATTATTATTTTCCAAAGCCTAAATAGGCTTTAATTTTTTTTAAAGGGGTGGGGGTGGTGCTTTCTTTTTGTCAAAAGGCTAAACACAAAAAAAAAGAGTGAGGTTGGCGTATGCTGCAAGCCAAAGAAAGAGAAAAAATTATAATGGGACTTGGTGGGGCAGTGCATTACGGGAGATAGCAAACCAGGCAGGTGCAGCGCACTGACCAACCTCTAATTACCAGCCACCCTTCCCGTTGCACTACCCCGCTACCGGCTAGACCGACTGCCTCTGCCACCTCCCTCCTGCTCGTGCCACCCGAGTGGGCCTCCATCCCCTCCTCCTGTACTTGCAGCACCGCCCCAACCAGAACGCCTTCCGCCCGGCTCCTCCTGATCCCGACCTACGTGCGACACTGCCCCAACCAGAACGCCTTCCGCCCGGCTCCTCCTGATCCCCCCCAACGCGCCTCCTTGCTCGAGCACGACCGAACCCATATCTAGCTGGCCCAGGCCTCTTCCGGCAAGTTTTTCCTTCTCGGGTGTCTACTGGTCCATCTCGACCCACGACAGGTCGTTTACGTCATCCTCATTTTCTCATGGACCACCCCCTCACGACGGCTTGTGCCACCTCAACCTCGTCACATGAAACCTACAGAAGTCCTAGATCCAACCGAGCCACGGATCACCATCCGCTGTGGAGACCACCAAACACCACTACCTCTAGCGGAGAGGTAATCTGGGGATTCTCTTGGGTCCGTGCCGAATTGGACCCGGGCGAGTCTACCCGGTCCGAAATGGGATTGGGTGGACTTACTAGGCTTAGATCACCCCTGAACATATATGAGCCTGCGTGGGTTTGGCCCGACCCGTACAGGCACTACCTGGGTTTTCGGAGCCCGGGTAATTTTAATTTAATAAAAAATTAATTAAAATGATTAATTTAATTTCGGTTGAAAATTAGATTAATTAAATATTATTTTTTTGTTATAAAATTTTATTCAGGAATAATTAATTTAATTTGGTGTTTAATTAAATTAATTAATTAATTAATTGGGACCGAACGATGAATATATATTAAATTAAAAATTAGTGTGAAAATTTTAATTCAATTAAATGCCCTCAAATTTTTTTAATGCAAGTTTAATTTTATATCTGCATTTATTAAAATACGCGAGTTAATGTGTATTTGACTAATCATGAGTCTGAGACCATCTAATGTATGTTTGGTGCATTTTTAATTTTATTTAATTTATTTAATTATTGCAATGGTTATTTGTAATAATTATTTTAATTAAAAGGTGATCTACATGTCGTCTCAGAGTCATTATATATATAAGGGCCTACGTGTCCACTTTAGAGTTGTATATTTACTCCCCAGTTCCCCTTGTTTGCGTGCGAGTACTTTTGTATAATGATGAGATGACAAGTGACATAGTTCATGCCGAGTGATGGCGATGCACCAGATAGGAGTTAAATGCATTGGATGGTCAGACTCTATAATCCGAGTTGCAAGTGGCATGACTCAAGGTATTACCCCTAGGGTTTTGGTTGGTCTGTTATTTACTCAACGGATCAACCATTAGCATTGGATCATGATCAGGTCTTCATTTTATTTTTGCATGGTTTATTTTTTTATATGTGTAGTTAACACACAAACATATATAGTAATAATAAACAAGCATCCAAGATAAAATGAACATGTGAAGCAATGAAGTTTTCTATTTCTTGCATGGTCATTTGTGAGTGCGATCGCATAGTACGTGCTTATAAAAATAGAAAATGACTTCTTTCGTCACATTAAAAACAATAAAACCCTCAAAGAAATATTAAATCTAAACAACCTTTCGTCATTCAAATTTGGACAAAACCAGGTGTTTGGAGTGCTGGTCATGCCATAGCTGAGGGCGCCTCTTACTACTAGAGATTCCTTATAAGAGTGATGAGTCTAATTAACTGAAGTGATAGTAAGGATTATCTATAGCTATCTTGTTATCATTTTAGAGGCTAGCATTGAGTAAATCAAGTAACAACTTAAGAAGCTGAGACTTCACTCAACAGATCAAGGAACCGTGAGTTCATGCTATTGGCCAGCCAAAAGCCTACCTTGCATCCACCAAGTAGTGGCATAACCAAATATTGTAGACTATGAGGGGTGGTTCATGGATCCTTGCCACTAGAATACTCAAGCGATAGAGTATTCTGATTATAGCATAGAGGGTTCCTAGAATTTGTTAAAATAGTGAGAGACATTTAATGATTTAATTAATTAATCAAAATTTCTAAACTAGTAATCCAGATAAAAAGGTAATAATCTGCTAAAATTTATTTTTGTAGAAAAATGGAAAGTTATACCACATGTTTCAAACTACGATAAATAATGGGCAAAGTAAATGTCCTCACTGTCATGAGTATTCAAAGATAGTACGAGCACTAGTGCATTGTACTATGATATTGGAGATTCAAGATGCCGGTGTCCCCAACACCTTTTAAATTACCTCGGGAAGTGAGGGTGAAATTGCTTATAGGAGAACAATGGACAAAGCATATGATGGTTATGTCATTATGATTTCATCTACATCCGGTGTTAGTTGCGGTCTCTACATTAGGACATGGATGATATAACATGAAATCTAATATTCGAGAGGTTTGAAAGGAGAAAGAATAGGTGATGGTTATAATGGATCTGTGTAAATTGAAAGGCAAGTTATGATCTTTCAATATATCTTATTCAAATATCATTTTCACCCCTTTACTTTAATTTAATTTTAAGTTACAAAATTAACAAGTATTGAGTAAACGCTTCATTACCAATTTAGGTAACGATCACCAAGTAAATAAGAATATTAAAGAAAGTTTCATCTTTAATTTTTATGGAGAATAAATTGAAATACAAAGTGAAAATAATAAAAGTAAAGTAATGCCAATGTCACATTTTCAACATCCTTCAATGAATGAGCCATTAAAAAAGATTATTTTCATATTATAAAATAAAACAATGGAAGTTTAAAAACAATAAACTGAATTAAAGAAGCAAGTTAACTACTTCTTCTTTAAAAAATATTCATCAATTGTAATGTTTCGGTTTTACTACTTAGGATTTAAATACAATATTCTAGTGGAATATGTGTATTCTAATATGATAACCAAGTAAGTATAGAAACCTTACTAGAAGTAAGGTGTATTCTCCAAGTAGCCGAGAAAGGGTGATACCTAGGACAATGGTGATAAGTACACGACTTATTTATTGCCAAGTGAAAAAATTCATGTAGAACTATTATTGTGTATAACCAAAACATTAATCACATGTGTCCTTGAACACAAGGAGACATTATTCAAGGTTGAGGAAATCAATGTTGTCTTTGGTATTTAATACTCAAACAAATAGTTCAGTAATACTTGAATTATAGGTAGTACCCGTTGAATATAAAATGTAAGACTCATACCCAATTGTGGCATGATAATTATTTGTAAATCAATACTAAAATGGATGTCAATAATACACCAAGTTTGGTATTTAGGATTGGTACAGCTGAATACCTTTGGTATAATCGACATCTTTAGTTTGGAAAAATAAAATTTTAGAAATAAAGGTATGCCAAAAGGCTTTTGGAATTAGTTCATGAAGTGAGCATAAAATATTCCAAGAGAAATCTAGCGGTAAAGTTCCTTCATAAGATTCCTTTAAGCTATTAAGGAATAATAAAGTGAAGTATGATATATGCATGGTTAGAAGATATAAGTTGCTTCAAGTCAGAATAACGAATAATATCTCGACCAAGCATTTGTCGATCATGTTAATGTAGCGTGGATTAACTCCTAAACGCACATTACCTTATCTACATCACAATATTGATGTTAATGAGGAGGATCGATGATGAAGTATTACATGTCAACATTGATCAACAAAATGTATCATGGAGTAATTCCTAAATGCACATTTTATACATCAGAGTCATGATGTATATAGTATCAATGTTACAACCTATAACAACTTCCATTATATTTCATGAAATGGTTTTCAAATAACAGTGATATTCCACAACGATATGCCAACTATAATGACAAATTGATATCATACGAGTCATAGTGTGATGTAAATATATTATTTCATAAGGATATGTGTTTGGATGCAAATATTTTGGACATAAAAAAACTAGCATCAGGAACAAACATAATGTGCATTTATAGTAATTATCCCAACAATTTCTTAGGATGTTACACAAATTACTAAGATAGAAAAGATGTAGTCAAGTGATAGACTATGGTTATATAAAAAAGTGCACTTCTTTATTAGATATAGTGGGAGAAATATTTATTTGATCTTAGTTAATGCTTCAGATGCACAAATAGTTGGCATAGGAACTAGTTCCACTAGCGCATGTGGAAAAAAGTATGTTCCAGAGACACATACTACTTAGGAAGGATAAAATCATGGGGATGGTTTTTGTATTCACCATGGCCAGCGATAAATAATTCATTGAAAATAATATTTCCTATAAGTGAGAAGTATATGGAAATTAGTTAAGATTGAAGAGATAAATTAAAATTCCAATAAATGGATTCCATGTATCAAAGAGTAATGGTGCCTATAATTTTGAATACTGCAGTGGGTATTCAAATGAATTTATACATGGATGGTACAAGTGCAGTACCGATAAGGCTCGATTGGTTATATAAAGTCAGCATTCTTAAATCCATTAGAATTTTACTTACCATAGCTGATTTCTATGTTCATTATATTAATCATTTGATTTCATGACCACCAACGTGGATGGTGTCTATATGACACAAGTATAAAGGGATGATCACGTCACATAATTCTAATAAAATTTGCAAGTTACTGAAATCCAGTTTAGGATTGAATTAAGCAACATGATCATAGAGTATTCATTGGGAATTAATGATTGCCATGTGTCTACCAGAGGTTAGTGGGAATTCCAACGTTTTACAAGGAAAGTACGATTGACAACATACGGAAAACAGATATTGGTATTACAATTAGTTAATATTAGGATGAAATATTTTCTCTAATGATTAACTTAAATTAGCAACCTAAGTTATAAAGAACAAGATTTACTAAGGTAGATCTAAAGGTTGATTGGACTTAGTCAATCATACATATAGTGACATGGTATTGAAAAATAAAAAATGGAACAATTCAAGAGAAGAATTTTTACCAATGTCACATGACATTATCTCTCCAGGTTCACATGTCCGACACATAGAAGGAGATAAAAATGATGATTTAATTCCATACATCGAAGCAATGGATCAATAACATATTCCATGATATGTACAAGAACTGATATTTCCAAGGTATATTTTAGAGTAGGAAAATATCAGTTATATCCAGGAGAACTGCGAGTGACGTAGTCAGAACTATTCATTTTTACTTTGACAAGTACAAAATGATATGTACTTGGTAAGCGAGGAAGAAAGGATACTAGTTTTTGGGGATACAAACTAGTCTTACATATATCAATGTGATCTAGTATCACAGTTAGGCTAAGGTGATGAGAAAGAAAAGATCATATAAGCCAGTGGTAGCCATACCTACAAAGAATGAGTATGTTGCAGCTTCTGAGGTAGTTAAGAGGAAGTTAAATGCAATGATTTGTTCTAGTTCTTCGAATCACACCTAGTAAGGAAAATATTATCATAATGTAAATTATGATATTTATACTAGCCAAGATTTCAAGTTATGACATTACAAAAAATGGATATACTCAGGGATACCATATCTTGAGAAGTTTTACTCAAGGAGATGAGGTCTCTATAGCATAATAACCACACGGTGGAACCATTGTGGACATAGTATCTAAATCCATTACTCAGTAAAAACATGATATTTATTATGTAAGTAGCTATCAAGTTCAGTTATCAAGTTCGCTCTAGTGAAAGTGGGAGCGTTGAAATAGTGGGTGCCCTAAACCCAACTATTCTGTGATTTTTATTACTATATCTTGTATACAGTTAGCTATACATGATTTCATATTACCATTATAGTGTAGAATTTTCTATGTACACTATTGAAATGGTAATGTACAAAGATTAATTGTCATATCAAAAAGTTATAGAAGATCCCCGACTATAATGAGAACCTGTAGATTCTATGACATTAATCTTAAACTAAGGTTCTATGGTCTAGATTCATCTTACCAATTGGACACAGTAGATGTTTGACTATCAGGTGCAGGGGGATTATAAGAATTGAGACTTATTCTCATGAATTTCACACTTGGTGATCTCGAGAAGTGAGATCATGAGGAAAGACCCGTGAATAAGAACACCACATGTTTTTGTTTCATTGTTTGTTCCTATCTATGATCATGTGTAATGGTCTCTTGACTTGAGATCATTGCCAGTTTATGTCATTTGATCACGTACTTTGATGTAAGATGAAAACCACGATGTTGAAATCATGGAGAGGTAGTTTGTGTTAGGTACGTCATTGGTGGCATGTCATTGGTTGAATGGTCAAGAAAGGATTTTTCACTTCCAGGTTATGGAAGTAATATATCTCAAGCCATGTTGATAAGGATGGTAGTACCTTCATAAGACCATGGTCATGGCAGTCGAGGGTAAGTCTGTCTAGCTAGATCAATAAATAATAAATCAAGAAAAAGGGTGATGACACATGAGTGTGAGATGCATTATGAGATATAAATGGAAAAATATTATATTACACATTACATGTTCATAGGTTGTTTGTCCCTATCGTGACAATCCTTATCTCTTTAGGGGGCATGATGGGTTGCTAGATCCTGCTCTTGGTCTATGAATACTATTTACTACTATCAAGATAAGAGCTTAGAGGGTCACACACAATAGCGTATTCAAGAATCTTCCCTATTTAGTTGAATTGGAGTTTTGGACATGGTGGGACCCACCACTAGGGTCCTGGATTTGTCCAAGGTTAAACGATCACCAAGGAATAAATAAATTCAAATTATTCAAGTTAATAATAATAGATATTTAATTTATTTATTAAATTTATTTACAAGTTTTAAGTAAATACATGAAGAATATTAGTTGAAAAAATATTAAAATATTTAAGGTTCAATTAATATTTGTGGGAACGAAGAGTTGAGTTAATGACTCATTTATTATCATGTAATATATTTAATATATATTACAGAAAAATGGTAATAAATTTTATGACTCGGATAAGTAGTCATAACATGTCATTTGTAGTGCGTTAAGTATTCAGAGGCTGGAGAGGAAATATCAAGTATTTTATTAACACACTATAAATAGAGGAGGAGGGTAATTCACCAAATACTATTCATGGTATTTCTATCACATCTCCTCTCTCCCATGTTATAGAGAAAGAAACTCTGGATCCAAGGAGCTCAGATCAAGCTATCTCTCAGGCATCACAAGAGAAGCAATGTGGTGATCATTAGAGAATATAAGGTGTCATAGGATCTCCGAACTAGCACCCAAAATTCAATGATTGGAACTCCCATAGATTTATTGAAGCGCGTGTGGATAATCTAGAGGAATTCAGCCTCATATTCTTTGAGCAGCGATCACCAATGACGAGCAGACATTGTGCATGACTTTGGATCTAAACCAAGTATTTTATGATTTTATTTTTGTGCTTAAAAATATTCACATGTGATCTTAGGATTGAACCAAGTAAATATTACCTGAAATATACAAGATTATGTTGATCGTTGGTGATTTTTTTTAAATCCCACCTTTTGGGGCTTCTGCTGCATGCCTAGTTCCTTCAAGTTCGTTACCCATTAGATGGAAGTGTGTGCAAGTGTAGATATAAACCTTAACTAAAACACATATTAGTATATTTAGGACAATTATTTTTTTATTTAATAATGGAATAAGAAGATTTTAGGGGGTGGATAATGAAAATAAAACAAAAGAGCTTGAGGAATAATGTTACCTCTTCTTTGGGTAACTCCTTTTGATATGCACCAAAGGGATTCCTTGGATGAATTTATGACCAAAGGGAGGATTATAGGACAAGGTGAGAGATTTTTAGGATCTATTTGGGTAGATCTTGGTTGAGCCAAAGTGTTTTTAGGGGTGTGAGGAGGTGGGATGTGTGAGTTTCTTTTTATATTGGAGGAGGAGTTGCATTCTTTTAAATTTTTGAAAAGGGAATTCCACCCATGTTTTTTCTATAAAATATGGATCCAATAATAGAAAAAATTAAATAAAAAGGAGTATATTTTCTAAATATGAACATCCATTGGAGTTTGGACACGTTTCTAGGTTTTTTTGTCACTTAAGTTTAAGGATTAGTCCCTTTTTAAGCCAATTTTTCTCTTAATTGATGTATTTAATTTTAATCACTTTAACTAATATTTTTGGTAAAAACTATGTTGATATAATTATAAATTATAAATTATTATGATTATAAATATTAAATCCATTTTTAAAAATTAAAATCACATAATTGGTAGAAATTAATTTAAATTTAATCCCACAGACGGGACGACAAAGTGGGTTTTTAAAGTAAAAATGTTTATAAGTTTGAGATGTTTTTATGTCCAAGTTCAAAGTGAAATTGATTAAAATGACCTAAATTGTATTAATTTATTTAAAATTAATCTAATTTAACTTTAAAACCAATTAAAAGTATAATTTAACCTTATAAATAAATTAGGTGAAAAAGAAGTTTTGAATTAAAATTCAATATTTTTCACTATTCATCAAAAAATGAAACCTCACAGACTTATACAAAAAATTTACCCTAAGATAATTTTGATGTTATCATTTAAAAAGCTAGGTTTATTTTGACATATAAAATTTATAAAAGTGACAAAAATTGGATTTAAAATAGGTTCTCCATTAAAAGGCAGTAAAATTGCCTTTAGAAACATATTGTTTTTTTTGCACAATACTGGGTTTGTTCTTATTTTATGTCTATAAAATCAATTGGATGAATATGAAGAATATTTTATTGAATATATAAAATATATATTTCATTAATATAATTAACTAATTGTAATTAATTTAATTTATTATCACAACATGACTTTGGAAGCATAAAAATATTTCCTTTATATTCAATCAGTTTATATTTTCATTTCTAATTAATTGGTAACCAATGAATTCATCGTATATTTTTATAGACCATATATTTTCATAATTTAGTTAATAATATTCATAAATAATAATTTAATGGCTAGGTTATATCTTATTATACTAAATAATAATGTTTTATTAATATATAGTTTTTCGGTAAAACTCAGTCTTGCATGTAATGCAAGCCATTGAAGAAGCTCATTGTTGCATGTGATGATTGATAACTCACTATCACATGCATTTCAAGCTATATAATATATTAAATTTATTTAAAATATTAATTATATTTTAAAGTATTTGGATATTATATTCCCTTATGCGCTTGGTGTTGCGTTTCATACGTGCTATCAAATACAATGTTCTTACTTTAGAATTTTGGGGCGTTACATTCTCCACACCTTAAATAAATTGCATCCTCATAATTTAAAATCAATCTTGGTAATATAGGGTTTTTTATTTGAAAATTAATTTTTTGAAATCCCACATCATGAGAAGGGTTTGTAAAACATCCTTTATAAAAGAGAGAATGGGAATTACAAAGGTCACATGGACTAACATATAACTAGGTCTCTAAGTAGGAGAAAATTTGTGGAAAGTAGAGATATATACATGGAGGAAAAGTGTAAATATTTATAGGCACTTATTGAGGCCATCATTCACAAAGAAGTGAATGATCAATGAAAATTTTAGGGCCCGAAATACATAAATCTATGACGATTAAAAGACCATCGGTTCAACAAAAAGTAAGGTATTGGGACAACATTTTTTGATCATTTTCCTAATTTTGAGTAATTATTTTACTACCCATGAATATAAGTAAATATAATTACTTGATATATTTCAATTTTATATGAACAATTCCATATTTTGGTTGTGCTTCAATCAAATTTTAATTCATCCCTTACTTAAAGAAATGGATATCCAAAAATTAACTTTGATGACCTAAGAACTAAAATACACATTAAATAGATCTTAAGTCCCATAAAAGAGTGATAAGTCTAACTATTTGTCTCTAAATATTCTATAAATACAATATGGTTAATATATTAATCTTCAAAAACTAAAAAGTAACACTACTAGTTCATTATTAATATTTATTCATCAAATTGTTTAACTAAAAACAATAACATATTAGCAAGGGCATTGTGTAGGTCAGTGGTAGGTGCAAAACCCTTATCGTCTTTCTATCATGGGTTAAAGTCCCACTTCTTTGCTAGACTTTATGGGGTTTCACCTAGCATAAAATTTCTCCTTTTCTAAAACCATATTAATATAATTTACAAAATAAATATTATGGATATCTTTGAAATAAGGTTCATAACTAAATATCCTTTTAACTAAGGTTTTCAATACAACCTATTTTTTATAATGTCTAATAATCTTATTCAATTATTACTGTGATTTCATTACTAATAATATGAACCCTAAATGTTATCAATACCTCTAAACTTATGTCTATAAAATGTTAAGGCATTATTCCTCAAATAAAATTTTCCACTAAAACTTATACTTTCCACAAGTTTATCCAAAATTTCCTTAATATTGGTAGACTCTCAATACATAAAACCTAAAAAGATTTTTAAGACTTAAGACTTATGATCAAACATATTATCATAATCCCATGATGGTATCCATAAATATTTTGTTAATGAAGACATATGTGCTTCTAAAATTTTAAACAATCCTTATATGTTACACGATTATTATAACCAAAATAATATTGGTAAAAATACTTCTACAATTTAATTCTAGAATCCTAGAAAAAACTTCAACCATTTTATTTCAACATGATTTGTTCCTTGGTCTATAGTTTAACCTAGGTAATTAATTTTCATTATCTATTCATATCCTTCATAATGGTTTGTAAAGAAAATGTGAATTATCCTAAGAATATCTCTTGGGAGTGTCAAACCAGGTGTGCAGTAATAGCTGTTGTCGTATACCAGGTTACACTCGAGTCAGACCCAATGCACCTTTTCAGATTTGTTACCCCTAGGTATATCTATGCCAGAACCACACCCACTTGTAGTATCCAAACATGGATATATTGCTTGGAATACCACATAATATCCATCTAACCAAAACTTTAGGATGTTATTCTATACTTATCCTCAAATTCTACCTTGGGGTTATGTTCTCTAATCTATGTTTTCCTAAATTTAGTTCCCAAGGTTACTACTAAACTTGCTCCGACACCAACTATAGTGAACCAACCCCAAAAATTCCAGAGCCGGTGTCATGCTACCATTACATTAGCATAAGATACAAGTAAATCGTATCTAAAAGGACCAAAAAATTTAGTAGTCTTGGTAAACTAGATACATACATGAGTCTTGTATTATAAATGAATACAAAAATTACAACATAATTTTTTTTGAGGATAATAAATTTAGTCCATCTAGAGTATCCTTGCATATATTTCTTAGTACACTTAAGGGAATACCAGGGAAAGAAAAAAAAATAAGGGTGATCTCAAATTCTTAGTAAGGGTAAGTACAATAGAAGCAATAATGAATCAATGATAATAATAATTATGGAAAGGTAATAAATGAACACACATTCCATATAATGAATAAACTAAGAAAGGATTGCACAAACAATATTTCAAGGTAAAAAACTGAAAACACAAGACATTTAAATAACTAGATAAGGAAAAATCAATATGGAAAGGTAAGAAACTAAAATCACATGCCATTTAGTCAATAAAATAAGAATAAAAGGCATCTATAGACTTTGATATAGTGAAAATATCATGGATAATAAACACTGAATCAAAATGAATGAAATTCTTAATTATTGGATGTCATGTATCAGGCACATCAAAACCTCTACTATCAAGATCTATCCTCTAGACAGTTTAAAACTACATTTAAAAAACTATTTAATTTTCATAACTAATTTGTCTCATGAGGACCTGTCAATGCATCGAGGGGCTATATAAAGTCTGGGCCCCACCCGTCACTACATTTCCAAAGCATTCCTCATATCACATAATTTATTTAATTAATAAATAACACGACTTATCAAATATATGTATTCAATAAAGAATACACATTTATTAATATTTACCTAGATAATAAAATAACTATCAAAGTAAACACCATATGTAAAAATGATATACTATTTAGGAAATAAACATATCTATGATAGATGATATGGATAATTAGGGGAAATTTGATGTCAAATGATCAAAGGAAATTGAATATTTCAAGGGGACTAATCAAAGGAATAAAGGAAGTGAATGCCAATACCATCCCTGTACAAATCAATCATAAACCATCCATAGTAAGATTAATTATAGTATTAATACAAAATATCCCAAGTGGTTTAAAATAAAGGGTTGTTGTCGTTGATTAAATATAAGAATAACTTTAAAGTAATTCTTGAGGAAAATATCAATTTGTTTTGAAAAAGCTATTGAAAAACATTTTATTTGAAAATAACTTTTAAAACAAAATTTTCTTTAAAAATAAACCTTTTAAACTTTCAAAGGAAGTTTTGAATGAATGATAGTGGGTAAATCTATACATTCCATACAAGGTAAAAAATAACATTCCTTTTTCATGGTAAAAAGGTTAGAAAAGTGCCTTGTTAAAAAACCAAGAATATTCATTTGAAAACATTTTAAAATAAAAAAGGGTAAAAATTTCTCTAATAAATCATTTTGGAAAGGCTAAAAACAATTTTGAAAACATTTTTAGAAAACTAGATTTTTTGAAGAAAATAGTTTCTCTGAAAAAAGAGATAATTGAATTTGGGTTTTCTTGAAAAAATTTTATGTAACGTTCTGGTTTCGAGTGCCGCCCAAAGGTGCCCCATACCCAGTTGGTCACATGGCCTCAAGCACATTTCCCCAAATGCCATAGGCTGCTGAATAGTAGTGAGGGCCTTGGGTGTGATAGTGGGGAAAATATTCCCTCATTGGAAGAGTAACAAAATGAAAAAAATAGTAAAAATTAGCAGAAGAAGTAATACCATAAAATAAAAGTAAACAAAAGAATATTGATAGTATAAATAGATGCAACATATATAAATAAATGATGCATGTCACATGTATCTAGGAAAGTAGCTAAATAAGTCACAATGCTAGAAATACAATACAAAAACCAAAGTACTAAAAACAACAAATAAAATTCAACAGCACTGCAAGCCTCAACTTGGTCTTATGCTCTCTAGATACTACAACAATCAAGTACCTAATGAATAAGGGTGATTTAACTTATTTATACCTACAACCATATAATATTTTTGGGCCTAAAAGCATAACCCAAACAGGGTGTGAGATAAATCCCAGTATGCAACCACCAAAATATATGTGCCTAACTATCAGTGAATATATATAGCTGGCAATATGAAAAATGAAGCAATAAACTAGGAAGAACTAAAAAGTAAACAATCCTATAGTTTCCAATTAAATTCATTTTAATTTATAATTTATTCAAACCATTGAATAATGTAACCTCAGGATCTAGCCTAATCTTTATATCCCCCTATATAATGGTAACAACAAATGTCTAAGAAGATCATTTAAACAATCAAGCAAGACCGAGTACAAGATTGTGCTTTGGCTTGGAAGACTCATCACAATGATACAATCATTCATAAGTGACCCTCTAGGAAAGTTATCACATTCTAATCCCCTATGGTTCAATATATCATCAATTCAATAAATAATGGCCCTCTGGGAAATCTCACACAGTCTAACCCCTTTAGTTCCACATGGCACTAATTATTTACAACGACCACCTGGGGAGTATCCATCCTATTCCAAATCAAATCCACCTGCTCAGTGGTCTCCTAGACAAGACGAGGTCCCAACATAGTTGCCTCTCCTACCTCCATCCAATATAGGGATGATCAACATGGACTACTATACAAATCCTCATAAGGTGACATATGAATCGTTGCCTGAAAACTGTTATTGTAGGAAAAATCCACTAGGGGTAAGTATCTCTCCCAATACCCCCTAAAATACAGGATGCCTGCTTGAAGCATGTCCTCCAAAACTGGAATCATGCGCTCAGACTGGACATCTATCTGGGGATGGTGAGCTATACTCAGAAGTAACTGTGTACCCAAATACCTCTGTAGTCTCTGATAGACACGAGAAGTAAAATGGGACTCCCTATCTGAAACGATAGAGTGCGGAAATCCATAAAAATGTACAATCTCTCTAATGTATAACCTTACAAGCTCATAAACACTGAAGGTTTTATTGATCAGTAAGAAATGTGAAACCTTCATGAGTCTATCAATAATAACCCATACTACATTATTCCCTCAAGGCGACCTCGGTAAACCCATCATGAAATCCATCACGACATCATTCCACTTCCACTCGGGAATGGGTAACTGCTATAAAATCCCTACTAGTCACTGATGCTTTGTCTTCACTTACTGACAGGTTGAACATCTCATAACAAAACTAGCAACATCCCTCTTCATAATTGTCCACCAATACTAGCAGTGTAGATCTCGATACATCTTGGTGACACCATGATGAACTGCCCAAATTGAGGAATGAAAATCTCGCAACAGCTCCTCGTGTATGTTTGTTGAAACCCATACACACCCATGAAAAAGAAATCCACCTAGGGGTAGGTTCCTTTCCTAACACACTCTCCCGTAGGACTAGGACTTCATAATCTGATAGCTTCCTCATTCGCACTTGATCTAGAAGAGTAGAGGTAACAACTATAGAAGAAAGAAACATCTTCCCCAGCCTGTCATGCACCTCCAAATTCATCTCAAAGAACAGAGACATAAGATACCACTCACTACTGGCCTCCTGAACTGCCTGTATTTGAGTCCTCCTGCTCAATGCATCAGCCATCGTGTTTCCTTTTACATGCATGTAGGGAAGCTCAAAGTCAAAAGATTGAAGGTACTCAACCCATATTCACTATCTCAAATTAAGATCACACTGAGTAATGATATACTTGAGACTTTTGTGGTTATTAAATACCATAAAATGCTCCCCCAAAAGATAATGTCTCCAAAAATGTAAAGTATTCCCCACTATAGATAACTCGAGATCATGCATCAAGTAGTTTCTCTCATGTGACCTCAACTACTAAGACCCATAGACAACGACTACTTCCCCCTGTATAAGAACTACTCCCAGCCTAATACCTGATGCATCACAGTAAATGGTGTAACTATTTCTGGCTCTATCAAAATCAGTATTGGTGCTGAAGTCAATCTCCCTTTCAGCTCCTGAAAGGCTGAATCGCAGGAATCTATCCACAAGTACTTTTCCCCCTTCTTAGTCAGGCCCGTCAATGGCACTGCTAAGCATGAAAAGTCCTGAATAAATCACCTATAGTAACCATCCATACCTAGAAAACTCCATACCACATAGACATTATTCGGCTGCTCCTAGGAAACTATTTCTCTCACTTTTTCTGGGTTTACTGATACTCCTGTCTTTGATATAACATGACCTAAGAAGTGAATCTGGTCCATCCAAAAGTGGAATTTTGAGAGATTAGCATATAACTAATTCTCTCTCAGGGTACTCAAAATGATATCAATATTGGTGGCATGATTGTGTCGAGTGTGAGAGTACACCAAGATATCGTCCATGAAGACTACCATAAAAGAATCCAAGTAAGGATGGAATACTCAGTTCATCAGTGCCATGAAAACTACTGGTGCGTTCGTGAGACTAAACGACATAACCAAATTCTCTTATAGACCATACCTCATCTAAAATCCTTTCAGAGGTATATCTGATGGTATAATGCACAACTGATAATAATTGGATCTCAATTAAATCTTTGAGAACAATTGAGATCCTTGAAGCTGATCAACGAGATCATCAATCCTTGGTAAGGGATGTCAGTTCTTGACTATCAACTAGTTCATCTTCTAATAATTCATGCAAATTCTGAGGGTACCGTCCGCCTTTTTCACAAAAAGGACAGGAGAAATCTAAGGAGAAGTACTGGGTCGGATGAAACCTTTCGCCTACAACTCCTCTAACTACTTCTTGAGCTCCTATAACTCTCATGTAGCCATCCTATAAGGAGGAATGGACACTAGTGATGCTCCTGGAACAAGCTCAATAGAGAAATATACCTCTCACTCTAGAGTTAAACCTAAAAATTCGTCTAGAAAGACATCTCTAAAATGATCCACTACTAGAGGAAAGTCCATCTGTGAAGTCCCTTGGTCATTCAGATATAAACTAGCAATTTGGGCACTAATTCCTCCCAACCCAAGATACTCGGGTCCAACTCTACACGCTTGGACACCCAAATCACCCTTGTGTAGAAAACACCCACCCTCTGGTGATGCAAAACTCACCCTGCGATGATAGCAGTCAACAAAGGCCTGGAAAGAGACTAACCAGTCCATTCAAAGAATTAAATTGAATCATGTCATCTCTAAGACATAGAGGTCCCATAATAAGTGACACCCACCAACCTTAAGAGGTAAATCCTTGTACTGACATACACTAGCCATCCTAATACCCAATAGAGTGTCTAGAATCATAACATCCTCATAAGTAAAGATACAGATCCCAAAGATCTTCACTACGACAATAAATATAAAACTACAAGAAGTCCCAGTATCAAAAAGAGCAGAAGCTAAAACTGAGGCAACTAGAATCATACCTCTAATTGTAGAGGTTCTGGGATCCTGATCCACTGCAAAAGTATGAACTGTACTACGGCCCTACGACCCAACCTGACTACCCTGAGCTGATCCACCATAATGTCACTGAAATCCTGCCATCTGGCTACCACGACCATGACCACCTCTTTGGCCTGAACAACCTAACGAACTCTAGTTCCCTGACTAATGAGAAATTGATGGTTCTTATCTTGAGTGTGGAGTTATAAATGATCCCCTATCACCCACTACTAGTGATTTCATCCTAAAAAAAATGCTAAAGATGGCCTAGCTTGTCATAAGATCAACACTCTATTGGCTCTCTCGGGCAATGTGGCCTCATATGCCCACTCTTCCCACACTGGTAGCATACCACATGGATACCTGAATAAATACCACCTGATAGCTCCCTACGACACTTCCTGCTATCTAACGAAGGAGTACTAGATCTAGATGATGAACCACCCTGGCTTGCATCTCCTAAATCCATCATATTATGCTCGGTAATCAGTGCCTAATTTACTATAGTAGTCACCGAAGTAAACCTGAAAACATTCAGCTATGATTGGATTTCATACCTAAGACCATCCTCAAATCTCTAGCCAAATATAACTCATCACCTCTCAGAACATGTGCAAAGCACTGAAGATGTATGAAACAAGAAGAATAATCCATCACTGAAAGAGCTCCCTACTCTAAATTCATGAACTCTCGGGCTCGATCATCCCCCAATTTCTTGGGATAGAAATAAACATAGAAGGTCCTATGAAACTATTCCCAAGACATATCCCAATGACATCTCACCTGTGAGATAACATCCCACCATCTCTTGGTAGAATCACATAGCATGTATGTCGTAAGATTCACCCTCCTCTCCGGAGGAATCTCCAGATGATCAAAGATAGAAAGCATGGCCTCCAACCATGAATCTACAGCCTATGGTCCTCCATCCCCAGAAAAAGTGGGAGGATGATACTGCTAGAAAAACCAAGTCAACTCTACCATAGATGGGGAAAGATTCAGTGCTCCCTAAAAAATTTGTAACATCCTCAAAAATCCTTCACAGAACTATGCATCAAGACTTGTGTCTAGTATAAAAACTGGTACCAAAATAGGAATGATAGGAGGATCTGCTGGTAATACCTAATCTATCCTTTCTGGTGTCTATTCATCACCCTGCACCTAGCACATAACCAGAGGTTGTCTTGGTAGCATGACTCTATAAGGTCAAGCACACACCTCAGTTTAGAATTATAAAGGACAACAACTTAGAAGTGAAAGAAAGTAACACGAGAAGAAACATTCAAGTTTTAAAAAAACCAGGTTACATGGTGTGTATAACCCCTACATGGAATGTTACCTTAATATTTTAACATGTCATGTACCTCTATCAAACCTGGTCCCATAACACCCATACACACGACATGTTCCTCCTGAGACATGGCGTGTACTTGAATTTCCCAACCTTCCTAAGTTCTATTACACAGGTAGGACTACACAGTTCTATCCCAGGTAACACAACACGATGTGTTCACCCTAGACACGACGTGTACTGATTAAGTCCTAATCATCCATGTAATTAGTCACACGGTTGGATACACGATTTACTCTACATGGTGTGTACAATCTAGACACGAAGTGTACAACCTAAGTTTCATCCACCTGTGTCGTTGGTCACACAACCAGATACATGGTTCTCTACACATGGTGTGTACAATCTAGACACGACATGTTCTACCATAAATATCCCAACCCCATGTCTCTACTCACACAGTCAGTCACATGGTCAAGCACTACTTGTAATGTACTTAAGAAAATTTGTTTCTTCTAGAACATAAGAACACATGGAATGTGTTCATGACACCACACACCATGTTATCTGGGTTTCCAGACATTTAGCCTATGAAACTTCTTTGGAACCCTTAAAAAATTAAAATTTTGTCCAAGGCATAAAAAATTATGACCTGTGAGAGTGCATACTCTCACAGATCAAAGTTTGGCATCCTTATTCATCTCAAAACTTGACAAAATTCAATTAAATTTAAAACATGATCCACTAAATTCTGATCTGAGAGAGCCCATAACACCTTAGGGATCAAATTTTGGAATCCATCTAAATGAAACTTTACATATTATAATACCCTATCAAAATAGAATTTATTCTATCACAGTATCTATAAAAAAACATGCATATCTAGCACATCATCTATCACAACAACATGCAATCACTAATGCACCCTAAATGACATAACAAGAATGCATGACAAGTGATCTCTAACAAGTGAATATATGATGCATGAGATGGAATACCCTCATCTCATTAGGTTTCAACAGAAATAGAACCTCAATAATATCAATGATAACAACACAAAATAAGTGAATCACCCAATGGTGAAATCAAATCAACTATAACTATTTCAAAATAAGAAAAATTGGAAGATTCAAGGTAACTTGGATTTTCCCTGTACACGTATTAGCCACTCCTAGGCAAAACGTATTACCAAATACCTATTACTTACTATCCTTGTCTATAGTCTACAAACATTAAGACAAAGTATAAAAGAAACTCCTTTGATACCACTTTGTAACGTCTCGGTTTTGAGTGCCACCCAAAGGTGCCTTGTGCCCGATTGGTCACATGTCCTCAAGCACATTTCCCCGAATGACATAGGCTACCAACTAGAAGTAATGGAATTGGGTGTGATAGTGGGAAAACTATGCCCTCATTAGCAGAGTAACATAGTGGAAAAAATAGTAAACTATAGCAGAAGCAGTAATACCATACACCAGAAGTAAACAACAGAAGACTGATAGTATACACAGCTGCAACATATATAAATAAATGATGCATGTCACATGTATCTAGGGAATCACCCAAACAATTAATAATGTTGAAAATACAATACAAAAACCAAATTACTAAAAATAGCTAATAAACTCCAACAACATCGCAAGCCTCAATTTGGTCCCATGCTCTCTAGCTCCTACAATAATCAAGTACCTGATAAAGAAGGGAACTTTCCCTTATCTATACCTGCAACTATATAATCTGTTTGGGCCCAAAATCATGAACCAAATAGGGTGTGAGATGAATCCCAGTAATCAACCACTAAAATATCTATGCCTAACTGTTAGTGAATATATATAGTAGGAAATATAAAAAATGAATCAATAAACAAGGAAGTACTCAAAAGTAAACAATCCTACAGTTTCCAATTACATTCATTTCCATTTATAATTTATTCAAACCATTAAATAGTGTAACCTCAGGATCTAGCCTAATCTATGTATCCACCTGTATAATGGTAACAATAAACATCTCAGAAGACCATATAAACAATCAATCAAGACTGAGTCCAAGCTTGTGCTTTGGATTGGCAGACTCATCATGATCATACAATCATTCATAAGTGACCCTCTAGGGAAGTTCTCATAGTCTAATTCTAGTTGATTTAACATATCATCAATTCAATAAATAATGGACCTTTGAGAAAGCTCACACATTCTAACCCCTTTGGTCCCACATGGCACTAATCATTTACAACAACCACCTAGGTAACTCTCACAGTCAATACCCCCTTGGTCTGCATAGCAACAATAAAATGTAATGAACCCTGGAATTTCTCATAGTTAATTCCCTATGGTCTAAAATTATTTTAATAACGACCCTCTGGGTAGCTCTCATGGTCAAACCCCTTTGTTCAATGACCCCACAACATCTCTCATAGTCAATATTTCTGGTAAACCATAAGAACAAATCATAATTAAAATACCCTACCCCGGGAAGCTCTCACAGTCAATTCACCTTGGTCATACTTTCATAATGTGAAACACATGCATCTCATATAAACAAAAACTTCATCCTAACAACATTAGGCATGGAAAAAAAGCAATCCTAACATGCTTTCTAGACCCTATGACCATAATCAATCAAACATGTGAAAATGAACCCATAACCAAGGCAATAAACCATAAGCATAAACAATAACCATTTTTAAATCAAACAAACCATAATAGGTCTCAAATAGGGTTAAAATATATAACACAAAATACCCTAAACATGGGTATTCAATGCTTAAAGCATATATAATCCAAAGACAACCATAGAAAGGCACAAACCACCTACCTTGATGTTTTACGATGAACACTCTCAAACGTAGGCCTCTGAATCGGCCTAGAATTTCATAGATATAAAAAAAGGTCAAAAAATTTCAACCTTGAATAAATTGAAAGAGAGGAGAAATAATGAAGAGAGGCACTAGGGGAAGAGATAAATCACCGGTGGGAATCTAATGCACCCGGTAGCATCTCAATCAGAGCTTGGATGGAGGAACGAGAGGAGCTTGAAGATCTTCGGCCATACGTCACTCTTCTATATGAAACTCAAGGAGAAGAAAGTGTTTTTGGACTTGAGACATGATCCTACACTGCTTTAAAAAATAAAAAGAAAATCACACAACATGTTCATTTAATGTACATGTAAGAACCCGTGTTTTGAGCTTATAAGACTTTGAAATTTTCTTAATGTTATACCAGAGCAGGTTTTTCAGATGGTGTGTGATTCTGAGCCCCAGTGTGGAAGAAATTAAATTTTAAGTGAGTTCACACTAAACATGCAAAATAAAAAGAATAAATCCTAAACGGTTTCTCGGGTGGGGAAAACTGAGGGCACTGTTGAGTTCGGAATGTTCCATTTACCCTAGGAGGGGTATAACTTTCACAAGCGCAACCCTTCTGTGAAAAACGCCACCAGGGTCGTTTTCATAATTTGGCGGCCCTGGGCGTGTACTTTGTAACTTCTGAACAGAGGCTCAGATTAAAATTCAGAGACCTCCATTGCGTTTAGAACATAGATTTTACCTTAGAGGCAGACTAACCCTGACCCTGCCAAAAGTTACGGTACGGGGTCTACGGGCGGGGGGTTTAAGTGTTTTTCTATTTAAACACCACCATCACCCTCTTCTCCCCATTGTTATCTCCTTTTAAATTTTCCCTCAACAAGATACTCCCCTCTCCTCCACCTCTCTGGAAAGGTTTGGCAGTTCCAGTGGACCATTGGTGAAGCGTCGGGCTACACCCATCGAGGTAGGCTTGTGTTTTATCGTTTTAATTCCCGTATCCCTATTCAAATGCCTTTTCTTATGCTGAAATTCTGTCCGATCGTCGAGAGAAGCCCTTGGTTGATTAGGGCTTGATTTTATCTTCCCAATGATTCTTTAGGATCAAAATTTCAAGTCCCGGGGCATTCGGGGCAGCCCCGGGAAGTTTCCCGATCGTTTTCCTCTTTTTCTGGTGGTTCCAGGGAGGTCCGGCGGGCGACGACGTCTGCGCAGGGAATTCCAGGCGGCGACGGCACGGAGGCGGACCCAGGAGGCATGACAAGGGCTCTAGGAGGCGACTGCAGGCGGTGGCTACAAGCGGTGCCTCCAGGCGGCGGGCGAGGTCGACAGCGCCGAGCGAGACGCGAGGTCGCGGCGCGCGACCCCGTGCAGGGACAAAGACCCCCCTTCGGCGGGTCTTCATGGGAGACTGTGACCGGCCACGAGGGCCGGTCGGCATGAGAGTGGACTAGGGGTTAGCAGCCGGGATGTGTGGCTGAGCCATGGGCCGGCCCAGGTCGGGCAGACCGGCTGGTCCAGGCCGGTCCAACCCAAGGGATTCACCCCCCTCGACTTCAGACACCCGTGAATTTCACTACGGGTGTCCGTTTTGCATGACGTATGTGGAAGTGTAATCCCTGGATTGAGACAAAACTTTTTATATGGTCTTAGAAAATTTTAATTCCTGAGACGGGGGCTCGGTGGCGTGTCACGCTCGTTAAGTACTACGTCGTGATTCTTCTTTTGGATGGAGCAGACACATCCGAAGTCCATTTAAGGAGACGTCGGCAACATTGTGAACATGGAGTCGAGAATTAGTGGTCCAGGGTGGTTTCAGGCATTGAATCTAGAGTTGTGGAGTGGGCCCCACGGGCCGTCTTTTAAGCTGTGAGCAGCATTTTGCGACTTTTTCATCAGATGTCCGTTCGGGGTGAATGAGTATTCATTTTGGTGTGTTTTTCTGAGAGCATCGCGATGGCGTAGTTTTCCCGACCTATTTTAGGACCGAGGTGTGGGACCCACGAGACGCCGTATAGGTGTAAAGCGGCGTTGAGTAACTTTTTCATCGGGAGCTCATTTCTAGAGAGTAAGTAATCTATCTCGCATATTTTTCCGCGAGGATTATAACGATGCAATCTTTTCGGGTGAGAGGAGACTCTTATGTGATCTTATTAAATGTGTAAATATGAAAGGATATTGGATGGAGGTTTCTTTGACTCACTCTAACCCAACACACGATCGCGATGTTAGTGACACCCAGTGATGGCACGAGCAGCGCAGAGTTATCGGACCAGTTCCGGGTTTACCCTTCAGTAGGGCTGGATAGTGGGTTACTCATTGACCTTAGGGTTTACCCTCCAGTGGGGCTGGGCAGTGGGTTACCCATTGACTTTAGGGTTTACCCTCCAACAGGGCTGGGTAGTGGGTTACCCGACGATATTTTAGGGTTTACCCTCCAGCAGGGCTGGGTAGTGGGTCACTTGACAAACTTTTGGGGTTTACCCTCTAGTTGGGCTGGGTAGTGGGTTACCTGATGACTTCTTTCAGACTCCACCCCTTTAGATGAGGCTAGTCAGTGGCTTTTCTCCGTGATTACTGAATCGGGACTTTTGGTGGTACAACTTAGCGAAGACACATGCCTTCCATGTCTAGTTCCTCTTAGTTGGAAGAGTCTACCCCCCTTTCTTCTGTTGGGTTGAGCTGCACTCTATTTTACCGTACTCTTTCATTGTTCCTTATTCTGCCTACTACTCACCATTTTGGTACCTTCCTTGTTGCTCCCTCAAGCTTTCGGGGTATCCTATTGAGTATCCTTATACTCACCCATGCTTGGGCTTTGTCCGCACTTGGTGTGCCCTTGCAGACGACAGATAGGTTGATTGAGATTATAGAGGAGCGTAGAGGACACATGATCTTGGGCTGCGTTCTATGGTCGGAGTAGGTCTTTCAGGTGTGAGACTCACCATCAGTTTATGTTCATTTACCTATTACCGGGTTGTGGCACCTTTCTGGTTGGGCGCGTGTTTTACCCCTTTTTCTGTTCAGTCTACTTTTCATCACTTCACTTTCTTCTATTTAGAGGTTGATGCATGACTGTGCTTGGATTATAGTAGTTGTCCTTGAGTTTCCTTTTTACTCTGCACTTCTGCATTGAGTGGGTTGTGTGTGTGTGTGTGTGTGTGTGTGTGTGTGTGTGTGTGTGTGTGTGTGTGTGTGTGTATAGGTACTTAGGAAAAGGCTTCCCTGAGATTGTTACGCCTTAGGCTCTTGTCGCTAGCCCCTAACCTATGGAGGTGGTCTTGGGGTAGTTGCGACTCGAGACCGGTAGGGTCAGGTCGTGACAAAGTGGTATCAGAGGTGGTTCGCTCCTTCGAGCATTGTTCGGACGTCCCTAAAAAGAAATTGGTTGGGATTTAGGGCAATAGTGTCGACGTGACGCGGGAGCGTCTGTCAGGTCAGGGACTCCAGTGATGGTATGGACAGCCGACGTATCCATTCACCAGGACCCTGATAACCCGCTTGTCGACTCGACATGCTGAGACACTTGTTGCAGGGAACTTTGGAACATGCATCCAGTAGGATTGAGTCTTTGAATGTACTTTTTGAGTCATCTCCCCTTTGTTATTACTGATATATATATATATATATATATATATTTTAAAGGTTGGGGCCGAAGCCTCATTTTTAATTAATAAATCAAAGCAAAGACCTCTTTTAACAGGGTAGAGGGAGACCCATTACATAGACCGAATCTCCAGTGGGCTTGTAGCCCATTACATAGCCCGTAGGCCCAATTTTTTGTCCTAATTCCCATTCTGTGAATAGTAACCCAGCTGCTACAGTACCCGCACAGTACCGCCATCGCTACAGTACCTTGCCGCCGCTACAGTACCCTCTTTAGTTCGTGAAAACTACTTGGAGAGCGACGAGGAATTAGTTCAGGGACCCTCATGTGATCCCATTCCGCCCAGTGC
Source organism: Viscum album (assembly GCA_963277665.1). Taxonomy (NCBI): domain Eukaryota; kingdom Viridiplantae; phylum Streptophyta; class Magnoliopsida; order Santalales; family Viscaceae; genus Viscum; species Viscum album. Next base: position 1,256,213,786 of record OY728153.1, on the reverse strand, counting down.
TTTCACAGTGGTCCATCCACCTGGAGAGAGACAGTTAGTACCGGCAGCATAGGCCGAGGTTGAGTGCAGGCTGAGTGCACTCCGATACTTTCAGCGTCAGCGACTGTAGAAGTTTCGTGGAGACCCAGATCCCCAGGCAGCAGAAGACTAGATAGAGTCCGTGGAACGACTTTTTAGGCTGGTACGGACACCAGCAGACTAGATGGTATCCCTATCTTCTAGAATTTTCCTCGGGACGGCCGGGCATTAGTGGGGGTTGGTTATGCAGACCCACGACGAGTCGTCTCTCACATGGGATAGCTTCCAGCAGCTCTTTCGGGAGGAGTACTCCCCCTCTTGCTTATGCTCTGTTCGGATTTAGAAGATTCTGGAGCTGAAGCAGGGGGGATGACCGTGGCATAGTACTTGGCCCGGTTTATCGATCTGACACGCTACTCGCAGGATATGATCCGCGACAGTTAATTCTGGGCGCGGAAGTTTGAGAAGGGTCTTCGCAAGGAGATCTGTGCTAGTGTAGTACCCCTATGCATCCCTACTTATGTCAGGGTACTAGAGTGGGCTCTCATGAAGGAGAGATTCTTGGCTGAGGGACGCCAGCTGACAGGGCCTAGCGGTGGCCGCTTCAAAGGATATTCCTCAGTGAAAGGCAGACGGCAGAGAGAAGAGCCTCGGTTGAGGAGGCCCTTTAGTGAGCAGACACAGGGGAATGTTCGTACACCGCAGTATCATCATGGTGCACCAGAGTAGGTAGGAGAGAGTTGGTTCTATGCCTGTGACGGATGGGGCCACCTAGCACGAGACTACCCGACCAGGCGTACCAAGCAGCCGTGGAAGGCAGGGGGCACACCACAACGGTAGAGGCATCACCGTGACCAGGGATCCCCTAGGCAAGGACAGGGTGGTCCTCAGGGAGGTGGCACAGGCAGAGCGGCATGACCTGGATGTCCGAGACAATGCTTTGGGGTCCTTCCACCGCCACCACTGGGCGAACCATGCCAGGCTCAGGGAGCTGGTAGTAGGGGCCACGAGCAGCTTCAAGATATGTGTGTTTGTGACCCCCAGCACATGAGATGGTTCAAGGTATGCTTTGTGTTTACTCTACGCTTTCTTCAGTACTAGTAGACACGGGAGCCAGCCACTTTTTTATATTGCTGCTTTTGGTATGGGAGTTGGAGCTTCCAGTAGAGGCGCTAACACCTGCACTTAGCCTCGAGGTTCCTACGGGAAGTGCCTCGTTGGTGACCTTTATCTGCAGATAGTGCAAACTCTTGTTCGAAGGAGGGAGTTTCACGTGGGACCTTCTCATCATCAGGATGGAACCTTACGACGTCATCCTGGGTATGGATTAGCTTTCTATGGTTCATTTCCAGATCGACTGTCGTCCTAGACGAGTTAGAGGCGTGTTTTCTGATGTGACAAGGTTCACCATCCTTGGTGAATGAGACCTCATGGCAGAGCATATGGGTACTCTGAGCAGGAGTCCCCAACCTTTTTCGCACCAGTTGGTGAGCATGGATCTTGGAGTAGCATAAACTATAGGCATCTGGATCCCTACCGTTTTGGAGGACTACATTGACGTCTTTCCTGAGGATGTTTCGAGGCTACCTCCGAGGCGAGAGATGGAGTTCTGCATTGATTTGCTGCCGAGGACTGCCCTGATATCATGTGCGGCTTATCAGATGGCACCCACAGAGCTTTGAAAGCTACAACTTCAGCTGGATGACCTTCGTGAGAAGGGATTCATCAAGCCCAGTGTGTCCCCCTGGGCAGGTCCAGTTTTGTTTGTGAAAAAGTCATATGGGAGTCTGTGGCTTTGTGTGGATGATCTCGCCTGAATCAGGCCACAATAAAGAAAAAGTATCCTTTGATGAGGATCTACGACCTCTTTGACTAGTTGAGAGGTGCGAAGTGGTTCTCCAAGATTGATCTTCGATCCGGCTACCACCAGTTGCAGGTTAGTGAGACTGACATCCTGAAGTTGAATTTCCATTGTCGATATGGGCATTATGAGTTTCTGGTGATGCCCTTTGGCATGATGAATGCCCCCTTTGGTTTCATGGCTCTAATGAACTAGATCTTCCAGCCGTACTTGGACCGGTTTGTGGTTGTGTTTATTGACGACATACTCATCTACTCTGCGATGAAGGAGGAGCACGCGAAGCATTTGAGGATGGTCCTAGACTTACTTCGAGAGCACCAGCTGTATGGGAAGCTCTTGAAGTGTTAGTTCTGGATTCATGAGGTTCACTTTCTGGGGAATGTCATTACAGAGTAGGTGTTGGCCGTAGATCCCACAAAGATAGATGAAGTGCTTGCTTGGGAGCCACCCAAGAATGCCTCAGAGGTGTGAAGATTCCTTGGTTTGGCAGGGTACTACAGGAGGTTTGTGGAATATTTCTCTAGGATTTCCACCCATTTGATAGCATTGAAGTAGAAGGGACGACCATTCACCTGGACTGATCAGTGTCAGAAGGCCTTCAAGGATTTGAGACAGAGGATGACTAGTGCTCCAATGTTGATGCTGCCAGAGGAGGGAGTTGAGTTTGTAGTGTACTGCGACTCTTCAGGAGCTGGACTCGGGTGCGTACTGATGCAGCAGCAGGCAGTGATTGTATATGTGTCGAGGTAGTTGAGGCCCCATGAGCAGAATTATGCGACTCATGATTTGGAACTGGAAGTAGTGGTCTTTGCCTTGAGGTTATGGAGACACTACCTTCTGGGTGAGCATTTTGTGGTCTACTCGGACCACCAGAGCCTCAAGTACATCTTCACTCAGAGGGATATGAATCTAAGGTAGGGGCGCTGGCTGGAGTTTCTACAAGACTATGATTTTGAGGTAGTCTGCACTCTAGGTAAGGGAAACATAGTTGCAGATTCTCTTAGCAGGAAGTCCCAAGCTCGGTTAGTGTGGGAAGCTTCAAAGCAGTTGGATTCCCTACGGCTGACCTTGGTGAAGTAGGAGGGGATGACTTTTCTGTAGTCGATGGTGTTGACTCTTTCACTCCTTGAGCATGTGAGAGAGTCACAGCTGGGGGATGTCGACACCGAGGTACTATGTGATTAGATATCCACGGGCAATGCACCCGATGGGTATTCTGAAGGAGAGAATCACGAGATCCTGTTCCAGGGACGAGCTGTAGTACCAGTGGAGATGCGAGAGGAGGTGATGTGGGAGTTCCACACTTCTCCCTTGGCTATACATCCCAGTGTGGGGAAGATGTATAGATACCTTCAACGGCAGTTTTGGTGGTCTGGCATGAAGCGGAGCATAGCTGAGTTCATTTCTCGGTGTCTTACTTGTCAGCAGGTGAAGGAAGAGCATCGAGTTCCGGCAGGGTTGTTACAGCCCCTTGATATAATGGATTGGAAGTGGGATGGAATATCGATGGACTTCATCACAGGGCTCCCACGCACAGCGAAGGGCCACGATTCCATTTGGGTGATAGTGGACCGACTCACGAAATCAGCACACTTCCTTGCCATCAGGAATCAGAGCTCGGTGGAGAGTCTAGGGCGGCTGTACGTTCGGGAGATCGTCCACCTTCATGGAGTACCCTCAATGATTGTCTCCAACCATGATGTGTGGTTTACGTTGCGATTGTGGTGAGGCCTACAGGAGGCATTAGGGACCCAGCTGCGGATGAGTACAACTTTTCACCCCCAGACGGATGGGCAGACTGAGCGCACTATCCAGTTATTGGAGGATATGCTCAGGGCGTGTGTGTTATATTTTGTCCTGAGTTGGGAGGATCACCTTCCCTTAGTGGAGTTCATGTATAACAACAGTTACCACTCTACTATAGACATGACACATTTTTAGTACCTCTACGGGAGACCTTGCAGGTCCCCGTTTTGGTGGATAGAGGTTGGGGAGACCTCTTTCATGGGCCCAGAGTTGGTGTAGGTGACGACGGAGAAGGTACAAGTCATCCATGAGTGAATTAGGATGACTCAGAGCAGACATAAGTCCTACATAGATCATCATCATAGGCCTTTGAAGTTTGAGCATGGAGACCATGTATTTTTTAGGGTCTCCCCATGGCGTGGTACTCAGAGGTTCGGCCAGGGAGGCAAGCTGTCCTCAAGGTTCATCGGGCCCTTTGAGATTGTGAGAAGGGTTGGTGAAGTGTCTTACCGTATTTCCCTAACCCCACAGCTAAGGAGGGTGTATGACTTCTTCCACGTGTTGGAGCTGAGGAAATACGTGCATGAACCCACACACGTTATCGATTGGGGAGAGATGGACATTGAAAATGGAGCCACCTTCGCAGAGCACCCAGTGGTGATTGAGGACCGGCAGGAGTGAACACTGCGTGGGTGGACCATTTATTTGGTTTGTGTGCTGTGGTAGCATGGGAGAGTGCAGAAGAGCACCTGGGAATGGGACAACCAGATGAAGGCTCAGTATCCTGAGTTGTTTTTGTAGTTTTTTTTCAGGGACGAAAAACTTGAAGGAGGGAATGATGTAAGAACCTGTGTTTTGTGCCTGTAAGATTTTTAAATTTCCTTAATGTTATACCAGAGAATGGAGTTCAGATGGAATGTGATTCTGAGCCTTGGTGTGGTCGGAATTGAATTTTAAGTGTATTCACACAATAAATTCCAAATAAATAGAATAACTCCTAAACAGTTGCTCCGATAGGGAAAAACGAGGGCACCGTTGAGTCCGGAACGTGCCGTTTACCCTAGGAGGGGTATAAATTTCACGGGTGTGACCCTTCTATGAAAAACGCCACCGGGGGCGTTTTCATAATTTGGCGGCCCCAAGTGTGTAATTTGTAACTTCTGAACGGAGCCTCAGATTAAAATTCCGAGACCACTATTGCGTTCAGAATGTAGATTTTACCCTAGAGGCAGCCTAACCCCGACCCCGTTGAAAGTTTGGGTATGGGGTCTACGGGTAGGGGGTTTAAGTGTTCTTCTATTTAAACACCACCCCCACCCTCTTCTCCCCCTTGTTCTCTCCTTGGCAATTTCCCCTCTACAAGCTCCTTCCCTCTCCTCCACCTCTCCGGCAAGGCACAACGACTTCGGTGGGCCATTGGTGAAGCGTCGGGCTACGCCCATCGAGGTAGGATTGTGTTTTATTGTTTTAACTCTAACAACCCCCTTCAAATGATTTTTCTTGCATCGAAATGTTGTCCGATCGTTGATCGAAGCACCTGGTTGCGTAGCGATTGATTTTATCTTCCCAACGATCCTTTAGGATCGAAATTGCGAGTCCCAGGGTGGCCCTGGGAAGTTTTCCGGCCGTTTTCCTCTTTTTTCGGCTGTTCAAGGGAGGTCTGGCGGGCGACGGCGGTGGCGTGGGGTGTTCCAGGAAGCGGCAGCATGGTTCTGGGATGGAGATGCGGTGGCGGACCCAGGCAGCACGGCGGGGGCTCCAGGCGATGGGTGAGGTCGACGCCGCAGGGTGAGACGCGGGGTTGTGGCCCGTGAACCCATATGGGGACAAAGACCTGCCTTCGGTGGGTCTCTGTGTGAGACCACGACCGACCATGAGGGCTGGTCGGTACGAGCGTGGACCAGGGGTCAGCGGCCGGGCCGGTCCAGCCCAAGGGATTCTCCCCCCTCAACTTCGGACACCCGTAACTTTCACTATGTGTATTTATTTTTTGTACCATCTACGACAGTGCAATACTCGGATCGAAAATAATCTTTTTGAGATGGTCTTGGAAAATTTTAATTCTTGAGATGGGGGCTCGGTGGCGCGTCACGCTCATTAAGTATTACGCCGAGATTCTTCTTTTGGATGGAGTAGACACATCCGGAGTCCGTTTAAGGAGACATCAATGGAATTGTGACCCTGGCATCGAGAAGAAGTGGTCCAGGGTGGTTTCAAGCGTTGAATCTAGAGTTGCGGAGTGGGCCCCACAGACCGTCTTTTAAGCTGTGAGGAGTGTTTTGCGACTTTTTCATCAGACATCTGTTCGGGGTGAATGAGTAGTCATTTTGGCGTGTTTTTTCGAGAGCATCACGATGGTGCAATTTTCCCGACCTCTTTTGGGACCGAGTTGTGGGCCCCATGAGACGCCGTATGGGTGTAAAGTGGTGTTGAGTAACTTTTTCATTGGGAGCCCATTTCTAGTGTGTAAGTAGTCTATCTCACGTGTTTTTCCGCGAGGATTACAATGGTATAATCTGTTCAGGTGAGCGGAGTATCTTACATGGTCTTATTAAATGTGGAAATATGAAAGGACATTGGACGAAGGTTTCTTTGACTCACTCCGACCCAATGCACGGTCATGATGTTAGTGACACCCAGTGATGGCGCGGGCAACGCAAAGTTATCATACCAGTTCTGGGTTTACCCTCCAGCAGGGCTGGGTAGTGGGTTACCCGTTGACCTTAGGGTTTACCCTCCAGTGGGGCTTGGCAGTGGGTTACCCATTGACTTTAGGGTTTACCCTCTAGCAGGGTTGGGAAGTGGGTTACCCAATGATATTTTAGGGCTTACCCTCCAGCAGGGCTGGGCAGTGGGTCACCCGATGACCTTTTGGGGTTTACCCTCCAGTTGGGCTAGGCAGTGGGTTACCTGATGACTTATTTCAGACTCCACCCCTTTCGATGAGGCTAGTTAGTGGATTTCCTCTGTGATTACCGGAGCAGGACTTTTGGTGTTACGACTTAGCGATGAGGCAACTTTGGCATGTGGGACTGTTGGGAATCCGTGATGGGTATCCTTAGAACTATTGGCGATGTATCCTGGGCTGATCTTGGAAATGGAGATCCCCTTACGCACTCGTTTGGGTTTCTTGTTGAGCATATATATATATATATATATATATATATATATATTCACCCTACGTTTGTTCCCACTCCTTGGGTTCAGTTACTCTCCTTCTAGGAGGGGCGAAGACAGGTGGGATATACTGCATGCTTCTCGTGTCTAGTTCCTCTTGGTTGGACGAGTCTACCCCCCCTTTCTTCTATTGGGTTGAGCTGCACTCTATTTTACTGTACTCTTTCACTGTTCCTTGTTCTGCCTATTACTCACCGTTTTGGTACCTTCCTTGTTTCTCCCTTGAGCTTTCGGGGCATCCTACTGAGTATTCTTATACTCACCCCTGCTTGGGCTTTGCCTGCACTTGGTGTACCCTTGCAGACGACGGACAGGTCGATCGAGATTACGGAGGAGCATAGAGGACACAAGAGCTTGGGCTGTGTTCGGTGGTCGCAGTAGGTCTTTGAGGTATGAGACTCACCAGTGGTTTACTTTTGTTTACCTGTTGCTGGGTTGTGGCACCTTTCTGGTTGGGCACGTGTTTTGCCCCTTTTTCTGTTTAGCCTACTTTTCAGCACTTTACTTTCTTCTATTTAGAGGTTTATGCATGAATGTGGTTGGATTATAGTAGTTGTCCTTTGGTTTTCTTTTTTACTCTGCACTTCTGTATTGAGTGGGATGTGTGTGTGTGTACAGGTACTTAGTCAAAGGCCTCCGCGAGATTGTTACGCCTTCAGTGCTTGTCGCCAGCCCCTGGCCTATGGAGGCAGGCTTGGGGTAGTTGTGACTCGAGACTGGTAGGGTTGGGTCGTGACAGTACACACCATGTACTTGCCTCAATCAGCCCCTGCTTTAGGTGGTCTTCCAGGTCACCCACATGGCCATGTACTCGACCGTTACACGGCCAGTACATGGCTATCCACAGAAACCTGGTACATGGTGTGTACTTAGGAGTACACGAAGTGTACTTAGAAAATTTCCATTTCTTCATTTTTCCTCAAAAACAACCTGAAACAAAGATCCATACCTAAAATGAAGATCCAAGTTCCTACATTTTATAAAATAAATTTGAGTACCAAAGAGTAAAAAATGGTACTATTACTTGAAAAGGGTCATGAATAACCAGAGGAGAATAAAATTAAAGGATATATAAAAAATTATCTAATAATTTCCTCTAATGGAAATTCAATTGTAAACAATCCCGAACAAAATGAGATTGAGAATTAAGCCCTTGAAAAGACCATAATGTTGATATGAGAATTAATCAATAAATAAATTATGTGTTACAAATTTAAATCCATATAAAAAAGTGAAAATAAAATAATATATAGTAAAAATTGATTTCACACATAATATTAGAATATTAATAATAATGAGGAAGTAATATAACCCCAGGAATAAGAAATTGGGTTAGAAATCCTTTTCCACTTGGTAACGTTTAATTCAAATATCATTTGATGAAATAATTAAATTTAAAAACTCAAACTATCATGAATAATGAATGAATCATGATATTATATTTCAAATTTTCATTATGTACACTATATATAAGAAATTAGGTACACAACAATAAAATATGTCTCAAATAATGGAAATTGAGACGAAGTCCCCTACTACTTGGTAACTTTTGAATTATAATCCCCATGAAATAAATAATTTCAAATGAAACTATAAATAAAATTAATATAAATTTATTCATGATATAAAATACAAAAGTATAGTTATATACACCACACAAAATAAATAAGTGTTGAAAATAGTGTATGTCTCGTGGAATGAAAAGTGAGGCAAGAATCCCTTACCTTGCGTTTCCTTTTGGGTGAACATTATTTAACTTCATATATATTGGTTTTAAACATGTCAATAAATTATAATAGAACCATAATAATATTTATAGTACCATATATTATCTTATTATAATATCTTACTACTCATTTGTTAATAATCATTCATTATTTTCACTATTTCGGGTGTTAATTGCTGAGTTTGTCGAGTATGTTTTAAATTGTTACTTGTTGTTCCTATTAATTATATCACAATTTAAACATATATATAATGTAAAACATTATTTAAATATCATATATATCCATTATATATGTATTTATAGATATCCATAATATTTGGATATATGAAATGAAATGCACCATTCATGGAGGTGGTCGGTCGTACACATGCATGAACGCTACTTTCACTTCTTTGTCATATTTAAAAGAATTAAAATTAAATCATATATATGAATATTATAATTCCAGTATCATATATATGTCATATATTTTACATAGTTTTATTAAAACTATCCTTTATACGTTCCATGTATAGTGTGAATGAATCACATGGCTTTGAGGAGACTGTAGTCCACACGTCCACAAACGATGTTATTGTATTGACACAAAATGGAAAACATAAATTTATGTGATATATAAAAATTAAAAAAGTATAAATACATTATAAATATAATATATAACATATAAAAACATATTTTATATCATAATGACCAATCGTGAGAGGTGGTGAAGAAAAAATAAACAATCATCGTTTTGTGAGGCGGTAGTTTGCCGTACATGAACGGTAAGTTCGTTACCCATTAGATGGAAGTGTGTTTAAGTATTGTCATAATACTTAACATAAATTTTTTTTATTATATTTATGATACTTATTTTATCATGTAATCATGTATTAATAAGAGTTTATAGGGTGGATAATGAAAATAATACAAAAGAGCTTGAGGAAGGATGCTACCTCTTCTTTGGGTAACTCCTTTTGGTTTGCACCAAAGGGATTAATTGGATGTATTTATACCCAAATTAAGACTTATAGAATAAGGGTAGTTATTTTTAGGATATATTTTGTCAGATATTTTTCAAGACAACTTTTCTTGAGGGGTATGAGGAAGTGAGAGGGGTGAGTGCCTTTTTATAGTGGAGGAGGTGTGGTATTCTTGTAAATTATTAAAAAGGGATTTCCACACACATTTTTTATATTAAAGTCAGATATAATAATAGAAAAAAATTATATATAAGGGATTATAGGGTCTAAATATGAACACAAAATATATTTTGGACATGTTTATAGGTCATTTTGGCCCTTAAGTTTAAGGTTTAGTTCTTTGTTAAGCTAATTTTTTTCTTAATCACTGTAATTAATTTTAATCACTTTCGCTAATATTTTTGGTCAAAAACTAATTTTACCTTATTATAAATTATAAATTATATTTATTACAAATAAGGAATTCATTTTTAAAAATTTAAATCATATAATTGTCATAAATTAATTTAAATTTAATCCTATAGATGAGATGATAAAGAGAGTTTTTAAAGTAAAAATGTTTAAAAGTTTGAGATAAATTTATATCCAATTTCAAAGTGAAATTAATTAAAATGAACTAAATTGGATTAATGTATATAAAATTTATGTAATTTAATTTTAAAACCAATTAAAAATATAATTTAACCTTATAAATAAATTAGATGAAAAAGTAGTTTTGAATTAAAATTCAGTATTTTTCATTATTCATCAAAAAATGAAACCTCATAGAAAAATACCAAAAATTCACACTAAGATAATTTGGAAATTAAAATTTAAAAAATGAGGTTTATTTTTACATATAAAATTTATAAAAGTTCCAAAAATTGTATTTTAAATATGTTCTCCATTAAAATTCGGTAAAATTGTATTTAGAGAAATATTGTTTTTTATGCGTAATACTGGGTTTGTTCTTATTTTATGCCTATAAAATAAATTTTATGAATATAAAGATTATTTTATTGAATATATAAAATATATATTTCATTAATATCATTAACTAATTATAATTAATTTAATTTATTAAGACAACGCGTCTTTGGGGGCATAAAAATATTTATTTTATATTCAATCGGTTTATATTTTAATTTCTAATTAATTGGTCACCAATAAATTAATATTATATTTTTATAGACTATATATTTTCATAAATTATTTAATACTATTTATAACCATTAATTTAACATCTAGGTTATATCTTATTATATAAAATAATAATGTTTTAATAATATATCATTGTTCGGTAAAACTCGATCTTGCGTGTAACGGACACCATTGAAGAAACTCGTTGTTGTATGTGATGTAAGATAACTTAGTATCACATTAATTTTAAGCTATAAAATATATTAAATTTATTTAAAATATTAATTATATTATAAAGTATTAGGATATTATATTCTCTTATGCGCTTGGTGTTGTGTGTCATACGAGCTATCAAATATAATGTTCTTACTTTAGAATTTCGGGGTATTACATTAAGCGACCATGTGTGTTTAGAAAAAGTGTATTGATGAATATATTAATCTATTTATAGTATTTTCCATAATTTTTTTGAGTATTCTGAAAACCCAATCTTGAATTCGGTTTGATAGAATTGATATTCTTGCGACTCTTGTTTGAGTTGATGATCTGTGCATCCTTACTAATTATTTTAGTTTTGTTTATTGTTGTTGTGTAGAATTATACCTTTGATAAGATGTTTGAATAGTCCGAAAGAGGAATATGTTGGTGAAAAAAAATCCTAAAAAAACTTTGGTTGATCTGAATCTTGTTGAAATAATGGTGTATGCCTTCCAAGATTTGGGACAGGCACCAACACCTATTACAATTTAGGATCCAAATGTAGAACCTATAAGGAATGAATCTAGAGATCACGATCAAGAGTTTATTCAATATAATCCACCAGTATTCGAAGTCTCAATTGATCCGTAAGAGGCTAAGGATTGGATAAAAAATATTGAGCTACTTTTTTAGTTTTTGGAAACATGTGATTAGATTAATTTAAAGTGTTCTACCTTATATATTGAGGGGACTTGAAGGAGACATAGGGACTCAATGGTGATGGTGAAAAACCATGAGGGTATAGAGTGGAAATAATTTAGGTTTATTTTCACTAATTAGTTCTATCTAGAGTTTATTGTATTGAAAAAATACATGGAGTTTCTCAAACTCCAAGAGGGTGACAAGATTGTGACATAGTACAAAAACCATTTTTATAAGCTTGTCCATTTTTATACTAAGGTGGTGAAAAATGATAATATTAAGGCACCAATATTTGATATGGTTATTTGTTATTATATTTGATCACAGGTTTTCTTGCTGAAGATCACTTCTTACGCTGATGTACTAGATAGAGCGTTGATGGTTGAGCCTAACCTAGTTGACAAGTTAGGGTTGACAGGAGTTCCTTTTTCTCCTACTACTAGTTCTGCAAGTTCCTTTAATGTATAAAAGAAATAATGATGAGTATTGTGGTGGTTCTAGATAGAAGGTGTCATCCAGATATCCTACATCACCTTGAATATTCCCTTTGACTTGCTTCCAGTGTGACAGGGTTAGGTAATCAAGACAGGTTTGTATTGAGGCACCTAAGATCTGTAGTTCTTATAGTTTCTTAGTCCACCTATATAACTTTTTCCATTAATTTTCTTCTATACATAGTTTCATAATATAATCATCATAAAAAAGTATTATGGTGTAATTATATGCTTCAAGGACTAGGTTTTATCCCCAGGCATCTAGAACTAAGATTCTTTACATAGTTGAAGAATATACAAATGAAGCTGATGTGGTTCCAATGACTTTGAGAAGTACCATCACTATAGATTAATATTTAGTGACTACTTTATTTGATAATAGTTTATCTCACTCATTTATATCAACCTATTTTGTGAATTTTATGAATCTTCCTATGAAGATTTTATTTTATGTGATGGATATTACTATGCCCCTTGGAACGAAGAGAGAGAAGGGTCTTTAATGTCTTAATTATGTTTTCTCTTTATAGAAGATTGATATTACCTATAATTTTCTAGTTCTCAATATAAAATCTATTAATTTCATTTTTTTGGGATAGATTGGATGATTTATCTTAAGGCTTAGATTGATTATTACCTTTGATAAGTCTCTTTTACTACACCCGATGGGGTATGTCATGTCTTCTAGGTAGAATGGGATCCAAGATTGAGTAGATCCAAACCTTCCTTTCCAAAGTTGGTAAGGGTAATATTAGTGTTTTCTTTGAAATTACAATGATAATATTTGAGTGAATATCTCCATCTAGTTGTTGTTGATTTTCTTGACATTTTTCCTTCTGATTTCTCTAGCTTTCCACCCATAAGAGAGGTGGAGTTTTCTATTGATTTGGTACCTGGTACTCTACCAGTGTCTATTCTCTCTTAACATATGGTTCCAATGAAGCTAAAAGAGTTGAAATATTAGTTTTGTGATTTTATAGATAATGGTTTTATAAGCCCGAGTGTGTCACCCTGGGTAGCGCCTATTCTCTTTGCGAAGAAATATGATGGGAATATTTAACTATGTGTTGATTACTAGAAACTCAATCATGTTACATTGAATAAAAAGTATCTATTAACATGGATCAATGGTCTGTTTGATCAATTAAAGAGGGAAAAGTGGTTTTCAAGGATCTATCTTTTATCTTCCTATCACCAGTTTAGAATAAAATAATCTGACATTTAGAATAAAATAATCCTACATTCAGAAGAAAATATTCATGATTGGGTTTGGCCATTATGAGTATATTGTTATGCCATTTAGTCTAACCAATGATCTTCTAGTTTTTATGGATTTTATGAATAATTTATTTCATAAGTATCTTGACTTTTTTTGTGGTGGTATTTGTGAAAGACATCCTAGTTTACTCACAGAAATAGGGGGACCATGTATTTCATTTGAGAGTATTTTTGAAAACCTTGAGAAATCATTGATTTTTTTTCCAAATTATCAAAATATGATTTCTGGATTTGAGAAGTTAAGTTATTGGGACATGTGGTATCGGAACATGATATTTTAGTTGATCCTAAGAATGTGAAAGACATGGGATAAACCATGTAATTTTTTCAAGATATGAATCTACTTGGGTTTGCTAGGATATTACTACAGATTCATTAGATATCTATCAAGGTTGGATTCTCCAATGACTTCTCTCACTTAGAAAGGATTTGGGTTTTTTTGAGATGAAAATTTTCAGAGTTATTTTGTTAAGATGAAATATAGTTTAACCTATTCACTAGTATTGACTATTCCAAAGGCCGAGTATAGCTATTTGGTATTATTTGACGCATCAAGTTTGGGTTTGGGTTGTGTCCTTATGTAGGGTGATCACATGGTAACCTATGGTTATAGACATCTTAGGCCACACAAGAAGAATTATCCAGACCATGACATTGAACTCGTAGATGTGAAGCATTCTCTTAATATTTTGCAGTATTACTTTTTTATAGAAATTTTTATTGTTTATTCTGAAAACAAAATCTTGAGTTATATCTTCTCTTAGAAAGATTTAAATCTCTGAAAGATTCATTGAGTTGAGTACCTATAGACTTTTGATTTTGACATTGTCTACACCCCTGGTAAGGGGAATGCCATTGATGATTCCTTGAGAAGTAATCATCTGACATATGCCATTAAAGAATCAATAGAAGAGTGGGACCTGATGGTTCTCATTGCTTAGTTGAATTTGGGAGTCTAAGAGAATGATTCTGAGTTGGTTTTGACAAGAATGTAGTTGACCTCCTCTATTTTAAAGATGATTATTCATGAGTAGAAACTTGATGATGAATTCTATGTCATTAAGGACTATCTTTATAATGGGCATACCACTAGTGAATAGTTTTTTCTCTCCATAGGGAATCCTATGTTTCTGAAACTGGCATGTTGAGATTTTTCTTATGAGAAAGACCATTATGGGGGACTGCCACAGTTCCTAGTGGGATGTGCACCTAGAGAACACAAAGATGTTTTATAATATGTGGTGATAATTCTAGTGTCCAAGTATGATATGATACTTCTGCAACTTTATTTCTCATTGTTATACCTTCAAACAGATCAAAGACGAGCACCATAGGCCTTCAAGTTTTCTTCAGCTACTTCCGGTGCCAACTCAGAAGTGGGATGGGGTTTCAATAGACTTTGTGGTTGTGTTTCCACACACCCATCAAGGAAAGAACATGATATGGGTTATGATTTATAGGCTAACCAAATCATATCACTTTATACCCATTTGAGATACAACCAAAGTTAAGGAGTTGGGATGTCTCCATGTGAATGATATTGTTAGATTTCATGGAGTTACATCTGCTATAGTCTCTAATAGGAATCCCCATTTCACTTATTTCTTCTAGAGAGGACTCTAGGAGGCCATGGGATCTCAGGTATGTTTGATCATGGCATATATTCCATAAAAGTATGTCTAGTTAGAGAGATCTATATATATTCTTTAGAATATTCTATGTACCTGCGTTCTTTACTTTGGTAGAGCATGGGATGACAATTTGGGACTGGTTGAGTTCACCTATGACAACATTTACTAGTCTACTATTAGGATGGCTACTTTTGATTCCTTATATAGTTTTCCTTGTATATCTATATTATGTTGGTCAGTTATTAGTGAAATTTTCTTGGTTGGATTGAGTTTTTTCTAAGAGATGGTAATGAGGATTTAGTTGATTCATCAGAGAATGCTAATGACATAGAGATGGTATACATATTATACTATTTTTTGTCAATGACCATTATAATTTTTAGTGGGTGACTAGATGTTTTTGTAAGTTTCATCTTGTTTGGTTCACCAATGTCCAAGAAAACAGGGAAATCATGCACCAAGGTTTGTGGGTCCCTTCGAGATTGTTGAGAGAGTGGGTAAAGTGGCCTACTTTTTGGAACTTCCACTATAATTAAATTTGACCCACAACATCCTTCATGTATCATAGCTTCAGAAGTATCATTACAACCCATCTAATGTGTTTATCTGGGAAGATCTTGATGTTGATCATGATTTATCCGTGACTAAGAATCTAGTTAGGATTGTTGTTTTGAGACAAAGGTTCTTTGTGAGAAGACGATACATTTTGTACATGTTATATGGAAGTATGCTTATGATTTTTATGATATGTGGGAGAATGAGAAACTAATTAGAGATAATTTTCCTAATATCTTCAACATGTAATCTTCTTGACATGATTTTTAAGGAAAAAGTGTTTATGGTGGGGATATTGTAACATCCTGTTACCTTTTCTCTGGTATTTCGTGACTATTTCTTCATTTTCCCTTTTTGTTTGGGTGCATTTTGGTCTTTTTTAGTATAGAGATATTTTTATAAGGAAAATTACCTAATTCTTGGGGATATATGTTTATTTGGAGTTAATAGAGTCTGGGTATAAATGTATCAATAAGAGATGCACCGTGGTGTATAGGATTTGGCATGGAGAGTCTAAGATGCACTATGGACCAACGGGCTATGGATTAGGGAAGATTATGTTTATTTTGTATGGATACTTACAGTTTCAGCATAGTTATTCCATAGGTAAGGGACTTTATAGTATCCCCTTCTAGCAGTTTTCCATTTTTGCGTGGAGGTTCGGCTACTGCATGGAGTCTCTAGTGAGACAGTTGTAGTTCCACTTTAGGGAATAACTATAGAATGATGATTGTGTTGTACTATGGAATTATACTAGTTGAATTGGTTCTGGGTGAGTTATGTTGTGTGTTTTCAGGATTCCATTTGAATGAAAGGCACTACAACATAGTCTAGTGTGGTTATGTCATGGTCTGGATGTTTTCATCCTTTATGTATTGTGGACTTGGGGTGACAATGTGGTATGTGTTTTTTTAGACTTAAATGTCCCAATCCCCATTCTATATTTCTTTTCCTCCAGCTCAAATCTCATTCAAACTTTTGAATTTTGAAGGATCTATAGTGAAATTTTAACTCCCCTAAAATCCATTCTTCTTGGATCAAAGATCTAATGGAATAATTTTATTCCTCTCTAGTAAGTGATATCTCCTAATTTTGGGATTTCCCTCATTTCTTCACCAAAATATTTTTTTTATTTCTCAAATAAACCATTTTATGGTTTACTGAGAACCGTACAATCTAGAAAAATAGATTAGACAACGTGACCAATGTGATCCATCATTGTAGGCATGAACCAAACCAACCCCAAATAAAAAAAAATTGTCACGATAATGAAATCAACCAAATCCACCTTAGTCTGAGAGAAATCAAATAATAACAATTGAACAAGCACACCCATCGGTTTGCCCTGCACACCACAAATGAAACCTTATTTTCTTAATTTATTGAAATTATATTTAAAAAATATTTTCTATTATTTGATTTAAATTTTATTTGATATATGATTTTAAAGGAATGTGTTTTGAATTAAAACACCATTTCAGGTGGTTTGAAGATAAGAAATTATTTGAAAAAAAGATGGCTTATGATGGAAATATTTTGGAAAAATTATTTCCTCTAATTTAAGAAAAATGGATTTAAATAAAATATGATTTGAAAAGGGAACTAATTTAATGAAAACCAATTATTTGGTTTTGAAATGAGAAATTTATGTTAAAAAACTAAAAGTGGGAAATTTTATTTCTGAACTGACCTGAAATGATTTATTTTCCCATGATTGATTGATTGATTGATTTCATGAAGCACATATGAGACTGGGTAGTTACTGGTAACTAGGATAATCATGCTAGGATCTAACCCCCTAGTACTATATTAATGATTCAAACATTGACTTAAACATACTATGGCATGATTTTTATCCCAATGTGGTGTTGAGTCCCGATGACATGAGTCATGGTATGTGTGCACACATTGAGTTGAGATCATTGATTAAGTAGTGTGAGGATCCAATTAATATAAAACTAATGCACCATGAGTCTTAATTAATGGTTTTATGATATCATTGATTTTATGATTACATGTCACTGATTTGTGAAACTTTTCAATTCATGCTAATTGATTTATATAACTTTTTTATATAAAATGTTCATTTATGTCTATTTTGATATGCCTCCCATCTCTTTTGATTATGAAAGATTTTTTTTGAAAATATGTGAATAACTTTAACTATTATCTAATTGACTATGAAAAAATTGGTGAGATCCTATTGGGTTTTATAGATCACACCCTACCTTTTCCTTCAATCATTTTTAGATTTTCTTATGTCAGTTCCAAGCTAAGGAAAAGTTCCACTTGGAGGTGGTGCATGTTATTGATCTTTGGGACCCAGAGTGATGTTAGTGACTGGTGGATATGTGATCCACTTATTTTAGGGGTTTTATCTTTGAGATTTATCTTGTTATATTTGGTGTCTTTTTATGATGTATCATTTTTATACTATTTTACCTATTTGTTTCTTATAATTTCTCCCTTTGGAGTGTTGAGAATACTAACTTGTATCCTTTATATTTGGATATGTTATGGAAAAAATCATTCCCACTTGATTCTTGTATGATCACAGGTGAAATTCACCAACCCATGGGGATAAGGAATTCCCTTCATGCTATGTCAACACCATCTCAAGTATCAGGGTACCAGGGTATCCAGGATAGTTCATGACATGATACCTTTTTATGTATAACCTCATCATTCTTATGATAATATTGATCCTCTCAAGAATAGATAGTTGGAAAATAATTTGATAAATTAGGATGCAAATCCTTTTATTATTCCCATGTCCATCCTTTGTATGTCCAAGAAGATTGTATCACATTAAATCCACATCAAGGATAGGTTTGTAGGATCCTTTCTACTCAGAGTATTTGCCAATTTTTTCACCTTCTAAGGATGGTAATTGATTGAACAATCATAATCCTTGATCACTCTAACCACCTTCATTGGTTCATATTGATGTCCTTTTGTGTGAATATATATATTAAGTATTTTATGATATGTATATATGTTTCACTTAATGTCTCAAAATATTCATCATGAAGATCATCACAACCAATTCTAGATTATTCGTTCGATAGTTCTAATCATAGATCTTTAATTGGAATGGGGCATAGACTATCGATTTTTTATCTTGTATGAGTAAAAAACTATATCCTTTTTTAGACACATCACTATAGATCACAAATACTTATCCACTAGTGTGTAATGTGATCACAAGTGTAGTGACTATCCTTTTATTTATCTCTTTAAATATTTATTCACATTCATTATTCTAGGAAAACTTCACCCCATTTCGAGTCAGCTAGTTAATGGGATTGCAAATTGTGAGAAGTTTCTCAAAAATAGATGATAGTACATAGATAATCCAAGGAAACTATAGGTTTACATCATAGATGTTAGTATGGGCCATCCTTCAATTGCCTCTATTTTTAAAGGATCTATAGAGATTAATTTTCTGGTGATATTATGCCCTAGGAATGTTACTTTCTCTATAAAAAATTCACATTTACTATAATTAACATACATATTTTCTTTCAGTAAGGTCTTTAGTACAACATTTAAATGATCCTTATGTTTCTACTTTATTTTGGAGTAGATAATAATATAATCTATAAAGACGGCCATAAATTTTTTGAGGTTATCCCTAAATATACTATTCATTAATTCCATGAAGATTTCTAGAGCATTAGTAAGTCCAAATGGTATCACTATAAATTCATAGCGCCTGTAACTTATGCAAAAATTAGTCTTGGGGATATCTTACTTCTTTACATTCACTTGATAATATCCCAATCAAATATCCACCTTAGAGAAGTACTAGGCTCCATGTAGTAGATCGAACAAGTCATAAATCCATGGAAGAGGATACTTTTTCTTTATCATGATCTTATTGAGATCACGATAATAAATGTAGAGGCGACTTGACCCATACTTCTTGACAAATAGGACTGGTGTACCCCATGGTGAAGTACTTGGGTGTATAAAACCTTTATCTATATTCTAGTATAATTTCTTCTTCATCTCCTCAATTTCAACAATGTCCATTCTATATGGAGTCTTAGATATTAAGAAAATATCCGAGTATAATTTTGAATGAGAACTAAACCTATTGGCTAGGAGGAAGACCAAATAATTTGTAACATCCCGAAATTCTGGATAGCATATAATGGTAATATTGCTTTTTTAGGTCCTTTTAACTAAAAAAAATTTAAAATATGAATATAAGGATATTTATTTAATTAAGAACACCATATTGTTTACAATACACTGATATCAAAAGTGTAAACATGCTAACCAAATATAATTATTAAAAATCCTATTAGAACTGCTGGAAGACCCCCAAACACCACAACGAGGACCGGTATATAAAGGAGATCCTTTGAGTCAATTAAAACAAAGAACATCACCACTGTGATCATAAAAACCATGCTGAGCATCAACAGAATGGGAAACACCATCTCCTTCCTTTTGAGTTTTTAGGATTCCCTAAAGGCTTGGTTTTATAAGACACTTTTTCGACTGTTGCTTTGGTGACTGTTGAAAGCTAACAACTATAAATCTAGCTATTGGGATTTGATAAGTTAATAAAGAAATAATTAAGTATAAATTAGTTCTAAATATTTAAGGTATAATTAAAATTATAATATAATCATATTCTGTGAACTCTAAAAGGATATGGTTAAAATACTTCGTTTTACACTTATGTGATTTTGAGAAGTATTAAGGAACTCAAAACACTAAAAAAGATTATTTCAAATACAACACAATGATTTTAATTTCTTAAACAATGTTATAAACTAATTCGTTGAATTAAATTATGTTTTTGATTAAACTATGTTTTCTATAATACTAGTACAAGAACTATCATGAAGGGTTATTAAATCTCAATTTGTAACTTTTTTAAAGTTTTGGAGTTTATAACTTTACAGATACTTTTAACTAGGAAAAAGTTCAAATGACATCCTAATATTTAATAAAGGACATGTTTAAGAAAATAATTTCTTTTTAGTTATACTAAATGTGTTATTTCTCTCATTTAAGACTTTTTTGAGAGCTTTTATTAAAAAAATGGGCCCTCTAGGGACATAATTTATGGCTATAGGGCCAAGGGAGGCAACTCACACGAAGTGGCTGAGCCTAAACCCTCAGCCCAAGCCAAGGCCAGCCTGATCTCAGGTAGAGGTTCCCCAAAGGGCGCATGGGAGCAGGAGCACATAGTCACACCACTGCGGGGGAGAGGCCATGACAGAGCTTGGGTAGGCCAAAGCCTATGGGGGCGGGGTGGGATCCCGTGTATAGGGCCCCCTTCGTGTGTGATGTATGTTTTTTGAGCCGTCTATGGGAGGCTCGGGCTTATAATGGAGGTGAAAACAGCTCTCCGTTTCGATGTGGGATGTGATTTTTTGGGTGAAACGCGATCTGGACCATTGAATCACGTCGCGCTCGATCTGGAATGCTGATAACGATCTTGTTTTTGACCTTCAGGAACCACGGTTTCCCACCGTATTTTTCTACACCGTTCGATCTACCAAAGATCTATTCACAACTATTAGTATGTTTTAAAATGTCGGGTCGAATCAGGACCATCTGATGAAACTCAGATCTAATATGAGCTACCCATTCCTTTTTAAAAATGCGAACATGCCTCATCCCTTGGATCAATATCAGAGTTGATCTGGATCGTTCTTTTTTCTCTGGTTTTCCCAATTACCACGTCATCTTCTTTCTCTCCGCATGGGTTGCACTAGTAACCCTACTTTTTTTCTTGCTGCACCTATGACCATCAGGTACCCTCCCTACCTCCCCTTTTTCTCCAAACATGACACCCCCATTTAATACACCGCAAGGGGGTATGTTTTGCATGAAAAAGTTGTGTGTGCCTTTGTATATAAATACCCAATACCTCTCGGTTCTTCTCCCCCACCCAAGTCTCCTACAAGTCCCTACCAACCTCCCTCAAGTCCTTCTCCCCCTAGTTTCAAAGTAATGGTTTAAATTTTTCCTTACCTTGTTTCTTTAAGAGTGTATACACATATATACTCTAAAATATATATTTAGATATATATATTTATAACTTCACAGTTTAGTTCCAACGCAAATCTATACTAAACCTAGGCCTTCAGGTTTTTGTGTTCAAATGACATAATGGATGTAAGGAGTATTTTTATTTGATGCATGGTGTTAAGTTTATAAATAAATATACACATATATATATATGTGTTCTCATAAAACCTTGTATTTTAAATAACCCTACGGGTTAGTTCAAACCCTTCCTTAAGACCGAACCTAGGACCCTTAATTTTATACTTTGAAGTGTTTGTAAAATTGAAAGTTATTTAGGGTTCACAAGGCTTAAGACATGATATATATATATATAAGACATATATACAATATATATATATATACTTCGCTTTATATATGCATATGTATTGATGTGGCCTCTCGATTTCAAGTAGAGACCCACGATTACCAATCTAAAAAGTTCTAAAAATGTTGATTTCAATGTACAAGTATGGTATTTCCATGTAATTTTTTTATATAAGCAATTATATACTTGGTACATGTTTATATAAATTCAAATTATATGGATAGTGACATATATGGTTTATACCAAGTTCTTGAGGTCCTTGTACCATGAATATCGATGTTTTTGTGGAGTTTTAAATCATAAGAAATGTTGTGTTTTTTTTTTAAAAACTTATATCCACATTTATGAGTCACTTATTTTCTTAAATGTTAAATGATGTTGATTATGGTGAAGATTCATGCTTTTTATTATGGACTTTATTTCTGTGGTATACAAAGGATTATCAGCA
Organism: Viscum album; assembly: GCA_963277665.1. NCBI lineage: Eukaryota > Viridiplantae > Streptophyta > Magnoliopsida > Santalales > Viscaceae > Viscum > Viscum album. The sequence continues at coordinate 1,256,191,513 of OY728153.1, read as the reverse complement.
TTGAATGATTTATCATCTATAAGCTTAAAACCCTACATGAAAGTTTTAGTTTACTTTTTTTTATTAATTGTTTAATAAAGTTTTTAGAATTTTACAAATAACATTGCATGTGACAATTTCTACTTTCTTTTAGTACCTTGGATGTAAATGTATGTACCATAACCTACCTTTATTTTTTTCCCATTTATTGACAGTCACATAGTTTTTATCTCAGTTTCTAAACATCTAGATACATGTCTCACTTTATAAGTATGTAAATATTTGAAGATGAAATTAAACTACTATGACCAACTATGAATGAATTATTCAAAATGGTATGGGACATTTTGAATATTCAACTCTATTTGTGTAAAGAATTAATCTATGTGGCTCACATGAAAGTAAAGACATATTAAGGGTGCGCCCTAATAGTGCTCCAATGCATTGGGTAAATAATTAATCTCTAGAGATGAAAAGTTTCATGATACCTTGGTAAATAACCTTGGTAAATTTTTATGACACCTTGGGGATGGACCTTGGTGATATGAATGTCAAAATGGAATGTTGAAGCCATATATTCAAGTTATGTTACAAGTCCTCCTCAATTTGATATGCCTATTCTTTCACTGCGCTTGTCTATATATTTTTATCAAGTTTATATTGATGTCATAAGTAAAAGTTTAGAGCATGACTTGGGTTTAACACTCAGTAAAATAGTATCCAAGATATGAAATTGAAGTTGTTTCCTTTACACACAACTCTGATTAATAATTACTCTTAGCTATCCAATTTCTGTTTAAATATACATATGACTTACATGCTTATAATTCCTTTTATTTATTACTCCTTTTGAACGTGCCCTAGTTGATTCATGTATCCTTGTAAATATTAATTGAGCACTCTTATGTTATGTTAAATGTGTTAAAAATTTTCTTTAAGAGAAATGTTCTATGGAAAGTTTTAAAGAATGTTTTCAAAAGTTACATTGGTTAATTTTAAAACCACTTACTGGGCATTCATATAATCACCCTACGTTTTGATCTAAATTTTTTCAGGTAGATGAAACATTTCAGAAGTAGCCGGTTTCCCAGAGCCCAAACCAAATTTGATCCTATGCATGGGACATGGTGTGTAGTTTATCAGTGCATGTTTTGTTTGAACATGACACATCATGTTCAGAAGGCACCGACTCCTGGTTTTCTAGGGTCAGGTCTTCAATTAATTCTTGGGGAAACACATCATAAAATTCCCTTTCAATAGGAATATCATCAAGGATGATATTTTCCTTAGTCTCAATCATTTTATCTAAATAGGATTTCTCAAAAGGAAATAATATTCATGCTTGAGACGATGATACAAAAGAAGATTCATCCTCCTCCCAACACTTGTATAGAATCAAAGGATGATTAGAAATACATAGGGTTATTTACTTCTCTCGGCAATTTATGTTGTCCCTATATAATGAAATCCAATCCATACCCAGATTAACATCAAATTATACTAAAGGAAGTATCATAAGGTTTTCTGGGAAATTCATTCCACAATTTTTTTACAAGGGAAGAGTTATATACCTTGGATGTAATAATTTATCCATTTTTTGTTTTCAATGATAACTCTACTTACATGTTTTTAAGTGGTGTTTGAATAGTTATAATAAAATTGTATGATATGATAGAATGTGTAGAACCATAATCACATAAGACATTTAAAGTTCATGAATGGAAAACAAGCATGCCTTTCACTATTTGATATAGTTTTAATCATTTACTTAATCCAAACTAGACTTAGGGATGTGTACTTTAAAAATATTAAACACATAAAAGGGAAAATATGAATATTTAAGGTATAACCAATTAATGACATGCATTAATTTACCTATTAATTTCCTAGTTTCAATCTAAGTTATCCATGCACTATTTCCTGAAATAAAAAATTTTATGGGATCACATTCCACTGGTCGCTAACATCACTATGGGTCTCAAAGATCATGATGTATTTTATTTGAATCCACTTAATATATACTTTACCATAATTTAGGTATGTTTTCTCATGTTTATTCTTATACCTAAGGTTTTCACTAGAGTTTTTATAATCATAATCCCCAAAATAACTAGTCTTTTCTCTAATACCAACTATGATATCCCATATCTTTCATAAACTTTATTTTCACAATTTATAGAATAAAGATACAATTAATAAAACCCTAGAATATCATGGGGCCTAGTGAATTTGGGTTATTAGGTATATAGAATAAAAACTTGAAACAAAAATACAAATATATAAACTAAAACTCCACAACATTCCCTTAAATTTCCTTGATCTTCTAATTCTGCATAGGATAACCTAGGGACATACATAAGAAAGGGGTGAGATTTAATTCTTTGTAAGGGAATAATCAAATCATAACATGATTAAAGTAATACATGTGAGTCAATAGGTATATCAAGGTATCATAATATGGGCAATAATCATAAACTTGAATATCAAATAATGATAAAATATGATAACATAAAGGCAACATTAGAATGTGGGAACAACATAAAACATAAAACATGAAATCATAAGCATAATTTAAGGCTAACCCTCAAAAAATAATAATATATTTTTCTTATGATAACCTACCTTGAACCATACATTGAATCTAATGAGATAAAAACATTACCTAATGCATTGGAGGGCTATATAATTCTGGGCCCACCTATCACATTCATATAATGTACATGCATAAGTGTGCCACATAGATCATTCAACACATGATCATATTTATTCACATTTAATAAAAATATTAAGGATATATGGTTAAAAACATGAAATTAAATAATTAATTAAGGATTGGTAAATCTAGGTTAACACCATTTAGTGGAAATGGGTATGGGTATTCACAATACAAATGATTAGCATGGAAAATCAGAAGATAATTTTGGCAGTATAACGAGGGTATGTAAAGGTTTACCGATGGTTAAATGAGAGTGAAAGGAGGTATATAATTACACAGACATCATAATTATATTAAATTGATGTTTAAAAACACATAAAACATTGAAAATGTGAAATCAAAAGGCATAATATGAAAAAGGTGCTTGAATAAAGAGGAGAAGGAGATGATCCATTACATTGATATCATGATTATTAAAGGTTGGGGGGAGATTATTAAGAGGTCATAGTAATCTTAATATGAATCTAGAGAGAGTAAAACAAATTTAATTAATTCTTATAGTGTTTTTAGTTAAGAGAAATTGGAGTTTTGGTGATTTTTTATAGTAAAGAGAGAGGAATTCTTTATTAATTTCTAAACCTAGGTTTTGGAATCTATATGATAAATTATTCCAAACCACAAACCATTCCATGGTTTTTACCTATTTTTTATTTCAAATATAAGTTTATTTAATCATTTTATAAGTTTAAGAACAAAAATTCTTAAAATAAGACACTTGGTGATGTGTAAGCGAGTCATGCTCATAAAGAATTGATTTTAAAACCCTAAAATATAATATAAGTTTTAGAAGATTCATTAAGGATTTATAATATTTATAAAATAAATTCAAAAACACATTATTTTAAATTTAAAACATAATTTTATTCTTTGATACCTTTTATGGCACATATTATATCACTTTTGGGTCATTATAATGTCATAATACATACTATATTTATTTTTTACCAAAAAATTTGACTGTCTCATAAAATTATGAAAAATTCACCATTGGATAATTTAAATGTGAAGATTTCAAAAATAATATTTATTTTATCAAAATAATTATATAAATATGATAATTTTCACTTTTAAATAAAAAATTTCCATTTCTTAAAAAATATTGACTTTTTTGACAATAACAGTTTTCTGACCCTTATAAAAAAATTGTCTTTATAATATTATATTATCATTAATATTTAATAAATATTATTTAATAATAATATTTTATTAAAATATCATTTATTTCAAAAATTCTTTAATTCATAAAAAATAGTGTCTTGATTGAAACTATATATTTACCAAAAATACATTTTTTTATTTCATCGCATCAAAATGTAATTATTATGAAAATTATTATTTAATCACTATAAAGTAATAAAATATAAATATAATAATTATTTTATAAAAAATAAAAAAAATAAAGAATTTTTTATTAGGGTCTAGATATACATCCCTTTATTACACCAACGAATGCCCTAAGGGTATGGTGTGCAATAGTGATATTTTCTTAGGGTTGTTTGATTAACATGGTTTGGTTTGTGATCTCGATGAGTTTGAAATTATCCCATAAACTGTTTCACTTATGATTTAGTTGTTGAATCTTGGAATGGGCTTGGTCAAGGGTAAATCCTAGTGATGCTATCTCTATTGGAATCTCTAATTAATGAGATTTATAGGGTATGATCCTACTGGTCAAGACCATTACTTCCTTTGTCCATGTCAATTGGATTTATCATAACCCTATATATATACTAATTATACGATCAGTATATAATGGATATAATATCAACAATTATAATGGTTAATAGTATTTCAAATATAAAAAATATAACTTATAATGGTCCAAAATAACCAAAGTAGTGAATGCATTTTCTATAATTTCATTTCTTAATAATGCATTTACTCATTTAAAAAGGGAATTTAATTTATAAATGTTCGGGTTGTTATAATCACCCCCATGCCTCTTAATCTGGAAAGGATTCCACCCAAAATGAGTGGTCACCCCCACCTCACTAGGTCTTATATTGTGTGCACATGACCCTAACAAATCCATCAACCAACCACCATGAGCGGTATCACCAACAATATCATACCACACCTCCAACAAACCTCTATTGCCTCATTTGAACCATGTCACTGAATCATAATGATAATAAACACCGTACACCTCATCACTATGAACTATGTTACCTGAATTTTGTGATCTAAATCACCCATAGTCACATGATCCATTCCTAACATGTTTCTATAAACCCATCTCATTCACCACATCATGCTACAATTTCCTTAGCTAACATCATCATGCCCAGTTGACCATAGAGTCACAAATCACACCCATCATGCCATATTAGGCTCAAATATACCCTTTCATGCATAAAACTACCCACCTATATCTCATAGGAATCACAAATACTAATATCATTACATAACTAGTCTCACTCAGACCACCCCACTCACACCCATTTATCATGAATCACATAACACACATATAAATTTAGAAGAAAGTATGAAACCACCTACCTTATGATAATTTATAGTCCAATACAAACCTTTAATTAAATCTCATTAGAGATAATTATAAAGTTATATAAAAACCTTGAAAATTGGTCATAATGACTATAAACATTGTGACACATCAAGTCAAGAAGAGAATTCAAAGAAGAATGGATACATAGTAATATAATTACCCTTGTATACCTTCTAATTTTCATAACACAAAAAACTGGAAAAAAACGAGTGAGAATTCCCACTTGGAACCAAATGAACAGAGTAAGGGGGATCTACTATGTTCTATCCAAATGGCCTCCCCTTACCCCATATTTTCATATTAAAACAATTTATTTATTTTTTTCTCCCATGCATGATTCACAACATGAACTATATATTCACATCATGAAATATTAGGACAAGGGACCCCCATTTGTGTAGATATTTCATGCCATGAAACATAGTTTCAAATCGTTAATGGATAAAGTCTACAATATTTTAACTAAAAATCAACCAGATCCTCTAGAACATCCTCTTGGGTCACTCCAAACCCCCCAAAAATTTAAAACTAGGTAAAATACATGGTTTTCAATAAAATTTAAAAGTACATGTACCTTAAATAAAATCTAGGGTTTTACATAAATGATAAAATATAATTTTCATCTCAATTTCCCTTCACCAGAGTGTGAATATACTATGTAAATAATGGAGGTATTTGTGACAATGTAGTTCAAGTCAAGAGTTGGCGTAAAACCAAAGAAGTGATATGCATGAGAGTTTGGTGGATTCTATAATACAAGTTAAGAAATGACCTAGGGTATTCCCATAGGGTCACAATTGATCCAGTATCCAATCGATGGATCAACTGTAACGTCCTGGGTTTTTTGAATCGGGTCGAAAACCTTTTTTTTTTAAATTTTTAAATAGCGGCTATTCCATTTTCTATACCATTTATCATAACTCAATTCTAAGAGTTATTTTTGATTTATATGGTGTTTTTGGTGGAGTCTAGAGTCTTGGAGAGTGACTTGGGCGTTTCTAAAGGGTTTTAGGAGTGTCAGAGGTCGAATGACCTATCTTGGAATTGCAGGTCAGGGTGAATGGTTTAGGGTAAACCGTGTGGCCCCTTCCAAGTAACTATGCAACCTAGTTTTGAAATGGATCATGGTTTGGGTAAACTATGCATGGGAGGTGTATGACTGATTGCATTGTCGAGCGTGTCAAATTAGTTGTTTAATTTTGACTAGAATTTCAGCTGTATAGCAACAACTCTAGGTCATCCCTCGATGGAGCCTTAGATCATTAATTTAAAAATTGGGTTTTGATTATGAAAGTAGAAGGTGAATGAGGTTTTTTAAAACTTTGGGGTTTGATGATTAAAGATGAAAATAGAAAATTAAAGTGATAAAACAATGTAGAGATTAATAGATTTAATTAAGCGTGATCAACTCGGGGTACTCTCATGATGTTTATCCTTCATCGCTTCATGATATAGGGTTGTGATCTTTTAATCCCTGGTTTATAACACCTAGAACCAGAATTTTACTGAGTTTATACTAGGATAACTCCTAAGGTTCAGTCAAAAACACACAATGATTCACCGAACACTGCCGATGATTGGGTGATTTGTGTTTGACTTCATAACTGAAACTCACCAGGGAAACACACGAAGAACTCAATGCGCTGTCTAGGTTTGTATGTTATTTATTTGTGATACCATGATATAAATGTACATGTACTTTACAGTTCTTATGTGAGTTCAATTGACCAATATGAACCACACAAACACCGCAATTGAAAGGGGGAAAAGGAAGTGGTGAACGGTGTGTGAAACATCACATGAATGGGTACCCCCAAACCTGATCATATGAGTTGAGCATGAAATACCAATACATAACTAAATAAAATTAAAATAGATGATGAATAAAAACAACATAAAACCTGGAATTAAAAAGATCATTCAATATAATACAAAAATGAAGCTCGGGATTACATCATGTTCCTCCCCGGGTGATCACAAGGGGTTTAGAAACCCATGGGAGAGGAGGAAGAGAAAGATGTTGGGGTAGAACATACCATAGACTCCAGAACTTCAAGGGATGTTGAGAAGACTCCTTGGGGACTCCAAAATGGCAGAAACTTTCCTCCTGGCCGAACTCCCAAATGGGGATCCCATGGTTCCATTTTATAGGAAAATTGGAAGGTGGTTTTAGGCACACATATTTCTTCAATCCACTTGTACCACGTGTTTCGACCAATAGACACTAGAATCTCTCTTTTAAAAAAACTGGAAAGTTTTAGACCCACTTCCTAAATATCTCCACCGAAATTTTAGAATCAATTGGACAAGTGGATCCAGAGATATGGACAGATTACATAACACCACATTTGAATTTGTGCAGATTTGATTCCTTGGATATATTAGTTCGGTTGTGCCCCTTGACGGACAAATTGGGATTTAATTACTTCATAATATTTTTAGCACATTATATTTTGTACCAGTACACAAAATATGAGCCCATTTGGATGCACGTAATTTTCTATACAATCACAACAGTGGACAGGTCTTCATGGATCCATGCAATTTTGGCCCATTTTTCTTCCACTTCATCAAGGGCCCTCCAAATCATCTCCTCTTACATTGAAATAATAAAGACAAGTAACATTTACTATTATAATATTGATTAAAATTAATTAATTTATTCAAACATAAATTGCAATTTATTATTATATTTGGAATATTCATTACAAAACTAGTTTAAAACAGCAGTGTAAGGGTGGAATAAAATAGTAAATCATGGTATGATCACACCCCCACACCTAACCATTTTCACTCCTGGGAAAATTCACATATAAAAAAAATGATGCATATATATATTCCCAAAATCATGAAGATTTAACATTTGAGGAAATTTTAATTAAATTAATGTGATCAATGCACGAACCCCACCAAGGAGTTCTTCCTAGTGAAAATGGAAAAAGATGTCTGATAAATCATATCATAGTGAAATTAAAAAAGATTCACGATACCAAATTGAAAAAGGAATTTATAAGTCAACCATGACACTAACTCTCCATGTGTGTGTGTGAAAACCATTCCATGCTATTATTTTCACTTTCTATCCAATAAATATAGGTTATTTTAACATTTTTTAGCTTAAATGATTTTGTCCACTAAACCTACCCTACATCCTTTACAATAATATTTCAAGACCCACTCACTTAAGAATTCACAGAATTCAAACCATAAGCCCCCGAACTAGATATCCCCATATGTTTCACATTTCATCACTCCCCTTATTTATTTATTTTTTTAGAAGTTGCATTTGGAACAAATCTCACACTCATCTCTCAACCCTTGTTTGATCTCCTCATGACACTAATTGCAATAGTTATAACAAGATCAAAGGTTGAGTAGGAGTGGTTTTTGACCTTCCTAAGACACAACCATTGTTTTTTTGAGTGAGTACAATAGTTGGACATTAGGTAAACACACATAGGTCAATCTGGTATAGTAATGAAACAGATCAGATAAGGAACGAATGTATAGAAATATCATTTAAAGCTGAAAAATATTATCCTAACATATATTTACCTTATATTAAGTAATAAATATTCACAATTTTTGGTTTGGTGCAAAAATTTGTGGAGATATTAGTGACATAGTTTTCCTAAAAAATACTCACACAAGGGGCATCAATCATCTCAAAGGTTTCACATAGATACAACCATTTATATCATTGATAGAAAACCAATTCCCTAAAAAAAATAAAATCACCCCTGATGTTAAATTCATAAAAATATTCTTTTTAGCCTTTGTTATGATATTTTTACTTTCCCCCCTTTATGGTCACCAAATCTTGGAACTTCGAAATTGTTGATGGGGAAAAATCAAAATACCATAAAGAAGGAAAAAAAGAGAAGAAGGGAGAAAATGATGAAAATTCCTAACTAACCCAGGAATGTATCCACCCCCAAACCTAGAATGTGCAGTGTCCTCACAGAAATAATTGAGAATGTGAGAAGGAAGGATAAAAATTGATGTGTTTTATTGGTATGATGCATCGAGAAGGTGGATTTCCTCCACTGGATTCTTCATAAAATCCTTATAGAAGTGTATAACTCTCTTCCCATTGACGGTAATACTGCATCCACTATTCTCATTAAAAATCTATATTGCACCAAAAGGGTAAACATTAGTAATAGTATAAGGACCGATCCATTAGGAACGAAGCTTACTTGGGTGGAGCTTAAGTCTGGAATTGTACATGAGGACCTTATCACCAATATGGAACTTCCACTGGTGAATAATGCTATCATGAATAGCCTTTGTCTTCTCTTTATAGATCCAGGAGTTTTCATAAGCATCACATCTAATTTCTTCTAACTCTTAAATCGGCATCTTTCTTTTCTCACCTGCATCTGGAGGGTTCATATTACATTGTTTAACAATCCAATATGCACAGTGTTCTACCTCCACTGGGAGGTGACAAGCCTTTCCAAAAAAAATTCTATATGGTGACATTCTGATTGGGGTTTTAAAAGCTATACTGTACACCCAAAGTGCATCATCCAAGTGTAAACTTCAATCTTTTCTATTGGGTTGTACCATTTTTTCCAAGATTCTCTTAACTTCCCGATTTTCAATTTCTTCTTGTCTATTAGTTTGAGGGTGATATGATTTAGAGACTTTATGAACAACCCCATACTTACAAAGCACATTTTTCATGTTGTGATTTCAAAAATGTGAACCTGGATCACTAATGATGAATTTAGGTAAACCAAACGTATTAAAAATTTGGGACCTCACAAAATCAACAACCACTCGAGAGTCATCAGTCCTGGTGGCCTTTGCTTCCACCCATTTAGATACATAGTAAATAGCCAATAATATGTACACAAATACAAATGAATTTAGAAAATGCCCCATGAAGTAAATTCCCCATGCATCGAAGATCTCACAAAATAACATGGGCTGTTGGGGCATTTCATTCCTCTTGAAGATATTCCCTGTGAATTGAAAATGCCTACATGACTTGAAAAATCTATGGACATCCCTATATAAAGTTGGACAATAGATTCCTGAGTCAAGGACCTTTCAATCTATACATTGAGAGCCAAAGTGGCCCCCACAGGCCAAAGTGTGGCAGAAGGTCAAAATAGAGGTGAACTCATGGTCAGGGACACACCAACGAAATACTTAGTCACTACAAATTCTCCACAAGTATGGGTCATCACAAATGTACTAATGAGAATCATGCTTAAGTCTCTGGGATTGTGAAATGCTGAAATCAGTGGGGACCCTAGATGTTGCTAGAAAATTCACAATGTCCGCATACCGGAGGGTAATGTCCACAACATCACAAAGGTTCTCATGAGGGAAGAATTATCCAATGGGTAGGGGTGAGTCAACATGATAGTCCAATGGTGGGGAAATCCTACTAATGTGCTCAGCTACCACATTCTCCACTCCTATCTTATCTCTAATCTCAAGGTCAAACTTCTGGAGGCAAGAATCCACCGAATGAGGCGGGTCTTGGCTTTAGGTTTCTTTAGGAGGAAATGAAGGGTAGCATGATCAGAGAAGACGATGATTTTTGACCCGATAAGATATGAACGGATTTTTTCCAAGGAAAACACAATATAAAGAAGTTCCTTTTCAGTGGTTGTGTAGTTTTCCTGGGTAGGGTCAAGGGTACGTGAGGCATACACAATGACATGATGAGCCTTCTCAACCCTTTGTGATAAAACTGCCCCAACTGAAAAGGTAAAGGCATCACACATAAGCTCGAAGGGGAGATCCCACCATGGTGGTTGGATGATGGGAGGTGATGTGAGACTCTTTTTTAGTGAATTGAATTCATCCTCAAAATCTTTATCAATCACAAACTCAGAATCTTTTTGCAATAACCAGGACAATGGAAGTGTGTTCTTACTAAAGACTTTAATGAATCGGCGGTAAAAACCAGCATGACCCAAGAAAGATCGCACCTCATGAACAAATTTTGGATATGGAAGGGTTGAAATTAATTAAATTTTAGATTTATCAACTTTAATTCCCTTATTTGAAATGACATGCCCAAGAACTATCCCCCAATCAACCATAAAATGGCATTTCTCATAATTTAAAACAAGATCTTTTTCAATGCAACAGTGGAGGACAGAACCTAGGTGTTCCAAACAACCATCAAAATAAGATCCATATACCATTAAATCTTTCATAAATACTTCTACACAACTATCAAGGTACTCAGAAAAAATATTCAACATACATCGCTGAAAAGTACCAAGAGCATTACATAGACCGAATGGAATCCTTATGTATGAAAATGTGCCGAATGGATAGGTAAATGTTGTCTTTTATTAGTCTTCAGGGGCTATATGGATTAGTAAGTAACCCGAATAGCCATCAAAGAAACAATAATGGGACTTACCAGCCAATCGTTCTAACATTTGGTCAATGAAAGGTAATGGAAAGTTGTCCTTCTGTGTGACTTGATTCTGTCGATGATAGTTAATACAGACTCACCAACTATTTTTCACATGTGTTGGAACCAATTCATTCCTTTCATTTGACACAACTGTTATTCCAGTTTTTTTAGGCACAATTTGAACTGGGCTAACCCATTTAATATCAAATATAGGATAAATGATCCTCGCAACAAGTAGTTTACCGACTTCCAATTTTACCACTTCAAGGAGAGTGGGAATAAACCGGCATTGAGATTGTCTTACAGGATTAGCCTCATCATCAAAAAGTATATGGTGCATACAAATAGATGGGATAATCCTAGGAATATCAGCCAATGTCCATCCTATTTCCTTTTTACACTCTCTCAAAAGTTTGAGCAGTTTCTATTCCTATTGTGGAGAGAGGTTATTGGAAATAATGACGGGAAATTGGTCAATACCATCAAGATATGTATATTTTAAATTATAAGGAAGTTTTTCAAGTTCTAACACCGGTGGTTTGTGGATCGAGGGATTATATTTAGGGGTAGTGAGGTCCATTAAACTATCTGTCTGCTCATGTTTAATCTCTAAAGATAGAGAATCTATAGAAATGAGATTTACAGAATCATCGAAGGTCATGGGTACCTCAGAATGAAAACACTCATCAATTAAAGCACAAAATTTACACTTTTTAGAACCCACACAACACTCAAAACATGAATCAAAACTGAAATCATCCAAGGGTGAAGAAAACAAAAATGAATCAGAGTTTGGGTTGAGGAGAGAATTGTGTGTGTGTGCATCGTTTGAGAGAACTTCCATCGAATAGACAAGAAGATTGGAGTGCTCTTCAACAGGGTGTTTCAAAGCCTCAAGGATGTTAAAACTTACCTTTTCTCCTCCAAATTTCATGGACAATGTACCATTGTAAACATTGATGATATTTTTTGCTATTTTAAGGAATAACCTCCCAAGTATGAGAGGAGCATGTCCTTAGGTTCGGGTATCTTCCATATTAAGAATGTAGAAATCAGCAGGGAAGATGATATTCTTCACTCGTACAAGGAAATCCTCAATCACTCCTATTAGATGCGTTGTACTCTGGTTGGCAAGTTGCACGACAATTCCATTTGGTTGAAGCTCTCCAACCTGCAGATAAGTATACATGGAGTGAGGCATTACATTAATGGAAACACCTAAATCTAGCATAGAATCAAAAAATAAAGTCTCTCCTATGGTACACGGTATTGTGAATGTTCTCAGATCCTTGAATTTATTTGGCATTGCTGTTTGAATCAAGGCCGAGACATTGCTCCCCAAGTTGACTCTCTCATTCCCCTTCAACCTTCGTTTATGGGTGCAAAGTTCTTTAAGAAATTTGTCATAACGGGGAATTTTCTTGACTGCATCCAATAAAGGAATATTAACTTAAACTTTTTTAAATGTATCCATTATCTAATTATAATTATCATTATCATAATTTTTCTTAGATTTAGAGAGTCTTTGTGGTAAAGGAAGAGGAATGGATTGTTCATTTGAATCATCAATGATAATTTGATTGCCCTTTTTATTTTTTTTTTCATTATATGAAATTTTTGAGGGTTGGGAAGGAGTGTTTTCAAGAGGGGGACCTACCTGTTTCATAGAATTAATAGAAGGAGAAGCTTCTTTACCACTACGAAGTGTAATTTCACATACATTACCTTTGTCCTTCGAATTGACAATGGGTTGAGATGGTAGTTGTCCAGAACCTTCCATCTTAAGTTCACCGATGGTGTTCACCAATTATCCCACTTGAGTTCATAAATCTTGAATTGTCGATTGTGTGGTCTGTTGGAAATGGAGGTTCTGGGTTTCCATTTTCTTCACTATATCCTTGAGGCTTGGTTTAGATTTGGGAGAAGGATGAGGATTTTTTTGAGAAGTTTAAGGATAAGAAGGTTGCATACCTTGGCCTTGTTGATGCCAATTTTGCTTGGGGTAGCTTGAGTTTCCTTCTTGTCGGTACTAGGGTTGTGCTTTCCACCCTAGATTTAGATTTGACATGAATTGTTCTTGCTTGAAGGGAGGTGCTTGTTGGAATTGATGCCCTGGGAACACATCTGCACAAGACTCAGATGAATCTTGAAGTTGTGGGCACTGGTTAGAAAAATGAGTGTTATCCGAACAAATACCACAATGCAATGGAATAGAAGTAGAGTAAGAGTTACCTTGTTCTTGAGATAATTGCCTTAAAAGGGTATGAATCTCATCAACTTTAGTATCTACCTTTTTTTCTAGGTCTGAATGACTTATCTCATGAACTCCTTGGGTTGGTGCAATTTCTCGTGTACCAAATTGTTGTGCATTTTGAGCCATGTTGGATATTAAGTCATGAGCAGCGGAAGGAGTTTTATCAACTAGGGAACCACCAAATGAAACATCAACCATTCCACGATCCATGGGAATAAGTCCCTAGTAGAAGTATTGGATTAATATTTGTTCACTAATCTGGTAGTGGGGGCAGCTTGAGCAAAGTCTTTTGAATATCTCTCAATATTTATGAAGGGTCTCTCCTTGTGATTGCCTAATTCCAAAAATTTCTTTTCTAATTGATGCAGTTCAGGAGGTAGGGAAGAACTTCTCTAGAAAGAGTCTTTTTAGGTCATTCCATGCCCCAATTATGGTAGGCAAATAGTATATCCAATCTTTGGCTACACCATCAAGGGAGAAAGGGAAGGCCCTAAACTTAATTAGGTCCTCAGATACATTTTGGGGTTTCATGGTGGAGCAAACTATATGAAACTATTTGAGATGTTTGTGAGGGTCCTAACTAGGAAGACCATGTAATTTAGTAAGAAGGTGGATGAGACCTAATCTCAACTCAAAGTTGGCTACTTCCTTGGGATATTGGATGTATGCAGGTTGGTACTCCACATCAGGGGCGACCAGTTCTTTTAAAGTTCAATTATTTTCAGACATGTTTTCTTGGGTTTTATTGGGTCAAATTTTGGATTGGCTTAGGACCACTTGAGGTTCCAAAATGGGTTCCTCAATGTTACTTTATTGACCTTCTCTAGATACCTTGATTTGTGTGTGAAGTGACTTTTCAATTTCAGGGTCAAATTCAAGTAGTGTTTCTTTACCAGATCGGGTCATGCAAATAATTTGTGAAGTTTTTTTTGAATAAGTATAAAATAAAATAAGAAGGGTGAAAAGATAATATAATTTTATAATACAAAATTATAGAGATGGAGATAGAGAAGAAGAAGAATAATAGAGAGAGATAACACGCCAAAAATAACAAAAAATAAAGACCAAAACCAAAACAAAAACAATCAAATGGGGGTGGGGTATTTAAAGGAATACTAATTAAAAAGTAAAATAAATAAATAAAAGGAAATAAAGAAAAAATGATCTTGTATCCATGGAAACATTTCCAAAATTTTATCGCATTGTCGAGCGTGTCAAATTAGTTGTTTAATTTTGACTAGAATTTCTGCAGTATAGCAGCAACCCTAGGTCGTCTCTCGATGGAGCCTTAGATCATTAATTTAAAAATATGGTTTTGATTATGAAATTAAAAGGTGAATGAGATTTTGTAAAACTTATGGGTTTGATGATTAAAGATGAAAATATAAAATGAAAGCGATAAAACAATGTAGAGATTAATAGAATTAATTAAGCGTGATCAACCCGGGGTACTCTCATGATGTTTATCCTTCATCAATTCATGATATAGGGTTATGATCTTTTAATAACTATTTTGTAAAACCTATAACCAGAATGTTACTGAGTTTATAATGGTATACCTCCTAGGTTTCAGTCAAAAATACACAATGATTCACCGAACACCGTCGATGATTGTGTGATTTGTGTTTGACTTCATAACCGAAACTCACCAAGGCAACACATGAAGAACTCGATGTGCTCTCCAGGTTTTTATGTTATTTATTTGTGATACCATTAAATAAATGTACATGGCCTTGATAGTACTTATGTGCGTTCAGTTGACCAATATGAACCACACAAATACCACAATTGAAAGGGGGAAAAGGAAGTGGTGAACGGTGTGTGAAACATCACATGAATGGGTACACCCAAACATGATAATATGAGTTTAGCATGACATACCAGTACATAACTCAATAAAATTAAAGTATATGATGAAGAAAAACAACATAAAACATGGAATTAAAAATATCATTCAATATAATACAAAAAATGAAGCTCAGGATTACATCACGTTCCTCCCCGGGTGATCACAAGGGGTTTAGAAACCCATGGGAGAGGAGGAAGAGAAAGATGTTGGGGTAGAAATTTCCATAGACACCAGAACTTCAAGGGATGTTGAGAAGACTACTTGGGGACTCTAAAATGGCAGAACCTTTCCTCCTGGCCGAACTCCCAAATGGGGAGCCCAAGATTCCATTTTATAGGAAAATTGGAAGGTGGTTTTAGGCACATAGATTTCTTCAATCCACTTGTACCATGCATTTCGACCAATAGAATCCCAAATATACCTTTTGAAAAAACTAGAAAGTTGTATCCCCACTTCCTGAATATCTCCACCAAAATTTTGGCATCAATTGGACAAGTGGATCCGAAGATATGGATAGTTTACAGAACACCGCATTTGACTTTGTGTAGATTTGATTCCTTGGACAGATCAGTTTGGTTGGGCCCCTTGAAGGCCAAATTGGGATTGACTTACTTAATAAGAGTTGTATACCATTATATTTGTTACCAGAACACAAAATATGAGATCATTTTAATGCACTTAATTTTCTATACAAGCACAATAGTGGACAGGTCTTCATGGATCCATGCAATTTTGGCCCAATTTTCTTCCACTTCATCAAGGGCCCTCCAAATCATCTCCTCCTACATTGAAATAATAAAGACAAGTAACATTGACCATTATAATATTGATTAACATTAATTATTTTATTCAAACATAAAGTGAAATTTATTTTTATATTTGGAATATTCATTACAAAACTAGTTTAAAACAACGGTGTAAGGGTGGAATAAAACAGTGAATCATGGTACGATCAATGACCGTGTGGGGTTATCTGTAATTTTTGTAGAGGGATTCCACATGGTTTGTCTACAGTCAGGGAAAAATATGCAAAAGCTATGCCAGGGATCCCTTTTGGGTAGTATCTCAACACTGTAGCCCACACAGTTTGTGCACAATTTGCAAACCGTTTGAGCTAAACCACAAGGACAAGTAAATGAGGAAAAATTACGATTTTACTCTCCCTCCATTTAAGTTTTTCTACCATTCTTTCTTCTCCAAATCTCACAATTCATATGGATCCCTCTCCCTTTACCTTCCTTAAATTTGATCCAACTCCTCAATCAGTGGTCTATTCTTTGATCCATCAGAGGCTATAAAACTGTATTGGTAAGGCTAACATCACCGATGCTTCTTCTTCTCTTTTTTTCCCTCATGGAATGCTAAATCCGTTTGATCCATTTTTCCCTATTTTAGGGTGCTTGATGGAAACTTAGATCTACTCCAAACCACTCAGAGTTAGAGCTTGATATTAGACGTGCCTATGCCTATGAGTCCATGGTAGGTGGTTGATACCTTACTTTGTGTTTTTTGGATGTTTGAGTGGTGTGAATTTTAGTGGGCCTTTGGAAAATTAAGCGATACACCAATTTAATCAAATTAAATTGACCATATGACCATGTGGGATGCTTTTGGGAATTCCCTTATCCTTTTCACTTGAGCGAAGCTAGGTTTGAGGCCATCACTCCTTGAGTGGTTTGGATGGGGGTGTTTTATTAAATGAATTTGTTTTTTTAAATTGAATTGGCTTGGTTATTAAAACTAGAGGCATTAAATCCCTCTATATTTCATTGTTACATTGGTTAGTTATGCAATTAAATATTACTAAATTGAATTTATTGTTTAATTATGAAGTTAATTCCATATATAAATGTAATTGCTTGTGATAAGTTAACTGCATGTGATGAGACCCATGAGGTTATGATGGGATTAGATTAGGATGATATTGAGGTGGCCAGGCCATCGGGATTTAGGTGATGTTTATTAGATGGTTGGTCTTGGCCTAGATTTATTGAGTAGTTTTGATCACATGATTAGGTATCATGGATGTTGGATTGAGGCAGAGAGGCTATTAGGTTGGGCATGGATTGTGATATTAGATGGAAAGGCCATCAGATTTGAGATACATGGTCACATGGGTATTAGGTTCCAGTTTTATGGGGATTATGTATTTTATTTGGTGATTTCCGTTCACCCATAATAGAAAAAGTTCTGCTTTTATTTGTTTTCACACAGGATGACTTCGTGATAAGTTGGTTTTGACCACTTATATGGGTAGAGGCCCCTAGTAGTAGTGATTAGGAAATGGTTTGAGGGTGATTTCTGTAGAAAGGCACATGGAAGGTGAGGATCCTTTACTTGATAACAATGAGGCTATTAGTTGGGGATTGAGGCTCACCATATTGAGGTTGTGGGCTTGGATTGATTTGGGAGAACAAATATCACTATTTCTCAGGACATCGTACTGAGAGATGATGATGAATTTTATTTTAGGAAAAATATTGTTGTGCCTTCAGATGTCTAGCCATGGGATGACATGTTCTTTCAATCAGGGGTCTGAGGGACCAGTTACTATTTGTTTGGGCATGCCTTTGAGACATCAGTCATTTTCTTGAGACACGTGGTGTCAGGAGGCATGTGGTGTCAAGTTATTTGATTTGAGGTGGAACCTAAGGGCTCACTTAGACTATATGACATCATATGTACCTTAGGTCATGGGCTATGGACCTTCTCTTATTCATATTTTCAGTGTTGACCAAAGCATGTGACATCTCCCTAGTGGCTGTTGAGCCCCAGTGGAGTATGTATTTATTTAATTATAGAGATATTGTCTTTATTTAATTTCATATTACACAGCTTCTTAAACACTCATGTTGGGTATACACACATGGGTGGTATCCTATTGAGACATGTTATCACACCCCACACAGGCCCTTCAGGACGTGTGTAGACTTTATGTCTTTACATTCAGGTAATAGATTTTCTTTAGGAGCTAGTTTGTAAGAGTTGTTTAGTATGAGATGTTGGAAAGGACTTTGAGGTATTTCCTTTGATGAAGTTTTTGTTTTAGTTTAATTTTTGTTTCAGCATGCTACTTGTATATTGTATATATTGTTGGTCTACCATGGGCGACCCTCTTTTGGATATTGATATGTATGACTTTTCTAGATGCATCCTCTATTTTTGTTGGGTTATAAAAGTGGTATATTGAATTTTATTCATTTTCTACTACTTCGGATTATTATTGATTATGCTATTGTATATTGTTGATTGTGTTTCTTCCATTGGTGGGTCTAGTTCGAGTTTTATAAGTCTTTTTATTCTAATGTATGTTAAATTATTTACTCAGACCATTATTATATCATTTACTAAGGGTATGGACTCCCCACTATACCTATTTACACTCTTGATGCTAGTCGGTAGCCTTTGGAGTTTGGGGAGGTGTGCTTAAGGCCAGTGGTACCCGACCCAATAGCACTGTTCGAGTGGCTAATCGGGTTGGGTATGCTACAAGTGGTATCATAGAAGTTCTTGACTGAGATTTAGTAGCAGTGTTTAGCTGGCTATTAATGAAATCAAGACTGAATTTTATTTTCTGCTAGTCTTACTATTTGGGTTATGATAGACTAGAAATTAGGATTTTTTTAGAACTGGGTTTATAGCATGTTCTTGGGTGTCTACAACCCTTGGTATGAGGGAAAAACCAAGTTACCATGGGTGGGATTTGCTGTTATTATTTTTCTCATTTTAAATATGATATGGTTTTAACCTCGGGTGGTACACTTGGGATTTGATGTTATATATTATGATATGAGATATAGAACTAGTCTTGGTAAAGTAACGGATGAGACCTTGGACCCTTGTCCTGGTATGATAAGGGGGTGGTTACTAGTTTCTTTTCTTTAGTAGGGACATGATAGGATGCTTAATTCTATATATATTCATGTGTGACATGATATATAAAATTCATGTGATATATATAATTCTTTGTTGAAATGTGATATTCCATGTAATATAAATGTAAATTTCATGTGATGTGATATGTGAAACATGATTGGATCTTATATGAGTAGGCATGTACTATGAATGGGGTGATTTTGATCACCAGGTTGGGTGACTTGGTCATTGGATTGAGGCAATGATGGTTGTCAGGATGAGTGAGGCCCAAGGGAATATATTAATACCTGACTCTCTTGAGGGCAGGTAATGAGTCCATGAGGACAGGATGCCATGTGGCATAGTTGCGTTAGAGAAGAGTAAATGTAGTGAGTTGAAACCTACTTTTATTGCTTTCCTTATCTTAATTTATATATTATATCTAGGCTATGTGACCATTTGATGGTATTCAGTGGGTTCCTCCTAAATGGATCAAATGGAGCGTCTGGTGGGAAATGATGGATTAGTATCATAGGAGAATGATCAGGTTGAGGCCCCTTAGTTTTAGGTAGAGTAGGTATAGGATCTGGTATATGATCAGGAATAGGCTCAGGCTTAGAATGAGGTACAAGTTCTAGTGTAGGTGGGGAGACCACCAGATCTTACAACATTTGGGCCAGGGATTGAAGGGAAGATCTGATCGATCCTAGTATAGGTTATCTCGGGTATCAATATGGGTGCTTAGGGAGAAGATCCATCGATGGAGTATCTAACTCGAGAGTTCCACTCATAACACCCACTACTTTTATAGGGTGAGGGTGGTCCACAAGCGGCTGAGAAATAGATCGAGATCATGAAGATGATCTTTCAACAGCTAGAGATGCCTCTGGGGAAGAGGCTCAAGATAGAAAACTACATGCTTAGAGGAATGTCTAAGCACTGGTGGGATGTGTTTAGGAAGGAAGACACGATGGATAGGCTTGAAAGTATTTTGAGGCCATGTTCATCAATCAATTTTTCCTAGAGACACTAAGGGAGGAAAGATATTGGGAGTTATTGAGCCTTTAGTAGGGATACATGTCCGTCATTGACTATGCATCGATGTTAACTAAGTTGTCTCACTTCTCACCTAGCATTGTGAGTGATTACACCTCAAGGGTGAGGCACTTTGAGGATGGTTTATGATATGCCATTCGAGTGAAAGTAATATTTTTAGGTTTGACTCATTCTCAGAGGCAATGGAACAGGTGCTCATAGCTGAGGGAAACCTGATAGACATGTCTTACTTGAGTCGAGAAATTACTTTAAGTGATTTCAGCGATGATGCTTTAGAGGGTAGGAAGTGAGGTCAAGATGACTTCCAGTAGGGAAGTCATGAAAAAGACTCAGCCAAACCATTGAGAAGTGGGTTTTCAATGGTCTTCTTTTAGTATGGACATCGAGGAAATGTCCAGAATTTGTGTGAGAAGCCTCCAAAGGAGTGTTGGGCATGTGGACAGGTTGGGAATCTTTATAGGTTCTACAGGAGAAATTATCATTCAATCGGTAGTTAGGCTTAGGATTTGACACAAGATTTTGAGTTTGGTTCAGGATCAGTACAAGGTGAGGGTAGCTGAAGTTTAGATGCACATGGAGGTCACGAAAAAGAGAGTGAGACCTGTTAATGGGGTTAGTAGCTGGTGGTTTCTGTAGCACTGTAGGCAGTCCAGGCATCAAGCAGTCAATCTTCAAGTCAGGTGCATGTTGTGGAGCTATTAGGGGATGAGCAAGCTGGTGATATGATAATATTTAGAGGTATTCCATGAGTTTATCCTAGTTCCTCTTGTTTTAATTTTGGTAAGGCCTGTTGACACATTTCCATTTTGGGTGCACGAGGTGCATGTGATATATATATGGACTAATCAGATGATGGTTAGTAGTTTGACATCAACTCAGGTGTGGAATATATATATATATATATATATATATATATGAGGCGTGAGGCACCAAGTTCTATAATTGAACATCAATGAATGCAAGTTTATAAGGTGATTTGGCATTAGGGCATTGAGAATGTGGGTTTCTTGAGGTACGATACATCTAGGCACCAATGAAGTGCAGTAATTGATTGAGGTGCAAGGCACTAGGACTAATTTGATCATTCATGGTGATGCAGGACCTCGTTGGTGCCATGTGTGATGTGAGATCAAGGCGGAAATTGATGCAGTGCAGGATTACGATAGGTGTCTGAAATGGAACGGGATCACCTAATGAGGTGTGGGAGTGATATGAATTGTGAGAGGACCTTGGGTCTGAAAATTGCTCATTGGAACATTGATTTATTTGAGTTTTGGTTGGGATGTGACCGGGTTAGGAAATTCCTAAGGTGGAGAGCCCCTTGAGTTAATTAGCCTACACTCTTGAGACCAGGGTGATCTAATTTTTTTTACTAGGATGGGTATGTTCGGTACTATATTTGGGGTTTTTTATAGCTTAGGGATGAGATATGTTAAGGTGAGGATATTATAACATCCCATGTTTTTGAATCGGATAAAAAACCTCATTTTTTTTCAATTTTTCAAATAGTGGCTATGACATTTTCAATATTGTTGATCACAACTCAATTCTGAGAGTTATGTTGGTTTTATATGATGTTTTTGGTGGATTATAGAGGCTTAGAGAGTGAATTGGGTGTTTTAGAATGATTTTAGGAGTATCAAAGGCCGAATGACCTATTTTGGAATTTGAGGTTAGGGCACACGATTTAGGGTAAACCATACAACCCCTTCTAGGTAACCGTTCTACCTAGTTTTGAACTGGAGAACAGTTTGGATAAATCTTTCATGGGATGTTCATGACCATATGAGGTTATCTTAAATTATTTCATAGGGATTCCTCATAGTTTGTACATGGTCAGGGAAAATTGTGTACAAGCTATGTGAGGGAGCCCTTTTGGTCAGTAACTCAACACTATAGCCTGTATAGTTTGCACACAATTTGTAAACTGTGTGAGATAAACCATATGGCCTAGTAATTGATGGAAAATTATGATCTTTTCCTCCCTCCATTTAAGTTTTCTCCCCTTCTTTCTTCTCCAAATCGCATGATACATAGGGATCCCTCTTCCATTCCCTTGGTCCCTTCAATTTGATCCAACTATTCAACCGGTGATCCATTCTTCTATCCTTCAAAGGATATAGAACCATAATGGTAAGGCTAACCTCACATATTCTTCTTCTTCTCTTTGTTTTTGCCTCATATAACACTAAATCCTTTGATCCATTTTACCCTATTTTTAGGGCGCTTGATGGAAACTCAAATATACTCCAAAACCATATATAGTTAGAGATCAATATCAAATGTGCCTACATATATGAGTACAAGGTAGGTGTTTCATACCTTAATTTGTGTTTTTGTAGACGTTTAGGTGGTGCGACTTTTAGCACTCCTTTGGAAAATTGAGCGAGACCCCCATTGATTTATATTAAATTGGCTATATGACCACGCGGGATGCCGTTGGAAATGACCTCCCCTTTTTTACTTGAGTGTGGCCAGGTTTGAGGTCGTTTCTCCTTGGGTGGTTTGGCCATGGGTGTTTTATTTAATGAATTTGTTTTTTTAAATTGAATTGGTTTGGCTATTCAAATCAGAGGTATTCAAGTCCTCTATATTTCATTGTTACATTGGTTAGTTATGCAATTAAATATTATTAAATTGAATTGATTGTTTAATTATGAAGTGAATTTCATATATAAATTTCATTGCTTGTGATAAGTTAATTGCATGAGATGAGACCCATGGGGTCGTGATGGGCTTGGCCCATAATGATATTGAGGTGGCTAGGATATCGGGACTGAGGCGATGTTGATCATCTAGTTAGACTTGGTCTGGATTTTTTGATCTATTTTGACCATAGGATTGAGCATTGTGGACGTCGAACTAGGGTGGTGAGGCCATCAGGTGGGGAATGTCCCATGATATTGGATTATAAGGCTATCAGATTTGAGAAACATTATCGTAGGGGAATGAGGTTATGGTTTGATACGTATTAGGTATTTTATTTAGTGATTTCCTCTCACCCATAATGGAAAAAGTGCCGATTTGAGTCATGTTCCCATTGAATGAATCCATGATGAGGTGGTTTTGATCACTCATGTGGGTAGAGGCCCACTATAGTGATGATTAGAAAATGGTTTGGGGTGATTTCTATAGAAATCCATGTGGAAGGTGATGAGATTTTGGTTGATAGCGATGAGGCTATTAGTTAGGGGCTGGGGCTTACCATATTGAGGCAGCAGGCCTGGATTAATTTGGGATAACATTTATCATTATTTCTTGGGATATCATGCTGAGAGCCAACAATGAATTTTATCCGAGGATAGATATCACTGTGCCTTTGGATATCGGGCCATGGGATGACATGTGCTTTCGAGTAGGGGTCTGAGGGACCAGTTACTATTTTTTGGACATGCCTTCAGGACATCAGTGATTTGTTTGAGATACAAGGTGTTAGGAGGAATGTGGTACCAAGTTATTTGATTTGAGGTGGAACCTGAGGGATCACCCAGACTGTATGACATCAGAGGTACCTTGGGACATGGTCCAAGGACCTTCCCCTATTCAGTAGCAGGTGACATATCCCTAGAGGCTGTTGAGAACTAGTGGAGAGTGTATTTATTTAAATTATTGAGCTATTTTATTTATTTAATTTAATATTACATTCCTTATTAAACACTCATGTTGGGTATGAAAACTTGGGTGGTATCCTACCGAGACATGTTCTCACGCCCTACAAAGGCCCTTCTAGACACGTGTAGACTTTATGTATTTAAGTTTAGGTAAGGGATAGACTTTAGAAGATGGTTCATAGTAGCTATTTAGCATGATATATTGGTAAGGACCTTGAGGTATTGACACTACTAGAGTTTTTTGTTTAATTTACTTTATATTTCAGCATGCTACTTGTATATTGTATATACTGTTGGTCTACCATAGGAGACCCTCTTTTAGATATTGATATGCTTGATCTATTTTAGTTGGGTTCTACAATTGGTATGTTGGTTGTTATTTATTTTTCATTACTTCTATTTATTATTTATTCCTTTATTGTATATTGTTGACTATGCTTCTTCCATTGGTGGATCTGGTTTGATTATACTGAGTCTTTTTATTCCACTGGATGTTAAATTATGCACTCAGACCATTATTATATCATTTACTAAGGGTATAGCCTCACCAATATACCTATTTACACCCTCACTATTTTTTAGAAACCTTTGGTGTTTAGGGAGGTGTGCTTAAGGTCAATGGTACCCAATCTGATAGAACTATGCAGGGGTCTAATCAGGTTGGGGAAACTACATCAACCAATATGTAAAATATCATGATTAATTATTTAATTAATTAATTTTTTATCTCAAGGTTAATTATGTGAATGCGTGGATTCTATACAATCATGTAGAGTCATTAACAAGCATGAGATGATAAAAATGAATAAATACACAATGAATGTTTCTATTTATGCATAGTTAAAGATGTGAGTGAAATCACATAGTATCACACTTGATAAATAGAACTGTATTTTAGTATCAAAGAGAACTAAATTGATTATACATAAATTACTTTATCAAGATATAGTTAATTGATTATATAAAATTCATATAATATTAACAAGCATGTAAAAGGATAAAATAAAGTATATTTACGCATAAGGTATAAAAATCCCTGAATGAAATTATCAAGTTGGTATAGCCTTATATTAGTTGAATTGGAATAGAACCACTAGATCAAAGTGTTTTCCTAGCCTTTATCTAGGAAATTTCATTTAACTTGTAATTATTAAGAACATTTTGGGTTGAATTAACCAAACTTGTATTGTGTGAAATATAATTTGTCTATACAATATAAATTTAAATGTGTGTTTTGAGGAAATCTAAGTCCATGATTTCAATATTGGGGATTCTAGTCAATGGATAAAGGATCTTTGAGTTAGTAAAGTTGGAAAGTTATGAATACCTAAATACCTTTGAGTAATTTACATATCCATTTCCTATGTTATGATAAGGAAAACATGGATACTTTCCACTAGAATATCCACACAATAAGATATTTTGAATCCAATAGTGAGGGTTATTAGGATATGATAAAATAGTGGGAGACAAATAAATTAAATTTCTTATACCACTTTTGGAAATCAAGATAAAATACTAAACTCTACTTTTATTTATGTTGTAGAAAATGGAAGGTAATAAGACCTCAACATTATCAATATGATTAATATTGGGGAAATTTAATCTTCTTACTGACATGAATTTACAGAATTAGTAAAGGTGATTGTGCATCATACTACACTAAGTGTAGAAATTCTATGTGATGGAGTCCCCTATTCCAGTGAAAGGTCCTTCTAAGGAGGATAGTGGGGAGGATGTTGCTGTCTATTAGAAATATGAAAATAATGCATTGTATTTACAATGTTTGATGTTATCTTCCATGTTGAGTGAGTTTCATAAGTTGTATGAGGATATGGATGAATAAAACATGTTTTCTCATCTCTGTAATCTTTAAAAGGAGAAGGCAATACAAGAGCATTTTGAGATCTCCAAGGCACTATTCACATGTAAGCTTAAAGATTTAGAGCCAATTGAGGCTCATGTAGTCAATATTATTGGATATATAGAGCACTTGGATATCTTGAGCTTTATGATTCTGGAAGAGTTTCAGGAAGATATTATACTATCCTCACTACCTTATAGATTCTCTAGTTTTATTTTGAATTATAACATGATAAATAGTGAGAAGTTTCTCCCAATACTCCTCACCATAATTCACCAAGTTGATAAGGACATGAGGTATGAAAGCATACAATTCTTATGGTAAAAAATAGGAAGAATAAGGTAGAGGTCTCCAATTCTCATTTAGATTTTAAGGCTCATGAGCATCATCCTTCATAGAAGAGGAATTTTTGGAGGCAGGAAAAGGAATAACATGCGGTATGTTTTTCATGTGGAAAGTTGGTCCAATTGAAGAAGATCTGCTCCCAGTTGATGAAGAAAAGAGAAAATTTAGGTGCATTAATTATCAAGTGCAATATTTCTATATATAAAAGTTAGGTATTAGATAAATATTTTAGTTCTCACATCTATATCCAAATATAGAAACCAAGTAGATTCTAGAAGGTTTCCAGAGGTTAAGTGGATCTTCGAGCTACCAATAGTGTAAGACTAGATGCCTTGAAAATTTGAGACTAACACCTCACATTTTCAATTATAATGATCCCAATTTTACTGAATTTTTATTATGTAACTTTTGATAACAAAAATATTATATCTATATCCATAATATATATGGATGGTTTTATTTTCATGTTTAGAAATAATAACTGCTAATTTTACAAAGATAACATATGTTATCTAAATAAAAATATTTATGTATTGGAACATTAAAACCAAGTTCTGGAAATTGATAACGAATCAAGTTCTCAAGACTCAAATTACATCTAGTTATGGAATCACCAAATTAGTCGTGTAAATGAGAAGTGCATGGTAAAGCTCCATAAATATGGGTATTTAGATTCTTTTGAACTGTAACCACTTGATATATGTCTTGATTATTTACAAGTAAAGATGGCTAAATTACAATTTGTAGGGAAGGGATAAAGGGCCAAAAAGATTCTATAATATCATATCTCACTCTCTTAGGTCGTTTTAATGATCACAAACACTTAAATATATTTCTATCATTTTGATTTGATGAATTTTAGTTTTTATATTGTATACATTTTTCTATGAAGTTGTTGTACTAAATAGAGGGATAAAGAAAAGAATTAAGGAATTTTTTTGGAGCCCTCCACTTCTAGGTACTAGTGACCACTTGGTGGTATCTATATAGAAAACCAATTCTTTCCAGATATCATTGGATGGTCGGTGACACGCACCGAATACCAACGGTATCCAAGAACACTAAAAAACTAGACATTTTTAGAGGGTCCATATTCCTTAATTTGACCTCCAATGGCTCTTTGCATATAATAACCCCGAACTCTCACTCATGTATCTGGTGCTAAAATCATAAACATAACATTTCTAGATTTGATACCAATAAAGGTTACCCAATTTTCACCATCTAGAACTTACAAAATTAAAAGGAAATATTGGATCACTTATATTCTCAAGAACCTTTTAGGTTTATATTTTTAGATAATTAGAAAAAAATATTAACACAATGGATTCATAAACTGTTGGTTTATAAATATGAACATCATCCCCCAATATACATAACTTTTTATATTCCAAATTAGGTCATTATCAACATACATATGAACCCCTTCTAGACATAATTCATTTAACATCATTCTTGACAATCTGGGGGAAAAGAAACATAAGAGGGGTTCACTCAAATGCCCAATAAGGGTAAAAAAAATCATTAAAGATTGAATGTAATCAGTGAGAATAAGGTGATAATAAGTACATGATGACATAATCAAAGTGCATGATCATAACATAAGATAACTCATACCTATGAATAGCTGAATCATAAAACATGAAAACATTGAATAAATATTTAATAAAGGAAAGAGTCATCAGAATCAATAATCATGAGCCATATGATTTCAATCTTTATCAAAGGAAATATCTATAACCCATATAAATCATAATGAAAATGTGTTTATATCTTGGGACATCATCTTCATAGAACACTTACAGAATCCTTACAGAAACCTTAAAAATGGAATAACTGTATGGTTGACTTCCATACCCAATTCATTGGAGTACTATCAAGGTGTACCCATAATATAAGCTATATCAAGATCACCTGGTTCTATTTGGGTGCACTCATTATATAAAAATTTCTAAGAACCATAAATAAAGTACATAGAACTTACATTTCATCATAAAAATCATAAAATAAATCATTATTCCTTTAATAAATTTATAAAATAATGGAAAAAATGGGTTCCAATACAATCTATTTGAAACATTATTAACCCCTGGAAAAGAAATGGATTCCAAAATAATCTCTTTGAAACATAATTAACATGTGGAAAAGAAATAGGTTCCATAACAATCACTTTAAAACATGATTAAACTGTGGAAAAGAAATGGGTTCTATAAAAATATATTTGAAATAATCATAATACATCCAGAGAAATAATGAGGATGGAATCATTAAAAAATATTCCTATTAGATCACAATTAACAACAAGGTTTATTGATGTTGATGAATGGAAATACCCATAAAATATCATTAAACATATTTTTTAGGAAACTAACCTTTTCATTTTGAAATTCACTTTTAAAAACTAAAAATTCACAAAATATTTCAAAAATACTTTTATTTGAAAATAACCTTGTAAATATAAAAAGGAAACTTCAAGGAAAATAATGTTCATGATGATTGGAAAATGAATTCATGTTGTAAATGTTAAAATAAACATTCTTTTCAAACATTTTTTAAAGGGAGTCAAAAGTGACCCATTTGGAAAATGTTAAGAAATTTTATTTTAAGATATTTTAAAAGAAATTAGAAGATAATGTAAACTGGAATTATGAAATCATTTATTTTTATAAAATATTTTTTTTAGAAAAAATTATAGAAAACATGGATATGGAAGAGAAAGATACTCGATCTAAAAGAAAAATACAAGATTAATATCACTTACAAATGAATTTCTTAATGTTTCTTCAATAAATAAGGGATGAAATGAAAATTAAAAATTTTAAACACATTCATAACTATAGGATAATAAAATATATTTGGTTCAATAAAATAATATCACATTATTTCATCCAAAATAAACTTGAAGATAAAAAATCCTGAAAAAATTATATTGTAACATAAAGCCTTTTCTACTTTGGTAACTCTTAAATCATAAGCCCCATGAAAGAATAACATAAAATGATACTTTAAATATAATGAAAATAAGTATTTTCATGATATAACATGTCAAATTATAGTATATAAACCTCAAAAATTAATATAGGGTCATATTATAAATGTATGTCTCGAAGAAAGAGAATTTGAGACGAATAACCCTTTCAAAAATCATGTTGTTGAATTTGAGAATTAATCAATGAATATATTATGTGTATCAAATTTAAATCCAAATAAAACAAGTTAAAATAAAATATAAGATAATAAAAATTCATTACACACATAATCATGGCATATGAATTTCAATGAAGAAGTAATATAACTCAATTAAAAGAAATTAAGTTAATAAATTCTTTACCACTTGGTAAATTTCAAGTCAAATCCCTTTGAATAAAATAATTAAAATTGAAAATTAACATACCATGATTTATGAAGGATTAGTTTTATTATATGTAAAGTGGAAATATATACACCACACAATAAAAACAATTGGTGAATATGGCATATGTCTCACAGAATTAAAACATGAGATAAAAAAACCCTTACCTTAAGTCCATACTTTCCTTGTATATACTTTAAATCATGTATAATAAGATTACATAAATTATTATTATTTTTCTTAAATTTTTTTATAGGTTTAATACCTTATAATTATAAAATTTATTTTATTTATTTAATGATGACATATTTAAATACTTAATTAGTTAATTATATATTGAGTGTTTTTAGGATGTGTGGTAAATTGTTTCAAAACGGCTTCAGTGTGTTGACCGTGGCCAAATATTCCATTGTTAAAACATATAAATAATAATAATCATAAAATATTTTTCATATTTATAAATAAATAATACTTTTAAAACCAACTACAAAATATGGTTATGAAAAATGAACTATGTTACAATCATAGATACAGTAGGTTATACGTACGCATGACTAACGTTTCCATTTTTCAATGATCATTATAGAAAGTAGGTATGTATTATTTTATCTTTAAAAAATTATCATAATATCATAAATTACATATTATTTCTTTAAATATACTTATATATATTATCCGTGTGATTTAGTTACAAAAAAAGTCAAATCACTTCATGGAGGTGATAATCCACACGTACGCACGAACAATGTTATCATTTTCGATGTAAGAAAAAAATAATATATTATGTTTTAAAAATGATAAAATTTTCATTAATATCATAAATATTTCATATATATCTAATATATTCATTTACTTTATCCTTATTACCTTCCATTTGAAGCGTTTGTGAAAAAAGAATCACATCACTTTACGAGGCGATAATCCACCATACACATGAGCGACATTATCATATTCCCCACAAAATGGAAGGTATGATATTATATGTGATATAATTACTCAATTAGTATAAATATATTACAATTATTATATATATACTTTAAATCCATTATTATAATGATCCCTGACTGGCGATGATGGAAAACAAATGACATCAGTTCGCGAGGCGGTAGTCCACCGTACACACGAATGATGATTATATATCCCTTTTGATGGAAGAAGAGATGAATTTAGGTTATGAAATTTACATTATAAAATCTAAGTATATTTTAGATATTTTTTGTTATTATATAATCATAATTGAAGACTATTTGAAGGAGGTAGAAGAATAAATACAATAAAGATGCCAGGTTAAGAATAATGCCTCTTCTTTAGAAAACCTCCTTAGGTAAGAACCAAAATTATTCTTAGGATAGATTCATTGTGATGTACCAAACCTAAATTCAACTGAAGGTTCCTCGACCCTGGTTGGCCACATAGCCTCAAGAACATCTCCCTGAATTTTAGATTCTTCCGACTAGCGGTGAGGGACTAAGGTGTGTCAGTGGGGAGACTATGCCCTCATTACCAGAGTATAACACAAAAAATCAATGTAATTCAATATGTGATAAGTAACAGAATCAATGTAATAATAAATAACACAGTAGAAACATACTAAAGTAATAACAATTGAAATAATTGATACAAATATACAAATTTTATAATGATGTATCATGTCTCTAGAAAACCCAAAAACAAGTATACAAGAAACATATAAGAATGTTGTACAAAAGTATCAAAAATAAAACAAATAGCATCCTAAGAACCCTAAGATATAGCTTGGTCATATTCTACTATATCCAATCTAATGCAACAAGAAAACAAGTGTCTAAAGTGACCCACTACCATTTTTCGATACCTGTATCCATATAGTTTTCCCAGGTACCAGTGGCGCCCGAATATGATGTGAGATAAATCTCAGTAGGCCGCCACTAATGATGTATATAACATCCTATCCATGTAATATAAAATGAATCAGTGCAAGAATTTATATATATATATATATATATATATATATAAGTAAAGCAATACAACAATGTAAATACCCATGTACCTACTTCATCCCTTGACTGGTATCTGAACATGTAACCAGTTCATTAATTAATTAAGTTATAGTTTATATAAATAGGTCATGTGAGACATAGCGAGTGCTGACATCACCTCATTATTGTAATAGTAGTGGTTCCTGTAGGACCCCGGGAAACCCTGAGAGGGGAGGGGTGAATCAGGGTGACCAATTTTTCTTTTAAAGTGATGGATCTTGTTCCCACGTTGGTAGGAACTTGTTTAACCTGTATGATGATTATGATTAGAAAGAAAACATTCACATGCACAGAGAAGACACAACCCTTTTTACTTGGTTCACCACTAAGGGCTACGTCCAAGGAGCATACGCCGACAGGTTGTCGGTCGTACCTAAATCCACTATGCTTCACTAGCTGTAGATTACAAAGGTTCGGGTACAGTCACTCTGTCCCAGGCTCACTGCCTTTACAAAGGTTTAGGGATAGCTCACTGCTTCCTTCGGGTTACTCTCATTGACTCCCCCTGGCTCACTGCCGTTGGTGAAGTCCCACTCAGTTTATAGACATGAAGGTCTCTTCATAATTTGCATAAGAATGTATCCTTTGTTGTATGTAGATGCTCTATTGAAGTCCGATTCTCACCAGAAGAAGAATATCACTATTCCTCGAATGTATCGGGTAGTCTCCCGACTTTTCATGCAGCTCCAAATAGGCCGGTGGGCTTCAGCAAAACCAGGCGCGCTTCTCCAAGACAGTCGCACAAGTCCCACTACGGCGCGCAAGTCCAAACTAGTGCGCAAGTGCCATCAACGCACCTGCGCGACTCTTCCTTCCCCGACTACAAACTTGCGCGGTCCACTTCCTTTTCTTCCAAACCGCCTTGGGCGCACAACCAACAACCAGCGCGTAAGCTCTACTTGCGCGACAAAACTACCACCTGCGCGGCTCGACCACCTGCGTGACGAGAGCTCGAACAATCTCAAAGTCTTGAGCTCCGTGAGAAATGAGGAGGGGTGGTCCAGTATTTATAAGCAAACTGGACCCCCTACGCGGCGGCGTGCAAGTCCCTCGACGGCGCGCAAGTCTTGTCTCCAGTAACCTCTGTCGCGCAACTCACTTGCGCGACCCAACCAATACTTGCGCGACCTTCTTTCCTTAGCCAAATTTTGACGTTATGATCCTCAAAAACATATGGTGCACAAGTCTTCTATCCTCCAATACCTTGGCACGCAAGTACCTTTTCCAAAAACACTTAACTTTATTGGCTGATTTTCAGGCCCAAAAATTTGGCAAACACTGGGAAACGGCGCCTTCACTACTATTTTCTGCTTGAACGGTATGATCTCTTTGTTGGTACACATCCTGAACTTCCATTGAGGATTGACAAAAAACACAAACCATACGCCAAATCATGCTTTGAAGACCCTGGTTCCAACAATATCCCCCTTTGGGTTTGTTGGCAATCAGAATAAATTCAATAGATCTCCAACCATGAGCAAACCCAAAACGCAAGAATCAACTCAGCCAACACTCTAAGTCTACGTGAGCAATGCTCGGTGTAGAAAACAAGAGAGGAAGCTTGAATTGGGTTCCCGTGTTTTGAAATTCTCCATGACGCCCGATGTTATCCTTCTTAAACTTCTCATCTCAATCTTACACTTCTCATCACAGAAGAATTTCTTGCCTTGAATTTCTTTCCTTGAATTTATTCCTTTCTCCCCCATTGACAATAAAACCAAAGACCGATAAGTTGTTCAACGTTCATCTCAATCCATACTCCCCCTGGATAGTATCTCCCCCATAAACCTGCATCACAACCATAAGCAGATAAAAATAGTTAAAACAAACGGAGAGAGGGGATTTCCGGAGCCTCCTTATGCAGTAGGAGGTGGTTGAACACTGAGGTTCAACCGATGCTTCTCAAACACAGCCACGGACAATGGATTGGTCAGGATATCAGCCACTTGCTCCTCAGTTCCAACATGATCCATTCTAATCATGCCTTGTTCAACCTTTTCTTTGATAAAATGATATCGTATTTCAATATGTTTTGTACGAGAATACTAAACCAGATTCTTCGTAAGATCAATTGCGCTTTTGTTATCACAGTAAATCACCATTGGTTGCTGCACCTTTTCACCAATATCTATTAGTTGCTGCTTCATCCAAAGCAGTTGAGTGCATGCCTTTGTGGCAGAGATATACTCAGCTTCAGCCGTACTAAGAGAAGTACTTTCTTATTTCTTGCTCAACCATCCAACACATTTATGCCCAATATAGAAAGCTCCACCACTGGTGGACTTCCTTTCTACCACATCACCAGCCCAGTCAGCATCAGAAAATGCGGATAATTCACTATCCCTGCTTGCAGCAAAAAATAACCCGAAATTATGTGTACCTTGAATGTACCTCATGATTCTTTTTACTGCTGCCATATGTTCTTTTCTTGGATTACTATGAAAGCAGGCCGCAAGGCATGTGGCAAAGACAATATCTGGCCTTGTCGCTGTCAGATACAGTAGGCTTCCAAAGATCCTCCTGTACATAGTGGGATCAACAGAGTCCCCATCCTCATGCTTTCCAAGTTTAGTTCCAACTGCAATTGGAGTTGACATTGGTTTGGAGTCTTGCATATTGAACTTCTTCAGTAGCTCTCTTGCATATTTTTCCTGAGAAATGAAAGTGTATTCCTTCTTTTGAATTACCTGCAGCCCCATGAAATATGTGAGCTCCCCAATCATAGACATTTCAAATTCTGATTTCATGTGGTTGGCAAATTCATCCACTGATTTCTGCCTACTGCCACCAAATATGATATCATCAACGTAGAAAAGAACCATGAATTGATCTTTTGGAGAATTCTTCACATAGAGATTGTGATCAACTCCTCCTCTTTTGAATTCCAACTTCTTGAGATATGAATCCAGCCGTGAGTACCATGCCCGTGGTGCCTGCTTAAAACCATATAGATCTTTCTTCAGTTTGCAGACCTTTGTTTCATCAGTATCTAAAACAAAGCCCACTGGTTATTCAATATAGACTTCCTCTTCGAGTACACCATTCAAGAATGCTGTCTTTACATCCATTTGATATACTTTATATACTCTTTGGAGTGTCATGGCAAGGAAAATCCTGATTGACTCCAGTCTAGCCACTGGAGTAAAGGTTTCTTCAACATCAATCCCTTCAATCTGGGAGTATCCTTTACATACCAGTCTTGCCTTGTTTCTGATGACACTTCCATGCTCATCAAACTTATTTTTGAAGATCCATTTGGTACCAATCACATTGTGACCTTCCGGTCTTTGGACAAGATCCCATGTCTGATTCTTGTCAATCTGATCTAACTCTTCATTCATGGATTTTACCCAGGATTCATCCTTTACAGCTTCTTCAAATGAGGATGGCTCCACAACAGAAAGAAATGCAGTTTGTGTGTTATTACTCATCCTTATTGTCTGTGTAGGTGCATTCATGTCTCCAATTATGTTAGATGGATCAATTTCTACTCTTCGATTTTTCTTATGAGGTTCAGACGCATTCTCACCATCCAAGATTTCTACTTCAGATTCTTCGTCTGAGTCAACATCATGATGTGACCCTTGAGTATTTTGTACACCTTCCTCTATTTCTGTATTTGTATTTATTTCATGTTCACATTCATTCTCATCTTCTATTTCATCATCATAGGTACCATTTGAAGTATTTGGAGTTTTTCCTTCAACGATCTTAACATCATTGCTTTCCAAAATCCTCCCCAAGCATTTATTGAAACACTTGTAAGCTTTTATATTCATTGGATACCCAAGAAAAATTCCTTCGTCAACATTGTCACCATACTTTCCTTGGTTTCCTTCTTTATTCCGGATGAAACATTTGCTTCCGAAAACACGAAAGTATTTCAATGAAGGCTTCCTTCCATGCCACAATTCATATGGTGTCTTTATTTCTCCCATATAAATCCCTGTTTGATTCTGAATGTGCACTGTAGCCTCAACAGCTTCTTTCCAGTAATGGCGAGAGATACCACTCTCAATCAGCATAGTCCTAGCCATATTGTTGACCTGTCGATTCCGGCGCTCAACAACTCCATTTTGTTGTGGAGTTCTCACAAAAGCTACCTCATGCTGTATTCCATGTTTTTCTAAGTAATTTTCAAACTCAATGGACGTGTATTCCCCTCCATTGTCAGATCGCAAGACTTTTATTGTCCGGCCTATATCGTTCTCTGCAATCCGTCGATAAGTTTTCATACAATCAAGCACTTGTCGCTTCCTGTGGATAACCATTACACAAGCCATTCTGCTATAATCATCAATGAAAAGGACGAAGTACCTTTCTCCATAGGTTCCAACAACATTTATTGGGCCAATACATCTGTATGAATGAGATCAAGAAGATGCGATGCCCTTTTCTTCTTTGGTCGATATGAACTACATACCAGTTTCCCACGAATACAAGCATCACAAGACTTTTCCCGTTCATGTTTTAGAATGGGAATATCCATGACTATCTTTAACTTAGATATCTTTTCCATGTCTTGTTGGTTAATGTGCCCTAGCCTTCGATGCCATAAATTATTTTCTTCTTCAACAGAAAAATAACAAGAGTTCACTTTGCTGTCAACCTGATATAAATTTCCATCTGTTCTACTGCCTTTCATAAGAGAATTTCCTATTTTTCCTTTTATGGTGCAGCCTTTTTGATTGAAGGTTAGTATGAGACCTAAGTCACAAAGTTGACTTACACTCAGGAGATTGTGGCATAGACCGTCCACGTAAAGAACCTCAGTCTTCTTCAGCTCCCCATTGGCGAGAGCAGTATTCCCGCTGCCTTTGATCTTCAAAGCACCATCATTACCAAACCGTATTGTTCCATCAACCTTCTTTTCAATGTTCATCAAAAGGTCAGCATTTCCCGTCATATGGGAAGAGCATCCACTATCAAGGATCCAGGTGTTGTTGCTTTTTGTAGCTTTGAGTGCTACTTCTGCAAGATTGGATTTCTCGATCTTCTTCTTCTTTTTCCATGAGATATTGGATTGAGCATAGGATACTGGTGGCCTTTTAATACATTATTCTACATAATCTGATTCTTCATACCCATGATCTTCTTCCAGAGGGGAAAAAACATTTGTGAGAACAACATCATCAGGAGGATGAGCACAGTCCCGTCTTTGAGTATTGTATGAATTCCTCCTGTCGTACCGCTGCCTGTAGTACATAGCTTTATGACCAAAGTTAGAACAATTAAAACAGTAACAATAAAAGATATTTCTTCTATAAGATGGAGGATATGAAATCGGTCTCCTTTGTTGACTTCCCAGATCTTCTCCATTCAAGTAGCTCCTTGCCTCTTCGCAATATGTCATGGTATGGCCCAGATAGCCACAGAACTGACACTTCATGTGAGGGAATGTCTTCTCACCCTAATTTTTCCTCATAACTTCATCCTTGTGAGAATAGTTTAACTGCCTATCATTTCTGAATGTTTGAGGATAATTGTCAGTTCTCCTTCTAGTTTGGATTGAGGGTTCCTTTTTCCGCACTTCAGGCAATGTTTTGACATGTTCAACCTTCGTTTTGTCTTTCTTTTGGCTCTCTTTATTTCCAACAGTTGATGTCTCAGCTTCATAGCCAATTCCACTCTTTCCCATGCAGGCGGGTCTTTGAACGCTCAAGATTTTTTCAACCCTATCTGAACCACATTTGGCTCTTGCCAGTAACTCTGCATCTGAGAATCTTCTAAGTGGTATTTTCTCCCTTGATTCTTTTGAAAATTATTCAGTTTCAAGTTTACTTCTAAGAGTAACAACTTCCTCCTCAAGACCCTCAACAGTCTTGGACTTTTCTTCCAGTCTTGACGTGAGGTCATTTATGACCTTTCCCTACTCCTCAATTCTAAGTTTTAGATCCACTACATCATCATTGCTTTCAAGGATTTTAGACTGAACTTTCATAAATTCTTCTAGACGTTCAATTTCAGTTTCAAGTTCATCAACATATTCTGATGATTCTTTGACCATTTCCTTCCACTTATTACATCTATTACATTTACTCTAAAGCTTGGAGAAGGCATCCTTAATTTGAATCTTTGGATTACCAATAATAGTAGTCTGATTATCTCTATCTTTATTGATTGAGGATTCTGATATTTCAGTGGTAGCCATCATGGAAGCATGGTTTTTGGTTTTAAATTCTGGTTCTTCTTCCTCACACAATTCAATATCATCATCTTCTTCTTCACAGAGAAAACTCTTCCTCTGCATTTTCTTTCCAGATTTGAAGTCACCCTTTTTGAAAAACCTTTTTCGAGGGTTCTCAATGTCTTCATCTTCGCTCTCATCATCATCTAAATTTCTTTGTCACTGAGAGGCAATGTGCCCAACTCTTCCACAACGGAAGCATGCAAGAGGTAGCTTACCTCTAAATTTACCTTTTCCCTTTTTCAACTTCTTGGCGATGAGGGAAAGAATTTCTTTTTCTTCATCATCTTCACCACCACTATCTTCTGAAATTTTCAGTTTTTCCATGGCTTTGAATGCCATTTCCTTGCTCACGCGAGTCATGTCATCTTCGGGTTTGACTCTCATCTTATATGCCACTAAACTACTTAACAAATCGTCCAGAGATAGTTTAGATAGATCTCTTTCTTCGAGTGCTGACACCTTTGCAATGTACATGGGAGGAAGTCTTATCAATATTTTCTTTATGATATCAATGTCTTTGATTTCTTCTCCAAGACCTCGAATTTCTCCCACTACTTCAGTAATTCGATTAAAAAATGAGTCTGCATTTTCATTGGGGTGCATCTTTAGGTCGTCAAACCTGTTGTGTAAAACTTGAAGTTTTGCCTCCTTTACCTTTCTATCTCCTTCATAAATGTTTTCAAGTTTATCCCACATAGACTTTGCTGAAGTGCAACTCATCACCTTTAGATAGATCTGATCGGAAAGAGCTGTAGTGAGTGCATTTTGTGCTTTAGCATCAGCATCAAGAATTTTTCTTGTCTGTGTCAGTCATAGCTAGGCCTGTTGGATCAGTGACTTGTATTCCTTGCACAGTAGAAAACAAAACTTCCATTCCAAGAGATCTTAGATGAGATCTCATCCTATTCTTCCAGATCTGAAAATTATTTCCATCGAAGAGAGGGACTCCCCTAACATTGACTGCATTCTCAATGGCGACAAAGGACAGATTCAAATCCAACAACCTTTACCCTCTGATACCACTTGTAGGACCCCGAGAAACCCTGAGAGGGGAGGGGTGAATTAGGGTGACTAATTTTTCTTTTAAAGTGATGGATCTTGTTCCCACGTTGGTAGGAACTTGTTGAACCTGTATGATGATTATGATTAGAAAGCAAACATTCACATGCACAGAGAAGACACATCCCTTTTTACTTGGTTCACCACTAAGGGCTACGTCTAAGGAGCATACGCCGACAGGTTGTCGGTCGTACCTAAATACACTATGCTTCACTAGATGTAGATTACAAAGGTTCAGGTACAGTCACTCTGTCCCAGGCTCACTTCCTTTACAAAGGTTCAGGGATAGCTCACTGCTTCCTTCGGGTCACTCCTGTTGACTCCCCCTGGCTCACTGCCGTTGGTGAAGTCCCACTCAGTTTATAGACATGAAGGTCTCTTCATCATTTGCATAAGAATGCATCCTTTGTTGTATGTAGATGCTCTATTGAAGTCTGATTCTCACCACAAGAAGAATATCACTTTTCCTCGAATGTATCGGGTAGTCTCCCGACTTTTCGTGCAGCTCCAAATAGGCCTATGGGCTTCAGCAAAACCAGGCGCGCTTCTCCAAGGCAGTCGCGCAAGTCCCACTACGGCGCGCAAGTCCAAACTGGCGCGCAAGTGCCGTCAACGCACCTGCGCGACTCTTCCTTCCCCGACTACAAACTTGTGTGGTCCACTTCCTTTCTCTTCCAAACCGCCTTGGGCGCACAACCAACAACCAGCGCGCAAGCTCTACTTGCGCGACAAAACTACCACCTGCGCGGCTCGACCACCTGTGCGACGAGAGCTCGAACAATCTCGAAGTCTTGAGCTATGTGAGAAATGATGAGGGGTGGTCCAGTATTTATAGGCAAACTGGACCCCCTACGCTGCGGCGCGCAAGTCCCTCGACAACGCGCAAGTCTTGTCTCCAGTAACCTCTATCACGCAACTCACTTGTGCGACCCAACCAATACTTGCGCGACCTTCTTTCCTTAGCCAAATTTTGACGTTATGATCCTCAAAAACATATGGCACGCAAGTCTTCTATCCTCCAAGACCTCGGCGCGCAAGTACCTTTGCCAAAAACACTTAACTTTATTGGCTGATTTTCAGGCCCAAAAATTTGGCAAACACTAGGAAACGGCGCCACCTTCACTACTATTTTCTGCTTGAACGGTATGATCTCTTTGTTGGTACATATCCTGAACTTCCACTGAGAATTGACAACAAACATAAACCATATGACAAATCATGCTTTGAAGACCTTGGTTCCAACAGTTCCAAGACATAATAAGGAAACTATGATGATTATAATATTAAAAGGGTTCCAAGGTAATAACTAAGGAAACCTAGAGCTCAAGGGTCTCCAACTCAGTATAAAAACAACCTAGATAAGGGTTAAGAGTGTAATCCAAGGATAATAATCCAAGTAATTCCATAATAATATGATCTAAATGAGTCCAAGTAATACATACAATGTTAAATAGGATAAGCTATGGCTAGGTCCAAGGATGTAACTAAGGCACCTCATATCCTTAGAAACCATGATGGATACAAGGTGTGTATCTAAGTAATATTTTAATAGTAAATGAGGGATCCTATAGTGTCATACTGGGAATCCATTGATAGATGAGAATCAGGTTCCAAGTTGGGTATTAACCGAGGCAACTAGTATCCTTGAATCTGAATGGTGTCCTCGAGTGCTTGAGGAATTCCCGCGAAAATCCAAGAACTAACTTGAGTCTAACCATCCCTATAAATATGTCAAGGTCCATATGTAATTGGGAACCTTAAATTCAGTTAATTTAATCAATTAGGCTATATCATAATTGTACCATTCAATATTTCATAGGTTCATTCCATGCCTTTCATACAAGTGATAAGGGATTTTAAGACATGAAACCTTTTAATCAATTCATTTGATCCCTAGATAATTCATTAGGTTCATCCACTACCTTCCATAATAAGTGGAAATGGGTGTTGTTACATGCAACCAACATTAATTTCATTTAAAAAGGCAAATTCATTTACATATATCATATTTTTCGAACATTGGTTCAAAGGTGTCAAAACACTAAAAACCCAATTATGGAATATCACCCTACTTGGGGTGGCTGAAATTGTGTAAGTAACCACCAATAATGATTAAAATATATGGAAAGGGTCATGGTATATGATTCTAACAACTACAAGCATGACATATAAATTTAATAGATGACGCCTGATAAAATCAGCATAATGATATGACAATTTATAAAATGACAAAAATTTAGGAATGATTTATAGACCACCTACATCATACTCGTACGAATCTCCTCATCCAGTATCAACCTCTAGTTTGGCCTAGATTTGAGTAGATCAGAAGAACAGATCAATGACCTGAAATTGAGGCATATGATCTATCATCTAAATAGTATCATTGATATGAAGAATAACAACATAATATTAAAAATGAATCAAGAACGTACCAGAACATATACAATGATATTAATAAAGGTCGATTCAGACTCTGAATGGATGATCAAGCTCAAAATATAGAATAGTTATCCTTTTTTATTCAAAAGGGAGGAGAAATAGTGCTTTATCCATTGCAAATTCAAGAGGGATATATGGGTGAGTTTTAAGATATTTTAAGGGAAAAAATGCAATTTTACCCAAAATTTACACTATGCATGGTTTGGATACACAATTTGGCCAAACCATTCACAAATCATGCATGAGTGCTTGTAGGGAGGGTCACCCGCACAACTAGGCCACATGGTTAGGGAAACTATGCACCAACCATGTGAAATGCCTCTATAAATTTTCTACAATTTTTTTCATGATCGTGTAGCCTAAGTTTCACAGTTTAGGAAAACTGTGTGGCCTATATAACCCCAATATCTAGACTTTAATGGTTTAAAAAAACTATGATACCTACCTAAAATAGTTTCCTCTAACCGTGAAATAGGCCATTTTCTCCTAAAAATTCAGGTTCCATGATCCAAAAAATCCACAAACACCCTTGGTACCTCCACTAACTCATTAGGCATCCATATTAGGTCCATAAAAGTAAATTAGAGAAAAATTTAAAGGATCCATACCTGAGTAAAAAAACAGGTTCTTATAGTCTTCCCCACTTAAAGGAACTCATCCCTGAGTTCAGATTCCAAGAGAAGAGAAACACTATTTGAGAATAACTCTAGCCACTGGGCAGTTACGTTATCCTCTCGCTCCCACATCTCATCCTGTACACAACTGTGCTTCCATAACACCCATACTAGAGGGAAAAACTGGCCTCAGAGATCCTTCATGCTCTGATCAATGATGCGTATAGGATACTCCCCAAAGGTATCATCAACATCTAGTTAAACTTCCTTGGGATAAAAAACATGAGACTAGTTGGAATGATAATGATACAGATGTGAAATGTGGAATATTTCATGCATGTAACGGTACCTCTAAGGTAGCAGCAACCTATAGGCTACCAGAACGACTCTCTCTAGAACCTCAAACGTCCCAACAAAGCATGATGACAGCTTCCCTTTCCTTCACATCCATCTATGCACTAACCTGGGTGATACCCATAGGAAAACATGATCCCCAACCTTGAACTATAGAGGTCCTTGACGATGATAAACACAATATTTCTATTTAGACTAAGTGGTATAAATACGCTATCAGATCAACTAAACCTAGTCCTAAGTCTCTTGAAAGAGATGAGGATCTAGTAGGGCTACCTCACCTACCTCTATCCATCACAGTCGTGAATAGCACAACCTACCATATAAGTACTCACAAGGATCCATCTGAATTGTTTCCTGGAAGCTATTATTACAGGAGAACTCGACAAGAGGGATATAATTCTATTATGCATGCTTAGATCATGCCCTCAAGAACCATTATCATCCTTTACAACTTTACATCAGTCTGAGGATGAAAGGATGTGATCAGAATCCCCTGTGTACCAATAGCGTTCTGTAAACCCTACTAAATCCACGATGTGAAATGAGTGTCCCTATCTAAAATGATAGTTCATCGGACCCCATGCAGTCTAATGATATCACAAACATACAATCCTCCCATATCATCAACCGAGAACATCTATCGGATAGGAATGAAGTGGGATACCTTCATTAGTTGGTCAATGACTACCCATAAAATGTCACTACCTCTTAGCGACCTAGGTAAGACAACTAAAAAATCCATAGTAATATATTCCCATTTCCATTCCAGGAATGGAAGCAGTTTTAATAATCCTTTAGGTCTCTGGTTGTCCTTCTTTACCTACTAATAGGCGGAACACCTATTTATAAATCCCACTATATGAAATTTCATCCCAGGCCACCAATACTAGTGTGGCATGTCTCGATACATTTTGGAGATGCTTA
The DNA here is from genome assembly GCA_963277665.1 of Viscum album. Lineage (NCBI taxonomy): Eukaryota > Viridiplantae > Streptophyta > Magnoliopsida > Santalales > Viscaceae > Viscum > Viscum album. Next base: position 1,256,148,131 of record OY728153.1, on the reverse strand, counting down.
GATGAATTACCCACTGAGAATCATATGACTCATTCATCAACTCCTCTACCATATCTGTAGGAACCCAGACACACCCATGTATATACAGGATTCTGTCTCTATCCATAGACCAATCCAGAGGTAGTTCATCTCTTGAAATACTCTCACAGAGAACCAAGACCTCAAAATCTAAAAATTTCCTACTATTCACCTTCTCAAATAGGGAATAGGTAACTGTTAATCTTGAGAGGTAGTACTACTCATTACTATCATAAAAATTCAAATCTATCACATATAAGAGGGCCATCAATTTCTATTCATCACTAGATTTCCATACAACCTATGACTGAGTTTTTTGAATCAACACATCAGTAGCCACATTACCTTTTACAGGTGTATAGGAAAGCTCAAAATCAAAGGACTGTATATATTCAACCCATATTTTCTATATGAGGTTCAATTAAAGTTGTGAAAAGACATATTTGAGGATCTTTTCGTATGTAAACACCACATAACACTCACTCATCAAATAGTGTCTCTGGAAATGTAAGGTATGAACAACTATTTCTAGATCAAGGTAACATGTCAGATAATTTATATCATGAGGCCTCAACTGTAGAGATATTTAAGCAATTAATATGTACTCCTACATTAGAACTACTCCTAGTCCAATGCCTGATGCATCATAGAACACTGTATAGCCTCTACCAGGTTATAGTAGAGTCAGAATAGGTTCTGAGTGATTAGTCACTGAAAATGGCTAATATTAATTGTTAATATCTTTATATTCATTGTTCCAAAGTCCATAAACATTGTTTTTAGTGCATTATATAAATATAACTTCATTTCTCATCTAAAATGAAATTCATGTTTAAAATGAAAATTTAGGCCCAATAATTCATTTGTTTGTGGACAACATTATATTCATTTTCTGAATTTGAAATTTTGGGATATTATTGATCAATTTGTTTGGAACATTTTATCTTTTAGGCCCGATGGATTAATCCCAAAGGAAGATAGATAATTTTGCGCCTGAATGCAGAAAATTGCTGGAAAAAGCATAATGGGCCTAAGGCCCATCAAACAAATGTGGGGCACATAAACCAAGACCAATGAAGCTCAAATTTATAAAGTATAAAGACAAAAATATGAGGATCATTTTATTAAACTATTTCCAGAGCTAATTCTGATTTTTTTCATGATGATAAAAGGATCTGAAGTTGATATTTAAATGGTGGACCCGACATTAATGCACAGAAATCCATCCCACCATTTCGACCATAACTTCCAAACGGCTGAGCAAAATTTCCTGAAATTTTTACATCTCATAGAGGACATATGTAAGAAGATATTTATCTCCTAAAACCCCTCCATATTCGGCTTTCTTAAATTACAAATATACATGTAAATATGGTTGATGAATCTGGACAGTTTTCCGGGTCAAATTCGAAACATCAATTTCCTTTTGATTATTCACCCTACTTTTGACTTTATTAATTGTTGGGGGGTGAATTAATTGTTGGGGGATGGACCTAAGGCTCTTAATATTCCTATATAAGTATCTATTGGTGAATGGAATATGGGTGGATATTTTTCTTATCATCTTTTATTGCTTGTTTCATTGTAAGGTCATGGTTCCAAGTTTCCTTCGTAATGTTTTCCATTTCCATGTAAGTTTCTTTTTTGTATCTTTATGTTCTTAATCAACTTCTTTATATTCTATATTTTCCATTTCATTTATTAAAAGTTTTTTATCACAAAGCACAGTGATATATCTGTGTTGTTGTGAATTAGTTCACACATAGGTGTGAATTTCACTCACACACTAGGAGGAGTGCTCGTTATTTCCACGGTTTTAATTTCTTCAATCCAATTCTTATTAGCCATATTCCGCCCACCATTGAGAGTATACCATCGATGGAGGGATAAACCTTTAATGGGTTGATCTTATGAGGATGCAAAGGCTGGATTGAATGTTATTTTATGAACGAATTGTTGTTAATTGGATAATTAATTTAAGACATCCATTCATCAGTTATTTCTACTCTTCATCTTTACTGTGTTTGAGAAAACTAAATTCAACTACTAAATGACCATATACCTCAGAGAGATCATGAATTTGGTTCTCTAAGTGTATAGGGGATTATTAATTGTGTTTAGTAAGCACCAAACTAGAAAATGATTAAAGTAGTGTTATTTTTGAAGAATGGATTCATCAAGAATTAATAAAACCAAAATTGTCTAAAGAAGTAAAATTCATTCAATCCACCCTGAGCATAATCATAATATCAACCCATTTTCTTTTAATTGAATTCACTTAGGTTTCTTAGTTTTCTTTAAACCATCCAAAATCAAAACCAAAGTTGGCTACTTCATAGCCCATCCTACACCAAATCATAGCGTCTCAAGGTTACTTCTTCGGTCTCTGTGGATTCGACCCCTACATGTACTACATCGACCGCTTTTACCAGTAGGGTAAATTTGGGCACAAACAAATTTTGGCGCCGTTGCCGGGGACCCAAGTAAGTACCTTAGACCCAAATCTTCTTTTATCACCCCAAATTCTCTATTTTCACCCTAATTTCTCTTCTCTTTTCCCCTTTCTATTTCTGTGAGTCCAAAAAGAACCCCAAAACCAATTTTCAATCAATTCCAATGGATTATCCTCCAAAATATCCCTTCATAAATCAATGTTGTAATCAAGTCAGAAATCAATATTGGGAAACACCTCACATAGGGAATTTCATTGACCAATACTTAATTGAATACACTACACCAAATGAGATGTACAATCAATGGGATGATGAATGTTTACAAGATCAATTTCTATACCTATCAAGAATGATTGAAAAGATAAATAATGACGAATTCCATGATGTACAAACATATATCAACCCTAATCCTAAAAAAATTCTTGAAAAAATGGATAAAATGAATTCAGAAGTTTCATCTTTTAGATTAGAATTACAAAGCTTTAAGACTTTTGAGGAACCCGTTCCCACTCAAGATGTTCTTTTCTCATCATTGATAGATGAATCTTTTATCCCAAAAACCTCCCATGAATTGAAAAAAGAACTAACCTTTGGATATGGGATAAATGAAAAAGATCAAGGAAATGTTGAATGGTATTTAAATCAGGAGGAAATTAATTTTTTTGATTCAAAAGGGGAAAATTTGTCTTCATGGATTGAGTGTTCGGAATATTGCTCCAATAAATTTTTTTAGAATCACCGATCATTGAACCATTGGGAGATATAACAAATATTGTGTCTATACCCAATCATGAAATTCGAATGGAATATTTTGGGGATGAATCATATTTTTAAAAAGAACCAATTCTTTCAAATGTTTTTAAATAAGAAACAATTTTTGATTCAAATTATCATTATTCTTTAGGAAAATTCAATCAAACTGAACTCGATGTTTTAATACTTCCTTCCCTACTCAATAATCCCTCTATTTATGATAACCAATACCATTCAATTATCATCAATTATCATGAAGAATATCACCAAGTAGGAATGAACCTTGAAATCATAGGAAATACTCCAGATAAAACATGATCAACCATTTTAGATATTCCTTGGATTTTACCAATCATTGTAGAAAATAGGATTTCATACAAAAAAAATTTCAAAAAAACAATCAATCTCAATCTTTTTGAAGTGGAGAAAGATGGGTTAATTAAAATTTTTAAAGTTGGAATTGGATAAGTTGGGGGGTTTAAGTCGAGCTAACAACGTTAAACAAAAGCGCTGCATGGGAGGCAACCCATGGTTTTCATGTTTTCTAATTATTTTGAATCATTTTTTTTTTCATATAATAAATTACCATAGACTGTTGACCTGTTATTATTTTATGAGTAAGGATGGGTATTAAAGGGGAGCGCCATATTCATCCATGTCACGTGGTGTGATCTCTGAGTAATACCTTACCCAAAAATCTAAAAAGAAGACAATGTATCATCAGTTTATTTTTTTTAGTTTATTTTTATGTTTTTATAGGTTAAAAAATATAAAAGGACATGTCATAAGTCATAAAGAAAATCCATTCACCACCATCCAAGCTGCTGAGACTCAAATCCAGGATTGAAGGGAAATTATGGCATGCGTTATCATCATCAACCACAGGTAACTTCATTCCATGATTATCATTTTAAATTTCCTCTTTGAACAACCCCACATACCCCCTTCTATGTTTTCTTTAAACACTGGGGACAATGTTATTCTATGTTAGGGGGAGAAGAAATAAAAAATGATTTTTTTTGTGAATAAGAACATACATGAAAATAAAAATTCCATTAACCTTGAACATGATAAAACAAATTTCCAACTCTAAAATTGGATATCAAATAAATTTTGCATGCCTTGATTCTGATTTTAATGCAAGTTTAAGTTCATGAGCATAGTTTTTGGAAAGTTTGGTTGTCCGATGTGATTTTTCAATGTTTACATTTTCATCCTCTTAATAAAAATGCCACAATGCACGTCTACTGGATCGTGGGTGTAAATTTTAGTTCTTGGGTCCCTTTCATTATAGAATAGGGTTTTGGGGTCACTTTTAGTTTAATTTGAGTATAAAAAAAAACAAAAACAGAAAAAAAAAAAAATTGACCACATAGAGAAATTTTTTGTCCAAATGCGTGGTGTCCGACACTTGGGGATCGCGACTCCATAGTTTTCTTGCCCAGAGTTTGGATTTATATCTCTATTGTAGAGCATGAAATTGACAATATGTGTGGTGTCTGGCACTTGGTGATCGTGACTCCATAGTTATCTTTCCCAGAGTTAGTCTTTTCATATCTATTGTGGTTAAAAAATAAAATAAAAAAAAATAAAAAAATGGATACTCATCTTAAGGTTTAATGTTATTCCCACCTAGTGCTTCCATTTTTTCCCCTTGAATAATAAAATGGACCCCATATCTTTTATGATGCACAACACTTTATCATGCTTAATTGGAATTGGATGAAATGTGGCGATTAATTTGAACAAAGGAATGGGCTTGGGCTTGGGATATGCTTATGAACCTAGATTGTTTTTAATGATTTTGATGGGTTTTCATAATTTTTTTGGTATTAGATATTTGGGTGAGCAATGTGTATTAAAATGTTTTTGGAAAAGGGGATTTGAATTTCATATTTGTAATTTATTTTGCTCGGGACTAGCAAAACTCAAGTTGGGGGGTGTGATTAGTCACTGAAAATGGATAATATTAATTGTTAATATATTTATATTCATTTTTCCAAAGTCCATAAACATTTTTTTAGTGCATTACATAAATATAACTTCATTTCTCATCTAAAATGCAATTCATGTTTAAAATACAAATTTGGCCCAATCATTCATTTGTTTGTGGAAAAAATTATATTCATTTTATGAATTTGAAATTTTGGGATATGATTTATCAATTTGTTTGGAACATTTTATCTTTTAGGTCCGATGGATGAATCCCAAAGGAAGATAGAGAATTTTGCACCTAAATGCAGAAACTTACTGGAAAAAGCATAATGGGCCTAAGGCCCATCAAAAAAATGTGGGGCCCAGAAACCAATCCCAATGAAGCTCAAATTTATAAAGTAGAAATATAAAAATATGAGGATAATTTTATTCAACTATTTCCAGAGCTAATTATGATTTTTTCATGATTATAAAAGGATCTAAAGTTTAGATTTAAATGGTGGACCCGACATTAATGCACAGAAATCCGTCCCACCATTTTGACCATAACATCCAAACGGTAGAGCCAAATTTCCTGAAAGTTTTACATATCATATAGGACAGATGGAAGAAGATATTTCTCTCATACAACCCCTCTGGATTCAGCTTTATTCAATTACAAATTCACACGTAAATATGGTGGATGAATCTGAACAGGTTTCTGGGTCAAATTCGAAACATCAATTTCCTTTTGATTATTCACCCTACTTTTGACTCTATTAATTGTTGGGGGGTGAATTAATTGTTGGGGGATGGACCTAATGCTCCTAATATTCCTATAAAAGGAGCTAGTGATGAAGGGAATAGGGGTTTATATTTTTCTTATCATCTTTTGTTGCTTGTTTCATTGTAAGGTTATGCTTCCAAATTTCCTTTGTAATGTTTTACATTTCCATGTAAGTTTATTTTTTTGTATATTTATGTTCTTAATCAACTTCTTTATCTTCTATATTTTCCATTTCATTTATTAAAAGTTTATTATCACAAAGCATAGTGATATCTCTGTGTTGTTGTGAATTAGTTCACACATAGGTGTGAATTTCACTCACACACACGAAGTGCTCATTATTTCCGCAGTTTTAATTTCTTCAATCAAATTATTGTTTGCCATCTTCCACCCACCATTGAGAGTATACCATCAATGGAGGGATAAAAATTTAATGGGTTGATCTTAGGAAGATGAAAAGGCTAGATTGAATGTTATTTTATGAACGAATTGTTGTTAATTGGATAATTAATTTAAGACATCCATTCTTCAGTTATTTCTACTCTTCATCTTTACTGTGTTTGAGAAAACTAAATTCAACTACTAAATGACCATATACCTCGTAGAGATCATGAATTTGGTTCTCTAAGTGTATAGGGGATTATTAATTGTGTTTAGTAAGCACCAAACTAGAAAATGATGAAGGTAGTGTTATTTTTGAAGAATGGATTCATCAAGAATTAATAAAACCAAAATTGTCTAAAGAAGTAAAATTCATTCAATCCACCCCGAGCATAATCCTAATATCAACCCATTTTATTTGAATTGAATTCACTTAGGTTTCTTAGTGTTCTTTAAACCATCCAAAATCAAAACCAAAGTTGGCTACTTCATATCCCATCCTACACCAAATCATAGCATCTCAAGGTTACTTCTTTGGTCTCTGTGGATTTGACCCCTACATGTACTACATCGACGGCTTTTACCAGTAGGGTAAATTTGGGTGCAACCACTGAGACAAGGCTCCCTTTTAGATCCTTAAAGGATTTCTCACACTCTTCTGACTATAGAAACTTTACACCCTTATTGATAATGCCATTAAGAGGTTAATCAGGAAATGATAATTACTTTATGAAATGACTTTAATATCATCCATCCCCAAGAACCTCTATATATCAAGCACGTTCTTTGGACACTCATAGGAAACTACAAAAATCACCTTCTCTGGGTCAACATAAACTCTTTATTCTAAGATAACATGACCCAAGAAGCAAACTTTGTTGATCTATAAGTGGAACCTAGAAATCTTGGCATGAAGATGATTCTCTCTCAGTGTAATCAGAATGATATCAAGGTGATTAGCATGGTCACTACATGTGTGAGAATACACAAAGATGTCGTCCACAAATACTATTATAAAGGAGTCTAGATAGGGGTGGAGCACCTTATTCATCAGATCCATGAAAATAGAGGGAACATTAATGAGGCCGAATGACATAAAAAGGTACCCATACAAACCATACCTACTATGAAAAGTTATACGAGGTATGTCTGATGGCCTGACTCACACCTAATGATAGCTTGATCTCAGGTTGATCTTATAGAAGACCCTATATCCTTGGATCTGGTCAAAGAGATAATATATGTCTGATAGTAGATACCAGTTCTTGATCTTAAGAGCTTTTAACCATTTGTAGTCCATGCATAGATGAAGGTTCCCATCCGCCTTCGTGGCCAAAATAACAGGTGAACCCCAAGAGGAAGTACTGGTCCATATGAAACCTTTGGCCTCTAGATCCTCTAACTACTACCTGAGATCCTGGAGCTTAGTAGGTTCTATCCTGTATGGAGGAATGGACCATAGAGCTGCTCCTAGAATGAGATCAATTCTAAACTCTACCTATCTCTTAGGAGGTAATACAGAAAAGTTTTTGGGAAAGATGTCCCTATAAAGATCTATTACTTGTGAGAATTTAGTCTAATTTAAACCCTTATCCTCCATTAAGATATTTCAAATATGGGTGGTCACTCCACCTATCCCATGATGCTATGGTATATATATATATTAACTTGGACATCCCACTCACCCTTTTATAGATAACCACTACCCTCTAGTGATGTAAACAACACCCTTCAGTGATAAAAATATATAAAGGTGTGGTATTGAATCAACCAATACATTCCAAGAATGATGTTGAATCCTGTCATCTCAAGAATAAAGAGGCCCCATAAGAAAGGGTAACTGCGTACCTTAAGGGGAAAATCATTACATAGGTGTATTCCCTCTGACCGTACTCTCAACGGTGTATCTAGGATCATTACGCCGTAGTAATACTTTATTTATAGTCTGATACTTTCCCGAGTAGATAAAGAGATAAAATAGTTTGAATCACTTATATCAAATAAAGGAGATACTATATTAGAGGATACTAGAATAGTACCTCGTACTATAGATGGTCCTGTAACTTGATCCTTAGGTATCAGCTATAAATCATGCAACTGACCTATTCCATGACCTTGTGAAATAGCTGGACTACCCCAATTAAAATTGCTATACTGGCACTGCGGGTGATCTGGAGTCTAGATACCATGGCCATTAATTTCTTCTCATCTAGTCATACTAGTGCTACTTCAACTCCCCACCTGATGCAACATATAAAAACTTTCCCCTGAAGGCAGAGTTGGTGCATAACCTCTTCCACTAAAAGGTGATTGAAATATCCGACAGAAATGTTGAAGATGCCCCATATGGTCACAATACCAGCACTCTAGAGGGTTTCTATCACGCTGAGGCTTTAGATGCCCCTATCGTCCACACTAGTGACACACCACAGAGCTACTAGCACAAGTACCCTGGCTGGCACTAACCTAATGAGAAACCTTAAGAGATCTCTTTCTTCTACTAGAAAAACTAATGACCTTCCATGTTGCTAGTCCTATATGCTCAGTACTGTCACCATACCTCAAGTTGTGCTCAATGATAAAAGCCTGATTGACTATTTCAAAAAAGGTTAGAAGGTGAAATACATTCATCTAAGTACACATGACATACTGAATCCCATCCTCAAAGCATCTAGCACGTGTAAGCTCATCACCAACTAGAAGTAGTAAAAATCATTGTAACTCATTAAAACACACCGAATAATCCATAACTGACATGGAACCCTACTCGAGAATGCATGAACTCTCTAGCTATGTCAGCTCTCAGTGTCTGAGGAAATAAATGATCATAGAAGGTAGTTTGGAAATCATCCCATACCATGTTCTGATGGAGACCAGCCTGGGTAACTATGTCCCACCAATACTTGGTCAAATCATGTAGCATATATACATCAATCTTGAACCTCCTATTTGGAGGCATCTCCAGATTCTCAAAGATAGACAGGGTGGCCTCTAGCCAAGATTCAGCAACCTGTGAACTGACATCAGTTGAGAAAGTGGGAGGATTCTACAACTAGAATTCACGTTCCAGATCAGCCATCATAGGTGTAGGATGTGAATAACCATTCATGGAATGCATCATATGTAAGAAACTATCATGAACTTGAGCATTAGTTCCCAATTCAGGTATAACAGGCAGTGCCTCAAGTGGAACTCCTAGCGGTAAGAATAGAAGATCAGGGCCCACCATGTCTGGAGCATGTTCGTCACCACCTTCTTGGAACATGACATGAGGACATCTTGGAAACATTGGTCTACAAATTACAAGAACATGTCTCAAAATAATCTTATAAGAATACGTAAGTAACACTAATAGAAGCTAAAAGAACTGAAAGGGCTCACTACTCATAGAACACTAGCCCAACTACCCACATAGAAGGCTGAGTATTGGTAAGTGCTCAAGTATAGATTATAGGGGTTCCATTAGATAAAGTGTAAACTATAATTTTCCTCATAATTTACTGGAAACCATTCCATTAATTTTATATTAAATTATTGGGTTCACTCCTTTACCTTTCATACACATGATAAGGTAAGACAAGGATGTTCAACCATTTCATTTTAGAAGTCAAGTTTCATTCTTCATTTCACATTTTCTTATTTACACATACCAAGATTCATTTAAAATGAGATGTATGTCCCAATGAATCAGGGCCCATACTCCTTATCACTAATATTAACACCAATTTCAATTTCTAATTTAAGCTTTATTTGATAAATCACTTATTACAACCCATGAGGGACCATAAAACCTAATGAATTGAAACATGAAATCACTCAATCACATCCCCAAATTAGCACAAGCATATATATACAAGGTAAGTCTTACTCAACAATCACAAGAATATCAAGCAATGCAAGCAGTGAAATGAACCTATATGGCATGAAAATATGCATGAAATGTGAATTCTAGGTTCCTAATATGATGCATGTAACAATTCTCCTTGCCCTTATATCATTGAGCTAAGGATGAAATAAGATATTCAATAATAATAATACTCAATAACACCACATATCATTTGAGTCACCCAATAATGAAATAATATCAATTGTAATAGGAAAAATCAAAACAACGGTTATAATTGAAGAAACCAATCTTTTAACCCACACATGGGTTCATGACACCCAAGAATGTCTTGTGACCATGTTCCACAGTGTTCCTAATCCCATGGATATTACATCCAAATATTAAATAAAAAAAGGAAAGACTCTAATACCACTTTGTGATGTCCCGAACCCACGTGCCATTGAAGGTGCCCTGATCCTAGTTAGCCACATGTCTTCAAGTGCATCTCTCGGAACGCTAGAGGCTTCCAAATAGTAGTGAGGGCCTAAGGTGTGTTTATGGGGAGACTATGCCCTCATTATTAGAGTATATCATAGTGAATCAATATAATGAAACATGAGATAAGTGGCAGAAGAAATTTAATAGTAAATAACATAGTTGAAGTAGACTGAAGTAATAAAAACTAAAATAACTGATAAAAATATACAAATATGATGATGATGTTCCATGTCTCTATAAAATTGGAAACTAGGTAAACAAGTAGTAGACAATCATGCTATACAAAAGTAGAAAAAGGAAACACAAAGTATCCCAAGCATCCCAAGCTCCAGATCAGTCATCTTCTACTAGATCCATTCTAAAACAGTAAGAAAACAAGTTTCTGAAGTGAGCCACTTACCTTTTCCAACACCTACATCTATATAGTCTTCCCAGTTACTAGAGGCTCCCAAATATGGTGTGAGATAAATCTCAGTTGGACACCACCAACAGTGTCTATTTTCCATGTAATATAAACTGAAACAGTGAAAGAATGAATATATATATATATATATGTATATATATATAAGTAAAGAAATACAAAAATGTAAATACCCAAGTACTTAATGCAACCCTAATCTAGTATCTAAACATGTAACCTATTAATTAATTAATTAAGTTCTAGTTTTTATAAATAGGTCACGTGAAGCATATTCGGCCCTGAAATCAACTCATGATAGTAATAGTATTGGTTCCAAGACATAACAAGGAAGCCATGATGATTATAATATTAAAATGGTTCCAAGGTAATAACCAAGGAAAACTAGACCTCAAGGGTTTCCAACTCAGTAATAAATGCAGCCTGGATAAGGGTTAAGAGTGTAATCCAAGGATCATCATCCAAGTTATTCCACAATAGTATGATCTAATTGAGTCCAAGGAATACATACAAGGTAAAATGGGATAATCTATGACTAGGTCCAAGGATGTAACCAAGACACCTCATGTCCATAGAAACCTTGTCGAATCCAAGGAGTGTATCCAAGGAATCCTATAATAGTAAAGGAGGGATCCTATAGTGTCATACCAAACATCCACTGATAGATGAGGATTGGGTTTCAAGGTTTGTACCAACCATGGTAACCGACATCCTTGAATCGGAAGGGCATCCTCAAGTGCTCGAGGCATTCCCTCGTAAATCCAAGAACTAACTCAAGTTTGACCATACCTATAAATATGTCAAGGTTCATATGTAATTTGAAACCCTACATTTAATTTATTTAATCAATTAGTCCATATCATAATTGTTCCATTTAATATGTCACAGGTTCATTCCATGCCTTTCATACAAATGACAAGGAACTTTAAGACATGAAACATTTTAATCAATTCATTTGAGTCCTTGAGAATTCATTAGGTTCATTTACGACCTTCCATCATAAGTGGTAAGGAATGATATGACATGCAACCAAAATTTATTTCATTTAATAAGGCCAATTCATTTACATATATCATACTTTCTATTTCATTTAATAATGATTCAACAAGAATCAACCACTTACCTTAGGCTGGTCAAGTGTAGGCCAACATGGTACTAGACATTCAACAATTCAATATCCATTTAATACAAGGGGGATTACTATTAGTGTGTTTAAGATTAAGCACATATGAACGATGGATCAAAGGTGTCAAAACACTAAAAACCCAATTATGACACATCTCCCTACTTTGGGTGGTTTCAATTGTGGACGTAAATACAAAAAATGATTAGCAAATATGGAAAGGGCCATGGTATATAGTTCTAAAAACTAAAAAAATTACATATAAATTCAAAAAATGATGCTCGATGAAACCAACATGATGATATGAAAATTTATAAAATGATGGAAATTGAGGAATGAGTTATAGACCAACTACATCATACTCATACGACTCTCCTTATCTAGTATCAACCTTTAGTTCGAACTAGATTTGAGTAGATTTGAAAAAAAGTTCAATTCCCTAAAATTGGGGCATATGATCCTCAATATAGATAACATCATTGATTGGAATAAGAATGATATAAGATTAAAAAGGAATCAATAATGTACCGATGAAGATCCAATGAGACGAATGACGTTTGATTCATACTTCAGAAGGATGATCAAGATCAAAAGCTAGAATAGTTATCTTTTTTAACTTTAAAAGGGATGAGAAAGGGTGCTCTATCCTTTAAAAATACAAGTGATAGAGAGGGGATATTTTAAGATATTTTAATGGTATAAATTTAATTTTACCCAAAATTTAATCTAAACATGGTTTGACTACATGGTTTGGCCAAATAGTGCCCAAATTTTTCACGAGTAGCTATAGAAAGGGGCACCCACATGGTTAGGACACACAATTAGGGAAACCCTTCACCAACCATGTGAAATGCCTATAAATTTTTTCTACATTTTTTTTCATGGTCTTTTTTCCCAATTCGAACGGTTAAGGAAAACCGTGTTCCCTATATAACTCCACCATCCATCCTCACATGGTTTAAACAAACCATGTTTCCTACCTAACACAATTTCCTCTAACTGTGAGAAATGCCATTTTCTCCCAAAAAGTTGGTTTTAATGATCTAAAAAATCTCAAGACACCCTTGGTAGCTCCACTAACTCATTAGGCATCCATATTAGGTCCATAAAAGTAAATTAGACCAAAATTTAAAGGATCCATACCTGAGTCAAAAACCATTTTCATACATTTATGATCAAAATAAGAGCTCTAGGACATGGTTAGATAAGTAATGAAGGAATTTTGGTAGTTATTTTATGATACAAATGTATTTTAAGGTGTTAATAAGAGAGTATAGTGGGTGGCCTTTTATATGTGAGGTGAGTGGAACACTTGTAATTTTTAAAAAGAAAAAGGTTTACCCATGTTTCCCACATGAAAAGGATCAAAAATGGAAAATAATATATAATTAGACATGATAAGGTCTAAATAAGGTTTAGGTCATTTTGACCCTTATATTTTTAGTTTAACACCTAGTAAATTCATTTTCACCTTAACCGTAATAATTAATTTTTAATGTTTCACTATTCATTATAATCCAAAATTAATTTTAAATTATTAGATAATATAAATTAGTATGATTAAAAATATTTGATCCATTTTTCCAAATTAAATTTACATAAGTGAAAAAAATAAATTTAAAATTAAATCCGCAAACATGATGAAAAAGTGGGTTAAAAAAGTGTATTTTTCAAGCAAAAGATGATTTTATAATAACTCTATGACTAATAATAATCATTTTATGAATATAATTTAATATTTATTTATATATAATCTATAAATTCCATTTAAATAAATCATCATTATGGGGTTTTTAATTAATTAAAAAGGATAAATACTATCCACTTTAAAACAGTTTTCAGAAAAACCCATTTTTAAACCCAAAAATTTACTTATACTAAAATACAATATAAATATTATTAAAATTTAATTAAGTAGATTAAATTTAACTAAATAATAATTATTTAAATTTAAATCATATTAAAAGAATAACATGACTCTTAAAGTTACTTAATTTATTGAAAATAAATGCCTTTTTTAAAAAAATCAGTATTTTTCACTATTCACTAAAAAATCTATATCTTTTGAAAAATAAAAAAATTTAACCTATATTAAATTTTAATATATTGATTTAAAGATGAATTTAATTTTATCAAATAAATTTATAAAAGGTAAAAAAAATAATTATGATATTTTTTTCACAAAAAGCAATAAAAATCATTTTTGAAGAAAAGATATTTTTGAATAATAAAGTCACTTTACTAAAAATTGATTGATTATTTACTAAAAATTTATAAATAATTTATATCAAGTGGGAAATTTATATATATATTTCATAAATTAGTAAATTATATCCATATACTTCAATTTTAGGGCTATGTTATAACGGTTATATATTTCCCTGGTTTTTTAAGCTCAGTGTTTAGTGCCGAATACACTATCAAACATAATTTTCTTTTCTAAAATATTGGGGTGTTATATTATAAACCTAAAAAGAAAAAAAAATGTTCCTAAAGATATTTTAGACTATAAATAACCTTGTTTGGTTCTCGTAAGGGTATGGTTACTTTAAAGTTCATTTTTTTGAGCTCATTGTGCTTCATTTTCATCATTCTTTTATTATCATGTACTCTTGTATCTCTTCCTCCCATCCCGTATTATTGTATTCTTACTAGAGGATTAAGAGTGTACTTTAAATGTCTCACATATATCAAGCCTATTTTTTTCTTTTCTTAGGTGATCATAACTATTGAGTGTGATGGGGTTGGTTCACACTACCATTAAAAGTGTGGGGATTGAGTTTCTAGCTGTAACCATTAATAAGTTAGCATTGTAAATGGATTTCTAGCTAAAAATGATAAAAATAAAGGGTTTTACTTATTATAAATGGGTTTATTGGATACTGCTAAATCTAATGGGAAATAATAACTCTCAATCAATTGAGAAGAGGATACATATGAATCCATATTGGATTATTTCCAAACTTCTTTATCAAAGTTTTCCTTCACTTTCTTTTATTTTATATTTTTACCTCACTTTAACTATTTTATTTTAATTGATAAATTTAATTAATTTAATTTAATATAGTTTAGTTTAAATTTTTAATAAGTTTTTAAAAGGAAATTTACCTCCCTCTATCCATCCTTACATGGACCAAAAATTGATATCTGATCCCACCTTGATTTCAAAACCTTAACTAGTTTTGATGAGCTGTGTAGTTAGGGTGGTACCTAAGTGGTAAACACCATAATCCTGAATCCAAAATACCAGGGTATGAATCCTAGAAATTCCCTTGGAGATTTATGATATAGGGATGGTGCAAGAATATGGTGACATAGGTATGATATAAGCTGGTAATGATGCTGGCATGATGCATGCTTAGTGATGCAAAAATGATGATTTAGATATAACACTGCATTGGGCCTTCAGAACATGTTCTTAGGCCACTTATCCTAGGTCCTTTAGGATATGTAATGGGTCTCTATATACATAGATTGAAAATTGGTATTTGATTTCATAATAAAAAGTTGCTTTATCCCCAAATTTAAAAAAAAGAACAGTCATTTAAGGATGGACACTACCTCGAATGACCAAGGTGCTTTAGAAGGACACGCTATGGGAAGGGCCCCTTATTCTGATGGAACCAATTTCTATTATTAGAAAACTATAATTTTGTAACATCTTGACCCAAATGACACTACTCTAGTGCCCTGAGAAAATTCACCACAAGGTGTCAAGTGTGCCTCCCCATATGCTAGAGGCTATCGACTAACAGCGAGGGCCTAGGGTATGATAGCATGGAGACTATAACCTCATATCAGAGTAATAAAATAATATATATAATTAGATATCATCCATTGAATTAATAAAAATAGTGAAAAATAAATAAATATAGCAAGGCTGAATATAGTGAAGGCCTGAATGACCATGTCATACATACCAAAATACTACAAAACATGCCTTTAACAACACTAGAATTGGACTTTATCAGTGATAAAAAATCATTGAATATCAAATCATGATTAAAAGCCCTAGACTTTAATCAGTGATCGAAAATCACTAATAAAGGGGTTCTTTATCAGTGCTAGAAAAAGCGCTGATAAAAGACCCCATTTATCAGTGCTTTTATTTAGCATTGATAAAGGGGGATACTACAGTAGGGAATATTGTAGTGTGCTGTAATAGCACAATATAACACTATAAACAACACTAGAAATTATAAAAATCATATAAAAATACAAAATTTAAATGAAATAAAATTTAAAACACAAATATAAGAAAAAACACCATTATAGATCAAAAGAACATACTTGTATAAAGAAAAAACCACCCCTACTCAAGCAAAAAAAACACACTTGTATAAAAAAAATTATTATATTAGTAATAATATAAAGAAATAAATTAAATAGAAAGTGTTAATTTTAAACTAAACTTTGATTCATATCAGGAACATTGTGTTTCAGATTGAGTTGCGGTTGATTCTTGCACGTCACACCATTTCTTATTCATCTTCAAGCATTATATCTATGAAAATTAACTAAATAAGTATAATAGAAAAATTATAAGGAAATTAATTAATTAATATTAGATAGATTGATGAGAAAATAGTATAAGATGATTTTTTTTCAGTTTTGGCAATGTGATGCACCTTTTAAACTAAAATGACACTTATATATTGAAAATATTCACTTGGAGTCATTCCAGCCACACTATGCATAAAATTGTAGTGATGATTATTCTTACATGTCGAAAATAAATTATGAATCATTATCCTAAAGTATCATAGAAATCCAAATGCATTTTCTCAGTTTTGAGTATGTCACTTGTGTTTTTTATTAAAATGCCATTTTAAACTGGAAACATGCACTTTGAGTTATACCGGTCCCATAATGTGTAGATTTTACATGAGACTAATTACTAAACATAAAAAATAAATTATTAATGGTTTTCCTAAATTATCAAGAAAATCTAAGAACATTTTCTTGGTTTTCAGTGAGTGAAACTTTTTAAAATGAAATGTTAATTTTAAACTGATAACGAACACTTTGAATCATGTTGGGAACATTGTGTATTGGATTGAGGTGATTATGATTACTATATGTCACAAATGACTTATGAATCATTTTCTTAAGTATTAAAACAATTCAAATGAGTTTTCTTGGTTTTGAGTATGTTAGTTGTCTTTTTTACTAAAATTAATGTCAATTTTAAATAAAAAGACTGAATTGGAGTCATATCAATCAAAACATGTGTTAGATTGAGGTGTCAATGATTCATACATATCCCAAATGATTCATGTATAATTTTACTAAATTATCAAAATAATCCAAAAGTTTTTTCTAAGTTTTGAGTATGTGACTTTTTTTTACTAAAATTACATTTTAAACTGTAAACACGCACTTTGAGTCATATCGTCCACATCGTGTGTAAGTTTGACCTGATATTAATTCCTATACATAAAAAATGACTTATAAATAGTTTTCTTAAATTATAATGACAATTTGAGTGAATTTTCTTGATTTCCAGCGAGTGACACTTTTTAAACTTAAATGTTAATTTTAAAATGATAACAGACACTTTGAGTCATACTGGGCACATCGTGTATCATATTGTTGTTAGGATGATTAATACACATAAAAAATGACTTATATATATATATATATATATATCATTTTACTAATTTATAAAAACAATAAGAACGTGTTTTCTTGGTTTTGAGTTTTCCAATTGTCTTTTTTACTAAAATTAATGTCAATTTTAAATAAAAATATGCACTTGGAATCATATCAGCTACACCGTACATCATATTGATGTAAATATTATTCATAAATGTCCCAAATGACTTATAAATAATTTAATTAAAGTATAAAAATAATCTGAATGTGTTTTCTTAGTATTGAGTAAGTCACTTGTATTTTTTACTAAAATGTTATTTTAAACTGGAAACACCCATTTAGAGTTATACTGGTCACATTGTGTGTCAGTTTGATGTGAGACTGATTCTTACACATAAAAAATTACTTATTAATAGTTTTACTAAATTATAAAGACAATATGAGCACATTTTTTAGTTTTTAGTGAGTGACACTATTTGAACTAAAATGTTAATTTTAAATGGATAACAGACATTTTGAGTCATGCTGAGAACATCATGTATTAGATTGAGGTGAGGTGGATTATTAAACATTAAAAATAAATTATGTATTGTTTTACTAAAGTATCAAAACAATACGAATTAACTTTCTTGGTTTTGAGTATGTTAGTTGTCTTTTTTACAAAAATTAATGACAATTTTAAATAAAATGACACACTTGGAGTCATAATAGTCACATCATGCATCAGATTGACCACCTGATTGAAAAAAACGAGAGGACATATACACCTGTCCGTCCTAATTTCACTGCCCAGCAGACTCATCTAGAAGTAACACACCAATCCCGCCAGGAAATTCCAGTGGATTACTATAGGCAGTCACATACACCTATTTATAAATCATCAACTAGTCAGCAGGCTCATCTGACTGCATCCAAAGAAGCCCGCCAACCAAATGTGGTGACCACCTGTAAATAGGCACATACACCTGCTTACACTCATCAATTCTGCCAACAGTCTCGTCTGCCAGTATTGAAGGAAGTTCATCAATCATATTCAGTGGAGAACAATCAGCAGACACATACACCTACAATTCATTAAGCTAACCAATAGTCTCATTTGGTAGCACCCGGAGATGTCAATTGGAAAGCTCCAATGACAAACAGGAGGCAGACACAACTTTCTACCCCCACACATGAGTACTGTCAGAATTCACTGACAGGAAAAGGAGGACAGAAGTAGGAACACACACCTACTCCAAACATGGAATGGAATTTTATTCTCATTTCGGTAGCTAAATTCACCAAGAACATTTTGACAATGGTGAAAGAGTATAAGTAAATCTCTACCCATATTCTGGATACCTGTCAGAATATTATAACAAAAACAGCAAAATCACAGGGAAAGAAACATAAATCTATCCCTATCAGTGGAGTGACTCATCAACATGTCACCCCAAAGCAAATACACACCTCTGTTCTAGTCCAGGAGGGTTGTGGGGGCATACTCCCCCATATCATACATACAATCAAGTCAGGCACATACACCTGATTTAAATGGATATATTCAGCCTAACCTGACCATTTCTCCTGAGTAGGCAAATACATCTTCCCATAATAACCACTTTAATTAACAAGTGGTTTCCAAAGTGAGTAAGAATGCATCCAAGAAAAAGACCTATCCAACACAGTTGAAAAATCAAGAGCCAATCTGCAATAAGGTCTTGATCAATACTAGAGTTCTTGAAGCCCTCAGACAATTATCTGTTGCAACTCAAGATTTTACTATCTCATTTCCAAAATCTAGAAACAAAAACAATAATTCTGAAGGTATTAATCAGACACTTCCTCATGAAGGCTTGCTTCATGACAATTCGGTCAATCTCGAAGAATCATCTTCAGATGAGAGCCACGATAACCCTCTGCATGGCCAGAAGATCAAGGAGAAAAAGGTTTCATCTTTTGCTGTAACCCACCATGGTGGTCCTCCCCATGATGATGAATTTAGCTGTGAAAGTCCTATATGCAGTCGTAATTCGCATTGCCTGGAAAATTCTTCAATGGAAAATGCAGTAACGAGAAATCCCTCTTATCTTGAGGAACTTGAAAATGCGAAGCCAGTCATGTCTGATGCCTTATCGATAGCTGGTGAAATACTTTCTCAATCATAAAATAGCCTGGGGTGTAGGTCATTCTCCGAACTACCCTGGGTCATTCATCTTCTAATTTGACAAATGAATTCTCTACCAATCTTATTGAATCTAATGAAGTAACAAAGAAGCACCAACTTTAGTCCAATCAGATATAAGAATCTTCATCAAATGAAAAATAGGAAGTACTGAATATAAGAAAACAATTGGTGAAAGGTGAAATACCAGTCATGTTTTGTCCTTTGGCTTACTCTTAGTATGATATTATAGAAACATTGACAGAAGATTGTATTCATGATATTCATCTCATCATATGGAAAACTCTTTGTCACTTAAAAGAGAAAATATTACCTTATGATGAATATCAAAATCATGTTAAGGTAATATAGGGGTTGCAATGCCAAATTGACTTGACATCTCTCTCAGTTTCCCGACATCCAAAGGTTGAAAAGCAACAGAGATCCCTTCAGCGTACATGTCTTGGCACATTAAAAAGGTAGTGCCAGTTAATTACCAATGCCCCATATGGTATTCATATCAGGGTATGGGGTGTTCATGGAGCATTGCGTTTCACTGTGATCTTTAGTCAAAAAAGCCCGCCAAAAGTGGTCTCATGAAATGTTATTGCCCATGGCTAGCCACATCTAACTGGTTTTGTGTGTAATCAAAGGATTTCTCAAGAACATGCCTCAACTAGTTCTTCCCAAAGTCAGGCATATAAAGAACAAGTTTTTAATGCATCATTCAAATGATAATATCGAACAAGCTTCTTGTTTAGAGCATGCACATCATCAGGTGATAGAGGTGTCAGAAATAATCCAATGGTCATCTGAGCTAGGTGATTTGAGTGGTTGTCGGATGATGCATCCAACCAATTTCTGGACTAAAATCTGAAAAATCTGGAGAGCTCTTAAGAAATTTTCATATGTAGTAGCTCAAGAGCCACCTCATCTTGCCAGGTTGGTAACTCTTTTAATCCAACCCTCGAGATCAATAGACAGGATTCGAGGAGTTGAGCAGGAAAAACAGGAACAACCCCAGTCCACCGAATAGGGGACTTTTTCAAATTTTCAATATCTTCCTCAGTGAAAGTCAGTCTTCTCTCAATTAGGGAAGAATCCACTAGAGGAACGTAGAGCCGAATTATCAGGAAATTCCCTCAAAATTATGGTTCATCAAGAAGTTCCTAAGGGATCAACCAAACAAAAGGCAATGTCTCATAAAGGACATGGAAGAAGACAATATTGTAGAAATGCTAATAGAAGTTCTGCAATGCGTTATGCGTCGATAAATGTCATCAATGCCATTGTCACTGATCCTCTAGAACATGAGGCTCACTCAAAGGAATCAGATGAAGAAGTTCCTGTTCAAGAGGCTGTATACACAGAAACAAATGAAGGAGGTGTGTGTACCAGAAGCCAGAGGGTTTCCCAGAGGTAAGACATTCCTTTGGGTAATACCCTTCCATACTCCAGAAAGGCACATGCTAAGGAAAAGGGTAAAAGTCAAGTTATATCCCACCCTACCTCTGGAGAAGGCCAATCACTCTCATTAGAGGAAAGGTTCACACAACAAGAGGAAGAAATGAAGGGGTTAAGGAGGTTAAATACAGAACTATTTCAAGGTAGTCTTCCTCCTAAGCATGCTGGAGTTAATCAATCAAGGGAATTTTTTGCAGCTATTGGGATGGATCAAGAATATCTCCCTTTACAAGTACACCCTCACTGGTCCAATCCTATGGTTCATACGTGACAACAGCCGAAAATACTACCATCAGTGGAAGTATCAGTCGCTACACTCTTCCAAACTACAGTTATTGCACCGGCTCAGGTCCAAGCTCAACTAGATGTTTCTCATGCATTAATAACTAGCATTGAGTCATTAAAAACTCGGTTAGAAGCTATGGAAGGAATACGTGCACCAGTGAAACCAGAGAAGAAGGTTTACCATGAATGGGTAGATCCAATTCCTCCTCCTCCAAAATTTTCAAATGTCACCTTCCCCATTTTTAATGGTTCAGGAGATCTAGAGCATCATTTGACACATTTTATCTCTTGCTGTGATCCTATGATGGGAACTCCTCAACAACAAGAAGCAGTAAAACTTAGGTGTTTTGTGAAATCATTGCAAGGACCAACCTTTTTCTGGTATACAAGTTTGCAATCCTGATCAATTATTGGATGGGAAGTTCTTCATCAGAAATTCCTTTTTCAGTTCCAGTCAATGCTACAAAAAAAAAAGTTTTTGATCTCACAAATTGCAAACAAAGGGAGAATGAAAGAGTTTAAAACTTCATTGCTTGGTGGAAAGGATTAACATATTCCTTGAATCTACTGCTCTCTCAAGAGGATTTGCTACCAATTTGCATGGAAAATATCCGCGATGAATTTCGTACACCATTGATCCCTATGAAATACACAGGAGGGTTTTAGTAACTTGCTTCAATTTCCCAAAAAGTGGAAAATTCCATTGCAGAAACAAGAGATAAGTCCCGTGCAATTCCATCAGCTCTGGGAAGGAGAATAGGGAAAGCAGATACTACTACAGTTACACTTAAACAAGCACCTATACCTAATTCCACTTCAAAACCTTCATCATATTGAAGGGATCTACCTCCTGAGCATCAACAACAATGGCCGCCTCGTCAAGATGATCAAAGAGATCAAAGGTGAAAATAGTTTGAGGATTTAAAGAACAAAGTTTATTGTTTTTGAAATAAACAAGCTCCTAATTACTTCATCTTGGCTCTGGAAAACAATCTGGTTCATTTGCCAAGGCCTAAAAGGCTGAACAAGGAAGGAGATGAATACCTCCCCAACTATTTCCCGTTTCATCAGATGTTGGGGCATCCCATTCAGGAGTATTTTATCTTTAAAGACCTCTTGAAAAAGATGGTGGACTCTGGACAAGTAAAACTGAAATTTTCTTCAGCCCAGGTAGCATGTGTTACTGCTACTGATCTAGAGGAAGAAGGTGAGTGTCACGAAGTCAAAAGTAAAAATTCATAGAAATATGATGATTGGATGGTTAGGAAAATGGTCAACCGAAATCATTCCATTTTACAAACACAATTGAATCAACCAATTCTGTCTTCTGCTATTTCTTCCATAGAAAAAACCCCTTCATCAGAAGGAAAATCCTCAAAGAAGAGGTGTAATTTGAAGAAAGAAGAGCAGTCAGAAGAAGACGAGCTCGTGTCAAAGCCTAAGTTTTCTTTGACTCTGGCAGATTTTATGACATCTGCTTTAAAAGCACGGGCACTGCCCCACCAAACAGCATAACCTAAACTGGTTCATCAGGCATAATATTCATCAGATGAAGAATTGATCTTTGGTTCTATTAACATGATTCATTTAATAGATCCCTATTACAATGAAAGTTTCGATCATGATGAGCCTAAGTTACCTTTATCTAATAGAGGAATTAGAGGAAGAGATAGAGGTCTAGGATACAGAGGAAGACATGGATATTCTAGAAGCCATTATTTCAATCCTACCCCTGCTAGAACTGTATATGAGGCAGAAAATCATGGAAAATCCCTTCAACGAGCTCAATAGGAACAAGAAAGTTCTTCCACACATGACAGATTCAGTCTTGACACAGTTATTTTGGAGGACCGGTTAGAGGTTGCACCTTCTTCCTCTCAGCAAATAGATAGACCTAGTCAGTCTAATCTACCAAATCCAGGAGTGTTTCTAATTCTTGCCCTGATATGGGATGCATCTACTGCCAAAGCATCAACTTCCAAGGCACCTGCAAAACCACATTTTCATGTTGGGAAATGCAGACCTTTGGACCAAAAGTATGATGTATTGAAACATTTAACCCAAGTACCAGCCAAGTTATCAATTCTGGATGCCTTGAATCTATCAGAACATTTTTAGGAGGTGCTTATTGAGGCTTTGTCAAGTTCTCAAGAATTCAAAACTGAAATTACTACATCTGTGGTCTACCGTATAGAGAATGATCCTTCAAAATGCCATGCAGTTATATATTTTACAGATGAAGATGAAGATGATGTTGTACATGGACATATCATACCTTTATATCTATCTGGAAAATTCAATGACATAGACATCCGATGAGCTTTCATTGATAATGG
Source organism: Viscum album (assembly GCA_963277665.1). NCBI lineage: Eukaryota > Viridiplantae > Streptophyta > Magnoliopsida > Santalales > Viscaceae > Viscum > Viscum album. The sequence continues at coordinate 1,256,124,137 of OY728153.1, read as the reverse complement.
TTCAGGATTCAACCTCATTCCTATTCGTACACTTCATCGATTGGGCCTCACTGAATCTGATTTATCTTTTTCTACTTTGATGTTTCATGTATATGATAAGAATGAACAAGAACCTCTGGGTGAGATTACAATCAGAATTCAATTTGGAGACCTTGTGTCTAATTTAGATTTCATGGTTGTTCGTCAGGACACAACCTTCAACATTTTTCTTGGAAGACCTTGGCTACATCAACATGCGGCCGTACCTTCGTTATACCATCAATGTCTCAAATATTGTTTCAATGGTCAAATTAGGACATTGTATGGTGACAAGGACCCATTAAAAATGTGTGAATCTCAATACATTGAGGCAGAATTTTATCACATGGAGGGAAAGGAAAAATCCATGGCAAAGGAGGTCACCAAATTAATTCTCCAAATGGTTTGGAGAAGATTCCAGTAAACCCATTCATACATGTGAGTACATATTATGTGTTTCCTATCAGTCAAATTGACAAGATAGGCCTAAATCCAAACACTCTTATGGAAACCTCCATAATGTCAATTAAGGTAACCAAGCCAGACAACATGGGAGAAATTGTTGATTCTCCAAGCAGTGATGAAAGCTTAAATGGATATGGATTCATTTCATCCATTGAAATCTATCAATTCTATACTTCATCAATCAGGACAGAAGAATTTATAACAATACCAGAGGAAAACAATGATGTCGATTCTCAATCCATCATCTCCTCTCTATCACCCTAGGAAGACCCTTCATCATCAATAAGGTCAGAAATGGAATCCTCTTCTTCAAGATGTTCAAATTTTAGCTTCTCCCATGACTATGGAAATTCTGCTTCGTCATCTGCTATATAAGTAGAAACAAAAGAAGTAAAATATATTGAAGAAGAAGAGGAAGATCTCAGGGATTCTCCTCCATCATTTGAATAGGGTATCTCTACCACTGTGGATGAACTCAGAGAAATAAATCTGGGTATAAAAGAACATCCATGCCCCACTTTAATTAGTGCATCCATGACTCTTGAAGAGAAATAAATGTATAATTTATTTCTAAAGCAAAATTGAGATGTATTTGATTGGAATTATACATAAATTCTAGGTCTTAATCCTGATGTTTCTAATCATCATTTGGGTTTTCCAAAATAACATCGAAGATTCAAGTAAGTATCAAGAAGAACACACCCACCTTATGCCTCCAAAATTGAAGCTAAAGTTTATAAGATTATCAAGGATAAATTCATCATAGAAGTTCAATATCTCAAATGGATATCTAATATTGTCCCGGTGAAAATGAATAATGGGCAAATTAGAGTTTTCATTGACTTCAGAGATCTTAATCAGTATTGTCTCAAGGATGATTTTCCAGTTCCTGTCACAGAACTCTTAATTGATGCAAAAAGATGGCTATGAAGCTCTTTCCTTCATGGATGGTTACTATGGGTACAATCAAATATGAATGGCCCTAGAAGATGAGGAGTCTACAGCCTTCAGAGCTCCTCAAGGTGTGTTTTTCTATTGGGTAATGCCATTTGGCCTGAAGAATGTAGGTGCAACGTATCAACGTTCCATGCACCATATATTCAAACCCTTTTTAAGGAAATTTTTTGAATGTTATTTGGATGATTTGGTGGTTAAATCCAGACAATGTTCTGATCACTTTACCGATCTGGAAATCATATTCAACAAACTTTGACAACACAATTTGAAGATGGACCCCTTGAAATGTGATTTCAGGGTAACCTCAGGAAAATTTCCCAGCTTTGTTGTATGCCATCGCGGTATCGAAGTTGATCCTGAGAAGACAAAATCAATCCTTGACATGTCACCTCATAGAAATTTGAAGGAATTAAGAGGACTTCAAGGACACTTAGCCTATATTCGGTGTTTCATTTCCAATTTGGCAGGAAAGTGTTTACCCTTCACCAGATTAATGAAGAAGGGAGTCACCTACCAGTGGAATGAAGAATATCAAGAATCATTTGATATCCTCAAGAAATATCACTTGAGTCCACTGGTATTAATTCCACCTATTGACGAAAGACCACTTATTCTCTATGTGACAGCTTTAGAGTGATCATTGGGTGCCTTCCTTGCCCAAAATAATGATGCTAGGAATGAAAACAACCTTTACTATCTCAATCAAACTATGCTTGAGGCAGAAACTTGATATTGAAGTATTGAAAAGTGCTACCTAGAATTAATATATGTAGTTTAGAAATTGAGACACTACCTGCAACATCATGAGGTCCAATTTTTATATCATAATAACCCGCTCAAATTTATCCTTAGTCGTCTAATGCTTACAGGACGTTTGGCAAGGTGGGTAGTTATTTTGCAGTAGTTTGATATTCAGTATGTGTCTCAAAAGGAAATAAAGGTACAAGATTTGCCCTATTTCCCTGCTGAACACCCATCCGTAGAAGACACATCTTTAAATATTGAACTTCCTGATGAGGAAGTCTTCTCTATTCAATATAATCCTCAAACATAGGAAATGTAATTTGATGGTGCCTCCAGAAGTCTAACAGGGAAGGAAATGGAAGATCCTAAATTCAACAAAGTTGGGTTAGGAATCATTTTTATTTCCCTAGAAAAGGCAGTGCTACCCTATTCCTTATTATTGTCAAAAGGCGGTACAAACAATGAAGCAAAATATCAAGCTCTCATCACAGGCTTGGAATTAGCGCTTCAGGCACAGGTGAATCACTTGAAGGTAAAAGGTAATTCAGATTTGGTAATAAAACAAATCAATGGGGATTATGCCATCAAAAAGGAAGAGTTAATCCCTTTGTGTGATTATGTTAGAGATTTAATGGCAGAATTTCCATCGGAAGCTACATTTTCTTATGTCTTGCGATCACAAAAATGCCCAAGCTGATGCACTGGATAATGTAGCCACAACCCTAGAAGATCCAAATCGGGATGAAACAGTCATCAGTATTGACCACCATCGTATAGTTTCACCTTTTTTTTCAAATCATAATAGAAGAGATCAATGAAATTAGTCCCATTTCTGAACCATATGGTCATACTACAAGATGGATGAAACCTATAAGGGAATACCTTCAAAATGGAACACTCCCACCTGATAGAGCTGGGAAAGAACAAGTCCGGTGACGTGTGGTCAATTTTACTCTTTATGATAGTCCAGATCACCAAAAAATTCTCTACAAGTGAGGTTTTTATGGAATTATCTTCAGATGTATTGATGGTGAAGAGAAAATGGCTGTCATGAATGAAGTACATGTAGGATTTTGTGGTTCCCACCAGTCTGGACATATACTTCTTGGTCAAATTTGAAGGCTTGGATACTTCTAGCCTTCTGATTAGACATTAAATGATTCTAATATTAATTGTTAATATATATAATATTAATGTGATTTATTATTCATAAAAACCATTTTAGTGCATTTTACACTTTGAATATCATTTCACATTATGATTGTAATTCCTTCTTAAAATGAACTATTATGTGGTACATTTTTGAACATCATTTAAAGTACCCAATGATTCATCTGATTTTAAGGAATGTAATTTTCCATATTTTAATTTTATAATTTGGTAAATTGATCTAAACTTTATTATTATCATGTTATATTCAGGGATCAATGGAGAAATCATGGAAGAAGATGGGGTTATTTTGTGATGAAAGAAAACAATTCTGGAGAAGCCAGATTGGACACTAGCCCACTGATGAGAATGTGGGTCCCAACATACAGGCCCAATGAAGCCCAAATTTCATGGTATTTTGTAAGACATATAGAGGAAAAAATCATTCTTCAATATCTAGTGCAAATTTGGTCTCCATAGTGGTCATTAAGGCGGCCCAATTTGGAGATAAAATTTTGGGCCAGATTCTGCGGCCCAGAAAACATCCTACCAATATAATCATATCCCGTAATCCAAAACTCCAAATAGGCCCAAATTTTATAGGAGGTTATGAGATATCCTAGGATAAATTTTCTACTTCTATTTCCCCCCTCTAATCTGGACATTTAGAAGTCCATTCAGACGCGTTTGTTTGGTGGAAGAAAGTTGGCTGCCGCCTCGAGTCAACAGTGGAAAAGTCTCCTCTCCCTTACTTTCCACCACCCTAGGACTACCATACTCAAGTGTAATCTTTTGTACTATTGGGAGCTCGACCCAAGGCTCCAAAATTTCCTATTTAAGGTAGTGTTTGTGGATGAGTTAAGCATATTTGAGATTTGTTTTCAACTTAATGTTATGCTTCCAATTTGTCTTTGTAACGTTCTTCCTTCACATGTAAGTTGTCTTAATTCATCCTAGTTTCTTAATAAAAGTTCTTCTTATACTATTATTCTGTTCTTCTCTATATAAATTTGATACCATTGCCTAAAGGTTTGAATTTATTCACACCAAACATTGTGAAATTATTCACACAATGGTGGAGTGATCGTTTTCTTTTTATTGTTTTCTTTACTTCTTCAATTCCTCCCTCATGAGTCTACTTCCCACTTCCATTGAAACCATAGAATCAATGGAGGGCTAACCCACTTATGGGTTGATCCAAGGGAGTAGCAAGGGGATGGATTGGATGTTATTTATCACCCCATTAATTTATAATCACTTCTTTAATTGAGATTTTTATTTGATGATTTTTAAACTTCATCATCCTTGTTGAACTTAAGGCCACACACTTCATGTGCTAATACGAACCTTTACCTTAAAGTACTCAAAAATTTGATCCTTCAAGTGTATAGGTGATTAGTATTAAAGGGTGTAGGTATTAAACCAGTAATTGATGATGTTGTTTGATCTTCTTAAATGAACCCATCTCAAGTATAAGAAATTGAAATCTTTGAAAAGGAAATACATCCAATCCACCCCAAGTGATAACCTAGGATAAACTCATTCTTTTAAATTGAATTCACTTAAATCTATTATTGATCCATTAAACCCATATAAAATAAACCCAAGTTGGTCACTTCATAGCCAAAAATAGTCCTTAGAATGTGCGCGTCTATAGGTTACTTCCTAGGTCTCTGAGGATTTGACAACCCAAGATAGACTACTAGGACCATTATAACTTCTTCTCTTGGGTAAATGTGAGCGATAATCACATTCAATGATGCAATATTGTGTTGATTTCACTAAGAAGTTTCATTATTTCCAAGTATGTTCCAACTTCATTCATCAACCCCCGGAGTTGATTTATACAGATAAATACTCTTGGCCGTTTGCTACATGGAGAATTAATGTAGTAGGACCTTATCCTCTGGCTATAACTAAGCAGTTTAAGTATATTCTTACTGCTACTGACTTCTTTTCCAAATGGGCAGAGGAAATACCTCTCAAAGAAGTCAGTGCTAAAATCATTTTTAGCTTTGTCAAGTCCAACATCATTACCAGATTTGGTGTTCCTCATACCATATTGACGGATAATGGAACCAACTTTTGTTCATCTAAGGTAAGAAAATTGTATCAAGAATACAATATCAGATCCAACCATTCATCTCAGTATCTTGCAGCGGCCAATGGTCAAGTAGAGGCTTTCAATAAGACTCTTTTAAACATACTTCAAAAGATGGTGGATAAAGATAAGAAGTCATGGCCTGATAAAATTTTTCATGCTCTATGGGATTATCGGACTACCACCCACACAACTACATGATCAACTCCATATTCATTAGTATATGGAATAGAAGCAGTCTTTCCTATTGAAGTCCAATTACCTTCACTTAGATTCGCCATTTTTGATCATTTATCTATAGATGAACAATCTCAAAAGTGATTGGATGAATTAGAATGACTAGATGAAAATTATTGTGAACACTACACCATTTAGAAGTCTATCAGAATCAAATAGAATGAGATTTCAATAAAAAAGTTTGTCTTCATTCATTCATTCAAGGAGAATTGTTGTTGGTCCTCAGAACCCCAATGATACCAGGAAAGAATCCGCCAAAGCTTGAGACAAAGTGGGAAGGACATTACTCAATACATATGTTCTACTCCAATGGAGATTATTTTTTAATCTTAATGGATGGAGAACTCATTACAACTCCAACCAATGAAATATTCTTAAACAAGTATTTTGTGTAACACAAATACACCCATATGTCCTTGTTGCAGGACATTAAACTTCATAGCCCCCTCTATGGTCCAACATGACGTTAAACTGTGTCCCCCTATCATCCAACATGATGTTAAATTGTGCATCGTCTGATCTGCAGGATGTTAAACTTCCAAGCACCCCATGTCTATGACATATGACTTTAAACTGTGATTTTTGCATGCATAATTGTATTTTAAACTCTGTTTCCATGTGTGCCCCAGACAGCTAACCATGCATAAGCCCCACACCATCCTTCATGGTCACATATTTTGTGACACAATCGTTTGGTCTGTTGCTACCTCTTGTTTCTCACACTGAGCATGTCTCACATGAGCTTAGAGTAAGCTTCGACCATGACATCTTATTTGGGCCACTAACCATGCTTAAGTACCAACATTATCTTCAGGTCATTGTCCTCAAGTACATCCCGATCTCCGAATCCCTCTTAATTGAACTACGCAGACTTTGATCCTTGCCTCCTAGACCGGGTACGTAGGCAACCTTCCGAGGTTCATGCCCGAAACCACTTTCTTCACATCGATTCACCTCCATCCCATACGATGTTGATCCTTGAAACCCCTGTCAACCGTCTTATTCATATTGGTTCACTTTCATCCTACATAAAGTTAAACCGTGTTTGTCCCATCATCCTAGCTATATTATGTTAAACTATATAGTCCCCCATTGTCTTTGCTGCAAGACATTAAACTGTATAGCACTAGTCCATGCATATGACCTTAAACTATTTTCACTTTTTTCCTATATGAAAATAAACTGCAATAATCCCTAATTCCCTCACTTGAAAGGAATCATCATTGACATGGTATCCAACCATGTCATATTTCAAGAACTATGAATGGCTTGATTTTCATCCTTATGAGATACGTAGTGACACCCAAGTTTTTAATCTTGGGTCCAGCCATAATTGCAATAAAGTCCTCTTTACCCCTCATATGTATGAACCAAATCTGCACAAAGGGTATTTAAAGAACTACATGCAGCTTGATTCCCATCGTCATGGGATATGTAGGAATGCTCGACCATTCCTCGATTCCAGCCCCGAGCCTTTGGGCCTAACCCCAAACTCCACTTTCGGTCCCTTGGATGAAAACTCCCCCTGGGAGCACATGGTGTGATATGGAACACCCTGGTATTTATTTACATAAGGTTTATAACAAATGCACGATGTGTCTCCCTCACTATGGTTTGAGCTCTATGACCCTATACTAAGATATTCCATGCTCTCGTCCAGCATGACGTTAAACTGTATTTCAAGAACTACGTGTGGAATGATTATCATCCTAATGAGATACATAGTGACATCCAGAATCTCAATTCAGGACCCAACCACAACATTATAAAAATAATACTCATGGTCTCCATAACCCTTTTCTTGACTTATGGTCACAAAATGTTGATACCTAAGAGTTATTTTGCCTGAATATGCATCACGTTCCCTTAGGTGGCCTTGCATAATTTATCTACATAACAGACCTGTCAGCCAAAAGATGATACTATTTGACTATGTATCTTATGCCCCAGTTGGCCCTGCATAATTCAACCTCCATAATGGGTTTGTCAAGTAATGGTAAATTTATTCTTAGGGGAAGAATCTTTTGTCCCTATTGGTCTTAACAACGATATGTAGGGATCTGCAAAAAAACTGCCATCCTTAACATATTTTTTCCATACTCTTTTTTCATGATATGAAAGTATTCAAGTATATAGTTTAAATTTTCCTCCTTCTCCATATGTTCAGAGTAATATGAAATAACCTTGTAACACTTGACCATATGTCGTATAATGTTTCTATCTCCAGTTTTAGTCATATAATTTAAAACCACAGATACCTTTTTTCTTACATTTGGGTCAGACCTTTGTAGAAGTCACATTCCTACAATTCTTTGACAATTCTGATTGGAAATATCCTATCCATATTCAAGTACCTTTCTCCATAAAGCAGACTCTATGATTTGGAAAATTTCAATCTCAAAAAAACTTTCTTCGTCTTTTAAAAATAGGAATTCAAATTTCTGAGAGTTCTTTTTTCTGACTATGCAGCATGTGCCCTTAGGTGGACTTGCATAAGTTTTCTACATAACAGGCCTGTCATCCAAAAATACTACTATTTGACTATGAAGCATATGCCCTAGTTGGACCTACATAATTCAGCCCCCATAACAGGTTTTTCAAGTGGTGGTAACTTCATTCTTAGAAAATACTTCCTCTAATGCCTTTTAACTCTTTTCCCATGTCATTCCTCAGATTCAAAATTTCTCAAGTCACAGTTTACGATTACCCCCCCCCATACTTGAATATGGTAATATGTTTCTAAACATATTATCAATAATTGAGTCAATATCATCCATTTGGTCAAATCTATTCGACCTTAAATATTAGCCTTTTTATAGTCCAACATGCATGACTTTAAACTGCCAATAACAAAAGACATGGTACTCATTAAATTGGGAACCTATAAAGGGTACTCTGAAAAAAGTCAAGTCCCAGCTCTCTAAACGTACATTTTGTATGATTTAGTTAATATTTAGAAATTAAAAGATGAAAAGTTTGTGGGGTTGTTTATATAACCCTAGTAAAAATCAAACTATGTTTACCAGGTCCATTGGCTTAGGTAAAAATAAGAGAAATTATCAAGAAAATGAAGGTACATATGAGACAAGATTAGAAGAACATCCACAGACTAGAGTCTCTTCTATTTTTTCAGAAATTATAGAATACTTTCAACATGATTTCTCATCTGTTTCACAGTATCATAAGCTTCATCAACAGCCACTTGAAGTTCATTTACTCGATCATCTTCAACCTCTTCATCTCAACGAAGTGATTCTTTGGCATCTGTGATGTATTTTATACCATCCTCTTGGACTTCTTCCAATGAATTATTAAGTTGGTCAAGCTCCCTAGTAACAACATCTAGCTCTTGCTGAAGGTTCAACTGCTGGACAATATTCTCCTTGATATCCTGCTTCAGTTCATTCAGATTTTCAGCATGATCAATCTCATCTCAAGACACTATAGCCTGAAATTCACTAATATTGGTGACCAATTTAGCTCTGATCGGGTCTTGATGACACCTTTGCTCTATCTCCCTCCTTCAAATGACTTGTTTCACTACGACATGGATTTATTGATATAAAAAATCGCCAGGTCCCATCATAATGAACAAGGATGAAAGTATTGTAATTTTCAAAGGAATCTTTTCAAGAGCCACCTCAGATATTATCTTCCATATATTTTTCCACACCTTACGATGTGAGAATTGGAGTGCCATTTGCACCTCTGGGTCAGATTCGACATCTCTATCATAGGGAGGAACATAGTCTAGGATTAATGAACTTAAGGAAGTGCCCTATTCTGCTCCTTCCCTGACCCTGGTCACTTCACCTTCTACTACTGTTTGGGCTGAGGCTAAAGCTTCACCTCTAGATCTAGCCATTGAAGTTAACAACCCTATTTGGTCAATTGAAAGTATGGTTAGTTTCAAAGGACAATAAAAGTTGATTGATTGTATTATATGTTAAGTAAGCCACAAATATCATCATATTTTACCTAATAGTAGATCAAAAACTTATGAAGACTCCTCCCCATCTTTCCTAGCTTCAACAATATTTTCAGGATAGGTTTCAGGAGGGTCTACTGTGCTAAGTTCCACCTGAGCCAGTGTTTCTGCAATAACAGGGTTGACATCAATGTCTACACCCCTTTCAAGCATTGTTGGTTCAACAGTTTCTTCAGATGGAACTATACATTTTTTTAACCAAACATGGTTAGAAGTGTAATCATGAGAAGATTAATCGGACAAATGATGAAACACACATCCAGTTGATTCTATAACTAGATCTCCAAAATCTTCTAAATCACATGGTAATTTAACATGTTCTAAAATTTATTCAAAGGAAATGCCAAGATTCATCATTTTATCAAATTATGTCCTAGATCCCAGGTTAGTATCACTAGTGGGAGCACTCGACATGTCTTCTTCATTACTTTCATCTAACAATCTCTGACCCCAGATAACTTCTTCAAAGACAGTTGTGGGGTTAGCTTCAGTGGTTGACAAATGTTCTGGTGCATGTGTGGAACCTAAAACATCACAGAATGGAAGTCAGTTATTGTCTCATTTAAGGTTATATGATGTATTTTTAATTTACTAGAAGTATCTTCTCTCCTGGAATCAGAAACAGGAGCAGTGCTGGGGACAAACGCCGACTCATCTACTCTCAGTATTTTTTTAGGAACAACCATTTCAGTAGGAACTTACAACTGTTCTACAGCACCCTCCGTTGTACTCTGAGGATGGTCAGTCCTTTCCCTTAAAGGGGAAACTGAATAAGCCTCTACAATATTGATAAGTTTTATCACTTTTTCATAAGTTAAGATTCATGACTACCAGAAAGACTTACCACTACTAATAAAGCGTTTTACTGTGATCTTCTTTCTTCAATGACTTTGATTATTGGTCTTTTTGGGTGGACTGAAATCATCATCTCTGAAAACAGGTATCAGAGACAATAACAAACTTTACAACTCCTCATCAATGACTTACTGTCTTAGAGATACTTCACCCGGATCACGAGGAGATTCAGTGGCTCCAAGAGCGGTTCCACCAGGGCTATACCGTGGTGAAGGGATATCAGTGGTTCTTTCCTTTACAAGCTGAAGGTTGAAGAAGATTATTTCCTTGAATAACAAAGCTTTGACTGAATTCAAATTGAAAATCAAATAGAAATATGAGAAAAAGGAAACTTACATCTTCAAGAGCCACGTAATCACACCACTCTTCGTCTAATGAAGGACCAATCCCCTCAGTGGTACCACGATCCATCATTTTATTCACCCGCTTGGTGACATGAACTAACTCATCAGTGGAATATATGAGAATTTCCATCTCTTTGATGTAAGCCCTCACTTCATTAGGGTTGTCCTCAAAACGGATGTCAGAGGAAGCCCAGAGATTCCCCACTCCAGGGATATGCATCCCTTCTCATAAGCTCATCCATGTGGTTTCAACATCACAATATAAATTCCACCATGTCTAAATAGTCTCTGGTTATAAATATTCAGAATGTTAACTAGAAGGCTGTAAGGAGGGTCCTACAATCTGGGACTTCAACTTCTTCCCAGTTCCTACAATCATAGATAAAGGATAAGAAAATGAAACTTGTTGCTCTTTAAAATAATGTAAACTAAATTGACTCAATGATGTAACTCACTAGGAATTGATGGAGTAGGTCTCTTGACTCTGGAAGGCAGATTACATTTGGAACGAGGCCGCTTTGACGCATTTCAAGCCTCATCATTCCCATTTTGGGAATTCGGTGAATCAGCTCTGGGTGAGAAATCTAGTGAATCAGCTCCGGATGAGGAAGTGTAACCTTACAAATGAAGAGCTTATTACCTAATGGTTCTCTTCTTTATCCCCACCTAAGGGACCGACTGATTCACTACCCCTTTAGGGTATGATGCTGCCCATCTCTCAGTATACCATGTAGTCAATCGACTTTCCACTTCAACATCTGGTAGATGAAATACCACCCCAGTCTTTTCCATAGATGTTAGCAACCATAGGTGACGAGTAACCATTAGATGATGCTCTAACCTGACATGCACCAGAGGGGATACAATAATTTTCTACAGACATTTGAATTGATGTGCGAATCTTTATGGATCATAGGCCTCGCATATAATTTCTCCATCAATCCTCATGGCTAGTGTACCATCTCTACATGCCAGCATATATGCCCTTAACTCCAGGCTAGCTATTCCATCATCAAGAAATCGCCCTGTTGGAGGATTTCTATAAGTAAAGAAGTGAAACCCCTTGAACATGATCAGCCTTATTTTGATATCATAAGCATTGAGGGATAAGGGAGAAATTCTAGAAAAGTCCTGAATAGATGGCCATAATGAACTTCCAGGAACCTATACCCCACTATGTACAACATATGTCTTAAAGTGGGTGGCGATCCATCCCCATAAAACATTGAATGGTCCCACTATTCTTAGAGGAGACTTACCAATATAAACATGAAGTAAGCTTCTATGAATCTATAGGTTCTGGGCACAGTGAAAGCGCATTGGTGGGTTTTCCCAACTTTGATTTTAGCATTAACAATGATCAATCCAAGATCCTTGATGATGTAAAATGCCGGATCTTCAGAATAAAATGAAGAACTAAAAACAAAAGAGGGAGTCCCAGAACCATAGAGATAGGATCATCATATGTTGGTTATAATTAATTTAATTAATTTACAACAATTACCTTGGTGAAATTATTTCTTCATTTATGTCTCCGTTCATGATCTTGTGATCCGTCATTGCATAGTAGAATCCAAGTGTAGGATTCCTATAGCGGTGATCCACACATGTGGCACATATCTCTGGATGTCGCCGAAGGGATCTCCGGGTGTTAGTGCGGAAGATCCTTCTCTTGCGATGTCCGCCTTTGATCACCTCAATCTAGTAGTGGTGGATCTCTCTCGGTATTGAGAGTGTTCTTGGAGGAAGGAGTTCTTTCGGCCTTGAGAGAACTCTCCAGAATTGTTGTGCACAACGATTCTCTCTGGAAAAGTGTTAGGGGGTTGTGAGGATATTTATAATCGGGTTTGAGGTTATAGAGTTATGAGAATAAATAAATGTGTTACACATTTTATTTATTTCATTAACTCTTATTGAAAACCCCCATGTCGAATGATTAGTTCCTTGACATGCAAACATGTTGATTATAATAAATATCATTTATTAAAATAATATTATTTCCTCAAAATCCCGACTGGAAAAACTACACACCGTGTAATCATTAATACACGGCGTGTACTTGCTTTCCATAAAAACTACACAGCGTGTATATTCAATATACACGATGTGTACTTTTATTTTCCATTTTTTCTTTCACCACATTTATTAGTCCTTGAGTAGTGACTATTTATTTATTAAATAAATGTAACTGCATTACTCGCTAGTAAATATATATTATTTCATCCACAATATATTCTCTCGAATAACTTGTGTCGAAATAAATGTGATCAAGCATACTTAAATAATTATTAAACCATAGTAGGGAATAATATTTATTTAACTTGTTAAATTAATATTTATCTAAGATACATGGACACACTTAGTGTGTGACCCTCTAGGCCTATTTCTCATTGGAATTAGGCAGGCTTGCCTAAAGTCCAAGATTAATGTCTAGAAACAGGTCAAGGCACCCAAGAGAAAGAAGTTGATACCGCATTGATGTGTCACCTCATACAAACACTTACTATGTAATATAATCCCTTTGTCATTATATCTCAAATCAAGCGGGTTACATGCTAGTGCCATCAACCCTTGTGCTCGATTATTCTTTCTTTGAATTTCCAGAATTGAACTCACACATACCTTACCATGGCCATAGATTTATTTAGGCTATATCAATTCCATCAATGGGCCTGAAATATCTATTTCCGTTATGGACCATAAGGGAAAATCCTTTCTCACATTATCTATTAATACAGTATTACTCGTGATGCACCCAACATATCCTACCTCACTGAGAACAATGTGTCATCATAGTTTTCGTCAATATATCTAAGTGCACGAGTTGTAATACCCATTAATAATAATCTTAAAGTATAAGGACCAATACACACTTCCACAAATAGGAACATTCAATGACACTACGAAATGTGGATTTCCTATTATCGGGTATCATTCTCATAATATCCTTCTGGATATTACCAAGGGCGCACACAATGAGAAGGTGCCTTAAAATTTTATGAGTCCTCACCCTTAATGGCCTGTATTATTTATGTCCCTCAAATAACATCATCCGTCCATAGAACATATATTCAAGAATAGTGTTATGGCACTTCCGGGTTCTCATCATAGCAGGGATCCTCTATACCCATTTAATGCAACAACTATCCTTAAGACATTATCAAATTCATTATCACGCAGAAGAACAATCAAGATGTGATAAGGATTTTATTATGAATAAAGTACAAAGTAGTTGGTTCTAGGCCACCAACTCCAACAGAATCTTTGCCAAAAATGGGGTGTCCAAACCAACTATCTTCCTTTTATCCAGCTTAGCTACAATGACAAAGGTCCCTAGCCTCACACCTCCTTTCGAATCCTAAAATGGTAAAATGTAAAAACTGAGACACAAGGCCAAAAAACCTTCCAGACGGGTCTTCTCTGGAATTTTCTGGTTCACTTCATACCCCCACCTATCAAACTCTCTTGCTTCCAGAGTTAGCCAAAATGTGCCCGGATCACCCCTCTTTGCTGCTTTAGGGAAACTAGTAGGATGAGTGCAAGAAGGTCCCTCCTCTCTCTTCTTAATTAGAAACATGTCCATTCAATCCTCTAGATGGATATCTTTTCTGGAGTGGGTTTTCATGGTGGTGGTATTCTTAAGCTTGTAGAAAATTTTCATTAACTCTTGAGCCAAAGCTAGAGCCTTATCCGAATCATTCCATGTCACCTTGGGGGGGATGAATTCATCATACATATCTCCCAAAATTTTAGCCCATGAAATCTTGTAGACTTCCCACAAACTGATGCTTACTTCTCCATGAGTCAGATGGAAAGAGTTTGTTTCTGGGCTCCAACAGCTGATTAACTCTGGCACGAAATTGTCATTCCTGTAGACATATGTCTACCCAGCCCAGACAGCTTCATATATTGTAGCTCCCTTTAGATCATCGACAAAATCTACATAGGTTTGTTGCACCCAATATTCCCACATCCAAGTTGGATTCACACCTCCTCCAGGACGGAAATCCCAAATCTTCTTCCATCCCTCATATTGGTCCATCTGAGAATTTCAGAAAATAGAGGGATTGAAATGCGGCTGCATCTCAGGCATGTGAGGATTCAGATCTAGAGAACATGGGCTATGATGCATTATGTATGCCTTCTCCACTGTCCCAACATTGAAAAATGATCCTGCAACTGAGACATTTGCCGAAGAGAAGTTGGTGTAGGTTTGAAACCAGAAATGAGGGACATAATTCTTTTCCTCTGGAACGTTGATCCTTATAGATGACCATGGCCATACAAATGAAATTAGATGATCTGTGGGAAATTGGAATGATATTTCTTTAATTACTTAGCCAAATACGGGAGAGGACTGTAATAGATAACATAATAGTCATGGCTGATGACGTTCATCATGTCATCTATTCTCTTGCTGGCCAACTCATCAGCTGATCCAATTCTTCTGGGAGCTATTGAATCTACACAAAGATCAAACAATCAACTTTTAAGTAAGTTTGTTTTGTGAAATTTTGATGAAGGAAATAAAAAAATGGAAAAGGAATTAAGGCGCGCAAGTCCCAACTTGGTGCGCAAGTCAAACCAGTCGCGCAAGTTTTGCCGCCCTAGTCAAGGCACGCAAGTCAATTACCTTCTGCAGAAGCACAAAAAAATCCAAAAGGGTGATTCTCTGAAGACAGAAGCACCTGCGTGATGAGAGCTCAAATTTATGGAAGCCGAGTGAGTTTGAGCGGGAGTGATCCTGTATATATAGGAGATCCAGACCACCTTCACTCCATACCTGTGTGCCCCATCATATGCGCGCTGAACTTGCGCACCACACACCCTTTATTTCTCCAGCTTTACCTCAGAGTCGGATCCTCTCTACTTTTTGGATCCAACTCTGAGGGGGGACTTTTTTTGATGCTCCTTTACATCACAGAGTCCAACGAATGGCAATGGAGAATACCTTAAGCACAATGAGGGTCACCCTTTGAAGAACATCAAAAAAATTGACGAAGGCATGGAATAGGAGCCCATTTGGAGTGAGGCGCACAAGTCACTTGCGCGCCCCCATGGGTCGCGTAACTCACTTGCGCGCCCCCGTGGGTCACGCAACTCACTTGCGTTCCCTATTTGGTTTTTTGCCCAAGGTGCAAGGTGGCCTATAAATAGCCCCTGTGGGCCCCCATTTCGGGGATGGATTTTCCAAAATTCAAATTCAAACTCTGGTCACCCTAGTCTTCAACTCAACTCTTCCTAAAGCTTTTAAGGTAACTTTTTACCTAGAATGGAAGACCCGAAGGAGTAGAATAAGGCCTAAGTGTTTAGAATTCATCAACACTTGCGCGCCTAAGTGTCCATACCTCCTTAAAAATGGAAACACTTGCACGCTTACCTACCCTTTCAATGAAACTTGCGCGCCACCCTTTTGGAAACATCTTAAGATAGTACAAAAGGCTTGAGTTAAGTCTCACCCAAGTATTACCCTATAGATTCTTCATCACCCAGGTGAACCCATACCCCAAAAGTACACTTGAGCAGACAAGACTTGTGCACCAAATGACTTGTGCGACCTACACTTGTGCGCCAAATTCATTTGTGTGCCTCTCTCCCGTTCACCTCTCCTCTTCAAGATACTAGCCCTCAAACCCCTTTTTAAACCCATTTATGGCATGGTTAATTTATTGGATTCCTTATTTTAAAGGAATTCTGTGAGAACCTCTCCCAAAACCTTGTGACGTACAATCTTTATGTCACTACAGTTAGAGGTTTCCTCTATATAACCTCATCCTTTAAGATGAGAAGTTATTTTAATTTAGGCATCCTCCTCAGGAGTAAGTCCTAAGTTCCCTTAGTTCAAGCCTCCTTATCAGGAATAATCCCCAATCATAATTCCTTTAATTAGGACATCCTCCTCAGGACTATGCCCCAAGTCCCCTTAACTTGGACCTCCTTCTCAGGAGTAAGCCCCAGTCATAATTTCCTTTAACCTGGGCCTCCTTCTCAGGAGTAATCCCTAGTCATAATTTCTTTTAACATTGGGCCTCCTTCTCAGGAGTAAGCCCCAAGTTATAATTTCCCTTTAATTTGGGAATCCTCCTTAGGCGTAAGCCCCGGTTTAAAACTCCAAATCTCCATAAAGTACAAATACCTTTATAGACCCTACTCTTGGGCTTATTTCCTAAATTCCTGGTCTTCATCTACTTGGGCAGTCATACATACATAAGCCCCACATCATTTCTTGTGACTGCATCTTTCATGGAACGATCGTCAGGTTTTCTAATACCTCTTTTTTCTCACACTGAGCATGACTCACGTGATCTTAGAGTGTAAAAGAAATGATGACATCTCTTTTTGGGCCATTAACCATGCATAATCCCCATATTTCTTCACCCTAACTACATGGACTTTGATCTCTACCTTAAAATCAGAGTACGTAAGAAGACTTTAAAAGGTCCAATCCCATATTTCATTAATTCTTTTCCGTCCCATATAACATTAAACGATATCCTTCTTAGAGAAAAACGTGGGTTCTGATTCCTTTTTAACGAGGATACGTAGGTATCCCATCTGAGGGTACGATCCAAACTCTAAAATAATCCCTATCTTTCTGAATGACAATAAAATTCAAGTGCCCCACTGAGTGGCTTTAAAACCAGTATGGTCATCATAGTTACCAAGAGATTTCTATATAATGTATTGAAGGATACCATTGACTAAGAATCTATAATACATACAAATGATTCTCTATCGATGAAGAACCTAAAATATATATAAAAGATTCTCTAAATCCCATACATATCAATTATCAATTTCCAAATCTAAAGGAAAACTTATTTTTATTCTTGGTGAATTAATAAGGATTCATGAACATAAATTAAATCTATAAGAGAGTCATAGATTATGAAATAATTCCCCCTAAAAAAGTGTGATGAGCTGACCTCCCATCCTCTCGAACAATGCAAATTATTAAGCCTCATCAGTTCACAACTAATGTGCACCTACCTTTGGAAAGTAGGTCCAAATGGATATAGAATCATTGTGTGTTTCCGGTTCTACGAATAAAACTGTTAGAAACCGATTGGAAAGTTTGAACCTTAAACAAAAAAGGTCATCCCCATTTCTAGATGAAACAAGAGTGAAGCTGATCAGTGGTGGAAATTGATCAAGAATATGAATCCCGAGGAAGAGATTGAAGTGATGGGGTGGAAGGAATTATAGAAAATATTTT
Organism: Viscum album; assembly: GCA_963277665.1. Taxonomy (NCBI): domain Eukaryota; kingdom Viridiplantae; phylum Streptophyta; class Magnoliopsida; order Santalales; family Viscaceae; genus Viscum; species Viscum album. The sequence goes on along the minus strand of OY728153.1, from coordinate 1,256,106,063 downwards.
TTCGATAAATATTTTTTCTGTACTCTTAGACTTAAAATGGAAAGGGATTTCCTTGCCCTCAAGAAAAGAGATAACAAATCTATCAGGGCGTTTGAGAAAAATTTCACAGGACTTGCATGACACACCTTCAGCTTTATTTTTACCCTTGAGTGCAAGGTTGAATGCTTATTTGGTGGGCTAAAACCTATTCTATAAAAATATATGGTGATATGAGACTTTGATAGCTATGAGGAAATTGTCCGATGTTCCCTCAAATTCAAAATGGAGATCAAATAATCTCAAGCACTAATAAAAAAGGGGCCTTTAACAACACTCGTATAGCCCTTTATCAGCACTAAAAAATCACTGAAAACTAGAGTGTAGTTAAAATCATGAATATTTTATCAGCTCTAAAAAAGCGTGGTTAAAGGCCCCCTTTAACAGTGCTTTTTTTAGCATTGTTAAAGGGACCTTTTAACGACATTTTTTAGCACTGTTAAAGGGAGTATTTAATAATTATTTCTATATCTGATAAAGGAAGTGTTGTTAAAGGGGGTAAAATTATATTTTTTCAAACCTCCATGAGACTAACCCCTTTATTAGAGTTTCCATGAAACCTTTAACAGTGCTCCCCTATCTTTATTAGCACTTTTCACCCCACCACCCCTTTTATCAGTGCTTTACAAATTTACAGCCTCATGCGTGCCAACCTAGATTCGAATCCTCCAACTCTCCTTTGAATATGGAATGTATTTAACACTATAACATGTTTTTTTGTCTGTTTAATAATATTTTTGTTTATATATATATATATTTACATATATATTTTTTATTCATATATTTATATAATTATTTTTAATACATTTATACAATATGTGTGTGTGTGTGATATATATATACTTCTATTTATTTAAATATATTATATATAATATTAATTTAAATATACTAGAATATAATATAAATATATATTTATTTGTTAATACACACATATATGTATATATAAACATTATAAATATATTTGTATAATGTAAAAAATGGTTAGATATTTTATTAAATACATTTTAGAATATTTATTTATTTTAATATATTAGAGTATACAATTTTATGTAAATATGTAAATATATGTATTTATATGACTGATTTATTATAAGTAAATATAAGAAAACATGCATATATTTAATTATAAATAAAATTACATTGTGAAAAATGATAAAATTTCAAAACCATAATATCAATATGAATATAATCCCTGGGAATAAATTCAGTGTCTACTAAAAAATGAAATAAGACCCCCTTAAATGAGGCTGAAAATCCATCAAATGTTAAAAAATTGGGGTACCCCAACTAAAAACTCAGTTTTAGAGGCCTTTTGGGCCTTTTTTGGCATAAAAAATGTGACAAAATTTTACCCATGTCACTAGGAGTGTAGATCTCATCGTAAGATTCTATTTGATATATGGTAGAGCCAAAACAGACACCCGTATCAAAATTTATGGCTGTTTGAAGTTCAAGTAACATTTTCAACTTATTTTAGATCTTTTTTTATTATTATTTTAATATTCTAATTTATATTAAATAACTATTAATTGGTAATAATAAGAAAATTATTAATTAAAATTATTTTTTAAATTATTTTATTAGTCATTTTCACTAAATATATTATATATAAAGTGTAAATGCCTATTTACCTTATCTAAAACTATTAAAAATATATATATTTATATCAATGTAAATATATTATTTTTAATGAAATATAATTTTTTTAAAGTATAACATTATCAGTGTTTCTAGAAAAGTGCCGATAAAGGCACCCCTTTAACAACACTTTTTTCAGCGCTGTTAAATACCCCCTTTAATAATGCTAAAAAACATTGCTAAAAGGCCCCATTTAATATGGATTTTTTAGCACTGAAAAAGGGGGTATTTAACATTACTTTTAGCTAGAAATATTATATCTCTAGTGTTGGATAAACCCATTTTGTAGTAGTGAAGGGTATCACAGGGATAAGAAGTGGAAAGTGGGGTTTAATTCTAGCAATCCAATGGAGAAATCTATTAGTGCCAAGAAATTACAACACCCTACTTGTCAAAAGTGAAGAAAGAATCACCTCAGAAATTAATTAAAGTGGATATAAAAATTCTTTAGGTGTGGGAAGGAAGGGAACCTTGCCAATGAATTCCAATATGAGAAACCTACTATTGAAATGAAGGAATGGAATGCTTCGATCAAAACTTAGTGCATTGTTCATTGCTTCAACTATAAGGAATAAGGACACTTTTTAAAACAATACTCTAATCCATGGGTTTTCAGAGACTATCAACAACTTCCAAAGAAATAAGGGAGGGAATTTTTCCATCACAACCACTAAGGTGGATCCCAAAAATAAAGTGGTGATAAGTATAATAGTTATTCATTAAAGAATATAGAACATACTTTTTGATTCCGGTTCTACACATTCCTTTATGTCAAGAAATTTTAGTAGAACTATCCAAACATCACTACAAATCATGGATGTTGAGCTATCAGTGAAAACAAAAAATGGGGTAATTATTGTAACCCAAGTATATAACTCCTACCATGTCAAAGTTTGTGGGATGAATTTACTAGCGAGCCTTGTCATACTCCCTTTAGTGGAATTTGATACATTTCTGGGAATGTATTATCTTTCCCTATATAGATCCAACATAAATTATCATGATAAATAAATCACTCTCTGTATTTCGAATCATCCTCAAATTCTGTACAAATGTAATGAGAGGATAAATCTTCTTTAGCACCAACATCTCAAGAATGAATATTATTTCCCTAAGAACAAGAATATCTAGATCAAATGATTATGTCTAAGGAAAGAACCATCCTTGAAGACATGCCAATTGTGAGGGAATAATATGATGTGTCTCTTGAGTAATTTCTTGGTCTTCCTCCTAGATGAGAGGTTTAATTCTCAATCGATCTTATACCTAGGGTGTTACCATTATCCTAGATTCCATATAGAATGAATGTTGTGGAACATGATGAGTTAAAGAAATCACTACAGAAGAATATGGATAAAGGGTTCATATGCCCAAGTGCTTCACCATGGGGTACGTTAGTCCTCTTTGTCAAGAATAAGGATGGGTCAATTCGCCTTTGCATTGATTATCGTGAGCTCAACGAGATCACGATAAAGAACAAGTATCCTCTACCACAAATTAATGACTTGTTTGACCAACTATGTAGAGAAAAATACTTCTTCAAGGTGGATCTTCAGTCTGGCTAGTATCAAGTAAGGGTAAAGAAGGAAGATATCCCCAAGACCACTTTTCATACAAGGTGCGACCACTATGAGTTCATAGTAATTCCATTCAAACTCACTAATGCTCTAGTAATCTTTATGGACTTTATGAATAGAGTATTTAGAGATTACCTATATTTTTTTGGTAGTATTTATAGATGATATTCTAATATACTCTAAAAGTAAGGAGAAGCATGAGGAGCATTTGAGTATTATGCTAAAGACCTTGAGAAAGGAGAAGATTTATGAAAAGTACAACGAATTTGAGTTCTAGTTGAAGTAATTATTATTCTTGGGGAATATCATTACAAGTAATGGGATATATGTGGACCCCTTTAAGACATAATTAATTGAAGGATGGCCAAGGTCATCATTTGTGAAAAATATCCATAGTTTCCTTGGATTATCTAGGTATTATCGTTGATTTGTGAGAAATTTATCCTGATTGTCAAACACTCTTACCAAGATAACTTGGAAGGGAGTCATGTTTTTTTAGAATTATGAATATAAATAGATCTTTTCAAGGAGTTAAAGAGGAGGCTTATCACTGCACTTGTTATCACACTACCCATAAGTGGATGTATTTTCATGGTATTCAGCGATGCTTCAAAGAAGGTATTGGGATGTGTGTTAATGTGAAATGACAAAGTCATAGCCTATGATTTAAGGTAGTTGAAAGTTCATGAATATAACTACACAACACATGATCTAGAGTTGGCTGTAGTGATCTTCAATTTAAAAATTCGGTGTCATTATCTCTTTGGGGAGAATTGTGAAATTTATACGGATCACAAAAGCCTCAAGTATATATTCACAAAAAATAGATGAATATGCACCAATGAAGATGGTTAGAGCTAATCAAATAATATGAATGCTCAATACACTACTATATTGGGAAAGTGAATAAAGTGGCCAATTCTATAAGCAGAAAGGATCTGAAAATTCTATCATTGATGAGAATTGATAGGGATATAATATTCTTATATTTTGAAAGGACGGACATGTGAATCATAAAGGAAGGAACACCATCAATACTTTCACAAATTATTTCTCAATAATCTCTTCTAGTGAGGTTAAAGGATGATCAAAGAGATGATGTGGGAATTCAGAATAAAGTGGAAACTATAAGAAAAAATAAATCCCTATATTTCAATGTTAATGAAGAAGGTGTTGTAAGATTTGGGTCAAGTCTACGTGTACCATAAAATCTTGAGTTAAAGAAGGAGCTGTTGGATGATTCACATAACTCAACCTTCTATATTAATCCTACAAGAAAAAATATGTATCGAGACATCAGGGAACACTATTGGTGGGAAAATATGAAGAAGGAGATCATAGAATATAAACTAAGATGCCTGGTATGTCAGAAAGTGAATACTGAAAGTAAAAAGTATAATAGGATGATGCAACCATTATCAATAACTACATGGAAATTAGAAAACATCACCATATAATTTTTCACTAGACTTTCAAACAATTACATTGGAAATAATACTATCTGGGTTGTGGTGGATCATATTACAAAGACTACACACTTCATTGTGATTTGAGAGGACTTCTGAATGAATGAACTTAGACAGATATAAATCAGATAAGTGGTGAGGCTGCATGAAGTATCACTATCGATTGTATCTGATTGAGATCTGAGATTAACCTCCATGTTTTGGAAAAGTATCCATCATGCTCTAAGGATGGATTTGATCTTCATCTAGTCTTATCACCGCCAAACTAATGTCCAATCTGAGAATACTATCCAAACAGTTGAGGAAATATTGAGAGCATGCTCAATTGACTTCAAAGGAGGATGGGATCAATATCTTCCTCTGGTTGAGTTATCTTAAAAAAATAGTTTACACTCAATCATCCAAATGGTTCCCTATGAAGCCCATTATGGGAAGAGGTGGAAGACACCTACATGCCAGGATGAAGTTGGGGAACGAAAACTGCTAGTTCCTGAAATGGTTTAGGAAATGGAGGATAAAGTCAAGGCCATTAAACATCACATAAAGGTTGCTCAGAGTCAAAATAAGAGCTACGATGATAATCATTGATGAGATATAGAGTTTTATGTTAGAGACATAGTATTCCTCCTCATATCTCCATGGAAGAAAGTGCTAAGATTTGGGAAGAAGAGAAATCTTAGTCCAAGGTACGTCGGTCCCTTTGAGATCCTTGATTACATCAGAGCGGTGGTTTATTGAATAGTACTCCCACATAACCAATCTCAAGTACATGATGTATTCCATGTATCCCTCTTGAAGAAGTAGACACCCAACCCCTGACATGTACTCAATATGAGGTGGTACCATTGGATAATGGCCTCTCATATGAGGAGTAACCATTAATGATCTTAGATTGTAGAGACAAATTTATACGAAATAAGACAATACACCTTTTCAAAGTGCTATGGAGAAACCACAAATTTGAAGAAGTGATGTGGTAATTGAAGGAGGTGATGAAACATAGTTACCATCATCCTTTTTAGTGTGGGAAATGAAAATTTCTAGGGTAAAATTTCTTAAGGGGGGAAGATTGTAATGACCTGAACTGTTATAAATAAAATACCATTTTGATTTAATTAAATGTATTATTATGTAATATGGTCATAAAAAACACATGCACCTATTTTGGATATATATTATTGGATTTAAAATACTATTAAGTATCATGACCATTGATAATATAGCTATTTAATAGTAATAACATGAATAGTATAAATTTACGGTTTTAACAAATCCAATTGACATAGAAAAAGGAAGTGATAACCTCAAACAGTAGGATCATACCATATGAAGCCCATTTATCAGAGCTCTAGATGGAGATAGAATCTTTATCATTTTCCCTTGACCAATCCTAAGATGATATCCAAAAACATAAGAATGAGAAAAACCGTTTATGATAAATGTTCAAGCTCGTCGAGATCATGACCCAAACCATGTACACCGAACCACCCCATAGAAGTATCTCCATCGCACACCTTAGTATTAGGGTGTTTATAGGTGTATTAAAGGGATATGTATCAAGACCCTAAAAACATGATTATTTACATAATAATTAATATATTTTCAAGATATTATTATTACTTTATAAATGATTTTTATTTTGATATTATAAAACATGAATAGTATTTTTTGGGTAATATTCAATTAGATTCAGAAATTTATTTTTATGAATTAATAGATTTTTGAAATAATTAATTTTTTAATAAAATATTATTATTAAATAATATTTATTAAATATATATAGTCATATAGTTTTTATGAAGTAAAACATACTTTTTTTAAGGGTTAAAAAATTGTTATTGTCAAAAAAACCCAATATTTCTCAATAAATGTATATTATTATTTTAAAAGTGAAAATGAAAAAATTTAGAAAATTATTTTGATAAAATGAATATTATTTTTGGAATCATAATTCTTTATTTATTAAATGGTTATTTTTTCATAATTTTATGATATAATCAAAGTTTTGGGAAAAAATTAAATACTGTATAAATATATAGTGTGTATTATGACATCATCATGACCCAAAAATGATGTATTAAATAATATAATGGGTATACATGAAAAAATATATTTTTTCCACTTAAAATAATGAGATTTGTTTTTAGTTTATTAATTTTATAACGCCTTTATGAATCCTCCAAAACCATTAATATATTTTATGGTTTTAAAATCATTTATTTAAGAGTGTGACTCAAATTCATATAAGAAAGGTAATTATTTTAATAAGTTAGGCCATTTGGATAATAAAATAATGAAAATATCCCCTATTTGGTAGAAACCATGGGAAAAAACCACCAGAAGGTTTGTGATTTTGGTTATTTTATTATATAGAGTCCAAAACCTAAGTTTGTGAAATATTAAAGAATTCCCCTCTCTTTTTCTATATAAACCCACACAAGATCCCATATATCTTCACTAAAAATACTTTTAGAACATCTTTAATCTGGCCTACCTTCCCTAGAATCCTCACAAGGAACCCCAAGCTCCCAAGAATCCCCTTTTCAAGCTTTTGGAGTCACACACTCAAGTAAAGGATATTTTCCTTTCTCCTATTTATCAAAGTATCTTCTTTACCTTATGTATTTTATCTTCATTTACTTATTATGGGATATGTTATTAAATATCCCAATTAATGTAAAATTTATGTTTAACTAATGAGATACCCCTTTCTCTCTCATCAACCCATTTTATGAATTTTTATGTGATGTCGTTATGCTGCCGAAATTTCGTAAAAGATCCTCTCTTTATCCCCTTTATTAAAGAATCTTCATCATTTTATACCCTTTTATTTTCAATTCCTAATGTTGGGGTATGTTTTTACATATTACCCATATTTACCATATGATTTATAAATTATGATAGACCCCTTTCACTCTCATTTAGATCTACCATGAACATTTACATGCTCCTATCATGCTGTTGAAATTTCACTACGAGAATCCATGCCAAAAAGAATGTGCATTGAATACCCATACCCAATTCCTACCAAGGGGTTTCACCTTTATGAAATTATACTCATTTTATTGAGGACTTAAATGTATTTATTCAACACTCATTGTTTGTGGAATAAAATATGATGAAAAATGAATCCATGTTGTATGATCTATGTGACACAATTAATCATGAGAATGAAATGAATGTGATGGGTCCACCCAACATTATATAGAGATCTAATGAATTGGGTAATATTTAGTATCATGATACAACATGTTGGGAAAGTGAGTGAACCTAATTCCTTTATGGTAATTTTTATATTATGATTTATTAGTAGTGATCCTTGACCTATGTTTATGATGCAGTGTTTTAAGACATTTCCACATTTCCTATGTTATGATTATCATGCTATATCATGTCTTGTTATTCATGTTTCTTTTATAGCCCATTGATATGCCTATTTTATAACATGTATTATATTATTCATGTTATGTTTTTTTATTCCCTTACTATGATTTATAGCTCACCCCTTTCTTATGTATTTTCCTAGGTTATCCCATGCAGTTTTAAGTATGTTGGAATCGTTTGAACATGTCAAAGAAGTTTTAAATATTGTTAATGTATTCCATGTTTTAAAATTGTTATGTAATGTACCTAATTCCCAAATAAACTAGACTTCTTGATCTTCTGGGTTTTATAAAGTGTAATTTTATGAAATAAATCAAGAATTAATGTGTAATAAAGAGTAGGGTTTTTATAGTTTTGGACTAAAATGTAAATTATAACCTAAAAATATATAGTTCAAGTCATACGAGTTACATTGTGCATCAGATTGAGGTGAAACTGATTGAGTATGTGATGTTTGTTTATTTTAATCCTATGGACTAAACCAAAAAATAAATAAATGTTCCACTTAGATGACTAAGAAACCCCATGCAGCCTTAAATGCCTCGTTCAAAAGCAACATGTTATCTCTTTTATAGCTTGTTATATACGATTAAAGGAAAAATATTAATTTCCAAAATATATGTGAATAATAATAATAATTAGATAATAATTATAAGAAAATTTTATTAAAAATATTAGATAAGATGGTGAAAAAATTTACTAAATAAGTAGTATAAATTCAACTTTTCATGATGGTTGAATACATTCTTGACCCATTTCCTTATTATTGTTACCTTAGTCACAACCTCAAAGTCCAATATCTCATGAGCACAAGTAGATTAGAAAAAACCACCCCAATTCAAGAAAAAAAATCCACCTATATAAGAAAACAATTCTTATATAAATAACACTATAAAGAAAAAAATTAAACATAAATACATTAATAAAATGTCAATTTTAAACTGAAACCACACAATTTAATTCATACTAGGTACTTCATGTATTTCTTTCAGGTATGGTTGATTCCACCATGTCTTTTTATCCTAAAATACATTCAACACTCTAGTTAATCTAAAAACATTTCAGTTTTATAACCCATAATGTTGAATTCTTTGGAGAATAAAAAGAAAATTGCATCATTATGAGTGAATCATCCTTGTTGAGTGTGTGATCATTGTACAAGAGTGAATCATCCATTTTAATGAAGTCATTTATTACTAGAAAACATTAACCATTAGTGTAAACATATTATCATTCATTGATTGAACTAAAATAAATATTTACATTTGAGTTTTTATGGAACATAATAAAATCTATCTTTCCCTTTCACTATCATAGAGAGTACAAACTCCAAGATAAACCATTTACCTTATTTGATGGAAAAAACTTAAGTGTGACCCATTATGTATTTTTAGAATACACTAAACTCCATTATGATAAAAAATTTATTGAATATTTTATTCATAATAAATGAAATAATTTCTTCATATTGTTTTAAATATTATTATTTAAGGAATATTTGGGATTAGATCATTCATTTTAAGATTTTATGAAAATTCATGTTTTTCCCTTTAAAGTTTACTATAGTATTTTGGCCATAAATATTTTTTTTGTGAATTATTTGAAATTAATTTTTTTTAAAAAGTGATCCTAACTAAATGGTATAGAACTTTGATTTAGGATATCTAAGCTTAATCATGCATTTGATTGGATTAAATGGGACATGAAGTTAAAGATGGACATAACTCTCTAGATTGGACACCACCTCAGTATTTGGGCCATAAATTCTTCATCCTTTATTAGATTAGGTAAAAAATAAGGAAATAAATTATAATACCCAATTTTTAAAAAATAATTCTTCTATAAGGATATATGTTTCATGCATTTTAGAGGTCAAATAGTAAGTTCAAGTTGGCTTAAAATATTTTTCCAAATTTCCCATTCACACTTGAAAAGTCTTAAAATACTAGCCTCCATTACACTCAATAAATGTGTGTTTTTCACATTTTGAGGGGGTTGGACGTTCCTTAGAGGACTGGGAGAAGACTAGAAATGGTTCTTTTCTATTTCAATAAACCATTTTATGAGGAAAGATGTCAAGCTAGGAACACCTCCAAAATTCTCTTCTTTTCATCTTTTTTACTATAATATTGTTGTTATTGCAATAAAGTGTCTATTTATATTCCATTTCCTTTGCCATTTTCATTTTTATTCTTCCTTATCTTACTTATTTGGACTATAAACCAGGATTAAAAATGTGATTGGGTTATACCCTTTCTAAACCTTTGCTAATTCAAGTCATTTCTACGATGACTACACCACCCATGAAAGAGTAATTTTTCTTAGTAATCGATATACCTATAACCTTGTTCATTTATTTATTTTGAATAAATGATTTAATTTAATTCAATTAACATGATCTATGAATTTATTTTCTAATTTAAAAGAAACAAATAAATAAATTGAACAATTAACACAAAACACGTGAGGTTGAGAATTGTGTAAATTATGAGATTGCAATCCTTTTTGGTACAATAAAACAACACAGGGCCAATTTGAAGAGTTAAAATAAAATACCATAACTAAATTCATCCTCATTCAAATAATGGATATATTCCCTAATTTACCACTAACCATAATCTATCCTTGGAATGAAAATAAAATCAGACTGCTGCGATTGCATGCTATCTAGCCTGGGGTTTGATTCATTTTATCTTTGTAGTAAAGTTATTTCTGATAGGGTTCAGGGGTTAAAGAATTATGGAATCATAATTAAGTGGATATTAATTTAAATGATAATGATTAATAAGTGAATAGGTATAGTTATATATATTATTACTTTTAAAATATTTTTCTAAAAAAACCTATTTTCATTCTGTTTTCTCAATCTCATTTAAAAAAAATACAATATTCTTACATCATACTTCTTCTTGTTTTATAAATTAGAAACAACCCCCATCCTTTTAAGTAGTGTATTTTATTTTATTTTATTTTATTTTATTTTAAAAATACCATTAATATGTTGTTTTAATTACTTAATCAACCACTTTTATGAACCTAAAAAACCAAAAAACACACATCATTTGAGAGTTCCCACAAAAAAACCTTTCACATTATAATTTTTACTCCTTTTTGACAATATTAAACCTCAGTATAACCCTTTATAGCATTAGAATGAAACTAAAATATAGTGCATCTATTAATTATTCCTGGATTATGCTATATGTTAGTATATTATTTTCAATATTCTGGGTAACGATAAAATCTAACATAACATCATCATTATTTTTTCATCAAAATGGGAATATCCCTATTCTAATGTATTTTTTTATTGATAATGATGATGAGTTTTTTATTAATCACCTTGTGAACATGGATCATTTTACATAATGAATGTTCATATAAATACTAAATGTTAATTTTATGTATTTCACAATAATTTGTGATATTATATCATGAATCAAATTGATGATTGAATTTCCCAAATAGTTCCAACACCCACCATAGTGAAACCACTGTTTTTTTATTTCTTAAAAATTCCCAATTCAACTGATGAAATTTTTTAATTCTTAATTTTTTAGATGTTTTGGATCAATATGCTACCTTCTTTTTCAAATGGGTCTTTATTTGGATTTTTGATGCTTCATGATTTCATTTGAAGCATATTTTTCTTTTTCATGGATTTCTTCATAAAGAAGTTTCTTTTCATTTAATTCCATGTTTCCTTTGACACCAACCCTTCTTAATGAACATGATCTCTCAATGATGGTTATCCTCTAATAGTTCTCTCATGCACTAGATAGATTTGGTGGTTGATTACACAAATATTTATTCAAACATTTGAGCTAGATTATATACATGTTTTATGATTGGATTGGTGTTTTATGAATCTCAAGTGACTACTGTCTCCACTACTATGTTCCTTTATTTCTAGTGTGGAGAATCCATGGGAAATACACTGCATCTATTTTTGTTGTTGTTGTTCAATTTTTCTTGGTGAGGGGTTTCTTTAACACTTTAGTAATATTTGATATTACTTGGAATGTGCTAATAGAAATTCTGGCCTATGATAATCAGTTTGAAAAAATAAGTGGTGTTTGTTTTGTTTCTAAAAGAAATTTCTCCACTTAAATTCCTATACAAAACCACTTAAAATAGTGGTGTAAAACCTTTTTTCAATAATAAACCTAAAAAACTTGCACAATGGATCTTATATTAAGTGAAAAGTGTTGAACTAAATTTTTATCAATTGTTATCAAACTAAACCTTGGTATGATCTCTATTATACTCAATTTCCCAGCAATTTTATTATTTGCATGCCATCACTTCATCACCTCCTCTACCTTAGTCTCCACCTCTGCCTCCTCCTCCACCTTGTTCTCTAACCCAACTCCACCTCCACCTTTTCCTTTTCCTCTGCCTCTACCTCTACCTCCACCTTTACCTATACCTCTGCCTCCGTCTCCACTTCCACCTCTACCATTTCTCAACAATTTTATTGTTTGTAGGTCAGTGTATCTAAACAAATTTATTTCCTCTATTATACTTCTCATGGATAAATAGATCAAAAATAATATATAAGCATTATAACACTAATGAATCACAAAATAAATATATTTCTAAGGTTATACCCCATACTAGATCATAAACATAGCTATAAATCACCTAAATTTGTTGTCAACAAAAATTCTAACACCATATACACTGCCCACTCATCTTTAAACAAATTTACTTATTCTTTTGAGTATAAAGGTTTTCGCAAATCATGGTAGCACTGAGAAAATATATATAAAAAAATTATTAAGAAATATTTTTAATTAAATTTTAATTACCTTTGGAAATTACCTATTTAGGGATGTTGGTATTTTGATGGTTTATGATATTACTCATAAATTTTCAAACATAATATCCATAATTGTTTCCATTATCTTGCTTCGAACATTGTAGGAACACTAACCAAAATAATTAAATTATTTCGAAATATGTTTTGATAGTTAAATATTTATATATACATTAATATATTTCCATTTTTTATAATCCATGGGATTTTTATATTCAGACACTGACTTTATTCCATAATTTAGCATATATTTATTGACCGCTCTATCAAAAAAAAATCTTGTTAAAACATAGATTGAAACATATAATTCAAAGTTTATCTATAAAATGTTAATTTAATTATATTAAAAATTAACAATACACATTATATGTTATATTTTTGTTGGATATCCATGCATTGGATCCAAAAAATAAATATTTGGGGTATCCATATTGACTGAGATCAGCATCCAGTGCTGCCTAAAAAAAACAAATAAGTAATGAAAAAAATAAAAATATAATTTATGTGAATATATTGTAGAGTTTTAATTCTTCATTGTAGGCATAAAAAAGAGTATGTCATCTATTATTTTTTTCTCAAATGTTTCATGTATATCATCTCTTTTCTTCTCAATTTATTCCTTATCCAAAGTAAGTTTTTTTCGTAGAAATGATATAGGGATTAATGAATCCAAATTATTCTTCACAAAATTTTCACTTTATATAGTAGTAATGTAAATGACTACATAAAATATGAATATTTATTAAATTTAATAAATATATTAGATAACTATTTAGTTATACATATTATGAAAACATACCTTATTTATGTTTTCACAACTAAGGATCCCAACCATTCATGCTTGAGAATCTCATTTATACTCTCGTGACCAACTACGTATTTTCTTAAAGTTATATATATTTCTTTTTCATATGGAATGTAAGACATATTTTAATATTTAAATGTGGTATTTTCATGAAGTTTTAATGATAATAAATGTTTCTCAGGAACTAGGTGGGAGAAGGTACTCCTAGACGGTAGTTTTAATTTTTGGTCAATTCACTAGATTATCTTGATCCGAACTTCCATTTCCTCATCACTTTATCCACCTGTAGTATCATACCTCACTTCAGAACTCTTTTCATCAACTTTTATAGATTCTTAATATGATTTTTTTGTTAAAGATATACCTCATGAATCTTTATAATATTAGATATCCATGCTACAAAAGTTCTAATAGCATCATTGACCATTGTAATATCCGTATCATCAAGTGAAATAGAAAGATCAGCAGTCAGCTCATGAGATAACTCAATCCCCACTCTTATGTGATCTTTTGGGTGTTATTTCTTGTGTATCATGTCTCTAGGAATATTATATACCATACCCTCACAATAAGGTGGTTCATGGGTGTTGATAGATAGAAATAACATAAAACTATACCCTATAGAATTTTAGTAATATAAAGTTATTGGAGGTTGTTTGATTAACATTTAGGAGAAAGAGTAATGAAAAAATTGATTACCTTTGGTAAGGTATGCAGTTGAGGGGAATAACTAGCCTCAAAGCTAGTGGGGCATTTTGTTCATGTGTGTATCTTTGTTCCACTATTAGTTCTCTTTGATCCATTCTCATACATTGGCCTGCCAGACTAGACCATACAATAATATCTTACAAAGAATCTATTTGTGCATGCAATCCTTTCACCATCTTATATATATATATATATATATATATCTTAATATGGTTTTATCTTCTTGAAATATGTTTGAGGAAACACTCCAAAATCTAATCCTCTAACACGACCATATTGTTCTGGCTGATTCAAATATACAGAATTTAGTTTTTCTTCTAGTACAGTCACTACTGATTCTTATGTCTAAGTCGTATAAAAACAATATGAACATAAATAGATATTTTTATGTAATACAGTTATAAATCATAACTAATTACTATTATATCATACTTACACATGTTTCCCATACTACTTTTTTGTTTTCATCAATTGATTTCCCCCCTTATTTACACGAGCATCCTTCCATATCACATGATGTGTCATGGAAGTGGCTTCGGATTTTGATTCATCAATCTGCATATAGAAAAAGAACATATGTTGTTTTATATCGCATGAAACTTTTATTGTTGTTTTAAAATACATACCAATTTCTTTTCTAGTGAATCGTACCCCATCCTTGCTTTGCGATAGGGGTACATTGGTTTTGATGCACGTTATTTATTTTTAGCATACATTTTCTATTTCATAAATTATCTTTTTTGAATCAAATTATATAAAATAAATAATTTAAAATAATATATTATCGAGTGAAATGCACTTAAAATGATTTCCCATTACAACAACTAATGAAATAATTCCATGCTTCCTACTTTATAATGTTTTCATAACTAACTAGTGGGTGGGGATTTACTTTCCCCTAAATATACCTAAGATGTAACTTGGTAAGAAGAGACCAGAAGCCTCATGGGATTTTCCAGTATCCATTAAGATAAATTTCTTATGGAAATATTCTAAAATAAATGAACTATTCAAGGAATAATGAAAATTAAATCAATATTTCATTATATAATTTTTTGGTAACATAGTGATAGTATATCGTAATAATACCATTATATCTTTCTAAAGGGTTTCCTTCGTTATAGGATGGACGTGGTACCTGAAGGAACCTAAGGCGAAACAAAATAATGAAAGAATGAACAATTTAAAATTTTGGGTTTGGATTCATGTTAAAAACATACAACCCACTTAACCGCTTTCTAGTATTTATAAAAGGATCACATGTAATTAAATTTAAGCATGAAAATAAAACCAGATGAAAGCTTAAATTGTACCTCATTCATTTGAAGTCGTCAGTTTTATTCACTCACTGTTGATATGTCATGGATGTAAGACACCAAAAAATATGACCTCTAGATCATCCAGACGTTCTCCACATTTTTAGGATCATCCATCTATGTTTCCTGGGTTCTGTCACATGAAATTAAAGAGCTTTATGATGTCCCTTTGATCGCCTAAAGAACATGAACTCGATCGAGAAAGTGGGATCAATCTGATTTTTTTCTTCCTTCAGTATCTATCTCTAAGAACTTGAGAGAATAGGAGAAGCAATATTATATCTCTAAATTCATAAAAATAGTATAACTTATGATTCAATAGGAAAAATGAGCTTTTATACTTAGGTTATACTTTCCAAAATTGCACTTTAGTCCATGGAAACTAATAACCTTCATTTTAGACCTTTGAAAAACATGTATAACTTAATAAACATGTCATAAATGTCACACATATTTTATCAATCACTTGTAACACTATAAAATGTTACGTGATAAAATAAGAACCAGTAACTCGGTCTGTAATCTCTCTAAATAATTTAACAAACCTTGAACATCTGATGTTCGTTCGAAAAATTATATATATTTTTATGATATTCACTTTTATGATCAAACAACTTGTGAACAACTTGAGAAATAAATTCAATAATATTTATTCTAAACATGAATAATATAACTAAATTAGTTTTATTTATTATTTTTTAAACTCAGACATTCACCGACCCCCACCTATGGGGCCCACTTCATCCTAAACTCCTATACACTAGAATAAGTGGAACTTGTGGATACACTTAGTGTTTGACCCTCTATGTACTTATCTCATTTTCAGTGATTCCAACCCATAGAACAAGAGCGGAGTCTAGAAAACCATCACGTCCCCTATGGAGATAAGGAATGTCATAGTTTTGAATTCTTCCAGCAAACACTAACTGTGTAATATAATCTCTTTTTTGGGTGATATCTCATAAATAAGGATGAACTCTTGTGTCATCACCATTTTATTGCTTTATTTATTTTATGACCTTACTATATAGACTTACCTTCTTGTACCATGGCCATGGATTTATGATGGTACTACCATCCTGGTTAACCTAGGACCACAAGAAATCTCTTCTTAAACTCAATAGTGACAAAATCTATCTTGATCATTCAACCAATGCCATACCACTAATAATGAACCCAACTCAAAATACCTCACCATGATTTCATTGTCTTGGTTTTTTCCTTGCATCAAATTATGAGATCAAATAACAGACATTGGTAATGATATAAAGTTGGGATACCAAGACACATGTTCATAGATTGAAACAACAAATGACGCTCGAAACATGTGGTGTTCCTATTGATGGTTCTGTCCTCATGATCTCACTACTAGAGATCACTAAGTACAAACTTCATGATAAGAAGTCTTGATGCTTATGAACTCCCAACACCTTATATTCAAACATCATATGTGTCCTGTCAGTATGATGTATCTAGACCATATGATATACTTATTTAAGATTATTATCATAGTATCTTAAGGTTCTCATTATAGTTGAGAACTACTAAAATCTTTTGACAAGACATGTAATCTAAGGATATTACCATGTAAATAGTGGATGCAGAAATATCAACACTATTATGGTAAGATTAAATAAGTACATGTGTATGTTAATCTGTATACATGTAACGGTAATCAAAAGTACTGTTCAGGTTGGGTTTAGGTCACCCAATATTAAAACACTCCCACTTGCACTAGATCTAACTTTATAACTATACTTATTAGCTATCACATGATTAAGATCATGTTTCTGCTGAGATGTGTCTTTATCAGGGTTCTATCACATTTCCACTGCCTGACTATTCTGCTACGTGCAACCTCATCTCCTTGAGTAAAACTCCTCATGAGATGTAATCTCCAAGTATATCAATTTTTTCCACTATATTAACATGGAATCTTAGCTATTACTAGTGATAAAATTATCATAATGATAAAAAATTACTTACTAGGTGTGATTCCAAGAACTGGAACAAACAATTGCGTATTTTACATTGCTTCTTAGCTTCCTCAGAAGGCACAACATACTCGGTATTTGTAGATATGGATACCACTTGATTGAATGATCTTGTATTGATCATTACCTTATCCTAATTATGATATTTGATCACATTGATCCATGGAAGACTAGTTTGTGTCCCCTGAAAACTAGTATCCTTTATTCTCCACTTACCATGTACTTATCCTTTGTAATTTATCAGGTGCAATTGGATAGTTTTGACTGCATCCCTTGCAGTTCTCCTGGTTACAACTGATATTTTTTCTACTATAAAGTATATCTTGGCAATATAAATTGTTATACATATCACATAATATTTTATTGATCCATTGCTAAAGCATATGGAATTCAAATAACTATGTTAATCTCCTCCTATGGCATGGACATGTCTACATGGAGAGATATATGGCACGTGACACTGGTAACAATTCTCTCTTGATTTTTTTCCAACTTTTTTTAATACTATGTCAGTATATGTATGATTGAATAGGTTTAAGAAACCATTTGATATACCTCAATAAATCTCATTCCCTAGAACTCTGGTTGCTAATTTAAGTTAATCTTAGGAGAGTTATTTTTATCTTTTCTCGACTAACTATAAGACCATTTTTTCCATATGTTAACAAACATATTTTACTTGGAAAACTATGCTGCTCCCACTAACCTCTAGTTTACACATGACAAAGATTAATTACAAATGAATATTATATGATCTAGTTTATTAATTTAATCCTGAATTGGATTTCAGTAACTTTCACTCTTATTGGAATTCTATTATGTCACCATCCATTTCTTGTTGCATTGTATAAACTTCTTCCACATTTGGTGGTCTTTACCTCACATTCTCAATAAGATGATCATAGAAATTATCTTTGACAAGTAAAATTATAATGGATTTTGGAATAATGAATTGGTATAACCAATCAAGCCTTATTGGTACTATGCTTGTACCATTCATGTATATTCTCACTTGAATACCCATCAAAGTATTCAAATTAGTAATACACTTTTACTAGGATACATGGAATCCATTATTGAATTTTAATTGGTCTTGTCAATCTTAACTAATTTTTATATACTTCTCACTTATAGGGATCATTATTCTTAATGAATAATGTATCACTGGCCATAGTAAATATAAAACTATCACCATGGTTTTATCCTTCCTACACAGTATGTGTCTCTAGAACATTATTCTTCCACACCTCTTGTGGAACTTGTTTCTATGCCAACTACTTGTACATACCTAGCATTGAATCAAACTAAGTTAATCTTTCTCCCACTATATCAAATAGAGATGTGAACCATTTAATAGAAATATAGTTTATAATTTTAATATATATTTTATATCATAGGTATTTCTGTAATATTCTTATAAAAATTTAGGATGATTACAATATATTCACATTGTTTTTTTGTTTAATACAAGTTTTTTTATATCTCAACAAACTCATTGCATCTAAAAACATGTTTGTATGACATAATGGATTTATTACATAATATAAATCACATGATATCCATTTGTCATTATAGTTGACATATGGTTATGGGATAACATCGTTATTTGTGAAGCATGTCTTTAAAATTGGATGTTTCAACATTGATGCTCCTTTTACTTACATCATGACTCTAATGTGTATAAAGAAAAGTAAATTTAGGAATTAATATATGCTACATTTTATTGATCAATGTTAATATGTAATACTCATAATCAATCCTCCATATTATCATCATATCTTTGATGTGTATAAGGTATTGTGTGTTTTAAAACAACTCAATACTACATTATATTGATCGATGAATGCTTGGTCAAGATATTATTCAACAGACTAGTCCAAAGCCTCTCATATATTCTTACCAAAAAATTTTCATAATTCATTTTCATATTCTTTAAAAACTTAAAGGATTATTATGAAGTATACTTACCTATATATTACCCTTGTAATAGTTTACACTCTCTAGCTGAAATAGTTCTAAAATCTTTATGGATTACCTTTATTTTTAAAGGTTTCTTTGTCCATAACTAAATTCATTAGTATGTCGATAGTACATAAGGTATTTAACTCTGAAGGGTCTAAAACTTCACTGGGTATATCCTTGACAACTATTTAGTTTTTATTTACAAAGTATTTACTTTCCAAAACTATGTATATTAGTCTTGCATCTTATATTCATCATGTATTGCCAATGATTCATGTATCACTGAACTATGACTTGAGTATTCAACACTACAAACAACATTCATTCCAAAACTAGAACAATGTATCCTTGTGTTCACTGGAAACATGAGATTAATTCTTTAGGAGATACTTCAAATGTTCAACTAGAATCAATAAACTTGGAAATATAGAAGTTCTGTGCTTCTCAATGCTGATTTTGGAACCGCATTTTCATAGCTACATGGAGAACAAACCTTACATCTAGTAACATTTCTTTACTTAATTGGTTAGTATAGATAAATAAAAATATTTTAAAATAATATTGTATTTAATACCCAATAATTAAAAATAAAATAATACTTATATTTGATGAATATTCCTAAAAAAGAAGTGATTACTTTGTTATTCAATTAAGTTCATTGCATTTAAACTTCCATAGATATATGTCATGAGATATAAAGCAATACCACTTTCTTTAAAGGATGTTGTGAAGGTTCCTTTGAATTCATGCTTTTCATTGGACTATTTTACTTGTCTTTCAACTTGGTGAACATAAGAACTAAAGATTGAACTCGATTTAATTTCTTATAGATTGGAAAACCTTACCCATACGGTAATAAAGATTTTTCTCCATACTACTAATTTTTTAATCTTAAACAAAACTGGTGAAAATGGGTTAAAATGATATTAGACAAGGATGTATTGAAAGATCATAATCCTCCATTAAATTTACATAGATATAGTGTAATCATTACCTATTCATATCTATGCTCATCTTTCTCCTTTAAAACTTCTCAGAGATGAGACAACATGTAATATCATCTATGTCCTGATGTTGTATCCACAAGTCACATCAGACGTTGATGATAACATTATGAAATAACCATCATATGCATCATACATGAGTCTGATGTAATCATTTTTACAACCTTTCTTCCTGAGGTAACTTAATAGGTATTGGGGACACCAACACCTTGAATTTATGATACTATAATACTTTGTTCAAGTTTATATACCACTCTTGGAAATTTGTGCTGGATATGACATTTAATTTTTCCATTATTTATCACAATGTGCTTGTGGAATTTATTTACATTTTTTATACAAAATAAAATCTATAAGATTATAATTTTATTTTGATTACTATTAGACAATTTCAAATTATTAATTTTTAATGTCTCCCACTATTTTATCGAATTCTAGGAACCCTTTGTAATAGAATCGGAATACTCTATCACTTGAGTATTCTAGTGGAAAGGTCCTTGAGAAATTCCTCATAGTCTACAAGCTATGGCTATGACACTACTCCTAGAGTCCAAGGTAGGCATCTGATTGGGGAACCACATTAGTTAACGACTCCTTTATTTGTTGAGTGGAGTCCCATCTCTTATAAATAATTACTTTGCATTTCTCAACACTTTGCCTCTAAAGTTATAGAATGTTAGCTATGGTTAATACTTACTTCCAAATTTAGTTAATGTAACTCACAAATATCCTAATAACTCCCCAGTAGTAAGAGGAACCCTTAGCTATGGCATGAAAAGCACCCAAAACACCTGGTTTTGTTAAAAATTGAATGATGGAAGGCAGCCAAGAATTAATATTTCTTTTAAGGTTTTTTTTTAATTTCATATTGGTGAATGTAATCCTTTTAAATTTAACATGATTGTTCTATGTGACCGTGCTCACAATGTAACCATACTTTTAAATAGAAAACATTCACCGCACATGTTCATTTTAACTTTTCATACTTGTTTATTATTATACTATGTGATCATGCGTAATAAATACACATTCACAAAATAATAAACCATGAAAATGATAAAATAAATAAATAATTAAATGATCATGAACCGTTAACTATTGGTTAATCCATCGAGAAAATAATGGATAAATGAGACCCTAGCAGAATTCCTTAAGTCAATACCTTACTTGAATTGCAACACCCACAAATCCCATGTAAGTACTTGTTTGGTCTATGCCAGATCTCGACTCGAACCATATCATCAAAAAATTCTATGATCTTTACAATGTATACTCACACACATGTGAGGGGAACTTGAGATGCAAAATTACATTTTTATCACTTAAATGTGGACACATAGACCCTTATAAAAATTAAATATGGGGGAACGATACATAAATTGTCAAAAGAAAATAATTATTACATTTTATAAAACCTAAATGAAATAAATAAATGAAATAAATAATAAACCAAACATGCATGGGTTGGTCTCAACTCATGATCAGTCAACATGAAATTATATTGCATAAGGGAAAATTAAATATGATAAAATTAAACTTGAGGGAATTTTTAATGTGTTGACTTTAATTAAAATAATTTTAATTAACTATCAATACGTCCCATAACATCTGAAATAATTTTATTAAATCCCTTACAATTAAATTTAATTTCTAATTTTTTTATAAATTTTCAGGTGCTAGCACAGACCTAAATCAGATCCTAGAAAATTTAATTTTATAATAGTGATAGGTTAAAAGGGTCAAACTGGTCGGACCCGAACTGAATTGGTCCGGCCTGATATGGGGCATCCATTTAAAGGACATTATATATGTATATATATAATATGAAATAATAACAAGCGTCCAATAAAAGATTTGTCCCTTTTATATATTTATTTTAATCAAGCTTCCATAGGAAGATTTGAATAAGATTCCAAGGGAATATTTTCCCATTTAATTAAAGAATATTCCATGAGAAGATTTAAATAGATTCCAAGGGAAGCTTTGTACATTTAATTGAACAAGCTTCCATGAGAAGCTTTAAATTAGCTTCTTGGGGAAGCTATGTCCATTTTATTAAACAACCTTCCTTGGGAAGATATATACATTTAATTAAACAAGATTCCATTAAAAGATTTAAACTATCTTACATGAGAAGCTTTATCTATTTAGTTAAAAAAGATTCTATGAGAATATTCAAAAATATTCCATGGGAAACTTTATCCTTTTAATTAAACAAGCTTCCAAAACTGGCTTTCAAGGGAAGCTTTATTTGTTTAATTAATCAAGATTCCATGACAAGCTTGTATTAAAATCAGACTACCCCAACCAGATTATAGTATATCTGGTTACCACACAATATGATTACATCATGCTCAAGATAAAAAAATTTCACAACAATTTCCATTAAAATTAAGCAAAACTTAAAACATTAATTTTCGTAGCAATATTCATGCAAAACCCATCAATATAAGATCATCCATATCCTGGTGATATGAACTTAGATTGAAATGCTATAAGTTTCATTGGGATCATATCAAAACTGTATTTCCAAATCATATCAAATTTAATAGAAATTTCAACATTTTCAACTTAAATAATTACATGTTCCCTCTAATACCAATTGAAGGAACCTGGGGTGCAACAAAAGCATGAAAAAACACACAATTTAAAATTTTGGATTTGGATTCATGTTAAAAACATAGATTCCACTTAACACCTTTCCTAAATTTCTAAAAGTATCACTTTTAATTCAATTTAAGAATGAAAATAAAACTAAATGAAAGCTTAAATTGTACCATGTTAATTTGAAGTCGTCAGGTTGATTCACTCACTGTAGATATATTGTGGCTGTAATATGCCAAAATATATTCCCTCTAGATATTCCACAAATGGTACATAATTACAGGATAATAAATCTATGTTTCTTGGATGCTAGTGTAGGAAATTGAAGATCTTTATGACACCCCTTCGATCGCCTAAAGAATGTGAACTTGATCAAGAAAGCAAGATCGATTTGACTTTGTTCTTCCTTTAGTATCTCTCTCTATGAACATGAGAGAAGATGAAAAGGCATCTACTATCTATAAATTTGTGAAAATGTTGGATATTGGAATTCAAGAGGCAGAAATGTGATTTTATACTTAGGTTATACTTTCCAAAATTGCACTTTGGTCCCTAGAAAGTAAAAAAGCTTCATTTAATACCATTATAAACATGTATGACTCAATAAAATTGTCATAAATATTAAAAATATTTATCACTCACTTGTAACACTATAAGATTTTACATGATAAAATTTTAACCATTAAATCATCCCATAATCTCTCCAAATAATTTAACAAACCTTGAACATCCAATGTTCATTTGAAAAATTATATATATTTTTCTCATATTCACTTTTATGATCAAAAAAATTGTGAATACATTGAGAAATGAATTCAATAATCATTATTATAAACTTTAATAATATAATTGAATTAGTTTTATTTATGACCAGTTAAACTCAGACGCTCACCGAACTCTGCATGTGGGGCCCACTTCATCCTAAACTCTTATTCACTAGAATAAGTGGAATTTATGGATACACTTAGTGTGTGACCCTCTAGGTCCTTATATCAATATCAATGAGTCCAACCCACATACCAAGAGCATATTCTAGCAAACCATCATGGCCTTAAATAGATAAGGAATGTCATAGCTACGACTTCTTCCTACGAACACTAACTATGTAATATAATCTCTTTGTCTGGAGATATCTCATAAAGCAGGATGCACACTTATGTCATCATCATTTTATTACTTTATTTATTTCATGAACTTACTGGATTAACTTACCTTCTTATACCATTTCCATATATTTATGAAGGTACTACCATCTTGGTCAACATGGTCCCATGAGACATCTCTTCCTAAACTCGGAAGCAAAAAAATCTATCCTGATCATTCAACCAATTCCATACCACCAATGATGCACCCAACACAAACTACCTCTCCAAAATTTTATTATCATGGTTTTTAGCTTGCATCAAAGTACGCGATCAAATGGCACACACTGGTAATGATCTCAAGTTCAGAGACCAATACTCATGTTCATAGATAAGAACAACCAATGACACCCAAAACATGTAGTGTTCCTATTGGTGGGTCTATCCTCATGATCTCACTACTAGAGATCACCAAGTGTGAATTTCATGAGAAGAAGTATCAATGATTATGATCCCCTAACACCTGATAGTCAAACATCATATGTGTCCTGTCAGTATAATGTATCTAGACCATATGACATATATATTTAATATTAATGTCATAGTATCTCGAGGTTAACATTATAGCTGAGAACTACTATAAAATTTTGATACAACATGTAATCTAAGGAAATTAACATGTAAATAGTGGATACAAAAATATCAAAACTATTATGGTAAGATTAAATAAGCACATGTATATGTCAATTTGTATACATGTAATGGTAATCAAAAGTATTGTTCAAGTTAGGTGTAAAGACCCGGAAATTTCAAGGAATTTTTTTTCTTAATTTTCTTTGTAATTTTACAAGAGCGCGGTTTCTGACGGCACCTGATTCCGAGGCCCGGAGTGCCCGGGATCAATTTCCGAAGTTTGGCTCGGGTACGTTCAGTGAACGAAATAGCGGGAATTTCTAACTTTTGATCCGGTGCTTGGAATTGAAATCCGAGGACACCGATGAACTCGCAACGCTGATATTCGCTTAAGAAGACCTTTTCCGAAGTTGCGTTTTCCTAGGAGGAGTTGTTTAATTTTCTGGATGAAATGAAGAGTAAAATAAAATTGTGATACAATATTTATTTTATATCTTTTATGTGGTTATAATCTTTTGTTGGAAGTTGGGTGGTATAACCACCTAAGTGAGGATTAAGGTGAGGTGGGGCCCACACGATCCCCAACCCTTCACCTTCCCCTTAACTCTCTTCTACCCCCCTTAAAATCCCTTGCACTTAATTTGCCAAAACCCCTCAAATTCCTAACTCCTTAAACTCCTTAACTCCCTTGAACCCCCCCAATTAAATGTGACTCTTCACTTCCACCTTCATTAATTTTGGAGCCTCTCCACCCATTAATGAAGGATGTAACTTAATGAATTTGAATTATTTTGAATTCATTAAGCTAACACTATAATAAGGTGTGTTGTTTTATTGTTTGGGGTTGGCTAAATCTTTGTGATAGAGTCATGGAAGGATTGAAGAGAATTCCACCCTCGACGAAGAACACGAAGGACATCTCCAAACATGGAACAACGTCTTCTCAACGAAGAATTCCTTTTCCAAAGAAGAACGTGAAGTTTCCAACGTCGATCCCTTCTTGGATGCCTCCTTCCCACTCCTTCCGGAATAAAGAAGGGAGCGCCTTTCACGAAGAACGCCGACGTCGTCAACGACTTCTCTTTTCAGATGTCGACGAATCGCCACCGCCTTTCCGCGACTTCGTCAACACATAACGAAAAGCGAGGTAGGGGTTTGTTGTTGCTTTATTTAATTATTTTTCCGTTCTTGGTTCTAGCATGTCAAACTTGAGGATGAACGTTTAAGTGTTATCGTCTAACGAGAGGGGGACCGGACTGCACAAACACGGCCGACCCCCCCTCCTTTGTTCTTGAATGTTTCTTCCGGATGAAACGAGATAGCGTGGTGCCGTCGCACCACGCGGGAATCACACGGAAATTATTGCGCGGCGCCGTCGCGCCGCGTCGTGGAAAGAATTATCATGAACGCGACGCCGTCGCGCCGCGTCGAAGGAAACCGAAGACGTCGCGGCCAGAGCGGGGCCGCGGCGGAGGGGCGCGGTGCCGTCGCACCTCGCCGGATGACGAAGGCCGCGGCCGGTTCCGGGCCGCCGCGGATCGTGATGACCGGCGGCCAGCCGGGCCGCCAGTGCCGGAAGACGGAAGAGGACCGGCCCTTGTCGGTCCTGTTGACAAGAAGACGGCCGACCAGGTCGGGCCGGCCGGGTTGGTGGAAACCGGGGGAATTTAATTCCCCCGGGCAGTTATTTGGCCCCCCATTATGAGGGGGGCCGGTTTCACAATGAGGGGGCAGGCGACCCCCCGTTTCCAGCAAGCTCGGCCTTCGGCCAAGCTGGCAGCGCGCCCAGCGCGCTGCCTTGCGCCGAACCGGCGCGCCTGGCCGGTTCCCCGGGCCGGGCCGTGCCGGGCCGGGTGGACCCCGTCCGGGGCGGGTCGACCCGGTTCGGGCCATCCGGGGGGTCTCGGGCCGGGACGGCCCGGGCCCGAAACCCACGTTACCGAGTGGTTTGGTCAAATGCCCGTATCTTGGGCTACGGGCCTCCAAACGACTCGCCGTCAGCGGCAACGCGATCCTTGGATCGAGACGGTCGTTTCGGTATACTATACTCAAGGTGCACCTTCCTTTTCGATAGCCTACGTGGTTAAAACTCCGTAGTTAAGCGTGCTTGGCCTAGAGTAGTGATCAGGATGGGTGACCTCCTGGGAAGTTTTCCAGGGTGGGTGTGAGACGGAGAGGCCAATAAATAACAGACCAGGCATCCGATTGACGCACCGTCTGTTTCGTTGAATTCCTCCAAGTGAGATGGATCTTTCGGCTTACTCCGCTCGAGGTTTGGATGCCGACGGAGTGCGGTCAGGTTGGATCGCACCGAAATCTAACCGGGCCCCTGGAACGAAAAAGCCAATAACTCTCAGACCGGGCGTCCGATTGACGCGCCGTCTGTTGCGTTGAGTTCCTATTGACGATACGGAACTTTTGGCATCCTCCGCCCGAGTTTTGGATGCAGATGGATAGTGGCCGGGTTGGATCGCACCGAAATCCAACCGGGCCCCTGGAACGGAAAGCTGATATCTTTCTGACAGAACGTCCGTTTGACGAACCGTCAGCGGCGTTGGTGATCGCGTTGCGAAACGGTCCCTATGAGTTTACCCTATGAGAGTTCGGGGTATAGTTGAGATACGGCCGGGTTTGGTTCGCTCACGAAACCAACCGGGCCCCTGGGACGAAAAGGCTAATAACTCACAGACCGGGCGTCTGATTGATGCGCCGTCTGTTGCATTGAGACCCCTATGACGTGGCGGTCCTTTGAGATACTTCTTCGTGGGAATTTGAGATACTTGGAGTATCGACCTGTAGCTCGTGGAGCGGACCCTCCTAGTGACGAGCGTGCGGAGTACGGAGACCGTGTAGCTGGCTGAGACCCGACGACTGCTGATCGAACGACTCGGTGTGTTACAGAGGTGTGCTTGGTTGTAGCGGCACATGGGAGCGCTTGGTTGTAGTGGCAGACCCACGACAGAGGTGAGCTTGGTTGTAGCGGCACATGGGAGCACTTGGTTGTAGCGGCAGACCCACGACAGAGGTGCGCTTGGTTGTAGCGGCACATGGGAGTGCTTGGTTGTAGCGGCAGACCCACGACAGAGGTGCGCTTGGTTGTAGCGGCACATGGGAGCGCTTGGTTATAGCGGCAGACCCACGACAGAGGTGCGCTTGGTTGTAGCGGCACATGGGAGCGCTTGGTTGTAGCAGCTGGCCCGCAGTACTCGATGGGTAGAGTTCTTCAGCAGTCTTAGGTTAGTGAGCAGTACCTCGGAGTCGTGACAGGACCACTATACACTCCAGAGACGGAGCTCTTCAGCAGTTACGGTTTCGGTAATGAAAATCTTGGTTTGAGCTAAGTCAATAATCTTTGTGTTTCCTAATGATTGAGATGGGTCACTTGATAACTTAGGTATATGTATGGGAATATACCTAGGTTGTGGTTATCCATTGATTTCATAATCTTTTATTTCATAATGATTGAGATGGGTTACTTGATAACTTAGGTATATGTTTGGTCATATACCTAAGTAGAGGTTATCTGTTGAGATCTTCTTTGTGGATATCCTTATTGGATTTAGTGAGACCTTGAGGATCTCGGCGTCCCTACTGAGTATCGTTATACTCACCCCTGCACGGGCTATGCCCGCACCTCGTTGTGTTGGTTGCAGATGACGGGCTGTGCTATTGGAGGCCGAGTGTTCGAGGACTGGATGGTACCCGGAGGTGGACTACACGACGAGTCAGTACCTGGAGGTGGACTTCATAACGAGTCAGTATCCGGAGGTGGACTTCACGGCGAGACTACACTCGGAGGAGGTTGACAGGCAAGAGTGTTGTGGAGGCTCTCTGTACCTACCCTTCAGGTAGGATCCATGGTGGACAATCCAGGAGCTGAGCCATCTGTACCTACCCTTCAGGTAGGATTCGAGGAGGACGACCCAGGAGCCGCTTCCATTCTACCAGCTGTTGTCTTTTCCTGTTGTACTTTGTTCAGTTGTAGTTGTACTTTCTTTTGGGTTTGTATTCTGGCCCATTTACTTTTCAGCACTTTCTTTTGTACTTAGTGTTTTACTTCCGCTTGTGCTCTGTGGTTCTTTTTGTTTACTTTTATAAAGGCAATGCCTTCCCAGTTATCGGGATTTACGCCTTGGTGCTAGTCGCCAGCCCCTGGCCTATGGAAGGCGGGCTTGGGGTAATCACGACACAGGCCCCGAGGGCAGGTCGTGACAAATTGGTATCAGAGGAGTTCGGTTCTACCGCAGAACTCAGGACTCTGATCTTTTTCTATGTGAAGCAATAGTGTTAAGGGTACCGAGTGTGGTCTTCAGTTCAGGGAGTCCAGTGTTGGTGCGGCGGCCGACGTATCCGTACACCAGGACCCTGACTACTGATTTCTGACTTTGTACACAAAAACACTGATTGCGTGTGTGTTTCCAAAGTTTTAAAGTCAGCTCAAACCAGGTCAGCTCACCAGGTATAAGACGTTGACCGTGTCGCATCTTTTCAGGATGTATCCTCACAGACAGTCAGTTGGAGTTACGAGAGAGTACTCGATGACAGATCACCGAGCGACGAGGCTCTGGTGCAGGGCCCTTTTTACTATGTTGGCACCCTCGGGTGGTGTACCAGTAGCACCACCACCTGTTGGGCAGCAGATGCCAACGGCTATACTAGCAAACTGTGCATGCTGGCGGAGCGCGTTGCACGAGTTCCAGCAGTAGAGGCCTCAGAAGTTACGAGGCGAGGCAGATTTCCAGACAGCAGAGCAGTGGCTGGAGGCGATTGCTAGAGTTTTCCGCCTAGCTGAGACATCAGTAGAGTGGATGGTGGACTTGGCCACTAGTGTTTTCTAGTGAATGACCATGAGGATGGTCCGCATAGTGATGAGGCTTCGGTATGTGAACCGATGCCTGAGATAGTGCCTTTGGGTAGTGTGTCAGCTATACATCACTACCTGTTGGTCAGCAGTTACAACCGGCGGTACCGGTAGGTGACACATGTAAGTTTACTGCATTACATGTGTTCTAACTTCAGATACCCTCATGTTTCGAGGTGAACCTGACTCATAGGCGGCTGAGGACTGGCTTGAGGAGGTGGCCGAGAATTTTCTAGAACTTTTACAGTTTCGGCGGGACGACGTGTTGATAGCTGAGAATTCATCGAGGCGTACCGAACATATCGGGTACTAGATGGAAGCGTTTCGATCAGTGCAATAGAGGTCGGACCTCTGAGCATGGTATGTTTAAGGGCTTCTGAGCCAACACCTTTTCTCTATGCATTTCTACTTAGGCTAGAGTGCTAGAAGGAACCTTTGTGGTTGAGAATTCTTTGCTGATCGAATACAGCCAGAGAATGTTAGAAGTTTAGAAAGCAGGAAACTGACACCAGTCTCGGATACTTGGGCATGTAAAATGTTTCAAGAAGAGGAAATGTTAAGGATAGATGAATCTGCAGAGCAGCAGACATGGAGGCAGAGCTTGGAGAGCAGCTCGTGGTGGTGTACATTTCAACATGTTACCATCACCCGCCTTTGTAGTCCCCGCTAGACTCAGGGAGTTGGAGAGCAGGGAAAGAGGGTAGCTGCTTGCGGTCATGGAGTGCGACCAAAAAGGGGCTCTAAGGATGATTCGAAGTGAGGAATTTATCTTCTACTAGCTGCCGTAGCCACAGGCATCGAAACAAATCATCCCTTCCTTCCATGAATCTAGTCCCAGACCTAGAGATTCCGGTTAAGCCGTTGACTTGACCCTCACGTCTGGAGATACCTTTGGGAGGAGACTCGATAGTCACACTTACGCCGATGGTGTGATCTGACCCTTGAGGCGAGAGTCTCGGTTAGGACCTCTTGGTGGCAGCGTCGAGGCCTTACGACGTTAGTTTGAGTATGTATTTGGCAATCACTGTTCATACTCAAATTGATGGTATTAGGAAAACGTTGGGATGGATTTTCCTTGGTCGGCGAAAAGGAAACCCTGGGCAGCACAAGATAAACTCGTGCATGGGAGGGTGTAGCCGATCATTCTTGGGTCGGCCAACCTTACCCTCATGGCAGCAGGAGTTTTGAGTTTCAGTTCTAACCTAAAAAGGGAGACCTTTAGAGTTCGAGGATGGCGACCACGTTCTTATACAGGTCTCACCTCGACGAGGTTTACGGAGATGTAGCCGAGGCGGCAAGAGATCTCCGAGGTTCAATAGACCTTTCTAGGTCCCCAGCAGGGTAGGTGAGGTGGTTTATCGCTTGAACCATCCACCTCAGTTGCACCAGGTGCACGATGACTTTCACGTAACTCAATTGAGGAGATACGTGCTTGATCCTTCACACATCATCGACCTCAGGGAGTTGGACGTCGATGATAGATCGACATGCACGAAGGTTCCAGTGGGGATCAAGGATAGACAGGAGCAGATCCTATGAGGATGATCGATTCCTTGGGTGCACTTCCTTTGACAGTACGGGAACCTCCAGGTGAGCACATGGGAGCGGAAGGCTCAGATGCGTGCTCTGTACCACTTTTGTGACCCTAGTTTGTGATGAAGCTTTAAGGGGACGTAAAGCCCTGAGGTGGGAGTAATGTAAAGACCCGGAAATTTCAAGGAAATTTTTTTCTTAATTTTCTTTGGAATTTTACAAGAGCGCGGTTTCTGATGGCACCTGATTCCGAGGCCCGGAGTGCCCGGAATCAATTTCCGAAGTTTGGCTCGGGTACGTTCAATGAGTGAACGAGCAGGAATTTCTAACTTTTGATCCGGTGCTCGGAATTGAAATCCGAGGACACCGATGAACTCGCAACGCCGATATTCGCTTAAGAAGACCTTTTCCGAAGTTGTGTTTTCCTAGGAGGAGTTGTTTAATTTTCTGGATGAAATGAAGAGTAAAATAAAATTGTGATACAATATTTATTTTATATCTTTTAAGTGGTTATAATCATTGGTTGGAAGTTGGGTGGTATAACCACCTAAGTGAGGATTAAGGTGAGGTGGGGCCCACACGAGCCCCAACCCTTCACCTTCCCCTTAACTCTCTTCTACCCCCCTTAAACTCCCTTGCACTTAATTTGCCAAAACCCCTCAAATTCCTAACTCCTTAAACTCCTTAACTCCCTTGAACCCCCCCCCAATTAAATGTGACTCTTCACTTCCACCTTCATTAATTTTGGAGCCTCTCCACCCATTAATGAAGGATGTAACTTAATGAATTTGAATTATTTTGAATTCATTAAGCTAACACTATAATAAGGTGTGTTGTTTTATTGTTTGGGGTTGGATAAATCTTTGTGATAGAGTCATGGAAGGATTGAAGAGAATTCCACCCTCGACGAAGAACACGAAGGACATCTCCAAACGTGGAACAACGTCTTCTCGACGAAGAATGCCTTTTCCAAAGAAGAACGTGAAGTTTCCAACGTCGATCCCTTCTTGGATGCCTCCTTTCCACTCCTTCCGGAATAAAGAAGGGAGCACCTTTCACGAAGAACGCCGACGTCGTCAACGACTTCTCTTTTCAGATGTCGACGAATCGCCGCCGCCTTTCCGCGACTTCGTCAACACATAACGAAAAGCGAGGTAGGGGTTTGTTGTTGCTTTATTTAATTATTTTTCCGTTCTTGGTTCTAGCATGTCAAACTTGAGGATGAACGTTTAAGTGTTATCGTCTAACGAGAGGGGGACCGGACCGCACAAACACGGCCGAACCCCCCTCCTTTGTTCTTGAATGTTTCTTGCAGATGAAACGAGATAGCGTGGTGCCGTCGCACCACGCGAGAATCACACGGAAATTATTGCGTGGCGCCGTCGCGCCGCGTCGTGGAAAGAATTATCATGAACGCGACGCCGTCGCGCCGCGTCGAAGGAAACCGAAGACGCCGCGACCAGAGCGGGGCTGCGGCGGAGGGGCGCGGTACCGTCGCACCGCGCCGGATGACGAAGGCCACGACCGGTTCCGTGCCACGGCGGATCGTGATGACCGGCGGCCAGCCGGGCCGCCGGTGCCGGAACAAGGAAGAGGACCGGCCCTTGTCGGACCTGTCGACAAGAAGCCGGCCGGCCAGGTCGGGCCGGTCGGGTTGGTGGAAACCGGGGGAATTTAATTCCCCCGGGCAGTTATTTGGCCCCCCATTATGAGGGGGGCCGGTTTCACAATGAGGGGGCAGGCGACCCCCCGTTTCCAGCAAGCTCGGCCTTCGGCCAAGCTGGCAGCGCGCCTGGCCGGTTCGCCGCACCGGGCCACGCCGGGCCGGGCCGCGCCGCGCCGGGCCGGGCCGCGCCGGGCCGGGCCGGGCTGTGCCGGGCCGGGTGGACCCCGTCCGGGGCGGGTCGACCCGGTTCGGGCCATCCGGGGGTCTCGGGCTGGGACGGCCCGGGCCCGAAACCCCCGTTACCGAGCGGTTTGGTCAAATGCCCGTATCTTGGGCAACGGGCCTCCAAACGACTCGCCGTCAGCGGCAACGCGATCCTTGGATCGAGACGGTCGTTTCAGTATACTATACTCAAGGTGCACCTTCCTTTTCGGGAGCCTACGTGGTTAAAACTCCGTAGTTAAGCGTGCTTGGCCTAGAGTAGTGATCAGGATGGGTGACCTCCTGGGAAGTTTCCCAGGGTGGGTGTGAGACGGAGAGGCCAATAAATAACAGACCAGGCGTCCGATTGACGCACCGTCTGTTTCGTTGAATTCCTCTAAGTGAGATGGATCTTTCGGCTTACTCCGCTTGAGGTTTGGATGCCGACGGAGTGCGGTCGGGTTGGATCGCACCGAAATCTAACCGGGCCCCTGGAAAGAAAAAGCCAATAACTCTCAGACCGGGCGTCCGATTGACGCGCCGTCTGTTGCGTTGAGTTCCTGTTGACGATACGGAACTTTTGGCATCCTCCGCCCGAGTTTTGGATGCAGATGGATAGTGGCCGGGTTGGATCGCACCGAAATCCAACCGGGCCCCTGGAACGGAAAAACTGATATCTTTCTGACAGAACGTCCGTTTGACGAACCGTCAGCGGCGTTGGTGATCGCGTTGCGAAACGGTCCCTATGAGTTTACCCTATGAGAGTTCAGGGTATAGTTGAGATACGGCCGGGTTTGGTTCGCTCACGAAACCAACCGGGCCCCTGGGACGAAAAGGCTAATAACTCACAGACCGGGCGTCTGATTGACGCGCCGTCTGTTGCGTTGAGACCCCTATGACGTGGCGGCCCTTTGAGATACTTCTTCGTGGGACTTTGAGATTCTTGGAGTATCGACCTGTAGCTCGTGGAGCGGACCCTCCCAGTGACGAGCGTGCGGAGTACGGAGACCGTGTAGCTGGCTGAGACCCGACGACTGCTGATCAAACGACTCGGTGTGTTACAGAGGTGCGCTTGGTTGTAGCGGCACATGGGAGCGCTTGGTTTTAGTGGAAGACCCACGACAGAGGTGCGCTTGGTTGTAGCGGCACATGGGAGCGCTTGGTTGTAGCGGCAGACCCACGACAGAGGTGCGCTTGGTTGTAGCGGCACATGGGAGCGCTTGGTTGTAGCGGCAGACCCACGACAGAGGTGCGCTTGGTTGTAGCGACACATGAGAGCGCTTGGTTGTAGCGACAGACCCACGACAGAGGTGCGCTTGGTTGTAGCGGCACATGGGAGCGCTTGGTTGTAGCAGCTGGCCCGCAGTACTCGATGGGTGGAGTTCTTCAGCAGTCTTAGGTTAGTGAGCAGTACCTCAGAGTCGTGACAGGACCACTATACACTCCAGAGACGGAGCTCTTCAGCAGTTACGGTTTTGATAATGAAAATCCTGGTTTGAGCTGAGTCAATAATCTTTGTGTTTCCTAATGATTGAGATGGGTCACTTGATAACTTAGGTATATGTATGGGCATATACCTGGGTTGTGGTTATCCGTTGATTTCATAATCTTGTATTTCATAATGATTGAGATGGGTTACTTGATAACTTAGGTATATGTTTGGGCATATACCTAAGTAGAGGTTATCTGTTGAGATCTTCTTTGTGGATATCCTTATTGGATTTAGTGAGACCTTGAGGGTCTCGGGGTCCCTACTGAGTATCGTTATACTCACCCCTGCACGGGCTATGCCCGCACCTCGTTGTGTTGGTTGCAGATGACGGGCTGTGCTATTGGAGGCCGAGTGTTCGAGGACTGGATGGTACCCGGAGGTGGACTACACGACGAGTCAGTACCTGGAGGTGGACTTCACGACGAGTCAGTATCCGGAGGTGGACTTCACGGCGAGACTACACTCGGAGGAGGTTGACAGGCGAGAGCGTTGTGGAGGCTCTCTGTACCTACCCTTCAGGTAGGATCCGTGGTGGACAATCCAGGAGCTGAGCCATATGTACCTACCCTTCAGGTAGGATTCGAGGAGGACGACCCAGGAGCCGCTTCCATTCTACCAGCTGTTGTCTTTTCCTGTTGTACTTTGTTCAGTTGTAGTTGTACTTTCTTTTGGGTTTGTATTCTGGACCATTTACTTTTCAACACTTTCTTTTGTACTTAGTGTTTTACTTCCGCTTGTGCTCTGTGGTTCTTTTTGTTTACTTTTATAAAGGCAATGCCTTCCCAGTTATCGGGATTTACGCCTTGGTGCTAGTCGCCAGCCCCTGGCCTATGGAAGGCGGGCTTGGGGTAATCACGACACAGGCCCCGAGGGCGGGTCGTGACATTAGGTCTATGGAACTCACTATTACAATAGTACCACAAATAAATATCAATCTATACATTCATCCTCATTGTGACCCCAATATATTTAGTGAACATTGATTTTTTAGGGTAAACAGGTTGGTCGTGTTGATTCCAACCATCCTCAAATTTTACACCCTTCCTTCTTTCCTTGACAATTTTATTCAGCATTATGACGCTGCACCATTCTTTTTTTATCAACATGTTGTTGATCCCCTAATAATTATATAGTTTTAGCATCAATAGACTATTATTCCTTAGGATTGGTAATATCATCATGTGCAGAATAAATTTTCTGCATGAATAGTCAAAAATTTAATTTTTCTTGAATAACAATAACATAAACACATACAAAGGATTTGAGAAGGGTCGTATGCATGCTCTATTGAAAAATTTATGAAATATTTAACTCAATATTAATACTATTTTGTCAAATGATTAGCATGAATCCATTTGGAAGGAAATGGGTAATTAAATTTAAAAAATTAATTACTCCACTATGGTAGGTGTTATCCTTTAAATTCATACAAAGGTGAAAGTTGTAGATAACCGTCATCCTCATCAGCTTCATATCCCAAACAGTTATTATCGAATTTTGTTGCTTGAGACTCATCCTCCATCTCTTCTGGACATGAACCTATGTTTCTTGAACTACTCTAAGAAGTAGTTATCCCATATTGAGTACTAGTGATCATTTTGGATGACTACTACTCAGAGTAGTTTCAAGTAATATATAAGAGATGTGGGATGATTCTCAAGAAAAAAAATGAAATAATAACTATTTGGGAGATAAATGTAGTGAGGATTATAGGTGTATTCTTAAAAATTCTTAAATTACAACATCTTAATTTAAAATTTCAAATCTCATCTCAAAATTCCAAAAGGTCCCTAACACTACCATGATAACATCAACTCATCCCCACTGAGATGCACCGATCCTAATCTATGTTACCAGTCCTTTTCCCTCAATAGTATCTCAAATATAACATCTTTATCTCCACTAAGGTTCAAGTGTAGGGTGTGAGTATACAAAAAAACAAGTAAATACTTACAATGCCCTAAAATATACAACAATGCATATATTTGTGTATATGTTCAAAGTAGTAACACTAAAAATAAACATCTAAGTCAAGTCATTATGTACTTCCATTAGCCATGATTACCCTTATGTCCATCTTAGAACATCACTACCAAATAATGTTTTCTTCATGAGATTGGGTGTGGTGAGATGGAAACCACATCACACGTATTTTTCACATTATATATTTATGCCTGGTTTATTGTGTAAAGTCTGTTAAACATGTTCAATTGTTTTAAAATTATTTATTCTATGAAATTAAAGTTTGGACTTGTATTATTTAATTATTTACATTATTTAATTTATATAAGTTCATGATTAGAAATTATATAATCTCCAAATCATTTTTAGATCCATAGAGGAATGTAGCTATCATATATTTAGTCCAAAAAATTGGATCTACCCAGATTAGAAGCAACTCTTTGATCCAGATGTGGTTTCTAATCCATAAGCATTAGGTTCAACTACAAAAGTGGGAACTAGATCAAACTATTGGTCCTAGTTTTCTATATTCCAATTATATTAGGATCCTTCTCTTGAAATATCCTAGTTTTCTATCATTAGTGTCTTCTTAATTTATACTACTTTAATATCAAAAATAAGTTCTTCAATTTGATCAAACTTATCAACCTGATAATCTTTACCACTAATAGATCTTGAATTTTACCCAATTTCACCATGCCAAATCGAAGGTCTGTAACATGTACTAAATCCATAACAAATTAAATGATCTTTAATTTATCTACTTTGAAAATCTGTCATATTTACACATTTCAACCAAAGATAAAAAAACATGTCATTTTTTGGAATATTCTGTTTTGAAAATTCTAAAAAATCATTAACCCTTTCCTAATATTCATCACTTGTTCATAGTGTTGTAATCCAACTACAATTCATTATCACCTATAATAAATTTCAAGTACTAAATATAATTTCTTTTGCAAAATTAAATTAAAATTTTCCTTTATAAATAAAAATACAATCAAATAAATGAAAAAAACTTCACAAATAAAATAAAGTCAACAAATTAAAAAAAGGTTTCCCCTTAGACTTACTCAATTATAATCAATTCAGAAAAAATTACAAAAAAATAAAAATAAATCCTAACGTTGATTTTAAAAGGTTGACCATAAATAAAGATCAAATCTTCTTTAATTTAATTATAAAATTTGGTAATTATTATTTTTAAAATACATAAATAAATATAAATTATAAAATAACATTATGTATAATATATTAGTGATGAAGACAATATCGATAGTGATAAGGATCCAAAAGGAGGCATAAAATTTCATACATCATATTGAAAATGAAAATTTCACTTCATGTAGTAAATATGAAGTTATATATACCTTGAACATGATTAAATAGGGAGATAATTTGATTATTTTTTTCTAATTATATTCAAAATAAATTTCAATCTTCTTATCCTTATCACATCATTTTAGAATGATCAATATTAGTTTACTCTTTGACTAGAGATGATGTATAAAGTGACATTAGGGAAGTGATGGTGTTTTTTGATGAAATAGTTATAGTACCAGATGAGGGTTAAGTTGAAAAATTCCAAAAGGAATTGTATATAAATATTAAACTATAGAATGGAAAATAAATGGGGGGATAACTCTAAAAAAATCTTATATTATTCTTGCATTATTCAAACTGAATTAAAAAATAACTTCCCCTATCCTAAAATTATACAATCAACATAATCAAAACTTTTCCCAGGATGATCATTTAAATATATATTATCAATACTCCATATTAAAACTCCATAATCCATTATAACTTCAAAACACCCACTCACAATGCAAGAAAACAACACTAATTAATCACCCAAACACTCATTTGGTAAATTAAACATACTTTAAATGTCGTGAAAAAGCATTAGAAGATTTAAAAGACACATATTTATTAAAAAAACATTGCTCGAATATAATACTGGTTAAATAATCATTCAAGAAAATTAAACATACCATAATTGTCACAAAACTCATTAAATAATCACCTAATCAAAGATATCACCTACTAAACATACCTTAGACACCCATTTATAAGTAAATCAACATGATTTATAACACCCGTTCATCAAATAATCATACAAGAAAATCACAATCCCAAAACATAAATTTATCGAATAATACAGACCTTGGATGTGTAAAAAAAATCAGAACAATGATTAAAAACCATGGAGTACTATTAAAGAGAAGCAGTGATAGAGGATGAAGAAAAATGAGAAGCTGATGATGATGATGGTGATGGTGACAACAATAGCGCTAACAATGGAAAGATCCCTAAGTGAAGGTGGTGATAAGAATGGAAACAATGAGGAAGAATGAGAGAGACCAATCACGAATAGTGTTGTGGTAGAAGAGAAGTTGGGTTTGTCATGGTAGAGAACACCGTAATAACATAAACCACACAACCCAAACAAGTAATAAATGAGTGAGTGAGGAGGAGAAAATAGCATACCATAGATTCTAGCCTTGATTCGTCTGATAGAACGTAGAGGAGGAGCGCCGACAGTAGGGGAGTTTCGTGAAAGATTAAGAATTACAACTGACTTAGTCGCAGTTAGTCTTCTTTTAAACAGATCGGGGAGACCTTTATCAGTGCTTTCTTAGCGCTGATAAAGACAAAGCTTTATAATTATATAAATGCGTTTTAAAATAAATTATATATTTTTATTTATAATTATAAATATATAATTTCATAAATATAGTAAATATACATTTATAAATATATCTATAAATAAATATATTTTTAAATATATTTATAATTATTTATTTATAATTAGAAATATATTTATATCATTATATATATTTATATAATTATATATATATTTAATAAATATATATAAATATAAATATATTAAATATAGTCATTATTTAAATATATTTATTATAATTTTATAATTATATAAATATATAATTATTTATTTATAAATATATAAATACTTTTAATATATATATATATATATTTAATAAATAAATATAAATATAAATATAAATATAAATATAAATATAAATATAAATATAAATATAAATATAAATATGAATATAAATATAAATATAAATATAAATATGAATATAAATCTAAATCTAAATATAAATATGAATATGAATATAAATATAAATATAAATATAAATATAAATATAAATATAAATATAAATATAAATATAAATATAAATATATTAAATATATTAATTATTTAAATAAATTTATTATAAATTTATAATTATTTAAATATATATAATTATTTATTTATAATTATATAAATAATTTTAAAAAAATGATATTTATTTATTTAAAATTATAAATGTATAAATGTATAAATGTATAAATTTATAAATATAATAAATATAAATTTATAAATATTTATTTACAAAATATATTTTTAACATTATTATTGAATATATAATCTTAAATACATGCATCTTAAAAATGAGTGAAATTGAATAATTAAAAATGAGTACAGTTTAGAAATATTAAAAAACTTGTTAAATTTTATTAATTAAATATAAATTATTAAAAATATATGGATATTGATAGAGAAAATATTTTCAATTAATTTATATTGAATATCATTTTTTTAAACCCATAAAATTGTTCCTCTAAGATGAATTGTTTCATTTTTATGATAATGGTGTTATTTTGAGCTGAGTAGTAAAAATTGGTCATTTTGGATTTTTAACAGTTTTAAATTATTTCTGTAGTTTGGCCATAACATTATCTACACTGATCCAAATTGCACAATTATTTCTTTTCCAGATTTTACACATCC
Source organism: Viscum album (assembly GCA_963277665.1). NCBI lineage: Eukaryota > Viridiplantae > Streptophyta > Magnoliopsida > Santalales > Viscaceae > Viscum > Viscum album. Next base: position 1,256,065,518 of record OY728153.1, on the reverse strand, counting down.
AGGGATTCAATTACTATATTTGGACTAAAATCTGAATCGGCCATATCGAAGCTCAAAAGAAGCTCACAAGTTGGCTCAAGAAAACTGTTTTCAGTTCTTCCTAGTTTTGATGTGGGATCCATAACGCATCCAATGTGGGTCCAAAGCTTGTTATATTCGGTGGGTGGATGCGCAAGGCGTTTTGGAGAATCTTTTATGAAGGAATCACCGTGTGAATTGGCCGTTTATGGGGTCATTAAATCACAATAATCCGGAGGATTTCGTTTTGGAGAGTCTGACTGGACATAATAAATGCTCATAGTAAAATGGCCATAACTCTCGGAATACATGTCCAAATCCACTGATATTTTGAGGGGACACGGACAAGGGAATTATGAACAACATTAAATAAGGGATCAATGCGTGAAGATGTAATTTAATGGGGCTACAACGCCTTGACATTCGGGGGAAACATTCTGGATATAAAAGGAGGAGAGCTCCACCCTCTCAAAGCATCCATTCTCCACCCCATTCCCCACCCCATTCCTTCTGGGACACCAAGAAGAAGAAATTTTCAGCTTTCTCTTTTATTTATTTTCTTTTTTATAGTTTTTTAATGTCTTCTTCTTCTCCATTCAACTCTATTACCCTTACCATGGTGGGGAAAACTTTTGGAGTGATTGGGGAAGGGTTGGTTTTCTACATTGTAATGCTTGAGTTCTTGGACGCAATTGAATAAATTTATTTCTTCTTAAAAGTTGTTTTCAATTTATTATAGCGGATTTTATTATCAAGTTCAATCGTTCTTGAATATTAATTCCATTATTTATTTTTTCCTTGGTAAAATAATCAATATCTCCCTCCACTAATTTCTGGTTTATATACGATGGAATAAACCAGGAATTAGTGGTGAAGTACTCGACGATCATCAGTACGTGTAAAAGATGTAGTGAATGTTCTTGATTGTTTGGGATAAACAAAACCTGATCGGGTATTTCCCATTTACATTAAGGATATTCAATACAACTATTTTACACATGGAAGGAGAGTTGACCAAACCAAGATCTTGGTAAGGTTTTCTCTCACAATAATAATTTCACCAAGGAAGTGAAAGGAAACGATTGTGGAAACTCACTTTAATAAACTAAGAATAAGAGGTTGAATTAAATTGAACAAGGATAGAATTATAATTCGGAAATCAACCCTGAACTAATCACCCTTTTAAATTTCATAGTTTTTCAATCATTTGAATTTCAAATTTCCTTTCACAACATTTTTACCCCCGTTTTAAAGTGACAACCCGTTTTGTGTGCACTCCTCTTCGGGAGACATCCTAGGTCAACCACATTACTACATTTTAACTTAGGAAATAATTGTTTTTCCACGCCCTATGACAGGAGTGCGTCAAACTTGGCACCGTTGCTGGGGAGGTAGTGCCGCAATATTTTTGTAAATTTTTGACATTTTTTTTATTAAAAAAAACAAAAATAAAATCTTTCCATAATGAATTCAAATGATTATTATTATACATGGAATGACAATTACTCACAGGTGAAAGAAGAAGTATACACTGAGGAGGCCCTCCAACGAAGTGCTGATGCACTGATGATAATGTTCAAGCAGGTGGAAAGAGGCATAACAACATGGATCTCACTGGAAGATTTGATGGCCATGGTCAATGAACTCCAAGTTGAATTAAAAAGATTCAAGGCCAAAAAGGAAGTTCCACTAGTCTTCCCATATTTCACTGAAGACATCCATGAAGTTGAATCCAAACTCTAGGTGGAGGAGCATGACTACCTACCTCTATCCAGCGATAATCAACTCCAAGAGGCACTTTCAAATCAAGATGAGATTCAATCTGAACCAACTCAGGGAGATGATACATTTTTGAACTCAAATTCTTTTAATTTTGTTGAAACTAATTTGATTATAACTCCCAATTGTTTTGAATTTTCAGAATCAGATGACTCCTATTATACCCTATAGGATTAAGAGACAAACGAAGATGCACCTATTGAGGAACACCTAGAGCTCCCAAAAGTCATGGAATATCTACTGGAGGAGGCCAATCATAAAGAGATCCAAGTTACTAAGGATGAAGAAATAATACAAGAGGTTGAATCCCCCATGAATCTAGCACTGGAAAACAAGATAGTTGCACATGTAGCAATAAATGAGGAGGAGGCTCTGTACTTCATACTAACCCCACCATGCATGTTTTATCTCATTACAATGAAGGTGGATCTGGTGTACTCTATCTATAGAGTCCTTCTCAACATGAAAAATGAAATGAAATTTGGGAAGAGCCACATGTGGTGGTTCAAATAAAAAAAACCTCATCCACCATCAGATTGGGGATAACCGATTAGAACTGCCCCTCTGGAGGCAGTCAAAACCCAGGGCCCACTTGGGGGATTAAACCAAGATCTTTCCTTCTTTTCTCATCCTATTTCCATTTTCATTTCTTTTAATATATTTCTTATGTTATGTTTTTAATTTTTTTTAGGTTTTCAAAGAGAAACACTTAGGATCCAAACTCAACGTTGCATTGCCAATAAGTCAGGTTGTACCTCTCCTTTATACTTACTTAGCTATTGTGATTCAATCATAAATATATATATAAGATAAATCCACTTGAATGCATTGAGGACACTGCATCACTTAAGTGTGGGGGAGGGAACCTTTTTAGCATGGGATTTTCATTTGATGTTTGTTTTCACAAAAAGTAAATAAAATTGTGTGTTTTAAAATTTTTGTGTGTTTATTTTTCAATTTTTGGTGTGTTTTTGAAACTTTTGAGCTGAAATGATTATCAATACCATTTTTAAAACCCATGTCAATGAGTGAACCAATCTATTTCATGAAACCGAGCTTAAATGAATTCTGAAATGAATTTGTTTCAAGTTCAATTTTTTTGGAATTTCATGAAAAGTACACTGATTTTTGAATCTCATGCCATATTTCACTGTCTATATCTTTGAAATAACTTTCCTGTGAGGCTTCTAAACCATTTTTGTCATATTATTTTCATTCACCTCATTTCTTGAGAGAACCAGACCATGCTTGCTTTAACCAGAATTTGATTTATTCCTTTCAAAACATGAGGGTTTGGGGTAAGTGTGTTTTAAATGATTGAGGAATTTATTTGGTTTGAAGCCCCCTTTTCAAAATAATCCTTTTCATTAATGACCACCTTTACATTTGTCCTTCATTTTAGCCCCTAGTAGCCATGAATTTCTTGTTAGGTTAGCCACATTACAAGACAATTTTCCCTATCATACCTGCTCTTGAAGTAAAATTGCATGATCTAGTTGAACTTAAGTGTGGGGGAAGATGTCTTGTGGTGTACTACCTCATTTGGTTATACTTTGGGTGGAAAATAAATTGTGTAAGATATGTGTGTGATGCTGAAAAATTATTCTGTTGAAAGTTGTGCCTTTTCTGGAGCTTTTATGACAAGAGAAGTTGTGCCTTTCTGGAGCTTCCAATGTAAAAAGAAAGTTGTGCCTATCTGGAGCTTTAAAAAAAATCATGTTTGAAAACATTGAAATGTTTGCTGCTGAGCTAATTGAATGATGATGGAACCTATTTTCCACAAAGGGGAAGTGAAGGAGACTATATTTGAGTGAAAATTAGAATCTTGCAATTTTTCTTCAATAAGAGCCAAGCTTTCCCTTTTCAGCCTCAGAATGTTTAACATCTAAATCCTACCAACCAAAAGCCACAGAACAACCCTGAAAAGTCCTCATGAGAAACACATGTCCTTGAATCACATCGGGTGGAGAAGTAGGAATTTATCAAACCTATGGTGACTCTTGTGTGAGTTTGGATGAGAAAAGCCTTGTTCAGCCTTTACATCTGTGAGATGAGAGAAAATTCATGTGAGGTAGGTGTTTTGTGTGCATGGGATAAGAAATGAAGTGGAAATATATTAAAATCTTAAATGGAGAACTTGAAATAACAGTTTTTGATGAGGCATGATATCTTTTTGTTTCTTGAAATTGATTTGATTGATCTCATTGATATGTGTTTTGGATTTGATTTGATTTGATTTTTACTTGTCCAGGAGTCCAGGTGCTAAGTGTGGGGGAATTGATAGAGAAAATATTTTCAATTAATTTATATTGAATATCATTGTTTTAAACCCATAAAAGTTTTCCTCTAAGATGAATTGTTTCATTTTTATGATAATGGTGTTATTTTGAGCTGAGTAGTAAAAATTGGCCATTTTGGATTTTTAACAGTTTTAAATTATTTCTGTAGTTTGGACATAAAATTATCTACACTAATCCAAATTACAAAACTCTTTTTTTCCATATTCTACACATCCAGGGATTCATTTACTATATTTGGACTAAAATCTGAATCGGCCATATCAAAGCTCAAAAGAAGCTCACAAGTTGGCTCAAGAAAACTGTTTTTAGTTCTTCCTAGTTTTTATGTGGGATCCATAACGCATCCACTGTGTGTCCAAAGCTTGTGAAATTCAGTGGGTGGAAGCGCAAGGAGTTTTGAAGCATCTTTTATGAAGGAAGCACCGTGTGAATTGGCCGTTTATGTGGTCATTAGATCACTCTAATCCGGAGGATTTCGTTTTGGAGAGTCTGACTGGATAGAATAAATGCTCATAGTAAAATGGCCATAACTCTCGGAATACATGTCCAAATACGCTGAGAATTTTAGGGGACACGGCCAAGGGAATTATGAACAACATTCCAGAAGGTCTCAACGCGTGAAGATGTCATTTAATGGGGCTACAACGCGTCGACATTCGGGGGAAACATTCTGGCTATAAAGGGAGGAGAGCTCCACCCTCTCAAAGCATCCATTCTCCACCCCATTCTTTATGGGACACCAAGAAGGAGAACTTTTCAGCTTTCTATTTTATTTATTTTATTTTTCATAGTTTTGTAATGCCTTCTTCTTCCCCATTCAACTCGATTACCCTTACCATGGTGGGGTAAAATTTTGGAGTGATTGGGGAAGGGTTGGTTTTCTACATTGTAATGCTTGAGTTCTTGGACGCAATTGAATAAATTTCTTCCTTCTTAAAAGTTGTTTTCAATTTATTATAGCGGATTTTATTATCAAGTTCGATCGTTCTTGAATATTAATTCCGTTATTTATTTTTTCCTTGGTGAAATAATCAATATCTCCCTCCACTAATTTCTGGTTTATATATGATGGAATAAACCAGGAATTAGTGGTGAAGTACTCGACGATCGTCAGTACGTGTAAAAGGTGTAGTGAATGTTCTTGATTGTTTGGGATAAACAAAACCCGATCGGGTATTGCCCATTTAAATTAAGGATATTCAATACAACTATTTTACACATGGAAGGAGAGTTGACCAAACCAAGATCTTGGTAAGGTTTTCTCTCACAATAATAATTTCACCAAGGAAGTGAAAGGAAACAATTGTGGAAACTCACTTTAATCAACTAAGAAGAAGATGTTTGAATTAAATTGAACAAGGATAGCATTATAATTAGGAAATTGACCCTGACCTAATCACCCTTTTAAATTTCATAGTTTTTCAATCATTTGAATTTCAAATTTCCTTTCACAACATTTTTACCCCCGTTTTAAAGTGACAACCCGTTTTGTACGCACTCCTCTTCGGGAGACATCCTAGGTCAACCACATTACTACATTTTAACTTAGGAAATAATTGTTTTTCCATGCCCTACGACAGGCGTGCATCAGATATATATTTAATTAAAGGTGAATACATATTGAGAATACTAAATAATAGTAAATAAATAAATATAAATAAATAATATAAAATGATTAAATTAAAAAAAATGAATAAATAATAACTGACTGTAATAATTTTAAAAATAAATAAATAAAATTTACTGATTAAAAACATATATAATATATTAAATGTATCATGTTATAATGAAATTATAAATCAAATACTAAAATTTGAATAAATTACATAAATATTTGGTGTATGTGTTTCTATATAAGATTTCATTATTAATTACGTAAATATTTGTGTGCGCACGTTGTATATAAAAATGCATTAATTACATATATGTATGTGAAATCAATGCAACCCACATTTGATATATTTTAAATCAAAAAATAAAACAACATTCAATTATGTCCATTACTTAATGCAATTGGTCATTATTTTTCATTAATATCATTCTTTAATTATAAACCGTTTTCATTAAATATATGACTTTCTAAAAAGCATAAATATTTTTTATTATATAAATCATATTTTAGGAAATGTTATATACATTAATATATATATATGTGTATATATAAAAATATATATGAATATATTTATATATTAAATGTATTAATGAATAATTTTGTATAAAAACCATTAAAAATGAATAAGAAATTAATATGTTTTTAATTATTACATTTAATTCATTTTCTATATTTATATTTAATATATATTATTTATTACTATTTATAATGAATATATATATATATATATATTAAAATTATTCATTTTTATTATTAATTGTTTCGTTAATAGTTTTTTTAATAATTTTGTAATTTATTTAATTTTAATTTTTTTAATCATTACAATTTATTAATTTATTAATTTTTTGTTTAATTATCACAATTTATTCATTTTATATATCTATATTTAATATATACTATTTATTAATATTTATAATATATATATGTATATTAAATTTATTCATTTTTATCAATAATTATATAATTAATAAAATGTTTAATATTTTTCTGAATTTACTTATTTTTAACTTTTATTAGTTTAATTATTTTATTTTACAAATCTATATTTTTATTATATACTATTTATTAATATTTATCATTTATATATATGTATATTAAATTTATTCATTTTTATTAATAATTATTTAGTTAAGAAAATTATTAATATGTTTTTAATTTACTCATTTTTAATTTTTATTTGTTTGATTATTTCATTTTACTCGGAACCTTTATTAGTGCTAAAAAATCAATGATAAAGGATACCCTTTATTAATGCTAAAAATAACACGTTGATAAAGGGAACCCTTTATCTGTGCTAAAAATAAAACATTGATAAAGGGTACCTTTTATCAACGCTACGGAAAAACACTGATAAATGACACATTTATCAACACTTTTTTGCTAGTGCTGATAAAATCTAGCACTGTTAAAGGTCTGTTTTGTAGTTGTGCAAAAAAGATTTCCCATTGGGTTGATCTCATATATAAGAGTAAATAAAAGAAACCAAAATAAAAGTACAAGGCTCTACTACATACACCGAGCCATACCACATACCCGATATCCATATACATGTTTGATCCATCCTGCCTGATCAGTCCCGGGGTTCAGCCTAACCTGTGCCTACAACCAAGTAAGCGTCTTCTCGGGCAACATAGTGAAATGGAAGCCCGAGTAGGGTGTGAGTAAAAAAATCAATAGGGCACCACCAACATGGTCCCTTACATAGCCAGTAATATACAATGTATGTAAATATGAGCTACTCAGAAGGATAATAATAATAAATAGATCTGAAATAATAAATACAAATAAAGTCATAATAAAATAAACCACAACTGATCCTTGGTTCCATGATCCCGATTGACCATACCTACTTCAGACTAAGCTAAAATGTCTCTGAATAAGTTGCCATCTCATATATATATATATATATGTGTGTGTGTGTGTGTGTGTGTGTGTGTGCGTGTGTGTGTCTGTGTATCCCAATAAATATATATACACAAATATATGTGTGTATATATGATTAAGGTGACAAGTAATATAAATAAAATCAAATCCCAATCGATACTTGGATCCATAATCTTGATTGAAAAATACCCACTTTATCTATCACCAAAAGGATCTCTGAGCAAGCTATGTCACCAAGGGGGATACATGTCCTAGAATTGGGATCACCTGTACTTACATGCAATCACTATAATGAAGGATGTCGTGTACCTAGAAAGACAGAACTAAATCAATTGTGGAATATTCCAGTTGTATCAAGTATCCAACCTATGAGGGCTAGGACCCAGGGCTATTGACCAAGGTGGATTAGAGTCCATGGAGAACATCCATAGAAAACTAAATATAATATAGACTTAATGGGGTTAAGACCCAAGGCCATTGAGCAAGGCTTCCTCCTAAATTCCAAGAATTTCATCTATTGAAAACTCAGTATAATATATACCTACATGGGCTAGGACTCAAGGCCATTGATGAAGGCATCCTTCTTGAGTACATAGAGCACACCCATAGAAAAATTGGTAAACGGTGCCATACTGTTAGGCATTGTTAGTGGCATATCGTGATTCCCCTCATCAGTGCCATACCATGACATTTATATCCATTAATAAGGCTTAGAATCCAAATACTAAAAAGTACCTCTGTGAATCTCTATCATGTACCACATCACATCAAGATCATTGGAAAAAATCTAGGAAATACCTTTGGAAATCATAGTTTCATCAATAATAATATATTGAAAGAATAAATAAAAGAGTGAGGGTGGTCGAACACCTAACCCACCACTACTTCCATTTACTCATGGGATTATAAGTTCGGTGTGGGTTCTAGGTGACACCAGCTACCATCTCTACCCAAATCCACAACGTACCATCTCAGGGCCAATCAAACATTGGTGCACCCACTTATCCCCCCACAGGTCAGCACTTAATAGAGGAATCCTACTTGGGATCCTTAAGGGTAGATCATAAGCAGAGGAATCCTATATGGGATCCTCTAAGTTAATATGTAAGGGAAGACATCCCTCTCTATATCTTCATAAGGAGTAAGAAATTAGAGGCATTCTTTATGGAATCCTCAATGCTAGATCATAAGAAGAGGCATCCCATAGGGGACCCTCTGCCTCAGGGATAAATCTAAGTATGAAGCTAGTGCATAGGGGTTGTTAGTGACCCCTAAAATTCATCAATTTAATTACCAAATTAAATAATTTAATTTAATATTTCATTGTGGTAATTCTAAATAGGGTATTTCACTATCTGGGGTAAACCTAATCATACTCATAAAATATAAACATGTATAAATACTCTACGGAAGGTACGTCAGACCACCTACCTTTAGGAATATTTCCATTTATTTAACAAAGGCCAACAATATATACCGAGTATTTTCCAAGATAAAAAGAGTCATGATGGTTCCCGTCTCATAAAAAAAACAACCATAACAATTAATTATAACAACATTATAATTAATTAAATAAACCCCAAAAATTTAGTTTAAAGAGCCATTTTTTAAATATGCATAACACAAAAAATCTTATTGGCTGATTCCATAACACTCTAACGGTGAACTTTGTACTTGCTAACACCCTGAAATATAATTCCAACCTCAATCCAAGCATAATACCAATCAAAAGACATAAAAAAAACCATTTAAATTTTTTATTTAATCTTAAAAGCTTTATAAATTCACCATAATGACATACCTTGATGAAACGACATGAAGAGAAGTGTAAAAGGAATCCATGGTCACCCTCTCCATTGGAAGAGTAAAATCCCCATCACTGGTATTTTATTCCACCATGATTTAGTGGGATCGGGACCAAAATCCCTAACCATATGAACTTAGGTTATAGGATGAAGAAAAATAACACAACTGAGGATAACAGAGTTGAAGGATTACCTCAAGGTTTCCAACACACCTGAAAACGTTCAATTCTGGAAAAGAATGAGGGATAATGACCATAGAGGAAGGTAGAATGAGGACTGGATATATAGGGGTGAAAGGGGTAATAAAATAGGGTAGAATCCTTTAAGGTTCAGAGGGGAAAAATATAAAATTTCCCCTCTTTGATGAGCCACAGAGTTTTCAAAACTGTGTACCAACCATGTGGTTGGAACTTTTTGGCCCCTTATCTTGCATTGTTTTAGCACATGTTTTAATAAACCATGCACTAACTGTGTTCCTCTAATGCCCAAGTCACATTCCACCTTACATGGTAGGACCACATATTTAGTCAAACCACACACCAACCTTGCATCATATCTACAACAAATTGCTGACCCCCTATACAATTTCCTATAGACTACCACACAATTTCCCAAACCATGATCCTATACAAAATAGCCTCAATGGTTAGGCCATATGGTTAGGACTAACCATGCAACAACCAAATTCCATGATATGTACATTTAAGAAAATTTGGTTTTAGGACCCAAACCCCCAAGATGATCCCAAAACCTCTGATATATAAACCAATCCTCATTCTATATCTAAAAAAATTATTTAGAGGCATTCCAACCTTTTTAATCCCCATTCCAAGTCTCCAATCAATATTTTACCCATCTTGTAATTGAAAATTCAAAATCCTTTAGAAATTTCCAACATGAAAAAACAAAAGATCTTATAAATGTCTACTTTTCTTAGAATCATAAGATATATAATTTGGAAAATTATTATTCATATATATACCCCACCAAAGGGTTGGAGAAAAAATGGAATCTTGATGATATAATGACTTTTGAATTTAATGTAAAAACCTTAAATGATCTACATTATGAGTTAGATAGGAATGAATTTAATAGATTTCCATGATTAAAATTTCTCATGAAAATTTTAAATTATTAGAAGTTACACATGAAGTAACTAATAAAGAAAATGATACTAGGCTTAATATTATCAACAAGATTTTAAAAGCTTTAATATGCATCCTAATGAGTCTATAATTGAAATTTTCACCTATTTCCACTGTTATAAAATAAGTCTATAGCCATGGTTTGGAGGGGTGTTGGCTATTTTAGTGTTGGTATAGACCAATACAAATAGTTTTAGGAAAACCGTTGGTATATAACTATACAAATAGTTTTGAAAACCCATTGATATAGGTCATATGAAAAACTTATACCAACGTTTTTGAAAAACTATTGGTATAGGTAATGTGAAAATAAAATCTATCTTGGTTTTGATCCCATCACCTCCCATTTATATTCCAACAACCAAAACATAATTTAGGATGACTTTTGTGAACATATTTTGATAACTATATATGTATATTTAGAAGTAATTTAACTTTTTATGAATTTAATGTTATTTGATAAAAGAATCCATAAAAAATATAGGTACCTATACCAACAGTTCTCAAAACTATTGGTATTGGTCTATACTAATAGTTTTGAAAACCGTTGGTATATGTTCCCTGATTTATGTGACCTAGACCAACGGGTTTTCCAAAAACATGGATATAAGGTCTCTACAAGGGACATATACCAATGGTTTTGAAAAAACCATGGGTATAGGGTCTCTAAAAGGACATATACCAATAGTTTTAAACCAAAATGTTGGTACATGGTCCCTCTATGGTAACTATACAATGGTTTTTCCAAAATTGCTGGTGTTGGTCGGAGTGGATACTCAAGAGGGGGGTGAATTGAGTTCCAATTAAAATTTCTATTTTAAAACTTTGTCTTAAAAACCCCCAAATAAAATACTAAATTAAACTGTAGTGAATTTATATCAAAGTAAGGGTTCGGTTGGGTTCTCAAGGGATTGATTATTTCCCAGTTAATCAAAACAAAAAGGTTGATTAACTTTTGAAACCAACTTACTGATTTACAACTAATATAAACACTTGCGAATTTAATTATCAAAGTGACTTTAAATCAGTTTTGGTTTTAAAGAAATTAGCAGCGGAATAAAAGAATGACTTTGACAAATATAGCACAACAGATATAACCAAGAGGTTCAGTATCAAGCCGAGACTTAGTCCTCTCAACAATTTGTATAAATTTGATCCACACCCTGGATCGGGGTTCACAACAGTTTACACCTGTCCAGGTCCGAGACCTCTACCACTGTTATTCGTGGGAAACAGAACAACAACAACCAGCTGTTCAGGTCACACACGACCTATACCACTCTCTCAGTGGGAAATAGAAGATGTAAGAGTTTGAGTGAGGATTTACAGATCCTCCAGTTAAAGTATAGGAGACAGTGTGTGTGTTAAATGCAGGAGATAACACACACTGCTTGAAATGTAAAATAATGAATCACAGAGCAGAGATGTAGAGTTTTGAAATGGATCTAGTGATTTCAATGAAGCTTTGGACTCCTTGAGTTTGATCAGAGATGATTCTAAGTCCTCATATAGTTTTTGTCTGAAAAACAGAGTGTCGTCTGCTGGGTATCCAGATTCAGAGATAGTGAGAAATGTAGTGAATGAAGTTCTTCAATTTCCTCGTGGAAGTACATAACTCTTCTTGAGTAATCTTGAGTGTGTATGAGGTTCTGTGTTTCTCTACGACTATCTCATACACCACTCTTTGTGCTCTCCTGTCTTGTCGTTGTTACACCCGTATCTCTATGCACTTGCAGGGGTTCTTTTATTTATGGAACGAGCTCCAGTAAAAGAAATGATTTATTTTTGTGGGTACGAGGTACGGTTCCCTGACATCCAACAACCTTCATTAAATAAATGACAGAGCATTAAAATATTCCTAATATGACCGTTGGTTAGATTAAATAAAGATAAATAAATCCAAACAGCTGTTTATGACTATCAGTGTGTCAAGTGATCGGTAGGTCATCAGCATCAGCATCGGTGAGACATCTTCAGTGACTCAGATGATCAACACCAGTGTGTCATGATCGGTTACTCATTTGATCAGCATCAATGAGACATCTTCAGTGACTCAGATGATCAGCGCCAGTGTGACATGATCGGTGACTCATTTGATCATCATCGGTGTGTCAGGATCGGTGACTCATTTGATCAGCATCGGTGAGACATCTTCGGTGACTCAGATGATCAGCATCGGTGTGTTATGATCGGTGCGATCGTTGTCCTTTGATATGGATCGGTGTGACCGTTGTCCTTTGATATGGATCGGTGCGACTGTTGTCCTTTGATATGGATCGGTGCGACCGTTGTCCTTTGATATGGATTGGTGCGACCGTTGTCCTTTGATATGGATTGGTACGACTGTTGTCCTTTGATATGGATCAGTGCGACTGTTTTCCTTTGATATGGATCGGTGCGACCGTTGTCCTTTGATATGGATTGGTGCGACCGTTGTCCTTTGATCCAGAGGACTTCCAGAATACTTGTAAATCAATAACCAAGAGATAAAAGCATGATCAAGCCAATATACACAGATTCACTAAGAGATTGTGATTATGTATATGAGAAATCCAACCAGATTAAGTAATTGATGATTTGTGATTATTAAAACAGAAATCATAGGAAGAATTTCAACAATCTTCCAGAGGGATCAACAATCTCCCCTTTTTGATAATCATAAATCTTAGCCAATCACAAATCTTATCCATAAATAAATATAATATATCATCAACAATAAGGCACAATAAGAATAAAAACATAATGAGATATAAATCTCCCCCTGAATTTATACCTTTAAATACTTATGCAAGCATTGCCATAAAAAGATATATATCCCCATAGATCCATAGATATACAGATTTCTCCCCCTTTGGGATAATCAAAAAGGAGGGAAAACAGATAAAGAAGAGATTAAAAGAAGGCATCAGTGAGAAGAAAAAGAAAAGAGAATAAAGTTTATAAGACATCATAGCACAATCACAACAGGGTTCACCCTATCAACAACAACGCACAACTATTTATGGGGATGTAACGAGGCTTTTCCCTTGTCAGAAGGATCAATGGTTGGTAAGTTGGAAGGCTTGGAGGCAGGTTGAACTGGGAAAATTTGAAACGGTGGTAAGATGACTCTGGAGGTTGGAGGAGAGGATACCACTGGTATTTGCTATGGAGCTGTAGGAGCTGGTTGAGAAGATTTATGAGGAACTGGTCGGAGTTGAGATAGAGATTGAGCAACAGAAATCTGATTTGGAGCAACATCAGAGGCACTGAGAGGGTCAGCAGTAGGAAGCACAATGGTGGTGGCTTGTGCATTCAGATAAGGTTTCAAAAGATTTATGAAATTCTGAATAACTTCTGCACCATACTGCATAGCCTTCTCAAAATCATCCTTATTCTCCATGAACCGTTCCAAGGTTTGAGTAAAATCTTGCAACTATCGAACTTGAGTCTTGAAATCTTGAGTGACTGGAGGTAGCCTCAGATTGTCAGCTAACACTTTGAAATTCGCAGTCATCTCATGCTTGGTATAGATTTTTGAAAAGTAGTGATCAACCTTTTCCTTGATCTCTCTCTGAGCTTTAGTGGCATCTTCTGAATATACTGTTACCATCTTATGAATGTGATCACTGTGATCCTTCATCTTCCTCAACAATTCTAAATCAAGAACTTGCCTAATGGCGGACAATTCATCATGCACAATCTGCCTTAGAGCCTCTAGCTCACGAGTAGTGATCTTGGTTACTTTGGCTATACTGGATTGAGCAACTATCTGAGTTATCTCAGCTTTCAACTTTCTCAGATCAGACTTCTTAAGATGTTCAATCAGATTTCTTAACACTTCCATCATACCAGAGATGGTGGATCTAAATTCGTTGGATAAAGAAACTAAGCCAGATTGTAGATCCTTTAGAATCTGATTTAGAGAGGCTATGTGCCTGCCAATAAACTCACCAGTATTGGATAGGTCTGGTTTAATAGCATTTGAAATCTCTTCTCTGACTGTATCTCTCATAGTAGTAAGCAACTCACTTTTGAACTTATCAAAATCAGACTGAGAGACAGTAAAACTAGGTAGATGAGCACCTGCAACATCAACACCATGACCAGACCTTGCCTCAACTGGTTGGATTTCCATCATAACCACAATAGATTCTGATTCTTCTTCTTCTTCTTCAGAATACTCTAAACCCAAAACAACAAAACCAGGGTAATCATCCCAGACAGCAGCACACAAAGTGTATTTCGGTTTATCATAACTTGCTTTTCCACTGATTTCAAGAGATTCTCTCTTGCCATTGGCATCTGTTTTTGGTACAGTTTGATGTGTTTCTGTTGGAGGTACAACAAGACCATTCACTGGTCGGTTATCACCATCATTATCATTATCATCATCATCATCATCTCCATTCTCATTTCCATTCTTCACAGAAACGTCACTGTCAGATACTTCAGTGTCACTAGCTTCTTCATCACCAAGAACTGGTTCTGATTTAGGTAAAGGTAAAGGTGGACTGGCAGATCCAAAGTCTATTCTTCTCTTAGGGCTCACAGTATCAGGATCACTCCTATCACCAGGAGGTGACATACTTCCTTCTTCTGTTTCAGCTTCTTCCATCCCTTGTTTACCAGACTCTTCAGTGTCTTTATTCCTTTCAACATCTACTTCTTCCTCATCATCAAAATAAATTGGCTCCTCATCTGATTTCAAACCAGGGTCTCTCAAACCCTTCGGCCTCTTTCCATGATCAGTGGGATTGTAAGATTCATAAAACTTGTCCTCATCAGCAACCCATCATTTCTTCCATGGGTTCCAGTTTATTTTCATCCATTTAAAAATTTCTTTATTAACACAATAAGCACTATCAGATTTGGCTATCTCATCAGCTTTATCAACACATTCCAGATTCTTTAACATAGCAGAGATCATTTTGGAATAGAACAGGGAAATGGATTTCTTAGAAGGTTTCACCATTCCAGCTATGTTCACTATTAGATATCTACACAAATTGATCTTCTCATGGTTCTTTAGTAAAAACAATAGAAAAACATCCTGGTATCTTACAGCAGCAAAATCTACTTTCCTGGGGAAAATTTGGTGCTAAATAAAATTAAAGAGAAATCTACATTCACCATCCAGCTCTGAGGCTATGATTCTCCTTGACTCTCTGTTTCCAGTCAAAATCTCCAAAGCTAACTCATAAGAGAAGTATTCAGTGGTTGGAGGAATGTTTCCAGCATAATCCTCATACCGACCCTCATGGGGTACATTCAAACATTCAACCCATTATTTAGATGAAAAAGATATTTTCTTTCCTTTCACTACAGAAGACATTCTGGCAGCCTCAGCACCATCTAAAGTAACTTGCAGATTTATATAAAACTCATGCAATAGATTTGGGTAGTATACACGAGTGTTATCTGAGAACCAGGTTTTCCATCCTTTCGAATCTGAAACTTGTAACAACAGCGACTTACTTGTCAAAAGCCAGGCGGAGCTGACTTCCTTTTCTACAACAACAATCCGAGTTTCCAGGTTCGGATTTACTGATCTTTGAGTGGTACTACTCGACTCGTCTCGAGCATGCTTTGAAGGTACATGACTTTCTGATCCTTTGCTCAGTCTCTTCTGCTTAGCCATTTGACGATTCTGGGGAAAGCAGGAGTTTGAAGGTTCGAAGTAGAGGAAAAGAGAGGAAATAAGGTTTGGCGGGAAAGAAATGAAAGGTCGACGGTTTGGGGAATAGAAATAGTTGCGTATCATTTATTTCATCATTTAGGGTTCCCATAATAAAGATAATAGTAGTTAATTAATCACAACAAAATAAAAATTAATATTAAGAAAGATCGGTTTCAAAGATCAGTTTCACAGATCGGTTTCACAGATCGGTTTCACAGATCAGTTTCACAGATCGGTTTCACAGATCAGTTTCACAGATCGGTTTCACAGATCAGTTTCACAGATCAGTTTCACAGATTGGTTTCAAAGATCAGTTTCACATATCCGTTTCACATATCGGTTTCACAGATCCGTTTCACAGATCGGTTTCACAGATCGGTTTCACAGATCGGTTTCACAGATCGGTTTCACAGATCGGTTTCACAGATCGATTTCACAGATCGGTTTCACAAATCAGTTTCATAGATTGGTTTCATAGATCGATTTCACATATCGATTTCTAAAACCGATCTGTTTCACAGATCAGTTTCACAGATCGGTTTCACAGATCGGTTTCACAGATCGGTTTCACAGATCGGTTTCATAGATCGGTTTCACAGATCAGTTTCACAGATCTATCATACACAATTCTTGTTTAATAAAATTCATTCTTTCATAACATAAAGGCTTTGTAAAAATATCAGCTAATTGATGTTCAGAGCTAATAAATTCTAGAGAAATATCACATTTCTGAAAATGATCTCTTAGAAAGTGATGTCTGATATCAATGTGATTAGTCCTAGAGTGAGACACATGATTCTTAGATATGTTGATCGCACTAGTATTGTCACATTTAATTGAAACCTGTTTAAAATCAAATCCATAGTCCAATAAAGTGTGTTTCATCCATAGAATCTGTGCACAACAACTACCAGCAACAATATATTCTGCTTCCGTAGTAGACAATGCAACTGAGTTCTGTTTCTTACTACACCATGATACTAGGGACTTTCCAAGTAAATGACATGTTCCAGATGTGCTTTTCCTATCTAACTTACATCCAGCAAAGTCAGTATCTGAATAACTAGTTAGGTCAAATTATTGTCTTTTTGGATAAAACAAACTTAAATTCACAGTATACTTAAGATATTTAAAAATCCTTTTAACAGCCAGTAAGTGTGATTCTTTAGGATTATCTTGAAATCTAGCACACATACACAGACTAAACATAATATCCGGTCGACTAGCAGTAAGATAAAGTGAACTCCCAATCATGCCTCTGTAATAGGTTTGATCAACTGGTTTCCCAGTTTCATCAACATCCAACTTACAGGTAGTACTCATAGGTATATCACTTTCCTTAATACTATCTAAACCAAAACATTTTAATAAATCCTTAGTATATTTACTTTGATTTAGAATAATACCATATTTAGTTTGAAAGACTTGAAATCCAAGAAAATACTTAAGATCTCCCATTAAGCTCATTTCAAACTCATTTTGCATAACCTTTGAAAAATCAATACATAAATAATTTTTCGAAGATCCAAAAATAATATCATCAACATAGATTTGTACTATTAACACATCTTTTAAAATCCTTTTTATAAAAAGAGTGGGATCATCTATTCCTTTTGTAAATCCTTTTGAAATAAGAAAGTTTTAAAGTCTTTCATACCAAGCTCTTGGAGCTTGTTTTAAACCATATAAAGCTTTAGAAAGTTTAAAGACATGATTTTGAAAATGAGGATTTGTGAAACCAGGTGGTTGTTCTACAAAAACATCTTCAACAATAAAACCATTTAAAAAAGAACTTTTCACATCCATTTGATATAACTTGAAATTCAGATGTGATGCATAGGCAAGTAAGATCCTAATAGCCTCTAATATAGCTACAGGTACAAAGGTTTCCTCATAGTCAATTCCTTCTTCTTGATTGTAACCTTGTGCAACTAGCCTAGCTTTGTTTCTAATTATGTTTCCAGATTCATCAACTTTGTTTCTAAACACCCATTTTGTGCCTATGGTTATAGTGTCCTTAGGTCTTTCTACTAATTTCCAAACTTTGTTTCTTTCAAATTGATTCAGTTCCTCTTGCATAGCCATTACCCAAAATTCATCATTAATAGCATCATTGATATTTTTAGGTTCTATCTGTGACAAGAAGGCTTGATGTTCAACCTGATTTCTAAGAGAAGCTCTAGTCTGTGTCCCTCTATCAAGATTTCCTACAACAGCATCTAAAGGATGATTCTTCAGAATTCTAGTTGATCTAGAAAAGGTAGGGCTCAAGATTTCAGGTTCATCTACAGGTTGAGGTTCAACAGAAGCAGGGTCTGGAAAATTTCCAAAACTGGATGTTTTAACTACAGGTCCACTGTCTTTGTCATTAAGGTTCAAAAAAGATAGGTCATCTTCAAGATTTTCAAGAGAGGCATTAGGTTCATGTGGATCAGTTTCATCAAATTTTATGTGAACATATTCTTCCACACATTTGGTTCTCTTATTGAAAACTCAATAGGCTTTACTAGAAGTTGAGTAACCTAGAAAAATTCCTTCATCACTCTTGGATGAAAATTTGTCGAGATTGTCTTTAGTATTAAGAATAAATACTTTGCAGCCAAAAACTTTGAATTAGTTAACCTTAGGTTTCTTATGGTTCCACAACTCATAAGGGGTCCTCTTAAGAACAGGTCTGATCAAGACTCTATTGATAACATAACAAGCTGTATTTACAGCTTCTGCCCAAAAATAAATAGGTAGGTTATACTCATTAAGCATAGTTCTAGAAATTTCTTGCAGGGTTATATTCCTCCTTTCTACTACACCATTCTGTTGAGGTGTCCTAGGGGCAGAGAAATTATGACTATAGACATTGTGTGAGCAGTAAGATTCAAACTCATGATTTTCAAACTCACGGCCATGATCACTTCTCAGAGTTTTAATCTTAAGTCTACTAAGGTTTTCTATAGACTTGGAGTATTTTACAAAGCAAGAATAGGCTTCACTTTTGTGAGCTAGAAAATATACCCAAGTATATCTAGAAAAGTCATCTACAAGAACATAGACATAAAGCTTCCCATTTAAACTAGAAACTCTCAAAGGTCTAAATAAATCCATGTGAACCAACTCAAGAGGTTTAGAATTTGACACTTATTTCTTTGATTTAAAAGAAACTTTATTTTGCTTTCCCTTTTGATAGGGATTACAAACTTTGTCTGCTGGAAATTCAAGTTTGGGTAGGTCTCTAACTAAGTTATTCCTAGAAAGTTTTCGAAGTTAATGCACATTGCAGTGTCCTAATATTCTGTGCCAAAGTCATGACTCTTTATGAAAATCATTTAAACAATTAATATTTTTCTTAGCTAAAGAATTTAAATCAACAACATAAACATTTTCATTTCTCAAAGCAACAAACACTAAAACATTTTTAGAATTAAAAACATTACAAGAATCATTTTAAAATTTAACATAAAAACCATCATCACATAATTGAGAAATACTTCAAAAATTGTATTTAAGTCCATCAACAAATAAAACTTTAGAAATTAATACTGAGTCAGTGTTACCAATCTGGCCTAAGATGATGATTTTCCCTTTAGAATTATCACCAAAGGTGACAAAACCTCCATCAACTCTGACTAAGATTTTAAATCATGAGAAGTATCCAGACATATTTCTTGAACATCCACTGTCCAAATACCAAGGATTTCTACAGGAGCTCTTTAAGAAGGTTCCTTACAAAAAAGATTTAGATAGGAAATGATTTTGGTACCTAGATCTTCTTGGGTCCAGACAGGTTAACAACCAGAGCTTTTGGTACCCAAATTTGTCTTATGGGTCTCATAAACTTTGTAGAATCAACAGATTTTGAAAGGTAAACCTTATTAGATCCATAACTATGAATATATCTAGTTGAAGCATATAAAGTTTCAGAACTATCTACATTCTGTCAAGATTTAGGAATGAATTTAGTTTTGGTAATCTTCCTTTTTCAAGGTTGGTATCCTATACCAGTAGTGTATCTAGGTGCTATTTGCTTACCTAGCATCTGAGTAAGAGTATCTTTACCATTTGTAAATTTCTCTAAGTATTTCTTGAGTTGCTCATTATATAATTTCAGTTCAGTGTTTTCTTTAATCAACTGAGCATTCTTTTCCATTTCAATATCAAGATCATATATATGTTTAACAGTTAAAGCATACTATTTCTTTAACCCTTTGTATTTGTCTTTCAGCTCATTACAGGTTTCTTCTAACATATCACAATATTCAAATAGTTCAGATTTTGACATGTTTTCTGAGTCAGAATCACCTTCAGAATAATATGAATTTAAAGCAGGAGTTTCAGATGTTACCTCAGAGGTGGTTTTCATAAAACACATGTTTGCCTTATTTCTGTGATCAGTTTCAGAAAATTCAGATTCAGTGGAGCTATCCTCAGAAGCACTCCAAATAGCCTTCATAGACTTTTTGTACTTACTGTCTTTGTAATCATACATCTTCTTGTATTTCAACTTTGGACAGTCTTCTTTTATGTGTCCCTTTCTTTTTCACTCATAGCAGACAACTTCATCTGATTTGTCAGATTTCTTCCAATTCTTTTTCCAATGTCCCTTGCTATCATACTTACCTTTATAATTTTATTTTCTGAAAAACTTCTTCTTCCTATAAAACTTTTTAAATCTTCTAGAAATGTGAGCCATCTCAGCATCACTATCAGAAGCACTTTCACTATCTTCACAGCTTGAACTCTCATTTATAGCATGAAGCTTCTCCTTATCCTTGTTATTTGAAGTTGAAGTCTTGAAAGCAACTGACTTCCTTCTTGGTTCATCTTCTTCTTCTTTGTTAACCTTGAGTTCCTCTTCATACATCATCAACTTCCCCATTATTTCCTTGACTGGTAGTTCACCAATATCACATGATTCTCTAATTGAGACAAAAGTAACCCTCCATCTTTCAGGTAGACATCTCAGAATTCTCATAATTTGTTCCTTTGATGGAACATCCTTTTCCAGAGAAGTCATTGTGTTGACAATTTCATTAAACCTGAGATACATGTCAGAAATGGGTTCATCAGGCTTCATCTTAAAATTATCATACTTAATAGTATAAGTGTTCAATCTCATTTCCTTAACATTAGTTGTTCCTTCATGAGAAACAGCTAAGGTATCCCAAATTTCATAAGCAGTTTTACAAGCAGATATTCTATTAAATTCCCCATCTCCTAAAGCACAGTACAAGGCATTCATAGCTTTGCAGTTATTATTGTAGGCAGCCTTAGTAGCTTCATTCCAAGTAGTTCTAATAGTAGTAGGAATTTTATATTTTGATTCCATAGCAGTACAAATATCAAAACCCATGCTTTCTAAATGAATTTTCATCTTGATTTTCCACTGAGCATAGTTAGTGCCATTGAAAAATGGTGGTCTATTGGTAGCAACACCTTCAAGTCTATTATCCATGATAGCTTACTTAAAGAAAAGATTTTAAAGAGATAAAAATTTAGAAATAATAGAAATTTTAAGAACTTTAAAATACAACTAAAATCACAGTTTAAAAATAGAGTACTTTTAGAAAATATTTAAATCTTCCTTTGATACCAATTGTTGGTCGGAGTAGATACTCAAGAGGGGGGTGAATTGAGTTCCAATTAAAATTTATGTTTTAAAACTTTGTCTTAAAACCCCCCAAATAAAATACTAAATTAAACTGTAGTGAATTTATATCAAAGTAATGGTTTGGTTGGGTTCTCAAGGGATTGATTATTTCCCAGTTAATCAAAACAGAAATGTTGATTAACTTTTGAAACCAACTTACTGATTTACAACTAATATAAACACTTCCGAATTTAATTATCAAAGTGACTTTAAAACAGTTTTGGTTTTAAGGAAATTAGCAGTGGAATAAAAGAATGACTTTGAAAGATATAGCACAGCAGATATAATCAAGAGGTTCAGTCTCAAGCCGAGACTTAGTCCTCTCAACAATTTGTATAAATTTGATCCACACCCTGGATCGGGGTTCACAACAGTTTACACCTATCCAGGTCTGAGACCTCTACCACTGTTATTTGTGGGAAACAGAACAACAACAACCAGCTGTTCAGGTCACACATGACCTATACCACTATCTCAGTGGGAAATAGAAGATGTAAGAGTTTGAGTGAGGATTTACAGATCCTCCAGTTAAAGTATAGGAGACAGTGTGTGTGTTAAATGCAGGAGATAACACACACTTCTTGAAATGTAAAATAATGAATCACAGAGCAGAGATGTAGAGTTTTGAAATGGCTATAGTGATTGCAATGAAGCTTTGGACTCCCTGATTTTGATCAGAGATGATTCTGAGTCCTCGTCTAGTTTTTTTCTGAAAAACAGAGTGTCATCTGCTTGGTATCCAGATTCAGAGATAGTGAGAAATGTAGTGAATGAAGTTCTTCAATGTCCTCGTGGAAGTACAAAACTATTCTTGAGTAAGCTTGAGTGTGTATGGGGTTCTATGTTTCTCTACGACTATCTCATCCACCACTCTTTACGCTCTCCTATCTTGTCGTTGTTACACCCGTATCTCTATGCACCAGCAGGGGCTTCTTGTATTTATGGCACGAGCTCCAGTAAAAGAAATTATTTCTTTTTGCGGGTACGAGGTACGGTTCCCTGACATCCAACAACCTTCATTAAATAAATGACAGAGCATTAAAATATTCCTAATATGACCGTTGGTTAGATTAAATAAAGATAAAGAAATTCAAACAGCTGTTTATGACTATCGGTGTGTCAAGTGATCGGTAGGTCATCAGCATCAGCATCGGTGAGACATCTTCGGTGACTCAGATGATCAACACCGGTGTGTCTTGATCAGTGACTCATTTGATCAGCATCAGTGTGTCATGATCGGTGACTCATTTGATCAGCATCGGTGAGACATATTCATTGACTCAGATGATCAGCATCGGTGTGTCATGATCGGTGACTCATTTGATCAACATCAGTGAGACATATTCGGTGACTCAGATGATCAGCATCGATGTGTCATGATCGGCGTCCTTTGATATAGATCGGTGCGACCGTTGTCCTTTGATATGGATCGGTGCGACCGTTGTCCTTTGATATGGATCGGTGCGACCGTTGTCCTTTGATATGGATCAATGCGACCGTTGTCCTTTGATATGGATCAGTGCGACCGTTTTCCTTTGATATGGATCGGTGCGACCGTTGTCCTTTGATATGGATCGGTGCGACCGTTGTCCTTTGATATGGATCGGTGCGACCGTTGTCCTTTGATCTAGAGGACTTCCAGAATACTTGTAAATCAATAACAAAGAGATAAAAACATGATCCAGCCAATATACACAGATTCACTAAGAGATTGTGATTATGTATATGATAAATCCAACCAGATTAAGTAATTGATGATTTGTGATTATTAAAATAGAAATCATAGGAAGAATTTCAACAATCTTCCAGAGGGCTCAACAGCTGGTATAAGGTCTCTTTATGGTACTTATAACAATGTTTTTTTTCCAAATCATTGGTATAGGGTACCTATACCAATGGTTTTATAAAACAATTAGCATAGTTCCATTTTTATAGATATAATTTCTTATAGTGTTCACTGATATTTTTAATATAAGTAAGTATTTAGGTGATAAGATTATAACAAAATGCTTGTGAAAAATATCATTTGGGTCTTTCTTAGTTCTTAGGAAACCAAAGTTATGGTAATATAATAATAAAATTACGTAAATAATATGCTAGTATAATAACTCAATGGGTAACTCTTGACCTATGAGATTACAATGAAGAGGCAAGAAGAGAAGGGAAACAAATAAGTAAAGTAGAAGAAGGCCATCTCCTTAAAATTAAACAATGATGAATCTTCTAGAAGGGATGATGAGATTTCTCATCTTGTAAAAAAGATAAAAAAATTATTTAAGAAGAAAAAATCATTCCAAAGCAAGAAAAAAGATAATAAATAAAGTAAACTAATGATAATATGTTATGAGTGTAATAAGAAGGGTAAAATAAAACCGTAGTTCCCCACTCTAAAAAAGAAGACAAACGAGAAAAATAAAATCAAGAATGCTTTCAAGGTGTCAACTTAGGGTGTTGTATATGACCCCATCTCCTCTTCAAACTCAAGTGGTGGAAGGTCCGAATGTATCATGGCCAACATTGAGTATATTCAAGAGGTAAATTGTTCCTCTTTGTCACATTATTATAGAAATTTAAATCATGAAGATATTAGATATGATAGAGAATAATTACAAGAAAGATTTTGTGAGACCACCACAACATTAAAAGATTTTAAAAATAAATACAAGCTTGTTATTGATGAGAAAGATCATATTTTTATAAGAAATGAGAATATAAAGGAGTAAAAATAAAACACCAAAGATTTTATTTCAAAAAATTATAAATATTAAGATAGATGATTCAATTTTTTATTTGAGGAAAATTAAATATTGAAAATGAATTAAATAAAGTTAAAAATAAAAAGGTTTATTTAAAAGACCAACTCATGGTTGAAAAATTGGAAAATACATTTAAAAATATTAAGGAATATCTTTCCAAGTTCACCCTTGGTGAGAAGAATTCTGAATTTTATTTTTGGTTCCTTACAGTATGGGAAAGTAACTTATGGGTTTAATTGTTCAAATAATGTTATCACGTCAAAAAATATTACCAATTTTATAAAAGGGTTCTCTAAAAAATAAAATTTTCAATTATAGAAAGAAAATAAAAAACCTCATTTATGAATGTGATTACAAAAATGCCTGTTATAGATGTCCAAATTCCATTAATCTTTCATTAATTTTTTATTCAATATTTTTTTGTAAAGTAATTATGGGTTCTAAAATCTATTTTGGCTAAAATTTTTGATCCCAATTTTTTTACCAAAATATTTAATTTATTAATTTTTTTGTAGAAAAAATGTATCAAGATAAATTCCTAAGGAGCTACATAGTACATAGATAGTAGGTTATCAAGGAATATGTGTGGAATTACGCCAATTTTAACCACATTAAAGATTTTGATGGTGGAAATATCACATTAGGTGACAAATCAAGGAGTAATATCATCAGTATAGGTACCATTGGATTTTCAAAGTAATCTATTATTAAATATGTTTTATATGTTAAATGTTTGAAGCATAATTTGAATTTCATTAGTAAAATATGTGATAGTGGTTTAAAATTTTATTTTGAAAATGATATTTGCAAAGTTCATTATTCCCATGGAAATATTTTATTGACTACTTCAAGGTTTAAAAATGTTTATGTTATTGATTTAAAATGTGTTGTAATCCAAAATTTAAAATAATTGAGAGCATAAGATAGTGAGTAATGGTTATGGAATATGAACCTTTTTCATTATAGAACATAATCAATTGTTAAAATTAATTATAAATATTTTTTATGATATTTATTGAAATTTCATTTCCAAAATGATATTATGTGTGAACCATGCCAACTTGATAAATAACACAATTCATCCTTTTAAATATAAAAAAAGTGTCAACCTATAATTAACTCAAACTTATACATCTAGATTTTTTGGAATAACCTAAGTTTCTAGTAAAATAGGTAAATCTTAATCATTTGTAATTGACTATGATTATACAAGATTTACTTGTGTTTATTTCTTGGAATACAAAAACAAGGCTTGCAAAGTATTAATTAAATTTACAAAGGTCAAAAATTAAGAAGGGTATAAGATCATTTACCTTTAGAGTGATCATGGGGGAGTGTTTTAAAATAAATATTTTGATGTTTTTATTACATTTTAAAATGATATCACCATTATTTTTTTACTCATAGAACAACAAAAAAATGGGGTTGTTGAAAGATGAAATCAAACTTTGAAAGAAATTTCTTTAACTCTTCTTAATTAATTTAATATCCTATAATATTTTTTGTAAAATACAATAAATATTACATGTTATAACATTAACCATGTTTTCATACAAACTTTACTTAAAAAGAACCCTTGTGATCTTTGGAAAAGTAATTTACCTAAAGTTGGTTATTTTAAGGTGTTTGTTTATCAATGTTTTATTCTTAACACCAAATATAATCTAGGTAAATTGACCCTAAATTGGATGAAGGTATCTTTATTAGGTATTCCAACTCAAGTAAATATTACCAGATTTTTAATAAAAGGGCTAAGGCTATTGAAGAGTCAATTCACAAAAAATTTGATTAGAATTCTACCAAACCTCATCCTAAAATTAATGATTCTGAGGGAGACCTTGATAATTTGACCTTAAATGAACCTCAACCTCCTAAAGAAATATAATTTGAAAAAGAACCCATCCCTTTAACCAAGGCATGAAATAAATCTAAAGAAAATCCTTTTTAAAATCTTATCGGTGATTTGAAAGCTGGTACTCATAATATGAGGTCCATTTTAAATGAAGTAAAACATCACAATTTTGTGTCAAACCTAGATCCCCAAAAATTTTATGATTCCATTAATGATAAAAATTTGTTTCTTATAAAGAAATATAAATTAAATCAATTTACCCAGAATAATGTTTGGAATATTGTGTTAAAGCCTAATAATTATCCCATTATTGCCACCAAATTGAACTTCATAAATAAATTAGATGAGAAAGGTAATATCACCCATAAAAATGCCTAAATTGTAGATACTGAATATAATCAATAGGAATACATTGATTATAGTGAGACTATTTCCCCAGGTTCTTGGCTATAATCCATTAGGATCTTAATTTCATTCTCTACTCATTTATATTATAAAATTATTCAAATGGATGTTAAAATTGAGTTTTAAAATTATTTTATTTCTGAAAATATTTTTGTGGAACACATACTTATTTTTGAAGACACTAAATTTTTGGATCATGTTTTTATGTTAACTAAAACAATTTATAGTTTAAAATACACCCCTAAGTCTTAATATGACAGGTTAACTTAATTTCTTTTATAAAATTATTTGTAAATGGGAAATTATGATTCAAACTTATTTTTAAAGCATATTTTGAATGATTTTTTGATTGTTCAAATTTAAGTTGATGATGTAATTTTTGTTAACCAAATAATATCTTTATAATGACTTTTACAATTTAATGAGTAATGAATTTGAAATGAGTTTTATAGGAGAATTTTAATTCTTCCTTGCTTTTAAAATTTCCCAAAATTTAGATGACACTTTTCTCAACCAAGGATGAGATAATGATATTTTAAAGTGTTTTAATGTGGAATAATCTAAGTAGATTAATACTTCAATGATTAATTTTTGAAATATTACTTTGGATGAGGTTGGTAAACCTATGAAGAATAATATTTATAGAGGTATGATTGAGAGTCTTCTCTATCTTACCATGGCTTGACCAAACATCATGTTTAGTGTATTACTTTGTACTATATTTCAATATAATCCAAAATAATATCATTTAAAGTCTATAAAAATAATCTTATAGTATTTAAAAGGAATTAAAACTATTTTTTTATCTAAAGGAAACCTATTTTAAACTTATAAGTTTTTATGTTACGGATTTTGGAGGGTTCTAACTTGATAGGAAAAGTACAAGTGGGAATTTGCACCTACTTGGAAGATCCCTTATCTAATGGAGTAGTAATAATAAAAATTTGGTTACTCTTTGAAAGGTTGAAATAGAATATATTATTGCGGGGAGTTTTGGCACTCAAATAATTTGGATGAAACATAATATTATAGATTATGGCTTAAATTATGACCATGTGCCTGTTAAATGTGTCAATACAAGTGTGATTTATATTTCTAAAAATAAAATTCATCAATATCACACTAAACACATTGACCTGAGGTAGTATTTTCTTATAAACCATTTCCAAAAAGTTGACATCATGGTAGATTTTATTTACACTAATCTTCAATTAGCCTATATCTTCACTAAACCCCTTGTGTTTGATAATTTTTATTTTATTATGAGGAATTTATGAATGACACACCTATAATTATTATTTTTTAAAACATAAGGGTTTTCATTTAATTTACACCTTGATATTTATTGAATTATATGCTTCATTTTCAATCTTGAATTGTATTAATTTATCTTGAAATCATTGATAAATATATTTATTTTAGAGGAAATTGATCCATTTATCTCCTTATTTAAATATTCAATTGATTGATTAACTTGTTTCACTCCCTTAGGTGAGTTATTTAATATTTATTTTTTTAACTCTTAATTTACATGTTCTTGTGGCCCCTTATTCTTTTAAAAGTATGCATCAATTAAGGGGGATCTAACCCTTTTTAATCTGAAATGTTTCAAGAGGTAGAATTATTTTAAAATTATATTTTATATTTTTTATGTTCAAATATACATATTTAAGAAAAAGTACATGTGGTGTGCATTTTTTGGTTTTAAAAAGCCTATTTTAAAATGTTGAAATAATTTATGTTTTGATTTTTTTTTCAAAATATGATTTTATGGAAATATTGATTTTATATTTCTATATATGTGATGATTTTTTCTCTCTAAAATTAATATTAATAATGGTATTAATAAAATTAAAAACTTTATTTTATTTCTCATGCATAGATATCTTTATGAATGAATTACCCTTATTTATACAACCCTTGTTTATAAGATTTTTGATAATCTCAAAGGGGGAGAGGATCTTGAGGATATTAATGGTATAATTATTTGGGGGAGAATGTGAAAGGTTGTTATTTCAAAGATATATATTTTTATAGTTTTCAAAGTGGTTTTTAAATAAAAATTGTTTCAATCTATTTTTCCTTGAAAGTGATTTCAAGGATATTGTACTTTTAATTTCTTATGTTATTTTGATAATCACAAAGGGGGATGGTTTTTTGGATAATGACATCAAAGGTTTATTTATTTTTTTACAATAAAAATAGGGGATAATTTTTTCAAATTGGGAAAATATTTCAAATTTTTTTGAACTTAAATCATTTACTCTTAAACATTGAAAATGTTTATAAAATATCTTTTTAATTTAATTATGAAATATTGAAATTTATTTTTTTCATATTCATTTGAAATTTATCTTGACTCACTTTGTATTGATAAATTGATAAATTGTTTATGGTCATCAAAATGGGGGAGAATGTTGTACCTCACTATCTTAGGTGGTTTTAATGATCCCAAAACCCTAATTATGTCATTTGATGAATTCCATTATATATATTTTAGAAATTTATCTATGAAGTTTTTGGACTAAACAGAGGGATCAAGAAGAGCATGAAGGAATTTTTTGGATACCCTACCTGTTGGTACTAGAGGCTACCTAAGGGAGTACACCGAATGGTCAGTGGGATCCAAACATAACATTAGTTCTATCCAGATTCCATTAGCTAGCCGATGGACCACACATTCCAGCTGGTGTGCTCTAGATAGAACCCTGGTTCTATCGAGGTGTCGCTAGGTGGTCAGTGACACCCATTGACTACATGGTGGTATCCACAAAGAATAAGAAAATTTTCATTTGTGGAGGATCCCACATGCCTTAATTTGACCTCCAATGACTTTCTATAACCCTCAAAGGCTTTATAATGTTGCTAAAGCTATTAGAGGCTATAAATACACCCCTTAGGTACTTGGATTGCTATGGTTACTTTAAAAATATTTTTTTGAGCTCATTATACTTATTTCTTATTATTCTCTTAATCCTGTGTACTATTTTCACTATTCCACCTATCTCTTCTTATTGTATTCTTATAGAAGGATTGAGAGTGTTCTTTAAAGGGTTTTCATATTGTAATTCATTTTTTCCTTTTCTTGGGTGATCACTACAATTGAGTGTGAGGGGGTTTGTGCACACTACCATTAAAAGTGTGAGGATTATGTTTCAATCCACAACCAATAAAAGGATATCATTATAAATGGGTTTCTTACTATAACCACTAAATAAGCGTCTGAATTCTTATAAATGAGTTTCTTGTATACTAATAAATACATGGGTTAACAGGAACTCCCAAGAAATTGAGAGGTGGAGATGTAAGAATTCATATTGTATTATTTTAAAACACATATATCAAATTCTTATTATATTATATTATTTTTTTTATTTTAATTTTTCTATAACTCTTATATTTTAGTTTATTGCTTTAATATCTTTAAATTATTCTAGTTCATTTTTAATTTATAATATGTTTTTAAAGGGGAATTCACCCCTCTTTCCATCCCTAAACAAAATGACATAGAATTGGTATACATAGATGTATGTGGACCATTTACAATAGAATTTAGAGGTGGATACTAATTATTCATTAATTTTACTGATGACTTAAGAAGGAATATATTTTTCTACATAATTAGGTATATGTCCAAATCCGTTGAGAAATTTAAGGAGTTAAATAATGAATTATATAATTAACATGGTAATTAGAGAAAGAAGATTCCATCATATCAAGGTAGAGAGTGTCTTAACCAAGAGATCATTAAATATCTTAGGTAGTTTGAGATTTTATTCAAACTCACTCCACCTTATACACCATAGTGGAATAGTATTTGTGAAAGGAAGAACCAAACCTTGTTGGAATTGGTGAGGTTAATGATGAGTCATACAGATATTCCATTATCCATTTGGGGATATTCATTACAGAATAAAAAACACATACTAAACTAGTTTCTAACTAAATAAAAAAAGGTATATCATATGAGTTACTGCATGGAAGTAAATCTTTATTGCATAACTTTCATGTATGAAGATATGCGACATTTTTTATGGGCTCTTCAGGTAAAAAAATAGAATCCTAATTTATGAATTGTATATTTATAGAATATCCCAAGAAAACAAGGGGATATTATCTATAAAATCCTTCATATAAAATAATTTTGGTTAAATGGAATCCTACCTTTATAGACAGGGAATAAATCTTCAAAAGAGACAGTGGGAGGAATATTGAATTCGATGAAATTAATGATCAATATAAAAAATCATGAGAATATGTATGATCTCAAACTTTTTCTAGAGATGGTATTGAGATTGGTTTTAGGTATTATTTTTCCTTTTTTTTTATACTTTGGTTGAGACAAAATTTGGGTGCATTTAGGTGCAATTTTAAAGTTTTTGGAGGGGTTTTGGGTAGTGCATGGTTTTCCCAAACCATGCACCCTACCCTAGAAAACTATGAAACCCTAGAAAGAGAGATATTTCATGGTTGGTGCATGGTTTTTCAAACTGTGAGTCCTCTTAGGTGTAATTGTGCACCCCCACAGGAGCGACATACGGTTAGGGTGAATGGTTTGGAAAACCATGTGACTTTTCCTAGGAAATCATGTTCATATATTTATTTACCATAAAATTAGTTTTAAAATTGATGAACCACCTATAATTCACTGTAATTCAACCCAAAACGACTCTAACTCATTACTCTCATTTTTGGAGGCTTCTAGATGGATTAAAAGGGCTTTATAATTCCATTCTTGATGAATTGAAGACCAGATTGAATAATTTTCACCTCTCCTATTAAAAGATTCTCATCCCAATTGGTTTTCTCCATCTACTCCATATTTTTATGATCTTTTAAGGGTTGTTTTATTCCACTGGTAATGGACATAGATCTAGGGTTTGATAGATCAACTCCATTTGATCTTGGATCTAGGTTTTGGACCTAGATCTCATTCTTCATCATACGATCGAACACTTCAACTCAATTTGAGGATTTTCATTGGCAAGTGTCCATTAACAATATTGAGGTAGATGGTCTAAATTATAATTCCTATAGTCTTGATTTAATTTTGTGTATTTAATTGTGAAATTTCAATTTCCATGTCTGGGAAATTTCATCTGGAATTTAATTTGATTAAACTGAATTACTATTTGATAGCTGAATGGGTTAAATTTTGGGGAAATTGTAAATTGGTCGAATTGGATTAATTAATTGGTTTATTAATTAATATAATGATGTGATTATGGAAATTACGGGATATTGGAATTATAGAACTTATCAATTCAATAGGATTGTTTAATTTGTTAATTGTTGATATATGGAATTAATTAATAATGAGAATAAAGGGATGGTTAGATTAACCTTGAAGGGTTATTGGATTATGTGAATAAATGTTAACAAATGGTTTAATGATGAATTGATCATATTATTCCATCTGATTAAAGTAAATAGTTATGAATAAATTGAAAATAAGAATGGTATACCATATTGGGAAATGTTGATAAGAAGGTTAATATTGATTAACCTTGTTAAATGTGGAATGTGTGATATACTGTGTGATTGTTTGATATACAGGTTATGGGACACATGCTAATTCTTAAAATACCCACATGGCCCTAGCCAGGAATTTCAAGGTCAAAATGCTTGAATCTAATAATGAGTGTGGGTCACAGATTGATGCTTTAAAAGAGCACTTGTGTGAGTTATTGATAATGAGTGTGGTATACAGACTTATGATTAAAACCCCCCCTTGTGTGATTGTTTGATAAATGGATTTTGGGACACAAAATGGTGCTTCAAATATCCATGAGTGCCTAACCATAGCATTCAAGGCCCAAAATTTTGGCATTGGAGGATGGTTCCAATTAACCGTGATATGAATTGAAATTAGATGGATAATAAAAGACCATGTGATAATGAATTTTGATTCTCTATGTGATATGTGATATCCCTTTGGGATAGTTTAGACTCTAACACTATTCGAAGTATGTATTAATGGGTTTGGTGTCTTCATGAACCTAGGAAATTGTGTGGTTAATTAAAGAATAATGAAATGTGATAACTATTTACTTTATTCACTTTACTTTATTTTTTATACAAATATATACACTATTATTTAATGGATATTGTTTTAGACATTGTTGGTGGTGGACTATTGATTTGTACTCACACCCTACTTGGGATTTCTGATTGGTACCTGAATAGACTTCATTTTTGCAGGATAGGATAAGGAAAAGATCCTTATTCTAGATGGTTGAGTTGGGGTGGATCATGGATGAGGGAACCAGACTTGTTATTGGGAACCACTTGGGAGTGTTAGTGTGTATTTATTTTGGTTTTTAATTTGACACTTGACACGTATTTGGCATGACATATCTATTGTTTTATTTTGGATATTGTACCCTTTTTTTTGGTCATCATGTGATACTAGTTTTGTATGGTTATTGGTTATATCATATGGTTATTATTATTTATTTACACTATTGTGATTCTTTGATAAAGAGGGTATAATATACCCATGTTATATATGTTATAACCTCACTTCTATTCAGTAGCCTCTGGAGTATAGAGAGGCGTTCTTGAGGTTACATAACCAAACCATTTGGGGTACCAGTATGTGGCACACGGTTTGGAACATTACAAAGTGGTATCAAATGGGTTTTATTTTCATTATTTTTTCTTACTATTTGAGAAAGGTAGATATGAGACTAGGAGGATTCAAGCCTTGGACATGAGCTCATGCATGAGAGTATCCAACCCATGTATGAGGGAAAACCCAAGTACCCAGGGTGGGATTATTATTATTGATGTGTGTTGTTACAGTTGGATGTTATTTCACCTTGTGTGATGCACTTATTGTATGATGTTATTGCTTTCTTATATTCTCTAAGATTTGAATCATGTCTCGGTATTTCATGAGGGTTGAGTATTCATTCATAATTCTAGGCACTCAAGATTTATTATGACATGCATCATTTTAGGCATGCATGATAAAAATAGTTTTTGGGAAAGTTATGGAATTTGAAATGTTTTTATTTTATTGTGTAGTTGAATTGGAAAAGGTACATAATATGAGTTTAAAATTGTAATATTGTGATAAATTTTGAAAATGGGTGTCTAATGAAAAATTGGAATTTGGTAATGTGTTTACGCTTTGTTAACCACAAACTATATGTACGATGGTTAAGGATAGGGATAATGCCTTAGATTTGACCGTGTGGTAGTGTTTGAGGAATGAATTGTTATAGAATTATGTGAATCCATCTTGTTAGTTTTTTTAAAGTTGTTTTATGTGTCTGAAGACATGCGTTTTAAATTTTAGAGATATACCTCCATGACAATGGTTGTTGAGAGAATGACAGGAGGGCATGGTTGGAGATGATCCTCCAGTAGTGGATCTTGAGGCTTCAATAGTGCAGGGTGAGGAATTCAGAGAGTAACTCTGTGATAAATTTTCTCATTTTATATAGTTTATGGAAAGATACCCAGGGTAGGTTGTGAAGAGTATGCATGACTTGATGCGGGATTTTTAGTTGCATCACTCTTTAACTTTTACTAGAGAGGGTGGACCTGAGGTAGCTGAGTTCTGGATTGAGTCCATCCAGACGATTCTTGAACACTTGGAGACTCCTATTGAGAAAATAATCAAAATGGATACTTATATGTTATGTGGTTAGGGGAAATTTTGGTGGGACATACAAACTTAGGATGGACAGCTGAATAGTATGGTATGGAAGGAATTCCAAGAGAAGTTCCTGGAGCACTTTTATCTAGAGACACTAATATAAGAGAGGGAATCCGAGTTTATGAGGCTGAATTAGGGAAGCATGTCTGTGATATACTATGATTGGAACTTTACTGATTTATAGGATTTTGATCCAAAATTGGAAGGAGATGAGGCTACCTTATCAAAACAGTTTCAGGATGGACTTAAAAGTGAAATTAAGTCCTAGGTGAATTTCTTTAGGCTAAATAATTTTTTTGAAGTAGTGAATCAGGATCTCATTTATGGGGGGGGGGACTGAAGGAGGATTACAGTGGGGAAGGGTTAGTCACACAAGACCTTACCCAAGTAACCTGTCACTGGTGTGGTAGGATTGGTCACTTTTGTAGAAATTGTACCCGAACATTGGTAGAGTTCTAAAATTTCTATAGGATGAGACATTTATAACTATTCTATAGAAACCCATGATAGATGGGTAGTGATAGAGTAGCTTGGAAAAACCAGAGTATGGGAAGGGGGTCTTCTACACCATACCAGTTTGGCAGTTATAGTTCTATTGGCCATTGTGGTTAAGGTAGTGGATATGGTACATCTGGGAAAGAGAAACCACATCGATAGAGTGATGTAGCTCAGGGGACTTAGACTGCATCACATGGAAGAGGGGTAGGAAATTTTCATACAGTTCAACCTAAACTTATGGATAGCGAGGCTAGACCATCGATAGTTAGAGGTACTATTCTTGTAGATTCTACACTTTATATTGCCTTATTTTATGCTAGTGCCAATCATTACTTTATATATGCAAAACTTGTGAATAGTTTGGGCCTAGAATTAAAGTTTGTGAGTGGGGTTATAATGATCGATACACCTTTGGGAGTATGGTCATGAGACATCTATTTGTGAAAGGGGTGTTATCTCAAGGTTGGGGAGTATCATTTCTTTTGGGAAATTTAAATTCTGGATATGTTAGTCTTTGAAATAATTATGGGTATGGAATAGTTAGTGGAGTACCAATATCACATAGATTATTACCTTAGGAGAGTGAATTTTACATCTTCTAAAGGTGACAATTATATTCACCTTGTAGAGTGGGATATTCCGGAGGGCCATGCAGGGATAGTTCATCATTAACAAGGGGAGATCACTACCCAAAGTTTATAGTCTATTTTTGGATGATGGGGGTGTAAAGAATGATATCATTCCACCCATAGTGGACAAGTTCTAGGATGTGTTTCTTGAGTACCTCTTTGGGATTCCACCTGAGAGATATAAAAAATTTACAATTGAGGTCATAATGGGGGATGGGAAAATTTATACTCCACCATATGTAATGACACCGATATAGCATCAAGATATTAAGACTCAACTAGAAGAGTCGATGGATAAGGGGTTTATCTATCCTAGTAAATCTCCTTGGGGTTCTCTATTCTTGTTTTCAACAAAAGATGGAAGGACCTTGCGCTTGTGTGTTGATTACTTAATGTTGAACCAGATAGAAATGAAGAATCAATATCCTCTTCTATGTATCGATGATATATTTGACTAGTTGAGAGGAGATTGTGTTTTCTATAAGATAGACTTGAGATCAAGATGTCATCAGTAGAGAGTCTGACCTTCTAATATACCTCAAACTACTTTTAGAAGAAAATATAAAATTTATTAGTTTTTTGTGATGATGTTTGGGATAATGAATGCACCATTTGTATTTATGGACTTGATGAAACGAATCTTCCATCCGTACTTGGATCAATTTGTGGTAGTATTTTTGGATGACATCTTGGTGTACTCCAAAACTCATGACCATCATTCCCAATATCTTGACATTGTCCTAGGTACAATGAGATATCATCATCAATAATTAAAGCTATCTAAGTGTTAATTTTCGATCGATCAGGTACATTTCTTGGGTCACATAATCCCATAGGATTATGTTTGAGTGGAACCAGATAAAGTTCAAGCAATTGTTTTGTGGGATCAGCCCAAAAATTTCTTTGACATATGTAGTTTTCTGGGTTTAGCGGGCTATTATCGAAGGTTCATCTAGGCCTTTTCATGATTGGAATATCTAATTTCAATATTTACCAATAAGGGAGTTAAGTTTTAATAGTATGGATAATGTGAGAATTCCTTCCAGGAGTTGAAAAAGTGATTGACAATGACACCAAAATTGATCCTACCTGAGTTGGGTGAGGATTATATAGTGTTTTGTGACACTTATGGGATCAGTTTTAGAGCAGTGTTGATGTAGGGATATTGAGTTGTGGAATATGGGTCACAAAAGTTGAGGCCAAATGAATAGAACTACCTTATGCAATACCTTGAGTCAAATGCAGTGGGTTATGGCTTGAAGTGTTGGCAGTATTATCTGTTTGGTGAAAAGTTTATTGTGTATACCAATAAAAAGAGATTAAAGTATATATTTTCCCAATGATATTTGAATCTCTAATAGTGGATATGGGTTGAGTATATGCATTCATTTTATTTTGATCTAACATATATATTCGAGAAGGGAAATAGTGTTTCTGACGCTTTAAGAAGGAAACACAGAATTAGGCAGTTCAAGAGTCTAGATATGAGTGTAATATTATGAACTTGTTGGTTGAAATTCATGTTGTGGTTTAGGAGGGTCAGGGGAAGATAACTATTATATCATTTAAAGTGGATTCTACACTTTTGATCCTGATCAGGGAGTGGCAGTATGAGGATATGGAATGTTTTTCCTTGAGAGAGAGCCTTAAAGGTGGGGAGTCACCTTCAGATTGGACCACAAATGAGGATAGGATCATCTATGCCAGGAATTAGGTTTCTGTACCCACGAGTATGTGGGATGAGCTTATGTGTGAATTTAAATACTCAAAGTGGGTGGTACATCCGGGTTTGACTAAATTGTATCATGACCTAGGTCGGAAATATTGGCATTCGAGCATGAAAAAGGAGATTGTAGTGTTCTTAACACAATGTTACACCTATCAACAGGTGAATGATGAGATTCAATGGACTAGTGGTTTACTATATTAGTTTCCCATTATGGAATGAAAGTGGGATGATATTACCATGGACTTTGTGGTGGGAATTCTAAGGATGCATTAGAATAATGACACTTTTTTGGGTGATAGTAAATTGATTGATGAAAGTAGCACATTTATTTCCTATTAGGGAGACTTTATCAGTAAATCAGTTGGGATACTTGTATTTTTAGGAGATATTCTATCTACACAGGGTGCCATGGAGTATTGTTTTTTACCATGACTCATGTTTTACTTAGCACTTCTAGAAGGGGTTGTAGAAGACTCTTTGTACACAGGTTTTACTGAGTATGGAATTCCACCCATAGACAGATGGGAATTCATAATGTACTACATAGGTGCTTGAAGATATGCTCTAGGAATGTGTCATAGACTTCAATGGGTCTTGGGAGAAGCACCTAGCATTGGTGGATTTCTCCTATAACAAAAGTTATCAGGAAACTATTCATATGGAACCATATGAGGCTTTTATGATAGTCCATGAGAATCCCCTCTATATTGGATGGAGTAATGTGAGTTAGATTTTTTGGGATTGATTTTTGTGAAAGAGACATTTCATCATGTTCAATTGATTTAGAAACGTATAAATATGGGTTAGAGTAAATAGAAGTCATATGTTGATAGACAATGATGACCCCTTGAGTTTATAGTGGGTGATCATGCGTTCCTTTGGGTTTATCCTAGATCGGGTCATTATAAGATTAATAGGTAGGGAAAGTTGGTTCCTAGGTTTGTCAGATTATTTGAGGTTGTGGAAAGAATTAGGATGGTGGTGTACCTATCAACTCTTCCACATAGGTTTAGTGTTAAGAATGATGTTTTCATGTGTCACAATTGTGGTGGTATTACCCTAAACCTTCTCATGTGATCTATGTGGATGATGTTGAAATTATGACTGATTATTCATTTGAGGAGAATCCTATATGTGTGATGGATTGCAGTGATAAAGTGTTTTAGGGAATGATCATGCCGATAGTTCATATATTTTGGAAACATGGGCATATTCAAGAGGAAAACTGGGAGTTAGAAGTGGATTTAATAGCTCAATGACCCAATATTTTTACCTCATAATCTTATATATTATTAGGAGTATAGCTAAAGGATGATCTATTATAAGGTGGGGGAGATTGTATGATCATAGACTTTTTTTGGAGATGTCTTGAGCTCATTTTCAGGTATTCTTTTACATTTTTTGGTTATACTTTGGTTAATAAATTTCTTGGGTGTGTTTGGATAAAATTTGGACGTTTTTGGAGGGGTTTTGGGTAGTACACAATTGGCACATGATTTTCCCAAACCGTGCACCCTACCCCAACAAACCCTGCAACACCAGATAGAGAGGGATTACACTATTGGTGCATGATTTTTTAATCTATGTTCCCCTACCTAGAAAACCGTGTGTGCAGATTTATTTTCCTCAAAAATTAGTTTTAAAATTATCTTATCCCCCACCATTCACCATAACTCAACCCAACTCAAACCTAACTTGTTCATCTCATTTTTTGGAGGATTTAGAACAGATTATGAGGGTTTCTCAACTCCATTCTTGATGAATCAAAGACCAGATTAAAGAAACTTCACCTCTCTCAATAAGAGATTCTCATCCCGATTGGTTTTATCCATCTATCCCATATTCATCTCATATTTTGAATGTATTTTTTACTTTATAGGGAATGGATCTAGATAAAGGTTTTGATATATCTAATCTGTTTGATCTTGGATCTAGGTTTTGTATCTAGATCTCATTCTATATCATGTAATTGAACGTTCTGATTTAATTTGGGGATTTCCATTGGTGAGTGTCCATCAACGATCATGAGTTAGGTGGTATAAATTTAAATTCACATTCTCTTGATTTAATTTTATGTATGTAATTATGCAATTGAAATTTCCATGTTTTGGAAATTGAATCTAGAATTGAATTTGATTAAATTGAATTACCATGTGATAATTGAATGGGTTGAATTTGGGCCAATTGTAAATTAGTTTAATTTTATTAATTAAGTGGATAATTAATTAATGTAATGATGTGATTATGGAAATTATGGGATATTGGACTTATAAAATTATCAATTAAATAGGATTGTGTAATTAGTTAATTATTGAGATATAGAATTGATTGATAATGAGAATAGAAGGGATGTTTGGATTAATCATGATGGGTTATTCAGTTATGTGAATAAATTCTAATAAATGGTTTAATGATGAATTTATCATATTATTCCATGTGATTAAAGTAAAGAGTTATGATTCAATTGAAAATCAAAATGGTATACCATGTTCTGAAATGTTGATAAGAAGTTTAATGTTTATTAACCTTGTTAAATGTAGAATGTGTGATATACTGTGTATTGTTTTGATAAATGGGTTGCGGGACACAAACTAATGCTTCAAATACCCAAAGGTTCCTAGCCATGGAGTTCTAGGACAAATTAATTCATGTGATAATGGGTATGGGGAACATAATAATGCTTAAAAATCCCACTTATGTGATTGATTGATAATGAGTGCAGGACACATACTGATGATTCAAAATTCCACTTGTGTGATTGTTTGATAAATGTGTTTTGGGACATAGATTGATGCTTCAAATACCCATGGTGTCCTATCCATGGAATTCTAGGCCCAAAATGTTGGCATTGGACGATGGTTCTAATTAACCATGATATGAATTGAAATTAAATAGATAATTAAAGACCATGTGATAATGAATTGTGATTCTCTATGTGATACACAATATCCATTTGGGATAGTTCATACCCCAACATGGTATGAAGCAGGTATTGATGGGTTGGGTGTCTTAGTGAACCCAATAAATTGTGTGGTTAATTAAAGAATAATGATATGTGACAACTATTTACTTTATTTATTGTAATTTATTATTTATACAATTGCACACACTTTTATTGATTGGATATTTTTTTACACTCTATTGGTGGTGGAATACTGAGTTGTACTCACACCCTACTCAGGATGCCTAATTAGTACCCAAATAGACTTCATGGTTTTACTATAGGATAAGGTCAAGAGACCTATGTTAGATGGTTCAGTTGGGGGTGGATCATAGATTAGGGAACCAGAATTAGTATTGAGACCCACTTGGGAGTGTTATTATGTCTTTCTTTTTCTTTTTCATTTTACACTTGACATATATTTGGCATGACATATCTACTATTTTGGTTTGGATATTGTATTCCTATTTTGGTCATAACGTGACACTAGTTTTATCTGGTTATTGATTGTATCATTTGGTTATTCTTATTTATTTACACTATTGTGATGCTTTGATAAAGAGGGTATAATATACCCATGTTATATATATTAGAACCTCACTGCTATTCATTATCCTCTGTCATATGAGGATGCACATCTAAGGTCATGTAACCAACTGGATTAGGGTACCAGTATGTGGAACTTGGGTTAGGACATTATAGCAAGAACATATATCACCAGTCCCCATGGAAGAGGATTTTCTTAAGAAAAAAGTTCATTATAGGAGAACCAAAGAGGTTAAATAAACATAAAGATATGGTTTTCTAGTTACCAATGAAGAAGAATCATTATTATTTGATAGTAATGATCCTCTCTCATACAAGAAGTTAGTAGAGAGATTAGAATATAAAAGATGGAAATAGAATATAAATTTACAGATGTATTTCATGTATCAGAACAAATTCTATGCTTT
Source organism: Viscum album (assembly GCA_963277665.1). Taxonomy (NCBI): domain Eukaryota; kingdom Viridiplantae; phylum Streptophyta; class Magnoliopsida; order Santalales; family Viscaceae; genus Viscum; species Viscum album. The sequence continues at coordinate 1,256,024,246 of OY728153.1, read as the reverse complement.
GGTCGACCTTCCAGTAGATGTAGATCCCATTAGGTGAAAATGAGTATTAAATAAGAAACTAGACATAGAAGGTAAACTTAATACCTATAAAGAATGACTAACGGCTAAAGGGTTTAAGAAATTTCAGGGAATAAACTATAGTGAAACATTTTCTCTAGATTATATGTTGAAATATATTATAATTTTACTTTACATAACATTTTACCATGATTATGAGTTTTAGAATATGGATTTAAAGACAACTTTTCTTTAATGAGAACCTTTTAGAAGATGTCTACATGACACAACTATATGGTATTATGACTCCATAGGATGTAAAAAAAGGTATAAAGGTTGTATATATCTATTTATGTATTGAAGAAAACATCAAGGTCATTAAATATTTTCTTTGATGAATCCATAAGAAAATTTGGTTTCACGAAGAATGAAAGTGATACATGTGACTATAAGCGATTTAGTGAGAGTGTAGCCATTTTCTTAGTAGTATATTCCAATGAAATATTAATTATTGGAAATAAGATTCAAATATTATAGTTAGTTAATAAGTGGTTGAACAAATTATTTTTTATGAATGAATTAGTTTAAACAACCCACATTCTAGGGATAAAGATCATTCATGATAGATCCAAGAGGCAGATTACACTAATTAATGGTATATACATTAACCAGATACTGAAGAGATTAAATATAGAATAATATAAGAGGATATTGATTACAATGTCGCATGGTATAGATATATTCAAGAAAACACGTCCTCACACATAGGATGAGAGTGATAAGATGGGTATATCGCCTTACGCTTCTGTGATGGTTTCCATCATGCATGACATGTTATGTACTATGTTTGATTATGCCTACACCTTGAGAATGGAAGAAAAATATCAAGTAGATATTGGATAAAAACATTGAAATGTTTTTAAGACTATTATAAATAATCTGAGGAGTACTAGAGATATGTTCTTGGTGTATGGATGACATTTGGAACTAGTCATTAAGGGATATACAGATGTTAGTTTTTAGACAGATCATGATGATATGAAATCATAGTCAGGATATGACTTTGGCCTTAATAAAGGATCTCAAAGAAAATTGGGGTCACTAATTCTAAAAAAGACTTGAGTAAATTTATACATCTAATATAGCTAAAGAAGTAGCTTCGATATGAAACTTCATCCAAAATCTTATTTAGTGTTGAGTAGTAAAGATACCATCACACTGTATTATGATAATACTAAAATATTGGTTCTAACCAAAGAGTCTAGATCACATCAACAAATGAATAATATACTATAAAAGTATCATCTCTTGAAATATTTTTCTTATAGGGGTGAGGTCATAGGGAGTAGGGTTTATATGAAGGAAAACATGGTAGACACATTTACTAAAGCCTTATCTTACCAGAAGCATGAAAATCATGTGAGAGCTTGAAAATTAAGAGTCATTAGTAGTTATCTCTAATGAAAGAGAGAGTCTGTTGGATTTAGCAACCTAGAACCAACTGAATTGTACTTATGATTACCTAAATATTCATGGTTTTGAATATAAATTGATATCTTATCACACAATGAGTATTATTATACATATTATCAATGTGATAATGTCCTTAGATTATTTATCACATTGAAATATCATTTCAGTTCTCCACTATGACGAGAACCTTGAAGTGTTATGATGATATTATTAAATACATGTTCTATATCTAGATAAAATTGTCTAACTATATATAGATGATGAAAACTATTAGGGTAAGAGGCTCATAAGACATTGATACTTATCATGAGGTTATCCATTGGAAATCTCTAAATGAGGAGGATTGTGATAATTGAATCACCGGTAGGAAATCCACATGTTCTTTATGTCATTGGATCTTACTATATGTGGACGTGTACAATGATCCTTAGACTTTAGGATTAATATTAATTAATATCATGAGTCACATACTTTGATTTATTTTTTAAATCGTGATGACATATTTTCATGGATAATTTAGATACGTTGAGTGTGACACGAATGATATGGTATTAATGAATAAGTAGAGTAAGGATTTGTCCCTTCCATTCTTTAATAGTTATGGATATCTCATGGGATTTTATGGAAATATAATTGTTTAATAAGTCTATATACATGAAAAAAATTGAATGAGTTAATTTTCAGAAAGTCAAAGAATGATATTCATACATATAATTTGGAGACGCATGTTATGCAATCAACTTAGAGGATATATCATGAAAAAGGAATTATATTATATGGGAAGTCTTAATAGGAAGTTTTCATAACTTTGAGATATACTCAAATATTTAGGGGATTTGTTCTATTTATAGATACCACTCTTGGTTTGTGGGTAGGAATCAATACTATCATGATGAGGTCCTAGATGTTCAAACACAAAGTGTATTCACAATCTCTACAAATTCAGTTGAATTAGAGTTTAGGTTGAAGTAGGACCCAAGTGCAGGGACCAATGAGTTTCCAAGTGAATGATCAAAATTTCATTATATTTAATTATATTATACAATTTTTGAATAATTAGAATTGAATTTATTTCTGAAGTTATTAAAAAGTTTATTTAATTATGAAATAAAATTTGAGAAAGTTTTATTTTTCAGAAAAATGTCACACCATTCAAGTTTCACTAATTAATTACATGAGGAATGAGCTGAATTAATGTATCTTAGGTTAACATGTGACATTTAAAAATGTAACTAGTGGGTATTGAATTATTTGTGACCTATAAAATATGTTTACAAGGTTATTCATCTCATTTTAGTCTAATTTAAGAGGGTTAACTTGTCCAAGGTATTGATTAAAATTTTGGGAAGTTAACCCTTACTATCTAAGATCATCTGGGATCCATGAATACTGACCAAATTAATTTTCATAAATTTTGAGATTTTTTATTATCTTGTCCCTTTATCTAAAGCTTTTAGAGATAGAAATCTCAAAAGTAGATTGATCCCAGCTTGGGTATTGATCATGTGATCTTATGGTGATTGTATGAGCGACGTAAGGTCTTCAATATTCTATGCTAGCACCTCGAAATTGAATAATGGAATTCATGAAACTATGGTACATGTGTGTATCTTCTAGAGGGTATATATTTTGTTGTCTTTGAGATATGATTCTTTAGAGATGAGTGGATACCATTAGGGTCAAATAATCCTAATGAGGTACTATTTTGCTTTCATTTTCATACTTAAATTAATTCACACGAGATACTTAACATTAATTGAGAATAACTCAACCAAATAAAATAATTTATCATATATTTAATATTAAAAATAAAAATTTCACATTATTTCATACTTACACTATGTTCTTATTTCCTTCACCTATTTTTATGGTAATCATCTTCACTTACTCATCAATATCAACATGTATTATTAAGTATTTCATGGCCTTCCTTCACCATCATCTTTTGAAAATAGATCCAAAAAAAATTGAAAGCAAATCCAATTCGAAAACACTGGATAAAAAGTTCCCCACTTTGGATTTTGTTGTAAATCCTACCATATATCCAACTACACCATACAACTTCTTTTATTACTAAAACACATACAAATTTATGGCGAATTTCCTACCCCCTTTGATAATAAAATTCATAGGCATTCATATCCATATTTTTCTTTTCATTCTATACCATTTCTCATAGATTTCCATAGGGGTATCTTCTTAACTACACCCTACTTTATCCATACAATACTTGATCTATATTTTCAATAATCTCTATCAGAGTCTTATTATAACATGATGATTATACTCAACTTATGAAATTAATATTTAGAGAGTTTTCTCTCCTCCTTTATCATGAAATTATCGCATAAACCATTTGATATTGCGCTCTTTCAACCTATTCAAAAAAATAGCTTCATTTATTGTACTTTAAGTTATTTTTACCATCTTTAATAGTAGAAAAATATGATTTAATACATTTTTTTTATTTTTAACATTGGTTTTATAGTCTATGAAAATACAAAAAACATTGTAATTCTTTTTTAAATCGGCTATATAAACCAATGTCATAATATTTATTTCAATAAAATTTCATGACTTTAAAAGTTGGTAATAAAAATAACTAATTTCAAAAGAAACTTATAAAGTTATTTAATTTTATAACTGACATTACAAGTGACTTTCTATAGATGTTATAAAAATAACCGATGTAAAAATTATCAAAAATTAAACTTTTATAGTCAGTTATTTTGATAACCAATGTAAAAATCCTAACTAAAGAGAATTATTATGTAGGTTATTTTTATGACTAATGGAAAAATTCACTTTTAATTCCAGTTATAAAATTAACCAATTTTATAAATTACTTTCAATGTCGGTAATTTTTGGGGAAAAATCCTTCAAGGTAACATTGTAGTATTTTTGGGTTGATTGTGTTTGTTGACAAAGCATGTTTCCATGATCTGTTGGGGAGTTCAAGTGGTATTGTTGAAAATATATGTTGAAAAAGATTTAGGAAAAAGGAATGGGTGCCTAGGAAGAAGTAAAAAAACATTTTTTACACAAGGTGATGTCGTTTCCCTATGTTTGTCAAATTTTTTGGGTCTAAAATTTGGAGGATGTCTAGCATCGCGAAAATTGGATTTCCTTGAAGGGCTTATGAAAATATGGAAAAATATTGACTTTTATGAAGAATGGGATTCATAAAGGGTGCTTTAAAAAGGTGAAAAGGTTTTGAAGGTGATCTTCATGACTACAAAAAGAATCAAAAACATGAAATTTCAATAGATCCTTTTGAAGAAGGGAGCATCACAAATGAAATGAGGGAGTATCACAAAATGGTGATGATGTGGGTGGAAGCTTCTGGAGTAAGTGGAAATGCCTATAAATAAGCCTCAAACCCCTTTAGAAAACCAACAAGACTTAATTAAAATCCATAGGCTCTGATTTTGTGAAGGTGGTTCGAGAAGGAAGTTGTTGCAAAAAATGTTCATGAAGAAATGTGGTTCGTAAAGGATATAAAAGAAAACTGAAGTATTTGAGCACCATGAAAGTGTTTTAGTTTGATAAGGTTATAAAAATATGACTGAAAGTTGTGAGTTTCATGAAGTCCAGTTCATCTTAGTGAAAGAAGTAAGCTTTGCAAAAAGAGGTTGTTTTTTGAAGGATATTAGAGATTCATGAAAGAGGTGTGCTTCGTGAAGGTAGTGAGAAAAATGAAAGTGTTGAAAAAGGAATTACCCATTACACCTATGGTAAAATGGTGTTTATCAATTGGATGAAAGTGTTACTTCAACTGAGCATCTATCTATAACTGAGGATGTATTAATTAGTGATAATTAATAGATCTACATATCCGTAAACTGTGGGTGAATTCCATACAACGTAGTGAGAGAAGGAAGAGGAAGAAGGTGATCCTTTCTACTGATAGTGATCCAGATAAAGATACTCAATGAGTGACCCTTGGGAAAGAAGTGAGCTGACCCTAAACCTTGTAAAGGTAGTGATACTGGACATAGAAGTGATCTATCCCAAACATTTTATTTTAGCAGTGAGCCTTAGTAGATTTTGTACATCAACACATAATCATTTTATGCTCCATGGGCATATCCCAGTGAGGGAAAACCAAGTAAAATTTCCATGTATTGTTCATGATTTCAATTATGTTCATACATTTCTATAACAAAGAGAGAGAAGAGTGCTTTTTTAATGAAGAAACATGATCCTTAGGGGTATGAGTTTTAATCCTTCATACCCCGATTCACCCCCTATTAGGGAATTTTACCTAATTGGGATAACAAATATCAAAATAACAAATGTGGAATGTGTTCATTTTTTTTAAAATATATCAATACACATAACTCCCTTGGAATAATATAAAAGATATAAAAACTATAAAATTATAGAAACCAAATGAATATAATAAAAAGAGACTTAATGTTTTGTCTTCTTTTCCTTGATCATGGTGACTTATTTCGAATCTAAATATCATTTATTGATATTTATTTTCCCTTTAAGAAAGAGCTTGTGAAAAATTTTAAACTCTGTCTGGTAAGGAATTTTAAATTATGGTTGATTAATATTATGTGAAAGGATTATATTTTTTACTTTATTATAAGAATTAATATACATATAAAAGAAATAAAAATATATCTATGATGAAAAAATCATAAAAAAACTAAATATTAACCGACTAATTATAAATACCATGTAAAAATCATGGAATAAAGAAGTGGTGGAACGAAAAAGATTTAGATTGAAGGGGGAGTAGATAAAAAATGAAAAAAGAGGGAGAATGAAAAGTTATAGATGGTACTTAAAAAAGTGTACCTTTGGTATAACACATTTTAGTTAGGAAGTGAAAAATAAAAAGGGTTCATTATGAAAAAATTGAAACATCGCTAGCATGTGTTATAGAATTTTAATTTTAATAATGATTCATATATAACAAATGTTAAAACCCACCATTACAAGGTTTTTAACATTGATTATTCATATAAAAAATGTTAAAATCCCTTTCATTGTGGTTATTAACATCAATTATATATAAACTGATGTTAAAACTGTATGTTTTGACATTAGTTATTCATATAAATGACATTAAAATGTCCATCACGGTGGGTTTTGACATCATTTATATATTAAGAAATGTTAAAAATTATTTAAACTTTGGTTAATATATTAAAAGATGTTAAAACCTACCATTGTAATAGTCCAAACATAACCATCCCATAATTACACGATTTATAGAAAATACTACATCACTTCTTCATTTTATAACAATGTTAATTTTTTTATTTATTTAAGGATTTAAGTACCATTTTTTCTATACATATCTAAATGTTTTATTTCCTTGGAAAATATTTTTCATGAATCACCCTCTAAATTTTATCATAATTTTTTAGTGTGATTGAATTTTGGGTATCAATTATTTACATTCTTGAGGTCAATTTTGGTGATATAATCTGGAAATGTTATAAAACCCATTTTCTATCAATAGATTATTAATAATGTGATGAATAATTATTTTCAAGTGGAGCATATATATATGGTTTATTGATTTGAAGGATCCTATATCACCCTTCAATTCATTGGTAATGTTTATATCTCATGATCTCAAAATGTTATAGGGGAGGTGTATCCTAAGCTAGTGGTTACACGAGAGGATTATCCCAATCCCACGAGAACACAAAAGTATTATCCTAAGTCAAAGGGTACATGAGAGGATTATACTAATCTAAAGGGTACACATGAGGATTATCCAAAGCCTAAGAGTATATGGAAGGATTATATTAATCTCAAGAAGGTTACAGGGGGGATAAACCCACACCCAAGGGTACAAGGGTGGTAAGCCCAAGTCCAAGAAGACACATCGGTGGTTATCCCCAGTCTACTATGTGATGAATGTATTGGTGGGTAGACTTGACATATGATTTATATATTTAAGTTTCTTCCACACTCTTATGACATAATATTATTCCTATGCTATGATTTATAGATCATGTTTATTATCTCATGATTCTACACTCTTTTGTTATGCTATATGTTTGTTAATTTGAGATTACATGTACTTCCATCATGGCTTATAAACATCTCTTATTATTTCATATTATTTTAATAAGATATTTCTCCCCTACACATGTTTTATCTTATACTTATGAACTAACCTTTGATGAAATGTTGATAAGTTTTCCTTACTGAGTGTTTGATATCACCCCTTTCTTATGTTTTAATTTCCTAGGTTATAAAGATGAGTATAACTTATGAGAAGTCTATACACGAGTCTAATGTGGCCCAATTATGGAGAAATGTTCAAAAGTACTGAAAAATAAGTCTCTTGTGCAGCTAGTCCTCAAAAACACTAAAACATCCCTTTTTGGGATCGTGCGATTATTTGGGAGATATAATGTTTAACTTATGAAAATAATGTAAAATAAATATAGTTTCATCTCACTTTCTATCAAACCTATTGTTTAAAGAATGTTTTTTTAGCACCAGACAAAAAAATGTGGGTTTGGGGTGCCTCAGTTGGTATTAGAGCAAAGTTACTACCAAAAAACATTAATTAGCGACGTTTTAAAATGCCACTAATTCATTTATCAATGTTTCTAAAAAACGTCACTAAATTAGATGTCACTAATTTAGCGATATTGATAAATAATTGTATTGTATTATATTTATATATACATAAATAGATTTCAATATTTAAGAAATTAATATATTATATGTGTATACTTATATATTTATGTTTATATTTTATATTTTATATTTTAGATTTTATGTTCATATATACTTATACATGTTTATATTATATATATATATGTTTATATTTTACATATATGTTTATATTTTATATTATATATATATATGTTTATATTTTATGTTTATTTATATGTTTATATTATGTATATATATATTTATAGGTTTAATTTATATATATTTCTATATATATATATATACGTTTATATTAATATATATATGTTTATATATGTGTGTGTGTGTGTTTGTATATATATATGTTTATATACGTGTGCGTGTGTGTATAAATATATATGTGTATGTATACATAAATATAAATAGAATTACAAATTTATATATGTATATATATAATTAGTCACGTTTTAAAACATTGGTAAAAATATCACTAAAATAGTTATATTTTCTAAAAAATGTAATTAAATTTAAAATATTTAATTGTATTATGTTATATTTATATATATATAAATAGATTCCAGTATTTAAAAATCAGTATTATATATATATATATATTTATATATTAATATACATATATTAATATATATATATGTTTATATTTTATATTTTATATTTTATGTTTAAATATATATATATATATGTTTATATTATATTATATACATATGTTTATATTATATTAAATATATATGTTTATACTATATATATATATGTTTATATTGATATATATATGTTTATATATATATAAGTTTATATATGTGCGTGTGTGCATATAAATATATATGTGTATGTGTGCATGTGTGTGTGTGTGTATATATATATATATAATTTTTTACTTTTTAAAACATTGGTAAACTTTCACTAAAATATACACATTGTTGCCACCTTTTCTTTTAAAAAATTTTACAGGTATGAGTTTGGTGACCAACTCATGCTTGAATCATTTTGGTTAAAATATATGTGTGTTTATATATATATATATATATATATATATATATATATATCTGTGTGTGTGTGTGTGTGTATTTATATATTTATATATATGTGTGTCTATTTATATCTATATATATATATATGTTTATATAGATGTGTCTGTGTTTATGTATATTAATATATATATATATATCTAAATATATATTTATATCGATGCAAGGAAATCGAGATATATAACTATATATATTTTTAGCAATGTTTCCTTAAACGTCACTAATTTAGCGACATTTGTGAGGAAACATCACTAATTCCACGACAATTTTTGGGAAGCATCCCTAATTTGGTGACATTTTTAAGTAAGTGTCACTAAATTAGTAATGTTTTTGGGGAAGCATTGATAATTTAGTGATGTTTTTGAGGAAACATCGCTAATTTAATGATGTTTTTGGGGAAACATCACTAATTTAGCAAGATTTTGGGGGAAATGTTGCTCTTTTAGCAATGTTTTTGAGGAAATGTTGCTAATTTAGTGTTTTTTCATGAAACATTGCTAAATTTAAAAATTAGAGGTATTTTTAAAAAACATTGCTAAAAATGTCACTAAATCAATTTTTTTGTAGCAGGTTTAGTTATTTTGACTGATTAGTTTAGTTATTTTTAGGGAATAAGATAATATAACATTAGTGAAAACCCTAGGGATAAGTCTATGAGATAAGTATAATAATAATATAACATCCTATAATCTTGGTAAACTTTTGAGTATGTGGTTTTCCTAACAATTACATCCCTATTGGGATACTAACAAGTGGGTATGGTTTTTGAACATATGCACCTAGAGGTAATCACCCTAAAAAAGGTTAGTTTAGTATCAAATTAATCTTCACCCAGTGCATGATGGGTGATACTAAGACTAAACAACTAGATAAAAACTACTGGGGGATATGGTTTGGTGATATGTATAATCTTTATGGACCATTATGAAGGATTTAAATCAAATTTGAGGATGTAACATATAAGTAGTTGGGTTAAAAAACCTAAATAGCAGAAAACCATGGACAATTAAGATTAAATTGAAACATTTATAGGCTGAACCAATTATATCATAGTTTAACTAAATGTATCATAGGTTGAAAAAATGTTTCATTGGAGAAGACATCTTAGGAATGAGTTCTCATATTCATATGATCATTTAATATGATTTTATTTGATATTATCATAAGCAGATTGGTTTCAGTTATTGGCTAGGAATAAGATCATGAAAACAATTCTATGAAAGGTATGTCCCTAGAAACTCCAATAACCATATAAGTAATCATATTTGGTACACATTGTTTAGATAAAGGAAAAATCTCAATATATTATTAATTTGCGGGAAATGATAAGTCTCATAATATATAAGATTGTGAGGTGGATATCTCAGTTAAATATATATCATGAGTTTTTTATGGATCCTATAGATCCTTCTTTTAGTTAAGTATACTTAAAATTGTGATGATGTAATTTAATTTTTTTTGGGGGGGGGGTGTGTGAATATAACACCATATGATTTTAGAAGATATATTTTCTCTAAATTAGCACTATGTTCAATATCTTTCTCCACAAGCAATGCCAAAATAAAATGATCTATGAAATATTAGATAAATATTATTTATAAAATTTAAAAATAATAAAACCTATATTAAGTAAATTGAAAATAATCATTTAGAAATTCATGAAAAATAGGACTAAGATCACTAAATGTTTTAAAAGAATTTTTTTCAATAAAAAAATTCTTTTTATATTATATTTTCATTTAAAATATAAATTTATAAATTTTAGAATTTTAATTTTACAAAATCAACTTATTTTTTTATTAATAATGTTAATATAATCTTAGGATAATTTTTTGGTATTCTTCTAAAATAGTTGATTTTTAAGTGAATAGTGAATAAATTAGTTTTTATTAATACTATAGAGTTTTTGAAATTTTCAGGATCTCACGACTCAAAACTTTTAAAACATTTTTCATGATAAAAAATTTAATTGTATAGTGAAATTATGCATTTTAAAACACTATATTGAATTTAAAAAACCCATATTTAACATTTTGGAAACACAATTTTAATAACTTATTGAAAGTAAATCTAAACAAATACATTTCATATTTTAGATAAATATGTTCAAATTATGTAATAATTTCAATTTAATTTTTATTTATAAAAATAAGATTACTAGGATTAAAGTTAATTACTACGACAATGATAAAACTTTTATTTTCAATGAATTATTTTATTTACATTGTGTAATTTTTATGTAACAAAATAAATTAATAAATTCTCCAAAATAATATTAATATAATTTTTAAACCTATATAAAAATATATTAACACTCAATAAATTGGTAATCATTACTAAACAAGATTAAGAATACTTAATGTTGAAAATAATATTTTTCTACAAAACAATTGTTTTTTATAAATTAAAATTTTTATTTAAAAGTTAATTTTCAATCATTTATAAATTAAATTAGATTATATGTAGCTTATATTTAGGTTGATAAAACTCCAATTTGGTAATAATTTTTACCTTTTTATTTTTAACAAAATAAAAAATATTTTGTTAAAAACTAATAAACATGGTAAAAACAAAAATTCTAAAGTGTAAAAATCAAATGGTAAATTACTCAAAATATGTTTAAAACATGTGTAAAAATTTATATCTGAGGATTCATTAACTAAATATTACCCCAAAAAACATTAATTTAAAATTTTGAAGCCTTTGACCCTTGGATAGCGACATGCCATTATGGAAATGTAATGGATACTTCCAAAATTACTCTTCTCTTCACTTATAAAGGAAATCACTTACACCACTTCATGAAACACATATTACATAAAATTTTCTCATACAAAACTAAAATTTTTATCTTATTATAATCCCATCCCACCTTGATAATTATATATTCTCAATTATTTAGACTAAGTCCTCCACTTATTAGGATATTTAAAAGAGAAATTCCAATTTCTCAATGTGAGTATCTCTTACTCCTTAGTATTTTCTTCTTATTCCTTTTATTAATTTTTTATATCCACCCTAATATAATAAAATCATTATTATTAATTTACTAAAATCTAATTTTATTAATTTATAAACTATAATTCAATATTTCCATCCATTAAGGAAAACTAAACAACATCGATCAAGCATATGTGCGGACTACCGGCTCCAAAAAGCGACATGGTTCTTTTTTCATCACTACCCCTCATAGATAGAAAAAAGGATGAATTTGTTGCATTAATATTTCAAAATTATTATCATTAAATTATAATTTATCATATATCTTCATTCCATCCCATTTGTTGAGAAATAGTAACGTTAATCATGCATACGCGCATAGTACCACCTCTACGAATGATGAATTTCATTTTTCATCACCAAACTTATTGGATGGGTTTAATAATGAATTTAATGAATATATATGATATTTATGACACTATAATTTTTTTTATTGATAACATTAGACATTTTATAAGTAATATTGAAAGTAAACTATCATCATATACTTAACCACCTAGAATTAACATATTAAGTCTCCTTAATTAATTTGAGTCCGTTTTGAAAAAAAAATTAAGAAATTGTATAAATTTTGTGATAATATAATAATAAAATACATACAAATCTACAATTATTGAGATTATGAAGGTATTCTACAATAATTTTGACCATGTTCAATATATCGAGAATATTTTATAGAAATCCGACGAACAACCTCAAGTAAAAACCATAAGTGAAAAATATTTAGTAAATTGATAACATATGATTATAAATAGAAATTAAGAAATGAAATATAAATATAAAATGATCTTACTAATTTTTTTAATAAAATTAACTCATTTTTCAAGAAGTTAGGTGCATGTGCAGAGAAAATAAGGAACTAAGGTAAGAGTTTTTTGTCTTTATTTTCAATTACATTAATCATATTTGATATTGCGCACAATAATTTATTTTATATGGTATATTAAATACCCTATTTCTTCATTTATAATTATTATATTTCATTTCATTATATTGTAACTTCCATTTCATGGTAACCTTTTAATTTTATTTTAATTTTCACATTACGAGTATCGAAAGAGTTTTTGCATCTCAATTTTTCTTTATTAAGATATGATGTGTATTCATCACATATTTCACTTTTGTGGTGTATATATTGTACATGAATTTCATTTAACATAGTTGTTTTATAAAGTTTAATGGATTTAAAAATCCATCTCATGTTCGAACTTTAATGATTTTTAAATTTGCAATATAATGGAGTTATAAGTGATTTTGTTAACCTTATTATCATTTAATATATAATGATTGTTCTTCTTGAATTTTTTTATATAAGTTAGGTAAAGTTTGATATTTTATTAAATTATGTCATAAATTTTCTTTTTTTTGGAATTTTATTTATACCACATAAAACCACTTTCTAAATATCTCTTTCTTCATGAATTTTGTTATCTATAAGGGATTTGATTAACTCAAATTTATTTTTATTGAGTTAAAATATTATTACTTAGGTATCATTTCTTTATTTTTGATAAATTATTCAATATACCATTTGATAAGATATATAATCTTTACTATATAAGTAAAATTATGTTTTTAATTCAAAGATTCTTTCTTGGTGAGTTTTTTCCTCATAAAATTGCATTATTTTTAAGAAAAAAAATCACATCTCCTTTAAAGATAGTTTTCCTTCCATTTCCGTCAAGTCCATTTTTTTGTATTTTATAAATTCCAATTTAAGGTTTAGTGGTAACCACAAATTTAAAAATTCAAATACATCAATGATTTTAAAATTAAAATTGAAAATTCAAAACACAAATCAATACACATCGATCCCAGTACCACCCACCCACCTTGAATATGATATATTGAACTATGATCCACCATGAGCCATGCGACCTGACACTCAATATCAGTCATTTTTTCCAATTACTCGGTGAAAAACCACTAACCATCACCCCACAGGATGAAACTCACAAGACCTTCACATCGATCCCCGAGCCAAACAGATCAACCCTCACGCCTTTTCCAGCACACAACTACTAACATGAGCATTGATCATCTCTAGAACCTACAGGATAAAGAGAACCACCAACCCACTAATTAATCAATTTAAGAAGAATAAAATATATTTCACCACTATATCTATCTCTATATCCCTTAATAAAATAAAAGCTCAACCATTTCTTGAACTAGATTAAGGCTATTTATTGCTGACTTGTGAAAAAAATCAAACCATAAACAACACCCTGTATCAGAAGATATAAAATTGAACAACCAAAACCAAAATAACCCAAAGAATGGGAAAATGACACCACATGTCATGCCTAATAGGACACCCCACCACTCCCACAAACACATACCAAAACCTCCTTAGAAACCATCACCCTTGACTGACCTGGAAGGGAGTAATGGACCTGGTAGTCAGAGCATAAAAAGAGAGGACATGACCTCCACATTTATCCATGAATGATCAAGCACCATAAACCCCTCTAGATAAATTCATCTTTGAACCTGCACTAGTGAAACATATACCACTTAGAATAAACTCACAATAAAATGATACCACCATCATTACAGACCTCCAACAAAAAAAAACGAACCTTATATTACAACTTTTTAAGGAAAATATGAAGATGAAAGATAAAACAAAAAATGGGTCATACCTCATTGAACCCCCACAAACACTCAACCAACACATACCAAAACCCAAATGAAAACAAAAAAACTAGACCAAAATGGGGATTGATATACTAGATCAAGCATTCAAAGTAGGGGTTGAGCCGAACCTGGTCCTCAACCGCAAGGTAAGACTAGAGAGAATAAAATTGAAGCACATGAACAACCTAAATCATATAATTAAAACAAAACAAAGTACCCAAAAACCTCATCACAAACCCAATCCATTTCCAATACAATCATGTTAAACCAAGACGGGGTCTAGTGGGATGTAATTGAAAAAATAGGGGTGAGTACACGAATGAGAACAATGATTTTAGATAATAAACACCTAGAACCAAGAAATAAACACTAACCAAAACCTCCAACACATACCTAAACACCATGAAAATCACCAAACATGAATAAAATTGGGGTATAATAGGGAAAGTCTGGCAGAAAGAGAAACTAAAGACACAAATGTGGTTCTGATGAGGGGGGAAACTGGGAGAAGAGACAGGGAGGGAGGAAAACATCTAGATAGAGAGTGGGAGGATAGGAGAAGTATTAGTGACATCATCAAGGAAAAATCATTCCAAAAACCCTAGGATAGAGAGAATCTGTGAAAGGGAGAAAGGCGAGAGGAGTGAGGCACCATAAACCTGATGGACTACTTCCATTTTCCCTCCATTAAATGTTCATTATTCCCAATTTATTTTCATTTCATATTTTGAAATATAAATATATGTTTTATATTATAACCATATTATTTTTCATTACCACTTTTCAAAGGAAAATCCACTACCTATTTTTATGATGCGGGTTTTCATAAAACATATTTCAAAATAATAAAATGGTTTTTCATCCATTCATAATAAAATGCTTTATCTTCCACTCTAAATTACTTTTTATTAAACATTATTTCTTTTAAAATATATATTATTGAATATTTTTTTTAAAGGTAAAAATTTTCAAAATGTTTTATCTTATCCATTTTGAAACCTTTATGTCCTTTTACAAATCCATTTTTGAATATTATTTTCAAAATTTAATTTTTTTCTAGATGATTTAACTTCAACTTTTTGAAAAAACATATCTTTTTAAAGGCTTAATTATTTAGATATATTTCAAAATATTTATTTTGAAAAATAATTATTTTCAATATAACAAAAGTGATATTTTATAAAGTTATGAATAACTTATTATTTTAATGATAATCTTAAATATGTTTTTTGAAAAACTAATTTTATAGTTTCACTGATATTTTCCACTTTATCTCTAAAGGATTTACATTATTGGAAAACATTTTCCTTGAATCACGATCTATATTTTCATATAAAAGACTTTTTTTGGGTGATTTAATTTTGAGAATCAACTATTTATATTATTGAGGTAAATTTTAGTGATACCATATAGAAATGTTATGAACCCCAATTTTCTTTCCATGGGTTATAAATGATGTAATGAATGATTATTTTCAAGTGGCACACATTTGAATGAATGATTTTTGGGTGAGGTCCTATATCACCCTTTAATTCATTAGTATGTTTATATCTTATCAGTTCAAAATGGTACATGGGAGGATCATCCCATGCCAAATGGCACATAGGAGGATTATCCAAAGCCCAATGGTACAAAGAAGGATTATCACAAGCCAAAGGGTAAATGAGAGGAATCTCCCAAGATAAAGGGTACACATGAGGATTATGATAATGCCAAGGATACACAAGAGGATTATCCTAATACCAATAAGGGTATTAAAGTGGTAATCCTAAGTCCATGGGTAAATGAGTGGTAAAACCATACCAAAGAAGGTACACGAGTGGTTAGCCTAAGACTACTATATAATGAATGTCATAGTGGGTAACCTTGATATATGAATTCTCTGCTTAAATTGATTACAAAACACTTATTTCATAATATTATTCCTATGATATTCTCCTTTGCTCATGTTTATTATCTCATGATTCATAACTCTTTTGATATGGTATATGTTTACTCATTCTCTATTTCATGAACTTCTATCATAAATTATGTAAGTTTAGAAGAGAGTGTAGTGTAAACATTTAGTTCTTGGGTCTGTGTGATTATTTTTGATATGTAATGTTTAACATATGTAATTGATATACAAAAAAGATAGGTTCCTATCACTTTGTATCAAACCCAGTGTTTAAAGAACTTGTTTATAACACCAGACCTATGAGTGTGGGACTATGGAGCATAGATAAAAACCAATTTTGTCAAAAATTTATGATTTTTGTTAGAATTAAATGTTGTTATAGGAATTTTATTATGATTTTATTTTTTTATCATAAAAAAATTTATATGAACTGATATATATCTTATATTTTTTTTGATACCATCAATGGTGTTCTACATAGTGTATTTCTGATAAATATCATACACACCTTTGTGGGTTTGAAAAATTTTGGGTTCACATTTAGGTCATGTAAATACCCCAATATCTAATGGATGAGATAGATTTTGTCGGTAGAAATTAGGATAAGGGATTGGGTGAGGCATTGTATACTATTTTTTTATATCTCCCCTATTTTTTTTATTATGGACTAAATTTGTATATAACAGACACATAATGGTATTTTTCATCTGTTGTATGACTTGTATGAAATTTAAATTAGTTTATATTTTTTACTTGAATGAGTAATATTGTTATTTTTATCTTGCCACCATAATTTCAAAAAAATTTAATAATATTTTTTATCGTAGTTTATATTCCTTTCTCTATTATTTGAAGGAAAAGAAAGAGGTAATAATAGTCCAATAATATTAATAGATCACCACCTTTAGTCTATTTACTCTACTATATAAATCGGTAGACTTTGGTTATATTTCATTCTCATTCATTTTTATTAATATTTAGTTAGTCCAAAGATTATACATTAGTTATCAAATGTCCTCAAACCTTCTCATATTAAACTATATTTTTGATAGATAAATCATTCTTTTCACCTACCATCATTATGTATCTCTTCTTCACTCATGCTTTAAATTCTGGGGCCCTAATTCCCTCTTATTAAATTACTTCAAGAGGATATTATTTTAATTATTTAATAATTATGATAATACACTATTATAACCAAGTCCTATCTCAACCATGCATAATTTTCATTATATTTCTAAACATTCTTCTAGTTTTCCATATGATTCATCAAATATACCTATTATTTTATTACATACAACCACTACATAATATCCTTTAGTTTATTTTAATTTTACCTTAAACTATAATAGTATCATTCAAAATATAATCTTATCTTTTATAAAACAAATGTAGGCATTCATCAAAATGACTATTAAGTTCAATAAATATGGATTAATTATTGACTTGCATTTAGATCTATTTCAAATTTTAGTGAAAAACTCTTTTGTATTCAATTTTAAATTTAGTATTTTAACATATAAAGAGTTAATAATCTATTATAGACATGGAAACATATCTTCATTTTCCTTAAACAAGATGGTATAAAAATACTTATTTATTCTATAAGAAGTTTTTTTTCACAACTTCACCAACATCACTTATGGTTTTGTTTAACTATTTTGACTTCTCCAACTAAGAGTTATTATAATAAATAATTATCCTTCATAAAATAATTTATTTGATACTTCTAATTTATTATTAAAATATGATTCATTTTCATAAATACTTGTAGAAATAATGATGCTTCCTTTATAATAATATTTTTCATAAAACACCTCTAATCTCAACCAATTTCTTTAAAAGAATCAAATTTAATATTTTTTTATATTTTTATTCATTTTCAATGAAACTATTAATAATTTTTTATCTATCACATCAAATATGTTAGTATTTTTACCCACTTCAATAAATATTTCTATATTTAATTATCCTAATGAGAAACAAATAAATATTATTCCATATAAAATTTCATTGTGAGGATCAAAATATTGAAAATATTTAACTTTTTACAAATGGAATTATTTACCAAATATTTTGTGAAAGTTATCTGTTTTCATTTTATTATTGTATCATCTAATAAAATTAATCATTTATTTTTAATAGATATTTTTAACTTAGTATATGAGAATCATTAGTTAATGTAATATTTCAAAACATTGAATATGTAATAATAATTACCTTAAAAGTTCCAACCATCCTTTGATGTTATATAAAACTAATTTTTATTCATAGTTTACCTGTATTCATTACCACACATGATTAAAATTCCACATCCAACAAAAACTATAGATTAATTGAATATATTAAAAAACGAGAACTATAATTGGTGGATCATCTAATGTAATCTATAATTAATTTATGAGCAGATATAGAATTAACTCAACTTGTAATTCTCTTTTCATTGATGATATAGTTGATTAGATCTCATTGAACCATCATTGATCTATATGATCCAAGTAAAGAATGTATCTAGAGGTGATAAATACATACACCATAATCTCTTAACATCACTGTAGAATCACTGGGTACTAGCACGATCAATTCTGATCACTTACATTATTCATTGTTGATCACAACTGAATTATTATCGAAGGAGGAAGAAATATTATTGTTATCTCAATGTTTTGAGAGAAGAGGAAGAGATATTGAATTATATATCTATATATATATATTTAAGGATTTATAGATTCTATATATATCTATTGTTCACACCAAAAGTGATTATGGAAAGTGATATAATTAGATATTTATTATGGCAGGTTTAGGGTTGGAAAATCGCACACAACCCCTTTCAAAACTAATAATTCTTATTTACACCATGTATAATAATAATAATAATATTAATTACTTAAAATTTAAAAAAAATTAAGAATACAAATAAATATCATTTATTCTATTTTCAATTGAACCATTAATCCCATTCCTCTTTCCTTCATTGACATTTATTGATTGTCGAATAATAACTATTTAATAAATAAATTCCACCACATTATTCTATGATAAATAGAATAAATATTCTATTCACTAAAATTGTAAATAATTATTTATTAATATTTTAATCACTTATTATTTTGAATAAATTATTATTAAATTATGGTGATCAACCAAACTCGAATAAATATTAATGATTATAACTTGTTAAATTCAGTACTTGAATTTAAATGAGATTGTGGACACACTTAGCATGTGACCATCTAGGCCTCTTTTATTAGTGGCATTAGGAATAACTATCTAATTTCTAAGTTTAACATCTATAAACACACCAAGGAACCCATAAATAAGGAAGTTAATGTAGAAATGACATCCAACCTCCTATGAATGTTTACTATGTAATATAATACCATTTTTGTGATATCTCAAATCAAATAGGTTGCATGCCGATGCCATCATCCTATATGCTTGATTTCTCTTTCTCTAAGTTTTTGGAAATGATCTCACCCATAGAAACACCATGCCCATGGATTTTATAGGTATTTAAATTTCTATCAAAGTACATGAAGTATCAACTTTAGTCAAGGGACAAAAGGGATAAATCCTTGACCAAATTATCCATTAATGCAATATCACTCATGACATACCCATTACATCCTACCTATCTATGAGTATATTTCATCATGGTTTTATTAAATATATTAAAGTACATGAGTCATGATATCCATAAATGATAATGTTAAAGTATAGGGATCAATACACATTTTCACAAATAGAAACATCTAAAGACACATAAAAATGTATATTTCCCATTAATATATCTATTCTAATAACCTCCTATCATAGATATTACCAAGGTATAACACCATGAGAAGGTGTATCAATATCTTATGATCCTCCTACCCTTGATAGTTTCTATCTTATATGTCCCATTAGACAATATCATCCATCCATAAAACAATATTCGGAATACTATCATGGTAACTCTAAGTTCTCAACATAGTGGGGAACTGTTATGAACTTTCAGTGCAATAAATATTCTTAGAAAATTATAATATACAAGATTCATGAATAATAATAATAATAACATGATAAAAAAATTAATTAATAATGAAAAAAATGTAATCAAGTACTAAGAAATTTGGATATAGAGAAAAAACTCAAACAGAATCCCACTTGCACTAGATACAACTAATAACAACTTTCAGTCGACTAGCTCTCACATGATACTAATTCCTAATATTTGAAAAGTACTTGGTATATGGTTACACCATGTTTTTCTCTATGGATACTCTACTCAATTAAAATTCACCTCATTGAGAAAAATCTCCCGAGATATGAAAATTACAAAGTATGTGTTTTATCATTTGGTGTGGCCTCAACTCTTTAGAGAGATCCACCACTAAAATGTTATCACAATAAACTATGATAGGTTATTTATTACTAGGAACTACATAAATCTCTTAGAAAAAGTTTTTAATCCAAAATACTTCATTAGCTACATCAGAGGCCACAATATACTCAAAATCCACTGTAGAATTAATGACAACTTGCTACTTTAAACTATTCTAGAATACAAATCCTCTATTGAGAAAAAAGATATATCCAGAATAAAAATTTAAATAATTCTAATATATTATAAAGATATAATATGTATAAACCCTAACTATTATCTTTTTATCTTCTATATACACTCGGAATATATTCTTAGTTCACCTCAGATACTTAAGCACAACCTTAACAGCATCTCAATGTTATTCACCTTTATCCTCTTGATATTTTATTACCATACTAAAATCATAGGAAATATAAAATATCATAAATAAAATTAAATACATGATAGATACTATTGTATAATCATATGGTATCTTTATCATTCTCTTTCATTCCACTTGTGTTTGAGAAAAAATTTTCTTAGAAATATGTATACCATGTAACATTGGAACCAATCCCATCTTTTATTTTTCTAAATAGAACATATTTTGTATCTAGTCAATGTATATACCTTTACTTAGTCTAAGTATCCTCTTGTATCTATCACACATGATATTAATCCCTAGAATGTAGGCCAATTCACCTAAATCCTTCATGCAGAAGCACTTACTTAACCATGCCTTAACATCCTATAATCATGGTATATTATTTCCAATTAGTAATATATCATCAAAATATACTACTATAAAAGAACCATTATCACACAAAACTTCTTATAAACACATAGCTCACATTAATTCTTAATGAAACCAAAATCCTTTATGGATTCATCGAATCAAATGTTTGATAACCTGGATGCTTGCTTTAATCCATAGATAGATACCTAAAACTTTCATAGATTTTTGGAATTTCATGGAGTCACAAACCTTTTTGGTTGTGTCATATACACATCCCCTTTAAGGTTATTTCTTAGGACAATAGTTTTAACATCTATTTTTCAAATATGATAGTCATGGTAATCCATTATTGTAAGAAAAAATTTGGTAGATTTAAACATGAAAACTTGAAAGAAAAATTCATAGTAAACACCTTGATGTTGCATAAACCCTTTGTCGAATTTTTTTATTTATAGGTATTTACTTTAAATTCTATTTACATATTTCTCTTGAATACCCATTTACACCCAATAGGCTTTACATCAACTGAACGATCAATCAGAACCCAAAATTGGTTTTGATACATGGAATCGATCTTAGAATTCATGGATTCTTACTATATTACAAAATATGAGATATATACTATATATTTGTAGGATATAAGATCATTATTTTCAATTAATAATGAGTCACCATTATCAGTGACTAAAAAACCATATCTCTCTAGTTGTCTTATATCTCTAGCTCTCCTACGTAGTACTTGTGTTTCAAGAATAACTTCTTCTATGGGGACTTGTGTAATCCATTTATGTACCAACTCTTGTGTATCTGAAGCATAAAGTTTATCGAATTCAATCTTACTCCCACTATCCTCCTTTAGGATGAACTCCCTATAAAGAAATATGACTTGTATTGTAATGGTTACATTCTTTTCTGATGGGTTTTATAGATAATATTCCACGGTTTCCTTAGGATTCCACATAAAGATACGATTCATGCCTCTAGGTTCTAGTTTGTTTCTTGATCTAGGATTAGCAAACAACTCACAAACCCATGCACAAAAATGTGCCAAAATTAGTTTTTTTCCACTCCAAAACTCAAAGGTAGTACCATTTACCATTTTATTTGGCACATGATTTAGTAAGTATGATGTCGTCAATAATGCATATCCCTAAAAGGATAATAGAAGGAATGCACGACTCATCATTGAACTTACCACATCCAATTGTGTATGTTTCCCCATTTCACTAACACTATTCCACCATGGTGTATAAGGTGGAGTGAGTTGAGATAAAATCCCATATCTCCATAGTAATTCAATAAAGTCTTGGTTAAGACATTCACCACCTTGAGCTAATCGAAGTTTCTTTATCTTTTCACCAAGATGATTCTCAACTTCACTCTTGAATTCTTTGAACTTATCAAATGATTCATACTTATAACCCATCAAGTATATATAACCATAATTTCTCAATTAATTGGTAAAAGTGATAGAGTTTTAGAATACACCTATATATTATACTTGAAAAGGCCCATAACTAGTACAAAAAAAATTTTCATGTCAATTTTTTTGGTTTTCAATGTCAGTTTTAGGGGCGTCGTTATTGTAGGTAATGTAAAAAATCATATTTTTTAATTTTAGTTAATATAAATGATGTTAAAATTTTTATTTCAATGTTTTTTTATGTTGGTTATAAAATAACCGATGTGAAAACTCATTTTTTTAGTTTTTACATCGGTTATTTTATAACCAACGTAAAAAATCATTTTTTTTTAATTTTCAAGGACGATTATCCATTAGATAAAAATATATGATCATTAAAATGAAAAATATCACTAAAATATAATTGAATGTAGAAAAAGAATCTTAAATCTTTGATAGAATTTTTAATCTTATCATACTCTTCGTTGATATAATTTTCTTTGGATGAAATATCTCATGAGGCAAACGAAGCTGTGGCAATTAAGATGAGATTTTAAACTTCGAATGAACCTCTTTCATTTTAACATCATCTAAAGAAGTACCATTCATGATAATAAAAATTTAATAATTAAATGAGGTATCCATTGAGAAAACCAACCAAAAACACATTAAATCATAGAAAAATAATTATAAATACCATAACGAGTTATCTAAAGGAAGAATTGTTGGAATAATGATGAAGATTTGAAGAGTTGAATCAGTGGGATATTGATGATGGTAGGAAGAGTTGATCATGAAAGGAATACACGTGGAGCATGAAATAATATAAATTCACTTTAAAATTGAACTGTGGTATAATAAATAGTATGATATAATTGAAAATTTCAAAGGTTCATTATAAAAAATTGAATTCTTCTTTGGAATGATATGAAATTTCATCTTTCACATAGGTTATTTTATAACCGATGTGAAAAATCACATTTTCACACCAGTTTTTAGCTAACTAATGTGAAAACATATATTTTCACATCATTTTTAAAACAACTGATGTAAAAAACATAGTTTATCACTTCAATTATTTTAAAACTATTGTGAAAATTAAATTTTCACATCATTTTTAAAACAACTGATGTGAAAAAATCATTTATCACATCCGTTTTTCAAAACCAACGTGATAAATGATTTTTTCTTATTTCTTACATAGGTTATTTTTTAAACTGAAGTTAAAATGTTTTTAACATTGGTTTTTAAATAACCAACATTAAACATCTAATGTGAAATCTATTTTTTGTACACACATCAGTGTGTACCAATTCTAGAATCTCTATGACCCTTTTACCTTGACAACTGAATGGTGGATTGATCATATTTCCATGTAAACAAGCATGGAATCTTTCAAGTGGTTTAATCTTAAAAGATTCCAAGTAACCATCTTGATAGAGCTTTGTAAAATTCTTTTGTTTATGTTACCAAGATGGTGATTCCATAACTAGGTGTTAAATGAGTCGTGCACATTTTTTGTTATAAATTTACAATATATGTTTTTCACAATTTAATACATAAATATCCTTATTCATCTGTGTTATACAATAGAATATGCTATATTTATAAAAGTAGCAACCCTTATTTCCAAAGATAAAAATAAATCCACCCATGTCTAAAAAATAAATGAGAATAATGTTTTTGGTGACACTAGTAGGATAATAAAAATTATTTTAAACTAAAATCAACCATATTTTCAATGTGATATGGTAGTCTTGAATGGATAGAGAAGCTAACCTCACTTCATTGGCATCCCATAGATCCACCTCATCTCTATAAATCTTCTAAAATATACATGGTTCTTGTATTTGAATACAAATTTGAGCACCACATAAAATATATAATACCCAAATTGTAGATATGAAAAAATTACACTCAATAAAAAATGAATCTGAATCTCATACTTTATTTTTTGGTTGGGATGAATTCCTATTCCAATGGACCTAATTTCTATATGAAAAACATACTATATATTTTTCCTATTATTACCTCTGGATCTTCTTCATTTTAAAAGGATAGTGCTTCAGAGCCGTAGACTTGGAATTAGTCTTTATCTCCTTTTCCTAGTACCTCCTCTTCTTATTCACCATAAATACCATGAGTTTTTCATGCCCCATGTCTTTAAAAAGTTGATTAATAAGAGTAAGAAGTTATGAAATTGTCTTCTTTCTATTTATCATAGCATAATTCACAACAAAACTAAAGAAGTTTTTAGGTAGTGGGGTTAGAATAAGATATTTGGGCAGCTCATCAGGGATCTTGAAAACCCAAGATGTCTATGCGCTCAATGTATCCAATAATCTTGACTACAGCTAGCACTGACTCTCCAAACTTATATGTGAATAGTGCATTAGATATCAAATATCTCTCTGATATCGCCTTCTCTTGATAGAGAACCCAATAGTGAGAAATTGTGTTATACACATCCATATTATCATATTGATTTAAAAATCATTGGACATAGAGGATAACATGAAACATTAGAGGTATTTTTATAAAAACCCATAGTTTATAAATTATATTCTTCAATTGAAATAATTGTG
The DNA here is from genome assembly GCA_963277665.1 of Viscum album. Lineage (NCBI taxonomy): Eukaryota > Viridiplantae > Streptophyta > Magnoliopsida > Santalales > Viscaceae > Viscum > Viscum album. The sequence goes on along the minus strand of OY728153.1, from coordinate 1,255,998,492 downwards.
TGTTATAATATACTATATAGAATTATACACATAAAGAAAATGACCAAAAATTTATTTCATTAATAAATAATGTTATATTAATAAGAAATGAAATCAATTAAAATTATAAACATTAAAATTAAAAAAACATAAAACATAAAATATAAAATAGGAAAATATGGGTCACCCCAATCTAGTATAATCACTTCCCCTACTAACAAAACTATAGAAAAGAAACAAAATATTAGTAAACCAATCAACATCTTAGAAAATGGAAATATAGAACCTTGAGAAGAATTGAGTTAAATATTTAGTAAAATAATGAAGTGTTATTTATAAGAGGTAAGGTGACCGTATGAATAGTAATATGATAGTTAGAATAGTAAACTGTCCACTGGGAATAATAACATAACTATTGGGAATAGTAACCTGAATGTTGGGAATAATAACCTGACCGTTGGAATCATAATTTAGCCAAAAACTAATAAAAACTAATATAAATAATATTTATCTTGATTAATATAAGTAAATATAAATATTATAATTTCTAAAAATAAATACCACGATTAAAAAACTCAAATAAAATATAAACACATTTTTAATAAACTATATTTTAAAGTCTTTCATAAAAATAATAATTTTTGTATTAAAAATTAAAATTACATATGTTATAAATTTATTTTTATAAAATTAATATCATTTTTTAATCAAAACATCGAACTTTTATAATGTTTATTTTTTGGTAATTTTTTGAAATACTTCAATTTTTTAGTGAATAGTAAAAATATAGTTTTTTCATATAACCAGTGTATCTTAAATTACACATTTCATGATGAAATAATTAAATAATCCTATATATAACTTTATTTTATTCCATGATATATTTTATTCTGTAAATTATTCATTAAAATACAATAAACTTAATTTCTAAACCTAAAAATAAATTTCCAAAACCTAAAGTCAAAAGTTATTCCTTATAATAATAATTTCTCCTTTTTCCACTTTCATTTTTAATAAACCAATAGATTAAAATTATAAAGGGTATTTAAAGTATTAAACCCATTATATTATCTTGATATATAATTTTTATTGTTAAAAATTCATTATTACATGTTTTACCTTTGATATAATATTTTATTCAATATTTTATTCTAAAAATACCCCTCTCCTCAAGTATAAATAACCCCTCTCCCTCCCCCTATAAAATAAATCATACCTCTATTACCAAAGGAAATAATCTAAAAACCCCCCTCTAAAGACCCTTATAATACCTAGAGATGTTCTGGAGTAAAATAACTCCAAATATCAATGGTTTTGTACTGGCATACAAGAGAAGATACACTGAGGATTAAGTAAGTTTTGATCAACTCTTCTTCTTCTTCATTTCTTATTATTATTCTTCTTATCTTTTTTTCACCAAAACATTCATAACCAAACCATATAATATTAATTAGGTAATAAATTAACATTAAATTAATGATTTTAACCTACTATAACTATCATATTTACTATATATATAAATTTTAAACTTTCCATTCCCACTCTCCTAATAATGCTCCGTCAATGGTTGGTTAACCACCTACTGAGAGATTTCCATGTAAACACATATAAATATAATCATTTATGTATATTATAAACTATATATAATATATAAACACATAATTATATGTATTATAAGCTTTTGAAATTAATTATACTAATATATAAATTACATTGAACAAAATAGATAAATCGAGGAAAAATGAGAAAATTTTAAGTAAAACATGATATCAAAATGACTACCCTATAACTAAGGAAATTAAGAAATATAATCAAATGACTATAATTGATAAATAATTGTAAAAATTACAATAATTAACTTTTGGATCAATGTTTTAATAAATCTATGTTTATTGTTCTGGAGGCGCAAATGTGACGAAATAAATAGGGAATAAAAGTAAGGGGATTCTCAAACCCAACTCATTTTCTTTGGGTTATTCCACTTTATTGATGTATTCAGTATGGATATTTCAATATTGTTCCTTAAAAATCATTTCACTATTCTTCCCTTTTATTTTCAGTGATATACATCATTCCACCTTGACTTATAATCCAAATACGATGATTTTCTAAAAATACATTCTTTCCAAAATATATCTTTTACTCCTCTTGAGTTGTTTCTTCTTCACTCAAGAATGATGATTATTACACCAAATATGTTTTCCTTTATTCATTTGGGAACCCAAAGTCTATTCATTAAATTATATTTGATAAAATCCTTATGGAACCCATTACTTTCCATGAGTCATTTCCTAACTATGATTATTATATGTTCTATGTGGCATGCATGATTATGTAAATATTATGATGTGAGGGGTGGGACCAGAATTATATAGACCTTTAATGAATTGGGTAATCTGATGCATCTCATGAGATAATGTGTATTATGCGTGAACATGATGCTAGATTTGTTCAAAACTATGTGTGGTATTTGAACACTATGACCTAATTTTTAATTTTTATACATTTCCATATTTGATGACTTTGTCACATGTTTCCCTCATGATTTTGATGATGATAAAATGCTTATGATATTATGATGATGATTATGATCACCCATGTTATATTGAATCATGTCGCTTATTCATCCTCTTACTGGGATTTTAGCTCACCCCTTTATTTGATGTATATACTTAGGTGATTAAATTTAATAAGTAGAACATGGGATTTTAACTATAAATGTGAAGGCTTTAAATAAATGTTTATGTTTTATTATGTACAAGTTATGTATGATCCTAATTTTCCTAAGACACTAAACCTTTTGATCCTTGATTTGTATCTCTATTATGTTGTTTATCTTAAAAATTATGTAATAGTTATGTACTGAAAATAAGGGTCTCTATATACAATATGTTTTCTATAAGTTTTACATAGAGAGATAATTCTTCCTCACATACCTCTGTAGGAGGGAACATAAAAAGTGGGGTTTCCAACATGTATAATTCCATTTGTGGTGTAGTATAATGCATAAATTCCTGTAACATTCATGAAATTCACACTAGTGAAAAGGTTATCCTTATCTAGTATGGATCATAGTGATATTTTTGAATTCGTTTGATTTTACATTTTCTACAAATTAATAGAAAATAATTAGTACTTGTTTTTATTACAAAAACTGAATAATTAATTAAATTTCATTAATCTAACACTATTTTTTAAATCTCAATAGTCCTCACCATCAGTTTCATAATATATTTTCACTTAGATATTCTAGTGTAAAGGATCTATATTCCCCTTCTCATAAACCATACATGGGTCTAATAAGTTTTTTAAAGGGTTTTACATAGGTGTAAATCACCGACTACATTAACTCATAGTTCCTTGATCCATTGAGTGAACACCCCAATCTTGAAATATGGTTTTAATATTTTCTTAACACTTGTATCTCAGTTACAACAAGTCCTACTTGGGTAGTCAACCCTTGACACAAACCAAGTTAAGCCAACACAAAACTCTAAGTTAATAGTTCCATGATAATTGAAAGCACCCCAACTTGGGTTGGTCAAGTAATTTAATCTATGAGGTCAATTATAACTTAATTAGTGGAAGACTATACCGACTTAATATTTTAGCATGAGGTATTTTTGACCTTTTTCATAAATCCCATTTTATCTTTTAACATGTCTTGTTAATATTAAGTGGATTTTAATTAAATGATTAACCGTTTCTAATAAAACATTCACACATAATCCGATTATATTTTATTCCATCTTTCATATTTGTTAATTTTTTTATTAGGTGATCACAAAACATTTAAAAACATAAATAATTAACCATGAAATTAACTACAATAAAATATAAGTGGTATGATCACGATATTATCTTATCATTATTTTATCTATTAGATGATAAACTAACCCTCAACCATTGGGGAAAACACCATAATCCATATCTTGGTTTTTGTTGAAACATTCCACCTTTATCTCCTATGTATCAGCTCAATTGGGTTCTCCTTGGATCCTTGACTCGGACTATCTCCTCTTGACCAAGAGTTCCCAACTTATATAAGATTTTACCCTCACATAGGTGAGAGGATCTAATGGATTAGATAAAGAGGGTTTACATAAAAGAAAACATGAGCACACAAGACCTTACATAATGAGGAGGTGATAACCCATAGTCCATCATTTTTAATTTAGTAAAAATAAATTAAAAGAAACCAATCAAATATATAGGGCAGGTCTAATATCATGATCATCCACACATCATGCAGCTAGAATAAATTTGTAATATAGTTATCAATTACTTCAATTCATTATTTAATTAATATCATTTACCTTTAATTAATTCAATTAATTCAATTTATATTAATTAAATCAAAACATCCTTAAATCACTATCATATAATTTAAAAAAATTATTTTATTTAAAATTAATAAAGTACACAAGTGTACTTGGAGGAAACTTTGTGTGCATATCAAAAATTTTAATACGGAAATTAGTTTAATATATAATTATCAATCTTATGACATAGTTGGTACTTTAAAATAAATTAAACATGAAATATATGTGAATAGTTTTGATTATATATTTAATTTTTCTTTATGAAAAACTGGGAACACTTTCTACAACAGACTAAATGGTGTGTATAATAGTATGTTGTGTGTATCGTATTTTACTAGTGTCTATAGTACAAATATTAGGGCTTAGTATGTTGCATGTTCTGGATGAGTTCATAGTATAGAGAGTGGCATCAGAGTTGCCTGGATCATTAGTAGTTATGTTGTGTATCTAACACATAACATGCTGGGACACCCCATGTTCTCAACAATGAGAAACTAGGTACTACACATCATGTATATTGGTTACACAATGTTTAGTTCTTCAAGATGTGTTCCAGTCTATTTGGATCACGTGTCAATATATTTTTATGAAATCTCATATTTGATTTCATCAGATATTAGATCTAATTTTATCATATTTATCCAAATTTATCATGATATATGGAAAAAATAAAAATTCACAGTGTGTATACATGAAGTACACATCATGTACTCTGGTTTTGTCTCCGTAGAACCTTTTGAACCCATATATGGTGTTCTTCTAATGCTTCTTTGTTTTTAAAACAGAACAGATTACAAGTTATATTATAGAGAATGAATAAAGAAATAAAATATGATGTTGAGATATTAAAAGAAATAAATATATGTTAAATAAAAAATTAAGACACCTGTAGGTGATTAATAAATAAAAAATAATTATAAATTAAAAATGTGATTGATCTGATACCACTTTCAGGTTTCGGGCACAGCATAAGCGTCCTTTGATGGTGTGAAAAACTTGGATTTTAGTCTTAATTTATATGTGTCTGTTGTTTCACATGATTTAAACTTCATGTCCAGTGAAAAATTTAGATTACTTGACTAGATTAATATTACCTAACTAGAAGAGGAGGATCTACACATGTAATTTATAATTAACATATGAGAATCTATATAATTACCTTAACTTGTAATTGTCTCTTTACTGATGATCCAGTTGACCAGATCTCATCGAACCATCATTGCACTATATGATCCAAGTTCATAATATCACTAGTGGTGATCCACACATGAACCAAAATATATAAAAGTCACCATAGAATCATTTTGTGCTAGCATGACCAGTCTAGATCATTTGCATTGTTCGTGGTTAATCATAACAAAATTCTTCTCGAATGAGTATAAACCCTTGATTTTCTTTTGATGTCTTCAGAGAGGAGGAAGAGAGAGTTCATTCTAGATCTCTAGATCTATAGATCTCTCTCTAGTGATTAATAGAGTCTCTCTCTATCTGTTGTGTCTACATAAAGATATTATAGAAAGTGATATAATTAGAAATTTATTATGACATTTTTAGGGTTGGAAAATAACACACAACCCCCTTTAAAACCTAACAATTTTTAGTTGAATCCATGTACAATAATAATAATAATAATAATTTCCTAAAATTTGAAACACATTAATAATATAAATAAATATCATGTATACCATTTATAATCAGTTTATTATGATCATTTTACTTTCCTTCATCAACATTTACAAATCCTTCAATATTTAATATTTAATAAATAAATGACACTACATTATTTTATGATAAATATAATAAATATTCTATTCACCAAACTTGAAAAAGAATATTTACTATTATTATTTAACACACTTATTCATATAAATAAATTGTGATTAAATTATGGGGATTAACCAAACCTGAATAAATATTATTTGTCATAGCTTATTAAATTCAATACTTGAATTTATCTAAGATTGTAGATACACAGAGTGTGTGACCCTCAAGAATTATTTCTAAGTAAAATTAGGTATAACTACCTAATGTCCCAGGTTAGTTTCTAAAAACATTCCAAGGAACCCATAAAGAAAGTAGTTAATGTTGCAAGGAAATCCAACATCTTATGAACATTTACCATGTAATATAATACCTTTATCGTGATATCTAAAATTAATCATGTTGTATGTTGGTTCCATCAATCTACAAGCTTGATTTATCTTTCTTTGAATTTTCAAAAATGAACTATCCCAATAAAACACCATGGACATAAATTTTACTAGTAGTTCTATTCCCATTAAAGGGCCTAAACTATCAACATTTGTGACTAGGAAAATGGGATAAATCCTTTCTTGTAATATCCTTTAATGAAATATCACTCACAATATACCTAATACATCCTACCTCACCATGAGAATATGTCATCACATTTTTTTATCAATACATAAAAATATATGATTCATAATATCTGTTAAAGATAATATTAATATCTAAGGATCAATGCACATTTCCACAAATAGGAACATCTAATGAAACATGAAAATGTAGATTTCCTATTAATGGGACTATTCTCATAACCTCCTATCCCGAAGATTACCAAGGGAGAATACCATAAGAATGTGTCTTAATGTATTATGATCCATCTAACCCTAATATCATATATGATCTATATCTCATCATACAATATCATCTAGACATAGAACAATATTTCAAATACCATCGTGGGACCTCTAGGTTCTCATCATAGAGGGGAACTACAATGACCTTTCAGTGCAATACACATTCTTAGGATATTATCACATGTAAGAGTCATGAAAATGAATAATCATGATGCGATAAAAACCATCATTAATAATAAAAAATTAATCAATTACTAATAAATTCTATGTCATCCATCTATTTTATTATAAATATTGCATTAAATTTTACAAATTGAGGATTTTTTAAAGTTTAGTATCTTGGAAATAAGGTATATAATACATGAAAACTTAAAATATTTTTATATTCCACATGAAAGGATTCTTATAGGTTTATACTAAGTACATTTATTGCATCTCATACCCTAGGGAGATACATCAAATGAAAGGGTGAGAAGAAGGCCTAGTAAGGGAAAACAAGTGAAGCAGTTTACATGGGAACTTAAGAGATATATATAAGAACATCAAGAATTTCATAAATACATGAGAAATAGTAATATCATAACAATAATAACTTTAATAATAAATTTAAAATGTGTTTACAACATTTAATTTATATATTCATACTCATATCACCAAGGTCCTTCCCAGGTGTCATAAAAATTACCAAGGTTATTTACCATGGTATCGTAAAACATGTCATCTCTAGAGAATAATTTATTTACCCAATGCATTAGAGTTATATCAGGATGAACCTTTAATATGTATTTTTTTAATGTGATATAAATATATCATAATAAAAAAGTTCATAAATAACTCAAATAGAATAAAATAAATGGGTTTCATATCAAAATCATGGTGTTTTAAAAAGTACTTAAAAACATGATCATTATGTCATTTATAACCCATGGAAAGGGAATGGGGATTTTTTGTATGTAAATTATAGAAGAAAATATATCATTTTTATGTTTATATGAATACCCCTAGAAATTAAATATGCTTTGGTATTCACATAAAGAAAATAAAATAATTTCTTGAGAAAAAAAGTGAGATTTTGAGATGAAAATTATACAACATAACCAGTATGAAACATGGTTTTATAAAACATTAAAAAGAGAGGGTACAGGGGTAAAAATTTCATAAAATATTCATAATACAGTATAGGGATATAATAAAATGTAAATAATAACATGGTATATAAATTTTAAATACATACCACATAAAAGAGAACATGAAAGGAAAAGAGAAGTTGAGAAATCCCTTACCATGAAGAGTAACTTCTAAAACTCTAATATTGAGACCTTGGGGGATTGAGGATACCTTGGTAGGAATCCTTGAGAAGTAATAATATTATATATTTAAGGTAAAATAATTTTTAATGAAATAAAATCAAGTAATGGGTGGGTATTTATAGAAAAATAGAGGGAGTTTTTTTATTAATTTCAAAGGATACCTCATTAGTGGTATTTGCAAAACCATAGGCTTGACCATGGTATTTTCCCATGGTATTTTCCACATGGGACACCTCATATCATATTGTAATCCACAGTAGTCTAAAAACATCTTATTTTACTCATTACATCATTATGTCTTAGTTATGATATCATTAAATATATCAAAAACTCAAAACTATATTTTTTTTCTACTCATCCAAAATTTAACTGTTTCATAAAAATCTGAAAATTTCACCCTAACCACTTTTCTACTTATATAATTCAAAAATTAACTCCATTTTATGAAAATAAATTTTATTTTAAATTGAAATAAATAAATAAAATACTAATACTGAACTAATAATTTATAAAACATTTATTTACTTATACTATGATATAATTATATTACATTACCATTTAAGATGACTAAAATATATTTATACTTCTTTAGGTGAGGTTACTATTCCATTGGTCAAATTAATATTCATAAGGGTAAATTACTATTCCAATGGGTCAATTTACTATTCACCATAAAAATTAAGTTGACCATATTCGACTCTAAATATCTTACTGATCGCAATCCTGTATGTCCATTTTTAGAAAATCATTTTACAGAATCAATTATTTAATAAATCATTAAAAAATATATTTTTTACTATTCATAAAAAGTAATACTATTCATCAAATACTATTCATAAAATACCATTCATCAAAGAAAATACTATTCATCAAAAAATTAAAAATTCTTAAAAAACTACTAAAAAATCACCCTAGATTAATTTGGACATTTGAAATTAAAAAATGATGTTTATTTTACCATAATAATTATCAAAGTATAATAAATCATTAAGAAGTACAATTTTTACATCTAAAATCAATTTATCAAACTTTTCTCAATTAAACATATATTTTATTAATAAAACCTATTCTTAAAATGGAAATGATGCAACAAAAGTTTTATTAAAACAAAGGGATTTCATTTTAAGTATCTAGGGCCTCAACACATAACCCCTTAAAACACCCACATATGACCTAAGGGTAAGGTGTGAGATTGTGATAGACTCTTGGGGTGGCTCAGATAACACTACCCGAGTGGTAATCTCCACTAACTTGAACTTCTCCCATAGGTGATTTCATTCAAGATTAAAATGTTAAAGCTCATATTGGGCTTAGTCCATAGCAAATAATAGTGATGCTACCTCCCTCCCAAGCCTCAAAAAATGGTCTTTTTAAGACTTGAAACTACTGGATGAGTCCATCAACTCTTCTTTTTTTCATTAATTATCAATTAAAATTTATATTTATAAACAATAATTATAATGTTAAAAATTATTATAGTTTCAAATGATCATATTAACCAATGATCATATAACGGTCAAAACCTAATGGTCACATTTCATTTATACTTATATATTTTTATTTATTATGAAATATTAAAACATAAATTTTTAGAAAAACCAATTATTATTCAAAAGTTGAATCGTTACATTCTTCCCCCCTTAAGAAATTTCAACACTAAAATTTCAAATAATAACCTTAGAAGGGAAAAGGTGTGGGTACTTATACCTCATAGTCTCCTTTGGTTCCCATGTGGATTCTTCATATTTGTGGTTCCTCCAAAATACTTTAACAAGGTGGATATTCTTATTGCATAGAACCTTGTCTCTAGGATCTAAGATTTCCACCAGATGCTCCTCATAAGAGAGGTTGTGTTCTAGTTGTACCACCTCTGTATTTAGTATATATAAAGGGTCAGGTATGTATTTACTCAAGAGGGATACAAGGAATACATCATGAACTTGAGAAAAATTTATAGTAAGTTTAGGTCGATAGTCCACTGATCCTATGCGATCAAGGATTTCATAGGGGCCAATGTACCTCGACCTAAGCATCCCTTTCTTTTCAAACCGCATGAATCTCTTCCATAGAGAAATTCCAAGGAATACCTTGTCACCAAAATCAAACTCCATGTCCCTTCAATGATTATCATCATAGATCTTCTGCAGAATATGAGCATCCTTAATGTGTTTTTGGATGGAATGAACCTTTCCTGTCATATCTTGCACACAATTAGGACCAAGAAGCTTTCTATCACCAGTTTTATCCCAACAAGTATGATTTCTACATCTCTTCTAATATAGAGATTCGTAGGGTTCCATTTGAATGATCGAGTGCAAGCTATTGTTGTATGAGATCTCAGTAAATTGGTGATGTTTATCCCATCCACCTTTAAATTCCATTGAGCATGTTCTTATTATGTCCTTGAGTTTTTGAATAGTCCTTTCATACTGGCCACAATTTTTGTGGTGATAAGCTGTATTTAATTTCAATTCAGTACTCAATTGATGCTGGAGAATTCTCCATAATTTTAATGTGAACCTTAGATCATGATCAGATACAATAGAGAGTGGTACCCTATGAAGCCTTAACACTTCTCTTATGAAAAACCTGGCAAGTTTATCAAGAGAGAAATATTCCTGAATAGAGATAAAATGGATAGTCTTGGTGAGACGATCCACTATAAACTATATCACATTGTTTCTGTAATAAGTTATTGAGAGATGAGTGAAAAAGTCCATAGTGATATTATCTCACTTCTATGCTAGTATGAGTATTATTTGTAATACCCCTTTAGGAAGTTGTTGCTCTATATTCACTTTCTGACACACGCGGCACATTGTAGTGTAGTCGAAAATCTCCATTTTCATGTTATCCAACCAATAATGATCATGAAGGTCCTTATAAATTTTAGTACTTCCAGGATGTATAGATAATATAGAGTTATGAGATTCATCCATCAACTCCTTATTTATTTCAAGAATAGATGGAACACAAAGTCCTCTACGAAATTTTAGTACACCTTCTTGATCATTATTGAACTCATGAAACTTCTCATACTTCACAACCTCAAACTTCTTCTGTAACAAAGGATATAATATTTGATCTTTCTTGATCTTCTCTAGTAATTATGCTTTAGAAATCATTTGGAATAGGGTTGATGATGTCCCTTCCCATACAATTACCATGTCCAATTTCACTGGGTCTTTGATCAAGGGATCTCCTTGAATCCTCATCATTTCTAGAACATCAGGGTCTTTTCTAATTAATGCATCAGTGACTCTGTTTTCTCTTTCATAATGATAATTAATTGAAAAATAATAGTCTTTAAGAAGTTCCAACCATATCCTCTATCTCATGTTCAATTCATTTTACATGAAAATATACTTCAAATTTTGATAGTATGTGTATATATCACATTTCTCCCCATAAAGACAGTACCTCCATATCTTCAGAGAAAAAAAACCATATCCGACTCAAGATCATGCGTAAGATAATTCTTCTATGAGGCTATAACTGTCAAGATACATAAGCAACCACCTTTTAATTTTTCATGAGAATTCACCCGAGACCTTTTAGAGATGCATCACAAAAATAATGAATCCTTCTCTGATTTAAGGTAGAGTTAACATGTGTTTAGTAACCAATCTATTATTTAGATCTTGGAAACTTTCCTCACACTCATTTGCCCAGATGAACTTTAGCCCTTTTCGAGTTAACATGGTTAGTGGACTATAATTTCATGATTTTTTTTCAAAACCTCCTATAATATCCTTATAGTACAAGGAAACTACGAATCTCGATTACTATTATAGGATGAGGCCACTCCTTGACAACCTTTGTCTTTGTAGGGTCAATTGATATTCCTTCATTAGTTATAATGTGTCCTAAGAAAGAATCTTTATGTAACCAAAACTCACACTTTTGGAAATTTCCAAATAATCTCTCCTTCATAAGAGTTTTTAGTATAACCCTTAGATGATCATCATACTCCTCACAAATTTTGGAATATATCAAAATATCATTGATAAAAACTACCACAAAGTTATCAAGGTAGTCCTTAAAGTCTCTATTCATAAAATATATCAATATAGCAGGAGTATTAGTTAAGTTGATGAGAATAAAAACAAACTCATAATACCCATATCTTGATCAGAAGGTAGTTTCTAGAATATCTTCTTTCTACACCCTCAATTGATGATAACCAGATCGATGATAAATCTTGGAGAGGAATTGGGCCCCATAAAGCTGGTCAAATAAGTCATCAATTCTTAGAAGTGGGTATTTGGTATTCACTATGATCCAATTTAATTATCTATAATAAATGCATATCTATATTGATTTATCATTCTTCATAAATAGAACAAGCTCTCCCCAAGGAGACACACTCAGTTGGATAAACCCCTTCACCAAAAGAACTTGGAGTTCTTTCTTTAGTTCCTCCAGATCCACATTTTCTATTCTATATGATGAATTTGATATCAGATGAGATCCAAGTAAGATATCAATGGAGAACTCTACCTCTCTTTCTATAATAGTTCTAGGTATCTCATTATGAAATATTTCAATGTATTTTTAAACGATGGGGATATTCTCTATAAGTGTACTTTCATTTCCTATAAATCCTTCATAATGAATCATAAAATCTTGTGTTTAAACAAACATATCCACTAGGAGTGTCAAACCAGGAGTTCAGCAAGACCTAATGTCATGAACCTGTTCCCAATTGAGTCTAGATCAAAGTAGTGTTTTTGTGTTTTACTCTTAGATACATTTGTGAAAGAGCATCATCCACTTGTTTGTATCCAGATAGAGATTTATTGGTTTGGAAACCACTTACTTAATATATCACAAAAATACCAAGATGTTTTCCTATATTTAAAATTTTCTATAGGTTTATTCATAATGTTCTCAAATCCTAATTTCCACAAATAACTAAACTATAATTTGATACCAACTATGGAATCCTTCCATTTTATTACAAACATTGCATAACATTTTACAAAAAGTGGATCTTTTAAAGTTTAGTTTATTGGGAATATGGTATTTAAAACATAAAAACATAAACCATTATTATATTCATAAATAAAATTTTATTCCAAGTTCATCATAATTTCATTTATTTAACCTCAATATCTGGGGACATACATCAAAGGAAAGTGTGAGCAGAAGGCCCAGTATGGGAAAATAAGTGAAGTAGTTTACATGTGAACTTGAGAGATATATATAATAACTTGAGGAATTTCATAAGGGAATGAGAAAGAGGAATATAAAAATAATAAGAACTTTAATAATAACTTTAAAAATTGGAAAAAAATTTAATTTATACAATCATAATCTTATCATCAAGGTCCATCCCCAAGATGTCATAAAAATTACCAAGGTTATTCACCATGGTATCGTAAAATAAGTCATCTCTATAGATTAATTTATTTACCCAATGAATTAAAGTGATATCAGGGTGCACCCTTAATATGTATTTATTTTACTATGATCTAAATATATCATTATAAAAAATTTCATAAATAACCCACTGATAATAAAAGAAATGGGTTTCATATCAAAATCATGATGTTTTAAAAAGTGCTTAAAAACATGATCGTTAAGCCATTTATAACCCATGAAATGGGAATGAGGGTTTTATGTATGTAAATTCTAGAATAAAAGAAATAATTTTTATTTCTATATAAATACATATTTAAATGAATGAGGTTTGGGTATTCAAATAAAGAAAATAATATAATTTCTAGAGAAAAAAAGAGAGATTTTGAGATGAAAATTTTGCAGCATAACGGGTATGAAACATGGTTTTATAAAACATTAAAAAGAGAGGGGATAGGGAGTAAAACATTCATAAAAGACTATTAATATAGTATAGGTACATAATAAAATGTAAATAATAACATGGTATGGAAATTTTAAAGACATACAACATAAAAGAGAGCATGAAAGGAAAAGAGAAGTTGAGAATTCCCTTACCTTGAAGAGTAACTTCTAAAACTATAATATCGGAACCTTGGGGAATTGTAAACACTTTAAGATGACTCATTAAGAGGAAAAATATCATATATTAAAGATAAATGAATTTATAATGAAATAAAATGATGTAATGGGTGGGTATTCATAGTAAAAAAGAGGGAATTGTTTAATAATTTCAAAGGACACCTCATTAGTGGTATTTGAAAAACCAAGGGCTTGCCCATGGTATTTTCCCATGGTATTGGACATTGGGCACATATAATATCATATTTTAATCCAAAAGATTATACCATCATATTATCTTACTCATTACATCATTATAACATAGTGAAGATGTCATTAAACATATTGAAAACTCAAAACTGATTTTTTTACTATTCATCCAAAATTCAACTAATTCTGAAAAATCCCAGAATTTCACCCTAACCATTTTTTGACATGTAGAATTTAAAAATTAACTCCATTTAATGAAAATAAATTTCATTTTAAATTAAATTAAATAAATAAAATACTAATACTTAACTAATAATTTCTAAAACATTTATTTACTTATACTATGATATAATTATATCACATTACCATTTAAGATGACTAAAATATATTTATACCTCCTTAGGTGATGTTTCTACTCAATTGGAAAAATTAATATTCATAAGGTAAACATTAATATTCTAAGGGGTCAAGTTACTATTCCCCAAAAAATTTTAATTGATCCTATTAGACTCTAAATATCTTACTGATCGCAACCACGCATGTCCGTTTTTACAAAATCATTTCACAAAATTAATTATTTAATAAATATTTTAAAAAATATTTTTCACTATTCATAAAAATAATACTATTAATCAAATACTATTAAAAAATAGTATTCATAAAATATTATTCATAAAAATACTATGCATCAAAAAAAATAAAAACTTCTTAGAATACTACAAAAAATCACCCTAGATTAAGTTTGACATTTGAAATTCAAAAATGATGTTTATTTTAATATAATAATTCTGTAAGTATTAGAAATCCTTAAAAAGTACAATTTTTTAAATCTAAAATAAATTTATCAAATGTGTCTCAATTAAACACATATTTTTTACGAAAAGATATTCTTAAAATAGAAATGATGAAATAAAAATTTTATTAAAAGAAAGAGATTATGTTTTAAGTATTTAGGGCCTTGAAAATAACCACTTAAAACACTCGCATATGACCTAAGGGAAAGGTGTGCGATGGTGATAGACTCTTGGGGTGTCTTAGATAACATCACTAGAGTGGTAATCTCTATTAACTTGAACTTATCCCATAGGTGATTTCGTTAAAGATTAACATGTCGAAGCTAGGCTTAGTCTTGGTCTAGAGAGAATCCTAGTGATGCAGTCTCCTTCCCAAGCTCCGAAAAATGGGCTTCGTATGACCCGAGTTTACTGGATGAGTCCATCAACTCTTCTTTCTATATTAATTATATATTATCCTTTCTATTTATAAAAAATAATTATAACTTTAAAAATTATTATAGTTTCCAATGGTCATATTAACCAACGGTCATATAACGGTCAAAACCCAATGGTTACATTTCATTTATACTTATATATTTTTATTTATTATGAAATATTGAAACATATATTTTCATGAAAACAAATATTATTCAAAAGTTTGGGTCGTTACAAATTCTGTTCTAAGGCACCTAATCCAACACACCTCAGGTTCACATTGAGAATTTTAAAAATTAAAATATCTATTCAACTTTATAACTAAAATCTAAGTCATTTATATCTAATTTATGTATAATATGTTTACATTAAATTAAGGAAAGTGTTAACTTTATTATGAATTATCCTATAAATTATTATAATATTTCTAATAGATAACTTCGTATTTCATTTTTTACTAATTCTTGTTTCATGTAGAATATTATTATTTAACTCAAATCTATAATCTTTAGATCATTCATGTAGATGTCTTGATCTTATTGTATCCACATTTAATAATTCAAAATTATATTAATTAAATCATAATAGATTAATATGCACATTTTTCATTATTAAATTAATTTTTATTTAATTCTAAATTATAGTGTAATTCTTTTATAATTCCTCTACACAATCTCTATGTTCGAAAGTTTATCCCATATACCCATTAATGGTTTAGTTGTAGTGAATATCATATAATATTTTTTATAAGTTCTCCCCATAGTTCAAAAATTTAAATTCCCTGAAACTATAATATTTTTATAATGTAGATGTTTCAAAGGACCTATTTTGGTACCAATGAGGGGGGGGGGGGGTAAATTAGTGGTAAACTCTTTTTAAGAATTATCCTTACTAATCCTACCTCTAGAACCTATTAAATTTCACAATCCACTAAAAATAGTCTCACAACCTCACCTTGTGTAAAAATATTATGAAACATAAGCATATAAAAATTTACAAGGTTTTACTCTAAAACACACTCGTTCCATGTTGGTTATTCCCCCCAATATGGTTTCTCCGCTATCTCCACTAAAAAATTTACAACATATAATCCATTGTATCTCACCAATTTTAGAATCCACTAGAAGATAAAACTCTCTATAACAATGATGATATATTACAGAAATATGTTCTTCTTCTCCTTATATGATCTTGCACCATGATAGAATATAATATTCTCCTATGAGTATATGGATCAGAAAACTCTACATGTGTACTTATTCAATATCTTCAATAGTTGATGATGATGCACAACCTAATGGTCTTGAAACTTAAACCTAATTCTAAATGATCTAAATCATCAATCTTCTAAATAATCAGGCAATAGATATTCTCCTTTGATAAATGATCCCCAGTATCAAAACTAAATTCTATCATTTTCTCAATTTTCAACCCTAAAAATTCCTACATCATTTTTTTTCTCACTACCTTGTTTATATTTCTCGCACACCAAATTTTCTCTCATCCAAGTTTGAATTTTCATTTCAAATTCTAGTTAAAACACTCAATTTCCTTCAACCACTTATTTAGTAGCCCTTATATAATATTTTAATTGAGCTTCACCATCCAATTCAAAATTTTAGTTAGAATAGGATAAAATAACCATGAAACAATTTAAAATAATACAAGTCAACATGGCTCTTTGGACCACCCAGAATTCTCCAATAAAACCACTTCTATGATGCCACATCCTCTATTACGGTGTGAGGCAGTAGTTAAAATTAGTTATTTTTTAACTTCCTAAACACATTAAAGTGTATAAAATTCACTACACTATGGATTCATTCAAAAGTCATGTGGCATGAAATATGCTTAGGCTTCTCTTGTGACATGATCCTCCTTCTATATCCTAACACCTCATTTCTCAACCCACATTGGAAAAACACATCTATTGAGATGTTGAGGTCCTTAATTTTACAGGGCTACTGAACTCATATCTTGTGTTACTTTGCAGCGTGAGCTCATTTCTATGGTATAGATACCCGCTTTCTATTCTTCTTGTGGTGAAACAAATTTCACAATGGAATGGAAAATTTTTATTGATTCGTTCCCATGGCATGGTCTCTTAATATGTAGTGTGAGGTCATATAGACCATTTTATATCCTACTACATAATTCAGAATCTCCATGATGTGGAGAATATTCTGTAGCATGATCCTTCTTTCTCCATCATTTCCATGATGTGGAATATATATTTAAGTGTAGTCACTACTCACATATTCCTACTTGAATCATGGTATCTCCTACAATGAAATTTTATCACTACAAACCGGTTTAAGAATTGTCTAAATTACTTATACCAACTGACAAGATCGGTTCATTTATCAAGTAACAATCAATACTTCATTCAATATCCCATATTATTCTTTATTTAAATTTCTTACTAAATATATTGACATTAATAAAGACATTATCTTATTGGAAAAAATATAGTTCACAACATGAGATCAACAATATCCCACTTTATAGTTATTCGAAATATCCTTATAAATGATATTCAAATATTTATGCCTCAAAGATAATTTTTTCTCCCCCTTATTGATAACAAATACAAAGCGATAAACCCAGGAAACACCTCACCTCATATTTATTCTCCCCAATTTTGATATTTTAAAGTGAGGAATGATACCACATTGATTAATCCACTTTAAGTCTACATGGGCTAACCCGTTGAAGAAAATATGACATATTTAGTCTAAGTTATCTAACCTATCCATAAAAACCAATCATGTGATAAAATTATCAAAATCCTAACAAAAGGGATAATAAAAAAATTGATTTAACAATAATATAACGATCCTTAAAAAACTTCAACAAACTCATAAAAAAACATGAATAAGTCACAACCTCCACATTTTCTCATCCTTTGATCAACCAACACCCCCCTTTGATAAATGTATTGAATATATTCTTAGTAATGGAGTGTAAGGTTGATTATCATACCTAAATAGCATATTTCATTAAGATATTTTGATTTTTAAGAATCTATGCATAAAATATTATTCTATAATATTTCTACCCCTAAAGGGATGAAATATTTTTACTTCATTATAGAGTAAAAATCCATGTAAATTTCATCATCTTTGTTTTCTAGACATTAAAACCTCAAATATATCCTTAAATTCATAGAAAAGTATCACAAATAAATAAGGGTAATAAAGGAATAAAGAGAGACCTTATTTGTTTCAAAGGGGAAAAAATTAGTTTGAGAGTTTCCTCTCACCCTAAGCTACTATTTTCTTCACATCTAAACACTTTTACAATCAAAAATTTCAATAGGGTTTTACTCAATTTCTTCTCTAAATATACTTTCACATGTAGATCATTTTTCTCCACTTCAGATGAATTATTATGTTAAAATAATATTCTTAAATTTTTTACATCACCTTTTCACTATAACATTTCTCAATTTTCACCAAATTTTTATCCAATTTCAATTGATTTTTGCAAGACATCCAAGCATTATTTCTTTTATCTCTTGATTTCTTTGCATTTATCACACACTTTATTTGTATACATAGCATATATAGGATAAAATTCCTTTATCTTTTGATTATTTTTCCCAATAAAATTCTAGAAAATTTCTCAAGGTAACCTAGTCATGAAAACCTCATCCTGGTGACCCTTCACTCCACATATCTGACACATTTCTTATAAACATTAAAATATATTTTTGATGGATAATTTTTATTTAGATGTGATAACAATATTATTTCTCATCATTTTCCCATTATAACCCCCATTTAATCTTTCTTATTTACTAAAAATGAAATATTAGACCAATAAATATAAAATTTGTGTCCATAACTTCCAAAAAACTTTAAAAAACTACTAAAATGTGATCTTTCATACTGATTCCATATTTTTCCATAATGATGTTTTTGTTATCCTCTAAAATTTTAGGATTTTTTTATTGGGATAAATTATTTTCTTGGATTAATATCTTCATTTTATGAGGAAGAGTTTTTATCAACATTTTTCATGTCCCAACATTGTATAGGTTTTGTTTTGAGACCTACACTGTCAGTTTTGATAGATTTGTTTTGAGATTTCTATGTGCTTAAATTTACATGATTATTGGAACCCTTTAGCTCAATTTATTTATAAGATTCACCATTAACCACTATTTTTTTAAAGTCTACTATAAAAATTTTCAAATTAGGTCTCTACTTCAATACATATGGATCGTGTTTCAAACAACCCCTATTCTATAATAGTTAATTTCTCCTCAACTTCACATACCATATTTTCCTGTTAAGCTATCATCAATTTGTTCTTCTTGATTTTATTGATGAATTTTTATTCCTTCTTGAAAATACTTCAATTTTCGTCAAAAACCTTGTCATTCTAATTCAACATCTTTTTCTTTACTTTCTTGAGTTAAGTAATCTGTTCAAGACAAAATTATAATTTTCTTTTCAATTCCCACATGAGTTCTGCCCTCTACTCTACATTATCATTACTTCTTGAAAGATTTGAGTCTTTATTCAAATGATAAAAAACAAATTCACCATATAATTAACTACTTGATAATAAATCTTTGTCATGATTGCACATAAAATTATTATTATTAGGATAATGTGCTTCTCCTTCTTTTTATATATTTTTTTTTAGTTTTTGTTCCTTCTAATCTTACTCATTTGATTAATATTCTCCAAAACTTCTTCTTTAGATAATATTTTTCAATATGACCAATACCATCATGATTAAAAAATATAAGTAATTACTTAACTTTTCCTTTCCAATTTCCCTTCTTAAACCTCTTTGAAAAAGATATATAATTTTTTTAAAGTATTCATTAACCTTAACATTTGAATCACTAAATTTTGAAACCTTATCTACTTTAATTTTCTCATTTCCTCATGACTTCAATATCCATATTATCCTTTTCATTTTTCCTAAAAATTATATATTTCCTTATTGTATAAGACATGTGAATATTATATAGCTCATCCAAAGACAAATCCTACCTATATTACAAAGCAAAAAATTTGGGATAAAATATGTTTGGGAAATTCCTCATAATATTTATGTCAATAGTGTATGTAAAAACCTATGAATTTGGATTATTTATAATAATACAATCTTAAATTACTTGAATCACACTTAACCTTGAAATAACACCACACCCAACTGAAAATAAATGAGATATATTAAAATTACATGAAGAATATAATCCTTAGTAGATAAAAGGATAATAATAAATTAAAATAATAATATATTATTATTTTTCTTTAATATTTTAAGAAAGGAGGCCTTTTGAATATCCATTTTAAAAAGGAGTATATTATATCTCCTTAATAAATTAAATTGATCATATTTAAAAATTTATTACAATTGGTAATATTTATATTTTTTAAATGATTATTTCATTATTCAATTATTTATAAATTTATAAGAAATATGATTAAAGACACTTGAGGATTAAGATGTCATTTTCAATTAAAAAAATTATTTATATTTTTTATTTTTATCTAAATAACTAAATATATAAATTTTATGATTTTAATTTGGTAAAAAGAAATCATTTATTAATTAATAATCCATAAAATAGATTAGGTTTATTTTTTTATTTTTCAAAAAATATTAATTTTTAGGTAAATAATGTAAAATACTATTTTTATAGATAATATGAATTTTATGAAATTACTAGTATATATGTATGAATTAAAAATTAATGAAACCTTTTTATAAAAAAAACAAGTATATATTATAAGATAAATTGAAATTTAAAAAATCTTGGTTTTAATTTATCAACCCATATCTGACAATTAAAAACTTAAGTTATATTTTTTTTCAATTTTTTTAATACATTATACAATTATTATTTTAAAATTATTTTTTATCACTTTTAGAAATTTAATATTAATAAATGGATTTAAAATTTAGAATAATTAGGTCAAGATTATATTATAATATCCAATTTATTTTTTGAATATAGGATAAATTACCTAGGTAAAAATAAAATACCGTGGTGAAAACCAAAATTTTAAAAATGAGTAACCTAAGAGGTGAAAGAAATTACATTTTAAAAAATGTCTTAACTGAATATTTAAGGTTTTTATCAACATTATCTCTTCACCCAATCCATTATTTCTTAATTTTTTCTCCAATTTCCTTGATAGTGACTTCCCATTGTTGAAAATATTTGGGTTTTTACAAAAAAGTCACACCTTTTCCCTTATAAAAGGGTATCTCCTCTCCTCACATATCTACACAACAAAAACCCATAATTTTAGTAAAACATCTACCCAAATGTCTCATAAAAATTTATATAGACCTTAAATATATTATATTCTTCTCAAAAATACTTTCCCTTGAAGGCTTTACCCTATTCACAAATGAGATAATTCAAGTAGTGAGGTATAAATTTCCAACCACTTATTTCTCATTTGTATTTCTTGATGTGCATTACTTATTCCTTAAATTCCACCAAACCATATTAAAATGATAAAATTAATATAATTATTGTATTTTTTTATTTCATTATTATTATTTAAGATTAATTTAACACCTTTCTGCCTTTTCTATTAAGAAAAACGATATCGTTAACCGTGATTTGTGCGGACTTCCGCCTCCATGAAGTAACGTTTTCATTTTACTTCACCACCATTTAAGGCTGGTCCTAATAGGAAATTTAATATATAATTATGTTTTTATTTTATATTTTATATTATAAAATTATAATCTAAATAACCAATTTTTCAAATTCTATGGAAAATGAAATCATCATCCATGCATATGTGTGGACCACCACATTCATGGAACAATTGATTTATATTTTTATTTTTATCACCGCCATAAATGAATGGTATTGAGAATAGGTTTAATGGATAAATATAAATTTTTACTAAATTATTAAGGTTATTTAAAGACAAATTGTAAAATCTATTAAAAATATAATAAAAAAACAGCTTTGGTAAATTCAATTGTCTAAATGAGAATTCTAAGAGGAAAAAATGATTTTTTTATTCTATGAAATAAATCCATATATATTATAATACTATTATAATACTTTATAATTATGATATATCAAACTAATAAGCACTAAAAAATATCCTTATTCTTCTGGTATAATTATATTACAACTAAATCACTTCATAATCATCCATTAATTATGGTATATTCTTATTTGGGTTGGTTTGACCACCTATTTGAACAATGTTATAAATTTATATCATGGATGATTGTGGGAATTAATTACTAGTAATATATGATATAGATTTATAAATAATTATTCTTTCTATTATGGAATATTAATATAAAATTATAAATCATTATTTAATTAAACACCCTTTGTTCGCTAAGAATTGTCGAACCAAGATCATCATCGAATTCATTATTAATGGTTATAAAAAAATATCATAAAATGAATTTATAACTTTATAAACTATCATAATACATCAATTAAAGTACCTTATATTATTAGGGGATTATGAACATTGGTATAATCCTAAATAACAACACCACTATTTTGAAACTAGTTCAAAAGGATCAAGATTACTCACACCTGATATTTAAAATACCTAATAACTAACTAACATACATATAGGGTATAATTATAAATGATTCTTACAAAAGTTTATAAAAAATGAATAATTATTTTAAATAGGTGATTATGATTATTTTTTATAGACATTATGTTATAATGTGATCAACTAATTATGGATTCAAGGTAAGGGGTTCTTTGTCAAAAATTTAATTTATTGTGACATATTTATTATTGTGGGCCATTATATCTTTAATATAGTGTGATTACTTCCTAATGAATGTATTTTTCCATGTTTATATTATTTATAGGATTTTAATATCCATATCACATTCTTTATTTAAATTTCTTTAAATTCTAAAGATACCAAATTTGTATGTTTTTTTGCTAACTCAGCTCCCTTTGTGAGTTATAATGCTTCTTATTGAAATCATCATGCAAGATTGGTTTCTTAAAACCTAAGATTTTATTTCACGATACTTTCTCTTACTATACTAGTAAAATTATTTTTTAATTCAAAGATTATATATTGATGAATTTATCTCTCAAAAGTATATCATAATTGAGAATAATTCCCATCTTCCTTATCGAGAGTTTCCCCTCCTTGTCCATATTTTATTTTCCTGCCAATTTTATCATTTATATATGTAAAAATAGTTATGTATTATCTCATGTGACCTTAATATTTTTATTATGATATTTTAAAAAGTATTTTTTATACTTTTTACAATGTTGGTTTTTTTATCAAGGGTATTTCAAAGTATTAAAAAGTTTTTTCATCCTTTCAAAATAAAAAGTTTTTTCTTCAACTTCACATTTATTTTGATAAACTTTATTTAATTTAAAGAATCCATTATTGTTTTTTATTTTTAAAAATTAAACGTTTTCCAAAGTTTTCACATCACCTTTTGAAAACCTTTATGTATTTTTAAAGGATTCCCTTAAATGATTTTTAATTTTAATGTAAATGTTTTCAAAACGATTTCCCACAATTTTTTTAAAATATTTATACAATTCTAATGGTTACAATATTTAAGATTCATTTTAAAAGTTTTTTTTTGAATTTCTTCACATCAACTTTTTAAAAATGAATTTTGAATTTGGTCAGTAACTTTATCTTTTATGATAATGATAAAAAAATTATAAAAATTATTTAATGGATTCACTTATATTTTATTCATTATATTTAAAGGTTTTATTTCCTTGGAAGTTATTTTTCACAAACCACCCACTAAATTTTATTATGAAATACTATTTTTGGGTGATTGAATTTATGGGTATCTATAATTTACATTAATGATGTAAATTTTGGTGATTCCATTTGGAAATGTTGTGAAACCAATTATTCTTTACATGGGTTATTTATAACGTGTTTAATGACTTGTTTTTCAAGTTCCACCATATGTATGGATGATTTATGGGGGGGGGGGGGGGTCCTATATCACCCTTTAATTAATTGTTTAATGATTTATATCTTGTGATACATGGATGTTAAGCATGAACATTTTGTTTGTTTAGAATAATAATCTCGAACATTTTGTTTGTTAAAATATTTTTTTGAAAAAAGTACTAAAATAAATGAAAGAGAAAATTACAATAGTTAGAAAGTGGGGATTTTATTACAATCATTCTGATAAAGAGGGGTGAGATCAGTAGGTAGGTTCTCCATGTATGTACTATTTTGGTCGAAACCCTTTTTGGCAAGATCCTCTTCCACTTTGTTCACCTCTCTATAAGTGTGCGTGATGATGTGATTAATTCTTGAGAGGTATTGTTGGAAAATGATCCATTTAGCAGTAAGTGCCCAATCCAGGTGAGATGTACCATGTATAAGGGCTTTAATGATGGTAGTTAGTCACTTTAAATCCAAATATTATTCCATCCTTGTTGCCTTATCAAATCAACTACACTGATGACACTGTACATATCTTCTTCGATGGATGGGGCATGACCACATGAACCATAGCAGCATCCAAGAATGTTCTCATTATGATCTCTGCATATGATGCCGTATCCAGTAGGTCCTGGGTTTCCTTTTTAAGAAATATCTATATTATTTTTTATCCATCTAGGAATAGGTGGTTTCTAGAAAACATCCAATAAACCTCTGCTCAGGATGTATTTTCCTTTAACCCTAATTTGCCTCAGGATGCATAAATCCTTGATTGAGTTGTGGAAAGTCCCTGTTTGCATGATTCCAGCTTCCTTGATCGTAGTTTTGGATTTTTATTTAGGCTGCAAGAAAATTGAATGTATTATTTTTTTGATTAATTTAATTTATTTTGATACAAAATAAGATGAATCAGTTCTTCCACAACAGCAGTGAAGTGCTGGTGAATTTATGGAGAGGCATCTATAGTAGTGAATCTTTGAAGATGCGATCTGATAGAGTCCAAACCTGTCCATATGAGATCAAAAATGTAAAAAATATATTTTCATAAAGAATAAGCTGTAGAACAGGTTAGAAATATGTGGTCTTCATCCTCTCTGTGTTGGTTACGCATGGAACATTTAGAACAAAGTTGTATACCACACATCTGAAGGTTGCATTCTGTGGGGAGCCTATTGTTAGAAATTCTCCAAATTAATATGAGATGTGAGGGTTTAATCCAGCTTTTGTTGAAAGTATTCAACCTATAAAAGTTATTGTTGTTGGTAGTGAAATTATGACTGCAGTAAAGTTTAGAGGTTAGCAGACCATTATGGGCTGGTTCCTAGACTAAGAAGTCATTAGTGTTAACAAAAGAGTAGTTGTTGATAATATAAGAAAATTTATCAGGTAGATCTAAATTATGAGAGTTCATACAATAATTTATGGTGATTTTGTAAGTGTTAGAGAAAGGGATGAGGTCTATCATGTTACAGAGAGGTATACCATTCCAGTTATCTTTCCAAAAGAGAAGAGAAAAATTCATATTGACTATCCATTGAGAGTTAGATAAATTTTTTGAGAAGCTATGTTTGATGGAAGTACAAATTGATGAATCCATAAAACTGTGATTTCCTTTACTGAGGTTATTATAACATCTACCATGAAGGAAATAATAAGCTTGAGAGTTGTTGCTCAAAATATTCCAGGTATTTTTGTCTTGGAGGGATTCATTAAAATACTTGAGGTTTTTAATACTAATCCCCCTATTATCAATTGGGGTGCAACATGTTTTCCAGGAAACAGTGACATGTTTTCATTTAAGAGTGTTTCCACTCTAGATAATTTTTTTTTCTTATATTTCTCTTTTTAATTAAATCAGCGGGCCATTTGTACACCATCATAGAGTATACCATTTTAGAGACAATGGTTTGTTTGACAAGGAAAATTCTACATGCCATTGAAAGATCTTTTCCCTTGTAGGAGGATAGTTGGTTATTGATTTGATCAAAGATGTTGAGGAAGTAAGTGTTTTGGTCTTCCCCCATAAAATGGGTACCCCAATATAGGTAAAAGGAAATAATCCTTCTTTTATACCCAATTCATTTATTACATCAATTTTTTCGATGGAATTAAAATGTTTGTTAAAGAAAATGGAAGATTTTATCCAATTTATAGATTGAACAGAGACATCCTTATAATGTGAGAGAAAACCTTTGATATTTTTAATATTTTTCTTATCTTATTGGAGGAATAAGATAATATCACCAGCATATAAATGATGAGAGGGAATAGTTAAAGTTCTAGAGGCAAAAATGGGCTTTAATGTACCCTGATTGATCGAATCAGTGATGAGTCTATTGAGGTAGTCTTCAGCAATAATGAAAAGGATGGTAGAGAGGGGGTCAAATTTTCTGTCACCCTTTGTACAAGTGAAGTATTCCTTTGGGGAACCATTAATTAGAACATAAATGCGAGCGAAGTTAAAAAGAGTTATTTTTTTTTAAAAAAGAATCATTAAAGACAAAGACAAAAAGAATTTTGAAGATGAAATTCCAATTGATGGTATTAAACGATTTCATAATATCCAATTTTATATCAACACTTCCCCCTCTTTGCATATTTTCTAGCAGGTTAGTACTTTCAGAGTCAATGCTTATACAATCTTGGATATTTCTCCCCTTACAAAAACCAAATTGGTTCCAGGATATAATTTTTTTGACAATATGGGACATTATCATAGATAGGAGCTTAGAAATAATTTTATACACAATGTTAATAAGATTTATTGGTCTAAAAAGATGAATTTATGAAGCATTATCTACTTTGGGAATGAGGGTAAAAAATTGTGCATTTATACCATAAGGGAGGAACCCATTAGTGAATAAGTACCTAACAAGGTGACAAACATCATTGCAAACAATGTCCTAATGATGTTGAAAGAAAGAATTAGATAAACCATCAGGTCCAGGGGAACTATCAGGCTTTAAGCTAAAAACCACCTCTTTAATTTTGTGATCAATTGGAATAATGTTGAAGATGTCATTATCATTATTCCCTACTAGGAGGGGAATGATTTCAGGCTTGATGTCTTTATTCTGAGTAGGGCCATTGAAAATGTTACTAAAGTAGGTAGTCACATGATTGGAAAAAATCTATTCATTATCAATGATATTTTCCCCATCCTTAAGTAAATAAAGGGACATAAAAGTCTTTTTAGCTCATTGAAGAGCGTTAAATAATTTAGTGTTTCTGTCTCCATCTTTAAGCTAGTTTATTTTAAGCGTTTGTTTCCTAATGTTTTATTTCAAAGCCAGAAGATAGTTGAGTTTATTACTGATCTCTATTTCTTGAGTTGGATCCCTAGTAAAATCATTATGGGTTGAGTCAGTTTTAATTTTATTAAGGTCATGCTCTAGGGAGTTAATTTCATTATCCGTTTTTTGGGCTCTTTCTTTGCACCATAACTTTAATTTTTGTTTCAGGAGTTTTAGCTTCATAATGCAATCAAAGAACATTTTTTTTGTTCACAACATAAAGCGTGGGAATTTTTTTGTTCACAGTATGAAGTGGGGGCATTTGGTTTGTTAACAGCATGAAGAATGTGAATTTTTATTTTTCACTACAGAAGGTTTTGAATTTTTTTGTTCAAAATGTTATAATGTCACCGTGCTTATGTTTGTCCTAGAGTTCATTGTCATGCTATGTTTTAAGGACATGTTACATTTATAAGCCATATTCTTATGATTATAATCTCATGGATCATGTTTATCTACTATTTTTTCTGAAATATCTGGCTTTATATCTTATGATATTCCAAGAATTAATCCATGTTTTATAATACATGATTTATGGGGTATATGTTTATTATGTATCTTGATTATACCCATACAATTATCTTATTCTCACTATGATATTTGATTGATAATTCTTATGTTTACCCTTATTGAGAATTTGAGCTCACCTATTTCTTATGTTCCATCCCCAGGTTATGAAGATAAAATAATTATGTAATATTTAGAAGAGTATATTGTGTGGTGATTTTTTTGGAGATGTTGAATTCTTATTATGGATTTTGTAGCTTCTTTAATAGTGAAAAAAATGTCCATTAGTTAAAACAGAATGAGTTTTTTTAGTTACTATTTTTTCTAATTCTCTAAAAATCTAAACCTAAATGGTATTTGAAATGTATTGTAATAAAATATTTGCTTTAAGTCATGTGATTTAGATGGTCATGTCTGCAAGATGCTATAGTTTGTACTAGATTAGGGTTTAGATAACTTTATATATTAGGATGTTATTATTTGAGGATAATTTAGGAGTTATAAATTTTATCTAAGTTTGAAAAATTATCATTGATCATAATTTCAATATTATAGATAACCCTTTAAGTGTTTTGAGGTAATATTATATATTCCAAGGATTAAGATAAGATAACTTTAGTGAAAATCTCAAGGATAATTATAAGGGATAGTATTAAGTATAGAATAACATATTGAAATTTTTATAAAGTATAGGTTTGTTATTTTCCTATCAATTACATATATGTATGGATACTAAAACTATATATTGGATTTTGAGTATATATACCTAGGGGTAAAAACCATAAACATTCAGTATTGAGTGCTAACTCAATATTCACCCAGTGAATGAAAAAAGTCCTACCAACACACTTGATTTGACACTCTTACTAGATATGCATCGATAAATCACATTCTCTTTACAAACCATTATAAAGGGAATATTTCTTAATTACTTTAAGAGATTGGATTAAGAAGTATGAGATAACCCAAGTAAAATAATCCTAAGTTGAACCACGAGAGTTATAGGATGAACCAAGTATGACATAGTATCATAGGTTGAGATAAAGGTTTCATTATAGAAGACATATTAGGATTGAAATTTTATATTCATGTAATTCGATTCTTTTGAATATTATTATAACCATTTTGGTTTTAGTATTTGGTTAAAAAATGATCATGAAGTTGAATTTTTGAATGGTATACATCCAGAAACCAATATGTATTATAACTAAATAAGGGAACATACATAAATGGTTGAAAATTTTAGTATATACTTATTATGATATAATAAAGTGATTTATTTGTCTTAACTAATTTAGTGTGATTTATGTATTAATATAAATTAAATATTGATAATCTTAGATATTTTCATTAGTGATTGATATTTATTGATGATATTCCAAAATATTCTAAAAGTTATAAAGATTATGTGAAATGTATAAGGATTGTTTTCTAGTATTTCTACTTTAATGGTTCAGAAACATATATTAAATGGTATCAATAAACGTAAAAAGTGATTTTATTACAAGGTTATATTTTTGGGGACAACTATTGAAGATCACATGATTGAGGTATGAAAAACTATTAGGTTTAATATATGATTTTTATTTTGTAAATAAACAGTTGATTGATTTTGATAAATGTAAGTTAGATGGTATTGATATCCTTGAAATTGATTTTTGATTTAATGAAAAAGTGATCTATGATATTTTTGGTAAATTTTATCTAATTTTTGAGATTATGATATATTTTATAGTGTGTGACTATATGAACTAGTGGTTAATACATTTGAGGGGTAAAGATAGATTTAATTTTTATAGGAATATATGATTTATTTATGGTTTAATGTCTTTTTGATTCAAATGGTTTTGGAAAGGTATGTAATAGAGGATATATGATTAGGGTATATAATTATTGGAAAACATGATTGTATAAATTATTAATTCTTTTTTAGGAAAGATAAGAAAATTGGTATAACCTAAGAGAGTAAGGTAGATGTCATATTGGAAGTTATAACCAAAATGATGTATATGCTATGATTACCCTCACAAAATTTTAATAGTAAGTAATAATTAAAATTATGAGGATACAATTTAATTAATGGGTAGAATGTAATGAAGAAATATTTTGTATGTAAGAACCTGATTTTTTCATTCAGGTATGGATCCTTTTAATTTCATCTTTAAGCTATTTCAAAGTTCTCTTTTTGGATTGGGTCCTAAAGCCCGGACATGGGCTGGTTGGGTAGTTTTGGAAAGGAAGGGGTGAGAGGGATATAGGCTGGGTGAAATCCAATTACACATTGTGTAATTAGAATACATGATGTGTATCAATTACACTATGTGCAATGGCCTATCCAGAACCTTCACATCGTGTAAAGGGTTTTCACCAGGGAGGAAGACCCTGATATTTACATGAAGTGTAAATAATTTATACACTATGTAAATTAATGAATTCAATTTTTAAAATAAGATCCATGACCTCCTTTTTCTTGGACAAAACCTCACCCCCTTCCTCTCACACATGATCCTTCTTTTGAGCCTACACCTAGGCTTTGGTGTTTCATCATGATCTGGACTCTGATTCCAGATTCCTCTATCACGTTAGAAGCGCACCGGTAAGTGATTCAATCCTTTGTCTTAGTTTTTCATTTTTATTCCTCTCAAAAAATGATATTTTGATGTAGGATTACATGACCTATTTTCAAGGTGTTGATCCATTCTTCTATTTTCTTATAATCAATGAAAAAATAAGGGCCGATACTGGATGAGGGGTGTAACGTCCTGGTTCTGGGAGCCACCCAGAGGTGCCCCTTACCTGGTTGTTCACATGGCCTCAAGCACATTTTCCCGAACGCCAGAGGCATCTGACTAGAAGCGATGACCTTGGGTGTGATAGTGGAGAAACTATGACCTCATTGGCAGAGTAACACAGCATAAGTAAAACAAATAGAAATAACGGAAGTAGTAAAACAGGCAACAGGTAAACATCAGAAGTAATAAACAACTGGAGCACTCATATATATATGATTCATGATAAATATTTCTAGAAAAGTAGCTAAAAACATAATAATGATGGAATAAAATACTAAACCAAAGTACAAAAGAAAACAGATAAAGTACTCCACAATATCACAAGCCTCAGCTTGGTCCCATGCTCCCCAACTCCACAACGATCAAGTACCTGAAGTAGAAGGGTTCTTTCCTTTATCTAGACCAGCAATAATATAATATTTTTGGGACTAAAAGCATGACCTAAATAGAGTTTGAGAATAATCCTAGTAGGAAACCACCCAAAGATCTGTGCCTAACAGTCAGTGAATATATATGACAGACACTAAACAAAATGAATCAGTAAACAAGGAAGTACACATAGTAACAATCCTACAAATTCAATTGCAGTAATTTTCATATATCAAGTATGAAGCTAATCAAAAGTAGGTAAACCTCTAGGAATTACTCACAACCTAACCCCTATGGTTAAACAAAATAAACACATGAAACCCTCTAGGAAGTACTCACAGTCTAACCCCTCTGGTTCAACTTTAGCAAAGACTCTCCGAGGAAGCACTCACCGTTAATTACCTCTATGGTCTCGTATCAATAACTAATAGGCACTCTGAGGAATCACTCAATGTCCAATTCCCCTTGTGTCCTATATCGAGGAAACTACAGACACTCTGAGGGAGCACAAAGTCCAACCCCCTATGGTCTCTCAATGTAACAGTAAAACAAACACTTTGGAGAAACCCTCAACGTCCATTATCCCTATGGTCTACTACAACAGGTTCTCACGACCCTGCGTAATTTAGTCATGAAAAAATGATACATTCTAGCAAAATTAAACCTCAATAAATACTTGGCTAAACAATCTACAACATATCATATCATGTTCGATAATAATCACTCTATCCTAACAATACTAGGCATGGGAAGCAATGCAGCCTAATAAGCAAGCTAGACCAAACAGTCAAAACAAGAAAACATGGGTAAAAGCTCCATATCATGGAAAAATTAACCATATTCATAAATAAACAACCTCTATCCAAACAAAAAGGCATAGAATAAAAAACAGGGCTAAAAACCATAAACACACAATACCCTGTTCTTGGGTATTGGGCACTTTTGCACATAAAATTTAAATACTATCTATGTAAAGGAACAAACCACCTACCCCAGTGTTTTGAGATCGATATACGTGAACCTAAAACCTTGAATCACTCTAGAACACTTTAGATATATAAAAATGTTAAAAATGTTCAACCAAGGATAAATCGTGAAAGATAAGAAATCAGGAGATGATGTTCAAGAAGAAATAATAACTCACTGATGCGATTCCAATGCAATCGATGATGGTCAATTCGGAGAACATACAATGAGTTGGGGGATTGAAGAAGATATGCGGCTGTATGGACACTCTCAGACAAGATGAGTGAAGAAGAAGAACGTTCTATCAATTACACGCGACCTTGGTCTATTTAATGAAAAAAAGGAAGTACACAATGTGTTATTTAAAAGTACATAGCATGTACTTGCCTTTTTAGGCCTCCACTTTAGGCAGTATCTAGGTAACCACACATGGCCATGTACTCGGCCACTACCCGGCCAGTACATGGTCACCCACGACAACCGAGTACACAATGTTTACTTAAAGTACATGGTGTGTACTCCTGAAATTTCCATAAAATATATTTTTTTCCTCAAAGACAACCAAAAAAGAAAACAATACCTGAAAATAAGATCCAGGTTCTTAAAAACTTCCCCCTTAAAGAAATTTGTCCCTAAATTTCCCTAGCTAGTTGACGTAGAAGAATAAAACTAAAATAGCTCCAGCCACTACGATCGTACATCAGCCTCCCTCTCCCTGGTCTTGTCCTATACTCTCTCGTGCTTCCATAGCACTCGTACCATAGGAACAGAACAGCCATGAAGAACCTTTGAACTTCGATAAAAAATCTGGATAGGATGCTCTTTGAAATTTGCATCCACCTCGTGCTCAACCTCCTCGGGTTGGAAAGCATGAGACGGGTCTGAGAAGTAACTTCGAAGCTGAGAAATGTGGAAGATGTCATCCATAACCCATTAACTTTGAGGTAACTACAACCGATAGGCAACCGGCCTGACTCTCCCCAAGACCTCAAATGACCCAATGTACCTCAGTGAAAGCTTACCCTATTTCCTAATCCTCCTGTGTCCCACCCTTGGTTTAACACGTAGGAAAACCTAATCTCCAACCACAAACTCTAGAGGTCATCTCCGTCAATCAACATAAGAATTCTATCATGACTGTGCCATAACCATCCTCTTCCGAATCAACTCTATCTGCTCTATGGTCTCTTGGACAAGTCGAGGTCCCAAAATAGCTACCTCTCCTACCTCCAGCCAACCTAAGTGTGATCAGCATGACCTACCGTTCAAAGCCTCATAAGGTTCCATATGAATTTTTTCTTGAAAACTATTATTGTAGGAAAACTACACAAGAGTTATGTGATTCTATGATGAACATACAAAATCCAGGATGCATGCTCGAAGCATGTCCTCAAGCACCTGAATCATACACTCAGACTGGCCATTTGTCTGGGGATCGTAAGCTATACTTAGAAATACCTGTGTACCCAAATCCCTCTTTAGTACCTGCCAGACCAGAGAAGTAAAACATGCATCCTTGTCTGAAACAATGGAGTGAAAAAATCCATGTAAACGTACAATATCTTGAATGTACAACCTTCCTAGCTCATCAACACTCTCTTTGATCGACAAGAAGTGAGAAACCTTCATGAGTCTGTCAATAAGAACCCATAATGCATAATTCCCTCGAGACGAACTTGGTAAAACTATCACGAAGTCCATCGTGACATCGTTCCGCTTCCATTAAAGAATGGGTAACTACTTCAAAAACCCTGTTGGTCACTGATGCTCCGACTTGACCTACTGACAGGTGGAACACCTCATGAAAAAACCAGCAACATCTCCCTTTATACCTGGCCAACAATAATGATAGTGCAGATCTTGATACATCTTGGTGAGACCAAGATGAACTACCCAAAATGATGAATGAAAGTCCTGCATCATCTCCTCACGTATTTATGTAGACATCTATACGCGCCCATGAAAATTATAGATCTCATCCTCGCCTACTATCCATCTAGGAATAGGGTCTGCTCCTGAAAAACTCTCATGTAGGACTAGGCCTTTAGAATCTGATAGCTGCCTCATTCGTACCCGATCAATTAGAGTAGAGGTAACAACCATAAAACAAAGAAACATCTACCCCTGTCTGTCGTAAACCTCCAAATTCATCTTAGAGAATAGATCCATAAGCTTCCACTCACTACTGGCCTTCTCAACTACCTGTATCTGAGTCATCCTGCTCAACACATCAGCCACAACATTTTCTTTTCCCAAGCATGTAGGGAAGATCAAAGTCAAAGGAATGAAGGTACTCAAACCACCTTCGCTGTCTCAAATTCAGATCACACTAAGTGAAGATATAATTGAGACTCTTGTGGTTGGTGAAAACCACAAAATGTTCTTCCAGAAGATAATGAATCCAACAACGTAAAGCATGAACAATAGTAGCCAGATTTAGATCATGCGTCAGGTAGTTCTTCTCATGTGGCCTCAGCTGCCGAGACCCGTACGCAATGACTACTTCTCCCTACATAAAAATTTCTCCCAGCCCAATACCTGATGTATCATAGTATATAGTATAGCTCTTGCCCAACTCTAGAAACACTCATATCGGTGTTGAAGTCAACCTCCATTTCAGCTCCTAAAAGGTTGACTCACAAGAATCTGACCACAAGTACTTTTCACCCTTCTTAGTTAGGTTTGTCAGTGGCGCTACTAAGCATGAATAGTCCTGTATAAAATGCCTATAGTAACCTGGAATCCCTAGAAAATTCTTTCCTCAAATAAATTATTCGGCTACTCCTAGGAAACTAATGCTCTCACTTTCTCTGGGTCTATTGATACTACAATCTCTGAGATAACATGACCCAAGAATTGAATATGGTCCATCCAAAAGTGGAATTTTGAGAGCTTAACATATAACTAATTCTCTATCAGTGTACTTAAAACTATCTCAAGATGTGTGGCATGTTCGTTTCGAGTGTGAGAGTACACCGAGATATCATCGATGAAGACTACCATGAAAGAATCCAAGTATGGATGGAACACTTGGTTCATCAGTGCCAAGAAAACTGCAGGAGCGTTTGTGAGACCGAACAACATAACCACATACTCGTATAGACCATACCTACTTTGAAAGGCTGGAAGAGGTATATCTGATGGTCTATAGTGCAAATGATGGTAAACAGACCTCAAGTTAATATTCGAGAACACCTGGTCTCATAGAAGATAATCAAAGAGATCATAAATCCTCATCAAGTGATATCAGTTCTTAAACATCAAATCATTCAATTCCAATAATCCACACAATGTCTAAGGGTACTTTCCACCTTTTTCACAAACAGGACATGCGAACCCCAAGGAGAAGTACTGGTTTGGATGAAAACCTTTGCCTTCAAATCATCTAACTGCTTCTTGATCTCCTGTAACTCTGGTGTATCCATTCTATAAGGAGGAATGGACATTGGTGATACTCCTAGCATGAGATCAATAGAAAAGTCCACCTCTCACTCTAGAGGCAAACCTTAAAAGTCCTCTGGAAAGACGTCTCTAAAACGATCCACCACTAGAGGAAAGTTCATTTGTGAAGTCCCCTAGTCATCTAGATATAGACTAGTAATCTGAGCTATAACTCCTCCAAACCCATGATGCTCGGGTCCTGCTCTGCTCACTTGGACATCCCACTCACCCTTATGAAGAAACAATCCACCCTCTGGTGATGTGAAAATCACCCTAAGGTGATATCAATCGACAACTGCCTGGAAGGGAACTAACCAGTACCCTACAAGAATAATGTCATAGCCTGTCATCTCTAGGACATAGAGGTACCATAAGAAGTGACACCCACCAACCTCAAGAGGGAACTCCTTGCATTGTCATACACTAGCTGTTCTAGTCCCCAATAGAGTATCTAACGTCAATATATCAACAAAAGAAATGATATATGGCCCAAGGTTCTCCACAACAAAAAAATATATAAATATATGGTAATCCCCTATATCGAAAAGTGTAGATGCTAAAATTGAGGAAACTAGGATAATTCCTTGAACTGTAGAGGGTCCGGGATCCTGCTCCTGTTGGATCTACTCCACCGCAAAAGTCTGGCCTGCACCGTGGCCCTGTGACCCTACCTAAACACCCTAAGCTAATCCACACTGTTGTCGTTGAAAGCCTGGAGACTGTCTACCATGACCAAAACCTCCACCTTGGCCTGACTAGCTAGAAGAACTCCAATTCCCCAACTGATGATAAACTGGTGGTGTTTCTCTTGAACGAGAATTCATAGAAGAACCCCCATAACTAGCTTCTAGTGAGAAGAACCGACAGAAGCGCTGAAGGTGACCCATCTTACAGCAATATTGGAACTCCACTAGGTCTCTCGGGCAATGTGACCTCATATGCTCGCTCTTCCCGCACTGGTAGCACACCACCTGTCTACCAGAAGATGTATCTCACCTACTACGATCTCCATGTGTAGACTCACTTTGATGATTACTATTGTTAGTTGGAGGGATACCAACACCAGATGTTGAACCGCCCTGGATCATAGCTCCATAATCCGTCAGATTTCGCTCTATAATCAGCGCCTGATTGACTATAGAAGTGATCAGAGTCAACCTGAAGATGTTCACCTGAGATCAGATGTCATGCCTGAGACCATCCTCAAACATCCTTGCAAAAAATAACTCATCACCTCCTAGTATGGGTGTGAATCACTGTAGATCTATGAAGCGAGAAGAATACTCCCTAACAGAAAGAGTACCCTGCTCCAGACTCATGAACTCTCAAGATCAATCGACCCTCAAAGTCTTGAAGTAGAAGTAATCATAAAAGGTACACTGAAATTCATCCCATGCCATAACCTGATGGCATCCTACCCATGAGATCACATCCCACAATCTCTTGGTTAAATCTTGAAGCATGTACATAGCAAGCTTCACCCTCTTCTATGGAGGTGTCTCTAGATTCTCGAAGTAGATAACATGGCTTCTAACCATGAATCTGTAGCCTGAGGTCCTACATCCCTAGAGAAAGTGGGAGGATGCTGCTACTGAAAGACCCGCCTCAATTCTGTCATCGACGGGGTAGGATGCAGTACTCACTAGAAGGTCTGTATAAACCTCCAAAACCCCTCTCGGAACCGTGCCTCAGAACCTATATCCGGGATGACAACTGGTGCCAAGATTGGCACAACTGGAGGATCCACTAGTAGTCCCTAATAAACCATATCTGGTGTCTGATCACTGCCCTGTAACTGGTGAACAACCAGAGGATGTCTTGGTGGTATTACTCTGCAAGGTCAAGCGCACACCTTAGATCAAGATTAATAGGTACTGAAACTTAGAAGTGTAATAAGGGAAGAAGAGGAAGAAAGCATTAAAGTTTTTTAAAACATAGATACATGATGTGTAAAATGCCTACATGGTGTGTTCCCTTAATCCTTCACATGGGCATGTACTTCTGCCAACCCAGGTCGTGTAACAGCCCATACACACGTCGTGTTGTCCTAACACACGACGTGTACTAGAATCCTCTTCCCCTGACTGAGTTCCCTTACACATCTAATCCACACAGTTCTCCTAGAACAATTCTACACGATGTGTTAGTGCTAGACATGATGTGTACTAGACAAACTTCACTGACCCGTGTTGTTAGTTACATGTCTGACTCTACACAAAATGTTTATGACATACACGGTGTGTACTAGAAGGATTCCACTACCCCGTGTTGTTAGTTACAAATTAGAATACATGGGTTATACTACACGGCGTGTTCAATCTTGACACGGTGTGTATAACCTAAGTTTTATCCATCTGTATCGTTAGTCACATGGGTACACACATGGTCTACACAACACGACGTGTACATCCAGTACACGGTGTGTCTCACCAAATATTTCCCAACCCTATGTCTCTGCCCACACCACTAGTGACATGGTTAGAGACTACACGGTGTGTACATATAGTACATGATGTGTAATTAAGAAAAACAATTCATTCTCAAATAGGACACATGGAGTGTATTCATCATTACACATCATGTATTCTGGGTTTTTCCAGACAGTAAGCCCCCAAAACTACTCGAAAACCTAGAAAACACTAAAATGAACGTTAACATGCCAAATTCTGATCCATGAGGTCCCATAGTCCCCCCACAAATCAAATATTTTTATCTTATACATGTTATATATAAACATAACAAAGAAATGATCCACCAAATTCCGGTCCATGAGGGCCCATAACACCTCAAGAACCAAAGTTTGGTGTTCATTCAAATTAAATATTCACACAATTCAATACCCTATCAAATAGTAGGTATTATTATCAATTAATCTATCATAACAACATTCATAACTAAAACAACTTATATCACAACTACATGAAATTTCTAATTCACCCTAAATGGATTGGAAATAATGCATGACATGTGATCTCTAGAAAGTGCCTATATGATGCATGATATGGCATACCCTCATCTCATCAGGTTGAAATAGAAATAAAACCTCAATAATATCAACAAGAATAACAGAAAACATACGAATCACCTAATGGTGAAATCAAAACAACTGTAAAATTGAAAAACCAGAAAAATTGCAACAACGAGGTAAATTGGATTTTCCCTATACACGAGTTAACTACTCTTGGTCATAACTTATTACCAAGTACCTATTTCCTTCCTATACCTAGCTATAGTTTCCAAATAGTAATTCAAGAAGAAACTATTTCCTCTGATACAACTTTGTAATGTCCCAGTTCCGGGAGTCACCCAGAGGTGCCCCATACCTAGTTGGTCACACGGCCTTAAGTGCATTTCCCTGAACACCAGAGGCTACCGACTAGTAGTGAGGGCCTTGGGTGTGATAGTGGGGAAAATATTCCCTTATTTTCAGAGTAACACATTGGAAGTAAAATAGATAGCAATAGCGGAAGAAGTAAAACATGAAATAGGTAAACAACAGAAGTAATAAACAACTAGAGAACTCATATATATATGATGCATGATATATATGTCTAGGAAAGAATCCAAACAAGTCACAATGCTAGAATAAAATACTAAAACATAGTACAAAATAAAACAAATAAACTTCTCTATAGCATCTCAAGTCCCAACTTGGTCTCATGCTCCCCACCTCCACATCAATCAAGTACCTGAAGTAGAAGGGAACTTTCCCTTATCTAGACCTACAAAAATATAATCTGTTTGTGCCCAAAAGCATGACCCAAACAGGGTGTGAGACGAATCCCAGTAGGAAAACACCTAAAGAACTGTGCCTAATAGTCAATGAATATATATGGTAGGCAATAAACAAAATGAAGCAGTAAACAAGGAAGTACACATAGTAACAATACTATAAATTCAATTGCATTCATTTTCATATATCAAGTATGTAGCTAATCAAAAGCATGTAACCCTCTGGGAAGTACTCACAGCCTAACCCCTCTGGTTCAACCAAACAAACACAAGAAACCATCTAAGAAGAACTCACAGTCTAACCCATCTAGTTCATATTTAAAAAAGACTCTTTGAGGAAGCACTCACCATAAACTCCCCCTGTGGTCTCATATTAGTAACTAATAGGAACTCTAAGGAAGCACTCAACATCCAATTCCCCCTGTGGCCCATATCAAGGAAACTACAGAAACTCTGAGGGAGCACAAAGTCCATACCCCTATGGTCTCACCATGTAATAGTAAAACATACACTCTGGAGAAGCCTTCAATGTTCATTCTTCCTATGGTCTACTACACAAGGTTCTAACAGCCCTGTGTAAGTCAGTCATGACAACATAATACATGGAAACCAAATTAAACCTCAAGAAATACTTGGATAAAAAATCTAAAACCTATCATAGCATGTCAGATAATAATCACTCCTGTCACGACCCGTCCTCGGGGCCCGTGCCGTGACTACCCCAAGCCCGCCTTCCATAGGCCAGGGGCTCGCGACTAGCACCAAAGGCATAAATCCTGATAACTGGTAAGGAATTGCCTTTATAAAAGTAAAAAAACACCATAGAGTACAAGTGGAAGTAAAAAACTAAGTACAAAGATAAGTGTTGAAAGGTAAATGGACCAGAATACAAACCCAAATGAAAGTACAACTACAACTGAACAAAGTACAACAGAAAAAGACAATAGCTGGAAGGAAGGAAGCGGCTCCTGGGTCGTCCTCCTCGAATCCTACCTGAAGGGTAGGTACAGATGGCGCATCTCCTGGATCGTCCACCAAGGATCCTACCTGAAGGGTAGGTACAGATAGTCTCCACAACGCTCTCACCCATCAACATCATCCGAGTGTCGTCTCGCCGTGAAGTCCACCTCCGGATACTGACTCATCATGTAGTCCACCTCCGGGTACTGACTTGTCGTGTAGTCCACCTCCGGGTACCGTCCAGTCCTCGAACACTCGGCCTCCGTCAGCACTGACCATCGTCTACAACCAACACAACGAGGTACAGGCATAGCCCGTGCAGGGGTGAGTATAACGATACTCATAAGGGACCCTGAGACCCTCAAGGTCTCACTAAAACCAACAAGGATAACCTCAATGAAGATCTCAAAAGATAACCTCTACTTAGGTATATGCTCATATATATACCTAAGTTATCAAGTAACCCATCTCAATCATGAGGAAACACAAGGATTATGAAATCAACAGATAACCACCACCCAGGTATATGCCCATACATATACCTAAGTTATCAAGTGACCCATCTCAATCAAGAGGTAAACACAAAGGTCATAGACTCAGCTCAAACCAAGATTTTCATTATCGAAACTGTAACTGCTGAAGAGCTCTGTCTCTAGAGTGTACAGTGGTCCTGTCATGACTCTGAGGTACTGCTCACTAACCTAAGACTGCTGAGGTACTCCTCCTGTCTAGTACCGCGGGTCAGCCACCCAAACACAGTAGTGCTTCCCGCTGGGGTATGCCACCCAAACACAGTAGTACACACCCCCTAGTAGCCTACAGAGGTACTCTTTAGATGAGTACCACGGGTCTGCACTGTCACACAGGTAGTGCTCCATCCGCCATGGGTCTGCACCTCACAAAGTAGTGCTCCTTCCACTGGGCTAGTTGAATCACTCCAAGTCGAGTCGGTCAAGCAGTCATCTGGTCTCAGTCGGCTACACGGTCTCCGTAATCCGCACGCTTGTCTCTGGAAGGGTCCGCTCCACGAGCTACAGGTCGATACTCCAAGTATCACAAGTCCCACGAAGAAGTATCTCAAAGGACCGCCTCATCATATGGGTCTCAACGCAATAGACAGCGCGTCAATTGGATGCTCGGTCTGTGAGTTACTAGCCTTTTCGTCCCCGGGGCCCGGTTGGTTTCGTGTACGAACCAATACGGCCATATCTCAACTGTACCCCGAACTCTCATAGGTTATACTCATAGGGACCGTTTCTCAACGAGATCACCAACGCCGCTGACGGTTCGTCAAACGGACGTCCGGTCTGAAAGATTTCAGCTTTTCCATTCCAGGGGCCCGGTTGGATTTCGGGTACAATCCAACCCGACCACTATCCAACAACAACCAAAACTCGGGAGAATTATGTCAAAGTTCCATCTCATCAAGAGGTATTCAACGAGACAGACGGTGCTTCAATCGGACGCCCGGTCTGTGAGTTATTGGCTTTTTCGTTCCAGGGGCCCGGTTGGTTTCGTGAGAGAACCAACCCGACCGCACTCTGACGGCATACAAACCTTGATAGGAGTAAGCCAAAAGATCCGTCTCACTTAGAGGAATCCATCAAAGTCGATGGCACATCAATCGGACATCCGAAGCTCAAGATATAAGCATTTCTGCTCTGAGGGCCCGGGTGGTTTCGTATCCGAACCAACCCGGCCGAACCCAAAGTATTCCTAAACCTTGAGTGTAATATACCAAAACGATCGTCTCGATCCAAGGATCGTATCGCCACTGAAGGTGCGTCGATCGGAGGTCTAAAACTCAAGATATGAGCAAAAAACCGTGAGGGGTCCGAAAACGGGGGGTCTGGGCCCAGACTGACCCGGCCCAACCCCCCCGGGTTGGCCCGAACCGGGTCGACCCGACTGGGCACGGCCCCGCCCGGCCTGAGCGGCCCGGCCTGGCCTAGGCGGCCCGGCCGGCCTGGGCGGCTCGGCGCTGGCCGAGCGGCCGCGCCAAAGGAGCACCCCCCACCCACCCCCCACGCGCGGGGGCTGCTCCGTGTCACCGGACGCGGCGCATGGCCGCGTCCCTTCCCCACAGTCCCGCGCGGCCGCAGGACCGGCGCTCGCCGCCGCAGCTTCAGCCATGGTGGATTCTTCCGGGGGCCACCAGGTGCCACCGCCCTGACCGCCGGCGCCGTCGCGCCGGCGTGCCACGCCGGCGAGGGCTTCCGCGGACCACCGTACGCGCTCCGGTGGTCCGATTCGCCTGCGGTCTTCTCCAGTGATCATCCCGGGACCCGACCTTCACTGAAAAGCCTTCAAAACGACTTCGCGGACCAACTAACCATCGTCCGTCAATCCGCACTTCAACAACAAAATGCGGGGTCTTCAAATCGCCTCCTCGGCCCCGACTCCGCCCGCGGTTTCGTTCGGCCTCAACGGCGTGGCGCGACGGCGCCGTGCTTCTGCACTGTATTCTTTATCATTGCCGCATGGTTCTGTTGCCCTGTGCTGCCTTTGTTCATGCCGTAAAAAATCAAAACAACAAAGGGGGAGGAGAGTCGGCCGTGTTTGTGCGGTCCGACCTCCTCCCGTTAATTCGGTAACAAGCGACCCAAAAGATGAAGAACAAAAAGGAAAATTTCACGAACAAAAGAGAAACAACCCAAACAAATTTTTTTCCCGCAACAAATTATTCCCAACCCGCAAGGAAAACGTTCACGGATCAACCAGGTAATAATTTGATCCGTGTTCTTTGTTTTCTTTAGAAAGAAAGAAACAAGGGAATAAAATCATTCTCAAACATAATTCCCTACCTCAAGCGTTGTCGTCGAACACGAGTTCATCGCGGAATTAACTGTCGAGGAAGAAGAGGATCGTCGTAGAAGAGAAGAATAGTCGCGGGAGGAACGTTGCGGAAGAAACTTCATTGACGTTGCGGTACACGGCGTCGTGTTGTCGATCTCTGAGGGTTTGGTGTTCTTCGTCAGAGGTCGGAGCATTCTTCGTCAAAGAAGAACGCTTTCCTCCAAATCCTCTCCACGCCACAAGTTCCAATAGAAATAAAATAAGAGTTATCTTATTTTATTAACGCACATGACACATTTGAAATTCAAAAGAAAAGAAACGAACAATTAATTCAATGAATTAATTATAATTATTTAACTGCCCAATTAATGAGGCGTTTCTTAACCAAAAAAATGCACGGTTGACTTTCATTAAAGAGGTGGGTTGTAGGTGCGTTACTTAGAGGAAAAGAAACAGTGGGGATCGTGTGGGCCCCACCTCACAAATATCCTACCAAGTGGGTAGGATATTTTGGGTTCCACCCTATCCGCTTAACATAGCTTAAGTGGCTTTTAAGTGGTTTTAAGTGAAATAAAATAAAGTTGCCGCACCACTTTATTTTATTTCTTAACTTAACCCCATAAATTAAAAACCACACCCAAGCAAACGTAACTCCGGAAAAGGAGTTTCTAAGCAAATACTGGTGCTGTGATTCCATCGGTGCCCTCAGAATTCAATTCCGAGCACCGGTTCAAAAGTTAGGAAAACCCGCTCATTCGTTCACTGAACGTACCCGAGATAAACTTCGGAAAATGATTCCGGGCACACCGGGCCTCGGAATCAGGCGCCGTCAGAAATTGCATTCTTGTAAAATCCCAAAAAAAGTTAGAAAAAAATTTCCTATGAATTTTACGGGTCTTTACATTACTCACACCTCAGGTCTTTACGTCCTCATAAAGCTTTAAACACAAACTAGGGACACAAAAGAAGTATTGAGCACGCATCTGAGCCTTCTGCTCCCATGTGCTTAC
Organism: Viscum album; assembly: GCA_963277665.1. Classification (NCBI taxonomy): domain Eukaryota; kingdom Viridiplantae; phylum Streptophyta; class Magnoliopsida; order Santalales; family Viscaceae; genus Viscum; species Viscum album. The sequence continues at coordinate 1,255,954,112 of OY728153.1, read as the reverse complement.
CTGAAGACTCACATACTGCCAGTGAAAGCGCACTCGAGGAATTGACCATCCTCAAAGGATCTGCTCCTGTCGATCCTCGATTCCTACTGGAACCTCCATGAAAGTCACCCCATCGCCATCATCTAGCTCCTCATGGTCAATGATATGCGAAGGGTCGAGCACATATCTCCTCAGTTGAGATACGTGGAAATCGTCGTGCACCTGGTGCAACAGAGGTGGATGGGTCAAACGGTAAACCACCCCGCCTACCCAGCTGAGGACCTAAGAAGGTCCGCTGAACCTCGGAGATAACTTGCCGCATTGGCCACATCTCCGTAAACCTCTTCGAGGTGAGACCCGTCTAAGGATGTGATCGTCATCCTCGAACTCCAGAGGTCTCCAATTCCTATTAAAACTAGAACTCAAAATGACTGCTTCCATGAGGGTATGGTTTACCGACTCAAGAGTGATCGGTCACACCCTCCTGTGCATGAGTTACCCTGTGCTGCCTGGGGTTTCCTTTTTCGCCGACCAAGGAAAACCCATTCCGATGTCGTAGTTAAACCACAGCCTTTTTTCCTAGTACCGTCAATTTTTGTATGAACTGTGATTGCCCAGTCCATACTCAAACCAACGTCATAAGGCCTCGACGCTGCCACCAAGAGATTACAACTGAAACTCTTGCCTCGAGGGTCTGACCACACTGTCGGCGTAAGTGTGATTATCGAGTCTTCTCCCAAGGTATCTCCAGATGTGGGGGTCAAGTCTACGGCTTACCGGAAACTCTAGGTCTGGGACAATATTCGTGGAAGGAAGGAATGATTCGTATCAACGTCTGTTACTACAGCTGCTAGTAGTGAACACAGATTGTCCCTTGAATCATTTTTAGAGCTATTGGGTCACTTTCCCTGACCGCATGCAGCTACTCTCTTCCTCCGCCCTCCAGATCCCTAAGTCTGGCGGGGATAACTAAAGCGGGTGGTTGTAGCATGTTAAGATGTACACCACCTCATGCTTCTCTCCTAGCTCTGCCTCCACGTCTGTTGCTTCACAGACTCATCTCTCCTTAAAGCTTCCACTTCTTAAAACATTTAACATTCCCGAGTCTCTAAGACTGGTGCCAGTTTCCTGTTTCTTACTGCACTGTGCAGTCTTCATCCACTCCTGGATGATCTGCACCTTCTTTTCCTACGACCTGAAAGAGCTGCTAAAATTTCTCCTTTGCCGAAAAGAGAAACTCAGTCTCATCCCCTGGATGAACCACGCCCATTTCCTGATACAGTCAATCCTAAAATGAGTGATGCATTCATGCCATGTATGATATCGTAAGGCCTCAACGTAAATACCAAGAGATCCAACTGTCACTCTCGCCTCCAAGGGTCAAGTCACACTATCGGCATCAGTGTGAGGTCACTAGGTCTCCTCCAGTAGAAATCTCAAAAGTGAGGGTCATGTCAACAATTTTAACCGGGACCTCTCAGTATCAACCAAACAAAAGGACAGGAAAGCAAACATCACAAAGATAAGTGTCTTTTTATTGTTGCAGCTCATAGTACAAAGACACGAATACAACAGAAACATGGAAGTAGAAGTACAAGGGACGTATCCACTAGTTCCTCTCCTGTCCACCTACTCCCAGAGCTATACTGCCTTGTCCAATACTCGGCTGTTGCTTAAGCACCAATCTATACTTCTGTCTCGGTGGCTCCTCCAACACCCGCTGATCAACTGTGCGGGGGGGTCGTACAGTCACATGCCAGGTGACCCTTCCTGCCGTAGGAGAAACACTGTCCATTTATGGAACGCCTGGCTCTGACCCCACCCTGGGTGCCCCGCACCACCGATCCTAAAACCCGAGATCGCCCAACTGCTGGCCTGGTCCTCTTGGACCTCTGCATCATCTGTCTACTACCCACAGATGAATCGACTACTGATCGAAAACCCTACGGTAAAGGCAGAATCTCCTGTACACGCTCAGGGTGTAGAGCTACTGGCACAAACTCCACCCTGAAGAATTTCTCGAAGTCTTACCATGTGAAGGACATCCCGTCGCAAAACTGGAACAAGTGGCTCCACCACCTTCCTGCTGCTGCCTGAAGAAGGCTGGCAGCAAAGATCACCATGAAGTCTGTAGGCACCCCACTAGCCTGAAGACTCTCACCACTGCCTTCAGCCAATCCTCAGCCACCTGCGGGTCCGTCTCTCCCCGGAACATGGGTGGCCTCTGGCACTGGAACTCGTGTAGTGCACTTAAGTGGCGTGCATCGCCTACTGTTGGGGCTGGTGGCATCGGTGGCCCAACATATGGTAGTACCACTGGTGCCTCAACTGCAAGATGGCCCTGTACCGAAACCTCGTCGCTTGACAGACTGTCAGTACGCACATCCATTGGGGATCTAGATGGTCGTCCGTGAAAAGGCATCATAAAAGAAACAACGTGACACGGTCAAACGATTATACCTGGTGAGCTGACCTGGTTTGATCTGACATTTAAAACCTTCTGGAAACACACACGCAATCAGTGTTTTCGTGCACAAAGTCGGAAATCAGTTGTCAGGGTCCTGGTGTATGGATACGTTGGCCACCCGCACCAACACTGGACTCCCTGAACTGAAGATCACACTCGGTACCCTTAACACTATTTCTTCACAGAAAGAAAAATATCAGAGTTATAAGTTCTGCTGTAGAACCGACTCCTCTGATACCAATTTGTCACGACCCATCCTTGGGGCCCGTGCCATGACTATCCCAAGCCTGACTTCCATAGGCCAGGGGCTGGAGACTAGCACCAAAGGCATAAATACCGATAACTGAGAAGGCATTGCCTTTATAAAAGTAAACAAAACACCACAGAGTACAAGTGGAAGTAAAACACTAAGTTCAAAGAGAACTGCTGAAAGGTAAATGGGCCAGAATACAAACCCAAATGAAAGTACAACTAAAACTGAACAAAGTACAACAGAAAAAGACAACAGCTGGAAGGAAGGAAGCGGCTCCTGGGTCGTCCTCCTCGGATCCTACCTGAAGGGTAGGTATAGATGGCGCAACTCCTGGATCGTCCACCATGGATCCTACCTGAAGGGTAGGTACAGATAGCCTCCACAACGCTCTCGCCTGTCAACCTCCTCCGAGTGTCTTCTCGCCGTGAAGTCCACCTCTGGATACTGACTCGTCGTGTAGTCCACCTCCGGGTACTGACTCGTCGTGTAGTCCACCTCTGGGTACCGTCCAGTCCTCGAACACTCGGCCTCCGTCAGCACTGCCCGTCGTCTGCAACCAACACAATGAGGTGCGGGCATAGCCCGTGCAGGGGTGAGTATAACGATACTCAATAGGGAACCCGAGACCCTCAAGGTATCACTAAAACCAACAAGGATAACCTCAAATAAGATCTCAAAAGATAACCTCTACTTAGGTATATGCTCATACATATACCTAAGTTATTAAGTAACCCATCTCAGTCCTGAGGAAACACAAGGATTATGAAATCAATGGATAACCACCACCCAGGTATATGCCCATACATATACCTAATTTATCAAGTGACCCATCTCAATCAAGAGGTAAACACAAAGGTCATAGACTCAGCTCAAACCAGGATTTTCATTATCGAAACCGTAACTGCTGAAGAGATCCGTATCTGGAGTGTACAGTGGTCCTGTCACTACTCCGAGGTACTGCTCACTAACCTAAGACTGTTGAGGTACTCCTCCTGTCGAGTACCGCGGGTCAGCCACCCAAACAGAGTAGTGCTTCCCGCCGGGGTATTCCACCCAAACATAGTAGTGCACACCCCCTAGTAGCCTGCAGAGGTACTCTCTAGATGAGTATCGCGGGTCTGCACTTTCACACAGGTAGTGCTCCGTCCGCCATGGGTCTGCACCTCACAAAGTAGTGCTCCGTCCACTGGGCTAGTCGACTCACTCCAAGTCGAGTCGGTCAAGCAGTCGTCAAGTCTCAGTCGGCTACACGGTTTCCGTACTCCGCACGCTTGTCTCTGGGAGGGTACTCTCCATGAGCTACAGGTCGATACTCCAAGTATCACAAGTTCCACTAAGAAGTATCTCAAAGTACCGCCTCGTCATAGGGGTCTCAACGCAATAGACGGCGCGTCGATCGGACGCCCGGTCTGTGAGTTACTAGCCTTTTCGTCCCCAGGGCCCGGTTGGTTTCGTGTACGAACCAATCCGGACGTATCTCAACTATACCCCGAACTCTCATAGGGTATACTCATAGGGACTGTTTCACAACGAGATCACCAACGCCGCTGACGGTTCTTCAAACAGACGTCCGGTCTGAAAGATATCAGCTTTTCCGTTCCAGGGGCCCGGTTGGGTTTTGGGTACAATCCAACCCAGCCACTATCCAACAGCAACCAAAACTCGGGCGAAGTATGCCAAAGTTCTATCTCATCAAGAGGTATTCAACGAGACAGACGGTGCATCAATCGGACGCCCGGTCTGTGAGTTATTGGCTTTTTCGTTCCAGGGGCCCGGTTGGTTTCGTGAGCGAACCAACCCGACCGCACTCCGACAGCATCCAAACCTCGAGCGGAGTAAGACAAAAGATCCGTCTCACTTAGAGGAATCCATCAAAGTCGACGACACGTCAATCGGACGTCTGAAGCTCAAGATATAAGCGTTTCCGCTCCGAGGGCCCGGTTGGTTTCGTATACGAACCAACCCGGCCGAACCCAAAGTATTCCGAAACCTTGAGTGTAATATAGCGAAACGACCGTCTCGATCCAAGGATCGCATCGCCGCTGAAGGTGCGACAATCGGAGGTCTACAGCTCAAGATATGAGCGAAAAACCGTGAGGAGTCCGAAAATGGGGGGTCTGGGCCCGGACCGACCCGGCCCAACCCCCCCGGGTCGGCCCGAACCAGGTCGACCCGACTGGGAGCGGCCCGGCCCTGCCTGAGTGGCCCGGCCCGGCCTGGGTGGCCCGGCCGGCCTAGGTGGCTCGGCGCTGGCCGAGCGGCAGCGCAAAAGGAGCCCCCCCCCCCCCCCCCGCGCGGGGGCTGCTCCGTGTCACCGGACGCGGCGCAAGGCCAGGTCCCTTCCCCGCGGTCCCGTGCGGCCGCAGGACCAGCGCTCGCCGCCGCAACTTCAGCCACAACGGATTCTTCCGGTAGCGCACCGGGCGCCGCCGCGCCGGCGAGGCGCTCCGACGGGGGCTTCCGCGGACCACCGAACGCGCTCCGGTGGTCCGATTCGCCTGCGGTCTTCGCCAGTGGTCATCCCGGGACCCGACCTTCGCTGCAAAGCCGTCAAAATGCCTTCGCGGCCCGCCTCACCATCATCCGTCGATCCGAACTTCGACAACAAAACACGGGGTCTTCAAATCGCCTCCTCAGCCCCGACTCCGCCCACGGTTTCGTTCGGCCTCAACGGCGAGGTGTGACGACGCCGCGCTTCTTCGCCGCGTTCAATCTCGTGTCCGCACGGTGCCGTTGCACTATGCCACCTTTGTTCATGCCACAACGAATCAAAACAAAAATGGGGGAGGAGAGTCAGCCGTGTTTGTGCAGTCTCACCTCCTCCCGTTAAGTCAGTAACAAGCGGCCCAAAAGACGAAGAACAACAAGGAAAATTTCACGAACTAAAAAGAAACAACCCATACAATTTTTTTCCTGCAACAGATGATTCCCAACCCGCAAGGAAAATGTTCGTAGATAAACTAGGTAATAAGTTGATATGTGTTCTTTGTTTTCTTCAGAAAAAAAGAAACAAGGGAATAAAATCATTCTCAAACATAATTCCCTACCTTAAGCGTTGTCGTCGAATGCGAGTTCATCGCGGAATTAACCGTCGCGGAAGAAGAGGATTGTCGCGGAAGAGAAGGATCGTCGCGGAAGGAACGTCACAGAAGAAACGTCGTTGATGTCACGGTACACAACGTCACGTCATCAATCTCCGAGGGTTTGGCGTTCTTCATCGGAGGTCGGAGCGTTCTTCACGTTCTTCGAGTTCTTCACGTTCTTGACATTCTTCGCGTTCTTCGTCGAAGAAGAATGCTTTCCTCCAAATCCTCTCCACGCCACAAGTTCCAACAGAAATAAAATAAGAGTTATCTTATTTTGTTAACGCACATGACACATTTGATATTCAAAAGAAAAGAAACGAACAATTAATTCAATGAATTAATTATAACGATTTAACTGCCCAATTAATGAGGCGTTTCTTAACTAGAAAAACACACGGTTGACTTTCATTAAAGAGGGGGGTTGCGGGTGCGTTACATAGAGGAAAAGAAATGGTGGGGTTCGTGTGGGCCCCACCACACAAATATCCTACCATGTGGGTAGGATATTTTGGGTTCCACCCTATCCGCTTAACTTAGCTTAAGTGGCTTTTAACTGGCTTTAAGTGAAATAAAATAAAGTTATCGCACCACTTTATTTTATTTCTTAACTTAACCCAAAAAATTAAAAACCACACCCGAGAAAATGCAACTCCGGAAAAGGCGTTTCTAAGAAAATACCGGCGCTGCGATTCCATCGGTGCCCTCAGAATTTGATTCCGAACACTGGTTCAAAAGTTAGGAAAACTCGCTCGTTCGTTCACAAAACGTACTAGAGCTAAACTTCAGAAAATGATTCTAGGCACACCGGGCCTCGGAATCAGACACCGTCAAAAACCGCATTCTTGTAAAATCCCAAAGAAAATTAGAAAAAAATTTCTCTTGAATTTTACGGGTCTTTACAAATCTATCCTAACAATACTAGGCATGGGAAGCAAAACAGTCTAACAGGCAAGCCAGACCAAACGGTCAAAATAAGAAAACATGGGAAAAACCTCTATAGCATGGAAAAATTATCCCTATTCATAAAAAAACAACCTATATCCAAAAAAATAGGGCATATGAGAAAAAATAGGGCTAAAAACCATAAACACACAATACCCCATTCTTGGGTATTGCGAAATTTTTCATATAAAATTCAAAGACTATCTATGGAAAGGCACAAACCACCTACCTCCGTGTTATGAGATCAATATATGTGAACCTTAGGCCTTGAATCTCCCTAGAACACTGTAGATATACAAAAACGTTAAAAGCATTAAATTGAGGATAACTCATGAAAGAGAATAAATCAGAAGATGATGTTCAAGAAGAAAAGATAACTCACCGATGCGATTTCAACACAATAGATGATAGTCGATTCAGAGAACAAACAATGATTCGGGGTATCAGAGAAGATTCATCGCTATACAGATGCTCTTGGATGAGATGGGTGAAGAAGAAGAATTTTTTTTCAATTAGATACGACCTCAGTCTGTTTAATAAAAAAATAAAGTACACAACATGTTCTTTAAAATTACACAGCGTGTACATACTTTTTTTAGCCTCCTCTTTAGGTGGTCTCCAGGTCACTACACACGGACATGTACTTTTCCACTACCCGGCCAGTACACGGTTACCCAAGACAACCGAGTACATGACGTGTACTTAAAGTACATGGCGTGTACTCCTGAAATTTCCAGAAACTCCTATTTTTCCTCAAAGACAACCTGAAAATAAAAACATACCTGAAAAGAAGATCTGGGTTCTTATAAGGAGAGTGGTATGGGTATATGGTAGGTGGTCTATTACTTTTCCTTAAAAATTTCATCATTTTATAAACTTCCACCATTGTGCGCATTCCTATTTCACTAATAATTACTTATTTAATTCATCTTCCATGCTTATAATCATTGAAATTTCATTCTAGATCCCCTTCTACATATAATTATCTCATCATTGGAGGATATTTCCTCAATGCTGGTCACACTAAGTAGGATGTTTCCTTATTTATGACTTTAGTAGATGTCATGACTATCTGCACCACCATTCTGGTGTGATCTGACTTGGCCTTAATAAAGGTATGTGTTTTAATTAAATGAATTAATTTTTAATGGCTATTACATTATCATATCACTTGAACCTTCTAAGTAAGTTTTTTAATATATTAAATGAAACTCAATTTTAAATGGAAGTCATATTTTGTATATCACTTGACCTAGTTATTTATAATTAAACTATATATGGTTACATGTCCTTATCCCGTCTTTTCATGCTTATGAAAGGTAAATGAATTACCCCATTAGTTGAATATGGAATGAAAGTAATAATTGGTTGCATATACTATTAGACTTGTCATCTAGTATGAAAGGCAATGGAGTAAATATTATGAATTATTAAATGAAATGATTATTACATGGGCTAAATTAAATAATGATTTATGTATAACTTTCTTATTACATATAGACCTTTTAATCTTTACATAAGTGGTTAGACCTGATACAACCTTGGATTTTTGAGGGAATTCCTTGAGAACTCAGAGGATTCAATTATAATTTAAGGAGCCAGTTTCCAAGGGAGATACCCATTTTGGAACATGCTCCTTATCTACTTGAGGATTTCTAATATGACATCGTAGGATCACTTCATTATTATCCAGATATTAAGATGACTTGGATACACTCCTTGGATCTATCTTGATGTCTTCAGACATGTGATGCCATGGATACACCCCATTGGAACTAGTCATGCTTAGCCCATTTTACCTTGAACAAGATCCTTGGACTCAGTTAGAACCATATACAGTGGAATGCCTTGGTAAATGACCCTTGTATTACACTTAAGCCCCCTTACAACTAGAGTAAATGTTTTTACTGAGTTGGATCGACCCCTGAGGTCATGTATTCCTCAGTTATTACCTTAGATCTTATTTACTATTATCATCATAGGATTCATTGGTTATTAGATTAGATACCATTTCATTATTATCATAATTACCAGATTATTTTTTATAACTTGGATACTTTTTTTATTATTATCATGATACATTTTTAGTGATGTTATACCTCACATGACTGATTTATATAAACTGAACTCAAATGAATTAATTAATGAAATGATTACATGTTCAGACACCAGATGAGGCTAAATCACATATCAAGGTATTTACATTACTATACTATATTTACATATATATATATATATATATTTGTGTGTGTGTGTGTGTCTTCAAATTATTCAGTTTATATTCATATACTAGATTTTATAGATGTCATTGGTGGTGGCTTACTGAGATTTATCTCACACCCTATCCAGGCCACTGATGGTACCCAAGAATATTATATGTATGCAGGTGTTGATAAGGGAAAGAATCCCACTTTGGTCACCTAATCTTGATTACTTTCATTAGGATGGATCTTGGTAGAAGATGATTGGGATAGTGCTCGAGATGATAGATAATTTTGGTTTCTTTTTGATTATTTTGTATAAAATGTATTTCTTACTTCCATGTATTACTATTTTCCTTATTTCTAGTGACATGACCTATATTATCATCATTTTTTTTATAGATACTATCAATTGCTTATGTTGTTTATTGTTTATGCCTTCTTACACTTTGGTGGGTTACTGGTCCTATCATTATAGTGTCTGTTTCTACCATGGCATCTGTTTACATATTCTTCCACTATTTATCTTCTTACTATTATCAGATATGCTCTACTCTAACATGAGGGAATAGTATCCCAAAATTCACACTCCAGGACCTCATTTCTATTAGAAATCCTCTAGCATATGGGGAGGTGCGCTTGAGGCCATGTGGCCCATCGACACGGGGCACCTTTGAGTGGAACCTAAGTCGGGACATAACAAAGTGGTATCATAGGTTTCTTTTCTTGATTTACTATTTTGATACAATAGGTAGAATATTAGAAATTCATTTGAACTTGGTTATAATATGTTCTTGGGCATAGTTAACCCATGTTTGGGGTAAATATCGAGTTTCCTAAAATAATATTTGTTGTTTTGTATTTATCCTATTACAGTTGATATACTTCCACTGTTGGGTGATTCACATTCTATGTGATTATTATTATTATTATATTATGAATAAGGATTGTATTTTATTCTTGGCCTTATGAAATGATGGAAATGAATTATTTATCATGCATCATTATAGGAACATGGAATTCACATTCCATGCATATTCCATGCCATATAGGTGCATTTCACTACTTTCATTTCTTTTGTTTCCTGTGATTGTTGAGTGAGCCATGGTTATTATATTTTTTCCTGTGCTGTTAACATCTTCTACAGGGTAGGGTATTGGTTATTTAAAGTGTCAGAATCAATATAAATAGTTTTTTCCTATATAGTTTTATAGAGGCATCTTAAATAGCTGGTTTCTACCCATGTCAGCTATGTACCTCTGGTTACATGATATGCTCTTTGGCAATAATTGGGGTTGAGGTGTATTGGCCCTCATGGATTGGATTGGGTAATTTAATGAGTCAAGACATTTTATATAACCCATTACCTTTTGAGACCACATGCATATGTAGTTAAATATAAATTAAATGGGTGTCAATTTTAGAGATAAGGTGTATAATCACTTTTTAACTGAGAATTATGATCCATTTTAATTGAACCTTGATCTATGTATATAAGAAAATACAAACTTTAAATGTAAATTTTGACTTATAAAATGAAATGGTTTTCATTAAATGAAGAGGAAAGGTACATTTAAACCTTAATATACTAGAACCTATGTAAATTAAAAACTCAAACACTTACCAATACCTTGTCCTTTTAAGAGGGTAGTTGGGGGTAGTATCTTGGGTCGTGAGCCCTTATCCTTACATTCTGTTTACACTAGTGATTTTATTTTCTTAAAATCATGATCTGATGTGTGTGATTAGAATTTTTAGATCCATTCCACCATGATGTCCTCATGTCATGCACTAGGAGGGCAGTGATGACCATGCTCCAGAGTTTATGGGCCATGATACACTAGTATTACTACTATGAGTTTCACTTGAGGTACCACCAGTTATACCTAAACTGGGAAATAATTATTAACTTCAAGATAGTTTCCTATGTCTAAATTAGTCCATGTTGGGTGATCTATGACCTGTACCTATGATGAAAAATCTGACATGTGAGTTCAAGTAGAAACATTCTCGAATATTTTCATGGGATAGAGGTCCATAGGCTATTGATTCTTGGATGGAGTCCACTATTTCTGTCTTAGATAATATAGAGATGCTTCTATATAGGACAGTAAATATTTCCACAAATATGATGCATGATTTATCCAAGCATTGGTGGGATGTGATTACATAGGCTGGTCATCATCAGGGCATGGTTTGGGTGTATTTCCAGACTACCTTCTATGACCACTTCTTTCCTCATACGTTGAGAGATGACCAAGACCTTGAGTTAATTCACATAGAGAAGGGTTCTATTTAAGTCATCGATTCTTCATCATGTTTTATTGAGTTACTACACTTTTCATCGCTTCTATTCAGTGATGAACTATTTAATGAAAGATGCTTAGAGGGTGATATTAGGTATGCCATCCATACTCAAGTGAATGTATTTTGACTACCTATATTTTCTGAGCTTATTAATGAGGCTCTTATCACTAGGTGTAAACTAAGAGAAGGTGATAGTTCTGGGAAAATAGGTTTAGTGATGAGACATGGAATTGGTTCTTCTAGTAGTAGGAAGTTCACCCTTGAGGTTTCTCATCAAAGCAGTGGTGGCAGCATATCCATATTGGAAGCTCTGTTATATGTCATCAGTGTGGAAGATAGGGGAGTTTGAAGCCTTAGTATGATAGAGACCTGATGAAGTACTATTATTATAACTGTTTTGGGAATCTTCATATATTCTATAAGACCTTTCCATCTGCTTCTAGTGGAAGAGGCTCCACACAAAATCCACTTTCAGGGAAAAGATCTTTTATGCCATGTCAGGCAGGGATTAGGAGTAGCACCAGAAGGACTGGATGAGGAGGAGGTCATGGACATGGTAGCAAGATGCCTAAGTATTAGTGATAGTAGAGCAGAATTGCTTAAGGTAGTCCATCTATAACACATTTCCATGGATTTGTCCAGTTTTATTCTTTGAAACTGATACCCAAGGATCAGAGTGTAGGTACATCTATAATATGTGGTAATATTATAGTATCCTCCACTATTGTATCTACTTTATTTGATATAGGTTCTTCAAATTCATTTATCTCTTTATTGAATATTGATATTCTTAGGATAGAAATTTAGTATTAATATGGTGTGATGATCCTAGACACACTATTAGGAGTGCAGTCTAATGGAATACTGCAATGCAGGGGATATCCCCATGAGGTAGGTAGTTATCCCTTCTTATGGGACCTCTTTGTCTTCAAGATGAAGAACTTTTATTTAATTATCGAGATGGACTGGTTGGTTCTCTATCACACTTATGAGAGATGATATCACATTAGGGTGTTTTTTACATCACCAAAGGGTATTAGTTATCACCACAGGGGTGAGTGGGATGTCTAGGTGTGTAGAGATAGACCAGAGCATCATGGTCTAGGTGGAGTGACTGCCTGAATTTCTAGTCTTTTCCTGGTGGATCATGACTCACTTCAGATTGAGTTTTATCTGGTAGTAGATTATTTTAGGGATTCCTTTTCCAATAATTTTTCTTTCTTACATCCTAAGAGATAGGTAGAGTTTATGATTGATCTTGTTCTAGGAGTATCTCCAGTTTCCTTTCCTCCATATAGGATGGAACCTACTATGCTCAAAGAGATCAAGCGATAGTTGGAAGATCTAAAGTCTAAAGGTTTTATCTAAACCAACACATGTTCATGGAGTTCACACATTCTTTTTTCGAAGAAGTTATATGGAATCATTTTTCTATGAATGGATTTTCTATAATTGAACTAGATTATAGTTAAGAACCGATATCCAATACCTCAAATAGATGATCTCTTTGACCAACTCTGAGAAGCTAGGGTATTCTAGAAGATTGAATTGAGATCAAGATATCAACATGTGTGAGTCAGACCTTCATATATACTACATATGAATTTCCAAATATGGTACGGTATATATGAGTATCTCATTATATCATTTGGTCTTATATAAATTCACTCCATTTTAATGGATTTGATGAATAGGTTTTTCCACCCCTATCTAGATTCTTTTGTGAGGGTCTTTGTGGATGAAATCTTGGTGTATTATAATACTTGTAAAGATCATGATAAGAACCTTGATATAACTTTTAATACACTGATAGAGAACAATATTTATTCTAATATTCCTAAGTTCCACTTATAGATCAGAAAAGTTCACTTCTTGGGTTATATTATCTGAGAATCAGAAGTATCTGTATGCCCATAGAAGGTGAATGCTAATCGTTTTCTGTGAGAATCCCTAGAAAATGTTTGATATATTAATTTTATTAGGTATTGATTGATATTATAGGAATTTCATAAAAGACTTATAACATATTTATTTACCTATTACTAGTCTTATAAAGAAGTTAATTTGGTTAGAAGTGTGTGAAAAATCCTTTCATGAGATGAAAGGAACCTTATTTCGACACTAATTGTGATTCTTCCAGAGCCTGACAAAGGCTATACTATGTTATGTGATGATTCAGACATCGAGTTGTGTGTCGTGATGATGTATGAGGATAAGGTCATATACAGATCTAGATAGCTAAGGCCTCATGAGAGGAATTACCCAACAAATAATCTCGATCAAGCAGTAGCCATCTATGCCTTATGTTGCTGGATACACTATCTGATGGGTGAGCACCTTGTGGTTTATAATTACCAAAAGAGCCTCAAATATATATTTATGTTGTGTGACTTGAATATATGATAGTGAATATGAGTCAAATATCTTTAGTCCTTTGACTTTGAGATTTCTTATAAGTCTGGAAAGGGAAATGTAATAGTGGATGAACTGAGTTGGAAAACTCAGGCACAAGCCACACAAGGGGCCCGTGAGGAATGGAAATTGGTGAACCTTTTTTTTATAAGATAAGTCTAGAGTTCCATGACAATCACAAGAAGTCTTATCTCACTGCCCTGACAATTATCTATTCCCTCTTTGATAATGTGATGATTAGGAAAATTTTCAGATCCTGAGGGGTTGGTTTTATGGGAGAATATTTCTGGTGAGAACTTACCTCCATATTGTTCTTTTAATATAGATGACACCACTACTACAAAACATGCCTTTAATAGATCTGGCATTTATCACATTTAGAAAAATGTGCTGATAAAGTCCATCTTTATCATGCTAAAATAGGTGCTGATAAATAGATCCCCTTTTCAGTGCTAAAAAAAAGTGTTGATAAAGGCCACCCTTTATCAACGCTTTTTTTAGCGTTGATAAAAGGGAACCTTTAGCAGTGCTTTATTTCTAGTGCTGATAAAGGGGACCATTTATCAGTCCTTTATTTTTAGTGCTGATAAAGAGTTCCCTTTATCAACGCTTTTTTAGCATTGAAAAATGTCCAGAATAAAATGAAAAACTAAAAAATTAAAAATAAAGAAATTAATGATTTAATTATTTAAATAATTATGGTTAAACATGAATAAATTGAATATACATATATATAAATTTTAAAAAATAAAAAATAGTAAATACTAAATATATTTATTTGTAAAATGAATAAAATGAAATAATTAAACAAATAAAAATTTAAAATGAGTAAATTAATAAAAATATTAAACATTTTATTAATTAAATAATTATTGATAAAAATGAATAAATTTACTATAAACACACACACACACACACATATATATATATAGATTATAAATATTAATAAATACTATATATTAAATATAGATATATAAAATGAATAAATTTTAATAATTAATCAAAAAAATTAAAAATGAATAAATTGATGAATTATTTAAAAATTTATTAATGAAACAATTATTAATAAAAATGAATAATTAGAATATATATATATTATAAATAATAGTAAATAATATATATTAAATATAAATATATAAAAAATGAATAAAATGTTAATTTAAAACATTTTAATGTCTTATTCATTTTTAGCATTGCTTCATTTTTCAGTTTAATATATATCAAACATCACGTGTTACATTGATTTCCTACACACACACACACATATGTAATTAATGCATTTGTATATACAAACACACATACAAATATATTTAAACAAAATATAGAAACATAAACACCTAATATTTATGTAATTTATTATAATTTTAGTATATTTTAGAATTTCATTATTACATAATAAATTTAATATATTATGTTTTTAATCAGTCAATTTTTCTTAATATTACAATCAGGGTATTCATTTTTAATATTTTTTATTATTTATATTAGTTTTGAATTTGATCATTTTCTATTATTTATTTATATATATTTATTTACTCTGTTTTAGTATATTCAATATGTATTCATCCACTTCAATATAAATATACATATATCAATATTTGTTTAATAATTTATATTTAATTAATAAAACTTATCCATTTTTTCAATATTTTTAAAGTGTACTCATTTAGAATTATTCAATTTCACTTGTTTTTAAAATGCATGTATTTAAGATTATATATCCACTAATAATGTTAAAAATATATTAATAAATAAATGTATCTATAAATGTATATTTACTAAATTTATAAATTTATAAATTTAAGATTATTATAAATAAATAATCATTATTTTTTAAATAAGTATTTATATAATTATAATAAATAATTATACATATTTAAAAAATTATAAAATTATAAAAAATAATTATAATATAAAACCTTTATCAGCACTAAAACAACACTATTAAAAGAAATACTTATTAACACTAAAATGTTAGCACTGATAAATATGTCTTTTATCAGCTCTGTTTTATTGTTGATAAATATATCTTTTATTAGTGCTTATCAATTTTGTGCTGATAAAAGAGATCATTATCAGTAATTTTCTGAAAGTGCTATTAAGTACCCCTGATCTATTTTAAAGAACCATAACCGTGAATCAGCCACTCATGATTCTGAAGCTCTCATAGAACTCCTCTACTACCGATTTATCTCCTCAACATTCCCCCATATTAATCAAGGCTTGAATCTAATGTATGTTATTTTTTACTTTTCCTCTATTGTTGTTTGATGTTTTGGATTCTACGTTTTGTGTCTTTGCACTATTATTAACCATGAAGAACCCTACATCTCATCTCCTCACTACTTAAATACAATGAGTGGTTCTATTTCATATTTTTCTCTATAGACAATGGTTACGAAGAAAGAGAAGGGTGTTTTCATATGGTAAGGTTAGTCAACATATGTGTATGGGCATATATGGAAAAATAAAATAGATTTTACACCACACACTACTACAAAGGTAATTATAGATTTATAGCATGATCAAATTGAGTTTAGTTTGACATTTAAGAAGTTAACCCATTTCCCAAACATGTTATCTATATCCCTTAGCATTGACACACGACTTTAGTGACCGAAAAGAGTGTTTGATGTGATGTGCTATCCTGAATTGGGAAATATTTGGGTATTCTAGGTCAAAGATGTTAAAAAATGGAATCAGAGTGAAACTAAGGATATTTTTATTAATTATATCAACAAAAAACAATAAACTTTCTAGTCATAATAAGTAATCAATAAATATATCTGGATAGAATAATTATTTTGGATACTTGAGTTACCATATAAAGTCTAGGTTGTTTTTTGTTTATTTTTTCCTTAACCTATATTCTCAATTATCATGCCTCTTATTTAGGAGTTGATAGGTCAAAATCCTTAAGAATATATGAAATGTCATCTTATTATGTATCTTTGTATACTTTTTTTCTAGAATGAATTATAAATTTATATTAATAGAAACATGAATAATAAATAAATAGTGAGTTATTATTTACTTATTAGTGATTATTAGGTTTATATAACTTATTAATTGATTGTGTTTATTTACTAACCCCCTTTATCGATACTATTAGTCAATGGTTTCATACTTATATTTAAAATAATGCTTATAAAATCTTTTAAATTATATATAAATTATGAAAATACTTATTAAAAATGAAAATAATTATAGAGAGGAGTAGGGGGTTCACATTTAATATAGATTATTTTGTGACTATATTTGAATGATTATTGTTTTTTTGGAAGGGAAAAATTATGTAAATATTTACATTAATATAGAATATGTCACCAATATGAACCCTAGATCTTCATAGGAAGGATCTAATGAACATCCTTTGCACGATAGAACTTGTATTGATCCTCTTGTCCTAGAGGTAATTTTAGATCTACTTTAAGATATGTGGTATAATTTTCAATAATAGAAAGTATCTATGGTTCCTCTAAGATTTTATGGTAAAATATCATAATAATAAATTTAGGGTTTCATTTAATAGATTCATTTCATTTATAAGATTAAAAAAAATTCTAGAACAATATTGAGCTTAAGTTGAAAAATGAACCCTTTAAAGGGATGTATGTTAGTGGAGGGATCTTATGGTGGATTAAAAAAGTATTCAAAATTAGAAGGTGAAGAATCCTTGAGTAGATAGAAGTGATGTTGAATGTAGGTAGGGTGATATTCATTTCTTCAAGACCAATAGATTTATGGTATTCCAATTTCTATTCAATTTAGGAGACTTTTTGAGTGATTTCATCAGTGTAGGTTCCTAGGGAACTTTAATCCTTATTGCCTCTTTGATGTGAAACATTTATATCAATATGGTTAGTTGGGGAACCTACAATGGTACTTTTGATCTATTACTTCTAGGTATTATCATTATATATGAATGGTATATTATTTATGGCTGAGTAGACTATAGATGATGCTCGACATGGTTCTTTTATAGTGATAGGTACAATCCTAGTATATTATACTATTTTTTATGGTCTTAGGACACAAAATCTTCCTATTATTTATTTATGAGTATCTTATATTTGAAAGGGGTATGGGATTAGAAATTATTCATAATTTTAATAACATTAATATTATCTATTAGTAAACATATGGAAACAAATTAATCACTCTCAATTTTTTGCAGTAGTGGTAGGCACAAGTAGGTATATCTTACTAAATTGAAATTGAAAGTTTCATTGATACACCCAAATAATATGGATGTAATATGTGGTTTATTTCTAAATTTAGATATTATAATGGGTATATATAGTCAATTTAATTATTTTAATATCATTATTATTATGTATTTTGATTTTAATTTTCATACGAGACCATTGCGAACTAAATCTCTATCCTCTGTTGTGAAAGAAGTACACAAAACATAATTTTTGTATGAAATATAAATAAATTTTCATAAAAAAAGACCATGGGTATCAGAAATAAGGTTGTGTAAATAAGGATTCATTTTGGTAAGATTGATATACAATACAATACACTCTATGCATAAAAGTGTACAATTGCATACATCTTGCATGAAAATTGTTACTATCTTGAACAAAGATATAATCCTTCAATAAAACAACAAAAATAACCTTAAATACCCTTATTTAATCCATCATTAGATGCTTGATTTCCTTCCATATCTTGATGATGGATTTAACTCCCTCTTTCAAGCTGGACTTCCTCTCAACATTGTGGTTCAAAAGTTCCTTGATGAAGTTCTTCTTTCTCGAATTGTATTCATTAATCTATGTCATAGCCACTGCTATGAATTTTAATACCGCATCTCCCAACTCATCATTAAACTCTTTCATCCCTTCATCTTCCTCATTTATTACTTCCTGAGAAAATAAAAAATGACACAAAAAAATTAATCAAAACATAATGATTGATTTTTGGGTTCTTGATATGCATTTTATTATATGACCCACTCAGTTAATTTTGACAACAATTCATTTTACTCATTTTCTTAATATGTTAAAAAAATAATTAAAATTTCATTTGAGTTATTTTTGAACCTTAGTGGAAAATCAAATTTCATATCCCGAATAATTATTATTGAATTTTGTTTCTTACGACTCATCACTCATCTCTTCTATTTTGTTCTAACTAATCTGAGTAGTATTCATCCAAAATGATCACCAATACATGGTATGAGATGATGTTTGGTTATAGTTGTTCAAGAAAGATAGGTGGATGTCCAAAAAATATGGGAGATAAATATCAAACAACAAAATAAAATAATAACTATTTGAGAGGTGTGACATCAATGAACTTTGGAACCATAATGATGGGAGGAAGGCTAATTTAAAAGAGGGAGTCTAATCCATCATCAGAAGATGGAGAAAAATCAAGCATCTAAGGATGAATTAAATAAGGGTAGTGAAGTTTAGTTTTACTGTAATATTGAATTATTATATCTATATTCAAGACAATAACAATTTTCATGCAAGATACAAGCAATTGTGAAATTTTATGAATGAAGTGTATTGCATTATTGTTATTCAAGAAAAATTAAATGTTTGAATACTCATATAGAAAATGTATTTTGAACATGATGATGTTACCAATCCCGAGGAAGAATAAACTATCGATGATGAAACTACATAATTATTAGGGGATCAATAATATGTTGATTAAAAAAACAAAAATGATGAAACATCATGGTTTTGAATAAAATTATCAAGGCAGGAAGTTAGTGTATAAAATTTGAAGTTGGTTTGAATCAATGAAGAAAACCTATTTACCCCAACAAGTCAAAATTCATTAGTTATATTGGGGTCACAATGAGGACGAATGTGCTAATTGATATTGACTCATATCAGCACATACAACTTGTAATGAAGGAAATCCTTTGGAAATATATAATGGTAATGTTACAATATAATTTCTTTATTTTACTAAAAAATTATATAATGAAATGTTGATTTAATTTTCATTATTCCTTGAATACTTTGTTTATTTTATAATATTTATGTAATAAATTTGTCTTAAAGGCCGATGGAAAATCCCATAGAGGCTTCTAGACTCTTCTGAAGTAGTTACATCTTAGGGATACTTAGGGGAAAATAAAGCCCCACCCACCAATTAGTTATGCACACATTATAATATAGGAAAAATCAACTTCTTTCATCAATCATCACAATAGGAAATCATTTCAAGTGCATTGCAGTTGATAATATTATATTTGAAATTATTTATTTCATCCAACTTGATTCAAAATTGTTAATTTATAAAAAACAAAATATTTCTGAAAATAATCAACATACATCAAAACCAATGTACCCCTATCACAATGGAAGGATGTGGTATTCTTAATTAGAGAAGAAATTGGTATATATTTTAATTCAATAATAAAAGTTTAATTAGGTGATATAAAAAAAGATACATTCTTTTTTTTATATTAATATTGATGAATCAAAATCTAAAACCACTTCCAACCCACATCATGTTCTATAGGAGGCTCATGTAAATAAGGAGGGTCAATTAATTGATGAAAACAAAAAATAAGTATGGGAAGAATATGTAAGTATGAAATAATTGTAACAAATTATTATTTATAACAATATTACATAAAAATATATTTGTATGTTCATATTCTTTTATATAGTTTATACATAAAAATTGACAACAACTATACCCGAAGAAAAGCTAATTTCAGTAGTTTTGAAGCACCTTGAATAACATTATCGTGTTAGAGGATTATGTTTTGGAGTTTCTCCTCAAAGATATTTCAAGAAGATAAAACCAAATGAAGATACATATAATATGATGAGATGATTTCAAACACAAATAGACTCACTGTAAGATATTATTTTGTGGTCTGGTTTGGCTGACCAATGTATAAGAAAGGATCAAAGCAAATCGATAATGGAGAAAAGATCCACACATGGAGAAAATGATCCCACTAGATTTGAGTATAATCATTACCCCATAAACACATACCTTCCCAAAGTAAATCAATTTTTTCATTACTATTTCTCCTAAATGTGAATAAAAAAAACTTCCAATAACTTTATATTACTAAAATTTTGCAGGGTATAGTTGTATGTGATTTGCATCTATCAACACCCATGTACCATCATGTTGTGGTGGGTACAATGTATAATATTACAGGAGACTAGATACTCAAGCAACCACTCCAAAAATATCACATAAGAGTGTGGATTGAGTTATTTTATGGGCTAACTATTGAGTTTCATGTTCCACTTAATGGTTCAAATATTACAATGGTCTAAGCTACTATTGGAGCCTTCATAGCATGGAAATCTAATATTACAAAGATACATGAGGTATTTATAACAATTTTCTTGATATAAAAAACATATAACATTAGATGATAAAAGGTCTAATTTTAGGTATGATATCCCAAATGAATAAATCTATGGAGAAACAAATGGTCAAATCGATAAAATATACTGATTCAATCAAGAAAAAAACTACATTTCGACAGTACCTTCTCCCCACAAGTTCCTGAGAAACATTTATTATCATTAAAAATTCCTGTTGAGACCACATTTAAAGATAAATCTATGTATTAAATTGAATATGAAGAATAAATATATGGATTTTTTATAACATACATAATTGGTTTCGAGATTCTAAATGAGATTCTCAAGAAAGAATGGCTGGGCATCTCAGTTGTGAATACATACACAAGGTACATTTTCATAATACATCTGTCCAAATAGTGATCTAATATGTTTATTAAATTTAATAACTATTCATATTTTTTTCATGAATTTATATAAAAAATATATAAAGGTAATATCATGAGAATCACAAATTGGATTCATTAATAATTGTTTCATTTCTATTCCAGAACTTCCTTTATAGAACAAAAGTATTGAGAATAAAAATGATGAGTCACTATAAGAGTTCAATAAAAATATATCAGATGAAAAACTATTTTTTATTTCTATAATGAAAAATTAATACTCTACAATCTAATCACATAAAATATATTTTTAATTTTTTCATTACATAATTGTTTTTTAGGGCACACTGGATGTTGATAGCAGTCAATATGGACACCCCAAATATTTATCTTTTTGGGTTGAATGCTTGGATATGAAACCAACCAGACACACATGATGTGTATTATGAATATATAATACAATAAAATCAAAATTTTATAGATAAAATTATAATTTTATGTTCATTATGTGTTTTAATAATAATTTTGTTATGATAGGGTGGTCCTTCAATATAGGCTAGATCATGGCATGAAGTCGGTGTCTAAAGAGTTAAATACTATGAATTACTAAAAAAAGAAACAAATTAGGGTATATATAGAAATATTTTACTATAAAACATTTTTGAACAATTTAATTATTTTGGTTAATATTTCTGCAGTTCTAAAAACAAGTTAATGACAATAATTGTGGATATTATGTATGAAAATTTATGATAGAAATCATAAATCATGAAAAGACCAACATCCCTAACAAGTAATTTATGAAGTTAATTATAATTTAATTAAATATATTTCAAAATCCTTTTTTTTAAAATTTTCTCCTTACTATCATGATTTCCAACAACCTAATTACTTAAAAGAAGAAATCATTTTTTTTAGAGATGAGTGGGCATCATAATTTTTGTGAGAATGTTTTCTGAAAAAATATTTATATGATTACCTACTATTTTTATGATCTAGTATGAGTTATGAACTAGAAACTATATTGAGGGTATGAATAATTAGTGTCAAAATAATTATATAATGTTTTGGATCTCTTTCTCATGGATAAAAATAATAGAGGAAATCAATTTGTTTAGAATCACTAAATTGCAAACAATAAAATTACGAGCAATAGTAGAGGTGGAGGCAGAGGTGAAGGCAGAGGTCGAGTCCATGGTACAGTTATATTTAGAGAATAATGTGGAGGATTAGACAATGGAAAAGATCTAGGTGGAGACCAAGGAATAGGAGGATAAGAATCATTTACTTTTAAATAATAAAATTGTTGGGTAATGAAGTAGAATGAGGATCATACCATGATTGTGTTTGAGAAAGATTTTTTAAAAGTGAACAAAACACTTGTAACTTAAGATAAGAGACATTTTACAAGTGTTTAATAATTCATTTGTGATGATTATGAATCATTATTATGTCAAACCCACACATAATTCCACTTTTATGGCTCAAAGTGAATGTTTCCAGTTTAAAAATACATTTTAGTAAAAAACACAAGTGGCATACTCAAAACTGAGGAAACACATTATAATTGTTTTGATACTTTATAAAAAATATAAATGAGTCATTTGAGACATGTAATAATCATCCAAACCTCAATATTATGTATGGTGTGACTGTTACGACTCTAAGTGTGTCTTTTTATTAAAAATTGAAATTAATTTTAGTGAAAAAAACAACCAAAACCTCAAAACTAAGAAAACACATTCAGATTGTTTTGTTACATTAGGAAAAAAATCTATATGTCATTTTTGACATATAGGAATCTACCTCACCACAATCTGACGGATGGTGTGACCTCTAGGGTATCAAAGTGTCTGTTATCAGTTTAAAATTGACATTTAATACAAAAAACAACACTCGCTGAAAACCAAGAAAACATGCTCATATTATCTTGATAATTTGGGAAAATAATTCATAATTAATTTTTGATGACTATAAATAATTTTCATGCCAAAACCATACATGATTCAACCTATATGGATCAAATTGTGTGTTTCTAGTTTAAAATTACATTTTAGTAAAAAACATGTGGCATACTCAAAACTAAGGAAATTCATTATGATTGTTCTTATACTTTTCAAAAATTATAGATTAGTCATTTAGGATGTGTAGAAATCATCCGAACCTCAATTATATGCATGGTGAGACTGGTATGACTCCAAATGTATCTTTTTATTTAAAATTGACATTAATTTTAGTAAAAAAACTGAAATACTAAAAATTGAGAAAACACATTCTTATTGTCTTGGTAAATTAGAAAAATGATCCATATGCCATTTTTGACATGTAGGAATCATCTGCACCTCAATATGACACATGGTGTGACCAGTATGATATCAAAGTGTTTGTTATCAGTTTACAATTGACATTTTAATACAGAAATCATCAATCACTAAAAATAGAGAAAAGATGCTCATATTATCTTGACAATTTAGGAAAAAGATTCATAATTCATTTTTGATGTGTATAAACCAGTCTCATGTAAAAACTACACACGATGCAACCATTATGGCTCAAAGTGTGTGTTTTCAGTTTAAAATTACATTTTATTAAAAAACACAAGTGGCATACTCAAAACCAAGGAAAAACATTTTTTTCTTTGATACTTTATAAAAACTATCCATGAGTCATCTGGGATGTGTATAAATTAGACACACCTCAATACGTTGCACAATGTGACCGGTATGACTCTAACTGCGTCTTTTTATTCAAAATTGAAATTATTTTTAGTGAAAAAACAACTCACATACTCAAAATAGTGAAAAAACATTAGAATTATTTTGTTACTTTAAAAAAACGATCCATATGTCATTTTTGACATATAAGAATCAGTCGAACCTCAATCCTACACATAGTGTGACCAGTATGGTGTTAATGTTTCCATTATCAGTTTAAAATTGATATTTAATATAAAAAGCATCACTCACTAAAAATCGATAAAACACACTCAAATTATATTGATAATTTTTTAAAACTAGTAGTAATTCATTTTTAATAATTATCAATTAGTCTCATCTCAAACCCACACACAATGACACCTGTATGGTTCAAAGTGTGTGTTTCTAGTTTAAAATGAAATTTTAGTAAAAAACCCAAGTGGTATACTCAAAAATATGGAAAAACATTCTGAATATTTTGATACTTTAGGAAAACAATACATGAGTTATTTAGAAGATTTATTAATTATATTTCTCTCAATCTGAATCACGGCATGACCGGTATGACTATACGTGTGTCTTTTTATTAAAAATTGACATTAATTTTAGTGTAAAAAATAACTGACATACTGATAACTAAGAAAACACATTCATATTGGTTTGGTACTTTAGGAAAATTATCCATATGTCATTTGTGATTTATAGGAATCAGTTGTAGCTCAATTCGATACACGGTGTGATTAGTATGGTGTCAAAGAGTGCATTATCAGTTTAAAATTGACATTTTCATACAAAAAGTGTCACTCATTGAAAACTGATAAAATGCCCTCAGATTATCTTGATAATTTGGTCAATAATTCATAATTAATTTGTGACATTTATGGATCAATATCATGTTAAACCCACACTCGATGCCACCTATATGGATCAAAGTGCATGTTTCTAGTTTAAAATAATATTTTAGTAAAAAAAGTGATGTACTCAAAATTGAGGAAACACATTATTATTATTTTGATACTTTAGGAAAATGATACATGATTCATTTGGGACATGTAGCAATTAGAAAAACCTCAATCTGATGCATGGTGTGACCGGTATTACCCCAAATTCATTTTTTATTCAAAATTGACATTGATTTTAGTGAAAAAAACAACTGGCATAGTCAAAAATGAGAAAAGACATTCAGATTGTATTGATACTTTAGTATAATGATCTATAAATCATTTTTGACATGTAGGAATCAACCAAACCTCAATTTGACACACGGTGTGACCGGTATGGTGTCAAAGTGTTTTTTATCACTTTAAAATTGACATTTGAATAGAAAAAGTGTCACTCACTGAAAACTAAGAAAACATACTTGGATTGTATTGATAAATTTTGAAAAAGATTTATAATTCATTTGTGATGTGTATGAATCAGTCTCATGTAAAACCCACATACAATTACACCAGTATGGCTAAAAGTGTGTGTTTTTAGTTTAAACAGACATGTTAGTAAAAAATTCAAGTGGCACACTCAAAATAGAGGAAACACATTATGAATGTTTTTATACTTTAGGAAAATAATCCATGATTCATTTGGTACATGTATAAATTAACCTCACAGAAATTCGACGCATGGTGGGACTGGTATGACTCCAACGACTTCATTTTATTCAAAATTGACATTAATTTTAGTGAAAAAACAACTAACATACTCAAAATCAAGAAAATATATTTGTATTGTTTTGGTAAATTAGGAAAATAATCTATATTTCATTTTTGATGTGTAAGAATCAGCCTCACCTTAGTCCAATGTATGGTATGACCGATATGGTGTCAAAGTTCTTGTTATCAGTTTAAAATTGATCTTTTAATAAAAAAAGTGTCACCCACTAAAAACTGATCAAACATTATTGAATTGTCTTGATTATTTAGTAAAACAATTAATAATTAATTTTTGACATATACGATACTGTATCTTGTCAAACCCACACACGATTCCACATGTGTGGCTCAAAGTGCATGTTTCTAGTTTAAAATTTCATTTTAGAAAAAAAAGTGGCATACTCAAAAATTAGGAAACACAATTTGAATATTTTGATACATTAGTACAATGATCCATGAGTCATTTGGGTTCTTTATAAATCATCCTCACCTCAATCCGATGCACGATGTGACTGATATGACCCCAAGTGTCCCTTTTTTTTCAAAAATTCACATTAATTTTTTTTGTGAAAAAAACAACTGAGATACTCAAAACTAATAAAACACATTTGTGTTGTTTTGGTGATTTTTTAATATGATACATATAGCATTTGTGATGTTTAGGAATCATCTTCACCTCAATCTGATGTGCGGTGTGACTGGTATGGTGTAAAAGTGTCTCTTATCAGTTTAAAATTTATATTTTAATATAAAAAAACATCACTCACTGAAAACCAATAAAATGAACTCAGATTGTCTTAATAATTTAGGAAAATGATTCATAATACATTTTTGATGTGTATGAATCAGTCTCATGTAAAACCCTCACATGATGCCACCTATATGGCTCTAAGTTCGTGTTTCGAGTTTAAAATGACATTTTAGTAAAAAACACAAGTAGAGTACTCAAAATCGAGGAAACATATTTTGAATATTTTGATACATTAGGACAATGATCCATGAGTCATTTGGGACATGTAAAAATCTAACGCACCTCAATCTAATGCATGGTGTGATCGGTATTAGTTCAATTGCGTCTTTTTATTCAAAACTAACATTAATTTTAGTGACAAAAAAACTGACATACTCAAAATTGAGAAAATGCATTCAGATTGTTTTGTTACTTTAGGTAAAAGATCCATATGTTAGTTTTGACATATAGAAATTTTCCGCACATCAATATGACGCATGGTGTGACTGGTATGACTCCAAGTGTATCTTTTTATTCAAAATTGACATTAATTTTAATAAAAAAACAACTGACATAATCAAAACCGAGAAAAAACATTTTGATTGTTTTGGTACTTTAGGAAAATAATCCAAAAGTCATTTTTGAGGTTTCAGAATCAGTCACACCCTAATTCGACTCATGGTGTTACAAGTATGACTCCAAGTGTGGTTTTTATTCAAAATTTACATTAATTTTAGTAAAAAAACAACTGACATACTCTAAAATAGTGTTTTCTTTAACTTGTATTTATGTTAGAAATTTTATTTCATTTAAATTCAGTATTTGTATCTTATTTTTCTAATTTCTATTATTGTTTCTGGTGGTGTAGTGTGTTATTACAACACACTGCACCTATTTATGGTGATGCAGTTTTCTGTAGTTTCACACTATAGTTTTCATATTTATCAATGCCACTAAATGGCCTGATAAATATAGCCTTTTATCAGTGCCTATATAAGCACTACTAAAGTAATATTTTATCATCACTTTTTAATGCGCTAATAAAAGGTATATTTATCAGTGATTATAAAATTATGGATAAAGGATATCTTTATTAGTGATTTTTAGAGTACTAATAAATATACATTTATCAGACCTTTTAGAAGCACTGATAAAGGGATTCTTTATAAGCACTTGAAGAATTGATTATAAATCCAACTTTTATCAGCACCTTTAAAAGCACTGATAAAGGAATCTTTATTAGTGCTTTTAAAAGTGCTCATAAAGGGACTCTTTATTAGTGCTAAATAAAAGCACTAATAAATGGTGTCTTTTATCATCAATTTTAAAATCACTAATAAAATAATTCTTTATCATCACTTTTATAGTGCTGATAAAAGTCTTGGCCTTTTAACTACATTGAGGTAGTCAGTTCTTTTCTAGTACTGATAAATGCTGATTCAAGCACTGTTAAAGGCGATTTTGTATTAGTGCATCATTCATATACATGAGAGTATCTGGGATCCTATAGATACGAGATAGGAATTGATGCAAGAGTCCCGCAATTCATAGTGGGTAGTTTATCCAGTCATCTCCAAGATGTATCAAGATATACAACACCGGTATTGGTGGACTGGGATGAAATGCTAGATAGAAGGTTTTATCACTAGGTGTTCCACCAATTAGCATGTGAAGACAGAGAACCAACAACCTACTGGACTGTTAGATCCATTTCTGACCCCAGAATGGAAATGAGAATATGTTGATATGGATTTTATAGTCGGTTTACATAGGTCACCTTGAGGTAGAAACACAATTTAGGTAGTCATTTACAGACTAAAAATAGTATCCCACTTACTTACCATTCGAGAGTCTTTCTCAGTTGATAATATGGAAAGACTGTATGTTTGTAATATCATATGGCTACATGGGGTCCCTCATACTATCATTTAAGATATGGATTCTCGTTTTAAATCGAGGTTCTTACAGGGTTTACAAAAGACAATGGGAGTTCAAGTTGTCCTAAGCATAGATTTTCACCCTAAGACCAATGTCCGATCAGAATAGATGATACAAGTGTTAGAGGCATTCTTTGATCATACTTACTTGGATTTTGATGGTTCTTGGAAGAATCATATCCCTATCATTGAGTTCACCTATAATAATATTTTTTAGACAACAATTCATATGGATCCTTATGAGGCCTTTTATGGTAGGGTATTATGTTCACCCCTATACTGGTTAGAGGTAGGAGAGGCAGTGCGACTAAGTCCTTGTCTCGTGTAGGAGTCTTCATAGTAAGTTCAGTTGATTAGAGTGCATATGTATACTAATCAATCTAGATAGAAATTGTATGCTGATCATCATCAATAACCTCTATAGTTTGAGGTCAGGGATCATGTTTTTTAATGGGTTTCACAAAAACTTGGGCATAGACGGATACATAGTCAAGGGAAGATTTCTCTCATTATTTTGGACTGTTTGAGATTTTGGATAGAGTCAGTCCAGTAGTATATCAGTTTCTACTACCTCATAAGTACCATTCCATGCAAGAAATCTTCTATATTTCATAACTTAATCATTACTATGTTGACCCATCTCATAATTTTGATCTTGAGGATGTCTAAATGGATATTGATGATTTTTTTGAGGAGTATCCCATATACATAATTGAATGAATCATGAAGGATCTATAAATCTGGTCTAACCATTTAGTGTGGGAGATATGGAAGCACGACCGTGTATAGGATGATACCTGGGTGCAAGATGCTAAAATACATTCCATGTGCCCGGAGTGGTTCTTAGATAGCGTTTCTTCACCCTTATAAGAGAATTCCGAGACATGTTCCTTTAAGGGGTAAGACTATAAGAACCTATTTTATTCCTTCAAGTATGGATATTTTTAATTTCCTATTTAATCTATT
The DNA here is from genome assembly GCA_963277665.1 of Viscum album. Lineage (NCBI taxonomy): Eukaryota > Viridiplantae > Streptophyta > Magnoliopsida > Santalales > Viscaceae > Viscum > Viscum album. The sequence goes on along the minus strand of OY728153.1, from coordinate 1,255,924,797 downwards.
ACAAAGTTATATTTTTTTCTTGGACCCTAATGTCAGGCCATGGCCCAATTGGGTAGTTTTAGAAAGGAAGGTGTAGGAGGGTTTCAGGTTGGATTCATGCCAATTACATGTTTTTTAATAGTAATACACAATGTATATCAATTATAAAAATGTGTCCTGGACTATCCATAACCTTCACATCATGTAAAGGGTTTTCCTAGGGAGGATGACCCTGATATTTACATGACATGTAAAGAATTTACACTTCATGTAAATTCATGACTTTAGTTTTTAAAATAAGTGGCAGGGCGTCCTTTTTCTTAGATAAAACCTTACTGCTCCCTTCCCCTCATGTAGAAGCCCCATTTGAACCTAAACCTAGGATTTAGTGTTTCTTCTTGATCTAGAATTCGATCACAGTCCCATTTGTCACATTATAAGTTCACTAGTATGTTCTTTAATCCTTTCGATAAGTTTATCATTTGTATTCTTCTCGACTGTGCTATTTTGATGAAGGATCATATACCCTATTTTCAAGGTGTTGATCCATTCTTCCATTTTCTTCCAATCCATGCCAAACTAAGGGTCGATACTGGTTGAGGATAGTTTTATCGGTATAATTTGGGTGGTTTATGATTTTTCCCTAAAAGTCTAATAATTTTATAAACTTTTGTCATTGTGCGCATTTCAATTTCACTAAGAATTACTTATTTAATTCATCTTACATGCTTATAATATTTGAATTCATGCTCTATATCTCTTTATATATATAATTATATCATCTTTGGAGGTTACTACTTCAATTTCGTCCACCCCAAGTAGGAAGTTTCCTCTTTTATGACTTTATTGGTTTGTTATGACTATCAACGCGACCGTTTGGGTGTGTTATAACTTGGACTTATTAAAGGTAAGTTTTTTAATTAAATAAATAAATTGTTAATTGCTATTACATTATAATATAACTTGAAACTTCTATAGTAAGTGTTTTAATATATTAAATGAAACTTAATTGTAAATGGAAAGTATATTATTTGTATCACTTGGCCTGGTTAATTATAATTAAAGTTTATATGGTTTCATGTACTTAGTCCACCTTATATTTATTATGAAAGGTAAAGGAATAAACATAATAATTGAATATGTAATGAAATTAATAAATGGTTACATATCTTATTAATATTGTCACAAAGTATGAAGGGAAATGAAATGAACCTTCAGAATTATTAAATGGAATGAGTATTACATGACCTAAATTAAATAATGATTTATTTATAAGGTGACTATTGCATATGGAACTTTTCATCTTTATAGGAGTTTTCAGACTTGATCCATCCTTGGATTCATGAAGAAATACCTTGAGAACCCAGAGGATGCCATTCCAATTCATGGAGTTGGTTTCCAAGGGAGATAACCACCTTAAAGCATGGTCCTTATCTACTAGAGTATATGAAAAATGATGTTATATGATCCCTTCAGTATATTCTAGATATTAGGATTCCTTGGATACACTCCTTGGATCTAGCTTGATGTCTTCGTACTTGTGGCACCATGGATACACTCCATTGGGCCCAGTCATGCTTAGACCATTTTACCTTTGATGAGATCCTTGGACTTGGTTAGAACTATTTAAAGTGGAATTCCTTGGTATATTTCCCTTGGATTGCACTTAGATCCCTTACAACGAGGCTTCATGTTTTTATTGAGTTGGCTCGACCCCTAAGGTAAAGGATTCCTTGGTTATTTCCTTGGACCCTCTTAACTATTATTATCATAAGATGCCTTGGTTATTACCTTGGACCCTCTTTCATTATTATCATCATTCCATGATTTCTTATTACACATTTGATCATTTATTATTATTATTATCATGATACATTTAAAGTGATGTTATATATCATGTAACTTATTTATATAAAATGAACTCAAATGAATTAATTAATGAAATGATTACATGTTCAGACACCAGCTAAGGCTGAAGCAGGTATCAGGGTATTTACATTATTATACTATCTTTACGTCTACACAGACACACACACACACACACACACTCATATATGTCTATATACTATTCAGTTTATATTGAAAGAGTGTATTGTATAGACATCATTGGTGGTAGCCTACTGAGATTTATCTCACACCCTATCCAGGCCGCTGATGGTACCCAGACAGATTATATGTATCTTGGTTTTGATAAGGGGAAGTGTCTTACTTTGGAAACCTGATCTTGATTGATTTCATTAGGAAAGATCTTGCTAGCAGATGATTGGACCAGTGGTCAGGATGCTGGATAGTTTTGGTTTCTTTTTTATTATTTTTTATAACATGTATTGCCTATTTCCATGTATACCTATATTCCAACTTCCAAGAGATATGACATATATTATCAATATTTTTTATATGATTCAGTTTACAGATTTTGAGTATTACTATAAATTTTTCTTTTTGTATATTTTTATGTATGCTTCCACTACGACGAGATACTGGTCTTGTCATTATAGTGTCTGTTTCTACTGTTCTATTTATTTACATATGCCTCCGCTATTTATCTACTTATTATTATCTGTTGTTATCCACTCTAACACGAGGGAATAGTCTCCCCAAAGACACACCATTGGGCCACATTGCAATTTGAAATCATCGAGCATATAGAGAGGTGTGCTTGAGGCCATGTGGCCTATCAGTACAGGGCACCTTTGAGTGACACCCATGTCAGGACGTCAAATTGGATCCTTTATATTAACATTATCTTCAATTGCTCATGTCACACACAACACAAAACTAATGAAAAACCTGACTAAAACAGACTAATAAATATTAAAATTACCATAGTGATATAATAATTTTCTTATAAAACGATAATAATCAATTAATATAATTACATATTATTATTTTTATTTAATATTTTTTAATTTTTTTAATTTTTAAGAACTAATTTTAAACGGGGTATAATATATTACCTTAATAAATTAAATTGATCACATTTATAGATTTATCATAATTGGTAATATTTATATCTCTATACTATTATTTAAATATTCAATTATTTTTAAATTTATATGAAACAATATTAAATATACTTGAAGTATAAGAATCCATTTTTCAATAAAAACAATTTTTCATTATATTTTTTATTTTTATTTAAATTAATAAATATAAATTTTTTTCAATTTTAATTAGATAAAAATAACTTTATTTATAAATTTATAATGTAAAATTTATCTAAGGGTTATTTTTTTATTTTTCTAAAAATATTTATTTTTAGGTGAATAGTGAAAAATACCATTTTTACAAATAACATGACTTTTATGAAATTACTAGTATTTAAGTATGAATTTGAAATTCATGAAACCTTTTTATAAGAAAAAATATATATCTTATAATTTAATTTAAAATTTTAATATTTTTTGTTTTCATTTATAAACCCATTTTTGAGATTTTAGAACATAAGTTATATTTATTTCAAAACATTGTTTTTAATACATTATACTTTTATTTTTTTAAATTATTTTTTATCAATTTTAGAAATTTAATACTATTAAATTTATTTTAAATTTATAATTATGAGTTCCAAATTATATAATAAGGAACATTTTAGTTTTTTATATAAAGTATAAATTACCTAGGTGAAAAGTAGTTACCGTGGCGAAAACCAAGATGATAAAAATGAGTAACCAAAGAGGTCAAGGAAATAAAATATTAAAAACATGTTTTTAATTGAGTGGTTGAGGTGTTTATTGAAATTATATATTAAACAGTCCATTATTTCTTAAATTTTTATCCATATTCCTTGAGATTGACTTCCTATTATTGAAATGTTTAGTGTATTTACAAAAATTCCATCCCTTTTCATTTATAAAAGGGGATCTTCTATCTTCAATATGACACACACCAAAAACCCCTAATTTTGGCCCAAAATTTCCCAAAAACACTAATAAAAATTCCTATAAACCTTAAATAGGTTTTGGTATTCTCAAAAGACCATTCATTAAAGGCTTAACCCCCTTTAAAAAAGTGATAATTTAAGTAGTGAGGTATACATTTCCATCCGCTTCTTTGTCATTTCAATTTCATGATCTGCACTCCTTATTCCTTAAATTCAATTAAACCATCATAAAATTATAAAATAGATATCATTATTATAATAGTATATTATTATAATTATGATACAACCATTAACCACATTTATTCTATTTTTATTAATAATAATTAAACTGTTAATCATGCATTGTATGGAATACCGCCTCCATAAAGTAACGTGTGCATTTTCTTTTAAGGAATTTCATGGATGATAATGATATGAAATTTAATATATAAGTATTATATTTATGATTTATTTTATATTCTTAAATGATAAACCATATTACTCATTTTACCCATTCTATGGAAAACTAAATCTTCATCCATGTGTACGTGTGGACTACCACATCCATGGAACGATTGATTTTTATTTTTCTTTTCATAATCTCATTACATGGATGGTCATGAGAATGTTTTAATGGATTAATATGAATTTATGAAATTATTAATGTTTTTTAAATACAAAATTGATTAATTATTGATAATATAAGAGATAAACAACTGTGGGAAATTCAAACATCCAAAAAAGCATTCTAAGAGAAAAAATGATTTCTTCGTACTATGAAATAAAACCATTTAGGTTATCCTAGATATATAAACCTTTAAAATTATGATATATAACTCTAATAAACACTAAATAATATCATTATGGTTCTATTATAATAATATTACAACTAAATCACTTCATAATCATCCATTAATTATGTTATGTTCTTGTTTGGGTTGGTTTAACCACCCACTTGAATAATGATATAAATTTATATCATGAATGACTATGAGAATTTAATTTATGTTAATATGTGATATAAATTATTAAATAATTTGTTTTTTTGGTTCTATAATAGAAACATAAAAATTAAACTCATTATTTATAAAAACACCCCTTTATTTGCTAAGAATCATTGAAATAAGCTCGTCGTCGAATTCAACATTAATGATCATAAAAAAAATATCATATAATAAAATTTAAACTTTATTAAAAGTAATATAGAATAAATTAACATACCTTATATTTTATATGAATAATGAAATTTTGGAGAATAATTAATAAGAACACCTCTGTTATGAAACTATTTCAAAATAATCTAGATTACTCATACCTGATATTGAAAATAGATAATAACTAAGTAACATACATATAGGGAATAATTATAAATTAAGTTTATAAAAGGTTATAAACATGTATATGGTTATGAAATAGGTTATTAAGATGGTCATGTCTATTATTTATGAGGATCAACTAAGCAAGAATTCATAGTAAGTGGTTCTTTGTCTCAAATTTAATTTATGAGACATGTTTCTTATTTTTCACCATTATATACTTAATATGGTGTGATTAATAACTAATGAATATATTTTAACATATTAATTTTATTTATGGACTTTTAATAGGTATATCATATTATCTATTTAAATGTATTTTGATTAAAAATATACTAATGTTATAAGGGGTTTTAGGTTAACTCAACTCATTTTGTTGAGTTATAATGATTTTTTATGAACTTATTCTTCCTATATTGGTTTCCTACACCCTAATATTTTTTCATGGTAATTAATTTTTCTATATAAGGAAAATTAATTTTTAATTCAAATATTCTAAATTTATGAATATCTTTCTCAGAAGTATATCATTATGGAGAATAATTTCCACCTACCTTAGAAACAATTTCCCTTCCTCATCTATATTTTATTTTCCTACTAGTGTTTTATTTTATAGTTGTAAACTTAATTATGTGCAATCTCATGTGACATTCATATTTCTCTTATACTCATTAAATATGTATGTTTATTATTATTTTTATAATATTGATATTCAAAAAAGTCATTTCAAAATATTAAAAAGTTTTTCCATCATTTGAAAATAAAATTTTTTATCTTCCACTCCAAATTTATTTTGATAAACTTTATTTCAGTTCAAGTATATATTATAGTTTTTTATTTTTTCAAAATTAAATGCTTTCCATTATTTTCACATCACCTTTTTAAACCTCTATATATTTTTTAAGTATCCCTTTCTAATATTTTTCTTTAAAATAAATATTTTCAAAAAAATTCACATCATTTTTTGAAATATTTTTTTCATTTTCAAGGTTACCCTATTTAAGATTCCTTTAAAAATTAAAGTTTTTTTAAATTTATTTACTTTATTTAAAAAATGGCATTTTAATGTGAGCTGTAACTTCATCTTTTATGATAATGATATTTTTTAATAAAAAATCTTTAATGGTTTTTCTTTGATTTTCCTATTTATCTTTTAAGGATTTTTTACATATAAGTTATTTTTCAAGAACCACCCAAAAAATTTTCCTTTAAAACACAATATTTTAGTGATTGAATTTTGGGTATCTTCCTTTTACATTCTTGATTTTAATTTTTGTGAAAACATCTAGAAATATTTTGAAACCCATTATTCTTTCCATAGGATATTTTTGATATGTCAAATTACTTTTTTCAAGTGTAACAATTTTAATGGAAGATGTTGGGACCAAAATGGTTTAAGGTGTTTCGACGAAGTAAAGATTTCATTTAGAAAGTTTTTTATTTTTTTTCCAAACATAAATCACCTTAAATTAGTAAATTTCTCCATGAAAGGTGATCATATAAAGATGTAATTAGAAAGGGAAGATCTAGTTGAGTTTTATTGAAATATTTCATTAGACACAGGTTATTAGAAAAAGTTTTGTGTGGAATGTTTTATCCTATGATACTTATAAGTTCCATCAGATAGAGCGTTCGATAAATTTATCTGGTGATTCTTGTATGTTCTAATTGTTTCCAAAATCACGAGTACTAAAATAACTCTTGATATAGGAATAAGTTAAAAGGTGGAGAAAATGGTTTTTATGTAAATACTTAAAACTATAATGTTCGAAGAAAGTTTATCAGATAGAATCTTTTAGATAGAATTACACATATATAAAGTTTTTGTGGCACTGTGTAAGGGTTGTTAATCATGATGCATAATGGTAACACTCAATTACCAAGTGATGAATAAGGGTATATGAAATGCTGTGAAGGTTTTATTTGATGTTTATAAAGTTTTATAAATATAGTAATGTTGTTAAAGTATAAAGTCATGATGATTCGTAATTTAAATAGATGAAGTCCAATCATAAAAAATCCAATTGTATGTAGACCGTCAAATGATCTACTTCAATATCATCAATCAAAGTCCATCAGATGAATCGATGATTGGAAATATGTATATAATTCATTATAGAAATAGTTTTTTTTTTGAGTAAATCAGATGGTTTCATAAATTTAATTTGGTTAGAGGATGGTGTTTGAAGACAACAAATAAAGAGTTTTAATTCATGTCATTGGACAATAGAAGAGTCTATAGGGGATAATACTAAGATTTTCCTATTATTTTGCAAAGAAACATAATACAAAGTCTCATCAAATAGTAGTTCTGCTACAAATATTCTCTAGATTGATGTTTTATATAATATTTACCAGTTAAAAGTTCTTTACAAGACTTTAATAAATATATGAAATGAAATGATTCTAATTTAATCATTCAACATTCATAAAATTGAAAAGGAAGATCATGGTTATTTACAAGTTTCATTAATGTTTTATGAAGTTATTTAATTTCAAGGTTATTGAAATTTGAGGAATGTTTCCAGTGACAAGTTTTTGAGAAGCTTTAAGAATACACAAGAAATTACGAGAATAATCTGATGAATTTTTTTTGAGTGTGAGATTTTAATGTTGAGTTTTTTATTGATCGTGAAAATGAATTAGAGTTTCCAACTTTTCTTCTTCAAGAACTACTATATAAAGGGTAGTTCATACAACCCAAATATGTACTTTTCACATGTGTATAAGTGAGGTGAAGCATTGTAGAAGAAGAAAATAAATTAGACAGTCATTTTGAAGTATCATTAGATAATTGATTTCCTAATATATTTTTTCCTCAATTGGGATTAGAAAAATGTTGTGCAGAAATGATAAAATGAACTAGGTTATAAAGGAAGTAGTCAAATAGTTGGAATATGTATTAGTCAGTTACTAGAAAATGTTTCATATCAGGTGAGACCAGATAGAATATATGCAGAGTTTAATTTATAGAATAATCACAATAAAGTGGTATCAATCTTTAGAAGGAACTGAATGAATTTTAGTAAATGGATAGTTAGATGGTGATACCAGATGAAATAGATGATCGAATGGAATTTTTATACAGAATTACAAAGAGGAAGTTATTTCCTAATGTTGGACAGTAAAGTGAATTAGATACACTTGTAATAATAGAAATCGTGAAGAAGTACAAGTAGTATAGTGATAATATACTGAATATTATTGGTGAATGTTTCATAATAGTTGTTCTGAAAAACGTTTTTACACATTATATCTATTTGGAGAGAATATTAACTATTTTTTTGATCATAGTGAAATTAAAGTGTAATAATATTCCCTACTTATTGTAACCATATGAAAAGGATTATTTTTTAGTGGATTCTGTGATATTTTCTTATTTCAAAACTATACCAAGGATTTCTAATCTTGTTGAATAGTGAAACTTATAAATACATGTGTTTCTATAGATTATTATTGTGTGATTATTTTTATCAAATTCATCACTATTTAATAGGAGGTGAGGGTTGTTTCATAAGTAATAAAATATAAAAATAAAATATCACTAATTCACCCCTCCCCCTCTTAGTGATTACATAGATATTGATGCGTCCTTTCAAGTTATGTTATATAAAAGGTTCCTTTGGTCTACTCTTTACTGAATTATTAAGAAAATAAAAGTTTCCATGGATGTTCATAATTCTATAAATAGTAAGTGGACTCTAGTTTTCTCTAAAAATAACTATCATATTTAGAAAGATGGAATGTAACCTTATATGATTTCCGTTGGCTATATAGTTCTTCAGACTTATACAGATGGTTTACAACCTAGTGTTGAGAGAGTTCCTCTAAAATTTACTAATAATTTGAATTTTGAGAATGACAGGTGATCAAAAAATTATACACTTTCCACACTCTTTAAAAGTTAGTTTCTTGAAGTTAAAGGAGTTGGAATGATTAAAGAAATCTGGTAAAAGTTAAATACTATCTATGAAATAAATATGAATGTTAAGAGAGTGAAGTTACAAATCTAAAGAATGGAGTATGAATATATTAAAATGTGTGATTATGAATCTATTGGTGGCTACTTTACAAGGGCGAATGAAATTTTTAGCACCATAATATGTATTTGTTAGAAGTTTGAATATTCAGCAACTGTTGAAATGATCTCACAAATTCTTCATGATAAATTTGATGAAAATGTTTCATCATTAGAAGATAGAGATCATGGAACAATATCCATGGATAATCTACATATCATTCTTATAACTTGCGAAATGAGAAGAGAAATTGTTATTAAGAAAAAATAGAAGGATGATTGGTAAATTTATGCCAAAGCTTTCAAGAAAGGAAAGTCTAATAAAGTTATTGAAGAAGAATCTAGTAATTCTAACATTAAATATTAGGTCACTAATTTTTTTGATGAATTTATGTCTTTTTTTCTAAAAAGATGAATAGAGGAATAAAAAAGTACAAAGGAACATTACCAAATAAATTATCATCCTGTAGAGATGTTGGATATTTTGTTTAAAATTGTCCATGATAAAAGGAAGTAGAAGAAAGTGATAAATATGATATAAATTCAAGTATAACCCTCAAGAAGAATTAATAAAAATATAAATCCTATTCTAAGGGAATGGATAATAAGTTCTATAAATAAAAAAATATAGCTAGTTGTCTATGTTTGAGGAATACAATGATAGTGAAGAAGATGTTGATAAATATAGTGACGATGATGTTGAAAAACATATTATTTAAAAAGTGAATGATGAAAAATTCACCAGTGATTAAATAATTTGTTTAGAAGAAGAAGAAACTCATATGAAATTTATTCAAAAGATAGAGTTGAAATAATTTATTACAAATATTTTAAGATTTGAGAAGGGGAAAAATAATTTGATGAAAGAAAATATTTTAGAAAAAAATCAAGAATATTATCTTAAACATAAATCTTGGTTTCTAAAAGAAATTGGTGGTCTGAAGAAGTTTCTTTATGAAAAGAAAACACTCAACATAAATCTTGAAGAAAAGATAAAGATAAAGAAATAAGAGTTAGAACTTGTTAAAAAAAATTTTAAAGTTGAGAAAATATTAAAAAATTTACAAAACCTAGTTATAGAAGTTGGTGAATTTTTTTTATATTAAACCATATAAGGATCAATGTCTTTCCCTCAGATAATAATAAGAAGGCTAAAAATGTACATGATAAAAATCAAGCTAATAAGACCATGTTTGTTTCCAAAACAAGTTGAGTTGAAAAACCATAAGTTTTTAAGGTTTCAAAGAATAAAACAAAAGATACTACAAATATAAATTTTTTCGAGGGTAAAAAGAAAATTTTAGGAGGTAACCAAAACTTTGGTGCATAATGGAATACCAAAGTGTATGTTAGGAAAGTTGATGGAAATAATAAACCTAAATACAGGATATATGTATGTTAAAAAGTAAAAATGATTTATATGGTAACTATGGTTATTATTTAGGATTTGGGATTGTATAAAATATGTTTTGGTTTAATCACCGATTGTAGTTGGGGTTCGTCTTAGTGGTAAGCACCCCATAAATCTACATGAAAAATGGGGGTTCAAAACCCATGGGGTGCAGGTTACTGTAGCAGCACTATAGCACTACTGTAGCAGCTGAGATACTATTGCAATGGCGGCACTTTAACTGTGGTAGGGGAACTGTAGCGGCGGTGGGTACTGTGCATTACTATAGCAGCACAAGTACTGTAGAATTACTATTCACAGAATGGGTCTTTGGCCTAAAATTTGGGCCTACGGGCTATGTATTGGGCTAAATGCCCACTAGGCCTATGAGCTATGTAATGGGTATCCCTCTACCCAGTTGAAGAGGTCTTTGATTTGCTTTAATAATAAAAATGAGGCTTCGACCCCAACCTTTTAAAAAAAATAATCACTGATTTAATAGTGAATATGAGAGAAACTGGCATAACAGTTTGAGGGGGAGTCAACCCACTCAAAGGAGACAACTTGAGAAAGTCATTTTGAAGATTAAAATTAAATTCTGACCCTTAGAAACAATTTTTTAAATATGTTAAAAACCTAAAAATAATATAAAAATATTTCTTGTTATGGTATCGAGAAAAAATGCATCACAAAAAATATCAAAAGTCATATTAGAATAAATAAAAAGGAAAATAAAAGGCCTTAGTTGTTGAAAATTCACTCAAAGATACAAAAGTAGAATGACCATAGATAGAGAACAATGGGTGTTCTTCACATATGATAGGATATTTATAGTTTATGAAATATATAAAATATTTTAAAGAAGGTATAATGAATTTTAGAAATGACGAGTCACTCAGAATAAAAGACGTTGGAAATGTTATTATTAAAAAAAAAGGTTAAAATCTAAAAGTGCCTTATTTGTTGATGGGATAAACAAATTATTAAGTTTTTTCACAAATTTCAGATGAAGGTATCAAATCTATTTTTAGAAAATATGGTTTTGTTTCTAAGAGAGTTTAATATGGGAATGTTTTAACAAGAATACATTGAACAAAGGGAAACTTTTTTTAAGCTGGTGATGCATGGAGTTTATGCTATTTGAGAATGATGGAAGAAAACTATCTTTACCATAAAATTATTGGGAACATGTGATATAGGAATATGAGTAAGCTAAATATTAGATAAAGTTTTAATGATATTCCTAACATGACTATAAGAATACATTAGTGTTGGTATATTTTCCAGAAAGAGAAGATTATAAAACCAGTATGTAAAAAAGATGAGATACCTTCAAATCAACCATTAGAGTAAAAACATTATGATATTTGTGGTAACATGAGTAAATAATAAACAAATAGAGATAATTTATTTATTTATTTTATTAATGACTATACTCACCTTAAATGTATTATGTTTTTGATAAACTAGTGGCTTCAAAATTCTTAAGATTTTCAGGAGAAGTGTGGAAAAGAGTGTGGATATTCTATGAAGAAGTTTCATACTGATGATGATGGAGAATATAAAAGTGAGAAGTTCAGATATTATATTTAAAAATATGGCATTACTTATGAGTTTAGTTCTCCTTATACACCATAGTAAAATAGTGTTACTGAAAGAAGAAATAATTTTTTGTGGATATAGAATGAACAATGTTGATCGAACAAGATAGTCCTTGATACTTTTTGATTCAATCTATTAGTGAAACAATTTATATTTATAATAAGTGTTTATATATGAATAACTATAATATGACTCCTTAAAATATGTATTATAAAAAAACTCTATATTTTAAACTGATAAGGGTGTTCAAAAGTCCTTGCATTATAAAAGTCAAGGGTGATAACCTTGAGAAATTTAATGAGATAGGTATTGATGGAGTATTTCTTGGATACCCTCCTAATAGAATATGATATAGGTGTTATAAAAAGGAAACACAAAATATTTTTGACACATTAGATGAGAATTTTCTTGAACATGCTAACAATAAATTTTCATAGATAGTTACATATATGGAAGAAAGGGAGGACGTGGTGGTTGTAGTTGAACAATATGAAAACTAATTCTTAAGGATAGTAACAATGTTGAAGATGCTTGAGATGGAGATTCCAAATAAATTATCTAAAGTGATAAGGAATGATTATTTTCATCTCATCCAAGTCTAAGGAAGAAAGTTGAAATTCATTTCATCTTAGGGATCAACAAAAATATATTCAAACTAAAAGAACATAAAATTCAATTTCACATGCTTCCTTATACTCATAGATTGAACAAAAATATGTTAATGAATATTTATATCATAAATAGTGTATTGATAATATAAATTAAGAGTCAGATTAGATTGAAAATAATGATACTTGGGAACTTTTTTCCATAATAAAAAATAAGAATGTTATTGGTATAAAGTGTGTTTTTCAAAATAGGATGAAAGAAAAAGTAAAATTGATATGAAACAAGGAACATCTATTTTTAAAGGGTTACTAAAAAAATTAAAGGCATTGAATTTTATGAAACCATTTCTCTAGTGTAAATATTATAAATTATTAGAATATTTATTTCTATTATTACAAAACAGAGGTATAAAATTTTATAGATGGATGTCAATTCAACTTTTCTTAATAGAGAGATCAATAAAAAAGTTTATAAAAAACAACCATGTGGCTTCATTCTTGGGAAGTATAAATGTTATGCATACAAGTTGAAAACAGATTTTTATGGGATGAAGAAGGATCCAAGACATTGGTATTCTAAATTAGATGATTTCTTAGGAAATTTGAACATGAAGAAAGGAATAATTGATAGTAACCTTGATATAGAAAAAATAAAGAGGGTTCCCTCATTTTGATTTTCTTATATTTCTAATATCATATTCATTGGGAATGATAAATAAACTTATAGTTTTTTTGCTGAGGAGATGAAGAATGTTTTTGAAATTTCCATTTTAGGAGAAATGAAATACTTTCTTGGATTAAAAATCCCAAAAAATAAGAAATATATTTTCTTATCTCAAGATAAGTATGCTGAGGAACATATAAAGAAGTTTGTCATAGAATATTAAAGGATAGTTTCCACCCCAATTTCAATGGGAATAAATTTATTAAAATATGGATAAGGAAAGGAGGCAGAATACAAAAAGTTTAAAAGGTTGGATAATTTTTTATATATAATATCTTCAAGACAAGATATTATTTATTTTTTTATAGTGTCTTCTGCATATAAAATTGATCCAAAATAATATCATCTCATAGTTGGAAAAATAATTCTTAGATATATGAAATGAATAACTAATTTTGGGATAAAAAATGAAAACTCAAGAAATATTTACACATTTGGTTATGTAGATGAAGATTGAGAAAGTTATGTTAATGATAGAAGATACACATATGGTGAAGTTTTTATTATAGTGGAAAGTTGTGTGAGTTAGAATACAAAGTACCAAAATTCAAAAACTATCATCAAGTTTGAATTTGAGTATGTAGCTGCCAATCAAGCAATAACACAACTTATGTGGATGAATACGTAGTTATAATATTTGTTTGTAATTACGAAGTTCCCCTTCTCTTGGGTTGTGATAATAAAAGTACTATAAATATCACTATGAATCCCATGAAATATTCTCATTCCAAGAATATTGATTCAAAATATCACTTCATCAAAGTACATGTGGAGAATAACGAATCGAAGTAGGAGTTTTTTCCCACAACGAAGCAAGTTGCTGATATAGTCACACAACTAGTACTGAAGGAAACATTTCATAATATGATATTGAACATGGGTATAAAAACTCATTCTCTTCAATGATATGGTATGTGAATATATAACCTATCTATATTGTATTTTGATGGTATTTTCATGGGGGACAATAATGTTATGACATAAATCTATCCATTGTCTTGTGTTTTAACCTTTTGGGAAATCATATATTCAAGGTGAGTTTTTAAAATGGATATGATGTGATATTAGCATGTGTGAACTATTTTAATAGTTTATGAAAGTGGTTATAAGATGAATTTTTTTTTTGTAATGATAATACCAATTGAAAGGCTAAATTTTTCTTAAAAGGTGTATGCAAAATTTCTTAAATCACTACTTATGGACAACGTGGTATTGTTGTTAAATTATTCTTATTTCCTACAAAAATTTATCTCATGTAGGATTAGAATTGTTGGATATATAATCCATTACATGATTTACCATGTTTCTATGATTTATGATCTTCGATTGAAACAAAATCCAATAGGTATATTGTTAGTAATAAGATAGTTAAAGGCGTTTATAAGAAGTAGAAAGTTTGTTAAGAAAGTTTTGTAATATTTTGTCTAAAAATAAATCACCTTAAATTTATTAAGTTATCCTTGAATGGAGACATTACAAAGATATAATCAGATAGAGAATATTAAATTGTGTTTTATAGACTGAGTCCATCAGACAATGGTTCTCAGTTGAAGTTTTGTGTGGAATGTTTTAACCGATGATACTTACAAGTTCTATCAGACAGAGCATTCAATAAATTTAATTGTTTGTAATTTTTTGTTA
The DNA here is from genome assembly GCA_963277665.1 of Viscum album. Taxonomy (NCBI): domain Eukaryota; kingdom Viridiplantae; phylum Streptophyta; class Magnoliopsida; order Santalales; family Viscaceae; genus Viscum; species Viscum album. Next base: position 1,255,909,657 of record OY728153.1, on the reverse strand, counting down.
TAATTGTTTTTAAAATCATGAGTACTAAAATTCATCAAAATAAAATCATATATTGAAATGTGGAGAAAGACATTTTTATGTAAAAATTTCAAATTACGATGTTCTAAGAAAGTTTATCGGACACAAAATTTCAGATAGAGGTGTGGCCATATGAATTTTTTGAAAAACTACATAAGAGTTATTGATCATGGTGTGTAAGGGTGACACCAAATTACTAATTAATGCATAAGGGTATGTGAAATTTTGTGAAGGTTATGTTTGATGTTTGTTATGTTTTCTAAATAGAGGAATATTATTTAAGTATAAAGCAAAGATATTGAGGAATGTCATTGAATGAAGTCCAATTAGAAAAATTCCAATCAGATGAAGACCATTAGATGATCTCTTTTAATATCACAAGTCAGATCCCATCATTAGATCCGATGATCAGACATATGTCTCCTATAACATCCCAATTTTTTAGTGAGGTGTGTTTTCTTCTTATTTTTGGTTAAACCCATGTAACCCTGATTTGGGACATTCTGTTTCCTTTTGGAAGGAAAGGATTCAGGTGGGATAGATGATGGCTATAGGAAAAATACATAGAATGTTTTAAATATATGTCATGTATTCAAAATAAATTGTCTATATTAGATACATTATATGTAATGGGTTTCACACAACCCTTTCACATCATGAATTGGGTTTTCCCCAATGGGGGGGGGGGACTTTTCATGATGTGTAAAGTCTACACACTGTGTAAATTACCAAGGTATTTTTTTAAGAGGAAGATCCTATTATTTTGATATAATCCCTCATTTTCTCCATCAATAACCGCATGAGTGCTCCTCCTCACCTAGGTTCCACCGGATCTCCTCCATCTAAGCTTAACTTGTTTCACTTTCAGGTGCATTCGATCCACAATAGTAAGATACTCATTCCTATTCCTTCATTTTATTGTTTATCTTGACCTATTTTGCACTATTTTGGTGTGAGATCATATTCCATATTTTCAAGTTTTCCATAAATTCTTCTAATTTCTACCATTCTAGATCTATTTGAGGACCGATATTAAATGAGGAGTGTACTAAATGTTTAAGGTAGGTGGTATAGATTTTCCCCATAAAGTATTGTTGCATTTTTATCATGAGAAATTGTGTCGTGCACCAGAATATTCTAGTGTCACCTCCATAAAATCTATTAAATTTAATTAAATGTCTTTTCATTTTTAAAATGGTCTAATATAATGACAAATCAATATTGTTGGTTGATCTCATTGATACGAGACATCCATATAGATGTGCCCTTACTTAAAGGATTGAAATCCTCATGTTTATAATAGAAATTAAACCACCAATTGATGTGTGTGTTTTCCCTTGTAGTAAATATATTTTAAAGGTCAAATTATCTAAGGAAAATTATTTTCCATGATTTAGTCCCTTATTTTTTATGCCATAGATTTCTTTATTGAATTAAATTTATTTTACAACATGATTAATGTTTTATGGTTATAATTCCTTATTGAATGGTATGAGTTTTTGATATATAGAACATACCTTCATAACAAAATGAGGGTGATAAAAGGGTCCTGAATTAAGGACACCTTGGATGGGCACATCATGATTTATAATTAATACTTATTGTGTATTAAAAATACAGCAGGAGAGATACTTGGATTCTTTATATAATTCCTTGGATGGGCTCAGTGGATAGATTCCTTACCTTCCCATGAGTGATAATAGTTCCCTTGGGAAGTCACCTTGGATGTTATCCGATGCAATATGGTTATACCATTCTAGGAGCGATACTTGGACCCCTATATAAAATACTTGATAAGGGATTAGAGGGTTATAACTACACCATGCCGAGAGTGATACTTGGGATTTATTTTATGGATCTCCTTGGACAGACTCTTATGGTGTTGAGTTTTTATAGTTCTCCTAGAGTGATACATTATTTTACTTTTATAGACCTCCTTGTATGGGATTAGGTTTCTTTTTAATAAATTATAAGGATGACTGTTTATATTAAAAATAAGGAATGGATAATTGATATCATAGGGACACATCAGCTAATCCAAATAAATTTATTGGGTTCGGTCCATTATTGATGATTTATTTATGATGAAATATTTATACACCCTTATCATATTTTAATAAGTTCACCTTGCTTCATAGATATCCATCTTAGGTCGAATCAGGTAGAGTCATAAGGGTATATCATGTGGAACCTGGTCTATTGTTTTTATTTTTTAATTGCCTTGAATTTATTATGTACCTGCACACTACTCATTTTATATGCACATACTGGATTGTTCTAGACACCGTTGGTGGTGGCCTACTGAGTATATATCACACCCTATTTGAGATGCTTATGGTACCCGAACAGACCTCATGATTTTAGGTATTGATAAAGAGAAGCATACAACTTATGATTATTGATTTATAGTACTAGGATGTAGCATAGGAGATCAGGACCGAGTCTATGCTCGTGATGCTAGTTTAAGAAACCTTCTATCTTTTTTTCATTTTTTATTTCATGTTTTATATTTCTATATCAATGTATCCCTTTTATTTTTCATTTTTTTATAGCACCATGGAATGATCATCATTTTTGTATATGATATTGATTTAACTTCCTTCTGTTGGATATATTGGATCTTTATTTATTATTCTACTACCAGTTATTTATTTCTATTTCATTGATTACCATTATTATTTACTATAATTACACTTTGATTCATGTGGTAATAGTCTCCCCACAGATACACCCTAGTCCCTCACTACTAGTCGAAATCCTCTGGCATATGGGGAGGCACGCTTGAGGTCATATGGCCCACAGTCTCAGGGCACCGCTTGGTGGATTTTGGATTGGGATGCTATAAAGTGGTATAAAAGGTTATTTTTAACTTTTCATTACTATTTTTCTATTATATAGGAGACTAGAATGTATCAAAATTTGGTAATTATCTTGTTATTTAGAGTAGCTTACCCATATATAGGGGAACCCCAAATACCTAGGATAAGATATTATTATTAGTTTGTGCCTATTACAGTTGAACTGATTTCACCATTGGGTGACACACATGTATTGTGATGTCATTATTACTGATATTATTATTATATATTACCTTATTCCTTGTAATGGTATGAAAAGGAGGCATAGTTTCATGAATCATACTAGGAACCTAAGAATTCACATGTCTTTCATTATACCATGCCATATCTATATTACGGTATGCATTTCCTATGATTGTTGTGAGTGCCTTTATTATTATATATTGAAATGTGCTAAATTTTATTATAGGGATAACATAATTGGATTAATTTAAGTGATTAAATCAATATAAAAGGTTTTCCACATATATATTGATTAAGACACCTTAATTAACAAATTATTGCATGTTTGAGCCACAAAACACTGGTTCTATAGATTGAAACATTAAATGATTTGATTTCCTGAATTCCAATTTTAATTTATGTGGAATGTACTTCATAAACTGGGAATAGTGGTCCATTAAATAAAGTCATTATATATGACCTGTTACATCCTAATACCAAACGTAATGGTTTGGTCATAGTAACTTGACATACCGATTGTAATTTAGAAAGAGTATGAGATTTTATAAATTGGGAATAGTGGCGCATGTAAATGGACCATGATATCTATATACACATAAATGATTATGAAATTAAAAAAATTTAAACTTTTAAAGTGGAAGGGGTACTACAAAATGGTGAATCCAATTAAAAATTAAAGGATTTTTTCCTCTATACCTTATAATTGACACTCCATATAACAGAACCTATACTATGTTTTATGAGACCTTGACCCTAAACCAAACTTAGTAATAGGTTGTAGACAGTGTCTCCTATGGTCAGTTGTGACCTTTCATATCACCTAGACCGAGATTTAGAAGTAGGAAAAGAGGTGTGACTCATTATAAGAAGGTTGTGTACCTATCATTTATTTCTTTCATTGATCCTACCTACTGATAAATATTATCTTAGGAATGTGTTTGTAAATTATATATATATGACACCAAAACTTCCATGAGTTGTGTGACATGAGGAAAATGATGACTCTTCTCCAACAGTGGTGGGACCTAAGACACCAATATTATCTCCTATAGTTCTACTAGAGGCACCTCCTGTTGATCTTCAACTAGGCACTAATGCTCAATTTTGTAATATATTTTTACACTTTATGGAGTCTATATAGGGATATCTAAAACCTGTTCCTATTATGGTAGAATTGATGTAGGAATTTCAGTAGTAGTATCCTCTCACCTTTTGGGGTGGAAGTAGTCCTCAGGATGCTGAGTCATAGATGAATGCCATGTTATTGATATTCGAGCATATGGAGAGACCTACAAAGTATAGGGTCAAGATCACCACCTATATGCTCAATAACTCTGCCAATCGTGTCATCTCTTAGGCTGATCATCATCAGGGTATGGTATTGGGAGACTTCAAGATGAACTTTTATAACCAACTTTTCCCATAGATGTTGAAAGATGACTACTCTAGAGTGTATGCACCTACATCTAAGAACTATGTCTATGATGGAGTATTCAAATAATTTTATTGAGCTTCAGTGTTTTATGATGACATTAACTGGTGATGAGTTGATGACTGTGAGAAATTTTGATGATTGGATTGTGTAATCCATCTAATAATAGGTGATTCTTTAGACTAACCACCATTTCTGATATAGTAAACCGAGCCCTCATCATAGAGAGAAACTTGAGGGAATCCAACAATGTGACCTAGAGTGGTTTAGTTTTGATTTAGGGAGATGGTTTATCTAGTAGCATAAAATATTGTTTTGAGGTTTCTTGTAGGGGAAGTGCTATTTAGATAACGCACATCGACTGTTATGTGAAGTACCATCTGTGTGGTAGGACCAACAATAAGAATACATAGTGTATGAGGAACCCAATCGAGTGTCGAGTTTGTGGTAGGATGATCACCTTTAGAAATTCTACCAAGTTTTTCCTCAAGTACCAAGTGATAAGGGATCTATAATAACACTGCATTTAGGTACAAGACCAGTAGCTACATGTTAGGCTTGGAACTGGTTTACTATTGGCCGATCAGGAAGAGGAGGTTGTCATAACTGAGGTAGCCAAACTTCAGAGGTTTAGTGCTAGTAGAGTAGACCTGCCCAGGGTAGTTAGTTTGCATATCAAGACTGCAGATCAGGCTATATCTATGTAGTGTATCCTGTACCCAAGGAGAATATTCCAAGTCCTTTTATAGTTAGATATACTATTACAGCAGCCTCTACTTTGATATCTTCTTTCTTTTATATAGGTTATTCACACTCTTTTATATCTGCAATAATTATGGAATGCCTGGGCCTAGAAATGGAGTAAATTATGGCATGATGACTCTCAACACACTATTTGGGGTTCGATAAAAGAGTATACACTAGTGTAAGTATTTCCCCATTGAGATAGGTGGTTCTAGATTCTTGTGGAATTTATTTTTCCTTAAGATGAACATCTTCAGCTTCATTCTCAAGATGGACTAGTTGGTTCGTTACCACACCCATGGTAATTGATATTTTCAGAGGGTATATTTTACATCACCAGAGGGCAGTTCTTATATTCATATGTGTGGATGGGGTGTCCATGCAATTCAATATGGGCCCAAGTATCATGGGCTAGGTAGAGTGATAACCTAGATGGCTAGTCTCTTTATGAGAGATCATAGAACACAACGTATATAATTAACTCCTGTTGTGGATCATTACAAAAAAAATTTCCTTGATTATTTTTATATGTTTTCTCATATGAGAGTGGTATATTTTACTATTGAGATATTTCTAGAAGAATTACCCATGTCCATTCCTCCCTATAGGATGACACTTACTGAGCACCAAAAACTCATGAAGCAGCTATAATACTTAAAAGTAAAGGGTTTCATATGACTCAATAATTTTCTATGGGGTTCAACATTATTTTTTCCAATAAGGAGAATAGTAACCTCAAGTTGTGCAAGGATTATCAACAGTTTAACCAGATTATTGTTAAGAACCAGTATCTAATGGTTGTTATAGGTGACCTCTTTGACCATCTCTAAGGAGATATAGTTTTCTCAATGTTTAATTTGAGGTTAGGACATCATTAGATTCATGAGAGACTATAAAAAATACCATGTACAATGTTCTAAAGTAGGTACAACTTATATGGGTATCTGGTTATGCCGTTCGGACTTACAAATAAACCATTAGTTTTAATGGTTCTAATAAATCAGGTTTCGACATGGTTTTGGATATATTTGTGGTAGTATTTATGGAAAACATATTTGTGTATTATAGTACATGACATGACCATGAAAAACATATTTAGATCATGATCAATATATTAAGAGAGAACCAACTGTATAGTAAGATCACTAAATTCCACTTTTGGATTAATAAGGTTCCCTTCTTGGGTCAAATCATCTCAGAGGCTGGAGTGTCTATTGACCTAGAGAAGGTGAGTGTCATAGTTTTCTGGGAGTATCCCAAGAATATCATTGGTATACATAATTTCATGGGGATGGTCAACTATTTTAGGCATTTCATTTAGGAATTTTCATGCCTAAACCACCTATTATAGGATTAACTAAAAAGGGTGTGATTCTCTTCTAGTATAATGAATATAAAGAAACCTTTAAAAAGATAAAGGGGGGGGGAGACTTTAGTGCTGATCCTGATTCTTCCAAACCTGAACATGATCTATATAGTTTGTTATGATTCTTCAATAATTAGGCTAGGAGTAGTTTTGATGCAAGGTGATCAATTTGTGGCATATAGATCCCACTAGATGAGATATCTTGAGAAAAATTTCCCTATGCACAACCTCAAGATTGTATCCATGGTTCATGATTTATGATTTTGAAGTAATTATTTATTAGGCGATAATTTCATTGTTTACACGGATCAGAAAAGTCTCAAATATATCTCCACACCATGAGACATGAATCTTAGGCAACATAGTGGGTAGTGTAATAGAAGTCGTTCGACTTTGAAATTGATTATACACCAAGAAAGGGTAATGTTGTGGTTAATGAACTAAGCTGGAAGACTCAAACATATTATATCCATGAGGACAATTGTGATTGGAAATTAATGGTATTATTTTCAGAGATGCTCCTAGAGGTTCATGAGTGTCATGTGAAACCTATTTTAGAATCTTTAGCAGGGACATCCTCCCTTATGTAATGGTTTTAGATGAGTCTAATTTTAGATCTCAAGGGCTTAGTAATATGGGAGAGTGTCTTAGGTGAGAACCCATAGCTGGATTGGTTTGTTGATGAGAATGAAATTCTTCTCTTTCAAGGGGATGTATGGGTTCCTATAGATATATGAGAAGACTTGATGCAGGAATATCACACCTTTGTTTGGGCAGTACACCATAGGATTACCAAGATGCACCAAGACATACGTAATCAGTATCAGTGGACAAATATAAAGAGGAATATTGCATATTTTTTCACTTTGTGATCCATCAGTCAATAGGTGAATACTGAGCACCAAAAAACTTTTAAAGTTATATAGCCTCTATCAATTCATGAGTGGGAATGGGATAACATCACTATAGACTTTTTGATTGGTTTTATGAGATCACTTTGAGAAAGTTATGCGGTATGGGTGATCAGTAATAGGTTTACCTAGGTTATTCACTTTATAAATATCTGAGTGACCTTCTCGGTTGATGAGCTTGGGATACTTTTTATTCGAGAGATTTTATGACTTCATAGTGTTCCTTGTTCTATCATATCAGATCAAGATTCCTAGTTTAAATAATTATTTTGGAAAGTCTTGAAAAGGGAACTAGGTTTATAGGTGCTTCTGTGAACAACATATCACCCTTAGACCAATGGGAAGTTCAAGATGATGATATAGGTGTAAGAGGACATGGTACGAGCTTGTGTCCTTGATTTTTGAGGTTCATGGGAAAAATAAACCTCTTGTTGTGTTTTCCTATAATAAAATATTTATGGAAACAATTCAGATGGATCCCTATGAGGCCTTTTATGGTAGGCCCTACCATTTTCCTCTATGCTGGTTAGTGGCAGGTGAGACAATACTACTTGGTACACATCTCATTTAGAAGACTTTAAAGAAATTCTAACAGATTCAGAAGATTATAGATACAACTCATTCCAAGAATAAGTCTTATACCAATCATTACTATTGAACTATGGAGTTTGAGGTGGGAAATCAGGTCTTTCTATGAGTTTCATCTAGATTGGGTCCTAGAAAAATTTAGAGATAGGGCAAGTTATCACCTTGTTATGCTGGGCCTTTTGAGATCATAGAGAGAGTCAATCCGAAAACCTATCTGTTGGGTTCACCTCAGAGGAACCAGGTGATGCACAATATCTACCACGTATCACATCTAATCCATTATCATTTTGATCTATCTAATTTGTTTGATCATGAAGATATTGACCTAGATGTGGATGCATTATTTTAGGAGAATCTAATACATATTGTTGATCGGAGCAAGAAGGATATATAAGACAGCTCAGTTCCTTTGGTACAAGTGTTACTGTAGCAAGACCATGTGCATGATGACACTTAGGAGAGAGAGGCCAGTGTACATGCTCAGTGGATGAAACTTTTCTCAGATGATGCTTTACAAAACTCATAAGGGAAACTCAGGGAGAATTTATTTAAGGAGGGGAGGCTGTAACATCTTGACTTCTCAATGAGGTAAATTTTCTTTTTAATTTTCTTTAAACCTAGGTAACCATGACTTGGGATCATCTGTTTCCATTCAGAAAAAAATATTACAGGTGGGCTAGAGGCAGGATTCAAGACAATTATATAGTGTGTATAAAATACATGAAGTTTATTCAAAATACACAGTGTTTATTAGATATAAAATGTATAATGGGTTGGAAAAACCCCTTGCACATCATGAAATGGGTTTTCTCAGGGGGGATGAATTTTACACAGTGGGTAAAGTTTAGAAACCATGTAAATGAATAAGTATTTTTTTTAAATAAGGAATGAATTATTATTTTAATAGAATCCCTCATTTTCTCTAGTAGGAATTATGTGAGATCTCCTCCTCATGCCTCACTTAGGTTCCACCAGATCTTCTCTATTTGATATCCTTTTGCTTTTCTGTCAAGTGCGTTGGATTTATAATTTTATGATGATCATTCCTCTTCCTTTGTTATATTTTTATCTTTCAATATTTTTTTCTATTTTTGTGAAAGAATGTATTCCTTGTTTTTAGGGTTTTTCTATTATTATGATCTCTTTCATTATAGCTTGATTCAAGGGATAATACTAGATGAAGAGAATACCATGGGAATAAGTTTTTAGATATTTTTTCTTAAAGTATCATTTATTTTTTTTCATGAATCATTATGCTACACAACATAATCTTCTAATGTTACCCCTATAAATTCTATTAAATTAAATTAAATCTACTTCCCTTCTTAATAAGGTCCTAGCTAATGGATAATCAACATCATTGGTTGATCTTCTTGATTTGATCTATCCCCATGGATATACCCTTCCTTAAAGGATTAAAATCCTCTTGTTTAGAATGAAAATAAAACCACCAATTGAGGTGTGTGTTTCCCTTTTAATAAATACATTTTAAAGGTGAAATTATACGAGGGAAATTATTTTCCATGACTTAGGACCTTATACTTTATGCCATAGATTTATTTTATTGAATTGAATGAATTTTATAACATGATTACAATATTATGGTTATAATGACTTGTTGAATGATATGAGTTCTTGATAGATAAACCATACCTTAATAATAAGACGATGAAGATACATAGGACCTGAATTAAGAAAAAATTGTAAAGGCTCATCATAATTTATAATTAATACTTTTTTTTGGTTTAAAAACACAATGAGAGCGATATTTGGATTCTTTATATAATACCTTGGATAGGATCACTAGGAAAATTAATTACCCATCCATGAGTGATACCTGTTCCCTAGGGGATTAAACTTGAATGGGATCATTGGAAATATAGTTATACCATTCTATGAGAGATAATTGGTCCCCTAGGTGAGACACCTAGGACAAGATCAGAGGGTTATGATTACAATTTGTCAAGAGTGACCCCTGTGATTCTTTTTATGGATCACCTTTGATGAACTCTTATGGTGTTTGGTATTTATAGTTATCTTAGAGAGATACTTTGGATTCCTTTTATGGATCACATTAAATAACCTTAGTTTTCATCTTAATAAATTCTAAGGATGAATTTTACATTAAAAAGATGGAATGCATAAATAATATCCTTGGTACGTGACCACCAATCAAAATAACATGCACGGATTCAATCAATTATTGATACTTTATTTATGAATACCAGTTTATACACCCTTATCATATCTGTATAATTTCAACCTGTTTTAGAGATATATAGATTACGAAATATCAAGTAGTATCATCTGGGTATCCCATGAAGAATAGGATCCATTTCCTTTATTTGTTTATTTCCTTTTATTTATAATGAACCTACACACTAATCATTTTATATGAATATACTAGATTGTTTTTAGACATTGTTTGTGGTAGACAGTTGAGTATATCTCACAATCCATTTGGTCCACCTCTGGTACCCAAACAAACCTCATGATTGCAGGTATAGATAAAGTTAAGCAACTTTATTCTGATTCTTGATTTATAGTACTATTATTGAGTACAAGAGTAGAGGACCGAGCCTATGATCATGATGGTAGTTTAGGTAGATTTTGGTCATTTTTTACTTTTGTCTAGAATGTTGTATATGTCTAGAATGTTTGGTATAAAATTTTATAGTTTGAATCTGTTTTTTAGAATTTATTAAAGATATCAAATGAGAAAATGATGAGATAGTCTTTCAATGTTCATAAAATCACAAAGGAATATCATGGTTCATTCCAAGTATTGAGAAAGTTTGATAAAGTTACTTAAAATTGAGGTTAAGTAAGTTTTAATAAATGTGATGGTGTCAAGTTTCCATGAGTATTCAAGAATACTCTAGAAGATTGGAGAAGAATCTATCAAAATAGATTGGAGATGGAGATTTGAATATTGATTTTTTTATTTAGTGGGGAAATGAAATGCAGTTCCCACCTTTTCTCTTTTAAGAGATACTATATAAAGGGTTGTTCATATGACCTTAATGGGTATTTTTCAGTTGTGTAGAAGTTAAGTGAAGCACTAAAAAATAATAAAGTCTATCAAATAGTCATTTTGAAGAAACATTGGATAGTCAATTCCTTGATTGATTTTTCCATTAGTTTGGATTAAATAAACAATTTACAAAAATTATCAAACAAATAGGGTTAGAAATGAAAAAAATTTAATAGTTGTATGATGAATATATGAGACCCTGATTCACACTCAAATTTACTAAAGAGATGAAGGTATAATGGTCCTTGTAGTTTAGCTTGGGTTGTCGAATCCTCAGAGACCTAAGAAGAAACCCATAGGCACGTACATTATATGGACTATTTTCAGCTATGAAGTGAAAAACTTGGAGTTGATTTTATATGGGTTTAAAGGATAACTAACAGATTTAGGTTAATTCAATTTAAAATAATGAGTTGATCCTAGGTTATCGCTCAGGGTGGATTGGATGAAATTATTTTTCAACAATTTCAATTTATTATATTTGAGATGGGTTCACTTAAGAAGAACAAACAAAATCCTCACTTACTGGTTTAATACCTACACACTTTAATACTAATAACCTATACACTTTAAGGATCAAATTTTATAGCACTTCAAGGTAAAGGTTCGTATTAGCACTTGAAGTGTGTGGCCAAAAATTCAACAAAGATGATGGAGTTTAAAAATCATCAAATAAAAATTTAAATTAAAAGAATTGAATAGAAATTAATGGGGTGATAAATAAATTCCAATACAGCCCCTTTATAATCCCTTGGATCAACCCATAAGTGGGTTATCCCTTCATTGATTCTATGGTTTTAATGGAAGCGGAAAGTAGACTCATGAGGGAGGAAATGGAGAAGTAAAAAAAACACTGAAATAATGATCACTCCACCGTTGTGTGATAATTTCACAAGGTTTGGTGTGAATAAATTTACACCTTGAACCAAAAGTATCAAATTGATATCAAGAAAAACATAATAAGGGTAAAATAAGAACTTTTATTAAGAAACTAAAGTGAATTAAACAACTTACATGTGAAAGACAAACTTTAGACAACAAAATCGCAGCATAACATTACAATTGAACAAACCACCAAAGATAATCAAATCCTCCACCACCACTATCTTAAATAGGATTTGTTAAGCCTTGGGTATAGCCTCCAATATTATAAGTCTCCTCAATTAATTGTGGTAGGTCATAGGTGTGTGGAAAGTTGAGGGATAGTTGATTTTTCCACCCTTGACCCGAGGTGGAAGCCAACTTTCATCTACCGAACAGACTTGTCTGAATGGCCTTCTATATGGATGAATTGGAGTGGTCCATAGAATAAACAAGTCAAGATCCGGATGTCTCCTATCTCTATGTAAAATTTTAGTCCAAATAGATATGTGGTTCCTGAGATATGATTAAATTTGTGTGCGTTTTTTCTTGGCCGCAGAATCTGACCCATAATTTTATATCTAAAGTGGGATGTTTTAATTACTACCATGGATGCCGAATTAGCACTAGATTATAAATAATGAGTTGTTACTATATAGTTTTTCTATCATCCCACAAAAGTTGGGCTTTATTGGGCCTGTATGTTGGGCCCAACATTCTCATCAGTGGGATGGTGTCCAATCTGCCTTATCAAGAATTGTTTGCATGAAATCCCATTTTGGTGGTCTTCCAATGTGAATCCTCCAACACTCCACAAGTATGGATTATTCCCAATATAATTAGAAAACTGAAAATTAAATATTAAAATAAAATCAAGATCATTGGGTTTTTTTTGAAATGATGTTAAAAAATGTACCACATAATAGTGCATTTTAAGAAGGAATTACAATCATAATGTGAAATGATGTTCAAAGTGTAAAATACACTAAAATTATGTTTATGAATAATAAATTGCATGAATATTATATATATTAACTGTTAGGTCCACTAGGCTGGATACCCTGAGAGGGGGGGGGGTGAATCAGGGTATGACTAATTAAAAATTAATGCCCGTTCTGATCTTGTTTCACTGTTAAGAAAAACACTCTTCTCTCTTTTTCCTGCTGCACAATATAAACAGAATGTAAAGCAAGCACAGGACACATCAATTTTACTTGGTTCACCGCTAAGGGCTACGTCCAAGGAGCATACGCCGACAGGTTGCCGGTCGTACCAAATTCCACTAATCTTCACTAGCTGTGGATTACAAGGTTCGGGCTAGATCACTTCTATGCCCAGGCTCACTGCCTTTACAAAGTTTAGGGTCAGCTCACTGCTTTCCCAAGGGTCACTCCCTGTTTCTCTCTCTCTGGCTCACTGCCGGTGGAGAGGATCACCTTCTTCCTCTTCCTAAGCTCACTGCTCTTGGATGGAATCCACTCACAGTTTATAGACCTGTAGGTCTCTTCATTTTCATGAAAGAATGCATCTTCTCTTGTATGTAGATGCTCTGTTGAAGTTTAACTTTCACCAGTTGATGAATATCTCTTTGCACCGAAGGTATCGGGAAAACTTCCAGCTTCCATGAAGCCCGAAAAACACTGCTGGAACAAACCTTACTTGGCGCGCAAGTCAACCTTGGCGTGCAAGTATCGGCGTGCAAGTCACCCTCTAACACTTGCGCGACACAAGCTTCCACAACTCCAAACTTGCGCGTCTCTCTACCTTTTACGCCCAAACCACTATTGGCGCGCAACTGCCAACCGGCGCACAACTTCTAACACCGGCGCACAACTTCAACCACTGGCGCGCAAGTCCCACCTGCGCGACCACACACACCACTTGCGCGACCACCACACCTGCGCGATGGGAGCTCTCGTCTTAAACTCCGGTGAGAAATGAGGAGGGGTGGTCCGATATTTATAGGCAATCTGACCACCCTGCGCGACGTCGCGCAAGTCACCTGCGCGACCCAATCTCGGCGCGTAAGTCTTCTCTCCTTTTAGAAACTTGCACGACCAACTCCCAAACTTGCGCGAACCTATTTCCTTAGCCATATTTTGATCTTCTGATCTTGAAAAACATATGGCGCGCAAGTTTCCTATACTCCAAGTCCATGGCGCGCAAGTCCCTTTGCCAAAAACACTTTTCTTCATTTTCCGATTTTCAGGCCCAAAAATTTGGCAAACACTGGAAAACGGCGCCACCTTGTATCTGTTCTTTTGTACCGCCTCCAGACCATCCATTCCTTTTATCGACGTTCTTGAATCAAACATGGATCGTTGACCTCAGCTCTTGAACTCGATATTCCATCATGAAATCCTCTTTGTCAACAATCACAACTCAGATGTCCACTTTGTCAATAAACACAATCACCTCAAAAAATGCTTCAATGATACCTTGAGGGATTTTTTCCCAACATTAACAATAAATATTAGCCTCATTTAGTGGCTAATCACACCCCCAACATGAGTTTTCTAGTCCCAAGCAAAATATATATGAATAATATGAAATTAGAATTCCCTTTTCCAAAAACATTTTAATACACAATGATCACCAAAAACCCTTATACCAAAAAATCATGAAACCTTTCAAAATATTTTAATACATGATAGTTTCATAATCAGATCCCAATCCCAATCCCATTCCTTTGTTCAAATTCATTGCCATATTTCATCCAATATCAATTAAGAGTGATGATGTGTTATGCATCACATTAGACATGGGGGTTCATCTTTATTCAAGAGGGAAATGATGGAAGTGCTAGGTGTAATCACATTTCAATATTAAGATGAGTATTCAATTTTTTTTATTTTATTATTTTTTTTTATTTTTTTTTGCTTTTGCAATTTTTCCATGTTAATTGAAATTGCACTCAAAAGAGTCAACCCATGTAGCGAGACTTTGCCGATGACTCCTAGGATCAAAGACCTTAGGGAACCAAGTGAATCCCATATACTCGGGCATCACCTCAAGTTAGCTCAGTAAAAAAAATTCAAATTACCAAAAATAGAAATAAAATTACTAACTTTGGGCTAGATAACTATGGAGTCATGATCCCCAAGTGCTGAAAGCCACACATTAGGTCATTTCATTGATCTACACGCAAATTTATTATTTTTTTAAATTTTTTTATTGAATACTCATATTAAAACTAAAATGATCACCAAACCTATGCTATTTATTTGGGGGACCCCATGAACTCAAACTAATACCCCACTATCTAAAGGACGTGCATTGTGATCTTTTTTTTATTTGGATGAAAATATAAACGATGAAATATCACCTTGGACAACCACACTTTCCAAAATCTATGCTCATGAAATTATACAAGGATTAAAATTAGAATCAGGGAATGCTAAATTATTTGATATTCAGTTCAAAGTGTGCAATTTGTTTTACAATGTTTAAAGTTAAAGGAATTTTTCCTTCCATTTACACAATCTTTTTTTGTCAAATCATTCATTTTTTTGACACCAAAGTATTTTTTATTTTATCTCCCCTGAACTTAAAATAACACTATACCTATTGTTTAATGAAAAGAAAATTTATAAGGAGGTATAGGGAGATAATGAGAGTTCAAAAAGGAAATTGAAAATGAGGATCATGGAATAAAGTCACATGGTGGTTTAAGATGAAATTCTTGTTGCTCTTTTTTAATACATTGATTTCGATGTCACTCTAAGAATTCCCTAGTGAAAAAAATGAATATATATATATATATATATTTATATAATAAAGAAAGTAAAATATATGTATATTTATAAAAATTATAGAATAAAGAAGCACAAAAAGATGTAGGTCAGTGGTAAGCGTGCACCCCTGTCTCCCTTCGGTCCTGGGTTCGATTCCCCACAGCTTCGCCGGTTGTGACGGGGTTGGACCCACAACCTATGACGTGTCCTTTTTTATTTATTAATATTTTTGTATCTTTATTTTTTTTTATTTTTATTTTAACCTACAAACACATAAAAATAATACTAACCGATGATACAATGTATTCTTTTTAAATTTCTGGGTAAGGTATTACTCAAGGATCACACCACCTGACACAGATAAATATGGTGCTCCCCTTTCATACCGATCCATACTCATAATAGAAGAAAAGAAAAATAGTCTATTTTTTTATTTTTAAATGTCAAAATGATTAATTAATTCTATTTGAAAAAAAATATGATTTGAAAAGATGAAAACCCCGAGTTTCCTCCCATGCAGTGCTTTGTTTTATTGTCGTTAGCCCGACATGGAACCTAAATCTATCAATTTTTTCCTGGTTCATAGGTTGGATCAGTTAACTCAACCCTTATTTCCTATTTATTGAATAATTCAATGAATGGTTTTAACCTATGAACATTAATCTTCAAAATGTTACCACTAGTGGGATCTTGAATCTCTACTACCCCATGGGGGTACACATGATGCATTATGAAAGGAACTGACCATATAGACCTCAACTTTCCCTGGTATAAATAAAGTTTAGAACTATAAAAAAGAATAGGTTTACCTGGTACAATGTGTTTGGTTTTAAGATTTAGAGATTGGTAGGATTATACTTTAGCTTTATTGATCCTTGAATTTTCATAATCCTCCATCCTAAGTTCCTCAAGTTCGTTGAGATCTAATTTCCATTTTATTTTAGCCAGTGAGAGTTCATAATTCATTTTCTTAATTTCCCAAAAGGCCTTATGTTCAATCTCCACTAAAAAATGGAATGCTTTACCATAAACCAACCTATAGGGGAACATTCCTAAAATTGTTTTATATGCGTTTTGATAGGCCCAAAGAGCATCTATAAGTTTTCTCAACCAATTATTCCTAGATGGATTAACAATTTTCTCAAGAAGTTGTTTGATTTCTTGATTGGCTAACTAAGCTTCACCATTGGTCTATGGGTGGTAAGCATTGGAAACTTTGTGATAAATTCCATACTTGTCCATGAGTGATGAGAATGGACGATTGCAAAAAATGAGTTCCATGATCACTAATGATAGCCCTAGGAATTCCAAATATAGAGAAGATGTTTTCTTTTAGGAATATAAACATAGTTTGATGATCATTGGATTTTTTGGGAATGGACTCAACCCATTTTGAGACATAATCAATAGCTAAAAGGATATAGAGGTATCCCCTAGAGTTTGGGAAGGGACCTATGAAATCGATTCTCTAGTAGTCAAAGATTTCAATTGCTAAGATGTGAGTGAGTGGAATTTGATTTCTTTTTGTGATTGAACCTACTTGTTGACACATAGGGCAGCTTTGAAAAAATGTGTAGGAGTCCCTTGAGAGGGTGGGATCGAAGATCCCACACTGAAGAATCTTCGTAGATGTTTTCTTAGAGGAAAAGTGACCTCCAAATGCCTCACTATGAAAGAATTTAAGGATGGACTCTTGTTTAGATTTTGGGACACACCTCCTAATGACTTGTTCAGGGCAGAACTTATAGAGTTATGGATCATCAAACACATAGTGTCTAACATTATAAAGGAATTTCCTCTGATCTTGAGTCCCTAAGAATTTTGGAAAGACTCCTGTAACTTAGAAATTTGATATGTTGGTATACCAAGGGTAGTCACTCACAGAGTATAGGTGTTCATTAGGAAATGAATCAGACAAAAAAAGGCGATTTGAGTTATCTTTTAATTCTATCATAGATAGGTGATCAACTACAACATTTTCAATTCCCTTTTTATCTTTGATTACGAGGTCAAATTCTTGTAAGATAAGGACCCACCTAATCAGGTTAGCCTCAGAATCGTCTTTTTGGAAGAGGTATTTTAGTGCAGAATGGTCAGTGAACACAATGATGGGGGATCCTAAGAGGTAGGACCTAAACTTCTCTAAGACAAACACAATAGCAAGTAACTCCTCTTCAGTGGTGGCGTAGTTGATTTGGGCATCATTTAAGGATTTTCTTGCATAAGAAATGATATAAGTAGTTTTATCACAATGTTGTCCTAACACAGATCCTACAATAAAGTCACTGGCATCAAACATAAGTTCAAAAGGAAGGTTCCAATTTAGATATTTCATAATGGGAGGAGAGGTGAGAGAGGATTTGAGGGTTGAGAATAAACCCTCACAACTTTCTATCCAAAAAAATGAAGCATCCTTTACTAGGAGAGAACAAAGGGGATGGGAGATTGAACTAAAGTCCTTGATGGATCTTATATAGAAACCAACATGTCTAATGAAAGACCTCACTTCCTTGATAGTTTTGGGTGATGGAAGGTGACGAATGATGTCAACCTTTACTTTATCAACTTCAATCCCCCTACTAAAGACTAGATGGCCTAGAACTAGTCCCTCTTTAACCATGAAATGGAATCTTTACCAGTTTAGGACCAGATTATTTTCTTCACATCTTGACAAGACTCACTGCACATTCCTCAGACATCCCTCAAATGTATCCCCAAACACGGAGAATTTATCCATGACGACCTCTAGAAAATCCCATACCATGTCTGAGAAGATTCCCATAATGCACCACTAGAAGGTTACAGAGGCATTGCATAAACCTAAGGGAATGCATTTGAAAGTAAAGGTGGAAAATGGACATGTTAATTTAGTCTTCCCTTGATCCTCTAGGGAGACCTCAATTTGATTATACCCTGAGTACCCATCTAACAAATAGTAGAAGGTATGACCTGCCACTCTCTCAAGGGCTTGGTCAATGAATGGTAAGGGGAAATGGTCCTTCTTGGTGAATGATTTTGGATTCCTTTAGTCAATGTAGACCCTCCATCCACTACTCACCCTAGTTAGAAGAATCTATCTATCCTTATTGGTTATCACTGTGATTCCTGCCTTCCTGGGAACCACTTGGATTGGGCTGACCCACTCACTCTCAGCTATGGGATAAATGATACCAGATTTTAACAATTTTAGAAGTTATTTCCTTAATACCTCCATGATATTAGGATTGAGCCACCATTGAGGTTGACAACATCGCTTTGAATCAGATTCCAGAACAATCCTATGAGACCCGATAAGTGGGCTAATCCCAGGAATATCAGACAGGGTCCAACCAATGGCCTTCTTATGTTTCCTAAGGACATCTAGAGGCATCCTCTCATGATTGGATTCAAGAGAAGAAGAAATGACAATAGGATGTGTTTGATTGTCCACTAGGAAGTCATACTTGAGTGCAGCGGGAAGTTCCTTCAATTCAAGATCAGGTTGGTTCAGAATTTCAGTAGAAGATTGGGACATTACATCAAGATCAATTTTGTTTCCTAGGGTTGTATATAGGATTGATTCCCCACATGTAGAAGGTTCATCTACTAGATTTTCTTGATCAGATTTAGGGAAGGAAGTTGTATTGGTCTCCATAAAAGTGGTTTCCTAAAAGGTTTCACTGATTTTTAGACCTAAGACTTAATCATAAGAGAAATTTGAAAATGATTCAAGCCAAGGAGATAAAATTCCTTCATGTGAACAAAGGAAATCAATATCATCCTGACCTAAACATCCATAAAATATTCCTTGATGTTATATGGATTCATTATCAATGCTTCCTATCATGTTTACTTCATGAATGTACTCGTAATCACCTATTTGTGAGCTTGCATTATTGATGTTCAAGTCTAGACTCATGTTTCCAAAGGTGATGGTCATGTTCCCATTTTGGAATTGGATAATAGAGTTGATTGTTTCAAGGAAAGGAAGACCAAGGATGATTGGGGTTTGTTCATTATTTCCTAAATTTGAATGGTTTTCAAGGACAATGAAGTCACCAGGGTATATGAAGTTTTCAACGTTTACTAGAATGTCCTTTAAAATCCCCTTTGGAAACCTAATACTATGATTAGCAAGTTGAAGTGTGACAGATGTGAGTTGGAGATCTTCTAGGCTAAACTGGATATACACAACATAGGGGATGAGATTGACACTAGCACCTAGGTCACACAAGGCCTTGACAACTTTTCTCTCTCCTAGTTTGACATTTATTTAAGGTCAACCCGGGTCTTTCAACATAGGAGGAATGGCCCCTTGAATGGTGGTAATCACATTAAAACCCAAAAGGACTTGGATTTTATGTAAAAATTTTCTTTTAAAAGTTCACAAGTCCTTAAGGTATTTGAGTAGGCAGGTATGGTTTGGAAGGAATCGAGAAGGGGAATGTTCAAATTGACTTGTGAGAATATTTCTCTCAATGTTTCACTCAATTTAGGCTTGGTTTTCACCCTCATGAATTGAGGAAATGGTGGAGGTTGTGGGGTTGTTTTTTTAAGATTTGTTTCCTTCACATTATTATCCGTTTCCTTTGTTTGATCTTATTGTTCATTTGATTTTTCATTAGAGTTTGAAGCTTCACATGGTTTCTGACTTATTTTTTCAAGTTTCTCAATTGATTTTCCATTTCTTAAAATAGTCACAACCTTTAGTTGTTCATGAGTTGTTTGAGTATAACGTGACTCTCCCCTTGAAGTTGAGGATGGTACTGCCTAAGTAGTCTTGGGTTCCTTTCTAGTTTTCATGGTTTGAAGTTCTTGTTTTAAGGAAGAGACTTCTGAGTTCATCCTTTATATTTGTTTGCACAGTTGTTCTAGTAGGCTTTGTGGAATAGTTTGGGTTGGTGCTTGAGAAGGTTGGTTTATCCTAGGGGGATATTTTGGAGGTGGGATGGTTTGTTTAAAATGGATCAGTGGCTATTGGTATTGGATAGGTTGGGTTTGGAACTGGTTATGGGTTTGGTAGTTTTTATGGGGGTAATTATTTTGTCCTTGTGGTTGTCTAGGTTGCTGGTTATCTTTCTAGCGGAAGCCTGGGTGGTCATTATACCTTGGGTTAGAGTTGTTTTGGTATTGATGCTTTTGAAATTTCAAATCATTTACTTCCTCTAGGGGTCCTACTAAAATAACATCCTTGATGGATGGAATGTTTGTTTAGTTTTCTATCTTATGGTCATATTTTTCACATATTGTGCAAACATGTTCTACAGTTTGGATTTCATGGACTTTCCTAAGTTCTATCTCTTCAACCTTCTTAGAGAGTGCTACAAGTTTAGCCCTAAGTATTTCCTTATATATAAGTGTATGGATTCTAGTAGTTATTTTTGGATTTTCAGAATAAGTTGAAGTTCCCCATGTTTGGTTTTGTTCAGAAAGGGTTTCTAGATATTCGTAAGCATCATTTGGGGATTTTTTTAAAGGTTCCATTACACATCATGTCAATGAATTGTTTGTTCCCCAGACCCAAACCTTCATAGAAAATTCTCACTTGTTTAGAAATATAAAAACCATGGGTTGGAACCATGTTTAGAGTGTCTTTGAACCTCTCCCATGTTTCATATAATGACTCTCCCTCTTTTTAAAAAAAGTTTTGGATACACTTTTTAAGTGCAATTGTTTTGTGGTGGGGAAAGTATTTTTTGTAGAATTATATTTGTAGCTGGTCCCAAGAGTTGATGGATGATGGTCTCAAATTGTTTATCCAATTTTTAGCTCAATCCTTTAAATAAAAAGGAAATATCATCAACTTAGATGATTCTAGTTGATGTTGGTGGCACATGGTTTTTACAATGTCATTGAACTCCTTAATGTGAAGGTAGGGCATCTTAGACTTCATTCCATGGAATGTGGGAAGGTAGTTTTGGAAATTGGGTTTAAAGATGTATTTGGAATCTCATATAGAATTCTGTGTAATTCATGAGGGGATATTGGTCTAGGTAGGTGTGAGGTAGTCATTCATGGTTTGATCGACCGCATTCCCCAAGTTTGGGGCTGCCTCATTTGGATTTCCATTTTGGTTTCCACCCGGGTTTATGAGTTGGTCTCTTTGAAGAC
This sequence comes from Viscum album, assembly GCA_963277665.1. Taxonomy (NCBI): domain Eukaryota; kingdom Viridiplantae; phylum Streptophyta; class Magnoliopsida; order Santalales; family Viscaceae; genus Viscum; species Viscum album. Next base: position 1,255,887,838 of record OY728153.1, on the reverse strand, counting down.
CTTACATTAAAATAGGATCAATTTTGGATTATGGAATATCAATAAGATTAGGAACTAATGGAAACAATCACCTAGGTTCAATTGACTCCCCAACCCTAGGACTTTCCACCCTAACTAGATAGTTTGATTGATCACAGGTGTAGGCGGACATGCGCCAAAAGAAAAAAAAAGAGAAAGGGAAAAGATAAGAGATCTTGGGTGAGAATATAAGAAATGGGGGAGAATTGAATGGGTGTTGAGATGAATTACTTGGGTCCCCAAAAATGGTGCCAAAATTTCATTCATGCTCAAATTTACCCAAGAGATGAAGGTAGAACTGTCCTTGTAGTTAAGCTTGGGTTGTCGAATCCTCAAAGACCTAAGAAGAAACCTATAGGAACTTACATTATATGGACTATTTTTGGATATGAAGTGGCCAAATTGGGTTGATTTTATATGGGTTTAAAGGATAAATAACATATTTAAGTTAATTAAATTTAAAATAATGAGTTGATCCTAGGTTATCGCTCGAGGTGGATTGGATGAAATTCTTTTTCAACTATTTCAATTTCTTATATTTGAGATGGGTTCATTTAAGAAGATCAAAAAACATACTCAATTACTAGTTTAATACCTACAAACATTAATACTAATCACCTATACACATTAAGTATCATAGTTTTGAGAACTTCAAGGGAAAGGTTCGTATTAGCACTTGAAGTGTGTGGCCTTAAATTCAACAAGGACGATGGAGTTTAAAAATCATCTAATAAAAATCTCAATTGAAATAAGTGATTTGAAATTAATGGGGTGGTCAATAAAATACAATAAATCCCCATTATAAACCCTTGTATCAACCCATAAGCGGGTTTTCCCTCCATTGATTCTATGGTTTCAATGGAAGCGGAAAGTAGACTGATGAGGGAGGAAATGGAGAAGTAAAAAAACAATAAAATAATGATCACTCAACCGTTGCGTGATAATTTCACAAGGTTTGGTGTGAATAAATTCATACCTTGAACCAACAGTATCAAATTGAAATGAATAATAATATAATAATAGGAAAAGAAGAACTTTTATTAAGACACTAAAGTTAATTGAACAACTTACACATGAAAGACAAACTTGAGACAACAAAATCACAGCATAGCATTACAATTGATCAAAGCACCAAATATGATCAACTAATCCACCACCACAACCTTAAATAAGAATTTTTTATGCCTTGGGTATATCCTCTAATAGTCCATGTCTCCTTAATTAATTTTGGTAGGCCATAGGTGGGTGGAAAGTTGAAGGAGAGTTGATTTTTCCACCCTTGACCCAAGGTGGCAGCCAGCTTTCATCCACTGAACAGATGCATCTGAAAGGCCTTCTCGATGGCCGAATTGGAGTGGGAAATATAAGAAAAACGTAAAGCATATGATGTGTTATAGATCTATATAAAACTTCATCCCAAATTGATATGTTTTTTCCTAGATACGATTAAATTGGTGGGCTGTTTTTCTGGGCCTCAGAATCTGGCCCAGAATTTTATCACTAAATTGGGCCACCTTAAGAACCACCACGGAGGCCGAATTAGCACCGGAATATGAATAATGAGTTGTTAATATATATTTCTTATATCATCCCACGAAATTTGGGCTTCATTAGTCCAGTATGTTGGGTCCCACATTCTCATCAGTGGGTCGGTGTCCAATCTTCCTTGTCCAGAATTGTTTGAATGAAATCCCATTTTGGTGGTCTTCCAATGTGAATCTTCCAACACTAAACAGGTATGAATTGTTCCCAATATAATTATAATCCTGAAAATTAAATATGAAAATAAAATCAAGATCATTGGATATTTTAAATGATGTTAAAAAATGTACCACATAATAGTGCATTTTAAGAATGAATTACAATCCTAATGTGAAATGATGTTCAAAGTGTAAAATGAACTAAAATGGTGTTTATGAATAAAAAAGAACATGAATAATATATATATTAACAATGAATATTAGCCTCATTTAGTGGATAATCAAACACCTAATAGAGTTTCATATTAGGTGGTATTGTAAAAATTATATATAGATGTGAATGGAAGGATAGAGCATAAGAAGGTGCTATGAATCTTCATAAGGCACCAAATAAAGTTTATTGAAAAAATGATCAGAAAAAGATATCAAATAAACATTTGATTAGATGAAAGTTTTATACAGAAGTTCTAGGAGGAAGTTATTTCTAGTTACGTGGAAAGAAATTTTAGAAGAATTACTTACAAGAAGTGTAAGTTTGAAGAAGTAAAATAAACATAGTTACAACATACTGAATCATATTGATGAAGGTTTATAACAGTTGTTAAGAAAAAAATTGTTACATATTATATCTATCTGATGATAACATGCACTGTTGTTTGATTATAGAACAATTAAAGAATACAGATATTAATTTCTTGATGTAACCACATCAAAAGGATTGTTTTCTATTAGATTTTATGGTATTGGAATATTTCCAAACCATGACAAGGACCATCTACTCTTGTTGAGCAGTGAACCTTTTAAATACTTGTGTTCTTGTAGATTGTGATTACATGATTGTTTTCAACAAAGTCATAAATAATTAATAGGCGTTGAAGGTTGTTTTATAAGTAAAAAAATGTAAAAATAAAGTAACACCACTTTACCCGATCTCCCTCTCAGTTATAACTTAGACCCTAATTAGTCATTTCAGATGATTGATGGGTGGGGTCCTATATCACCCTTCGATGCATTGGTTAAGGATTAATATCTCATGCGACCAAGATTTTAAGTTCGGATATTTTGTTTTTTTATAATAATAAGTGTGAACATTATTTATATTCATAATATGAAGTATAAACATTTTTTTTGTTCACAATATAAAGAATGGGAATTTTATTTTTTCACAATAAGAAACATGGGAATTTTGTTTGTTTAGATTATTAAGTGTGATAATTTTTTTTGTTTATAACATAAATCATGGATTTTTTTTCATAATTTTATAATTTACCTATGAATATTTTTGTTCCAAATTTCTTTGTTATGCTAATTTTCAAGGTCATCTTACATTTCTAAGCCATATGTATATGATTATTCTCTCATTGATCATGTTTATTGAATCCCATTTCAACACTCTTTGGATACATGAATTATGATATGTGAATCCTAAATCCATGATTTATGATCCATTATTTTTTGGTTATAAGTTTCTTACATATCCATATTATACCCATATACTCTTCTTATGTTCACTATTTTTGATTACTAATGCTTATGTTTTCCATTACTATGCATCTAATCATACCCCTTTGTTATATCCCACCTATGGTTATGAAAATATAAAAAATATATAATATCTATAAGAGTTTCCTATGTATATAATTTTTATGAGATATTGAAGACTAATTATGGATTAATCAGTTTCTCTCATAGAGGAAAAATGTACAATAGTTAAAAGGGAATGAGTTTTTTAGTTAATATAGTTTTTCCAATTCTCTAAAACTCTAAAGATAAAAGGTCATGATAATGTATTGTAATGAACTATTTTATTTATGTCATGTATTTTAGATGGTTAGGTCTATAGGATTCTATAGTAGAGTCTTCTATATTTTATCTAAATCCTAGAATATTTCTAACTACAGCCTTCACCCTAGTGATATAATCATCTATATTCTCATAATTATCCATTTTAATATATTCAAATACATTCCTAAAAACTTGTATACTGGTTTCCTTCATTTTTATGTTTCCTTCATATATTATTCTCAATTTTTTAAAAATATATTTTATAGTTTCAAGAAACAATACTTTGGGGTAATCCTTTTATAATAATGAAATCAAAATTGAATTTTTTACCTTTATATTCATCTACAAATTCCTTTTATCAACATGTATCATATGATACATTTCAAGACTTTTTTGAAATCCCATTTTAATAATATGTTTGACGTCAAGAAAAAGATAAACGAGATAAGAAAACATCCCATTACTCTAACTATGATGGTTTATGCCATAAAAGGTAGGAACTCCTTGATTACTCAAATAATTAAGATTCTCCGTATCTATAACAACTTCTTTTAGATATTTAGAGGAAGGATTTCCTCTAATACTAATTGAAGTTTCAAAGGACCTATTTTTGTACCACTAAGAGGGTGGGGGGATTAGTGGTAAAATATTTTTATGAATTCTTCTTCTTAATCCATCCTATTGATCCTATTAAATTTCATGATCTGATCAATATAGTATCACAACTTCACCATGTGCAGAAATATAATGAAACGTTGGCACACATAAATTTAATAGGTTTAGATCTAAAGTATACATCTTTCCATGTTGGCTATTCCCAAAAAAATGGATTATCAACTATCTATAAAATATGTTTTACAAAATAGATTCCAATATTTTTCACAAATTCTAGAATACACTAGATGATATAAATTCCTACAATAATAAAGATCCAATAAGGAATGATTATATTATTCTAATTAGTTTCCCCTAAAACACTTGAGAATATAATCTTCCTACATGATGATATGGATCAAATAACCCTGCACATGTACTTATTTAATGGCTTTAACAATTGATGGAAATTATCATCCCACTTTTATTGAACTTCCACCATATTTTTAATGGTTTGGATCCTATATCTTCTAAATACCTAAGTAATATATCTTCTCTTTTAATAAAATATCTCTTAGATTCAGACTCTATTATATCCTTTTATCATTTCTCATTTTCCAAAAAAATTTATACAACATTTTATTTTCATTATTGTGTTTTTATTTCTCACACAAAATATTCCCTCTCATTCAAGTTTGAATTTCAATATCAAATTAAAATTAAAACAATCAACTAACTTAAATTTCTTCTTTAACATTCCTTAGATAGATCTTAGTTTATCTTCAACATCTAAATCAAAATGGTAGTTAGAATATAATAAAAAAACCAAAAACACTTGAAGCGAATCCAATTTAGCAAGGATCTATAGACTTCCCAAAATGTTCTAATAAAAAACTTCTATGGAACAACATTATTTACTATGGTGTGAGGTGGTAGTTCAAACCAGTTATTTTTTAACTATTTGAACACATTACATTATGCATAAGTCACCACAATTTAGAGATATTCAAAACTACAGTTGTGTAACATCATGAGTTTCCTTTTTATGAATATATATTTACGTTTATGTGTGCATGCACAAACACACACACACACACACACATATATATATTTATATATATATATGTATATAATTGTATATATATAATCTGTTAATTTAATACATATTTTTCCAAATTAATACGAACCATAATACGATTTGAGAAAATATAAAACCTCGATTAAACAAGAAATAACCTATTATAAAATTATATGACTATAATAATAATATGAAACATAAACACACATATATGTACATATATATACTGTGAATCTATAATGCTCATGACTATGGATAAGAGTATAATAATAAAATAACTGAAAATAACCATAAAGATGTTAAAGTTATTGAATGACTTTACAAGATCAATCATGAAGATAATTCCCCTGAAGATGATAATAGAAAGAACACATAGAAATGGGATAATGTGAATCATCTTGTAAAGTAAAAATTAATTTGGGAAGATTGTGTATTTAAAGGCCAAAAAATGTCCGTTGCGGAGATAGTGGGATGATATACATTGCATGATCCATGATCCTTTAAAATATGTGATAATACATGGGATAAATTAATTCATGACATTTATGTTTTTCTAAAAAATGATTCTTTTAATTATGTCTGTATTTATTTTATAAGTAAATAATTAAGAGTATTATTATTATTATTGTGTTTTTAATTTAAAAAATTCTATAACCACTTCTATATAGAACAAATCATTATTTTAAAATTAGTTTATAAAAAATTGTTGTGGTAACATAGAATAATTTTGTATGAAATTAATTTTTATATACTTATACATACATATATATGATAATTATGTTAAATAAAAAAATTATAAATAAATCATAATTAAATTATTTGAAAAGGTATATATATATACATATATATATGTGTGTATGGGTGTGTGTGTGTGTGTTTAGTTGACCAAATAAATTGGATAATTTTTAAATAAGGTTATTTTTTTAAGGTTATGTTAGAATTAGGTTATAGTTTTAGATAGCATGTATGTACATATATATATATATAATAATTAAAATAATAGATAGACACACAGACACACACACATATATAAGTAAAAAAAAAAATAAAAAAAAAATATGATAATAAGAGAAACAAAATAGATTCATGTATCAATCGAATTAACTCCCAGCCTTCGTCGTCTTCAGAGATCCTCACTATGCATCAGTCAACTGATTCTTTTAATTCTAGATACCATCACATATTGGCAAAGATCAGTAAGCATAGTTGGTGTGAAAAAATCTCATTAAAAATACCACGACACATGGTTGACATGGATCATGTGAACAAGGCTTGACTCGGATGGGTTTAAGTGTATACAAAATGAGATACCCAGATTAGCTCCTCTCAGTGGACTGACATAGTTTCTAACCAAGGCAGTAGATAGATTTGATTTTATTAACATAGGGTATTATTTTTGGGGAAATAAGGGATACAATGTTGGGGATAGTATTTTCAGTTCAAACTATGTATATTTATGTATTCCAATGATGTATCATATTACATGTATATATAACCTATAGAATTTAAAGGAGGGCTAGATGGGGGGGGGGGGGTTTCTTCAAAACCTTCAACCCTTATTCTGGCTTTATGGGTTGTTTTTTTCTAGATTCTAAGATGTAAGTATCATTGTTGCTACTATGATAGAGTTTTCATAAGACCTTCCTTTGTGGGAGTGGTATGTGTTACTGGATTAAAATTAATGGAGTGTTTTAATTTGATTTTTGTTTTAAAATTATGGTTTTATACATTTAATTATAATATAATAGCCTCAAATATTTTTAGGTTTCTTGAAAATTATACAATAATTTTATTTTCTATAGATTACCTATTTTAAAATGTTGTTTTATTCCAAAGATAAGGGGATTTTTGTTAAAAATATTCTTTAAAGTTCCAAATGATTTCTGTATTAAAGATTTAGATGAAACAATTATTTTTCCCTTGAAATTTATAAAATTATTTATAATGATTTAAAATATTTGATTATGCCTTTAAGAAGGAATATGATTTTAATAGATTTTAAAAATTATTATTTAAGGTATAAAAGTGTTTTATTTTCAAAAGAAATATATCTGTATATATTTGTATATAAATATATTTATATATATCATCTCATTAAAAACTATTTTTATTCAGATATCTATATATATGTATATATAATTTCATATGAAACTATTTATATTTATATGCATATAAGGATATATATATATATATATATATATAACATTTCACATGAAACTCTCTTATTTTGAAATGTGTATATATATATTTATATGTATATACATATATATATCATTTCATGAAAAAATACTTTTATTCTGATATAAAAAAATATAAGTATGTATGTGTTTGTGTATATATATATATATATATATCATTTCATGAGAAACTAATTTATTCCAAAATCTCTCATTTTTGAAAGTTTGACAAAGTATATGGATATTTCAAGAATTATTATCCACATCAAAAACCATCATTATATGTATTAGATTATATAATTTATATTTTTCTTGGTAAAAGTGTTTTACTTCTAATGAATGTATATGTGTGTATATATATATACCATCTCATTAAAAACTGTTTTATTTCCGAAATATCTCATTTTGGAAGACTAAAAAAACATATGGATATTTCAAAGAAGTATTATTCATTTTAAAAAATATATTTATATGTTATAAATTATAGGATGTTTAATTCCCTTTCTAAAATTATTACCCTATTGTTACAAATCACCCAACTTTGTTTTACTCTAACAAAACATGTTTTGTTTTAAAAATGAAATTGTTAAAGTTTATTTTTTAATTCCAAATAATTATACTTGGTTATTATAAAAATGAAGGTAGGGGATGAGGAGTGACCCCAAACCACTTATCAGACTTTCTCAAACTAAGTGACGGGTGGCCCTATAATATACAACCCTCTAATGCATCAGCTAATGTTTTTATCTCATGAGATACAATGTATGGTGCATGAGAGGTTATTCTAAGAACACAATGAGAATAGAGAGTGAACCTAATCCATTATGGGACTGTGTACACCATGTTATGTTATCTCGGTAATAATCCATGACTTTATTTTATGATCTAAAGAGACTTCAAAAATTACTTATGATTTCTTATGATATTTTAAATAAAACCATTATTATTTTATGAAAGACTGAAATGATTTTTTTAAAAGAATCGGAGTATTGAAAATTTTCAATACCAAAAGTATATTTATTTTAGATAATAACTCATTATATCTATATAAGGTTTGTACTTTTAACTTATATGTCATGATGTACTCTTTTTAAAATTGTTAAACCCCATCTTATTTCCTTATGTTTATGAAACCCCTTGCGGATATGTTTTTCGATCAACCCATGTATTCAAAACCAATTTTAATAGGGAATAAGGACATGTAAATGTGTGTGAGTGGTAAAGGTCCCTATATGGTTTTTAACTCTTTTAAAGAAGATTAAATGTATTTTTAAAAAATTATCTATTACAGTGTACATTATGATGTATCCTAACTCTTTAAAACTCTAAAAATTTGTGATCCTGGATTGTTTTATAAAAATAAATTATAAATAATAAAAAAGTGTGGAAAAGGTTTTAGGTTTTTTAGTTGGCATCATCTCTAAGATTTAGATATCTTTAGAGGTTAGGATATAGAGTTACCCTTTTAACTTTAGAGGCATTTCACAAATTTTCTAGGGTTTAACCTTATGCAGAGATGATATTTTTAATAATTTTTTTATATAAGTGTAATAAGGCTTCAAGTAATTTATGACATAATTTTATAATGTTTTTGTAATTAAATTTTTTTTATGCTTCATCAATAGGTAAATGGATGGTTTTGATATGGAAGGAGAAAGATCTCACACCACACTCTTATACCTTCGCTGAGAATTACTTGCAATAATTATTGCAATGTTGATATCACATAATTTTGACTATTTTTTTAATATCCAACTTTCCTATAAAATGATTTACAACATATCCAAAATATAATCCATACCAAAAAATCACCAAGGATCATGGCTTTCTCCTGATCAAATCTTAATTTCCAAACTCTTCCTTATTTCTTACCATGGGAGGCACCACCATGAAATTTTCAAATACTTCACTTTTTCCTAAGAGTATGATGCAATATTGAATTTTAGAATAACTATGGAATAGGGAGACCGTATAGTAGCCTATATACATATGGTATTTGGGTATAATTTATTTGTAAATATAGATACTGTATTATAGGAACCACAATTTTAAAAATTCAAAACTAACTATTCTAGGATATTTTATGTAAATTAGGTTCATAATGATGTTTTGAAACTATATTTTAAAAATAATTATTTTCAAAAAATATATATTTTTGTCTATCAGTATGATTCAAATTATGAAATTTGTGTATAGACTAAGGGAATATAATATTTTAAAAATTATATGAGGTATTGTTTCACTAATTTAACCGTCAATCTTTATGAATGACACAACAATAGTAATTAAGGAATGCTTAATAACATTTGGTAAGAAAAATAAAATCTATTCAAATTTTTAGTGACTGTGTATTTTTCCATTGATCTATGTAATATCTAATCAAATTGTGCGGACAAATTTTTTTGGGGGGTATATTGTAACGTCTCGAGTTTCATTTTTATGAATATATATTTATGTTTATGAAACACACAAACATGCACACACATATATAAAAGTATATATATATATAATCCATGTAGTTAATACGTAGTCTTCCAAATTAATATGAACCATAGTATTATTTGATAAAAATACACAAACCTAGAATAATCTTGAATCAAACCCTCATAAAATTATATGACTATCATTACAAGACAAAACACACACACACATATGTACATATATATATATATATATACTATAAATATATAACACCGATAACTAAAAATTAGAGTAAAATATGAAAATAAATGGAGATAAACATAAAAACAACAAGGTTGTAGAATAGATCACTAGGATTGATTATTAAGATTATTTCAGTGAAGATGATAATAGAAATAACACATAGAAATGGGAAAATGTGAAACATATTGGAAAGTACAAATGAAGCAGGGAATCTTGTCTATTTAAAGGCCAAAAAATGACCATTGTAGACCTAGTGGGAGGATAGGTATTACAGGATCTGGCAATATCCTTTCAAATAGGATATAATATACGATATTAGTTAATTCAATAAATTCATGATTTTTATTAAAAAAATATTTATTTTAAATTTTTTATATTTATTTTAAAAGTATATAACTATGAGTATTATTATTATTATGTTTGTAATTTAAATATTTCTATATTCACATATATTTAGAACAAATCATTAAGTTGAAATTAGTTGATGATACAAAAATTATGATGGTAACATAGCATAATTTTGTACGACATTAATCTGTATATACCTATACATAAATATATATTATAATTGTGTTAAATAGAATTAAATAATTATATATAAATCATAATTGAAGTATATAAAATAGTACACACACACACACACACACATATATATATACATATATATTTGTTTGTAGTTGAACAAATAAATAGGATAAATGTTGACATAGGGCTAATTTTTTTAAAATTTGTGTTAGAAATAGTTTATAATTTTATATAATGTCACATATATATGTATATATATAAAATAATTACAATATTATATATATATACATATATATAAGTGAAATAAAAAATAAAAAAATAAAAACAGTATGATAATAAGAGAAAAAAGGGGATTCACGTATCAAATAAAATGATGCCTAACCTTAATAGGATTTGAAACTCCTCACTATATATTATTTGGATGATTCCTAAAATTTCTAATTTAATCGCATACTTCCAAATATCAGTAAGTGTCGTTAGTTTGAAACAATTTTCTTATAAATCTAACGACGCATGGCCGACTCAGATCACTCAAACATGGCTCGACCCGGATGAGTTTCAGTGTATATATAATGAAAATACCTATATAGACTCGTCTCTTTGGCCTCACATGGTTTCCAACTAAGGTAGTAGATATATCATATTTATTTAGCATGGGGTATTATTTTAAAGGAAAATAGGGAGATTATGTTAGAGATAGGATCATACGGTTCACACTATATTGAAGTTTATATATTTATAATATGGATCATATTACACATATATATAACCCATAACATTGATATGAGGTCTATATGGGGTGATTTTTTCTTCATAGTCTGAAACCATTGTTTTTTCCTTTAGGAATTGGTCATTTTTTCCAGCTTCTAAGACATAAGTCCCGCTACTGCTGCTGCTATGAGGGAGTGGTCGTGAGACCTGCCTTGGTGAGAGTGGTATGTGTCAATGGATTAAAATAAATGAAGTGTTTTAATTTGATTTATGTTTTAAAATTATGGTTTTATGTATTGAACTAAAATATGAAATACCCAAATATTGTTGGTTTTCTTGAAAATTCTAAAAGCAATTTATTTTCTACACATTGCCTATTTTGAAATGGTGTTTTATACCAAATATTAGGGTATTTTTATTAAAAATATGGTTTAATATCCCAAATTTTATCTACATTAAAATTTTATATGAAAAGAATATTTTTTCACATGAAATTTATAGAAGTATTTAATTTTTTTAAAAAATTTGAATTTTTCCTTTAGGAAGGTAGATTAATTTATTAAATTTTAAAAACTATTATTTAAGGTATAAAAGTGTTTTATTTTAAAATATGTATATATATGTATATATGTGTCTGTAAATATATTTATATATATCATCTCGTTAGAATCTTTTTTTTATTCATATATCTATGTATATGTATATATATTTATATATCATTTTAGGAAAAATAGTTTCTGATCTATCATATAAAACTCTTTTATTCTAACATGTATATATATATTTATATATATATATCATTTAATTTGACACTAATTTTATTCTGACACACACACATATATATATAAGTATATATATATACAAATCATTTCATGTGAAACTATTTTATTCCGAAATTTCTCATTTTGAAATTCTGACAAAGTATACAGATATTTCAAGTATTATTATTCACTTTGAAAACTATAATTATATGTCCTAGATTACATAATGTTTAATTTTCTTGGTAAATGTGTTTTATTTTTAAATGAGTATATATATATGTGTGTGTGTGTGTGTGTGTGTATATCATGTCATGCAAAACTGTTTCATTTTTGGAATCACTCATTTTAAAATCCTGAAAAAACATATAGAAATTTAAAATAAGTATTCACCATTTAAAAAACCTTATTTATATGTTCTAAATTATATCATGTTTAATTAAATTTCTAAAATTATCATTCAATGGTTACAAATTACCCAACTTTGTATTACTCCAACACAACCATGTTTTTATTAAAATGAAATCATTAAATTTTATTTTCAAACTCTCAGTGTATTTATTTTGTAGCCTCAGTATTCAATATTATTAAAATTGGTTATCCCTCGTATTCATCCTTTATATGGGTTTTTATTAACAAATTAACCACATATGTATATCTAATTAATTCATCTTTTATGAATTGGATATTGATGTTCATGGTTTTAAAGGATATTCACAATCATTTTTATATAAAACACAAGATACTAAGTTTTAATTCCAAATAATTATGATTGGTTATTATATGAATGACGGAATGGGATGAGTAGTGAACATAAACCCCTTATAGTACTTTTTCAAACTAAGTTATGGGTGGGACCAAGATTATACTGGCCTCCAATGCACTGGGAAATGTTTTTATATCATGGGATGCCATATATGGTGCATGAGAGGTTATCCTAAGAACATAATGATATTAGAGAGTAAGTCTAATACATTATGTGACTATGTACACCATGTTATGTTGTCTTTTTAATAAGTCACGACTTTATGTTATAATCCAATGAGCCTTCAAAAATTACTTATGATTTCTCATTAGATTTTAAAAGAAAATTTTATGATTTTATAAAAGAAATAAATACATTTTTTCAAGGAATTAGTGTATTAAAAATTTTTAATAACAAAATTATATTTATTTTAGATTAGATATAATGATATATGTTTAAAGTTTTTACTTTAAACTTATATGTCATGATGTACTCTTTTAAAAATTGAAAAACCCAATCTAGTTTTCTAATGTTTATAAAACTACTTAATGATATTTGTATCTATCAAACTATGTATTTAAAACCTATTCTCATAGGGAATAAGGATGCATATATGTTTGTTATTGTTTGATGTCCCTCTATGGTAGTTAAATATTATAAAGGAAATGAAATTTATTTTCAAAAATTAATTATTACAGTGTATGCTATGATGTATCCTGACTCTCTAAAACTCTAAACATTTGTTATCTCAGGTTGTTTCATAAAAATAAATTATAAATAATAAATAAATAATTAAATAAATAAAAAGGGTAGAATAGGTTTTGGGTAATCTTAAGTGGAATGAAATATTCTAATAATTATCTTGCAATGTGATCTCTCTTCTATGGTGTAGCACCTTGTTTCTCCACCCACTACAAAGAAAAACATCACCTGTGGCATGGCGACCTTAAGTTTTTTAGGGCCACTAAAATCACATCCCAAGATAATTTTTGGTGTTAGCTCAGTTACACAGTGTAGATACCTCATATTTATTCTTTTTTTAGCATAACCAGTATCACAGTAGAGTGGAGGCCTCTTATTGAATCTTCCCTGTGTTGTGGTCTCTCAATCTACACCGTGAGGTCATACAGACCATTTTACACCCCACTTACTAATTCAACATCTCAATGGAATAAACAATATTCTTTGATGTGATCCCCATTTCTCCTTAATTTACATGGTTTGGTATATAGATTACTGTGTGGTCGGTACCTGAATCTTCTTTATTTTACTATGGTATAACATTCCATGATATTTTTTCCCTACAAAAAAATTCAAACATCATCTAAATTACTTATACTAATAAATAATATGAGATTCTTTATCAAGTCAGAGTCAATACTTTATCCAACATCCAAGATTTTTCTTGATTTCATGTTCTTCTACAATATATTTAAATTAATAGAGACCTTCTCTTAATAAAAAAATAAAACTCAAAAAATAATATGAAGAAAAATCATGTTTGAACTTATCTATGGTTCCCCGATATAGGAATTCTATACATTTAATCTCTAAACACATTATAGAATAGTGACCAAAAATACTGAATCATTATACTTTTCCATAATTTAATATTATTTTCAGTAAACACTGGAATTAATATAAAGTGCCTAATTAGTTACAAATTATAAAAGTAATAATAATATAGAACAAAAGTTTATAATTTTGTTATTAAATCCAAAAATAACAATATTTTTCATTGTAAAAAATAAATCTAATAATCAATTTTTTTATGATACTCATGTAATTTGCATAATTCTAGGTGAAATATATATTAATAGTAGTTAGTAAATTATGGTTTAATACAATGTGAAAATTAATAACTATTTTATGTTTTTTATCTTCTCACCATTATGGATCATGAATATTTTTTTAAAAGTATTAATAATATGTTTATATCTCTATTTTTAATGATTTAATAAATAATCTTCACCAATCAAGACATTTAAATATCGATTAACAAGAATACAAAATAAAAACATGAAATATTGTAAATTTCTCATAATTAATATAATCAAATCCATAAAGTGATGGATTTTATTACTCACCCACAATTTCAAATACCACTGACCAATGGAAGGAAGTTTTACAACCCTAAAAGATTACTTTATCAATGATTTAGTCCTACATGTAATAGAAAGATATTTATCACTATGATTTTATTTTTCTATATCAAATATAATAATATAGAAAAATCACCCTCCAATATTGATTATCAAATTGTCCTTGTTTTTTAGAGAACACATATTCATGTATGTTTTATGAATATTTATGAAGATACACCTCCTCATCTTAGTCAAATTACTTTATTGGATTCATTGAAATCCAATTTTAATGGTTTAGTGGGAACCCTATCCAAATCATAAACTATAAAAAACAAAAATAAATAAAAAAACAAAAAATAACAAATAAAAACATTAAAATTATTTGAGCTAGTAGCATCAGGTTATAATATCCAAGACATGTCCCAGATATCAAGGTCATGATGAATTCAATCATTTTCATCAATATTTGTGGATATGAATTTTGGAACCAAAATGTTTTTTTCAAGGGGGAATGATCATTTTTAATTTTTAAGAAGATTATATCTTGTTATGTGTCATTCAATTGCATGATAAATTTATCGAGGCCCCTGAATGATCTCCCCCCATTCAATTAAACCCGATCGTTTGGTGTCCTATAATGAACCAACTAGCGTTGAAATGATATGTCACCCAAGATAGCTTATCGCAAGGTGGAAAAAAATATAAGAACTGAAAAATTACTCATATAGGAAAGAGATAATCAATAAAATTATATCATAGAAGAAAACGGGTATACAAGTATGTGACATACACACTAAGATAAAAGGATAAACCTAGAAAAAATCAATGTCAAGACCAAAGCCAAAACCAAATCTCCATGTGAACATCTATCACCACCAATCAAGACTGCTATGAAGGAAATGAAAATAGAGGAAAAATACTAACAGACAAAATCTAAAAATTCCCAAAGGAGAAATTAGGGTTTAATCACTAAATCTCAGTAGGATACCACTAATATTCTTTTACCATATCTATCCACATGAATCTATTAGATCTATATTTAAAAATAAAAAGAGTGAATAAATTAATTTCTTTTGAAAACCACTTTTCATTAAAAATCCTTTGGTTTTCTTTTAAATAAATCCATACTCAAAAACCTAAGAATATGATTATAAGCATTAAGGACAATATAGAGGAAAATAATATAAACATTTTTAACTTAGAGGATGGCCATGTGAGTATATAAAACATGATAAATAAATGAAACAAAGATAATATAATCCAACATAGGTGCACCATGTCTATCTCTATGATACAAGATCTGGGAGGATAATGTTCACAAATTAAAACCATAATAAATATTACTATGTATATCTCAAAAGGGTGAAAAATCTATTTTTAATGCAAAAGCACTTTAAAAACCATTTCAAAAGACACCCTAGATGAAATTTTCATAAAAGGACTCCCATATATTTCAAATAAATGAATATCATAAATCAAACCAAATGAATATCATAAAAACATGAAGTAAATCAAGGGATAACATCATTGTATAAAGACACCTACCTCAATATTAAAGAAAAACTTGCAACCTTTGAATTTAGTGATGGGAGAGGAGGAGAGTTGATCTTTAAAAACCTTGTTTTAAAAAGATCAAGTTAAAGAAGAAGGGAAACACTCTAAGTCACTACTAGATGAGAGACAAACATCAAAAACACCTTCCTAGAACACATTGAATCCAAAATTTGATCAAAAAAGGAGAGAACCATCGATTTAATTAGGATAAAATGAGACAAGAGATACTATAAAACCCACCATTAAGGTGGAACATGAATGGATTCACCACACTAAGAATTTTAGGAGATGAAATTTAATTTTAAAAAATTGAAACCCCTACTTCCATGCCCTTGTGATTCCCAACAAGGTGTGGTGGCACTACAAAATTAGAGGGATTTTTTAGAGGGGGTTATGAACAACCCCATTTAAATTCAATTTCTGTGAAATTAGTGGGTGTTTTTTACAACCCCTATAATCATCAAATTTATAGGGGTTATGAACCCCTTATAAATCCTTTTTCTATATAAATTATAGGGGGATATGTGCCACCATCACTATTCATAAAAATTATAGGGGGTTAAGAACCCCCTTCTAATTTCTTAAATTAGAGGGAATTGTGAACCCCCTCTAAATTTTATAACATTATATTTTTAATATCTCGTTGAATTTTAGAGGGGGTTTTTAACCCACTCAAATTTAAGAAAATAGAGGGGGTTCATAATCGCTATAATTAAATGAGATTAGCAGTGGTTCACAACCCCCTCTAATATCTTAAATTAGCTGGGGTTGTGAATCCCCATTATTTAAAAAAACAATTCCATATATATATATATAATTAAAAAACTATATATAAATGTATTTAAATACATTATATAAACATATTATATAAAATATTTATATGATTGTATTTAATTGTATTTATATGTATATATAAATATAATTATATAATTTTATGTACATTTATATATATTTATATGTATAACTTTTATTTCATATAATATTAATTATTTATAATATAAAATCATAAAAATATTATATAAATATATACATAAATATAATCTATTTAAAAAAATTATCATATAAAAACCTAAGGTTGTAGTTTTAATAATTTATATTATAATAACATGTCTATGCTTTTCTATTATATATAATTAGTATCATATGATATACAATTTATAAAAATAAATATATATTAATGTACACAATATTATACAAATATGTTTATTAAAATACATATATATTAATGGACATAATATTTTATAATTATATTTAGTGAAATAAATATATATTAATGTTCATAATAAAAATATATGTATTGAAATAAATTATATATTAATATTTTTATAAATTTTATTTCATATAATATTAATTATATATTTGTATAAATTGTATTTCCTATAATATTAATTATATATAATAAAAAAGTTTCTTTCATTTAACATAATATAAATATTTGAATAAATTTTATTTCATATATAATATTTTTATAAGTTATATTTAATATAATATTAATTATATATAACATAAATATTTGTATAAATTGTATTTCATATATATGTATTTCGTATAATATTAATTATATATTAATAATTTATAATATTATATGAATAAATATATTTTAATTTACATAATAATAAACATATGTATTGAAAAACACTATATAAATATATTTTTAAAGACATTATATAAATATATTATATAAATACTTATATATATATTATATAAATAAGCATGTACATAATATATAAATATGTAATTATATAAGTAATTTAAATAAATATATTTATAAATATATAAATACATAAATAAAAAATAAAAAATAAAAAATATATAGTTTATAAAAATGTATAAATTTAATATAATATAAATGTAATATAATATAAATACACAAATACATAATATAAAAAAATTTATATTAATTTACATAAATATATATAGGTTATATATTTATATGTATTTAAATATTTATTCAAATAATATTTATTTTCATCAGATTCATAATATATATAAATACAATAATGTGTAATGATAATATCGAAATCAGTTTGTCATAGTTGTATAGGGGGTAGAGAGTTTTTTCGAAGGCCATGGTTCGAAACCTAGTAGGTGAAGCTTTTGTAGTAGGCAAGTGCGGTGGGAGTTTGGGCGGTCGTGTGGAATTGGAGGGGGTGGGGATGGTAGGGTAATGAATGGGAGGGCTGTAAATGTGATTAATGGTAGGAGAATGGGAGGGGGAGGGCTCACCATCGAACTAGAGGAAAAAAAGGAGAGAGTCTCACAGGCGAGAACAAAGAGAAATATTAAAAAAATATAAATTTTGCAGTGGTTTCCAACCACTGCTAATTTGTAATATAAATTAGAGGGGGTTAAACCCCCATATAATATGATATTTTGTGGAGAAATTAGATAGGTTTTAAACCCCATTTAATACAACCACCTCTAAATTACTCATTACATTACCAGCAGTTCCTCAAAACCACCTCTAATAATAGTAGGTGAGAAAATTAGTGGTAGTTCCTCATAACCACCGCTAGTTCATTTAGAGGGGGTTATAACCCCCTCTAATTGGGTCATTTTTTTTAGTGTGGCCTCACCCAAGAGAGTGACCACATCTACCAAAAATTCCCTAACCCAAAATCCAAGTCATTTTGGTCTAGACATTAGCTCCACCACACCCATGGTGAGACTTGTTGGTAATGAAACATAGGGAAACCAAAATACAACGTCCGGGACCATGCACTACATTGGGCATGGTGGCTCATTCTATTTCTAATTGGAGGGCCAAGGGTAAAACATGGCCTCCACCATTAATGTGGTGATTCTCATTTTGTACCTCAAAGGGTCAAACCCCACTTTTAAGCCACCATACACTACCA
The DNA here is from genome assembly GCA_963277665.1 of Viscum album. Lineage (NCBI taxonomy): Eukaryota > Viridiplantae > Streptophyta > Magnoliopsida > Santalales > Viscaceae > Viscum > Viscum album. Next base: position 1,255,868,587 of record OY728153.1, on the reverse strand, counting down.
AAACTTCTGAAATCAAAATTAACCAACTTAAGGCTCAAAATAAAAAGTATATGTGACCCAAATGACATCACAATTCTCCCAAACATGAGACTTTAATCCCCTAAAAATTTCTCGAGGTTCTAGACTCGCAGAAATATAAGGACACTACTATCTCATTAATGATTCTCTCTCCCACATATCCTAGCTATCCTTCCCACACTACCACAATACATAGATTAAAGGAATTGTTTTATCACACAACACCTTATCATGATGATTTATAATATGAACAGGACGATACTTACTCAATTAGGAAATATAAAAAATTTTGTGAATCAAAGTCAATAAATATGAAATTTCCAAGTGATAATCCACCCTCCCATGTTATTCAAGGATCTCAAAAGGGACAAAAAAACTAGGTTCCAACATACCCTACTTATCTAAATGATGATGTACCAAGTGAGGTGACACTCTATAAAAACCCAATAAACTACCACAAACTATAATTGGTGATGAAGATGAGACACATAGAATTTTTGATGACTCTGAGTAGTTACTATTATTTTTAAGATCAATTTCATCTTTTCCATTATCTCCTAAAGAATGTATGGTCTAACTAAAGACCATTATCCCAAATATTCTCAACATAAGGGATATCTTCATGGTCACCCATACATATTTGAAAAGGAAGATATTTTAATCAAGGATTAATAAAAATCATTATAGTAAAACTCAACCAAATGAAGATTATTTTTCCTTAAACCAACGAAATCAAGAAAACATGCCTGAAGCATATCCTCAGTAATCTTAATGGAATGATTAGTCTATCAATATATTTGAGGGTGATATTCTATACTTAAATTCAGTTGGTTTCCCATAATGTCTTGTAAAAATTTCCAAAATCTATATTTAAACCATGGATCCCTATCAGAAACATCCACATAAGGCACATGATGGACCATCATGACCTCTCAGACATACAGGCACTTATGCTCTTCAACCTTTTTCATCTCCTTAATAGGATGGAAATGAGTTGGTTTTGAAATTCGATCAATGATCACCCAAATATAACTCTCCCACCAAGAGTTTATGGTAAACCAAAAACAAAGTAAATGGATATATCATCCCACTTCCAAATCAAAATTTCCAAAGGATACAAAAAACAGATCGGTCTCTTCTGATTTTCCTTAAACAAAAAGTAAAGAATATTAACATGAAGTTTGTAATTGACCATCTCATCACTGACCACCAATATTGACATATCAAATTATGATACATGTTAGTTTTTATATGGAGAAGAGACCAACTATACTGATATACACTATCTATCAGCTCCTATTACATAGATTTTGGAATAACCAACCTATATTAGAAATATAATACATCATCAGCAGACCAAAACTAGTCACCCAAGGTCTCTTCACTATTAAGTATTTTACTAAAATGATTATAATAAATATCCATTTCTCGACCCATCAGAATATGATCATTAAATAAATAATCTTCTTTCACATAATATAAAAACACCCAACCATTAGCCTCCTCTATATTCAAGTTAATTTTAGTTAACAAATTCACAAAAGACCACTAACCTATTGATTCCTTCATGGATTGTGTTGATAAATTCATTATTAGTACATCAACAACCACTTTTCCTATCATAAGTGTATAGGAAATATTAAGATAAAACTATTTATGATACTCAACCCAATACCTATACCATAAGTTCAAGTCTCTTTGGGTAGAAATATACTTTAGACTCCCATGATTTGAATACATAGTGAAAATATCACTGAAGAGTTAGTGGCACCGAGTATTGAGATTATGCATCACTACAACTATCTCAAGATCATGGGTAAGATAATTATTCTCATTAGGATGTAATTGGTGAGATCCATAGTCCACCACATGTTTCCCATGTATGAAAACACATCCTAATACCATAACCAAGGTATCATAAAAACATTATAGATAAAACCTAGTTCTAAAAGAATCTGAACTGGTACAGAAGTCAATCTCACATTTAGTTCCTCAAATTATAATTTACACTTTTCATTCCATTCGAACTTAACCCACTTATGGGTAAACTCTATAAACGGAGATTCATTCTTGGATAAGTCTTGAACAAAATGTTTGTAATATCCTATTAAACCCAAGAATCCTCAGATCTAAAACACATTTATGGTTTATTCCCAAGAAATAAACTCTTAAATACTTTAAATATTCAATGAGATGACCCTATTAGATATAATGTCGCTCATAAACTCTACCTCTTAGATCCAAAACTTACATTTATAGATATTTAAATACAAATAGTATTTGTTCAGATTTATGAGGAAGATATATAGATAATCCCTGTCTTTCTCCTCTAACTCGGTGTATACAAAAAATATCGTCCACAAAAATGACCATGAAAGAGTCTAAGAATTGATGAAAGATTTGATTCATCAAATCCATAAACACCATATAAATGATAGTGAGACTAAATTTCATAACCAAATACTTATAATATCCATATATACTCATGAAGGATTTAATAGGAATATATTCATCTCAAAACCTTAACTAATGGTACCACAAATGAAGATCAATATTTGAAAACCATATGGCTCACCCAAGTTGATCAAATAGGCCATCAATCCTAGGAAAAAGATACTTGTTATCAACAATCACTTGATTAAGATTTTGATAATCAACACAAATCCTAAGGCATCCATATACCATATTTTAAAAGAGAACAAAAAAAATCTTAAAGTGAAATTATAAGATGAATAAATCCCTTAGACTCAAAATATTAGTGCTGAAATGAATCTTATTAACTCAATAAGTTCTATACAATAAGATTATATAGAGATGATATTTATCCCTAGAAGCAATTAGATAGAAACTGCAACATTTCTTTTGTGATATCCCAATCTCTAGAAACCCAATGTTAGTAGTTATATTATATTATTGGTATAAAGTACAAGAGTATTTAAAGGATAAAATGGGTTATTAGTCTTGGGAGACTAGATACATACATACATTAAACTTGTAAAACATAATATACACTATGAACATATTACAAGAACATGAATATCCCTTCCATCATATCCCTGAAAATTACACATAGTCCTTCTCATGGTTTTCTAGGGAAAGGAAAAAAAATTAGGGTGAGATTGGATTCCCAGTAAAGAGTGGACTACAATGAAATATTACATAATATAAACATGGAATAAGTGATATAGAAATAATACATGAAAAACTTGAATCCATAATCAACTAAAACCAAGGGCATTCAATATCCATGACAATAAATTAAAACCTAGATAATAATAACCATTGATCTCATATTGATGGAATTGATAATTCCAAACATCAAAAAATTATTATCAAGGACTTGTGCCAAGACACTTTACTTTTCATTGATACCATAGTAAAGACATTATCCTATTATGGAAAGAGGCATAGATGAAAAACCAACCTATTTTGTCTCATGAAACCCTTCGATGCATCGTGGCGTTATATAATTTCAGGCCCCACCCATCACTTGGTTAAGTCCAATGCATTGACCATAAGAGTCATAAATAACTTTCATATAATTTCTTGAGAAAAATAATATTTATTTTTTTATATCCATATGATGAGAAGAACAAATATTAAATACTTACCTATTCAATAAAATAATATAAATTTTTATGAGAACATCCCTTAATAAAGTTTGTATCCATGGGGCATCCTCAAAGTAACATGAAGTACCCTTATAAAATAAATATAATGGAAAGGGAACTTAAAATGTGTCAGGTTATCCCTGGAAGATATTATTTATATTAAATATATTTCATTTATAGGATACCAAGGTAATGGTAGGAAAAAGTCTTCATCATGGTTCATTAAGAGTGTGTGAATATTCCAAATCATATCCTTCAGAAGTTTCTCGCTAGGAGTGCAGTCTTAGTCCCACTCATCATGCACCAGGGTGAAGATTGAGTCAATGATTACCCGGATATTTATGAGAAATTACCCCCAGGTGAATCTATTCCATATTCTTGTCCACTTTCTAGTATCTTGAGAGGGATGCATTTTCTAGAAAATTTCACACACTTTTACTTTACCAAAAGATAGGATGATTTTACACCATGTAAAAGGTAGCTATTGAATCAAAATATTATTAGAGAGGGATAATAATATAGACTTTTAAATAACTTAAATTTCTTGAGTAACATGGGAAAAATTATTCAATGGAAATTCATGCACCACACAAAAGAAAATAGGCAGTTATTATAACCAAAGTCCTAAACAATGAAAATTGAAGTAGAGAAACCCCACTTATAGATTATGTAGGAATTAAATCACGAACTATTAGAATATAAGCATTAAAATTGTTCTTAAAATACCATTAATAAATTAATTTCATGATATAAATCCTCAAAAATTCAGTATATACACCACATAAATGAAATTAGGTGCATAAAAAATTATATCTCCAGGAGAAGAATTTGAGATGAAAAAACCCTTACCTCTTACCCTAAATTCCAAGAATGTACTTTAACATCCTATAACATAAAATATATATCTTAATAAATTAAATAATATACTTAATCAAATCCATTTTCATCTATAATTTTCATAAATAGTTATTCTTTACATGAATTCTTCAGATTTTCCACATCAGTGTTTGTAGTTTTGATTGTTTATACAAGTTTCAATATAGCAGTGTTCATATTATTTTTTATTATAGAGTATATTATTACTAGGTGAATAAAGTTTATATTATGTATTATTTATTATAATTTATGGTGTTTCAAATTCCTTTCATGAGTGTTTTATACATTATCCTTGATGATGAAGTCCATAATAAGCATGTTTTGGTGATTTTTGATAAATGAAGTGTGTTTACTTAATTCATGAATTAGATATTGATATAACATATATAGAACAAAAAATATTATTATTTGAACATTTATGTAATATTATATAATATAACAAGTTATCATATTTATCCATGACATAAATTTATAATATTGTTCAAGTAGGTGGTCAAACTGACCCAAACATGAGCCTACTATGATTAGTGGATGATTATGAGGTGGTTTAATTATAATTTAATTATAAAAGGAGTATAATAGATTTAATTAGAATTTATTAGTGTGATATATCATAATTATAATTAATTATAGAAAAATTAATAGATATAAAAAAATTATTCAATTTGAATAAAAAATTATCTTCTTAGTATGCTTATTTTAAATGATTAAAATAATGATTACTGTTTGTTGGAAATATAATTAATAGGATCTTAATTTTATGAAATTATAACCTTAATGATATTATAAAAATAATATTTTTATTTTAATACCATCATTATATCCATAATTGTAAGCAAATAAGGAAAACAAAACATGTTACGTCGTGGAGGCGGTTGTCTGCAGAATGCATGAAAAATGGTTTTGGTTTTCTTAATGGATGGGTTATATGAACAAATAATGATAATAAACTTAATATAGTAACATTAAATTATATATTTTATAATATTATCATCATATTAGTGTGCATAGAATAAATTTGAAAGAATATAATTAATAATAAAACTAAATAGTTGATAATACACACATTGAGGACTTAATTTTTCCTTGGATGTCTCTTTGAATTTGAAGGAATTATGATAGATATGAGTAATAATGTATTATTTTATTTATATAGTTTTGTAACAGATAAATTTCATAGTTTCAATAATAAAATATAATGGGTGGTGTGTATTGAAGTGGTGAATATGTTCCCCTTTTATAAGTAAAGGGAAGGGTAGTTTTTGGAAACACATTTAAAATATTCAATAATTAAAGGGAAATATTCAGGGGTTGAAGACTAAACAAATGTAACAAGGTTTTGGTAACACATTTATTGGTTGATAAAAATATCCACAATTAAATTATAGGATGGTTTTTTAAAATGTTTTAGGACTTATACACAAAGTTAAACCCAATTTACCCCATTTACTTTTACTTTAGTAATTATTTTCTAATATCAATAATAAATTTTAATGAAAAATATTATGATTTAACATTTAACTAATTATATACTTATAATTTCATATATTAAAATCATTTTATCAAATAAATTAAAGGTTTGATAAGTTAATTTTAAAATAAATATGCTTAATCGCGTAAAAAATGTTTTTGGAGAAATAACATTTTTAAGATTTAGTATAATGTAAAATTATTTTAGATTGTAATTTTAAACACATAATTTTATTTATTATAAAATAAATAAATGATATGAGGTCTTTATGGAAATCCAACACCGAATCTACCTTAAAAATACTTGGTTCAATACAAAGACCCAAAATAATTTTTATATTAAAGTAACATTTTAATTAGGTCTAAAAATGTTTTCTAAGTTCAATTAATACTGTAAAATGTATAATGTTATTCATAAAATTCATATTTTATTACTTAAATTGTTTTCTAAACCTATATTTCATTATTATATAATGGAAAAGTCATATAAATTACATGTTTCTTAAAAATTTTATTTTTTGACTAAAATAACCTTTTAAGAAAAAGATCAAAAAATCATATTAAGATAATTTAGATATGAATAATTCAAAAAATGGAATTATTTTATTAAATTTAAAATTATAAAATTTAAATCTTAAATAATGTCTTGAATAATGGCTCTTTAAAGGGTTCATTCATGTTATAGTTCATGATATAATATTTATATGCTATAGTTGAGTCTTGGGGGTATTACATTCTCCCCACCTTAAACAATTTCAGCCTTAAAATTGGGGCATGCATAGACTAATGAAAAAGTTTGGATACTCCTTCCTTATAAATTTTTTAGGATCCCATATTTACACTTCTACTTTGTGATTTTTTTCAAATCACTTTTAATAAATGAGTTTTATGATTCAACAATACTTGATCTCTCTTTTCAAGAATCTGGATAAGATCTTCATTATAAGACAAGTTAGGCTCCAACTCTATTCCCTTAGATGTGAGTGCATGAATTGGATATTCTATATATTTCCTCAGCAACGAAACATGGAAGATGTTGTGTACTTTCGATGGGTTGGGATGCATATCCAATTGGTAACGCACAACCCCAATTCTTTCTAATATTTCAAAAGGACCAATGTACCTAGGGATTAAATTGCCCCCTTTTCCTAATCTTGTGAATCCCTTCTATAATGAAACCTTTTAGAATGCATAATTACCAATATGATATTTCAAGTCATTACTTCAATTATCCATATAGATCTTTTGTTTTCTTTGGGATAATTTAATGTAAAACTAAATAGTTTTCACTTTAATAGTTTTATCTTCTAGAATATATAGGAAAAATGACTTCCACTCTCCAAATTCTTCCCAACAGGTTGCAACATAACACCTCTTCCCATAAAATGCATCATATAGTTCCATGTGGATGCTCAAATGGAAACTACTATTATATGACAATTATACCTAAGGTAGATACTAATACCACATACCTAGTAAGTTAAGACAATATGATCTCGACATATCTTCCAATGATTGGATAGTCCTTTTAGAATTCGCATCAATTTGGGGATGATAGGTAGTTCTTAAATATTTATTAGTGTTGAGAGATCTTTGATGACTCTTCCAGAATTTTTATTTGTAATGAGGGTCATGATCTGATAAAATGAAAAGAGGTTCCCCAGAAAGCCTTATGATTTAATTGATATATAGTTGGTAATGGCTCTCAAGGGGTAAATCGTCTCTTATCACTAAGAAATGAGAAAACATTGTAAGATATTCGATGATGACCCATATAAAATCTTTATTCCTTGAAGTCATTGGGATAATATTGAAAATGTCCATTGTAACATTATTTAATTTCCATATAGGTATAGGAATAAGTTGTTGGAACCATGGCTATTCTTTGCATAAATTGGAGTATGGTTTGTGTTTGTTGTCAATCCTCAGTAGAAGTTTAGAATGTGTGACAGAAAAGTGATCATACAGTTCAAGCATACAACAATATTGAAGGTGCAGCCATTTCCTAGTGTTTTCCAAATTTTTGGGTCTCAAAATTGAAAAATTAAGACAAGGATTGTTGGTAAAATCAGGTGCACGCAAAGAGAAAGTGGTGCATGAAAAATAAGGGTTGTGCACGAAATACTTGTGATGGGCATGAAAAATAGTGTGGTGTGTGAAATAGTGGATCAAGGTTTTTTGCGCAAATAGTGTTTCAGAATCATAACATCGAAAAATGGCAATGGCTTGTGTTGCACGAAAAACCTGATGATGGGCGCGAAAAACCATACTGGCGCGAAACATTACGCGCAATATGAGAAGTTTTTTCCCCAAAGGGGGTTTTGGACGCGGGGGTCTCAGACGACTATAAATAAGAGGAAAACCCCCTCATTTCGTACGGTTGAAGACTTAGAGAAGATCCGAGGTCTGATGTGTGAAAAAAGAATTGCATGAATGGGATTGTGCGAAATATTCTGTATTGCGCGGAAAATTCCTGGATGCATGAAAAAGGAAGAGCTACGTGTAAAAATTGGGGTTTCGTGTAAAATATTCAGTTGCGCGAAAAAGGGTGTTGTGCCGTGAAATATTTTTCGGCGTGAAAAAGTACATTTTGCGCACAATAGGAAGGTTTTGCATGAAAAGGGTTGGTGTTGCGCACAATTGTCAGTGAAGCTTGTCTGCACGTTCTGGTTATCTGGTTCAGTGGTTCTGTGCATTCTAGTGCATCGGTTCCGGACATTGATGCAAGCAGAGTCTTGTGATAAGTAGAGACAAAGAATTAAATGCAAATCTAATGAAGAGACCCTTACATCTATAAACTGACTGGGACTTCACCATATGCAGTGATCCAGGGGGAGTCAATGGGAGTGACCCGAGGGACGCTGTGAGTTATCCCTGAACCTGTGTAAAGGAAGTGAGCCTGGGACAGAGTGACTGTGCCCGAACCATAATAATCCACAATTATTAAAGAATAGTGGAATTTGGTACGACCAAAAACTTGTCGGCGTATACTCCTTAGACGTAGCCCTTAGCGGCGAACCAAGTAAAAATTGTTATGTCATCTCTTTTCATGTGAATGTTTCATTGCTGATCTTATCCATCATACATGTTTAACTAGTTCCAACCAACATGGGAACAAGATCCTTGTTTTAAAAAAAATTGTTGACACCCTGATTCACCCATCCCCTCTCAGGGTGTCCCAGGGTCCTACATAAGTTGTATGTATCCCTTAGGAATCTATTTTCGAGCCTTTAACTTCTAGCATGATCAACATCTGGACACATAATCCACAATTTCCCTCTTCATGCCATCCCACCAGAAATTTTTTCTTCAATAACTATATATCTTTGTGCTACCATGGTGTATAGAGAAATTTTATTTATATACTTCATATAATATATCCCTCTTGAAATCTAGTATGGATGAAACACATAACCTATTTATAAACATTAACACTTCATCTCTAAAGATGAATTCTATCAATTTACCATCATTCAATACTTTAATATTCCTTTGTATATTATCATAATCATGATGAGGATCTTCTATCCTTTATAGTATGGATGGTTTAATAATTTCTTATAAAAGTAATAATGGATACCCTTACTTAGAAATCACCACATCCATATTTACTATATCTCTATATATGGGATCCTTGTTAATCTTTATCAATTTTACATCCCCATGATCCCTCCTACTGAATTCATCAACCACCTTGTTTGTCATCCAAAGGTGGTAGTGTATCAAGAAATCATAGTCCTTGAGTATTTCTAACCATATTCTTTTCCTCATGTTAAGTCCTTATGAAATAAGATATACTTAAAACTATTATGGTCTATGTATATCTTTTATATTTTATCATAAAGTCAATGTATCCATATTTTCAAAGTAAATACTAAATATGTTATCCCAATATTGTGATTCAGATAGTTCTATTCATGGATTTACAATTACCTTAATGCATAATCAATCACCACTCTCATTTTTCATAAGGACATAGACAAGTTATTTATTTTAGGTATCATTATAAATTCTAAATACTTCCTTACCTAATAGTAGAGTAAATAATAGTGCATTAATAATAATACTATTCAACTCATAAAAACATTCCTTAAATTCACTTAAAAATGTGAATTTAACCTCTTTACGTGTTAACTTAGTTAATAGGTAGATGAAACAAGTGAAATCTTGAATAAACTATGGATGGTAACCTGTTAATCCTTGGAAAATTTAGATCTAAATTATTTTATTTTATATAGTACATTACTTGAATTCCTTTATTTTTAGGGGTCAATAAATTTTCCATATTAGGAGAAAATATATCCACTAAAATAAACTCCATTTATCCAAAAATTACACTTAATATACTTCCCATATAATTATTTTTTTATGAGGGACTTTATAATTATTTTTAGATGACTCTCATACTCTTCGTAACTATTTTATATCAATATATCATCAATAAATACCACCAAAATTTTATCAAGATACTCTTTGAATAATATATTCATCATATTCATAAATATATAATTTTCATTAGTCAATAAATGATACATTACTATAAAATCATAATGTCCATACCTTGTTTAGAATATCATATTTGGTAAATCATCCTTCTCCGCACTTAACTAATGATCTCAAGAGAGAATATAAATCTTTGAAAAGTATTAGGATCCTTGAAGTTCATAAAATATGTAAAAACCCCAACCCTAGTATCCCAAAGTTTGGGGTTACTTTATTACATTGTCACAATATACAAGGAATCACATACCAAGGGATCGAAAAGTTTAGCAGTTTGGGAAAATTAGATACACACATAAATCATAAATTAATAATAAAAATATAAAATACATTATAGAAAATCCATTGAAAACACCATTATTCTCCTTTATTAGCCATGTATATCAGTCATAATATTCTTCTTAGCATACTAGGGAAAAATGAAACATAAGAAAGGGGTGAGATAAGATTATTAGTAAGGTTATGAATATAAGATAACCCATCATAAATAAGTATAACAAATTATATAAAGTTTAATAACTTAAAAACATTACTTTAAACAAATAATTTGATAATAATATGGCTTGAATAAATTTAAATCAAATATTTCCAAAATAACATAAGCTAAAACTTGTCAATGGATATAAAAATAAATTGTTAATTACATGGGAAACAAAAACTAATATCATAATGTAGGAATTCATAATGCAGTACATCATAAAAAATCATCAAGGTTTTCGCCAAGAAACCATACATAAATGGGTTACACCTCATCCAATATGCAAACTAGTTTTCATCATGAGACCTACTGATGCATTGAGGGGCTATAGTAGGCCCCACCCATCACATAATAAGTCCAATTCATTACTCATGTGAAATTTTTTAAACATAATCAACATATAAATTCATATTTAAGCTAGTATACGAAATGTTAATAACTTTCACCAATCCAAAAACATTAACATAAACCATTCAAAGTAATATGGAGAATTGTATTAAAATAGTACATTACCAGTCAAAATGATCATAAACCATTCAATAAAACATGTTAATTTGTATCATAAGATTTAAAATCAATTAATAATAAGATTAAGTAATGAATTTTAACATAGAGGAAACCAATTTATTAATATTATTGGAAAATTCTTTGAGGAAATTCCCATTTTTTACTTTGAAATCACTTATGATTAAAACGTTAGACAATTATAAAAGAAATAATTTTATTTTAAAGTAACATTGTAAAATTATAAATGAATCTTAAAAATATTGAGGTTTCATGAGAGAAAGAAAATAATCTCATTACATATAAGTTAAAAAAACATTCCTTCTATATTTTTGTCATAACATTTATATAGCACCTTGTTTAGAAAATGATAAAAAGATTACTTTCAAACCATTTGGTAAAAATTAAAACATGGGTAAAAATGGATTTAAATATATATATAATAATATTATTTTTTTTTAAATTATTATTACAAAATATGGATATTGAAGAGAAATATTTCCCAGTATATACTTAAACATAAATAAACCAGAATAATAATGAGATTGTGAAATAATACCTTACCTTAGATCTGATTTCCTCCATTCGTGTCTGAACATCCCGTATAGTAATTTTAAAAATATTATTAACTTATTATAGAATAATATTAATATTTATGATTTCATATATTATCCAATTATAAAATATTACAACTCTTTTGTTAATAAAATTTTATTCATTTCACTAATTTGGTTGATAATTGCCTTGTTTTCTCAAGCTTGTTTTGTATTGAATGTCATGGTTATCTTATATAGGATATTGATACAACATATCCAGAATATTATTAATGTAATAAATATAATATTCAATCATTAAATACATTTTTATAACCATTATTTAATGTTTAACATAGAAAATAAGTATCATCACTTTGTGTACATGGTGATCTATACGTACGCATGAGCAATGATATCATTTCTAAATTGTTAAAAGGGTAAGGAAGTAGATGGTATATTAATTTTTCAGAATAAATATCATTTCATAATTATCATATATATATATATATCATTTATTTCTATCATTATAACCCCCATGTAAAGTGGTGATGAAAAACAAATTATACCGCTATGTGGATATGGTAAGTTGTATGTACGCATGTGTAGTGATTTTGTTTTTAAAAGGATGAATAAAAGCTATAATGAGGTTGTTTCATAATCATAATAACAGATCAGTATATATATTATATTTTATATATTATTTTAGTTTAGAAGTAACACATTTATAGGAAGTAAAAGAATAAATGAACTTGAATGAGTTGGTAAACACGATTACCTCTTCTTTAGAGGACTTCCTTTAGATCATTTTTAAAAGAATATAAGGATAGTACTTTTGGATGACCAGGACCTATATAAATTGGATAAGGATTTTGGAAACAGAATTGGGTTGGGTTTGGTCAAGCTATAATGCTCAAAGTGTTTTGAATAAGTGAGGGAGGAGGTGCCCTTTTATAATTGAGGTGAGGGAAAAATCTCGAAAGTCTCAAAATATTAAATTAATATAAATTAATTTTCAATTCCAAATGGATAAAAGGGAGTTATTTTTAATATAATATTTTTATGGTTCAAAATACCCTCATATAATAAATCTTATACAATTTTAGGTCACATTATTACCCTTATCATTTGGTTTTAACCCATATTTAACTTCTTTAACTCTTACCATGACAATATGGATTTTACTCTTTTAGGGTCAATATTGTTATTATAAAATGAAAAAATACCAATAAATAGGGAATGGTTTATATTTTAAACCATATCATAATCACTTTGTCAAATTTAATTTTTTTTGGAATTTTCTATCAATTAAATATATTTATTTTAAAATACCATCAATGTTAATTTTAATATTATTCACAACTTTGATTTTAAAAAAAATCAAGACAAGAAGTTAAATTCAAAAAAAATCTTATAATACATGCCTAATATGTAAATTTCATCTATAAAATTAATTTATGACATTAATTATTTCATATTATATTTATTTTAATATCATTTATTTTTTTATTAAATAAATAATTACTACATTGGTGTTGTTAAAACATTTAAGGTAATTATTTCTTCACTAAAAATTAAAAATAAATTAACATGATGAATAAAATTATTTTATATTTCAAAATAATATTCATAGTCAAATATTTTTTTTATAACACAACATTAAAAATGTAATAGTTATTAAAATCATGATTGTGTCATCTTCAAGTTTTCTTTAAATAAAATATTTTAAGCATCATAATCACTTCATACAGAAAACAATGGTCATATATCTAAACCTTGAATAATTATAGATGAAACTAAATCATAAAATAAAACTAGTATAAGTGTTAGGGTCACTTTATAGTTCTTTTCATTTTATTATTAACATAAAATTTCCAATCGACCCTTTACCGTGGTAACTAAAATTACCAAGGTTACTATTCATATTGGAAAAAAATAAAGGGGAAATATTTAATAAATTTAGACCTCCAGATTCAAAATATGGAATCCATTTTATTAAATTCAATACCTATAAGTGGAATAAATTAATTTTAAAATAAGTTTTAAAATGCGATAAAAATGGCATTTTAGAAAAATGTTGTTTTTAAGAATAAAACTTGATTTATTCTTATCCTATGGATAGTAAAAAAATTATATGAATGTTAAAACATTTTATTAAAGATATAATATATAGATTTAATTAAAATAGTTCACCAATATTAACTAATTCAATTTATTTTAATATAACAATATGGCATGAACAAAAATATTTTTTCAATAAATACTTCCTTTATTAGTATTCTTTTTTATTTCTTATCAATCGATAACCAATGGGTTTTATTATACAACCTGTATATTTTTTTAAAATTTAGTGTTCCTATTTATTACCACTAAATCATCATCTTTGTCATATAATAATAGATCATAGTCTGTTTGAACTCGATGTTTCATGCAAACCAAGAAATTTGAAGAGATTAAATTTATTTAAAAAGAGACTTACCATAAAATCGTAGGGTGTTACATTTTTACCTCATTAAAAATAATTTCGTCCTCAACATTTCCATAGTTTCATCTCATAAATACATTTTTGTAGTTCTTGATCATAATTTACTATGGTTAACATGTTTCCTCTTCTATTTTATTATTTTTTCAAAGAATCTTTACTAGTCCAGTTATTCGATTCCTCAAAACATACTCTCTAGTGTTTAGAATCTGGATAGGATATTCACAATATAATAAATATGGTTTGAATTATATTTATCTAGAAGTGATAACAAGAATTGGGTCTGGAATGTACTCCTTCAATAAATATATATGGAACACTTTGTGAACTTTAGAAAGGCTTGGTGGAATTTCCAAATGGTAAGACACAAGTCCAATTATCTTGAGAATTTAAAAAGGTCAATTGTACTTGTGGCTCAATTTACCTTTCTTTCTGAATCTTATAACACCCTTCCATGGATATAACTTCATGAAAATGTGATCCCTTACATGAAATTCTAAATCTTTCCTCCAGTTATCAACATAACTCTTTTACCTACTATGAGTTTCTTTTATATGAGTTTGAATATTATTTACCTTTATCATTGCTTCCTCCACAAGTTATAAGCCTATAATATTACTTTCACCAACTTCATCCCAACAAGAAGGTGTGTGAAATATATTTTCATATAACGCTTCATACAGTTCCATCTAAATACTTGAAAGGAAGATATTGTTATAAAAAAATTATACCAAAGGTAGATAGTGATCCCACATAATTTTAAAGTTAAGTGAGTACGACCTCAACATGTCTTCTAAAGTACGGATAGTCCTTTTGGACTAATTGTTAGTTTGATGGTGATTTTTTGGTGCTTAAATGAAGCTCCGTATCAAGATAATTTTGAATAATTTTCCATACTTTTGATGTAAATCATGGATTAATATCATACAAAATTAAAAGAGGTATACCATTAAGGCTTATAAATTCATTAATATAGAGTTTTTTAAGGTTATTCGGTGATAAATCCTCCATTATTGTGAGAAAATGTGCAAATTTGGCAACTTGATCAACAATTACCCATATTGAATCATTATTTCTCAGAGTATTTGGTAATCTAGTGAAAATTTCCAATGTCATCCCATTTCCATGTAGGAATAGGTAGAGATTTCATGAATCCTCTAGGAATTTTTCTTTTATCCTTCACCTATTGAGAAACTAAACAATTTTATAATAATCATTAATTTCCCGCTTCATATTAATACACCAAAAATGTGCCTTTAAATCCTTATACATAATTGTGATACCGGGGTGTATAAATAAATTCAACCTATTAGAATCATCCAATAATTACATTTTTATCTTAATTATAGATGGGACATAAATCATATTTCCAAATTTTATAATTCCACCTTCATATAAAAAGTCTTCCAAGTTCCCATCATTCAGAACATTAATTTTCTTTTGAAAATTCTCATTATCAGACTGAGAACATTTTTATCTTTTCTAATAAAGATGATTTGGAAACCATTTGATCGAGTAGTGATGTTTCTCCTTCCCTAATAATTTTCATATCTATATCTACTAGTTAAATGAATAAAATATCCCTTTTAATCCTCATTTTGTTCAGAACTCCATGATCCTTCTTGACCAAAGCATATGCAATCTTATTTTCTTTCCCTAGGTTGTAGTGTATTAAACAATCATAATCATTGAGTAGCTAGATCCATTGCCTTTTCCACATATTGAGTTGTTTATGTGAGAAAATATATTTCAAACTCTTATGATTTATATATATCTCACATCTTTCAACATAGTGATAGTGTATCCATATCTTTAGAGAAGAGATTATAGCTTTTAACTCAATATCACATGTTTGATAGTTCTGTTCATGAGTTTTTAACTACATCAATGCATAGGAAAAAAATATATCATTATGCATGAAGACACGACCAAGTAACTTCCTTGATGCATCATTATAAATAAAAAATTCACCATTTCCTAATTGTAGTGTCAAGATTGTATCATTCACAAAGCTCTTCTTAAATTCTTTAAAACATTCTTCACATTAATTTATACAAATAAAATGAACCCCTTTATTAGTAATATTGGTTAACAGGTTTGCTAATTAGGAATTTTTTTTTGAATAAATCACCTATAATAACATTCCAAACCAATGAAATTTCATACTTTAGTTAAGTTTATTCGTGTAGTCCATTTTTGTAATTTATTTGTCTAATTAGGATCAAAAGTGATTCTATCCTTGGAGAAAATATGGAAAAGAAAAAAAATTGAGCCTAAATTAAAACTTTATAAATTTACTATATAACTATTTTCTTCTAAGAGTCTAAATAACTATTTTTATGTGGTTATCATGGTAATCATATTTCTTTGAGTATACCAGATATCATGAATAAATACAATAAAAAAATTATCTAGATATTTCTTAAATACTCTGTTCATTATATCCATTAAAAGAAGGTTTATTATTCAATAAAAATGGACTTACTGTAACATATAATGTTCATACGTTGTTTGAAATTCTGTCTTCAAAGTATATTCCTTATTTACATGCAATTTATGGTATCCAGAATGAAGATCAATTTTTGAATAATATTGTGCTCCATGAAGTTGGTCAAATAACTCATCAATGTAAGGCATATGATACTTGTTCTTTATCATAATAGAATTAATTTTTTTATAATTAATGCACATCCTCATAGATCCATATATCTTCATAGAAAAAAGAACATGGGATCCCCAAGGTGAAACACTAGGGAATATAAATCTCTCACCACTCAAATCCTATAGTTTTTTCTTAAGCTCTATTAACTCCACAATGTCTATTTTATAGGGAGTCTTTGAAATAGGTATTTCATCAAGGATTAAATCAATTATAACTCAAATTTCCACTTAGGTGGATATATAGGTAATTACTTAGGAAACACATTAATTTACTCTTATACAATAGGTATATCCACAATTTGAAGATTACCTTTTTCCTCAATAGGTTTTGTCCACTATTATTCTCCAATAATCTCATTTAGAAGAGATACTGGTGATGGATTGAGATTTTATTTAGATGATGAAGTTTCTCCCTAAAGATAATCAATTCCATATATTCATCATGAATCATAATTTACTTCTCTTTTTAATAAATTTATTTATTATATTTTGATACCCAGTCTATACTAAGTATTATACCATAATCAACCATAGGTATGATAATAAAACTAGTAAATAGAGTACATTTATGTGTCATAATATTAACTGATTGACACATATTTGTTTCCTTGATATTTCCACTGGGTATTTTAACTGACAACTACCTTATTAAGGTAAATGGGAAATGTACACATTTTAAGGAAAACTAGAAAGATATAAGAGAATTTTATGATAAAAAACCAAATAAATCATTATCTAAATTTGAGGATATGATTAAAGTACTAGCCATTACATCATTAGGAACTTCAAACTCAGCTATTGTGACCATATAAGATCATACATTATTCCTTATTATTTTCTAGGGAAAGTTCCCTTGATCTATTAGACAATCATGTGAATATTGTCCCATATTTTTATAGATGAATCATTTCACATTTCCAACTTCATTATTTCACATGAAATATCAGGCCTTATAGCCTTTTTATACACACTTGTAACAAACTCCCATTACCTACAAGCATGTTCCATGACATTTCTTTCTAAATTTATTGAAAGTTAAAAAATATACTCTTCCCTTCTTTCCTTTTTTCCGTATTTAATTTTTTGGAGTACTTATAAGACCTCTTCTTATATTTATTCCCTTATAATCCATAAGACTTTTAAAATTTATTTTCTTTTTTGATTGTACATCATACTATATCCTCATATGATTAAAATTTTTAGGAGACTAGTTATCTTTAAATAATTATATTAATCCCATCAAAGAAATGATAAATCTTACTCTTTGTATTACATATGTATTACATAACATTCATTTTTGACCTTGTAAAGTTGGATTTATACATAGAGACATTCTCATCAATATTTTACCTCGGTCTCATGAATTTTCTATCCAAATTTTCTTTTTGTTTGTAAGGAAAATATTTTTCCCAGAAAATATCCTTAAAATATTTCCATTACATGTTTCTAATTTGCTATTCCTTATTTATGTTTTTAATTATTGACCATAATTTTTTCTCATCTCTAGAGAGATGATAAATTATAATAAAAACATTATCCCTTTCATTACTTCCCAAAACAAAAATAAAATATATTCTCTAAGGAAATTATCCTTTTTTAGATACTAATAGAGTTATGGTCCCATTTAATTATGGTGGTTATTGTCACATGAAGTGTCCTAACATTGTTACACCACATTATGGATTAGGCTACTCTATGTAGGTATGGTTATTTATCATAACATGAGTCAGTTGTCCCAATATAGTTATAAGTTGTTCAAAAATAGTTGTTTCTCTAGAACTAACATAATTATCCGATATAATAGGTAAATCTCTACATGTATTATGTTAATTTATATAGTTTGAGTTCCTTATACTAGGTTCCATTTCTAAATAATGGAATACAATATATTAGATTTTGAACTATAATGTATATTTTTAAACTTGTTAATCACTAACATAAAATAAAGATTTATGTATAATTAATTTCAAAATAATATGGTTGGTTAATTTAAGAATATTATCAAAGTAAATTATAGGATTAAATTTCCATTATCTATGTTTTTCTAAATTTAGTTTCCCAATTTTCTACTAAAATTCCTCTGATACAAATTGTAAATACCCCTACCCTAGTAGCCTATATTCAGTGGTTACTTTATTACATCAGCATAATATAAAAGGAATAACATCCTAAAGTAACACATAGTTTATCAGTTTTTGAAAACTATATTTATACTTGAATATTACATTAAAACTGATAATATAAAATAAAACATAGTAACTCCATTGAAAACACCATTATTCTCCTAGATTAACCCTGCATATCAGCCAAAATATTTTTCTTGCAATCCTAGGAAAAAATGAAACATAAGAAATGGATTAGCTCAGATGCTTAGTAAGGGTATGCATACATATGAACCTATCATAAATAAGTATAAAAATTATGGAAAGGTAAATAATGAAAACAAATTCAATTAAACAAATAACTTGATTAATATATGACAGAAATAAATGTAAATCAAATACTACCATAATAGCATGAGCTAAAACTTATCCATAGACATCGAAACTAATCAGATTATAGCATGAGAACCAATAAACAATCTCATAATGAGGGAATACATAATGTTGAACACAGTAAACTTAACTTCAATGCTTCGACCAAGACACCATACATAAATGGGTAAGGCCTCATCCAACACCCAAACTAGTTTGTCTCATGAGACCTACCGATACATCGATGGGATATAGAAGGCCCCACCTGTCACTTTTTAATTCCAATTTATTCCTCATGATAAAGGTGTGGAACATAATCAACATATACATTCATATTGAAACTATCATATAAAATGTTAAAAAATTTCTTCAATTAATAAACATAAACATAAACTATTCAAAGTAATATTGAGAATGGTCTCAAAATAGTAAATTCCCAATCAAAGTGATCATAAACTATTCAATAAAATATTATTGGTCGTATTATAAGAGTTAAAACTCAATGAAACAGAAGTCTCAATAATGGATGTTGACGTAGAAGAAAATACTTTATTATGATTATTGAAAAATTCATGATGGAAATACCCCTTTTACATTGAAATCACTTATGTTTCAAAGACTGCACAATTATAAAATAAAAAAATTTATTTTAAAATAATCCTATATACTTGTAAATGAAGATTCACAACATTAAGTCTTCATGAAGTCAGTAAAATATTCTCATTTTGTATAAGTTAAAAAAATCACCTTCTGTATTTTTTTCGTAAAAGTTATAAAGCACCTTGTTTAGAAAATGATAAAAATATTCCTTTTAAAATTTGTTTTTAAAAGTCAAAAATGGGTAAAAATGGATTTAAAAATTCATAGAACAATATTAAAAACATTTTTGAAAATATTCTTATATAACATGGACATAGAATAAAAATATTCCACAGTAGATACTTAAACATAAACAATCCTGAATAATAATGAGATTGTGAAATAAACCCTTACCTTAGGTATGATTTCCTTTAAACGTGTCCAAACCACCCATATAGTGGGTTTGAAAATATTATTAACTTATAATAAAATGATATTAATATTTATTATATCATATATGATCCCGTTATAACATTTTACCAATCTTTTATTAATAATATTTAGTTTATTTTACTGTTTTGGGTGTCAATTTCCTTATTTTCTCACACTTATTTTGTCTTGAAATTTCCATTTATCATGTATAGGATATAGATAAAACATATAAATAATAATATTAATGTTATAAATATCATATTTAATAATTAAATAAAATTTTATAACCATTCATGAGTTATGATCATACAAAATAAGTCGCAACACTTCATTGATACGGTAAACCTTACGTACACACGAGTGATGTTATCAATAACGAATTGTTGAAAAGGTAATAAATTGGATGGTATATTATTTTAAATACTCAATGTAATTTCATAATTATCATATATATATCCATTATTTCCATCATTATACCCCTCTGAGTAAAGTGGTGATGAAAAATGAATTACAATGCTATGTGGAGACAATAAGCCATACATATACACGTGCAATGTTTTTTATTTTTCCTAGGATAAATAAAAGGTATAATATGGTTGTTTAATAATCATAATAAAATATCAGTATATATATGATACTATATTTATTATTTTAGGATAGAAAAAACACATGAATAGGAAGTAAAATTATAAATGAACTTGAATGAGTTGGTAAACACGATTACCTCTTCTTTAGTAGAATTCCTTTAGATATCTTCTTAAGGAATACATGAATGGTATTTTTGGAAGAAAAAGACCTTAAAAACTTAGATAAGGATTTTAATAAGAAAATGGTCAGGAGCTAGTCGATATATAAGTCTCAAAGTGTTATGAAGAAGTGAGGAAAGATGTTCTCTTTTATAATTTAGGTGAGGGGCACATTTGAAAAGTATTAAAATATTAAATTAATATATATTAATTTTCAATTAAAAATGGATAAAAATTCATTTATTTAGAATATACGATGACTATGGGTAAAAATACTCTCATAAAATGATTTTTATACAAGTTTAGGTCCCATTATTACCGTCATCATTTAGTTTTAACACTTATTTAACCCCTTTGACTTTTACAGTGACAACATGAATTTTACTCTTTAAGGGTCAATATTATTACTATAAAATTCCAAATGACCCATAAATGGATCACGGATGATATTTTAAACAATATACTAATCAATTTTCCAAATTTAATATTTTTATAAATTTTATATCAGTTAAATATTATTTATTTTAAAATATCCTTAATGTCAATTTTAATATTTTTTGATACCTTGATTTAAAAAAATCAGTAAAATATGATAAATTTTAAAAAAAATATTTTAAAACAAACCTAATATGTGAATGTAATCTCTAAAATTCTTTTATGACATTAAATATCCCAAATTGTATATATTTTAATATTTTTAAAATCATCTATTTCATTTTTCTATTGATTAAATAACACTGCATCAATTTCGTGAAAGAATTTAATGTAATTATTTATTCACTAAAAATTAAAAATAAAGTACCATGATGATTATAATTTCTTTATCATTAAAATTACTATTTATAGTTGAATATATATTCTGTATAACATAATATTAAAATTGTTCTAGTTATTAAAACTAGGATTGTGTTATCTTTGATTTTTCTTTAAATAAAATATTATAATGGACATAATCAATTCCTAATATATAAAAATGGTCATATATCTTATCCTTTAATGATTATGGATGAAGCTAACTCATCCAATAAAATTGGGGCAAGTATTAGGGTTATTTTCTATTCCTTTTCATTTTATTTTTAAACTATATTACCCAATTTACCATTTGTTGTGGTAATGAAAATTACTAAGGTCACTATTTATATTGGACAAAAATAAAATGAACCTATTTAATAAATTTGTAATTGTTAATTAAAAATATGGAATCCGTGTTATCAAATTAAATATATATAAGTGGAAGAAATTAATTTTAAAATTAGTGTACAAAAATTTAAAAAAATCACATTTTAGAAAATACTGTTTTTATGAATAAAAATGAATTTATTCTTATCCTATGTATTGTTAAAATATTATTTGAATTTAAAAAAATTGTTTAAGATATAATATATAAATTTAACTAAAATAATTCTTCAGTAGTGAATAACTCAATTTATTATTATACAACCATATTACGTGCACAAGAAACTGTTTTTAATAAAAAATATTCTTTTACTATTTTTTTATTTCTAATCAATTGATAACCAATGAGTTTTATTCTAAAACCCATATTATTCTAAGAAAATTTATTTATTCCAATTTATTTATACCAAATTAATAGCTAGTCTACATAATACCAGATCATGGTATGTTTGAACTCTGAGTTGTGTGCAATGCAATCTATTATAAGAGATTAAATTTATTTAAAAATAGAATACCATACAATCTTAGGGTATTAAAAAACTTTCATCAATGGGTATCAAATAATACTTATTATTTATAGTGATTGAATTTGTCTCCCTATAGTTGACTCATAATATAATGGATCCATCCTTCTTTTTTATGAAATCTATAGGGAATATAAATACATTATCACTCAACACCTACAAATATTTATTTAAATAAGAAAACCCCACTGGTTTCAACCTAAAAGGTTTTTTAGATATGGTTCTTTCATCAAGAATGACTCTAATGGAGAACTAAAACTTACACTTTAGTGGATTTCCAGGTAAATATTTTGGAAAAACATCAATTACATTTTATACCATGGGTAGATCCTCTACTCTTAAGATATCTTCTTCATCCATAGATCAAACCTAATATTCCTATTTACCAAGAATTTCACTGTGGAGAAAAAATAGGGGTGGATCCGAATATGATTAAGATGATGAAGATTCACCTATAAAGACAATATATTCCACTTCACCTTCACAAATCATAATATCCTTTTCTTGGAAATATTTTTTTTGTAACACCCGAAGCGTCTATGGTACATTTTCCTTTGAATAATACAATAGCTTGCATTGTATCAAACTTGGAGTTTTAACACACCACGACCAATCAAACTAGCCATTATGAATAGTAATACCCACTTTTTGAAATTTAATAAGTTTTATTTTTCAAAATGGACTTCATTTTTGGATTCAGAATATCAAAATTAGCTTAGGATGATTTTTTGGTATTTTTCTGAAAACTTTAAAACTTTTGATGAATAGTGAAAAACACTACGTTATTTTTTAAAACAAATTTTTTGTTTAAATAATTATTTATTTTATTTAAGTTTATTTTAATAAAAAATAGGTACATAATACCTATATTAGTTTAATGAAATTAATTGGAGTCATTTTATAATAAAATTTGATTTATAAAATTTTATTGAAGTTTTTACCGTCTTTTACCCACCTTCTAGGCACGTCAGCAAATTTGCATAAAATGTAATTTTTCAGCTTTTGTGAATTGAATTTTAAAAATCCAAGAGACATGGTTAATATCAGTAAATAAATTTGGTTCAATAAGATGAAAATAATTTTTGGTGAATAGTAACTTTTGACTTTTATTTACCATAGTTAAAAGTAAATAGGGTAATTAAAGGTAAAAATGATATTATTATTATCCTAAAATGTGTCCTAATTCGATTGGATACATGTATTTAGACCAAAAACAACCTTAGTAATTAAATATGATCTTTTTGGTCCACTTGGATTATATTAGGACATTTATTATTATTTTATTCCAAGAAGAGATAAAAGTGTTAAATTCAAAGTTTAATAACTAAACCAGTTTTAATATAGGATTATACATAAGATAAATTAGACTATAAATATTCATTATAAAGATAAAACTATTTCCTACATAATGGTATTTTATTAATAAATTTTTTGAATAAAATAAATAAATTTATTTATAATACAATGATGATAGATTAATTACATTATTAATGAAAGATTAAAATAATTTATATTATAAATATCTAAGTAAATGTACATTGAGGATTTTGATGAATTAAGAAAATTTTTTAGGTTAATATTATTTTTTAGGGTTGATTAAATAAATTTTATTCAAAGTGATAAAGTTGTTATGATTTTCACAAAAACAAAATAGCAAATAGTGTCAAAATTGACATAAATGAGTTTTTTTAAAAAAAAATACTACATTATTAATTGATATAATATAATTAAAAATATAAGGTTAGGAAAAATGACATAGATGAGGTTAAATAAATTAATAATTAACCACTTGGCGTTCACTTGGATTATTATAGTATGTTTATTAACAATTTATTAAAATAATACAAGTATACATGGTAAAAGTTAAACTATTTAACTAAGAGTTAAATCTAAAAGATATCGTTAATATAGTGATCTAAACCTGTCTAAAACCTATTGGTTGAGATGTTTTCGATCCATACCCACGTTAGCCTCGAAATAAATCATTTTAGAGCAATTATAAATCGAATATGAATGTATAATAAAATAATATTTCAAGATTTTCCTAAAGTGACCCTCACATCTCTTATAAATAGGTACTTACCCTTCTCTCAAAGTCACACCTCCAAATCCATTTGTCTTAGCCAAAAAATGTTCAAATATCCTCCTAACAATCCTCAATTAGACCTAGAGGCCTTTCTTTGATCATAAAGACAACCTAAGGATCCCTTTTGATCAACTCAAAAGGAAACACCCGAAGAAGAGGTAATAATTTCACCCCCTATTTCAAAGTTCTTTTCTTCTTCCACTTCCTATTTATTTGTTGTTTCCATACTAAAATAATAACTCCAATACCTTATACATAATCTGATTTTATTATAAATATGGTATAACCATATTCATTATTCTATCCATCCTATGAATGACAAGTCACCATATGTGAATACGTACGACTTACCATCTCCACGTCATGGTGTAGTTTGTTATTCAAACAATTCATTATTTGTATGGGTATAATAAGGAGTATAAATAATGTATATAATAATTATAAAATGTTAATAATTTTTTATACATGATATACCATCTAATTACATACGATTACACCTTCAATAGAATTCTATTGTCGCTTGTGCGTACCTACGAATTACTGTCTCCACGAACGCGATGACATTCATTCCCCATCGAAACCATTCAAGAATAATTTTCATTTTATGATTAAAAATAATTTTTAAGAACATAATATCATTCATAATATGAATAAAATACATCCTATCTATATAAAACATTACTTACGTAACAAAACATATAAAGGAATGCTAATTAGTTAACACCTGAAACAATGATACTACTAAAATATTATTAACAAAGCAATATTAAGAAGATCATATATGATATAATATTTATGTATGTGGTTCTTGTATAATTTAATAACATTGATTTAACTATTATAAAGAAGTTTAACATACCTTATACCAAGGAAAAAGTTTAAGTTAAGGGTTAATTTTACAATCTCTTTATTTATCTGAGGTTGTTTATTTGTAAGTATCTAGTGGCACCAATTTATCATCCACATCCGTGTTTTTTTAAAATGTATTTCAAAACATTTTTAACATTTCTTAGAATATGGGTTAAAGTAATTTATAAACTTGTTTTAATTTTTATAATATGTTTATAAAGGAATCTTTTCGTCGTTTTCCAAACAAGGTCCATTACGACCTTTTCGACAAAATTAAGGAAAGAATGTTTTTTAACATATACGACGGGTGTGACTATTTTATGCCATTATAACAAAGCTTCCATTACAAAATTTTAAGATTATTTTCAAAAAAACTATTTTCTTTTATAATTATATGACTTTTAAATTATTTCAAAATAGAAAGAGGTATTTATTTCAAATAGTTTTCATTTCTTCTATGTGTACATTATTTGATGGATTTTAAACTTGATTGAAGCTGATTTATTATGATACAAATATTCCATATTGTATTGAAGGTTTTGTGATATGTTTGACTGTGGATGTGTTATTTTTATACCATTCATGGTTTATCGATAAAGTATTGACATTTTGTATGCTAGTTTTAATACAAATGTCTATGTTATGTTTAAATCTTATGATATGAGGAATGCATTGGACTTAGTATGTGATGGGTGGAGCCCACTATAGATCCTCGATGCATCGGTAGGTCTCATGAGACAAAGTAGTGTCTTGGAACACAACCTTGAAAAAATCTTATTTGTAGTCTTGGCATGAGGCCTTGACTATGTGGTTATGAAGTCTGGCATTATTCATTCCATAATTATGAAATTGGATATTGATATGGAATGTGATTATTCGACTAGTATAATATCCATATGAATAAGTAAATGGAATTATTTGATTTATATTTTCCATATTATGCTAAAGTTTAAGTTTAGAAGGATTGTGTTTTAGTCTTATACATTTCCTTAAATGTTTGTTCTTATTTATAAAAGTTTCCACTATATTGTTATCCTTACTAACCATCTGAGCTCACCAATTTCTATGTTTTATTTTTCCCAGGATGTGAAGAAGGATATTATGATTGACCTGCAGTGATAGTCTATGGGAGATGAATGTGTTCAAAAAGGACACAATGTTATTGTTTTTAATTTCATAATGTAATGTATAACTTATGTATGTATCTAGTACTTCCAAGGATACTAAAATGATCTGTCTTTCAAGACTTGATTCCTTTTATCATGCCAATGATATGTGATAATGAACCGAATCTGGGTAACTGGGGTCAGATCATTACATTTTTTCACTATACTTTAAAATATAATCCATATCAAGGGTCATGTATAAGTAAACCATAAATATAATAACTATACTTCCAAATAGGGTACTCCCATATATCATAATTTGAATTTACTGACATATATTTGTTTCCATAATTATTCCACTTGGTGTCTTAATTGATAACACCAATACTAAGGTGCTAGGGAAATATCTATTGTTTTTGGAAAACATGGAAGATTTAAAAGAGTGAGAATATATGGAACCAAATAAAACAATAAATAACTTTGAGGCAATGATCAAAATACCTACCACCACATCATTATAAACATTGAATTTAGTTGTGGTAAATCCCTAAGATTTACCTTGATCCCTTGACCTTTTTTTAAGATAATTCCAATGAAATTTAGGGAATTAGTTCGCATAATGTCCCTTATCTCTATAGTGAAAGTATTGAACATGAAAAAACATATATGTTTCCCTTACATTGGTGTTTTTCCTAGAATTTTCTCTAAAGTTATAAAAAATATAGTTCCCTTACTAAAAGTGAAAAGGTTAGAGGTTATCACGTCCCTCAAAATTACATTTATTACATACACTAGTTTAGTGGTGTAGGGTTGAACCATAGAGAAGGAAGGTGAGTGCTCTAAGGATATATTGAAAATGAACTCCATTGTTGTTAGTGGTGGATGGGGTGAACAAATTTAATAATTTTTTTAATATTTATTTATTTTATTTATATGAGCATAAATGAAATAGAAAAGCTAAACTAAGAAGTACACTAAGTGAAGATAGAACTACCAGAAAGCAGTAAACTAAAACAGAACACCAATGACTAAGGAGAAAAAATAAACAATTTACTTAGGAATTCTTAACCACTATTTTTTTATAAAAAAATGGCTTCTCCAAAACTCTTTATTGAATCACACCTCAAAGAAAATGGTGAAGAATCCCCCTCTTCAAGAAATTCAACACACAGAAGACTGAACCTAAGAGTTATCCACTCTAAAATCAATTTAACTATATGAAAGTTTGATAAAGAAAACAATTGGAATGAAACTCGCCGTAAAACTCCTACTATTGGAGACATTAAAGCTCCTTTAATTGAATTCAAGACAAATCTCAATGATTGATATTTAGTTTTGAATTTTATAGACCAATTTTTGAGGTGTAAAAAATTAAATAGAGAATAATAATCAATCTCACCAATTTATTGTGATTCTGAAAAATGAAAGTGCATGAATAAATTAAAAAGATAAACTAGTAGGTTTTCAATTCTTGAGATAAGAAAGTATTAGCCTAAGACCATTTTGATTTCAAACACCAATAATATCTGAAAGTAGAGTACAAGAATTAAGGACAGAGGGAGGAAGAACTCCCCTAGTGCTGCTCTTCTCTCGAGCTGCTTCGTCTTCAGTACAACTCTTCGTGTCTCCTGAGAGAATCTACTCTCATATGATTTATGGAATGGAATGTCAAAATCAGAGTTCCAATTTAATTCCTACTCTTGCTCTGTTTCAATACATCTGTCATTTACTGCATTGTCACCATCGTTCTCTACTGACATAGTTTAGTTCTTTAATTCACATCTATACACGTGCACTTTTTAGTGTATCACACGTTGATTTGTCATATCCCATGTAACTAAATTCTAAAAATTGGTTGGACTAAACCTAGTTGGGATTCCATTACCTGCATGTATATGCACAGAAAATAAAAAGAAGGCATAGTTAAAACTGTTAAAAACACAGTAACTTATATAATTGATTATTAATGTTAAATTACTTATTTAAAAGTTATTAGTTATTTATTAATATATAATTTAATTGAATATTTTATTCATTTAAATTAAAACTTAAATTAATTATTAAATATCAAATTATTAAAGTAATTATTTTAATTACTTTATTGAAGATAAAAACTAATACTTTAGGATTAAAAATTGTTATTATTTAATTAACTTATTTAATATAAAAATACATTAAATTGTTAAGATTATAATTTAATATTTATTTTATCAAATTATTATACGTTATTAAATCATTATTATATTTTTAAATTAAATTATTATTTATTTAGTTAAACCAAATACTTAATTTTAATTATTAATATTATTATTATAATTATAAGTATTTTAAAAGTAAAATTATAAATACAATATTTAATAAATTAGTTTATTTAAATTTAATTATTTTAATTTTAATTATAAATTATTGTTAATATTTAATTTAACATATTATAATTATAATTAATTTTTTTTATTTTACATTTCATTTCTTCAATTATTAAGTATTTAATTTAATAATCATTATTAATATATTATTATTATTATTATTATTATTTAATATATACATTTTTTAGAATTATCCTCCCCACTTCTCTACATTTTTCATGGGAGGGGGGGGGGGGTTTAGTTTGGTCTAAAGATATTCGATGCGACTTTAGATCTCAGTTCCTCAGCAACCGGTGGCTACTTCATCCGTAGGGCACAACTCAAACCTTCTCGCACAGCTCGCAACTCGCTTCCAATCAGGATTTGGTTTCACTTTCATGTGGAGACGAAATCTTCTATAATGTCTCATAGAATGAGATTAAGGGAAATGAAACTTCTCAGGGAAGATTCAGTGGATAGCGGTGGGTTATGGTTCACAATAGTGGTAGTAGAGATCATGGAGTGTGTATGATGTTTTCTTTTTTTCTTTTACAGAACTGATTCTAGTATGGGTTTGATTCTACCATGGTTGTTGTGGTTATTATTTGTTGTTTTTCTGGGATGTTTTGTTGTATTATTGATACTGTGGGAATAATTTGTTTGGGCCTTTACTGGATATGAGTGGCGAGGTGAAATGAAAGTGAAATAGAGGATATAGAGTCAGGTGAGGAGTCACAGATGAGAGATGTCGGTGAGACAAGGATGGGGATTTCAGTGAGATGTGGGAGGAGGAGTCGGTCTGTCAAAAGTAGGGGGTGTCAGTATGAGGGGATGGGTGAGAGACTGACATGGGGTGGCTGGTATCGATAGCATAAATGTGTCGTTATGATGGGTGGTGAAGACAAGGGTGGAACTATCGATATCATGATGGGAGCATCAGTGTCAGTAGCGGCGTGCTACCAACAGTTAATAAAAAAAGAGTGCTATCGGTGACTCATAATTTCTATGCAAAACAAAAACTAAATCAATTAACTAATTAAATTAATAAAAAAATAATGAAATTAGAATAATTTAAAACTAAATTAAAATAAATAAACTAAAACTAAAAGCAAACAAATTAATATATAACATAAAAATAAAATTTAAAACATACTAAATAACTAAATAAAAAAGAAATTGGATTATTATTTGAATTGAAAATACACATTAAAATTACATAATTAAATTATTAAATGTAAAAAAATTAATTAAATAAACTAAAATAATATTAAACTAATTTGAAAAGATAAAAGTAAAAGATTAAAAATTGAAATTTAAAAATTAAACCTTATTAAATAAATTTATTAAAGGGTGAGGAAATAGTGAGTGAAAGTGAATTGCATTTGTGACTCATTGAGTCATCGATAGTGGTAAAAATCTATTTCGGTGTGACCAACAAGAAACTATTAGTGAGTGAAAAACTAAAGAAATTGGAAAATTAAAGAATGAGTCACCGACACCCAACTAACATAAAAATTTATCTGCATAAACATAAAAAATTATAGAAATTAAAAATTTAAAAAATTTGAATTAATTAATTAACTAAATAAATGATAACTTAAAATAAAAATGAATTATTTTATTAAATTAAAACTTATATTCTTAACTTATATTAAAACTAATTGAGTTATTAAAAAAATTCATTAATAAAGTCAATTTATTTTAACCAATATAAATTAAAAGATATAATATTAAATTAAAAACTAAGTTAATTAATATGAAAATAAAATTATTAATTGATTAATAATAAAAATTTTATTTACTAAAAAGATAAGCATATTAGGACAACTAAACTAATTTTTATATTAAAAATACTATAAAAATTAGTAATACTAAATTAACTATTTTAAAGACTAAAAATATAAAAATTATAAAAATTGATTAATTAATAAATTTAATTATAAAAATAAAAAAGTGTGAATATTTAGTAATAAGGTGAAAAATGGTATAAAAAATTATTAAAAATATAATAAAAGGATGTGGAAAACTATGTCAAATTAAGGCCACATCAAATTCCCCCACACTTAATCATTGTTTGACCTCAAACAATCCCATGTTTTATTTTCATTTGAAGACAGATGTGTGTTTTTATTAATCAACTGAGAAAGTAACACATTAAAAAACTTCAAAATAGAGGACATCACATTGAGTAATAGGGTTTTGAGATAAAAGCATCAAAAGAAGTTTTTCCATAAAAAATATCTTACTAGTAATCAAGAAAGTAGTGAATCATCCACCGATGAAGGTGTCCTGCCTCATATATGAAACCATTTAATGACTTACTTCTATTATAGTTTGTGTTCTAAGTTCAAGAATGATAATAGGGTAAAAATCAGTGGAATTAAAAACTTAACAAAAGAATCTTTGTTTACTTTTACTCACTCTTATATTACAAAAATAAATAGTTTTTTGGAACCACCTTACTGATACAACCTAAATGATTCCATACAACCCAATTGTCCCCTTCTTCATCTAGAATTCATTATTCCCATCACCTTAATGGACTCATTTTTGACCCTAGACACATTATTATAATTCTTCCAAGCCATGTATCCATGTGATAAGCATTGTACAAATGTACTTATTCAAAGTGTAAAGAGGGTTTTTATCATAGAAATGCACCCCGTCCCTAGGGTCTCAGAGATTCACTGTTGGATCCCAAATGATAATTTTACTCAATTTACAAGAGATTAATATGAAAACCAGTTATATTGGCCCACTAAGGTGATTTATTTTATAATTTAAAGAAAGCAAGTACCTTAAGAACAATTTCAAATTTCTAGTTCCTAAAGTTATGATCTCAACTCCACTAACATGTATCCTATATCACTCTCAAAAGTAATTCCTAAACCAAATATTCATAAATTCACTAAACATAATCACTCAAAAATCATTCACCCCCATAAATTTCAAACTCAACACAACTTTAAACTACCAGAAAATAAATTTCTATTAGGTAAGACCCATTTGAAAAAATAATGTGAAGACTAAAGAACTAAAATTGTGAATAAATTTGGGATAAAAATTACCCAATTTTTTACAAAAAAAATTGAAGTAGAAGTAGGAATTTATGGGATTTCATTAAAAATAGTTTATCTAAATCATGAATTTACCCCCTCCACCACTCTTAAAACCCAACGTTGTCCCCAAGGATGAATTCAAATGTAGAGAAGAAAACAATTGGACAAATAAAGCTCAAAAATGATTTATCCTTTATGTAGATTAAAGGAATGTTAAATGGTCTAATTAAAGTTCAAAATATAATGTTTTCCACAATAATATTGTACAACAGGTTAACATGCATTATCATTTAAGTCAGTGACATAGATATTAAATTAATTTCAAAAAGTTTCATGTATAACATGTGGGTGTACAATATACTGGGTGAAAGCGGGTTTAGAGTTTTAACTCAAATCAATTTTCAATTATGTAGAAAAAAGTAATCTAAACACCCAAAAAGAGATAATAAGATCCAATAAAAACAACATGGTAGCTGACATTTACCCCCACAGTTAGTTTTTAACATTGAGTGGTTTTAATATTAATGAACTTTAATTTTCAACAAGGAGAATCATGCAGAATCTTATTTTAAATCATAACAACTCAAGCAGTAATAACATCTACTAAAATAGAATATGAAGTAAAAATTACAGAAAAAAACATGCAGCTAAATTTGTTATTATACCAGTAATGAAGCAGAAAAATTTCCTATATCACTAAATTTTACAGAAAACCAACACTTACAGCAATTTTTTTAGAAAAAAGGCATATAAAGCATAATTTTTCAGTAGCAGTACATGAATGAAATCATTGACTCAATGACACTACCACAAGTGAGTCACCATTGAGTGACTTAATGATAGAAGTGTATCGGAGACTCAAGTTTACTATCAGTGAATTATCATATATTTTTTTTAAAATAAAATGAAGATAAGAATATAAATATAGAATTCATAGTAAAGTACTTCCCTGAAAAAGTTTTTCATTAATGATCCATCATGGTAATTCCACTCCTTTATTAACACCAATAGCATGGAACTTATATTATATAAATTAGGGACAAAAATTCCAAGGAGACATCCAGAATATACATAGAATATAAATAACATCAGAAAGAAACATTTTTTTAGGAAAAAAATTAGAACAGAAGTAAACACAAAAAAACCATGGGTTGACTCCCATGAAACATTGAATTTAAAGTCTTCAATTAGACTTTATTTAATTAAAATTTTTTATTTTATTGAAAAAAATAAAATCATGGTTTTCCTCCCATGAATAACTAGATTTATAGTTCCCATCTAGACTCACTTAGAACTAACTGAAGTCACTAGGTGGATGTGATTTCCTCGGTAAGAACCACCACATTTGTTTGGCCCAATTGTTCTTAAGATAAGAATAGAAATTGTGGGCAATTAATCTTAATAATATAAAAGTTAATCTCACCTAACTTTCAATAACCCATAAGAAACACCCTTTGAAATTAACGAACTTATCAAGGGAGTTATCAAGTATAGCAAAAAATTCATCACCCAAATTCATTTTTTCCATTTTTTCAAAACATTTAAGTTTAGGTGGAAAATAACTGACTCCATCAAGATCTACTAAGAGGTTTTTTAGCTCTGAAACATCAAAATCACTCTTTAATGAAGTTATTTCCACTTCAGAGTTATGTTCAGATTTGAAAATATTTAATTTTTCATGAAGTGACAATAGAGAAATGGGTGCTTCTAGGGGTATAGAATTATCACCAATATTATCTTTATCAACTTTAAAACTAATAGAATCAAAATAAAGGGTGCTTAAAACTGAGCTCTGAGTAATAGGTTCAAGAGGAGAAATAGTAGTGTGTAGAAAATAATCATAGAAATTGGAAATCAAGTGTATTTCCATATCTAAACAACTATCAGCATCTATATGATTTTTTTCACCAAACTCAGTTGAGTATGGAAGTGAAAAACAACAAAGATAATTAAATTGACATTTAACAGACTCAGGTTTTATAATACTATAAATTTCATCCAAAAAACCCTCATTAGTTAATAAGAACTCATCATCTACTGCTTTTGAAAAATCATTTATGCAACCATCATCTAGTGTGTGTTCAATCCCTACATCAATTTTAAGTTCAAAAGTCTCATTCTCAAAATCAATGACTGTTGACTATTCCAGAAAGTTCAGTTTAGGGGGAGAAATTCTCAATTCAGATTCAATAAATTAAATTTCCAGATAGTTCAAATTTAAAAAATTCTCACCAAGTTGTTCAACAGTGTTTTCAATTTCAGCACACAATGTTTCATAAAAGTGATCAATATTAGAATATGACAATGAAATCTCATCACTTAGCCTTTCTTCAAGAATTATTTCTTTATCAACATCATACAACAAAAATTCAGAAATTATTGAGTTTCTAATTTAAAAATAGTGAAGAGTGGTTTTCAATTTAGGTTCAAAATTTTTAGATTATATTATTTGCAACTTATTGTACTCTTCCAAAATAGTTTTCATTTTCAGTTCATGTTTATTATTGAATATTTAAGAAAATTTGGGTGAAGATTTTTTAAAATTTAAGTTTTCAATTTCCAAATTCTATTCAACTTTAGTGATATACTTTTCAAAACTCCGCAAATAGTGAACCTTATCAATAGTTGGAACTATATAAATTACAAGGAATTCTTTTTTAATCAATTTCAGTACATTTTCAAAATTTTCCAACTTAACTTCATTGGAGTTATTAATGGGATCCTCAATATTGTTTTCTTGATTCAACGAGTTGGTTATTACTAGATTTGGTTCATCAGATTTATATTCTTAATAATAATAATGTTTTTGTTCATTTTCTGAATTAATTTCCTCTTCAAATTCATTTTCAAATATTTTTTAGACATTTCCTTTTTTAGTTATTTAAAACTCTTCTTGTTCTTTAAACCTATTATGCGATTATAAGAGAATTTTTCTAACCTTATGAGTTTTTATCTTGATCTTGAGAAACTCTAAGTAGAATTTCATGGTATTGATTTAAAAATTTGTTCCAAACATCCATCCTAGTATTCATTTTATATTCTACTAGGTTAATTTTAGCTAGGATGTCCGTATTAGACTCAAATTGTTCATTTTATTCAATATAATAAATCTACTATGGCTGGTTATAGAAACATTGCTAGGCAATGTGATCATAATGGCCACAATGGATATAGTGAGGTCCAGATTGATACCAGTCCTCAAAGACTTTAATTTTTAATAAAATGAGTTTAAAAACACACAAAAGTTCAAATTACATAATTTTAAAGTTCAATTATTCTACAAAACCAGTAGATTTTTTTAAACAATGTATTTTTTTATTTTTGTATGTATGATTTTTTTAGATTTTTCTAAACCTGAGCCACTTAGTGCGTGAGTTCCCTAGCAATAGTTCCAAATTTTGACAAGGATGGAGGTCATCACAACAATCAAAATTTTATTTATTACCTACACCAGTTTAGGTGTGCAGGGTCTAACCACATAAAAGGCATGTTAGTGCTCTAAGAATTTTTTGAATATAAACTCCCCTGTTTTCAGCAGCGGAGGGGGTGAACATATTTATTAAATTTTTATATTATTTATTATTTTTGTTTTGAATTTTTATGACCAGAAATGAAACATCAAAGTTAAACTAAGAAGTACACTAAGTGATGATAAAACTTCTGGAAAGTAGTAAACTAAAACAAATAAGTAATGACTTCAGAGAAACAGATCAATAATTTACTCAAGAATTCTAAACTACTAGTTTAAAAAAATTCCTTATCTACAAATCCTTATTGAATTAAACCTTAAAGAAAATGATGAAGAATCTCCCTCACCTAGAAATTGAACCCACATAAGACTAACCCTAGGAGTTCACTAGTCAAAAATCATTATAAATTCTTGAAAAATTGATAAAGGAAATAGTTGGAATAAAACTAGCCATAAAACCCCTAATGTTGACAACATTAATTCTCTAATAAATGCATTCAAGATCAGTCTTGCTGATTGATCTTGAAGTTTTGATTTTGAAAAAAACATTATTATGGTGTGACTAAATAAAAAGATAATCATAATCAATCTCTCCAATTGATTGTGATTTTAAAAAATGAAAGTGCGTGAAGAAATTAAAAAATTTAAACCACTAGATTTCAAATTCCCAAACTAAGAAAGTATTAGCCTAAGATCATTTTGATTTTAAACACTAAAAACATCCAAAAACATAGTATATAAATTAAGGACAGAGGGAGGAAGAACCCTCATAGTGCTGCTCTTCTCTCGGGCTCCTTCATTTCCAGTACTAGTCTTCTGTCTCCTGAGAGAATCCAATCTCGTATGATGTGTGGCGTGGAATTTCAAAATGGGAATTCCACTTTAATTCCTACTAATGCTCTATTTTAATACATCTTTCATATGATGCATTGTCACTGTTGTTCTTCATCGACATAGTTTGGTTCTTCCCTGCACATCCGCACACGTACACTTTTTAGTGCATCACACATCGTTTTAATATCTCCCATGTAACTAACATCCGAAAGTTGGTTGGATTGAACCTAGTCAGGATTCCATCAACTGCATGTATCTTCATAGAAAATAAAAGAAGGCATAGTTAAAAATGTTAAAAACACGATAAATTATAGAATATATTATTAATGTTAAATTAATTATTTAAAAGTTATTATTTATTAATTAATATATAATTTAATTGAATATTTTATAAATTGAATTTAAAATTAAATTAATTATTTAATAACAAATTATTAAATTTATTATTTTAATTAATATATTAAATATTAAAAATAATATTTACTGATTAAAAAAATGTTATTATTTAATTAAGTTTTTTAATTTATAATTAGATTAAATTGTTAAGATTATAATTTAATATTTATTTTATCATATTAATATTATAAGTTATTAAATCTTTATTATATTTTTAAATTAAATTATTATTTATTTAGTTAAATTAATTAGTTAATTTTAGTTATTAATTTTAATATTATAATTATAATTATTTAAAAAGTAAAATTATAAATACTATATTTATTAAAGTATTTTATTTAAATTTATTTATTTTAATTTTAATTATAACTTATTATTAATATTTAATATAATATATTATAATTATAATTAAATTATTTTATTTTGTAGTTATTTATTAAATGTTTAACTTAATAATTATTATTAATATCTTATTATTATTATTATTATTATTATTATTATTACTATTTAATCATTATATTTTTTGTAGACTTATCCTTCCCACTTATCCATGCAGTGTAAGGGAGGGGGTCGGTTTGGTCCAAAGACCACCGATGAGACTTTTGATCTCATTTCGTCAGCAACCAGTGGCTACTGCATCCAAAATGCACAACTCAACCCTCATCGCATGGCTTGAAGGTCCCTTCAAATCAGGTTTTGGTTTCACCTTCAGGTAGAGACAACATCTTCTACAATAGCTCATAGAACGAGATGAAGGGAAGTGACATAACTCGGGCTAGATTTGGAAACCAGTAGTGGGTTAGGGTTCACAATAGTGACAAAAAATATAGTGGAGTGTGTTAAGAGTTTTTTTACAGAACTGATTTGAGTATAGGTTTGATTATACTACTGGTGTTGTGGTTATGATTTTTTGTTTTTCTGGGTTGCATAGTTGGATTATTGATGTTGTGGTAATGATTTGTTGGTACGTTTGATGGCTATGAGTGGAAAGGTGAAATGATAGTGCAATGGAGGATGGGGATCTAGGTGAGGAGTCACCGACATGAGATGTCGGTGAGACAAGGGTGGGGCCGTCAGTGAGATGTGGGAGGAGGACTCAGTCTTAAAAAATGTAGGGGTGTCGGTATGAGAGGATGGGTGAGAGACTGATAGGGGGTGGTTGGTATCATTGGCAGAAATGTGTCGGTGTGATGGGTGGTTAAGATTGGGGTGGAACTATCGGTATCATGAATGGGAAGTAAAGGGGTGCGTCAGTGTCGGTGAGACCAACAGTGAATGATGGAGGGATGATAAAAGAATCAATTTCAGTAGCAGCATGCTACAGACAGTTGAAAAAGAAGAGTGTGATTTGAATGACTCATAATTTATCTGAAAACAAAAACTAAATCAATTAACCAATTAAACAAATAAAAAAATTCTGAAATAAGGAAAATGAAAAACTAAAATAAAATAGAGAAACTAAAATTAAAAGCTAACTAAATAATTTATAACATAAAAATAAAATTAAAAACTAACTAAATCAAATAAATAAAAAAGAAATTGGATTATTATTTGAATTGAAATTAAGTATTAAAATTACATAATTAAAATTTTAAATGTAAAAATTTTATTTAAAAAAATAAATTAATATTAAACTAATATGAAAAGATAAAAGTAAAAGAGTAAAAATTGACATTTAAAGATTGATGTTATCAAATAAATTAATTAATGGGTGAGGAAACAATGAGTGAAAATTAATTGTGTCGGTGACTCATTGAGTCACTGATAGTGGTAAAAAGTAGTGCTAGTGAGACCGACAAGAAACTATTGGTGAGTCAAAAACTAAAGAAAATGGAAAAGTAAAGAATGAGTCACTGACACCCAACTGACTTAAAAATTTGTTTCATGAACTTAAAACATTATGGAAATTAAATATTTAAAAAATCTAAATTAATTAATTAACTAAATAAATGATAATATAAAATAAAAATGAATTATATTATTAAATTAAAACTTTAATTATTAACTTATATTAAAACTAATTGAGTTGTTAAAAATAATGATTTATAAAGTCAATTTATTTTAATCAATCTAAATTATAAGATATGATATTAAATTTAAAACTAAGTTTATTAATATGAAAACAAAATGATTAATTGATTAATAATAAAAATGTCAAATTACTAAAAAGTTAAGAATATTGGAACAAATAAACTAATTATTATATTAAAAATACTATAAAATTTAGTAAGACTAAATTAACTATTTTAAAGACTAAAAATAAAAAATTAATTATAAAAATTGATTAATTAATAAATTTAATTATAAAAATACAATAATGTGAAAATTTAGTAATAAGGTGAAAAATAAGATAATAAATTATGAAAAATCTAATAAAAATATGTGGCAAACTATTTCAAATTAAGGCCACATCAGAAATCCAAAGGGTGTTTCATACCAATGGTATGATACAAGGGGAATCCAATTATTCTTTTCTTCCCCTTATCTAAATTGTTCTCCCCATTATGCTAATCCAACCTCTTCTTATCCTGATTTACATTGAATAAATACATCCT
The DNA here is from genome assembly GCA_963277665.1 of Viscum album. Taxonomy (NCBI): domain Eukaryota; kingdom Viridiplantae; phylum Streptophyta; class Magnoliopsida; order Santalales; family Viscaceae; genus Viscum; species Viscum album. Next base: position 1,255,828,824 of record OY728153.1, on the reverse strand, counting down.
AGAGAACTCCTTTTCTGTCTTAATAGTTAGTGAGAATCTATATTCATATAAAGAAAAAGTCTAAGAGACCAATTCCCTTCAAATTATCAAATTTAACCTATCAAATAAATGACCAATCTCACTTTCTTGTCTACGTATGTAGTCTATAACATGAATATATAGCCATGTAAAGTTAGCCTCATACTCAATAAAACTTCCCACCTCATTTTTTCTAAGGTTGAGGAACTACCTTTCTATATATACTATTTACTAACCAAGAAAGTATTTTTTATAGAACACCTCTTTAAAAGTTCCCTATTCAATGAACATGATATCACCTTCCAGTTTAGTATTTTTATTCCTTAACCACCATGAATCCATATATCCCTTTAGAAAATTGACCACCATAATGAATTTTTCCTTTTCACTACTTCCAAAAGTGAGAAAGATCTTTTTTAGGGGATAGATCCATTTTCAGCTACAATGGATTAGTAGTTCCTCTGAATGTTGGGGGAAATTGTTGCATGGAGAGATACAATATTGCTACACCTTGTTTTGGGTCAACATGACACTATATGAGAGTGATACTATTTATCATAACCTGGGTCAACTACACCAATATGTTTACGAACTAATTAGGATCAACTCTAACTTTATTAACTTGTTCATGAGGAATGTCTATGAGCTAATTATAAATATTGATTTCATTCCCATTACTACCATTATTATATATCATTTTTATAATAGGATAATCATAATTATCTCATGATATTCTAAAATATAACTCCTACTATGTTTTCTAGTGTGTTACCAATAAATATTAACGGTTTCTACTAAACTTCTTTTAATGTCCACTTTAACATCCCAAACTCTATAAAACTTGTGCCGATAGTTATATTACATTATTAGTATAAAGTAAAGGAGTTACTGAACGATTTAATAGTTTAGTAGTCCGAGAAGACCAGATACATACATACATTAAACTTGAAAAACATAATATATGAGATAAACATATTATGATAACATGATTATCCCTTTTATCATATCCCTGAAAATTACACATAACCCCACTCTTGGTTTCCTAGGGAAAGGAAAAAAAATAAGGGTGAGACCATATGATCAATAAGGATTACTATACAATGGAATCTTAGAGAATATAAACATGGAATAAGTGATATGGAAAGAATAAATGAACAACATGAAGCCATAATCTACTGAAACTGAGGGTATTCTATATCCAAGATAATAAGTAAAAAAATGGATAATAAAAACCATTGATCTCAAACTAATCTAATGAATAATGATATACATAAAAAACTTAATATCATGGCCTTATGCTAAGACAATTTACCTGTCATCAAGATTATAGTCAGGACATTATCCTATTACGGGATGAGTCATACAACAAAACACAACCTATTTTTTCTCATGATACCTATTGATTCTTTGATGGGAAATATAATTCTAGGCCCACCCATCAGTTTATTTAGTCTATTTAATTCACCATAAGAGTCATTAATACCTTTCATACCATTCTTTGAGGAACCTATTACTGAAAAAACATGGCTATCCATATAATAAGAAACAAAAATATTAAATACTTCCCCATTCAATAGAATAATGTGGACATCTTGGATAAAATCCCATAATAAACTTTAAATCCATGGGGTATCACCAAATTAATATGAAGTACCCTTACTAAATAAATATAATAGAAAGGGTACTTAATATGTACTAGGTTATTCATTTAAGATAATAATTTCTTTCAATATATTGTATTGGTAGGCGACCAATGAAATGATAGGAAAAATCCTTCATCGTGGTTCATTAAGAACATGTAAATATTCCAAAGCATATACCCTAAGAGTGTCTCTCTAGGTGTACAGTCTTAGACCCAAACATTGTGAATTAGGGTGATGATCGATTCAATGCTTAAACAAACCTTTTTGGGTGATTACCCATAGTTTCATCTATGCCACATTCACTTCCACTTTATAGTATCCAAATAAGGATGTATTTTCTAGGAAATTACACACACTTTTACTTTACCAAAAGGTAGGATGATTTTTTCACCATGGAAAGGAAACTCATGAATCAAAGTTATATGAAAGTGGGATAAAAATATAGTATTTTAATTTCCCTAAATTTCATTATTAATATTTCCAAAAAAAATCCATGGTAACGTATGCACTACACAAAATAAAATAGGTGTTGATTATTACCTGAGGCTCAAAAAATTAAAATTATGGTGGAAAACCCCACTTATGGATTGGTAAAAAATCAATCATAACCAATTAGAAGAGAGGGATTAAAATTGATATTAAAATACCACAAATAAAGGAATTTTATTTTATAAAATATCAAATGGGTAGTATATATAATATACACAGTAAATTTTATGGATAATACAAATTATGCCTTAAAGAGAGAAATTTAAGATAGAAAAACCCTTACCACTTATATAGAATTACATGAATTCTCCTTAACCTCCTATATCATAGACATTTCTATCTTAATCAATTAATTCATAACCTTACTCATATCCATTTTCAAATACACTTTTCATAAATATTCATTCTTTATATGATTTTTTTTTTGATTTTCAACATCGATGTTTATAGTTTTCATCATTTTCCATGTTTCAAAATAGAGGTGTTTATATTCATTATTCTTCCAAATTGTATTATTACTAAGAAATTAAATTTAATTTTAGCGATTATTTAAAATAATTTATTATATTTAAAATCCATTTTATGATTTTTTAGACATTATCCTTAAAGACGAGGTCGATAATAATCCCGTTTTGGTGATTTTTTATCAATGAAGGGTGTTTCCTTAATTGATGATTTCGATATTGATCTAATATCTCCAAAACAAAAAACTTATTTACACATTTATATCATATTATACTAGTAAATAAGTTATCACAATCATTCATACTGTAACATCTTGATATTGTTTTTAGGTATTCCTAAACCCCTCTTTGAACCATGCTTTAGTTGGGTTTCATTTGGGGACATTTCTATAAAAATTTTAAATAGTTTTAATGTTTATGGGCTAGATCATTGTTTACACATGGTTTATCAAAACCATGATCCCTGCTAGTGAAAACTGTGAAAACCAAGGTAGTGGGGTTTTTCATGGTTGGGTAATGGTTTGAAAAACTGTGCACCATCAAGTAGAAACCATGCACTTGTAGAAATAAGTCCGCATGGATAGATCGTATAAGTTTTCTAAACCTTGCAACATTTAACAACTAACCATGAATACGGGATTTTCAATCAAAAAATTAATTTTTAAAATACCTAAAACCTCCCTTTTAGGTCTTTGACAGACTTGTACATCCCATAACTGATTTATCCTTAATTGAGAGCTCCTAATAGTAGTTTTTGGCTCCTCAAAACCCTCCTAGAAGTTGATCAAATATAGGATAATGTTGTTCTATCTCCTACCAGTTAGTTTCCTCTTCCCACTATCATTATGTCACTCTCGCTCCATTCATACCTAGGGTTTTTTAGATCTATGTGAGTTTGAAGGATATAATCCCCATTGTTTGGATCTTGAATCATAGGTTTGTTTCTTGGATCCCATTTTCGATATTCTTCATTGGCGATTCCCGTTTATGGTTTGGTGATTTCAGATCTATTGATCTTGAGGTAGGTGGTTCTATTTTAATTAGCCAATTTAATTAATCCTAAATTCATTAATTTTATTAAATTGTTTTCAATTGAATATATGGGATTTGATTATAATTAAATTGTATTTGTTAAAGGCCTAATTATATTGAATTGGGGGATTTAGTTTTGAAAATTTTATTTTGGAAGGAAATCGGGGAAACCCCCCAATTCCATTAAATTGGAGTGTATTTTTGAAATTGATAGAATTTTGGGGAAATTTAAATTATTATAATTAAATTTGTAAAATCAATGGAAATTGAATAAATTAAATTGTTGAATTAAATTTTGGGAAGTAAATTTTGAATTGATTTCAAATTCTTATTTGGTAAAAATGGCTTAAAATGGGTTTGATAGAATCCTTTGGGTTTTATCTTTGAAAATGCATGTATTTTATTAAAACCCATTTTGGTTTTTAAATAGAAAATTGGCATATTTGAAATGAAGAATGGGGAGAATTTTATTTTTAGTAGTATTAAATAAATTGCATATCATTTTTTGTTATTATAGAACATGAATGTGTTAGGTAGTTAGTGAGATATTTGGACAACACTCTGTGATTTTATAATGTCACTAAAACATAAATGCAGCATGTCACATCCCTGATGGGATGGCGGTGATCTCCTCCTGTCTAGTTTGAAGGGGACGTATGCATACACAAATTTCTAATTCACTTTGAGTGTGTGGAGCCTCATATACTTGAACTATCATAACTTTTAGGCATATGACCCTGTTGCTCATTTTTTTAATTTAAATATATATATTCCAATGTTGTAAACTTTTTACCAGGACTTCTGAATTTATATAAATAGTTTTATATAAAATGTTTTTAATACATTTATTGAAATTATTTACATCATTTGAAATGTTAAGCATGATTTGTTAAATATACTTCTTGAAATGACAAATCTATTTATTTTAAAAATTGAAAGCTCTTTATTTGGTTAATTAAATGTTGGTATATTATTATGGAATCCTTGGTGACACCCTACTATTATTTTTAGCACACACCCTACCCGTGACTTTAGGTGTTTGTAGATTTTATCCTTCTAGGTTCGAGTAGGGGTAAAACACCTCTTGGAGGTGGTTTTAGCTGTTGATCTGTGGACTTGGAGAGTTGCATCCACTGAGAATTGGGTTTTCTATCATTTTTTTCTGGTAATTTATTATAATACTTTAGGTTGTTTAATCCTATTTAAATTTTGGTACACATCTCCTTGTGTAGTTTCTTTTTTAGGCATAATGAACTTTTTTCTTTACTTCCTAATTTTTTTGCGGAAAAAATCATTCCCACTTTCATTTTAAATGATGCTAGGTGTTAATCACCAAACTATGGGGACCAAGAACACCCTTTGGGAAATGTTAGTTCCAACTCGGTTATCAGGTTACCAGGGTACCCAGGTTGGTTTGTGAAAAAGTGGTATTGGACCTCTAGGTTGAGCTTTTTATCTGGAAGCCAGTATGAAATGTGTAATATTTTCAAGCATTATGAGGTATTTGTGATTGAATTTCTGGCCATGTCTCACAACAATAAACCTTAATTCACTAGGGGTGGTTTGGAAAATATTTCTTGAGGGTTAGTTCTAGACTTCCCATACTTTTTATTTGGATAGATTGAAAAGAAAATCTTGATTATCTATCTCTTGGGGTTAATTTTCCCTTGTTGCTCTGTTAGGGTGATAATATGATGTATTATTTCTTTTCTATTGATGTTTTTTATAATCATGACTTTGAGTGGACATGTGAATCAGATCTAGGAAGAAGCTACTGCTGAACCCTAATGAGCGAATCCTCTTATGAACCTGAATCTGGTTTAAGCGATTGTGCGTACTATCCAAACTCTAAGAAAATCACCACCACCCGCTCCCATTCAGGATCTAGATGTCGAACCTAAAAGGGATAATCTCCAGAATCATTCTCAAGAATTCCTTCACTAGAAGATATCACCGTTTTAATGCTCAATTGATCCTTAGGAGGATAAATAATGGTTATGCAAGATGGAACATTTTTTAGGTTCTTAGAGACACCTGATGAAATCAATGTGAAGAGTGTCACCATAATGCTGTAAGGAACAAACGGTAGATGGTGGTACACGATGATGAAGATGAAGAAGTATGAGAGATTTTAGTAGAAAGACTTAAGAGTTCTTTTTATTGACCTATTATATTCAAAATCAATGTTTCAAGAAAAGAATACTAAGTTTTTCAAACTTGAATAGGATGATAGGAATCTAGTATAATATGTAAACCATTTCTCTAAGGGTGTGCAGTTATCACATGAGATATTAATAAATGATAAAATGAAGGATCGAAGGTTTGAGTTGGGAATAACATTTTATATTAGTTCTTAGATCTTCTTGAAGAATATTCCTTCTTATACTGATGTGTTGGATAGAGCACTGATGGTCTTCATAGACCTAGCTGGAAAGTTAGGCTTGTCAGGAATTTATGACTCTCCTAGTGGAGGTTCATGTTACTTCAAAGGAAAGAATAAGCATGATTATTCTTGTGGTGGATATCAAAAAGAAGGGTTTTTCTAAACCTCATATAGTTCCTAGTAGAGGTCCTTTGATTTGATACCAGTGTGGGAAGATGGGGCATTCAAAAAGGATTTTCAATAAGTCACCTAAGATATGTAGCTTTTGCAGACACTCAACTAACCTTCAAAATTTCTTTAATGTTTATTCCACTACATGTAGTGGAACGAGATCATCAACACCTTCAAAAACTATAGGGAAATCATATGTTTCAATAAAAAAGGGGTTCCATTCACATGAATCGAGAATAAATATTTTTCACATACTGGGAGAGTCTCTAGAGGAAGTAGTTTTACATCTAAAAAATATGAGTGGTACCATTACTATTGCTTCATCATTAGTGACTACCTTATTTGATACTATTTAATCTTATTCATTTATTTCAACCCATACTGTTAATATGATAAATATTTATACATATATTTTATCTTATGCAATAGATATTACTAAACCCTAATGAATAAAGAGAGATAAGGGTCTCCTTAGTTCTTCATGTGTATTATCTCTATTAGATATTGATATTTATTGGAGTATTCTGGTTCTCTACATGAAATATATTAACATAATTTTTGGGATGGATCGACTCATTACTAATAAATCCAAGATTGATTTTTCTCTTTGATGGGTCTCCTTCACTACACCTAATGGCGTGTGTTATATATTCCAAGTCGAATGAGACCCAAGGTCAAGAAGGCCTGTACATTTTTATTCAAATATGGGGAAAGTGATATGTGTGTTTTATTTTTGATTTGGGGTGGGAATATTTGAGTAGTGATCCACCTCCTGTAGTCATTGAGTTTCCTGACACCTTTCCTTCTAACTTATCTAGTTTTCCACTGGTAAGTTAGGTAGAGTTTTCTGTTTATTTGGTGTATATTATGAAACTAGTTTCTATTCTCTCTTACCACATAGAACCATCAGAAATGAAAGAGTTGAAAACTATATTGGCTGATCTATTAGAGAAAGTCTTTATATTCCTGAGTGTGTCACCTTGAAGGGAACCATTTTTATTTTCTAAAAAATTTTAGGGTTCACTCCATCCTTTTGTTGATTATAGAAAACTTAGCAGAGTCGTGGTAAAGAACAAGTACACATTTCTATGGATTGATGATATGTTTCATCAAATGAAAGGGGGTAAATTGGTTCTCTAAGATCAACTTTTGATCTAGTTACCATCAAATAAGAATAAAAGAATCTGACATTCAAAAAACTACCTTTTGACGCAAGTATGACCATTATGAGTATCTGGTCATGCCTTTTAGTCTAACTACTCATCCTACAGTTTTCTTGGATTTAATGAACAATACATTCCATGAGTATATTAATTTTCTTGTTGTATTATTTTTGGATTCCACTCTTGTTTACTCTAATTCTGAGGAGGATCATGTCCATCATTAGAGAATAGTTTTGAGTTTTTTGAGAAACCATCAAATTTATTCCAAGCTCTCAAAATATGATTTATAGATTCTTGAAGTGAAGTTATTGGGACATGTGGTGTTGAATCATAGAATATAAGTTAATCCTAAGAAGTTGAAGGCTATTATGACATGGGAACAACCATGAAATGTTTTCAAGATTTAGATCTTCTAAGGTCTAGCTGAGTATTATAAATAGTTTATCAATCACTTCTCAATGTTGGATTCTATAATGAATGATCTTACTTAGAAGGGATTAATTCTATCTTTGGTTGAAAAATGTCAGAATTATTTTTTTAAGAATAAATGTATTATACTGGTGCTCTAGTGTTGAATCTTCCAGAGGAAAAGTAGGACTATGTGGTCTTCTAGGATGCATTGGGTTCAGGTTTGGGAAACGTTCTTTTGTAGGGGGGTCATGTAATTGTATATGGCTCTCAAAAGCTTAGGCCACATGAGAAGAATTATTAGACCCATGACCTTGAACTTGTAGCTATGATGAACACACTTAATAGTTGGTGGCATTTTATTTACGGAGAATGGTTTACCGTGTTTTCAGACCGTAAGAGCTTGAATTATATCTTCTCTAAAAAAATATTTGAATCTCTTCTAGAGGCATTAGTTGGAATAACTATAGTATTTTTACTTTAACATTGCCTATACCCCATGTAAAGGGAATGTTGTTGCAGATGCTCTGATTAGGAGACTACCAACCCAAGTCATGAAATAATCTTCTTACGAGTTAAACTTGATGGGTCTCTATGAAAAGTTTCATATTAAAGTACAATAACAAGGGGATGTTGTTTATTTCACTAGTATTATATTTTTATCCTCTCTTCTTGAAATAATTATTTAGTAATATCATCTTTATAATGAGTTCAATAGAATTATAGACTCTCATTATGGTGGGAAGACTGTAGCTAACTGATCGCTCCCCACCTAATGGATTCTATGCTATTGGAATCAATTTGTTTTACTGTTAGTGGTAAGGAAATATGTGATGAGGTATTTCCATGATTCCCAGGGGAATGTATACCTAGGAACCATGAAGATGTTCTATGACATGCGACAATGATTTTTGTGGCCAGGTATGAGATGAGGCCTTGATGAATTTGTCTCTCATTGTTATACGTTCCAACAGGTCAAGACCAAGCACCAGAAACCTTGAGGTTTACATCAGCCACTTCTAGTCCCTACATGGAAGTGGTATGTGATGTATATGGACTTTGTGGTTGGGTTTCCATGCACATAGTGAAAGAAGAATGTGATATGAGTTGTGATCGATTGGATGATAAACTCGGACCACGTTATACCCATTCATGATACAAATGATATTTTGGAGTTGGAAAATCTCTATGTGAAAAGAGAATTTGATTTCAAGGAGTTCCATATGCTATATTTTCTGATAGATATCTTCAATTCAATTGTCTATTTTGTAGAGGCCTTCAAGAGACATTAGGATCTCAGGTCCATTTGAGTACAACATACCATTGTTAGTTGGATAGCTAGATAAAAAGAGCTACACAAATTATTTAGGATATGATCTGCACTTGTGTTATCAAATTTGGTGGGGATTGGGATGATCTTTTGGCATTGGTTGAGTTTTCTTGTAACAATAGTTACTATTCCATGATCAGAATGGATCCTTTTGAGACCTTGTATGGCCCCCTTGCAGATATTTATTGTGTTGGTTGGAGATTTGATGAAGTTTTTTCATTGGAGAAAGATTGGTCAAAGAAATGATGACAAAGATTCAGTTTATTCTTCATAGAATGTTGATGACAGAGAGAAACTATATGTCTTATGATTATCATTGATATATACCATTAGAATTCTGAGTTGGTGAACCGGTGTTATTGAAAGTTCCACCTTGTTTATTTTATCGACAACTTAGGAGGCAAGGGAACTGGCTGCTCATTATGTGAGAACTTTTGATGTTATTTAGAGAGAAGTTAACATTAATTACAATTTAGAACTTCCACTATAGGTGACGTTGATACATAACGTGTTCCATGTATCTTAGATACAAAAGTATATATCTGATCCATCTAATGTTTTGAGCTAGAGTGATCTCAATGTCGAGCTTTATTTATCTATGATTGAACAGGAAATTAGTATTGTTGATTCTGAAACCAAGGTACTTTGTGGGAGGATGATAAATTTGATTAGAGTGATATGGTAGCAATGTTCTAATTCTCATGAGATGTTGGAAAGGGAGACACAAATGAGAGATCCGTGGCCTCATCTTTTTAAAATGAAAGCTTCTTAGTAGTATTTCTGGGGATGGAAAGTTCCTATAATGTGGATTTTATAACATCTTGTTACTATTTTTAGGTATTCCTAAATCCCTATTTGAACCTTGCTTTGTTTGGGTTTCATTTCGGGAAATTTTGGGAGAAATTTTAATGATTTTGAAAGTTATTGGGCTAGTGTATGGTTTGTACATGGTTTACTCTAACCGTGTTCCCTGCTAGTAAAAACCAAGATAGTAAGGTCTTTTATGGCTAGCACACAGTTTGAAAAACTATGCACCACCAAGTAGAAACCATACGTCTGGATAAATAGGGGTGCATGGCTAGGGTAAAATGTTTTTCTAAACCACATGAATCTACCCAAATGTCCGTGCATACATAATGTTTAATCCAAAAATAAATTTTTCAAATACTCAAGACATCCTTTTTAGGTCCCCAATGGACCTGTATGACCAATAATCAATTTCCCCTTCATTGAGAGCTCTCGAGAGCAGTTTTTGGCCCCTCATAACCCTCCAAGAAGAGGATAGAAGCTAGGATAACATCATTTGATCTCCTCCAGATTAGTTTTCACTTCCCATTATCATTCTCCCTCCCTCCCTATCTATTCCTCCCTAGGGTTTTGTAGATTTCTGTGTTGGTTGGAGGATCCATTCTCTACAGTTTGGATCTTGAATCATAGGGTTTTTCTTGGATCCTATTAAAGGTGTTCTTTATTAGAGATTCCCATTTTGGGATTGGTGTTTTGAGATCCTTTTATCCCGAGGTAGGTGGTTCCATTTTGTTTGGACAATTTAATTGACCCTAAATTTCTTTATTTGATTAAATTAATTTCAATTGAATACGAGGGATTTGATTAAAATTAAATTTAATTTGTTAAAAAACCAATACCATTTAATTGGGGGGGGGGGTTAGTTATGTAAATTTAATATTGAGATGAAAATGGGGAAAACACCCAATTAATTTGAATTTGGGTGTATTTGTGAAATTGATGGAAATTGTTTAAATTAAAATGTTGAATTTAATTGTGGAAATTTAATTTTGAATTGATTTCAAATTATTATTTTTTGAAAATGGATTAAAATGGATTTGAGAAAATCTATTAGGTTTTATCATGAAAAAGGCATGTATTTGATTAAAAACCCATTTTGGGGTTTAAATAGAAAATTGGAATATTTTAAATGGAGAATTAGATGAATTGTATTTTGAGAAGTCTTAAAAGAAATCCCCATCGTTGTTTGTTATTAGAGAACATTCAAGCTTTAGGTAGTTAGTGTTTTATTTGGATAGCACTCTACGATTTGGAAATGTCAATAAAATATAAATGCATCACGTCACATCCTTGATGGTATGGTGGTGATTTCCTATTGACTAGTGTCAAAGAGGACATGTGTATACACATATTTCTAAGTCACTTTCAGTGTGTGGAGTCCCATAGCCTAGAACTATCATACCTTTTAGGAATATGACCATGTTTCTTGTTTGTTTGTATTTGAAATATATATATTCCATTTCTGTAAACTATTTTTCATGCCTTTTGAATTTATATATATTGTTTTATATAATATTTCTAATAAATTTGTTTAAAGTATTTCCATAATTTGAAATGTAAATAATGGTTTGTTAAATATGCTTCTTCAAATTCCAAGATTTTTTATTTAAAAAAATGAAATCTATTTATCTGGTTAGTTAATTATTTTCATCTTATTAGGGAATAATTTTTGAGACCCTACAGATTTATTTATCTCACACCATACCTATGCCTTTGGTTTTTTGTATATTTTCGCTTTCAAAATTCGAATAGGGGAAAATCACCACTTTGAGGTGGTTCTAGATGCTGATCCATGGAATTGGGGAGTTTCTTCCATAAGGACTTGAGATATATATCCAATTTTCTAGTACTTTTCTATTGTACATTGGGTTGTATATTCCTATTTGACTTTATGAACACTTATCCCTATATAGTTTCTTTTGTATGCATACTTAATTGTTTGTCTTTACTTATGAAATATTTGTGGCAAAAATCATTCCCACATTCATTTTGTATGATGTCAGGTGATAGTCACCAACCTATGGGGATTAGGAATTCACATTGGGTCATTTTAGTGCTGGATCAATTATTGGGTTACTAGGGTAATTGGGGTAGTTTGTGACACATTCCATAAATATGTATTATTGTTCAATTAGGTGGTAAAACCAACACAAACATGAACCAACTATTATTAGTGGATGATTATTAGATGGTTTAGTTGTAATATCATTATAAAAGGATTATAATGATATTATTTCGTGTTTATTAGTTTTATATATCATAATTATAATGAATTTGAAGAAGAATAAATGGATATGAAAACGTTATATAATTTTAATAAAATATTTTCCTCTTAGTATGCTAATTTTGAGCGATTAAACTAACAATAAATGTTTATTTTTCATATCATTAATATGATTTTAAATTTTTCATAATAATGTTAATGATACCATAAAAATACTATATATCCTTAAAAATATCCTTATTTACCACCTTGTAAGTAGGTGAAGAAAAAAAAGTTACGCCGTGTAGGCTATAATCCACACAAGGCACGAACAACGATCGTGTTTTTCTTAATGGATAGGGTTTATGAATTGATAATGATAATACCATAAATATAATAAAATTATAGTATATAAATGATAATAATACTATTATATTAGTGTGGATATAATAAATTTGAAATAATATAATTAAGAAGAAAACAAAGTAGTTGATAATACTCATGTTGGAGACTTGATTTTTCGTTGAAATTATCACTGAATTTGAAGGTATTAGGAAAGATATGAGTTAATAAGGAATTAGTTTTTTTATATAGTTTAAAAGAGAGAAAAATGACTGATTTTAAAGGATGAATTTTAATGGGATGTGTGTCTGGAAATGGTTGAGATGTACCCGTTATATTTGTGAAGAGAATGGAAGTTTTGAAAACACCTTTACATTTTTCAATAATTCTATGACACTATTGAAGTGTAAATTGATCAAAAATTGAAAAATATTATTTGGGAAACATTTATTTGTTGATAAAAATCTCAATCATTCAATTATGTGCACTTATGTTTATACTTTTTAGGGAGTTTGTATGAGGTCAAGCTCAATTTACCCCTTTTACTTTTTCCTTGGTAATTATTTTCAAATACTAGTAATAAATTTTAATCAAAAAAATTAAGATTGAACATTTTACCTAATATAAATCTTTTAATTTCATATTTAAATTTTTTTTATCAAATAAAATTTCTAATTTTTTGAAAATTTAATTTTAAAATAAACACGCTTAACATTTAAAAATCATTTTTAAAGCAATAACGTTTTTTAGATTTAGATTTATATATAATTTAAAATTATTTTTAATACTTATTTTAAAGACCAAAATTGATTTATTATAAAATAAATAAATTATATGAGGATTTAAATGAAATAAAACATTGAATCTCCCTTAAAAACACTTGATTCAATGAAAATACAAAAAATAATTTTTATATTAAAGTAACATTTGAATTAGTTATAAAAATGTTTTCCATGTGTTTTATATTTTTAAATAATACTACAAAATATATAATGTTATTCATAAAAATTAATTTTTTATTACTTGACATATTTTATGAACCTCTATGTCATTGTTATATAACAGTAAAGCTATACAAATTACATGTTTTGTGAAAACCGTAATTTTTGACTATAACCAAACTTTTCAGAAAAAGATCAAAAATTCATATTAATACAATTTAGATATGATGAATAAAAAATGGAATTATTTTAGTCAATTTAAAATTCTAAAATATAACTTTTAAATAAACTATTGAATAATATATCTTTAAAGGGTGCATTTGTGAAACAGTTCATGATACCTTATTTACCTGCAATAGTACAGAGTCTTGGGTGCTACACCTTTTAGAGGTAAACTATAAAAATCAGTAAAAAATACTTAGGGTACTATTACACTAGAGTATAAATTGAACTACTCAAACAATAGTTTAAAACATCAAGAAAAATCTCTGACAACTGGAATGAGATTATTCATACATTAGAAAAAATAGGCCATACTCTTCCAGATCTAGGATCCCATTCACCCTAAAAAACATGAGTAACCCCATATAAAGAAATAAATTGAACCCAAATATGATTTTTTTGGATTTAAATATAACCATATAGTCCATTACAATTTCATGGTATAAGATATCAATATTAAGAACTAACAAATCCCACACGACTTAATATTCAGTGATCATGACATAACACTCTGGATATTTGGAACCTTATTTCTTCTTTCTTCCCAAGGGAGTGGAAAGAATAATTAGGAATGGAAAATCTTTTAGAATTATCCCAACACATCAATAAACATAGATGATATGAAATACTGAGATACACCAGTATCAAAGAAATCCATAACTATAAAGAATAAAATGAACACCATACCTCTCGTAGTAGCTAGATATACTTTAGATTCGTCTGGTGCATAATTTTATACATAATACATATATCCTCAAATCCCCTTAAAATTTCTTCACTAAATATAAATCCAAATATTTATGAGAATGATATAAAACACCATTCCCTATTTCATAATGATCCTAAGATCCTTTGGTAATAGTGGATCCATCTCTACTAACCTGGGATAATCTTACAAAAAAACAATGAAGATGAATGGATTTTCCTAAATGGGGGAAAGTCCTGGGTTCCACCATATATCCAGGCTTAGAATTAATAGGTTTCCCACAATGATATAAAATAACATTGTACTATTACAAGAAATCCTCAAAACTTTCTTTGATGTAAAACGAGATCCCTTATTGTGCTTCCTTTTCTAACCAGATGACACACTATGGATACCTCGCACTGTAACAAAAGCTCCACTTAAAAACATCCCCCACAATAAGTCTACCCAAACTATACTTTCTTTATCAACCACCTCAGAAAAATTTGGTAAGTATAAGAGGGTCCACATTATACCAAATATTAGCCCTCAAACCCATCTCAAACATCTGATATTTAAGGTAGTAAGTGGAAACATGCTGGGATGATAGGTGAACTAATTTGGTAAAATTGGTTTCATACTCTATAACCAAATTATCCCCTTGATCCAAGGTCAAAAATTATAAAGTATTTTCCACTCATAATATCCCAAGAAAATTTTTTTATTGAATGCCTTCTTGAAATAGATCATGGTATGGTTCTCATGTAATATAGGTATAATGATGTAGTTTCTCAATTTTATTCATGGCCCTTCAAGAATATAAGGGGTGAAAACTACCTCTGATACATCTAGAGTCTTTAAGTACTAGAAAGTACTACCAATCATTCCAAGATACTCTTCCAATTATTGGAGTCCCTTGTTTCCATAGAATATAGGTTGATTATTCTTGGTAAATTCTAAACCATAATCCACTGCTAATCCCTAGTATTAAACACCTATATGACCCAGAATATGGTTTGTAAATTTAAATGATTCCCTCAATAAGAATCCTACTGGAGGGTTCTCTTACTGATCTTCTCTCACAATTTTCCCTCTTAGACCAAGAAGATCTATTCTAGGAGGCAATATCTATTAAACACAATACATAATAATAGATTAGATAAAATTCAATAATTTTCATTAAATTCACTTAAAAGTTAAGAATCTAAGTTATATACATATTAAAGTGTTAAAAATATGATAAAATAAGGCTCATCGAAATAAACTCTAAAACATAGGTTCACCTAATTACCCTAAAATAAAGCTTAAATCTTGAAGAAAAATGCTTAAATACTCATGTTAACACTAAGTTAGATATGAAAGAGATATATAGAAACATCCATTCATACTTATTACCTGAGTTCAAATTGACTTAACTCTTATCTAACATAAACCTTTAACCAAACCTAGGCAGTGTCATCACACTTTTAGTTGGGAATTCCCTTTGATACCATTTTGTAACGAACCAACCCAGTTTGATAGAACATGTAACCAATAGGGATTTACAGAAGGTGGAAAATAATATAATAACAAAAACTTTCCCCATGAATATTATAAAATTAATAATACATCAAAGTACATTGTGGAATAAAAGGAGTTTATAAGAATGAGACATAAAAACCAAGCCAAAATGATAAACTAAAAAAACAAAACAAGTTAAAGACCAAAGACAAAAAAAACATATCCATGTGAACATATATCACTTCCATTAATAAACAATATGATTTCAATGAAAATATGTAACACCCCAAGATTTCATAGTACGTTATTTCTTCAAAGTAATTCAATAACTTGCACTACATGCAACACCGAGTTCTAGCGCACCATGACTTACCAAACAAGTCGTTCAAAAGCTTTTATGAATAATATTAACTGAATTTTGAACTTTGCATAATAATTATAATTTTAGAATCCATATTATGAGTTTCTTAGACATAATGTATGAACAAATACATTTTTCCAGATAAAAGAAATATTTTTCAAAAAATGCAATTTTACTGCCTTTTAATGGCGAAGCCTTTTTTAAATCCAATATTTGAAACTTTTATATATTCAATATGAAAAAATAAACTTCTTCTTTAGAATAGGGACATAAGAATCTAGTTTCAATAATGTTTTGGTGTTTTTCTGATAACATTAATATTTGGGTGAATAGTGAAAACTACTATATTTTAATTAAAAACAACTTTTTTAATAAAAAAAATTTTATAGTGTAAAATTATACATTTTAATGGTTTGGAAGTATAAATAGATTATATTTTTACGATTTAATCCAATGATGGTCATTGTAAGTAATTTCACTTTGAAATTGGAAAAAAACAAGTGTCAAACTTTTGATTGTTATTATTTCTTAAAAATACGACTTTTGGTTTTGACAGCGGGAATTAATTTTATATTAATAAATGCAACTTATATGTTTTTAATTTGGTAAATTAGACTTTATTATTGAATTTGGAATATCAAAATTAGCTTAGGGTAATTTTTTTGGTATTTTTTTGAAAACTTTTAATTTTTGTTGAATAGTGAAAAACAATGAGTTATAGTTTAAAACCAAATTTTTATTTAGATAATTATTTATTTTATATAAATTTATTTTATGTCAAAATAGATACATAATACCTATATATGTTAAATTTAATTCATTGGAATCAGTTTATAATAATTTTAGATATATAAAAATTTTATTGAACTTTTCACCGTCTTTTACCCAACTCCTAGGAGAATCTGCAAATTCACATAAAACATAATTTTACCGCTTCTTTGAGTGGAATTTAGAAAATCTGAGAGACATAGTTAATATCAAAGAGTAAAATTTGGTTCAATAAGATAAAAATAATTTTTGGTGAATATTAACTTTTTACTTTTATTTACCACGGTAAAAAGTAAATAGGGTAATTAAGGGTATAAATGATATTATTATTACCCTAAAACATGTAATTATTCCATTGGATAAGTATAATTTTACCAGAAACAACCTTAGGAATAAAATATGAACCTATTTGATCCACTTGGATTAGATTAGGGCATTTATTATTATTTAATTCAAAGAAGAGTTAGAAGAGTTAAAATCAAAGTTTAATAACTAAAACATTTTTAATATAGGGTTATACATAAGATAAATTAGATTATAAATAATAATTATAAATCAAAAAAGATTTCCAACATAATGGTGTTTTATTTATAATTTTTAGACGTTAAATAATTTAATTTAATTATGAAAAAATTATGAGGAAGTAATTACCTTACTAGTGAAATATTAAGATAATTGATATTATAAATATACAAATAAATATAATTTGAGACTTTTAATTAATTAAAAAAATTTTATTGGTTAATATGACATTTTAGGATTGATTAAATGAATTTTTTTCGATTTAATAAAGTTATTAAGACTTTAACTAAAAATCAATTATTAAATAGTGTCATAATTAACATAAATGAGTTTTTGAAACAAATATTATATTATTAGTTGATATAATATTCCTAAAAATCTAAAGTTCGGCCAAAGGACTTATATGATGATAGTTATGTCATAAATTAACCACTTGTGGTTAATTTGATAGTTTATAGTAAGTTTATTAACCATATAATATAAAAATACAAAGAGGCATGGTAAACGTCAACCCATTTAACTAAGACTTAAATATAAAAGATAAGGGTAAAATAGTGACCCAAACTTGTCTAAAACTTATTGGTTGAGTTGTTTTAGACCTATACCCACCTTAGACTTTGAATAATCCACTTTTAAGCCATTAGAAACCGAATATGAGTTTATTACAAAATAATACTTTAAGTTTTTCCTAAAGAGCCCCTCCCCCCCACTTATAAAAGGACACCACTTCTATCCAATTCCTCATACATCTAAAACCTTTTGGCTCATCCAACCTCTTCCAAATTAATCTCCCTACACCCCTATCTTCCTCCTAGAATCCTTACCTTAGTCATAAGGCACTTCAAGTGTCATTTTTGGTTCAAACCAAAGGGAGTTACCCAAATTAAAGGTAATGATTTCTCTTAGCTTCTTTTGTTTTATTTTACTTCTCTAACCCCTAAAATCTTCTTATTATTTTTTTTTGTAACAAAAACAGTATACTAAATATACTAGGATAGTTTTTATGAGATGTATTATAACTAAACTTACACACACCTCCATCTAATGGGTAAAGAACATAATGTTTCTGTGGATGGCAACCAAACGCCTCACGAAACGATGATTGTTCAATTATCTCTTACCACCTCTCATGGTGGTCATTATGATGGAACTATAATTAAATATGATATTGATGATATTTATTTTATATATAATCTTCTGTAATTCTATTTTATAGCATACCATTATTCATTTCATGTTGTATATATATACGATAATTTCATTTGAGGAAGTGCGGACTACCGCCCCCTCAAAGTGATATGACTCGTTCATACCATACATGGAACAAATAAAGGATGGTGTTAATAAACTTAAGTAACATATATAAGATATTATATTATACTGGAATATTAACATACCTATTTATCATTTGTTTTTGATTCCTTTTAAAATGAAAAATGAAATGGAAGTAGCGTTCGTGCGTACGTAAGGATTACCGTCTCCACAAACGCAATGAGATTCATTCCCAATCGTATCCATGAAATTATAATTCTCATTTGATGATTAAAAATAATGTTTAACGACTTGATATCATTTTTTATATGAATCAGATACAACCTATCCATAAAAAACACGACGTATGTAACAAAACATATAAAAGAAAATGAGTAAGTTAACACTCGAAACGATGATAATACTAAGACATTATTAACAAAGCAATGTTAAAAGATCATATATGATGTCATAGTAATGTATTTGATTTTTTTATAATTTAATAACAATTATTTCACTATTATAAAGGATTTTAACCTACCCTCAACCAAGGAAAAGTACAAGGTAAGGGTTTATTTCACAATCTCTTCATTATTCAAGGTTGTTTATACGTAATTATCTACTGAGACCTCTTTACCATCTACATCCATGTTTCTTAAAAATGAATTTAAAAATATTCTTACTATTTTATAGAATATGGGTTAAAGTCATTTATACCCTTTTTTGACTTTTTATAAGAAGTTTATAAAGGAATCTTTACGTCATTTTCCAAACAAGGACCTTTTTAACCTTTTCGACAAATTAAGGTAAGAATGTATTTTTTTAACTTATATAGAAGGTCCGTCTATTTTCCACAATTGTAAAATCTTTGAAGCATAAATTACAATATTATAAGAATATTTTTAAAGTAAATGTTTTATTTTATAATTATGTGACTTTTAAATGATTTAAAAAAATAGATATTTCGCTCAAATAGTTTTGATTTCATCTATGTCAACATCCTTTGATGGATTTTATGTTTATTTGAAGTTGATTTATTATGATACAAAACTTCCATATTGTATTGAAGGTTTTGTGATATGTTTGACTGTGGATGTGTTATTTTTATACCATTCATGGTTTATGGAGATAGTATTGACATTTCATATTCTAGTTTTAATACGAATGTTTATGTTATGTTTAAACCTGTTCATATGAGGAATGAATTGGACTTAATAATTGACGGGTGGAGCCCACTATAGCTTCTCGATGAATTGGTAGGTATCATAAAACAAACTAGTTTCTTGGCACTAGGCCTTGACCAAATATTATTTGTAGTATTGTCATGAGGCCTTGGCTACATGGTTATGATAGTCTGGCATTATGCATTCCATCATTATGAAAGTGGTTATTGATATTGCATGTGATTATTCGACTAGTACAATATCCATGTGAATTAGTAAATGGAATTATTTCATTTTATTTCTTCCATATTATGCTGAAGTTCAAGTTTAAAAGGCTTTTGTTTTAGTTATACATTTCCTTAATTGTTTATGCTTATTCATGAAAGTTTACGCTATATTGTTATCCTTACTGAGCATCTGAGCTCACCCCTTTCAATGTTTTATTTTTCCTAGGATGTGAAGTAGTATTTTATGAATGACCTACAGGGATAGTATGAGGGAATATGAATACATGATTTTGTTTTAGTTTCCATTTTATGATGTAATGTAAGACTGATGAATGTATCTAGTGTTTCTAAGTCTACTAAACTAATCGATCTTTCAAGATTTGATATTTTGTGATCATGCTAATGATACGTAATAATGCACCGACTCTGGGTAACTAGGGTTGGGGCGTTACAGTTTGTATCATAGGATGTTTAGTACAAACCTTAGAATCTATACTTAGATAAACTATGATTAGAGAACATAGACCTAAGATGGACTTTGAGGATTAGTATAGAAAAATTTCCAAGAATTTTGGTATTGTAGATATTTTGTGAGTTTTCTGAGAAATACAACCCTGTCTGGATATGAGAAGGTAGAGGCGGCTCTGGCACAGATGTACCTAGGGGTAAAACCTGAAAACACCACTTTGAGATAGACTCGAACGGGTACTGGTGCATGACAACGGGACTTGCTGCACTCTTGGTTACGTCACACCTGGGGGATATGTTTAGGATAATTCTCTTTTCCTTTACAAACCATTATGAAGGGTTTATGAGTATATACTTCCTAAATGAAAACATTTTTATGATTATGGATTATATCCATAAAATGTTCATTCTAAGTTAGGTATTTTACATGTTTGGAATTATTCATTGAAATTCATAAACTAACCTAGTGTATGCCATTGTATAGAAATGGTTCCCAGTAGATGGAATGTGAACCCCAACAATACGTATGATCCAAAGAGTAAGAAGGATCAAATCTTTCACGATATTAAGCCAACATTCAGAAGGGAAATTGTCTCCCATGTATTCTCAAGATATGAAGTAATAATATCATGTGTTAAAAATATAAGTAAAGAATTCTCTGAGTCCTATGGATTTGAAGGGAAGCATGAGAAGAAAAGGATGGAAGAGAGAAAGATGGATAAAGGGAAGAGAGAAAAGAAGAATTTCCCCATATGTGACAACTGTGGGAAGAAACACCCTGGAACTTTCCTGAAGGGAATGAGAGTTTGTTATAAATGTGGAGAAAAAGGACACCAAGTATGTGACTGTAAGGGTAAGAAAAAGGTTTAAAATGAACAATGATTCATATGCAAAGAGTTGGGACACTATGAGAACCAATGTCCAAATCATTAGAGTATGACCCAAATGATACTATTGGATAATAATCATGTTATGATACTACCACAGATGAGGAGGAATGAATAGAGTTATTATGTTGTTATTAGAGAATTATGTCATTTGAGTGTTGTATCAACAATGTAATGGTTATAATAATTATGGAGTATATAAGGATTGTACTGCAATACTATTTCATTAAGGACTTGAGATTGTGTGGAACCAAGAAAAGTGACTCAATATCAGGTTAAATTTTTGGAAAATATATGGTTGAGAGAATGATAAACCACAATATGGTTCTGATACCGAGGTGGTGATTTTGGAATAATACATGATTGATTTGGATAAATCATATTGGATATTCTTGACTACCTTGAAACTGATTAATGATTGGTAAATTCCATCATTGTTGGAGTTTACAACATTTTTGGATAGAAAGAGTATATCTAGTATTCTATAAGGAATAAGGGATCCTGAATGTAATCAACAAGGTTTTATGGTAATTCAAAAATGTAGAAGTGTTTTAAAAGAATACACGATGAAGGCGTTCACATGTTATTACGCAGCAAAAAGGATATTCATTGTGTTTACCTTCCTTATAAATTTTGGACTGTGAGTTTGGACAGAAGTATTTTGGATAATTCTAGTTTGAGATTAATTTTGGATTGGCAAAAAAGGATAACCCAGAGGTCGGGCGGTTACCCGTCGCGTCCAACAAGGCCGCAAGACTTGAACCCGCAACTGATGGGCAACAAGGGTGTATCACCTACCACTAGCCCACGTGATGTCCTGGATTGAATAATGTAGTTTTTTTAAAAAAAATATGGTAGATTAATTATAAATTCATTTTTTTGAACCCTATACGAATAAGATAAATAGAATATTATTTTTAAGTTCTATTATCTTTTAGAGTGAAAGATGAGTTTGTGGTAAAAATTAGTTAAAGGATGGGACTCTACTTGTCAATTATATATTTTTATTCTTCACTTATTCTATGAAGAAATTAATTATTATACTTTAGTGAAGGGATATTAAAACAAAAAAATGTGTTATCCTAATACCATATGTTTTGTTGAACCGATGGTATTTTAAATCATCATAGATTGATGAATTTAAGGCCCTAAATTTTACACTTATTTGTGATTGATGAACTCAATCACTACCAATACATATTTATGTTTTCCTCCAATTATATGTCTCTAATTGCCACCAATGTTCTCCTAATCGAGATTATAATTTGGTGGTGACCCTTTCATTTCCCTTTTCCTCTTATTAAGACTGAATTTTATTAACCTAATTTTCGATGTGGGGTTTTCCAAAGGTATTTTCTATTTTCAACCTTTTATTTTCCAACAATAATTTTAAATTGAGAGGATGCAATTTGTTGAAGGAGGGAATAATGTAACACCCCAAGATTTCATAGTACGTTATTTCTTCAAAGTAATTCAATAATTTGCAGTACATGCAACACCGAGTTCTAGCGCAACATGACTTACCAAACAAGTCGTTCAAAAGCGTTTATGAATAATATTAACTGAATTTTGAACTTTATATAATCATTATAATTTTAGAATCCATATTATGAGTTTCTTAGACATGATTTATGAACAAATACATTTTTTTTTCAGATAAAAGAAGTATTTTTCAAAAAATGCAATTTTACCGCCTTTTAATGGAGAAGCCTTTTTATGTCCAATATTTGAAACTTTTATATATTCAATTTTAAAAAATAAACTTCTTCTTTAGAATCGGGACATAATAATTTAGTTTCAATAATGTTTTGGTGTTTTTCTGATAACATTAATATTTGGGTGAATAGAGAAAAATACTATATTTTAATTAAAAACAACTTTTTTAATCAAAATAATTTATAGTGTTAAATTATAAATTCTAATGGTTTGTAAGTATAAATAGATTATATTTTTACCATTTAATCCAATGGTTTTCATTGTAAATAATTTCACTTTGAAATTGGACAAAAACAAATGTCAAACTTTTGATAGTTATTATTTCTTAAAAAAACACCTTTTGGTATTGACAGCAGGAATTAATTTTAAATTAATAAATGAAACTTATATGTTTTAAATTTGGTAAAATATAATTCATTATTTAATTTGGAATATCAAAATTAGCTTAGGGTAAATTTTGGTATTTTTCTGAAAACTTTTAATTTTTGATGAATAGTGAAAAACACTGAGTTATAGTTTAAAACCAAATTTTTATTTAAATATTTATTTATTTTATTTAAATTTATTTTATGTCAAAATAGATACATAATACCCATATATTTTCAATGTAATTCATTGGAGTCAGTTTATAATAATTTTAGATATATAAAAATTTTATTGAACTTTTCACCATCTTTAACCCAACTCCTAGGAGAATTTGCAAATTCACATAAAACATAATTTTACCACTTTTGTGAGTGGAATTTAAAAAATCCGAGAGACAAGGTTAATATCAAGGAGTAAAATGTGGTTCAATAAGACAAAAATAATTTTTGGTGAATAGTAACTTTTTACTTTTATTTACCACAGTAAAAAGTAAATACTGTAATTAAGGGTAAAAATGATATTATTATTACCTTAACACATGTCATAATTCTATTGGACAAGTATAATTTAACCAAAAATAACCTTAGGAATAAAATATAAACCTATTTGGTCCACATGGATTAGATTAGGACATTTATTATTATTTAATTCAAAGAAGAGTTAAAAGAGTTAAAATCAAAGTTTAATAACTAACACATTTTTAATATAGGGTTATACATAAGATAAATTCGATTATAAATATTCATTAGAAATATAAAGAGATTTCCTACATAATGGTATTTTATTTATAATTTTTAGACATTAAATAATTTAATTTATTTATGAGACAATGATGATGATGTAATTACCTTATTAGTGAAATATTAAGATAATTGATATTATAAATACCCAAATAAATATATTTTGAGACTTTTAATGAATTAAAATAATTTTATTGGTTAATATGACATATTAGGATTGATTAAATGAATTTTTTTCGATTTAATAAAGTTATTAAGACTTTAACAAAAAATCAATTATTAAATAGTGTCAAAATTGACATAAATGAGTTTTTGAAACAAATATTATATTATTAATTGATATAATATTCCTAAAATTATAAGGTTCGGCAAAAGTAATTATATGATGATAGGTATGTCATCAATTAACCACTTGAGGTTATTTTGGCAGTTTATAGTAAGTTTATTAACCATATAATATAAAAATACAAAGAGACATGGTAAACGTCAAACCATTTAACTAAGAGTTAAATATAAAAGATAAGGGTAAAATAGTGACCCAAACTTGTTTAAAACTTATTGGTTGATTTTTTTTCGACCTATACCCACCTTATACTTTGAATAATCTACTTTGAAGCCATTAGAAACCGAATATGAGTTTATTATAAAATAATACTTTATGTTTTTCCTAAAGAGCCCCTCCTCCCCCTTATAAAAGGACACCACTTCTAACTGATTACTCACACTTCTCAAGCCTTTTAGCTCATCCAAACTCTACCCAATTAAGCTACCTACACCCCTATATTCCACCTAGTATCCTTACCTTAGCCAGAAGGCACTTCAAGTGTCCTTTTTGTTTCAAACCAAAGGGAGTTACCCAAATTAAATGTAACGATTTCTCTTAGCTTCTTTTCTTTTATTTTACTTCTCTAACCCCTAAACTCTTCTTATTATTTCTTTTGTAACCAAAAAAGTATCCTAAATATACTAGGATATTTTTATGATAAGTATTCTAACAACACTTACACACACTTCCATCTAATGGGTAAATAAAATAATGTTTCTGTAGATGGCAACCAAACGCCTCACGAAATGATGATTGTTCAATTATCTCCTACCACCTCTCATGGTGGACATTATGATGGAACTATAATTAAATATGATATTAATGATATTTATTTTATATATAAGCTTATTCAATTCCATTTTATATCATACCATTATTCGTTTCATGTTGTATATATATACGATAATTTCATTTGAGGAAGTGCGGACTACCGCCCCCTCAAAGTGACATGACTCGTTCATACCATACATGGAACAAATAAAGGATGGTGTTAATTAACTTAAGTAACATATATAAGATATTATATTATATTGGAATATTAACATACCTATGTATCATTTTTTTTGATTCCTTTTAAAATGAAAAATGAAATGGAAGTAGCGTTCTTGCGTACGTAAGGATTACCGTCTCCACAAACACAATGAGATTAATTCCCCATCGTATCCATGAAATTATAATTCTCATTTGATGATTAAAAATAATGTTTAAGGACTTGATAACATTCTGTATATGAATCAGATACAACCTATCCATAAAAAACATGACGTATGTAACAAAACATATAAAAGAAAATGAGTAAGTTAACACCTGAAACGATGATAATACTAAGACATTATTAACAAAGAAATGTTAAAAGATCATATATGATATCATATTAATGTATTTGATTTTTTGTATAATTTAATAACAATTATTTCACCATTATAAAGGATGTTAACCTACCCTCAACCAAGGAAAAGTACAAGGTAAGGGTTTATTTCACAATCTCTTCATTATCTGAGGTTGTCTATACGTAATTATCTACTGAGACCTCTTTATCATCTACATCCATGTTTCTTAAAAATGTATTTCAAAACATTCTTACTATTTTACAGAATTTGGGTTAAAGTCATTTATACCCTTTTTTGACTTTTTATAAGAAGTTTATAAAGGAATCTTTACGTCATTTTCCAAACAAGGACCTTTTTAACCTTTTCGACAAATTAAGGTAAGAATGTATTTTTTTTAACTTATATAGAAGGTCCGGATATTTTCCACAATTGTAAAATATTTGAAGCATCCCTTACAATATTATAAGAATATTTTTAAATTAAATGTTTTATTTTATAATTATGTTACTTTTAAATGATTTAAAAAATAGATATTTCTCTCAAATAGTTTTTATTTCATCTATGTCAACATCCTTTGATGGATTTTAAGTTTATTTGAAGTTGATTTGTTATGATACAAAATGTACATATAGTATTGGAGGTTTTGTGATATTTTTGACTATGGATGAGTTATTTTTATACCATTCATGGTTTATGGAGATAGTATTGAAATTTCGTATGCTAGTTTTAATACGAATGTTTATGTTATGTTTAAACCTGTTCATATGAGGAATTCATTGGACCTAATAATTGACGAATGGACCCCGATATAGCTTCTCGATTAATCGGTAGGTATCATAAGACAAAATAGTTTCTTGGAACGAGGCCATGACCAAATATTTTTGTAGTCTTTTCACGAGGCCTTGGCTACGTGGTTATGATAGTATGGAATTATGAATTCCATCATTATGAAAGTGGTTATTGATATTGCATGTTATTATTCGACTAGTAGAATTTCCATGTGAATAAATAAATGGAATTATTTCATTTTCTTTCTTCCATATTATGATGAAGTTCAAGTTTAAAAGGATTTTGTTTTATTTATACATTTCCATAAATGTTTTTGCTTATTTATGAAAGTTTCTGCTATATTGTTATCCTTAATGAGCATCTGATCTCACCCCTTTCAATGTTTTATTTTTGCCAGGATGTGAAGTAGTATTTTATGAATGAACTTTAGGGATAGTATGAGGGAATATGAAGACAATATTTTGTTTTAGTTTTCATTTTATGATGTAATGCAAGACTGATGAATGTATCTAGTGTTTCTAAGGCTACTAAACTAATCGATCTTTCGAGATTTGATCTTTTGTGATCATGCCAATGATACGTAATAATGCACCGACTCTGGGTAAATAGGGTTGGGGCGTTACAGTTGGTATCAGAGGATGTTTAGTACAAACCTTGGAAGCTAGATTTAGATAAACTATGAGTAGAACACATAGACCTAAGTTGGACTTTGAGGATTAGTATCGAAGAATTTCTTAGAATTTTGGTATTGTAGATATTTTGTGAGTTTTCCAAGAAATACATCCCTATCTGGATACGGGAAGGTAGAGGCAGCTCTGGCACAGATGTACCTAAGGGTAAAACCTAAAAACACCACTTTGATCTAGACTCGAATGGGTACTATTTCATGGCAACGAGCCTTGCTACACTCTTGGTTACATCACTCCGAGGGGATATGCTTAGGATAATTCTCATTTCCTTTACAAACAATTATGATGGGTTTATGAGTGTATACTTCCTAAATGAAAACATTTTTATGATTATGTATTATATTTATAAAATGTTCCGTCTATTTTAGGTATTTTAAAAGTTTGGAATTATTCATTTTAACTCATAAACTGACCTAGTGTATGCCATTGTATAGAAATGGTGCCTAGTAGAAGGAATGTGAACTCTTGCAATACGTATGATCCAAAGAGTAAGAAGGATCAAATCATTCATGGTTTTAAGACAACATTCAAAAGGTAAATTGTCTCCCATGTATTCTCAAGATATGAAGTAATAGTATCATGTGTTAAAAATATATGTAAATAATTCTCTAAGTCATATGGATTTGAAGGGAAGCATGAGAAGAAAAGGATGGAAGAGAGAAAGATGGATAAAGGGAAGAGGGAAAAGAAGAATTTCCCCATATGTGATAACTGTGGGAAGAAACACCCTGGAACTTTCCTAAAGGGAATGGGAGTTTGTTATAAATGTGGAGAAAAAGGACACCAAGTATGTGACTTCAAGGGTAAGAAATTTTTTTCAAATGAACAATGCTTCATCTTCAAAGAGTTAGGACACTATGAGAACCTATGTCCAAATCATCAGAGTATGCCCCAAATGATGTTATTGGATAATAATCATGTTATGATACTACCATAGATGAGGAGGAATGATTAGAGTTCTTATGTTGTTATTAGAGAATTATGTCATTTGAGTGTTGTATCAACAATGTAATGGTTATAATAATTATAGAGTATATAAGGATGGTACTGCAATACTATTTCATTAAGGACTTGAGATTGTGTGGAACCAAGAAAAGTGACTCAATAGCTGGTTAAATTTTTGGAAAATATATGGTTGAGAGAAAGATAAACCACAATATGGTTATGATACCGAGGTAGTGATTTTGGAATAATACATGATTGATTTGGATAAATCATATTGTATATTCTTGACTACCTTGAAACTAATTAATGATTGGTACATTCCATCATTGTTGGAGTTTACAACATTTTTGGATAGAAATAGTATATCTAGTATTCTATAAGGACTAAGGGATCATGAATTTAATCAATAAGGTTTTATGGTAATTCAAAATGTAGCAGTGTTTTAAAAGAATACACGATGAAGGTGTTTACATGTTATTACACGAAAAAAGGATCTTCATTGTGTTTAACTTCCTTATAAATTTTGGACTGCGAGTTTGGACAGAAGTATTTTTGATAATTCTAGTTTGAGATTAATTTTGGATTTCCAAAAAAGGACAACCCAGAGGTCGGGCGGTAACCCGTCGCGTCAAGCAAGGCCGCAAGACTTGAACCCGCAACCGATGGGAAACAAGGGTGTATCATCTACCACTGACCCATGTAATGTACTGGATTGAATAATGTAGTTTTTAAAAAAAATCTGGTAGATTAATTTTAAATTCATTTTTTTGAACCCTATACGAATAGGATAAATAGAATATTATTTTTAAGTTATATTATCTTTTAGAGTGAAAGATGAGTTTGTGGTAAAAATTAGTTAAAGGATGGGACTCTACATGTCAAGTATATATTTTTATTCTTCACTTATTCTATGAAGAAATTATTTATTATACTTTAGTGAAGGGATCTTAAAATAAAAAAATGTGTTATCATAATACCATAAGTTTTGTTGAACCGATGGTATTTTAAATCATCATAGATTGATGAATTTAAGGCCCTCAATTTTCACTTATTTATTATTGATGACCTCAATCACTACCAATACATATTTATGTTTTTCCTCCAATTATATGACTCTAATTTCCACCAATGTTCTCTTAATCGAGATCATAATTTGGTGGTGACCCTTTCATTTCCCTTTTCCTCTTATTAAGACTAAATTTTATTAACCTAATTTACGATGTGGGTTTTCCCAAAGGTATTTTATATTTTCAACCTTTTATTTTCCAACAATAATTTTAAATTGTGAGGATACAATTTAATGAAGGAGGGAATAATGTAACACCCCAAGATTTCATAGTACATTATTTCTTCAAAGTAATTCAATAACTTGCACTACATGAAACACCGAGTTCTAGCGCACCATGACTTACCAAACAAGACATTCAAAATCTTTTATAAATAGTATTAACTGAATTTTGAACTTTATAAAATCATTATAATTTTATAATCCATATTATGAGTTTCTTAGACATAATTTATGAACAAATACATTTTTTTCAGATAAAAGAAGTATTTTTCAAAAAATGCATTTTTACCGCCTTTTAATGGCGAAGCATTTTTAAATCCAATATTTGAAACTATTATATATTCAATTTGACAAAATAAACTTCTTCTTTTGAATCGGGACATAAGAATTTAGTTTCAATAATGTTTTGGTGTTTCTCTGATAACATTAATATTTAGGTGAATAGTAAATAATACTATATTTTAATTAAAAACAACTTTTTTAATAAAAATAATTTATAGTGTTAAATTATAAATTTTAATTTTTTGGAAGTATAAATAGATTATATTTTTACCCTTTAATCCAATGGTTTCCATTTTAAATAATTTCAATTTGAAATTGGACAAAAACAAGTGTCAAACTTTTGATAGTTATTATTTCTTAAAAATATGCCTATTGGTTTTGATAGCGGGAATTAATTTTAAATTAATAAATTCAACTTATATGTTTTAAATTTGGTAAAATATACTTCATTATTGAATTCGTAATATCAAAATTAGCTTTGGGTAAATTTTTTGTATTTTTCTGAAAACTTTTAATTTTTGATGAATAATGAAAAATAATGAGTTATAGTTTAAAACAGAATTTTTATTTAAATAATTATTTATTTTATTTAAATTTATTTTATGTCAAAATAGATACATAATACCCATATAAGTTCAATGTAATTCATTGGAGTCAGTTTATAATAATTTTAGATATATAAAAATTTTATTGAACTTTTCACCGTCTTTAACCCAACTCCTAGGAGAATTTGAAATTCACATAAAACATAATTTTACCGCTTCTATGAGTGGAATTTCAAAAATCTTAGAGACAAGGTTAATATCAAGGAGTAAAATGTGGTTCAATAAGATAAAAATAATTTTTGTTGAATAGTAACTTTTTATTTTTATTTACTATAGTAAAAAGTAAATACTGTAATTAAGGGTAAAATGATATTATTATTACCCTAACACATGTCATAATTCTATTTACTAAGTATGATTTTACCAAAAAAAACCTTAGGAAAAAAATATGAACCTATTTGGTCCACTTGGATTAGATTAGGACATTTATTATTATTTAATTCAAAGAAGAGTTAAAAGAGTTAAAATCAAAGTTTAATAGCTAAAACATTTTTTTATATAGGGTTATACATAAGATAAATTCGATTATAAATATTCATTAGAAATCTAAAGATATTTCTTACATAATTGTATTTTATTTATAATTTTTAGACCTTAAATAATTTAATTTATTTATGACACTATGATGATGAAGTAATTACCTTATTAGTGAAATATTAAGATAATTGATATTATAAATACCCAAATAAATATAATTTGAGACTTTTAATGAATTACAAGAATTTTATTGGTTAATATGACATTCTAGGATTGATTAAATTAATTTGGTTCGATTTAATAAATTTATTAATACTTTAACAAAAAATCAATTATTTAATAGTGTCAAAATTGACATAAATGAGTTTCTGAAACAAATATTTTATTATTAATTGATATAATATTCCTAAAAATCTAAGGATCAGACAAAGGACTTATATGATGATAGGTATGTCATCTATTAACCACTTTGGGTTATTTTGGCAATTTATAGTATGTTTATTAACCATATAATATAAAAATACAAAGAGTCATGGTAAACGTCAAACCATTTAACTAAGAGTTAAATCTAAACGATAATGGTAAAATAGTGACCCAAACTTGTCTAAAACTTATTGGTTGAGTTTGTTTTCGACCTATAACCACCTTAGACGTTTAATAATCCACTTTGAAGCCATTATAAACTGAATATGAGTTTATTATAAAATAATAGTTTAAGTTTTTCCTAAAGAGACCCTCCTCCCCCTATAAAAGGACACCACTTCTAACCAATTACCCACACATATCAAGTCTTTTGGATCATCAAAACTATACCCAATTAAGCTCCCTACACCCCTATCTTCCTCCTAGAATCCTTACCTTAGGCAGAAGGCACTTCAAGTGTCCTTTTTTGGTTCAAACCAAAGGGAGTTACCCAAATTAAAGGTAACAATTTATGTTGGCTTCTTTTCTTTTATTTTACTTCTCTAACCCCTAAACCCTTCTTATTATTTTCTTTTGTAACAAAACCAGTATCCTCAATATACTAGGATATTGTTATGAGAAGTATTCTAACTAAACTTACACACACCTCCATCAAATGGGTAAAGAACATAATGTTTCTGTGGATGGAAACCAAACGCCTCACGAAACGATGATTTTCAATTATCTCTTACCGCCTCTTTATGGTGGCCATTATGATGGCACTATAATTAAATATGATATTAATGATATTTATTTTATATATAATCTTATGAAATTCCATTTTATAGAATACCACTATTCGTTTCATGTTGTATACATATGCGATAATTTCATTTGAGGAAGTGCGGACTACCGCCCCCTCAAAGTGATATGACTCGTTCATAACATACATGGAACATATAAAGGATGGTGTTAATGAACTTAAATAACATATATAAGATATTATATTATACTAGAATATTAAAATACCTATGTATCATTTGGTTTTTATTCCTTTTAAAATGAAAAATGAAATGGAAGTAGCGTTCGTGCGTACGTACGGATTACCGTCTCCATAAACGCGAGGAAATTCATTCCCCATCGTATCCATGAAATTATAATTCACATTTTATGATTAAAAATAATGTTTATGGAATTTATATAATTCTATATATGAATTAGATACAACCTATCCATAACAAACCTGACGTATGTAACAAAACATATAAAATAAAACGAGTAAGTTCACACCCGAAACGATGATAATACTAAGACATTATTAACAAAACAACGTTAAAAATCATATATGATGTAATATTAATGTATATTATTCTTGTATAATTTAATAACAATTATTTCACCATTATAAAGGAGGTAAACCAACCCTCAACCAAGGAAAAGTACAAGGTAAGGGTTTATTTCACAATCTCTTCATTATCCGAGGTTGTTTATACGTAATTATCTACTGGGACCTCTTTATCGTCTACATCCACGTTTCTTAAAAATTTATTTCAAAACATTCTTACTATTTTACTGAATATGGGTTAAAGTCATTTATACCCTTTTTTTAATTTTTATAATATGTTTATAAAGGAATCTTTACGTCATTTTCCAAACAAGGACCTTTTTAACCTTTTCAACAAATTAAGGTAAGAATGTATTTTTTTTAACTTATATGGCAGGTGTAGCTATTTTCCACCATTGTAAAATCTTTTAAGCATCCCTTAAAATATTATAAGAATATTTTCAAAGTAAATGTTTTAATTGATAATTATGTGACTTTTAGATGATTTAAAAAAATAGATATTTCTCTCAAATAGTTTTGATTTCATCTATGTCAACATCCTGTGATGGAATTTAAGTTTATTTGAAGTTGATTTATTATGATACAAAAATTTCATATTGTATTGAAGGTTTTGTGATATGTTTGACTATAGATGTGTTATTTTTATACCATTCATGTTTTATGGAGATATTATTGACATTTCATATGCTAGTTTTAATACGAATGTTTATGTTATGTTTAAACCTGTTCATATGAGGAATGCATTGGACTTAATAATTGACGAGTGGAGCCCGCTATATCTTCTTGATGAATTGGTATGTCTCATAGGAAAAACTAGTTTCTTGGCACGAGGCTTTGACCAAATATTATTTGTAGTCTTGTCACGAGGCCTTAGATACGTGGTTATGATAGTTTGGAATTATTCATTCCATCATTATGAAAGTGGTTATTGATATTGCATGTGATTATTCGACTAGTAGAATATCCATGTGAATAAGTAAATGGAATTATTTCATTTTATTTATTCCATATTATGCTAAAGTTGAAGTTTAAAAGGCTTTGGTTTTAGTTATACATTTCCTTAAATGTTTATGCTTATTTATGATAGTTTCTGCTATATTGTTATCCTTACTGAGCATCTGAGCTCACCCCTTTCAATGATTTATTTTTTCCAAGATGTGAAGTAGTAGTTTTTGAATGACCTGCAGGGATATAATGAGGGAATATGAAGACAATATTTAGTTTTAGTTTTCATTTTATGATGTAATGTAAGACTGATGAATGTATATAGTGTTTCTAAGGCTACTAAAATAATCGATCTTTCTAGATTTGATCTTTTGTGATCATGCCAATGATACGTAATAATACACCGACCCCGGGTAACTAGGGTTGGGGCATTACAGTTGGTATCAGAGGATTTTTAGTAAAAAACTTGGAAGCTAGATTTAGATAAAATATGATTAGAGCACATAGACATAAGATGGAATTTGAGAATTAGTATAGTAGAATTTCCAAGAATTTTGGTATTGTAGAGATTTTGTGAGTTTTCCAAGAAATACATATTTATCTAGATATGAGAAGGTAGAGGCGGCTTTGGGATAGATGTACCTAGGGGTAAAACCTGAAAACACCACTTTGATCTAGAATCGAATGGGTACTGGTTCATGACAACGGGACTTGCTACACTCTTGGTTACGTCACTCCCAAGGGATATGCTTAGGATAATTCTCATTTCCTTTACAAACCATTATGAAGGGTTTATGAGTATATACTTCCTAAATGAAAACATTTTCATGATTATGGATTATATCTATAAACTGTTCAGTCTCTGTTAGGTATTTTACAAGTTTGGAATTATTCATTGCAATTCATAAACTGACCTAGTGTATTCCATTGTATAGAAATGGTGCCCAGTAAAAGGAATGTGAATCCACAAATAAGTATGATCCAAAGAGTAAGAAGGATCAAATCTTTCATGGTATTAATCCAAAATTCCCAAGGGAAATTGTCTCATATGTATTCTTAAGATATGAAGTAATAGTATCATGTGTTGAAAATATAAGTAAAGAATTTTCTGAGTCCTATGGATTTGAAGGGAAGCATCAGATGAAAAGGATGGAAGAGAGAAAGATGGATAAAGTGAAGTTGGAATAGAAGAATTTTCCCATATGTGATAACTGTGGGAAGAAACACCCTAGAACTTTCCTGAAGGGAATGGGAGTTTGTTATAAATATGGAGAAAAAATACACCAAGTATGTGACTGCAAGGGTAAGAAAAAGGATTCAAATGAACAATGCTTCATCTGCAATGAGTTGGGACACTGTGATTACTGATGTCCAAATCATCAGAGTATGACCCAAATGATACTATTGGATAATAATCATGTTATGATACTATCACAGATGATGAGGAATGATTAGATTTCTTATGTTTTTATTAGAGAATTATGTCATTTCAGTGTTGTATCAACAATGTAATGGTTATAATAATTATGGAGTATATAAGGAATGTATTGTAATACTATTTCATTAAGGACTTGAGATTGTGTGGAACCAAGAAGAGTGACTCAATAGCAGGTTAAATTTTTGCAAAATATATGGTTGAGAGAAAGATAAACCACAATATGGTTCTGATACCAAGGTAGT
The DNA here is from genome assembly GCA_963277665.1 of Viscum album. Lineage (NCBI taxonomy): Eukaryota > Viridiplantae > Streptophyta > Magnoliopsida > Santalales > Viscaceae > Viscum > Viscum album. The sequence goes on along the minus strand of OY728153.1, from coordinate 1,255,793,451 downwards.
GATTTTGAAATCATACATGATTGATTTGGATAAATCATATTGGATATTCTTGACTACCTTGAAACTGATTAATGATTGGTACATTCCATCATTGTTGGAGTTTACAACATTTTTGGATAGAAAGAGTATATCCAGTATTCTATAAGGAATAATGGATCATGAATGTAATCAGCAAGGTTTTATGGTAATTCAAAATGTAGCAGTGTTTTAAAAGAATAAATGATGAAGGTGTTTACATGTTATTACGGGGAAAAAAGGATCTTCATTGTGTTTACCTTCCTTATAAATTTTGTATTGTGAGTTTGGACAGAAGTATTTTGGATAATTCTAGTTTGAGATTAATTTTGGATTGCCAAAAAAGGACAACCCAGATGTCGGGCGGTAACCCGTCGCGTCCAGCAAGACCGCAAGACATGAACCCGCAACTTATGGGAAACAAGAGTGTATCAACTACCACTGGCCCACGTGAGGTCCTGGGTTGAATAATGTAGTTTTTAAAAAAAATCTGGTAGATCAATTATAAATTCATTTTTTTGAACCCTATATGAATAGGATAAATAGAATATATTTTTTTAAGTTCTATTATCTTTTAGAGTGAAAGATGAGTTTGTTGTAAAAATTAGTTAAAGGATGGGACTCTACTTGTCAAGTATATATTTTTATTCTTCACTTATTCTATGAAGAAATTAATTATTATACTTTATTGAAGGGATCTTAAAATAAAAAAAATGTGTAATCCTAATACGATATGTTTTGTTGAACCGATGGTATTTTAAATCATCATAGATTGATGAGTTTAAGGCCCTCAATTTTACACTTATTTGTGATTGATGACCTCAATCACTACCAATACATATTTAGTTTTTCCCCCCAATTATATTTCTCTAATTTCCACCAATTTTCTCCTAATCTAGATCATAATTTGGTGGTGACACTTTCATTTCCCTTTTCCTCTTATTATGACTAAATTTTATTAACCTAGTTCTCGATGTGGGTTTCCCAAAGGTATTTTTTGTTTTCAACCATTTATTTTCCAACAATAATTTTAAATTGTAAGGATGCAATTTATTGAAGGAGGGAAGAATGTAACACCCCATGATTTCATAATATGTTATTTCTTTAAAGTAATTCAATAACTTTCACTACATGCAACACCGAGTTCTAGCGCACCATGACTTTCCAATCAAGCCGTTCAAAAGTGGTTATGAATAGTATTAACTAAATTTTGAACTTTATATAATCCTTATAATTTTAGAATCTATATTATGAGTTTCTTAGACATAATGTAAGAACAAATACATTTTTTTTCAGATAAAAGAAGTATTTTTCAAAAAATACAATTTTACCGCCTTTTAATGGCGAATCCTTTTTATATCCAATATTTGAAACTTTTATATATTCAATTTGACAAAATAAACTTATTCTTTAGAATTGATACATAATAATTTAGTTTCAATAAAGTTTTGGTGTTTTTCTGAAAACTTTCATATTTGGGTAAATAATGAAAAATACTATATTTTAATTAAAAACAATTTTTTTAATCAAAAAAATTTATAGTGTTAAATTATACATTTTAATGGTTTGGAAGTATAAATAGATTATATTTTTACCATTTAATCCAATGTTTGTCATTGTAAATAATTTCACTTTGAAATTGGACAAAAACAAGTGTCAAACTTTTGATAGTTATAATTTCTTAAAAATACGCCTTTTGGTTTTGACAACAGGAATTAATTTCGAATTAATAAATGCAAATTATATGTTTTAAATTTGGTAAATTATACTTCATAATTTAATTCTTAATATGAAAATTAGATTAGGGTAATTTTTTGGTTTTTTCTGATAACTTTTTATTTTTGATGAATAGTGAAAAACACTGAGTTATAGTTTAAAACCGATTTTTTTAAATAATTATTTATTTTATTTAAATTTATTTTATTTAAAAATATATACATAATACCTATATAAGTTCAATGTAATTCATTGGATCCAGTTTATAATAATTTTAGATATATACAAATTTTATTGAACTTTTCACCGTCTTTAACCCACCTCCAAAGAGAATTTTCAAATTAACATAAAACATAATTTTACCACTTCTGTGCATGGAATTTCAAAAATCTGAGAGACAAGGTTAATATCAAGTATTAAAATTTGGTTCAATAAGATAAAAATAGTTTTTTTGTGAATAGTAACTTTTTACTTTTATTTACCACAGTAAAAAGTAAATACTGTAATTAAGGGTAAAAATGATATTATTATTACCATAACACATGTCATAATTCTATTGGATAAGTAAAATTCGACCAAAAAAAACTTAGGAATAAAATATAAACCTCTTTGGTCCACTTGTATTAGATTAGGACATTTATTATTATTTAATTCAAAGATGAGTTAAAAGAGTTAAAATCAAAGTTTAATAACTAAAACATTTTTAATATAGAGTTATAAATAAGATAAATTCTATTATAAATATTCATTAGAAATATAACAATATTTCCTACATAATGGTATTTTATTTATAATTTTTAGATATTAAATAATTTAACTTATTTATGGCACAATGATGATGCATTAATTAACTTATTAGTGAAATATTAAAATAATTGATATTATAAATACAAAAATAAATATAATTTGAGACTTTTAACGAATTAACGAATTTTATTGGTTATTATGACATGTTTTGATTGATTAAAAGAATTTTGTTAGAATTAATAAAGTTATTAAGACTTTAAAAACAATCAATTATTAAATAGTGTCAAAATTGACATAAATGAGTTTTTAAAAGAAATATTATATTATTAATTGATATAATATTCCTAAAAATATACTTTTCGGCCAACGGTCTTATATGATGATAGGTATGTCATTAATTAACAACTTGGGGTTAGTTTGGAAGTTTATAGTAAGTTTATTAATAATATAATATAAAAATACAAAGAGACGTGGTAAATGTCAGACCATTTAACTAAGAGATAAATCTATAAGATAAGGGTAAAATACTGATGAAAAATTGTCTAAAACATATTGGTTGGGTTGTTTTTGAACTATCCCAACCATATACTTTGAATAATACAATTTTAAGCCATTATAAACTAAATATGAGTTTATTATAAAATAATACTTTAAGATTTCTCTAAAGAGTCCCTCCTCCCCTTATAAAAGGAAACCACTTCTAACCAATTCCTCACACCTCTCAAGCCTTTTGGATCATCCAAACTCTTCCAAATTATGCTCCCTACACCCGTATACTCATCCTAGAAGCCTTAACTTAGGAAGAAGGCACTTTAAGAGTCATTTCTGGTCAAACCAAAAGGAGTTACCCAAATTAAAGGTAACGATTTCTCTTAGCTTCATTTATTTTATTTTACTTCTCCAACCCCTAAACTGTTATTATTATTTTCATTTGTAAAAAAACCAGTATCCTAAATATACTAGGATATTTTTATGAGATGTATTTGAACTATACTTACACACTCCTCCATCTAATGGGTAAAGAACATAATGTTTCTGTGGACGGCAACCAAACGCCTCACAAAACGATGATTGTTCAATTATCTCCTACCGCCTATCATGGTGGACATTATTATGGAACTATAATTAAATATGATATTAATGATATTTATTTTATATATAATCTTCTGGAATTACATTTTATATCATAACATTATTCGTTTCATGTTGTATATATATACGATAATTTCATTTGAGGAAGTGAGGACTACCGCCCCCTCAAAGTGATATGACTCGTTCATACCATACATGGAACATATAAAAGATGGTGTTAATGAAAATAAGTAACATATATAAGATATTATATTATACTGGAATAATAATATACCTATTTATCATTTGGTTTTGATTCCTTTTAAAATGAAAAATGAAATGGAAGTAGCATTCGTGCGTACGTACGGATTACCCTCTCCACGAACGCGATGAGATTCATTCCCAATCATATCCATGAAATTATAATTATAATTTGATTATTAAAAATAATGTTTAAGGACTTTATATCATTCTTTATATGAATAAGATACACCCTATTCATAACAAACATGACTTATGTAACAAAACATATAAAAGAAAACGAGTAAGTTAACACCCAAAACGATGATAATACTAAGACATTATTAAAAAAGAAATGTTAAAAGATCATATATGATATAATATTAATGTATATGAATCTTGTATAATTTAATAACATTTATTTCACCATTATACAAGAGTTTAACTTACCCTCAACCAAGGAAATGTACAAGGTAAGGGTTTATTTCACAATATCTTCATTATCTGAGGTTGTATATATGTAATTATCTACTGGCACTTCTTTATCATCTACATCCATGTTTCATAAAAATGTATTTCAAAACATTATTACTATTTTAAAGAATATGGATTAAAGTCATTTATACCCTTGTTTGAATTTTTATAAGAAGTTTATAATGGAATCTTTACGTCAATTTCCAAACAATGACATTTTTAACCTTTTCGACAAATTAAGGTAAGAATGTCTTTTTTTAACTTATATGACGGGTGCAGCTATTTTCCACCGTTGTAAAATCTTTGAAGATTACATTAAAAGATTATAAAAACATTTTCAAAGTAAATGCTTTATTTTATAATTATGTTACTTTTAAATGATTTAAAAAAAGAGATATTTCTCTCAAATAGTTTTGATTTCATCTATGTCAACATCCTTTGATGGATTTTAAGTTTATTTGAAGTTGATTTTTTATGACACAAAACTTCAATATTATATTGAAGTTTTTGTAATATGTTTTACTATGGATGTGTTATTTATATACCATTCATGGTTTATGGGGAAAGTATTGACATTTCATATCCTAGTTTTAATACGAATGTTTATGTTATGTTTAAACCTTTTCATATGAGGAATGCATTAGACTTAATAAGTGATGGCTAAATCCCACTATAGCAACTCAATGCATCGGTAGGTCTCATGAGACAAACTAGTGTCTTGGCACAAGACCTTGACAAAATCTTATTTTTAGTCTTGGCACGAGGCCTTATCTACGTGGTTATGATAGTCTGGCATTATGCATTCAATCATTATGAAAGTGGTTACTGATATTTCATGTGATTATTCGACTAGTAGAATATCCATGTGAATAAGTAAATGTAATTATTTCATTTTATTTCTACCATATTATGCTGAAGTTTAAGTTTAAAAGACTTTTGTTTTAGTTATACATTGCCTTAAATGTTTATGATTATTTATGAAGGTTTCCGCTATATTGTTATCCTTACTGAGCATATGATCTCACCCCTTTCAATGTTTTATTTTTCCCAGTATGTGAAGAAGTATTTTATGAATGAATAGCATGGATAGTTAGAGGGAATATGAAGACAAGATTTTGTGGTAGTTTTCATTTTATGATGTAATGTAAGACTGATTAATGTATCTAGTGTTTCCAAGGCTACTAAACTAATCGATCTTTCGAGATTTCATCTTTTGTGATCATGCCCATGATATGTAAAAATGCACCAACTATGGGTAACTGGGGTCAGGGCATTACACAATAGAGTGAAATTGATGATCTATATTATCCTCTTCCCTTTACCTATAGTCTTTAAAACAAAATCTATACAGGACTAAAGGTAAAATTAGGGTGTGAGCATTAAATCTCATTAAGATACAACAAATAATATATAACATGTGTATCCATATATATATGTTAGTTATATCATTAAAAAACAACTTAATAATTCCATTTACTTTGAAAAAACATCTTCATAAAACATCCTTTATTTTTCTTTTAAAATAATCTATACTAAAAGCCACAAGAATATAAGTATAATCATGAATCAAAACAAAGAGGGAAATAATAAAAACATTCATAACTTTGAGGATAACCATGTGAACATATAAAACCTAATAGATAAATTAATACGAGATAATATAATACATCTTGGTAGTGACATGTACATGACCATAATATAGGGTTTGGTAATTTCATGTACACAAATTACAACCCTAAGAAAGATTACCATGTCTTGGTCGAAGGGATGTAAAAAATATTTTTTAAAGAAAAATCCCTTTAAAAATAATTTCAAAAGACACACAAGATACTCTTTTCATAAAACAACCCTCATATATTTCAAATAAAATAATATCATAAATCAAACCAAAGTAATATCATAAGAATAAAATATAAACCAAGGAATAACACTATTGTATAAAGACACCTACCCTAATAAAAAAAGATATTTTTTTCCATTAAACCTGGTGATGAGATATGGGGATATCCAGTCTTAACAAACACCAATCTATGAAGAGAAATTCAAAAAATAAGGGAAACACTCTAATACACTAGTTGATAATAGAAGAACATACAAAAACCCTTCCTAAAATATGCCAAATTTGAAATTTAGGCCAAAATAGAGAGAACCATTAGTTTAACAAAGACAAAAAAATCCAAGAGGAACTATAAAACCCATAATTAAGGAGTAAAATGATTGGATTAACCACCACTAGAAGTTTAGGAGTTGAGTGAGAACTTCTAAAAACTGGAACTCCCACCACCATGTCCTAGTGCTTTACAATATGGCCTGATGGCCTCTCCCAAAAGACTGGCCATGACCACCAAACCTACCCTAGCCAAAAAACTATAGTTGTTTTAGTCCAAAAATAGGATTCACCATGCCTATGGTGATAATTATTGGTCTTAGTAAATGGGGTGACCACTAAAATGAAATTTCAAGGACACTGACATACATTGGACTCGTTGTCTTAGGCCGTTTCACATGGGAGGGCCAAGGGTACACCACAATCTACACCAAGCCAGTAGTGTTTCTCATTTTTCACCTTTAACGTTAAACTTTAATGACATGGAAATTTGAGAGAAACTTTTTTTTCTTAAATACTTTGGAATTTTACGAGTCTGCGGTTTCTGACAGAACTTGATTCCGAGGCCTGGTGTGCCAGGAATCAATTTCTGAAGTACGTTTGAGTATGCTTAGTAAAATTACGTACGGGTATTTCTATCTTTTGAATTGGTGCTCAGAATTGAAATCCTAGGGCACCGATGAACTCGCAGCACCTGTTTTCGTTTAAGGGGACCTTTACCGTAGTTGCGTTTTTTCAGGAGGAGATGTTTTTTTCTGGAGAATTATATTAAAATAAATAAAATTGTTGTACATAATTTTATTGTTGTAAAGTTTTTTAATTCCTACACCGGGGAGTTAGAGGTGGGGCCCACACCCACATAACACCCCATGAGAGGATTTAGTGTGGTGGGGCCCACACGATCCCTAATCCTTTCATCTCCCCTTCAATCCCTTAAACTCACCTTAATTAATTAACTCCTCCCCTCATTATGGTGGAGCCTCTCTACCTCCCAAACTTTGATGATGCCAACCCATTTAATTAATAACCTTATTAATTAATGAGGCCACCTCTTCTCTCATAAATTGTGCCAACCCTAATAATTAATGCCTACTTTAATTAACTTGGGTGTCAACAATTATTTTTGAATTATTTTGATTTTCATGGAAACTCTTTAAAATTTGAGAAGTATATTATAATATTTTCCTAAGAAAATATTTTGGTGGGGAACCTTTGGAGAATTAGAGGATCTTCATTCTTCCCTAGAGAACATCATCCTCTCTCGGCGAAGAACGCTCCATGACTTCTCTTACCTTCTTATTCCTCTGCGTCAAGGGAGAAGACACCGCTCGTGAGAAGTGTCACCTACGACAATGACTCTTCCTCCATCGTTGACGGGATGACACCGTTATTCTACGATGACCGACTACCGTGACGCTCATCTTCTGCGGATCGATGACGTGCGACCTCAATTACGAGGTAGGGGTTGGATTTTGAATAATCAATGTGGAAGTTTAGAGTTTGATGATCTTTTTTATGTTCTTATTGAGCAACTTATTACGGCTCCGATGCGAAGGGTGTGGGACAAAATAACATGGACCGAACCCTCCACCGTTACTCTTGAATGGTGTGTTCATCACAATGGAAGGTGGCGGCTTAGCGTTGGGGGTGAAGAATGGAGAACCCCCTTCGACCCACCAAGAAACCCCTTCGATGTGCCTCCAAAACGAGATAAGGAGCTTCCCCAACCTCTAAAAACTAGAAATCCCGCATAAGGCATGAGTGGGAGGAAAAATGGAAAAAATATGGGAAATACTGAGTGGCCCAGGAATTAAAACCCTAATTTTAAGTGGTCACATGGTTTGGGAAACCGTGCGCCAACCATACGGTAGCCACTGTCCCATCTGGGGACTTCGCATGGTATGACCGCACGGTTTTTCAAACCATGCACCAACCGTGCGGTAGCCACTATCTCACTAAGAGACTTCGCACGACTTGGCCACACGGTTTGTCAAACCGTGTGCCAACCATGCAGTTGTTGCTGTCTCACCCAGGGACTTCTCACGGTTTGGCCGCAAGGTTTGTCAAACTGTGCGCCAACCGTGCGGTTGCTACTGTCTCACCCAGAGACTTCGCACGGCATGGATGCACGTTTTTTCAAACTGTTCATCAACCGTGCGATTGCTGCTGTCTCACCCAGAGAATTTGTACGGCCTGGCCGCACTGTTTGTTTAGACCATGCGCAAGCGATGCACCCCTGCACAAACCTCCATAAATTTGGCACCGGGCGTCCATTTGACGAACCGTCAGCAACGCTGGAACCCTTGGAGTGAGATGGGGCCTTGATTTTATTCCACTAGAGATTTGGGTTGAGATGGAGTATGGTCATGTTGGATCGATCACGAATCCAACTGAACCTTGGAACTAAATGGCGAATAACTTTCAGACCGGGCCCGTTTCACTTAAATTCCAATAACTCTCATACCAGGCATCCGATCGACGCAATGTCTGTTGTGTTGAGACCCCTATGATGTGGGGGTTCCTTGAGATACTACCAAGTGATATTTTGGGACACTTGGAAGTAAAGACTAGTAGCTCGTGGAGTGGACCCTCCCGATGACAAGTGAGCAGATTGTAGAGACCTAGTAGCTGGCTGAGACTTGACGAATGTTGATCGATCAACTCGGAGTGATTCAGATGGCCCAGTGGGGAGATCTTGGTTATATAAATAGACCCACGGTGGAAGAGTGCTTGGTTGTAGTGGCAGACCTGTGGTATTTGATAGAAGGAGTACCTCTGTAGGCTATGAGGGGGAGGGCTTGGTTGTAGCGGCATCCCCATGGTGGGAAGTGTTTGGTTGTAGCATCATGCCCAAAGTACTTGATAGGTGGAGTACTTTAGCAGTCCAAGGTTAGTGGGAAGAACTTGGTTGTAGTAGAAGGCCCACTATACTCGATAGAGGAGGAGTTTTCTAGCAGTTGTGGTTTCAACTTTGTGAATAAAAATCCTGGTTTGAACTGAGTCAATGACCTTTTTGTTTTTCCTCGTGATTGAGATGTGTTACTTGATAACTTAGGTAAATGTATGGGCATGTACCTAAGTAATGGTTATCCATTGAAATATTAATTTGTGGATTATCCTTGTTGGATTTTGTGAGACCTTGAGGGTCTTGGGGTCCCAACTTAGTATCATTATACTCACCCCTGCACGGGCTATGCCTGCACCTCATTGTGTTAGACGCAGATGATGGATAGCGCTAACCAAGGAAAAGTGTACGAGGACTAGACGGTACCTAGAGGTGGAACTCACGACGAGACGGTACCCGGAGGAGATGGTTGGATGTGGAGCACTAAGGAGGAAATCTATACCTTCCCTTTAGGTAGGAACCTGAGAGGACGATCCAGGATCTGCTTCCACCTTGCAGCTGTTTGTCCCTTTTTGTACTTGCTTTCAGTTGTATTTGTACTTTACATTTGGTCTTGTATTCCGGCACCTTTGAAATTTCATCACACTTGGTATACATATTTTCTTTCTTATTTCTTCTGCTTGTACTCTGGTTGTGTGTGTTTACATTTTAAAAAGGCAATGCCTTCCCAGTTCGAGGGAATTACGCCTTTGGTGCTAGTCGCTAGGCCCTGGCCTATGGAAGGAGGGCTTGGGGTAGTCACGGTACGGGCCCCAAGGATGGGTCATGACAAATTGGTATCAGAGCAGTCGGTTCTACCACAGAACTTAAGACTCTGATATTTTCTTTCTATGAAGCAATAATGTTAAGGGTACTAAGTGTGGTTTTCAGTTCCGAGAGTCTAGTGTTGGTGCGGGCGGCTGATGTATCCATACACAAGGACCCTGAATTCTAATTTCCGACTCAGTGCACGGAAAAACTGATTGCATGTGTGTTTTCAAAAGTTTCTTTTAAGTCAACTCAAACCAGGTCAGCTCACCAGGTTTAGTATTTTGACCATGTCACATCTATTTCTTTTAGGATGCCTCCCCACAGATGACCAACTAGAACCCCGAGAGTTGTACGTACTGATAGGCTGCCGAGCGACGAGGTCTCAGTACAGGGCCCTCTTCTATTTGAGGAACTAGTGGGGGCACCATTGGTACCTTTCCCATTGGGCCACCGATTCCACTAGCCCTAGCAGTAGGTGATGCATGCCACTTGAGCACGCTGCAAAAGTTACAGTGCCAGAGGCCACCCAGGTTCCGTGGAGAGACAGACCCACAGGCGGCTGGGGATTGGATGAAGGCTATGTTGAGAGTCTTCAGACTGGTAGGGACAGCAGCAGACTTTATGGAGATCCTTGCTACCAGCCTCCTTCAGGTAGCAGCAGGCAGATGGTGGAGCCTGATGCTCCAGATGCATGACGAGGGGACACTTCTCTGGGCAGATTTCGAGAGCCTGTTCTGGGTGGATTTTTTCCCATCCACCCTTCGAGCGGTGCAGATACAATATCTACTTCATCTGCAGCAGGGCAGCATGAGTGTAGCTCAGTACTCAGTGAGGTTCACAGACCTCTCGCACTACTCTATAGATATAGTACAAGACCCGTTCTTCAGGGCTCAAACCTTTTATTAAGGGCTCAGGTGTGAGATTAGTTCTTCAGTTGTTTCTCACAGTATCCCAACATAGACAGGGGTTTTGGAGCGAGCTCTCCTAGTGGAGAGTTTCCTTACTGAGAAATCTCCAGTAGCATAACCCACTACTAGTCGACATGCAGTGGAGTCCTCTGCAGCTGGAAGTAGATAGATGACATAGAGGTCTAAGATGACCAGACCCATAGGTGGTCGACCGCATGAATCTGTATCTTGTGTGCGAGGCACCCGAGGTGGAGAACGACTTACTAGGAGCGAACATTGTTACTCCTGCAGTAGGCTTGGTCACATGGCCCGTGACAATCCGACCCTCCATATAGAAGATCAGCAGATGGATGAGGGACCTCCCAGGAAAAGGCAAAGGTTCAATCGAGGCAGACTGCAAGGAGCAGGCGACCATGGTAGAGGAGCTAGCCGTGTAACTGGTGGTGGATGACGCTTCAAGGTGTTTCCACCACCACCACTAGGAGGTCCACCCTGACCACAGGGAATGGGTGGACATGTGAGAGCACAGCTTCAGGAAGCTGAAGCATATGAATATGGAGCTTTGGAAGTAGGTGGACTGGAGTGGGACTAGTTCCAGGCATGGAGGTCTTTGTTCTTGGTGCTTCTAGCATCCTTGATGTTGTTGTTTGTGGTTGTTATGTGTCTTTGTACTTTGATCTGCAGTAATAAAATACACTTGTCCTTGTGATGTTTTCTTTCCTTCCTTTTTGTGTGGTTTATACTAGGTGGTTCCGGTTAAAACTATTGACTTGACCCTCACTTTTGTGATTTCTATAGGAGGAGACCCAGTAACCACACACTGATGCCGACAGTGTGAATCAACCCTTGGAGGCGAGAGTAACGGTTGGATATCTTGGTAGTAGCATCGAGGCCTTATGATGTCATCCGTGACATGAATTTGTATCAATAATGTCAGGATTGACTTTATTAGGTAAAGGATATGGTTCATCTAGGGGATGAGACCAGATTTTCCTTTTTTGAAAAGGAGAAATCTTTCAGCTCTTATAGAACGTATGAAAATAAGGGTGATGTCGAGTTCTTATAATTGGCTAGTCTCACCCATACTTCGTCGAGCGAACAATTTACGGTTTACATCAATCTCAATAGTCTCAGGTGTGTCTTCTTTCAGAAGAATCTGAACCTGATACAACGAGGATGGCTTGAGTTCCTCTAAGATTATGACTTTAAGATAGTCTATACTCCTGGGAAGGGGAACGTTGTTGCGAATGCACTCAGCAGGAGGACTGTTATTCATCTGTTAGAGCAGCTGGCTACCTTAAACACATATCCTTTATGAATAGAGATGGTTCAACCTATCTATAGTCTCTATAGTCACTCCTCCAATTCTTCAGTAGAGTAGGTGAGGTGGCTTACCACCTGGCCCTTCCACCTCAGTTGCACCGGGTGCACGACCTCTTCCACGTATCTCAGCTGAGAAGATGCATGCACGACCTATCCCACATCATCGACCACGGGGAGCTAGACATGGATGATGGGGAGACATTCATGGAGGTTCCAGTGGAGATTTAGGATCGACAAGATCAGGTCCTACGTGGATGGTAGATTCCCCTGGTGCGTATTTTCTGGCAGTATGGGAACCTCCAGGAGAGCACATGGAAGTAGGAGGCTCAGATGCGTGCTCAGTACCCCTTTAGTTTCCCTAGTTTGTGTTGCAGCTTTACGGGGATGTAAAGCCCCGAGGTGGGAGTAATGTAAAGACCCAAAAATTTGTATGAATTTTTCTTTTCCTAAATACTTTGGAATTTTATGAGTCTTTGGTTTCTGACGACACTTGATTCCAAGGCTCGGTGTGCCCGAAATAAATTTCTGAAGTTTTGTTTGGGTACGTCCAGTAAAAGTAAGTGCGAGTATTTCTATCTTTAGAACCGATGATTGGAATTGAAATATGAGGGCACCGATGAACTCGCAACACCATTTTTCACTTAAGGTGACCTTTACCGCAGTTGCATTTTCTCGGGAGGAGATTTTTTTGGAGAATTATATTAAAATAAATAAAATTGTTGTACACAGTTTTATTATTTTAAAGTTGGTTAATTCCTACAATGGGGAGTTAGATGTGGGGCCCACAACTACATAAAATCCCATGAGAGGATTTAGTGTGTTGGGGCCCACACGATCCACAATCCTTTCATCTCCCCTTAACTCCCTTAAACTCCCCTTAATTAATTAACTCCTCCCCTCATTATGGTGGATCCTCTCTACCTCCCAATATTTGATGATGCCAACCCATTTAATTAATAAACTTATTAATTAATGAGGCCACCTCTTATCTCATAAATTATTCCAACCCAAATAATTAATGCCTACTTCAATTAACTTGGGTTTCAACAATAGTTTTTGAAATATTTTGATTTGCATGGAAACTCTTTAAAATTTGAGAAGTCTATTATAATATTTTCCTGAGCAAATATTTTTGCGGGGAACCTTTGGAGAATTAGAGGAGCTTCATTCTTCCACGATGAACATAATCCTCTCTTAGTGAAGAATGCTCCATGATTTCTCCTACCTTCTTCTTCCTCTACGTCAAGGGAGAACACACTTCTCGTGAGAAGCGTCACCTATGAAAACGACTCTTCCTCCATCGTTGATGGGATGACACCATTCTTCCGTGATGCCTAACTACCGTGACGCTCGTCTTCTGTAGCTCGACGGTGTGAGACATCAATTACGAGGTAGGGGTTGGATTTTGAATAATCTTTGCGGAAGGTTAGGGGTTGATGATCTTATTTATGTTCTTGTTGAGCCGCCTGTTACCGTTGTGATGCGGAGGGTGCCAGCCAAACTAACATGGCCCGACCCCTCCGACATTCCTCTTGAATGGTGTGTTCATCACGATGGAAGGTGCTGGATTAGCGTTGGGGCGACGAATGGAGAACTCCCTTCGACCCACCAAGAAACCCCTTTGATGTGCCTCCAAAACGAGCTAAGGAGCTTACCCAACCTTTGAAAACTAGAAATCTCATATAAGGCACAAGTTGGAGGAATAATGGAAAAAAGATGGTAAATACCAAGTGGCTCAGGACTTAAAACCCTTATTTTAAGTGGCCATATAGTTTGGCCACAGGGTTTGGGAAACCCTACGCCAAACGTGCGGTAGCCACTGTCCCATTTGGGGACTTCAAACGATTTGACCGCACGGTTTGTCAAACCATGCGCCAACTGTGCGGTAGCCACTATCTCACCCAGAGACTTCGTATGGCTTGGCTGCACGGTTTGTTAAACCGTGCGCCAACTATGTGGTTGCTTCTCTCTCACCCAGGGGCTTTTCACGGTTTGGCCGCACGGTTTGTCAAACCATGCGCCAACCGTACGTTTGCTACTGTTTCACCCAAAGACTTCACACAACTTGGCCTCACGGTTTTTCAAACCGTGTGCCAACCATGCGGTTGCTACCTTCTCACCTAGATACTTTGTACAACATGGCCGCGTGGTTTGTTTAGACCATGCACAAGCCATGCGCCCCTGCCCAAACCTCCATAACTTTGGCACCGAGTGTCCGTTTGATGAACTTTTAGTGGCGCTGGAACCCATGGTGTGAGATTTTGGCTTTAGTATTCCCCAATGTAGATTTGGGTTGAGTTGGAGTATGGTCATGTTGGATTGATCGCGAATCTAACTGAACCCCGGAACTAAAAGGCGAATAACTTTCAGACTGGGACCGTTTCACTTAAATGCCAATAATGCTCAGACCGAGCGTCCAATTGATGCGCCGTCTATTTCATTGAGACCCCCATGATGTGGAGGTTATTTTAGATACTACCATGTGAGACTTCATGAAACTTGGAAGTAACGACCAGTGGCTCGTGGAGCAGACCCTCCCGGTGATGAGCGAGCAGATTGCAGAAACCTTGTAGCTAGCTGAGACTTGACAACTGCAAATCGATCGAATCCGAGTGATTCAGATGGACTAGTGGGGATCTCTTGGTTGTATTAGAAGACCCACGGTGGAGGACCGCTTGGTTGTAGCTGCTGAACCATGGTAGGAATCGCTTGGTTGTAGCAGCATGCCCATAGTACTCGACAGGTGGAGTACTTTATCAGTCCAAGGTTAGTGAGAAGAACTTGTTTGTAGTGTCAGGCCCACTGTACTTGACAGAGGAGGAGTTTTCTAGTAGACGTGGTTTCAACTTCGTGAATAAAATTCCTGGTTTGAGCTGAGTCAATAACCTTTGTGTTTTTTTCTCATGATTGAGATGGGTTACTTGATAACTTGGCTATATGTTTGGGCATATACCTAATTAATGGTTATCTGTTGAAATATTACTTTGTGGATTATCCTTGATGGATTTTGTGAGACCTTGAGTGTCTCAGGGTCCCTACTGAGTATCGTTATACTCACACCTGCATGGGCTATGCACGCACCTCATTTTTTTGGATATAGATGATGGACTGTGCTGACCAAGAAGGAGTGTACGAGGACTGGACAGTACCCATAGGTGGACCTCACGATGAGATGGTACCCAGAGGAGACAGACAGACGTGGAGCACTGAGGAGTCTATCTGTACCTACCCTTTAGGTAGGAACCTCAAAGGACAATCTAGAAGCTGCTTCCACCTTCCAGCTATTTGTCCCTTTTTGTACTTGCTTTCAGTTGTTTTTTTACTTTACAGTTGGGATTTTATTACAACCCCTTTGTACTTTCAACACACTTGTTATACAGCTTTTCTTAGTGATCGCTTCCTCTTGTACTATGGTTGTGTGTGTTTATGTCTTATAAAGGAAATGAATTCCCAGTTCTAGGGAATTATGCCTTTGGGGCTAGTCGCTAGCCCCTGGCCTATGGAAGGCCGGCTTGGGGTAGTCACGACACGGGCCCCAAGGATGGTTCATGACATAAACACCCACTTTTATACCACCATGCACCTTAAAAACATGCAGAACTGAAATTAACCAACTTAAGGATCAAAATAAATATACCAATGACCCAGAAAGAATCACATGTCTACTCGATATCGATAAACATAGACATTCTACATTCTTAAATGATTCCTTGAGAAGTTTTTCATATTTTCCTTTCATCATTTCTAAGAGAAATATTTGAAATTAGAAGGCCCCACATTCTAATAATTTCTATTACTCACCACATTCTTCAAAAAAGAATCCTGAAAAGGTTACATTATCACCGCATACCCCTTGATGAATGTATATACATCCCCCCATGGAAGATAAAAAACTTATATATTGATCTTTTCATCAATGATATAGGTAGTTTAGAGTAATCATTATGACTCCTAGTATTTTTTCCTACTATCACTAAATATTGACTATATCAAGAGAACGTTTCTTCTATTTTATCATTTTTATCCAATTTATTCTTCTTCATATTATTCCACTTTATAATACAATGATTACTAGGTGGAATAATCAATATATTTACCATTATCATAGGAATCATATATTCTCACATATTGAGTACTCCATTATCATGAATCCCTTATTTCAATATCATTCCCTGAGTTTACATCTCAAACTTGATTCTTTTTTATTATGGGTTGTACTATTTTTCTCTACACATTATCAATTATTTCAATTTTTATCTTGATTTAATAGCTAAAATCCATAGGTAGTCCCCATTTGTTTTGAAAGTGATTTCATTTAGTTTTTTTTCTCTTTTGTAATATCCATCGGAGCATTGTTCATAAAGGGAATTAAAATCCTAATGGGACTAACCACCAACATGTTTTCCTCACCTTATCTAATATCCCCTACCTTATGTATAAATATACCAACCATATTCCAACAACCATCAACTGATCAAGGTTATTAGTATTATGTAATTTAATACCAGACTCCCTAATGGCTTTATCCTGGCTGACATCCGCTCTGAATTCTATTATGCCTTCATACACACTCTCTATACTATATGCACTCATTTTAGTTTAATTTAAAATCTGTTTAACATTTCCTCAATAAAAAAAATAAATAGAGAACCTACATCTATATTATATTAATTATTCATAACTTCATCATAAGAATATCAGACACTGAAATACTGATCCTCAAATTCTATAACTATATTTACTGATGGAGGGAATACAATCTCCCTCACTCAAATAATGTGTTTTATATTTACTAATAACATCCTTGAATGGATGATTCTATAAATATCATTTTCCTAGAGAACCTCATTGTAATTTAGGTATCCCCCTCTATTTAGATGATCGGGTTAGCAACCCTTAACCTATGATGTAACCCTAAGACCAGGAGACCTTGGTGATTACATTTATAGAAAAAATATACCACAATTCATAAAATACACTTTGATTGTATATTATCCATCAATGTTTATCTAGATGATATCTACAAGTGATCATGAAACACTATCCTTTTCAAAAATTTAGTGTTTATTAGTTTTTCAAATTGTCTATGTTTTCTAATTAAGAACAACTAATAAAAAAATATTCACAATCATATGAATAATGGAGGGAGTTTTGAATGGAAGTGACAATCCTATAAGAAGAACATAAATCACATAGGAAACCATGTTATGATTCACATTATATGTGAGTATTCATAATTATCCTCATCTAACTCACTATTATTGGAAGTTTTATTTCATTTTTATCATATTTATCTTAAAATTAATATATTCTACATTTCCAGTTTTCATATACATATAATTATATAATTAAAAAATAAATTATAGTGTATTCTATTATATAATGAGACTTATATCATGATATAATCTCATTGAAACCATGAAAATAATTTTTTAATCATTTTATAAGAATATTTAAAATACTCTTCTTTATGGACAATTAAAAGGTTTTCCATTAGAAAATATTCCACAAGAAACATATCTATTCATTGAATATATTCTCACAGCCTTGACCAAGATATAGGAATTAAATAATTCCATATAAATAATAATTATATATCATCATATATCATAGGTGTTTTTTAATAATATTTAATTATATATATGTTAAATATTTTCACATAAATAAATAATTTTTATTGGGAAAGATAAGACTATTTATTTTCAAAGAAAAAATTAAAACAATAATTCCATTACACAAACACATATCCATGTTCTAAGAAAAATACAAATTATATTTTGATCTATTATGTTACATTTCCTCATATACTCCATAAAATTTTTAAATTTATGTTCCCAATTTTTTTTGAAATAATTTGTAAAATTTCTTGAGATTACTCATCGAATCCACTACATGAAATTGGTTTATTTTTTATTGTGTTTTTAATTTATAAATTTACTTTTTATTACTCTTTCTTAAGTGTCCAGGTTATGTATAATTGAAGTTTTTATACAAAAAAGTTTTATAATAGATTCCCACTCAATTATTAACAGAATATTTTACTTTTATATAGGATATATTAATTAATTTACAAAAAATATTTTTACTTTAAAAGATATTATGAGGCAGTCATGTGATATTTTCTATCCATGTCTTAAAAAACTGAAATAGCATTATGCTATAATGCTACCTAACCTCATGTATACATCTATCTATGTTGAAGGATATATACTAGTGGTGAATATTATTCTATTTAATAGAGAGATTGTAACCTCTATAATATAAACAATAATATTAAATAAATATTAAAAATATTTCATCAAAAATATAATAAAAACAATGTACATTATAGGTATATGCTAACCATAGAAAAATATAACATGTTATAACAAACTATCATCCAATAATAATGTCATACAAGTGATACATCTTGTGAATGTTTTATTTTCATGTTATTCATATTTATACCTGATCCAAAATATATAGAATAGTAGTGAATGAACTAAAAATAGGTCCAATGTTTCCCCTAATCCTATATCCCACTATTAGATATCTATCCTTAGCTTAATCGTTGATCACAATTCTATTTACCTTACCTGTATTAATAAATAATAATTATTCATGACCACTATGGTGAATGTATAAAGTGTTAGAAATAAACATAGTAAGATACCTCCATTAGGGTCTCATATTTAATCTACTATGCATCATTCCATGTAAAATATAATATGAGTGAGTAATAATAAATATTATACTTCTCATTTCATGGGTTTCAAGGGATCTACTACGACGATTGACCACTCTTACTTTATCAAGTGAAATAAATTGATTATCACCACCATAATATTATCATATTTATAGGGTAAATAGGTTAGCAACTCTAACAATAATAACATGGGTGAATAGAGAATCACTATCACTTGATAAGATTTTATAAAAAGGTCTTCACAAATCATAACATCGATATAAGTGAATAGGTCACCCCCATAGTCAATAAGTGTGAGAATAGTCTATCACCGTACATATCATTAGTGAATGGGTTATTTTCATACTTCTTAACTAAATAGGTCATCAAAAAGCATGTCTTATAGAATGGGTTATAACTATATATATAATTAGATAATAGTATATAACCATTATTGTTATGTGAAAATGGATTTTGTTAACTAATCACATGAGTATCGTTGAATGTGTAATCACCACTCATATGCTATTCAAATTTAAAAAAAATAAAGTGTTAAAATAATCTATTTTTCTATATTATCAAAAATAATTAAGGTGACAAGGATGTAGTGATATATGTTTTTATAAATTTTATACTATTTAGTTTTTATTTATTCCACCTATTATTTTTTGACCAATATTTTTTAATGACATGTATTAACTTTTGAATCCATGGGTATAAATATGGGGTTTTTTAAAATTAAAATATATTATTTTTTGAAAATTAATATTTTAATGAAAAAGTGTAAGCAAAAGGAAAAATCCTAATATAATTAAAATAAAATACCTAAATAGAAAACACCCAAGAAAGTATTTCGTGAGGAAAATTATTTCTTTATAGGTGGATGATTGAAAATTATCACTATTAGGACACATGTTGAATCATATGTTTTTAATAGAATATTAGTAATCATATTATTTTAAACATAATTGTTTCAATGTTGCGTTGAGTCTTAAATTACAAGAACGTATAGAAGAAAATAATTTGAGGTAGGATTTTTGAATGAAAAATATTATACCTAATTTAATCATTTAATGATTTCATTAAATATTTGTTTCATGTTTTTTTGTTTTTAATATATTTAATAAAGAATTTTAATTAATTTTTTATTTTAAATAAAAAATATTTAATTAATATGTAAAGGATTTTCCATGAAAGGGTCTTATCCCATTTCCAATCTATGTATAAATTACTATTCGTGGGCCATTATAACATCTATCATGATAATCAATGTGTCACTAGGATACAACAAGACAAAATAAATTAAATTTTAGGGAGTTAGTTAGTGAATAGGGAGGTGAAAGTTGTTAAAAATGATGAAAAATTATTATATACTTATATCCATCTCATTTTAATGATTATTTCAAGCCACTAAACCTATTTAGTTGGGATATCCAATCTGGCGGTCATGAATATAATTTTTCAATAATTTTTATTGCTTGTGTATCCTAGGGTTCCAATATGTTGAGGTAATTAATAGGTTAATAATTACAATAATTTCAGAATAATAGTGACTTAAAACAAAAAAATTTACTGTTCGGACACCTTTATTTTACTTAATAGAGTAGGATATGTGTGTATCATCATCTACTCAGTCATTGTACTAGAAGATATTTTCTCTTAGTCAAATGATCATTGGGAAGTGGTTTTTTATATAAAAGAAAAGACATGCATCCATATATGATTTATCAAGTATAATATATCTATAATTTTATCCCCCTTAAATTATATTGTTCCACCTGGAACAATACTACCCTTTATAAGATGGTTAGTCATGGCCCTACTTGATAAGTAAAAAACCTGATTACATGTAACACACACCACTGGACTATATGGATATACAATCTAGATCATGAATAAAATACAAGACACATTATCTAAAAAATGTAATGAATGAATTCACAGAACAAAAAACATCATATAATGATAATTTTTTATGTTTATAGGCAGTTTTAACCACATTTATAACATTTATTGATGGTTTTTTTAAAACCACCATGAAAAGGTGTTATTGAATATTTTATGTTGATTTTCATTTTTTCATGACACTTGGGTCATGTAAATATTTAATTTATTTTAGTGGAAATTATTTTTATTAGAAATAGTTGTTTGTGATAGAAAATATAGAGACATTTTTTACGAGTAATATAATTCTAGAGAAAAATTTTTAGCAGTGGTTTTAACCACCTCTATTTTATTCACGATGGTTAAAACAACAACCAATTTACTAATGGTGGTGAAAAAAGATTATAGAAATAAATGTCTCAAAAAAAAAGATTTTTTGGTCGCATGATTCCTAAAAACCAATAAACAACAAATAAAAAATTAGGAAACCAGTATAGTATAATAAATACAATAACCTCCATACATCAATTAATATTACATTTCACATGATACAACATTAAATTAACTCATGGTGTATAAAATTTTATGCTTAAAAAAATGTCAGAACACACATGGGAACTATCTACTCTACCAAGATAAATGCCTCTTTCCTTCCTTTACTCAGTCAGGTTGCTTCCCATGACCTTCTTTCCCACTTCCTTCCTCTGGTTCCTAAATTTAAAGTATTTTACCACACATCAGTAATGATAATATATAACTAATAACAATTTAAGTAAATTTAAAATGATATTTTATTTTATTGAAATTCAGTTTAAGTATAGGAACAATAATGAATAATTGGTATCCATGCACATGCCTATAAAATATGAAAAGACACTATATAATGTATGAGAATAACTAATCAATTCAACCCATAGAAGGCTATAATAGTTGGATCTTAAATTATTTATGTCATACTTAATATTTCATCCTTAAAAACTAACTCAGCCATAATTAATACCATACTTACCATGAGATACACCCATCATATTAAGAAAATAATGATCTATATTTATATACATGAATATATCTTTTGAAATTCAATTTCTATATTTTCATTTTAAGTACATAATTGAATCTAAAATTAAAAATAATAAAGTATTTAACCAAACCTTTAAAAACCTGTTATTTTCTACATAAGAGTAAATTATTATGAATCTTTTTCAATATTTACTGAATAAAAAGTTAAAACTAAAATGAAAAATATAAGTGTAAATTTATGAAATTTACCACTCTATAACCCCCAAGGAGTGTCTCTATTTCTTCATTAATACTTATAGTCATCTTCTAAAACACAATATCTAACAGGATCTCTAATTAAAAACTTTATTACATGCAAAATTCCCTAGAAACTACCCAAAAATTACTACTTCATTCTGAGTTGGTACCCTACGTTCATTGAAAGGAGTAACTAACTTAACATTAGTGAAATTACAAACATCTTGACTGCTGAGGTTTGTATCTATTCTATTATTAGTTACATATATTTAAAATATAAAATAAACAATTAATATCAATATTTAAGAAAGCAATGTTGTCACATTGAATTATATACTGATGACTGTGACCCACCAATAACCTCTCAATGATTACTGAATGTCATTAAGATTACCATATGGATCCATCATAAGTGTCTGGTCTGATTTCTCAACATTATTAGTAGAATTCATACCTATGGATGGAATCATATTAGGATAAGATGAAATGGTATAAAAAATTGTTCAATGTGTCTAATGAAGTATACCTTGTGTCATAAAGGGAGAATGAGAATCCTATGATGTATAGAAGGTACTGTCACTAAACCTCTTCCAGCACAACATACCTATAAAAACCATTCCTTTAAATTATTAGTATCCAAATAATACCCTTTTAATTATTAATATAAAAAACATTCCTTGTATTTATTAATAAAAAACTACTTACAAATTCAATTATTGGTTTGCCATGTTTTTATCAGTTTCCATTACTAACATTATTTATTCTTCATATTATATTTTTTATTCTTATTCTTCACTCTCCCTTAAAAGATTTTTTTTCAATATCATCAAGTACAAAAAATGTAGTCTGTTGTTGTTTTTGAGATTCACTATCCCAAATTACTTCACCATCATCACCCATATCATACACAACTCTTAGTTTCATATGGATTATAACACTCCACCCATTAAACTATATATTATCAATATAATATTCCATTTCCTTGGGAATCCATAATATATGGAACATTTTCTTCCCACTCACCAGTATCGATCAACTAAGAGAAATTGACATAAGTAAATTTTGATGAATCTTTCTTTATATCCCCATCAATATTGACCCAATTACATTTAAAAAATACAATTATAAATTTCCCATTATAATTTATCTCAATAACATAAACCAATATTCCATCATAACCATGATCTAAAACTATTAATATATCACTAATTTATGTTTTCAAACCTTTTTCATGATCAATAGTATGAAACATGAAACAACCAATATTGTAAGCATTGAATATTCTTGCTTGCTCCAAAGGACCTCGAGCTAAAAAATTCAAATTTTTGATAGTTCTAATTAATTATCATCATTAATTAACTATAAAAGTCGATATAAATTTTTTTACATAAATTACATAATTTTTGAAATATTAAAACTATGTATTAGATTAAAAATTTACATGTCATGAAAACCATTAAATAATTTATTTAGTTACAAATTTTTTTTTCACGATTTTATTTGAGTTTGACCCTTAAGGAATATTTTAATTTATGTTTTTAATTCTTTGACATAGTGATAAATAATATTAGTATTGGATAGAACATATCTATATACTTGACTTGACTTCATATCTATCAATGAAAATGAATATACTTTTCCTACCTATCAACCTAATGTTTGAAAAATTGACGACTCGTTATTATCCAGAACTTGAGTTGGATTATTTTCAACACATCCAAATCGATTGAATATTTTCTTTATTGAATCCAAATGCCATGAACATAAGGTTAGTCACTATTCATTACGGTAATATTCTATAATAGAAACTTATGGGTAATATTTATTTCTCATATAAGACTTAAAATATCCAATATACCCATGATAAATGGTAAGAAACTAATAAATAAAACTTATAAAATTATAAAACTTTAATGTAAACAATATAAAAAGTACATCTCTATGTGATACATCCATCGATAATGTAAGGCCCCCCAATTTTATCTTCTTTAGACAAATTAAAAGTGATATGAATCATCATAGTGAAAAATGATTGAGTAAAGTGTTGGAGTTGGTGTCCTAAAACCAACTACTTTGTACTCTATTCATTAATAAATAACTTATCACATCTTGATTTTTCCTCTACATGAAAATTTATGTGATAATGTCCTAAGGATAAATACTTCATTAATAAGTCATAGTGGATCCCTGCTATGATGAGAACCTGAAAGTTCCATAACACTGTTCTTGAATATATATTCTATGGTCAGATGATGTTATTTGAGGGAGACAAATAATACAGGCCATTAGGGGTGAGGACTCATAAAACATTGTGGAACCTTATCATGGTGTGTATCCTTGGTAATATCTAGGAGGATATTATGAGAACGATACCCTCAAGTAGGAAATCCACATTTCACAGTGTCATTGGATGTTCTTATCTGCGGATGTGTGTATTGGTCCTTAGACGTTAAGATTATTATTAATGGGTATTACAACTCACATACTTAGATGTATTGAAAAAAACTATGATGACACCCTATTCTCACTGAGGTAAGATACGTTGGGTGAATCACGAGTAATACTGCATTAATAGATATTTTGAGAAAGTATTTATTCCTTTTATTCCATAACAGAAGTAGATATCTCAAGTCCTTTGATGGAATAGATATAGCCTAAATAAATCCATGGCCATGGTGAGGAATGGGAAAGTTCAATTCTAGAAATTCAAAGAAAGAATAATCAATCACATGGGTTTTTGGAACTAGCATGCTACCCGCATGATTCGAGATATTGAGATAAAGGGATTATATTACATGGTAAGTGTTCATAGGAGGTGGCACACAATTGTGGCATTAACTTCTTTATCTATGGGTGCCTTGTAATGTTTCTAGATTATATCCTTGGACATTAGGTAGCCTCCTCCTAATTCCACTAAGAAAAAGGCCTAAAGGGTCACACACTAAGTGTGTCCAGGTATCTCAACTAAATATTAATTTAACAAGTTGAATAAAGATTATTCCTGATTGTGGTTTAATAATTATTTAAGGTCGCCTGATCGCATTTATTTCAAAACTAGTTATTTGAGAGAATATATTGTGGGAGAAATAATATATTTATTAGTGAGTAATGTAGTGATATTTATTTTAGAAATAAGTAGCCATTATTCAAGGTCTAATAAATGTGGTGGAGGAAATAAAAAAAATGTAAAAACAAAAGTACACACCATGTATATTAATATACAGACTGTGTAATTTTTCTATTGATTTGTGAGAAATAATATTATTTATTTAATTAAATAATATTAGGTGTAATTCTCTGGGTGCATGTCAAGTAATAATAATATTCAACTGTTATTATTAGACATGGGGTATTACTAAGAATTAAATGAAATGAATAAATGATTTTGAGTAATTAATTAATTTTATTTTTCTATTTAATTAAAAATCCGAATTATATATTTCTCAATAGCCTAGTCATTTTTAGTGGTTGTTCACAACGGATCTAGAGAAAGCTCTAAATTCAAGAGATAATCCTTTTTATTCTAAGAGTGCTCTCAAGCTATGAGAGAGAGAGATCATTCACCACCAGATCAAGGAAATCAAAGGAGGACATCACAAGTGAAGGCTCTTCCATGCTAGTACCCTAAGATCCCTTCGGCAGCATCCAATGAAACGTGGAGCATGTGTGGATCACTACTAGAGGAATATTAAACTTGGATTCTATGACACAACAACGGATCACATCAGATCATGACCGAAAACATCAATGAAGAAATAATTCCATCAAGGTAATTATTTTCAATTAATTAAATTAATTATAACTGACATATGATGATCCTATCTATGGTTTTGGGAATCCCCTATTTTCTTTTTCATTATTCATTCAATTTCGAAGATCCAGTGTTTTATTATTTTGATGGATCTTGGATTCATCATTGTTAATGCTAAAATTAAAGTTTGGAACCCCCACCAACATGCTTCCATTACACCTGAAACCTACCAGTGGCATCATAGGGGTCATATCATTGATTATAATTATTTAGTTTTTCATTTGTGATTTATAGATTTAATAATTTAGTTGTTTCTATTCATGTTAATCGTTCTTTAAATCTAAATCTTGAGATCTATTCCTTCTCCCTCATTTCTCATTAACCTTACAGAAACAAATTTTTCTTTTAATTTTGATTAAAATAAAATAGAGGATCTCATCAAGAGGTTCCAAACATTCCTGGCTATACAAAATTAGAATACACGGTGTGTATTTGACAGTACACTCCATGTAGTCTAGGTTCAACGCATCATACCGGTCCACCAAATCAAGCCCTGTGTTGGAGTATTTCTAAGTCTTAAATGACACCATGTGTTGACCAGGTATAGGTGACACCCGGTTTCCGGATTACATGTTGTGTGGTCCAATAAACACGGCGTGTAGTCCCTTCGGGTTAGGGTTGGACCATGTACCCTGTACAGGGATTTCCCAGCTAAAAACTATGTAATGCAGATGCTACATGACGTGTGTCTCAATAAACATGTTGTCTACTATAATTTTTTTTGAAGTACATCTTCATGCTATGTCCCCAGGCGTGTACTTAGAATGGATGGTGAACAAAATTACATACCGTGTAGTCGGAACTACATGCCGTTTACTCATCCAAATTATGAAGATTTATTAAAATTTATTATTATATTGTACAAACCCTTGAAATGTGTACCATAGTGCAAGTGTAAAGTTGAGGCACAACACGTGATGGGTATTTTATATATATGTGTTTAATTTAACATTTGCATAATGTTCATTTCTAATAATTGGGTAGTTATGAATGGAAATTCACTAGGTTCTTCCAAGGTACAAGTTATGTACAAAGATAATTTTAAATGAATTTATTTGTTTAAAATTATGATGGATGATAATCTCAAGGAAATTCAGAAAAAGGGTTTAAGATAAAAAAATTGAATAATTAAAGATAATTAATTGATTCAAGCATGATTTATCTTAAACAAGAATTATTAAATAATTAAATGCTAGTTTTTTATACATAAATATAATTGCATGCATGGATGATCATGTTCTAGACCAAGACCTTTTTTTGTGAATGGTTCCTTTTAATTAATTTATTTAAATTAAATTTGTTGTCCTGTGCACCTTCTCCTCATTAATATATAGGGATAGTGTTCCCAAGGTTTATTTTATGTAAAACCCCATTTTACCCCTCACCTGCATGTGAGATAAAAGAATATGTAATGGATGGAGCTCCCAATCTAGTGGAGGCATCTCATGTTAGGAACCAAGTTGAAACCAATCCAAAGAGATACAAAGGTGGACAGGTGGAAAGATGTAAACATGAACCCAAAAGGTTCAATGGGTTTCTCCCCTAGGTCTTGGGTTAGTTTATCAACTGCTAGATAAACTAACCAATAGAACACGATCATGATCATACCATTTAATTTATTCCTGTTAGTGTCATGGTTTATTTATTTTGGATGTGTTGTCATGATCACATAATTAATAAATTAATCAATCATGTAAGATGGAACTAAAATAAGACCGTCTTATGCGTAAAATATTATCTTATACATAGTTAATCATTTAAGTATATCCCACTTAATATTAACAAGCATGTAATCAAAGATAATGAAGTGGAAATTTACATATAAGGATAAGATACCTCAAAGAAAATATCAAGTCGGTATAACCTTCCATAGTCTTGGTTAGAATCGAACCATAGTTCAAAGTGATTAACCAACCATTGTTGGGGTGATTTAAATTGTCAGTGAATTATAATTAAAGGTTTTGGGTTGAATTGAATTGTTTTGCATCAAGGGTTGATTGCCGCAACATGAGTTAGTTTGACCAAGAGGCAAAGGTTTAGGAAATATAAAATAAAAGGATTTCTGGATTGGGGAGTCCACTCAACAGATCAAGGAGTTATGAGTTAATGAAGTTGGAATTTGGAATGAATACCTAAAACCCTTCAAGTTTTTTGACCAACTCTAGTTGAGGTAATTCGAAGGGAAATATAGATCCTTACCACTAGAATATTCACGAAATAGAATATTTCAAAGTCAATGGTGAGGGTTGTTGGATTTCAATAAAACAGTGGGAGACTAATAAGTATTAATTTATTTATTTGTCTCAGTTTTATCATAATAAATTACTAAACATTCTCTCATATTAATTTTTAGAAACAAAAAGAAAAATGACTTCAAACATATCATTGTGAACCATATTCGAGAAGAAAAAGCTTCTCATAGGCACAAATTTCCAAGAGTGTTAAAGGCGTTTACGCGTCATCCTTCGCCATAAGATGAAATTGTATGTGCTAGAAGAGCCTATTCTAGTTGTGCCTAGGAAAGAGTCTAGTGATGATGAACTATCTCCCTATATGAAATATATTGATGATGCCACATATTTCCAATGTTTCATGCTGTAGTCCATGTCTAATGAGCTCTTGAAGCAACATGAAATCATGGACGCGTATAGCATGATGTATCCCCATAAGGATCTCTATGAAGATAAGGCGATACATGAGAGATATGATATATCCTATTATTTGTTTAAAACTAAGATTAGAGAGTCTACTTCAGCAGGGCATCGTGTAGTAAAGTTTATTGTCTACATTGAATACCCTTTACATCTTTGGGATTAAGCTCCAGGATGAGTTGTGTCAGATCTCATCCTATCATCACTGCCCAAGACCTTCTCTTGCTTTATTATCAACAATAACATGAGCAACAATGAGAAGAGTATATCAGAACTTATGACCTTAATTATCTAGGTATAAAAGGACTTCGGGTGTGAAAAATCCACAGTCCTTATGGTGAATAAGAAAAGGAAGGTCAAGGAAAAGGGGCCAAGGACTTATAAACGGTCTGAAGCCCCTGAGCATCATCCATTCAAGAAGGGAAAGATCCTGAGGGAGGGCAAGTAACAGGAGGTGGTATGTTTTTCATGTGGCAAGCCAGGCCACTGGAATAGGAATTTCACCCAGAAGCATGGGGATACTAAAGGTGTGTTCATTATCGAATGTAATCTTTCCATTTCTACATGTTGGGTATTAGATATAGCTTGTGGGGCTCATATCTGTATTCAAATGCATGAACCACATAGATTTTGAAATATTTATAGAGGAGAGGTGGATTTTCAAGATACCAATGGAGCGAGGCTGGCTACATTGTCCATTATAAATTACCACCTCTCATTTCCAACTGGGATGATTTTGTTTTTACATAACTGTTATTATGTGCTTAGTGTTAGAAAAATAATAATTTATGTATAATGTTTGGATATGGATGGATTTATTTTCAAGTTTAGAAATAAGGGTTGCTCTATTTATAAAAAAAACATATGTTATGGTATGAAACATTTAAATAATGGTTTTTATGTATTAAATTATGAAAACCAAGTGCTGAAAATCGATAACAAAAAAAACTCCCATGACTCATACATCACCTAGTTGTGGAATCACCATCTCGATCATGTAAATGAGAAGCACTTGACAAAGCTATGCCAAGATGGATATTTAGACTCTACTGATCTAAAACCACTTGATATATGTCTTGCTTGTTTACAAGGTAATATGACTAAGCCGCCTTTCGGTAGACAGGATGAGAGTGACACAGAGCTTCTAGGATTGGTGCGCATAGATGTGTGTGGACCATTTATAGTAGATTCTAAAGGTGGATATTCGTAATTCATTACTTTTACTGATGATTTCAGTAGATATGGATATTTCGAATTAACAAGGTATAAGTTAGAATGCTTAGATAAATTTAAGGAATTCAAGAATGAAGCAGAAAATCAACTTGATAAGAAGATAAAAAAGTTTCGATCGGATCGAGGTGGAGAATATTTGAACCAAGAGTTCATCAATCTTCTACAAGAGTCTATGATTCTATCTCAGCTCAATCCTCCTTATACACCATAATGGAATGGTGTTAGTGGAAGGAGGAACTGCACCTTGTTGGACATGGTGAGGTTGATGATGAGTCTTGTAGATCTTCCATTATCCTTTTGGGGATATGCATTACAGACTGCAGCATACACATTAAATTGAGAACCAACTAAGGCGGAAAATGAAATTCCATTCGAGTTATGGGATGGAAAGAAGCCCATTTTGGCACACACAAGTGTGTGAAGATGCGAGGCATTTGTTAAGGCCTTCTCAGGGAACAAACTATCACCCCAGGGCATAAAGTGTATCTTTATAGGATATCCTAAAGAAATGAAAGGATATTACCTATATAACCCTTTAGACAAGAAAGTGACTGTCACCAGAAAGGTTGCATTTCTTGAGAGGGAGCACATCCTCAAAAAGTATAGTGTGAGGAATATTGACTTCCATGAAGTTTATGCTCAAGATACATAAGAGTTGGTATAGGAACAAGTTCCACAGTTCTCCATGGAAGAGGTTCCAGAAACACAAGTACTTTGTAGGAGCTCAAGAGAGGTAAGAGAACCAGAGAGATTTGGTTTCCTAGTCACCGAGAATGGTGAATAATTATTGTTGGACAATGATGAACATCTATCCAACAAGGAAGTAGTAGAAAGATTATAAGTTACAAGATTGATAGAAACTATAAATTCTGAGATGGATTCCATGTATCAGAATCAAGTCTGGGTTCTGGTCAATGAGCCAGTTGATGAAAAGCCTGTTGGATGCAAATGGGTATTCAAGAGAAAACTGGACATGGAAGGTCAAGTTAGCACCTATAAAGTAAGGATAGTGGCTAAAGGATTCATACATCATCACAGAATTGACTATGATGAATCCTTCTCTCTAGTTTCCATGTATAAATCTATAAGAATCATACTTTCCATAACATCTTACCATTACTTAGAGATTTGGAAAATGGATGTAGAAACATCATTCCTTAACAATAACCTTTAGGAAGTTGTCAATATGACACAACCAGAAGGGTTTGTGACACTAGGTGAAGCCAAAATGGTTTGCAGGTTGCAGAAATCCATTTATGGATTAAAGCAAGCATCCAGGTCATGGAACATTTGATTTGATAAAGCCATAAAGGAATTTGGTTTCATTAAGAATAAATGTGAGCCACGTGTTTATAAGTGGTTTAATGGGAATGTGGTAGTTATCCTAGTAGTATATGTTGATGACATATTTCTTATTGGAAATGATGTATTAGTATTATAGTTAGTTAAGGACTGGTTGAACAAGTGTTTCTCCATGAAGGACTTCGATGAAGCAGCCAACATTCTAGGGATCAAGGTCATTTGTGATATATCCAAGATGATTCTTGGACTAAGTCACGATAAATATATTGACCAGATACTAAAGTGATTTAGTATGTAATAATCTAAGAGGGGATTGGTTCCAGTTTCATATGGCCTACATCTTTCAAAGAAAACGCGTCCTCAGACACAATAAGAGAAAGATAGAATGAGTAAGATCTCATACGCTTTAGCTATAGGACCCATCATATATGCCATGTTATGTACCAGGATTGATGTTGCCTATGCACTAAGTATGGTACATAGATAGGAGAACAACATTGGACTACTGTAAAGACTATCCTTAAGTATCTGAGAAGAACTAAGGATATGTTCCTAGTGTATGGAGAAGACGAGGAACCTATCCTTAGAGGGTATGCTGATTTTGGTTTTTAGACACATCAGTATGATCTGAAGTCACAATCTGGATATGTTTTCTGTCTTAATAGAGGAGCTTTGAGCTAGAAGAGTTCAAGGCAATAAGTTTTCGCTGATTCTACAGTGGAGTCTGAATATATAACATGTTTTGATGCATCCAAGGAATCCTTTTGGATTCAGAACTTTTTCTAGGAGCTTGATGTGGTTCCTAGAAGTAAAGATCCTATAACATTATATTGTGATAATACTGTAGTGGTGGCTCTTTCAAAAGAAAAAAGATCAAATCAATGGATAAAGCACATACTCTGGAAGTATCACCTATTGAGGGATTTCTATCAAAGGGGTGACGCTGTAGTGAGAAGAGTGTCCACAAAAGAGAATGTGATATACCACTTGACTGAAGGCCTATCTCAGCAGAAGAATGAATATCATGTGAGAGCTAGTAGGTTAAATTGTTTTATAAATTGGATCTAGTTTATGTAAGATTCTATTGGAGATGGTTCCCTACAACCAACTAATTTTTACTTTATTAATTAATAAATACCTTATCACATCTTGATTGTTCTTCTTCATGAAAATGCATGTGATAATGTCTTAAGGATAGCTGTTGCATTAAAGGGTCATTGCAGATCCCTTCTATGATGAGAACCCATAAGTTCTACAACACTATTATTGAATATATGTTCTATTTTTGGATGATGTTATTTGAGGGACACAAATAATACTGGAAATTAGGGATGAGGACTCAAAAAACATTGATGAACCTTCTCATGGTGTGCACCCTTGGTAATATCCATAAGGATATTATGAGAATGAGACCCGCTAGTGGGAAATCCACATTTCATAGTGTCATTGGATGTTCCTATCTATAGATGTGTGTATTGGTACTTAGAATTTAAGATTATTATTAATGAGTATTACAACTCGCACACTTAGATGTATTGAAAAAAATTGTGACAACACACTATTCGTAGTGAGGTAAGAAACGTTGGGTGCATCACGAGTGATACTGCATTAATAGATAATGCGAGAAAGTATTTATCCCTTGTGTTCCATAATGAAAGTAGATATATCATGCCCTTTTATGAAATTGATATAGTCTAAATAAATAAATTTCCTTGGTGAGTAATGGGCATGTTCAATTATGGAAATTCAAAGAAAGAATAATCGAGCACATGGGTTGATGGAACTAGAATGCAACCTACTTGATTCAAGATATCGAGACAAAGGGATTATATCACACGGTAAGTGTTTGTAAGAGGTGACACATCATTGTGGCATTAACTTATTTCTCTATGGGTACCATGGCGTGTTTCTTGATGCTAACTTTGGACATTAGGCAGGCTCTGCCTAATGCAACTGAGAAAGAGACCTAGAGGGTCACACACTAAGTGTATCCAAGTATCCCCGTTAAATATTAATTTAAAAAGTTGAGTAAATATTATTCCTGATTATGGTTTAATAATTATTTATGTATGCCTGATCACATTTATTTCTACACTAGTTATTAGAGAGAATATATTGTGGGAGAAATAATATATTTATTAGTGAGTAATGCAGTTATATTTATTTTATAAATGAATAACTACTATTCAAGGTCTAATAAATGTGGTGGAGGAAATAAAGAAAAATTAAAAAACAAAATTAAACGCCATGTATATTAAATATACACCCCATGTATGTTTTTCTGGGAATTCATGAGAAATAATCATATTTAATTAAATAATATTTGGTGTAATTTTCTGGGCGCATGTCAGGTAATAATAATAATCAATTATTATTATTAAACATGGGGTATTACTAAGAATTAAATTAAATTAATAAATGCTTTCGGGTAATTAATTAATTTTATTATTCTTTGTAATTAAAAATACCAATTATATATTTCTCATTAGCCTAGAAATTTTTTGTGGTTGTGAACAAAAAATATAGAGAAAGCTCTCAAGACAAGAGAGAATCCTTTTTCTTCCAAGAATGCACTCAAGCTATGAGAGAGAGAGATCTTTCTCCATCAGATCAAGGTGATTGAAGGTAGACATCACAAGTGAAGGCTCTTCCGCTATAGCACCCGTATATCCCTTAGGTGATGTCCAGAGATACGTGAAGCACGTGTGGATAACCACTAGAGTAATCATACACATGGATTCTATGATGAAAATATGGATCACATCAGATTGTGACTGGAAACATCAACATAGAAAGAATTCTATCAAGGTAATTATTGTCAATTAATTAAATTAATTATAACCAAAATATGATGATCCTATATATGGTTTTGGGACTCCCCTATTTTATTTTTTGTTCTTTGTTCTATTCAGAAGATCCATCATTTTATTATCATGAACAATCTCAGATTGATCATTGTTAACACTAAAATTAAAGTTTGGAACACCCACCAACAAGCTTCTGGTGTGCCCGGATCCTACAGAAATAACATCTCAAAATGACATAGCATCCATAAAATTAATTCCTAAATTTTATCCAATTTATTAGGGTTTAATATATTCTCAAAAATATACCTAAATAAAGTAAAAAAGATTGATTATAATGGAGGTTATTCTGTTAGGTAGAAAATTTAGTATTCAAAAAGGTTGAAACTACCCCATCAATAAATGTGATTCATGAATTTACAATCCTTGTATCTTATGATGATTCAAATCAACACAAGTTGAAATATTACAAGAATATCCATCAGGCACTTTCACATTTTTTAATCTTTAAAGTAAAAAATCATTTTAAATATTTTTCATTACGAAAATAGCTATTGGATACCTCTTATTTTTATTTATCCATATATCAAATTTTATATTTATTTATTCTAATTACTTATGAGAATTTAGGCGAAACTTTGTTTTTACATTCTCATTAAGGAATTTAAACAAAAAATTATCACACAAATTCTTCTCAATGTGAATAACATAAATATTATGACATAATATATTAAATTCCTAATATATATGCTCTAAAAATATGTTATTTTTTGTTCCATTGTGATGATACAGTTGTAACTGATGATGTTTTAAATCATTTCTTATTTAATTAAACTGAAAATATTTTCCAAACTCGGTTGAAACATTTGATAATTGTTCAATGATCTGTGATCTTGATAATAATTTTATACGAATCACTAAATAATTTTTTCTATTTAAATGTGACTTTTTAAACTAAAATATATGAGATGTTTATAGGAAGTGGAGATGACATTTTAAATTATACTTTTTTCTATAACGTAGCCATTGTAATAGAAAATTAAATTTATAAACTAGAAAATACAAACTAGTGTGTTTTTTTAAACTAAAAAAATCTTAAATTCTATGAAATTAACTAATGGTCCACATAATGGAAACATTTATTTTAATCATTTTCAGGGTAGATGTATAATATGTTTTAACTCCATCATTCTATATCATCTATAATTCATGATTGAGAGGTCAATGGTTTACATCAATGTAGATTCCAAGAATTTTATTATAGGAATAATCATTGATATGATGAATGAAGTCTGTTACATAGATATCAAGGGAGGTAGATTATAAGGGATCAAAACAACAAGAAAAATGCTACAACTTCTACTCAAATTTCAAAAGGTATTGTATACATTGTATTCTAATCCCAATCATACATTTATAGGATCATAAGATAAATCCGGATGTAATTAGTTGAAGGTATTTCATGCTTTTGAATCTCTTGGTTGTCACAAGTACTCGTTATCATTATTATTCAAATCATTTTGGTTCATATGTTTAGTAGTTTTATATGACATAAAAAACATTTACAACCCTAATTATAATGGAAAGTAAAGTAAAAACAATACATCCATTTTCATTTTCTATTTCTTTGTGCTAGTATAAAGATTAAAACTGACATAATTATTTATTGATTTCAATCTATAAGTACACCATAATTTTTAAGTTTTCTATTTTTCAATCTTCTTTTCAATAAATCATACAATCATTTTACATTATTATATATTCATATAATTGAGTCCAATAATGATAATAATATTTTTTATCTCATAAAATGATACATGGATCTTAGATTCAACAAATGAACCACACAACAATTTAAATATCATGGACATTACTTTATTTATAATTCCACATAAACACTTGATGTAGTACAACATCAGTAGAAAATAATTTTTTGAATATTTAGAACATCCTTCATATGATTCCTGATATCTATATGTAATTAATTTAGAATACACATTTGTCTGCATGTTTGATTTTTACCTTGTATTAATGTCCTCATCATTATCTATTAATATGTTATCATTTTAATCATGTTGTCCTATAATTCTAAAAGAATCATTAACATCTACAACATCAATAACTGAATAAAATAATATGTTACATTTTTATGGTGTTTCTTTATTGTGTTGAAAAAATCATTTATCATGTTTTTAATTTAATTATCCACTATTGGGGAAATAAATTTTTCATTTTGAGGGTAGACATAACTGCTTGAGTTTTCTGTATTATTCGATTCTCTATACCAAATCCATTGAATATAATATGGAGGAATTTATTTCAATATCAAGTTTTCAATGAATTCATGTCTCTTTAACAATTTCAAGAGTTCTCATTTAAGATATGGACATTTTATTATTCCATCCATAGGTCAATTTTCAATTCCAAAATCCAGAAACATGTTCAAACTCTTAAACATACTGAGATATGTTTGAGGTAACATAACACAAGTTTTATCTATATATACTAAACATCATAAACCATAAAATATAAAATTTAATTATATTATTATGCATAAAAATAAAATAAAAATAAGTTCAAAAAAGAAGACAATTGATTTTTTTTAAATTATGATAACCATATAATGGAACATATTTTAATCATTTATATGAAATTATATATATAAATTTATATTAAAATATTATATTACCAAATAAAAAATTAAATAGATATATTTTTATAATACATACACATAATTTATATCTAAACACTCATTTCTTGATTTATTTCAGAATTTATAACAACACATCACATTATAACATAATAAAATAGTACTAAAAAAATTAAATCACAGCTAAATTTATTATAAATTAATCTAATAATGTGAAAACCAATTTCATAAATTATTTCAGAATTTACCAAATCAAAAATCCATTTTTACATGTAATTTAACTTTCCTTACCTTAAAATTTTTTTTATATAATGTTTATTTCTTATCAATTAATGAAAAATCATTCTCATTCAATTGAATTCAATTCTCGAATCATTAAGATCAAACTAAAATTAAAACATAAGAGAAGTTTAATTTTTTTATAAAATCATAGAATTAAATATCATAGTTCCCAAGAGGCTATATATATAAAATTATAAACACAATCAACACCAATAATGGATCCGAAAAATACTTCTTAAAGACCAAGAATTAATAAATCAACAAAACTACAAACATTTTAGTAGAATTAGAATATGGAGATTTATAAACATAACTCTATTTCATAATTATTCATTGAAATAGCGAATAAAATCATCTAACAATGATTAGGGTGAAAAAAAATCCTAGAGATCCCACTAGAAATCATGGCGAGGCTTCAGTGGAATAGATATTGAGAGGGAATCATAAAGAAGGATTTTGTATCAAGGCCGAGAGGGAATATCACGTTGAGGCTGAAAGGGGAGTTGGTTTGGTATTAAGGGGGAGGCTAACAGTAGTTTTTACCTCTATTTGTGGAAATGATGTAACAACTAAAGCTTTTATAGTATGTATCTTCTTAAATAAATTCAATTTCACTGATTACTTATATTGTAGGAAACAACATGATAAAATTATTCTATAGACAATAATTAGTTGTATTTCAATACACGCAAGACCGACACTAGTGGAAATGGTGGGTTTCCCAATGATTTTATACCAACAGTTTGAACAAACCATTGGTATACTGTAAAAATAGCAACCTTTCCCAACAGTTTGAAGAAAACATTGGCATTGTGTCATTAGAATGAAGATTTCCCAATGGTTTACTCAAACCATTGCGAAATCATTAATTTATCTAATGTATACCAACGGTTTTTTAAAACCATTAGTAAAGAATAGATTTTTGAATGGATCTTAAAAACTATTGGGAATGGTTTCCCCCAAGTACACAGTAGCCCAGATCCCTTATCCGCATGATTGCAGGCTCTAACACGAAGCTCTCCCAAAGCTCTCTCTTTACCCTAGGCTGCAAAACTCCTTACACCTAATAGATCCATCTTCAATCAAGATAATTTTTATTTTTACACTTCAAATTAGTAAGTTCTACCTTATTTTTAATATTCTGCATCATTTTTTTGTTTTCTATTTGGATTTGGCCTAAACCAGGGTTCTATGTAGATTGCAACATGGTATACCGAACACTTTGATTTGTTTTCTGTTTTTGTTCTACACATCAAGTGTCATGATTGTGTGAATCAAATTTATTTGAAGTATTCACAGCCACTCCTTATGTGTAGATTTAATGAACCATATGAACTAATGGGTTCTGGTGAGATGTATACCCACTCAAATATGGTATAGGTTTTGTTATATAATATTTTCCTAAGGTGGGTAATGGATATATGGATGGTCCATGTGAAGGGATTTGGGACGGTTGGGGTAGTGGTGTAGGTCATTTTCCATCTTTTAGTGGGGTGATATGGTAGTTTCTATAGACTTTAGTTTAGTTAAAAATTGGATTTGTATTTTGTATTTATAGTTTTTGTTAAAGGAATAATGGGAAGGGTAGTGATATTGAGGATGAATTGGCTGTTGGTTGGGTGAAAGATTGGAATTGTGATGTTGGTTGGATTGGGTATAGGTAATTTTCAAGGCATATATGGGTATTTCCTCCTCTGAACACCCCCCACCCCCACCCCTTGGACACCCCACCCCCTTGGATATCCCCCACCACCATGGACACCCCCATTCGATAGTCCCCACCCTCTTGCACACCCCCACCCCCTAAACACCCCCAACCTCTTGGACAGCTCCCCTAGACACCCCCATCCACTAGATACCCCCACCCCACCCCTTTGACACCCCTCCCCCCCATGAAAGGACCCCCCACCCGACACCCCCAGTACACCCCACCCATGGACATCCCCCTACCCCTAAACACCCCCAACCCCTTGGACAACCCCCACCCCGAGGACACCCCCACCACCAAGACACCCCCACCCCAAGGAAACCCCACCCCCTAGACACCCTCCACCCCCTTGGACAACCCCGACCTCATTGGAAATCCCTTATAGACACCACCCTCCTTCTGGACACCACCCCACATCCTTAGTGCTTGGACTAGTTTTTAAATTGGAATTAACAATGTAGGTGATTTTCCCTTTCCCCAATGACATTTACTAAGTGACCCATAGAGAATTATAAATTTAATTTATCATGTTTGGATAAATTGAATGAGTTTTTTTTAATGAAATGGATAATGCATGATGGTTTTCCTTTCCTAATTAATAAAATGGTTTTAAATAATATTACCCTAAGGTGGGCTATAGGGGGGGCTGTCC
Organism: Viscum album; assembly: GCA_963277665.1. Taxonomy (NCBI): domain Eukaryota; kingdom Viridiplantae; phylum Streptophyta; class Magnoliopsida; order Santalales; family Viscaceae; genus Viscum; species Viscum album. The sequence goes on along the minus strand of OY728153.1, from coordinate 1,255,754,297 downwards.
AGGTGGGGGGTGGGTTGTCCAGGGGGTAGGGGGATGCATGGGGGGGGATGTAGGGTTGTGGGGGAGGGGGTGTGGGCTCTCCAAAAAGGTGTGTGGGATGTCTGGGGGGGGGGGGGGGGGTTAGGGTGGGGTGTACCTGTGGGGGAGGGGGCTATCCAGGGGGTGGATTTCTAGGGGATGGGGGAGGGTTGTCAAGGTAGGGGGTGTGAGCTATCTAGGGGGTAGGAGTGGGTTGTCCAGGTGGGGGGGGGGGATCCAGGGAGGGTGGTGGGCTATCTCGGTGGGAGGGGGGGCTATCCAGGTGTGGGGGGGGGGGGGGGGTGTTTAGGTGGTGTGGGGGGCTGTCTAGGTGGGAGGGGGGGGGGTATCCAAGGGGGCTTTAGGGCGTAGGTGGATTCATGGGTATAGGGGAGGGGGGTTGTCTTGGGGGTGGGTTTGGTATATTTAGGTGGGAGAGGGGTGTGTGCAATCCAGGGTGTTGGGTTGTCCATGGGGGGTGGGGGTGGGCTGTCCAGGTGGGGGAGGGGGTGCAGGTTGTTCAGGGAGGAGGGGGGGGGGGGCTATATGGGGGGGGGATTGAAGGGTGTGTGGGGAGTGGGTGGGATGTCTAGGGGGTGGGGTGGGGGGGGGTTTCCACTCTGATACTCTACAAAAAATAGAAATCACATATAAACAATGTATAGTTTCTTTCACACGTTAAGAATTTTCTTAAAGTTCTATACCAAAACTCACTCTTAACCTTCCAATAAGAAGTGATATCGACAAAGAAATATCACTAAGGTTCTTATCCATTATCCATATTGATCGCATAAAAATTCAACATTCATGCAACTCCATATCACGTAATGATATAACAAGGCTCATACTCCCATGAGTAGTGTCCCATCGAAACTTTTCACATATGCCAAGACAACCTACATAGTGTAACAGCCCAAGATTTTATAAAAAAATATTCTTTTTAATTTTATTAAAGTCTTGTGTTGTACGCTACACCAAAAGGAGCTTGCACAACACGCATCCTTGACTTGCCTTGCATTACACGCAATCACGACCTTCCTCGATAGCGTGTGTAATACGCAATACCGAGTTTCACTAAACAATGATATGCTATTAAAACTAGCCGTTATGAATAGTAATAACCACTTTTTAAAACTCTGTAAATCTTATTTTTCAAAATGAACTTCATTTTTGGATTCGGAGTATCGAATTTAGCCTAAGGTGAAATTTTGGTACTTTTCGGATAACTTTCATATTCTGATGAATAGTGAAAATTACTAAATTATAATTAAAAACAACTTTTTTAATCGAAATGATTAATAGTGACAAATTATTAATTTGAGTGGTTTTAAAGTATATTTAGAATATATTTTTACAATTTAATACAATGTTGGTCATTGGATGTAGTTTCACATTTAAACTAGACATAAACAAGTGTCAATCTTTTGATAGATATTGTTTCTTAAAAACACGCTATTTGTTTTAACAGCGGGATTTAATTATAAAATTAATTAATGCAAATTTTATGTTATGAATTTGGTAAAATAGACTTCATTTTTGAATTCGGAATATGAAATATAGCTTGGGATGAAATTTTGGCATTGTTCTGAAAAACATCAATTTTTGATGAATAGTGAAACTACTAAGTGGTAGGTTAAAAACTGAATTTTGCATAAAACATAATTTTACCGCTTCTGTGAATGGAATTTTGAAAATCCGAGAGACACGGTTAATATCAAGGACTAAAATGTGGTTCAATGAGATGAAAATAATTTTTTGGTGAATAGTAACTTTTTACTTTTTTTACCACGGTTAATAGTAAATAAGGTAACTAAGGGTAAATATGATATTAATATTACCCTAACACATGTCCTAATTCTATTGGACAAGTGTAATTCGACCAAAAACAAACTTAGGAATAAAATATGACCATTTAGGCCCACTTGGATTAGATTAGGACATTTATTATTAATTTATTTAAAGAAGGGTTAAAATAGTTAAAATCAAAGTTTAATAAGTAAATCATTTTTAATATGGGGTTATACATAAGATAAATTCGACTATAAATATTCATTAGAAATCTAAAGAGATTTCCTAAATGATGGTATTTTATTTGTAATTTTTAGACATCAAATAATATAATTTATTTATGACACAAAAATGATTCAGTAATTATCTTATTAATGAAATATTGACATAATTGATAATATAAATACCAAAATAAATGTAATTTAAGACTTTTTATGAATTCCACTAATTTTCTAGGTTACTATGATATATTAGTGTTGATTTAATAAACTTTTTTCGAACATATAATTCTGTTATGACTTTCACAAAAATCATATATCAAATAGTGTCAAAATTGACACAAAATAGTTTTTAAATCAAATATTATATTATTAATTGTTATTTTATTCCTAAAAATCTAAGGTTCGGCCAAATGACTTAGATAAGGATATATTTATTAATTATATACAATTTGGGGTTCGTTTGGCATGTTATAGTAAGTTTATTAACCATATAGTGAAAGAAAACAAAAAGACACGGTAAAAGTTAAATTATTTAACTTAGAGTTAAATCTAATTGATAAGGTTAAAATAATACCCTAAACTTGTCTAAATCCTATTGGTTGATAGGATTTCGACCCATCCCCACTTTATCTTCGAAATAAGACCCTTTGTAACCATTATAAACCGATTTTGACTTTAATATAAAATAATATTTTGAGATATTCCTAAGGTGCCCCTCTCCTCCCCTATAAAAGGACACCTCCTCCCCCTCCTCCTCACACCAATTTGAGCACTAAAGCTCGGCCAACCCCTGCCAATTTATCCTCTCCACTTCCCTAGAAACATCCTAGAGGTTCTGGTCTTCCTCAAAGACCAATTTTAGTGCCCTAAGAGGAGGTCTCAAAGAGGCACTTCAAAGAAGAGGTAATTACCGTTACCAATTCTTTCATCTTTATTTCTTCTTCCACTTCTTCTTCTTAGGTTGTTTCATTATGAAGTAATAACATCAGTATCACTAATATACTGATATGTTATTATATGTATGAAACAACCCTATTTCACCATCTATCCATCCTACGGAAAAAGAAATCACCGAGCGTGCGTACGTACGGAATACTGTCTCCACGCCGTGGTGTAATCTATTTTCCACCACCACCTTACATGGATGGGTATAATGGTGTAAAGAATAACTATACATAGTTATTACAACATCATATTGATTCTGATATATTGTATAATACACTCCAATTCAATTCAATATTTATAGAAATGATATCATCGCTCGTGCGTACGTACGGAATACCGTCTCCACGACGCGATGAGATTCATTCTCCATGTTAACCATTTAAGAATGATTATAATGTATATATAAGAAATAATAATGAAATATATGACATTATAAAGCTACTGGATTTATGTATATATATACATATGTATGTCATCTACTTACTTCCATTTCAAGACAATAAGGAAAGGAAAACAGCGTTCATGCGTACGTACGGACTACCGTCTCCATGAACGGTGTTTTTCATTTTATTTATCTACCTATTATATATATATATATACTGAATATATATGATATATAAATCATATTTATATTCTGGAAGTAAGTAAATCATGATATAAGTAATAATGATGTCAAGAACAACAAGTCAAAACACCTACGATAAATGAAACGATTTTACCCAAAACGCTTCTTTAACATGGAATTTACAAAAGAACGGGTAATATAATGTCATAAGTGAACCATATATGATATCATAACAATGAATATGATTCTGTAATAAGTCAATAACATGATTTAAATCATTATACAGGAGGTTCGGACACTTACAAAGCAAGTCGGACCTAAGGTAAGGGAAATATCACAATCTCATTTTTATCCGAGATTGTTTATTCGTAAGTATTTACTGGGGTGTATTTTATCATCCACATCCATGTTCCCTCAATATGTAATATTATTTCCATCCACCTAAAATTGTTTAAATCCAATTTTACCCTTCTATGAGTTTTTAGTAAAGGATATGAAATGAATTTTTTTTCGTTTTTCGTACGAGGTACTTTTTGACTTTTCCGACAAAAGTACGAAGAATGTTTTTTTAACTTATACGGCACGAACGGATTTATACTGTTTTATAAAGCCTTATTTTCATGAAGCTTCCTTTAAAAGATTTCATGACTATTTTCAATAAAATCTCTTTCTTTTAAAATTGCATGATGTTTTGTGAAAAGAAATTGATTTTGAAGAAGAAAGGATATTTTCCTCAAGAATTCAATTCAAGTGTTTTATCAAAAGTATTTTCCATAATAGATAATAAAGGGTTCTGTTTCTATCCATATTTTTACATTGATTTGACTATGTTGTGATGAAATTATGTTTATGAATTCCTTTATCTTATATGAATGGTTTTATGATGTCATGTTGTTTAAGAATCCCATTTTTATAACATGGGTTATGCAATGATGTATGATTTATGATTTTGTGGCACACATAAGAAAGGATTCATTAAGAGATGGGTGGGACCTATATCTCCCTCCAATGCATTGGGTAAAGATTTCATATCTCATGAGATAGACATGGCTGGAATGGTAGGTTATACCGGTTCAGTGAAACAGGACTGAAACGAGGATTACTCGATTCAGAAAGGGACTTTGTCCACTAAGATAGTCTTGGCAATGAGTCTTGACTAACAAGAAATGATTCTCTATGATTATGTGTGTATGCCACAATGAGTAATGTTTTAAGTAAGGGTTTCATTTTCACTACTATGATTTATCCCATGTTATGAAATTATGCTCTCTTTTGCAGGTTAAGATTTCCAAAAATGTTATGTTCTTATGAAAATTATGTGATTGATATTTCTTTTGTTTACCCTTACTGAGCATTTGAGCTCACCCTTTTATGTTTTCTTTTCCCCAGGATATAAAGAATGGTTTTAGGTAAAAAAAAGGAAGATCTTTGTGGGAGATTTTGAAGATCTTTCACCAGGATTAGAAGATTACGTTCCGAGTTTCCAAAGACACTAAACTATTACGATCCTTGTGTGTATATTTTTTTTATGTATTAAGTATTCCGAAAAAGTAATGTAATGTTCATGTACGTTAGGCTTCGGGTCTCTACAGTTGGTATCAGAGGAAAGGTTTAGTCAACCTTTGGAAACTAGGATGCGAGAACTTTAGTGAGATCCCTAGAGATATTTCTAAGGTATGTCTAGAGATGTCCCTAAGGTTAAGTATACGTATAGGCTATAGTACTAGGATTACGCTAACGATCATATAATTAAACCTAAGATGTTAGATATTTAAGGTACCCCCCCTTTATTATGTTGTTTTCCCTAGCATGATTTTTGCCTCTCACACTATTCTTTTTGGGTTTTAGAAAATGGCTGGAAACAAGATGATTCACAATAATGGAGGATATGATGGACAATGGAATGATATTATTCATAATGAAATGGGATTTGGAAGTCCAAACTTCATTATTATGCCGAATCAGCAATCTCACAACATGATCATTAAAGTAAAATTTGGTAAGTTTCCTGACTCGACTAATAAGAGAAAGATGGAGTTCCATGATGATCATAGAGGAAAGAAAGTTCAATTTCCCCTATGTAAATCATGTGGGAAGAGGCATCAAGGAGAATGTTTCAAGGGAACTGGAAGATGTTTTGGGTGTGGAAAAGAAGGACACAAAGCAAGTAAGTGCAAAGGAAAAGGGTCGGTTAACACCATGGATGAGGATAATGGTATTGCTACGACATCAAAAATGGTTAAGTGTTTTAAATGTGGAATGTATGGGCATTATGCAAACAAATTCCCTAAGGGAAAGACTCATGAAGAGAATCAGTATGGTCATATGGGTAGTATTTATGTGGATGATGATGAAGAGACTACAAATGATATGTGAGATGAAAGAATTTTTGAAGCTCGGTCAATGGTTTGAGAATGTAGTGGAATGATTACATGTTTATCATGTGTAATTTTGGAATAAAGAGACATCTATGGATTGTTACACTGTTGTCTTTCCTTGTGTTTTGAAAGTGTATGATTAATGTTACCAGTATCCATGAAAGGTTATTCAGATATTTTTGGAATGTAGATGATATGCAGAGAAAATTAAATGTTTGATAGTATTCATGAGCTCTTGATTGATATAAGGACTAAGTGATATCATGGTTTGAGTATATAGAATTTTGAGGATTTTGGTATGTGGAAAGTGTTAACTTTTAACTGCACTCATGTTTTCACTAAGGTATTCAAGAGAATACACGATTAAGGACTTTGAATGTTTGGAATGTGACCAACAAGACATATCTTATGATATGTGGGGATCAACGACAGTATTAAATCTCTGGTAATCGTTGTCACTATATTATGAGAGTGGACTGCAGTATTATGTATAAGCCTAAATATTAGACTGGATTATGTTGGACATAAGTTAGTATTGTTTAAGGATAGAAGATTTTCGATATTATTGATGGGATGTTATAGTAACGTAGTTTTAGAAAAATGACAACCTGCAGGACGGGCGACAGCCCATCGCTTCAGACAAGGCTGTAGGTATCGAACCCACAACCGAAGTGCGACTGGCCTTTATCGCCTACCACTGGCCTACAGGAAGTCCCTGTTTAGTAGAAACTAGTTTTATTATATTAAGCAGTATGATATATGAAGTATAAGTCCATTTTAGGAACTATATATGATTAATCTCACTATAGATCGACTTATGTATATAATTTTTGCTAACCTTTTGTTTGAGACAGATGGAATGACCCGTCATTCTATCACATGATCTGCTAACACTTCACGAATAACAAATTCAACTTCATTTATTTAAGAGATGAAGTGGAAATTTTTCTAGGCACGAACAATAGTGAGATTGTACCAAAATAAAGAAAGTATTTATTCCAATTCAAATTTTCAACTTTAGGGAAATGATCTTGAAAACCAAAAATGTTGTCCTAGTGATCTTATACCTGATGAATTGGATGGTACCTTAGATCGTCACAAATTTATGGATTTGTGATTATTGGCTTTTCCATAGCCATGTTCTCTACCACTCTCCATCAGAACATGATGGTTAGATTTCTCTTCCATATCCATATTTTCACCTATGTGGAAACCCAATGATTAGTTTATTTGGGTAACCGTTACGTTTCATACTTTTGTTTTTAAATATTGGTTTTGATATTCCTTTTTACGATGTGGGTTTCTATTAAAGAAACTTTCGAATAGTAAACCATTTATAACCCCGACGAATTTCGAGGGCGAAATTCATTTTAAGGGGGGTAGAATGTAACAGCCCAAGATTTTATAAAAAAATATTCTTTTTAATTTTATTAAAGTCTTGTGTTGTACGCTACACCAAAAGGAGCTTGCACAACACGCATCCTTGACTTGCCTTGCATTACACGCAATCACGACCTTCCTCGATAGCGTGTGTAATACGCAATACCGAGTTTCACTAAACAATGATATGCTATTAAAACTAGCCGTTATGAATAGTAATAACCACTTTTTAAAACTCTGTAAATCTTATTTTTCAAAATGAACTTCATTTTTGGATTCGGAGTATCGAATTTAGCCTAAGGTGAAATTTTGGTACTTTTCGGATAACTTTCATATTCTGATGAATAGTGAAAATTACTAAATTATAATTAAAAACAACTTTTTTAATCGAAATGATTAATAGTGATAAATTATTAATTTGAGTGGTTTCAAAGTATATTTAGAATATATTTTTACAATTTAATACAATGTTGGTCATTGGATGTAGTTTCACATTTAAACTAGACATAAACAAGTGTCAATCTTTTGATAGATATTGTTTCTTAAAAACACGCTATTTGTTTTAACAGCGGGATTTAATTATAAAATTAATTAATGCAACTTTTATGTTATGAATTTGGTAAAATAGACTTCATTTTTGAATTCGGAATATGAAATATAGCTTGGGATGAAATTTTGGCATTGTTCTGAAAAACATCAATTTTTGATGAATAGTGAAACTACTAAGTGGTAGGTTAAAAACTGAATTTTGCATAAAACATAATTTTACCGCTTCTGTGAATGGAATTTTGAAAATCCGAGAGACACGGTTAATATCAAGGACTAAAATGTGGTTCAATGAGATGAAAATAATTTTTTGGTGAATAGTAACTTTTTACTTTTTTTACCACGGTTAATAGTAAATAAGGTAACTAAGGGTAAATATGATATTAATATTACCCTAACACATGTCCTAATTCTATTGGACAAGTGTAATTCGACCAAAAACAAACTTAGGAATAAAATATGACCATTTAGGCCCACTTGGATTAGATTAGGACATTTATTATTAATTTATTTAAAGAAGGGTTAAAATAGTTAAAATCAAAGTTTAATAAGTAAATCATTTTTAATATGGGGTTATACATAAGATAAATTCAACTATAAATATTCATTAGAAATCTAAAGAGATTTCCTAAATGATGGTATTTTATTTGTAATTTTTAGACATCAAATAATATAATTTATTTATGACACAAAAATGATGCAGTAATTATCTTATTAATGAAATATTGACATAATTGATAATATAAATACCAAAATAAATGTAATTTAAGACTTTTTATGAATTCCACTAATTTTCTAGGTTACTATGATATATTAGTGTTGATTTAATAAACTTTGTTCGAACATATAATTCTGTTATGACTTTCACAAAAATCATATATCAAATAGTGTCAAAATTGACACAAAATAGTTTTTAAATCAAATATTATATTATTAATTGTTATTTTATTCCTAAAAATCTAAGGTTCGGCCAAATGACTTAGATAAGGATATATTTATTAATAATATACAATTTGGGGTTCGTTTGGCATGTTATAGTAAGTTTATTAACCATATAGTGAAAGAAAACAAAAAGACACGGTAAAAGTTAAATTATTTAACTTAGAGTTAAATCTAATTGATAAGGTTAAAATAATACCCTAAACTTGTCTAAATACTATTGGTTGATAGGATTTCGACCCATCCCCACTTTATCTTCGAAATAAGACCCTTTGGAACCATTATAAACCGATTTTGACTTTAATATAAAATAATATTTTGAGATATTCCTAAGGTGCCCCTCTCCTCCCCTATAAAAGGACACCTCCTCCCCCTCCTCCTCACACCAATTTGAGCACTAAAGCTCGGCCAACCCCTGCCAATTTATCCTCTCCACTTCCCTAGAAACATCCTAGAGGTTCTGGTCTTCCTCAAAGACCAATTTTAGTGCCCTAAGAGGAGGTCTCAAAGAGGCACTTCAAAGAAGAGGTAATTACCGTTACCAATTCTTTCATCTTTATTTCTTCTTCCACTTCTTCTTCTTAGGTTGTTTCATTATGAAGTAATAACATCAGTATCACTCATATACTGATATGTTATTATATGTATGAAACAACCCTATTTCACCATCTATCCATCCTACGGAAAAAGAAATCACCGCGCGTGCGTACGTACGGAATACTGTCTCCACGCCGTGGTGTAATCTATTTTCCACCACCACCTTACATGGATGGGTATAATGGTGTAAAGAATAACTATACATAGTTATTACAACATCATATTGATTCTGATATATTGTATAATACACTCCAATTCAATTCAATATTTATAGAAATGATATCATCGCTCGTGCGTACGTACGGAATACCGTCTCCACGACGCGATGAGATTCATTCTCCATGTTAACCATTTAAGAATGATTATAATGTATATATAAGAAATAATAATGAAATATATGACATTATAAATCTACTGGATTTATGTATATATATACATATGTATGTCATCTACTTACTTCCATTTCAAGACAATAAGGAAAGGAAAACAGCGTTCATGCGTACGTACGGACTACCGTCTCCATGAACGGTGTTTTTCATTTTATTTATCTACCTATTATATATATATATATACTGAATATATATGATATATAAATCATATTTATATTCTGGAAGTAAGTAAATCATGATATAAGTAATAATGATGTCAAGAACAACAAGTCAAAACACCTACGATAAATGAAACGATTTTACCCAAAACGCTTCTTTAACATGGAATTTACAAAAGAACGGGTAATATAATGTCATAAGTGAACCATATATGATATCATAACAATGAATATGATTCTGTAATAAGTCAATAACATGATTTAAATCATTATACAGGAGGTTCGGACACTTACAAAGCAAGTCAGACGTAAGGTAAGGGAAATATCACAATCTCATTTTTATCCGAGATTGTTTATTCGTAAGTATTTACTAGGGTGTATTTTATCATCCACATCCATGTTCCCTCAATATGTAATATTATTTCCATCCACCTACAATTGTTTAAATCCAATTTTACCCTTCTATGAGTTTTTAGTAAAGGATATGAAATGAATCTTTTTTCGTTTTTCGTACGAGGTACTTTTTGACTTTTCCGACAAAAGTACGAAGAATGTTTTTTTTAACTTATACGGCACGAACGGATTTATACTATTTTATAAAGCCTTATTTTCATGAAGCTTCCTCTAAAAGATTTCATGACTATTTTCAATAAAATCTCTTTCTTTTAAAATTGCATGATGTTTTGTGAAAAGAAATTGATTTTGAAGAAGAAAGGATATTTTCCTCAAGAATTCAATTCAAGTGTTTTATCAAAAGTATTTTCCATAATAGATAATAAAGGGTTCTGTTTCTATCCATATTTTTACATTGATTTGACTATGTTGTGATGAAATTATGTTTATGAATTCCTTTATCTTATATGAATGGTTTTATGATGTCATGTTGTTTAAGAATCCCATTTTTATTACATGGGTTATGCAATGATGTATGATTTATGATTTTGTGGCACACATAAGAAAGGATTCATTAAGAGATGGGTGGGACCTATATCTCCCTCCAATGCATTGGGTAAAGATTTCATATCTCATGAGATAGACATGGCTGGAATGGAAGGTTATACCGGTTCAGTGAAACAGGACTGAAACGAGGATTACTCGATTCAGAAAGGGACTTTGTCCACTAAGATAGTCTTGGCAATGAGTCTTGACTAACAAGAAATGATTCTCTATGATTATGTGTGTATGCCACAATGAGTAATGTTTTAAGTAAGGGTTTCATTTTCACTACTATGATTTATCCCATGTTATGAAATTATGCTCTCTTTTGCAGGTTAAGATTTCCAAAAATGTTATGTTCTTATGAAAATTATGTGATTGATATTTCTTTTGTTTACCCTTACTGAGCATTTGAGCTCACCCTTTTATGTTTTCTTTTCCCCAGGATATAAAGAATGGTTTTAGGTAAAAAAAAGGAAGATCTTTGTGGGAGATTTTGAAGATCTTTCACCAGGATTAGAAGATTACGTTCCGAGTTTCCAAAGACACTAAACTATTACGATCCTTGTGTGTATATTTTTGTTATGTATTAAGTATTCCGCAAAAGTAATGTAATGTTCATGTACGTTAGGATTCGGGTCTCTACACATAGGATCATATTTTACACACACACAAAATTTTGTAAACCTACACCGTGAATTACAACTTGGAATTAGATATCATCTAGACTCTCAAGGCATCAATAATCCCCATACCTAGCTCATAATTTTGAGGTGTTTTTACAATTAGGTGTGTTTTTCTAAAATTCATGTATGATATTTTGAGTGAAAGATAAAATATGATCCACGTATGATGTTTGGAGGCATGTTTACAATTAGGTGTGTTGTGATTTATATGTACGATATTCATGGTTTACACCAAAAGTCTTCTGGGACATCTAAAATAGCCTTGAAGTCATGATATAATTGGATAGAGATTGGATTCTACAACCCTAGTTTGTGGGTGGACACCCCCATCCCATTGGACAACCCCCCCACCCCCACCCCCAACCCACCTCCACCCACTGGACACCCCACCCCTGGGACACCCCCACCCCCAAGAACAGCCCCCATCCCCCTAGACAACCCCACCCCCTGTATACCACCACCCATCCCCTTAGACAACCCCCTGGACACCACCCCACCCTTGGACACCCCCACCCCCACCCCCACTGGACAACCCTCCACCCCTTGGAAAGCCCCCCTGAACACCACCCCACCCCTGGAAACCCCCACCCCCTAGACATCCCCCACCACTGAAAACCCCCACCCCTTGAAAAACCACCCTGGACACCACCCCACCCCCTAGACACAACCACCCCATGGACACCCCACCCCCTGGATAACCTCCCCTCCCCCGGGACAACCCCCAACCACCTGGACACCCCCACCCCCTAAACACACCCACCCCCTTGGCCAATGTATGTGATCACTCAAATAATCTACTAACATATAAAATTTATTCTATCTAAAATTTACTCAACTCCCGAATAATTATCCTCCACAAGTGTACATGATCTTATACACTCATGTATAGTTCTTCGAAGATATAATTTTTATAAATATTGTATTTTGTTATCTTTTATATTATCATTCTCATATAGAGTAGTGTGTTAGTTATGGTTTCATATAAAGTAAAAAATTCTCATTTACTTAAATATAATTCTGATTAAACTTCAATATTATTGAATTAATTTTGATGAAATGACTTATAACAATTTATTTGTAGAATGGATAGATGTTGGATGTATAAATCCGATCAGATCTCAAGCAATTTTCAAAACAATTTGAAGATATTTGTAGATTTGTTTCATTTAATAATGCTTCAAATAGTTGTCACATACACTTCCAATGTTACAATTGTGTTAGAAGACCTTGGTTGAGCCGTGAAGAAGTCAACTACCACATAACCAAATATGGTTTTCAAGAAAACTACTATGTGTGGTATCATAATGGAGAGAAAATGAAATATAAAATTGATTATGATCCAAATGAGAGGAATAGATTGAAGAATTTGTTATATGAATGGTTTCCATTTTTTTTCATCATGAAAAATAAAGGATTCCGACCCAAGAAGACTTTGATATGAGAAAACATGATGCATCTAATGAAAATGATTATGTTTTCAGGGTGAAAAAAATGAATGTTTATGTCCCAACTCCAGTATGTAAAAAATACAGTAAAATGAAAAAGTTGGAATTTTTAATCTGATTGTTTCATGGGAAAACTATGTATGGGATTTCTAATACTACCATCGATTACATTCTTACCTTATTGAAGGAACTACTTCCAAATGATGCAGATATTCCCTCAAACCACTATATGTCATGGAAGTTAGTTGAGGAACATGGATTTTAAAGAAAAAAAAATCATTATTTCCCGAAAGATTGAAATTTATTCTAGGAGGAAACTACTAAACGAAATGATTTTATAAAATGTGGCACATGCCACTGAAAGCCAAAATCTGATTGAACACCATCCCATGTGCCACAGAAAATAACGCGGCAGTTTCCATTGATCCAGAGACTCCAGAATATTTTTATGTTTGATGAAATATCAATAGAAATGTGATGGCATGATACCGAGAGAAAAACAACTAATGATGAGTTGGTTCACCCTACAGATGGATTTTCATGACAGGGATTTGATTTTCAATATACCAATTTTTCCTTTGGTATTTGTAAAGTGATGTTGGATCTTTTATGTGAAGATTTTAATTCGTTTGGGAAGATTCTTACTTCACACAACATATGGAAGGATTTTATACAGATTTATAACCTTCTCCCATGGTGGTGTATGAAAAAACCTTTCACTTTCATGAGTATACTCATATTTAGAAGTTTTTATCTCAACAATGATATAGACTTATACATGAATCCTTTAATAAAAGAGTTTAAACTTATTTGGGATGTGGGTGTGTACACATACAATGCATGGTCGAAAGACATATTTTAGATGCTTGTTGTGCTTATGTGGAAGATCAATGATTTTTCTTCTTATGAAATGATTTCTGGATGGAACATAAAAGGAAAAATATCATGTTTTGTTTGTATAAAAAATATAGGATCTAAAAGACTGAAACATCTCTGTAGTTTTAGTTTTATGGGAAATCGATGATTCTTACTAATGGACCATCCATATAGAAATAATCGTCGAATATTTGACAATACCATGGAGACTGATTATCCACCTCAGCATATGTATGGAACTGATGAGCTTAATGAATTAAAATATTTTACTATTTCATTTGGTAAAGGTCAAATGAAATCTAGAATGAGAAAGAATATTTCCACTAAAACTTTTTACAATTGGAAGAAGAGAAGCATATTATTTGATTTTCCTTATTTCCAAACCAATTTGATAGGTCATTTCTTAGACATAATGCACATTGAAGAAAATATATGTGAAATGATGCTTTCAATTCTTCTTAAATGTTAAGGGAAATAAAAAAGATGATTTACAGTCTCAGCGTGACTTAGTGGATTGGGGCATCATACCAGAATTGCATCTTGTGCGTATCAGTGAAAATAAATGGCAAGTCCCATGTGATTCTTATGTGATGGCACCTATAGAAAAAAGAAATTTCAAGAAGTACTAGAGACTATTAAAGATACTGATGGATATTCAAGAAATATATCTAAATGGGTCAACAGAAGATAGTTGAAGCTGAAATCCTAGAAGACTTATGATTATCACATCCTTATGCATGAGTTTATTCCAATAGAAATTCATCATCTTTTGTCCAATAATATAAGGGTGGCTTTTATTCAGTTTTGACATTTTTTAGGGATTTTTGTGATAAGAATTTGTCCATGTCTTTCTTGCAAAAAATATTGGAAGATGCCCCATTATTCTTTTGTGAGTTAGAGAAAATATTTACTCCATAATTTTTCAAATCCATGCTGCATCTGACTATCCATATTCTAACTGAAATACTTCTCAAAGGACCTATTTCTTTTTTCATAATGTATCCAACTAAAATAAATATGTACACATTAAAGTCTTATGTTTGGAATAGGAATCATCCTGAAGGTTCTACCATGAATGGTTACTTGGATCAAGAATGTATGAATTTATACTCTATGTATTTGTATGATTTTACTACAAGAATAAACATACCAATGAGAAACAAAGAAGAATAGTATGAGAAAATTTAACCCAGTTTTCCATCACTTCCTCAAATAGGAGGAATTCCTGGATCATATACATTGATGAAATTAAGCATTGAAGAGTGGGAGATGGCACATCATATAGTTCAGTTAAAATATGATTTTTTCGATGAATACATTAAGTAAGTAAATTGAATATGTATATCTTACATATATTTCAATTAAACTGTTCCTATTTTTATCTATAGGAAACATAAATAAATGATAAATAGAAAGTATCATTCTTTATCTTTGAGAAGAAGGGAGACTTTTCATAGAAAAGAGTTTTTTCTTGGTTAAAATTGAAGGCAAAAATATTACTGTTTAAAATAACTAAATCAATATTTAATTAAGTTTAATATTCATTTATATTTCTGGCATTGAGTTTTCATATTGAATCTGTTTTTGAGGAAATAAGAGCTTTGGATTTTGGTCCTAATCCCATGGTTCGTGACTGTAAATCAATTATTATCAATGGGTACAAATTTATTATCACTGAATGAGAAAATAACATGAGAACACAATATGATGGTGTTATGGTTATTTCCAGAATATACTGTTATTCCAGTGCATCAGATAGTAGAATGCACTTTGAAAATGTTGGTTATTATGGAGTCATTGAAAAAATAATAATATTGGATTATTATTCTCATGTATGAGTCATGATGATGAAATTCCAGTGGTTTTATTCTATGACAAGGCCTGGCACATTTATCGATGATTTTGGATTTTGAGTAATTGATATGACTCACACTCTTGCTACCGATGAACCATATGTATTTGCATCAATGGAAAAATAAGTTTTTTTTAAGGACTATCTTTGACCTGAATTTGGTGTCATTATTTAAGTAATTACAAGACATATTTTTGATGATGGTGATTATGGAATTGACACCATCCCTACTTCCAAAGGAAACAATCAATTTATTACTTTTGATGAATCCAATATCTCAATTGTCATATTTGACTATAAAACTAGAGTTGTGGAGGGAAATATATAAAATAATTCATCCATGTTCTCAATTATTTTGGTTTAGATCGACTTGGGTTGTTAAGGTTGGTACTATTCAAATTTATTTAATATTTATTACAAATATGTTGTATCTGACTTGATCGTTATATGAATTTTCAATGTTTATTGATTGAAATTTTATTTGAATTTCATTTTCTAATTTAAAATTGAACTGTATTCAAAACTATGAAACCAACATTTCCAACTTGGTGAAAATTTCAATTCATTATTGACCATGTATAAAATTAGTATAACTATAAGAACTCCCTTTAAAATTTCAACAGATAATAAACAAGACGGTTTGTATTCTTCTATAAAACATTTATAGAAACCTGCATCATCTACCTGGGCTAAAGAAATTATTTTTTTCCTTAATTTCGACATGTTCTTTACACCTTATGAATCTGGTAGATATATTTTCCTTATTCATATGTTTATATCATCATTTATAACTATCTTAAGGGTTTAATCATTCATAATATACACCTTTCTGAATTTTCTAGAGGCATAAATTAGTATGCTCTCTCTCTTGGTTATTGAGTGAAATAAAGTTGTAGAATCAATGTTCCACACTTTTAATAGATTTATGAAACATAGTAAATAACCATCCTACTAAAAATTAAATTTCTTTATTACATATTTTTATGATTTACTGAATTAATTATATATATATATTTAAGCTCACATAAAAAAATAGATAGTTAAATTATCTATGAATCCCCCTATTCCCTCTCATTTATTTTTTTGGGTTACACATTAGTTATAATTTTCTAATTACTTCCATATTTTTTTTCAAATGTAGGAAATGTAACTAATTGAATAGGGGTAAAAAAAATATGATGGATAACCATCGGCGCACGACTGAGATGGGTGTTCCACCACTAGTGCCTGTAGTGAATATTTTATTTTAAATATATATATTTAAATAATATATAATGTATTTTGATTAATTTTGTTTTATTTTTTTTGTAGGATCCACCTATTAGGAGATAATTATTTGATGAGCAGCATAGTAGTGGTCCCAATACTCATGGTGTTCGTATGGGGGGGGGGGGGGTGGTATGAGAGCTAGGTGATCTGGTCAGCGTACCTGATTAGATCATGCCCCTCCCACTGACATACCATATTTCCCAAATTCTGATACCGATGTGTTGTTAAGGACACATGGGATATTTAGGCCTCCCATGTTTTCACCACCCTTTACATCTGAGTCTCCTCACCCATATTTACCATATTTGATGAAGATTCACACTCCCCATCCAACATTCGACCATCCTTCTGTGCCATATTCTTTTACTTCTACTTCCTTCTCTATGAGCTTCTATAATACATCTTCATTGACTCCTTCTCTAGTAGAGTTTATCCCTATAAAGCATATAGTGGGAGCCACTCCACCTATACAGGGTTTTCCTTCAGTTTCTGTAGATAGAGCAGTGCCCATTGATCATACTACTGCGGGAATATTTATAGAACCCTAAAAATTTTTTATACCATTATTTATTTTCATTATAACATGTATTGATAAAATATTTGTTTTCCATTCATAAAAGATACATCTACTAATAAGAAGTGAGGGAAGGGGCATACACGTATGCGTGTGGTGTGGAACTTCCACAAACAGTTGATGGGGGGCTACAATGAAGATAGCCAAATGTTTTAAAAAATAGGGTATCAATGTCGGAGTTTTTTGGAGATGCTTGAAAAATAGTTCGACATCATTCCTGTCTACCCGCTATCATGGAGACAATTGCCAAATGAATCCAAGGATAATGCTTGGGAAGGGATATGGGTAAAAAAAAATTTGTTTCTAATTCAATATATTAATTTTTGTATTTATATGAATTAATATTTTGGTGTCAGCTGCATTTTAATTTCCCCAATGGTGAGGGTGAACAACCAGCACATCTAAAAGATTTAGGTGAGATTTGGAGAGCCTATAAGAATGAGTTGGATATTGACTGGCATGCTAGAGTTGTCATAGTGTTAGAGGCGGTCCCTATTGTGGATGATTTTCTGATAAAACAGTATCGATAGATGATTAATCATTGGATGACTATCCAATTTAAGGTATTAATAACATTTGAGATATTTAAATGAAAAATTTCATGTTTTGTTTTAATAATTTCTTTTGTATTATTGAATTTTCTTTAGGAATAATCCAAAATAAATAAAAAAACATTGATTATAAAAAATACCTCCACACATTGAGACGTACTACGATGCCATATCATGAGAGGAAGCCGGTATGACAGTTGTTTATAGTTTTTCTTTACATCTTTTACTTTCTATTGTTTCTTCCATAATTTATTCAATTTCTGAATTTGTTATATAATTTTAGTTTTGAAATTAATTATTGGTAACCTATTTTTAATTATGGTTTCCCACATTCTATGTCATTATAGAGGCAAACATTGAATATTTAAGGATGTGTGCCTCGAGAAAAATGTTTTTCTTGAGTAGAAGGAAGAAAGATGGAAGTGCAGTTAATGAACCAACTAAACAGCTGATTATAAGTTTTACATTGTTGATTTAAAATTTTAATATATATTTTTAATGTAATAATATGTTTATATTTGTAAAAGGATGCTTTAGATACCCTTGATGCCCAGGAACCTAAGAATTTTGTTCCTAAAAATCACTTACATTAGGAGTTTGGAGATGAGCACACTGGCAGAGTACCCTGCCGACCTGGGAAGAGTATAGTCCTGAAGAGTTGTTGGCCCTCATCAAGTACGAGTTTTAGTGCCACTGAGTTCCAATAGGTTAAGGCACAGGCAGAACAATATGAAAAAGGGCCATTGAGACTGCAGAATAGCCTTTTAGGGAAAACACTATATTTATAAAACTGATAGAAGTTTTATGTACAACACTTCCACCAATGTCCAACACAACTTGTGAATAATATATGTTGTCAATTAATTCTATATATGGTGCATCAATTGGTATTTTTAGTGGTGGTTTATATGATGGAAAGGATGAGGTTGAGGTGGCTGAGGAGGAGGAGGAAGAGGAGGAGGTCGAGGTGGGGGAGGAGGGCAAGGAGGAGGCTGAGGCAGAGGAGGAGGGCGAGGAGGAGGTCAAGTCGGAGTACGAGGGTGAGGAGGATGGTGTTGAGGAGGTTGGGGAAGATAATGGGGATGATGATGAGGATAGGGGTGAGGCTGATGATGACCATTATGATAGTGATGAGGATGAGGGACAAATTGATCTGTTACATTTTTTATTCATATTACTGACATTTGATGTTTTATGATTTGTTGTGCCTAAATATATGTGTGATTATGTAGGTCACATTATATTTATTTCTATATCTATAAATAATAATTTAGCACCCCAACCCCAGTTACACAGAGTCAGGGCATTATTATATAACACTGGCATGATCACAAAAGATCAAGTCTCAAAAGAACGATTAGTTTAGTAGCCTTGAAAAAACTAGATACATTCATAAGTCTTACATTACATCATAAAGTTAAAAACAACAAAAACATAATCTCCATAGTTTACACTAATATCACCTCAGAATATCCTTGTAGGTCATTCATAAAATACTTCTTCACATCCTAGAAAAAATAAAACATAGAAAGAGGTGAGCTCAGATGATCAGTAAGGATAACAATATAGCGGAAAACCTTCATAAATAAACATAAAAATTTAAGGAAATGTATAACTAAAACAAAATCCTTTTAAACTTTAACTTCAGCATAATATCGAAAAAATAAAATGAAATAATTCCATTTAACTATTCACATATATATTCTACTAATTGAATAATCACATGCAATATAAATAACGACTTTCATAATGATGAAATGCATAATGCCAGACTATCATAACCACATAGTCAAGGCCTTGTGCCAAGACAACAAATAATATTTTGTCAAGGCCTTATACCGAGACACTAGTTTGTCTCATGAGACCTACCGATGCATTGAGAAGCTATATCGGGCTCCACCCATCACTTACTAAGTCCAATGCATTCCTCATATGAATAGGTTTAAACATAACATAAACATTCGTATTAAAACTAGAATAAAAAATGTCAATACTTTATCTACAAACCATGAATGGTATAAAAATAACACATCCACAGTCAAACATATCACAAAACCTTCAATAAAATATAGAAGTTTTGTATCATAATAAATCAACATCAAATAAGCTTAAAATCCATCAATGGATGTTGACATATATGAAATCAAAAATATTTGAGAGAAATGTCTATTTTTTTTAAATCATTTAAAAGTCACATAATTATAAAATAAAACATTTAATTTTAATATTTTCTTATAAAACTTTAAGGGAAGCTTCAATTATTTTATAATGGCGTAAAATATCCGCACACTCCGTATAAGTTAAAAATACATTCTTACCTTAATTCAGTCGAAAAGGTTAAAAAAACCTTTTTTGGAAAACGACGGAAAGATTCATTTATAAACATATTATAAAAAGTCAAAAAAGGGTATAAATTACTTTAACCCATAGTCTAAAATAGTAATAATGTTTTGAAATACATTTTTAAGAAACATGGATGTGGATGATAAAGAGGTCCTAGTAGATAATTACGTATAAACAACCTTGAATAATGAAGTGATTGTGAAATAATCCCTTACCATGTACTTTTTCTTTTGTAAAGGGTAAGTTAAACTCCTATATAATGGTGAAATAATTGTTATTAAATTATACAAGAATAATATACATTAATATGATATCATATATGATCTTTTAACATTGATTTGTTAATAATATCTTTGTATTATTGTCGTTTCGGGTGTTAACTTACTCGTTTTATTTTATATGTTTTGTTACATAAGCCATGTTTGTTATGGATAAGTTGTATCTTATTTATATCTAGTATGATATAAAGTCCTTAAAAATTATTTTTAATTATCAAATGATAATTATACTTGAATAGATATGATGGGGAATGAATCTCATCGCGTTCATGGAGATGGTAGTCCGTACGTACACACGAACGACAATATCATTATTTTGATATTAAAATAATATATAATTGGATGTTATATCATATATAAAGAATCATTATCATGTTTTATTTATTATTTAAATCAATTACACATCATTATCATACCCATTCAAATAATAATGTTTTGAATAACAATTACACCACGACGTGGAGACTGTAAGACATACGTACGCACGTATGGTGAAAAGTCATTCAAAGGATGGATAAAATACTGAATATGGTTGTACTATATTTATAATAACATCACTGTATATATAAGATACTGGAGTTATTATTTTAGAATGGAAATAACAATGAAAGAATAAGTGGAAGAAGAAAGGAACTTGAAAGAGGGTGGTGAAATTATTACCTCTTCTTCGTGTTCTTCATTTTTATTTGATCAAAAGGGCTCCTTAGGTTAGATTTTTGATCAAATTAAGGCCTCTAGAATGAAGTGAGGGAAGTTTAGATGATATTTTTCAGGGGTTTGATGAACCAAAAGGATTTTAAGGTATGAATTTGAGAGAATGGGGAGTGCCCTTTTATAAGAGGGGTGAGGGGAACCTTAAGAAAATCTATAATTATTAATTTATAATAAACTCATATACGGTTTCTAAAGGCTCCAGAGTGATTAATGTCGAAGATAAGGTGGGTATGGGTCGAAAAACACTCAAACAATAGGTTTTAGATAGGTTTGGGTCACTATACTAACCTTATCTTTTAGTTTTAACTCTTAGTTAATTAGTTTGATATCTACCATGTCTCTTTGTATTTTTATATTATATGGTTAATAAACTAACTATAATCTTCCATGAAAACCCCAAGTGGTTCATTAACGATACACCTATAATTATATAAGTCTCTTGGCCAAACCTTAGATTTTATGGAATATAATATCAATTAATAATATAATATTTTTTAAAAAAACTCTTTTATGTCAATTTTGACACAATTAGGAAATTGATTTTTGTAAAAATCATAAAAGCATGATTACTTCAAATAAAGTTAATTAAATCAGTCTTAACATGTAATATTAACCTATAAAATTAGTTGAAATTATAAAATGTATCAAATTACATTTATTTGAGTATTTATAATGTAAATTTTTTTAATATTTCATTAATTAAGTAATTACTCTACCATCATTGTGTCATAAATAAATTAAATTATTAAATGTATAAAAAATATAAATAAAATACCATTATGTAATAAATATTTGTTTCATTCTAATGAATATTTATAGAAGAATTTATCTTATGTATAACCCTATGTTAAAAATGTTTTAGTTATTAAACATTGATTTTAACTCTTTTAACTCTTCTTTGAATTATATAATAATAAATGTCCTAATCTAATATAAGTGGACCAAAGAGGTTCATATTTTATTCCTGAGGTTTCTTTTGGTCGAATTATATTTATCCAATAGAATTAGGACATGTGTAAGGGTAATAATAATATCATTTTTACCATTAATTACCCTATTTACTTTTAACCGTGGTAAATAAAAGTAAAAAGTTACTATTTACCAAAAATTATTTTCATCTCATTCAACCACATTTTACTTACTGATATCAACTGTGTCTCTTGGATTTTTGAAATTCAATTCACAGAAGCAGTAAAATTATATTTTATGTAAATTTTCAAATTCTCCTAGGAGGTGGGAAAAATACGGTGAAAAGTTCAATAAAAATTTTATATATCTAAATTAATATCAAATGACTCCAATGAATTACATTGAACTTATATAGTTATTATGTATATATTCTGACCTAAAATAATTTTAAATAAAATAAATAATTATTTAAAAAAAAATTCGGTTTTAACTAATAACTTAGTGTTTTTCTCTATTCATCAAAAATTGAAAGTTTTCAGAAAAATACAAAAAATTTATCGTAGGCTAATTTTAATATTCCATATCCAAAAATTAAGTCCATTTAGAAATATAAAATTTATAAAATTTCAAAAAGTGGGTATTACTATTCATAATGGCTAGTTTGATAGGTTGTGGTGTGTGTTAGAACTCGAAGTTTCGTACAACACAAGATACTGTATTATTCAAAGAGAAACATACCGTGGACTCTTGGGGTGTTAAATTCTCCCATCCTTCAATAAATTTCATCCTCGCAATTTGAATTTTTTTTTGAAAATAAAAGGTTGAAAATAGAAAATACCTTTGTGGAAAACCCATATCGGAAATAGGGTTAATAAAATTTAGTTTTAATAAGAGGGAAAGGGAAATGAGAATGTCACCACCAAATTAGGGTTTAGAATAGGAGAACATTGGTGGAAATTATAGACATGTAATTAGAGGAAAAATGTAAATATTTATAGGGATTGATTGAGGTCATCAATCACAAACAAGTGTAAAATTGAGGGCCGCAAAGCCATCAATCTATGATGATTGAAAATATCATCAGTTCAACAGAACAAAAGGTTTTAGGATAACACATTTTTGGTTTTAATATCCCTTACCTAAAGTTTATGAATTAATTTCTTCATAGAATAAGAGAAATATATATATATATATATATATATATATATATACTTGACAAGGTAGAGTTTCATCCTTCAACTAATTTCTACCACAAACTCATCTTTCGCTCCAAAAGATAATAGAACTCAAAAATATTTTATTTATCATAATCATATAAGGTTCCAAATATTAACACATACCATTAAAATGAAGAAAAATATTTTGAAATAACCAAAGACTTCCTGTAGACTAGTGGTAGTTAATAAAGGTCTATTGTACTGTGGTTGTGGGTTTGATTCCAGCAGCTTTGTCCGATGGGACGGGTTATTGTCTGACCTGCAGGTTGTCCTTTTCCTAAAACTATAGTATCATAATATTCCAAAAATTAATCATAAGAATTTTTTTAACATTAAACAATACTATCCAAAGTTCTACTTAATCCACTCCAAACATTATAGTTATCCAAAGTACCTCTGTCCAGACTCTCTGTAAAAGGTATCTAATTTCCAAAATCAATTGTCACATCAGATTCCTTAGACAAAGTAAAGTTTATATTATTGTCACATACTGAAAATATGATTACCTTAGTCATATTAAAACCTTAATGAAGACAACAAATACTGCAGTACAATCCTTATATATATCACATTATTCTTATAACCAGAATATAATCCTTGAGTCCAAAAACACAAATAAATTAATTATTCCACTTCAACTGTAGTAACAGTATAAGATTGACCTTGTTCCATTGGCCTTTTCTAAGGTAAGTTTCCTTGGATCTTAGGGCATTAATTTGAATAATTCCCCATTTCATTACAATTGTAGCATTCAACATTGACATCATCTTTCTTTCCCTTGCAATCACGAGCCTGGTGACATTTTTCTCCACATTTGTAACAAACTCTCATTCCTTTTAGGCAAGTATCGAGGTGTTCATTCCCATAATTATCACATAATGGAAAGTCTTTCTTTCCCATTTTTCCTTCATCTGTCTCTTGCTCCACCATTCCCTACTTCTCTTTCTTTACTTTATTGTCATAAGATTTATAGAACTCCTTTTCTGTCTTTATAGCACATGAGAGAATGTCTTCGTATGAAGAGAAGGATTACGAGACTAATTATTGACGGAGAAATGGTTTTAACCAATCAAAGAAACAATCAATCTTAATTCTTAGGTTACGTATATAATCTGCAGTATGCCTTGCTAACCTTGTAAAGTTAGACTCATACTGTGCAACATTCTCATCCTCCTTTTCCTCAGACTCAGAAATTGTCTTTGCATATCTTCTCGATGGTTATGAGGAAAGTATTTTTCTAAGAAAATATTTTTAAACTCCCTCCATTGCATATTTGATACTTCATCATCTTCCTTTGTGTTTTGAATCAATTAACACCATTGATCATTATCTCCAGTTAGGTGGTAAACTACCATGAAAACTTTTTCACTTTTGCTACTCCCCAAGGCATGGAATATTTTTTCTAAGAAATTTATCCATTTCTAAAATACTATTTGATTTGAAACCCCATTGAATGTTGGTGGTAGTTTCCTCATGAAGTGATCTAACATTGATCCTCCACACTGCGGATCAGGGTGCTCCATATAGGTGATGTTATTATTCGTAACCTGAGTGAGTTGTCCCAGTATGGTGATTATCTAATCAACACAAGTTGCATCACCAGCTCCACTATAATTATCTTGAGTAGGAGAGAAATCCCTACATAGAGTGTGTGCATTGATATAGTTTCCATTCCTTCCACTAGGCTCCATTTTTAAATAACGACATACACTAGATTAGTTTATGAATCACAATACATATATCCAAACTTGTAAAACACTTATCATAAATTGAACAGTTTATGGATATATTCCATAATCATAAAAAAATGTTTTCTTTGAGGAAGTATATACTCATAAACCTTTCATAATTGTTTGTAATGAAAATGAGAATTATCTTAAGCATATCCTCTGGGAGTATTTTAACCAAGAGTGCAGTAAGGCTCGTTGTCGTGCACCAGTTCTCATTCAAGTCTAGCTCAAACTAGTGTTTTCAAGTTTTACCCCTATGTAGATCTGTGCTAGAGCTTCCTCTACCTGTTTGTATACAGACATGGATATATTTCTCAGAAAACTCACAAAATCTATACAATACAAATATTCTAGGAAGTTCTTCTATACAAATCCTCAAAGTCCATCTTAGGTCTATGTGATCTAATCAGAGTTTATCTAAATCTATCTCCAAAGGTTTTTACTAAACTTAATCTGATACCAACTGTAACGACCTGATCATAGTTACATAGAGTCGGTGTATTATTAGATAACATTGGCATGGTCACAAAAGATCATGTCTCGAAAGACTGATTAGTTTAGTAGCCTTGGAAAAACTAGATACATTCATAAGTATTATATTACATCATAAAGTGAAAAACTACAAAAACATAGTCTCCATATTCCACACTCATATCCCCTTAGACTATCCATGCAGGTATGTTATAAAATACTTCTTCACATCCTGGAAAAAATAAAACATAGAAAGAGGTGAACTCTGATTCTCAGAAAGGATAACAATATAGCGAAAACTTTTACAAATAGACATAATATTTAAGGCAATGTATAACTAAAATAAAAGCCTTTTAAACTTTAAATTTATCATAATATGGAAAAAATAAAATGAAATAATTCCATTTACTTATTCACATGGATATTCTACTAATCAAATAATCACATGAAATATCAATAACCACTTTCATAATGATGGAATGCATAAAACCTGACTATCATGACCACATAGTCAAGGCCTTGTGCTAAGAATACAAATAATATTTTGTCAAGGCCTTGTGCCAAGACAATAGTTTGTCTCATGAGACCTACCAATGCATCTAGGAGCTATAGGGGGCTCCACTCATCACATACTAAGTCCAATGCATTCCTCATATGAACAGGTTTAAACATAACATGAACATTTATATTAAAACTAGCATACCAAATGTCAATATTTTCTCTATAAAAATGAATGGTATAAAAATAACACATCCACAGTCAAAAATATCACAAAACCTTCAATACAATATGGATGTTTTGTATCATAATAAATCAACTTCAAATAATCTTAAAATCCATCAAAGGATGTTGACATAGATGAAATCAAAACTATTTGAGAGAAATATATCTTTTTTTAAATCATTTAAAAGTAACATAATTATAAAATAAATCATTTTTTGAAAATATTCTTATAATCTTGTAAGGGAAGCTTTAATGATTATATAATGGTGTAAAATATCCGCACACACTGTATAAGTTAAAAAGACTTTCTTACCTTAATTCTGTCGAAAAGGTTAAAAAAGACCTTGTTTGAAAAACGAAGGAAAGATTCCTTTATAAAAATCTTACAAAAAGTAAAACAAGTGTATAAATGACTTTAACCCATAGTCTAAAATAGTAATATTTTTTTGAAATACATTTTTAAGAAACATGGATGTGGATTATAAAGAGGTCCCAGTAGATAATTACATATAAACAACCTTAGATAATGAAGAGATTGTGAAATAAACCCTTACCTTTTACTTTTGCTTTGTCAAGGGTAGGTTAACCTACTGTATAATGGGGAAATAATTGTTACTAAATTATACAAGAATAATATACATTAATATGATATCATATATGATCTTTTAACATTTCTTTGTTAATAATATCTTAGTATTATCATCGATTCACGTGTTAACTTACTCGTTTTATTTTATATGCTTTGTTACATAAGCCATGTTTTTTAAATTTAGGTTGTATATTATTCATATAAATAATGATATCAAGTCCTTAAAAATTATTTTTAATATTCAAAGGAGAATTATACTTGAATGGATATGATGGTGAATGAATCTCATCACGTTCGTGGAGACGGTAGTCCGTATGTACGCACGAGCGACAATATCATTATTTTGATATTAAAATAATATATAATTTGATGGTATATAATATATACAGAATCATTATCATGTTATATTTATTATTTACATCAATTACACATCATTATCATACCCATCCAAATAATAACATTTTTAATAACAATTACACCACGACATGGAGACAGTAAGCCGTACGTACACACGTATGGTGACATGTCATTAAAATTATGAATAGAATACTGAATATGGTTATACCACATTTATAATAACATCCTAGTATATATAAGTTACTAGAGTTATTATTTTATAATGGATATAACAAAGAAAGAAAAAGTGGAAGAAGAAATGAACTTGAAAGAGGGTGGTGAAATTATTACCTCTTCTTCGGGTTCTTCCTTTTGATTTGATCAAAATGGATCCTTAGGTTGGATTTATGATCAAAATAATGCCTCTAGAATGAATTGAGGGAAGTTGAGAGGATATTTGGGCAGGGTTTGGCCGAAAAAAGGCTTTGAAGGTATGAATTTGAGAGAAGGGGGAGTGCCCTTTTATAAGACGGGTGAGGGGCACTTTATGAAAATATAGAATTATTAATTTATAATAAATTCATATTTGGTTTATAATGGATAAAAAAAGATTTATTTCTAGGATAGGGTGTGGATGGGTCGGAAAACGGTCAACCAATAGGTTTTATATAGGTTTGGGTCACTATATTACACTTATCTTTTAGTTTTAACTCTTAGTTAATTAGTTTGACATTTACAATGTCTCTTGGTATTTTTATATTATATTGTCAATATACATACTATATACTCCAATAGAACTTGAAGTGGTTCATTAATGATACAACTATCATTATATAAGTCTCTTGGCCAAACCTTATATTTTTAGGAATATCAATAAATTAATTATATATTATTTTTTTTAAAAACTCTTTTATGTCAATTTTGACACTATTTGGAAATTGATTTTTTTAAAAATAATAACAGCATGATTACTTCTAAAAAAGTTAATTGAATAAATAATAACATGTCATATTAACCAATAAAATTAGTGTAATTTATAAAAAAACTAAAATTACATTTATTTGAGTATTTATAATATCAATTATTTTAATATTTCATTAATTAGGTAATTTCTCCATCATCATTGTGTACAAATAAATTAAATTATTAAATGTCTAAAAAATATAAATAAACTTCAATTATGTAGGAAATATTTTTATCTTTTTAATTAGTATTTATAGTCTAATTTAAATTATGTATAACCCTATATTAAAAATGTTTTAGTTATTAAACTTTGATTTTTACTCTCTTAACTCTTCTTTGAATTAAATAATAAGAAATGTTCTAATCTGATCCATGTGGACCAAAGAGGTTAATATTTTATTACTATGGTTGTTTTTGGTCAAATTATACTTAGCCAATAGAATTAGGACATGTGTTTGGGTAATAATAATATCATTTTTACCCTTAATTACCCTATTTACTTTCAACTGTGGTAAATAAAAGTAAAAAGTTACTATTCATAAAAAATTATTTTCATCTCATTGAACAACATTTTACTTACTGATATCAACCGTGTCTCTCGGATTTTTGAAATTCAATTCACAGATGCGGTAAAATTATGTTTTATGTGAATTTTCAAATTCTCTTAGGAGGTGGGTAAAATACGGTGAAAAGTTCAATAAAAATTTTATATATCTAAATTAATATCAAATGACTCCAATGAATTAGATTGAAATTATATAGGTATTATGTATCTATTTTTACCTAAAATAAATTTAAATAAATTAAATAAATATTTAAATAAAAAGTCGGTTTTAACTAATAACTCAGTGTGTTCACTATTCATCAAAAAATGAAAGTTTTCAGAAAAATACCAAAAATTTACCCTAGGCTAATTTCGATATTCTGAATCCAAAAATGAAGTCCATTTCGAAATATAAAATTTATAAAATTTCAAAAAGTGGGTATTACTATTCATCCCAATGATTTTGATTGGTTGTGGTGTGTGTTAGAACTCGAAGTTGCTTACAACACACGCTACTGTATTATTCAAAGAGAAGCATACCATATAAGTTTTCGGTGTTACAAATAAAACTTAACTTGATAATTTTTTGTGATTGATTCACCCCTCCCTTGGACACCACAACCCCCCAGACACACCCATCACCTTGCACAACCCCCACACCCCTAGATATCCCCCGCCCCTGGACACCCCCCTACCCCCTGAACACCCAACACCCTTGGACAACCCCCCCCAATCCCATGGACATCCCCCACCCCCTAGACAACCCCACCCCCTCGAAACCTCTACCCCCTGGACACCCCCACCCCTGGACACCCCCACCCCCATGGACACCCCCACCCCTGAATAGCCCCCATCCCTGGGACACCCCAACCCCTCGACACCCAAACAACCCTGGACAACCCCCAACCCCTAGACTCCCCCACCCCCTAGACACCACTACCAGGATATCCCCACCCCCTTGACACCCCCACCCAGGGACACTGCCCACCCCCATTAGACAACCCACAACCCCCTAGATTGACCCCACACCCATGGACACCACCCTACCACTTGAACATCCCCACCCCCTGGACACCCCCACCCCCATGGATAGGCCCCACCCCTAGACAACCCCCACCCCTGGACACCCCAACCCCCAGGACAACCCCCCACCCCTGGACCACCCCCACCCCTGGACACCACCCCACCCCTTGACACCCCACCCCCTAAACACCCCCAACCCCATGGACAGGCCCCGCGCCCTATAAAACCCCCACCCCCATGACACCCCCACCCCCTTGGATAGCACCAACCCCCTAGACAACCCCCACCCCACCCCCTGGACACCGCTACCCCCTTGAACAACCCACAACCCCTGGACATCCGCCACCCCCTGTACCCCACCCCACCACCTGGATGCCCACACCCCCTAGACACCCCAACCCCCATGGACAACCCCCACCCTCGGGAAAACCTCCCCTAGACAGCCCCACCCCCTGGACACCCCCTACCCCCTTGGACAGCCCCAACCCCCTAGGCATCCCCCAACCACCTGGAAACCACCCCATCCCATAAACACCCCACCCCCATGGACAACACCCACCCCTTGTAAATCCCCCCCACCCCCACTAGATACCCCACCACCTTTGACATCCACTAACCCCATGGATATCCCCCACCCCTGGAACACCCTACCCCCCGAACACCCACCACCCCCGAACACCCCCACCCCCTAGACACCCCAAACCCCTTGGATAGCCCCCCAACCCCCTGGACAACCCCCACCCCCTGGACACCACACTAACACTTGGACACCCCCACCCCCTGGACACCCCACCCCCTAGACACCCCAACCCACTTAGACAACCCCCTACCCCCTAGACATCCCCACCTGGACACCACCCCGCCCCTTGGACAGCCCCACCCCCTGGACACCCCCACCCCATGGACATCCCCCCACCCCCAGACACCCACACCCCCTTGGACAACCCCCAACCCCCTGGACAACCCCCCTCCCCCCAAGACACCACCTCACCCCCTGGACACCCCACCCCCCCTGAACACCCCCACCCCCATGGATAGCCCCCACCCCCGTGGACAGCCCCCCACCCCCTGGAGACCCCCATCTCTCTGGACACCCCCATCCCCCTGGACACCCCCACCCATGAACACCCCTCTCCCCTTGGACATCCCCAGACCCACCCCTGGACAGTCCCAACCACCTAGACACACCCACACCCCCCTTGACACCCCTGACACTTGGATAGCCCCCACCCCTATGGATAGGCCACCCACCCCCTGGACACCCCCACCCCCATGGACAACCCCCACCACTGGACACCCCTAACCCCTTCAAAAGACCACACCCCCATGGATAGCCCACCCGCCACCCTGGACACCCCCACCCCTAGACACCCCCACCCCTTGGACACCCCCACCCCTGTGGACAACCCCACCCCCTAGACACCCCACCCCACAGACACCCCCACGCCCTTGGATAGCCCCCCCACCACCCCTAAACCCCACCCACCCTTGGACAACCCCACCCCCTAGACACCCCCACCCCCTTGGACAACCCCCCACCCCCAAGACACCCCACCCCGAGGGATAGCCCCCACTCCCTTGGACACCACCCAGACACCCCACCCCCTAGGACAACCCCCACCCCATGGACACCACCCCACCCCCTGGGCACCACCACCCCTAGACCCCCACCCCCATGGACACCCCCATACCTTGGACACCCCCACCCCCTTGGACAACTCCCACACCCCTGGACGTCACCCACCCCTGGATATCACCCCCTGGACACCCACTGGACACCCCCATAGCCTTGGACAGCCCCACCCCCTGGACACCCCACCACTAGACACCCCCACCCCCTGGACACCACACCACCCCTGGACACCCCCATATCCTTGGACAAACCCTACCCCTGGACATCCCCCCATGTGTGTTTTTTTGAATTATATAAATTGTATCTTGGACATGAGTGTTTTTCTAAATTCTGTATTTTTAAGTGTTAGATAATTATTTTATACTGTCTATTGTATCTTCAGGTGTTGAATCCCATATATTGGAGAGTAGAGGAATGATGGGATGTAGGTTGTTGTGTAATTTGGTAGAGGCTGTACATGGTAGGCAAGAGGGAAGGATTCAATATAGGGTAGGAAAGAGGGCTGATGTGTAATCCTGTATTACTATATACCAACAGTTTATAAACCGTTGGTATAAATATGAATAAACCTTCTATACCAACGGTTCAGATAAAATCGTTGGCAAAATACTATAACAATGGTTCAAAATTTTTTGGTATATAGGTTATATATATAATATATACCAATGGTTATAAGAAACCCATTGGTAAAACAATATACCAATGGTTCTTAAACCATTGGAATAGGTTATAGAGTTACATTTACCAACGGTTAAAAACTGTTGGTACTAATGTATTGCAAAAGTTGGCCAAAACTGTTGGGAAGTTTAAATTTTTACTGGTCTAACCCAACAGTTTCAAAAAAAAAAAACGTTGGTATAATGCTATCACTATGCCTTATCACCCAAAGGTTTTCAAAAAAATTTGTATAACATATACCAATGGTTTTAAACCATTGGGAAAGCCATTGTTTCCAATAGTGCGAGTTTTACCGAACAACGATATTTTATTAAAATATATTTATTTAATATAATAATATATAACCTAGCCATTAATATGAATGTTATGAATAATATTAACTAACTTATAAAAATACGTGGTTGAATTCATTGGTTATAAATTAATTATAAAAGAATATTTGAACTAACTAAATATATAAGAAATGTTTTTATAAAGAACTTTTTTTATGCTCACAAAGTCTTTTTATCCTAATAAATTAAACTAATTTATATTTCTGAATTATATTAACTAAATATATATGTTATTTGTTCAATCAAATATTTATATATTCATCCAATATCTTTGGTAGGATTAAGATAAGTATAAACCCAATATTACACATAAAAACCTATATTTTTTAAAAAGTATTTTTACCGCCTTTAATGAAGAGCCTATTTTAAATAAATATTTGAAAATTTTATATTTTATATTTTAAAAAATAAACATATTTTAAATCATAATATAAATATTTACTTTGCCTGATTTTTTTATTTTTCTGATAAGTTTCAAGTTTTGATGAATAGTGAAAAATACTAATTTTTAATTGAAAACAACTTTTTTCATCAAAATAATTTATTATGTTAAATTATCTTTTTGATAGGTTTTAAAGTATAAATTGATTATTTTATTATCATAAATCCATTTTATGTAATTTACATCAATTTTACATTGAATTTAGATATAAAAACGTTTCAATATTTTGCAAGTTTAAACATTAATAACCTATTTTCTCACCCCATCAACGACATTAATTTTAAATTAATTACTGCAAAATTATCTATTTTTAATTTTTAAAAATGGATTCCAAATTTATAAAAATTGGATTCAAATTATGTAAATAGGTTTCTTTTATTTTTAGGCATATGAATAGTAACTTTAGTAATGTTTTTGATTTCCACAACTAAGGGTAAATCGGGTAATTAATGGTAAATTTTATATTATAAATATTATAAAATTACCCTAAAACTTGTCCTAATTTTATTTTATGAGTTATTTTTGAACAAAATATTCCTTGTTCCAATTTTATGGCCTCTTGAAGAAACATGGATGACTTTATGGCTTTTATAGTATTTTATTCTAAGGGAATACTAATGTGTCACACTCTTGTTTTTAATAAGTATTACATTTTTTATATATAGATATTAGGAAGATATATTCAAATATGAATAGTAATTGGTAATATAAAATTTTCATATTCATAATGATAATTTATTTTTAAGATTTATTAAATAAATAATTAAATTAATTGCTTACACGATGATGATGCAATAATTGATTAAATAATTTATGAATAAGATAAATGACATTAAAAATATTAAAATAATTAAATATTTTGATAGATAATATAATTAAATACTTTTATTGATTCATTTTACTTGTTATTAATGTTTTAGAAGTATTAGTTTTATTTTATCTTGTTGTTATAATATTTTTAAAAATTAAAGAAATCAATAGAGTCAAAATAACACTAAGGATATTTTAAAATAAATGTTATTTTATTAAAGGATATAAAATTTATAAAAATATAAATTTAGGAAAAAATATTAGGATACATATAAAAATATAATTAATCATTAATTTAGTGGGTTTTTGGTATTTAATAGTAATTATATTAACCCTTGAAGAGTAAAAAAGCCAAGTTGTCATAGTAAGTGTTTAGAGGTTTAACAAAGAGTTAAAGCCAAAAATTAAGGGTAATAATATAACCTAAACTTGTCTAAAAATTATTGTATGAGTATGATTCATCCCTTATAATAATAAAATCTAATTTTAGTTGTTTAATGAACACGTTTCCATGAAAATAACTTTTATATTATTTAAATCAAAGATAGTAACAAAATGTCACTCTCTTTGTATTTAATATATATTATGTGTTCACATAGGAACAAAATCATGATATGAACGAAAATAAATATCTATTTTTATATTAATGAAATCATTTTAACTATAAAATTCTATTTTGAATTTTTAGAAATTATGTAATGACCTTAAATGTTTTTTCAATGATAAAAAAATATCGTTTCAATTAACATAAAAATAAAATAATTGAATTTTAATGTATTGATTTTGATATATTTGGGATGCATTAATATATATAATTAATTTTATATAAATATAGGATATATTGGATATTTTTTAAATCATTATATCCTAATTCAAAATTTTTCTAGATGTATTTAAAAACAAATTAAAAGAATGGTTTCAGATTTGAAAATAATGATATTTTATTGAATTAATATATTATTAAATTATTTAAAAATAAAAAAATGTTTAATAATAAAAAATGAGGTAATATATGGTCTAACATGATTTAAATTATTCATTTTAGGCTCTTTTTAAACAATTTTCTCTTGAATTTCCTTATTATATTTTAATATTTTAGGGATTTCTAAAAGTGCCCAACCCCTATTTTATAAAAGGGAACCACTTATCACACTTCCACACACCACTTAGAGACTTATTGATAAACAAAAACTTCACCATTTACCTTTTAAAATCACATATCCACCTCCCAGAGGTGAAAATCTTCTCAAAATACCAACCCAAGTGTCCCTAAGGTGATATCCAAAGGTGGTTCTCTAAAGAAGAGGTAATCATCTTTATCAAATCCTTCAAAATTATTTCTTCTTATACATCCTATTTAGTTGTTTCTTTAAATACAAAATAATAACGAATATATAATCTATGTGATTAGATTTTATTATTATTGTGGAATAACCATATTCATATTTTTATTCCTCCTATAAAAAAGAATATCACCATACGTGCGTACGCGCGACTTACCGTCTCCATGCTGTGGTGTAATTTGTTTTTCATCACCACTTTATTTGGATGGGTATAATGATGAATATAGTGGATATAAATAATAAATATTACATGATATTGATTCTTTATAAATATACCATAAAATTATTTACCCATTTCATCATTAATGGAATGATATAGTCGCTCGTGTGTACGTACGACCTACTGTCTCTAGAACACGATAAGATTAATTGTCCACATTAACCATTCATGAATGATTATAAAAATGTGTATGATGTGTGAACTTCATATTTATGAATTTAATATCATTATTTATATGAATAAAATATATCCTATTCATAATACACAAGACTTACATGACAAAAACAAACATAATAAAATGAAACAGTTAACACATGAAACAATGGTAATAATAAAATATTATTAACATAATGATATAAGAGGATCATATATGATAAAATAAAAAAGGGATTTGATTATGGTATAATTTAATAACATTATTTAACCATTATTAAGGAGTTTAAACCACCCTCAATTAAATGAAAATATGAGGTGATGGATAACTTCACAATCTCATTATTATCTAGAATTGTTTATATGTTAGTATTTACCAGGACATATTTATCACAAATTTCCATGTTTCTTAAAAAAAATTAAATTATTATTATTATTATTTTAAAAATGTTTAATGTACTTTTAACCATGTTTTACTTGTTATAAAATTGTTTTAATGGAATATTTTTTAAATTTTCAAACGAAGTACTTTAAGACTTTTTTCAACAGAAGGAATGATTTTTTTTCTTATATAGAGTGAGTGACATTTTCTGCCATAATGACATATTAATGTTTTGAAGCATACCTTATAATATTAAAATGATATTTTCAAAGGAAATATTTTCTTTTATAAATTTGTGGCTTTTAAATGGTTTCAAAGTAAAAAAAATGAATTTATCTCAATAATTTTTTAATTACATTATTAGATTATTTTCATCTATGACAACATCATTTATTGGATTTTATACTTAATTAAGGTTGATTAATTATTATAAAATCTACAATATTGTAATGAAGGGTTTATGAAATGTTTGACCATGGTTTTTCTATTTAGATACAGTTCATGGTTTATAGTTAATGTATTAACATTTCGTATGCTAGTTTTAATATGAATGTTTATGTTGGTTTTGTTTTACACATTTTAATATGAGGAATGAATTAGACTTAGTATGTGATGGGAAAGGTCTACTATAGCCCTCAGTTAATCAGTAGGTCTCATGAGAAAAACTTTTTTGGGATTTTATATGTTTATGTATGTTTTATTGTCCAATTCATTGACAATGTGTTTATGACATCCCACATTATATATTCCATCATTATGATATTAGTTATTGATAATAAATTTAATTATTTGATTAGTAGAATATCCACTTGAAGTTTTATATGGAATTATTTTCTTTATTCCTTCCATAATATGATCAAGATTATGTTTAAAGGGTTTTTTCAGTTACATACCTTACCTTATATGTTTATGCCTATCTATGATAGATTCTATTATATTATTTACCCTTATTTAGTATCTAAGATCACCCCTTTCTTATCTTTCATTTTTCCTAGGAAGTAAATATGTATATTATGACTGAAATGTGGGGTTAATCTTGGAGAATCATGATGTTCAAAGGATTATCTTTGTTTTATTTTAGATTTATAATTGTAATGTAAGGATTTTGTGTGTAATATATTTTCCAAAACTGCTAAACTGATCGATTATTTGCTATTAGATACTCGTATCTTGGCCAAAGTAATAAAGTAAGTCACTGATTATGAGCTACTAGGGTCTGGGTAATTATAATTGGTATTGGAGTAAGTTGAGTAGATTCCCTGAAAACTATATTTAAAAAATATAGATTAGGAAACATAAAACTAAGATAGACATTGATGATAAGTATAGAATAACTTCCTAAAATTTTGATTTGGTAGAGATTATGTGTGTAATACTAGAAATACATCCCTATTTGGATACTACAAGTGGATATTGTTCTTAAATAGATGTACCTCAGGGTAAAAACTCTGACAAGGCGTCTTGGGTCTGACATGGGGTGACATGGTACATGACAAAGGGCCTTATTATGCACCTGTTTTGAAACACCCATGGGATACTCTTAGGATAATTAATATCTTATTTACAATACATTATGAATTATTTAAAAGTAAATATGTCCCCAAATAAACCATGTATATGATTATAAGATTTGATATTCATAAAAGTTTCAATTTATGTTAAGTGTTTTACTAGTTAGAAATTATGGATTATGATTCATAACCTAATCTAGTGTATGAGATTATTTAGAAATGGATTATAGTGGAAGGAATGGAAACCTCACCAATGAAAGTGATATGAAGAATAAGGATGATAAAATATTTTCAGAACTTATTTCAATCTTTCAAAGAGAACACTTCTCCCAAACATTATTGACATATGAGGAAATAATATCATATGATTACAAGGAAGAGAAATAGTTTTATAAGTATTATGGATTTGGAAGGAATCATGACAAGAAGAGGATGGAAATGAAAAATATAGATAAAGGAAATATGGGAATGATGTATTTTCCTAAATGTGATAACTATGGATGGATAAACCATGTTATACGCTTAAGAGGAAAAGGATTTTTCTTCAAGTGTGGAGAAAAAACCCCATGATTTGGATTTCATTGGAAGGAAATAATTTTTCAATCTTCAATTCTTCAACTATAAGGATATGAGTCACTACATACGCGAATTCCCCAAGAGTCAAAGTAATATTCCTCAAAAGAAGCTAATAGATCATGTTCAAGCTTATGATCTTACCACAGATAAAGAAAAACAATGCATATATTAAATAATTAAGTCATTTAAGTATATTATTGATTATTTAATGGGTATATGAATTATGGAAATACATATGGATTTTACTATAGTACATTTTATTTAAGGATATGGAATCTTGAAAATTTATATTAAGGATTTTACGGTGATCAAATATTTGGTTTGTGTTAATAAGAGATACATTACATTATTTGCAAAATTTGATGATTTTGGAAATTTTGAGGCCTTTTTGGGATGCTAATTTGGATAGCAGTATTTCGGATGAGTCTCAAGGTTGGAATGGATTATGTTGAACATTGGATATTATTGTTTGAGGTTAAAAAATTTCATTATTGTTGAATATATTGAGGTTATTTTTATAATGTTATAATAATATAGTTTTATAAAAAGGACAACATGTAGGTTATCTAACAACCTGCTACATCTGAAAAGGTTGTGATACTTGAACATGAAATAGAAGTGTTACAAGGGTGCCTCACTTACCATTGGCATATGTGAGGTCATGGTTAATATAAAATAGTTTTAGTTATTTACAAATTTTTAAAGATGAAATATAAGTTCAATTTTGGAATCCCATATGATTAAGATAAATAGAATGTTTTTTAATTATATTATATTTTGGAGATAAATATAAGTTTGGGGAAGAAACTGATTGAAGGATGAAACTATACTTGTCAAGTAAGTATCCTTCCTTATATTCTTAGTCTATGACATAATTTCATTATTCAACTCCTGTTAAAGGATCTTGAAACCAAAAATGTTATCCTAGTACCTTATTTTTTTTATAAATCAAATGGTCTCTTAGATAATTGCAGATTTATAGCTTTTGATTGTTAACTTTCTACTAATCATGTTTTCTATCACTTCCCATCAAAACATTTTGATTAGAGTTTTCTTTCATTTCCATGTTATCTTACAAGGAACCCCAATACGTGTTATCTTTGACAAAATTCAAACCTTTATTTATTTATTTTAAATTAAAGGTCTTATTAATCCTTTTTCTGATGTGGTATTTTTGGAAAAATATTTTTAAAAGGAAAAACCCTAGTTTTCAATTCTGAGTTCAAATTGTAAGGATGCAATTTATTGAAGGGGTGGAGAATGAAAAACCCAAAAATTTTATAGTATGTATATTCTTAAATAAATTCAGATTCTTAGATATCGTATGTTTTATGCAATATAATGATAATATTATGAAACACCATGACACGCTTACACTACACACAAAAATGAGTTGGCTTGTGTTAGACACATGACCTAGTTTTACCAAACAACAATATATTATTAAAACATTATAATTTAATATAATAAGATATAACCTAGATGTTAAGTAGGATGTTATGGATATTATTAACTAATTTTTTAAAAATATAATGTTGAATTCATTGGTTACACATTAATGGTGAGACAATGATGATGAAATAATTTTTTAATTAATAGAAGAATCAAATAAATTACATTATAAAAAATAAAATAAAAGAAATTTTAGAGAGTTAATACCATAAAATAATTTTATTTATTAATTTGATATGTTTTTAATTTTTTAGAAGTCTTTTTTTTGACTTTATCTTGTTTTTATGATATTTTTAAAATTAGATTTAATGAATAGTGTTAAAATTGACACTAATGATTTTTTAAAATAAATATTACTTTATTAAATGGTATAAAATTTAAAAAAATATAAATTTCAACCAAATTATTTTTATATGTCTCAAAATTTTATCAATGACACATTTAGTTTTTGTTTGACATTTTATATTAATTATATTAACCATTAAAATGTAAAAATCCATGTTATCACAGTAAGTGTTAAAGGGTTTAACTAAGGGTTAAAGCTAACAGATAAGGGTAAAAAAGTTACATAAAAATGTATAATTTTTTTTGGATGAATATATTTTTTCCCTTGTCACCTTAAGATATAATTTTAGTTTTTTAATAGAGTCTTTTTCCTAAAAATAACTTTTATATTATTTAAGTCAATGATAGTTACAAAATGCCACCCTCTTTGTATTTAATATCTATTATGTGTTCACTTACGAAAAAAATAATTATATAAATTATCCTAAATGTCTATTTTGATATTAATGAAATTATTTTAATTATTTAATTTTATTTTTAATTTTTATAAATTTTGTAATTACCCTAAATTCATTTTCATTGCTAAAACTATATTTATTTAATTAATAGGAAAATAAGACAATTGAATGAAAAAGTATTAATTTAGATTTATTTGGGATTAGATAACATGTATAATTAATTTTATATATCTATATGATATATTTGAAAATTTTAAATCATCATATTCTAATTAAAATATTTTTTATGTATTTAAAATCAAATTAAATGAATAGTGTCAAATTTGACAATGATGATATTTTATTGAATTAATATATTATTAAATTATTTAAGAAGAAAATAAATTAAATAATCACAAATGAGATAATTTATGGTCTAAATTTTCTTAACCTATTTATTTATAGTACATTTTAAAGATTTTTTTTCTCAAGAATAGCCTTAATATATTTTAACATTTTGTGGATTTCCGAAAGTTCTCATCCCATCTCTTATAAAATGGAACATCCTACCTCACTTCCTTACACCAATCTGAGGCTTATTTTTGACTAAAAACTTCCCATTTAACTTATAAAATTCCCTAGAAACATTCTAGAGGTGCCAGTATTATCAAAATACCAATCCTAGTGTCCCTAAGAGGAGATCCAAAGGTGGTTCTCTAAAGAAGAGGTAATCTTTTTTACTGACCCCTTCAAAACGATTTCTTCTTCAACTTCTTCTTCATGTGTTGTTTCCATTTTAAAATTATAAATCCAGTATCATATATGTTCTGATATGTTATTATGATTATGGAAAAACCATATTCCTTCTTTTATCCATCATATGAAAAACAATATCATCATGCATACGTACGTACAACTAACCATGTCCACGTCGTGGTGTGACTTTCTTTTCATATCCAATTTATTTTGATGGGTATAATTATAAATATAATGGATATAAATAATAAATTTGACATAAAATTGATTCTATATAATTAATATAACATTTAATTCTTTACAATTTTCATCATCAAGGGAATGATAATGTCGCCCATGCGTATGTACCACTTACCATCTTCATGACATGATGAGATTCATACTCCACATTAACCATTTAAGAATGATTATAAAAATGTATTTGATGAGTGAATTTAAAATTTATGAATTTAATATAATTTTTTATATGAAGAAAATATATCCAATTCATAATAAATAAAACCTACACAACAAAATAAACATAAGGAAATTAAGTAGTTAACAACCAAAATAGTGGTAACAATGTAATATTATTAAAAAAAGATATAAGAGGATCATATATTATATAATAAATAATTAATATGGTTCTGTCATAATTTAATAAGTTTATTTAACCATTATATAATAGGTTATAACTTCCACAACTTTAGGAGAGCAAGAGGTAAGGGTTAACATCGCAATATCATTATTATCTGAGATTGTTTACATGTATGTATTTATTGGGAAATATTTATAGTCTATATCCATGTTTCTTAAAAATATTTTTCCATTTTTTATTATTATATTAAAAAAATTTAATGTATTTTTACCCTGGTTTTAATTTTTATAAAATGGATCGAAATTAATCTTTTGTCACTTTCTTAATGAGGTACTTGATGACTTTTTATGATGGAAGGAACGTTTTCTTACTTATATGACGTGAGGGAATTTTTTCCCCATCCTAAAAACTTAACCCTTTGAAGAATCCATTAAATTATTAAAAGGTTATTTTAAAATGAAATATTTTCTTTTATAAATACAGTACTTTTAAATTATTTCAAAGTAAAAAAAGGAATTTCTCTCAAGAAAATTTTAATGTATTTATTAGATTATTTTCATTTATATCAACATCATTTATTGAATTTTATTCTTAATTGAGGTTTATTTATTATTATAAAATCTACCATATTGTATTTAAGGGTTTATGATATGTTTGACTGTTGATGTGCTATTTTGACACCATTCATGGTTTATGGTTAATAACATTTCATATTCAAGTTTTAATATTAATATTTATGTTTTTTATATTTCACCTTTTTCATATGGGGAATGCATTGGACTTAGTAAGTGATAGGAGGGGCCCACTATATCCCATTTATGCATCAACAAGTCTCATGAGATAAACTAGTTTCAGTTTTTAATCGTTTGTGTATGGTTTCTTGGACTAAGCCTTGAAGATATGTTTATGATGTCTTAAATTATGAATTCCCTCATTATGAGATTAGTTATTGATAATACATGTTATTATTAAACTAGTAGAAAATTGATGTGAATGTTTATATGGTATTATTTGATTTATTATTTCCATATTTTTCCCAATATTATGTTTGAATGGATTTTTTTCAGTTATATACCTCTCTTTAAAAAAATATTCTTATTTATAATAGCTTCTACTATATTATTTATCCTTATTAAGCATCTGAGCTCACCCCTTTCTTATGTTTTATTTTTCCCACGATGTAAATATGTATATTATGACTGAAATACAAGGTTATCCTAGGAGAATAATCATGTTCAAATAATTAGCTATATTGTAGTTTATAATTTTAATTTTAATGTGATGATTTTTTATGTAATATAATTTCTAAAATTGATAAATTGATTGGTACTTTGGGATTTGACAGTTATATCTATGCCACCGTAATAAATAAGGACACTAGTTCTTGGGTACTAAGGTCAAATTTTTTACAAAGGGTGATGTTATGATGGGTTTTGTTGTCATTGGGGAGGTTAAGTGGGGGTACATCATCAAGCGATAATGAGGGGAGGCCAAAAGGGGGTCTGGCACTGAGCGACAATGAGGGGAGGTCGAGAGGGTTTTTGAGTGTGAGGGAGGGGGTTGAGGCCATGATGATTTTTTTATAAAAAATATAATGGGGGTATTTAACTAATGTACTATAAAATACTTATCAAAATTATTTAGCAGTGGTTTAAAACAAAATTACCACTAAATACACAATCAAAATATTGTTTATGAATTTAATGATAAATTCTAAAATGGCCACTAAAAAACTGCCACAATTTAGTAGTGATTGGGTGTAAATTTTGGAACCCTATGGTCATAAACCCCACAGTGGCATGTGATGATCTATATAACACAAAATATAAAACTAAAAAAATACTATTTTCACCTTTTTTAAACTATGACATATTTAGGTCCTCAAAGGAGTATTTCTAAGTACATAAATTATTAGGTTTTTGGATACACCAAATCCATTTTTTAAATAAACTTTTTATTTTCTTAGAAACTGCTGAATCAAGGGATATATAAGACAAAAAAATTTAAATTACAAATTTAAAACACTATCACTTGACAAAAGGATCGAGTCCTAGTGCTATAACATACCTAATAAAACACGAGACATTAAAAAGAAATTAAACATCAAAGGGACCTGAAAATCCCTTCCAAAGAAACCCCCTAATTTTAGAATAAAAATCCCTATATGCTCTATTATAGATTAATGTTATCCCATTTTGGTTTCTTTATAATGATATACTCACATAGTGAGGTATAACTTTACAAATTCATAATGTAATCATCCATGTTAATATTCCATTCATTGAAGCCATGTAGTAAAATATGATCAGGATTGATTATCAAAGACATCAGTTCAATATTAGTATTTATTTGATTACTTAATATATACATTCAGTAAACATTTTTATT
The DNA here is from genome assembly GCA_963277665.1 of Viscum album. Taxonomy (NCBI): domain Eukaryota; kingdom Viridiplantae; phylum Streptophyta; class Magnoliopsida; order Santalales; family Viscaceae; genus Viscum; species Viscum album. Next base: position 1,255,710,369 of record OY728153.1, on the reverse strand, counting down.
TGAGGAAAAAATATATAAATCATATATTGTTCTTTACATAGGGTGTAGAGACAATTTTTTTAAGAAGTTGATTAGATTCTTCTTGTTACTTTTTTCTGTACCAACACTACCATAATGTGTCTGATATAGCATCACGTGTGTAACACCCTGAGTTTTTAAGATTTTTTTGAATAAATTAAATTTATTTTATTGATTTACTTACATGAAACACCAATTCAAGCTTGTGTTACTTGCAACCCTCATTTATCTTTTACTACATGAAACACTCAGTAAGCATGCATGACACATGAAATTGAGTTTTAATAAAACTACGATATATTGTTAATATTATTCAAACACGACTGTTATGACATAGCTCTTATAATTAGAAAAATGAATAATAATAAATAATTTTTAAATATTAATTATAATGGGTTTACATAAAGGAAATATATTCATATTAAAATACATAATTTTCAGTGAAGTATTTATATGTTTTGAAAATATTATTTTCACAAAAAATTTCTTTTTATGTATTTTTGTGAACAACAATAAATTTTTGTTGAAACTTTTAGAAATTTAATTTGATAAAATAAAATTAATTTTATTATTCTGAATTTAATAATTACATTTCGGTCAATTTTCAATATATTTCCGAAAAGATTCATTTTTTGATGAATAGTGAAAAAGTACTGAATTTTAATTTGAAAAAAGCTTTTTTGTGTAATTTATTTATAATGTTAAACTATATTGTAAATTGATTTTAATGTTTAATTAGTAAAATTATACTTCAATAAATACAATTTAGGTCGTTGTAATAAATTTAATATTGAAATTAGATATAAAAACATTGTAAACGTTTGCTCATTTTTGGTATAAAAACCGGCTTTCTCATTATGTCAGTGAGATTAATTTTAAATTATTTTTTACTGCTTATGTGAATTGAATATGAATAAATGGATTAAATATTTTGAAGATAAATTATTTATAATTTATAATAAGGCAAACTAAATTTTTACAAAAAATAATAGTAAATTTTGTAAAAATTAATTAATGCAGTTAAAGTAAAAATAGGTTTACTGGCGGTTAAAATAGAATGATAATAGTGAAAATGACCTAAAATATTATATTAATTTTATTTAATGAGTATTTTACAATTTTTTACAAAATGTTTTCTAAAATATGGTAATTAATTACCATTTTTATTTGAATCTGAACCATATAATAAGTTGAGTAATGAAAAGGACAAAAAAAACTTTTCTTACTTTTAATATATATAATGCTTTAGGATAAGAAAACAATTGGTTAGGTTATACATATTATTTTGAACTATAAATGGGTTTTTTTCATAATAAATTATCTTTAATTTTTAATGATAAATTAGTTACTTAAAACTCTTAAGAAACTTTAACACTATAATTATTTATTTATTATTTTAAAAAAATAAATTATACTAAAAATGTAGAATGTAAAGTAAATTGAATGAATTGTTATATTAAATTTATTTTTTTAGATTCCTATATCATTTTAAATATCTCTGAACTTAATATATTATAATTCTATAATTTAATTGATATTTTTTTAAATTAAAAATAAATAAATAATGTCAAAATTGACATTAATATTATTTTATAATAAATTATATTTTATTAAATGATTTAAATTTAATAAAAATACAATATTCTACCAAATGATTAATAATTTATATTAAATATAAAATATTTTCCATTAATGTTTCAACTGAACTTTTATAATGAACATATTAACCCCTAAATAGTAAAAACTCTATTAGTGCAGTTTAGGTTAATGCTGTATTTTTGTGTGTTACACGTGCTTGGGATAAATTAATTTTCAATACACAATGAATATATAACTTATAAATAATATATCATATTTATAATAATTAGATCCAAATTATCTAATAATTATCAACTTATTTTATTCTTAAAAAATAAATTAACTCTGTTAGAAAACTAGTTACAGTAGTGAAAACCCAAATGGTTAAAAATAGGGATACTTTGGAGTTAAGGGAAAAAATGTTTAAAACATGTATTTCAAAGTGTGTTGGAGGTAGGTATAGACCATATAACCATTAAAACCTTTAATTATCATATTTTTATCCACTTGAGGTAAGATTGACCTCCCAATAGTGAACACTTTTGAGTATTTACAAGAATGCCTCTCCTCTTCAACTATAAAAGGGAACTCACTCTCCCCACATTTTCACACCTATGAAGCCATTTTTCTCAAAAAAATCTACCCAAATCAATTCCAAAATTCCCTCCCATTATACCAAAATCTTTTTTTGGACATAATTACAACTAATTATGGGTTTTTTAAAACCTAAGGAGGATACCCCATTAAAAGGCAACGTTCATGAATGAGCATTTTTCATTTTATTTCTTCCTCCACCCAAATAAAATTTTACTATAAAATTATCATGTAATAATCTCAATATATTAAATATACTTAGATATTGTTATATTAAGGGTAATACTTAAAACCTTACACAATTCCATCAAATGGGTTATAAAATCATTGTTTTTGTGTATAGAGGACTACCGCCTTGAGAACCGATGACATTTGTTTTTCCATTACCACTTTTCAATGTTTGGAATAATGATGGATTTAGAGTTTATATATGATATACATGATAATTATTATTTTATTAGTTTTATGTAATTATTATATCACACATACTTTCATGCTTTCCATTTTTGTGGGAATACGATAACATTGTTCATGTGTTTGACGAATTACAACCTTGTGAAGCTATGTGATTTATTCACGGTTTACATGGAATGTATTAAAGATTAGTTTAATATAAATACATGAAATATATGAAATAAAAATTATAATTTAATGATAATATATATATATATTATGTACATTGTTTATTTTCAATAAGATAAGAAAAATATAAATAATGTTCATGCATATATACGACCTACCGTTTACATGATTGATGCATATCATTTCCTTTATATAAATATCATGGATTATTCTAAATAAATATTTAATGAATATATTTGATATTTATATCAAGGATTAAATATTTTATATTATGAACCCATGATGAAATTAAGAAGATAAAAAATAATAATTCAAAATATATAAGAAAAAATGGTTATTACACAAAACATAACTTTAATATGGAATAGTTAATAAACAAGTAAAAAAAACATAAGAATATCATATGTGATATGATATATATATATAGTTATGATTTAGTAATATATTTATAAAAAACTTATATTTATTATCTAGGATGTTATAATGATTTTGATGAAATTCAAGACTTAAGGTAAGTGATTTATGTCTCAGTTTTATTTTTATGTGAGACACATGCCATATTCACCACATGTTTATTTTATATGATGTGTATACTAAACATGAATGTATTTTATAATGATTATATATAAAATTATTGGTATTTACATATCCATTTTATTATATTTCTTTCATGAGTTTTACGTTTAAAACTTTACCAATCGATGTCGAATTTTTGTCTCAGTTTCCCTTCTTTGTGATATACATCATGTTATGAATCTATATTATTTCAAAAGGTGTATATATAGAAAATTTGAAATGTAACATTGTGAAATTATTTATCCTCATGATATTTTATGTTCCATTTTATGTTATTCCTTCATAGGTATTATCATTCAATGTTACCAACGTGGTAAAGATTTTATGTTACAATATCATCGTTTATCAGGACTATTTGTGATTATGTTTTTGATGACAGGATATTATGATTGATATCTCCAAAAACTCATGTATTTTATTATACTATGTTTATTAAATATATTTTAATGTAATAGTACCATTTTTATACTCATTGGTACATAATATAATTAAGAAATTTTTTTTCCTGAAAATATGACTTTATTTTTCTTTTTGGTCAGAAATATGTTTTCTTCTATAACCATGTTTTACAAACATGTTTTCAAAAAAAAAAAAATTTAAATGATATTTTATGATAGTTTTCAGGGGAAAGTATTTTGATTTTTTTTTGTTCTAAAAATTGTTTTAAATTATTTTCATGGCTTCCTTTACATATCTCAAAGGTTATTTTCAAGGAAAAGGATTTAAAAAATGTTTTATGATTAAAAAGTGTTTTGAATAAATTTAAAAGATTGTTTTATAAGTTTTAAAAGTATTTTATAAGTTTTAAAAGTTATTTCAAATGATAAATGTTTTCAAAATGATTTCAGTTTTAAAAATAATTTTTCAAAGTAGAAGAATATTTTCCTCAAGAATTTTTTTAAATGATATTTCAAAATTATTTTCCATCTATGATGAAACCCAATGATTTTACCTATTCAATACTAGGGATGTAAACCAAAGATACCGTTATTATTATTTTTATGAATGAATTATTTTTATGATTGTAATGTTTTTATGAAACCCATTTCTCTTCCATGGGTTATACCATGATATAATTCTTATGAAACCCCCTTATTTTTCATGTGTTATATAATGATGAAATGATTATGAAGCCTGTATATTTTCCACAAGTTATGATATAATGAAATTTTTATGAAACCTATTTGATTTCATGGGTAATGGTAAGAAGAATATTTTATGATATTATTTCACATATGTGTATGATTTTCATTATGTGATGGGTGGGACCTATATCTCCCTCCATTTAATTGGGTATAGATTTATATCTCATGAGATAAAAATGAGAAACAAGTTTACAGGCTTGATCCACTATAGAAAATAGGAACATCATAATCCACTATGGGAAGCGTGTGAATCCTAATCCACTATGATATATAGGTTAATCTTGATCTACAATGAGAAATAGGTTTATCTAGATCTACTATGGGAAATAGGTGCATCCTAATCCACTATGTCGATGGTATTTGTAGTTAACTTTGACACATGTAATGGTTTTCTATATTTATGATTGTTCCAAACATTTTTAACGTGAGATTATGTTTGATGATTGATTTATGATTATTTATTACTCTTATGGTTTATCTTTTCTGAAATAATAGAGTTTTATACCATGAATCATATTTATGATCCATGACATGTTGTGTATGAACTTTGTAAGTTGTGTTCATGGTCACATAACCTTATGACTATCTTATTCATTCAGATGATCATAGATTGATATCTTTTGTTTTTACCCTTACTGAGCATATGATATCACCCTTTATGACAATTTATTCCATAGGTTATAAATAATGGTTTAGTATAGGTAATCCTAAGAGGTGTATTATGTGAGACGATAATTTTAGGATATGTTGAAGATTATTCACAAAATTAGAAGACTATATTCCGTGTTTTCTAAGTAACTAAACTATTATGGTCATTATCTATGTGTATTTGTAATTTATTGAATATGCATCAAGAAATATGTAATATCCATATATGAGAATCTTGGGTAACTACAGTTTTTATGAAACTAAAGTTTTAGATAAAATTTAAAAACTAGGATGACAAAAATTTAGTGATATACCTAGGGATATTTCTAAGGACATGTCTCTAAGGATAATTATATTGATGAGTTAAATTATATAAAAATGGCCTAGAATTGTGGAAAAGGATATAGGAGGTGGTTTACTAGAAACACATCCATGTTTGTATAATAAAAGTGTAGGTGGATTTAGAATAAATGTGACTAGGGGTAATGACCCTGAAAACACCATATTGATATGGATTTGATTGGGAGATAGTGAAAGACAATGGGTATTATTGCACACATAGTTTGAAACTCTCAGAGGATACGCTTTTTAAATTCAAAAACTCTCTATGAACCATCATGAAAGATTTAAATTAAAGGTAACTATAAATAAATTAAGATAAACCTAAGGTTTCATAGATTAAAAATATTTTTTCATGACCTAGTCATACTATAAGTGATATTTTTAAAATTATGTGGCTTTACCACTATGATTAATGTTACTCACACTATGATTTTGGTTGGAACCTGATGTAACTGGGTTAACATTGACTGTGATGGGAAATCTTCTAATGAGTATACAAATGGGATGATGACTGGAGTAAATGATGTTCTGATTATGCCTAATTAATTTTTATAGAACATGATTTAAAATGTGTAACTTAACCAACTCTCAGACATACCGAAGAAGATAACGAATGTGTTAATTAGTAGAGACCATGTAAGAAAAAAGATTCAGAGTCTTACATGTTGAAAATATAAAAAGAAATTCATAAGTGGATGTCTTAGAGGAACCTAAATATGTTTTGACTTTGGAAAAGAAGGACACAAAACAAGTAACTGAAACAGAAAAATGAAGAGTTCAATTAAAAAAATGGATGAGAATATTGGTCTCTATAAGGTATTATCAATGGGTGAATTCTATCCATATGGAAAGTATAAGCATTATGAAAATAAATGTCCCAAGGTGAAAGCTTGTGGAGATAATCAACAAGGTTGTATGAGTGATGGTTATATTAATGACGATGAAGAGACTATAGATGGTATATAAAAGGAATTAAATATTAAGGAATAAGATGATGAATCCTAATTAATAGATAAAGAATTAAGTTGGATAATAGAATCATTTATGTTTTGTAATTCAGGGATTATAAAGCATGAAACATATAAGGATTGTTTGGTATATGTTTTTCATTAAGGATTTGAAAGAATTTGTTGAAATATGATGATGACATAGAAAAGTTACTTAATAAAATGGTGATGTTCACAAAAAACAAATTAATAAGGGAATTATAACCCTTAATATGTTCATTATGTTGAGATAATGATGTTGGGATAAATAGATGATTGATTTGGATAAGTAAATTAGATAGTATTTATGAACTCAGAACTGATAAAGGATCTGTTGAAAAAGTGTTTTATGCTATCGTTGATGGAGTTTACATCATTTTTTTATTTAATGAATATATCTAATAATGTATGTTTTATTTAATGAGTAAGTAAGAATGCGTGTTTTCAATTAGGTTTAATCTTAATTCAGGTTATCCATAGGTTTCAATAGAATACATGATAAAGGTATTCACATGTTTCGTATGTGACAATCAAGAGATACATTATGATATATATGGGGATCAATGTTAATTTGATTTTTAGAATTTAAGGAAATTTTTTGAAAGTTTTTACTTTCAACTTTAGGAAGGTTCAAATGGTTAACCATTTATGAAATGGTTTATGTTCATATTTTAATGAGTCTTTTGATATTAATGTATTATTTTTACATATAAATATTTATGTAGATTGGATAACTTGTGCTAACTAGTTTATTTTTACTATAAATTAAGGTAGATAGAATGACTTATCATTCTCTCTCTAGATATTATGATCCATTAGTAATTTAGGAACACCAAATTCGCCTTTATTTTTTTGTAGTATGTGATGAAGTGGAATTTAATCAAGACATAACCCAAGGGTAATATTTTTCGTATGAAATGGAATGAAATCATATAAGTATATATTATTGTAAAAATTCATAAATCTTGGGATATGGATCTTGAAAAATGTAACATCCTAACATGGGTTCCACACACCGGTGACCCGAGACAGACCACCACATGACCTCTAGAGCACCTCCTTGTATGCCAGAGGCTTCCAACTAGCAGCGATGGTCTAATATCGATCATGGGGAGACTAAAACATCTTTATTAGAGTAAAACACAGGTGAAAAATAAATAAGAAATAATAACCAAATGATATAACCTAACCAGAATAGTAAAAGTATAAAAAAATGACCAAAATTGAAAATATAATATCAAACATGAACAATAGATATGCCCTACTAAAGTATGTTCCATGTGTTAAAATGAAAAACCCAAAAATTAAACACTAAAAACTCCCAAGTGGGTCTCAAACCATGTTTGGTTCCCTCATCCATGATATATCCCAAATCATTCCTCTAACACAAGGACTTTGCCCTTATCCTATCCTGTAAACATGAAGTCTATTAGGGTACCGATCATGAATCTGGATTAGTGTGTGAATATAACCTAGTAGTCCACCACCAATGGTGTCTAAAACAATATCTTGTCAATAATAGTTAATGTATTTGTATAAAGAATAAATAAAATAAATAAAGTAACCAATTTATAGTTTTTAAATTACTCTTTATTTATGCACATAAACCTCAAGAACCTAAGGACACCTTAACCTCAATACTTGATTCAGCCCATGCTGGAGTCTGAACCATGTCAGATATTAAATTCTCAATTAATTATAATACAATGATATTTCATTATACATTTATTTCCATTCACAACATGACCACTTGGAACCATATTCCAATGCTAATAGTATGGGTATATAATTACATGTCTCATACCTCATGGGTATTTGGAGCATCTGTCAGTGTCTCACACCCCATAGTTATTTGGAGCATCAGTCCATTTCCCAAAAAATATTCGCATGCATGTATTTGGGTCTATAATGCCATGTCTAGCAACCCTTTGGGTATTTAGTGCATTATTCCTTTCCCCACACCCAATTTGTCAATCAAACACCCATATCACATAGATCACATCATTCAAGATTAATCAACATTTATATTCTCTAACACTCCTCATTGATAACATTTATTAATTAATTAATCAATTAATTAATCCATCTCAATAAATTTCCTAATCACAACAATTATCATTAGTTAATTAAATAATTAATTAATTTATTCAACAATCAATTAATTCATTCAACAACATCAATAATATTATAATTAATTCAATAATTAATTATTCTAATAATTCTAAAAATCTAGATATCTCATTAATTAATTAAAAAATTAATGAAACAAAATCAATTTCACAATCTTAATATATAAATAATTAATTCAATAATTAAGTATTATAATCAATTATTCCTAAAATACAACAATTTAAATATTCTGATAATTAATTCAACAATTAATTATTCCCAATTTAGAATCCCTTAATTAATTAATTTACCAAATTAATTAATCCAATTAGAAAACCCATTTTCTAAAAAACCCTAGAAATTCATCAATTACATACACATAATTGAAATCAGGACTATAGAATTTGAATAATAGACCACCTACCTCAATAACGCTGACATACAATCGTAAATAGATATCCCCAATTTGAGTGGAATAATGATGTAGAACAAGATCTAAATCTTAAAGCTAAATTCAAGATCATAAGAATCTAGATCCCACAATACTATATTTATATCCAAGAATCCTAGATCTATATCAAACAAAACAGGGAAGAACAACCCTAAAACTGATGGAAGAAGAATATGAAAGAGAAAGGAAACCATAAAGAATGAGATATACATACCAGGAGGGTTATAAACCTTCAATCCGGGTTTCAGATCATTAAAACAAAGGTCGGATTGAAATCTATATAGGAGGATCGAAAATCATGAAATTAAATTATGGGATGAGTGGGGATAGATTTTGGGTAAATATGGGGTTTAGGTAATTAAAAAATCAATTTTAGGGTTAATTAAAACCGCACACACAGTTTCCTGTACAGGGAACAGAATTTCCCCTAACCATTTCCTTAATTCTGATCCTCTTCTAGGGTGCACCGTTTCTCCTTTTTGGTTGAAAAATTTGAAAATCCATGTGTCAGCCATTCTAATCCTCATTTTCAGGGTTCACATGATTTTTGGGGCCAGGGTGCATAGTTTGGGAAAACCATGTGCCAACTATGCACTGCCCTCTTTCCTTCCAAAATTTACAATTTTCACCCAGAAATACCCCAAGGTAAAATGAAATCAATGTATGCTCAATAAAATTAAAACAAATACCTGAAAAAAAGTATGATACATATCTAGAAAAGGCCGAGATCTTTCAATATACCCACCTTTTAATAGCTCATCCTCAAGATCCATAACTAAGAATCTATGAGATTCCAAGACAAAAAGATTAGGTCACTATGCTTCTATATCTACTTCTCTCTCCCATGTTTCCACCCTAGACACTTCGATGTTTCCACAATACATGAAATATTGACACAATCTTTCCCCGTAATACTTTATCACTATGATCCAATATACATATCACATGATCATCAAAGGATGAAGATATCCCAAGATCAACACCATTCACATTGATCACATTATAAGGATTGGGATGATTCCATTGATGTTTTGACACATGGAAAACATCATGAATAACATTGTACCTATGTCGAAGATCCAATCAATACACAATCATCTAGATTCACTCTAAAACCTAAAATGATCCAACAAACCTGGGCTCCAGCTTTCCGTATCTCTGTATCCTATAGTGAACCAATCTAGGTGACACCCAAAGCAATACATAATCAAACTCTATAAACTATGGGGTCTTAAATGTTTATTAGTATATGGATTATTTCTACTCTAAGCCCTATCCACTGATTTTCAAATTAGCATAACCTAATCCGACATCTCCTATATGAGACTGAGTACAAATGACTCTGAATCACTAGCCTCTACCAACATAGAGGTAATATTCCTAGACTACCATAAAGATCAAGTATGGTTCCATATGTATCATTTATTAATAACTATTTTTATAAGAAACCTCCTCCAAAGATAGGTGCTTCTACCAAGAACCACCAAATTCAAGGACAAAAACTTGAAGCATACCCTCATGCACCTATATATTACACTCCAACTGGCCATCTATCTGTCAGTGGGATTACACACTCAACAAAACTAGCATACCAAGTGCCTTATGTAATCCCTACAAGAAGGGAGAAGTAAAGCATGAGTCAGGGTATGAAACAATAGTCTATGGATCCCCATAAATATGGAATATTTCCCAAACGTACAACACTCCCAACTGCTCTACTGAGATATTCTCCCATATTGGAAAGAAATATGCTACATTTATAAAATGGTCCAAAATAACCCAAATAGAATCATTATTCTGAGGTTTCATTGAGGGAAAAACTAGAAATTCCATTGTAATTTTATCCCACATCTATTATGGAATGGGTAACAGAGGTAATAAACCACCAGGACATCGATGCTCAGCCTTCAACTATTGATGGTTATATCATCATGTTATAATCCCTACTATCTCTTTTTTCTTTCCTAGCTACCAAACTATCATTGGATGTCATGATACATTTGGGTCACACCTAGATGTATCACCCATTTCTAGGTATGGAATTACTATATCTTCCCCTCTCGCATGCTCATAGGCATAAAAACATGATTCCTGACATTGATGATCTTGTCCTCATCTATGTTCCAATATAAAGGTGACTCCCCACCTTTAAGACTTTCCCTCAAGGTCAAAAATTTTGGATCCTTATACTATTTGTATCTAATCTAGATCAAAAGTTTAGACTCTACTAAAACTAATATGAGGCTCATCTGCTTCAAAATCTACTAAACCACAACATGCATCTCAATGAGTAAAGTCATCATATTCCATTTGACACTAGACTCCTGAACTACCTAATTCTGTTTTTTATAACTTAAAGTGTCAGTAACACCATTTACCTTCCTAGGAATATATTCTAGATAAAAATAAAATTACTATATATACTCTTCCCACCTTCACTTTTGGAATATCCAAATATCTTTTCTAAAAGATGTACTTTAAGCCCTTATGATCTATATACACCATAAAATTTTCACCTAACAGATAATGTCACTAACATTTCTAATCATAAAAAAATACTTCAAAATCTAGGTCATTTATTGGGTAGTTATATTCATGTGGCCTTAAATTCCAAGACCAATATTCCACAAATCGATCTCCCCGCATCAATAGTGCTCCATGTCCAATCCTGGAAGCATCACAATACACTGTATACTCCTCACCTGGGTTGAGTAGTATCAAAATTGGTGTCAATGTCAACCAATTCTTGAACTCATGAAAATCATTATCACATGATGCCCACCATTAGAACCTTACCCACATTTTCGTCAAGCTTCAATGTGGTATTTCCAAATAGTAAAACTCTTGGATTAACCTTCGATATTATCCAGATAATCCAAAAAACCTATGAATATCAAAAAAGTTCCTAGGATTCTCCCTAGATACAACTACCTGAACCTTTTTTGAGTGCATTGACAAACCATACTATGAGATTATGCGACCTAAGAATTATACCTATTCAATCATAAAATGACACTTAGATATCTTGGTGTATAGCTAATGAACTCTATGTGTACTCAAGATGGTGTCAAGATATTGGGAATGATCATCACGATTATTGGTGTACACTAATATATTATCCACAAAACTAAAACCAAATGATATAGGTATATATGAAATATTCAGTTCAACTAGTCCATAAATACTGTTGGTGCATTCTTCAACCCAAACTACATTATAAAAAACTCACATAGGCCATACCTGCTTCTGACAGCAGTCCTCAGTATATCAGAAGTTCAAAATAACAACTGATGATACGCTGATCTCAAATCTTTCTAAAAAAATAGATCCTCTAAAATGTTCAAATAGATCATTGATAAATAGAAGAGGATAATAGATCTTCACAATCATCTGGTTCACCCTTTAGTATTCGACCCACAAGTGCAATGTTCCATCAGCCTTCTTTGCAAAGAATACTAGAGAACCCTGAGGTGAAATAATCGGTAAGATAAACCCATTATTATCTAAATCCTTAAGCTTATTATTTATCTCTTGAATCTATGTCAGTGATATTCTATACGGTAGAATAGAAACTGGTTCAGCCCATGGCATTAGCTCAGTAGTAAATTCCACATCTCTCTCAGGTGGCAACTCTGAGAAGCCTTTAGGGAAAACAAATCCTCAAACCGGTCCAACACACATGGAAAAAAAATATTTTTTTAAACCCCCATCATCCATTAATAGACTTGAAACATGGGTGGTAACTCCCCCAATTTCTGGTGAACTCACCCTGATCAACCTACCTTGATATACCAATCTCTATGGTATGTATAATTTTCATCATCATGATATGTAAAAGTAACTCTCCTCTAGTAAAATTATATGTAGTATAGGTATGATAACAAACAATGTATATCCAAAATTAGGTCAAACCATGAAATTTAAAGGATGTAGAGATCACATAGAAAATGATACTTCTCAACCTCAAGAGAACAACCTTCACAAAAGTAGATATCTCTCAACCATACTTCCAATGGTGTATCTATCATTATATCCCCACTCATGAACTTCATTCTTAGGTTAAAACCATTAAAAATATTTATAAATAAAGTAATGAGATGTAAAAATATAAAAACAAATATATATAATAGAAGCTACAAAAATAGAACCTCTCACTATTGATAGTTCAGCCTTGATATCCACCAGTATAGGCTGAACTGTGTGAAACTATCCTTCCCCTCTTCCCTAGGATGCAGTCCGACTCCCTTGAGATATCACACCATAATGATACTTGAACTATTTCCTAGAAGCTCCTCATCCACTACCTCTACTACTATAGCTAATAAAACAGTAGCTTCTAGACTAATTTGGTGTAGAAGATCCCATTCTCGCACTTTGGTTCTGTCTAGATCCTCCATCACTACCCATATATCATGGGTTCCTTAAAAACTTATGTAGATGTCCCATCATACCATAAGATAAACACTCAAACAGTGATTTGGTACAATGGCTACAATAGTGGCTCGAACTTCCGTACTAGTGGAAAATCACTCAGGTAAGATCCTATATAACAAAACCCTCTATATAGCCACTTTGCTTCTTACTACCATGGATGATATTCTCATAGCGATGCTTCTCTCTCTCGAAATAAGTACCTCCTAGACATCTAGTTAGAACCACATATCCTCCACTATAAGACTCCTTCATATTTTCCTTAGACATGATAGCCTAATTCACCACCTATGAGAACTTCTTATGCATGAAGATATTCACCTGGGACTTAATTTTACATTAAATCATTTCCTGAAACATCTTTTACATAGTGTCATCATATACTACTAGTTCTAGAACAAAGAATTGCTAATATTTAAATCATACAGTATATTCCATCCCATATATACTCCCCTAAGTCAATCTCATAAACTCTACTGCTTGATCCCGCCTTAGCTTCTTTGAAAAAAAGTGCTCCAAGAACTTATATAGAATGTCCTTCCACTCCATAGTCTCCAGCTATTCATCTTATGTCTGGATGTCCCACCATCAATTTTTTTGACCACGTAACATATAATCAACCAACATGACCCTCTTGTCAATATGAGTCTCTAAAAGGAAAATTATCATCCAGATACACTCAATCTAGAACTATACTCCCTCAGGTCCTCCCTCTTCATTAAAAATAAGAGGGTAATGTAAGTAAAAATACATTATTAGATCAGAAATTCTCTTCATAACTAACCCTAGTTATATTTACATAAACTTCATGAAGTGAGAAATGTTCTCAAGGAACTTTTATCTTGCTTCCTCACTTGTCACAATAGGTTCCTTAGGTTCCACTACTGATGGAGCATCTCAAACCATAACCTCCAGTCATCCTATCAATAATCATCATCATGGAGGAATATCTCTACATTCCATACACATGTATTAGGATAAATAACACAACTTTTAACGTATTTCACAAGATGGGTTTTCACATTAATCCATAAAAATATGTTCCCCCTTTTCCACCACACGATCAAAACCAAGGCACTATAACTACCCTTAACCATCCTACATCTTGGTCATGGTTAACAAAGGGGATATCATTCTCATTTAAAGTATATCATTATACACCCATTTAATCACAAATTTCATCCCTTTACAATTTTCAAATTTCACATTAAGCACCATGTTTTTCTCAATCTCACAAGTAATTATAAATAGTTCAATTTAAAAAACATTCCCAGTGCATGCCTAAAATGATGCATGTCATAGTATAACACTAAGTTTCTAGAATGAATCATTCTTGATCAACTCTCATACCATACTAGTCTATGATTAAAATCACCAATAAACATAGAAACATAAATCACATCACAAAATAATTCCATCACACATGGTGAAATCACATTCAACTATAACTACAAAAACCAATAACAATCATCCCACCCTGGGTACTTGGGTTTCCCCCGTACATTGGTTATAAACTCCCATGAATAAGCTCATTACCAAGGAATGAATCTTCCTAATATACTATCTACCTTTCTTAAATATTAATAAAAATGAAAAGAAAAGGAAAGTGGGATCTGATACCACTTTTTAACATCCCAGACCAGGTTCCACACACTAGTGCCCCATTCTAGACCACCACACAATGTCAGGAACACCTCCCCATATTAAAATGGCTATTGAATATCATCAAGGGTATAATATAGACCATGGGGATACCATAAACTCTTTATTAGAGTAATACACCAGCAAAAAATAAAAAATCAATAATAAAAAAATGATAAAACATAACTAGAATAGTACCTATATCACAAAATAACCAAAAATAGAAATAAGATATCAAAACTAAATAGTAGATATACCATGATAAAGTATGTTACAAGTGTCAAAATGGTAAAACAAAAAATTAAATACACTGAAAACTCTTAAGAGGGTCCCAAACCATGTCTAGTTCCCTCATCCATGCTCTATCCTCGATCATCAACCTAAACCAGGGCATTTTCCCTTATCCAGTCCTACAATAATGAAGTCTATTTGGATACTGATCAATCACCCAGAGTAGGGTGTGGGTACAACTTAGTAGTCCTCCACCAATGATTTCATAAACAATACCCAGTTAATAACAGTGTATGTAGTTGTATAAATAATAAATAAAATCAATAAAGTAAACAATTTAAAATTATTCCATTACTCTTTATTTGAACACATAACCGTTAAGTTCCCAAGGACACCTGAACCTCAATAACTACTTTGGACCATGCTAAAGTCTAAACTATGTCTCATATTAAATCATCATTCCATTATAATGCAATGGTATTTCATTATCCATTCATTTAAATTCACAACACAACCACATGGAACCATATTCCAATTACAATATCATTGGTGAAGAATGCTATGTCTATTACCCCAATAGTATTTAGAGCATCAGTCTATTCCCCACACCCCATGGGTATTTGGATCATTAGTCCATTTCCCATAAAAATATTTTTACATGCATGAATTTGGGTCTATAAATCAATTTCTATCACCCCTGTGGGAATTTGGGGCATTAGTTCTTGTCCCACACCCCATTTCTCAATGAAACACATATATCACATAAATCACATCGTTCAAGTTTAATAAACATTAATATTATATCACAATAATCATTCAAATCATTAATTAATTAATTAATAGATTGATTAATCCATCTCAATCATTTTCATAATTATAAAAATTCTCATCAATTAATTCAACAAAAAATTAATTCATTCAATAATCTCAACAACTAATAACCAATTCAACAATTAATTATTATAATAATTTCTATAATCATGATCTATTTTTAATTAATTCAACAATTAATAAATAAAATCAATTTCAAAATCTCAATATATCAATAATTATTTATTCCATTAAATTATTACTCATTCCTACAATTTCAATATTTCGATAATAAATTCAATAATTTATTATTCACGATTAATAATCTCTTAGTTAATTAATTTACCAAATTAATTAATTCAATTAGAAAACCCAATTTGTAAAATAACCCCATAAATTTTACAATTAAATACACGTAATGGAAATCATGACTATGGTATTTAAATAATAGACCACATGCCTCAATAACGGTGATGAATTCTTGACAATGAATATTCCCAATTTAAGAGGAACAATGAAGTGGAGAAATATCTAAATATTAAACCCTAAATCAAGATCATATTAATAAATATATTAAAATTCTATATATAGATCCAAAAATATTAAAACTATATCCAAAAAATAGGTAACAACAACCCTATAACAGATTGAAGATGGATGGGAAAGAGAAAGGAAACCATAGGAAATGAGATGCTCTTAACAGGAGGGGTGTATATCATTAATCTAGGATTTGAATTGTGAATAACAAAGGTCATAAAGGCTTAGAATCTATTGGGGAGGCTCAAAAATAGTGAAAATATGTTACGGGTCATGTTAAGGTTTTTTGGTTAATATGGGGGTTTAGGTAATTTAAAAAATAATTTTCAGTTTTATTAAATCAGAATGCACAGTTTCATGTACAAGGTGCACAGTTTCCCCTAACCATGAAACTTAACCTTCCACCTATTCTGGTGGGGGTATGCGCATGGTTTATGATTTTGGGGTATATAGTTTTACAAGAAGTTTTCCAACTATGAAAATATCCACTGCCTGGGTTCACACATTTTTCTGTGTCAGGGCACACCGTTTGGGAAAACCGTAAATGAATCGTACACTGCCCTATTTCCTTAAAAAATTTAAAATTTTCACCAAAATACTCTCAAAGTAATAATATAATAAATTAATTCTAAAAAAATAAAAAATAATACCTAAAAACATTCTCAAGACATCTCTATAAAAGGTTGGGATCTTATAAAAAACTTATCCTAGAACCTTCATTACTGTTGAAACAAATGATCCCTTAAATCATAATAGATTTATTTTTTAGAGGTCATTAAAATTATATGAATAACCTAATTTATTATGATCAGTGCTCTCTATCACCCTCCATCATGAATTGGGTGTTCTTTTTCTCTTCCATGTCTAAGTTTTCACTTCCCACATATGATCTCCTATGTGGAAACCTAGTTATGAGTTACTTTGGGTAACTATTATGTTTGAACCATTACCTTTATAAGGGAAGTTTCATTATTAATTTGAATTATGTGGGTTTATATAAAATAATTTTCAAATGTCAAACCTTTTATGATTAGTATTAATTTTAAGCGTGAAATGCATTTTAAGGGGTGTAGAATGCAATACTCTGAGTTTTTATGAATTGTTTTTTATGAGTAAATTAATTTTTTTTATGGAATGTGTTCCAAAAAAAAACAAGTTAATATCATGTTAAATTTATCCCTAAGTTATCTTTCACTATACACAACACTCGATTTTATTACGTTATGCCTGAAGCTGAGTTTTAACTAAACCATGATATATTATTAATATCATTCAAATGTGGTCATTATAACCTAGCTGTTAGAATTAGAAAAAATAATAGTAATAGCTAATTTATAACTAATTTTTGAATATTAATTATAATGGTTTTACCTATATAAAACATATTTATAATAAAATACCTAATTTTTGGTCAAGTCTTTTTATGTTTTAAAAATACTATTTTATTAAAAAACTAATTTTATGTCTTTTTGTGAAAAATGATAAAATTTATTTTTTTGAAACTTTTAGAAATTTAGTTTTAAAAAATAAAATTAATTTTTTAATCCATAATATCAAAATAATCTTTGGGTGAATTTTTAGGATTTTTCTGAAAAGTTTCATTTTTCGATAAATAGTGAAAAAATACAGAATTTTAATTGAAAACTGTCTTTTCATGTAACTTATTTATAAATATAAATTAGATTTTAATTTTTTTAAAGTATAATAAGTTAATTTATACATCTATTAATCCAATTTAGGTCATTCTAATCAATTTTATACTGGAATTGGATATAATAATATTGTAAACATTTAATCATTTTTGATATAGAACCTATTTTTTCCTCATGTGTGCAGGATTAATTTTAAATTATTTTTTTCAAATTGCATGAATTGAATTTAGAATAATTGATTCCATACTCTAAATAATTTTTTTAATAATTTATAATAATGTAAAATTAAGTTTTGACCAAAACGAATAGTGAATGGAGTTAAAATTAATTACCACTGTTAAAGTAAAAATGAATTTATCAGGGGGGTTAAACTAGAATGATAAGAGTTAAAATTGCCTAAAAAATTATCTTAATTTTATTTAATGATTTAATTTTGACTTTCCCAATAAAATTATCTAAAATATGGTAATTACTTGACACATTGTTTTGAATATGACCAATATAATAAGTTTAGTAAATAAAAAGACAAAAAAAATACTTTTATTAATTTTAATATCTATAATTCTTTGGGATAGGAAAAGAATTTGTTTGGTTATAAATATTATTTTGAAATATTAATTTGTTTTTACTATCCTGATAATTTACATTTAATTTTTAGAGATGAATTAGTTACTTAAAATTCATCATAAACGCCAACACAATAATTATTTAGTTAATATTTTACAAAAATAAATGATACTAAAAATATTGAAAGTGAAGTAAATTAAATGAATTATTATATTAAATTAATTTATAGATGAACATATCATGTTACACAAGTGTTAAATTAATATATTTATATCTATCATTAAATTGATATTTTTTAAAATTCAAATTAAATAAATCATGTCAAAATTGACATTAATGTTATATTAAAATAAATGATATTATATTAAATTATTTAAAATTGATAATAATACTATATTAAAAAATGTTATTTTTTATTTATAATAAATATAAAATATTTACAATTTAATGACCAATTTATCTTTTATAATGAACATATTGACCCCTAAATAGTAAAAAATCTATTAGCGTAGTTAATGTTAAATCAATATATTTTGCACATTACATGCTCTTGTGTAAAAATAAATTTCCAACACACATAGAATTTAAAATATATAAATTATAATAATTAACACTTAATTTTATCCTTTTAGGATATGTTACCTTAGTTAGAAAACAAGTTACCGTAGTGAAAAACTAAAATGGTAAAAATTGGGATACTTGGGATTTAAGGACAAACAAGTTTAAAACATGTGTTTCAATGTGTTTTAAGGTATTAATGGAACATATAATACCTATATACCATTAATTATCAAAATTTTATCCACTTGAGCTAAGATTGACCTATCAATAGTGAATAATTTTTGAGTATTTAAAAGAATGCAACTCCTCCTCAACTATAAAAGGGAACTCACACTCCCCACTTATTCACATGTATCAAGTCATTATTATCAACCAATATATGCCCAAATAACTTCCCAAATTTCCTCCACTCATGGTATAAGCCTTATTTTGGACATAAATCTAACGAAACAAGGATTTAGTGCAAACCTAAGGGGGATATATGAAGAAAAGGTTACATTCATCAATGAGTTTTCTGTTTTATTTCTTCCTCCACCCCCTAAAATTATTATAATACCATGATTATATACTAAAATAATTATATTTCATATAATGAGTTGTTTTTATGTTAATGGTATGATCTACAACCACATAAACTTCCATCTAATGGTTACAAAATCATCATTCATGTGTACGACATGCTACCACCTCGTGAGCCGATGTCGTTTGTTTTTCCATTACCACCATTTAAGGTTATGAATAAAGATGAATTTAGAGTTTATATATGATATAAAAGATATTTATGATTATATTATTCTTCATTAATTATTATATCTCACATACCTTCATGATTTATATTTTTTGGGAACACGATAATAATAATTGAGTAATAAAAGAGTGATAAGAATATCATATACAGTATGATATATGTAATTTTGATTCATTAATATATTTATAATAAACATATATTTATTATACATGAGGTTTTAATGAGTTTGAAGAAAGTCAAGACTTAATGAAAGGGATTTCTGTCTCACAATTATTTTTATATGAGACACATGCCATATTCACCACCTATTTATTTAATGTGGTGTATATAGTAACTATGAATATATTTTATGTTTATTATAATTATAATCATTGGTATTTAAATATATATTTTATTATTTCACTTTTAAGGGGTTTAATGTTAAAACGTTACCAAAGCACTAAGGTATTTTTGACTAAATTTTCCATCTTTGGGATGTATGTATTATTATGCACCTATATTATTTCATGAGGTGTATATAAAAACCATTTGAAAAGTAATATAATTAATTTATTTATACTCATGATATTTTAATTTATATTTTATATTATTCCTTTATGGGGATTATGATTCAATGTTACCAAAGTAGTAAATATTTTATGCTATAATATCATCATTTGTCGGGATTGCTTTTGAGTATGTTTTTATGACACGATATTATGATAAATATCTAAAGGAACTAATTTATTTTATTAACATGTGGATATTCATGAAATTTTCAAGAAATGGTACCATTTTACCACTCTTTGGAACTTAATATAATTAAGAAAATGTTTTTAAGAAAATCCAACTTTATTTCTCTCTTCGGTCGAAAATATTTTTTCTTAAAAAATCACATTTTCTAAATTTTTTCACGTTTTTTAAAATTATATTTTAATCTCATTTTCAAGGTAAATTATATGTAATTTTTTTTGTTTTAAAATGTGTTTTAAATGATTTTCATATATTCATTTATATTTTTTAAAGTTTATTTTCAAATAAAAGGATTTTAAAGTTTTTTTATGATTAAAAATTGTTTTAAATTATTTTGAGTGATTAATTTATATGTTTTCATTTTTATTTTTAAAGATAATGGTTTTCAAAATGTTTTAGATTATAAAAATAAGTTTTCAAAGAATAAAGGATATTTCCCAAATAAATGTCTTAAATGATATTTCAAAATAGTTTTTTATCTAAGATGACACCCATTTATGTTACTTATGAATTATTAGGGATATAATAAAAGGATACTATCACTAATATTTATCTTAATGGATTATTTTTATGATAAAAAGTTGTCTATGAAACACCTTTCTCTTCTATGGGTTATTCCATGATATAATTGTTATGAAACCCACCTATTTTTCATGGGATATGTTATGATGAAATGATGAAATGATTATGGAACCTATCACTTTTACATAGGTTATGATATAATGATTTTTTTATGAAACCTCTTTCATTTCATGTATTATGATACGATTAATGTTTTATAATCTTACGACACAACTATGTATGATTTTTATTATGTGATAGGTGGGACATGTATCTCCCTACAATACATTGGGTAAATATTTATATATCATGAGATGAAAATGAGAATCAAGTTGACGGGCTTGATACAATATGGGAAATAAGTTTGTACTGATCTACTATGGGAAACAGGTGCATCCTGATCCACTATGGGAAACATGCATGTCTTGATCCACAATGAGAAATAGGTGCATCCTGATCCACTATGGGAAACATGTGCATCCTGATCCACTATGTTTATGATATTGGTAGTTAACCTTGACACATGAAATGGTTTTATATATTTATGATGGTGACATAATTTTGTTACATTATCTTATAGTTCATGATTTATTTATGATTATTTATCACTCTTATGACCCATTTTTTCTAAAATGATAATGTTTTATGTCATGACTCTTGTTTGTAATCAATGATATGTTAGGTATTAACTTTGTAAGTTATGTTCATGATAACATACCCTTATGATTAACTTATTCTTTTATATGATAATAGATTGATATCTCATATGCTTACCCTTACCACGAATCTATGTGATAAGATAATTGTAGGAGATATTGAGGATCATCCACCAAATTAGAAGATTGTGTTCCAAGTTTCCAAAGGAAATAATCTATTATAATAATTAGGAATGTGTTTGTGTAATGTAATTAATATTCATCTAAAAATATATAATACCCATGTATGAGAATCCCGGGTCATAAAAAAATTCCATTAATATAAAGAAATAAATATCCATGTATTTTTTCTAGGGAAAAAATGATAAGGAGTGTGTGTAATATCACTCTAAAAAAATAAATAAGAAAAACATGAAGAAGGTAAGGATGAATTTTTAACATCATGAAAATTATGGAAATAAACAATGTGGAAAATTCCTAATTGTAATGGTAATTTTCTTAATGTGTGGAGAGAGTGGAAATCAGGGTAGTGATTGTAAAAGAAAGAAATAGGTATCCATTTTCCAACACTTAAACAATAATAATGTGGGGAACTATCTGAATAAATTCCCATACATCGGGGCTATGCTTATGAAATCACTACAACTTAGTCTTATATTTGAAAGTATCTAGTGGTTGGTACATTGATCATAACTTTAGATTTAGATAATGTTTCCTTTAATTATAGATATTCAAACTATTTTATATCTTCCCTATTTTCCAAGAAAATTAGATATTTCCCTAATTACTTAAAGTATATTGTTGTTAATCAAAACCTAGTAGAAATATCACTTCAACAAGGATATGTTACTTAGTTCCTATTATGACACATTGACATTCCATATTTGAAAACATGATTATTATACATACAGTTTTTTATATAATCATTTTTATGGATTTGATTTCAAATTATACCTTGAAAATTTATTTATAAAAGAAGGATATTACAATTAGTGATCTAGATATGTAATCCCTTACCTTCAGAGGGACCACTACATAATATGAGTCATGTCAGAATCCACCACTAATATCTCTCAATAATGAAATTGTTAGAGAATAAGAAAAAAATACTCTTTAAATGGTAAAGGAATCCTTTGAATATAAGATATTGCCACTGTGTAGGAATATATTAATGTTTTTTGAAGAATTACCTAGATATACACTCTACCATGAGGTTGAGTTTCTATTGATTTCAACCATGAGGAAAAACTAATATATAAGACTGCTTATAGGATGGATATAATGAGATTAGTGGAACTAAATAAGCAACTATAGGAATTAAGTGATGATGAATATATATACCCTCGTGTTTCACAATGGGGAGCCCATGTTATTTTTATTAAGAATAAAGATGGTTTTTTGAGGTTATGATTTTATAATAGGGAAATAAATTTCTTTACTATAAAGAAAAATTATCATTTTCCGTGTATTGATTACTTATTTGATAAACTTAATTAAGGTCAATATTTTTAAAAGATTGATATTATCTCTAGGTATCTTTAACTATTAGTAAATAAGGTAGATTATATAAATATGAAATTTCATATGAGGTATGAATATTATAAATTTATAGTAATTCCAATTGAATTGAAAAATTTCCCCCACTGTTTTTTTGATATGATTAAAATATTATATCAGGATTATCTCAAAAAATATCATTATGGTATATATTAATTACATTCCATTATAATATAAAAGTAATTATGAGCATTAGATTCATTTGTGACTAATTCTTAAGACTATTAGAGAAAGGGAATTATATGAAAAATTTAGAAAATATAAATTTTTAATTTAGAAAGTTTCTTTTATTGAACATGTTGTCTCTAAGGATTTAATATCAATGATCTTGAAAAGACTAAATTAGTGATGGAATGACAAATGCAAAAAAATATAACAGAGGCATGTAGCTTAATTAGATTAACATGTTACTATAAATGATTTTTTTCAAAATTTTGGTCAATTCTCTAACCTGTTAACCAAGATGAAATGTAAAGGGGTTAAGATAAAATATTTATAAAAACATTATGAATATTTTGAGGGATTAAATATGATATTGGAAAATTCACAAATATTGAATATACTATATAGAATGGATATATTTATTATATAAACTGATGCATAAAATAAGGGACAAGGATGTGTCCTTATTCAGAATAATATATTTGTTCCCTATACCTCAAGGGAGTCAAAAAATCTGAATATAATTATACAACCAATGACACTGAGTTAGAGGTTGTAATTGTTTCATTGACGATATGGATCCATCACCTTTATAGTAAAAAATATGAAATATCTACATATCAAAAAATTTGGAAATATTTATTCTCATTTAAAGACCCAAACATGAGGTAAATGTGATTGTATGAACTACCCATTGATTATGATTTAACAATAAACTACCACCCTATGTAGGAAATTGAGGTATCTAGTGTGTTTAGTTATAAATATCATGAATTTTTGACAAAAATGTGGATAAAAAAGATCTTATATTAATTGATTTAGTAATGTTGGATATGTGAAACCTTAAGGAAGAGGAATCATTTCATCTATTCCATATGATTTCCAAACCATCCCTGTGAGGGAAAAGAAAAAGTTTCTAATTTTATGATAATAATATTGAAAACATAATCAATTCCATGAAAGTGGGAGGTCTATAGAATTTATCAATGAAGATGGTATATTGAAATTTGGAAAGAGGATTTCTATTTTATCTATTTCTTAAATAAAAAAGGAATTATTAGATAAATTTAATAACATAAACTTACTCATACACCCAGGTAGCACCAAAATGTATCACGATTTGAAGGAATATTTTTGGTGGGATAAAATGGAATTGAAAATTGTTATCTATGTATCAGGATGATTGATTTTTCAACAGGTAAAGGATTAAAGGAAACATCCTAAAGGAGAAATAAAACCTCTACTTATTATTTGAAATAAGTGGGATGATATTAATTTAGAATTTGTTGATGGATTTCTAAATACTGTAAGAAATAATGATTCCATGTGGGTTAATATTGATAGCCTTACAAAGTCTACATCTTTAATCTCTATATCATAAAATATTCCTCTTTATAATCTCATGTGGCCTTATGTTAACAAATTTTTGAATCTATTGGGTTAAAATCATTCAATTTAATATGATGATGATCTATAGTTCACATCAAAATTCTTGGAATGTCATCTGGAGGTTCTTGACAATAAGATAAATTTGAGCACCACCTATCATTCTCAAATAGATGGGTAATATAAAATGAATCTTTATAAAAAGAAATAAATGATGAGGTTGTTATCACTTGAATTTCAAGGAATTTGGGATCATTATTCACCTTTTTTGTATTTTTATATAATAATAGAATCAATCTATGAATTAAAATGGAACCATATGAAGAATTTTACTAAAAGTGGAATTTTACTCCTACTTGTTAGGATGAAGCTGGTGAATGGAATATTTTAGGCCTAGATCTCATTAAGGAGACGATAATGAAATTAAAGACTATTTATAATCATAATAAAAAATGTAAAAGTATATTGTTTTATAATCAAAACAATTATTTAGAATTTAATATAGGAGATCATGTATTCTTTATGGTATCATCATGGAAGGGTGTTATCATTCTCGGATAGAAATGGAAAATATGTCCTGGGTATATCAAGGCTTCTGAAAATTTGGAATGAATTGGATCCATGGCTTAACATTTTGAATTTTCATCTAGTCTATCTAAAGTTAATCATGTGTTCCGGATCTCATTATTGAGTAATTTTATAAATGTACCAATTCATGTTCTCACCACTGAGGAAATAAAATTAGAGCCTAATTTATCATACCATTAAAATCATATATAGATTATTGAAACTAGAGAATAAGTGTTTTGTTGTTGGATGACTAGATTAGTAAAGTTATATTGGTGAAATCATAAAATAAAATATTAAATGTGAGAACTTGAAGAAGTTATGATAACGAAACACCCAAAAATATCCATAAGGTGATATTCTAGAAATTTCTACGATGAACATTTTTCAAGGGGGAATAATGTAACAACATAAACTCAATTATATAAATTAAACATTCCATTCTCAAGAAACTATATTATAATGCACAAACATTCATTCATTAATATTATAAAAAACAAAATATCAAAATTTAATAAATTTGTTTTGATAAATTTAATTTAATTTTTTAATTCATCATTTTGAAATTAACGTAGGGTGAATTTTTGGAATTTTTCAAAAACTATTATTTCTTAGATGATAGTGAAAAACATGGAATATAACAATAAAAGGGAATCTTATTGCATTATAGTGATATAAGAATAATATGAAAGTTTATAAAACCAATTTTCTAGACCAAATATATATTCAAGAATTAATATATTTCAAATAAAAATATATTTTTGAACTTAGAAATATTTTCTTATTATTTTGAAAATCTAAGTAATATTTTTACACAAATAAAAATTATTTTAAATTATTCCCTATTGATGACATATTTATATAGTTAATTTAACATTTTATTTTAATTAAAGGATAAATAAGACTTATTTTATTGAACATAATCTAATAAATTAAATTTAAATCAATATTATAATTTATTTTTCTACAAATAATATTTATGGTTAAAAGAAACATTTTCTAAAAATGATATTCACTGCATTTTATGAACATATGATAAAATTAATTTTTACAAATTTTGGAAGTTCAATATTGTAAAATAGATTATATATTTGGATACAAAATAATTAATATTATATAAATAGTTCAACTTAATTATTTTTCATAATATATAGTAAAAATTGAAAAAATGTTACCACTATTTTGGTTAAAAAGTGTTTATAGAGGGTTGAACTAATAAATATGGGTAAAAAATAAATACAAACATATATAAATATTATTCTTTGAATATATTTTGACCCTATATTATCTGGACTTTAATTTCTTAGACATTTGGTTCCGTTTAAAAAAAGATCACTTAATATTATTTACTTGTTTTATGTAATTCCTTGTGTGTACCTCCCATCACTTATTAAAGGGAACATATTCTTCACACTTATTCACAAAGATTTGTCCCTATATATCCTCCAATACCTACCCAAAAACCATCCTAGCTTCCTTAAAATAGTTTTTTTGATATTTTAGTATTATCTGAGTATCCTTCTACAAAGGCATAACTCACACGTCAAAGGAGGTCTCTCAAAGAAGATGCGATCATCTTACCCACATCTTTCAAATATTATTTTTTCTTCTACATATAATAAATCTATTATATAAATACTAAAATAGTTAAACTAGTATCATAAATATTTTAAGATGTTATTATTATAATGACACATTAATTTTCCACCTCGTTTCTATACTATAGGAAATGAAAAAATCACTCGTGTGTATGTACGACCTACAATATCTACATAGTATTCCAAATTTTCTTTCATAACAACTTTACATGAATGGTTTTAAATTTGGAACTAATAAATATATATAATATATTTAGGATAGAATTATCATTATATAAATATTTCATATCATCTACTTTCTTACCCCTCCACCCATAAAAAACATATAATGTCACTCATTCATATGTAGAGACCCATACATATCATACATAAATATTACATAATATTAGATTAATATTCAATAAATTTACTAATAATACATTCCTAAAGACCCTAAAGGTTTAATGTCATTATGAACATGGATATGTAAACAACTGGTACACAAAAGATATACATTATTCCCCATTTAGTTTTTCACAACCTATACACTTCTTAGAAATAAAAAACATAAAAAATGTATCCATAAACCAGGGAAGGGAAATATAAGAAAGGTGGCCTAAATTTTTTTTAAATGTTAAATAAAAAAGATATCAATAAATGATCATAAGTGATCATAATATAAGATAAAGGGTATGATAAAATGAGGTAAACATTTGAAAATCATACCCATAAATTCATATATCATAATCATGAAACATGGAATAAATATTTCTCAATAAACATACTAAGACATAATACATTTGAGTTTGGAATCATTAATAATAAATCATGATCCATAAAAACATATCATTATCATAAAAAAATAATTTTTTTTCATACACTTATGAATAAAAAATCATTTTCTTAGTCATGGATCACTCTTAAGACAATCTTATTGGATAAAGTCCCTCACTGAATCTGGCTCACTCCCTATTACATTACTCATTATCCCAAGAGATGTCCACATTTACTTAATGCATTGGAGGGATATAATAGACCCACATGACCTTGTTTTTTAATATAAACTTCTTCTACATAATTAAAACCATATATATGTGTTCTATAATATCATAAAACATCTGTCATATCATCTTGGCATTACACATGTAAAAGATATAGATTTTATAACCATTTCGTAATAATAATCATACATTATATATATAAAAAATAAATATTAAAACATTGGATCATATTCCAAGTAAATCTGATAAAATATCTATAGATTTCTTCATAGATAAAAATACCTTTGATAGATCACTAGAACATATTTTTATATAAAATCATTTTTATTTGAAATCATTTATTTAGAATCTAAAAATATAAAAAAAATATTTTAGAAAATAATTTCTTTAAAAATATTAAATTAAAATATTAAATTACTATTTAAAATAAAATTTTATTTATGATGGTGGGGGAATCCGTTCATTGGGTGTTTGTTAGAAAATCTTCCTTTCATATTTTTGGTAAAAATTACAATGTTTCGTGATTGGAAAATAATATGAAAATTCCATTTAAACATTGGTAGAGAAATTAAAATATAGATAAAAATGACTTCAAACAATCTTTTGATGATATAAGAAGCATTATTTAACATATTTTAAGGAAAATATGGACATGAAAGAAAAGACTCCCTGCCAAAGAGGAATATGAATTAAATTTTCCATAAAACATCCTTTTAGTATTTTGAGTACATAAAGAGAGTAAAATGAAAGGAAATATGTAATATCAAGAAATAAATATAGGAGAATAAAAATCATTATATGTTTCAGACATAGATCATATAATTTTATTATGAAAACATTAATCATAATCAATATAAAATCCCCAACCCGCACTCCTAGATCCGATGATAAAATCATAAATATTACATTTATAGAATTAATAATGATGAAGGTGACCCAATTTTTTACATCTAAAATTTACAACATAAAAAATAAAGATTGTATTCACTTATATTCTAAAGGAACTGTTAGGTTTAAGGTTTTAAAGAATTAGGAAAATTTATTACATAAATTATACCTATGTCTTTAAATTATCATTTCACCCACTTAATCTACATTTTCTTATTTCATATTAATCCATCACCATCATCGATATGAATAATATTTATACAAAATTCATACAACATCATTCTTGATAACATTGGGAAAATGAAACATGAAAATGGTGATATGAAATGATTATTAAGGGTAAACATATACATTAAAAATTGAATTCCATAAGTGATCATAATAAGATCATATGGGAATGATGAAATAATCAAAATTAATTAGAATAACATGATATATTCATACCCATAGAAACCTGGATAGTTAAACATGAAAAAATGGAAACATTCTTTCAAAAAGTCAAGAGTCACGATAATTAATATTCATGAGCCATGTGATATCAATATTGATCAAAGGAAACATTTATAACCATAGAAAGAAAAATGAAATCATATTGGTATCTTGGAACATCATCTTTATAGTTAACTTATAAAACTATTATATAACCTATACAAATATAAATAACAATATTATTGACATACATACCCAATGCACTGGAGTTCTTTTTGGGTGCACCGATCGAATGAGCAATATCGGGATTACCCTAAGCTATCTAGGTGCACCCATCATATAACAATGTCCAAGAACCATAAATAACTTACATAAATCTTACATTTCATTGTAATTTTTTTTGAAAAATACTTATTCCTTTCATAACATGATTAATTCATGGAAAAGAAATGGGATCCATAACAATCTCTTTGAAACATGATTAACCCACATAAAAGAAACATATTCCATAAAAATATATTTGAAAGATGATTAACCCATGGAAAAGAAATGTGTTTCATAGTGATCTATTTGAAACATGATTAACCTATGGAAAATATACAAGTTCTTTAAAATATATTGGAAATACTATTAACATGTGGAAAAGAAATGGATTTCATGACAATCTCTTTAAAACATGATTAAACCTTGGAAAAGAAAAGGGTTCCATGAATAATCTCTTTGAAATAGCATTAATCCATCTAGAGAAATAATGAGGATTTTATCATCGAAAAATATCCACACTAGATCATAATTGTAATGTCCTGGACCCCTCCGGTGCATTCCTTTGTTGAAATCGACGTGGTCAACACGACACACGTTATACTGATAATTTTTAATACTGACAACAACATAAAAATATGTTAAATAATAATTATGATGACATAAATTGTGTGATTAATTAAACTAAAAAGATAATAATCAGGATAAAATGATTTAATTGGTGTTATTATTATTAATGATGTGAAGTGGGAAGGTGTGTGATTCATTAGACGTTAATAAATGAAACATGCAGTTTATTATTAATTGAGTAATTTTTGAAATTAAATTTGAATAATAATAATGGGTGTTATGTTATTAATATAATATTAATAACAATGAGAAATTAATGAAATGAGTCAAGGTATTTATTGCAAACAAATAAATGAAGATGCAAAGTGGAAGCATGGTGGTGCGTTAATAAAATTAAAGGTTAGTTCATTATTATTATTATATTAAATAATAATAATGGTGGCATAAAAAATATGTTGGGTTTATTAAATTTAATGGTTTTAATTTAATAAAAGTGGTTTTAATTTAATCACGATGAAATAAAAATAAATAGAATTAAATAATTAAATTGACGGATGTTATGCGATATTGACGTGGTATGGTCATATTCAGATGTCCAATGGGGTGGTTTAACGTGGTCAATGCGATGAGTTTAAATATTATCAATATTAAAAAATAATAACAGTGATGAGTTAATAAAAGAAGTTGATGAATTGTTATTATTATTGAAAAATAATAAATAACAATGATGGCGTAAAACTATGTGCGAAAGGTTAATGAAATTAAATTTATTAAAAAGGGGTTGAATATGTAAGTTATATTAATTTTGTTTTGTCATTTAATTTAATTAAATGAAATGGTTTTGAGTCGCATGGAATAGTTCTAGTTTAATATGATAATAATTATGGTAATCTAATTTAATGGGATTAAATTAGAACATTAATGATGGGTGTTATTAATATTAATTTTATTAATAATGACATTGAAGTGAGATTAGAGAGAGATTACAATGTGATGGAATAATAAATACAATAATAATAAAAACCATAAAAGAATGGAATTAATGGAGTCAAAGCAAAGGAGGCACCACTTTTTTTTATGGCATGATGGAACTTGGAGAAGAAAAAAGATTGGAGAGAGAAACAAAAAAAAGAATAAGAGAAATAAAATTAATAGACAAATAATGAAAAATGGGGAATTGGTGTTTAATTCTAGCACCCAAGAAGACTCCAAATCGGGATTGCTTTTGGAGTTATGAAAAATAAATAAATAATTGATTAATAATAATAAAAAAATATTGTTATTATTAATTTTGATGATAAAACACCTATTTGTCCGCAACTTCTTCGTGTGACCTCGGATTCACGAACCGTCAGCTGTAGTACGACCTTGACTATGTGACAAAAATTATGAGTCCAATATTGGATGTATTTTTCGTGTTTTCAGATCGGGTACCCGAAATGCTTGTGAGTTAATATATTTAATATTATTATTAAATCTTCGACCTGTCATAACTCCTACGTGCGATGTCCGATTGACTTGCTATTAGTGATGATAGGATCCTGTCATTAATATGATCAATTAATGTTTAATGTTGGGTATTAAATTATGGTTCATGAACTGGGTCAATAAAACCCATATTATTGATTGAAGTTATTATTATCACTAAACGCATGGAAACCGCATGACGTGTCGTGTGTTGATGAGTGAAACAGTGTAATAGTCGTAGGGTCATGTCATGTATTCATTAATACATGTTGCATACCATTTTACCTTTTCATTGCCTATATAAGAGTGGAGCACGCGTTATTTATGGACCTCTCTTCTTCTCCGCATGACGACGCTCCCGGATGACCTAGAAGCCTTCCTCATAACTTCTTCATCCAGACTCCGATCGTCGATCCGTTAGTGACTGCGAGATCATGTCAGCGAGGAGAACATCATACACCCTGTTCCATTCCATCTTCTTCGAACTCCCCTCCGATGTTTCCAACTGAAGAGACTGCTAATAATTGAAGGGAACGGCGGTCTTTGACGAATGACTCTAAAAAGGTATGTTAAACCTCTGTTATTTTATTCTCTTTCCGATCATACTTATCCTATTTTCTTTCCATGCTACGGAAGGTGATATCAGTGTTGATGGATTTTCTTGTGTTGTTGATTCGGTGGTGCCGTGACGTCCTTGGTGGGTGCAGCTGTTTTGGGAGATGCCTAGTGACCGTGGTGGTCATGTTCGTAGAAGGACATCAGAACCTGTTGAGGTAGGGATCTCTCCTTCGTCTCTCTAAATTTGTGCATCATGTCAGGTGGGTGTCCTCTTGTTTACGTGAAACACAATTGAACTGGTTTAATAAAGATAATAACTATCTTATATAATGGGGATGGGAAGTTTGTGAATGCAGTTACATTATTTATATCCTATGATATTATGTTGTGAATTAAATGAGATTCTGCCTGCTGAAAATCAATGTCATTGGGGGCCTTTGCTTATGCAATTAAATGGTCCCATATCCTTCTAGATTTTCTTATGGATGAAAATTTTATTGAATGCAGAAATAGGTTAATCACGTAAAGTTGGCTGATTAAATACCTGGAACCCTTGTGTGATCACCCCTATTGAACAAACTGAAATAATAAACATGTGGGTTCCGGTTAGGGTTTATTTATGTGAAGGGGGTGTTTTGTGGGTTGTTGTGGATCGGGTGAGTATCCGGGCTGTGGTTGGCTTGGTTGTGGGTTGGTGTGAATGCTATGTTGGTGACAGGCAGCGAGGCTGCGATAAATGGTATCAAAGAGATGATGATGTACGGGTTTCAGTGTGATTGTGGTTATGGTAGTTGGAAGCGGGGATGCAAGGATGGGTTTGAATGTGAACGAACTATGGGTTGTGAATAATAAATAAAAGTAGAAGAGTTAATGAATGGTGGGGCATGGTAATCAAACAAGAATAATAATCAATGGGGTTGGTTGGTTAATAAGAAGGGACATGTTTGTGTTGCTTCTATTTTCCTAACTTGATTGTGGATGGAAGGGATATGTTTTATGAACGCTTGATCCAGTTTGGTTGTTGATAGTTTCCCGGTAGTTAAGAAACTTATAACTAAAGCTGTTGAAACATGAAAACATTAAACGAGGTTTTGGGAATATTTGTTGTGTGCATACTCTCAAAGTAGCAGTGCCAAGGAACGTGCTCAGATCTTTGTGTAGAAGCCTTAGGATGGGCTGAGTGGTTGATATACTTATATAAATATATATGTTTTATGTTTCTTTATGCACCACACCCATGATGAGCACTTAGTGCCGAACACCCCTATTTCATGGAGTAGGGTGTTTCCCAACACTTCTATTAGTGGATGGTTATTATCTCCTATCTGCTCCCTTTCCCAGGTAGCCCATGTATCTTTGGGCAGGCTGTGATGGCCTGAGGTCCATTTTTAGACCAAGAATGTTTAGGTAGGGTAGTGTGGTGGTTGGCCCAGATGTGTGCAGGTAGGTGGTTTCCCAAGTTTCTTCGGGATGAGGCCCAAGTGTCTTCGGGCGAGGCAGTAGATCTACTAGCACATGTGTCTTCTGGCATGGCAGTGGTTGTTCTGGCCTAGGTGTTTGTAGGCATAATTACATGTGAAAGTTGTGGCCAAGGTGTTTGCGATCGGGGTTTGGCAGTGAGACTGTGTGAGGATGTGGCCCAGGTATGTACTGGCGGGGTGAGGTAGTGGGACTGCGGTGAGAATGGCGGTATTGGCCCGATGCGTAAGATGCCATCAATAACCAGTGGGAAAATGGTGTGGGGTGCCCAATACTCTTGTTCTTATATAAACTACTACTACCTGTTGTTTTGTGTTTTGGTGAGTGTGGCTGGTAAGGTTGGGTGGATATAATTCCTTGATTGGTTTTTGGATTCTTTTGTTGTTCTCACGGGACATTAGGATGTCTCCCCACTTGTGCACGAGAGATTTAGGTTTCCCTACTGAGTATACTTGTATGCTCACCCTACGTTTACTATTAGGTTTCCAGGAGGACTACCAAGGCCGTGCGGGGCCCTACTAGTCAGGGATAGTTGTAGTTGTTGCAGTTTGATGTACTCTTGTTTCTTTTGGTATTGTACTTTTTGAGATTTCTTGTACTTTTACCTTGTTTCAGAACAATTTAGACATGCATGTTGGATTGGTTTGGGTTTATTTCTATACACTTGTTCTTTTCCTTTTTGGTGGTTGACTTGTCCTATTTCCCGATCTTAAATAATAAAAAGGGTAATGCCACCCATATTTGTGAAAAATCATACCCTTGGTGCTAGTCACCACCCCGGGGCCTACTGGAGGTGGGACTCAGGGGTCATTATCTCCCTTTCAACATTGCCAACTCAGGAAGGGCATCTTTGGTGGGAGGGGGTCGTGACAGAATGGTATCAGAGGCTGATGGTTGAGAGATAGGATGGATTCTAGGGTTAGTCACAATGATGATTTCATGGGACGGTAGGGCAACAATGTTGGCTGATCTTGTTGCGTGACATAGGGCAGGGAAGACCGACTAGGAAACGGGATTTTAGAGCCCCTCGTGATCCGATGCAAGGACTCTGAGCATACCAAACTACCATGTAAGACTACATTGATTTCAGGGTAGGGACCCTAGGAAAGGTACATGCATCATCATGATTTGTATTTTACATGATTTGGGTGTTTTGGGAATGAAATCGAAATGAAATGATAAAATGAAACCTTGAGAAAATTTCCTGGATACTTGGGCTTAGGCATTCTTTGTTTACCATACAACTATGGAACCTGGACGTCAACAGAGAGGAAAAGGAGTGGGACATAGACAGTCACATGCAAAAGAAGCAGCAACCCTAGTAAGGATGGAGATCGAGAGAGATGCTTTCGGTTTTACTTAAATGCTCTTGTTTATGTTTTGGAGCGTCACACTCTTTTGCTGAAACAAATTCTCGCCCATGCTTTAGGCCTGGAATTTTTTTTTCATGAGTCTATAATGCTAAGTTGTTGCCCTCTATCCTTTAAATGTGTGTGAAGAGTCCTAACATATGGGGAGAGGAGGAATTGATCCCTAATCGAGACGCATTAATGTGGATGCGATTAAACCCGTGCAGGTGAGTCAGTGTCGTCCAAAGCGGATAATATCTCGACATGGGAGAAGTAATTCCTTAAGCCATATGTTTGGGAAATTTATTGTTGTTTTGTATGGTGTTGGGGGAAGTGTAAGTTTATAAAATCCTAATATATGGAAGTTGGAAGACCTAATTCCTAATTGAGATGCATTAATGTGGATGAGATTAAACCCGTGCGGGTGAGTCAGTGCCGCCTAAAGCGGATAATATCTCGATATTGGATAAGGAATTCATATCTCATATAATTAGGGTTGTTTGTTGTTTCCTGTTTTGACGAGAGCCCTGAGAGGTATCTTGCGGAGTGGTTGTTCGGATCCATTCTTTCTTTTGGGTTGGTTTTTAATTCTCGAGGACGAGAATGTTTTGAGAGGTATCTGATGTAATGGACCGGACCCCCCCGGTCCATTCCTTTGTTGAAATCAATGTGGTCAAC
This sequence comes from Viscum album, assembly GCA_963277665.1. Lineage (NCBI taxonomy): Eukaryota > Viridiplantae > Streptophyta > Magnoliopsida > Santalales > Viscaceae > Viscum > Viscum album. The sequence goes on along the minus strand of OY728153.1, from coordinate 1,255,674,284 downwards.
ATGACGCGCGTTATAATGATAATTTTTAATACTAAAGATAACGTAAAAATATGTTAAATAATAATGATGATGACATTAATTGTGTGATTAATTAAACTAAAAAGAGAATAATCATCATAAAATTATTTAATGGGTGTTATTATTATTAATGATGTGAAGTGGGAAGGTGTGTAACCCCTTAGACATTGATAAATGAAACATGCGGTTTATTATTAATTGAGTAATTGTTGAAATTAAATTGGAAAAATAATAATGGGTGTTGTGTTATTAATATAATATTAATAATAATGAGAAATTAATGAAATTAGTCATGGTATTTATTGCAAACAAATAAATGAAGATGCACAGTGGATACATGGTGATGCGTTAATAAAATTAAAGGTGAGTTCGTTATTATTATTATGTTAAATAATAATAATAATAATGGTGGCGTAAAAAATATGTTGGGTTTATTAAATTGAATGGTTTTAATTTAATAAAAGTTGTTTCAATTTAATCGGTGTGAAATAAAAATAAAAATAATTAAATAATTTAATTAACGGATGTTATGCGACATTGATGCGGCATGGTCCGATTCAGATATCCAATGGGGTGGTTTAATGTGGTCAATTCGATGAGTGTAAGTATTATCATTATTAAAAAATAATAACGGTGATGAGTTAATAAAATAAGTTTATGAATTGTTATTATTATTGAAAAACAATAAATAACAATGATGTCGTAAAGCTATGTGTGAGAGGTTAATGAAATTAAATGTATTAAAAAGGGGTTGAGTATATAAGTTATATTAATTCGGTTTTGTCATTTAATTTAATTAAATGAAATGGTTTTGAGTCGCATGGAATGGTTTTAGTTTAATATGAGAATAATTATGGTAATCTAATTTAATGGGATTAAATTAGAACATTAATGATGGGTGTTATTAATATTAATTTTATTAATAATGACATTGAAGTGAGATTGGAGAGATTTTACAAAGTGATGTAATAATAAATAAAATAATAATAAAAACCATAAAAGAATGGATTTAATGGAGTCAAGGCAAAGGAGGCACCACTTTTGTTTGGGGCGTGATGGAACTTGGAGAAGAAATGAGATTGGAGAGAGAAAAAAAAGAATAAGAGAAATAAAATTAAAAGAGAAATAAATGAAAAAGGGGGAATTGGTGTTTAATTCTAGCACCCCAGAAGACTCCAAATCGTGATTGTTTTTGGAGTTATGAAAAATAAATAAATAATTGATTAATAATAATAATAAATTATTATTATTATTAATTTTGATGATAAAACAGCTATTTGTCCGCAACTTCTTCGTGCGACCTCGGATTCACAAACCATCAGTGGCAGTGTGACCCTGACTATGAGACGGAAATTATGAGTCCAACATTGGATGTCTTTTTCAGGTTTTCAGATCAGGTACTTGAAACGCTCGTGAATTAATATATTTAATAATTTTATTAAATCTTCAACCCATCATAACTCTCGCGTGTGACGTTCGATTGACTTTCCATTAGTGGTGATAGGATCCTGTCATTAATATTATCAATTAAAGTCTAATTTTGGGTATTAAATTATGGTTCATGTCCCAGGTCAATAAAACACCTATTATTGATTGAAGTTATTATTGTTATTAAACGCATGTAAACCACGTGACGTGTCGTGTGTTGACCAGTCAAATAATGTAATAGTCGTACGGTCATGTCGTGTATTCATTAATACATGCTGCCTACCGTTTTACCTTTTCATTGCCTATATAAGAGAGGAGCACATGTTATTTACGGACCTCTATTATTCTCCACACAGCGAAGCTCCCAGATGACCTAGAATCCTTCCTATTAACTTCTTTATCCAGACTCTGATTGTCGTTTCGTCAGTGACTACAGGATCGTGTCAGTGAGGAGAACATCATACACCATATTCCGTTTCCTCTTCTTCGAACTCCCCTTCACAGTTTCCAACCGAGGTGACTTCTAATAATTGACAGGAATGACGGTCTTTGACGAACGACTCTAAAAAGGTATGTTAAACTTCTATTATTGTATTCTCTTTCTGATCCTAATTCTCCCTTTTTCTTTCCATGCTATGACATGTGATCTCTGTGTTGAAGGAGTTTCTTGTGATGTTGATTTGGTGGTGTCGTGACGCCCTTGGTGGGTGTAGTCGTTCAGGGAGAAGCCTTGTGATCATGGTGGTCATGTTCGTAGAAGGACATCAGAACTTGTTGAGGTAGGGATCTTTCCTCCATCTCTCTAAATATGTGCATCATGCGGGGTGGGTGTCCTCTTATTTATCTGAAACACATTTGAACCAGTTTAATAAAGACAATAGCTAGCTTATATAACGAGGAGAGGAAGTTTGTGGATGCAGTTACATTATTTATATCCTGTGATATTATGTTGTGAATTGAATGAGCTTATACCTCTTGAAAATCATGGTCGTTGGGGGACTTTTCTTACACAATTAAATTCTGCCCTCTCCTTTTAGATTTTGTTATGGATGAAAATTTTATTGAATGTGGAAATTGGTTAATCATGTAAAGTTGGCTGATTAAATACCTGGAACCATTGTGTGATCACCCCAGTTGAACAAAATGAAATAATAAACATGTGGGTGCCGATTAGGGTTTATTTATGTAAAGGCAGTGTTTTGTGGGTTTTTGTGGATTGGGTGTGCAGCGGGGCTGCGGTCGGCTTGGTTGTGGTTTGGTGTGAATGCTATGTTGGTGACGGGCAGCGGGGCTGCGATAAATGGTATCAAAGGGTGATAATGTAAGGGTTTTGGTGTGATTGTGGTTATGGTGGTTAAAAGTGGGGCTGTAGGGATGGGTTTGAATGTGAACAAACTATGGGTAGTGAATAATAAATAAAAGTGGAAGAGTTAATGAATGGTGGGGCATGGTAATGGAACAAGAATAATAATAAATGGGGTTGGTTGGTTAATAAGAAGGGACTTGTTTGTGTTGCTTTTGTTTTCCTAACTTGATTGTGGATGGAATGGATATGTTTTATGAACGCTTGATCCAGTTTGGTTTTTGATATTTTCCCAGTAGTTAAGAAAATGATAACTAAATCTATTGAAACATGAAAACATTAAATGGGGTTTTGGGATTATTTGTTGTGTGCATACTCTCGAAGAAGCAGTGCCAAGGCACGTGCTCAGATCTTTGTGTTGAAGCCTTAATATGGGCTGAGTGGTTTTTATACTTATATAAATATCTACGTTTTACGTTTCTTTACACACCCCACCCATGTTGAGCACTTAGTGCCGTACACCCCCATTTCATGGGGGAGGGTGTTTTTCCCAACACTTCTATTAGTGGATGGTTATTAGCTCTTTTCTGCTCTCTTTCCTGGGTAGCCCAAGTATCTTCAAGCAGGCTGCGATGTCCTGAGGACCATTTTTAGCCCAAGAATCTTCGGGCAGGGTAGTGTGGTGGTTAGCCCATGTGTGTTCGGGCAGGTGGTTTCCCAAGTGTCTTCAGGATGAGGCCGAGGTGTCTTCGGGCATGGCAGTAGATCTTCTAGCCCTAGTGTCTTTGAGCATGGTGGTGGTTGTTCTGGCCTAGGTGTTTTCAGGTGTGGTTACGTGTGACAGTTGTGGCCCATGTGTTTGTGGGTAGGGTTTGGCAATGAGACTGCGTGATGATGTGGCCCGGGTGTGTGCGGGCGGGGTGAGGCAGTGGGACTGCGGTGAGAATGGCGAGATTGGTCCGATGCGTAAGATGTCTTCAATAACCAGTGGGAAAATGGTGCGGGGTACCCAATACTCTAGTTCTTATATAAACTACTACTACCTGTTGTTTTGTGTTTTGGTGAGTGTGGCTGGTGAGGTTGGGTGGATATAATTCCTTGATAGGTTTTTGGTTTCTTTGGTCGTTCTCACGGGACATTAGGATGTCTCCCCACTTCTGCACGAGAGCTTTAGGTTTCCCTACTGAGTATAATTGTATGCTTACCCTACATTTACTTTCAGGTTTCCAGGAGGACTACCAAGGCCGTGCGAGACCCTACTAGTCGGGACAGTTGGATTTGATGCAGTTTGTTGTACTCTTGTTTCTTTTGGTATTGTACTTTTTGAGCTTTCTTGTACTTGTACCTTGTTTCAGAACTATTTAAACATACATGTGGGATTGGTTTGGGTTTATTTCTATACACATGTTTTTTTCTTTTTGGTGGTTGACTTGTCTTATTTCCTGATCTTAAATAATAAAAATTTTAATGCCTCCCATATTTGTGAAAACTCATACCCTTGGTGCTAGTCGCCACCCCGGGGCCAACCAGAGGCGGGACTCGGGGGTCATTATCCCCCTTTCACCATTGCTAGCTCAGGAGGGGCATCTTTGGTGGGAGGGGGTCATGACAGTAATTAAAAGCAAGGATAGTTGACATTGATGAGTGGAAAAACCATTAAAATACCATTGAAACAAATTTTTTAGAAAAAAAACATTTACATTTTGAAAATCACTTTTAAAAACAAAAAATACAGAAAATATTGTAAAATTTATTTTCATTGAAAACAACCTTGGGAAATATAAAACAAAATTCAAGTAAAATAATTGAAAATATGGAAGAAAAATCCATTCATTTCATAAATGTTAAAAATAAAAATTCTTTTCAAAACATTATGAAAAAGGGAGTTAAAAGTGAGACTTTTGGAAAACATTAATAAATTTAATTTTAAAACATTTTAAATTAAGGTAAAAGATCATGAAAAATTAATTTATTAAATAATTTATTTTTATAAAAGAAATTTTTTGAAAATATTTTAGAAAACATGGATACGGAAGAGAATGATACCCGACCTATATGAAAAATACAAGATCTGTATCACATACAAACAAATTTCATGATGTTTCTTCAATCAATATGGGAGGAAATGGAAAATAAACATGTGAACAACATTTAAAATCATATGATAAGGAAATATATGTGTTTGAATTAAATAATATCCTATTATTTCCTTTAAATTAACATTAAACATAAAAAATCCCAAAATAAAGGATATTGTAGAATAAATCCATTACCACTTTGGTAACTTTTTAATCATAATATACATGAAAAAATAAATTTAAAATACACTTATAATATCAAGAACATAATTATATAAATGATTTAACATTCCAAAGGGGTAGTAGATAAATATCATAAAATAATATAGGCACGTATCATTAGAATATACCTCAATGAAGTGAAATTGAGACAAAGTCCCTTATTGATTTGGTAATCTATCGATAAAAACCTAATGAAAGGGATAACCTTATATGGATTATTAAATCCCAATAATTTTCCTGAAAATAATCATAAAATTAATTCATGGTCAGAATATAAACCACATAACAAAAATAACTAGTGAATATTTCATATGTCTCATTGAAGTAAAAAAATGGGATGAGAGACCCTTACCTCGAGTCCAAACATTCCTTTTATGTCCTTTAACAAATGTATAGTAATCTTACATCAAATATTTTATTTATTAAGAAACTTTTATAGGTTTAATAACCTATTATTAAATCATTTATCTTATCTATTTATAATTACATATTCAAATACATAATTAATTATGTCCATATTAGGTGTTTTGAGGATGTTTGGTTTGTTGTTTCAAAATAGATTTAGTGAGTTGACAGTGGTCAAAGTGGTAATTGATTAAAGATATGTAGAAAAATAACCATGAAATATTTATCATATTTTTACATAAATTATAATTTTAGTATAAATAATGAAATATTTTTATGAGAAATGAACTATGTACAATCATAGAGAGGGTAAGCCATACATACACATGAGTAACATTTACTTTTTTCAATGATAATTTTGGAAATACATTAATTAATATTTTATCATTAAATAATTTTAATAATATCATAAATACCATATTATATTATTAAATATATTTAAATATATCATCCATGTGTTATGGTGATGAAAAGTGAATCACATTGATTCGTGGAGGCGATAATCCACGCGTGTGCTTGAACAATATTATCATTTCTTAGAGTAAGAAAAATGATATATAATCTTTTATGAATTATAGATTTTTCAAAAATATCATAATTTTGTAATTTTTATCATATATATTAGTTAAATATATCCTCATTATCTTCCATGTAAAGTTTTAGTGAAAAAAGAATCACACCGCATTGTGAGGATGTAGTCCACCATACACATGAACGATGTTATCATACCTCAAATAGAATTTAAATTGAACGTATATATGATATAATATTTATATAAGTATAAATATTTTAAAAATATCATATATATACTTTTAATACATCATTATATATAGCCATGAGAGGCAATGATGGAAACAAAATGACATTGGTTCATGAGGCGGAAGTCCTCCATACACATGAATGAAGATTTCCTATCCCATTTTACGAAAGAGAAGAGAAAATTAGGGTATTAGATTAAAATAATAGTGTAAAATTATATTTCATATATTGGTGTTACTATCTAATAAAAATTTAATAATAATTTAATGAGGTGAAATAATAAATAAAATAAAGACGTATAGTTAAGCACGATACGTCTTCTTCGAAAAAACTCCATAGGTAAGCACTAAAAGAATTATTTTGATTAATTTATGATCAAGAAAAGGACTATAATATTTATTTAGGGAATTAAGGGTGAAATTTTGTTAGATCTTGTCTAATATAAAGGTCTTTGAAGGTTTGTAGAAGAGAGGATCGTGACTGGCCTTTTATATGGGAGGTGAGTGTGACACTTGTAATTTTTTCAAATAAAAAGTTATAACCACATTTTTATCATTCCAAAATGATAGTAAATATAAAATTATTTAGACTTATACAAGATAAAGTCTACATATTTCCATAAAATTATTTTTAGTTCATTTTAACCCTTATCGTTTTTGTTTAACCTATATTAAAAAATGTCTTATCATAAATTGTGGTAATTAATTTTTATTATTTTGACTTTTAATTATGGTAAAAAATTATATCAAAATTTTTAGATAATATAAATTTTATGATTAAAAATATAGAATTAATTTTATCAAATTCAATTCACATATGTGAAAAAATTTTAATTTATTATTAAACCCGCAGACGCGATAAAAAAACAGGTTTTTAAGAAGTGTATTTTTAAAGAGAAAGATGATTTTATATTAAATATATGAATAATAATATTCATCATATGAATAAAAATTAATTTTTAATGATATATAATCAATAAATTATATTTAAAACACTATTAATTTGTGTTTTTCAATTAATTAAAATTGATAATCATTATGCATTATGATACATGTTTTTGAAAAATTACGATATTAAACCTAAAAAAACTTATAATAAAATCCAATATGAAGATGATTTAAAAAAAATTAAGTGGATTAAATATAACTAAATAATAATTAACATACATTAAATTATATTAAAAAATAATAAGACTTAAATTTCTCAGTTTGCAGAAAAGAAATGGAATTTTTAAAATAATTGTCATTTTCACTATTCATTAAAAAATCAATATTTTTTTAAAAAATCCCAATATTTCACCCAAAATAAAATTTTATATTCTGAATTAAAAAACTAATTTCATATTACCTAAAAAATTATAAAATTTTGAAAAATTAATTATCATATTTTTTCATGAAAAGATAAAAATTCATTTTTGAAGAAAACATATATTTGTAGAATAAAATTACCTTACTAAAAGTTGATTGATTATTTACTAAACATTTATCAATAATTTATATTTATTTGCACATATATATATATATATATTATAAATTAGTTAACACTATTCATACCCACTAATTTAGTAACTAGGTTATAATAGTTATATATTTCACAGGTCATTTAAGCTTGGTGTAGCATGTCAAATACGCTACCGAACAATGTTTTTTTATAAAATATCAGGGTATTAAATGCTATTATAATCTTTTTTTTTGTTTCATATATGATATATAATATAATTTTATTCTTTTAAAATATCTGGGTTTTATATCCTGACATTTAATAAATTTCCTCCCCATGATTTGAACTTTTTCTTGGAAACCAAATGTTAGATATTTCAAGATCCTTTTCTAATATTTGAGGAATTACTTAAACATCTTGACTATGATCAAAAGGAAATATACATACATTATTAGTATAATTTCATCCATTGGTCAATTTCTACCATAATATATTCCTTTTTTCCAAATGTTGAATATTCAAGATGAATTTGTTTAATGCTTAAATTAATAAAAATAAATTTTGAATGATCATATAATAATAAAAGGGATAAAAATATATTCCACCAATCTTCAGACATTAACCAAAACAAAAATGGTTATAACATGGTAAGTTTACTCTGAAAATTAATAAACCTTCATATGACACATTAATCTTCAAGATTCAACAGTAATACCCAATGTTTAAAATAAATAATTCCATAAATTAATAATCCAATTTCTCAAATAAACCCAATGACCTAAAAAATTAAATAGTTTCGTAACCTCAATGGTTATATCATAAAAATTATCTTTTAATCCCAAAAATATAATGATCTTCCTTAGAAATAACATTAATCAAATAGTCACCAAATTACTTTCCAATCTCATGGTTATCTATAAGATAAATTTTTTGATTCCCATAATTACCTCAATATAAAAGATAATATAAACCCTAAAGGTTTTCAATACCTTAAAACTTATTTCCTCAAAATTTAAAGGAATACTTCACATTAAATATAATATTTACATATAATTCAACCAAATAAAATTTATCCTTAATTTTCATTAGTCATTTTGAGATCTCATCTCTTAAAAACTCAGAAAGGGTGTATAAAGCCTTAAAATTATGATTAACCTTAATATTATAGACCTAAAATGAAATACATAACTATTAAGATAGCCTCAAATTAAAACATCACAATATCCAAAGTTATCTTAACCCTCTTTTGATACCAACTATATTAGTCCTGAACCCACACTACCAGACCCAATGCTAAAATCATAAATTTTACAATTCTAGCATTAATACCAATGAAGGTAACCAAATATTTTCTATATAAAACATAAAAAATAAAAAGAAAAAATTATATTAACATACATTATCAAGGAACTCTTAGGTTTAGTATTTTATAGAATTTGGAAATACTTTTATGTAAACAATAACCACATCTTTCAATGAAACTTTTCGCACTTAACCCAGCTTTTATTTTTTCATATTAAGTTATAATCCTCATCCATATGATCCCTTATATAAATAAATCATCCAAAATCAATACTGATAACCTAGGGAAAAGGAAACATAATAATTTTGAGTTAAAATACTTAGTAAGGGTAAACATATTCATTAAAAATTGGATGTCATCACTGATCATAAGAAGATAATAAGGGCATGATAACATAATCAAAGTTCATGATCATAACATAAGAATATTCATACCCATAAAAAACTATATCATCAAACATGAAGGCATGTAATATGTCTTTCAAAAAGGAAAGATTCATCAGAATAAATATTCATAAGCTATGTGATATCAATCTTGATCAAAGGAAACATTTGTAACCATATAAAGCATAGTAAAATTGTATTACCATCTTAGAACACCATCTTTATAGAACATTTATAAAACCATTATAGAACCCTTACAAGTGGAATAACTATATGGTATAATTACATACCCAATTAATTAGAGTGGTATCTAGGGACACTCATCATATAAGCTATATTGGGTTCACATGACACTATATAAGGGAACCCATTATATAAAAAATTCCAAGAACAATAAATATTGTATATAGTGATTAAATATCATCATAAAAATCATAAAAATAATCATTATTCCATTAAAAACATTATTAACTAATGTAAAAGAAATAAGTTGCATATAAATATTTTTGATACATGATTAACACATGGAAAAGAAACGGGTTCTATAACAAACTCATAGAAACATGATTAACCCATGGAAAAGAAAAGGGTTTCATAAAGATCTGTTTGAAACATGATTAACCCATGTAAAATAAATGATTTTGATGAAAATCTCTTTGAAACATTATTTACACATTGAAAAGAAATAGGTTTAATAACAATCACTATGAATCATGATTAACTTGTTGAAAAGAAATGGGATCCATAAAAAATCTCTTTGAAACAGTCATAATCCATATAGAAAAATAATTAGGATAGAATAATTACAAAATATCTCTATTGGGTCATAATTAAAAACAAGGGATATTTATTTTAATGAATATAAAACACATTAAAACCCCATTATGTTTTTTGAGGAAAATAATCTTTGCATTTGGAAAATCACTATTAAAAAATAAAAAATAAAAAATATTGAAAAAATACCTTTCATGAAAAAAAAACTTGAATAAATATATATGAAAATTTATATAGAATAATGGATAAGATGGTTGGAAAATCCATTCATGTCATAAATATTAAAAATAAACATTCTTTTCAATATATTTTAAAAAATACAGTCAAAAGTGGCTAATTTGGAAATTGTTAAGAAATTTCCTTTAAAATCCTTTTAAAATAAGGTAAAAGATCATATAAAATTTATTTATGAAATTATTTTTTTAGAAAATAAATTTATTTATAACATTTTATAATACATAGATATATAAGAGAAAGATACCCGATCTAAAAGAACGTACTAGATCAATATCACTTACAAATAAAATTATTGATATTTATTTAATAAATAATGGAGGAAATGGAAATTAATCCTATGGAGAACATTAGAAAACAAAGAATAATAAAAGTGATATGGTTAAATAAAAGAATATCATAGTATTTCTATGAACGTATCCTTAAACACAAACAACCCCAAAAGAATGAAGAATATGACATAAAGATTTTACCACTTTGGTAACTTTTTAATCATAAGCCACATACAAGAATAAATTAAAATGAAACTTTTAATATCATGAAAAAATTATATTCATGATATAACATGTCAATGGACTAGTAGACACACCTTTTAAAATAAGATATGTGTGTAACATTACAATATTCCTCGATGAAGGGAAATTTATACTATGTCCTTAACAACTTTGGTAGTCTCTAGAACAAAATAAAAGGTAGAAAAACATATGGATTTTTAAATCCAAATAATTTTCATGAAATAATTAATAAAATACATTCATGTTAAACATATATACAAAAAAATAAAAATAAGGAGTGGATATGGCATATGTATCACAAAAGTAAAAGTTAGATGAGCAATTCTTACCTCGATTTCAAAATTTTCTTTAATATCCTTTAACTCATGCATAATAAGTTTATAAAAATTGTTTAATTACTTAATAAAATATTATAGGTTTAATAAATTATACTTAAATAATTTATTTTATTTCTTTTTTAATGACATATTCAAATACATAATCAGTTAAGTCCACATCAGGTGTTTGGATGACATTCAATTCATTATTTCAAATCAGCTTTGATGTGTTTACCATGGTAAAATAGTTCATTGTTTAAAAATATATATTGTAATGATAAATAAATATTTATCATATTTATACATCAATTATAATTTAAAATCCAATAATTGAATATGATTATCAAAAATGAACTATGTTATAATCCTAGAGAAGAAAAACCATACATACTCATGAGTAATGTTTTAATTTTTCAATTATCATTATAGAAAGAAGGTAAGTAATATTTTTTATTCAAAAAATGTTAATAATGTCATAAATAATATATTATTTCATTAAACATACTTACACACACACACAAAGATATATGATCCATGTGTTGTAGTGATGAAAAAAATAATCACATTACTTCGTGGAGGCGGTAGTCCAAACATGCACATGAGTGACATTATCATTTTTTAGTGTAGAAGGAAAATAATATATTATCATTTTAGAATGATAAATATGTCATTAATATCATATTTATTTAATTTATATCACATATATTCTTTAACTGTATCCTTATTACCTTTCATGTAAATTGTTAGTGAAAAATGAATCACATCTCATCGTGAGGCGGTAGCCCTCCGTACACACGAGTGACGTTATCATACACACCACGTAAAGGAAATTAAAAATATGTATGTGATATAACATTTAAGGAAGTATGAATATGTTACATATATAATATATAAACTTTTAATCCATCATTATATCAATCCATGATAGGTAATGATGTAAAATGAATGAAATCGATCTGCGAGGTGGTAGTCCTCTATACACTTGAATAATGATTTAATATCCCATTAATCAAATATGATATGTATTTAGTTCATTAAATTAACATAATACTATCTCAATATATTGTATATACTAGTGTTATTATATAATAATAATTTAATAATATTTTAATGTGGTGAAAGATGAAAAAATTAAATACGGACAATAAAGAATGAAGCCTCTTCTTCAGATAACCTCCTAAGGTATACAACAAAATTCTTATTGGGATGGATTTATGATAAAAATAAGGGATCTAGGATATATTGATGGAATTAAGGAATACAATCGGATAGGTCTATTTTAAGAAAAAGTTATTTTAAAGCATGACCAAGAGAGAAGAGGGGGTTCCTTTTATAAGTGATGTGAGTGGCACACTTATAATTAATTTAACAAAATATTTTTACTTTAGGAGGTATTAGGAATAAATAATGTGATATCTCCAATACATGGATTAAATAACCAAAATAGTATTACAATAAAATTTAACCTGAATTCCTTTACGCATCTATCAACGCTAGAGGATATTGACTGGTGGTGAGGGTTATTCAATTTCATGGAGAGATTGTTCCCTCTATTAGATAAACACATATATTAAAGAATTATTGAAAATTAAACATAAAAAAGACAATAAAAAAGATGTTAGTAATACTTATATGGTAACCATATAAAAATTTAACTTGTTATAACAAACTATCAAATAATAAGAATTCCATACAAGTGACACTTCAAGTGCATGTTTTCTTGGTAGGTTAATCAAATTTATAGATGATAAAAAATATATAAAATAATAGTCACTTAAAAAACTAGGTCTAATGATTCACATGATCCTATATCCCACTCTTAGATATATATCGTTAGCTTAATCATTGATCATAATTTCATTTACCTTAACTATATCTATAAATATCAAGTGTGCATGACACTATGGTGAACGTACAAAGTGTAAAAAATAGAATTAGTAATCCACCTACATTAGGGTATAAAAAATAATCTAATTTATATCACTCCATATAAAATTCAATATGATTTAATATTGATAATAGATATTAAAATTCTCAAATCATGGGTTTCAAGGGATCTACTATAATGAATGACCACTCCTACTTTGTAGAGTGAAAGAAATAAATTATCACTACCATAGTATTATAATATTTAGATGGTAGATAGGTTATTAAATTTAACCATAATAACCTGGATGAAAAGATTATTTCCATCACTAGATGCGATTTCATAAATAGGTCTTCAAAAATCATAATGCCAATATAGGTGAATAGGTTAACCCAGAGTCAATAACTGAGAGAATAGGCTATCACCATATTTAAAATTGGTGAATGGCTTATCATAATGCTTCTTAATAGAATAGGTTATAAAAATAAATGTCTTATATAATTGTTTATAACTATACATATAATGGGATAATAGTATATCAATATATATGTCATGTGAAAATGTATTATATAAAATAATCTCATGAGTATGGGTTAACAGTTAATCACCCCTCGTAAGCTATTCAAATTTGAACAAATAAAGTGTTCAAATAATCTATTTGGTTAGATTATCAAAAAAACATTAAGGTAAGGAGGATGAAGTGATATATGTTTTTATAAAGTTTTAATTTTTTTGACCTTTTATTTTTACACCAATGCTTTTTATGTTATGGATTCTCATTTGGATCCATGTGTATAAATATGGGGTTATTAAAATAAAATATATTATTTTCTTAAAATTATTATTTTCATAAACAAATTAGAAGAGAAGGGAAAATCATTATATAATTTAAGTATGACCCCTAATCAGAAAACACAAAACAAAGTATTTCGTGAGGAAAATAATTTATTTATAAGTGGATGATTAAAAATTATTATGGTTAGGACACATGAATGATAATATGTTTTCAATAAGATATTATAAGTCATACTATTCTAAATATTTTTTTCAATGTTGAGTAGATTATTAAATCCCATGAATGTATAGAAGAAAATCATCTATGGTAGGATTTTTGAATAATTGATATTATACGGAATTTACTCATTTAATTAATTCATGATTTATTTTTGTAATGTTTTTTATTTTTTTATTATATTTAATAAATAATTTTAATTAATTTATCATTTAAGTTAAAAATATTTAATTAATAAATTAATGGTTTTCTATGAGAGGTCTCCATTCCATTTCCCATTTAAAAAGAAATTAATATTCCTAGGGAAATCTAAAATTGACCAGGATAATCAATGGGTCACTAGGACACAATAAGAAAAAATACATTAATTTTTTGGGGAGTTAGTGAATCGAGATGAAAAAATTATTAAAAATGATGAAAAATTATTGATTCCTTATAACTATCTCATTTTAATGATTCATTCTAGATACTAAAACTATTCAATTGGGATATCTAATATATCGGTCTTGAATATGTTTTTTCAATAAGTTTTGTTTCTTGTGTTGCCTAGGGTTCCAATATATTGAGGTTATTAATAGGAAAATCATTATTATATTTTGAAAACAACAGTGACTTAAAACAAATAAATTTTTTATTTAGACACCACTATTTTACTTAATGGAGTAGATGATGTCTATACAATCATTTCACTTGATCGTATTACTGGAAGATATTTTTTAATAATCAACTGATCCATGGGTGGTGGGGGTTTTTATATAACAGGCCTAATGACCCGAAGGACTTCTTTTTTATTTATTTTTGATAACCCCCCTTTCAAGGGATGAGGGAGAACACTAAAAAGGCCCATAGGCTTCGAGATTACAAGGCCCGTATGATTAAGAGATTACATAACCTGAAGGTCTTAGAGAATTCAACCAGACTATCTACAAGGAACTTCCTCTCCCCAGCATCTTCATCGTGATAGTAGCTCTCCACCTACGTATGGACATCTGACTATGTTTCCCATGCAAGCACAAGCTAGTCCCGATGACATAGCCATACCATCTCATTCTAACGATCCATTTGGATCTACTTTGGTGAGTGCACCTACTCTAAATCCTCTTATAGGGCTTCTCCTTTTTTGTAGAGTCTATCTTGGGAAACTGCACGTGTCCCGAAGGCCTTAATGGTGGCCTGAAATCCCTATTGACCTGAAGGCTTGGGTGGCCCGAAAGCTTTAAAGACTCCAAGCCCAAACTGATGGCCCAAGATGAATAGTTCCTGCTATTACAGTATTGAACAGTACCCGATACAATAGCTACTACAGTGCCTACTACAATACACACACAGTGTATAGTTCTGCTACAGTACCTACACAATCCTAATATATCTAGAAATGTATCCCTCTAAAAGTATATTATTCCACATATCACAATCGTAGTATTTTATAATATGGTTAGTCATCTCACTACTTAATAAGCAGGTAATATGATTACATGAAATACACACCACTGGACTGCAAAAATAGACAATCTAGATCTTGAATAAAATATAAAACAAGTCAAATAAATAAAAATTCAATGAATAAATTCTAAAAAAGAAAAAATTAATATAATGAAAGTTTTTTGGGTTTAGATGATGTTTTAACCACCTCAAAAACATTTCATGATGGTTTTCTAAAACTTGTGTGAAAGTGTGTCATTATATATTTAATTTTATTTTTACTTTTTTCATGAAAATTTGGTTGTGTGCTGATGGAATTTATATTTTGTGGATCGTTTTTGTTAGTAGTGGTTTTTTATAATTTAAAATATAGATATTTTTTGATAACTACACCTTTTATTGAGGAAAATATTTATCTGCAGTTTTAACCACTTATATTTTATTCATAGTAGTTAAAATGACCACTAATTTATTAGTAGTTTTGAAAACATTATCTTGTAATGTATTTAAAAAAAAGATTTTATGGTCTCTAGATCCACCCAAAACCAAAAAAAAACACATATAAAAAAAATTAGGTAGCCAATATAGAGTAATAATGATAATAACTTTTATTCATCAAAAAACATTACATTATATATGATAAAATAGTAAATTACATCATTGTGTAAAAAATGTTATATTTCAAAAAATATCAACACACACGAGTCATGGATACACTACCAATATGAACACCTCTTCCCCTCTATTACTAGGAAATGATGCTTCCCACAAACTCTTTCCCCACTTCCTTTGGTACCTGTATTTAAAGTTGTTTAACACACATCAGTAATGGGAATATTAAGTGAATAATAAACAAAGTACAATTAAAATGATAATTTATTTGACCTATATTGAATTTAATTAACATAACAATAATGAATATTTAGTATCCATGCACATGAAAAAAATATGATGAGCCACTATATTGTATATGATACTCACCAATCAATTCAACCCATAAGAAGGCTCTAATAGCTGGCTCTTAAATTAATTTAATCTCATACTCAAGATTTTAGCACTAAAAACTATCTCAAGCATAACTAAGATTATCATTAATATGATATCCTCTTAATGTGAGACTCTAACATTATAATGGGATAATTTCACCATCCCTTTGTGATCTTCCATAATATTTTGAAAAGAATGATTTATATTTACATACCTAAATATATGTAATGAAATTAAGTTTCAATATTTTAAATTTAAGTTCATAATTTAATATGAAATTGTAAATAATAAAGGATTTGACAAAAAAATTTAAAACCTATTTTTGTGTACATTAGGGTTTTTTATTATGAATCATTTTCATTATTTACTGACCAAAAGCAACAACTAAAATGAAAAATATAAGTGTAAATTTATAAAATTTACCACACCTTAACCCATAATGAGTATTTCTATTTCTTCAGGAATACTTTTGGTCATATTTTGAAACAAAATATCCAATACACTATCTACTATAGATACCTGATCACATAAAAAATTTCCTAGAAACCACCCAAAAATACTTGATGCTTCCTAGGTGGGGACACCATATTCATCAAAAGGAATAACTAAATTCATATTAGTGAAATTATAAAATTTTTTACGGTTGAGGTCTTTTCTACTATTATTTATATCTATTTAACATATAAAATAAACAACTAGTGTAAAAATTTAACAAATAAATGTTGTAACATTGAATTATATAATAATGACTGTGACCCACCGATAACCTACCAATGGAAACTATCCGTCAGCTAGATTACTATATGGATCCATCATAGGTGTCCAATTTGATTTATCAACATCTTTAGTAGAAGTCATACCTATGGATGAAATCATATTAGGATAATATTAAATGGTATAAAAAAGTGTTCAAGGTATTTTATAAATTGTACCTTATGCCGTAGAGGGAGAATGAGAATCTTTTGACATAGAGCACATACTATCACTAACCCTCTTCCAGTGTAGCATACCTTAAAAAATAACATTACTTTCATTTATTAATATAAAAATAATATAACTTTAATTTATTATTATATAAAAAATTCCTTTCATTGATTAATGAAAAAAACTTACAAATTTTTTTCTTGGTTGGTAATGTTTTATCAGTTTCCATTGTTATCATTATTTCCACTTCATATATTTGTTCTTATTATTCTTCACTCCCCCTCCCAAGAATTATATTTTCAATATCATTAAGTACAGAAAGTTTATTTTGTTATTTTTAATGGAATTCATTATCAAAAATTACTTCACCTTCACCACCTACAACAAACATGTCTCTTAGTTTCATATAGAAAATAAAACCTCACCCGTTATCCACTATATTATCAACATAATATTCATATTTTGATAAGGAATCCATAACATATGGATCATGTTATTCCCACTCACCAGTATCAATCAATTGAGAGAAATTTACATAAGTAAATTTTAATGAATATTTCCTTACATACCTATTGATATTGACCCAGTTATATTTAAATAAAGAAATTGTAAATTTCCAATGATAATTTAACTTGATAATATAAACCAAAATTCCATAGTAACCTTGATATGAAACTATAAATATACAACTATTTTTTGTTTTTAAACTTTACTTAAGATCAATATAATGAAACTTGAAACCACCAATATTGCAAGAATTGAATCTCTAAGAATTCTCCAAAGGACTACAAGATAAAAACTTTATATATTTGTATAGTCCACATGAATTATCATCATTAATTACCAATAAAAGTTGATGTAAAAAATTGTTACATAATTGAGATAATTTTTAACCTATTCAAACTATTTATTAGATTAACAAGTTACACGACATGTAAAAAATTAAATAATTTATTTTTGAAACAACTTTTGTTATCGCTATCTCATTCTAAGTTTGACTCTTAAAGAATCTTTTCATTAGTGTATTTAATTTATTAATATGAGGAATAATGAAATCATTATTGAGTATCACATATCTATGTTCCTATCTTAACTTCTTATTTTTTAATGAAATGAATATACTTTACAAAATTCATAACCTATGTTGGAAACATTGATAAATCATTATTATCTAAAACTTGACATGTATTATTATCAGCATGCCTGTGTCAATTTAATATTTTCCCTATAAAATCAAAATAACTAGAAAAAACTGTTAAGAACACTTTATCAGTATAATATTTTATAATTAAAACATATTGATAAGTTTTTTTTCCATAAGACTTCGAATAACTAAGATAAAAAATGATAAAAGCTAATAACATGATAAATAAAACTATGAAAAATATAAATTATTAATAAAAACTGTATAAAAATTAAATACCACTCTATGGGATAAATTCATAGATAATGTAAGGTCCCTCTAATTTTAGATTCTTTAGAAAAATATACCATTAGATGAATCATCACAGAGAAAAATGATGTAGTAAATAACATCCCAAAATGAAATATAATCTATACAATTATTTCATAAAATTTATCCAATTCATTATGTTTTAATGTCTTCTCACAGATATATCTAAGGAATGTAAAAATGTTTAGTAGAATGAAGGATATTTTTATAGGTAAAAAATTATGCATTTAAAAAGGTAGAAACTTCTTCATCAATACATGTGAGTTAATAATTTTCTATCCATCTATCTTATAATGATTCAAATTAACAAAAGTTTTAATATTACTAGAATATCCATTACACACATTCATATTTTTTAATATTTGAAGGAAATAATATGTTCAAAGATTTTTTATTGTGGAAATAGTTTTTGGATGCTTACATTTTTTATTTATCCATTGATCAAATTTGATATTGATTTCATATAAGTCATTATAATCATTTATATTGTCCTTTGATATTCCATGTTCATTAAGAAATTTAAACAACAAACTATCACACACATTCTTCTCAACATGCCTTCTAACATCCCAAGTAAATAAAGAGTACGAAATTTTCATATATTTTAATATTTGTGAATAAAATATTAATATTACATTAAAGGGGATGCTATGTTCGATGCCGTACCCAATACAAAACAATGAGTTTTTTTTGAAATCTTACGATGCACACTAATAATATAATAATATTATTGTAAATGGTAGTAAACGCCTAGCTGTTGTAATGGTGGGAATGAACAGAACTAACCAAAAATTAATAATATATGTTTGTTAAACATTTTTACAATTATCCAATAAATGATATAGGCTTAAAATGTGAATGAATCCAATTTTAAGCATAAATATTCTGATATTCTTTAAAAGGTCGATTAACCGCCTTTTGATGGAAAAAAATTTTTAAATCTACTTTTTGTCACTTTTATATGTTATATTTGACAAAATAAAATCCTTTTTTAGAATCAAGACATCAAAATTTACTTTGTGTAAATTTATGTTATTTTTCCAATAAAGTTCATTTTTAATGAATAGTGAAAAATGATGTATTTTAATTCCAAGCCTCCTTTTTAATATAATTTATTTATAGGGTTAGATTATATTTTTAATGGGGTTTAAAGTTTAATTAGAATATATTTTTACTATTTAATCCAATGGTGGTCATTAGAATTAATTTCACTTTGAAAATGGACATAAATAAGTGTCAATCTTTTGATAGATATTGTTTCTTAAAAACACACTATTTGTTTTGACAGTGGGAGTTAACTATATAATTTATTAATGAAACTTATATGTTTTGAATTTGGTAAAATGGGCATAATTTTTGAATTTGTAATATCAAATATATCGGAGGGTGAATTTTTGGTATTTTTCTAAAAATGTTCATTTTTTAATGAATAGTGAAAAATATAGCATTTTAATTCAAAATTGACTTTTCATCCAATTTATTTATATAGTTAGACTTCCATTTTAAATATTTTTAATGTATAATTTAATTATTTTTTTATCATTTAATAAAATTTTGGTCATTGGATGTAATTTCACTTTTAAATTAGATGTAAAAACAAATCAATATTTTGATAGATTTTACATCTTAAAAACCCGAATTTAGTTTTGACAATGGGAATTATTTTTAAATTAATTACTACAATTTCTGTGTTTAAAATTTGGTAAAATGGATTCCATATTTGGAATCAGAAGGTCCAAATAAAGTAATTAAGACTCTTTTTTTGGACATTATGAATAGTAACGATAATAATTATCTTTAATTATTGTGATTAATTAGTAATCAGGTAGTTAAGGGTAATAAAATAATATAATAATAATATAAAATGACCCCAACATGTGTCCAAATACTCTTATTTGAATAATTGTCTACCATGGAAGGCTTTATACAAAACATGGGGGCCCATGGAGTCACATGGGTGTGATAGTGACATTTATGACATTATTTTTAAAAAAGAAGATAAATATAACAAAGGTTTGTATATCCTAAGTAAAAAAAATTTAATTTTGTTTAAATAAATGATCTATTAGACTATAAATATCAATTTTAAATCTAGAAATATTTCCTACATCATGGTATTTGTTTTTTAATTTTTATACATTAAATAAATAAATTTATTTATGACACCATGATTATGCAGTAATTACCTCATTAATGAACGATTTAAGTAAAATGAAAATATAAGGTAGAATCTAAAAATTACACTTGTCAAAAACCTATTGGATGGGTGGATTTCGAACCATTATCTCCTTATCCTCAAAATATATCATTTTGAGACCTTTATAATCCGAAAATCATTTTATAATAAAGTAACATTTCAAGACATTCTAAAAGAGACCCTCCTCCCTCTTATAAAAGGCCCCCACCTCTACCCCCTTACCCACACCTCTAAATCCCATGTATTGTACTAAATCTTCTCATATTATCTCTCCACATATCTTTCTTACTCCTAGAATCCTCACTTTTGGAAGAAGTCTTTCCAATGAAGCCTTTTGGTCAAATCCAAAAGAGTTACCTGCTTTAGAGGTAATGTCCTCTCTCGAATTTCTTTCTTTTATTTTCCTTCTTCACTCACCACTATATTGTTATTATTTTATCCCATAATAACTCTAGTATCACAAATATACTAGGATTTTTTTATGATAAGGATTATACCTACACATACACACACCTCCGTCAAATGGTTAAAGAACATACTATTTCTGTGGGTAGCTAATTACTGCCTCACGAAACAATGACAGTGAAATATGCTTTTAACACCTATAATTGTGTTCATTATAATGGAACTGTATTTATATATGATATATATTATTTTTATGTTTTCTTTATTCTTATTTATTTTATATTTAAAACATACCTCTATGCTTTGCATGTTGTGCAAATTCAATAATTTCATATGAGGAAGTGTGGACAATACCCCCCTCAAGTGAGGTGACTCGTTCATGCCATACACAGAATTTATAAAGAATATAATCAATTAACTTATGTTACATATATAATATATATATTATAATATAATTATAAAATATCTATTTCTCATTTAGTTTTAAATTCCAATAATATGACAAAAAATGAAAGTAGCGTTCATGCGTACGTACGACCTACCGTCTCCATGAACGGTACATTTCATTTATTATCTCCAAACATTATGGAATATTATTAAATACATATATACTAGATATATATGATATTTAAATCATTAACACCATTCCAGAGATGATTTAATTATAACTAGATGGACAATTCTCTTCAAACAAGTTTATTTTTGACTCATGTACCAAACATTGACAAAACATATGATATGAACTCACATAATTAGCTAATTATTATATCATGATAATATGTGATATGAATTGAATAATAAACTTTAAAGGAATTTTTTAAGAAATTATAAAATGACTAAGGTTTATTATTCAGGAATATAAAGAAACGAACAAGACAAGTCGGACTTGAGGTAAGGGAATTCTTTTACCACTTTTAATTCCGTGAGATTTCCATTGTTCTCCAATTATTTGTTGTTTGTGGTGGATTTTTTACTTCAATTTCATATATATTATAATGATTCTATTTATATTCATGGTATTATGTGATTTATTTGGTGTTTATTATCTTTTTGTCGTACGACTTGATTGATTACAACGAGGTAAGGGGTTTTTATCTCACTTTTTATTCCCATGAGATTCATGCTACATTTTCCACTATTTCCTTTTATGTGGTGTATGTACTGCCCCTGATTGTATTATTTTTGTAATATAATTTAATTTTTGGGTTTTTAAATCTTCATTGTATGACCCTTCTTTCATGGGGTGTACATTTTGAAAGTTACGCAAATCGATAAGGGAACCTTTCACCCTCAACTTTTTAAAAGACTTATTTTTTAGGTCTTTTAATTTACATCTTATTATGTTGGTATATGTTCTTATATATCCTTATTTCTATAAATTTTATGTACAAGTGATGAGATACCCTTTTAATCTCTCATCAACCCATTTTCTGAATTTTAAAGTGATGCCGTTAGGTTCTCGAATTTCTGTAAGGGAACTTCTTAACCTAATTTCAATTATTTGGGTTAAAACTCTACTTCATGATTATGTCATGCTATGAATATGCGTGGATGACCTCGGATTTTTTTACACTTAATATCCACTTATATTGAGTGCATTTATATTTGTCATACATAATTATGTAATTGATTTATTCTTAATCTAAGGATACCTTCTTTGTAAGGGACTCCGTCTCAATATCCTTTCGTTGAGGAAAACTTCAATTTATATACGACCTTCTTTTATTAGTTGTATAATAAACCCTTTAGACATTTAATTTCATTAAAAAGGAATCTTTTTACATGAAGCATTTTATTAAACGAAAAAAGTAAATTTTTTTTCTTACATATGCGTCAACAAAGACTTATCTGCCACCCTGACGATTATTTGAGTTTCGACTTCCTCTATAAGCCTTAACTTTTTTGAAAAATAAATACCATGTTTTACTTTTATTTTACTTTGGTATTGAAAATGGTTTTGATAATGTTTTTATTATATAAATGTGTTTTATTGATATATTGTGATTGAAATATGGAAATGTTATGTTTCCTTATACATGTTTTATGTGATACAATTATGTTATGGTTCTTGGGAATTGTTTCTGAAATCAGGTGGTTCCATGATAAACTAAGGGTGGGTGATCCCGAGATAGCTCTCCAATTCATTGGGTAATACGAAGGAGTTAAACTCTAAGGTTTATCCAAAGAGATTTAGGGAATATACAGTGATGGGTATTCCAAACGTAACCATGAGGGTTACTCCCTACATAAGAATGTTATGAATTCCTCATGTTACATTTATGTCATATGATTTCTATGAGTTATTCATAGATATTTGTATTTCATGAGGGATTTTATTGTTCTTATTTTTATGAGTAAAGTATGATTTAATTGACTCTTATGTATACATGGACTAATGTTTTCTTTTCGTATTTTTATATTCCTTACTAAGCTTTTTATACTCAACCCACGTTTTTGAAATGTTTTCTATAGGAATGAAAGATGAATAGGGTCATGGATGGGATCAAGGAATGACATGCTATCTAAAACATGGAACTAGTCATATTTCTTTTTTAAGAGTTTTGATTTTATGAAAAAATGGAAACTGAGTAGAAGTGTCTACTTTATAATATTTTGAGATGTAATCGTTATGTCCTAATTATCTAAAACTCTAAACCTGAAAAGATCCTCAATGTGAATTATTCATTTAATTCAAGATAATGTAGTGTTTTAAGGCCGAGGCCTTATAGTTGGTATCAAAGGGAGGTTTAGACAACTTTAGAGGTTAGGGTATTCTTTAAGCATAAGTTACCTTACCATAATGGTTAAGATTTCAGAAAGAGTCATAGTTTTTATAGATAAATTGAATGAGTTAAGATAACATGAATAATTATATCTTAGTATTATATGATGATTTTACTGATATACTCACACTGACCTTTTTTGTTTTAGTAAATGGATTGATCTAGAAGGCCCCAATGTAACAGTGTATGTGAAGAAAAATGTGATGGTTTTCTGAACGAGCAACTGAATGATATGGGATCTACAATGAGAACTCTTAGGGTTATTCTCAACCAACTATCTTGAGTCATGATTGACCACCTGAACATTTTTTATTTTTATAAGACATCATATATGCGAGAAAAAAATCCCTACGGAAGTTCAGGTAATAATCATAAAGGTAAGTATGCTAAAAAACCTATGCGTCAAAGATGTGGAAAGAAACACATAGGAACATGTTTCAAAGGGACAGAAAGATGATATAGATGTGGAAATGAAGGACATAAAGTAAGAACCTGCTATGTAAAAAGGAAGCATCTAGTTGATTCTAGGAAAACAAAATAAGTTCTTTATGAAGGATCAATTGAATGTTTTAAATGTGGTGTGCATGGTCATTATGCAAACACATGTCCTATGAAGAAGTTTTGGGAATGGGGTCACTAAGATCGTAAAAATATTCGTTTAACAAAACCTAATTCCATTCCAAATAAGGATGAAGAAACTGATAATAACCAATGAAAGGTATGAATTATTTCTTAACATATGTTTTCCTATTATTGAATCTTAGGATATGATTCATGATTTTTTTTATAGGAAAGAAGTATTTAAGAATATGTTGGAAAGGAATGGTTAATGGATCATGACAAATGTTGAATGAGTAAGTAGTCAGCATATAAGGGATTCAAGAGTTATGGTAGATTTTAGGATGGTGAAATTCTAAAAATTATTAAGGATCTTTTGATGATGAGATTACATGAGAAGACTTTTTATAATATGTGTAACCCTGATGTTTTATATATAAAAATTTTATTCAAGGAATAATTATCTTTTTATTTGGATATAGTTATAATGAAAAATTTGGGTTTATATGATCCATGAATTTGAGGTAATTACCAGTTAATACATTTTGGGATGCAAAACGAAAGTTATTAGATAAAAGTTGTGGTTAAAATATTTTATGGTTATTTTTGATGAATTTATCTCTTTTTGGGAATGTTATAAAATTATATAGTTTTTGAAAAAGAACCACACATAGACCTTGTGACAAACTGTCATGTCGGACGAAGCTGTGGGAATCGAACCCATAACCAAAGCACAACTAGTATTTATCACCTACCACTGGACTATGTGAAGTCCCTGGTTAGCATGAAATTTTTTTTAGTTAGATGATTTTGTGAATCAAGAATAATTTTATTTTGGGTTATCTATTCAAATGATTGACCAATCATGGATGATATGTGATTAGGTTAGTTACTTTTCAATATGAGAATTTAAGAGTTACTGATGTTATTTGGAGATAAATGTTAAGATTTAACTTGGAAGACTATGTGATTAAATCCTTCAGAGATTTGGGTTTCAATATTAGTTTGGATTACTTTGAAGAATTTTATGTATAGATGTTTATTTAATGATCTTTATTGAACGTTGGGTTCTTTTTGTTTAATTTTGGAGATTAAGATTAGTATTTCTTTTTATAAAGGATTATCCTTTTGGGGATTATCTGATCTTGTACTAACAATTTTGGTTTCGGTTAAGGTCTAAATACATGGGAAATATATAGTTAATATTTTTTTGGTTAGATAATTTTCAAGAAGTTGATTATAGTTCTCTTAATGTGAACAAGTCAGCCTAAATACTCAGATTTTAGAGAAAATATAAGTTTGTGTAAGATAACTAGTAAGAGATGAAAGTCTACATGACATGAAAGTATATTTCCTTATGTTTTAGTTAAGCTCATAAATAAATTCCTCAATGAAAAGTAACTTAAATCAAAACCATTTTCTGTTAACTTTTCCAAATGGGGAATCAAATACCGTTTAACCCATCACAAGTTTGTGATTTTATGGTAGTTAACTTTCTCCTAGACATATTTTTTATCACTTTTTATTAGAACATGACCCTTTGTTTTCACTTCCATATCCATGTTTTCTTACATGGAATATTAGTATGTGTTAACTCGGGTGACCTTTGTATTTTTTTTCTTTCTTTTAAAGTGATAGTTTTACTGACTCTTTTTCCGATGTGGGACTTTCAATGATGTTTCCGAGCCCAATATTAAAATTGCGAGGACGTAATTTTCAAAAGGGGGAAGGATGTAACATATTAGGTAAAAAAAATAATATGAAATTTTCATATTTATTAATATTTGTGAATAAAATATTAATAATACATTAAAGGGGATTCTATGTTCGATGGCGTACCGAATACGCAACAATGAGTTTCTTTGAAATCTTACGATGCACACTAATAATATAATAATATTATTGTAAGTGGTAGTAAACACCTAGCCGTTATAATGGAGGGAATTAATAGAACTAACTAAAAAGTGACTATCTATGTTTTTTAAATATTTGTTTTCATTTATCCAATAAATAATAGTGGCTTAAAATGTGAATTAATCCAATTTTAAGCATAAATATTCTAATATTATTTAAAAGGTCGATTAATCACCTTTTTATGGAAAACAATTTTTAAATATAATTTTTGTAACTTTTATATGTTATATTTGAAAAAAAATCCTTTTTTAGAATCAAGACATCAAAATTTAATCACTGTAAATTTTTGGTATTTTTCTGATAAAGTTCATTTTTAATGAATAGTGAAAAATGCTGTATTTTAATTCAAAGCCTCCTTATTAATCTAATTTATTTCTATGGTTATATTTTATATTTAATTGGTTTTAAAGTGTAATTATAATATATTTTTACCATTTAATCCAATGGTGGTCATTAGAATTAATTTCACTTTGAAAATGGATATAAACAAGTGTCAATCTTTTGATAAGTATTTTTCCTTAAAAACACACTATTTGTTTTGACAGCAGGAATTAACTATATAATTTATTAATGAAACTTATATGTTTTTAATTTGGTAAAATGTAAATTATTTTTTAATTTTTAATATCAAATATATCTTAGGGTGAATTTTTGGTATTTTTCTGATAATGTTCATTTTTTTTAATGAATAGTAAACAATACAGCATTTTAATTCAAAATTTCCTTTTCATCCAATTTATTTATATAGATAGATTGTCATTTTAATTGGTTTTAAGGTGTAATATAATTATGTTCTTATCATTTAATATAATTTTGGTAATTTTATGTAATTTCACTTTTAAATTTGATGTAAAAACAAATCAATATTTTCATAGATTTTACATCTTAAAAACCCGTCATTGGTTCTGACAACCGGAATTATTTTTAAATTAATTAATGCAATTTGTATGTTTGAAATTAGGTAAAATGGATTCTGTATTTGGAATCATAAGGATTAAATTAGGTAATTAAGTCTCTTTTGTTTTTTGGACATGATGAATAGTAACGACGACAATTATCTTTAATTATCGTGATTAATTAGTAATCGGGTAGTTAAGGGTAATAAAATAATATCATAACAATATAAAATGACCCCAACATGTTTATAAATCCATTTTTTGAGTCATGGCCGACCATGGGTAGCTTTATACCAAACTTTAGGGCCCATGGAGTCATAGGGGTGTGGCAGTGACATTTATGACATTATTTTTAAAAAAGAAGAGAAATATAACAATGGTTTGTATATCCTAAGTAAAACAATTTTAATTTTTTTAAATAAATGATCTCTTATACTATAAATAGTAATTGGAAATATAAAAATATTTGCTAAGTCATGGTATTTTTTTTTTATAATTTGTAGACATTAAATAAATAAATTTATTTATGACAGCATGATGATGTAGTGATTACCTCATTAATGAACGATTTAAATAAAATGAAAAGATAAGGTAAAATCTAAGTCTCACACTTCTCTAATTCCTATTGGATGGGTGTATTTTGAACACTTACCTCCTTATCCTTAACATATATCATTGCGGGATCTTTAAAATCTGAAAATCATTTTATAATAAAGTAACATTTCAAGACTTTCCAAAAGTGACCCTCCTCCCTCTTATAAAAGGCCCCCACCTCTACCCCCTTACCCACACCTATCAAGCCCTTGGATAATCCAAAATATGCTCATATTATGTCTCAAAATCCCACTATTACTCCTAGAAGCCTCACTTTTGGCAGAAATATAAGGCCCCAGCCTTAAAAATTACTTAATCTTGAGTTATTTCAAGAGTACACGTTGAGGATCTTTTCAGGTTTATAGTTTTAGAGAATTAGATCATAAATCATGCATTACACTCCACATTTAATCAAAATTGTTACATAAAGATAGTACTAATTTTTCCCATCAATGAAAACATATTTAAAATAAAACATGGATTCTTTCATGACACTTCCTTGACACTATCATAACATCATGTACCTTTCCCTTGACCTGTGAAAAACATTTCAAAAAATTAGGATGAGCATAAAAAGCTCAGTAAGGGATATAAATATACATAAAGGAAACATTAGTACATGTATACATAAGAATAAATGAAATCATAATTTACTCATAAAACATAAGCACCTTAACATACCTCATGAAATCATAAAATTTATGAATAAATCATAAAAACATAAGACATAGAGGTAACTTGAGGCATTCATAACATTCTTACATAGGGAGTAACCCTCATGGTTACGTTTGGAAAACCCATCACAATATATTCCCTAAATCGCATCGGAGAAACCTTAATGTTTAACCCCTTGGAATTACCCAATGTGTTGGAGAGCTATATCGGGCTCACCTGCCCTTAGTTTATCACAGAACCACCCGTCTTCATAACAATGACCAAGAACCATAACATAATCATATCACATAAAACATGCATAAAGGAAACATAACATTTCCACTTTTCAATCACAAGATATCAATACAACACATTAATATAAAAGAATTATGAAAACAATTTCCAATACCAAAATAAAATAAAAGTAAAACATGATATTTATTTTTCATTTTAAAAAAAGTTATGGCTTGTAGAGGAAGCTGAAGATCAAATAATGGTCACGGCGGCGGAGAAGTCGTTGTCGCTGCATACGTATGACAAAAAAATTAACTTTTTTCATTTAGTAAAAAATTATTATAAAAATATTCCTTTTTAATAAACATAAAAGTCAATGGTGTTTATACACCGTATAAAAGAAAGTTGTGTATAAAACAAAATATGCCTCAATGAAAAGAGATTGAGATGAAGTCCCATACCTCAGGTCTGACTTGACTTGATCATTCTTTAACGTCTTGAATAATAAACTTGAGTTAATTTCTACTTTCCTAAGAACCATTTTAAAGTTCATTATTCCTTTTATATCACTTATTACCGTGTTATGAACACTATGTAATTATTTAAGTTAATAATGGTCGTTTTGTCGATCATTGGTACTTGAGTAAAAAATAAACGCTTTATAATTACAAATTGTTCATGTGGTAAAATATCCATTATATCCAGAATTATATTCATGATGTAGATATCATATATATCATATATATACAGTATATACAAGCATTTATAATATTACATAACATTTAGTGGTAAGAAAAGAAATGCACCGTTCATGGAGACGGTAAGCCGTACCTACACATGAACACTACTTTAATTTCTATTTCCTATTTAATGGAATTAAATCATAATGATATAAAGGTATATTATAATTCTAGTATAATATCATATATAATATCATTAACTCCATCCTTTATATGTCCCACATATGGAATTAACGAATCAAATCACTTTGAGGGGGCGGTAGTCCACACTTCCAAAAATGAAGATATTGCATTTACCCATAATGGAAACCATAAAGGTTTGCCATAAATGAAAAATACAGATGCTTAAGGAAAACATAAACATATTATATATCATATATAAATATAGTGACATCTTAATGGCTACCTTTTAAGGTGTTAGATGAATATTGAACAATCATCGTTTCGCGAGGCAGAAATTCACCATCCACAGAAACAATATGCTCTTTAACAATTAGATGTAGGTGTGTGTAAGTGTATCTAGAATAATTCTTATAAAAACATCCTATTATATTGAAGATACTTGTGTTGTTACGAAATAAATGAATAAAAAGAGTTTAGGGGGTTGGATAAGCAAAATAAAACAAAAGAACAGTAGAGAAGACTTCACCTTTAAATCGAGTAACTCCTCTTGGTTTGTACCAAAAGGGTTTCTTGAAGAGATTTATGCCTAAGTTAAGGCTTCTAGGATGAATAGAGGGATGTGGAGAGATAAAATGAGCAGAGATTGTCCGAGCCAATGGCTTGAGAGGTGTGTGTAAAGAGGTAGAGGTGGGGGCCTTTTATAAGAGGAGAGGAGGGTCACTCTTTGAACGTTATAAAATGTTACTTTACATTGAAATGTGTTTCGGATTAAAAAGGCCCCATATTGATATATTTAGAGGATAAGGTGATAAGGGTTAGAAATATACTCATCCAATATGTCTTTGAAATGTGTAAGTCTTATATTTTACATTATATTTTCATTTTATTTAAATCGTTCATTAATGAGGTAATCGTTGCATCATCATGATGTCATAATTAATTTAATTTATTTAATTTCTAAAAATTATAAAAAAATTCTATGATGTAGAAATATTTTTATCTTTCAAATGAAAATTTATAGTCCAATATATAATTTATGTAGACAAAATTAAAAATGTTTTACTCTGGTGATACATTCTTTGTTATATTTAACTTTTTTTAAAAAATAAAAAGTTAAAAAGTCATTGTCACACAAAAGTGTTTCCATGGGGTACCCAAGATTGGCACAAGGAATCCCATGGTCGGCCATGACACAACCATTAGCATTAAGACACATGTTGGGGTCATTTGTAATTATTATGATATTATTTTATTATCCTTAACTACCTAATTACTAATTAATCAAGATAATTAAAGATAATTACCGTCGTTACTATTCATAATGTCCAAAAACAAGAGTCTTAATTAAATAATTTGGACCTTATAATTCTAAATATTTAATCTATTTTACCAAATTACAAAGACAGAAATCACAATAATTAATTTATAAATAATCCCCGTTGTCAAAACAAATAGTGGGTTTTTTAGAAATAATATATATGAAAAGTTTGGCACTTGTTTATGCCCAATTCCAAAGTGAAATTAATCCCAATGACCACCATTGGATTACATGGGAAAAATATATTCTATTTAAACTTTAAAACCAATTAAAAATATAATCTATCCATATAATTAAATTATATGAAAATGCAGTTTTGATGTAAAATGCAGTATTTTTCACTATTCATTAAAAAATGAACATTGTCAGAAAAATACCAAAAATTTATCCAAAGTAAATTTCAATGTCTCAATAATAATTAATAAGTTTATTTTGACAACTATAGCTTATAAAATTGTCAAAAGTTTGATTTAAAAATGGTTTTCCATCAAAAGGATGTAAAATAATCTTTTAAAAGTATTAGTGTATTCCATGCTTAAGATTAGATTTATTCTCGTTTTAAGCCTCTAAAACAATATCTAATTCATAAATAGAAAGAGATAAGAATATATATTACTCATTACTTATATGGGATGTTAAATCCTTACCCCCTTTAAAAAATATCATCCCTGCAATTTACATATCGAATAAGTGGGGGTATTTATCCCTCATTGCATTTTCAGATTACCATGTTGCCTCTTAACTCATGTGGTTTTTCCACAAAACCTTTACTTGATGAATCACCTTATTCTACCGCACTTTATCCCTGTGGTCAAGAATCTGGACCAGTATTTCCTCAAAATATAGAATCTCTTCCAGCTGAACTACCTCTGGACTCAAAACATGAGATAGATCTGGCATGTACTTCCTTAACATTGAAACATTAAAAACATTGCGTACCTGAGATAAACTTGGGGGTAAAGCCACTCATTATGCAATTGATCCAACTCTCTCCAGAAATTTATATGGTCCAATGAACCTTGGACTCAGCTTTCCTTTCTTACCAAACCGAATCAAACTTTTACATGGTGAAACTTTGAGAAAAACATAATCACCTACCTCAAAAGAGAGATCCTTCCTCCTGTTGTCCGCATAACTCTTCTGCCTACTATGAGCTGTTCTCATGTGTTTCTGTATCAGCTGAAATTTTTCTACCAACTCTTCAACCAATTTTGATCCCATCAACTTCCTTTCACCCACTTCATCCTAGAAAGCTGGAGTTCGACACCACTTCCCATATAATGCCTCAAATGGTTCCATCTGTATATTGGAATGAAAACTGTTATTATAAGAAAACTCAACCAAAGAAATATGTTGGTTCCAACTTCCGTGATAATCCATCGAACAAGAACGTAGCATATCTTCCAAATTCTGAATTGTTCGTTCTGACTACCCATCTGATTAATGATGAAAAGCTGTACTAAAATTTAATTCAGTACCCAACAACTTCTGAAGGCCTTTTCAAAAGTTATAAGTGAACCTGGGATCATGGTCAGATACAATGGAGAGAGGAACTCCATGTAACCTAACTATCTATTTAAGATACAAATGGGAAAGTTGATCTAGGGAAAAAGTATCTCATATAGCATGGAAATGAGCAGATTTAGTCAAGCGATCAACTATAACCCAGATTGTATTATTACCTCGATGTGTCTTCGGAAATCCTGCAATGAAGTCCATAGATATATCCTCCCATTTGCAACCTGGCACTGGTAAAGGTTGAAGCATTCCTTTCGGTGTCTGCCACTCTGCTTTTACCTATTGACAAGTCAAACACTTCACAGTAAAATCAGTAATATCCTTTTTCATTCCGTCCCACCAGTAATACTCCTGATGATTTTTATACATCTTAGTAGTTCCTGAATGAACTGAAAATGGAGAACTATGAGCTTCACATAAAAACACTCTCTTCAAATGTGAATCACAAGACACACAAAATCTCTTCCCAAATCTCAAAACAGAATCATTATCATTGATGAATTCAGGAAACTTACCCTTCTGAACCAGCTCTACCTTTTTCTACAACTTGATGTCTTGCTTCTGTGATTGCTTAATTCTGTCTGATAGAGAAGATTTCACTGATACTTGAAATAAAATAGAAGCACATCCTGCAAAAAAAACTTCTATGCCAAAGCTCATCAAATCCTTAACCAAAGGATCACATTACAAACGCAAAATTGTTAATGAAGCATTAATTTTTCGACTCAAAGCATCAACCACTTTATTTTATTTTCCCAAATGGTAATGAATTTTACAATCATAATCCTTTATTAATTCTAGCCATATCCTATGTCTCATGTTCAATTATTTCTGAGTGAATATATACTTTAAACTTTTGTGATCGGTATATATTTCACACTTTACACCATACAAATGATGCCTCCAAATTTTTAAATTAAAAAAACAGTAGCTAATTCAAAATCATGTTTAGGGTAATTTACCTCATGAGTTTTCAACTGACGTGAAGCATAAGAAATTACCTGATCATTATGCATTAGGACGCAACCATGTCCTTTCAATGAAGCATCACTGTAGATAACAAACTCCCCATTCCTGGAAGGTAGTGCCAAAACTGGAGAATTCACCAATCTTTTTTTCAATTCCTGAAAACAATCATAACATTGTTTTGTCCAGATAAACTTAACACCCTTCCGAGTTAGCTTAGTCATTGGAAAAGATAACCGTGAAAAATTTCTAACAAACCTTCGGTAATAGCCTACCAAACCATGAAAACTATGAATCTCGGTTACATTTGTGGGTCTTGGCCATTCTTCCACAACCTTTGTTTTTGCAGGATAAACAGTTATCCCATATTTAGAAACAATGTGACCAAGGAAAGAAATTTGTTGCAACAAAACTCACACTTGATGAATTTCCCATACAATTTATTTTATTTTAAGGTTTGCAAAATAACCCTTAAATGTATTTCATTATCCTCTTTACTTTTAGAAAACACCAAAATATCATCAATGAAAACAACCACAAACTTATCCAAGAACTCATTGAAAATTCTATTCATAAGGTCCCTGAATATAACAGGTGCATTGGTTAGTCCAAAAGGCATAACTAAAAATTCCTAATGGCCATATCTTGTACGAAACACGGTCTTCGGAATATCTACTTCCTTTACCTTCAACTGATGGTACCCCGATCTCAGGTCAATCTTTGAAAAAAAAAACTGAGCTCCCTGGAGCTGATTAAACAAATCATTGATATGAGGCAAAGGATAATTGTTATTAACAGTGATGTTATTCAAGGCTCTATAATCAATGCAAAGTCTCATTGAACCATCTTTCTTTTTAACAAATAAAACAGGAGCACCCCATGGTGATGTGCTAGGTTGAATGAAACCTTTATCTAACAAATATTGCAATTTCTCCTTCAACTCTAAAAGTTCAATTTGAGCCATTTGATAAGGGGGTTTGGAAATTGGCTTAACATTAGGAACTAAGTCAAAAGTAAAATCAACTTCCTGATCTAGTATTATTCTAGGAAAATCATCAGGAAAAACATCAGGATACTCATTTACCACTGGCACATCATTAATCTGAACAGTTCCACTGTTTTCAACAATATGTGCAAGGTAACTTTCATTTCCATCTTTTACAAGTTTCCAGACCTCTTGATATGTTATCAACAGTAAGGGTTCATTCTTGT
Organism: Viscum album; assembly: GCA_963277665.1. Taxonomy (NCBI): domain Eukaryota; kingdom Viridiplantae; phylum Streptophyta; class Magnoliopsida; order Santalales; family Viscaceae; genus Viscum; species Viscum album. The sequence continues at coordinate 1,255,639,328 of OY728153.1, read as the reverse complement.
ACAAAAACTGAAAGTATTTATAAAAAGAAACTTCTTTATCTCTAAAGTCAATATTATCATGGTAAATAGAGAGCCAATCCATACCTAGGATAACATCAAACTCTACTAGAGGTAAAACAATAAAGTTTGCAAGTAGGTTCTTTCCACGGATAAGGATAAGAAGATTCTTATAAATTTTTTTTGCCTCAACATTTCCCCCAGGTGTTTTTACCACAAGTTTAGGAGTCATTTCATGAGATGGTATTCCCATTTTACTAGAAAAGTTTTCAGAGATGAAAGAATGTGTAGACCCTGAATCAAACTACACACTGGCGTAATTTAAAAAAACAAACAAATTACCTGATAACACTTCATTTGATTTCCCAACATCTGCTGATGTAGTTGCAAAGGATTTCACCACCCCTTTCTTCTTGTAGTCTAAATGATTCCCATCACTCGTGCTCTTTGTCGGACACTCGTTTTCATAGTGACCCATCTCATTGCACTTAAAACATTTCACTAACAGTAAATTAAATTTGGTCTTACCATCACCCTAATCTTTTTCAGTGCTATCACGAGCCTTATGTCTTATCTTACCACATTAGTAGCACTTTACAGAATTCAGAAGACATTCCCCAGCATGCCTTTTACCACATTTATCACAAACTGAAAACGTAGTTTTCTTACCATCAGACATTTTTGAAGAATTCTTCCCATTCTCCTGCCACCTCGGTCTCTTCTTCTGTTGGTTGTTATAGAACACTTGATCATCAAAAAACTCCATTTCCAACTTCTCAACACATCGAACAATATTTTCATAACTTTTGAACTCACGATAAGCCAATGCCCTTCGATATTTTGGCTTTAATCCTGAGTAAAAACAATTGATTTTACTATCAAGGTCTCAGATAAAATTTGGAGCATACCTTGACAATCGAGTGAACCTCTCTTGATAAGCAGCCACTGAGTCGTCCTCTTGCCTCAATTCCAGGAATTGTTTTTCCATCCTAAGTTGAACAACCTTAGGAAAATACGTCTCACAAAACATACCTTTGAATTCATCCCATTTGAGAGCATCAATCTCTTTAGCATCCCTGATATTTTTAACCATTAACCACCACTGATCTGCTTCAACCTCCAAATGGTAAATTGCAAGACTAACATTTTGATTGTCTGAACAACCCATAAAATCAAAAATATTTTCCAGTTCTTTAATCCACCCTTCAGTTAGCACAGGTTCAGATGATCCTCTAAATGATGGGGGATGTTGCCCCATGAAATGTTCCACCACTAACATGTTCCTCTGCGGTTGATCTGGATGATCTCATGCATGGATAACACCACAATTTATCGCTTGAGTCAACTGTGCCATTACTGCAACAAACTATTCAGTTACAATTCCGATCATCTCAGGATTCTGATTCAGAAGGTCATTTCCTTCGGTATACCTTCCTAGCACTGCTTCACTGTTTCCTCTACGGAAGACCATTCTCAACAAACATGTCTTAGATGAAGCAACATAGTAATCATAAAATGCTATATCATTTCAATTTGACCATAAATTTTTTTTGGATAATCATTTAATAGAATTATAACTCTTAAAGTTATATAAACCGACCTCTGATACCAACTATAAGGCCCCATCCTTAAACATTACTTAATCCTGAGTTATTTCAAGAGTACATGTTGAGGATCTTTTCAAGTATATAGTTTTATATATTTAGATCATAAATCATGCATTACACTCCACATTTAAACAAAGTGGTCACATAAATATAGTACTCATTTTTACCATCAACAAAAACATATTTAAAATAAAACATGGATTCTTTCTTGACACTTCCTTGACACTATCATCACATCATGTACCTTTCCCTTGACCTATGAAAAACATTTAAAAAACTTGGGATGAACATAAAAATCTCAGTAAGGGATATAAAAATACGTAAAAGAAATATTAGTACATGTATAAATATGAATCAATGAAATAATAATTTGCTCATAAAACATAAGCATGTTAACATACCTCATGAAATCATAAGATTTATGAATAACTCATAAAAACATAAGACTTAGAGGTAACTTGAGGCATTCATAACATTCTTACATAGGGAGTAACCCTCATGGTTACGTTTGGAATACCCATCACAGTATATTCCCTAAATACTATCGGAGAAACCTTAACGTTTAACCCCTTCGCGTTACCCAATGCATTGGAGAGCTATACCAGGCTCACCCGCCCTTAGTTTTTCACAGAACCACCCATCTTCATAACAATGCCCAAGAACCAGAACATAATAGTATCACATAAAACATGCATAAAGGAAACATAACATTTCCACTTTTCAATAAAAAGATATCAATACAACACATTGATATAAAAACATTATGAAAACCATTTTCAATAACGAAATAAAAGAAAATTAAAACATGGTATTTATTTTTCATTTAAAATAATGTTATGGCTTGTAGAGGATGCCAAAGCTCAAATAATGGTCACGACGGAGGAGAAGACGTTGTTGCCGCTTATGTACGACAAAAAAAACATTCCCTTTTGTTGTTATGTAAAGGCTTAATATAAAAAGATTCATTTTGAATAAATCTAAAAGTAAAAGGGGTTTATACACCATATTAAAGAAAGTTGTTTATAAAACAAAATATGCCTCAATGAAAGGAGATTGAGATGAAGTCCCATACCTCGAGTCCGACTTGACTCGATCATTATTTAACATCCTGAATAATAAACATGAGTTAATTTCTACTTTCTTAAGAACCATTTTCAAGTTCATTATTCCTTTTATATCACTTATTACCCTGTTATGAACACTATGTAATTATTTAAGTTAATAATGGTCGTTTTGTCGATCATTGGTACTTGAGTCAAAAATAAACTCTTTATAATTACAAGTTGTTCATGTGGTAAAATATCCATTATATCCAGAATTATATTCATGATGTAGATATCATATATATCATATATATCGAGTATATACATGCATTTATAATATTACATAACATTTAGAGGTAAGAAATGAAATGCACTATTCATGGAGATGGTAAGTCGTACGTACGCATGAACACTACTTTCATTTCTATTTCCTATTTAATGGAATTGAATCATAATGATATAAAGGTATATTATAATTCCAGTATAATATCATATGTAATATCATTAACTCCATCCTTTATATGTCCCACATATGGCATTAACGAATCAAATCACTTTGAGGGGGCGGTAGTCCGCACTTCCAAAAATAAAGATATCGCGTTTACCCATATTGGAAACCATAAAGGTATGACATAAATGAAAAATACAGAAGCTTAAGGAAAAAATAAACATATTATATATCATATATAAATATAGTGACATCTTAATGGCCACCTTTGAAGGTGTTATAAGAATATTGAACAATCATCGTTTTGTGAGGCAGAAATTCACCATCCACGGAAACAGTAAACTCTTTTAACATTAGATGTAGGTGTGTGTAAGTGTAACTCTAATAATTCTTATAAAAAAATCATAGCATATTTAATATACTGTTGTTTTTACAAAAGAAATGAATAAAAAGAGATTAGGGGGTTGAAGAAGCAAAATAAAACAAAAGAACATTAGAGAAGACTTTACCTTTAAATCGGGCAACTCCTCTTGGTTTGTACCAAAAGGGTTTATTGAAGAGATTTATGCCTAATTTAAGGATTCTAGGAAGCAGAGAGGTATTTGGAGAGATAAAATGAACAGATCTTGGCCGAGACAATGTCTTTAGAAGTTTGTGTAAAGAGGTAGAGGTGGGGGATTTTTTATGAGGAGAGGAGGGGCACTCTTGGAATGTTATAAAATGTTACTTTATATTGAAATGTGTTTCGGATTTAAAAGGTCCCACATGGATATATTTCAAGGATAAGGTGATAAGGGTTGGAAATATACTCATACAATAGGTCTTTGAAAAGTTTAAGTCTTTGATTTTACATTATCTTTTCATTTTATTTAAATCGTTCATTAATGAGGTAATCGCTGCATCATCATGATGTCATAAATAATTTAATTTATTTAATGTATAAAAATTATAAAAAACTAATATGATGTATGAAATATTTTTATCTTTCCAATGAATATTTATAGTCCAATATATCATTTATTTAGACAAAATTAAAAATGTTTTACTGAGGTAATACATTCTTTGTTATATTTAACTTTCTTTAAAAATAAAAGATAAAAAGTCAATATCACACAAAAGTGATTCCATGGGGTCCCCAAGTTTGGCGCAAGACATCCCATGGTCGGTCATGACACAACCAGTAGCATTAGGAAACATTTTGGGGTCATTTATTTTTATTATGATATTATTTTATTATCCTTAACTACCCAATTACAAATTAATTAAGATAATTAAAGATAATTATCGTCGTTACTATACATAATGTCCAAAAAACAAAAGAGTCTAGATTAAATAATTTGGGACTTATTCTTTACAATATGTAAAACATTTTACCAAATTCAAAACACACAAATTGCAATAATTAATTTAATAATAATTCTCGTTGTCAAAACAAATAGCGGGTTTTTTAGAAACAATATCTATGAAAAGTATGGCACTTGTTGATACACAATTCCAAAGTGAAATTAATCCCAATGACCACCATTGTATTAAATGGTAAAAATATATTCTATTTAAACTTTAAAACCAATTATGAAGATAATCTAACCATATAATTAAATTAGATGAAAATGCAGTTTTGATGTAAAATGCAGTATTTTTCACTATTCATTAAAAAATGAACATTGTCAGAAAAATAAAAAATATTTATCCAAAGTAAATTTAAATGTTCTAATCATAAATAATATGTTTATTTTGACAAATATAGCTTATAAAATTTTCAAAAGTTTGATTTAAAAATGGTTTTCCATCAAAAGGCAGTAAAATAATCTTTTAAAAATATTAGTGTATTCCATGCTTAAGATTGGATTTATTCTTGTTTTAAGCCTCTAAAACACTATATAATTCATAAATTGACATATATAATAATATCTATTATTCATTACTTACTTGTGATGTTACAATAAGTCTTTACAAGGATTCCTTTGTCTCAAATCATAAAGAGTTACCCGATTTAGAGGTAGTGTCTTCTCTTGAGTTTCTTTCTTTTATTTTCCTTCTTCACTCACCACTATCTTATTATTATTTGTTACCATAATAAAAAAAGTATCCTCAATATACTATTATGTTGTTATAATATGGATTCTACTTACACTTACACACACCTCCGTCTAATGGTTAAGGAACATACTATTTCTGTGGGTGGCGAATTACTACCTCACGAAACAATGATTGTTCAATATTTTTTTAACACCTATTATGGTAGCCATTATGATGGAAATATATTTCTATATGATATATATTATATTTATTTCCTCTCTATGATTCTGTATTTTATATTTAAAACATACCTTTATGCTTTGCATGTTTTAGAATTGAGATAATTTCATATGAGGAAGTGTGGACAACCGCCCCCTCAAGTGATGTGACTCATTCATGCAAATCATGGAATTTATAAATAATGTAATTAATGAAATTATTTTACCTATATAACATATATATAATACTTTAATTATAATATATCTATGTCTTATTTATCATTAAAATCCATTAATATGACAAAAAATGAAAGTAGCGTTCATGCGTATCTACAGCCTACCGTCTCCATGAACGGTACATTTAATTTCTTATCTCCAAAAATTATGGAATATTATTAAATACATATATACTGGATACATATTATATTTAAATCATGAACACCATTCTGGAGATGATTTACTTATAACTACATGGAAAATTCTCTTCAAAGTAGTTCATTTTTGACTCATGTACTGAACATCGACAAAACTTATGATATGAACTCACATAATTAGGTAATTATTATAACATGATAATATGTGATATGAATTGAATAATAAAATTTAAAATAATTACTTAAGAAATTATAAATTGACCAAGGTTTATTATTCAGGAATATAAAGAAACGAACAAGACAAGTCAGACTTAAGGTAATAGAATTCTTATATCACTTTAAATTCCCTGAAATTTCCTTTGTTCACAACTTATTTGTTGCATGTGGTGTATTTTGTACTACCATTTAATATATATTATCATGATTCTATTTATATTCATGGTATTATGTGATTCATTTGGTGTTTATTATCTTTTGTTCATACGACCCAATTGATTACAGCGAGGTAAGGTGTTTTTATCTCACTTTTTATTCCCATGAGATTCATGCTACATTTTCAACTATTTCTTTTTGTGTGGTGTATGTACTTCCCATGATTGTATTATTTGTGTAATATAATTTAATTTAGGGGTATATAAATGTTCATTGTATGACCCTTCTTTCCTGGGGTGTATGATTCGAAAGTTACCCAAATCGGTAAGGGAACCTTCACCCCCCTCTTTTTAAAAGACTTGTTTAGGTATTTTAATTTACATCTTCTTATATTGGGATATGTTTTTATATAACCTTATTGCTGTAAATGTTTTTGTCCAATTGGTGAGATAACATTTTTATCTCTCATCAACTCATTTTATGAATTATAAAGTGACGTCGTAAAGCTGTCGAATTTCTGTAAGGGAACTTCTTAACCTAATTTATATTCTTTGGGTTAAACCTATACTTCTCGATTATTTTGTGTATGAATATGCGTGGATGAACTCTAATTGTTTTAAACTTAGTATACACTTATATGGAGTGTATTTATATTTATCACACATAATTATGTAATTGATTTATCCTTAATCTAAGGATACCGTCTTTATAAGAGACTTCGTCTCAATCTCCAATAGTTTAGGCATAATTCAATTTATATACGACTTTATTTTATTAGTTGTATAATAAAACCTTTTTAATTTTAATTTCATTAAAATGATTATTTTTACATGAAGCGTTTTACTAAACTAAAAAAGGAATGTTTTTGTCTTACGTATGTGGCGACAGTGACTTCTCCACCACCGTGACCATTATTTGAGTTTCGACTTCCTCTAAAAGACTTAACTTTTTTGAAAAATAAATTTAATGTCTTACTTTTCTTTTCCTTTGGTATTGAAAATGGTTTTGATAATGTTTTTATTATATCAATGTGTTGTATTGAAATCTTGTGATTGAAATATAGAAATTTTATGTTTCTTTATTCATTTTTTATGTGATATGATTATGTTATGGTTCTTGGGCATTGTTTATGAAGTCGTGTGGTTCCATGATAAAATAAGGGTGGGTGAGCCCGAGATATCTCTCCAATGCATTGGGTAATGCGAAGGATTTAAACTCTATGGTTTCTCTGAAGAGATTTAGGGAATATATTGTGATGGGTATTCCAAACATAACCATGTGGCTTAATCCCTATGTAAGAATGTTATGAATGCCTCAAAGTTACCTTTATGTCTTATGATTTATATGGGTTATTAATAAATTTTATAATTTCATGAGGTATGTTAAAGTTCTTATGTTTTATGTGTAAAGTATAATTTCGTTGATTCTTATGTATACATGGACTAATTTTTTCTTTCCATATTTGTATATCCCTTACTGAACTTTTTATGGTCATCCAAAGTTTTTAAAATGTTTTCCACATGAAATAAAGATGAATAGGGTCAAGGATGGGATTAAGGAAAGACATTCTGTCTAAAACATGGAAATAGTCATGTTTCTTTTTTAAGAGTTTTTATTTTTTGAAAAAAATAGAAACTGAGTAGAAGTGTCCACTTTTTAATCTTTTTAGATTTTATAGTTATTTTCAAATTCTCTAATACTCTAAACCTGAAAATATCATCATTGTGAATTCTTGAAATAACCCCAGATTAAGTAATGTTTAAGGATGGGGACTTATATGCACGATGTCAAGATTATGAATTAACAAATTAAATAAAAAATATATTAGTTCTAAAAATAAGATATTATTTATTTCATTATTATGATCCAATTGTAACTGATGGTGTTATAACACCTTTTCCACTTTTATCTAACTGAAAATATTTTCCAAACTCTATTGAAACATTTGACAATTTTTCAAAGATATGTTATCAATGTAATAATTTAAGTAGATAACACAAATATATTTTTCATTTCAAACATGACTTGTTAAACATAAATCTATGAGTTGTATTAAGGAAGTGTTGTTGAAACATTAAATACCACTTTTTAATATAGGTATTCATTGAGACTCAAAATTAATATAATAAAATAAAACATCCAAACTAGTGTGTATGTTCCAACTGAATGAATTCTATAGTATTGAAAAGTAACTAATGGTCCACATATGGGAAACATGAATTTTTAACATTTTCATGGTAGATATATCATATTGTTTTACACCATCATTACATAACTCATATAATTCTTGAATAAGAGGCCAAAGAAAGGAATTAATTTCAGTTCCAAGAATTTGACTTCTAGGAATAATAATTGATATGATTACTTAAGTATGTTACGTAGACATCAGGGGAGGTAGATTATAAGAGATAAAAGAAACCAGAAAAATTTTGTAGCTACTTCTGAGGGTAAAAAAGTATTGAATACATTGGATTCCAATACTAATTCTATATTTCAAGGATCAGAAGAGAAATACGGTTGTAATGAATCAAAGGTATTCCATTATTTTGAATATCTTGGTTTTCACAATAACTCATTATTATTATTATGAAACATATGCCACATAATATGTTTATTAGTGTTAGATAGAATAAAAATCTTTACAACCATGATTTTAATGGAAATTAATGAATAAATTTTGAATCCATTTTGTTTTTCTATTTCGTTGTGATATTATAAAAATTGAATCTGACATCATTATTTATTGATTTCCATATATAAGTATGAATTATTTTTTACTTTTATATTTTTTAATATACTTTTCAAAAAATAATGAAATCATTAGAAATTCATTTATATTCATATAATTGAGTCTAAGATTGATAGTAATCTTGTTTATCACAAAACAAATATATCGGGATCCTAACTTCAAAAAATGAATCATAGAACAATTCAAATATCATAGAAATTTCTTTATTTGTAATTCCACATGAACATTTTATGTGGCAAAACATAAATACAAAATAAAAGTTTCACTATTTGGTACATCCATCATACAATTTATTTTTTCTATATACTACTAATTTAGAATAATAAGTTATTTTTTTGTTGAGTTTTCACTTGTATTAGTCTCCTCTTCATTATATATTAATATTCTATCTTCTTGATATGGTTTTCCTATAGTAATAAAAGAATCATTGATATATAAAATATCAATAACCAAATCAACTAATATGTTACATTTTTTTATGGTGTTTACTTACCCTGTAAAAACAACATTTATCATGTTTTTAATTTCATTATCCACTATTAGGGAATGAACTTGTACAGTTTGATGATAGACATATCTTCTTGAATTTTATATAACATTAAATTCTCCATGTCAAATCCGATGCATATAACATGGAGGAAATTGTTTCAATATAAAGTTCTCACATAAGTAATATATATTTAACCATTACCTGAATATTTATTTAGGGAATGGAAACTTTACTCTTCTATCCCCAAATTGATTTTAAATTGAAAAACCTAAATACATGATGAAACTCTTAAACATACTGAGATATGTTTCGAGGTAAGGTAATCAAAATTTTATCCATATGTACTTGAATTTTACACTGTCAAATATAAAGTATAATTATATTATTATATATAAAAATAAAATACATTTATGTTCAAAAAGAAGACAATTTAAATTTATAAAACCATGATAAACATATAAGTAATCCTAATTTACTCATTCATATGAAATTTTATTTATACATTTATATTAAAATAATATAATACCTAGGAAACATGAAATAGATATATATTTTAAAATCTATACACATAATTTATACCCAAACACTCGTTTCATGATTTATTTCACCATTTATAATAGCACATCACATTTTAACATAACCAAATAACACTAAAGTAACAATTCAATCACACATAAATTTATTATTAAATCTTATAATAATGTTAACATTTATTTTTTGATTTATTTCACCATTTACCCAACCAAACATCTTTTTCAACATGTAATTATACTTTCCTTTCTTTAATTAAATTTCATAATTTTTTTTATTAATTATAAATTCATATAAAATCATTCTCATACAATTGAATTAAATTATAAAATCATTAATTTCACACTAAAAATTCAAATATAATATCATTTCACATTTTGTATAAAATCATCAAACTAAATATCATAGTATCCAATATGATATCAATATCAAACTAGATAAAATCTAAACAACAAAAAATGGATCCCAAACTACTCCCAAACACCAATAATTCATAAATATACTAAACAACAATCATTGGGGGAGAATTAGAATAGGGAAATTTATAAACCTAACTATATTTCATAATTATTCCTTGAAATAGAGTATAAGATCAACTACCCATGACCAGGGTGAAATGAATACAATAGATACCACCAAAAATCTGGGTGATGGTCTCGTGGCATGGATACTGAGAGGGAACTAGAGAGGGGGAATCACTTTCAAGGATGAGAGGGAAGCTCATATCATGGTCGAGAGGGCAGCCGACCTAGTGTTAAGGGGTGGGGGGGGGGGGGGGGCGTGAGAGGGGGTTCGCCAATGATTTAACGTATGGGGGAGGCCGATAGGGGGTTAAATCTCATAGGGGAGGTTGCGAGGCAGTCCATCATCAATCGATGGTGAGGGGGAGGATGGGAGTGGGTCTGGCATCGAGCTGTGATGACAGGAGGTAAAGAAGGATTTGAGTGTCGGGTTGAGAGGGGGTTCAACAATGATTTAACATAAGGGGGAGGATGACAGGGGGTACAATATCATAGAGGAGGTTGAGAGGTGGTCCATCATCAATCTATGGTGAGGGGGAGGTTGAGAGTGGGTCTAGAATCAAGTTGTGATGAGTGGAGGTTAAGAAGGATTTGAATGGGGGGTCAGGGCTATGGTGATTTTGGTAAAAAACAATATAATGAGATTTTTTAATTAAAACACTATGAATTAATTATAAAAATTATTTATAAATGGTTTGATAAAAAATAACCCCTAAATATAATGTTGAAATATTTTTTAAGCATTTAGAAGTGGTTTATAATTTGGTCACTAGAAAAATTCCACAATTTTGTAGTGATTGATTGAAAAATTTTAAACCCTATAGTCATAAAAACCCAACCTAGTAGAATGTGGTGATATGTATATTACCAAATGTAACCCTCAAAACTAAAAAATTAACCTTTTTAGTAGTTTTAAATCTTTAGTGTAAGACCCAAAGTTTTCATAGTATGTTATTTTTTCAAAGTAATTCAATAACTTGCACTACACGCAACACTGAGCTTGAGCGCACCACAACTTACCAAACATGCCATTCACAAAGGCGGTTATGAATAGTATTAACTGAATTTTGAATTTTATATACTCCATATAATTTTTGAATCCATATAATGTGTTTCTTAAACATAATATAAGAACAAATTCATTTTTTATATAAAAGAAATATTTTTAAAAAAAATGCAATTTTACCACTTTTAACAGCGAACCCATTTTAAAACCAATATTTGACATTTTTATATATTTAATTTAATTAAATTAAATTCTTCTTATGAATCCGGACATAATTTTTTTTGGGATAAATATTGGGTACTTTTCTGATAACTTTCATATTTTGATGAATAGTGAAAGTACTAAATTTTAATTGAAGACATCTCTTTTAATAGAAATACTTTATAGTGTTAAATTATGCATTTGAATGGTTTGGAAGTATAATAAGATTATATTATTATCATTTAATACAATGTAGGCCATTATAAGTAATTTTACATTTAAATTAGAGACAAACACATGTTAATCATTTGATAGTTTTTACTTCTTAAAAACCTGATTTTTGGATTTGACAACGAGAATTAATTTTAAATTAATTAATGGTACTTCTATGTTTTGAAATTGGTAAAATAAAATTAATTTTTCAATTCTTAAAATCAAAATTAACTTAGGGTCAATTTTTGGTATTTTTTCTAAAAACATTAAATTTTTGATGAATAGTGATAAACACTGCGTTATTGTTTAAAAAATGAATTTTTATTTAAAAAATTATTTATTTTATTTTTTTAAGTCAATATACATACATAATCCCTATATTTGTTCAATTTATTTCATTCGAGTGATTTTTATAATAAAATTTGATGTATAAAAGTTTATTGAACTTTTTACCGTCTTTTACCAATCTTCTAGGAGCATTTGAAAATTTGCATAAAATTAATTTTACCAATTTTGTGAGTTGAATTTAAAAAATAAGAGTGACATGGTTGACATCAGTATGTAAAATTTTGGTTAATAAGATGAGAATAATATTTGGTGAATAGTTACTTTTGACTTTTATTTACCACGATTGAAAGTAAATATAGTAATTAAAGGTAAAAATGATTTTATAATTAGCCTAACACATGTATTAATGCAATTGGATAAGTGTAATTAGAGTAAAATCAACCTAAAGAATTAAATATGACCTTTTTGGACCATTTGGGTTAGAATAGGACATTTATTATTATTTTATTTAAAGAAGAGTTAAAATTGTTAAAGTCAAAGTTTAGTAACTAAACCATTTTAATATAGGGCTAAACATAATATATATTAGACTATAAAGATTAATTATAACGATAAAAATATTTCCTAAATAATTTTATTTTATTTATAATTTTTTGTCATTAAATAATTTAATTTACTTATGACATAATGAGGATGCAACAATTACCTTATTAATGAAATATTAAAATAATTGATATTATAAATATCCAAATATATTTAAATTGAGACTTATGATGAATTAAAATAATATTCTAGGTAAAAATGACATGTTAGGGATGATTAAATAAATTTTATTTTATGTGATAAAGTTTTTATGACTTAAAAAAATCAAATACTAAATAGTGTTGAAATTGACATTATTGAGTTTTTAAAACCAATACTATATTATTAATTGATATAATATTCCTCAATATCTATGGTTTGTAATAAAGACATAGATAAGGTTATATATATCAATAAATAACCACTTAAGGTTTTATTGGTAGTTTATAGTAATTTAATTAACCATATAATATAAAAATACAAAGAGACATGGTAAATGTTAAACTATTTAATGAAGAGTTAAATATAATATATAAGGTTAATATGCTATCCTAAACCTGTCTAAGACCTATTGGTTGAGTTTATTTAGACCCATACCCACCTTATACTTGAAATAAATAATTTTTATCCATTGTAAACCGAAAATTATTTTATTATAAAATAATATTTTAAGGTTTTCCTAAAGTGACCCTCACCCCTCTTATAAAAGGGTACTTCCCCTTCTCTCAAAATCACACATCCAAAGAATTTTTTCTCAGATAAAACCTACTCAAATATCCTACCAAAATCCATAACATCATCTTAGAGGCTTTAATTTATTCATAAAGCCAACCTAATGAACCCTTTTGATAAACTCAAAAGGAAACACCCAAAGAAGAGGTAATAGTTTCACCACCCTCTTTCATGTTCTTTTCTTCTTCCACATCCTATTTCTTTGTTGTTTCCATACTAAAATAATAACTCCAGTACCTTATAAATATTGTGATGTTATTATAAATATCGTACAACCATATTCCTTATTCTATCCATCCATAATGAAAAAGTCACTATACGTGCGTATGTACGGCTTACCGTCTCTACTCCGTGATGTAGTGTGTTATTCAAACACTTCATTTTTTAATGGGTATAATAACGAGTATAATTGATTTAAATAATAAATATGAAATGTTAATTATTCTGTATATATGATATACCATCCAATTACATACGATTTTACCATCAACATAATTATATTATCGCTCGTGCGTATATACGACAGACTGTCTCCATGATGCGATGAGATGTCATTCCCCATCGTAACCATTCAAGAATGATTTGAATTTTATGATTGAAAATAATGTTTAATGACTTGATAAAATTCTTTTTATGAATAAGACACATCCTATATATAACAAGCATTACTTGCGTAGCAAAGCATATAAAGTAAAACGAACCAGTTAACACCCAAAACAATGATACTACTGAAATATCATTAACAAAGCAATATTAAAAGATCATATATGATATAATATTAATGTATATGGTTAATGTATAATTTAATAACAATTATTTCACTATTATATAAGAGTTTAACAAACCCTCAACCAACGAAAAGTACAAGGTAAAGGTTAATTTCACAGTCTCTTTACTTATTCGAGGTTGTTTATATGCAAGTAATCTACTGGGACTTCTTTATCATCCACATATATGTTTATTAAAAATGTATTTCAAAACATTTTTACTATTTCATATAATATGGGTTAAATTCATTTATACCCTTGTTTTTATTTTTATAATTTTTTTTGAAAGGAATCTTTCCGTCGTTTTCCAAACATGGTACTTTATGACATTTTCAACGAATTAAGGTAAGAATATATTTTTTATCTTATATGGAGGGTGTAACTATTTTTTCCATTATAACATCATCAAAGCTTCCATTACTGGATTATAAGAATATTTTCAAAATAAATGTTTTCTTTTATAGTTATGTGACTTTTAAATGATTTCAAGAAAAGAAATAGATATTTCTCTCAAATAGTTTTGATTTCATCTACGTCAACATCCTTTGATGGATTTTACACTTGTTTGAAGTTGATTCATTATGATAAAAATCTTCCATATTGTATTGAAGGTTTTTTGATATTTTTTACAGTGGATGTGTTATTTTTATACCATTCATGGTTTAAGGTTAAAATATTGACATTTCTTATGATAGTTTTAATATGAATGTTTATGTTATGTTTCAACCTTTTCATATGAGGAATGCATTGGACTTAGTATGTGAAGGGTGGAGCCCTCTACAGCTCCTCGATGCATCAGTAGGTCTCATGAGAAAAACTAGTATCTTGTAAAAAGTCCTTGAAAATAATCTTATTTTTAGTCTTGGAATAATTCCTTGACTATGTGGTTATGAAGTCTGGCATTATGCTTTCCAACATTATGAAATTAGATATTGATATTACATGTGATTATTCGACTAGTAGAATATCCATGTGAATAAGTAAATGGAATTATTTGATATATATTTTTCATATTATGATGAAGTTTAAGTTTAAAAGGATTGTGTTTTAGTCATATACATTGCCTTAAATGTTTATGACTATTATAGGAAGATTCCACTATTTTCACACGTGCACACGCATAACTTAACATCTCCACGCCAAGGTGTCATCCATTTTTCACCACTACCTTACATGGATGGGTATAATGATGTAAGTAATAACAATATATTATTATTATTATTATATAAGGATATTAAATATTATATATAATACACCATTCACTTCAATATTATTCAACAAATATGGGAACAATATCGTCTCTAGTGCGTGCACATGGCTTACTATCTCCACAATGCGATGTGATTTGTTCTACATGATATTCATTAAATCATGATTATATAAATGATTTTGATGAATAAATATGATATATATTATACTAATGTCATTATATGAATGATATAATTATAACCTAAGAAGTAGAACCAGAACATATTTGACAAAACATGTATAAGAATACAAAGTAGTTAATACACAAATAATGAGTAACAATGAGATGTTACTAACAAAAGAATGATAATATGATCATATATGATATCATAAAAACGAATGTTATTTTGAAATAAGTCAATAAAATTATCTAAATTTTTATATATTGGGTTCAAATATATAAAAATCATATCATACCTAAGGCAAGGTATGATTTTTCAATCTCATTTTTATCACAGATTATTTATTCATAAGTATTTACTACAGTATATTTATCATCCACATCCATTTTCCCTAAATATGAATTGCAAAATATTATTTAAATCCTTTATAAATTGTTTAAATTTTATTGTACCAATTGGTGTATTTTTACTAAATGGTATGAAAGGAATCTTTTTTCATTTTTGGTACGAGGTACATTTTTGACTTTTTTCAGAAAAAGTATGAGGATAATATTTTTTAGATTATATAGCATGAATAATGTTTTATGATTTAATAATTCCTTATTTAAATCATTATTAATTTACAATATTTGAATTTTATTTTCAATTAAATTATTTTCTTTTAAAACTGCGTGACATTTTGAAAAGAGAAAACATTTTTAAGGAAGAAAGAAGAATTTCCTCAAAAATTAGTTTCAAGTGTTTTATCAAAAAAAATTTCAATATAAGTTGAAATTTATTTTAAAAAAAGATATGTACTATCCCTATTATTCTTATGGTTTGATTATTTTTATTCTATTTATGAAATCCACTTTTTATTCCTGGAATATATTATTATGGAATGATGTTTATGAAAACCATTTTAATTCCTTGGGTTATGCTATGATGAATAATTTATGTTACTGTTGAACACATAAAAATGATTTTATTATAAGATGGGTGGGACCAATATCTCCCTCCAGTGCATTGGGTAATTATGGATAACTCATCAGGTATGTATGTTATTCATGAACCTAAATTTATGTTCATAATTTTATGTATGGACCTGGTTTTCTTGTCCATAATTTTATGAGTGGACCTGGTTTCCATGTCCATGTGTTTATGAAAGGGCCTGGTTTCATGTTTTTTATTTAATGAGTGAACTTATTACTATTTATACATGTTCAAAATTTTGTAATATTATGTGTATTCCACAATTTCATGTCTTATGTTACTATTATGATCTTATGTATTATGATATTTTATTTTCCTTGTGATTCATGTCTTTCCATAGATATGTATGGCATGAACTTCTAATGTTATGATCACATTGTCATACCCATCATGTATTTTTTTGTATTAATATCACCTTTGTTTACCCTTACTGAGTATCCGAGATCACCCTTTTTACTTTTCTTTTCCATAGTATTTGAGGAAGCGTATTATGTAATATGTGTCAAAAGGGGTTTTAGTTAATAAGGATAAAGTAGCGGTTTATGTAGATGTTTTATGAACCAATTCTTTATGCTTCCTAGTTTTCAATGGAAGTAAAATAATATTGTATTTCTGTGTCTTTTTTATAATGTTTTAGTGTTCAGAAAATGTTATGTAATGTCCATGTACGTCAAGCTTGGTTCCTTATAGTTGGTATCAGAGTGAAGGTTTAGTCAACCTTTGGAACCTAGGATGTGAAAACATTAGTGGGATAACTAGAGATATTTCAAAGCATATGTCTTAAGATTTTCTTAAGGATATGTTTAACTATAGGTTTCAATCCTAGAATTTTGGTAACAATCAGGAATAACCTAGGTTTAAAGCTGAGGTGTTACAGATTAAGGAATGTGTAATAATTTCGATATCCTATACGTGATTTTCATGATTATATGGTTTCCATTGTGATAAATGTTTCTTATACTATGATTTATGGTTTTATTTAATGGAGGGAACATGAAGGAATTGGGTTAGCATTGAATTTGATGGATAAATTGATGATTATGGGAAAAAAATTGGGTAATTACTGGAGAGAAAGATATTGTGATAATGTCGAATCAGTCATCACAATATATTATTAACAAGTTAAAAATTAGTTGTATTCTTAAGTCATAAAATAAAAGTATGATGTACTTTTATGCATATTTACATGGTGAGTAACATATTTTAAAGAAGATTTAGCTTCTTACATATCAATAAGAAGGGAATAAGAACCTTGAGGTATACCTCAAATAGTGGGGAATTTTTTATTTATGCGGGAAAAGGGTCATAAAGTGATTAACTATCATTGAGTTCAATGTATTATCTGTGAAATACATGGGAATTACCCAACTCAATACCTAGAAATAAGAATATACTTCTATACCAAAGAAGGAAATATTGCATTCCAACCATTAAAGAAGAAGGATTAATGTGTATATGTATTTGTATTCAATAATTTGGAAATATATAAGGATTGTTCAGTTTATGTGTTTTTTCTAAGGATTTACATGTATATGTGGAATGGTTCTGATGAACTAGATATGTTATTGTGGAATTATGATTAAGGTAATGATTACCCTTAATATGTTCTTTATGTTAAGATAATGATCTTTGGATAATGATATATTTGATATGAATAACTTAATTAGATATTACAGATTTCCTTGGAACTAATTATGGATTTTTTGACATGTGGGTTATGATATCATGGATGAAGTTTATAAATTTTTGGACTTAATAATAAGGAAATATTCAGGTTTTCAACAAGTCTATATGGTAAAATGAATACATGATTAATTTATTCACATGTTTGGAATGTGACAATCAATGACTACCTTATGAGATATGCAAGATAAATGTTAAGATGATTTATTTCACCTCTTTCTAATGTTTTAGATTTTCATTTTTTGTAAGTATTGTAAGGTTATCCATTTATGGATAGTATAAGTTATAGTACTATTAGTGTTAGTTAGATTAATGTATTATCTCACTATAGATGGACTTATGCACATTTGATAACATGCGATAACATTATTTATGAGACATATGGAATGACCTTCCATTCTATTTATGGATTACATGATATACTAACACTTTAGGAATGAAAAATTCAACTCCATCTCTTTGAATAATATATGAAGTGGAAATGGTTCAAGGGATGACCAACGATGAAATTGTACTGAAATTAGGTAAGTATATCTTCTCATGAAATTTCTTCAACATTTGGAAATGGGATAATGATGTAAAAGGGTGTCTTATTATCATAATTTGTAATGAGATTAATGACCTCCTTTATGCTATTTATTTTAGGGTTTTGTTAATTTTCATTGTATCAATAACTTTCTCATGATCAGTGATTTTTATCAATCTCTATGATTTTTTATACTTTTCATCCATACTCAATATTCACATATGTTCTCCTAAAAAGAGACGTAGTTGTGATTTGATTTGGGAAACTGTTATTTTATAACTATTCTTTTTTTAAGAAAGTTTTATATTTTACGATGTGGGTTTCAATCATTTTATAACCCAAATGCATTTTGAGGGTGAAATTCATTTTAAGGGGGGTAGAATGTAACACCATGAGTTTTTTATAAAATAAATATTTTTTAATTTATTTTATGTCTTCTGTTGTATGCTAAACCAATATAAAATTTCAAAATATACAACTCTTTCTTACCTTACATTATACACAACCCTATGCTTGGCTTGTGTTACACACAATTTCAAGTACTTTTGATAGAATTCATTTCATGCAAGACTATGTTTAAGGGAGTTTATAAAATAATAAGATCACAATTGATGGATTAAAATAATGTAATATATATTTTATATATTAAATATAATGTTTAAAATTCATGTTATATTTTTTATAAACATGATATAATAACAAATTCAATTTTTCAGAAAAAAGAAGTATTTTTTAAGAAATGTAGTTTTTCCAACTTTTGATTGTTAACCTATGATAAATCTTGTTTTTTACAATTTTATAAGTTCAATTATGAAAAATAAACTTCTTATTTGGAGTAGAGTCATCAAAATTTACTTTGGTCTAAATTTTGGAATTTTTTGATAAAATTCATTTGTTAATGAATAGTGAATAATACTGCTTTTTAATTCAAACTTATTTTTCCTAGGATTTATTTATATAGTTATATTATAATATTAACTGTTTTTGTGGTATAATTAGATTAAGATGTTATCATTTAATGAAATTGTGTTCATTTTAAGTATTTTTACATGGAAATTTGATATAAAAACAGGCCAATCTTTTGATGGGTTTTACATTAAAAAATGCACTTTCTCATTTTGACAACGAGAATTAATTTTAAATTAATTTATGAAAATTCTATGTTTTAAATTTAGATAAATTTATTCCATATTTGTAATCATTTGGTCAAAATTATGTAAAAATGTCACTTTTATTTTTTTATTTTGAATAGTAACTATGATAATTTTTATTTACCATAGTTAAAGGTAAATCAAGTAATTAGGGTAACGAGCAATATGATAAGGACAAAAAATTACATTAACACCTGCCAAAATCCTATTGGATGATTTTATGTCGACCCATATCATCTAATAGTAATAATTTTCTCATTTAATAGAATTTTTATGGATTAATATGACCTTTTTGTGATGATTTATTGAATTTGGTTTGAACTTATATTGTTGGTATGATATTTCTATAAATTCACCAAATAAATAGTGTCAAAATTGACACTATTGGTATTGTTTAAATCTAAAATAGTTTATTAAATGATATAAAATTAAAAAATTCTAAGATTCCTCAAAATGGTTATGATAGGTCCAAATATGTCATAAATATACATTTTTTGTGTCTTTTGATATGTTATGGTAATTAAATTAACCCACAATGTGTAAATAATAAAATATCATGGTAACATTAAAAAGGGTAAAAAAGGGTTAACCAAAAATGATAAGGGTTAAAAATTATTCAAAATGTGTCTAATTTTAATTGTATAATGGGATACGACCCTAAATCATCTTATATTTTAAATAAATTAGTTATGGGCCGTTAGGAACTGAAAATATATTTATAATAAATTAATCTTTTCAGACTTTCCTAAAGTGCGCCTCATCTCAATTATAAAAGGGATCCTCCTCCATCAGCTATTCACTTCACTTTTTTCCTTTAGGCTCATCCATACCTTGAACATATCAAATATAAACTTCTCTAGTAAAATTTTAGAGGATTTTCTCTTCTTAAATACCAACTCTTGTTCTCTAAGAGGATATATAGAGGAAGAATGTCAAAGAATAGATAATCATCTCTGTCAATTCTTTCATACTTCTTTCTTCTTCAACTTCCAATTGATGATTTGTTTTTTTATAATTTAATAACTCCAGTATTTATTATATAATTATATGTTATTAGAATTATTAAACAACCATATTACACTTTCTATCCATCCTAGGTAAACTGAAATCAGTACACGTGCATATGTACAACTTATCGTCTACACACTGTGGTGTAATCCATTTTTCACCACCACCTTACATAGATGTATATAATTATTGAAGTAATAACTATATATTATTATTATATATTTATGTTCGTTATTATATATAATAAACCATGAAATTCAATATTATTCATCAATTATGGGAACAATATCGTCTCTCATGTGTACGTACAGATTACCATCTCCACCATGCGATGTGATTCACTCTACATTATATTCATTATATCATGATTATATAAATGAATTGGATGAATAAATATGATATATAGTATACTAATATCTTTATATAAATGATATAATTATAACTTAAGAATTATAATTGAACCTTATTTGACAAAACATGCATAAAAACATAAATTAGTTAATACCTGAATAACGAGTAACATGAGATGTTACTAACAAAAAATAAAATAAGAATATGACCATATATGATATCATAAAAATCAATGTGATTATATAATAAGTCAATAATATTATTTAAATCATTATCTATGAGTTTTGGATACATACGGATCATATCATACCTAAGGTAAGGGATAATTTTTAAATCTCGTTTTTATCTAAGATTGTTTATTTATTAGTATATACTACAATATATTTATCATCCACATCTATGTTTCCTATGTATGTATTTGAAAATATTATTTATATCATTTTTCAATTTTTTAAATTTTATTGTACCAATTGGGGAATTTTTTACTAAATGGTATAAAAAGAATCTTTTTTATTTTTAGTACGTGGTACTTTTTTGACTTTTCTGGAAAATGTATGAGGATAATATTTTTTTGACTTATATAGAATAATTTTTTTTTTAAAATTTCATAATGACTTATTTCCATGAAGCTTCCTTTATAATATATCTATTTTATTTTCAATTAAATTATTTTATTTTAAAATTGCACAACATTTTGAGAAAAGAAAACATTTTTAAAGAGGAAAGGATATTTTCTTCAAGAATTAATTTCAAGTGCTTTATCAAAATTATTTTCCATATATGATGACATTTTTTTAAATAAGGATTTGTATTATACCTATTATTCCTATAGTTTTATTATGTTTATGGTATTTATGAAATCCATTTTTTGACCCTGGACTATGTTATGATGGAATGGTGTTTAAGAAAGTCATTTTAATTATTTGGGTTATGCTGTGATGGATAATTTTTCTTTTTCTGGCACACATATAAATGATTTCATTATAAGATGGGTGAGACCTATATATCCCTTCCTTGAATTGGGTAAAGATGGATAAATCATGTGGTATGTATTTTATTCGTGAATGTGATTTCTTGTTCACAATACTATGTGTGGACCTGGTTTTCATGTCCACAATTTTATAAGTGGACCTGGTTTCGATGTCCATATGTTTATGCAAGGGACTGATTTCATTTCCTTAGTTTATTGAGTGAACTTATTACTATTTACACATGTTCACAAAGTTATAAGATTATGTGTATACCACAATTTCAGGTCTTATGTTACAATTATGATCTTATGTACTATGATTTTTGATTTTCCTTATGATTCAAGTTATTCTATTGATATGCAGGGCATGGTCTTCTATTGTTATGATCACATTCTCATACCCTTTATACTCTTTTTATGTTTACATATAACCTTTCTTTTACCTTTCTGAGTATATGAGGTCACCCCTTTTTATGTTTCTTTTCCTCAGGATTTAAAGATGGGTATTATGTAAGATGTGTCAAAAAGGGGTTCTAGTTAATAAGGATGAAAGAGGAGATAATGTAGATGTTTTATGAACCAGTTTTTTTTATGTTTTTTAGTTTCCAAAAATACTAAACAAATACATTATTTGAGTGGATTTTTGTATAATGTGTAATTATTCTGCAAAATGTATTTAATGTCCATGTACGTCAATATTGGGTATTTACAGAGTAGACATATAAATATCTTCTAAAATCACCAGTAAATGTTATAATGTATGAGTGCCCACCCCTTGATTCAACTTAGAATGGTCTACATGCATTGGTATGAACTAATTCTAGAAGATCCTAAAGCATTTCACCATTTACACTAAATGTGGATTTAATAATTTTTTCTTGTAAACATGCACAACATACACCATGTTATTTTAGTTCAAATGAACACAAATATCCATCTAGGTTTAATTTGGTCAAATTATTTTTTTAGATAACCTCACTGGTGATTCCAAATTTGTGTGTGGAATAAGTTAGGTGAACTAGTTTTATTATTTATTACCATTAGTTGGTTAATGTAATCTAGAATATAAAGGCCATTCTTTGAATATTCCTAACCATAAAATTTTCTTTCTTTATAAGATAATAAACATTTACTTCCAAATTTGAAAATAAATCCATCTATATCATACCTAGATATAGATATAATTATTTTAGTGACTGAAGGAACACAATAACAATAATTTAAAACCAAGATTACTTCTATTTACCACATGAGGTGGTAGACCCCAATAGCCTCTAAAATAAGCCTGGTTCTATTGGCTTCTCATAGATCTACCTCAAAAAAGTAAATATTCTAGAATCTACCTAATTTATATATTTGAATACATATGTGATAACCACATGATGTATCTAATACCCAATTTTTATTAATAGATAAATTTCACTCAGTAACAAACACACATGAAGATTCCCATTGATTTTTTTTCTGGGTGCAATTTTTCTTTCAATGACCCTTCTTACCACATGTAAAACAGATAACAACACATTCCCCTTACATTTCCCTTGACCATTATTTTCATGGAAGGTCATTATGAAGAATATTAAGGCCAATATATCATTACTTGGAATTTCATTTTATTCACCACAAGGACAGAAGAGTTTTCAGGCATTATATCTCTACCAACTAGGTGAAGTAGAGTGAGGAGATCAAGGAGATAATTCTCTATATTATTCATTTTTAAGTTGAAAATAAAAATGGAGAATCTCTAAGGGAGTGATTAAATAATGATATAAGTGCACCGTTATTCAGGAAACATAAACCACAGAAAAGTGCTCAATATAGCTAATGAGTTTT
This sequence comes from Viscum album, assembly GCA_963277665.1. NCBI lineage: Eukaryota > Viridiplantae > Streptophyta > Magnoliopsida > Santalales > Viscaceae > Viscum > Viscum album. The sequence continues at coordinate 1,255,615,306 of OY728153.1, read as the reverse complement.
ACTACACAAGGACTAACTAGTTCACCTTCCCCATGTTTTATATAAAAGAGAGCCTTGAATATCTCAAACCATTTATGTCTTTCTCTCTCTTGATAAAGATCATATATATGTTCAAGCATGCTATAAGAATCAATGTATTCATACAACTTTATGAGTTTATTATACATGGATGAAAGCATAAATAGTAAACATTAACTGAATCACTTATTTGTTTATCCTAGATAACTAACTGCTCATTAATAAAATCATTTGGACTGTGATCATGCAGTGAGGATTCAAGCACCTAAGACTTTTGTTCACATCATAATACTACCAAAAGGCTTCTAAACCATTACGGGAAGAAACTACTGGTCATGAGATGGTCTTTCTATATAATTGATTAAAGGGAGAATTTGGTTGGTGATATTGTTATTATTCTACAATATTAAAAATGAAAATTGTTAGTACTTCTCTTGATTATAATTTATTTGAGCATAATAATAAATTTTAATTTTTTTTAAGTCTCCCACTATTTTATCAAGCCTAAAAACATCACTATTGGAATTTTAATGAATAGTTTCTCAAACATTCTAGTGAAAAGGATCTATATACCCATTCTTATAACCCAAGAAAGGTCTCTGTCAACTACTCAATGGTATTTAGATAAGAATGAAATTTCTATTTGGGGGATTTAATCTCCTCGATATGATGAGTAGACTCCCCTACCAAGAAACACTTTCTCAAGTTTCCTAAAAAATTTCACACAACTTATATCAAGTCTATTAAGGGATACACTTCTTGATGTAAAATGGTTAATTCAACCAATAACTTTCATAAAAACACCTAGATAAAATTAATTATTTCAACAAGGGTTATTTTGACACTTATTTTTGTGGTTTAATTATAAATCAACTAATGGAAGACTTATTTTGACTGAATATTAATTTATAGGATTTTATTTATTACAAGTGAAGATTTATTATTTTATTGTTTACATGCCTTGACAATATAAAGTGGATATTAATTTATGTATTTACCATGTTACAATAAATCATTTATATATAACCCATTCATTTCAATTCCATATTTTTATATTAATCCATTTATTTATGAGATCATAGTCTCAAATCCATAAAAAAATCATGCGTAAGAAGGAAATAATAATAAATTAATGATGAGATCATGATATTATCTAATGTATGATTTCTCAAGTGCATAATAAATCAACCAATGAACCTAGGGGGAAAATATTTTTTCTAGTCGTAGCAAGAATTACAACATTACACATGACCACCTAAGTATCACTTGTGTTGGTTTCATATGGATTACATCTTTAACTACCTCCACCTCAGCTCTTCCTTGAACTGACTCCATGTGCCTTAATATACTTCTTTTATTACATATGTTTTATAACACACATGTAGGTGTGGAAAACCAAAGTATTGGTTAAAGAGAATTATATAAAATGACCTTAGAGACATAGGTCATATACAATAAAAGAGGGAGGGATGAAACGTAATCCACAATATTTAATTTAACAATAAATAGTTTTAAACCCATTAAATAAAATATAATTAAATAACATCAACACATAAATAGGTTTGTTCAAAGCTCATGATTTATTATACTCATGCAATGAATACACATTTAAAATATCTTGTTCAAATTAATTTATATTTTTTATTTAATAAGATAAAACACACACTAATTAATTCAATTAATTAACTTATTATTAAATTAATCTAATGTATCTTATTCCATCTAATTATTAGAGAGATTTTCATCAGCTGTGATTTTAAATAAAATAAATAATTTAATTTTTTTTAAATTTAATAAAATTTTAAACATCTTTATACTTGGAATAAAATTGGTGGGTACTTATCCAAACTACTAATTATTGTACTTATTATATAAAATTCACTCATATGATATATTTTGTACACAAAATGTGTCATAATTTTATGGATTGTGCTACAAAATTAATGACACATAGAAGACATGAATATCACATTACCTACAAAATTTAATTCATTGAGTCTTAAATAAGAAATGATCATACTTGATTTATAGTTTTTTATATAATGTGGAATTAATTAAGAATTTAATATAATAAAAAAACATAATTAATATAGTTTACTAAAAAAATAATGACACACAGAACTCCTGTGGATGAGGTTTAATTGTTTAATTAAATACATTTAATATTTTTGCTTAAATAGGTAATGTACATGATGTATTAAAGATGGCCCCATGATGTGTGTTTCACTTCATCAGATATCTACAGTATAGACCTAGGTACTCAAAGTTAACTTTTTATCTACATTTATGAATAACACAACATGAATAAATGACAAATGAAATGCACTTCAAGTAACATCATTTCCCCCGGTATATGTTTCATATTAAATATATGAACTATATTAATTATGAGAGACATCTTAAAATTATGTACTCTTCTATGATAACATGTGGACTAAATAACATGTATGAAATATACAAGACATGTTGTTTGGAAAAGAGGTGTGCTTCCCTAGACATTAAAAACACAATGCATTAAATGTGCGCAGTGTGTATTCATCACACAATGACCCAAAGTCCATTTATGTTTCCTGGTTTAATGAAAATGGATACATGACATGTGAAAAAGTATTACATGACATGTAACCAAGTTTTATCCATCTATAGTTCTTGGAACCTCCAAATGAGTTATTAAGATATAATATTCATTAATTATTAACCAATCATTGTTAAGTATACAAGAAATGAAGAGGAAAAAGAATAGATCTTCATGATCATATAAATAATGAATAAAACTTGAAATGAAGTTTTAATTTTAAATTCAAAATTATCAATAATTTGATAACAAATTATAAATTTGAAATTGACCACTCTAATACCACTTGATGGTTCTAGGAACAACTGAAGTGTTTATTAGGGAGAATTTTGACTCTATAGTTGTTAGATTTGATGGATCAATCATATATTTAATAAGAAGTAAATATCATGATCTATGAAAACATTATAAAGAATATTGAAAAAGAGGTCCTCCATAACCAATAGAACATATTTTCACATATAATTTATAATTAATTTAAATATATTAGAAGAAATAATACAATGTTTTTGACATATTTCATCGATGAAGATACTAGTCATTGAAAACTATTTTTGGTCAACCATCCTCACTCTTATAGGATACCATTATATATTATATTTATTGGTTATCCACACATGATCCTATGATATCTAAAAAACATTAATTGATTTTTGGGTGATAACACAATGAATTGATCATCTTTTATTTTTTGTCTTGATCGTTTCGATGATTCCTTTGAGCTTGAAGAACCATCCTTACACTCTAGTTATTGAGATGATGAAGGAGTAAAGAAAATATATAGAGCACTCTTTAGTCTCAGGTGATAGATTTAGATGTTAATATACATAATAATTCTCAATTTCTGCCAAAATCTATATAATAGAAACAATTATCTATTTATGGAGATAGGGTTAGTGTTAAAATATTATTTAATTTCACAACGACACATGAATAATATTTTAAATGGTATATAACCCAATTCCATGTAATAAAAATTATAATATTTTCTCATGGATTGCACTTACTAGCATAATGATAAATATTATTTTACCAACTTAAAAATTAATATTTATAACTGAACATAACCATTTTCCACTAGTAATCCTAACATTTTATATAATCCCCTAATAAATATTTATTGAATCATTAAATTAATAAATTTTATATATCTACATTATTAAATTATTACAATGTGAATAAATTTTTATTTAATTTATACGATTGATATATCTTGAATAAATTTATTTGTAATTCTTGAGAATAACATTTTTTCCAAAAATTATGCTCAAATAGAATTTAATTAAGATCTACAGAAAAAATTATTTTGTAACCCTATAGATTTATCTCTCACTAGAATCATATTATCTTACCTATTGTCTATGATTATTGTATAGAAATATATCAAGGAAACCAAGATAAATAATCTCATGTTGAAATGGCGATAACCACACATGAATTATCACTATGTAATAGAATCCATTTTTAAGATGACTTACCAAGTTGTTTGGGCACCCATCCCACAATTATATATATTTTTATATTCCATTCTTAGAATATCTAAATTAAACACATCATTTCATCATGAACATGGAATTTATTGTGATAATTATATTTCAATCAAAGGGATAAGATATCAGCATCCATAAAAATGGAAGAAAAAAATCCATTATTTACATATTCATTAAGAACATTTCATTTGTGGCACACCCAAGGTACCCTACTTCCCATGAACATATGAAATAAAAATTTTTGTATTACATCAAAGTACACGAGTCATGACATGAATTAATATTAATATTATAGTATAGTAATCATCACACACCCTCACAGGTAGAAAATTCTAATGAAAAGGAAACATGTTGAATTCATATAGGTGATTTTGTTCTCATAATCTCTCATATTATAGATTACCAATTGAGAACTTCATGAGATAAAATCTCATCCACTTACGAGTACTCACACATGATAATAAATATTCTATGTGTCCTATAATAGAATGTTATTCAACCATGTAACTATATTTAAGAATATCATTATGGAATTTCAAGGTTCTCATCCTAGAAGAGAACTTCTATATCCTTTACATTGAAATAGATACTATAGTACATTATTACATTAAATTCATAAATAATAATGAAAAATATGTAATAATATATTTTAAATAATAGTCACTTCTTTGGATATATTTATATGCACTCCAAAGTACACACAGTTGATTATAGGTCACAAAATCTAACAAAAAATATAAATAAATATTTCTATGAGGGAATATTAGAGCTAACCTTATCCAATATCAATTATGATTCCACTTTGTATCGAATTTTCATGTGAAATTAATTTTTTTATTCATTAGGTAATGAGTAAAGGTGAAAATGTCACTCAAGGTCATCAATAAAATGACCCCTCCTCTACCCACCACAAAGAACACATTTACTTCAATTTCATCTTACATACCATACAAAATTATATCCATATAAATCCTTTCTAACATTTGGTAACCTTGGTTCATAAGAAGGAGTCCTAAAAACATCATCTCCTAAAGGCACTCTAAGAGAAGATTTGAGACATTTACATAAGGGTTGTCCTATCCACAATAACTCTTCTTTGTCATTTATAGTAACATATTATTCAATATGATTCATCTATTTAATAAAATTAGTTTTAATCCATTATTATTATATCAATGTGATATTATAGCTATACCATATCATATTCCTATTCATTACATCATTATAACACATTCTTATGTGGGTTGGTTCTACCACCTACAAGAACAATGCTATAATCATTATATCCAGAATAAGACAAACCAATCTAAACTGTATATAAATCATGAACTTTATTAGAACATAATAAAGGATCAGATACTAGAACTACTGTACCAATGTCGATACAGAACAAACCGGACAATTTACACTTAATTATTAATTTTAACAAATAATGATTTATTAAAGTGTAATAATAAATAATAAATGAATGGTATAAAAAAAATTAAATATAAATATGTTTATGATATAAATGAATATTAAACATAAAATTAACTATATAGGAGGATAGAGTATATCTATCCATGTATAAATCCAATGAAAGAGTTTTGTTGACTCAATTTCCATTTTTTGGGCCATAATCTTCCATCCATCAGTATGTTCTTTATATTTTTTTTATACCCTAACATTTACTTTTTTTTTCATTTTTTAATTTATCATTTTCTCATGAGAAATTACATTTTCAGGTCAAAATCATATTTTTTTATTTTATTCTTTATAAAATTATGATGTTGTTATAAATAATTATCATTATCTCTAATGAATATTTCTCCTCCATGATAGAATAATTTTTTAAAATAAATATTTTATTTTATTTTTTAAGCATTAATTTTTTTCTATTTTAGTATTTATATTTCATTAAATCACTTTATGAATAGAACTTTTTTAGCTCTTTAGTCATTAATGATTTTCTATTATTGTGAAAAAAATTCAATAATTCATTTCTTTTTAAATTTATATATTTTTTCCCCTTATATATTTATTATTATTTAACATTATTTATTTTCACGGTTAAATTTTGTGGAATTCTATTAAAATAATTTATTTTAAATCCTTCTCATATTCCCTTGAAAATTATTTTTAATGTGGCATGTGACATTATTTGTATGAAATCTTTACAAAATCATTAATAAAATTCCTACAATGATTTCTCATCCATTATTCTCCCTATCACAAATACATCTCTATTCCATGGATTAATATTCATAATCCATCTACAAATTCTTTTATTACATACATATATAGGGAGATAATTTTTTATTTTCAATCAATATAATTCTTGATTTCATTTTATGTGTCAGAATTTGAAAATGTTATATATCCTGTATTATTCTCAAGGGATTTTCATCAGAAGATGTAAGATTAATTTCATGTGGAACCCAAATCCATGGTTTATTATTATATAAGAGGTGGTTTCGATACATACGTTAAATGAATTTGGTAGTATTTTAGTTATCATGAGATTATTATGGAATGTGAGAATTAATTCTCAATCTACCATGGAACCCAAGTAGTGATGACATATCCACCATAATATGGGAAAATGGTAGTGATTCTAGATCTATAATTCTTTAATTCTCTTGATGGTTAACATTGACACTTGTTATGTTTTTTATTCTTATCTTTGTGTCACACACCTATTTGATGAATCATGTCTCATTATTATTATAAAATTTTAAACATTCTTATACTATAGTATATGATATGAATTCATAATAATCCTTTTGATGGTATATATGCTCCTATAATTCTATATGGAAAACTTTTATGATTCTATATTAATATTAATCAAGAATTTCTACCCTATTCATGTTTTCTCACATGGTTATAGTGAAATCCACTATGAATTCCTAAACTTTTTCCCATATTGAGTATTTGAGGTTACTATTTATTATGCATTCCTCCAAGAAATTAACCACTTGAATATTTATAAGATTATGTCATGTGTAGAGAAGGTTTTAGGAGACATTGAAGTAATAAAATAAAATAATACATTTAATTAGATAATATCAAAAGTTATTAAACCTTTGGCTTCTATGTGTGTGATTTAATTTGTCAGATGTAAGGATTAAATTATGGAAATGATACAAAATATATTCAAGCTATGATGGAGTCATATCCGTTTATATCATAGTAAAGTTTAGTTTTTTTTATGGGCTATTTTAAGAAGTATAATAGAAATAAACATAAAGAAACCTATGATTAACTAAAATTAATATTATTTAATGTGAAGGTGTTATAAATAACGACATTAAATGGATACATTTTCAAATTATGATTATTCTTCACACTGATTTTCTAAATATATTCTGTATTATTACACATGAAAATCATTTTAATTTTAGTAAATGCTTTAAAATAAAATCATGATATTGAGGTGGTGATGTGGCACCTTCTATGTCATAGGTATGCTTAATTTTGATCTTGGTTTATCTATTTTGAGGTTATAAAAGCTTTCTAGAGTTTAGTATTGTAAATTTTATATTTTGGGGAAAAATTCTTGGATCCCAGCATAAGTTCATTGTTAGTGAGAAGCATGTGTTAACCGTTTGATATAAATATGTGATTTCTAGTATAAATTTTCATGATTTGAGCGTAGTATTTATAACAGTGTGAGTCACTATGAAAACTATATAATACGATATGTTTTGGTCTATAGGTTGTTTCATAGGTTGATCATGATTTGTATAACCATGAAACTATTCCTAGGAAACCATAAGATATGTTTTTCCTAGGGATAATTACTACTATACTGTTAACATCTGGTTCATCCAATCGTGCGACCTAACCAATTCACCATATCCAAACTTCTTATAACAAAAAATTACTTTTTAGACCACCCTCATTTTAACCTCTAATATTCTCTTATCTCATCAATATCTCAAACAAGGCCTTCATTGATGCTGTATGGGACTCTTTCCTCATCTCATTAGTGATCTTTTATTGTTTTTTTTGTGTCTCATCAAGGAATGTTTACTTTTTTTTCATTTTATCCTATGCTCTCTAGATCCATGCTTGATATGTTTACCCTGTTGATCCATTAGAACCCAATTAGGCTATGATTATTGGATCTAGGATTGTGTATGGGGAATTGATGACATTGTTTTTTTATATATAAGATTTTTATTACTAGATCTCTGGTTTACCATCACTAGTGTCGAAGGTAACAAGGTTTTAATAATTATGGAGGTAGGTGTCTCTATCCTACGGTCACTCCCTTATTATGCCTTATGTTGTTGTTATATTATTTGATTTTTATTATGAATTTGAATATTAAAATTAGATTAGATCTTTGGTAGAAATAAAACATGTCTTAAAGTGGGTTTTCTAAAAAATGCATTTTATGCACTTGAAGTGTTTGTAAAATGGTTCGAAGTTGGTTTTGAATCAGAAATGGGTTTTCAAGCCTAGAAGTGGTGTTGTATCACTATATAAATTGTTTTATAATTTCGAAAATGAAAATGAATGGGGATGTTCCATAGGATATGTCTTATGAAATATGAATTTTATTTCCTGAATGGAATGGAAATGTATTAACACATTGGAAATACCCTCAGTTACGAGAAAAAACTGAATATATTCTAGCCATAGTGGAGTTATCTATCATTAGGGGAGGTTTCCATGATGTCCTAAATTTCTATTGGGTAGCCTTTCTAAGGGACCGAGGTTCCAATTCTATAGAGTTCACTGATGAGAGGTTGTGTTTCTGTGTATCATAGTTGTGTACACCATTTTGTTATGATTTTCCCCATCGTGTTTTATGGATATATTATGTGAATGTTCACTGGATAGGATTATTTTCTACTTTATTTAGGCATTGTTTCTAAAAAACTATTTATTTTATCTTTTTGTGCCTCTTGGAAATAATTTATTACATATTTATTTTTTTAATTGAATATGGTATTCATTGAAAATAAAACCCTAGGACGATTCTATATAGAACATAATTTCTTATAGAAATTTTTTAGAAAACTATTTTAAGAAATACCTTAGGGATTCATGTGGATAGACATTTAATATATTCTTGGTGATATCCTATTGATATTTTGTGCTCACAATATACTTATTTCCTTCAGAAATATGTGGCCTTGGTTTTACACTATATAATTAAACAGATGATCTTCATGTATAAAAAATCTCTTTTGGATCATGTTTCCTTCTAGTGAGCTGGGTTGGTGGTGACACATAGTCATGTGGAGATGGACCGTTGTGGTTCTTTGATTTATATTTTGTTTTTATATCATATTTTCTATTTATACTTTGTTAACTAGTTATTTGATGTTGAATTTATGTTTTTTTGTCTTGAAATGTGTTGTTATATGGATATGTTATTAGATAATCTTGTTATTTTTATATTATGACAATATTGTTAAGGGAAAAATTATTCCTATGTCTCCTTTTATGATACCTTGGTGCTAGTCGCCAACCTGTGGTGATGAGGAACATACATCAAGCCTTAATGGAAGTCCAATTCAGGTGACATTATTGGTTAACCCAGGTTGGTATATTATAATTTGATTTCAAATGGTCAAGTTATCATAATGTCTTGCACTCATTATTGTGTATCACCATCTTGTGTCTGGGGTTTATATATAGACGTTATATAAGACTTTAAGAAATCTATAGGTAGTGTGGGAGTGTGTCTGTACATCTCACTTTCATGATAAGCCTCGAGTTACCATGGAAGTCTAAGACTGTTTAAAATCTTTGTTTAATGTTTTATCCATTTTGGATTCAGTTTTATCAAATATATTGTATGATAAAAGAATAAAAATCAATTATAAATGGATTATATACCATTTTTATATAGATTATGGATTATTTATAAATAATATATCTGTATTCTAATGAAGAATCTACAGATAAATCCCCATAGGTGAATGCTCCAGTTGATTTGGATTTTGTGGGGACTATAGTCTGAATGATCTAATCCATGGGATAAGTCACTAATGTAGAACTAGAAAAGAGGGAGGAAAATTATTCATAATTCACTAAGAATAATCCAATGATCTTTCCTCAAGATAAGGGACCCTATGAATTAGAAGAATTAATCAATCAGATTGATAGAATTTTCCACTTTCTAAAAACTCTATAAGACTCCAATGTTGGTTTCACCAATTATATGATTAAAGGTCCAAGAATTAAGTGGTTTTAATATCTTGTTTAATCCATGTTTCATGAAGATCTTACCTATACCAATTTTAATAAATACTTCAATCAAAAATTCTATCCTATGACTCTGGGAGTGGCGAAGGAACCTGAGTTAGTTTCTATGAAGCATGGATATTATAATATAATAGAGTATGATAATTAGTTTTCTATGTTGGTTGAACTATCCCTAGAGCTTATGTTTTATGACTATCTGAAGGAAAAGAGGTTTGATATGGGTTCGAGGCATGAAATGTTTTCTATGATGATTCTTATCTACCTACCCACCTTCATAGAGGTTGTGGATAAGGTACCTAATACTGAGGTGGATATAACTAGGAAGATAGGGATATTTAAAGAATTAGTGACAACATGAGGTATCAAATGTTCATTTTAGATACAAAATAAGAAGTTAGGTTAATGACACTAATTATGTGGCATGGGTGCAAAGTAGACATTGGGATTGAGTCAGGTGTTCTATTACCAGTGTGGGAGAACGAGACACCTCAAAACCAAATTAAAAGATAGCTCCCATGGTGTGTCACCAATATAAAAGTTATTTTATTCTTTAGAATTTATATTAGATAACATACCATGATGGTAGATCATGATCCAAATTCACCAAGGGCTATCATTTTAAATCTGATAAGAAAAAAGGGGTGGGGTATTATCCTTGTTTTAATGTTGATACTCATGTTGTGAAGAAAGGGTAGGATGAGGCTGTGCATATCTATGATGTGGAGTTTGCACTAGGGGAGTCAGATTCAAGTATACCCATTATAACAGGTATTGTGTTTATTAAATATTCTATGGTTATAGATTTAATTGATACTGGTGTAACACATTAGTTTATTTTTTCCAGGATAATTGATGTGCTGGTTTTTTATTCAGATCATATTCCTTTCTCCATGACTCTTTCAACTCCTTTGGGAAATAATTCTGAGTAATGTTTTCAATGTACCAAGTGTTAGGCTATAATCACTTGCTAAGGGACAATATTGGATTTTATAGTTCTTTATAATGATTTTTTATCTAATCATTAGTATGTATCAGATGATTAGCTATAAATCCCAAATTTATTATTATCGTTTTTGGGTACAATTCCTTTCTTCCAATGTAGTTTTCATGTCTTTCAAGGAGTTTGAGATCCTAGAACGAGGAAAGTATGTTTGGTTTACCATAATGCTAATGTGATCTCATGATATTTGTAAAAAATTCTTCTTGATGTGGTTAATCCATATCATAGTGGTCCTTTTCTAGCAGTAGTGAATAAGTATCCCAACATTTTTCTAGAAGATTTCATTGGGTTTCCACTTAAGAGGAATGTTTATCTTTCCATAAAATTGCTTATCCATCTTTTACCTTCATACCATATGGAAACGAATGAGTTGAAATAATAAAATTTATATCCTGAGGATATTGAGTTTAAGATATTTATTTATCATAGCATTTCACATTGGGTGAGGATTGATATTCTTGGAATGTCATTTTATATATCTATAAAATGTTTATCCTGGTTAATGTTGTTTATAAGAAACTAAGGTTTTCTTCTAATGTGAATTCCCTTTAAATTTTTTATTTGTCATGATTTTTTATTATTTTTTTAATATTATATTTCTAAGGGTAATTTGTAATATATAAAAATATTTTATAATTTCTTAATATTAAATCAATGAAAACATCAGAAATAAAAACAAAAAATAGTACATTAGAGTTAGAAAATATGGTCATAAATTAAAATAATGTTCTTCCCTATTGATTCTCTTGGTTCACCCATTCTTCATCACTTTTAAATATATCACTAAATATATTATCACAACATATAGTTTGATATCTATAACTGTGTATCAAATTATGTTTGAAAAGTTAATGTAATAAATTATGATCTCAGTTATTAGCCTCCTTTCAATAATATTCGGTCAATGTACTCAATGATCACCTAGCACAAAAACACAATTGAGCTCCTAATATGATCACAATTATTGATTGAGAATTGAGAAATTTAATCAATGAAAGTAAATCATTATAATCCTATCCATACTCAGTTAAGAGTCCACACTCAATGAATAGAAAACTCCCAATAGTTAAATTCCAGTCACATAATGGAAGAGAGAAGGAAAAAATGACACAAGGAAACAATCATCAAATATATATCAATATTTTTATGGTTGCAAATCCAGGAAACATTTATAGTTTCGAAGAAAGGAAATATGATCATAAAGAATCACCAGTTAAAAACACTAGGTTTTGACACTAAAATACTTAGATGATCATTTCTATAGAACATGAAATACCTATAATATTAATCTTCAACTTCATCAGTTTGATCTAGGGAAAATATTTTTTAATATCACGGTGAGATCCTTTGGGTTTTCGCTATGTTTCTATACTTAGATCATTTTAATTTATTTTCTAATTTTGTAAAACAATATTCTCCTCAAAAATATCTAAAGACCCATTTTATTTTCCAACATTCATCAACTTAAAAAATCACTACTTAATCAAATTTAAAATTCCAAATTTACCCCTATAATTATTAACTCTATCTAGACTGTAGTCTCATCATTTTTCTAAAAAATCTACCCAGTCATTCAAATCCTCATTTTATTCCAAAAGATACTCTAAAAAACATCATGTAGAGATATCCAATTTTATTATGTGAATAATCAGTGTACAAAATTATCCATGTCACAACTTTGAATCTATGATCCTTCATCTTGTAAACAAAATTAATAACCAATAAAAACTTCATCAATCATCACGTCTTATCTTCATCCAAACATGAATTATAATCCATTATTCAAGAGAAAGAATCATGCTATCCTCGAATAATATTGAAAAAATGGATGTTATAATATTCCTTATGATATTGGGATGTCCTTCTTTGAAACACTAATCAAACTGGTTCTTGTCTATCACTGATCATATTCATACTAAATCCCAACTAGATCATATGTTTCATCTCCTTTACAAATTTAAATTCAATAAAGATCATTAGTTTGTTTTCAAAATATTGATATCATTTAGGGCTTCTCAGATCTATCTTAGTTTATATTTTATCATATTTTACTATATTGGGGACCATTCTTAGTTGGGGACATTTCCTCAATCGATAATATACTTGAATGCTCCTCCCTAATAGCATATATTCATTCAAAATCGATATCACCTACCTTCCAAAGTATTCCATCACATGATGCCCTTCCTAAAATCATTGGTCGAAATTTTTAATCAGAAATATGAATACCTTTAATCAATAGTTTATATTTATAAACAAAACTAAAAACTCCTTCATTCAATCATCTTAATCTATTCCTCTTCAGATTACAATGCTTCTCCTTTCAATCATATATGGGTTTCTCATAAAACCTAATGATATACCTTGATGGATTGAAAATATTGATGAAAATATACCCTCTTGATGAAACCTTTAGGTAGATGATGAATAAAATTGATGACATCAACATGTTGTCAGACTTTGAACTCATGTAGAATATATCTTTTCAAAATCAATATTGTAAGCTTCGAGTGTCGATGATGATGGACAAGACAACAATGGAGGCCTCAATAATTCTTTCTCTAGTGAAAATATAGATCTCAAGTTAATCCAACATTATTAACATAATAGGTTCTTCATGGATCTTAGTGGATCGATTTTCCATAGTGGTGGTTTTTCCTATTTTGAAGGATTTTTAATGCTTGGTCAACAATAAGGCGTCCTGTCCTTTATGAAATCATCCTCAATGATTATTCATTGGACATGTAATCATCATGTTTAAAAAAACTGAATTATAGATTCCATACAAATATTTGTATTTAGGATCTCCAATTATAAATGAAATTGATATGTGAATATACATATTGTCTAAAAAAATGGATACATGGAAATTAGATATGTGATAATGAAGATAAATTCCTTAAGCAATGGCTACTGAAAATTGGTTACATGAATGTTTTGTGATAAATCGTCATGGTAACTATGAAATGTTTTTGGGTTGATTTTGTTTCTTGAAAAATCTAGTTGACAGGTCAACTGTGGAATTCCAACATTAGTTTTGAATATGTATGCCAAAAAATCATCAATACAAAGGTATTTAAACTCTATAAGTGGTTTAAAAAATAACATGTATAAGGTGGTTCCATTTCCAATTGTTTTCTAAATTTTTGGGGTCCAAAATTTAGAGAAGGATAAAAGTTCTCAGAAAGATAGATTTTCAGGATTTACTCATGAAAAAATTAAAATTGAATGAATTTCATAAAATATAGGCTGTTTCACATAATATTTGTGGTTTGTGGAAGAAGTTTCATGAATGATGGTACATTTTATGATATTGAATAATTCACCATAAATTTTCACAAAGCCAATGAGTTTCAGGAATAGATTAGTGCTTTTCATGAAAAGGTGGTGGTGAGTGAGAATGTTTCATGAAGGTGATGAAATTTATATAAATGGGTAGATAACATCCCCATTTGAAGTGATAAATCCTTAACTATGATTCAAAGGATCTTAATTCATAAATTATTTTATTAAATGAAGGTTTCAGAAGAACATTAGTTATGAAAGGAAATAACTTGTGTCAATCTAGTCAATGAAATTTCATGAATATAATTAGATCTTCACAAAAGGATAAAGGTTTTATGGAATTGTGGAGTTTCCAGAAGGGTTTAAATATTTTTCAAAAGATGAGAAAGTGTTTTTTTGAAACTTATTCTTACACTAACTATAAAGAATTGCTCAGAAATTCTATGGAAAAGTGGTATTCATCAAGTGGGTGAAAGTTAATATTGATGACACACTAAATAAATTGTAAAAAATATGGATTCAGGTGATCAAAATATGAATATTTTGGGGTAGTAGTGAGCACACATCAGTTGAGAGAGTAGCAAGCTTTGAAATTATGATTTATAGTAAACCAGAATGGATAGTGAGTCACCTATGAACATTCTAACAACAGTTAACCATAGTATATTAGGTACATAGACATATTTCTTGTGTATTCTCCTTAGATGCAGACTAGTGCATGTGAGACAAGTAAAATTTGTGTGTCTCATTCATGTTTTCATTTCTGGTCATACATTTCTATAGGAAATGGAGAGAATGGTATTTTATTTTATAATGAAATAAAATCCTAATTGGTAGTTGTTTTAGTTTTTTATGCCCTAATTCACCCTCTATTAGAGTATTTAACCTAGTTTGGATAAAAATTGGTATTAAAGGAAAGGGTTTCAATAACTTTTTCTCTCTTAGTGGTTGAAATTAAGGTCTTTAATCACAAATCGATTCTGATCTTTGATGGAAAAAAGTTTTAGATATGGAATAATTGGATGCATAACTACATTAAATCATTATGTATGGATGTCTTTAACAATTCTATGCAAGGTATTTCTGATAATGTGTACAATGTATCTTTATTAGAATCATAAAAAAGTGAATTGTATACTGACACCATAAGAATCAATGTCTTAGTGAGAGCCTTATCCAATGAAATCTACTTGAAGGTGATGTCATATAAGTCATAACATTCCATGTGTTAAAGGTTTATTAATATCTATGAGGGTGAATGAAAATTATGAGAAGCTAAATTTATTGTTCTTTAGGAAAAGTATGTGGAAATGAGAGTACAACCTAATGAGTTACTTGATGATTTCTTTGACTAGATGAATTTTCTTTTGGAAGATATTCATGGTCTCATTTAAATCCTTGATGATTTAAAGATCATCAAACACAGTATGATAATACTACTTCCTCAGTTCAATATAAAAGTCTATGTACTGGAGGGAATGGATTCAAATATGCTTACATTGGATTGTTTACAAAGTAATCTTATTTCATATGGGGTGATTAATAATGATAACGAGGATACGGAAATAGAGAAATATAAAGAGGTGGAATTCATGTACGTGAATAATCTCACTATGTAGGATGGATAGGAATAAGAATATGTGGATGGGGTAATGTAATTCATATCATAAAATCTATAAATTGGAAAAGGAAAGTTCAAAGGGAAGATCCCACTTAAATTTGTTTGATATGGAGAGGATATAAATCTTACAGCAAGGTTCCCTAATAATTTTTGATATGATTATGAGGACCAAGTAGAAATTCCCATGATGAATTATTCCACCTATGTGAATGGTAAGAAAAATGTAAATAGAATTTTCTTCAATAAGATGAACCCTATTTAACAAGAGAATGACATTTTTGAAGTGATTGAGGAAAAATAGATTTAATACTAAAAGGTTTGCAAGAGAAATTATATGGTGTAAATCAGGGGAAATTACTTGATAAAGGAATAATGTAATAATAAAGAATGTGATGTGGAATGAAGTGTTGAAATCCAAATTGAATTATAAACCTCTCTTGAGGAGATATATGTTTAGAGAGAAAAAAAATAAGAAATAAAGTATAGTGATTTATGATTATAAACTATATATATAGCAGTAAAAGGAAGTAATGTTTGAGTTGAAGGTAGAAATTGAAAATATTATGTCTTAAAAACTAGAGAACTCAGAAAATGTTAATGAGATCAAGCTCAATGGAACATCATGTTACTTTTTTATGAATTCCTAAACCCCTCTTTAGAACATTATTTGGATGGGTTTTGTTTAGGGGTGTTTTAAGTGAAAATCTGAAAGGGCTTTGGGGTTGTTCATAGTTGGTCCATGTTTTTCTAAAATCAAGTCCCCACTCAGGGGAAACAATGCAAAACCAGATAGTGGGGTTTTGTGTAGATGGCACATAGTCTGATAAACCATTCACTCATATAGAAGAAACCATGAAACAACATCAACATGGGTGCGTGGTTAGGTCTTACGGGTTTTCTTTCCATGTGGTCCTGCCCAGCACACCATGCTTAAAATATTTTATAATCTGAATATTATTTTTAATAGTCTAAAAATCTTCATATAAGGTTCTTGACAGACCTATTTTGACCTATTATGATTTTTTCGTCTAGGGAGGATCCCAAGAGGTTATTTATCCCCTGTGCACCCTTCCTGAAGTGGATCGAAGCATGAATAACGACATTCGATCTCTACCTAGTAGGTTAACTCTTTCCATTTTATTTCTCCCATTATCTACTCTTTCGTACCTTGGGTTTTATATATCTCTATGTTATTGGAGGATCTAATCCCCACTATTTTGAATCTTGAATCTAGGTGTGATTCTCAAATCCTCATTGCCAATGTTCTTTATTATAGTTTCTCGATCAGGGCTTCGTGTTTCAAAATCCCATGATCCTGAGGCATGTGGTTCTATTTTGTTTGGACAATTTGATTAACACTAAATTTCTTGATTTAAATTGAATTGTTTTATTTTTTTCAATTTATTTACTTAAAAAACTAATTCAAATGAATTGGGGGATTTGGATTCAAAGTGGATTTGGCATGAAATTGGGGAAAACCTCAATTCTATTTAATTATAGATTGATTGTGAAATTAAATGGAATTACATTTAATTAAATTGTGAAAATAAATTGTGGAATTTGAAATGTGAAATTTATTTGATGAAATTTATTTCAAACTAGCATTTGAGAAAAATGGCTCAAAATGGTTGGGATAGAAACCCATCATTTTTATCTTGGAAAAATAATGTATTGATTAAAAACCCGTGCATTGGTTTTTAAATGGAAATTGGCATATTTGAAATAGATGAATGTAATGAATTGTATTTTAAAAAGTCTTAAAATAAATTTCACATAATTGATTTGTATTAGAGAACATGAAAGCCAAGTTAGTTCATTAGTTATTAGGATAACACTCTTTTGACTCTTTACAATTGAAACAAAGCCTTGTGCAGCAGATCACATCCCCGATGGGTAGGTGACGAGTCTTCTTTAGCCACTATCAAAGGGACAAGTGTATACAAATATTTTCATGATTCCCCTTCATGTGTATGAGGATCTCGTATCCTAGAACTATCATAACTTTTGGCAGATGACTATATTGATCGTTGTTTGTATTTAAAATATATTACATTGTTTGAAAATTGTTTACACATTCCAAGTGAATTTATTTAAATTGTATTATATAAAATATTTTTTAATGCATTTTTTTAAAGCATTTACATCCTTTGGAATATAAAGAATGATTTTTTAAATATTCTTTTCAGATCCCATGTTTGTTTATATAAAATTGAATGCTTATAGATTAATTAACTGTTGGCATCTTATTATGGAATTCTTGGTGAGACCCTACTAGGATTTTATCTCACACCCAACATGTGCCTTCAGGTGTATTTAGATCATCTTCTTCTATGTTGGAGAAAGGGTAAGGCACCACTTGGAGGTGGTAGTAGCCATTGATCCTTATGCATAGAGAGTTGTGTCTACTGGGGTTAGGTGGTTATCTTGTTTTCTAGTGCTTTGTGGTTTCACTTTGAGTTATTGTTTCCTATTTGAATTGTGGTACAGTTCATCCAGTAGAGTTTTTCTTGTATTCATACTATCTTGTTTATCCTAATTCTACAATGTTTGTAGAAAATTTCACTACTATAAAACATGCCTTTAGGAGTGCTATCAATAGCCTTCATCAGTGCTAGAGAAGCACTGACTACCTAAGTGAGATTAAAAGAACTGGTCTTTTATTAGTGCTGAAAATAGGTATTAAAGGGGTCCTTTATCAGTGCTAAAAAAAGCACTGATAAATGGGTCATTTATCATCGCATTTACACGAACTTATAAAGGGACTAGTATAGTGTGCTGCAATAACACACTACAGAACCGGTGAAATATTCTATAATAGCACACCACAACATTAAACACACACCATATATAAAAAAAATTACCAATACATAATTTAAATGAAATGAAATTTACAACACAAATACAAGAAAAAAACTATTTATAGAAATTGAAAACATTTATTTATATAATTACTTAAATACAAATTATTAGATACATTCAAAAACATCAATGTACCTTTTTCTATTAATCCTTACCCCATCTAATGCTATTTCCGAACAAACCAACCTTTTTTGTGAAAAATAACACATATGTATAAGAAAACAATTATTATGTTAGTAATAATATAATGTAATAAATTAACTAAAAGTGTTAATTTTATAAAAAATTATGTCAATTTAAAATAAAAAGATGCACTTAGTGTCATAGTGGTCACACCATGCGCCATATTGAGGTGTGGAAAATTCTAACACATCCTAAATGACTTGTGGATCATTTTCATAAAGTATCAAAACAGTAGGAATGCGTTGTATCAGTTTTGAGTATATAAGTTGTCTTTTTTAATAAAATTTAATTTTAAAATAGAAACATGAAATTTGACTCATTCCGATCACATCATGTATCAATTTTAGGTGAAATTAATTCCTCCACATAAAAAATTACTTATGAATCATTTTCTTAAATTATCAATAAAATTCAAGTGCATTTTATTAGTTTTCAAGTAGTGATAATTTTTGAAGTAAACTATCAATTTTAAACTGATTAAAATATTTTGAGTTGTACCAGGAACATCATATGTTAGATTAAGGTGTAGCTGATTCATACATGTCACAAATGACTTATGGATAATTTTAGTAAATTATCAAAACAATATGAATATTTTTATTATTTTTGAGTAGGTCAGTTTTCCACTTCACTAAAATTGATTTCAATTTTAAATAAAAATAATAACTTTGAGTCATACTGGTCACATTGTAGGTTAGATTGAGTTGAGTATGATTCCCAAACATCTCAAATGACTTGGGGTTAATTTTATTAAGGTATAAAACCAATATGAATGTTTTTATTAGATTTGAGTACGTCAGTATTCTTTTTTTCCTAAAATGTCATTTTAAATTGGAAACACACACGTTGAATCGTTCCGATCATATTATGTATCATTTTGATATATACCAATTCATACACCTGAAAAAATGAATTATGGATCATTTTACTAAATTATCCAGAAAATATGATGCATTTGATTGGTTTTCAATGAGTGAGACTTTTTGAACAAAAATGTTGATTTTAAACTGAATACAGACATTTTGAGTCATACTAAGCACATAGTTTGTCATATTGAGGTGAGGCTGACTCCTATAAATCAAAAATGAAAGATGAATATTTCTATTAATGTATCAAAACAATATTAATGAGTTTTCTTGGTTTTGAGTAGGTCAGTTTTCTATTTTACTAAAATGGACGTAATTTTTAAATAAAAATATACACTTAGAGTCATATAGGTCACACCATGAATCATATTTAGGTGAATATAATTCTTACATGTATCAAATGACTTATAAATAATTCTAATAAGGTTTCAAAAAAAAATCTGAATTGAGTTTCTCTATTTTTAGTATGTCAGTTATATTTTTTACTAAATTGTCATTTTAAACTCGAAACACACACTTTAAATCATTTCAATTGTAGTGTGTATTGATTTTATGTTAAAAGAATTCCTACATGTCAAAAATTAATTAAGAATTATTTTCCTATATTGTCAAGAAAACCCAAGTGCATTTAATTTTTTTTTAGTAAGTGAATTTTTTTGAACTGAAATATTGATTTTAAACAAACAACAGAGACTTTGAGTCTTAACAAGAACATAATGTATCAGATTGAGGTGTGGTTGATTCATAAATGTCACAAATTACTTATGGATAATTTTCACAAATTAAACATAAATATAATTTTTTGGTAAAATAGAGAACGTATATCATAACATTTAATTTACTTATTTACAGTGGAGTTCCTTCATTTAAGTTTGTCGTTCAGAGGGATTGGTAACATCATCCCGTGTAGAAGAAAATATATAAATGAGTAGTAAAACATTAAATTCATATTAATTTAATGTAGTAGAGTATATATATAATATTTTTAGGTAAATCATAGTATATAAAAATCTCTTTTATCTTATCATTGAACTGTCTTTCTTTTTAATGGTTTAATGAATTTGGTTCCTCTTTAAATAATCCAAATCCCCTCTTTGGGGTCCCCTATAACGTACAATACATTGTCTACATTGGGACCCACACTAATTGATTGTGATCAACCAATGAAATGGTCATACTTTATTGAATTTTCATGTGACCAAACATTTTTTTAGTTACCATCAGGACAATCGACCAATTCTTGTTAGGTAGATCGGAGACATAAAATACTTGCACTATATGTGATGCAATTTGGAACAAGTTTTATTTTTCCCCTTCCACACTGAAATTCACCTTCAAGATGTCCATTTCATCAACTTTCACTACACTGATATTCTCAACCTTTTGTAATGGAAAATCAGAACTTGAAATGTTGTATAATCCAACTCATATATCTGTTAGATAATGAAAAAATATGACATATTTTCCTAAATTGGATTTATATCATTGGAACAAAAAATGTACAGCGCTTCATCCATAATATTAACACCAATATTTTTCACCATACTACAATAATAATGTTCTTTTAAATAGAATGTATAATTTTTTTTACAAAACTAGTGAAATATATAACTCTTTCATTCGGTCACCTGGCTATCCATTAAAGTCGCTTAACAATTGAATTCATATTTTCATATAACTCCTTTTAAATTTCATATTGGAACCTTTCTATAAACTATTTATTATATGTATTTAATATCCATCCTTCATCCCTTTAAGGATTCAAATATGTAAGTATTTATTTGTGGGATTCAATGTATGGATCAACATCTTCACTATTATGTAAAATGTAAAGGTGCACTTGCTTCTGCTCAGTCAAGGTAATTGTAACAACATCTCTTCTAGAAATCCCTTCTCCCATAAGGTATTCATTGTGATGAGACTTTCAGAGATCGATGTTTTCAACATCTGATAGCTAATCAGTACAGTATTCAATAGCTTATTCAATAATATATTGTTATACAATACAACCTTTTAGACAACTTCAATTCTTAACATACCATTTCAAAATTTTTATATACCATTCAATGGGGTACATCCATCTGTAATGGACATGACCACATAGTTGAACCTCTCAAACAAAGTGAACAATTAGGTGTACCATTATATCAATTATTCATGGTGGGAATAACATCTCTAATTCAAATAATATAACCACAAACTCCTTATTCATGATGAGAAACATCACACTGTCTATAACTTTACTGCTTATATATTTAAAAAATAAGAAGAGTTTGGTAAATTTATTTCATATATTTTGAGGAATAAGGAAACAAAAACAAAAAGGTATAAAATCTTTCATGAAAACATGACAATCATTTGATTTTAGTCATTGTAACTTAAAATTTTTCAGTGAAGCAACATTCTTGATATTTTATAAATACCCCATGGAACTGTTAACTATTCTAGAAAAAGAAAAATGCAATTTTTTCTATCTAGATAGAGTGTAAGATGCTAGAGGAAGAAATGTCTTTCTTTTTCCCTTCACTGGTGCAAAATCCGCCCTTATCCTTATTTCAATCATGTTTAACCTTGATTTGATTACATCTTTATTTTTAATAGGAACATTTATTAAAGTTCCAAGAATACTATATAATTAATTTTATTCTACATGAATGATATCAATAATATTTCAAACATACAAAAAATTCCAATATGGTAATTAAAAGAAAATTTGTTTCTTATTCGAACATGATTTTGTATGATTTTTTGAAAAAGGTTTATCCAAAACAATGTTAATATATTTTACATTATTATACCATTGATCACTTGTTACTGGAGATGGTGTTGTACCTTGTTTAATACTCCCATATAATGTTGTCATCTAGGATCAACATTTATGTAATCGAGGTAAAAATTTCAGATTTTCTAAAATCATAGTCTACGAGGAATGTTTCTAACAAACTGACTATGTGTGTTTTTCACAAATGGGACACCCCAAAATTCCTTTAATGCAATAGCTTGATAAATTTCCATAAGAATATAAGTATTTTATAATCCCATAAAACATGGAACATAATGTGAATTATTCACTTCTATGAGAATTATATATTGTAACACATGTATTCCATAACAATTTCAGATCTTCAATCAATGGAGTCAAATAGACATCAATATCATTACCGATTTTCATTGGTCCTAATATAAGGGGAGAAAACATAATGTATTTGCAATTAATGCATAAAAATGGTGGAAATTTATAATTTAACAACATGATAGGCCATGTACTATGAGTACTACTCTGTATACCCAAAGGATTTATTCCATCTTTATATAACATAAGAAAAACGTTTCTCAGCTCATTTCCAAATCTAAGATACTCATAATCAATTTTCTTCCACTGAGGAGAATTTGTTGGATGATGTAAGTTCTTATATCTTATTAATATATTTTCATTACATGTCAATTGGCTCATGGTTTGATGATATCTATGTAGTCTTCTAAAACATGGAATTATTGGAATGTACCATACATATTTCAAAGAACCTGATTGATTTTTCTTGTATTGATCTATGCCACAATTAGGGAATTTTATGAGTGATTCATGGTCCTAGAAAAACAATATGAAATAATTGGGACAATCATGTATTTTTTTAAAGATAATTTTCATTGAACATAACATTTGTTTAACATCATATGTGCGACATGGTAGTTCATTTTCTTCTAGTATCATATCTTTCAGGAGACCAAGTAGTTCTGTAAAGAGATGTCACTCCATCCGCTACCAACTTTCAAATTATATAATGTTAATATTGCTGAAAATGTTGTGTATTTAGTAAAAATGATATAAAATTATTCATTGGTACAACTAGTTAATTCCTCAAACAACTTTGTACAGTCATGAAGGTCATCTTCAATTTACATGTTCATTTCTTTCATGTGATCTCCATCATCATTTACATTGGTATTCATATCAAAAGATCCACAAACCATAGAATCATCTAAATCAGCGTCCACATTTAGTTTTTCTCATATTTAGTCCAATATTTATAGCTCTATTCTATTTTGTGACAAATCAAATGCTCTTCCAACTCTTCTGGACTAATTTTTCTTGAATAAAAACAATATAAACATGGACAAAGAATTTGATAAGGTTCGTTTGCATGCTCTCTTTAAAACATGATGAACACTTTAACTCAAACGTTATACTATTTTGTCAAATTATTAATGTACATCCATTATCAATTCATATCCATCCTATTGGGTTAATAAAATATTAATTTTGTACAATAAATAAATCAATACACATAATAGATTCATTATATAAGGTGAAAGTTATAGGTAATTCGAATAAGGGAAACTCAACATTTGATTATTTAAAATAATTTAAGTATGTTGAAGAAAATGGGTAATGAAGTTATAAAGATAATTCGTCCAATATGGAAGGTGTTATCCTATGAATTGATTCAAAGGTAAAAGTTGTGGATAAATGTCATCCTCATTGAATCATATCCCAGACATTTATCATTGCATTTTTTTGTTTGACACACATCCTCTATATCATTGTGGTAATGCACCTATGTTTCTGGTAATTCTCTAAAAAGTAGTCATCTATTAGATGAATAATTATCAGAGTCATATAAGAAATATAAAAGATATAGAGGATGAGTTTCAAGCAACAAATTACAATAATAACTATTTGGGAGATGAAGTTGATGAGGATGAAAATTGTTTATAAAGAATATGGGGAATGAGTCTGGGGAAAAATTGAAATAATAACTATTTTTTGAAACACATAAAGTATTTCTTTAATCCACATAGAAGATGAAAAATATAATTTAGGCAATTAAGAAGTAATAAGAAACACAAATATGATTAAAAATAATAATAAATTCTCATTAAATCAACTAAAAAATATAAAAAGTATTGATAAAACATTTTAATAAATAAAGAGTTACTTCATATACATGGATAATAATAAGAGATTACTAGGGGTGGAACCAACACATGTAGAACTAAAATGACTAATACTTAAAAACAATTTATAATATATGTAATTTGATAACTTCCATTATATTTTTTGGAACAAGTGATGTAGAAACCTAAGGAATTATTTAATTTAAAATTAAGGGTATGTCAAATATTCGAAAACATATCAAGACTCTTAGGATGTCATATCACCACACTGACCCATCCCAAGGATTCATGGGAGGTCATCACATCAGATCTACCCATATGAAGGATTCTAGGGAGACCATATAATACACATTGAACCATCATTGAGATTCTAGGGAGGTCTATAAAAAACATGAAATAAAGCAATAATAAACACAAAATAGATATATAATAAACAAGGGGGAAAATCCCACCAACCCTAGAAACATTTATCCCATATACACTAGCCTCTGCTGAGATAGAACGACTCTGCTGAGGTCACATTTTCAAAGTAGAATACCCATAATTCACTCAGAAATATAAGTGGAATTATAAAATTAACATATCTATAAAACATACCTCCCCATATAATGCTTCTACTACAAAAATATGAAAATAAAATGTCATTTTAATACACCAGGAAGTAGTCTCATAGGATAACCATCCACCATCAAGAAAATTGATACATAAAAAATTATTTAGATGATATAAAATGAGATAGGACTTTTACCATATGTTTAATTCAACTATTTATCCAACAAAAATAAATCATGATTCATCCACACTTTTACATAAATAAATTGGTAGGTCACAAATCCCACATATTTATTCAAAGCTGCAATTGAGAAGGAAGGAGATTCTCATATGGTATGGGAGGGAAGCTAGGAAGGCTCAGAATGTTGGTGTTTTACACTCTAGAAATTACAAGAACCAAAATGGATGATCTCAATGGCCAATCTCCAAAATTGATAACTCACCAAACTCATAGTTACAAAATAGCCTACACCATGGCCACAACCACGGATGTTTTACACCCTAAGTTCCCTAAGAGAATGTAGATAAAGACTTACATTCAAGAGAATGTAGAGAAATATATACAATCAGGTATTGGATTCCTCAAAAAATTGAATCTTTCGAGCATGGAATTTGAACCTTTGAATTTTTATCCTTGATTGGAGCTTCGATTCACCGAAGAGGAGCACCGATAGTGGGTGGATTCTATAGAGAGATTTTGATATCGCGATGGGTTCATAATTAGTTAGGGTTTTTAAATAGATCCGGACACATTTATCAGTGCTTCCAAAAAAGAACTGATAAATTTTCCTTTTATCTGTGCTTAAGTAATAATAATTGATAAATGGAATTTTTATCATACATTTTTTTCATTAATAGATATAGGGATTTATCAGTTCTAAAAAGCGCTGATAAATAATACATTTATGAGTACTTATTACTGAAGTGATGATAACGGATTTACAATTATAATTATAAATAATATATACATATTTAATATATATATATATATATATATAATATTATTTATTTAAAAAAATTAATTATAATTTTTTTTATTTAAATATATAATTATTTAATTATTGTTAAATAAATATTTTTAAAAAATAATATTTATATCATTATATATATTTATATAATTAAATATATATATTTAATGAATATATATAAATATAAATATATTAAATATATTATTTATTTAAATAAATTTATTATAAATTTAATAATTATTTAAATATATATAATTAATAATTTAAAATGATATAAATACATTTAAAAAATATTTATTTATTTATAATTATAAATATATAACTGTATAAATATAGTAAATGTACATTTATAAATATATTTATTTATAATTTTTTTACAAATATTTTGTTAATATTATTAATGAATATCTAATTTTAAGTGCATGCATATTAAAAATGAGTGATATTGAATAAATTAAAAATAAATAGACCTTAAAACTATGAAAAAATGGATATGTTTTGTGTGTGTTAATTTTATGTAAAGATACAATAATTATGTATATATTAAATCAATAGAACACAAATTTGATCTAGGTTATATTGAAAAATAAAATGACATTCAATTATATGTCTATTACTCTATGAAAATAGTCAGAATTCCTTAATTCATATTAATTTTTAATTATAAACCATTATTCACTAAAAATATGAATATTTAATGTAAAGAACATAAATATTTTTCAATATTTAAATCATATTTATATACATTAATATACATCTATATATTTTATATGTTCTATTTGTAAAAATTATCAATAATTATATAATTAATAAAATGTATAACATTTTTCTAAATTTTCATATTTTTAATTTTTATTTCTCTAATTTTCCTTTTGTATATATATATATAAAATAAATCATATTTAATGGTATTTGTAATTTATATATAATATAATCAATATATTCATTTTTAACAATAATTATTTAATTAATAAAATTTCTTATATTTTTTAATAAACTCAATTTTTATTCATTATTTATTTAATTATTTCATTTAATTTATTCAAACAATTATCAGCACTAAAAAAGAACCCATAAAAGAATCCTCTATGATCACTAAAAAAAGAGTACAGATAAAGGGTATCCTTTATCAGTGCTAAAAATAAAGCTTTGATAAAGGGACCCTTTATGAGTGCTATAAAAAAGAGCCAATGAAAGGTCAAATTTTTCATCATTTTTTTGCAATGATAAAGAATGAATTTATCAATTATTTTTTATAGTACTGATAAATACCAGTTTTGTTAAAGTCTTGTTTTATAGGAGTGCTTGTTCCCACTTTCATTTTTTATTATGCAAGATTTTAGTCACAAACCTTTGGGGATTGGAAAATTCATTCATGATATGACTGGTCCGAATCTGTTGTCAGATTACCGGGATATCCAAGTTGGTTAGTGGAAAATTGGTATCATAGCTCTAGGTTGAACTTCTTGTCTTAATGTTAGTATTCATTTATGTATTCTTTTCAACACATAGGATTTAGTTATGATTGACTATCTGCACATGTCTCACCACAATGAATCTTTAGTCATCAGGGATGGTTTGGGAAATATGTCAGGAGGAGTAGTTCTAGTCTTTTCACAACTTTTTATTTGAATAGTTTGAAATCAAAATCTTGTTTGTCGATTTGTTGGGATTAATTTTCCCTTTGTTCCTCTGTCTGAGTGTTAATATGATGTCTCATATTTTGTCTGATGATGTTGTGTAGCCTCATAAATCTGAGAATAAATGTGAACCAGATCCAAGAGGAAGCTTCTGATGGACCATGATAAGAAAATCCTCTTGTGGACCTGATTATGGTTGAAGTAATTGTGTATATTGTCCTAGATATAGGACATGCACCAAATATAATAGTTCCTGTTCAGGAACCAACTGTGGAACCTCGAAGGGATATTTTGCAGAATTTTTCTTAGGATGTCCTTCTATAGAAGTCACCAGTATTCCAAGGATCCAATGATCCCTAAGAGGTTGTGGAAAGGTTGAGAAAAATTGAGATATTTTTTGGGTTCTTGGAGACACCTAGTGAAATTAAGGTGAATTATTCCTCCTTTATTCTGGAAGAACCGAGCATGATATGGTGGTACATGATGGAGATGATGATGAAGCATGAGGTCATAGAGTCGAAAAACATTAATGTTATTTTCACCAACCAGTTTTGTCAAATGTCAATGTTGTTGTCCATGGCTATTGAAGTTTTTAAACTTGAGAAATCTGAGAATACCATGATAGAGTATGCAAACTGTTTTTATATACTAGGGTAGTTTTCACATGAGATAATATCTAATAAGAAGATAAAGACTTTAATGTTCAATTTAAGACCTCAATCACACATCCATTATCCGGTTCCCTTAAGAAAGATTCCATATTATACTGATGTATTAAATAGAGCACTGGTTTTTGAAATAAACCTGTCTGGTAATTCATGGTTGATTTGAGTTTCTTTTTCTTCCAGTGGATGTGTACATTTTTCTAAGTGATATAAGAAGTGTGATGATTCTCATGGTGGATCTCGATAGTCGAGGTTTTCTAGAAATCATACACTACTTGGAATAGGACTTTTGTAACACCCCGAGATTTTATGAGATATATTATTTTTTCATATCTTCTTTTGTATGCTACACCAAGATTACATTGCGCTATATGCAACACTGTATTAGCTTACAATATAAGCAACACTATTCTTGGATCATGTTACACACAATTTCAAGTTCATTTGATAGTAGTAATTCTAAGCAACATTTAGTGTATATGTGTATATATATATATTCAATGTATATATGAAATATGGTTGGATTATGTTATACGAAACAAAAAAGGAGTCTTACACAACACGCAACCCTGACTTGGATGACATTACACGGAATCGCAACCTTCGTCGATAACGTGTGTTGTACGCAATACTAGGTTTCACTAAACTACGATATATGGTTATAATATTATTATGAACTAGACGTTATGAATAATATCAACTAAATTTTGAATTTTATAACATTATTATTCATCTTACACATTATCCTGAACATGGTTTGAAAACAAAGTAGTTTTTTTTGGTAAAATAAGTATATTTTAAAAACTGCAGTTTTTCCGCATTTTGAGGGCGCACCCACATTAAATCTAGTTTTTTACATGTTTATAAGTTCAATTTGACAACATAAAATTCTTATTTGGATTTAGGATATAAAAATTTACTTTTGATAAATTTTTCATATTATTCTGATAACTTTCATATTTTAATGAATAGTAAAAACACGCTATATTTTAATTAAAAACAGCTTTTTTCATCGTAATAATTTATATGGTCATATTATCTTTTTAATTGGTTTTAAAGTTCAATTAGATTATATTTTTACCATTTAATTCAATGTTGGTCATTGGAATTAATTTTACTTTGAAATTGGACATAAACAAGTGTCGATCTTTTGATAGTTATTATTTATTAAAAACACACTATATGTTCTGATAACGGGAATTAATTTTTAAAATTAATTAATACCACTTCTATGTTTGTAATTTTTCAAAATAGATATTATTTTTGAATTTGGAATAAAAAATATATCTTAGACTAACTGTTTGGTATTTTTTTGAAAAACTTCAATTTTTGATGAATAGTGAAACCACTTCGTGGTAGTTAAAAAAACCGACTCTTTCATTTAAATGAAATTTTACCACTTATGTGAATTGAATTTCAAAAATATGAAAAACATGGTTGTTATAAAGAAGTAAAATGTTGTTCAATAAGATGAAAATAATTTTTGGTGAATAGTAACTTTTGACTTTTATTTACCACATTTAAAGTTAAATAGGGTAATTCGAGGTTAAAAGGATATTATAATAATTACAAATTACCTTAAAACTTGTCCTAAACATATTGGACGAGTTGTGGACGACCATGGGATCATTGGGTCGATTATGGGACCCCATTGAGCCACTTGGTAGTGATAATGGCAATATAGATTAATTAATTTAATGTAAAGACAAAATTGACATTAACAAAAACCTTTTAGTAATTAACTTTTATAAGGGTTTATATAAATTATATTTTTGACAATAAATATTCATTGGGAATCTAAAAATATTTCCTACATTCTGGTATTTGTTTTATAATTTTTAGACATCAAATAAATTAAATTATTTATGACACAATAATGATGCAGTATTTACCTCATTAATAAATCATTTAAATAAATAAGATTATAATGATTACAATATTATCCAAAACATGTCCAATTATGATTGGATGATTTTATTTCGACCATTAGTCATCCTATATTCATCATTAATGATTTTTGGACCCTTTGAAACCGAAAATAAGTTTATAATAAAATAATATTTTCACACTTTCCAAAAGAGCCCCTCCTCCCATTATAAAAAGGGACCATTTCTATCCATTTCCTCACACCTCTCAAGCCATTTTGCTCATAAAAACTCTTCCCAATTAATCTCCCTACATCCCTCTCCTCTCCATATAAGCCTTAACTTAGGCAGAAGGCACTTCAAGAAGTCCTGTTGGTTCAAACCAAAGGAAGTTACCCGAATTAAAGGTAACTGTTTCTCTTAAATTGTTTTCTTTTATTCTACTTCTCCAACCCCTAAACTTTTTTTAATACTTTATTTTGTAATAGAAACAGTATCCTCAATATACTACGATGTTTTTATGAAAATTGTTAGAACTACACTTACACACACCTCCATCTAATGGATGAAGAACATAATGTTTCTTTGGATGGAAAACTAACGCCTCACGAAACAATGATTGTTCAATTATCTCCTACCGCCTCTCATGGTGGCCATTATGATGGCACTATATTTATATATGATATATATTATGTTTATGATCTACTTATTCTTCTTTTATTTCCAATTATATCATGTCATTATGGTTTCCATAGTGGGTAAATTTGATAATCTCATTTGAGGAAGTGCGGACTACCGCCCCCTCAAAGTGATGTTATTCGTTAATGCCTTATAGGGGTTGTATAAAAGATGGAGTTAATGATATTATATATAATATTATAATGGAATTATAATATACCTATATATCATTATGTTTTAATTCCATTAAAATAATAAATGAAAGTAGCATTCATTTGTACGTACGACATACAGTCTCCATGAATGGTGCATTTCATTTCTTACCTCAATATGTTATGTACTATTATAAATACATGTATATGCTGGATATATATGATATATATGATATATAAATCATTAATATCATTCTGTATATAATTATTCTTTGAACACACAAACAAAATGTAATTATAAGAAGTCCATTTTTGACTCAAGTACCAAATGTCGACAAACGAATGTTAGTAACTATAATTGTTACATAATGTTTATAACATGGTAATAAGTGATATAAAATGAATAATAAACATGAAAAATGTTCTTAAGCAAGTAGATATTAACTTTGGTTTATTATTCATGATATTAAAGAACGATCGAGTCAAGTCGGACACGAGGTAAGGGAACATCTAAACCCAATTTCCGTTCTTTGGGTTGATATTCTCTTTCTTGTTTATGTCGTTATTTGATTATGTGAGAAATAATTTTTTATATCATATCATGTATTTATACTTTCTTTATGTTACTTTATAGTGAATAAACATATGTGATCTATTTTATTTTCAAAAATATCTTTGTAAGGGATAAGTTTTCCAATCTCGTTTTTATCCTAGATTGTTTATTCATAAGTATTTACTGGGGTTATATTTATCATCCATGCCCCTATATTAGATAAATGTTTTCATGTATTTTTAAAGTCCTTTTTACCCATTTTTTACTTTTACTACATAGTATGTAAGGAATCTTTTTTTGTTCACCATATGAGGTACTTTTTTACTTTTCCGGAAAAAGTACGAGAAAAATGTTTTTTTAACTTATACGGCATGAACAGATTTTTACGGTTTTATAACACCTTATTTTCATGAATATTACTGTACAATATTTCATGACTATTTTCAACAAAATTATTTTCTTTTAAAATTTCATGACATTTTGTAAAAAGAATATGATTTTGAAGAATAAAGGATATTTTCATCAAGAATTCATTTTAAGTGTTTTATCAAAACCAATTTCCCTATAAGATGACATTATTCTCATATGTGTATGTTTCAGGTATAATGTCTCTATTATTTAAATGGTTTCACTTTTCTTATGATGAAATGATATCCACTTTTTTTATATTGATTATTTTATGATGGGATGATGTTTATGAAACCCCTTTTTTATTCTTTGGGTTATGATGAATGATTTATGTTTCTGTTGTGGCACAAGTAAGAATGATTTCATTATGAGATGGGTGGGACCTATACCTCACTCCAATGCCTTGGGTAAAGATTTATATCACATGAGATATAAATGGCTGTAATGGTAAGTTAATCCGGTTTAGTGATACAAGA
Organism: Viscum album; assembly: GCA_963277665.1. Taxonomy (NCBI): domain Eukaryota; kingdom Viridiplantae; phylum Streptophyta; class Magnoliopsida; order Santalales; family Viscaceae; genus Viscum; species Viscum album. Next base: position 1,255,582,352 of record OY728153.1, on the reverse strand, counting down.
CTGGAATGAGGAGTGAACTCGATTCAGAAAGAGACTTTGTCCACTAAGATGGTCTTGGTAGAAATGCCTTAGCTACTATGGAAATCATATCACGTGCTTAATGGTTTTCCATAATTACATGTCTTATTCCCATGATAATTTATCATGATTAATGTTTCATTATGATCTTTTCCTAACGTACTTCCATGTTTTATATTATTGCTCAAGATTTTTATGTTTAAACATTATGTTCATGTGTTTTTAGTTCAAATGTATATTATTTGTTTTATTTTCTCCATGCTTACCCTTACTGAGAATTTATGCTCACCCTTTATATGTTTTCTTTTCCCCAGGATTTATGGAAAGGTTTTAGGTAAGAAAACAAAAGGGGAAGATCTTTATGGGAGATGTTGAAGATCTTTCACCACGATTAGAAGATTATATTCTGAGTCTCCAAAGACACTAAACTATTACGATCCTTGTGTGACTGTTTTTTTATGTATTAACTATTCTTCAAAAGTAATGTAATGTCCATGTAAAGGTATCTATAGTTGGTATTAGAGGAAAGGCTTATTTAAACTTTGGAAACTGGGATGCAAAAACTTTAGTGAGGTCCTTAGATATATTTCTAAGTTATGTCTAGGGATGTCCCTAAGGTTAAGTATAAATATAGCTTATAGTCCTAGAATTAAAGTAACGATCATAGAATTAAACCTACGATGTTGTATATTGAAGGTACTCCCCCTTTATTATGTTGTTTTTCTAGCATTATTTTTTCCTCTCATACTATTATTTTTGGGTTTTAAAAAATGGTGGGAAACAGGAAGATTCACGATAATGGTGGATATGATGGACAATGGAATGATATTCTTCATGAGAAACCAAATGAAACAGGATTTGGAAGTCAAAACATAATTTTTATTCCGAATCAACAATCTCACAATATGATCAATAATCTCAACTTTGGTAAGTATCCCGACTCACCCAATAAGAGAAAGATGGAGGTTCATGGTGATCATAGAGGAATGAAAGTTAAATTTCCCTAATATAAATCATGTGGGAAGAGGCATCAAGGAGAATGCTTCAATGGAACTGGAAGATGCTTTGGGTGTGGAAAAGAAGTACACAAATCCAGTACATGCAAAGGAAAAGGTTCAGTTAACACCATGGACAAGGATAATGGTGTTGCTATGACATCAAAAACGATTAAGTTTTTTAAATGTGGAATGTATGGGAACTATGAAAACCAATTCCCTAACGGAAAATCTCATGAAGAGAATCAACATGGTTATATGGGTAGTATTTATGTGGATGATGATAAAGAGACTAAAAATGATATATGAGATGGAAGAAATGATGAAGCTCAGTCAGTGGTTTAAGAATGTATTGGATTGATTGTATGTTTATCACGAATAATGTTTGGTACTATGGAATAAAGAAAAATATAAGTATTGTTACACTGTTGTCTTTCCATGAGTTTTTGAAAGTATATGATGAATGGTACCGGTAACCATGAATGGTTATTCAAATATTTTTGGAAAGACGATGACATGCACATAATGAAGGGATGAAGAGAAAATGAAATGAGCTCATGACTGATATATGGACAAAGTTATATCATGGTTTGAGTATATAGAAATTTTGGGATTTTGGTATGTGTAAAGAGTTAACTTTTGACAACATTCATGTTTTCACTAAGGTTCAATCGGTATTCATTTTTCAAGAGAATAAATGATTAAAGTATTCACATGTTTGGAATGTGACCAACAAGATATATCCTATATGGGGAATAAATGATGGTATTCACATGATTTTTATGTGACCTTTCAAGTAATCATTTTCTCTATACTATGAGCTTGGGATGAAATATTTTGGATAAGACTAAATATTGGAATAAATTAATTTAGACATATGACAGCATTGTTTAAGGCTAGAACTTTTTTCTATATTATTGCAGGAATGTTATAATAATGTAGTTTTAGAAAATGGGACAACCTGCAGGATGGGCGACAACCCATCGCGCCAGACAAGGCTGTGGGAATCAAACCCCCAACCGAAGTGCGACAAGCCTTTACCGCCTACCACTGGCCTATAGGAAGTCCCTGGTTAGTAGAAACTAGTTTTATTTAAACCAGTATGATAGATGAAGTATAATTCCATTTTTTGAATCATATACAATTAACCTCACCATAGATGGACTTATGTATATTTGATAACTTTTTCTAACCTTTTGTTTGAGACAGATGGAATGACCCATCATTCTATCACATGATCTGCTAACACATCACAAAAGACAAATTCAACTTCATTTCTTTAGGAGATGAAGTGGAAATTGTTCGAGGCATGAGCAACGTTGAGATTGTACGAAAATCAAGTAAGTATTTCTTTTAATTCAAAAACTATTCAACATTTGGGAATTGATCTTGAAAACCAAAAATGTTGTCCTATTGCTCTCATATCTGATGAATTAGATGGTACCTAAGATCATCACAAATTTATGGCTTTGTGATAATTGGATTTTTTATAGCCATGTTCTCTACCACTCTCCATCAGAACTCGAAGGTTATATTTCTCTTTCATATCCATATTTTTTCACCTATGATCTACTATGTGGGAACCCAAGTGATGAGTTACTTTGGTTATCTGTTTTTTTCTAACGTCATTTTTTTAAAAGTATGTTTTAGTATTACTTTTTACGATGTAGGTTTCTATGAATGAAACTCTCAAGTAATAAACCATTTATAACCCCGAAGAATTTCGAGGGAGAAATTCATTTTTAGGGGGGTAGAATGTAACACCCCGAGTTTTTATGAGATATATTACTTTTTTATATCTTCTATTGTACGCTACACCAAGATTACCTTGCGCTATACGCAACACCATATTAGCTTGCAGTATACGAAACACTATTCTTTGATCATGTTACACATAATATCAAGTTCGTTTGACAGTAGTTATTCTACGCAACATTGAGTGTATATATATACATATTCAATGTATAAATGAAATATGGTTGGATTCTATCATAAAAAAAATGATGGAGTCTTGCACAACACGCAACCCTGACTTGGCTTGCATTACACGCAATCGCAACCTTCTTCAATAGCGTGTGTTGTATTCAATACCAGGTTTCACTAAACAACGATATATGGTTATAATATTAGTATGAACTAGCCGTTATGAATAGTATGAACTACATTTTGAATTTTATAACATTATTATTCATCTTACACATTTTCTAGAACATGGTATGAGAAGAAACTAAAATTTTCAGTAAAAATAACTATTTTTCAAAAAATGTAGTTTTCCACCTTTTGATGGTGTACACACTTTAAATCTAGTTTTGACATGTTTATAAGTTAAATTTGACAACATAAAATTCTTATTTGGAATCAGGATATAAAAATTTACTTTGGATAATTTTTTCATATTATTATGATAAATTTCATATTTTAATGAATAGTAAAAACATGTTATATTTTAATTAAAAACAACTTTTTTTCATCATAATAATTTATATGGTTAGATTATATTTTTAATTGGTTTTAAAGTGTAATTAGAATATATTTTTACCATTTAATCCAATTTTCATTATTGGAATTAATTTCACTTTGAAATTGGACATAAACAAGTGTCGATCTTTTGATAGTTATTGTTTCTTAAAAACACACTATTTGTTTTGATAACAGGAATTAATTTTTAAAATTAATTAATGACACTTATATGTTTTTAATTTGAAAAAATAGACATCATTTTTGAATTCGGAATATCAAATATATCTTAGGCTGAATTTTTGATATTTTTCTGAAAAAATTCAATTTTTGATGAATAGGGAAACCACTAAGTGGTAGTTAAATAATTAACTCTTTAATTTAAATGAAATTTTACCACTTATGTGAATTTAATTTAAAAAATATGACATAAATGATTGTTATCAAGAAGTAAACTATGGTTTAATAAGTTGAAAATAATTTTTTGTGAATAGTAACATTTGACTTTTATTTACAGCAGTTAAAGGTAAATAGGGTAATTCAAGGTTAAAAGGATATTATAATAATTAGAAATTACCTTAACACTTGTTATAAACTTATTGGATGAGTAGTGGCAGACAATGGGCATCCTTTGGTCAATTTTGGGACCCCATTGAGCCACTTGGTAGTGATAATGACAATTTGGATTAATTAATTTAATGTAAAGACAAAATTGACATTAACAAATATATTTTAGTAAATAATTTTTATAAGGAGTTATATAAATTATATTTTCTACTATAAATATTAATTTTAAAGATAAAAATATTTACTACAAGATGGTATTTTTTTTATAATTTTAAGACATTAAATATATTAAATTAGTTATGACACAATAATGATGTAGTATTTACCTCATTAATAAATGATTTAAATAAATAAGATTATAATGATTAAAATATTATCCAAAATATGTAAAATTCTGATAGAATGATTTTATTTAGACCATTATTCATATTATATTCATCTTTATTGATTTTTGGACCCTTTTAAACTAAAGATAAGTTTATAATAAAATAATATTTTCACACTTTCTAAAAGATCCCCTCCTCCCCCTTATAAAAAGAGACCATTTCTATCCAATTACTCACACCTATCAAGACATTTGGCTCATCCAAAATTTTCTTAATTAAGCTACCTACATCCCTCTCCTCCCCCTATAAGCCTTACCTTAGGCAGAAGGCACTTCAAGAAGTCCTTTTAGTTCAAACCAAAGGAAGTTACCCAAATTAAAGGTAACTGTTTCTCTTAAATTGTTTTCTTTTATTACACTTCTCCAACCCCTAAACTCTTTATAATCTATTATTTTGTAACAAAAACAGTATCCTAAATATACTAGGATGTTTTTATGAGAATTATTCTAACTACAATTACACGCACATCCATCTAATGGATGAACAACAAAATGTTTCTGTGGATGGAAAACTAACACCTCACAAAACGATGATTGTTCGATTTTCTCTTACCGCCTCTCATGGTGGAAATTATGATGGTATTGTATTTATATATGATATATATTATGTTTATTATTTCCTTATTCTTCTTTAATTCCCAATTATATCAAGCCTTTATGGTTTCCATAGTGGGTAAATATGATAATCTCATTTGAGTAAGTACGGACTACCACCCCCTCAAAGTGATGTGATTCGTTAATGGATTATGTGGAATGTATAAAAGATGGAGTTAATGATATTATAAATGATATTATACTGTAATTATAATATAACTATGTATCATTATGTTTTAATTCCATTAAAATAATAAATTAATGTAGCGTTCAAGCGTATGTACGACTTACTGTCTCCACGAACGGTGCATTTTATTTCTTACCTCCATATGTTATGTACTATTATAAATACATGTATATGCTAGATATATATGATATATATGATATATAAATCATGAATATCAATCTGGATATAATTAAACTTTGACCACATGAACAACATGTAATTATAAGAAGTCCATTTTTGACTCTAGTACCAAATATCAACAAAACGAACGTTATTAACTTAAATGGTTACATAATGTTTATAACATGGTAATAAGTGATATAAAAGGAATAATAAACTATAATAAGGTTCATAAGAAAGTAAAAATTAACTTTGGTTTATTATTCAGGAGATTAAAGAACAACCGAGTCAAGTCAGACACGAGGTAAGGGAACATCTTAACCCAATTTCCGTTCTTTGGGTTGATCTTCTCTTTATTGTTTATGTCGTTATTTGATTATGTGAGAAATGAATTTTTATATCTTATCATGTATTTATACTTTTTAATGTGACCTTATAGTGAATACACATAAGTTATCTATTATATTTATGAAAAAATATTTGTAAGGGATAACTTTTCCAATCTCATTTTTATCCGAGATTGTTTATTCGTGAGTATTTAATGGGGTTATATTTATCATCCATGTCCCTATTTTCTAATTTTTTTTCATGTATGTTTAAATTCCTTTTTACCCATTTTTGACTTTTACTACATAGTATGTAAGGAATATTTCTTTTGTTCACCATACGAGGTACTTTTTGACTTTTCCAGCAAAAGTACGAGAAGAATGTTTTTTTAAACTTATACGACATGAACATATTTTTACAGTTTTATAACGCCTTATTTCTAATGAAGCATACTATACAAGATTTCAGGACTATTTTGAACAAAATCATTTTCTTTTAAAATTGATTGACATTTTGTGAAAAGAAAATTATTTTGAAGAAGAAAGGATATTTTCCTCAAGAATTCATTTCAAGTGTTTTATCAAAACCATTTTCCCTCTAAGATGACATTATTCTCATATGTGTATGTTTCAGGTATAATGTCTCTATTATTTACATGGTTTCACTTTTCTTAATATGAAACAATATCCATTTTTTATATGGATTATGTTATGATAGGATGATGTTTATGAAACCCATTTTTTATTCTTTGGGTTATGATGAATGATTTATGTTTCTATTGTGGCACAAGTAAGAATGATTTAATTAATAGATGGGTGGGACCTATATCTCCCTCCAATGAATTGTGTAAAGAATTATATATCATGAGATAGACATGGCTATAATGGTATGTTAATCTGGTTCAGTGATACAGGATTGAAACGAGGAGTGAACTCGATTCAGAAAGGGACTTTGTCCACTAACATGGTCTTGGAAGAAATGCCTTGGCTACTATGGAAATCATATCATGTGCTTAATGGTTTTTCACAATTACATGTCGTATTCCCATTCTATTTTATCATGATTAATGTTTCGTTATGATCTGTGCCTTACGTACTGCAATGTTTTATGTCATTGCTCAAGATTTTGATGTTCAAACATTATGTTCATGTTTTTTTAGTTCAAATGTATATGATTGGTTTTATTTTCTCCTTGCTTACCCTTACTGAGAATTTGAGCTCACCCATTATATTTTTTCTTTGCCCCAAGATTTAAAGAAAGGTTTTAGGTAAGAAAACAAAAGGGGAAGATCTTTATGGGAGATGTTGAAGATCTTTCACCACGATTAGAAGATTATATTCCGAATCTCCAAAGACAATAAAATATTATGGTCCTTGTGTGTCTGTTTTTGTTATGTATTATGTATTCCGCAAAAGTAATGTAATTTCCATGTACAGGTCTCTACAACCTTTGATTTTCTACCAGTGTGGAAATCCTAGGAATTCTATGTGAGTTTTCACTGACGAATTTAAGATAGTTGGATTTAGTGGATGCTTGGGTCACCTACTGAAGTTCTTTTATGTCTTTTATAATATAAATAGTGTCACTGGATTATCAACACTTATTAAAACTGTTGTTCAATCATATGATTCAAAAAAATCAGGGTTCTATAAATATGCATCTATAATAAATATTCTTCACATAGTGTAATAGTCTCCAAATGAAGAGGATACGAGTCCAGAGACCGTGAGAGGTACCATCACTATAGTTTCATCATTAGTGAATGATTTATTTGATATTGGTGCATCTTGTTCATTTATTTCAACCCTTGTTTTTAATTTTCTAAATATTATTATGGTTTTTTATCTTATGTGATGTATATTACTATACCCCATAAAATGAAGATATAAAATAGTATTTGTAGTATTACATGGGGTTCCTCATTGTCAGACATCAAGCATGCATGGAGATTTCTAGTTCTCGATATGAAACAACTTGATTTCATTTTTGGGGTAGATTTCATCATTACTAATAAATATTTAATTGATTTATATCTTCAACGGGCCTATTTTACAAATATCGATGGGGTTTATCATCTCTTTCAAGGAGAATGAGACCTGAGGTCTTGTAGATCTGGACCCTGTTATCCAGAGTTGGTAAAACTAACATCTATGTTCACTTTTGATCTGGAGAGATAATATTTGAGTAGTTGTCTCCCTCCAATTGTCGCCAATTTTTTATTTTTTATTTTTCTGGTTTTTCACTGGTAAAGGAGGAAGAGTTATATATCAATATAGTTCTTGGTACTCAACTAGTGTCTATTCCTTCTTACCACTTGGAACCACATGAAATGAAAGTGATGAAGACTTGGTTGGATGATCTATAATAGAAAGGTTTTATATGCCCTAGTGTTTCACCTTGTGCAGTACCAATTCTCTTTGCAAATAAATATAATGGTTTCCTTTGCCTTGGAATTAATTACTGAAAAATCAACAAAGTCATGGTAAAGAAAAAATATCCATTTCCATGGGATGATTATCTATTTGACCAGTTGAAAGGGGAGAAGTGGTTCTCAAAGACTTATCTTTGTTCTGGTTACCATCAGTTGAGAATAAAAGAATCTGATATCAACAAAACTACCTTTCAGAGTAGGTATGAATAATATGTGTACGTTGTCATTCTATTTGGTTTAACCAATTATCCTACAGTCTTTATGAATTTGATAAAAAATATTTTCCATGATTATCTTGATATTTTTATGGTTGTCATTGTGAATGAAATCCTTATTTACTCTATGTACAAATTTGATCATGTGCTCCATCTGAGAGTAGTTATAAAATTGTTGAGAAAATACCAAATTTATGCCAAGCATTCAAAATGTGATTTTTGGATTTAGGATTTGAATTTATAGGGGGCACATGGTGTCAGAACATGGTATTTCCATTGATCCCAATATGTGAAAGTGGTTATGACATAGGAACAACCAATAAACGTTTTTGATATTCGAATCTTCTTGAGTCTATCTAGGTATTATCAATGTTCCTTAGGGATTTATCAATGATTACATCTCCAATGACTTCTCTAGATCATATGGGAGTAATGTTTACTTAGGATGAAAAATTTAAGTGTTATTTTGTTGATCTAAAATATCTTTTGACTACTACACTAGGGTAAACTCTTCTAGAGGCCGGGTAGGTATATGTGGTCTTCTATGATGCATTAGGTCTATGATTGGGCTACATTTTAATGTAGTCTAATCATGTCATTACTTATGGATCTTGTCAACTTATGACACATAAGAAGAATTATCTTACCCATGACCTGGAACTCAAAGCTGTGATTCTTGAACTTAAGACATGATGGTAGTACATTTTCAGAGAAAGTTTTATCATATATTCAGACCACAAGATATTTAGTTATATCTTATTTCAAAATTATTTGAATCCTCACTAGAGGTATTGAGTGGAATACCTATAATATTTTTTACTTTGAAATCACCTATACCCCAGGGAAAGGGAATTTTCTCATGGATGCTCTAAGTAGGAAACATTCGACCTAGGCTGTGAAATAATCTGTGGAAGAGTGTAAATTGATGGATCTCTCACACAGTTGCTTATTGGAGTCTATGAATCCATATCCTAGGTTGACTTGGTCAAATTTTAGTTGAAATTCTCTCTTATAGAGATGATTATTCATGAACAAAAACTTAAGGATGAGTTCCCTAAAATTACATAATATCTGTATGATGGGGTGGCCATTCTTGAGTGGTCGTTCTCTACGGAGGGAAAAATATGCTACCCAAATTTCTTTGTTGTGATGTTAGTGGTAAGGAAATATATGATGGGGGATTATCATAACTCCTAGTGGGTTATGAACCTCGAAACCCAAAATATGTTCGATGACACGCGATGTAGATTCTCATGGACAGGTATGAGACCAAGCATTGCTGAATTTTTCTGTCATTATTATACATTCCAACCGGTTAAGGACTAGAACCAGAAACCTTCATGTTTTCTTCATCCACTACCAGTTCCAAATTCAAGGTGGGATGAGATGTCAATTGACTTTGTGGGTGGGTTACCACATACCCGAAAAAAGAATAATATGATATGGGTTGTGATCGATTGACTGAAAAAATCAGCTCACTTTATACCCATTTGTGATTCAACCAAACATGGGAGTTGGGAAATATCTTTGTTAAGGAAATAATTAGTTACACAAGTTTACATATATAATATCTGATCAGGATCCTCAATTCACTTCACATTTTTGGTCCGGCCTTCAAGAGGCATCAGAATCTCAGATTCATTTGAGCACATCATACCATCCACAATCAAATGGATAGATTGAAAGAGACATACAGGTTTTTGTGGGTATTCTTTGTTCTTGTGGTATCAACTTTGGTGGAGTTTGTGATGATCACTTAGGTTGAATTTTATTATAATAATAGTTTCCAATTTTCATTAGGGATGGATCCTTTTGAGTCATTGTATGTCCAGCCTTATAGATCTCTGTTAGGTTGGATAGAGATCGGTGGATGTTCCTTGGTTGGACTAAGTTTAGTTCAAGAAATGACAAAAAATATTTATTTGATTCATCATATAATGTTGACTTCATAAAGATGGTGTAAGTCTAATACAGATCATCATCATCAACCATTGAAATTTTTAGTTGGGGAAAATGTGTTCTTGAAAGTTTCACCCTGTTTGGGTAATCGAAGTCTTGGGAGGAAAGGGAAAATTGCTCCTCATTTTGTGGGACATTGTGAGGTTGTTGATCAGGTGAAGAATGTTATTTACCATTTATAACTTCCACCACATCTAACAATGGTGAATAATGTGTTCCTTGTTTTTTAGCTACAAAAGTATCTATCATATCCATATCATATTCTGAGATGGAGTAATAATTAGGTTGAACCAAATTTATCCATATCTGAACATCCAGTCATGGTCATTGATTATGAAACCAAGTTACTTCATGGGAGTAAAATACCTTGGGTTCATGTTCTATGGAAACATGGTTCTCATTCTCATTAGATGTGGGAGAGATAGGCACTGATGATAGAGTAACACCCTCATCTTTTTGACATTGAATCTTGTTAGGGGGATTTATGGGGATTGAATGTTTATATTGCGGGGAGGTTATAATATCATATTGTTATTTTTAGGTATCCCTGAACCCCTATTTTAAAAATTGTTTGGTTGGGTTTCATTTATGGGTGTTTCACGTGAAATTTTGAAATTTTTGAAGGGGTTTGGAGCTGTGCATAGTTATCACACGACTTTACCAAAACTATGCACCCACGCAGGTAAACTGTGAAACAAAAATAGTGGTGTTTTTCATGGATGGTGCATATTTAAACAAAACATATACCCATCTATGAAAAACCGTGAAACCTCATCAGTAGGAGTGCACAAATAGGGTGCCCAATTTTTCATATCATGTAGTCCTACACATCTAACCATTCGTACAATATTGTTTAAGACATAAATTATTTTAAAAGTCCCAAAACCATATTTTAAGGTGCATGACATACCAATTATGATCTATTATGATTTATTCTTCCTCGTAGACTCCCAATAAATGTTTTTGGCCCCTCTACACCCTATTATAAGTGGATCAAAACCTAAATAATGATGTTCAATCTCTACTCGGTAGGTTTTCTATTCCCGTTCACTTTTTCCCATTCTCTAATCTCTAATCCCTAGGTTTTTATAGATATTTATGTTGTTGGAGGATCTAATCTCCACTGTATCATATCTATAATCTTGGTGCGATTCTCATATCCTCATTGTCGATGTTCTACATTGGAGTTTCCCAATTAGGTATTTTTGTTTTGAGATCCCATGATCCTGAGGTAGGTGGTTATATTTTTCTTAGCCATTTTTTTAATCACAAATTTATTGATTTAAATTCAATTATTTGAATTAAAATAAATTTCTTGAAATTAATTTTAGTTTAGTTATTAAAAAACTAATTCCATTGAATTAGGGGATTTGTATTTGAAATGGATTTGGCATGAAATTGGGAAAACCCCAATTCCATTAAATTGGGAATTGATTGTGAAATTGGATGAAAATTTGTTAAATAAAAATATCAACATTATCTGTAGAATTTGAAATTGATTTCATGAATGTGATTTCAACTTGGTATTTGAGAAAAATTTCTTAAAATGGTTTTGATACAAACCCATTGGGTTTCTCTTGAAAAAAGGCTTGATTTTATTAAAATCATGTCCCTTGGTTTTTAAATGGAATTTAGAATATTTGAAATGGAAGAAAGGGATGAATTTTATTTTAATCCTCCTGAAAAAAATTTCCCATCATTGATTTTGATTAGATATCATGAAACACTGGGTAGTTAGTGAGTTTTTTGGATGACACTCTTTTAACATTTTAAAACTAAAACAAAACCTAGTACAACAAGTTAAATCACTGATGGGATAGTGATGAGTCCTCTTTGGCCAGTGTCAAAGGTACGTGTGTATACACATATTTCTACGATTCACCTTTTAGTGTGTGAATATCTTGTAGCCTTGAAGTATCATAAATTTTTGCAGATTACCACGTTTCTTGTTGTTTGTATTTTAAAATTATTCTGTTGTTTTTGAATTGTAAACATATGCATTAGGAATTTATATGCATTATTTTATATAAAATGTTTCTTAATCCATATGTCTAAAGTATTTCCATACATTTAAATTTAATGAATGATTTGTTTTAAATACGATTCTGAACTATAATTCCTGTATATTTGAAATTTAAATATTTATTTGGTTAATTAAATATTGTAATATTATTATGGAATCCTTTGTGAGACTATACTAGGATTTTAGTTCAAACCATACATGTTCCTTTAGGTGTTTGTAGATTACATTCTTCTAGGTTTGATAAAGGGTAAGGCCCCACGTGGAGGTGGTAGGAGCTATTGACCCTTGGGCTTAGAGTGTTATGTCTGCCAAGGCTTAGATGGTTATCTTGTTTTTTTATGCTTTGTGTTTGTACTTTGGGATGTTTGGGCCTATTTTATTTCTAGTAAAATTCTCCCTATGGTTTTTTTCATGTATTCATACTGAAGTTTTTATCTTGATTATATAATGTTTTTGGATAATTCATTCCCACATTAATTTTGTATGATGCTAGGTTCTTATCGCCAACCCACTAGGATCAGAAACCCCCTTCCGTCTATGTCAGGGTTGACATAGGTATCAGGTTACTAGGGTATCTGGGTGGGTTCATGACACTCAAAGTTGAAGAACATACAAGATTTATCGATGGTTTTACCAATACAATAGAATATGTAATCAAATGTATGAAAGAACTTGAATTAGAAGTTGTCTACTGAGGAAGAAATGTCAAATATTAAGAGAAACACTTGACTCTTAGTATGGAATCCAGAAATAAAACCACTAAAGAGACATAAAAGGGTGATGAATAGAAAAATGGTCTAATAAGATAGAATATATAGTTATATATAGATGATACGTATAGTATTGGGTTTGATCAGAAGCATAATTTTGTGAGGGTCGATGTTTGACCACAAGTTCCCACTCTATGAATGAAAATCTATTTGGGTAAAAATAATTATTAGTATATTCAAAGAAACCAGTTAAAACTCGATCCTATGATAATGAAACATATGAATTAACCTCATATTAGGTTTTATTTCTATTGAAATATGGATAATTTTAAAAATTTATATTCCATATCCAATAGGTATCGGGGAGAAAAATAGCAACAAATCCAGTCGCATATTGTTTGACATTCCAAGAATGATTTTTATAGACACTATTTTTGGTGTGGGGGATGAAAAAATAGATAAATTTATCGATTATAAACTTATAGAGGAATGTTTTGATGCAGAATCAAAGTGTTTGTAAACAGAAGCTCATATAATCATTGAATGATATGAAATCCAAAAATTGATTTCCATCATTTCTAGATGAATTCAGTCCATCATATTATGAGGAAGATCAATAACACCATTCAAAATTATGTATAAATCTAAATATATGGATTAATAATAAAATATTTTTATAATAAGTGGTTTTAGATATTAATTTTAAATAATTAGACCATACTAGAATATGGATAATTGATATTGTATGATACTCTCATATAATTTTAAATAAGGATTAGGTTATAGGAATCAATTATTTAAAGGAAGGTGTCATTATATTTATCAATGATGAAGTCCAAAATATTATTGGTTTAGGAAAATCCATGTTTATAGGTAATGATATGGGACATTTCGATGTATTTATTTTTGAAGGAACCGGTCACAAATTGTAAGTGTGAGTCAACTATGCGAATCCAGGCATGCTATAAGCTTTACTAAGAAGTTTTGTTTTATTAAGGGAAAAGGGGGTGGAGTATTTTTAAAGGTAAATAAACTAAAGGGGAATCATTACTTTATAATTTAGGAAGAATATTTGATCTTTATATCTAAGGAGGAAGAAAAAAAGTTGTGGAAGAAATTACTTTTCTATTTGTCCAAACCATCCCATGAAAATTTGATGAAATATGACATAGATATAGATCTACCCAATATATTATGTGATCGTACTTACATATGAAATGATTTCCAATATGAGAACATAATTTGAAATAAATATATGGGAAAAAAGATGAAGTAAACATGAGTACTTGAAATGGTTCATGTTGAAGTTTTTGGACCTATATAACTAAGATCCATATGGGAAGAGGTATTATGTTCCTTTCATTAATGATATTAGAAGGATAGAATGAATATTTTTCATCTCCCACAAGTCTGAGGTGTTCGATTATATAAAACAAATATCTGAGTGAAGATGAAAGGTTGATTAGAAAAAATATTTTTACATTTCAAACTGATAATGTCACTTGATTTATAAGTTGAAAATTAGAATATTATCTTAAAATAATTGAGATATGGAACCATAATTAAGCTGTGATAACTCCTCAGAAAAATGGAGTGGTTGAGAGAAGAAATCAAATCATAAAAAACATTTCTAGAATAATGATTATTGAAAAGGACCAACAAGAGGAATTTTAGAATGAATTATTCTTGAAATCGGTCTATATATCCTATATAGATTTATTGTATCTGAAAAATAAAAATAATCCATATGGGCTATGGTATGGAAGGAAGCCTATGTTAAAATACTTTCAAATATTTAAGAGCAAGTGTTTTATTATCGATAAGGAGAATCAAAAGAAGTTTCAATCCCATGGAGATGAGGAGATATTACCTTGATATTCATGGAAAAGAAAATTATATAAATTATTCAATAATAATATAGAAAAATTGGAGGAAAGTAATGATGTCACTATAGAAGAAAATGAACCTAATCTTCGATAACACACTCGAAAGTTTTTTATGATAGTGATGAGGATAAATGTTATTCAGGGGAAGTAGAAGTAGAAAATACTAATTTAGAAGAAGTTAATGATGATGAGAATGAGGAATTCAGAATAATAATTATATGAAATTTGAAGAGTTGAGATGAAATTGAAAAAGAAAACATCATTAGTGATTGAGAAGTGCTAGTTCAAACACAGAGAATGAAGTCTATACAAAAACACCCATTCTATCTCATGTAGAACCTATTTTTTTCTTTTGAAAAAAAAACTAGTGACGAGAACTGAGTTTAGGATATGAATTATGATCTTTTAAAATTGAGAAGAATGAGACGTGGTATTTTTTTGAGACCGGTGGAAAAGAATGTCATTGGAACCAAGAGGATGTTTCGGAAAAACGGAATGGAGATATAAATTTAAAAAAAGTAATGAATAATGTGAAAGGGATACTCCTAGATCAAATGAATCAATGTTGATCAGAAATTTTGACCTATTTCATGGCTAGATACTATTAGCTTATTCTTATCCATAATTGAGTAATGAATGTTCAATGTTTTCTAGATAGAAGAAAAATTGGAATTTCTAAATGGGGTTCAAGAATAAGAAGTAAATATGGTGAATTGAAATGGTTTTCTCATTAATGAAGATGGTAATAGAGTTTCGTTAACAAAGTAAGGAACTATATCGGTTAAAGTAAGAAGAAAGATCTGGGTATTCAAGACCCGGTCAGTTTTTTAGGAAGCTCAATTTTTATCACGGTGGAATTGATTGCAATATCTATGTCAACAATGAAATTGATCGATGGATGATGGTAATGGTTTTTGTTGATAACCTAATATTTTGGATGATTAGATGAAGCTCTATGTAAACATTTTATAGAATTTCTAAAAAGTGATTTTAAAATTCCAATTATTGGGAATATAAATGTTTTATTGATTTATAAGTTACACGTGGAAGGAATGACACATTCTTTTCTTGATACAAATATTACAAAGAGATTCTAAGAATATTTACAATGGATAATTCAAAGGATATTATGATTGTGGTGGCTACCCAAATAAAAATATCATGAGATGATAAAGAAAAAACTGTTAATGTCATAAAATATTGGTAATTCATCTTCAATCTATAGTATTTAATAGTTATATGACATGATATTCTTTTTCCACATTCCTTGTAATGAAGTATCAAAAAAATCCAAAATAAATCCACTTAATTTCCGTTAAAAAAATACATTGGTATATAAGGGTGTGGTGGATTTCAGTTTTTTATACATTGACATATCCCAATAAGAGTTATTGGGTTATACAAATTCAGTTTTTTATCTTTTATTAGATGATAAAAAATCAACATCAGGTGGTGCATTCTATCCTTGAAAATTGTAAATTAGTCAATAATAAAGAAAAAATATTGAATTTATTTGAGCAATATAGAATATGAATATATTTTAGGAACTTAAGAATATAAATACTTATTATGGATGAATTAACAACTTGAAGATATGGGAGGTGAAGTGACATCTCTGATCAGAATTCACTTTGATAATTCAAGGGCTCTAAATATCTAAAAAATACAATACATCACTCAATGTCAAAAAATATTAAAATAAATTACCATTTTATCAAGGATAAGGATGAGTATGGGACTATAAAGTTAGAATTTCTGCCTACAAAACATCATGATATATATATTCTGATAAAGTAATTGCCTAATGAATTGTTTGAATTTTATCTATTGGTTCGTAGAGTTTAGTCGACTCTACACACATAAATAAGTTTGGATGTGGAACCCCTATCTATCTTATGATGTGTTTTTTCATTTTTACTGATATGTGTTCAATAAATTCTTGTAGAATATAATAAAGGGACCTTTCGGTTTGATGATAGGGGAGTTGTGGTCAAGAAAGGGGGATAAGTTGATAAGGTGATCAGAGAAACTTGCGAGTATTTCAAATATAACGATGCTAAATATGTTCTTTAAATGTTAATCTCTCACAAAAAATGGATTTTTTTATGAAATAAGTTGCTCATTGTGGTTTAAGTAGTTGTATTATCAAGAAAAAAGTGATTCATTGATGAAATTTTCATACTACTCTTGTTTCTCAGATTGATTATGGCTCATGTGGGCTTTGAGTATGTGTTGAGTAAATCTTTGGTATCTATCTAGAGTCCAGGATATAAATTTTGGTTAAATAATGAATTGAAGAATTTTATGTCAATGAGTTGGTGAAAGAAGGTTGAAAGTGGTTTCAAATGATAAATAGTTGTTATCAAACCCAAAGGGGGAGAGTATTGAGAAAAAATCCATCAATGTTACTTTGCAAGGGTTTTAGGATGATTGTGTTTGTTGAAAACTAAGATTGAAAAGGTAAATTGTGGATTTCCACTACAAGTTTAGAAATAGTATGTTGGAAAATCATTAAGATATAGTCATGGAAGATTTGGACGTGGTTCAAAAGTTGTGCATACAAGGTGGTGTTATTTCATAGCGGTTGCTAATTTTTTGGGGTATAAACTTTTGAGAAATGGAAAAGTTTCACATAAGATATATTGTCATGATTTACTCATAAAAAAATGGAAAATTTATGAAATTAAAACAATATAAGATATTTCAAAAAATATTGGCGATTCACTAATTAAATTTTCATGAAAGACTGTAAGATTTGTGACAAGATAAATTCACAAGAATGTTTTGTGTATACTGTGAGTTTTATGAATAGATTGGTAAGTTTAGTGAAATAGTGGTGGCAGTTAAGAATGTTTCTCTAAGGAGAGGAAACGTATATAAATAGGTGGATAACCCCCCTATATGAAGAGATCAAGCCATAATAAATATTAAGAGGATCTAAATTCACAAAAGAGTTTTGTGAAGGAATTTTTTGCAAGAAGGTTTCCTAAGAACATTAGTTCATAAAAGAAAGAAATTGCATCAATATGATTAAATTAGTTTCTCTATAGTTTATATATCTTCACGAAAGGGTGTGGGTTTAATAAAAGTGTGATGTTTCATGGAGGATTGAAATGTTTCTCAAAATTTGAGAAAGGGGTTTTGAAAAGTGAATCTTATATGAACTAGAAGTAACAGAAGAAATATTATGTGGTAAAGTGGAATTAATCAATTAGTTAAAAGTTAAGATTCATAACAAACCAAATAATGTGTAAACAATATTGATTTAGTTGCTCAAAGGAAGAATATTTTAAAGGAGTAGTGAGAATACTTCATTTGAGAGAGCAGTGAGTTTCTAAATTATGATTGGTAGTAAACTAGTAGGGATAGTGAGTTTTCCCAAAACAATGTACTAAAAATGCACATTAGTGGATTTGGTACATTGTTTCATTGCCTGTGTATGCACCTTGGATATAGAATAATGCAACTGAACTAATAAAAATTGTTATGTCTCCTGCATGTTGTCATTTCTTCTCATATATTTCTAAGAGAAAAAAGACAAAATTGTTTTGTTTAATGAAACAACAAGATCCAAAGGGGTTGTTGTTTTAATCTACCATACCTTGATTAATCCCCACTCTATAATATTTAACATAGTTGGGCTAATAGAAAGATTCAAAATTTATCTACACATTAACTGAAAAAATTCTTTGATGTTGATTCATGTGCAGATAAAAATATAAAATAAATATAGAAATTGAAATAAATAAATAAAATAGGATAAATTAAAAATAATAAAACAAAATGAAACAGAAATTAAATAAAATTAAAAAAACACTTATAAACTATTTAATTTTTTTAAATAATAAAATAATAAATTTATAAAAACAAAAATATTTATTAAAAAACATAAAATTATTATTTCAAAAGAAAAAAAAGAAAGTGTGACAAAAAGAATGATAAAAAATTGATAATTTAAATTAAAATTAATAAAAACAAAATTTCAGATTCTAAATAATTACAAGAAGATTAAAACAAAACAATTACATAGTTATTTAAAAAAAATAAAAGTTGAAATAATTGAACAAAAAATTAATAAAAGTGGGTTGTTTAATTAAAAAATGATATTTAAAATCAAATTTAAATGAAATTAAATATATAATTCAGGTAATAAGTATCATAACATAGCAACATTAAATCCTCCTATAGTAAACTTCCGTTTCTCCTCATGCAAACAATGATCCAAATTCAGTGGAATGAAGTGAATCTTATGTTTGAAATACTGGATGTCCATAAAAAATTGGTTCTCAAAATTATTTCACCCCTTATATTTTCATAATTCTATGATAATATTTTCCCTCATGAAATTGAATATTTTAAATCATAAACTTATTCCTATTTTAAAAATATGATTGAACTTAAAAATCTTTAAAAAAAATTAAACCCACTTCAAATTTCATTAAACTTAAAGTATAAAAATATCTTTACCTTCAAGAGAATAGACTCACAAAATTAACAATCAAAATAAATCAACCATTAGCTCAAAGAATAAAATAGTGTGTTCAAACTAGATTATTATTTTCATTTACTAATGCATGTAAATACATATTTTATGAATTTAAATCCGAATTCAAGAAATCAAAACAAAATTATAATTATATAACATTCATACAATATTTTACCAAAGTCATTTTATTTTTAATATTGAAATGAAAAATAATTTCCCTAACTAAATTCAAAGGGTAATAGATAATTAAACATCTTAAAGAGGCTTTGGAACATTAAAAATTTAGAAAAATTGAAAAACACTAAAATTGGATCATTGAAGCTTGATAAACTATCAAATTTCCAAAAAATATTAATGGTTTTGGATGGGTTTACATTTGTTATAATTTATCAAATTTAAAGAACATTTCCCCACACTAAAAATCAACATTGTCCCAAATGTTTAATTCAATGTAGAGAATCATGTGAATTCAATAAAAATTTAAAAAATATTTGGTAATTTAGTAGTTAAAAACCATGTATGAAGGGTCACAAGAAAGTTGAATTATTTTTTTGTCACACTAAAAAAATAATTAAAATTGTTCGAATAATTCATGAAAGTAAAATGCTGATTCTGTAGGGAACCAACCTTAAACATTACATAATATTTAATTATGTTAATAATTCACATTGAGGATCTTATGAGGTTTAGAGTTTTAGAGAATTAATCCATAACTATTACATTACATCTCAAATATTACAAAGTAGAGAATTATTATCAATCCAAAATTTTCATTAAATAAAAACTCTTAAAAGAAAATAAGAATTATTTTCTTGATATAAATCTTCATTAATTATTCCTTTATATTATCCTTCCTTATACCATGTAAAAAACATATCAAAAACTTTGTATGAGCATAAAAATCATAGTAAGGGTTATAAAATAAAGAAAGAAAATATTCGACCATCAATACAAACAAATCAATGAGATCATACATTTCAATCATAAAACATGTGATATTTAACATACTTCATGAAATCATAAGATTTATGAATAGCACAAAGAATTCATAAATCATAATGGTAACTTGTGGCATCCATAACATACTTACATTGTAGCTTTCATAGCTACATAGGGAGTTATGTTTGGAATACCCATCACACCCTAAATATCTTATTAGAAGCATTAAAGTTTACCTCCATAATTTTACCAAATGCATTGGATAGCTATCTCAGGCTCACCCAACCTAGGTTCATCATAGAAAAGCCCGTATATGTCAACAATTCCCAAGAAACATAAGATAATAATAACACATAAAACAAGTATAAAGGCAAGATAATGTTTCTACATTTCAATAATAATATAAAATTTAAATATATTGACATAATCAATCCATTATCAAAACCATTTTCAATACCAAAATATGTAAAAATATTATACGGTATTTATTTTACTTTTAAAACATTATGGTTTGTTAATGAATCTAAATATCAAATAATGCTTCCCACGACGGAAAGGCCGCTATCACTGCATACGTTAAAAGAAACATTCCCTTTGTTTTTTAGTAAAAATATTCATAGAAAAATATTCCCTTTGAACGAAATTAAAATTAAATGGTGTTTATACACTATATATAAGATGTTCGTGTATAAATAAAAATACGCCTCAATGAAAGGAGATTGAGATGAAGTCCCTTACGAAAATTTGGAAGCCTAATGATGTTACATTAAAATTTAGAAAATGAGTTGATGGGAGAGAAAAGGGTCTCTCATCACATATAAATAATATTTAAACCAATAAGGATATAGAATAAAATATCCCAATATAGGGAAATGGATGTTAAAAGACATAACATAAAATAAGTCTTTGACTAAAAGAGGAGGGTGAAAGGTTTCCTTACCTTGAGTCTGACTTGTCATGTATGTTCCTTGTTATTTATGAATAATAAACTTAAGTTAATTTATACTTGATTAATAAACTTTTTCAAGTTTATTATTACTTTTATATCACATATTACTATATTATAAAAATTATATAATTATTTAAGTAAATATCATTAATTTTTCTGATATTTGGTACTTGAGTCAACAATGAACTTGTTATAATTAAAAATTGTCCATTTTGTGGAAATTTCATTATCTACAGAATGAAAATCATGATTTAAATATCATTTATATCATGTATATCTAGTATATGTATATTTATAATAGTCTGTAACATTTTTAAATAAGGAATAAAATTCACCGTTCATGGAGACGATAAGTTGTATGTACATATGAACACTACTTTCATATCTTTTTTGTTCATTTTAAAGGAATGAAAACTAAATGATACATAAGAATATTATAATTTAATTATAATATCATATTATATATATGATACATATGTTCATTAACTCCATCGTTTATATGCTCCATGTATGACATGAAAGAGTTATTTCACTTTGAGGGGTCAGTAGTCCGCACTTCCTGAAATGAAATTATCGTATATGTACAACATGAACACCATTAAGGTATATTCTAAATGGGAATTACAGAATTATATAGATAGAATAAATATCAAATATATTATATATATTTTCAGTACCTTAATAATGGACTCCATAAGAGGGGGTAGAAGAAATCGAATAGTCATCATTTCGTGAGGCAGTAGTTCAACGTACACAGTTTCAGTGACTTCTAAATCCATTAGATTGAGTTGTGTGTAAGTGTAGTTATTATAATTCTAAACAAATCTTATTATATTGAGGATACTATTTCTTTATGTAAATAAATAATAAAAATATAATAAGTAGTGGATAAGGAAAATAAAAAAAATAACTTTAGAGAAGATATTACCTTTAAATCTGCTAACTTCCTTGGGTTTGAACCAAAAGGCTTTATTGAATTTTATTATGCCTAAGGTAAGGTTTCTATGTGGAATAGAGTGATGTTGGGAGCTTATTTGATCAGATGTTGGATTATCCAATGGATTTTGATAGGTGTGTGTAAGGATTAGAGGTGGGGTCCTTCTATAAGAGGGAGGAGGGGATTTTTAAGAATGTTTGAAATTATTATTTTATTATAAAATTATTTTATTTTTAAAAGGATTTAAAACTAATTAAATTAAATATTAGATGAGTATAAGTAGAATTAAAACAATCCAACAATAATTGGATAGGTTTTGGATATTTTTTAATCCTTATCTTTTTTATTTAATGCATTTTTACTCTTACCATTTTATCAAGAATTTAACACTTTGAGAATCAAAATATTTACCAAAACATGAAAAATATCCAATTAAAGAGTCATTAATAAACTTTCAGACTTATTATAACCATTTGGACTAATTTTATATTTTTTTTAAATTTTATAGTATATAATAAAATATTTTTTATTTTAAAATATGAATTATGTCAATTTTGACACTATTCATATCATGACTTTTTTAAAAATCCAAAAAAACATGAGTACTTTAATATAACATCATTAATAAAAAGATAGACAGTAAATATCATCCAAGAAAATCATAGATGACATTAAAATAACCAATTTACATTTACTTTAACAATTATAATATTATTTATTAGAATCCTATATTAAGGAAGCAATCATTGGATCATCATTGTGTTATAAGTTAATTTATTTATTTAATTGTCAAAATTTATAAATAAAATTCCATGATGTATTAAAACATTTTATTCTTCCAATAAATATTTATAGTCGAAGATATCACTTATATAACCCCATATAAAAATTGTTTTAGTATAAGAAATAAGTTTAGGTTATATTTTCCACAACATTAAATTAAAAGTAATTAAATGTCATTTTCACTTACAAGATGCCCCATCGGGTCCCAAAATAAACTTAAGGAATCCCATGGTTGGAGATGTATCATCAAATTGGGTTATAAAATATGTTAGGGTAATTTAATATTATTATAATATTATATTTTTACAATTATTTACTAGATTAACCCTTTAACCATGTTAAATAAAATATTTACTAAAGTTACTATTCATAATTTATAAAAATAAAAGTTACCTATTTAGACAATTTAGACCTCCTGATTCCAAATATGGAATAAATTTTACCAGAATAAAAACACAGAAGTTGTAGAAATTAATTTAAAATTAATTCTTGTTGTCATAACCAAAAAGTATGTTTTTAAGAAGTAAAAACTACCACAAGATGGACATGTGTTTATGTCCAATTTCAATGTGAAATTACTTACAATAAAGAATTGGATTAAATTATAAAATTTTATTCTAATTACACTTTATAAACAATTAAATGTAAAATCTAACTATATAAATAAATTATATTAAAAGACAGGTTTGACTTAAAATGCAGTATTTTTAACTATTCATTAAAAAAATGAACTTTATCAGAAAAGTACAAAACATTTAAGCAAAGTTAATTTTGATGTCCCAATTCTAAAGAAGAAGTTTATTTTTTAAATGGAACACGTAAAAACTTACACAAAAAAAATTTTAAAATGGTTCGCCATCAAAAGTCTATAAATCATTCATGTAAAGAATATTAGAGTATTTCAAGCTTAAAATCAGACTCATTCTTATTTTAAGCCACTAAATTTATTGGATAAATGTAAATCAATTTAACAAACATGTGTAATAATAATTTAGTTAGTTATGTTCATTCCCAATAATATAAGGGATATGCATTTACTACAATTTAAAATAATAATATTATCATATTATTTTTCGGTATAACTCAAAGTTGGGTGCAACATAAGATTTCAAAGAAACCCGTTGTCACATGTTGAGTACTCTATCAAAAAAAGTGTCCTCTTGAAAAGAAAATTAATATATTATTCATAAGTATTAATATAAGTAAAAAAGTATTATTATAAAATACATGGGTTGTTACATATTTCACCCATTTGGAAATTGCATCCTTGTAATTTTAAAATTAGACTTGGAAACTTCATTGAAAGTCCTACATCGAAAGAAGAGTCAATAAAACTATCATTTTAAAAGAAAGAAGGAAAAGTAAAAAGGTCACCCTAGATAACACATACTAGGATTCCATGAAAACATGGATATGGAAAAGAATAAAAACAATCATGTTCTAATGGAGATTGATAGAAAACATGATTAGGGCAATGTTAGCAACAAGAAAATAACAAACCTGTGATGGGTTAAATGGTCTTTGATTCCCCAGTATAAAAAGTAAATGGACAAAAAAAAATTTAAGCTCCTTTTCATAAAGTTGAAGAATTATTTTACTACATAGAATAAGAAAATAAGGAAAATACATACCATTAATGTAGAGTTTCATCCATTAATAAATTTCTACCAAAAACTCATCTTTTATCTAAATGATGAGTATTCAAGATGACATGGTCACATCTGAAGTGATAAAATCAACTTTTAGAGAATCACATAATCCACTAAAGATGAACTATATATATTTCCCTTGTCCTTAGACATTAAAAAAACCAAAATGGTTAGTACAAGATCAGATAATACCCAGAAAGTATAATCCTTTATAAAAAGAAGTATTACAATTAATCTCAAAAATTAAACAAACAATACCCAAAGTTTAAGAAAGTCTATTCAATAAACAATTGTATATAAAATTCTTCAAAATAATATAAACAACATTTGAAACCCAAAATTTAGAAGTGTTTGATCATCAAGTCTTCTACGATAAATTTTTACATTTTTCCTTAAATAACATCGACAACTCTTAAACTTTCATACTAAAAGGTGATTATCCTAATCATATATTTTCCTAGATAGGTTAATAATTTCCATAAATAACCCAAATTTCCATAAGTCCAAAAAATTACATTCTTCCAAAATAAAATTCCACCCTTACTCTTTAATTAAAATCCCAAATTATTATATTTTATTTAGGCATATAGTGTTTTGAAAAGAGAAAACGTCTTCCAAAATAACATTTATAACTTAATCACCCATTCATTTTCCTATTATATAGATATCCATTTGATAAAACATAAGTTCCCAAAATTAAATTATTATTGATACATAAAATAATTTAACTAAAAACAATGAGTCATACTAACCAGGGACATCATGTAGGAAAATGGTAGGTGATAAATCCCAATCACACTTTGGTTGTGCGTTCGATTCCCACAACTTTGTCTGACGCGACGGGTTGTCACATGGTCTTCTTGTTTTCCTTTTTTAAAAACTATATAATTATAATAACAGTAACATTATGAAATAAAATACTGAAAAATATCCATAACATGTTTTAACCTTAAAGGTTATTTCATACCACACATTTTGCATCCCAAAATCTAATAACCCATAATTGTCTCGAAAAAAAGATCACATGAACCCCTAAGGTTATCCATTATATCCACACAAGAAAGGATAATTTTTCCTTGAATAAAATTTTAACATAATAATGTTTAGGGTTATACATACTAGAAAAAGTCTTCCAATGTTATCCAATCATTAATACATCTAAACATATAATCATTCATAGATCCAAAATAATTCATCAATTCCTAAAATATATAAATATTTACCATCAAACATTCTTCATGATTATTTATCCAGGTTTTTCCATATTTTTTCTTTTATAATTTTTTCCTAAAAACAAAATCATGTATAATGTACTAAAATTATGGAAATTTTACAACTAGAGATAAGAAATAATCCATACCTTTCATAGGTTATTTTCAGTTTCCTAATGTTTAATTGGAATGGAAGTAGGTATTGGTAAACACATATCTGTACGGTATTTCTGATACCATTATTGAACATTCATTATAGGACATCTATTTTCATAATGACCATATACACCACATTTAAAACATTCAATTGATTCCTTAGAAATAACATCTTTCCCTTTCCCTGAGTCAACTAGACGCTTCCTTTTTCTATGGTAGGTTATTTCTTTATTACAATCACTACCATATTTCTAACATATTCCCATACCATTGAATCATTTTCCTAGGTGTTTATTTCCACATCCTTGAAACATAGGTTTTTGAATATGCATTCCTTTGTGATTATTACCTAAACATCCATTGGGGTTTGTTTCTCAAATATATAATTCCTTAGAAAAATCAATAAGGTTTAAGTGGTCAATCATGACTCTAGATAATTGGTTAAAAATAACCAAAAGAGTTATCATTAAAAATATCATTTCATTATGTTTCTCATTAAGAAAACCACCACAGTGTCATTCACATCCATTGTCACTTTGGTTCCTGCTAGATCCATCCATTTACTAAATCCAAAAAGGTTAGTGTAAGTATAAGAGTTAAATCGTCATATACTATCTTATGAGGAGAGTACACACTAATATATACTTATTAATGTTATGATAAACTCATTCTATTTATCTAAAATAAATATGACTCTTTCTATTATGATAACCATTATAGTTATGTAACTTAAGCATAAATAACGCCCATACCTCTAATGTTATCTAAACTAACCTCTGATACCAACTGTATGGACCAAAATATAAACATTACATAATATTGAATTATGTTAATAATTCAAATTGATGATCTCTTTATGTTTAGGGTTTTATATAATTAAGCGATAAATATTACATTACATCTCAAATATTACAAACTAGACACTTCTACTGAAACCAAAATTTTCATAAAATAAAAACTCTTCAATGAAAACAAGAATTATTTTCCTAACAAAAATATTCTTGAATTATTCCTTTATCTTACCCTTACTTATACCCGATAAAAACATTTAAAATCTTGGTATGGGCATAAAAATCTCAGTAAGGGTTATAAAATAAATAAAGAAAACATTATCCCATCAATACATACAAATTAATGAGATCATACTTTTCAATAATAAAACATGTGCTATTTAAAATACCTCATGAAATACTAAGATTTATGTATAACACATATAAATCATAAATCATAATGGAAACTTGTGGAATCCATAACATACTTACATTATAGCTTCCACAACTATATAGGAAGTTATTGTTTGGAATACCCATCATAGTATATTCCCTAAATATCTTAAGAGAAACATTAACATTTACCTACATCACGTTACCCAATAATTGGAGAGCTATCTCAGGCTCACCTGACCAAGTTTTATTATGGAACCACCTGTATACATAAAAAATTACCAAGAAACATAACATAATCATAACACATAACACAAGTATAATAGAAGTGTAACATTTTTAAATAGAAATCACAATATAACATTTAAATATATTGTTATAATTAATCCCTTATCAAAACCATTTTCAATACCAAAATATGCAAAAAGAGTATATGGTATTTATTTTACTTTTAAAAACATTATGGATTGTTAAGGAATACAAATACAAAATAATTCTCGTGACGAAAGAAATCCCATTGTCACCACGTACGTTAAAAAGCAATATTCCATTTATCATTTAGTAAAACGCTTCGTAGAGAAAATATTCCCTTTGAATGAAATTAAAAGTAAAATGTGTTTATACACTATATAAATTAAGGTCATGTATAAATCAAAATATGCCTCAATGAAAAGAGATTGGGAGGAAGTCCCTTATGAATATTCAGCAGCCTAATGACTTCACATTAAGAAAGTTAGTTGATAGGAGAGAAAAGGGTATATCATCACGTGGAAATAAAATGTACATCAATATGGATATAAAATAACATATCCCAACAAAAGTAAATGTATGTTAAAATACATAACATAAAATAAGTCTTTGAATAAAAGATGAGGGTTAAAGGTTCCCTTACCTTGAGTCTGACTTGTCATGTATATTCCTTGTTCTTCTAGAATAATAAAATATTGTTAATTTATAATTTCATTAGAAAAATTTTCAAGTTTATTATTACTTTAATATCACATATTACCATGTTATAAAAATTATATAATTTTTTAAATTAATATATGTCATTTTGTCGATATTCGGTACTTCTGTCAAAAATGAACTTGATATAATTACAAATTGGCCGTTTTGTCAAAATGACTTAATATTCAAAATGATATGAATGATTTAAATACCATATATAGCATATATATCCAGTATATATGTATGTATAATAGTCCATATCATTTTGAGATAAGAAATGAAATGCACCATTCATGGAGATGGTAATCTGTATGTACGCATAAACACTACTTTTATTTCTTCTATGTTCATTTTTAAAGGAATGAAAACTGAATGACAAATTTGTATATTATAATTATATTATAATATAATAGGATATATAATTTACATAATTTCATTAACATCATCCTTTATACGCTCTATGTATGTCTTGAACGAGTCATATCTCTTTGATGGGGAGGTAGTCCACACTTCTTTAAATGAAATTATCATATATATACAACCTAAAAAGCATAATATTATGATATAAATGATAATTAAAGAGCTATAAAGATAAAATAAATATCATATATATGGTATAAAATTATATTTTTATTATAATGGCCAGTATAAGAGGTGGTAGGGTAAATCAAACAATCATCGTTTCGTGAGGCAGTAGTTCACCGTCCACAGAAACATAATATTCTAAATCCAATAGATGGATGTGTATTTAAGTTTAGTTAGAATACTTATCATAAAAAATAATATTATATTGAAGATACTAGTGTTGTTATGTAATCAAATAATAATAATCGAATAAGTAGTAGAGGAGGAAAATAAAAGAAAAGAACTTGAGAGAAGACATTACCTTTAAATTGGGTAACTCACTTTGGTTTGAAAAAATGATTTATTGAGTTTCTTTATTCCTAAGGTAAGGTTTCTATGTGGAATAGAGATATTTTGGTATCTTAGTTGAGTATATTTAGGATGATAAAAGTGGGATTGAGAGGTGTGATTAAGGGTTATAGGTGGTGTCCTTTTATAAGAGGGAGGATGGGCTCTTTTGGAATGTTTGAAAGTATTATTTTATTATAAAATTATTTTCCATTTAAAAAGGTCCAAAACTCATTAAATTACAATATAAGATGAATATAAGTCTATATAAAATCATCCAATAATAATTTATAGTTGTTTTTAATTTTTTAATCCCTATCTGCTTTTATTTAACCCTTTTTACTCTTAACCTTTTATCAAGAATTTAACACTTTGAGAATCAAAATAGTTACCAAAACATGAAAAATATCCTATTAAAGAGTGATTAACCAAATTTTAAACTTATTATAACCATTTTTATTAATCTTATAGTTGTTTTTAATTTTATAATATTTAATAAAATATTTTATATTTTAAAATATGAATTATGTCAATTTTGAGACAATTCATATCATGACCTTTTTAAAAATTAAAAACAAATTTATTACTTCACAAAAATTCATTATTATAAAGATAAATTGTAAATATCATCCAACAAATTTTTGGATGACATAAAAATAACCAAATTACATATTTTATAACATTTATAATATCATTTATTTGAATCCTTTATTAATGAAGAAAAAACTGCATCATCATTGTGTCACAAGTAAATCTATTTATTTAAACTCTAATAATTATAAATAAAATACCATGATATAGGAAAAACTTCTATATTTCCAATTATTATTTATAGACCAATATGTTACTTACATAACCCAATATAATTGTTTTAGTAAAAAATATATGTTTAGGTTATATTTTCCTTAACATGAAATTAAATGTAATTAAATGTAATTTTCACTTAAAAGTCACTCCATAGGGTCCCAAAATAGACCAAAGGATTCCCATGGTCAGACATTTATCATATAATAGGGTTAGGACATTTTTAGGCTAATTAATATAATTATAATATTATTTTTTACCCTTATTTACAAGATTTACCTTTTAACCATGAGAAATAAAATATTTTTTGAAGTTAATATTCATAATTTATTAAAATAAATGTTTCATATTTACATAATTTGGAAATATTGATTAAAAATATGGAATCCATTTCTAGAAATTCAAAACCCAGAATTTGCAGATATTAATTTAAAATTAATTCTCGTTGTCAAAACCAAAAAGCGTGTTTTTAAGAAGTAAAAACTACCAAAATATTAACATGTTTTTATGTCAAATTTTATTGTAAAATTAATTATAGTGACCAAAATTGGATAAAATTATAAAAATATAATCCAATTCCACTTTAAAAGTAGTATAAATGAAAATATAACTATATTAATAAATTATATTGAAATACAATTTTGACTTAAAATGTAGTATTTCTAACTCTTCATTAAAAATTGAACTTTATTAGAAAATTACCAAAAATTTACCCAAAGTAAATTTTTATTTCCTACTTTTAACTAATAATTTTATTTTTTAAAAAGGAACATATAAAAGTGAAAAAAACTAGATTTAAAAAGGGTTCTCTATCAAAATGTGGTAAATCAACCTTATAAAGAATATTACAGTACTTCATGATTAAAATCGGACTCATTATTATTTTAATCCTCTAGAATTTATTGGATATATGTCAAGAAATTAGCAAACATGTGTAAGAATAATTTATTTATTTATATTAATTCCTAGAAATATAATGGCTATGCATTAACTACTATTTTAAATAATAATATTATTTTATCATTTTTCTAAATAACTTAAAGTTGTGTGCAACATTAGATTTAAAAATAATCTCATTCTTGCGTGTTGAGTATGATATAAAAAAGGGACCTATTTAAAACAAAATTATTATCTTATTCATACGTATTAATAGAAATCAAAAAAATATTAATCTATAAATACCTGGTATGTTACATATTCCCTTTCAATCATTTATCTCAAAAATAAAATATGTATTCTAGTTTATATTTAAGAAAGTATTTAGAAATATTTATCCTAATGAAAAGAGAATTTGAAAATCATATATAGTAAAAAAAATTAATAGAAGTAATAAGAATCATTCATCATAAAACTCAGCATAAAAATTTTCATTAATTTAAATATTTTTAAACAATTTATGTTCAAATTGACAGAAGTGGACACATTTTAAAGACATGGAAATGAGAAATTTTTTTTTTTGAATAACTTCCCTGAAAAAGAATATTTCTTCCTCTTAAATCCTTATAAATTCCCTCTTATTTACATTGAAAAAATAACATTGGTTAGCTTGAAAAATCATAAAATGGAAATAAATAAAAATTTAAGTGCATAAAAATTCAAATCTTGTAAAATAAAATCTTCAAATAAGAAAACAAGAGGGTATGAAGTTTCTTAGGTTGTAGCTTCATTTTTTTCAATGTATATCATAAGGTTTCTAATCCATATGAGGAAAAATAACCTCATGTGTATTCATCATGGTTATTAATGGGAAGAGATTATATAAATTCTTATTATCCATTTTATTTTCTATAAGGAAAAAAACAAATTTAAAAGGCTTGTTGAAATTTAAAAACATATAACTTAATGTAAAAGGAAAATAATGATAAAGAGAGATATTGGTTAAAACCCCCCAAGAGTTTCCACATTTTATACTTTCCACAAATGGAAATCTCGTTGTTTCTCCCAAATCTATCATTGGATGGGGCATGTGTGGTAATAACCATCATATCCTATATGTCCTATAATCCATCAACATAAATTCATTGTAAATCCCCCCAAAAACAATATGTTGTATCGAACACCCCCATGTTTTGGTGAAAATTGTCAATTGGGTCCTTAAAAAAATATGAGGCTCTCAATTTTACTTATCTAATAGGATAAGCGTCCATTATTCCATCCAGGGATTCTAGGAAAAAGCCTCATAAAATAACTAACAATTTCATCAAATAAAAACTAGATATCCTCATCTTCGAGTTCTAAGTACAAAATTTTTTCAAAATATACTATTGTTATTTCTATATCCATATCCTCCTTGTTATCTCTATACATTATACATTCTTTTACAAATACATAAAACACTTACCAGGCTTATTATGTAGATTTTATTTCATCTGTTTTATAAGAAGGGGGATGAGTTAAAATATCAAATTCATAAAAATGATAATAGGATAGTTTAAAAAATAGAAATTTCTCTAAATTGAGTCAATTGGAAGCCCTAATTCTTATGTGAAAACCTCAGAAAAAACAACCTTTATTTGAAGTTAAAGTTATTTAAATTTATACTCATCCCCTTTTACTTTTTCTTCAAAATTTGTAAAGTTATGATCAATATAGAGCTTAGAAAAAATTGTGAAAACTCATGCAGTTCTTGAACTAAAGATTAGAAGACTTTTGGATTTAAATATTCTTTAAGATCATCCATTATTGTTTCAAATTCATTTTAATTTGAAGTCTTAAAAATATCTATAGTTTTGTAGGAAAAATATATAACAATATTTTCCATGTTTGGGATAGATTCTATTTTTTCTTATTGATTTTTAGATAGTTTTTTATTGAATTAGTTTTGTTTTTTTGTTATGTTTTTTTTGTATCTCATTGGTATCATCCCTAAAAATTGTAAAAATTTAAGAGTGAGGTTTTTAGTTTTTCATTTTTTACCCCTTTTAAAATTTTATCCTTTATATAGAAGTATAAAAGCAACCATGGTTTTCTCCAATTGTGAATTCAAATTATGAGTTTTCTTTCTCATGATTTAATTATTAAAAATTTACTATTAAATTTATTAGGGGGATTTATAAGATATAAAAGAAACTATTCTAATTTAATAAATTTCATTAAAAAATAAAAAATCAATACAAATATAATCACATGAGAAGTAGAAAATATGATCAAAAATGAAAACAATGGTCTTATTTAGGGACTCTCTTAGTTCAACCATTCTTCATTAGTTTGAAATATTCCACTTAATAAATTCTCCCAAAAATAGTTTAAAATATCTAATCATGTATCTCATTATATTTCAAAATTCATCTTTGACAACTATGATCTCTGCTATCAACTTCATTTTATAAAAATCCATTTAAAGTACTCAATGGTCTTCAAGCAGTAAGGCACAATTGAGCTACTTCTATGCTGACAATTCTTGATTGAGAATTGAGAAATTTAAATAATGAAAGTCAATCATTAAACTCATAACCATACTAATTTAATATTACAAATCTATAAACATTTAAAGCTTCTTTATTTTTTGAATTATTTTTTTCAAATTAATTTATCCTTTTTGAAATTTTTTATTTTACGCAAAACTGAAGATAGCTTATTTTATATTAAAGAAATATATTTGGATTTCATGATATGATACCTCAAGTTAATTGTTAACCAAACACAAGATAAATTTTAGATTTCTCTACATGTAACACCAAAGATATGTTTCATTACATACAACAAATGAATTTCATTGATGACTTTAATAACATGCAATTTTAATTTTTACCTAACAATAGTATATAATAAAAATGTTATTTAATAATATAATAAGATATAAAATACATGTTAAATTTCCTATTATGAATAGTATTAACTAATATTAAAAAAATATATTGTTTATAATATATAATATGAATTCATAGGTAACTAATCAATGATAAATGAATATGAAAACCGATTGAATGTAAAAGGAAATACTATTATTTTTAGGGTCACAAAACAGTTTTACACAAATAAATTAAACTAAAAACAACTAGTTAGTAATAATAAATAAATATATATTTTATATATTCAATCAAATATTTTTGATTTTAATTCAATTTATTTTATAGTTATAATATAATAACAAACCCAATTTTTTCTTAAAAAAAATATATTTATATAAATGTAGTTTTATCACCTTTTAATAGAGAACCCATTTAAATCAAAATTTTATAACTTTTATAGACTCTATATCTCAAAAAAATATTTACCTTTGAAATTGAAACATACAAATTTGTTTAGGATAATTGTTTGGTATTTTTTCTGTAAAGTTTCAGTTTTTAATGAATAGTTAAAAATAGTTAATTTTATTAGAAAACTACTTTTTCATATAATATATATAAGGTAAAAGGATATTGTAAATTTGTTTAAAAGTTAAATTATATAATATTTTTATCAATTAATATAATGTTAGTAATTGTTATAAATTTCACTTTTAAATTGTGTATAAAAACATGGAAACTTTAGAATGTTTTTGTATTAAAAACTCGCATTGTTGACTTGACTATGAGATTAATTTTAAATTTATTTCTACCACTTATGTGAATATAATATGAAAAAATTTATTCCATATTTCTAATAACCCAAATTTATAATGTATAACAAGGTCGAATTAGTTTTTGATCTAAATTATTACTGAAAGTAATTAAAAATAATTATATCGATTAAGGTAAAAATAATATTAACAAAAGACAAATCCTTATATTTAAGACATAAAATGACTTATAGACTTGTAAAAAAACCATTTTATTGACATGAAACTTACATTATTGATTTTTTTGGTTATTTATAACATTTTATTTTGGGTAAAAATGTGGGTACACCTAACATGTTTTCCAAAATACCAAGTGAGACCTTCCCCTTCCTTATAAAAGGACGCCACCTCTCACTCCTATTAAAACATCTAAAACCACTTAGGTTCGGGATATATATGTCTAATACAATTATCAAAATCTATACCTTCCTCCTTGAAGTCTCCCTTTGGGCAGAAATAAACTCATGGAATCCTTTTGGCACAAACCCAAAGGAGTTACCCAATTAAGAGGCAACGTCTTCACTCAAGCTCATTTCTTTTATTTTCTTTCTCCACCCCATTTACTCTATTTATTACATTATGGCATTACAAAACCAGTATCATAAATATAATAGGGTATTTTTATGCTAAGGGTTTGAAGTATACTTACACACACCTCCGACAAAATGGGTAACAAACATATTGTTTATGTGTATGACGAACTACCACATCACTAAATAATGATCATTCATTTTTTTCTTTACCACCTCTTGTGGTAGAAATTATGATGGAAACATTGTTTATATATGTCATATATTATATTTATTATTTCATTAAGATTATGTATTCATTTTAAAACACATTAAGCCCATTATCATGACATGTCAAATTGATTATGATTTAAAGGTGATTTTATAATCCAGGTAAGGCCCTAAGTCATATCTCAAGGAGTGTTGGTAGGTTTAGAGTGAGAAATTTTAATAAAAATTAATATAAAAGGGGTGGGTTTGAAAATATTTTTAAGAAAATAACTTAATTTAAAGAGTTTAATAGTTAAAAAAATATGTGGATTTTAAAAAATATAAGATAAAGGAGATGTTGTGATTTCAATATAAAAATTTTAAGTTCATTGTTCTTAGATATTCATTTAGGTTTGATGTAATTCATTCGTTGAAATTTATAAGAATCCCAATTAATTCCTAATATTTTATTTCTTTGATTGAAGCACCAAAAATTGACAAAAGAATCATATTAAGAAGGTCCAACATTGATAAATGGAATAAGTGATCCCAAAAATATTGAAAAAACAAGAAGGTGGGTAAAAAAGGGTTCTTCTATATTCCAATCATAACAACACAAGTCACACACTTAAAAAATAACACTGACCAGTTAAAAATTAAGAGAAAATCAATTATATGCAAAAAAAGCATTAAAATATGAAATAATGTAAGATACATGGAATTAAATGTTTTAAAACCCAAATTAATCCCAAATAGTAGCTAATAAATGCTCCATAAATCCCTTGAAATGTTTGTTGCTCCACCACAATGAACGCCTGCTATTTATCCTAGGATTGAGAGGAGGAGGAAGCTTTGGTGGATCTCTTTTATCATTTCAGCTCTCCCTATAGGGATAGGGAGCTCCATAACCTCTAAGGATATTGAAGGTCTCTTATAGAACTGAAATTTGGTAGCACTTCAGTCTATTGGTCTATCTTGAAAATGGGGAGCCCAAGGTTACACTTTATTGGAAACGTAGAAGGTAGTTTTGGGAACCCAAATTTTAAAAAACCACTTGGGCCATTGTTTTAGATAAACATAAAGTCTTATTTCACTGCTAAAAAATTAAATGTTTTAGACTCACCTTCTGAATTTCTTCATAATTTTTTTCACCATTTTTAAAACCAAAGCTGAAGATATGGATTCATTACACACTTTTTAACTTTGAGCTTCTTAGATCCACTATACGAATCAGTTCTTATGGGAATTTTAATAGATGAATGGGGTTTGGTTGTATTTATATGAAATGTATCCCATGAAATTTTGGACTATTCCATAGAATATCACCCTTTTTAGATGCACAATTAATATAAGTGTGCTTTTGAGTCCACTGTTGTTCTTGGATCCTGCGTAGTTTGACCCATTTTTCTTGATCTTCCTCATGATCCATCCAAATAAACTCCTCCTACAATTTAATTATCAAAACAAGTAACATTTACGTTTTTAAAAGTGAAAAAAATTGATTCAAACATGAAGTAAAATTTGTTATTATTTTTATAATTTTTTATACAGAACTAGTTTATCATAGTGGTGTAAGGATGAAAATGAAATAGTGAATCACGGTGCAATCACATCCCCACACCTAAACATTTTCACACCTGGGAAAAGTCACATTTCCAAAAGTTATACATGGATATATTTCCAAATTCAAAAATATTTCAACATTCAATGAAAATTTAAAATGTGATAGCAATGTGATCAAAGAGAAAATCATACAAAGGAGTTATTATCAGTGATCATACAAAAGGATTTCTCATTAATTGTTTCAGCATGAAATTCAAGGAGATTAATGATAAAAATTTGAGAAAATAATTCATAAGATAACCATGTCACTAATTATAACAATGTGTGTGTAAACCATTCCATAAAAGTTTTAGCACTCTCTATCTAGTAAATATAGATTATTTAAAATATCTATACTTAAATGATTATGTCCACAAAAACTGCCCTACATCATTTGAAATCAAATTTCAAGACCCACTCAATTAATCATTCTAAGATGTCAAAACAAATTCTCCTGTCCTAGATATCCCCATATATTGTACATTCAATCATGCTTCTCATTTATTATTGTTTTTAAAGATATTTACTTGAAACAACTCTCACACACATCTCTCAACCTTTGTATAATATCCTTAGGACACTATAAGTAATTGTTGTAATAAGATAAAATATTAAGGAATTGTGGTTTTTAATATAACTAACACAAAACCTATATTTTTTGGTTTTTGAGGGAGTAAAACAGTTATATAATAGGTACGTATTCCTAGATGAATTCGGCATAGAAATTGAAAAAGCTTGACATGGAAAAGACACATGGAAAAATAATTTTGGAGGGAAGAAAAATATTATCCTATCATATATTTACCTTATATTGAACCAGAAAAAATAATACTTCATGGTTGGGTGAAAAAAGTGTGGAGATATTTATTGAAACAATTTAACATAAACTACTAATATAATGTATACCATTCTTCTGAAATGTTTCAAAATTATACAACCATTTATATCATTGAAAAACAACCAATTACCAAGAAAAAGTCACAACTCAATGTAGAATTTATGCTAAAATTCAAATTTCATTATTTTTTTGAATTTTAAAACAACTTGAAATAGGAAAATTCCTCATGAATTTTCAATAAATTCCATAATTAAATGGGAATTATTTTCCATGATAAATTGGGAATAAAAAATGAATTTTCCAGAAAAAAAGCGAGGAGAAATAAGTTATAAAGTAACAGTACTATCCAACAAGCTAAAAAGAGAAAAAAGAAGAAAGATGGTGAAAATTACTAAACCATGAATGTACCCATCCCACCACACCTAGATAATATAGTTTTCTCATTGGAATAGAAGAGAATGTTGAAAGTAAGGATAATAATTTGTTGGTGTAATTGGTTGGATGATTCTTGAACATGGAGTTCCTCTATCAGGGATTCTAGAATAGATTCACGAAAGTGCTTTAGCCACTGCCCTTTTACAGTGATGATTTGTTTTGTTTCTTAATTTTGATCACGAACAACACCAAATGGACAAACATTAGTAATAGTGAGTGGTTCAAATTAGTGGGAAAGAAGCTTACCTGGATGCCACTTCAGCCTTACATTGTAAAGTAATATCATTTTCCTATTGTGGAATTGATGATGAAGAATGAGACGTTCATGGGAAGCATTGGTGTTATTTTTATAAATCCTGGAGTACTCATATGAAAATATATTCATTTCTTTTAACACATGAATCTGAAAATTACTTTGAGAACCTATAATAGAAGGATTAATAATTTATTTTTTAGTAGACCAATAAGCATGATTTTAATCTTAAGGGGGAGGTGATAACTCAATAAAACACTAGCTGATATACTGACATGCCAATGGGAGTTTTAATGGAAGTTTGGTAATACCATAATGAATCATCTAGTATAAGACTCCAATATTTTTTATTAGGTTGAACTATTTTAAAGAATATATTTTTCCTCTCTATTTGACACCTCTGCTTGACCTTTGGTTTGTGGCTAATATGCAATATACACTCAATACCAGACCCCAT
The DNA here is from genome assembly GCA_963277665.1 of Viscum album. NCBI lineage: Eukaryota > Viridiplantae > Streptophyta > Magnoliopsida > Santalales > Viscaceae > Viscum > Viscum album. Next base: position 1,255,543,658 of record OY728153.1, on the reverse strand, counting down.
AATGATGTAAAAGTGATTTCATTTTTCAACCACATAAATAAGAACATTATTCACTAGGTAATACAAACATATATAAGATTTTGGTTTTCAAAATATTCCAAAACTATCTTGGAATCACCTTTCCTTTTGGATGGTGACCCTACCCATTTTGACATGAAATAAACTACCAAAATAATGTACAAGTTTCCAAAGGAATTGAGAATTTGAACCATAATGTTAATGACCCAAACATCAAAAAATTCCATGGAAGAGCACGGGTTGTCATGAATTTTCATTTATTTTAGAGACATTACCCATTATATGGAAACTTTTACTAGATTTAAAGAAATCAAGGGCATCCCAAAATAGTGTTGGAAAAATGAGACTATAATCAAGGACTTTTTGATTTGTCAGTTGAGGACGAAAGTGGATCCAACAACAAAGAGTGTAGAAAAACCTGAGGATAGACTGAAAATCACTATCAAGAACCCAGAACCTAAGGACTTGATCACTACTTGTGTGAAAAAGGTAGGGGATATCCCAAATGTACCAATGAGATTCCTAAATTAGATGAACATCTTGGTTTTTTGAAATATGCAGCAATGTATGATGCTTCTAAAAAATTTAAAATTTTGGCATACCAAGTAATAGAATCTTGCACTCGGTACAATTGATCAATGGGAAACATGTCATTTATGGGAATATAGGTGGGCGTGTCACTATTTGAGGATGGGTGGATCCAACTTATATGGTTATCCACCACATTCTGTACTCTTTTTTACCCTTAATTTATAGATTAAATTCATGAAGTAGGAGAATTTGAAGAATAAGACATGTTTTAGATTCCAGTTTTGTAAGAAGATATAATATGGATCCATGGTCTCATAACACAATTAATTTGGACCCTAAAAGGTATGACCTATATTTATTCAGGGAAAACAAAATGGAAAGAAATTATTTTTTAGTTGTGGTGTAGTTTTCTTCATCATGGTACAATGTACGCGAGGTATAAGAAATGACATATTGATAGAGATCAATCCTTTGTGATAAGACATCCCCTACTTCTTAGTTATTGTCATAACACATGATCTCAAAGGTTAAATCCCACTGAGGTTGTTCAATTACTAGGCGTGATGTGAGACTCAATTTTAATATTTTAAATGATTCCTCAAATTATTTATAAAAAACAAATTCCTTTTCTTTTTAGAGAAATCGGGAGAGGGGGAGTGAAATCTCACTAATGTCACAAATGAAATGATGGTAAAATATAGTAATACCTAAGAAAGAATGTACATCACATAGATTTTTGGGAAATGGTAGGGAATAAATGACATCTACTTTTTATTTATCAGCTTCAATACCATCCCTATAAGTGACATTCCCAATTACAATAACTTGTTGTTCCATGAAATGGAATTTATCATAATTTAATATGATATTATTTTCAATACAGTTATGTAGGATAAAACTAATACTACTAAAAAATTAATCAAAATAGGAGCCATTCATGGTGAAATCATTCATGAACCATTCTAGGAAATTATCCAGATAATCTGAAAAAATATTAACCATACGCCACTAGAATGTACATGGAGCATTGTATAGACCAAATGGAATCCTTCTGTATAAAAGTTTCCCAAAGTGGTAAGTTAAGGTTGTATTTTCTAGATCCTTGGGGATAATACAGATAAGAAAGTATCCAGAATACCCACCAAGGGTACAATAGTGGGAATTCCATGATAGCCTCTCTAACATCTGTTCAATGGATGGAAATAGGAAATGGTCCTTCCTAGTGTATTGGTTTAGTTGGAGATAGTCTATATAGACATGCCAACTATTCTGTAAATGGGATGGAGAAAATTCAGTATTTTCATTTCTTATTACTATTGGATCAGTTTTTTTGGAACCAGTTGCAATGGACTAACTCATTAGTTGTCAAAGATGGGGTAAATGATTCCAATAGACAATAACTTTGTTACTTCCTTTTTTAAAACATCTAATAGGTTTGGGTTTAGTCAACATTGTGACTTACTCTCTATTTTATCCTTGTCATTTAAAAAAATATGATGTGTTAAAGTTGAGGGGAAAATACCAAGAAAGTCTGCAAGTGTCCATAAAAATTTATTTAAACTCAACTAAATGTTCAAGTAGTAAAAATTAATTCTCTGGAGTGAGTAAACTAGGAATGATGATAGAAAACATGTTTCCATTCTCAAGATATAAGTATTTTAAATCATGTGGTAGTTGTTTTAGTTCAAATTCAAGGGGATTTTGAATTGATGGGAGTGTGTGTGAAAGTGATTGGTCACTAATCTCATCTAACTTATATATGGTATCATTCTTAGATGAGGAATGAGTTTTTACAAGCTTATCAATATCATCGATGTTCATATGATCCTTAGTGTTCATGAAATCATCAATTAAAAAAAACACATGATATTTTTAGTAGACCACTAAAATAACCAATGGATGATTGATTATATAGAATTTTAGTGAAGGTTGAAAATTAGAGAAGGGGATCTGGGGAACGAAAATTTGTTTTTAGGGGTAGGGATGACATCAATTGAATTAACATAGAGAGATGAATGTTCTTCTGAGGGGTGATTCATGGAATCAATTGAAGTGTAAATTGCCACAACTAAACTCCACAGATAATATACCATTATAGACATTAATTATTATTTTTTGAAATTTTAAAAAAGGGCCTCCCCAATATAATTGGGTAATGACCATTCATCCTCCCATCTTCCATTTTTAGCACATAAAAATCATTAGGAAAAATTAATAATCTCACCCTCATAATAGAATTCATTAACATGCCAGAGGGGTGTGCTATACTCCTATTTGTGAGTAGAACAACAATTCATATGGGCTTCAGATCTCTAATCTAAAATGAAGTGTAAATGTAGTGATGCTATAAAAGAATGGAAATAATGCATACATTGGAAAAGAAATACACCCTTATGGTACATAGAATCAAGATTGTTCTAGGATCATTGAATTTGATAGAGAGTGATGGATCTATCAGTGCTGATACATTCCTCACCAAGATCACCTTCTCAACACCTTGATGTTTCCTTTGGTGTGTACACATATCCGTCAAAAACTTTTCATATTATGTAATTTTATTTAGGAAATCAATCATGGGAATGAAAACCTCCACTTTTTTTATTGTTTCCCATATTTACTTATCATGTTCAGCCTTTTTTTGTTTCCATGGTAGGGTTCCACTTTTATAAAAATTAATAGGAATGGTTGGGCTTTTTGGTTCATCAAATGGAACATTATTTCGTTTTGTGAGATTATTCTAAGGAAAATTATTTTTCTTATTTGGGTCATTAGAGATGGTTGTAATGGAATTATTATTATGAGAGGATTACTCTATTGGTGGGTTAATTTGTATTTTATGTTTTTTTACACTCTGAAAGGTGATGGAACTAACATTTCCCTTATCCCTATGGTTAACTACTAGTTGAAAATGAAGTTTACCTGACCAATGACTTTGGATTTCACCCACTGAGTTGGAGATTTTCCTAATATGGTTTTTAAATCTAATAGGGTATCTTGGGTGGTTTTTTGGAATTGAAGATTATTGGAAGACATTTGTTTCATCATGTCTTCTTGGGCATGATCTAGTTTTAGAGGGGTTTGTTAGAAATGACTTTGGGTTGGTATTGGATTTATGAGTGGTTGTGGTAGATGACTACTCTTCCCTGGTTGGTTCTATAGTTATTGAGGTTGGTTTTAATAACCCCTTAATTATAGTATTGGTAGTCATTCCACACAGGGATGGATGGATACTATATTTCTTTCCTAAAAGGTTGGTTATAGGAGCGGCCTTTAAAAATTGCCTCCCAACTCTCAGATGTTTATCTAAATTGAAGACATTTTATGGAGTAGTGGGTTTTAGAAGAACATATACCACAATGGTTGGGTAGAGGATATTGGGATTTTCTTTGGGAAAGAGAAAGTTGATGAAGAAGGGTACTTTACTCTTCAATCTTTGTGTCCACCTTCTTCTCTAATTAAGTACTTTTTACCTTATGGACATCTCAAATTGGTGCAATAGACCTTGAACTGAATTTTTGAGTGTTCTCCACCAAATTCTCAGTTAGGGTCCTTGTAGAAATTGGGTTTTTATCAACTAGTTCCTCACCTACAGTAGTATCAATCATATTTTGACACTACTGGGAATGGGGTCTATCCCCACACATCTATTCCTATGGTTTTATAAACCGTGGGAATAAGTTGTTTTTATTTATCTATACCCACAGTTTTATTAAAACCGTGGGTATTCAAACATCCCTCGTACCCGAAGTATCGGGCTCCTCCTCACTTCAACGAAGCTCCCCCCATTCAAACCTACCTCCCCGACCCTCGACTCCAGGCCTTGTCCTCACCTCCTGGCCCTCTCCTCCCCTCTCAGACTCCCCTCCTCAGCCTCCACCTCCCGGCTCCGCATCCCAGCTCCGCGTCCTGGATCTGCCTCTCAGATCCGCGTCCCGGATCCGCGTCCCAGCTCCATTTCCTGGCTCCGCATCCTGGCTCTGCATCCCGACTCCCGACCTAGACCTCCTGGCTTTCTCCTCCTCGACAACATCTCTTAAACAAGGTAATATTTTACATATTACTGAGAATCAAGATGTAATCTTATGGCTAGTTCATCCTTTTGGAAATAAGTTCGGGAATAAGTTCTGTAAATTTTTCAATCAATGATCAAACTGAAGGACCCCGGGACACCCTGAGAGGGGAGGGGTGAATCAGGGTGACCACTTTTTCTTTTAATTTGTTGGATCTTGTTCCCACGTTGGTAGGAACTTGTTGAACCTGTATGATGATTACGATCAAAAAGAAAACATTCACATGCACAGAGAAGACACAGTCATTTTTACTTGGTTCACCACTAAGGGCTACGTCCAAGGAGCATACGCCGACAGGTTGCCGGTCGTACCTAAATCCACTATGCTTCACTAGCGGCGGATACAAAATTTCGGGTACATACACCCTGTCCCAGGCTCACTGCCTTTACAATAGTTCAGGGATAACTCACTGCGTCCCTCGGGTCACTCCCGTTGACTCCCCCTGGCTCACTGCCGTTGGTGAAGTCCCACTCAGTTTATAGACGTGTAGGTCTCTTCTTCATTTGCATAAGAGTGCATCCTTTGTTGAATGTAGATGCTCTATTGAAGTCCGATTCTCACCAGAAGAAGAATATCACTTTTCCTCGAATGAACCGAGTAGTTTCTCGGCTTTCGTGCAGCTCCAGCAAGGCAGGCGTGCTTCAATAGTGTCTAGGTCTCTTTTTCAAGCCTGGCGCGCAAGTCTCCCGGCGGCGCGCAAGTCTCCCGGCGGCGCGCAAGTCTCAGGCGCGCAAGACTAAACTGGCGCGCAAGTGTCACTGAAGCACCTACGCGACACTGCCTTCTTGAACTAAATACTTGCGCGATCCACTTCCTTTCTCTTCCAAACTGCCTTGGGAGAACAGCCAAACACCGGCGCGCAAACTCCACTTGCGCGACAAAACAACCACCTGCGCGACTCTACCACCTGCGCGACGAGAGCTCGAACAATCTCTCGGCCTTGAACTCCATTGGAAATGAGGAGGGGTGGTCCAGTATTTATAGGCAAACTGGACCCCCTGCGCGGCGGCGCGCAAGTCCCTCGACGGCGCGCAAGTCCTGTCTCCAGATCCTCTGTCGCGCAAGTTACTTGCGCGACCCAACCAACACTTGCGCGACCTTCTTTCCTTAGCCAAATTTTGATGTTCTGATCCTCAAAAACATATGGCGCGCAAGTCTTTCATCCTCCAAGAGCTCGGCGCGCAAGTATCTTTGCCAAAAACACTTTACTTTATTTACGGATTTTCAGGCCCAAAAATTTGGCAAACACTGGGAAACAGCGCCACCTTCACTACTGTTTTCTTCCTGAACGGTATGATCGCTTTGTTGGTTCACACCCTGAACTTCCACTGAGGATTGACAACAAACACAAACCATACACCAAATCATGCTTTGAAGAACCTGGTTCCAACAATCTCCCCCTTTGGGTTTGTTGGCAATTAGAATAAATTCAATAGATCTTCAACCATGAGCAAATCCAAAACGCAAAAATCAACTCAGCTAACACTCTAAGTCTACGTGAGCAATGCTCTGTGTAGAAAACAAGAGAGAAAGCTTGAATTGGGTCTTAGTGTGTTGAAATCGTACACAAAATCCTCCATCCCGATGTTATCCTTATTAAACTTCTCATCACAAGCTTACACTTCTCATCACAGAAGAATTTCTTGCCTTGAATTTATTCCTTTCTCCCCCATTGACAATAAAACCAAGGACCGAAAAGTTTGTTCAACATTCAGCTCAAGCCATACTCCCCCTGGATAGTATCTCCCCCAAAAACCTGCATCACAGCCATAAACAGATAAAAACAGTTAAAACAAACGGGGAGAGGGGACTTCCGGAGCCTCCTTATGCAGTAGGAGGTGGTCGAACACCGAGGTTCAACCGATGCTTCTCGAACACAGCCGCGGACAATGTCTTGGTTAGGATATCAACCACTTGCTCATTAGTTCCAACATGATCCATTTTAATCACGCCTTGTTCAACCTTTTCTTTGATAAAATGATACCGTATTTCAATATGTTTTGTACCAGAATGCTGAACCGGATTCTTCGTAAGATCAATTGCACTTTTGTTATCACAATAAATCACCATTGGTTGCTGCACCTTATCACCAATATCTGTTAGCTGCTACTTCATCCAAAGAAGTTGAGTGCATGCTTTTGTGGCGGAGATATATTCAGCTTCAGCAGTACTAAGAGAAGTACTTTCTTGCTTCTTGCTTAACCAGCCAACACATTTATGCCCAATATAGAAAGCTCCACCACTAGTGGACTTTCTGTCTACTACATCCCCAGCCCAGTCAGCATCAGAAAACGCTGATAATTCATTGTCCCTGCCTGCAGCAAAAAATAACCCGAAGTTATGTGTGCCTTGAATATACCTCATGATTCTTTTTACTGCTGACATATGTTCCTCCTTTGGATTACTCTGGAAGCGGGCCGCAAGGCATGTTGCAAAGACAATATCTGGCCTTGTCGCTGTCAGATACAGTAGGCTTCCAATGATCCTCCTGTACATGGTGGGATCAACAGAGTTCCCATCCTCATGCTTTCCAAGTTTAGTTCCAACAGGAATCAGAGTTGACATTGGTTTGGAGTCTTGCATATTGAACTTCTTCAGCAAATCTCTTGCATATTTTTCCTGAGAAATGAAAGTGTATTCCTCCTTTTGAATTACTTGCAACCCCAAGAAATATGTGAGCTCCCCAATCATAGACATTTCAAATTCTGATTTCATGTGGTTGGCAAATTCATCCACTGATTTCTGCCTGCTGCCACCAAAAATGATATCATCAACGTAGACAAGAACCATGAACTGATCTTTTGGAGAATTCTTCACATAGAGATTGTGATCAACTCCTCCTCTTTTGAATTCCAACTTCTTGAGATATGAATCTAGCCGTGATTACCATGCCCGTGGTGCCTGCTTCAAACCATATAGAGCTTTCTTTAGTTTGCAGACCTTTGTTTCGTCGGTACCCAAGACAAACCCCACCGGTTGTTCAATGTAGACTTCTTCTTCGAGTACACCATTCAAGAATGCTGTCTTAACATCCATTTGATATACTTTATATCCTCTTTGGAGTGCCATGGCAAGGAAAAGACTGATTGATTCCAGTCTAGCAACTGGAGCAAAGGTTTCTTCAACATCAATACCTTCAATCTGGGAGTATCCTTTACATACCAGTCGTGCCTTGTTTCTGATAACACTTCCATGCTCATCAAACTTATTTTTGAAAATCCATTTGGTACCAATCACATTGTGACCTTCAGGTCTCTGGACAAGATCCCATGTCTGATTCTTATCAATCTGATCTAATTCATCATTCATGGCTTTCACCCAAGATTCATCCTTTGCAGCTTCTTCGAATGAGGATGGCTCTACAACTGATAGAAATGCAGATTGCGTGGTATTCCTCATCCTTCTGGTTTGTGTGGGTGCACTCCTATCCCCAATTATGTTGGATGGATCAATCTCAGCTCTTCGATTTCTCCTGCGAGGTTCAGTAGTATTCTCTTCAGCCATAGTTTATTCTTCAGATTCTTCTTCTGAGTCAACATCATTATGTGATTGATGAGTGTTTTGAACAGCTTCCTCTATTTCTGCATTTGTAGTTTCTTCATGTCCACATTCTTCATGACTTTCTATCACATCAGCATATGACGTCCGTGAAGCATTTGTGGTTTTCTCTTCAATTATCTTAACATCATTGCTTTCCACAATCCTTCCCAAACGATTGTTGAAACATTTGTAGGCTTTGCTGTTCATTGAGTAACCGAGGAAGATTCCTTCATCTGCGTTGTCACCATATTTCCCCTGATTTCCTTCTTTGTTCCTGATGAAGCACTTACTTCCAAAAACACGAAAGTATTTTAGAGAAGGCTTCCGTCCATGCCACAATTCATATGGTGTCTTCGTCTCACCCATATAAAGTCCTGTTCGATTCTGAATGTACACTGCAGCTTGAACAGCCTCTTTCCAGTAATGTCGTGGAATACGACTCTCAATCAGCATAGTTCGTGCCATGTTGTTTACCTGTCGATTCCTTCGTTCAACAACTCCATTTTGTTGTGGAGTTCTCACAGCAGCTACCTCATGTTGTATCCCATGCTTCTCCAGATAATTTTCAAATTCAATGGACGTGTATTCTCCTCCATTGTCAGATCGCAACACTTTGATTGTTCGTCCAGTATCATTCTCGGCGATTCGCCGATATGTTTTCATGCAGTCAAGGACCTGTCGTTTCCGGTGAATGACCATCACACATGCCATTCGACTGTAATCATCTATGAAAAGGACAAAGTACCTTTCTCCATGAGTTCCGGCAACATTTATTGGACCACAAACATCTGTATGAATCAGATCAAGAAGGTGAGATGCCTTTTTCTTCTTTGGCCGATATGAACTGCAGACCAACTTCCCACGAATACAATCATCACAGGATTTTTCACGCTCACGCTTCAGGTTGGGAATGTCCATGACAATTCTCAATTTTGATATTTTCTCCATGTCTTGTTGATTGATGTGTCCCAATCTCCGATGCCACAGATTGTTTTCTTCTTCAACAGTCATGTAACATACATTCTCTTCACTATCAACCTGATACAAGTTTCCTTCTGTTCTGCATCCCTTCATGAGAGAATTGCCAGTTTTTCCCTTGATAGTGCAGCCTTTCTGATTAAAAGTAACAACAAGTCTTGAGTCACAGAGTTGACTCACGCTGAGGAGATTATGACGTAGGCCATCTACGTAAAGGACTTCAGTCTTCTTTAGTTCTCCATTAGCTAATTTGGTACTTCCACTCCCTTTGATTTTCAGAGCCCCATCATTACCAAATCTTACTGTACCATCAACATTCTTTATGATATTTGTTAGTAGACCGGCATTACCTGTCATATGAGATGAGCAACCGCTATCTAGAATCCAGGTACTGTTGTTCTTTGTAGCTTTGAGAGATACCTCTGCAAGGTTTGATTTCTCAATCTTCCTCCTTTCCTTCCATGAGACATTAGATTGAGTATATAGTACTGATGGCCTTTCAACTATCTCTTCCGCAAACCCAGGTTCTTCATAGTCAAAGTCTTCTTTAAGAGGTGAGAACCTGTTTGAAAGAGAAACATCGTCTTGCTGACGAGACTTGACATGTCTGGAACTTCTGTATGAGGTGTCAATGTCCCTTCTCTGCCTGCAATTAATGGCCTTATGACCAAAGTTAGAACAATGAAAACAATATCCATAGAAATTATTTCTTCTATAGGAATTAGAATATGAAATTGTTCTCCTTTGTTGAGCATCTATATCTTCTCCATTCAGATAGCTTCTTGCCTCTTCACAATAGGACATGGTATGGCCCAGATAGCCACAGAACTGACACTTCATGAGAAGAAATGTCTTCTCACTTGAATTTTTCCTTATAGCTTCTTCCTTGGGAGAATAGTAAGACTGTCTGCCATTTTTGAAAGTTTGAGGATAATTTTCAGGTCTCCTTTTAGTTTGGATTGAGGGTTCCTTTTTCAGCACTCTAGGTAACATTTCAACATGTTCAACTTTCATCTTATCTGTCTTTTGGATCTTTGCACTTCCAGCAGTTGATGACTCAGCCTCACAGCCAATTCCACTCTTTCCCATGCAAGCAGGTCTTTGATCACTCAAAACTTTTCCAACCCCATCTGAACCACACTTGGCTCTTGCAAGTAATTCTGCATCTGAGAATCTTCCGAACTGTATTTTCTTCCTCGATTCTTTTGGAACTGATTCTGTCTCCATTTTACTCCTCAGAGTAACTACTTCCTCCTCAAGACCCTCAACAGTCTTGTATTTTTCATCCAGTCTGGATGTGAGGTCATTGATGACCTTTGCTTGCTCTTCAATTCTCAGCTTCAGATCAACTGCATCATCATTGGTTTCAATTATTTTAGACTGTACCTTCACAAATTCTTCCAGTCGTTCAATTTCAGCTTCAAGTTGATCAACATATTCAGTTGATTCTTCTACAATTGATTTCCACTTATTGCAGCTCTTACATTTAATCTTAAGCTTACTAACTGCATCCTTAAGTTGCACCTCAGGATCTACACAAGTTCTCAGTTGTTTTTCACCATCAGTATCTTCTGACTTTTCAACAGTAGCCATCATAGAAGCATGGTTCCCAGTTTTGAATTCTGGTTCTTCTTCATCACAGAATTCATTGTCATCTTCTTCCTCTTCACAGACAAAGCTCTTTCTTTGCATTTTCTTACCAGATTTGAAGTCTCCCTTTTTGAAGAACCTTCTTTGAGGCTTCTTGAAGTTTTCATCTTCACTGTCATCATCATTGATATTCTTCAAGCACTGAGAGGCAATATGCCCAACTTTTCCACAACGGAAGCATGCGAGAGGTAACTTCCCTTTGAATTTCCCTTTCCCCTTCTGGAACTTCTTTGCAATGAGAGAAAGAATTTCTTTCTCTTCGTCATCATCACCGCTACTATCCTTTGAGATTTTCAATTTATCCATGGCCTTGAATGACATTTCCTTGCTCACCCGAGTCGTAGCATCTTCTGGTTTGACACTCATTTCATATGCTACCAAACTGCTCAGTAAGTCATCAAGAGAAAGTTTGGAAAGATCTCTTTCCTCAAGAGCTGACACCTTCGCATTATACAGAGGTGGAAGTCTTCTTAATATTTTCTTTACAATATCAATATCTTTGATTTCTTCTCCTAGACCCCGAATTGCTCCAACCACTTCAGTAATTCGATTGAAGAAAGAGTCTGCATTCTCGTCTGGATGCATCTTCAGATCATCAAACCGATTGTGTAGCACTTGTAGTTTCGCCTCCTTCACTTTGCTATCACCTTCATAAATATTCTCAAGTTTATCCCACATAGATTTTGCTGAGGTGCAATTCATCACCTTCAGGTAAATCTGATCAGAAAGGGCAGCAGTGAGAGCATTCTGTGCTTTGGCATCTTCATCAAGAAGTTTCCTGTTTGTTTCAGTCATAGCCAGACCTGTTGGATCAGTGACATGTATTCCTTGCACAGTAGAAAAAAGAACTTCCATTCCAAGAGATCTTAGATGAGATCTCATTCTGTTCTTCCAGATCTGGAAATTGCTTCCATCGAAGTGAGGGACTCCCCTGACATTGATCGCGTTTTCCATGACGAAGAAGGTCAGATTCAACGCCAGCAACCTTTACCCTCTGATACCACTTGAAGGACCCCGGGACACCCTGAGAGGGGAGGGGTGAATCAGGGTGACCACTTTTTCTTTTAATTTGTTGGATCTTGTTCCCACGTTGGTAGGAACTTGTTGAACCTGTATGATGATTACGATCAAAAAGAAAACATTCACATGCACAGAGAAGACACAGTCATTTTTACTTGGTTCACCACTAAGGGCTACGTCCAAGGAGCATACGCCGACAGGTTGCCGGTCGTACCTAAATCCACTATGCTTCACTAGCTGCGGATACAAAAGTTCGGGTACAGACACCCTGTCCCAGGCTCACTGCCTTTACAATAGTTCAGGGATAACTCACTGCGTCCCTCGGGTCACTCCCGTTGACTCCCCCTGGCTCACTGCCGTTGGTGAAGTCCCACTCAGTTTATAGACGTGTAGGTCTCTTCTTCATTTGCATAAGAGTGCATCCTTTGTTGAATGTAGATGCTCTATTGAAGTCTGATTCTCACCAGAAGAAGAATATCACTTTTCCTCGAATGAACCGAGTAGTTTCTCGGCTTTCGTGCAGCTCCAGCAAGGCAGGCGTGCTTCAATAGTGTCTAGGTCTCCTTTTCAAGCCTGGCGCGCAAGTCTCCCGGCGGCGCGCAAGTCTCCCGGCGGCGCGCAAGTCTCAGGCGCGCAAGACTAAACTGGCGCGCAAGTGTCACTGAAGCACCTACGCGACACTGCCTTCTTGAACTAAATACTTGCGCGATCCACTTCCATTCTCTTCCAAACTGCCTTGGGAGAACAGCCAAACACCGGCGCGCAAACTCTACTTGCGCGACAAAACAACCACCTGCGCGACTCTACCACCTGCGTGACGAGAGCTCGAACAATCTCTCGGCCTTGAACTCCATTGGAAATGAGGAGGGGTGGTCCAATATTTATAGGCAAACTGGACCCACTGCGCGGCGGCGCGCAAGTCCCTCGACGGCGCGCAAGTCCTGTCTCCAGATCCTCTGTCGCGCAAGTTACTTGCGCGACCCAACCAACACTTGCGCGACCTTCTTTCCTTAGCCAAATTTTGATGTTCTGATCCTCAAAAACATATGGCGTGCAAGTCTTTCATCCTCCAAGAGCTCGGCGCGCAAGTATCTTTGCCAAAAACACTTTACTTTATTTACGGATTTTCAGGCCCAAAAATTTGGCAAACACTGGGAAACAGCGCCACCTTCACTACTGTTTTCTTCCTGAACGGTATGATCGCTTTGTGGGTTCACACCCTGAACTTCCACTGAGGATTGACAACAAACACAAACCATACACCAAATCATGCTTTGAAGAACCTGGTTCCAACACAAACTTTTAGGGTTTTAGTCAATCATCCTATGTAGATCATTCATTTCCACTGGAGGTGCTATCATTGATGTGTCCAAAGGAAAACAAACCCTCCAGGATTTTGATGATGAGGAGGAGATTATGCTTTTTAAAAAGAAAATACATGAGTTAATTTTTAACATAATTGATTTTGAAAAGAATGAGTTCAATAAAATTGAGTTCATATCTGATTCTTGTTATTTTAATCTAGAGGATACATAGATTAGAATTCCCTAGCCCATTGAAAGTATTGCTCAAGAGGATGTTACTCACTCTAGGGCATCTAATGATGGAGTTCCTTTTATAAATCCCAATTTATAGGCTGTTTTATAAATTATTATTACTAGAATTTATGATATTGTTTATGATATTTTCCCATCTTAGGATGAATTTATAAAAATCTATAATGTTAGTGAGTTTTTTGGTTTATAGACAGCTAAAAAACACGATCTTGTTCATTTTGAACAAGTGAAATTCCATGAAAACTGTTTTCATGGTGATTAAGTTTTTGTGTGTGTTTATTTGCAGTCGTAATATAAAAGGTTCAAAAAATTTAATTCATTTTTGGAAATTGGAATTTAAATTTTGGATGTTGAGTTCAAATCTTTCAAATGTGTGTCTTCAGTTCTCTTTAATTTACAAGTAGTTTTAGAAATCTTTTCTAGAAATTTTGAGGAGGTTATTGCTAGTTTGAATGTTGTTTCATAGTTTATGAAATCCTCTAAGTGTGGGGGGATTTTGGAGATTTTTTATCAAATAAGTGATATTATCGAGCTTCTAATAGCCAGTTTTAGAGCTAAGTGAGAGGGTTTGAGGGTCAAGTTGAGCTACAAAACATTTTACCTACTCTGATTTAGCTTAATTTTTCTGAATATTTTTTACTGCTAAATTTGGAAACTTCTTGAGTGGTCCTGTTGTTGATTCCTTAGACAATATTAAAGTGAAACCACCAACGAATCTTAAATATTGAATGATCATAGATGGAATGTTTTAAGTGTTTGATTTTGGCATAAGACTTTAAAGACAATGTTTCGTGGTAGGCAACCCAAGATTTTCTACTTTTTCTCTTTTATGTTTTTCTTAAATAAATTCTTTTTTCTAGGTCATGTGTCTGTTTGTGTTGGAAAAACATTGTTTCTTAAGTTTTCATTGCATATTCGTACTCATGTTTGAGTTTTTTGTTCAAAAGTGTCGGTTTCAACTAACCATGAGGTGAAGATGATGTGTGGTAGGTGGAGTTACTGTGACAGGTGTGCAACATATCAAGTTACTATGAGAAGTAGTCACTGTTGGTTGTGAGATTTTATTACCAAATGAAGTTTCCTTTTTGACTTTAATACCCAAATGAGCTAGAAGTTAGATAAAATAGGATAAAACTTTCCTAATCCTTAACTATGGTTATTATTTTAGAAACTCACTGGGATTTGTTCATTTTTTAGGAACTTAAATTTCCATCTAGTGTACTCTTTCATTGGATTTAAGGGAGGTTACACATTTATTATACAAAAAATATATATGATTCTATAAATATGGGATGTAATTAATTCAATTCATTATAATTTATTTTTAGTGTTGTTATTGGTTTCACATAATTGACTACTTTGAAAACAAAAATGTTATGTTATTTCTAGCATGTTGTATTCTTGAACTATTCTTGGTGGCTATTGTTATACTTTTAGTTCCCTCTATTTTTTTTTGTAATTCCATGAAAATATTTTATGCTCTTCTGAAAATTCATTCTTGTAATTCATTGGAGTCCTGAAAACTTATGAGAATCATTTTCTATGGTTAATTATTTTTAAAAAAGGTTGGTAGGGAACCATTGTGCTTGATTTATTTTGTGTTTATTATTGTGCTGTAATTTTTTTAACATTCATGATACCCCATAAGCACTGTCTTTTTTATGCTATATTGTTAAATCTTTTTATACCAAATCGTTTGTTAAGAAATGGAATATATATAGTGAGTTTATGATCTCATATTGTCTTGGGAACATAAATGATTCAACTACACATAGAAGTTTTAATTTTTTTCAGTTATTAATTGTTTTTCCTCAATTTGATTGATGATAACATTTTTCTTGCCAAATCACTTTTTTGTAGAGAAGGAATGTATGCTCAAATTGTTGGACACTTGAATTCATTTCAAGGCCAAACACAAATAGTTGCTTTTTCTCCCATGTAAGTACCTACATTCTTCCTTCTATACTCTAATAATTTTTAGTTCACTTTATTTATCTATCTTTGTTTTAATACAAGTGTGCTTGTGTTTTCTGCACTCTAAAATGCATTCCATTAACAACAGTTTTTTAATTTCAGTCATAGTTTGATTAGTTATAATTTTTCTCATTTTATCTGTTCCATTACATTCTTGATTAATTTTTAAACATACATTCTTATTCTTTCTATCAACAATGCTACCTGGAATTAGAATCACATGCCAAAATCTCATGGCATTGATCTTTTCTTCACATCAACACTAATACTTGATGAACTGAAGGCTGATATTGATGGGGAGAGTCCTATGTGCCTAAGTTATGTGTTTTATAAATCTTTTCTTGGTTTCCATCATTTTGGAAATTTTCGTGTTGTCATGCTGAGTTGATATTTCTTCTCTCACAACCTTCAAAGATCCTCCATCTGGACATCAAGTTATCTTCTTATATTGATGTCTACTGCTTGATATGATGGATGAATTGGATCCAAATTGGTATGTTCCTCTGGTCTCTTACCTCATATCTTGTTTTTCATTTGAATTCAGTAAATAATTTAGTTACTTGATTAATTTCCCAACTTTCAATACATTGGGTTGTTTGTCAAATTTTTTCCATCCTTCATAGAATATGAGGCTAATATCAAGCAAGGATTCATCCACATATTTGAGGTAGGTGGTCATGTCATTATAACCTTCTGACATGATCTATCGTAGCTATTTCATTGTTTCATATTATAGATATTGTCATGTGTCCCCTTTATATTGATTTCTTCATGTCTAATTGATCCATTAATGTTCTTATACACCTATTGAATCATGTTTAGTGGTATTGAGGTTGTGGAATTTGTATATGGAAACCCCTTGGGTGTGCCAAGTCAAATTTCCCTTTATAGTTAAATTTGAAATTTATACATCACATTCCAATCGTTATACTAGGTTCATTGTTTGAGTTTCCTTGAGAGTAATTTTGATAAGAGACCAAATCTCCTCCTAGTTGTTTGGTCTAATTCTATACATAGATTTTCCCATAAAGGCAATATCCATATTTAACCATGGAACATTTCTAAATGACCATTAATGATTTTTTAACTGAAATTACATGGTTTAGGACTTATATGATTTGGAGTACAACAAATAGCTGGGAGAAAAAACAGAATGCCTGGAAACAACATTTTAGTAGCCTAACTATAATAATTACAATAATGATGTTTTCACTCTTCAAACTTCAATGTAATTTGATTATATAATGATAGTAAGACAGAATATCAATAAATTTCATTCATTTTATATATTATGTCTTACTATCATTATATAATAAAATTACATTGAAGGTAGAAGAGTGAAAACATTCTATTTAAATAACTAATCGGTCATATAGAACAATGAAATAACATTTCATAATAATCTCATCATATTTATTTTACAATATCATTTCCACTCCAAATGCATGGAAGAACAACCATCACCCCACTAATCAAAAATAATGGACATGCATCGACATCCTTGAAACCCTCAAATCACAGACAAACAATAACCAAATCTCCACAAAAAATGATGGAAAAATAACCACCACCCAAAGCCTCACATAACTTTACAATCACACATCATAATAAAACAATCATTACCATACACCACAAACCATAAATATTATTTTAAATATATTTAAAATGGTTCTTTTCACTAAATTATTCAAACCATCATGATGTTTGAGGAAAAGTACTCATCTTTAAATTTATGCACTATATACGCCTTCAAAAAATTTAATTTTTCACTTTCCATTGATTAAGACACTATATATTATTCTTCAATAGATCCTTCTAGATTGGTTACTCCATGTTCAGTGGGTAGTTTTCCAAGGACATCATTTTCAAATTTCACATGACATTCCTTTGTCCAATCCTGACCTTATACAGTAGACTCTCCATAGATATTTATAGCTGTATTATCCTTATATACTTTTATACATTTTTGAATTGTTATTCTAACTATAGATCCATCCACTGTGTTAATGGTGAGTGTATAGTTAGTATCAGTTTCTCATTCTAATATCCAAATGGTTAATTCAATATATTTTTCATTGAAGGAATGAGAATTAGTGGATTGGAGTACAACAATATCACTATCGAATAGTGGAAATTCAAATGCCTCAATTTATTTTTGATGGCCCCTCATCATTATGATTGATAATTATTTAATTCTATTTCACGATTTTCTATCATTATTGAATCCTGAGATATTTATAGTGTGGTCACAGTCTATATTTTATATAAGAAATAGTTTTTAATGTATAAAATCCATGAAATTGATTTTAATTATTCTAAGATAGGGAGGTTCGAA
This sequence comes from Viscum album, assembly GCA_963277665.1. Taxonomy (NCBI): domain Eukaryota; kingdom Viridiplantae; phylum Streptophyta; class Magnoliopsida; order Santalales; family Viscaceae; genus Viscum; species Viscum album. The sequence continues at coordinate 1,255,525,986 of OY728153.1, read as the reverse complement.
AATGACGTCATAATAGGTTTATACTCCTTTGGTGATCACTCAAAGATCAGTGATAAAAAATTCATCTTGGAAGCACTAAATATTCATCTAAATTGTACCAATATTTCTATTCAGGATCAACTAGTTCTCAAATTTATTGGTAATAATATCGATCAATTTATATTTACTAATGAAGATACAATTATGATAGAACATACTATGAAATCCAAAATTTCTGTAGAATTTGGTAATTAAAACTGTATTTCATTGGGAATTCATCTTCCTGTAGGAACATATCATTATTTATCGAAAAATATTATTTTCCATAAATATCTTACTTTCATTCCATTGTACAAAATCCAAGGGAATTCTTACCCTTTCTATAAAAACAAGAGGATATGTCATGGGGTATCTGGTGAGCATCATCCTCATATGAGTGAGAATCATGCTAATAAATCCTTAGTGGTTCACAATCAAGTGATCTATAGGAATCTGGATGATGATGTTTTGGTCTGCAATATTTATGGATATGGTAGATTGATGGGTTTGTCTGATATATATTTAGATTCCTTTGTTTCAAAATAAATATCAGTTTCCCAACCCAATAATTTTGAGAATTTTTCTTATGGATATTTGGTTTTTGGAACTTCTATAATCCCATTGATTAGGAAACTCTCGTCATTGTATCATTCACTTATATGGATGTATATCTTGATAACTCAAGATGGTTCTACTATGGATTATGCACCTTATATTCATTGTTAATTAACCCATATTGTTTTTTCTTTCTTCCTTTTATGAAATAAAATTTATTTGATTCTAGGAAGTTATCTTATTAGGGTGCCTTAAATAAACAATTATAAAGACTTTTGTGTAGTTGATCTACCTATTTTGGACAATAATTCTTATTATATGGCCTATTAAGTGGGCAGATCATCATTATTGAAGGACCATATGATATCCTATAGGGTTATGGTTATTATAAATGTGAATCCCATGATTTTGTATGAACACCCTGTATCTAAGTTGCTGAACTATTTTTCTCCCATATCTCTTATTGTAATTTATTTTTCTCCTCTACCTGATGTGAGTACTGCTACTCATAATTCATTCTTGGTTATAGAAGACTGTGAGAGGAAAGTATTCCATCATCATTTTATTGAGGTAGCTCTAAGGGGTGGTCCTATGTCATCTTCACATACAGATGGACCATTTAGGAAATTTTCATTTAGTATATCTTAATATAATTCAACATAATATTCATTATATATCATGTAGATTTCTACATGTAATTTATATTTTGGTGAAATAGAGAAATGATGTCATTTTTCCTATTGTTTTCATCCCCTCCATAGATTTTGAATTCTGGTTTGCAGGCTCGTTGTCTTGGTCAGCCTTGGATTGGTTTCTGGGTTGCTTTGTCTTGGTTTGGTTTCTGGTTTGTAGGAGCAGGTCAAGCTGATTGATTTGGTTTCTGGTTTGTAGGATCAAGTGATTGGTTAGGTTTTTGGTTTGTAGGTGCAGGTGATTGGTTTGGTTTCTGGTTTGCAGGATCAGGAGCAAGGTGAAGGCGGCTGCGCTGGTTTGCAGGAGCAGGAGAAAGGTGAAGGTGGAAGTGCTGGTTTGCAGGAGCAGGAGCAAGGTGAAGGTGGCGAAGCGTTCTAGTTCCGCAGATATGATCTATACCCACGGTTTTTTAAACCGTAGGTATATATGTTGCGGGTGACAGAATCTATACCTACAGTTTAGTGAATCGTAGGTATATATTTTTTTCATTATAAATGTATACCCATAGTTCTATAAACCATGGGTATAGATGTATAACCATGGTTCAAGTGAACCGTGGGTACTATGAGATTTCAGTAAGCTATCCCCACGGTTTCTACAAAACCGTGGGTATAGGGCTATACTAACACCACTCCAATGCATGGTTAATGAAACCGTGGGTATAGGCTATACCCATGGTTTCAAGATCTATACCCACGGTTTTAAACCATGGGTATAGGTGATATTTGTAGTAGTGCGATCAAGAGGAATTAAACCTTTATAAAAAACTGAATTAAATTTTGATCACTTATTTGGTGGTGTGGGAAACTAGAAAAAATCCTCTTAAATATTTCCCATCATTCATGAAGTGTTTCTCTTTGATATTTTTTTATACCACATATTTATTTCCTTATAGTTTTAATTTTAGAGACTGGGAAGTATTTTTGAAGAAAAAAGTGGTTCATGTATGCCCAACCTCTAATTGGGGAATTAAGATAGGTAAGCTAATCGTTTGCAGTATCTTCTAATGAGAAAGGGAAATCACTAAGCATTAATTATTCTTTATCCACATTAGATGGTTTTAATGTTTAATAAAAAGTGTGAAATTATTTTAAATCCTTATGTGGGTCTTCTCTAGTGAGTCCATGAAATCTTGGATATAAGTTAATTAAACCAGATTTTAGTTCAAAATTGGCTTCCTCACCTTACATTTGAATAAAAGTAGGTTGGATATCAATATAAGGAGGGGTTAGTTATTTTAGTTTTAGAATGTTTTTATCTATGTTATACACGTTAATTTCTGGTTCTAATTTGGTTCCAGAAGAAGAGAGTTTTAAAAAAGTCCTAAGTGCTGGTTTTTCATCTTTCAAAGTGTTGACTCCTACGTCTCGGTGTCGATGATATAGGATCCTCTTCGGGTTGAGTTCAAAAAAGTGAAAATTAGTCAAATAATAACACTCCATTAAAAGGACCTACAAAATAAATAAATTTTAATACAAAATAATATAAAAAGGTATAATATAAAACAATTAGATATTAATTTTTTTTACAAATATATTATAAAAAACATGCACTAAAAACGAAAGCACTCACTGACAACGAAGCCCAAATTTAAATGAGTTGTCATGAAACATCAAATTTATTATGATTAAAAGATGATATTATATTCAAGTTCAGACCCTAGGTCAGCTATCAATGAGACATAATAGGTATAAAGTGGGAACTTTTAATAAAAAGTACTAAAATAGGCGGGTGGTTTTGAAAATAATTTTAAAAAGAAAACTAAATTTAAAGAGTTTAGTAGTTGAAAAAACAAATGGATTTTAAAAAATATGAGACCAAGAGGATATTGTGATTTCACTACAAAAATTTCATGTTCATTTTTCTTAGATATTCATTGAGTTTTTAAGTAATTCTTTGTTTGAAATGAATTTGAATCCCATTTAATTCTTAATCTTTTATTTAAATTCTAGAGGAACCAAACCTTGAAAAAAAAATCATATTTCCGTGGTCCAAAATTTATGCATGGAATAAGAGATAAAAAATCAGATTGAAATATCATGAAGGTGTGTAATAAAAGGGTTTTTATGTTTTCTAATCCAAAAAACACATTTCATACCCTCAAAAACCTCACACCGATCGGTTATAAATTAGGAGCAAATAAATCAAATTCATCAAAACAAGCATTTAAATATGAAATAATGTAAGATTCATGGAATGAAATGTTTTAAAAACCAAATTAATCCAAACTAGTAGCTAGTAAATTTCCCAGAACTCCCATGAAATGTGTGTATCTCCCTCACAATGAACTCCCACTTTTTATCCTAACATTGAGAGGAGGAAAAAGCTCAGGGGGATCTCCTTCTTCATTTCAGCTCTCCCAACGAGGATAGGGAGCTATAGAACCTCAAAGAGGATGAAATAAATCCAATGGAAATTTAATTTTGTAGCAATTCACTATATTTGTTGAGCATTAAAATGGGGATCCCAAGGATCCAATTTATAGGTAATATGGAAGGAGATTTTGGGCACCCTAATTTCAAGAAACCACATAGCCCATGGTTTTAGACGGCCAAACAATATTATCTCACTTTTTTAAAAACTAAAAAGTTATAGCCCTACCTTTTTAATACCTCCAAAGAATATGTGGCACCATTTAGGCAACTGAAATTAAATATATGGACGAAATACCTAACCCACATTTTGAATTCGTACAGATTCAATCCCTTAGAAATATCATTTAGGATGGGACCCTTAATGAATGATTGGGGTTTGGTGTCTTAATATGAAATGTATCCCATCAAATTTTGGACCATAAAAAACTTATCATATCATTTCAATCCACATTTTTTTAATAGTGTGTGGTTGAGTTCACTACTGTGCTTGGATCCTGCACAGTTTGGCCCATTTTTCATGAACATCTTCATGGGCCCTCAAAATTATCTCCACTAACAATGTATTTATAAAGAAAGTATCATTTACCTTTTGAATAGTGATAAAAAAAATAATTGAATCAAACATGAAGTGTAATTTGTTACTATTTTTATAATTTTCAATACAAAAATATTTCAGCATAGTGGTGTACGGGTGTAAGTGAAATAGTGAAACATAGTGTGATCACACAAATCTTTTTTACTTTCCATTTGGTGTAAATACAATAATTTTGTTTGAGGAGGTGTGGAATACCACCCCCTCAAAGTGATGTTATTCATTCACACACTAAATGGAATGTAGTAAAGAGAGGTTTAGTGAACTTATTTGATATACATAACATTTTAATGCTAATGCAAAGACATTATATACATATATACACATATTCGATTTTCATTCATTCTTTTAATTCAACAATAAAAGAGAAAATAAAGTTCATCTGCACATACAACTTACTGTATCCATGAACGGTGTATTCCATTTCATACTTATAAAATATATAGATTATTATAACACACATATAATGAATATAAATTATATTTAATTAATAGTTTACAATATAAATATCATGATATAAATATAAGGAATAAAGATATAAAAAATTAAGACACATGTGAAAAACAAAGTAGATATTACCCAAAGTAAAAATTTAACATAGGATTGTTAAAAAGAGGATAATATAAAGTAATAATCAAACCATATATGATTTTATAAGTAAGAATATAGTTCTATGATAGATTTATAATAAATTAATATTTATTATATAGGATTTTGGTATGAGTACTAAGAGAGTCAAGACATTAGGTAAGGGGATTTCATCTCACTTTTTATTTCCATGGGATACATGCTTTATTCACCAACCATTACTTTTGGGTAGTGTCTATACTACACATGGATATATTAAATGATTATTATATTTTAATTTATTTTAATATACATATCAATTATATAACCTTTATTTCATGGGGTTTCTATTTCAAAATTTACCAAATTGGTATTTTTTTTGCCTCCATTGGCCTTCTTTGTGACTCATGTTTCTTATGCACCTAGATTAATTTTGAGGTGATTATAATTTCATTTTACATTATATATCATGAAATTCCATTATATCATGATATTATAAGATTCATTTAGTTTCTTTTTCTTACATGGAGAGTATAATCCCATGTTACCAAGTGATAAGAATTTATTGAAACAATGTCATCACTTTTCAAGATTATTTATGTTTATGATTCCTTTGATAAAATATTATAACCCATCTCTAAAGACATTCACAAATTTTCTTATTCACTGATTATTCATGATATATTCATGTACTAGTACCATAATTCCACTCTTTGGTACAGAAGATTGTTAAGAAAGTTTTTTTAAGAAAGCTCAACTTTACCCCCTCTTCTACTGAAAATTAATTCTTTCTAACAAGGGTTCCAATTTTTTTTCACCATTCTCCATTAATAATTAAAATAAATTTCCCCCATTTTTCTAAATTACCAATATCTTTAATTTAATCTTCTTGTCGTTTTCCACACATTTCATTTTTTAACCTTTTTACCATGAAAAAGGAATGTTCTTTTAACCTCATATAACAAGTACAAATTTACCTGCTATCATGTTATTGAAGATTCCTTTACATTTTTGAAAGGTAAATATTTAAGAAAATGTTTTTAAAAGTACTTTTCTAGGAAAATTGTATTCAAAACGTTTTCAAGATATTTTTTATATTTTTAGGAAAAATTGTTTTGAAAATGTTTTAAATCCATATTTAAAATTATTCAATTTATTTTCAAAGAAATTATATTGAAAAAAATTTCTATATTTATTAATATGTTTTCAATTAATAGGTTTTCCAAAAAAAAAACGATTCTTTAATTATTAATTTTAAAAGTGTTTTCAAATAAAAACAATTTTAGAATATTTTGAAGCTTATTTTATAAGTTTTCAAGGAAAAAAATTTTCAAAATAATTTCATGTATTCTTTATAATTTTTCAAGGTATTTTATAACAAAATTATTTTAAAATGGTTTTAGGTATAAAATATCATTTTTTAGAGAACAAATGATATTTTCCTCAAGAATTTTTTTGAAAAGATATTTCAAAATTATTTTCTATCTATGATGACATCTTTTTATGTTACCCATCCCTTCTAGAAAAACATCTAAAGGATCCATTTGTATTCTTTCTATGAATTAGTTATGTTTAATGTCATGTCCTTTATTATGACCGTCTCTATTTAATGGGTTATATGTTTAGGAAATCCATTTCACTTTCAGGGGTTATGATTTTGATGAAATGATTATGAAACCCGTATCTTTTTACACATGTGATGATATGCTTACATGTTTATGATACCCATTTCATTCCATGGGTTACGATATGATTATTTATTATTTTTTGGAACATGTATGTACGATTTCATTATGATGTGGGTGTGACCTATATCTCCCTGCAATGAATTTGGTAAATATTTATATCTTATGATATGTACATGGATGGAATGAAAAATTAACTTGGTTAAGTATTATAGTACTAGAATGGGAAGTGTACTCGGTTCAGTTTTATAGGGATGGAAAGAGAAATGAACCTGGTTTATTATTACAAGGATAGAATGGGAAATGAATTTTCTCCAATATTATAGGGATGTATTCGGAAATGAACACCTTTCAGTATTATAGTGTAGCAACAAAAACAGAACTCAATTTAGTAATACAGGGTTGGAACGGGGTGTGAAACTAGTTCAGTATAGAAATTTTCCCACTAAGAGGGTCTTCACTATAATGCCTTGACTATTATAGACATCATTATATATGATTACATGTCTGCCAAAATTCAATGTTTTATTCCCATGTTATTATTTAATGCCTTATGTTTTTTATTTCCTTATGATTTATGTCTTAAAACTGTCAATCTTTCTTCCGTGATTCCAGTTTATGATATTTGATATGTAGGGCATGATCTTCTATTTTCATGATCATGTTCTCACACCTCTATGCTCATGTTTAGGCTTACATTTATCCCTTGTTTAACTTTACTGAGCATCCGAGAACACCCATTTTTATGTTTCCTTTCCCAAGGTAATGAAAATACACAACAAATAAATTGACTTTTACCAACAAAAATTTAGTGACAAACAATATATCAGTTGGTATAAATGCATAATTTTAATTGATATTACGTTTCATTGGTATTAAATTCAAGTAAAAACATTTATTTTTACTAAAAAATATATTTTTTTATTAATTATTTAATACCATCATATACTTTACTAACAATTTAATTTGTTACCTTGTCATATTTATACTGAAATTTTTTCCAATAAATGAATCAATTGTAATTAATAAAAATTTACAAATTTTTTTTCAACATATAAATCTGTTACTAGTATTTATTCACTAGAAAACAAAATTTAACTATAATTATTTTTATTTATAATACTTTACTAAAACATTATAAAACTATTATAAAAAAATATTATAAATTTTTACCCCTCACCTCTAGTCATAACACCCTCCCTAAAAAATAGTCCCCCAACACACACACTCACACCATGAGATGGCATCACGATCTTCATAACTCTCCCTGAAATCCATAACGATCCCCATCATCGCTCACACTCTAGGTTCATCACTCGCCACCCATGCTATAGTGATAAAAACATGCACTCAAAACCCATATTCATCACTCAGTGCCCACACCATAGTGATCCCCACACATGCTCACCACCAATATTCATTTATCTCCATCAAATCCATCGTAATCCCCACCCACACTCACACTTTATGTTTGTCGCTCGCTAACCACACCATAGAGATCTACAATAGTGCTCACAAATGATCTTTGTCAGTCACAATCTAAGCTGTAGTGATCCCAACCTACACTCACACTCCAGGTTTATCATGCAGGTACATCCTCTATTTATGTTTTCATCACCTAAAATCATGGGTATATATTGTTTAAATTGAATTTTATTAAGGTTAGGGTTTCATTAAAATTCAGATTAAATGATATTTTCTATTCTAGTTAATGTTTTGGGTGAATTGGGGAAGCTACTTAAATACTTCTATGATGAAAATCCAGATGGAATAATATTTCCTCAGTTGTCACATTTCATGGAAAAGTGTTTGATCCCTACATTGAATTATGTTCTAATGGAGTGGATTTTTCCAACTTCCATGACCCTTACTAGAATTATTATCCCAAAGAAATCTCCTAAGATGAATCCTAAAAGAGTTGTTTTTGTTATTTCTTGGCATCATCGTAGGGAAGGAAAGTTGATCTTTGTCAGTTTAAAGTAAGGGGACATTATTATGGTTCTTAATTATAAAGAAACTAAAGCTTATCTAGATGACATACCTAGAACTCTTCATGATTAATTGGGGAAGAAGTAGTAATGGTACAACATTTGGTGAATTTTGGGTTTTCTCAAATGATTTTTCTATGGTTTTGTGGGAATAATTCTCTCATGAATTTGTTAGCATAGAACATAATATTTGATTGTTCACTTAATATGATTATGAAAATTAATAGCTAAATTTTGGATGAGAAAAAGATGAATTCAGATGCGAGAAACATGTTGGAAGTAATAAAATGTGAAATTGCTTTCATGATTACCCAATTTTAGGCTTTCCTTTTGATTTAATTAATTTATTTTACATTTCATCACTCATAAATATAAACCAAATGATAATAATTATAAAAGTGATGAAACCATTTTATATAGTATCTTTAATACTAATATATTGGTCCCAATGAAAAGAATCTTTTTACACATGAAAATTACTTGCTGCACAATGTCTTTAATAATGAATAAGAGTAAGGGTCCCATGAAGATGAATCAGTGCTTTATTGAAAAAAAAATTTACTGAACTCTGTTATACGTTTCATTCTAGGTACAAATTTTATTTTAAATAAACTAATATGTTTGGATTATCTACATTGTAGTAAAAAATAAAATCCAAATTGAAATTTCACACCATTAATTAGTAGAGATTGAATTTTATACAAACGAGTGTATCCTAAATCATCTAATTATAAGGGGAATCATTCTTAATTTTTTTTTATAATTTTTGTCTATTTTGAATATTTTTACAATTCTTTTTTTTGGTTTGGTATGTGGAATACTACAATGTTCTTCCTTTTCTCTATTAATGTATGGTTCCCATTCCATGTGTTTTGAAAATAAATTATATTTATTTTTTATATTAATTATTTAGTGTACTTATGAATTTGATATTGAGAGTATATACTTTAATAATTATTTATAATTCATTCCTTGTCTTTAAAGATTAATTTATTTGGATGTGTATAATATTTGATATCTATATTTAATTTAATTTTTATTCTGAACATCACAATGATATATTTATGTGTTCATAAACTAATAGTGTTTATTTTTAATGAATCATAGCTTATTTTGGTATTTAAAATTTATTACTCTATATGTTATTTGAAATTTGGTGTCCCTGTTAATATAAAATTATTACTTTTTAGTAATTGATGAGAAATATTATGTTATTAAAATTCTAATTTCATATTAACTGATAAATTATTGGTAGTTGTGCAATAAAATTGGAATAAATGTAAGTGTTATCATATTTTTTCATAAAATTTATTATTTCAAGTGACCCTTTAGTAATTACACATAAAAAACCAATTTGGGTCGGCGAATCCCTCTTTCGAAGGTTAGATATTTTATATAATCTATTTCAAAAAGATCAAAACTGTGTCCAGAGATCGTGAATTCCTGATCTATAAGGTATTATTATTATGGAACACTATTTTTATTTAATTACATTATCTAACAATATATCTACTACTACATTATTTTGATAAAAGAACACTTTATTAGAAATTAGTTCCTTTATAGAGGTAAGTTATGAATTTAGTATTCTCTCTTATTATATTCTCTATATTAACTGATATTATTATTGTTCTAATGTCTTAATTTGTTAACATTCTTCTTGATTGAGTTCTGAAATGAAATTATTGGTTTCATTGTGCTTTTTCCGGCATAGCATTTCTTTTGGAACTGTAGTCCTTTGTAGCAGTGTTTTGGTTTGTGGTTATTGTGCTTCTCTTCCTTTTCATCCTGAATCATGTACTTGTAGAATCTATTAGTAGTTTTTGAACTTTAACTTATGTTTCAAGCTGATGCAATTATCTATTTCATTCAGATGATTTTTTTGGTTTATGATGTTTGTGTTGGGGGTGTATTCAATATTTGTTTGTTGGGGCACTAGATCAGCTTTTCAGTTTCTATTGTTTAGGCATGCATGAAGTGGTTTTTGGTGCATTCTTACTACTATTTTATAATAGTCTAAGATTTATCGTCTGTATTTGAGGAATAAAATTCACGCTTCACTCTGGTAGCAGGTTCTAAGCATTTAATGCTATGGTAGTGTTGTAAATGTTGGATGTTTTGGTTTTCTCTTTGTTTTTTTGTTTCTTTTCATGAATTGCATTTGGTTTGTTGATCCCAATGTAACTGCAATGGTGTTTCATGGAAAATCATTCAACTATATATTTTTTAATGATGTTTTCAAGGTTTGATAGACTAAAATGGATTCCTCACATTCTGCTAATAATGGTTTTATTCAGCATAATGATTCATAGTTTTATTTAAGTGATGAAAAAATTGGGTTAAGATAATTTTTTAAAGCCTAGTTATTAATTTTTTCTCTCTATACAGGTTACTTAGTAATATATGAGAATTATAAAGGGTGATATTTGGGTCTGATGGGTATGTTCACTATAAGATATTACATCTAAAAAATATAATATAGGTCAACAACCACTAGCTTCTTCCAATCATATAAAAATTTATAAAAAGGAACTATATAAGTTCTAAACGTCTATGACCCATGTATATGAACTCTTTCAAAGATATATTTTGTGGACAAAAACATCTATAGTGAACAAAAACTGAATCTCTCATTCCAACATATCCTTTAGAAGTATTTTTTTCTGTTAGAATAATTTTTCTAAGGTAAAATAAAATTATTTTGTCATAACTGTTTTTATATAATAAGTTTCTCATCCCATTAAACATTAAAATGAATTATTTTCCAATAATCTAAATTTATTTAGATTTTGATTATTATCATGATTTTTTATTCATAAAATTTTAGACCAATGATTTCATTTCTAACCTAATAACACCCTAGATACACAAATTAGAATGGAGTTGATTACCCTATGATGAAAACCTTAACTGCATGAGCACATCTGATCCCTTAAAAAATATTGGTAGAAATTATTTTCCAATGGAATTGTACCTTTAATTTTTAAAAATATGTTTTAATGTGTTGATTATTTTTGGAATAAATTATTTACCAATGGAATTGTAACTTTCAATTTTGAAAATATGTATTAATGTTCTAATTATTTTAATCATTCAGTTGAATTTATAAATTTTTGTTTCCAAATAATCAATGAATCATATGTTCATTTTAATGTTATTAAATCAAATTAGGGGATATTTTTTCATTTTGCGGTTTGGTTTGGTTTATTTGAATATTCCTTTGGTCGTCCCTCTAGATTTTTTCATTTGGTTTTCTTCAATTTCATATCAAAGTTGGGTTACGCTCAGTTTTCCTAGGAAGATGAAAAATGTTTTATTTATAAAAATTGAAACTATTTTTGATATTCTAGTCACATATCAATGTGGAAATTGAGTATTATTTGTGTTTTATATGAAAATAGATTCTTTTTTTATTTAAACCCATTTATTTTTTACTATTCTAGTGTATTTATAGTATTGGTGATCTTTAAAAATAATAATTGTATTTTTGGGGAATTGGATGAATTTGTGGTTACAACCACTTTTGAACATATGTAAGAAGCTCATAGAATGAAAATATTGAACAGTAATGGATCATAGATGAGATTATTTTTTGAGATGTCAACAGATATTATGAATGAAAAATACTTATTCTATGCAGATCATTTTATTATATTTTTTGTTATTTCTATTTTGGTTTCAGTTCATGTAGATATTTTTCACTAATTTGTGGGAATGATCTTTGGATATGTGTGGGGTAGATCATAGAACTGAAGGGTGTGATACTATAGGGACTTGAGCTTCCATTCTGGTACTAGAGGATACATGATTTTTTGTGATGTCAAGAGAGATTATGAATGAAAAATGCTGATTCTGTGCATATCATTTTGTATATTTATTTTTTTTAGCTTTAGTTCATGTAGACATTTTTCATAGATTTTTGGGTTTGTTTTTTGGTTGAGTGTGGTGTAGATATTAGAGATTAGAGCCATGTAATAATGATTTCCTAAGGTTCTTCACTAGTCTTGGATTTGAGTTGGTTTGTTTATTCTAATGACTTATATGTGGGTGATGAAGGATATTTGGAGGAACTATTATTCTACCATGATTGTTGTTAGAGGATTGCAGTCAAGAGATGATATTACCTATTATCATTTGGGGGGACACTATATGTCATGACCCGACATAATGGGGGTTGAGCCTCGACTCCCCAAGCCCGCCTTCAATAGGCCAGGGGCTGGCGTCTAGCACCGATTAGGATATCACACACATGGGAGGCATTAACCTAAGGTACCTATACCACATACACCTCCATGAAATAGTGCAGAGATATATAAAACTGAAAAGAAAATGCATGTGTACAACTATCCCACCACCAGAGTGCAACAGAAGCACAAAAGGGAAAGACAGAGCCCACCAAAAGAAAAATACAAAAGTGCGTCCAACCTGCTCTGAAGAAGGGGAACGCTACCACAAACACCTGTTGAAAAGCTCCCTCAGCACCGCACTTGTAAACACCCTGGTCAATCTCGCTCACTCAGATCTACCTACTCCAGGTCTTCCTGGGACTCCATCGAATGGACTGTGGTCTGCACAAGACATAAAAATGTGTGGGAAAAGCCCATGCAGGGGTGAGTATAAACATACTCATTAGGCACCCCAAAAACCCAAAACCAAAAGAGAGAAACTAAAAGCCAACAATCTACTCATCCCAGCAAGAGGGAACCCAGACGAGAGAGAGACTCCATCTCTTGACCATCCTCGGCTAAACACAACTAGTCAGCTCAGCTCACGTGTATGCCCATACATACACCTTAAACAATCCTGATATACCCAGATCACACAACAAGCCACCTGAGGTACCGACCTCGTCACCAGAAACTGTTCAAAACTATGAGAACACACTTCATGATCATTGTCATCCTAGATGACATGCTCCCGAGAGATACACTCCATCGGATCATAAGAAAAAATCTTAGACGCTCACCCGAGAGACCACACTCGTCAGATATCGTCACTAAGGAAACCCTGATAAAACAACATAACCACCAAACACCTCGGATAGGGGATCAATCCTAGGGTCTTCTAGGGTATACCAGAAACCACTCCGGTATACGAATCTCACAGATAGGGGATCACTCCTAGGGTCTGTTGGGGGATACCACGACCCAATCTGGCATACGTAGTTCTCACAGATAGGGGATCACACCCAGGATTCATTGGGGGATACCATAACCCGATCTGGTGCTCGATATAATCCCGCCACTCAAATAGAGGATCATATTCCATATAAAGGTGGTCACGATGATACTGTAACCCTATTTGGTATAACTCCCGATGTAGGGGATCAAACCGACGATGCCGTAACCCTACTAAAACCACGTGCTGAGTAGGGGATCACACAACCAACGGTACTACAACCCTACTATACACCTCATGCTGAGTAGGGGATCATATACCTGATGATGCCATAACCTTACTGGGTTAAAAAACTAGATAGGGGATCGCCGCCCGTGGATAAACGGCCACAACGATACCAAGAACCCGATCTAGGGTAGCGATGCTAAAGGATCCCACTACGGAAAACCAAAGGGATACCATGACTCTAACAAATTAAACATACCATCGAGAGGATCACAAGCCAAAATTAGGGTTGTGATGCCACTCAAACCCTCGTAGGAATGAACCAAGGGAGTACCCTCAACCACTGCTGGTCCAAACATTGCTAACCTGAGCGACCCGCCATAACGCCACACCACCCATCTCCAAGGCCGATACTGAGGCCACCATCACGTTTCACATGAAAAGACAAACAGGATAGGCTGTTTACTCGCCCGAAATGGAAAACCGGTGAAAAGGTACTATTCACCACATCTATCCCATGAATGATCTTGGAACTCAACAAACGAATCATACCACAACGATCCCCTTGGAAAAGTACACATGATCCACTACTCGCACGTCCGAAACGGACACCTTGTGAAAAAGGAACTATTCACTGAATGCCAGATCAGGTGAGGCCCACACCTTGATCCCAAAACTCATCAAACGGATCGCACCATTGCGATCCTCTTGAAAAAACACACAAGATTGACTAATCATTCGCCAAAATCGGATTCCTGGTGCAAAAGTTTTGTTTCACCGAAACGCAAAAAACATGGCCTCATGGGGCCCGCACCCCATTCTCAGACCCAACACCCGGAATCCATCTAAAAAAGTCTGCCGTACCTTCAGGGTATCAACGCCACTGGAGACACATCATTCGAATGCTCCGGGTAGATGTTACAACGGCCTGAAGTCTTAAAATTATAATATATTATTATTTTATATGACATTTCTAACTCTCGGGCCATGATACCGAACCTTTAAACCCTCAAACCCACACTGGATGGTTCCCATCGTCCCCAGGGTCACGTCGCCGTAGATGAAACACGGATCCAACTCCCAGATTACAAGAAACAGTGGGTTTAAAAACCCCTGTATATGAAAAAGAGTCCGGACCGGCCGACCTTGACCGGCCCGCCCTGGCTGGCGGCGCTCCGCCGCGGATCTGCCGGCTAGGCCGGTGTGCCGCTGGGGGCACCCCGGTGGTCCGTTTTACGATCCAAATGCACTGGTGAGACCCTAGGGTCACGATATTCCATTCGACAACATCATAATGAATATATTCGCAGTAGAAACGGGATCCAGGGATTAAAACTCAAATCGCCAACCTCGCGGGCGAAACGCCGAAGCTTCGGGTGCAGATCGACGCCGCCGACGCCTTGAATCTAGATCCGCTGATGATCGGCGTAGAAAACGGATGATTCTGGCTCGATTTGACAAAGAAACAGAGGAGGTGGGGGAGGTCTCCGCCGCCTGTGCATAGGTGAAATTGGGGGAGGGGTAAAGGAATTTATTTTCCTTTTTTATTTAAAAACCTCCAGTTAATGCAACGCTCCCGACTTCACGCCCAACACGAACAAAGTTAAGGCCATACCTAGGGTAAACATGAAGTTCTAAATGCAACGATGGACTCAGATTTGTGATCTGAGACTCTGTTCAGAAATTATTCAAGGTGATGCTCGTAAATGGACTTTTCCACTTATTTACGAACATGCCCCTGGTGGCGGTTTCTACCACAGGCCCGCACCCACAAAGTTTACACCTCGCCTAGGGTAAACGGCACATTCTGGATGCAACTGTTCCCTCAGGATCCCATTCCGAGATACTGTTTAGGATATATCACACCCCCGCCACGTGCATATTATAAAAATACTTAATATTTTTATAAAATTAATTCTGGGCACACTGGGCCTCAGAATTTCACGCCGTCTTCGCGCCTAGCTCTGGAATTATTTTTAGAAATAGTCCAAATTTTGACATGGCCAAAACCCGAGTCGCTAAACTATATGGATGAATCCTATGTTTTTTGTGTTTCTAATGATATTTTTAGATATCAATATACTTCAACTATGTATTGATTCATTTTGTATTAAAATTAATTATTAATATAGTTAATCTTCTTCTCATTTTGAATATGTGTGAAAATAATATTAGGTTTGATAATTTAAATAGGTGTATTACATATGATAAATTAATAAATATAATATGAAATTTTATTAGCAATAAAAATTTATAATTTTTATTTAAATGTAATTTATAGAAAAATATTATATATTGGTAATATTATTACCAAGAGATATATATTTAACATAAATTTGTTTCTCAAAACTTTGAATAACACACACACATATATATATATATATTATTATTATTTTGGTATTATTATAATTATAACATAACCATTTTATATGTCACAATAACATTTAGTGACAACGTTTTTACTGATAATTTAGTGACATGAAATATTTTTTGATAAAAAGTTTTATCAATAGAAAATGAACTTTTACCAATAGATATATCAATGTTATAAAAGGAATACTATTTTACACTGATATGTACTATGTTTTATGTGTATAAGAAGGGATATATTTAAGAAGAACCTTGTGGGAGATGATATAGCTAAATTATCTTCCAGTGTTTATGTTTCCTTATTTCCAAAGGCACTAGATTGATAGGGTCTTTGGGTGTAAGTTTGTATAACGTTTTTAGTATTCATAAAATTTTATGTCATGTTAATGTATGATAATATAGGGTCTCTATAGTTGGTATCTGAAAAAAGGTTTCTTCAACCTTTGGAAAATAGGCTGAGAACAATATCGTTAGATCCCAAGGTATATTTCTAAGGACATTTCTAGGTATTTGTCAAAGGATAAGTATAAGGATGAGTTAAAATTTTGGTAAATTTCATAGAATTTTGGTAAAATGTAATTTAAGTGGTTTCCTATAAATACAGCCCTATATGAACACTAAAAGTATATTTGGCTCTGACATAGATGTACCTAGGGGTAACAGCTCTGAAAAAATGTTCTGGGCCTGACTCGGGTTAATCAAGTACATGACGATGGACTTTGCTACAAACCTAGTTTGAAACTCCCATGGGATATTATTTTGGAATAAAAAAACTCTTCACGAATCATCATGAAGGGTTTAAATATAATTAGGCTAAGAATAACCTAGGATGAATCTTGGGTGAAATAAATTAAAAAAGGTGTCATGATTTAGACATCCAATAAGTAGTTTTTATATGACTATGTGGTTTTCTGCTATGATAAGTAATGCTCACACTATGATTTTTGTTTTAGTCAATGTTAGTAATCAAAAGAAACTTTATTAACATTTAATTTTATGGATGATTTGTGGATGAGTAGTTAGTTGGGATGGTCATTGGAGTGAGAGATGTTGTGATCATGACTAATTAGTTTAAAAAAAACATGATTATCAATGTGTACCTTAGCCAACTCCCAAACTCACCAAGGAATATAAATAATGAGTTCACTAAGTGTTAGGGTAATTA
This sequence comes from Viscum album, assembly GCA_963277665.1. NCBI lineage: Eukaryota > Viridiplantae > Streptophyta > Magnoliopsida > Santalales > Viscaceae > Viscum > Viscum album. Next base: position 1,255,508,635 of record OY728153.1, on the reverse strand, counting down.
AGACCATGGAAGAAAGATGAATCAGATTCTTTTTGGTCGAGAATGTGGAAATAATCACCTAGTGAAGGTATTAGAGGAAAAAGAAGATGTATTGGTAGGGGAAAATAAGGACACAAAGAGAGTGACTGCAAGGGAAAAATGATGAGTTCAATTAACAAAATGGAAGATAATATTGGACAACCTAATATTTCATCAAATTTTATGTGTTTTAGGTGTGGGATACATGTTCATTATGAAACTCAAGGTCCCAAGAGGAAAGATCTTTATGAGGATAAAAAATGTTGTATAAGTAATGGTTACATTACTGAAGATGAAGAGACTATAGTTGAAATGTGAAAAAATAGGTATTGTGATTAAGTAGAGTTGTTGATGGATTAAGGATGAAGTAATAAATGTTTTTATGTATTTGGATTCAATAATTATGAATGGTAAAATATATATGGATTTTTCAATTTATATTTTTATCTATGGATTTATAAGAACATGTTGAATGGTTCCGATATAATAGAAAGGTGATATAATGGAAAAGTGATGTTCATGAAAAACACATGATTAAGGGAAAGATTACCCTTAATACATTCTTTATGTTATGATAATGTTTTTTAGATAAATATATGTGGGATGTGAATAAATAAAGTGGATGGTACCGATTACTTAGTAAGTAATTAAGAATGTGTTGATGAGTAGTTTATGATATAATGGATGAATTTTAAAACGTTTTTATATTTAAGGAATAAATTAAATATACTATGAATAAGGAAGAATTCAAGTTTTCAATAAATAATTTTTGTAATTAAGGTTATTACCATGTTTCAAGGGAATATATGATGAGTGTATTCACATGTTTGGAATTTGAAAACAAAGTGATACTTTGTGATATATGGTGGGATAAATGTTAAGTTGATTTCACAACTTTCTTTCTAAAGTGTCAGATTTTAATCTTTAAAAAGGTTTATAAGGTTAACCATTCATGAGAAGTTTAAGTTAATCTTTGGAAGAAGTATTTATGCACTGAGGTTTTATTTAAAACCTTTGTTAATATTCTATTTATTGATTAACCTAATTTTAAGTATGTTCACCTTATTTATTTTGGAAATTTTATTAGTGTGGTTTTATAAAAGTATATCATTTATGTTCGGTGACAACCAATCATGTCTGGAATGGCCGTGGGTCTTAAACCCATGATCGAAGGATGATAAGGGTTTCATACATACCATTGGCCCACATGATGTCATGGTTAATGTGTAATTATTTTTGTTGCAAAATTATTAATTATGAACCATTTGAGTTACTTTTTATGTTTACAATTTTTTTTATTAAACATATTGATTTTGATGAATTGTTAGAGGCAAATAGTAATACGTTTCATTATTTTATGGGTCTTATGATATGATAAAAATGTATTTTAGCACTTCAGACATCAAAGTTAATCTATGGATTCCATTTCAAGTAGAAATGAATGAATTAGAAATTGATAAAAGCACAAATAAAAAATGAAATATTGTTTATATAAATATAATAAGTAATTATATTTCGTTATATTCTTGGTCAATAACATGAATTACTCAATGTCAAGATAATGATAGAAATAAAATGTGTTGTCCTAATACTATAATTTTTTTGAACCGATTTCCTTTTCAATCATCACTGATTTAGGAATTTGGGGCCCTCAACATTTATTTGATTATTATATTTTAGTGATTGGTAACCTCAATCACTCCCTAAAAATATTTATACTTTTCCTCTCTGAAAAATATTCACTCCCAAAATATGTTCTCGTATATGGAAACCTAGTAATATATTTCTCTGGTTAATTGTTATGGTTCAAACTTACTCTTTTTAATGGAATATTTAGTATCCATTTTTTCATTGTGAGTTTCTATGACTGAATCTTTGAAGTATTAAACCTTGGATATAGTATAAAAATTTTGAGGAAAAAATTCCTTTTAAGGGGGGTAGAATGTAACACCCTGAATCTTGATAATAACATTTTTCAAATTAATTTAACCTTTTTGATATTTTTTATTTTACACAACACTGAAGAAAACTTATTTTATATTAAATCCCTATGTTTGGATTTAGTTATATGCAACACCAAGTTAATCATTCAAAACATTCATCATAAAAATTATATTTCTCTACACATAACACTATGATTAGATTTCATTACATGCAACAATGAATTTCCTGGATGGATTGCTTAACAAACAAGACTGAGTTTTATCAAACCATAATATATCATTAAAACGTTATTACATAATATAATAATATATAACATACATATTAAATTAGAAGTTATGAATATTATTAACTAATTTATGAAAATATAGGGTTTAAAATATATAATATGAATTCATAGGTTACCAATTAATTATAAATTAATACGAAAAAATTTAATGGAAATAGAAATATAATTATTTTTATGCTCACAAAATTTTTTTACCCAAATAAATTAAATCATATACAATTAGTTTGTGATACTAATTTAACATATATGTTTTATGTTAAATATAATATTTTTTATATTCATTAAATATATTTTATATACATATGATACAAACAAACTCAATTTTATGATTAAATATATTTTTATAAATGTAGTTTTATCGCATTTATTGAAGAACCCATTTTAAATCCCAATTCTATAAATTTTGTAAAATTAATAAGTCAAAATAAAATTAATTTTTTAATTTGAATCCTAAAAATTATGTTAGGATATTTTTTTTATTTTTTCTATATGGTTTTATTTTTTAATGAATAGTTTAAAAAATTGAATTTTAGTTCAAAACTATTTTGTCATATAATTTATTTATAAGGTTAAATGATATTTTAAATTGGTTTAAAATTTTAATTAGATAATATTTTTTCCCAATAATATAATTTATGTTATTGAGATCAATTTCCCATTGAAATTTGGTATAAATACTTATCATACTTAGGAATGTTTTTACATTAAAAACCTGCATTGTTGACCCGATTGTGAGATTAATTTTAAAATAATTTCCGCCACTTCTGCAATTATAATTTAGAAAAATGGGTTCCATATTTTGAATAAGAATAATTTATAATGTCTAATAATTTCAACTTAGTTTTTGACAATAAATATTAGTGAATGTAATTAAAATTAGTTACATTGATTAAAGTAAAATTAATCTTAACTAAGGACTAACCCTTAAATTAAAGACCCAAAATGACATATAAACTTGTAAAACACCCATTGTATTGAACTTATTCGTCCATTGACATTAAATTCCTGATTTTTTTTGGTTTTTTATGAATGTTCAGTTAAAAACGTGGGCACACGTAACATGTTTTGAAAAATACAAAGTGAGTCATTTCTCTTCACTATAGAAGGCCATCAGATCTCCCTCTTATACACACCTCTAAAACCACATAGGTACCAATATTATTTTCCCAATACACTTTCCAATGTCCCTAAATTACTCCTTTAATCCTAGTTTTGGGAAAAAAGAAACCCACCGATGCCTTTTTTTATAAACCAAAGAGTAGCCTGATTAAGAGATAACATCTTCTCTCAAGCTACTTTCTTTTATTTTCATTCTAAATCCCTTATAATATATTTATTAAATTATTATATAACAAAAAAATTATAATAAATATAATATTATTTTGTTATTCTATGTATTTTACCTACAATTACACACTTATTCTTCTTATGGGTAATCGACCTACTGTTTACGTGTATAATGAACTACTGCCACACTAAATGATGATTGTTCATTTTTCCTTTACTTCCACTTGTGGTGGAAAATATGATGGAAAATATATATATATACGTCATATATTATATTTAAAACTTATTTGAGCTTATTTATTCATTTTATAACACATATCATTTTACTTTCTATTTGGTGTAAATATGATAATTTCGTTTGAGGAAGTGTGGACTACCACCCCCTCAAAGCAATGTGATTCATTCACACACTACATGGAATATATTACAGATTGGTTTAGTGAAATTATATGATATATATAACATTATAATACTACTTTAATTATATTATATAATTATATACATATATTTCATTTTCTTTCTTTCTTTTAATATGACAATAAAAATAGAAACATCGTTCATGTGTATGTATGATTTACCATTTCTATGAACATTGTATTCCATTTATTAATTATATATTCAATATATTATTTTAATAAAAATATAATAAATATAAATTCTATTTAAATCATGGTATATATTCTTTAAATCATGATATAAATATGAGGACCACAAATATAACAAATTAAGACACGTGCGAAAAACAAATAGGATATTACCTGAAGTGAAACCTTAACAAACGATTGTTAACAAGATGGTAATATAAAGTCTTAATAAAACCGTCTATGATTTTATTATTATTAATATCTTTATTTGATATATTTATAATAAATTTAAATTTACTATATAGTAGGTTTTATGAGTATGAAGAGTCCCAAGATAGAAGGTAATGGGATTTTATCTCACATTATTTACTTAGGATACATGAATTATTCACAATCCATTCCTTTTGTGTAGTGTGTATAATGACCATGGATGTAATATATAATTATTATATTTAATTATATTCATATTTACATATCCATTATATGTCCATTACTGCATGCGGTTTAAGTTTCAAAAGTTACTAAATCGGTAAAATAGTTTTGTCTCAATTTGCCTTCTTTGAGACTCATGTTTTTTATGTGCCTAAATTCATTTTGAGGGTTATATAATTCCATTTTACATTATATATCATGAATATAAATAACATTATGATATTATATGATTCATGTAATCTCCTTTTCTTAAATGTAAGTATCATCCCAAGTTACCATGTGATAAGAGTTTATTGAAATAATATCGTCGCCTATCAAGATTGTTTACGTTTATGCTTCCTTTGATAAAATATTATAACCCATATATCAATAAATTAATGAATTTTATTCTCTTATGGTTATTTTTGATATATTCATGTATTGGTACCATGTTTACACTCTTTGTCACATATGATAGTTAAGAATGTGTTTTTATGAAATCCCGACATTACCCTCTCTTTTGTCAGAAATATTTATTTTATAAAAAGGGTTCCAAGAATAATGTACCATTATCATTTATCATTAAATTTATTTTTTTACAATTTTTTCTATTAGCATTATTTTCAAATTAATCTTCTTGTCACATTATGAACAAGGCATTTTTTTCAAACCTTTTTACCAAAGTGTACGTTTTACCTCATACAACATGTAAGAATTTACCCACGATCATTTATTTGAAGATTAATTTTAATTTTTATAAGTATAATTTTTAAGACTTTTATGTAAAATTATTTTCAAGGAAAATTGTTTTCAAAATGTTTTAAGGTGTCTTTTTAATGTTTTTATGGAAAATTTATTTCTATATTTTTTAATATTTATTTTTAATTTTTCAAAGTATTTTCAAAGAAATGGGTTTTAAAAAATTTTCAAGAATATTTCATATGTTTTCAATTAAAAATATTTTCAAAATATTTTCAAGATTTCCTTATATGTTTTCAAAGTTTTTTTAATGAAAAAGTATTTTAAAAAATTCTGATTCTTAGTTTATAAGTTGTCAAAGAAAAGGTTTTACAAATGATTTCAAGACTTCTTTATAATATTTGAAGGTATTTTATAGGAACATGATTTTCCAATGGTTTCTTGTATTCAAAATTAATTTTGAAATAAGAAAAGTTATTTTCCTCAATAAACATTTTTAAATGATATTTAAATATCATTTTCCCTCAAGGATGAAATCCAATGATGGTACCCATCCACTTTTAGAAGTTGATTTAAAGGATCCATTCATATTCATTCTAGGAATGGGTTATGCTTAATGTCAAGGTCTTTATGAAACACATATCTCTTTGATGGTTTATATGTTCATGAAATCCATTTATATTTCACGGGTTATTCTTTTGATGAAATTATTATGAAACATGTATATTTTTCCATATGTTATGATATGTTTACATGTTTATGAGACCCATTTCATTTAATGGGTTATGATATTATTGTTTATGATTTTGTGGGATATGTATGCATGATTTAATCATGAGATGTGTGTGACATATATCTCTATCAAATAAAAATGGATGAAATTAGAATTAAACTCTATTTAGTATTATGGGGATAGATTTAGAAATGAAGTTGATTTAATATTATAAGGATGGAGTGAGAAATGAACTCGGTTCAGTATTAATTGTTTAAACCAAAAATTAACATGGTTTAGTATTACATAGATGGAATGGAAAATGAACTTTGTTTAGTATTATAGGTCTGGAATGAGAAGTGAACTTAATTCAGTAATATAGGGATGGAATGGGGTGTGGAATATATTCAGTAAAAGAATTTTTGCACTAACATGCTCTCAATAGAAAAGCCCTGACTACGATGGAAATAATTATATATGAGTATATGTCTTCAACAAATCAATGTTTTATTCCCATGTTATAATTCAATGTCTTATTTTCTTTAATTACTTATGATTTCTATCTTATTGATATTCAATATTTATGCCATGATTCTATTTTAAGATATTTGATATGCAAGGTATGATCATCTATTTTCATGATCACGTCCTCATACCCCTACGTTCATGTTTATTCTTATATGTCTCCCTTTTTATCCTTACTGAGCATCTGAGATCACCCCTTTTTATGTTTTCTTCCCCAAGGATATGAAGATATGTTTTATGTTTGATGTGTATAATTAGGTTGATAGGCAAGAAGAACCTAGTGGGAAATGATGTAGCTCGATTGTTTTCTAGTATCTATATTTCTACATTTCCAAACGCATTAGAATAATACATTATTTGGGTGTCTATTTGTATAATGTTTTATGTATTACACAAATTTTATATAATGTTAATGTATGATAATTGAGGGTCTCTATAGAACATCACACTCCAATTTTTTATATTTCAGTCACAAAATAGAAGTGAGAATAAAATGAAATGATACAAGGAAACAATCATTAAACAATAATGAAAATTATTATGATTGCATATATAGGGAAAATTTACATATTGAAAGAAAATAATTAAACTCAGAAATACTCAATAATAAAAAAAGTAGGTATGGAAAGTAAAATACTAATTTGAACATGTTCATAAAATAAAAAAGGCCTATGATTATTAATGTTCATCTTCATCAGCTTGATCGATGATAGATCTTCATCAAGCTCGCTAGAAGATCACATAACTTTTCTCTCTATTTATCTGATCCACTAATCATAAATATTGTGTTTTTACTAATATCCAAAATATCCACCTAAATATTTCAAGGGATACCCCTTTTATTTTCCAAAATTCACTTTAAAAATAACTACATAGTTAAATTTAAAATTAAAAAATTACCACTAAAATTATTAACTCTATCTAGACTGAAATGTCATCATTCAACTGAGAAATTGACCCAAACATGAAAATAATATTCTTCTTCCAAAATATCATCAATGAAAACATCATGTAGACCAATCCAATTCGACTATGTGAATGATCAACATACTAAATTTTATACATTGTATCTTTAGATCCATGATCCTTCATCCAAAAAAAATTTATTACCTATAGAAATATGAGAACTCATCATGGATCGTATTAAAAGAAACTTGATCAATTGAACTTGGTCAGTGTGCCTACCCAGATATCTCTTTATTTATATGTTAATCATATTATTCTAGATAAGTGTTCATTCTTATCCAAGCACATTTCCTCAATCGATAACAGACTCGAATATTCTTCTATAATAGCATATATTAATTGATTTTATACATCACATAACTTAGATAATATTTCATTTTAATATTCTTTTCTTACAATAATTACTCCCAATTTTTAATAACTCATATTAATACCTTCAATAATGACTAATTATTCATAAAACAAATCACAAACTCCTTCATTTTATTGGCTCAATCTCTTCATTTTTATATTAAAGATAACCTACATGGAACATCAGATGGTTTTATCTTAAAAAATGTGGCTCTCCCTTAATGGATATAAAATCTAGACTAATATCTCACCTCTAGATGGAACCTAGAGGAAGACGATGAAAAAAATTGCCAACATCAATGCATGGTCAACCATCGAACTCAGGTAGGTTTCATCTTCTTCGAGATCGAGAGTGGCATCTTGGGGTGTTGATGAAAGTAGTTAACTCAACAATGATTGCCTTATAATTTCATTATTCAATTAAAATAGTATATATAAACTTAAACCATATTCAATAACATCTTGGTTTTATTAGTTAGCACAGAGGATCAGTTTCAACAAGGGTGGTTTCACTTGGTTTAAAAGCTCAACATAGGGTTTTCAGCAACGAGGAGTCATATACATCACAAAATCTTCCTTGAAGCATCTTCATTGGAACTCTAATAAATGGTACATAAAAAAATGAATTCAATATTAAATGGGAAGCTTTGGATTTAGGCTCTATAATTTCAAAGGAACCCTGTATGTGAATATTCACAAACCTAAAAAAATGGATACATGAACGGCTGCCCAATCAGTTACATGGAGAATTAAAACCGATAGAGAAAAATGGCTATGTAAATTGTCGTTGTGAAAATACCATACATGGATATTAATTACAAATTCTCTACGTACAATAGATTGGATGATGGATACGAGAGATTATAGGAAAATTTCATATATAAATGCTGTGGAAAATCAACTATGTGAAAGATTCAAAATTTAGTTACGTAGAATTTTAAATATTCTCTAAAATGGATTCACCTATAGATAAAAAATATATTAAAATTAAAATAATGAAAAAATAAAAATAGGATAAATTAAAATTAATAAAATTTGATAAAATAAAATAAAATGAGATTAAATTAAAACAAAAAATTGATAAATTAAATAAAAAAATTAAAGAAAATAAATAATAAATTTATTAAAATAAAAATATTTATTTAAAAACATAAAAGTATTATTTCAAAAGAACCAGAAGAAAATGTGATAAATTACTAAAAATGATGAATGATAAATAGTTTATAATTTAATAAAAAAATGAAAACATAATTGAATAATCTAAATAATTACATGGAAATTAAAACTAAACAATTAAAAACATATTTTAATAAAATAATAAGATTTTAGATAATTGAACAATGAATAACAAAATTAAATTATTTTATTAAAAACATGATTTTGATAATGAAAATATACTTCAATTAAAAATATAACATAGAAATGATGTATCCAAAAACAACCACCTCAAATTCCCCCAAACAAATATTTTTATTTTTTTCAAGAAAATAATAAACCAAATTCAGTTGAATGAAGTGAATCTTAAGATTGAAATACTAAATGACCAAAAAACTAGTTTATAAAATGATTTACACCATTATATTTTCCTCAATCAGTGAAAATATTTTTCCTTAATAAAATGAATATTATAAATTCTAAACAGATTTTAATTTTATAAAGATGATTGACCTTAAAATTTTAAAAATAGACTAAACCCACTGCAATGTTCATTCAACTGAAATTCCAAAATTATCTTTACATCATATAGAATAGACTCACATATTTAGTAAGAAAAATAATTAACAGACTCTGTTGGAATGAGAAATCAGAATAATTTAAAAGGAATTTTAAATAACTCATCTATCAGATAAAAAAATAAAATAATGAGTTCAACATGGATTTGATTTTTTATTTTTTAATTCATTTTAATGAATATTTTATGGGTTGAATTACATATTCAATAATTTAATGGAAATGATAATTGTCTAATATTAAAACAATATTTCACCAAATTCAACCGGTTTTTAATATGGTCATGAAAAATTATTTACCCAACTAAATCTGAAGTGTAATAGATAATTAACCACCTTAAAGTGGCATCAAAACATTCAAAAATTAGGAAAATTTAATAACACTAAAAATGATTCATTAAAACTTCAAAAATTGTTAAATTTAAATATATTTAGGGGTTTTCAATGGGTTTAAAATGTGAAACATTTTAAGACATTGGAAGACCATTTACCTCACACTAAAACTCTAAATTTTCATCAATTTTTAATTCAGGGTTGATAAAATTGTGAATTCAATTTATATTTTAAAAATATTTGTAAATTTAGTAGTTAAAAATCATGTATGAAGGTTTACATGAAATCTCAAAGAATTTTTTAGGAAATGAAAATAATTAAAATAGTTCAAAGCATGCAATAATGTTTAATTTTGATTTAACCTTAAATGATGTAGCTTAAAAAATAAAATATTAAAATTAGTTCATGTTCAAGGAATTATTAAAAAATATTTTGAGTAAAGTAAAGACAATTTATCACTAATTCACAATAAAAATAACTAATTTAAATGAAGTAAAAAACACATTTCAATATAAAATTCTGCATGAAAACTTTCTTCCATTTCAATATTATTAACAAATTTAAGATTAAATCATAAGTAACCACAAAAAGATTTTATATACATAAAAATGAACATAGATTAAATGAATAAATCCCCTGAATTAAAAGTTTTATTCTTCTTAAATCTGCAAAAAATCCCCCTTATTTACTTTGAAAAAAATAATATTATTTTCTTGAAAACTACTAAAGATTCAATGAAATAAAAATTTAAGTGTATAAAATTTCAATTCAAGTAAAATAAAATCATATTTTAAGAAATTAAGAGGGGTATCAATGTTTTTTTAGGTTATAGCTTCTTTTGATCATTGCAGATCATAATGTATATACTCTAAATGCTAAAAATAAGCCTTTAATGAATTCCATAATGTAATTAATGGGAAGATCCTATGGAAATCCTGGTTTTCCATTTTATTTTATAAAAGAGAAAAAACAATTGAAAAGGTATATTGAAATTTAAAATATTGAACTTAATGTAAAAGGAAAATAAAGGAAAAAGAGAGATCTTGTGTAAAACACCCCAAGAGGTGCTACATTGTAAAAGTTCTATAGCTGAAAAAGATTTTCTTAATTCCTAATCCATCGGTGGATGGGGATTTTGTGGTAAGAACCACCATATAATATCTTTATTGTGGTTCATCAGCTTCACTTATTTATTGATGTCCCTAATTAAAACAATTTGGGGTATCTATCCCCCTCATTTTTTGGTATGAATTGTCAGTTGGGGATGGAAAAATAATATGCATGTCCCCTTATTTTAGTTTTATAGGAATATAAGTTTCCATTAGTCCCTCCATGACTTCTATGGACAACCTCAACAAATAACTAAAAATTTTATCAGTTAAAAATTAGAAAGCCTCTACTACCATTTATAACTATAAAAAATATTCTAATGAGGATTTTTATAATTCCATCTCTATATTCCTATTGTCATATTCATACATTATACCTTGTATTAAAATCACATTCAACTCTTCCCAGTACTATTAATTTGATGTTATAACATTATTGTTATAACAATGGTATTGACAAAAAATCTCATATTTAGAAATAACCAAACAAGATAAGTCAAAAGTATTTAAATCTCTCTAGGGTGAATCAGTTGGAATCAATTTTTCTTCATATAAAGCCTCAGAATAATAAATCTTTCTAGGAAGTGAAAGTTTATGAATTTCTTCCTCAAAATCTTTAATTCCATGTTCAGAAATGGTAATGTTAATATCTCGTATATGAAACTCAGGGAGAAATGTGAAAAACTCGTACATTTCATGAACTAAATATTCCAAGACTTGTTGACTTATATCATCTTTAATCTCTTTAATCATTATATTAAATTAATTTTCATTTAAATTATTTATATTATCCCTTGTTTTGTTGGAATAAATATTTATAAATACATTCCATGGGTGAGAATGATTCTATTTGTACTTATTTATTTTTAGTAAGTTTTTTTGTTTAAATTAGTTTTGTTTTTTTGAAACTCCATGGAAACCTCACTGGAAATGGAATATTTGAAGAGTAAGGTTTTTGGTGTTTCATTTTTTACCTCCTTAAAATTTTTATCTTAGGTACTACATTATAACAATAACCAATGTTTTTTCCCAATGATACTTCCATTTATGACTTTTATTTATCATGATTATACTTTTTTTTACTATTATATTTCTAAGGGGGTATATAATATTGAAAAGATTATATTATAATTTAATAAACAAGTATAAAAATTTAAAACAAGTAAAATTACTTTAGAAGTGGAAAATAAAATTATAAATGGAAAATTTTGTGTTCTATAGTGATTCTTCTAGTTAGAACATTCATCATAGATTCTAACTATTTAACTGAATAAAATCTCTCAATACATAATTATAACTATCTAACCATGTATTTAATTATGTTCATAAATTCAATGAAAACAAATACGATCTTAGTTATCAGCCTCCTTTTTTCATGATTCAGACAATGTACTCAGTAATCACTGAGCAAGAAGAAACAATTAATCTCCCACTATGATCACAATTCTCAACTGAGAATCATGATATTTAAACAACAAAAGTAAATCATCAAATTCTTAACTAGAATATGTTAATAGTCTGAAATCTATGAAAAACATACATTAATTGGTCATATTCCATCAATATAATAGATGATAAAAGAATATGAAATAATATAAGGAAAGAATCATCAAATATCAATATATATTTTTTGATTGAAACTTTAGAGAAAATATAAATTTTGAATGAAATGAAATAATAACTGAAGGAATAACTAGTAAAAAACCCAAGGTATGTCCACTAAAATACTTGTCCACTCATATTCATGGAATATAAGAGGACTACGTCATTAATCATAATATTATTTATCTTGATTGGTGATGGATATTCTTTGTGATTGCTAGAATATCTCTTCATTTTTCTCTATATCACCCCAGTCTAATCAACATAAAAATGTTGTTTCTTATATTATCTAGATTATACTCCAACAAAATTCCTATGAATATACCTTTTATTTTTTCAAATTTACAGAATTTAGAAAACACTACTTAAGACAATTTAAAATTCCAATGTTACCCCTATAATTATTATCTCTGTACAGACTGTAGTCTCATCATTCTTCATGTAAATTCGCCCAGTACTGAAAATAATTATCTTTTTCTAGAATATCCTCTAAAAAACATCATTTATGAATATACAATTTGAATATTTTAATGATTAGTGTACTTAATTTTTTACATTAAAACATTGGATCTATGATCCTTCATCTTATAAAAAAATTAATCATGAAGAAAAATAGCATAACACATCAAAGCTTGTCTTAAACCAAATGTGAATTTTCTTCCTTGATTCATAATCTAGAATAATTATATACTCAAATCATTAAGATATCATAGGATGTAAAAATATTCAATGTGATATTGGGAAATCCTTCTTCTTCACAAAGCTGGTCAGATTAGTTATTTTCCATCATTGACTACCTTCATAAATAATCTTACAAACCATGAATCCCAAAGGCATAGAATATTCATGATGTTTTTAATATAAAATTATTATTCCAAAAATTTTATTCAATATCTACCACAATATCTCAACATAATTATTTATTATAAACGAAATCCTACATATTATTCCCTAGGGAAATGAAAAACAAAAGAAGGTATGAATACAAATAATCAATCATGGAAAATATTATCAAAGAGTTATTATGAGGTAAGAACATAAGAATATGAGAAAAAATAAGAGAAATATGAAGTGATAAAATTTCTCTAAAATAAAATATAATTGTATATATATATCCTCAAATGGACAAGTATATAACATGATATTATAGTTATAAAACATGAGAAAACTAACATGATCCCTAAAGACAGAAATAATAAAAAGTTCATGGAATAAATATTTTGAAAGATGTATAAGAAAATAAAATCATAACATATATTAGGGATAACTAAAAACACAATCATATCAGATAGGATTTCAAATCACTACCTATTTCCCATCACATAGTGGATAATACATTACTATATATTTCTCAATGTGGACCGAACATCACTACTCATTTATTATTATTATTATCTAATGAAATATAAGTCATTATTAAATGCTTTTTAGGGTTATCTAAGACCTTCCTATCACATAAAAACATTTTTATTAAAAATTACGTCTATTTTCCTTTAACATTATAAATAAAAAATGTATAAAAATACACATGATATATATATAAGGATTATTAAATTTAAAAATACATGTTTTTATCATCCTAACTAGTACTTAAACCTTTAATATTTTTCTATTTTAACTAAGAATAAGATAAGAAATGTTATTAATTGTGGAATATTATTTAGCTAGCATGGAACTCGTATTTATTTCAACAATCTTCAATTCCTCCCATAAATAATTTTAATTATGTAATAATATTATGAGTTCAACCTATGGTTGATCTAGGGAAATAACAAGTGAAGCTAAATCCCTTCCAACTATAGAAAATTGTACTTTATAAATTTTTTTAGTAATTGATACCATTTTTATACTTTCTATATATGTTTTTATGGTTACGTATATTTATACTGACATATTCAATGTCAATTTTATAATGGTTAAAATTTAGTTACTATGTGGCTCATTTTTGGTTCAATAGTAAATTCCAAACATGATATCATAACATTAATGTATTATAATTTGTTGTATGTCTCATTCTACCCAACTTAATGGAATTTCACCCTCAAAATTTCAATACTCTCATGAAAAAATGTGGTCACTCATATCTCATTACATCTTTATGATCCCATATATATTCCCCAAACATATGGTTTCCCCATTGAATATTGACCCTGAGAGAGGTCTCTATAATGATCCATGATCCTTCTAAATAAATTTCCTTAAATAAATATCACTCTTACAATTCCTAACTAAAACAAAAAACCTGGTACATTGAAATGTCCCCAAATTTGGAACTCTCTCAAGTGGATAGAAAAGGCTGGTTATGGGAACTCAGGCATGAATCCCCATATTCTAGAGGCTTATGACTATAAAAAAGGGTGTGGATAGTATAGTTAAGAGACTATACCACCTTGGTATGAAGTTTCATTGTAAAAAAAATTCATATTTAAATATAAACTATTATTGTAAAACAATGTAGAAGACAACAAAAAAATCCAACTAAATAATTCAATAATCCATATGGAATAATGTAATGACATGCTGGAATGTAACTAAATTTTATTCTAGAACCATAAAAAAATACCAGCAGACTCACGTAAAATACTCATGTCTTGGGTCTCGATCCCCATGTTGGCCCCATCTCCAATCTCCAGCCCAAAAGTGAATAACCAATCACTAATAAGTTCGAAGGACCATGTCCAAACATGTATCCACGAAGTCAGATTGGGTTCCAAATGGTGGACCAAATAAGGTGCAAGTAAAACCCAGTAATTCGACACCGTAATGTCTAAATAAACTAGTCTGATAATAAGTATATGCAATAAAGTGATAAACATGTGTACTAATTAATTTAACTATTAAATAAATACAAAAACCTGCTCAAACATGCTAGAATATCTTCGAGTATGTATTAGAACCATGGAAACACATCCATATAACAAAGTTTTGTAACCTTCTTCAGTGCCATGTAATAATATCTCTGAGCTTGTCCTACAACCATGCCAACATGACCATATAGTCAAATAAATTCACCAAGAACTATTCACGTCAAATCCATAAATACATTAAAGCATGGGACTGAGCATAGCCCGCCCCCTATAAGAATTATAGTATGGATTTGGCTAAGACCATTCACTATTAGTATTACAGAATATTCATTTTCAAGTTCTTGGGCCTAGCCCATTATATAATCATATCATCATAGAACACAATTCCTTTATAAAACATGTATATAACAATATCACATCATATATCTCAATGGTATATTATGTAAATTACCATTATTCTTTCATATAACACATAAAATTTAATTTAAAATTGATTATCATTTAGATAAACTAGAATTAAACCACAATTTTAGGATTCTATAACAATAAATCACCATAGGTATAATATCATGCTAAATATACATTTATCCATTAGCTAATTAAAAATACATTTGAAACTAAAGGAATTAAATAAATAATCTCATTCAACTAATTAATTAATTTTAGGCACACATCTCATTGGTGCGGTCATGATATTATATAAACATGAAAATAATCAAACCATATGGTCGATATTTATACCCCCAAACTTAAACTGAATATCCAACAACACTCTTAATGGCCAACACCCATGAGGAAGAAGGTGGAGATGTTTAGAAAGAGCTTCCTAGATCAACGTTAATCAAGATCAAAACAAACAACACAATTGGTCAAGAACTTTCACCATAATAGGTTGGATAATAATAAAAAGACAGAAGAATATAACCAATGGAACTTAATAAGTATTTATTGATTGAAAGGGATGTCCAAAAATGGTTTTGGCACTCCAAAATTACATGGAGGACACCCTAGGGTTGAGAGAG
This sequence comes from Viscum album, assembly GCA_963277665.1. Taxonomy (NCBI): domain Eukaryota; kingdom Viridiplantae; phylum Streptophyta; class Magnoliopsida; order Santalales; family Viscaceae; genus Viscum; species Viscum album. The sequence goes on along the minus strand of OY728153.1, from coordinate 1,255,492,249 downwards.
AAAAAACTACTGCTGATTGGGGACAAAATCAACTGCATCGAAGTTTATAAAACTACAAGTGAGGAATTTATGCAATATGCAATATGGTATCATTTCATGTAAATGGTTTTCATGGTTTTCAATGAAAATCCTATCGCCTCATATTTATTTTATTAAAACCCAAAAACAATTACACAATGTGTAATCCTTTTACATGACATGTAAATATTCAACAATGGAGTTTTATCATCCCATCTTCCCTTTAAATCTTCTCAACTTACCAAGAACCCATTTAATGATTAAACCCATTTGTACACAAAATCAATTAATTCAAACAATAACACATACCCAAACATTAGGTCATTTTCTCCAACAGAGAGCACTTCATCTCAGAACATGATTTGGCCTCTTAATGATCAAACAAATAACTTAGGCAAAAAAATACTTGAAAAAATATGGGATCTTACTGAAATTAATAAAATAGAATTAATAAATATAACTCATTTATTATGGATTTTAAAATATTGGGTACTAAAATAATTAACCACATTATGAAAATTTAGTAAAAAATATATTAGAATGAGAATTATTTTATTAAAAAACATTTTATATGCACTTACGAGTTTTAATATTAAATATATTATATATCACATTTTGAAATTAATTTTATTTTTTAACTATATATATCAAAATAATCCTAACATGACTGTTTGTGATTTTTTCAATAATTTATTTTTAGATGAATAGTGAAAAAATACTATTTTTTCAAAATAATAAATTTTATCAATATTTTAGTATATAAATATGAGATAGATTTTTTAACATTTATCATATATATATTTACGGAATAAAGTTATGAATTTTAAAGATATTTTTCATTAAATTTATAAAACATATGTTTAAGCTTATAAAAAAAATATTTTATTTTCTAATAAAAATTATTTTAATCATTTTCTAATTAAGTATTTTACTGGTAAAATTTGGTTCTAGTTTGTTGGAAATATGCATAATTTTTTATAATAAAAAAATTTATATATGAAAAATCTATAATGTTGTTATCAATGTATTACACTTATGTTTTATGCTAAAAAACACGGTTTAAAAAAATGTTTTTACACATTAGGTGTTTTATTAAAACCAATTTCATAAAATTAAAATTTTATGTCTTAACATGATTTTAAAATTTTAAATAAAAAGGATGAAATCAGTTGAAAGGTAAATTTTATTTTTTGTTGCTGAAATTAATTACTAAGGTTGATAATTAATTTCCATCATAAAAGTAAAATAGTTAAAATTTATTTTATGATAGGAAATTACCCAAAACATATCAAAAAAATATGTTCAAATGGATGGTTGAGTTGTGTTTAAACCAAAAAAATCCTCCCCTTACACTTTTTTCCCTTTTTGATCCTTTTACTATTTAATTGTAACTTTCACATTATTGAAAAAGTAGTGATTCCAAAATTTCACTCCTCTTAACTTATACAGGGGATATTTCCGCCAATTCATGTTACACCTTTCCTTTTAAATTTCATTCAAAAAATATCCCTTTTTGTACTTATATAAAACCTATTGAAATTCCATAAGACCCCAATTTACATTATTTTACTGAAGGAAACCATTTATAAGGATATTAATAAGAGAAAACTCAAGCTCTCGACATAAATATTATCTCCTTTTAAGTACTTTTATTACTAATATTCCACTTTATTTTTTCTGAAAACACATTAATATAATGAAATAAGTATTATTAATATATGTTAATGTTATTATATCAATGGAAAAAACCTTATATAATTCTTTCTTCCACTAATTAAAACAAGACAACATCAATCGTGCATTTGAGAGGACTATCACCAGCATGAAATGATGTGGTTTATTTTTCATCGTTTCCTTTCATTGATGGTAACAAGGATATATTTTTTGGATAAATATAATTAATATTTAACAATTAAAATTTTGATATAATAAATTTTCATATACTTTCATTCTAACAAAATTGTTGATAAATGGGATTGATAATAGAGCATACAACAAACTATGACCTACACGACTGATGGATTTTCTTTGACATCACCCCACTTCATGGATTGATGTAAGAGTCAAATTAATGAATTTATATGATATTTATGAAATTATTAATATTTTTTTAAAGTTATATTAACATTATATAAAAATATATAATTACATTTAAATTCATTATAACACACTCTTGTTTAGGTCAGTTATTTTTTAAAATGTGAATGATGTTATAATTTTTAGACCATAAATGTTTAAGGAACTTAATATATTGGTAATATAATTTTATAATAGTATATTATTTTTTAATTTTTTTTTCTAAAGGTGTTATTGATATTTCATATATTTATTAATATGACATATTTTGATCATCACATACACCAAAACTAGTTCTTTACAAATTAATTTTAAATGAAGCATACCCATTTTTCTCACTAAATGAAATGTTAATGAAGGAATCAGTAAAAAATAATAATTATTAAATATTTATGAATCCAGCAGTACTAAACTATTGGAGAATAATTAAGGACATCACCACTATTTTGAAACAAGTTCAAAATGATCAGGATTACCGAAACCTGATATTGAAAATAGATAATAAATAATTTATATACATGTAATATGTTACACCCCAACCACAAACGCCTTTTATTTTATTTCTTTCTTGGTCCCGGTTTAAAATTTTTCAAAGTTTAATTATATTGGAAAGTTTTGCATCGGTGCGTGTTTACCGCGTCGTTAGCGGTGACCATGTGTTCACCCAATGTTTTGAATATTAAAATTTTTATATTGACATTAATATAATTATTAGTATTAAATTTTTATAAATATTATTTTTATTTTTATTATTAGGATCGTTAAAGTATTATGATTATTTTACTTTTGATATTATTATTATTATTTTCTTTTATTTTCATGGTTCCGAGTGTCCGCACCGCGGTCCAGGCTGTGCCCCTGATTAGAACTTTTGTCGTTTGATGTTTTATTTTAGGTTTCGGACCCGTGCGCGGCCGCCGCGCGGTTGGCAGTCACCGCGTAGTTGGCCCGGGTGTCAGGCAAGTGCTCTCCTTTTTTTATTTTCTTATTATTGTTATATTATTATTACTATTTATATTATTATTATTACGGTTATTATATTATTGTAATATTATTATTACTAAGATTTTATTTTTATTTATTTACTTATTCAATCTTATTATTATTATTATTATTATTACCTATATATATATATAATTTCCCTAACCCTAATCCCGTGAGCCCCCCATTTCCCTTCTCCCCTACCTCGTTGCGTGCACGCCCCCTGCCCTCCGGTGACAGCCTCCGACACCGCTCCCTCCGCACCACATGCCTTCACCCCTGGCATGCCCACCGCCCACGCCCAACCTCTATCCGGTGCCCGCGACTCGCCATGCCGACCCCAGGTCCGCCACACCCTGCTCCGCCCCGGTGCCCTCCACAGCTCCCCCGCACGAACCCCTCGGCTTCGCCGCACCCCACTCCGCCCGACACCCAGCCTGGCCTCCGCACGACCCATACCTTCGCGCGACCTCTGACTCCCGGTCCCTCTCGCTCTCCGTCCTCTGGCGCCACTCCCTCTCCAGCCTCTGGCACGCTCCCTCTGTCCATGCCGACCTCCCTCCTCCGGCAACCCACCTCCACTGTCTGGCACTGTGCCGGCGGCCTCCGGTCGCTTTCTGGTGAGCCCTGTCACCGACCAGCAGCCCCCGAGCACTTCTAGTTTCTTTTTTGGCACTCCGTCACACCCTCCGGCCCTCGTTTCGACATCCCGACCTTGTTCTGGAGTTCCGACCAGCCATTGCCGCATTGCGCAGGCCAGCGGCGCATCTGGCAGTCAGCGCGTGACCCCCGACGGTCTCCCTGCCTGAGCACGCCATCTCTTTTGACTGGTGCGTGACCCCGTTGGTCGGGCACATCCCTACGCCGAGGAGATCTCATGTTGGTTATCTATTTGTGTTTACATTTATATCATTTGGGCTATTTTAAGTGTTTTGAATTTGTTGTAGTGCATTGGCAGAATGATTCTGTGATGCAGTGATCGTCGGCTTGCCTGTGCGTACGCGCTTGTGCGAAGTGTGTTCCTTTGTCGAGTTCGGATGATGACTTCGAGGTAGGTTTTATCCCACTGCACTTGCCATTAACTTTATAATTTATTTATTCCTTGTCTTTTTATTAAATTTTATTATATTTAAGGTAGTACTAGATAGTTATTCTTAGTGCGGTGACCTGCTGAAAATGAAATCTGTTTAATTCTTGCATTGCACTAGAAGCATTTTTCTTGGACTTAATTGTGTGGTTTTCTAGTGATATGGATAAATGGGTTCTTTTTGAAATGTACGAGACATGTTGTGGTGTGATTGGAAATTGTTTTTGTGTGTTTAAAATGGCAGGTGTATTGTTTATGGAAAGTGGTGTTCTCTTAAAACCTTGAATAGAGAAAATGCTCATTTGGCCTTTAAACTTTTTTTTGGAAACATCAAGTGTGGATATTTTGTTGTTGAAATTTTTTTCCTTTGACGTGTGAATAAAATATGGGATTTCATTTGATAAATAGCGTTCCTTCAATAAAATGATTAAAGGCCCGTTTGGCTCTTGATAAAAGTGGAATGCTTTAGGATATTGGAAAATGGTTTTACTTGTGACACCAATGTGTTTTAGTTATAGAATGCTGGTTTGAGATTCTTAAATGAGGTTCTACGTGTGTACTGGTTTTCAACGAGATGGTGTGTGTTGCGTCTATTGGAAATGTTTTGGTATTAAAGGGTTTGTGAGGCCCGATTGTTACTTTATGTAATGTGAATTTATTATTATTATATAAATATACATACTTATGGGGCATCTCTACAGGGGGACTTCCCATTGAGGGTTGTCATGTAGCGGTGTCCATGTAAGGGGTTGGAAAGTGTGGTGAGGTGAGTCACACGTGTGAGGGCCTCCCACTTACAAAATATTATTAAAACCACCATGGATTCCTGGGCTTCTTCTAGAGAATCGAGTGACGGTAGCTGGATAACCCCGATTAGACGGTTTAGTCCCCCCTTGGTAGGTAGGCCTTGTGGGGCGTGCCACTGGCTGGCTATTAGGGAGGCCAGTTGGTTATTGACTGTGGAGTACCATGCCAGAAGGTAATCTAAACCCGAGTACGTCCAGGGGATTTCTAGGGATGTCTAAGATCACCCATGGATACTTTATTTTTCTTTCTTGGTTACTTTCAGTTTTTCTTTACAGATTATACTATTATACATGGTGAAAATGGTTTTCAAATGAAAACGTGTTATTCTCTTTGTGTAAAATTTAAAAATGTAACAATTCTTTCTCTTTTAGAATGAATTTGGAACCAATGAAAGGAATTCAACTTTTGAAATAGAATATGGGTAATGTCTCGTGTTTTGATTTTCATGTGAAACATTATGAAAGCTTACTTTTATACATTGTAGTTCAAACCTAGAATTTATAGATTCTTTATTTACTGGCAGTGCTTTGGGATTTGTTGTTGGGCTCAACTACTGAGTACTTTTTGTACTCACGCCTATCTTTTACGTTTTCAGTTACAGGTTCATTGTGTACAGGTTTTCCTAATTTAGTCACTCAGTGGTGGAGCGAGGTTGGTTTTCAGTTGGGTGGTGACCCGTGGGGTCACATAGAGGTATGTTTGTTGTGTAGTTTTTGTTCGTCTGTTTTGTTTAGTTTTTATTATTTTTCTAATTCTCGTTTTATTTTGGGCCAAATCGTTCCCACTAGTTTTCTTTTGATGCCCGACACTAGTTACCATCCTGGGGGGATCAGGAACGCCCCTCGGGACTCGCCGCGGACCGGCTCGGGTGACCGGTTCAGGGTCGACGCAGGCTGATTCGTGACAAAATGGTATCAGAGGGGGCCCTTGTTATTTGAGTTGTCCGGTAGGTGGAGATTAGGACTGTCGGGACTCGAGTGGTAGGTACGGGAAGGACGTCATGAACCCTCTCCCATTCCGCATCTCGAGTCGCCAGGGGTAGTATGGGAATTTTGTCTTTGTCTCTTTCTCGTTTTTTTTGGATTGAGGGATGGCAATGGAGACAAGCCAATGTTACATCGTGATTTCACATGGAGTAGTGACGCATGTGGAGTCCGGGTACACGGTTTGAATTCCTCCTAGTGGTCAACGCTTACTTGGGACATGTCCCACTACCATTTTGCCAGGTTAGCCGTGACTACTAGTCCCTCACTCCGGTTTTAGATGCAATTTGAGTGTTTTTTTTCATTCTGGTTGGTGTAAGTACGTTGTTGGAAATGAAAAATGGTTTTTTAAAATCGGACTCGGTTCTTTTAAAAGACTTTAAATGTATGAAATGTGTTTTTAATCTGAAATCTCTTGATTTGGAAATCCATTGTTTTCTTGGAATTGGTTGAGAATGGTTTAGGGTGAAATCTAGGATCTTTTTTATGAAAGTTTTCACATGTGTGAGAATGCATGGAAAGTGAATATTGGTGCGTGTATGAATGGAAATGTGGATAAACACATGTGAAATGGTTCATGGGATTACCTGGGTGTTTATTTGAAATTAAAGGCTAGGTCTTGTTTTCTAAATTTATCTCTAAATAGGGGAAATGCTTTTGGAAACTGAATTTTTGGTTTGAAAGTGGATTGGTATTTGGAGAGTGGTATAGAAAAAGGAGGTTTTAAAATTTAAAATGAAAAAGGGGATTTTAAAAAGGGGATTTTATTTTGGATTGGGTTTGTATTTTTTTGTATTTGTGTTGACCAATTTTGATGAAGGATCTTTTATTGATGTTGCTTTGGTTTGATGTTGGTTTGGATTTGTGTTTCATATGGTGCACAGAAAATGCCGCCCAGAAAGGTCCTTAGAGTTTCTGATGAGTCAAGCCCAGTTTTCGGTCCTGCTCGAACGTTGTCTTTCCTTCACGTTGATTGTGATCCATTATAGATAGTGGAGTGGTTTGAAGAGGTCGAGTGCATCTTCTGAGTATTGGGAACTCTTGAAGCTGTTAGGGTGCATGCTGTTTTGAGTCTGTTCGAAGGTCCAACTTTGGATGAGTGAGAGTGGCTTTCCCCGCCATCATGATGAGTTAGGATGATGTGGGATTTCCCTAGTGCTGTCTTCGTCTGATGGTTTATACATGAATAGGGGAAGATGAAGAAGATGGAAGAGCTCATGTGTGTTCGACATGACCAACATATGTGAAAGTGTGTGTTGGTAATTTTAAGGATCTTGTGTCTCTTCTTTTAGTGATAGCGTCGTAGGATCTGATGAAGACACCTCCCTTAAAATGGTGTCTTCGCCCAGAGATCAAAGAGCGAGTTCTCCATTTTGGGACTATCTTTTGAGAAGTTGGTGCATAAGGTTTTTTTTAGCTGAGTTAGTCTCCAGAGCGCAAACGGTTGGCAATCCACCGTATCCAGTTGCACGTGTAGGTCACCCATCTGACGAGCAGAGTGTGTCAGATGGATCTGTTTCCAAAGAGTCCTTTGTAGTGGCTCTAGATTATGGTTCGCCAAACCGTCGAATGGTGTACCATCGGCATGAACGTTTGGTCACACAAAGTCATCATTTCACACCCCTTCAATGACGTGTCATCATTGTAGTTATCTTGATCATCTAGAGAAGTTTTGACGGAAGTGCCACTTAAAGAGGACGCTGTGATCAGAGAAAGTTAGTGCCTGAATGTGAGGTAGGAGATTCTTCATCCATCAGAGCCCCAGCCACAGGTCTCGGGGTGAAGCTCGCACACAGTCAGAAGTTCACGGGGGTGTGAAGCCTCAGTTCGGGTTCTGTGTTCGGTGTTGGCAACAAATCATTAGAGTTCCTTCCATTCTCATTCTTCCACTGTTAAAGTTTTGGTGTTGTCATGGGTTCAATGTGTTGTCGTGAAGTTAGGATTAGTATGTTCGTTTGTAATCCAAACAATCTAGTGTTCCTGATTATGGCGTTCTGGATCGTGCATTTTTCTTAAAGGTGTGTTTGGATCTTGCGTGAGTTGATATCGGTTTGACCATGTTCGTTTGGAGATGTAAGTGTCTTGGAAGAATTGACATTTTAGTTATACTTGAGTTTAATTCGTGGTTTAAGTTTCTTCTCGTAAGTCTTTATCAGGTGTTCGGGGTTTTGGTCTAGGATGAGAGTTCTAAGTCCTATCAGACCTGTTTTACTCTTTCTATAGAGGTTAACTTGGTACGGTTGGGAGTTCCCGCATCGGCCCCCTCCCAGGGTGGTATGGATGAGTGTTAAATTTTCTGCACAGGTTCAGTTCTTGTGGTGGGGAGAACCCCTTTGTGTTCTCCCCTCAGCCTCAGACTTCAGTTTTCTGTTGAATCGGTCAGGTGTGACCTGTGTAGAGTAAGTTCATCCTAAGAATCTCAGTTTTCTTCGATTCCTTTAGTTCCATTTGGGAATGGACTTGGATGTTGACTGAATTTTGTCTTGGTGACTTTCTGGGGCCCGAAAGTGTCTGTGGTTGGGAGAATTGTCACACCCCGACTGCAGACGCCTTTTATTTTATTTCTTTCTTGGTCCCGGTTTAAAATTTTTCAGAGTTTAATTATGTTGGAAGGTTTTGCATCGGTGCGCATTTACCGTGTCGTTAGCGGTGATCATGTGTTCCCCCAATGTTTTGAATATTTAAATTTTTATATTGACATTAATATAATTATTAGTATTAAATTGTTATAAATATTATTTTTATTTTTATTATTAGGATCGTTAAAGTATTATGATTATTTTACTTTCGATATTATTATTATTATTTTCTTTTATTTTCTTGGTTCTGAGTGTCTGCAACGCGGTCCGGGCTACGCCCCGGATTAGAACTTTTTTCATTTGATGTTTTATTTTGGGTTTTAGACCCGTGTGCAGCCGCCGTGCGGTTGGAGGTTGCCCCACAGTTGGCCCGGGTGTCGGGCAAGTGCTATCATTTTTTTTATTATTATTGTTATATTGTTATTACTATTTATATTATTATTATTATGGTTATTATATTATGATAATATTATTATTATTAAGATTTTATTTTTATTTACTTACTTATTCAATCTTATTATTATTATTATTACCTATATATATATAATTTCGTTAACCCTAATCCCGTGATCCCCCCCATTTCCCTTCTCCCCTACTCCGCCGCGCACACGCTCTCCCCTTTTCCCTCCGGTGACGGCCTCCGGTGCCGCTCCCTCCGCACCACCGGCCTTCACCCCAGGCACGCCCGCCACCCGTGCCCAGCCTCCATCCGGAGCCCGCAACTCGCTGCACCGACCCCGGCTCCGCCACACCCCGCTCCGCCCCGACGCCCTCCGCAGCTCCCCCGCGCGAACCCCCTGGCTCCACCGCACCCCACTCTGCCCCAGCACCCATCCCGACCTCCGTGCGACCCCGACCTCCGCGCGACCTCCGAATCCTGGTCCCGCTCCCTCTCCAGCCTCTGGTGCCGCTAACTCTCCAGCATCCGGCACCGCTCCCTCTGCTCTACGCTGGCCTCCATCCTCCAGCGACCCACCTCCACTGTCCGACACCATTCCGGCGGCCTCCAGTCGCTTTCCGATGAGCCCCGTCGCCGACCAGCATCCCCCGGGCACTTCCTGTTTCTTTTTCGGCACTCCAGCACAACCTTCGGCCCCCATTTCGGCATCCCAACCTCGTTCTGGTGTTCCGACCATCCACCGCCGCACTGCACCAACCAGCGGCGCATCTGACGGTCGGCGCGTGACCCCTGACAGTCTCCCTGTCTGAGCACAATATCTCTTTTGACTAGCACGTGACCCCATTGGTCGGGCACATCCCTACGCCGAGGTGATATCGTGGTTGTTATCTGTTTGTGTTTACATTTATATCAGTTGGTCTATTTTAAGTGTTTTTTATTTGTTGTAGTGCATTGGCAGAATGATTCTGCGATGCAGTGATCATCAACTTGCATGTGCGTACGCACTTGCGTGAAGCGTGTTCCATCGTCGAGTTCAGCTGATGACTTCGAGGCAGGTTTTCTCCCAATACACTTGCCTTTAAATTTAGAATTTATTTATTCCTTGTATTTTTATTGAATTTTAGTATATTTAAGGTAGTACTAGATAGTTATTCTTAGTGCGATGACCTGCAGAAAATGAAATCTATTTAATTCTTGCATTGCATTGGAAGCATTTTTCTTGGAATTAATTGTGTGGTTTTCTAGTGATATGGATAAATGAGTCCTTTTTGAAATGAACGAGACATGTTGAGGTGTGATTGGAAATGGTTTTGGTGTGTTTAAAATGGCAGGTGTATTGTTTATGAAATGTGGTGTTCTCTTAAAACCTTGAATTGAGAAAATGCTTGTTTGGCCTTTAAACTTGTTTTTGGAAACTTCATGTGTGCATATTTTGGTGTTGAAAAATGTTTTCCTTTGATGCGTGAATAAAATTTTGGATTTCATTTGAGGGACATTGTTCCTTCAAAAAAATTATTAAAGGCCCGTTTGGCTCTTGATAAAAGTGGCGTGCTTTAGGATATTGGAAAATGGTTTTCCTTATGACACCAATGTGTTTTTGTTCTAAAATGCTGGTTTGAGTTTCTTAAATGAGGTTCTAAGTGTGTACTGGTTTTCAACGTGATGGTGTGTATTGCATCTGTTGGATATGTTTTGGTATTAAAGGGGTTTTGAGGCCCGGTTGGCACTTTATGTAATGTGAAGTTATTATATATATATACATACTTATGGGGCATCTCTATAGGGGGACTTCCCTTTGAGGGTTGTCGTGTAGCGGTGTCCGTGTAATGGGTTGGAAAGTGTGGTGAGGTGAGTCATATGTGTGAGGGACTCCCACTTACACAGTATTATTAAAACTACAATGGGTTCCTGGGCGTCTTTTAGAGATTCGAGTGACGGTTGCTGGCTAACCCCGATTAGACGGGTTAGTCCCCCCCTTGGTAGGCAGTCCTTATAGGGCATGCCACTGGTTGGCTGTTAGGGCGGCCAGTTGGCTATTGACTGTGGAGTACCATGCCGGCAGGTAGTCTGAACCCAAGTACATCCAGGGGTTTTCTAGGGATGTCTAGGATCACCCATGGTTACTTTATTTTCCTTTATTGGTTACTTTCAGTTTTTCTTTACAAATTATACTGTTATACTTTGTGAAAATGCTTTTCAAATGAAAATGTGTTATTCTCTTTCTGTAAAATTTTAAAATGTAACACTTATTTCTCTTTTAGAATGAATTTGGCACTAATGAAATGAATTCAACTTTTGAAAAAGAATACGGGTAATGTCTCGTGTTTTGATTTTCAAGTGAAACATTATGAAAGCCTACTTTTATACATTGTAGTTCAAACCTGGAATTTATTGATTCTTTATTTACTTGTAGTGCTTTGGAATTTGTTGTTGGGATCACCTACTGAGAACTTTTTGTACTCACGCATATCTTTTACCTTTTTTGTTGTAGGTTCCTTGTGTACAGGTTTTCCTAGTTTAGTTGCTCAGTGTTGGAGCGAGGTTGGTTTTCAGTTGGGTGGTTACCCATGGGGTCACGTGGAGGTACGTTGGTTGTGTAGTTTTTGTTCTTCTGTTTTGTTTAGTTTTTATTATTTTGCTGATTCTGGTTTTATTTTGGGCCAAATCATTCCCACCTGTTTACTTTTGATGCCCGACACCAGTTGCCATCCCGGGGGGATTGGGAAAGCCCCTCGGGACTTTCCGTGGACCGGTTCGGGTGACCAGTTCAGGGTCGACCCGGGCTGTTTCGTGACATAATAAATAGGTATAAATTTGGATCATAAATCTATATAGATATAAATAATGTTTTCAAATATGATATTAATATATTTATGTTTATTATTCAAGATTTTAGGGAACATTCGAGCATATACGAATACAAGGTAAAGGTTTTTCATTACTCAAATTATTTTCTTGAGTCATAATGATTCCTTTGTTATTATGAATTTAAAATATGGTTCTCTTATATTAAGTGATGATACTATAATTAATCTTTTATCTAGGTAAAGTAAAATTTATAATTCAAATATTTAACTTGATTAATTTCTCTATTTAATGTATATCATTGTTAAGAATAGTTCCCATAGAGTTTAATAGTGAATTTCCTAAATTTTCCACATTTTCTTTCATAAAAAATATTCTATTTTTTAATATGGTAACCCTACTATGAGTTATCTTTGGTAAAATTCCTATTTTCATGATTTTATTTTAAAAAATATTTTTTGTAATTATTTTATGATGTGGGTTTTCAATACTCTATTTCATAATATTAATATTACTTACCATTATTTCATAATTAAATGTATTAGCTTCCACACCACAATATTTTTGAAAACCTTTATATATTTTGAAACAACTTTTATTGAAAAATAATTTGAAGGAATTTTTTAAACAAATTTCACATCACCTTTTCAAAACCGACTTTAAATGAGATTTAAAACTTCATTATTTAAGACAATGTTATGAATATTTTCAAAAAAACTATTTTATCATTTAACTACCATTTTAATCTATCATAAAAGGATTTATTTCCTTTCAAAATTCATTTTCTTGAATCACCCTATAAATTTTCCTATGAAATAATATTTTTTGGTGATTGTATTGTGGGAATAAATCATTATTGGTCTTAAGGTCATGTTTTGTGATACCATTTAGAAATGATGTGAATTTGTTTTCTTTCCATGGGTTACTGATGATGTGATGAATGAAACCCATTTTCTTCCTATATATTTTCATGATATATTGAAATGATTTTTATCTTATGTAATACATATGTATGAATTATTGAAGGGTGGCTTTGTATATCACCCTTCATGGTATTGGATAATGTTTTGTATCACATAAGCTAATTTAGAGTGAGACTTCTTAGATATGTTCACAAAAATAAATTGTAGGATATTATAGATATACTGAAAACCAAAGGATTAGCCTTCTTGGTTATGATCACAAACTAATGGGTGATCTTTCTTGGATATTCTCACAAACTAAATCCTATTTTTTCTTAGATATAATCATAATATGTTGATATCCTATGATTATTTTTATTCCAAATAATTTTTATTTTGATATTTCTCAAAGGAATATTACATTTACATGTCATATTTTTATAGTTACGATCCATATATCTTGTTTATTACCTCATAGTAACTCACAATTTTCCATGAAATATGTGTTATCTTATATGTTATTTAGTCATGACTCAAGGGAAACTCTCATGGACTCTATGTTATTTTAATAATAAATTTCCCCTTTTAATATTTTATCATTTTAGTATGATATAACCCTTTATGACTTGATAATAAGTTTTCCATTAATGAGCATTTAAGATCATCCATTTATTATGTTTCCATTACATGAGTTACAAAGATGATTGTAACTTATGACAAGTCTAGAAGGGAGTCTAGTGTGGATATAGTATGGATGAATAATCTTAAGTGTTTTAGAAAAAGTTTCATGTGAAACTATTCCTCAAAGACACTAAGCCCTCCATTCAATGGACTGTAAGATTATTTTTTGATATTAATTTTTTATCTCAGGAAAATAATGTACAATAAAGATTAGTTTAAAATGTATTATTATAGTTTGTATCAAAGAAATTATTATTTATTTTTGTGTATTGTTTTAGTTATTTTGGGGATTATTATGAGGTAATTTTAGTGAAAACTCTAAGAGTAAGTACAAGGGATAAGTATATATATATGATAACAACCATATATTTTGGTAAAGATAAGATAATGTGGTTGATTTAGAAATTATATCCATGTATTGATACTATAAGTGGATGAATGATATGGTATAGATGTAGTGTGGGATAATAATTGTGGAAATGGTGGACTCGGTAATAACTTAATCTTCACCCAGTACACAAAAAGGAATCCTAACTATAAATATTGTTTGAAAATACCATGGGATATGATTTTATAATTCACACAATATTTATAATGTGTTATGAAGGATTAAGGTCCATTATTCAGGTTTGGTTAGAGGACCTAATAAGATACATAGAATAAAAAACATGGATTTAAACCTATATATTTATGTATTCTATAATATATTCCATTAGTGATTTAAAGTATTCATTTTTAGATTATGTATTTTTATCATTGAATTTTATCTATTTAATAAATGGTTAGATAAAGGAAATATCATGTTAAAAATGGGTGTAATGGGAAACATGATTATTCCACTAATGATAAAATAAATGGGATGGGAGTAGGAGTATGTAATTTTGTGGTTATTCTCACTCAAATCTCCCAAGAAATAAACAATAATGTAAATCTTTTGGATCTCCAAATTGATATAAGGAAGGAGAAGCTTGCAATAGAGTCTTTCATGTTACAACATCCACACCCATTTAGTAATTAGAACTCCAAAAAATGTATTGCTTATATAAACTCAAATACAATAATATTCTAAATTTCACTTCAATTACCCTGATATTTTCTATAAAATTTATATCCTTTATTATAAAACCCAAACCATGTTATCAAATTTAAACATGGGCCACTAGCTGACCATCTAATTGATTATGATGTATCAGACATACCATGAATGGTCTCTTTAAACATTGGAAACAAGTTTTTTTATGATCATTCAATATAAACATATCTTTATTTATTTTATAACAATTTTTAACACATTAATATGAAACTTTATATATGTAAGAGCATGATATATATTATTAAAGATGTATAAATGTACTTGATCTATTTGTTCACCTATCAAGGATTTTATTTTCTAACCATAGATCTCCTTTCCCCAAAAACTGACTAATCCATAGAATGATATCAACAAAATGATGGGATAAAATAAAATATAGTAGTTAATTTAAAAATATAAAACCTACTCATAAATATATGTCTCAATAATAGAGGGTTCAAGATGATATCCATTTTTACCATATATTTTCAATATCTTATTATAAATTTTTAATAGATACATGCAATGTAGATATATATGTACAAAATGATTTATTAATTACACCAAATGAACCATTAAAAGAAACATGATATTAAAAAAAATAAGACGTAAAGTTTAATTACAAATGAAAATTTAGAGAAATTTCATAATTGTATAAATTGATCAAGGAATTTAGATGAATCACATTGTTACAAATTAATTTTAAAAATAACACACCCTAATTATAATCATTCCAACATGAATGGGAAATATTTTAAGCAATTAAACTAGTTGGGTTTGTTTTATCATGATTTAAAAAAATGAGATTTCATACCTTTCTACTTTATATCATTTTGTGACACTAATTGTTTTACATTGGAAGAATAAACCTGTGACACATTGATAACATTGAGGCAATGAAAAAATAGAATTTTCTATCACAAGGATAATGTACTAAAATCCAGTGGTATATATGTTCCTATTCAATTACGAGTCGGATCATACTCTAAATTTATTCTCATTTAGAGAAAGTCCAATCTTATATTCAACCCACCTTCATCCTTTCCTTTAAAATATAAAAATGTTCTAATCAAATTTTCACATATATTATTCTCTTTATGCATGAAATAAATGTTTTTTCAAACACATAATATCTCCAATATGGAATCTCAAAATATATCGATCATTTATTCCAAATATTTATATCTTAACACCACAATATTTTAGAATAGAAATCTATGTTCGATAGTGTGTGTGACAGGAAACACTGAGCTTAAATGACATGCATAATATATAACCGTTATAACATAACAATTAAATTGGTAGCTAAGAATAGTATTAAACAATTTATGAAATATATATATATATATATATTTAAATTTCTTAGTAAATATAAATTATTGAATAATTATTAGTAAATAATTAATCAATATTTTGTAATGTAATTTTAATTTTTAAAAATAGGTTGTTTTCAAAAATGTTTTTTATTACTTTTTATACTGAAATAATATAAATATTTTTTATAAATTTTGAAAATATTATTTTATAAAATGAAATTAATTTTTTATATTAAAAAAAATTTAATTAGAGTGAATTTTTTGTATTTTTTGGAAAATATTTATTTTTAACTGAATAGTGAAAAACATTGATTTTTGTGAAAATGCCATTTCTTTTCAATAAATTATGTAATATAAAAATATAAACATATTTCGAATATAATATTAATTAAAATACGTATTCTTTAATTATATTAATCCACTTAATTACTTTTTAATCAAATTTATATGGGATTTTAGTATTAGTTTGTTTTTGTTTTTAAAATTAAGTTTTTTTCTTCTGAAAATTGCTTTAAAGCATAAAATGTCTCTCCATTTTAATTAATTAATATAACGCCCAATGTGGAATGTTTTAAAATAAATTTATATATTATATACTGGTAAATATTAAATACGTTTCATAAAATGATTATTATTATTCATAAACTGAATATAAAATCATATTTTTTTCAAAAAATACACTTCTTAAAAACCTACTTTTTCACCTTGTCTGTTGGTTTTGTTTTAAATTATAATTTTATAATTATGTGATTTATATTTTTCAAAATTGATTCTATATTTATAATAATGATAATATATATAATATAATACTTGTAAGATAACTTTTAACATAATGAATAGTAAAAATAGTAAAACTTAATTATCGCGGTTAAGGTAAAAACTCATTTACATGGGGTTAGACTAAATCAACAAGGGTCATAATTTCCAAAATAAATTTATAATTTTTTTTCCATATTTTGACATTATGATGCATAATTCTCAATAATACACCATTTTGAAGCCTTTTGGGATGTGAAAAATGTCGATGCAACTTTTTCTTTTAAAATATTACAAGTTTTCCACTCACCTCACACATGAAAGGCCACCCTCTCCTCTCCTATTCACACCTTAAAATACATTATTCTCAAAAAATACAAGCACATATATCTTACTTAATTATTTTACCACATCCTATAATCAAGGTTTTGATCATAAAACAATCCTAAGAAGTCTTTTGGTGCTTACCTAAAGTGGTTGCTCGAAGAAGATGTATCATGCTTAACCGAGCGTCTTTATTTTATTTTTTCTTACACCTCATTAAAATATTTATGAATTATGATTATAAAAAAATAGTATCTAACATATAATTTACATTATTATGTTAATATCATAACCAAAATCCCAATACTCTTCAATCAAATAGGATACAAAATCATCATTCACGTGTACGACAGACTACTGCCTCGCGAATCGATGTCATTAATTTTTCATAATCACTTATCATCTATTACTGTACTGATGGATTTAAAGTATATGTAAGATATTTGAATCATATTTATAACTATGGATTTTTATATCACATATATCTTCTTTCCTTCCATTTTTTGGGGGATATAATAACGTCACTCGTGTGTACGAAAGACTACCTCCTCGCAAAGCGATGTGATTCATTTTTAACTAACACTTTATATGGATGGAAATATAAAAACATTTAATGATAATTTGAAATTTTTATTAAATAAAAATTATAATAATTACATAATTATCATTATTCAAGGATAATATATCTTTTTTTCTTACAATGAAAAATGATAATGTCGTTCATGAACCTATGGGAAACTGTCTCCACTGAGAGATGTGATTACTATTTTCATAATCACATTAAAATAATAATACATATAATTATATTTAAATAAAAAATATGGTATATATGTTATTATTATAAATATTTAAAGATAAAATATTACTTATATTTTTTCCAAAAATGAAATTTGAAAATAGAAACATTACTCATGCGTACGTACGACATACTCTCTCTATTATCGTAACATAGTACATTTTTCTTAACCATATTTTATGATCAGTTTTAAAAGTATTATTTATGAGTAATTTTTTAATTATTTCATTATTATTATTCTGTATATGTTGATATAATGATATTTTTCACCAATAGTCAAACTACCTAAGTCCATTTTTAGACAGAAGACCATTATCATCAAAACATCTGACGTATACTCAATTAATTAATTAATTGTATATAAAAAGGTAATAAGTGAATAAAAGGAATAATAATACTGAAAGATGTTATAAAGAATTTAAATAATTAACATTAAGTTATTATTAAGGAAGACAAAGAATGTATGTGACAAGTTAGACTCATGGTAAGGGACTTCATCACAATTTCCTTTTATTGTGGAATATTTTGATGTTATGCACCTATATTATTTCATAAGTTGTATATACGACCATTTTGACATGTTATTTAATGATTTCATACATGATAATGAAATTTAATATTTTTTTTAATGTCATTATTTCATGTGTCTTATGATTCAAATGTTGTTAAAGTGGTAAGAGACTTTCATCTAAAAAATAATCTTTTTAAGGTATTTCCTTCAAACTCTTTATCTTACATGTATTACGATTCATGTAATATCTGGAATCAGTTGCAAGAACTGTTTGGTACCTCCCTACAGGGATACAACATTGATAGGTTTATGTGCTCTATCTAGGGTGTCGGGCATAATGAACAGATTTCTGTGTTTTTGTTGTCCGCTATTTCTATTGCATATGATTTCATATGGAAGGCCCTCAATCGCATTGTCATTGATAGCCACATGCCATCTTTTAAGGACATGTTGAATGTGATTTACATGGAAGTTCTATCCACCTCTATAATTAAAATGGGTGTGATGAATAACACTGTTTGTGACTTGATTATTCTGAAGACTCTCTATGTTCCTAGTAGGGTCAAGAAGCCTATGGTTCTAAATTCTATTAGACAGATCCTGCCCATCTTCCCATTGTTGAATGTGAATGTGGATGGGGCAGCCACAGGTGCACCAAGACCATCAGGCTATGTTGGAATCTTCTGCACCCATCAGGGCTTCGTTAAAGGCTTCCATTATCACTATATCGAAATTGGATTTTCTATCAAAGATTATATTTGGGCGATGATCAAAGCCATAAATTATGAATCTCAACACGGTTGGATGCATATCTGGGTGGAATATAACTCTACCACAATCGTACAAATTTTGAAGAGACAATCTCAAAATGTTCCTTGGAATGTGACTCCCTCATGGAGTGCATGTCTTAGTGCTCTTGATCACTTGAAGTTGGTTGTCACTCATGTCTATTGAGAGGAAAATAAAGTTACCGATGATCTTTTTAAGCCGGCTATCATGGAGGTCTCCTCTAAATAGTCCTTTATTACTCTAGTTTTTTTCTCTCATTTTATTGATTCAGATATGCATGGTGTGTGTTATTCGTGTCATTGTATGCCATCTTTCTCTGCAACTTTTTCTATTTTGTATTAATTTTATATGGATGGGTTTTTCTTGGACTCTGAACTCATTTTTTATATTTTATATCAATTTTTACTTTATTTCATAGGATTTCAAAAGAAACCTCTTTAGAATTTATATACCAAATAATTAGACCAATGGTTAATGGAATATTATATTTATAACATATATGAAAATAAATAATGTTTCCGCCGCTATGATCATTATTGAATTTATAGATTCCTTATCAAGATTTCATGTTTTATTAATAAAAAATATTTTCCCCATTTTCTAGGTACTTTGGTATTGAAAATGAGTTTAAAAAAAATGATATTTTGATATTCAAAAATGTTTTTTATATGGGTAATAAATTGTTTTTAAAAGGTTTTTATGAAGAAAATGTGAAAAAATAAAATGTTTTATTCATTATATGGTAATTGGATATTATATTTTTTTTCTGATCTTGATATAACATATACAATGGGTTTATCGCCATTATAACTCACGGGTGAGCTCAATATTGCTTATATGGAGGGTTAAGTTCCATTATGGAAATAAAAAATGGGTGATCCATATATAGCATCTACAAATTTTGAGCCTCATTATACCTCTCCAATGAATTTGGTAATGATTATATTGGAATTTAGACATATAGTTATTCCAATTAAAAGAGTTTGTAAAGGGTTTTATGAATATTATTCTCAAAGTTCCAAAAAGGGGATTTAATTGCTTTCTATGGGTTTTATTGATTTAATTTGACAAAAAGGGTGTGTTTTCCATGTAAAAATAATTTATTTCTTTCACTCAAAGAGCATCGATATAAAAGTAAAACATTTCAGGGGTTTCCAAGTTTCTATATAGAATAATGGTTTTGTTTCATTTAGGTTACTGTGTTATTGATGCTCATACCACATTTTAAAATGTTTTTGATAGGTTTTAAGGATGGGTTAGTGAAAGGAAGAAGTCAAGTTGAAATCTGTGAATATTTTCCATGAAAATAAATCATTCTTTATTTTAATGGTTTTTTATTATGGGGAAAATGGTTATCAATGAAAATTACCACTTCATATTATATGGTTTTTTGATGTATGAGTTATGACCGAATTCCTTAAAAATATAAACCAGAAAATATACTCAAAGTAATATATAGTATGTTCTTTACTAAAAAACACATTAATATGTTATGTTAAAGTTAAAGTCCTTATATTTGGTATCAAAGGTAGGTTTAGATACAATTAGAAGCTAGGATAATGTCAATAGCCTAATTTTTAAAAAATTTAATTTATAATTAATTTGAAATGACATAAAATTTTATGATTACGATGTCAATTCAACTAAAATATTTCTCTTCAGAATGGTTTTCTTCAATGTAAAAAAGAAATTTGTAGTGGTAAGGCACTGAGAGGAAACTATCCTTCCAAGTATGTACCTGAAATTTTTGGAATTAGAACAGAATAGTTTTTTTGTAGTGATAGCTTAGTTGACATAAGGTATTAATGGCAGTGGTATCCAAGCTAGAGAGGAACCTGATCTATCCTGAAGGAACATTTATATAGTTTATAATTATATGAGGAAACATCCCAAATCCTTCATAGGATCATCTAACCTTGTGGTAATCGAAGGATGGATTAATTCCATGGAAAAGGTATCTGATGTCATGTGATTTTTTGAATGTCAAAAGACAACCTTTTTTATTAATCATTTGGAAGGTGAATTAAATCAATGTTGGTATGTGGTTAAGAATATCAAAGAGAAATATGATATTGATACAATAGAATATGAAATATTTAATAATCTATTAATTGATAAATATTTCATTATGTTTGTTCAACTTAGGATGAAGAAATAGTTCTTGGAATTGAAGAAAAATGATGAATATTTAGTGGACGAACATGAATAAAGCATAAAAATATTCCCATATTTATCTTAGAAAATGATTGTATAATTAAACAGTTATAATTTGAATTTAAGTGAAACTTATAATGACCTTTATCCACATGATAATTTAAATTTTATGAGAAATTTGTTCCTTGTGCTGAGAAAGTGGAGTTGGAGTTTTCAGAAACTTGTGTTCCATGAGATGATAAGAGTAAGAAATGGTCTATATGGTAGTAAAAGGAGATACAACCAACGAATATTCCTAGGGTTAAGCACAAAAATGTTCCAAGTGAGGTAAAATTCATTTTTTTGAATGTGTTTCAAGATCTAGAAAGTGTTCACAGTGTGGTAAATTTGGTTACACGGTTCCTGACTATTATATAATGATCCATGAACAGTCAAATAATAAAATAAAAAATATCTACTGAACAATGAGATGTTTTAACTGAAATGGGTTGGGAAATTATGTTATTGTGTGTCTAAAGTTTCTTACTCTGGGTGGAAATCATTATGATCTAAATAAGAGGGTGTGGAAAAATCATTCGTTGAAACTATAGTTGATGTTTGGCTATATGATGAAGTGTTGAAAAATCCAAGGAGCTCTGTAATTTTTTTTGAAGTTTAATCATAATATCAATGTTTTAGATTCCCCATTGAGTATTTAAGTGATGATATTTTAATTTTATAGATGAATTTTTGGGATACATTTTTTTGGTTTTATGTATATGTAATGCTTTGGATTAAGGAGACGCAAGCCATTATTTATTTTCACGAGTTTTAAGGTATTGATAACATCAGTTTTTATATGATATTTGATGATGAAAGTAATTTTTTATGGATGGTCATCATATTTATAATAATTTTATAAGTATATGATTTTATAAAAAAAGTCAGCTTGAAGGCCGAGTGATAACCCATACAATTAGAAAGGCCATGGGGATTTAACCGACAAATGAAGGGAGAAAAGGGTATAAAAACCTAACACTAGCCTATGCTATTTCCTGGTTAGATTGAAATCATTATTTTAAATTTAAATGTATGAACTATAATGATAAATGTTTATTTTCAGAACATATTATTTATAATATAGAAAACAATGTGATTGAAAAGTGATTTGGTGATTAAGTGATTAATGTTGTTTCAGAATAGGATCAATATATTTTTGGAAAACAACTTAACATATGAGAACTATTTTGGTTGTGGTTAATTTCTAATTAAATAAGGAACACGATTTTATTTTTTTGGGATTATTTGATCTATTATATGTTAATTTTAGTGCTTTTGTTAGGAATAAATCATGTTGGATACTAATCTTTGCACAAAATATGAGATTGTGTTGTAAATTGATTAAAGAATGAAATTATACCAGAAAATTAAATATATTTCATTATTATTTTTGTCAATACGGTTAAATAATTACTCAAATATAATAAATATATCTTTAAAATGACAATTTTATACTATTACTTTCATTTTTGATGAATTAGATAGTTATTTAACTCATTACAAATTTAGGGTTTTGAGGTCCTTAACTTTGTATTGATCAGTATACTTATAGTGATCAATGATATATATCACTCTCAATCATTTTCTGGAAGTTAAAATTTTCTTCAATTTCCAAATATTTAAATCCCACCTATTTTCTCTTACTTGGATACCTAGTTATATGTTATTATATATGACCTTCATACTTTGTTTTGTCTCTTATCAAGAGGGGGATTTATTAACCTTTTGTTTAATGTGGGTTTACAAAAAGTTATGTTAAAATGTAAAAACATTCATTACACAGATAAATTTCACATTTCAAGAATTTTTTTTATAAATGTGGGGGGGGGGGAGGTGCAACATCATGAGATTTTAGAAAATAAAACTATGTTTGGTAACAATTTCAACACACAACACCAAGATTAAACGACATGGAAAATATGTAACCTTTATAAACTAGACATTAAATTTGTATGTATGAATAATATGAAATACATTATGAAATATATTTATATGTAAACATACTAATAAATATAAATTATTGATAAATTTGTTGTAAATAATTAGTTAATTTTTAGTAATGTAATTTTCTTTTTCAAAAATAGGTTTTCTTCAAAAACAATTTTTTATGATTTTTTTAAGTAAAAAATAAAATAAATTTTTGAAACTTATAGAAAATTTATTTGATAAAATTAGAATCATTTTTAAAAAATAATATCAAATTTTACTTTGGTTTTTATCTATTTTTTAGAAAATATTGATTTTTAGGGAATAGTGAAAATACCATTTTTTTGTAAAAATTCTTCTTATTTTCAATAAATTAATTTATTTAAAAGACAAATATGTTTTGAATATGATATAAATTAATATAATTATTATTTATTTATATTTAATTAACTTAATTAATTTTTAATAAACTTTATATTGGATTTTAGTATAATTTTATTTTTGGGTTTACAAACAGGATTTGTTTGAAAACTATTTTAAAGTGCATTATTGTTTTACATTTTATTTAATTAATATAATTCATAATTAGGAAATTTTTAAGTGAAATTTATATATAATATATCCATAAATATTTATTGATATTCATATAATGATTATTATTTTTCATAGAGTTAATAAAAAATCACTTTTTCATTGGAAAATACTCTTCTTGAAAACTCGCTTCTTTGCTTCGTGTATGAGTTTTGTTTTAAATAAAAATTTCTAATTATATGAATGGAATTTGGAAAAATGGATTAAATATTTTAAATAATATTAATTTTATTATATAATGAAGTGAACTTATTTTTTTTACAATAATGAATTGTGAACATAGTAAAAATTAATTACAATAGTTGAAGTAAAAATTGATTTACTAGGGCAATAAACTAAATGGATAAGTGTTATAATGACCTAAAAACTTTTATAAAATATAAATTATAACCCAATTAAAAAATTATAGTGTCTAATTATTTATAATGATCCATTTTTATCCTTTTATCCTATGAAAAACATTGGTATAACTTTTTCTTCTAAAACAATATAAGTATTCCACTCACCTCACTTATACAAGTCCACCAACTATCTTCCAATATTTACACCTTAAAATACCATAGGATCAGAGAATAAAAATTAGAAAAAATCTATTTTAGTACCCTACCCACATATTATAATAATTTTATACATTATGAAACCATCCTACGTATGATTTTGGTTCTTACCTATGGAGGTTTTCCGAAGTAGAGGTATCGTTCTTAACCAAGATTTTGTATTTCATTTCTTCTCCCACCCACAAATATTATTATAAAATTATTATTATTTAATAACACTAGTATATAACATATAATAATATGTTATTATTTCAATTTCACAACTAAAACCCCTCTCATCTTCCATACAATCTGATATTAAATCATCATTCATGTTTACAGAAGACTACCGCCTTGCGAACCGATGTCATTCATTTTCTATAATCATCTCTCATGAATTATTTTAATGATGGATTTAATATTTATATTTACATATTATTTATATCCTATTTATAATTATTTAGTTATTATTTCTCATATAACTTCTTACATTCCATTCATTGGGGAATATAACAACGTCACTTGTGTGTACGATATACTACAAACTCACAAGGCGATGCGATTCGTTTTTCACTAAAACTTTACATCAAACATAATACAAACATAGTTAATGAATATTTTTGATATAAATTAAGTAATGATGATATTAATTGAATATTTATTATTATTAAAATTTTATATATCACTTTATTTCATACACTAAAAAATTATAATGTCGTTAATGGATGTGTGGACTACTCCCTTCACAATGAAACACAATTCTTTTTTTCATCACCATATAAAAAATAATGATATATATAATAATAATTAAAGAAATAATATGTTATATATGATATTATGATAATTATATAGAAATTATTATATACTTCAATTCCATAATGATTTTTTAAAATGGAAACGTTACTCATGCGTACTTACGACCTACCGTCTCCATGATCGCAACATAGTTAATTTTTCCTAACCATCAATAATTATTGGGTTTAAAAGTGTAATTTATGTATGAATATGAAATTTTTTTAGGATTTTTATTCAAGATATATTGAAATAATTACCACTTTGACCAGTATTCAACCTATCAAATTTATTTTTGACACATAAGCCAAATATCATCGAAAAAACCGATGTAAACATAATTGATAAAGTAATTGTATATAACATGGAAATAAGGGAAATAAAAGGATTAAGAAACTATAAAAAGGTTATCAAGAAATTAAATAATTAAAATATGTTTATTTTCCAGGAAGATAACAGATGTACATGAAAATTCAGACTCAAAGTAAGGGACTAGGTCTTAATTTCCTTTCATATAGGCATATTTTGATGTTATGAACCTAGATTATTTTATAAGGTGTATATATAACCTACATGACTTATTATATCATAAATTTATCTATTACTAAGATATTTAATTTTTTTATTGTTATTATTTCTTTTGGATTACAATTCATTTTTTTAATGTGGAAAGACACTTTCTTATAAAAAACCCTCTTTTAATGTTTTCTATTGAACTCTTTATCTTTAATGTGCATATATTTAAAATTATTTTATGAATATTTTTATATGAACATACAATATTTATAAATTAAATTATATATCGATTGTTAATTTATTTTAAATGTTTTAAAAATTAATATTTTTACATGTTCTATAAGAAATGTTTAGAAAAACAATAAAAGAAATATTAATTTTTTAACGTATATAGAGACAAAAAAATTCCACCAATATAAACACTATTTTATTTCTATACTCCTTTTCATTATTTCGTTTCTTCTGCAATGAATAATCATATTTTCTTTTTATGGGCATTTTGGTATTGAAAATGGGTTTTTATAAGAAAATTTTATTTCAATATCTGAAAGGGTTTTTATATGGGTTTAAAATAATTTTTTAAGAGAATGAGAGTTTTTGAAATAGGAAAATCCTCTTTTATTGAATAAAATATATTATAGAATTATGAAAAATGGGTTTTCACAAACACCCATTTGGATGAAGTAGGAATGATCAGTAGGTA
Source organism: Viscum album (assembly GCA_963277665.1). Taxonomy (NCBI): domain Eukaryota; kingdom Viridiplantae; phylum Streptophyta; class Magnoliopsida; order Santalales; family Viscaceae; genus Viscum; species Viscum album. The sequence goes on along the minus strand of OY728153.1, from coordinate 1,255,466,109 downwards.
TGTCATTAAGCAAGATCAATTATTGAGTACCTACTCCTTTACTTTAAATCCCATGAGCCAAATATTTCTCTTCAAAATAATAATGTATGATGACATATTTCATTGAAAAAATTTAATCTTCGAATTTCATCCATAAATAAGTCATCTTCCATGATATATAAATAATACAATTTATAATAGCTTTCAAAAAAGTGGCAGAATCACAGTTGAGCCAGAAGGTGAACCATATTTATTTATTTTACACTTCAAAAATAATGATTATATAATGAATTTCAACATCAATATGTTTAAATATTACACCTTGACCATAGATGTATTCCATTACACCACTGTTATGATTTTTGAATATTACACTATAACCAAAAGGTCCTAGATTTCCTCTAGAATCCTTAGTTATATTACATTTTAACTAGATTGGGTGTGGATAGTTCAACATGAATTATATGGTTCAAAAAGGAAGATGATAATTAACTACAATTACAGGCCACTTAAGAATGTTGAGATCATGAATAGAATTATCAAAATAAACATTTTCAAGGGCATTAGATTTTTTCAAAATAATGATACCTTGAGTAAGGGATGATTGTATACAGAAGGAAATATAATCATGAACCAACATGTTCGGACTAATCCATAACACATGTATGAATTTAGATATGGAAACAGGGAAGAGATTCAATATTTTCTTGGACATATAAAACTTAATTTAAGAAGTTGGATATTCCTAGATGCTAAAAATGTGGTGGATCATCACTTCAGATAGATAAGCATGTGATATCCATAAATTTATAGTATCATCACAACTAAGGAATATACAGTAAATTCCATCCCCATTTTGATTACATATGACACATCTTGACCACAAGTTAATTACCACAAATGGATGAAATGAATTAGTGGGAATTTTTCAATACATCACCCTCAATATAAGAGAGAAAGTAAATGAGAAAATCTATATTATGCTCAAAATCATAGCCCACCTATTCTTATTCCCATTCATTTCTTCTTAGTAGAATGATTTTGAGAAAAACATTAATTTTTGGAAGGTTCCAAAGCCCAAAAGTTGTCACTATTTATGGATTATTTATTGCTAATGAATCCCCTTATTTCAATAGGAATCATGCCCAAGGAATTTTCTATTTTCTAATTGATTGGAACAATTGTGCGAGGTGCTGGATCCAAGGAATTTATGATTATAAGGAGAGTAAGACATATCGAGTCATCTAACCGGAAATTCTTAGATGAGTTAATGTTAGCATTCCAGTGGAAATTCACTGAAATGTTATAAAAAGATTCCATAAGGGTATACCATATATAATATTTCATATAATTTAAACTCACATATTTGATCCTATTTATGAATATTCACCTTAGAAAAGAATTTACCCATGACTTCCCATTTATGGGCCTCAAAAATAAGTTATCAGGGAAATATTGACTGAATTTGTAGAGATTTTTATACCAAGACCTCTATAATCAATAGAATGAAAACTTTGTTTCCTTAGGAAAGTAAAAATATTTTTTAAGGATTATTAAACTCTATAAAAATTGTTAATATAATTTTTTATACTCTTAATGTGGGAAATCATCCATTTATAAACTGTAAATGAATGAGTTTTTTAAAATAATAAAAACATTTATCATGTTGATACCACATTCCATAGAAAGTGTTTTACATTTCTAGGAAGACAACTAGTTTCTAATTTGGATCAAAATGTGATAAAAATGACTGACACATAGTTTTTACCAAAACATAGGGACACCAAAATAAGTAAAATTAAGAACACTTTCTCTTATTCCCAACTCATTAATGATTTCAACTTTTCTTATTGCCGAAATATTTTTTCCAAAGTATATGTATGATTTTTTCCAACAAATATCCTACCCGAAATACCTTTTCAGAATAATGAGAGAACTTTTTATTTAATTTAAATTTGATTTATCACCTTGAGTGAAAATGATAATATCATAAACATATAATAAATGAGTGGTAGTAGTAAGTCCTCTATCATCTCTGATAGGTTTGAGTTTTTTGGTATCAACCATGTTGAGAAGAATCCTACTTAAGTAATCTTCATCAGTAGAGAAAATAATGGTTGCGATAGTTCCACATTATCTAACACTTCTAGATCTATTGATGCATCCCTTAGGAGAGCCATTTATGAGTACTAAAATATGGGTAGAGATCATAAGGATTATGCACCATTTAATAAAGACCTTATGAAATCCAATACTAGTTAAAACCATGAAAATGAATCCCAAATCTATTTTATAAAATTATTTTCTAACATCATGGTTGAGACAGATATTACCACCATTAGTGGATTTATTGAGAAGAATTATGCATTTGGATGTAGTGATAAAGAAATATTAAGTAGTAATTCCTTTAATGAAACCAAATTTATTTGAGGACAAAAAACCATTGGTAATACTATCCATCCCATTACCAAGAATTTTCCAAATAATTTTATTTATAGTGTTGATAATATCCAAATGACTAAAAATGTGAATCTCATTCACTTTATTCACTTCATAATGGGGGATAAAAATTGAGCAGTGATTCTTTTTTTAAAATGAAAAACTTTGAAAACATTACTGATAAGATTTACCACCAAAACAATTTATAATCTTTTAAAAGTCCTAAAATAAAGTGTTTGTGAACCCATTTAGTCAATGAGATATACACAAACATATCCAAAAAACTACTTCTTTAATCTCATAATCAAGGGTAATTTTAGTAAGAATTGATTTAATCTCATGATTAAAAATCTTGAGAATTATGTCTTCTATTAAATCAATACTAGTTTCCGAACAATTAATTATGTTTATATAATAAGTGAAAACATTAGTACCCAAATCCTCAATATTCTCAAACCCCCTCCAACTATCATTTAGAATAGACAAGGGTCTCTTGATTTGCTTGATATTTTAACGAGAATTGAAGAATTTGGCATTCCTATCATCCTATTTATCAAATATTACTTTCAAGGATTCCCTTTTAACACATTATTTGATATTTAGAAGGGCATTGAGATCATGAGTGACCACAATTTCTTACTCAAGACCTATGGAAAAATCACACTCGATGTTATTTTCACTGATGGGGCGAAGAAAATATTCCATATTAGAAATACTATCATCATTGTGGTTGAAGAACTCTCGACTCTAAACTTTTAGATTTTTCTTAATAACATTACGATTTAACAAAAACCAAGGAACTGTCCTTATGATGATACAATCCAAATTTTTCTTGTACAAAGTATATTTTTCACCCACCAAGTAAAATTAATGACGAATTATATTCCCAATAAAAGCATTAAAAACACTAATTAAGTTGGAGGATATAATCATGACAAGCCCCTAATTTTGATTAATAATGACATTGAAGTCTACAAGAAAATTCCATGAATTATTTATTGATCTACTCAATGACTATATGTCTTTTAAAAAATAAATTCTTTCTCTATATACATTGTAAGCATAAATTAAAGAAAAAAATTATTTCATTCTGATTAAATTAGAATTGATAGTAACCATATTCTCCATCGAAATGATATTTGGGATTCCATACATCCTCGAATGAGTAAGCACACAATTTTTTTTGATATTATTACTGGATTGATTTGTTTTGATAATCTTGCAACCTGTATTATTTAAAGAATAAATCCTCTTAGAGAAAATTATCCAAGGTTTATATTTACCTAGAAGATAATTCTTATGTTTATTTATAACAAACATAAGTGAGGAGGTTATTTTTGGTTAGGTCAGGCCCAGACAATTCCAGAATAGAATCTAAATTTATGTCTATTTTTGGATATAGATCCCTCTTTTTCTCATCCCACTAGTGTTTTTCTTCCTGGCTTATTTACTGATGAGAATATATTTTTTAAAAACCCTAAGCACAATGTAAATGGATATTACAATACTTTTGTGTAATACATAATACACAGTATAGACGGATGACCAAATACCATTTTAGTTTAGTGTCTTTGGAAACTGGGAAACATAAACACCAAGTTCAGAAAATAAATACATAGCCTCATGTATTTTCCTTTTATAACTAGAACACCTTTTTCACATATCTTACATAATAACATTATTCATATCCTAGGTAAAATAAGCATAAAAAGGGGTGGGATAAAATTCTCATTTAGGGTAAACATTGAAAATAACAAACAAAACCTAAACCTAAGAATATATGAATATAAATTTTTAAAATCATACCATGTATGAAAAATATCAAAATTTTTAGTCATGAAATAAATCATGGTAGTTCATAAGGCATAAATCATAAAGAAACAAGTACCATGAGAAAATAACATTGACTTTAAACATAGAATTTTAGGAAACACATAAGAATATAAAACCATTTATATATTAGAAAAGAATAATTTACAAGACCATCATAGTGGAAAAAGACCTTTACTGACGTGGTTTTACCTGCTATTCTAGCTCTGTATTAGTAAACTAGATTTACTAGATGTTCCATTCTTGTATTAATAAACTAGATTTATTTTCCATTACTATTATTTATATCTCATGAGATATAAATTTTTACCCAATCAATTGGAGGGTGATATAGGTATCACCAGTATCATAATTAAATTATTTTTATGTGTTCTACAATAACATAAATCATTCATCATAATCTAGTGAATAAAATGGTATTCTTTAAACACCATAACATAATCCATGTACAACTAATGTATTTCATAAATAACATTCCATCATAAAAACAATAAAACTATATGAATAATAAGGATATTATACTTGAAACAAAACTCTATTAAAGAATTTCATTTTAGATAGAAAATAATTTTTATATATCACTTGATATTAATTATTGATGAAAATATTCTATCTTGTTCAAAAATATTTTCTTTTCTTCAAACACCACTCAATTTTAAAAGAAATAAATTTTTTATAAAATAACTTTGAAAGATTATTTGAGAAGCTTCATGGAAACAAGGAATTATGAAAGCATAAAAATACATTCATTCCATATAAGTAATGAAAAAATTATTCTCATTCTTTTTTGGAAAAGTCAATAAGTTCTTCATTTGGAAAATGAATGAAAGATTCCTTTCAAACCATGTAGTAAAAGTCAAAATTGGGAAAAAAAGACTTTAAACATCAATAGGATAATAGTAAATATTTTATGATTTTTTTAGAAAACACTGACGTTGATGATAAATATACCCCAGTACATAAATATGTATAATAAATCTCAAATAATAATGAGATTATGAAATTATCCCTTATCAATTTATAATCAGTCTAATCGTATGTTTGATAAAAAAAGAAAAAATATTCATATGTAAATATAGAAACATTTCTTATAATATTTATAAAAAAATTCATGGGAAGCCTAAAAACCAGAAAAAATAAATATTTGGAGTATAAAGAATATGTCCCATAGAAATAAAACTGAGACACAATAATCCCTTACCTTAACTCTGATATATTTTTTATATATATGAACCTCCTAATCTTCATCTATCTCTATATAGATCTTGTTTTAATGTCACTAAGGTTGGTATTTTGATAAGAAAGACAAATATAGAATGTGAAGGACATTGATATGGGAAATGGGCTTGGGATAAAAAACATGAAGGCTCAAATTGAAGTGAGGATGTGGGGGAGGAGCTTCCCTTGTATAATTGAGGTGAGGGGTACTTTTTAAACCACAAAAAATATTAATTATAAAAAAATCTATCTGAATCCAAATACCACCAAAATGTTATTTATTTGAATCTATAATGATATAAGGTTGTAATCCTATAAAAACACATTTTAGAAATGTTTTTCATTCAATTTAAACCTTATTATTTCAATTAACCTTTAGTTATTCTATTTTAATTTTATATAAGGAATGGAATTATTCTATATTAAAATTGTGTAATTTATACTTATTTCTTATAAATTAGACCATCAAAAAAATTAATAATATTTTAAACAATATAATAATTATTATATATTTATAAAAATGTTATATGATTTTTAAATAATTTAATAATACCTAATTTTTATAAACAATCAATTATGTCAATTTTGACACAATTAAATTTATTGATTTTTAAAATATAAATATAAGATGTTATCCTTGAAAACAATATTTTATTATATTCCTAACAGGTCACATTCATCTATAAAATTCTTTGAATATTTTAATTATGCCGAATTATATTTACTTTAATTTTTTTTAATAACATTAATTTGATATATTCATTAATAAAATAATTAGTACATTCATATTGTGTAAATATTTAATATAAATATTGTTTGAAAAAAATTAAAAAAATTAATGAATATAATTATTCTAGATTTTATATGAATATTTTTAGTCTAATATATCATTTATAAAATCCAATATTACAAATTTTATATTTATTATTGTATGAATGTGACAACTTTAACATCACTATAAATAAAATATTGTAGGTGTCATAATCCTTCCCTTATGGATCCAAATGGTCAATAAATCAACCCTGGGAGGATTAATGTCGAGATATAATTAAAAAATAATATTTTATCAAGTGTTATTTTCTTTTAATGGTTATCGTTATTTTATTAAAAATTCACTTTTTTTATTTTACTTCAATTAAATTGTTTCTGAATAATTAATGTATAAGATATGAAGGTATGTTATTTATTTCATAAAAATTAAAAATATATTCCCATGATAAATAAAAACATCAAAGATTTATAATGAGTTTTTGTAGTCCAATTTTATTTCCATATAACTTTATATTATAAATGATATAGTTATTAAAATTTTAGGAAGACATATTTAGCTTCTATTTAAATAAAATATATTAAAAGTCCTAATCTCATTAAAGTGGATTCCAAATGGTATTATTTCAACTGAAGGATGGTGTAGGTATAATATAACTAATCCAATCACATTAATAAAAGTGTTAAGATAATTTTGTAATATTATATTTACACTGAATTACTAAATTTATATTTTTATGGAATTAATAAAAATTATTGAAGTTACTATTCATAATGAATAAATATAAAATAATTATATTTACATAATATCTAATTATTGATTCGAAATATGTAATCTATTTTTAAAATTTAAAACACTGTTGTTTCAATATTTAATTAATAATTTATCTTATTATTATAAGGAAAAATGTGTTTTGAAAGCTAAAACATTCCAAATGATTGAATTTTTTTTACATTAAAATTCAATGTAAGATTAATGAAAATCACATAAATTTTGTTTAATGATAAAAATATGTGGTATTTATAATTTAAAACCATTAAATAATATAATATAATCATATAAATATTTTTGACGAAAAAGTTGTTTTCAATTAAAATTTATTGTATTTGTACTAGTTATCAAAACTTGAAAGTTATCAGAAAAATATCCAAAATTCAAAAATAGTAATTTTTTGGTTAATTATTCCAAAGAAAATGTCTATGTTGTTAAATAGAATATATAAAATTGTAAAAATTATATTTAAAATCGGTGCACCATCAAAAGGAGGTAAAGCTTCATTTTTTGAAAATAACTTATTGTATTCAAAAAATTGAATTTGTTATAATATCATTTATAGAAAACAAATAAGACGAATTTTAAACATTAGATTGAATATATTAAACAAATATTTCATTAATAAAATCCATAAAATTTGATATTATTATTTTATAAACTCAATTATTATCTTTTAAATAGTATTTTAGAAGAATGTTAATATTATTCATACCTTCCATTATAATGACTAGGTTACGAGGTAACATAATAATATTTAGTTGTTCACTTATACTTGGTCTGGAGTGAAATTATTCCTATCAAAAGAATTTAAATATTTTGTTTAACATAGGCTAACCATTGCATTTATGCATACTAGAAGCTAAGCTGATGTGCATATTGTGCAAGCTTATATTGGTGTAGCGTACAACACAAGACCTTGAAAATGTCTATAAAAATTCTAGGGTGTTTCATATTTCTTCTCATAATTTTAGGGATTTATTATTCTTCCTTCCATTATGTTTATAGACTAGAGGATCCCATCTATTGCTTTTGTTTTGAATACTTACCCAAATAAGAACATTGTACTTCCATTGGAATAACCTTAGAACTACCCCAAGCTTTAATAGTTCCATGTTATTTTACAGTATCCAATGTAGAATCATTTTTTTTATAAATTGATTTAGAATAAATTATATATTCATGTCTTCTACTTATTTATATTGTTAGTTCCATTAATAATGATTCCCAACAATAGTGGAATAATTATCATCATGAGTTGTTATTTACATGAAATTTATATCACCCACTGAGTAATTCTCTGTTAGAGGAAGAATGTGAATACTAAAAGATTGACTATAATTCTCATGAAGATATAAATTAGTAGATGAGGACTTATAGGATATGTCAGGTTCTGTAGAGGTCATATTATTTTCCCCTCATTTTTTGAATCCAACATATGTTGAGTTTGACCATGTTTGTTTATAGTTTGATACTTGATATTGTATTTTCAGGTTCCTTTATCAGAGACCAAGGATATATTAATTATATTGATATCAGTAACCCTACATTAATGTAAATACAAAGGTGTTTGGTTTATTTTAGGTTGATAAATTTCTACACCTTCAAGCATTTTAGAGGTTATATTGATTTTCTCAACATGCATAGACTCAACAAATCTCTTAATGTAATGATAAATTTAAAGATAAATCATTTCAACTACACTATTCATAATTAAAATATCTTCCAAACTACCTTACATGGGCACTGAAACATTATTCATATTTAATGATGGCCCATGAAATTCATTCACTCTTTTCTGTTTATCAATAATACTAGCCCAAGATTTGCCAATAGTATTCTTTAGGTCAAAAGAATTTTATTATTTTTCATCCATTTACCAGATTCATAGTTTCCCATAGGATCAAATTTATCCAAAATAATGGATATTACTTTACTAATACAATTAAAATATTTCCATTCGTTAACATTAGATGGTATTTTCACTTACTTCTAGATAACCTTACAATTAGCAATGGTGTGTCATATTATTCTAAAAACATGAAAAAAGGAGGTACATATTATTCCTCCACATTTAAATCTATTTTTTGATTATTGGATATATAATTGATCAAATACAAAGTCTTACCATCCACATTGGTATCAATTAAGATTCTAGGATATAGTCCATGATCACCATTAAGAGTGCAAAGATCCAGATTTATAGGAATTCTAATGCAAGAAACATGATCATTTTTAATTTTAGGATGACACAACACCCAATTTAGACCATATAATGGAATCAAAATATTTCCTATTGAATTAATTTAGTTGAAAGGATTGAAATTAATATACTATTTTAATATCCTAAAAAATCTTGGTTTAAGATGAAAATTTCCAATTTTTGTATACTGAATCAAGGTTATCTTTAATCCTTATTTGGATCTTTAAGAGAAATCATCAATTAGAATCCTTTTCATTCATATCATCCCCAAAAATGTGTGATCCCAGTTTTTAGTACGGTAGAGGACTACAATTTTGAACATTGGAGTACATAATACACTCAATAATAGTGAATTTGAAAATATCAAGTCTTTATATAATGGATTCTATATACGTGACAACCAATAATCCTCCATCTTATATTTTGTTAACAATAGAGGGTTTGGTAAGATAATACTTGATGATATCCAAGCCATGAATATCCTATATAAAGGATATTACATTTTTTTCATATACCACAGATACCTAATTGGATTTAGGTTTCTAACCAATTTATAATTGATTTTGGATTATTCAAAAATCACATCTTTAAAGGAGTGCTCTAATTCCAGATGAAACAAATCCCTGATCCAAGAGGAGGACATATCAAATAGAAATCATCAATGAATTTTGATTGAAAGCGTGAAATATTTTTTGATTGAATCATATTCACACTAAGAGGAAGAGCCAACCTCCCACTTCTAAACACTCCCAAATATATTTTTTTCATGTCTTTAATCTAAATTCATCATGGATTTGAAATTGTTTTAAAAAATATTATATGATGAAAGGTTACAAGAATAACTTTTTTATTCATGATATGATACTAGATAATTATATGAAACAAAGAGTGATATTGATATATCTTATATGATGTTTCAACCCTCGTTATAGATTACATGTGAGCCCGATATAATTTATATGAAGTGTGGGTCCCCAGTATTGTTGATGAAAATTGGGTGACCCCAATATAACTTAATAAAGGGTGGTACTCATTATATATCTCCAATTAAGTCGGTAATGATTATATTGGAAGTCATACACATAGTTATTCCACCTAAAATGGTCTTGAAAGGGTTTTATTAATACAATACTGTATGTTTCCAAAAAGGTTTTCAATTTCATTCTATGGGTTTTAAATATTTTCTTGCATAAAAAGTGTGTGTTATTCATACGAAAATAATTTATTTATTCCACTAAAAAAATTAAGATAATGGTAAAAAATTTCTTGGGTTTTTATGTTTCTCACTTGACCAATGGGTTTCTTTTTTTTTAATGTCCCTTACCAATATTTTTTCCCATAACATGTTTTGAAATGTTTTTCATAGGATTTATAGATGGGTAAGGGAAAGGAAGAATCCAAGATATAATTCTTGAAGATTTTCCCTGAAAATATATCATACTTTACATTAAAAGTTATATAATATAGATAAAATGGATACTAATACGAAGTGTCCACATTTTATTATATGTCTTTGTAATGTATGTGTTATGATCCAATTCTATAAAAATATAAACCTGAAAATATACTCAATGTGAAATAAGGTTACTTATTATATAAATAACATAACATTAAATTATTATTATGGTTGGGTATTTATATCTATCATTATAATATTTATTTGTATTTTTCAATGTGGCATCATTTTTTTCACCTTCTCGAAACACTACCCCAGTTAGAATGGTTTTTGGAGTAATATTAAATTTGTATAAACCATTTAATTCATTTTTTTATCTTAATTAAGAGTTATCCATAAATAAAAACCTTTTATTAGCAATTTAAAATGTCCACCATGTTGTATTTAATATTATAAAGATAATTTTTCATAAATTGGATTAGAATTATACCCCTAAACTCTTTATCTAGAAAAAAATCATTATGTTTGGAAGAAATTTATAATGAAGACAATCATTTCATGTAGATTAAAATGTAACATTTTTTAAGAATCATTTAATTTGATACCTTTCTCCCTTAAAATATTCAAATCATCAACTAATGATAATAAGAAAACATTGATATCATTTCTAGGCTATTTTTGTCCAAAAATCATTTAATCAAACTATATATATATTAACTTCATAAAAAATTAAGTAGAGAGGTTTTAAATTACTTATAAAATAAGACATGAACTAATTTTTCCAATAATTATTCTATATAGATTCATTCCACCTATGAATAATCTAATTATAAAATTTATATCTTTCATTCAAAATATAAGAAAACAGAGTTCAAATTTTTTCCATTATAGACAATAAGTTTGATGATTTATGGTTCAATAAGATATTAAATCATTTATATTCCATATTTTTTGTTTTACATGTTTTTTATTTTCAAATAAATGTTTTAAATGAATAATTATATGAAGACCAAAAGTTTACTTGGTAGGGTTCTTTGTAACTACTAAATAATAATTTTATGTTTCTTTCATCAAAAACTCTAAAATCCTACATTTAGGACACATTGAAAGACATTTTTATTCCTTCTTATATAAAACATCATTATTCAGGTTGGAATTAATATTATTATACCACAAAACCATTAGGAATGATACTTTCTCCACATCATAATGAGAATCTATAAGATTGTTTCCTTTAAGAATTATATATTTCAACAGTGGTAAAAAATACGTAGAACTCTTATAACTATATCCAGTTTCGACCTTTATGTTAATCAATGATAACACCATTGGTAAAACCCTAAATTCTATATAACCAAGATATTATAGATTTTCAACATCACAATATAGACGCTCAATTATCTGTTCTTTCCCAATTATTTCAAAATCAATATTATGAATCATTTATTTAATTTAATCATACCTATCATCTTTAAAATCATCATCATCAATAGATATTATATTATGCTCAAAATCACTTTTCCAAATCTGAGGGCTATAACTCATACTAAAACAGTGAAAAAATAAATAATTTTGGGGTTTTCACCTTTTCAAATTTTCTATATTGAAACATTTTCTTTTATTGACGGAAAAATATGTCTTTGTTTGGAACACTTCATTTAGAAAATTCCACAAAATCATAAAATCCTTCCTCATATTCCATAATGGTTCATAGTGTGATAATTTGACTACTACTCTTAATTATCTATAAAAAATTGAAGGAAAAAAAATAATTTATTATATATTTAAATTTAGCTTCAAATTTACTATTTTAAATAGTTATTATATAACATAAATTTTTATAAAAATAAAAGAAAGAAATCATATTTCATAAAAAATTGTATCACTTTCAACATATCTAATTATCATAAACTCAAAACAAATTTAAAAATAGAATTGTATACAAACATGAACATTTATTTTAAATGAATTACATAAAATAAAACAAAATTATTACTCATTTTTATTATCTAATTTCATAATTATATAATTTTTATTTTCAAGGTAAATAAAATAATATCATAACATAAAACGAAAAATATCAGATGGTTAGAAAAAAATGATATTAAAAAACATAATAAATAATATAAATAAATTCTTACACTTATACCAAAATTGACATTCAAGGGAGACTAAAAAACGGTACTCATTAGGCTCATCAAAAACACATTCCATTCAAATAAAATTAAAATGAAAATACAATCATTATAATTTGATATTATTAAAATAAATCAAATATTTTCAAATGTTTCATTTTATTTAATAAATAATATAATTAGAAAGATTCAATTTATAAATTAACTGGAATTCATAACATTTTATATAGACACAAGTAACATATTTAAAATCAATATATTGTTTAACCTTAGTTAAACCTTATTCAAACTATGGGGGATTAATAAATAAAGTACTAAAATAAAATTATATATTTATTAGAAATATGGTTATAAAATTTTTCCTTCATTAGTGACATTATTAAATTGAAGTTATATTTTTTTATCACAATACAATAATACAATCTACATTGTAGGGACCTTAAATTTTATAAAATTAATTCCATTTTTAAATTCATTAGTGACTTATTTATGTAATGTAAATATTGAAAAAAAATCACTAATTTGGTTATATTGGATCATTATAAGTTATATCATATTGGAATAAATTCACCATTAATAATCATAACCCTTGATAACATGATCTTTTAAAAGTGATCAAATTGTCAATATGTATTAAGGGTTATAATAAAGACCTATTGATATAGACAAAGGAAGAGATAACCTCGACCTGTGTGATTATACCTAAGAAGCCCACCTATCAGAGCTCTCGAGGGAGATATCATCACTAGGATTTTCACATGACCTAGATAAATTAAATATTAATCATCATAAGAATAATTGAAACCATTTATGGTATAATTTCAAGCTCATCATGATCACAACCCAAACCTTGTTTTCTGAACCACCACAAGAAAATATCATCGTCACATACCTTACCCATAGGGAAATCACTAGTGTAATAAACAGATATACATTTCAACACTAACATCATGAATATATATATTTTATTATCAATAAAATAATTATTATATTTATGACTTATTTCTTTGCTTTATAAATTATTTTAAAATGAGGTTGATAAAAATTATTTGTTAATACAACAAAACTGAAACTGTATTTTTGGGTAATATGAAATTTAAATTAAGGCAATAATTTTGATAAATTCATGAATTGATGAAATAAATTATTTTTAATCAAATAATTTTATGAAATATTATATATTTAATATAAATTAGTATATCATTTTACAAAGTGAAAATGTAAATTTTATTAGGGATGAAAAACTATTATTGTCAAAAAAATCATGTTTCATAATAATAGTGGAATTTAATTTACAAGTTTAATTTATAATTATCATAGAATTATTTTGATAAAATAAATATTATTTTTTGAATAATAATGTTGAAATTATTCAATGGTGAATTTTTCATAATTTTCTAAGAGAGTCGAATTTTTGGGTAGAAATTAAATATGATATAAATATATTGTATGTATCATAAAATCTTAATAACTAAAAAGTGATGTAATATTTTCCATAAAACGTATACATGATCAAAAATAAATTTAAAATTTAAAATAATGTGTTTTATGTAATTTTAATAATTTTATAAACCCTTTATGAATCATCGAAAATGTATATTATACCTTAAGATTTTAAAATCAACTATTTGTAAAAATGAATCACATCCACATCACCAGGTGTATTATTTTAATGTTATAAGTTTAGGGAATTATATCATAATTTAAACCCATTCAATTTGGCTGAAACCATGGTCAAAATCCATTGGTTGTTTTATAGTTTTTATTAGTTTATTATATAGAGGCTAAAACCTAAATTTTGAAAATAATAAAGAAGTCCCCTCTATTTTACTATATAAAACAACCAAATATCCCATTCATCATCACGAAAAACAATTTTACCATTAATATATTCATAACTTTATACTCCATATTCCTCCATTTTTTCCCAGAGGCTATCATTAAGATCCTCCCAAGCTTTAGGTAACACCCTTTCAAGGTAAGGGATCCTCTCTAATTTATTCAAGCACCTTTTTTATGCAATGCATTTCTCTTACAATTGCAGTTGATGGGATACAATTTTACCATTACCAATTACTTTCGTTATTATTTCCATGTGATGAGAAACACCTTTCACTCTCATTAATCCCTCCCATGATTCATTATGTACCCCTGTTATGCTGCCAAAATTATCCTACAATGTTTTCAAAGACAAAGATTTATATTATGAATACCATCACCATTTCCACTCAAGGGAATTCAAATATACATAACTATCCTTTATTTGTTGAGTAATTAAATATATTTATTCCACAATCATTAATCATGGGATTAAATATTATGAAATATGATCTTATGTTGAATAGTTCATATTCCACACTTACGGATGTACATCATTTGAAAGCAATGGGTGAACAAGAAATAAATAGTGATCTAATGAATCTAGTAATGTTTTTAAAATGAGATATAAAATAGTATATTTGGGAATAATAATAATCCATTAGGTAACTTTTTACACTATTTTAGGATGTCTTGGTGGTTATCCTTTAGCTATGTTCATGATTTCATGTTTAATGTTATTTCCACATTCCCATGTTGCCATTATGTTATCATCATATATCCAGTATAGATGTTCATGTTTATGATTATCCCCCATTTTATGTCCCATTTAAATTATTATTTAATATAATTTAATAATTTTATCATGTCATTATTTCTTTTTTCCACTAATGGGATTTATATCTTACTTCTATCTTATGTATTCATCATTGTTATCCCATGTAGTTTTAAAATCTATGGAATATTAGAAGTATGTTAAGGATTATTTCTATAATATTATTGTATAAATGTATCATGTTGATGTGATAGGTATATAATTTCATTAATACAGTAGGATTATCGATCTTTTGGGTTGTACTAAGTGTGTTTTTATATAACAATTCATGACAATTTCATCCTTGTATGGATACTACAGGGGGATGTGGCTCTAGCATAGGTGTATATAGAGGTAATGACCTTGAAAAAAGTATATTAATCTAGACTCGATCGTGAATTGGTGCATAAAAATGGGGATTGTTGCACAATTAATTTTATACTTTCCATGGATATGATTTGGTACATTTAAAAGCTCAATATAAAAAATTATTAAGGGAATAAAAATGCTCATAAGATTAAATGTGAGGAAATAGGGCATGGATAACATAAATTGAAGCTTAGAAATTCATAGTCTAAGGTGTTTATGTAATTTACGAGTTATCCATTTAAATTTAACAGTTTCAATTTTTTGATTAATATTTTTAATGTTATCATCTCTAATTTCCACTTTATTTTATTTAATGAATAGAAATAAGGGGAACAGAATCAACAACCAATGTGATGAGAAATGTGATGACTAACCAAATGATATACCAAACATTATGGGATCTCAATTAAGATATCTTTTCATTATGAAAAACTAGATAGCAAAAACAACGACGAATAACTAGCACGTAGTTTAATTTTCAAACACATCAAAGAAGAGAAGGGTGGTGTCTTAAATAATTTCGTTTAATAGTGGTGATAAAGGAATGAAGTCCCAATTTCCATTTTGACTTAAAATGTGGAATTTGGTTTGAAGGGAATTTTCAAAAAGGAACTAGTAGATGTTTTATGTGTGAAAAATAGGGCATAAAGTATCCAATTTCCAGGAAAAAATGGACAACTTGATGGATGTAAATAGAGTTCAATATAAGGTATAATATACAGTTCTATTTTCTATACCTGAAAATTTGGGGTAATCCAAACCAATGCTCTATTCTAAGGGATTACAAGCATAATGAGGACCAAAAATATCTAAGTGCTAGGGAACAATGAAATTATTATGTTGAGAAGATCATGATGACTGAAGTACATGTAACCTATACTCCATTGTTTAATATGTCATGATGTATATCAATTATTTCCATATTTTCATATCATGTAAGTTTTTAATAACATAAATTCACCACCCCAAATGATTTTATATCATTAGGTAGACATTCTATGATTATTATATCATGAGTTTAAATTTGTGGGAATTTTATTCTTGAAAAACTTATTAATATTCCTTTAGTGTAATTTGGTGTTATCCTATTTATGGAATGGTGTCCATTTTTTAGATCTAACATTAATTGATGATAGAATGAAATTACCCTTCATATCGTGAATTGCCTTCTGATTAAATTGAAGTGAAATTAGAAAGATGAATCTTTTTTAGCATCATTAACTCAATCATTGAATTTACTGACTTCTGAGAAATCATATCTAACTCAAATGATTAAGACTAAGGATAAGATCAAACATGAAGACATCCCTATTGTGAAGGAATATGATTATGTGTTTCCTAAAGAATTTTCAGGTCAACCACCTAGTCAAGTGGTTGAATTTTTAGTTAATATTATACTTAGATATTTACCAATGTTTATGAATCATTATATAATAGCCATTATTCAACTTAAGGAGCTGAAGAAACATCTACATGAGAATCTGGATATAGGTTTCATTTTCTCAAGTGATTCATCATGGGGTCCACGAGCCATCTTTATATAGAAGAAGGATGGGCTAATAAACCTTTCCATTGATTATCATGAGTTATACAAGATCAAAATAAGGGAAAAGTATCTTATTCCATAGGTTGATGACTTGTTAGACCAACTAAATGGATCCTTGTATCTCTCTATGATAGATATTTGGTTAGGATATTATTATTTAAAGGTGATATAGGACATTCCAAGACTTATTTTCATACAAGGTATGGGAACTATGTGGTCATAGTGATCCCAATTTGACTAACTAGTCCTCCATTAATCAAAATAGATTTTATGAATAAATTCTTTATGGATTAACTAGAAATATTTGTGCTATTCTTTATTGATGATATTCATATCTACTCTAATATAAAGGTGGAACATGAGGATTATTATAATACTATACTGCGGACTATTCAAAAAGAAAATATGCATGAAAAGTATAGTAAATGTGAGTTCTAGTTGGAGCAAGAAACCTTCTCAGGGCATGCCATCACCATAAATGTGATATCTATGGATCCATAAAATATATATTTGATCAATGGGATTCCTAGACCTACCTCATTGATAGAAATATATATTTTACTTGGATTTTATAGGTATTATCATTGACTTTTAAGAACCATCTCAGGGTTATAAATATCCCTAAAAAAACTAACTTGCAAAAGAGTAATGTTTTTCAAGAATGATGACTATGAGGAATGTTTTAAAGAGCTAAAGAAGAGTCTAATCATTGCACCTATACTCACATTATCACCAGTGGGAATTTATTTTTTTATCTATAATGACACATCTAAAAAGGCCTTGGGTTTTGTACTCTTGAAAAATAAAAAAGTGATAGCATCTTCCTCCCAACAGCTAATGATCGTAAAAAATAACTACCTAACTCATGATTTAGAATTTTTTATAATGATGTTCACATTAATGATTTTGTGGAATTATATATATAGGAGGACGTGTGACATATATAAAAATTATAAAATTATCTCAAGTTATTATTCACAAAACATGAGATTAATATGTGCCAACAGGGGTGGTTATATGTGATCTAGGATTGTGATTGTTCAATCCATTACTATCCTAGAAAGGTGAACAAGTGGAAGGTGACCTGAGTAGAAGGGTTCCTAAAACTTTATCCATTGGTAGTTTTTCAAATAAACCATTATTATTAGAAATAAAAAGGATATATATGGGAATAAAAAGGATCTTCATCCAACCTTTCTCAAATAACTAGTCATCCATCCATTACTGAAGGATCAGGGAGGCTCAGAAAGATGATTGGTATCTACAAACTAAAGTAAAAAAAATTAAAGTTTAAATTTGCTGAAAATAGATTTAAAAGGTTTGGAAAATGGATATGGGTCCCATCAAAACGTTAACTTAATAGGTTTATTCTATTTCATGCACATAACTCATCCTTATTTCATTATACCAAAAAAACTAAAATGTATATACATTTGAAGAAAAAATTTTGGTGCTATAACATAAAGAGATAGATTAAAAAATTAGTATCTTGATGATTGGTATACAATTAAGTCAAGTAGAAATGATAAAAGTCTAATGAAATGATGAAATCATTTACCATACTAGTTTAGAAATGATAAAACATAGCCATGGATTTTGTTATAGGACTCCCAAGGAAACCTAAAGACAATAATTCAATCTAGGTGGTAGTCAATCACCTTACCAAGTTAGTACAATTAATTTCCATAAATTAAGAATAAGATATTTTAACTTACTTCTATAATATATATATAAGGGATGTTGTATGAATACATGGAGTTCCACTCTCCACTATATATGATCAAAATATGTGGTTTAACATGTGGTTTTGAGAATTATTTAACAAGTGCTTTATAAAAAACTGAGCTTTATCATTACTCATCACCCTCAGATGAATGGTTAGTCTAAAATGACCATTAAAACTTTTTATGATAGGATGAGGTCATGTTCAGTGGATTTCCAAGGATTATTGGATCATCATATTCCCCTAGTGGAGTTATCATATAGAAATAATTTCCATTCTAGTTTTCAAATGACACCTTATGAGTCTCTATATGGGAAGAGGTTTAAGAATCCAACATGTTGGGATGATGTTGGAGAGAAGAAGTGGATATGAACTGATCTTATCCTAGATGTAATAGATAATTTTCAAACTATTCAATGTCCCATGAAATATGTAAAAACTCCATAAAAATTCCTAAATAGAGTCATCAATTAGACAAAACTTTTAAGTCGGTGATGAAGTGTTTTTATTTTGAATCTTTAATTGTAGGAGAACACATCATACCAATGATACACACTTCTTTCCCTACATTCGTACTTCCCAAAGTCAAGTAGACTGAACCGCTTGGTATGGTGATGTAGGATCCTTGATCGAAATAGGATGATGGGTTGTCAGTTCCCCCTTAAATGGATTCCTCCTTGGAACTCATCAACAAGTCCAAGTCTCCATATATTTTATTTGTGTTCTTTAAACTAGTTCTTGATTTTTTATCTTTATAGACATGGTTAATGACATTGCTTCTATCTTAATAGATAAGAAAATGTTTTTCATAGAAGATGGTAACTTCAAGACTGTATGGGAATCACTAGACATTGGGTTCATTGAGAACCTGTAAGTTCTTCTTCTTTAGAGGGTATCTTATATGATGAATCTTAAGGCACATAAACCTAGGCATCACATGTAGTTCATGAGGTAATGATTCCAGGGGTGTAAGTATTCCAAGTATTTTCACCGTAGGTATCCCACACTTATTCAGGGGGTATGTTTTTCGGTTTATGTAACATGTTCTATTTCCTGTGGATACGGAGCAGGATTCCTTTTTGAGACAGATCGAGGCATGATTTTAATATATTAGGAAAAAAATGTTATCCAAATCACCCCATGAAGGTGAATTAAAGAGGTGAATCCCTAGGAGGGAAGATGTCACACATGAATGTTTATCAAGTAATCAGAACACCCCATAAGGGTGGATCTGGAGCTGTGGATCAGAATTCCCCATGATGGTGGATTTAGTATGTGTGTCTGTAGGAGGGATGATGTCACATGTGGTTGGTTATTGATAGATCATAACACCCTATGGAGGTGGATCAAGATATTTGGATCAAAATACCCTATGGGGGAGGATGTGAGAAGTTTTTCTCTAGGAGGGATGATGTCACACATGGTGGTTTACTAATTGATGTGAATACCCATGGAGTTGGATCCAGAATTTTGGATTAGAACTCCACATGGGGGTGGCTCCAGGAGCTGTGTCCATATGAGGTATGGTGTCATACTTGTAGGTTTATTGATGGATTAGAAAAACCCATGGAGGTGGATCTAGAGTTGTAGATTAAAATGAATCATGGGTGTGGATCCAAAATGTGTGTAGTTGGGAGGGATGATGTCAAAACTAGAGGTTTAACAATGGATCAGAATACCCTGTAGAGGTGGACCTAAGGTTTTGGACTAGAATACCCCATGGGGTACGGTTTAATAGGTGTTTCCCAAGGATGGATGATTTAAAACTTTGAGGTTTACCAATAGATCAGAACACCCAATGGAGGTGGATTTGAAGTTGTGGTTCAAAACTCCCCATGGGGGAGAATCCATGAGGTGTGTCCCTTGGAGGAATAATGTCACAAAAAGAGGTTTAATGATGGATCATGACACCCCATGTAGGTGGATCCAAAATTGTGGATCAGAATTACCTATGAGGGAGGACCTAGGTCGGTGTCCTTCGAAGGGATGATGTCACACCTAGAGGTTTACTGATACAACAGAACCCCCAATAAAGGTGGATAAAATATTGTGGATCATAACTCCTTGTGGTAGCGGATACGAGTGGTGTGTCCATAGGAGGTATGATGTCACACCTAGAGGTTTACTAATGGATCTGAACACCCCATAGAGGTGGATCCAATGTTTTGGATCAGAAAGCCACATGGGGGTGGATTTGAGAGGTGTTTCCTTAGGAGGGATGATTTAATATATGAAGGATTTCCAAGGAATAGAACACCCCAGGGAGGTGGATTTAAAATTGTTGATCGAAACACCCTATAGAGGAAGATCTAGTGGGTGTGTCTTTAATAGGGAGCACCGACGTTTACCAATGGTTGGCATTGAAACTCAGGGAGGTGTCCTATGTACCTTATCTCAAAGACAAGGATCATAAACCTTGTAGTTTAATGACACATTTTAAGGTCATGTTATTCGACTAATCAATGCAGTTTGAGATCATGAGTTAAGGATTCTAATGTCGTGAAAGAAGCGTCGATAAGGGGTGGTGTGGGGATTACGTATAGAATCTTTCCTGAAAAAGAGGATTTATCTAGGATGAAATGGTCTGGGATTTATGAATTGATCTTCCTAATTAATACTAAGAGTAGTGATGTGGTGTGTAGGACTTAAGCATGGGAGATTCCTATTTTCTATGATAGAGAAGAAATGGTGTGATGGGGCTTATGCATGGGGGATTCCCATGTAATTATTTGTATCAACAATGGTGTGAATGGGGATTATATGTGGGATATTATTGTGGAATCTTCCTCATATCAGGCCATGAGGTTATACCATGTGCATTTCATGAGTTAATTATAGTTTACTGTCATGTGGAAGGATGAGGTTGTTGGGTCTTATGCATGGAATCTTCTAATTTTTTATTCCTCATATTAGGTCATAATGGAATCCGATGTACATTGCAAGTGGTAAGACTATAGTTTAACATCATGAGAAAGGACAAGGTATAATACCCCAAGGATTTATAAATATATTTAATATAGACTATAATGCACATAACCCTAAGTCTCTTCAAAACAACACTTTTTTATCATAATTATTTAATAAATAAAGTTATAACGCAACCACAAAACATAATATTTTTTCTTATACGAATTTAATTTTGAAAAATGGACATACATGGTTTCTAACAATAATGTATTTAGATTCTAATAAGATCAAAATAATTTTTTGGTGAATAATAACTTGACCTTAGGAATAGTAATATAAAACTTATGAATTGTAAACCAGTCTAATGAATAATAACATCATAAATGAAAGTATAAATGAAATTTATCCACCTTATGAATGAATATATCATATAATTATATCATGGTATAAGTAAATTAATATTCTAAAAATTATTAATTAAGTGTTGGTATTTTTGAAAGTCATAAATATTTAATTAAAAATTTATAATTAATAAAATTATTTAAAATAAAAGAAAATTTCATAAAATTTATTCAAAAATAAATATTTTTTTGTGTTATTATTTTTATAATATTTTATGAGACCTTATTAAATTTTTTAGAGTGATATAAGTTAATATATAAATTTAAAATCTGTATTTTTTGAGTAAATGATGTTTTTAATTAAATATAAAATTTCTCATATTTATAAAATAATTTTTATTAAATGGAGTTTATTTTCTAATTCTAAACATATAAAAATGATTATGTTTTTTTTTCAGATTTTCTAAAATAATTGAATATTTGGTTAATAGTAAAATACTGTAATTTAAAGTATATATACATTATAAGTTAAATACACTATTCATTGAGTCCGGGATGATTTTAGAACCATTAGTTTAAACTCTCATGATATAATTACTATATTTAGTCTCAATAATTAACACTATTTATTTTCTTTAGAAAACTAATAAACAAATGAATTAAATATTCAAAAATCACCCCTCTCATCCACTATAAAAACCAAACCTCGCCCACTTTTCTCAATATTATTAGCCATGATGTCTTTTAATGTTCTACCCAAATCCTCATCCCTAGTCTCTCCCCACATCGAGGATCTCTTCATCATACCAAAATACCGAAAACACTTTTCTTTAAGGAGGTCCCCAAGGAACAGTATTGAAGAGATAAAATCCTCTTACTTTTCTTTTTATTTTCTTTTCAAGTTATATATTTTATCATACTATCCTCACCTAATATATCCAAATTATACTCGTTAATATATTATTATTTACATAATATAATGATATCAATTTAATTCAATACCCAAAATAAATCTATTTAGTATATATCTTTTATTTCAACAAACAAAATTATCGTCTGGGGGGTTCCAATTTATAACCTTTGTGGATGATGAACTTGTTTTCCTCAATTTTTTCCACAATACTGGTAATGATACCATTTTTATCGTTAAAAGAGAATATAATATGTGTATTGAATCCTATTTAATGTTTTTTGACCAATTTATATACAAATCAATAATTTGTATGACAAAACTAGTTTGTGATGATAAAAAACCGCCGAAATAATATAAATTATTATCACCAATGTTTTATATATTAACTCATCCATATACCATATAACCAAATGAATTATATAAATATATAATACTATTTATGTTAATTATTATCATAAAAAATCAATTTGGTAGAATTATATCCACTACACATGAACTCCATTAATTATAAACAAGCGAACCAATAATTAAAACCAAGAATACCAATCCACTATAATGATGTAATTAAACTCAATAACTCATCAACAAGTCCATAATTGAATTTCAAAAAACCATGATTATTTTAATACATGTAGAAATTGTTCTTAGTTAATTAATTAATTAATTAATTTAATTTTATTATCGATGAAATTAAGGAGAAGTGCAGAACACATCCAGGTATAAGGTAAGGGTTTTCCCATATCACTTCTATTTTTGTGCAATATTCCTTATTCGCCAATATTTTTTTTGTATGGTGTAAGTATAATAATAATTTATGTATCTTATCATGAATCTATTTATTTTAATCATATTAAAATTTTCTTTTTATTATTACTAATTTCGTGTCATATCATTAGATTGATTACAATGTGGCAAGGGATTTTACTTAAACCCTTGTTTTCCATTCATGTTACTCGGTCTCTACATTTACGAAAATTTAATGCATATTTATCTTTTATATTTACTATAAATTCTGTGAATATATTCCAAGATCATATATCTATATCCGAACATCCTTTGACGAGGATATAATTTTTTTAAATGGTTCCCTTTTCAATTCATCTCAATAAACAATCCCGTTTAAAGGGAAATTCTCAAATTCTTACCCATTTTCAAGTGCACTATATATTCTATTTTAATCCATCATTATTTTTATAAAATAGAAAATTTTATCATGAAAAAACATCTGGGTTAATTTATGGTTTTATAAAAACAAACATTCCTTTCCTTATTAAAATATCTTTAATATTTCTCATAAACCACTCTAAAATGTTTTATTTCTCAAGTTAATTAAAAACTATCTTTACATTATTTCACTTTAATTAGACATCATTTATGCCTCAAATATAATTTAAATGTAATTATTTTTTCTTTTATGGGATATAATTGTTTAAAATCTTATTTTACGACAAATACATATTATTTTCTAAAAGAACTATTCTTTCCAATGTGAAAATTATTTTTCCCATCTCACATTATTTTTTATGAGATATATTTAATGTTAAACACTATTTCTATGTGTGTGGTGTATATACTTAACTTTTATATATTATATCATGAATTATATTATTATCATTATATTCTATGTTTCATTTAATGTTATAAGGGATTAAGATTTAAATGTTTCAAGGTGGTATGGGACACATTGGAATGTTTAAGTATTATTTCCCTCAAGAATTACCGAATGATTTTCTTAGGTTAATTTAATATATGGTACTTAAAAGTGGTATTTTACACATTTATTTTGAGATATAATTATATTTTACATATTATGAAATAATTGGTTGTAATATGTTATAGATGGGGCCCTATTAATTCCCTCAATGAATCGGTAGGTCTCACGAGACAAAACAAAAATGGATTTGGCTGAGGCCTTAACCATTTATTTTCAGATGTTTTGGATGAGGCCTTGAGGATAGGTTTATGATGTTCGTTGTATGAATTTATCTATTATGAAATAAGTAAATGATAAATCATGTGATTATTTTACTAATAGAATATCCATGGTGAAGTTTCATGGGGTTATTTATATTGAATTATTTATTCATCTTTTATTCATGCCATATTTTAGTCATGATTATGTTTTAATAAAATGTGTTATTATTTATTAATAATGAATTAATATTTATGTTATAGATTTCACTATATTTATTTCTCTTAATAATCACCTGAGA
This sequence comes from Viscum album, assembly GCA_963277665.1. Classification (NCBI taxonomy): domain Eukaryota; kingdom Viridiplantae; phylum Streptophyta; class Magnoliopsida; order Santalales; family Viscaceae; genus Viscum; species Viscum album. The sequence goes on along the minus strand of OY728153.1, from coordinate 1,255,440,725 downwards.
TCACCACTTTCATTTGTATCTTTTCCCCATGCTTATGAGAGGTACATTATGAAGGACTTTTAGGATTAATCTAAGAGATATTGGGTGTTGTCAATGGGGTTTCTATGTTTTTTCCCTTCAATTTGTATAGTAATGTTCATTTATGAAATATATTTTTCAAAACAACTACAATTACTGGGCCTTTGGGATGAAACTCATTATAATCATACCAATGTATTAATTTAAGGCACCATTACCAAGAAAATAGGCTTAGGGTCTTTACAGTTGGTATTAGAGGATGTTTATCGGCAACCTTGGACACTATATTTAAAAAACATAGATTAGAGAATGTAAACCTGAGATATAATTTTAGGATAATTATAGAATAGAATCCTTTAATTTTGTTATGGTGGAGATTATGTTGGTCTTTTATGAATACATCCCTATCTGGATACTATATGGGGATGTTGTTTTGGAATAGATGTACCTTGGGGTAAAAGCTCTAATAATGTGTCCTAGGCCTGACTTGAGGTAACCTTGTAAATTATAATGGGCCTTATTGTGAACATGGTTTGACACTCTCAAGGGATATTCTTAGGATAATTCACAATTTTTTCATTACAAACTATTATGATGGAATTAAATGTAAACATTTCTTCAAAGAAACAATGTTTATGATTATTATATTATTTGTGCATAATTATTTCAATTTATGTTATGTATTTCACTAGTATTGGGATTATAAATTATGTTTTGAACATTTATGATCTAATGTAGTGTATGAAATTGATTTTAAATGGAGCCTACTATAAGGAATAATTACTACATCAATGCACATAATCCAAAGAGTAAGAACAGACACTTATTAGATGGGTTTACTCCATTCTTTATATGGAAACTAGCCACTCAAATATTATCATCATATGAATAGATGGTATCATGTCCTAATAAGAAGGATAAAGAGTTTTCTAAGTATTATGGATTCAGAAGGATGTTAGAGAATAAGAGGATAATTGGGAAAAAGATAGATAAAGGGAAAGGGGAAAGAAGTATATTACCACATGTGATAATTTTGGAAGGAAACACCTTGGTATATGCTTAAAATCAATGGGAGTTTACTACATGTTTGGATATAGAGGACACTATTATTTTGATTTTTAGTGTACGAAAAAGTTTCCTGATGTACAATTCAACATATACAAGGAGATTAGAAACTACACAAATCAATGTCCCATGCGTAAAAAGAATATACACCAAAAGAAAAAAATTTATCATGGTCAAAATAATTCCACTACCATAGATGAAGAGAGATGATTGATGTGCTTATTTTTGGAGTCAATAATTATGAAAATTGAGTATATTATCAATTATATACTGGTTAAAGTATTATGGAATATATAATGATTTTATTATAATTCTATTTCATTAGGGATTTGACATTTTATGATGAATGTTACCAAGGAAAAGTGACTCATTAGAAAGTTAAACTTTTGAAAGAATATATAGTTGAGGGAAATAAAACCCTTAATATGTTCCTAATACTTGGATATCGATTTTGGATAATTTAAATTACATAGAAATTACTATCTTGGATCTAAATAATAGATTTCTGATAAAGTGGTAGAGTTTAAAAAATTTTGGACATAAGTAATATTTCCAAATTCCTATGTTTTACACAGGGAATAAAGAAGTATTACCATATTCAATAAGGTTTTATGGTAATTCAAGTTATTACCATGATTCAAAAAAATAAAAGAAGAATATACTCACATTTTTTTATGTGATGAGTAATAGGAACTTCATGTGGTTTAATAAGTTCATTATGGTAATTTAGTGACCTTATTTCTAAAAGATAACCATTTATGAAATGGTTGAATTCGATTATTAGAGAAGGATTTAGAGATTATTTTACCCTATGATATAACTTGTCCCATGAAATGAAGAAGGAATATTTAAAGGCACAATTGAAGGATAATATTATTCTTAAAGAAATATATCATGTACTTGTATTCCCGTACATTAATATGGAGTGAAATAATTTATCCACTTTAGGTAAAGGATATTGAAACAAAAAAAATGTTATCACAATAACTTCTTTTCTAACGTGGGTTTTCCCCAAAAGTAGTTTCTAGTATCAACCCTTTTTTTCAATGTGAAATCTAAAATTAAAAGGATGTAATTTATTTAAGGAGGGGAGAATGTAAAACCCCAAGGATTTACAAATAAATTTAATATAGAATGTAATGCACACAACACTGAGTCTCTGTAAAATGGAACTATTATTCTAATTATCTAAAATGATAGTTATAACCCATATATTAAACATAATGTTTCCAATTCTATGATTTGAATTTTACAAAAACATACATACATGATTATGATCAAAAAGATGTTCAGAGTCTGATAAGATTACATTAATTTTTTGGTGAATAGTAACTTAACTTTAGGATTAGTAATATGACACTTATAAATAGTAAATTGGCCAAATTAATAGTAACCACATCCCTAAAATTAAAAATTAAATTTAGGCACCATATAAATGAACATATAATATAATTGTATCATTGAATAAGTAAATTAATATTTTAAAAATTATTAATTATGTGTTGGTATTTTTGTAAGTCATAAATATTTAATTACAAATTGATAATTAATAAAATCATTTTAATGAAAATTCAATTTAGTAAAATGTATCCTAAAATAAATATTTATTTTTATTATGATTTTAAGATAATTTTTTCGGAGCTTAGTTAATTTTTTAGAGTGTTATAAAATTATCTATAATTTTAAAAAATGTATTTTTTTTAGTAAATGAGGATTTTAAATAAAAATTATTTTTAAAAAAATTTGAAAAATATTTTCATTAAATTGAGTTCATTTTTGATTCTTCATATTGAAAAATGGTTATGTAGAATTTTTGTGAGTTTTCTAAAATACTCAAATTTTTTGTGATTTGTTAAATGTAGCAATTTACAGAATTTATAATTTTTAAGTGAAATATACAATTAATTTAATCATGGATGATGTAAGAACCATTGGTTCTAACTCAAATGAACTAATTACTATAATCAATCTTAATAATCGACACTATTTCTTGTCTTGAGAAAAATAATAAGCAAATGAATTAAATATTCAAAAATCTCCACTCCCCTAAACTATAAAAACAACCCCTCACCATCTCTTCTCCTCACACCTCTAATCCTTGAAGGTTGTCAAAATTCTGATCAAATAATCTGTACTAGTAATTCCACACATCCATTATCTCTTTTTCTTATCAGAATTCCAAAAAACATTTCCATAAGGACGTCCTCAAGGAAGAGTATTCAAGTGGTAAAATTATCTTGCTTTTCATTTTATTTTGTTTTGAAGATCATTCTTTTGTTATACTCTCCTAACAAATTCTATCCAAATTATCATGATTAATATAGTATAATATATATAATATAATTATATCATGATATTATAATAACCAACTTATCTAATTAATCTATCTCTCTCTTTCTTATTTTAAAAAAGGATTTATCTTTCTAGTGGTGCCGATTTACAACGTTTGGGGAAAACAAACATTCATTCTTCAATTTATTATTAAATTATGGTAATGATACAATTTTTATGGTTAAAAAATATTATAATAGGTTTATTATAATATATGTAATTTTACAGAACCATTATATATACCGAATACTAATTCATACGACAAAATAAGTTCGTGATGATAAAAAACCACCAAAATAATCTAATTGATTATCACTAAGGATTTATCTAATAAGTCATACTCAGAACATATAATAAAATGAATTATATAACCATTTAAAATAATTTATGGTCATCAATATACTATAAAATCAATTCTTTAAAATTATATCCATTCCACATGATCTCCATTACTTATGAACAAGCAAACAAATCATGAAAACCAAGAAAAAGAATGCTCCAGAATGATGAAATAAAAATCTATAACTCATAAATACCAAAATAAATGAAATTAATAAGACTATTATGATTATAAAAAATATATAACGGGTTATTAATTAATTTAGTAATTTATTTTATTATATTATTGAGGAAATTATGTTCATGTTTAGAACACATTCAGTCAAAAGGTTAGAGTTTTCTAATCTCACTTTCATTTTTGTAAGATATTGTTTATTCACCACTATTTATTGCATGTGGTGTATGTATTATCCCCATTGATTTATAATATCATTAATATATAAATTTTAATGTTATTGAGTTTATCATTTTATAATTAATAATTTTGTGTCATAGGATTCGATTGATTACAAAGCTGTAAGTGATTATACCTGAACCCCCGTTTTTTCATCGGGTTACTCTTTCTCTACCTTTACTCTAATGTAATGATTTATTATTTTTGTATATTTTTTAGAAATTATGTTTATATGTTCAAAAACCATATTTCTACATCATATGATCCTTCTTTAATTGGGATATACATTTTTCTAATATTTTTCCCTTCTCAATTCTTCCTGATAAACAAGCCCGATTAAAGGAATCATCTTGAATTCATACCCATTTTCAAGTGCACTCTATAATATATATTGAGACAGAATTATTTTTAAAAAATTAAAATTCTTGTTATAAAACCCATCTTGGTTCATTTCTCATTTTATGAATAAAAACATGCATTTTATCTTTAAAATTTCTTTAAAATTTTCCTTATGTTGCACTAAAATGTTTTATTTCTAATGTTTCATAAACAATAATCTAACAAGCTTTCCCGTCAATGGGACATAATTTATGAAAAAAATATAATTTAAATATCCTTACCTTTTTTTAGGTACATACAAGTTTACAATATTACTTTATGATAAATATAAATTATTTTCTAAAAGAAATCTTCCTTCCAATGAAAAAATGGATTTTTCTTATGTCACTATTACTTCTTTGAGATATATGCTTTTTTCATCATTAATTATGTGCGTGTGGTTTATATAATTCCCTTTGATACATTAAATAATGAAATATATTATTATCAGGATATTCCAAGTTTCATTTAATGTTAAAATGGAAATGATTTAAAGGTTTCAAGGTGGTATATGATACTTTGGAATGTTAAAAGATTATTTTCCTCAAGAATTTCTCAATGATTTTATTAGAGTAATTTCATATATGGTACTTCAAAGTGGAATGGGACACTATGATTTTAAGATATAATTTTATTTTACATCTGAGTAATTCATTGGACTTAGTATGTGATGGGTGGGGCATGCTATGACCCCACGATGAATTAGTAGGTATCATGAGACAAAATAGAATTGGATATTGTCTGAGGCCTTAACCATTTTTTTAGATGTCTTGGAAGAGTCCTTGATGAAACATTTACGATTTCCATCATATTAATTACCTCATTATGATATTAGTAATTGATAAATAATGTGATTATTCTACTAGTAGAATATCTATGGTGAAGTTTCATGTGGTTATTTATATGGAGTTATTTATTCATATTTTATTCCTACCATATAATACTCAAGATTATTTTTTAATAGATTGTTTTATTATTTATTCATCATGACACAATATTTATGATATATCTTCAACTTTATTTCATACCCTTAAATATCATGTTAGCTCACCCCATTCATATTTTTCTTTTCCCTATGATTCTGAGAGTTACATGACAAATGACATGAATGGTTAATCTATGATTTCTTGGGTGTTATCAATGGAGATTATTTGTTTTTTTACATTCAATTTATAATGTAGAGTTCATGTATTTAATTAGGTTTCAAAAATTTCTAAACTAATTGGTCCTTTGGTATTTGATTCCTTGTAATCATATCAATGTATTAATATGAGACACTGGCTCCAGGAAACTAGTATTAGGGTGTTTTCATAAGGTCTGTGGGTCTTATGCCTCGAGGTTTCTGATTGCTTATTCCTCAGGTTAGGTAATGATTGAATATCGACTCACTGGTGGGAAAAAGGTAAATGATTAGGGATTAAACCATAGGAGGTGGATGATGGTGGATGGTTAGTGGTCATATTATGATCATGGTATGATACATCTTATTATTAACGCATAAGGAAACTATTATATGTTATAATTGGGATCCTATAATTTTTATATAGGGTATGATATATTTTAAAGTCATGTACTGAGGACTATGGAATGTATTCTCATAATCATGGCATAAGGAATCCGATTATTGAATTATAGGTTAAAATATAGTTTAACATAATTTAGAGAGGACTATGTAATGTCTTCTCAAAATCATGGCATGATGCATCTTATTCTAGATGTGTAAGTAATCCTATTCTTTAATGATAGGTTATACTATAGTTTAATGTAATGTAGTGTGGACTATGGAATGTCTTCTCAAAAATATGTCATTTGGAATATTATTCTTGACACGTAAGGCATAATTTTATTTAATGATAGGGTATACTATAGTTTGAAGTCATATAGTGATGATAATTGGGCAGAAGATGCCAATGAGTAGCTGGTGTGGGATGTACTCAAGAGAGCCCATTCTTATATTTAACTCAAATGGGAGTCAGGTGACGAGTTTTCAAAAGTTCCATGAGGATTTTGTTGACTCAAGATTCTCGTGGAATCAAAGTGTATAATCTAGACTCGTTTAATGGTAAAGGGACCAATAGGTGCCGTTTAGCTCAAGTTATTTGGGGGGGGGGTACAGAGGAGTGTATCAACTCATGGTATTTCATGGGGTGGATGTTAGTCCCATATAAGGTGAAACCAAAAATGTCATCGACCTGACCCTAAAATTTCACGATGTGTCATTCCATTTTTCATAGGGGTCAGTGAAGGTAGTGAAGGGACTGGTATAGAGGCATAGGATAACAGCCTAGCACTAATACCAAGCAAGGGTGTGGGGAGCATCCCCCATTTTATAGACAATCGGTTATAGAGGTAAGAGTTTCACCAAAGATAAGGTTTTTGGGAAGGATGGAGATTCACGAAGCTTATAGTATCATGAAGGATAGGGATTAGAATATCGTAGGGTATCACGAATTATGGGGATTCCTAGAGATTAGACTGTAAAAAATGTGGGGGATTTGTCGAGGATAAGTTCTTGTGATGGATGAGGATTTGAAGAGCTCAAGGTCTCATAAATGAGGTCTTGATTCCTATGGGGAGTGCTTCATGATGGATGAATGATTCATGAAGACTCCAGTGCCACAAAGGGACTTCTTATTCTATGAAGGGAGTATTCCTTCAGCAAAAGGATCTCCACATTGGGTGGAGGCTTTTGAGATCACAAGAGTGGAGGTTTTCTAATGCCTAGGGGTTTTACATAAGAGTTTTGCATGAATCCTGGGAGATTTATGAATTGATAGAACACTCTCATATCTCGATGACGTATCCTCCTACTAATGAAAGAATTATGGGGGTATTTATTGGGGTTGGTCTTCACAAAGAATGGAGGAATTCATGAAGTTATTTGATATTTGGGAATGGGATGGGCTCCATGAGTCTGAATGTTTCTTTCCCAAAGGTTACAATCAAGGATTTATGCATTCGTGAAGGGAGATATGCAAATGCAGACATACTCTATGCAAAGGTTACCATCAAGGCACCATGAATTCATGAAGGGAGATACACAAGTTGAACCTCTACAAACCAGACGTCTGTGAGTGGACCTTCATGAATGTAACTTTTTAAAAGGGACCTTAATGAATGGGACCTCTGAAAACTATTTGGAAAACTATCATCAGACAACTACAACATCTAATCTGTAACTCTGTTCAGGCTCTATAACTAGTAAAATTGAATCTTGCAGAATGAGCTATGCTCCTAAAACATGTTTTGTAAAATTTGGTCCTTTATACAATGAAATTTTTCAATTAAAACAACATTATTTCATAGATATCCATGAAATAAAGTCATGATGTTTTGGGAGAGGGGAATTATTATCCCTTGATGCATCTACCCCTTTGAGACCCTTGATCACATCAGTGCGGTTTCATATCGACTAGTACTCCCACCTAACCTATCTCATTTAAATGATGTCTTCTATGTATCCCTCTTAAGGAAGTACATACCTGACCCCTCAGATGTATTGAATCTAGATATGGTACTATTAGGGAATGATATTTCATTCAAGGAGAATTGTTGAAGAACATAGATTATAGATAAAAATTACTATGAATAAAGATAACTCACCTTGTCAAATTATTATGAAGGAACCACATGTTCGGGAAATGGCATGATAATTGGAAGAGGTGATGAAGCAAAAGTACCCTAATGTGTTTTTATTATATGAAATTAAAATTTTGAGGGTGAAATTTCTAAATGGGGGAATAATATAATAACCAAAACTTTTATAAATGAAATTAATTTTTTTATATGAATAAGTTCTTTTTTACGTGATGTAAATATAGAAATCACAAGAAATACTTTGGTTATATTAGATCATTATAAGTAATATACTATCTGATTTAGAAAACCATTATGCATCAAAACTGTTTATAATATATCTCTTGAATAGTTATCATGTGATTAATATATATTAAGGGTTATGAAAAATCCTATTGACATAGAAATAAATTGATAGACTTTACATTTAGGATATCACTATATGAATCCCACTTATCAAATATTATGAGGGGGATAAAATCTCTAGGATATGACCTTGATCAAGACTAGGCAGATATTTAACAACTAATGCATGATTTAATAATTTTATAGGAGGTGTTTATGATCATAAATATCATGGACCAAAACATATTCGTCGAACCACAGGAATAAAATCTCACCATTGCACACCTTACCCTTAGAAAATTCACTGGAATCATAAAGGAATATGTATCTTGAACCTAACATTATGAATACGTATATTTTATTATAAATAATATAATTATTATATCTTTTTTACATTATAAATGATTAAGTATTGAGATTGATAAATAGTTGATTTTAATAGGATAAAACAGAAATTATATTTTTTGATAATATAAAATTTCAATTATGACAATAAATTGGATGAATTAATGAATTTTAAAAATAATTTTTTTTTAATAAAATATTATTATTAAATATAATATATTAAATATAAATGATAATATAATTTTAAGTAGTGAAAATGTAATTCTTATAAGGGTCAGAAAACTGTTATTATAAAAAATACATACTTTTCAATAAATGGTGATTTTATTTTAAAAGACTTATTTATAATTTTTATAGAGTTATTTTTGGATAAAATAATTTTTTTTTGGAATCATCATGTCAAAATTATATATTGATTATTTTTTAATCATTTTTTTAGACAGTTAAATTTTAGGGTAAAAATTAAATATGGTATAAATATAAATTTTATATTATGACATAATTATAACCCAAAATTGATGTTACATGTTCCATAAAAGGTATATAATACTAATTATATATTTATCATTTAAAACAATGTGTTTTGAGGATATTTGATCAATTTTATAAACCCTTTATGAATTCACAGAAATCTATATTATATTTTAATATTTTAAAATAAAATCCTTATAAACATAACTGACATACACATAACCAAGGTAATTATTTTAATGTGATCAGTTTTTCCTTATAACATTATTTAAAAGAAATTATTTCTAAAAACCATGGGAAAAACAATGGTATGGTTTTTGATATTTATTAAATTATTGTATATAGTCTAAAATCAAAATTTAGAAAATAATAAATAAGTACCATCTCTTTTTATATATAAAACCACATGGGATCCCATTATTCTTAACTAAACAACATTATATCATGACTATACTATTCCATTTCCTCTCAATATCTCTATCAAGGTGCCACCAATCTCTCAAGAATATCCTACCAATATTTTTTAAACACCATATCAAGGTAAGATATATCTCCTTATCCTTTTTAATCAAGAACAATTTTAATATAATGAATCACTCTATCAATTATTAGTGATGGGAGATGTTTTTCCACATCCATATTTCTTACCTTATATTCTAAAAGTGTTAATATACCCCATACACTTTCATTAAGTCATGCCAATATTCATTATGTACCCCTATTATGCTTTCAAAGTTATCCTATAATTTTTCCCTGTCAAACCTTTGTATTGTGTATACCATCATCATTTCCACTCATGGTTAATAACCTAGAAATAAATCTTCTTATTTTGTTATTTATTTATTAAAAATTCATTAATCATGAGATTACATGTGATGATATATGATCATATGTTGAATGATCTGTGTGGAACACTTCTACATATACATGATATGAAAGTGATGGGTGTGTCTGGAATAATATAGTGCTCCAATCTATTGGACAATGTTTTATTATCATGATATTTTATTTATGGTATTATTGAGTAAAAAAATCCATTATAGGACTTTTTACACCTTATTATATTTTTTATAGATATCTGTCGCTGATGTTTATGATGTCATGTTTAATGTTGTTGGCATATTCCCTTATTGCCTTTATGTTATCAGTTTATAACGTGATTCAATTTTCATGTTAAGGATTATCACAACTTTTATGTCCCATTGAAATGAATATTTACTAACAAGTAATACCTTCACCATGTTATGATTTTATTTATTCACTTACTAGGATTTATAGCTCACCCCATTCTTTTTTATATCCCCAGGTTATCCTGTGTAATTGTAAACGATATGTAATTTTATAAGAATTTTAAGGAAGTTATAAATAATTTTGTTGTATCCATATGACATGTTGATGTTCAATGTACATAATTTACTAAATAAAATAGTATTACTAATATTCTAGGTTGTGCTAAGTGTGTTCTATGTAATAAATCATGAAATAAAGTGTTTTAAAGATATGGGTTTTTATAAACATAATCATCTAAATATATATTAACAACACTCCATATTCAAACTTCATAATCCTATATACCATAAAAATGTGAATTCACAATGAAAGAAGTTGAAAATAAGTATACAACCATTGATCAGTAAATTTAAATTATTTATAGAACTAATTCTTCAAATAATGTTGGAATTAAACCCAAATATCCAAAAATGAATTCATCCATTTAAAATAACTTAGATGCATTAATTATTAGAAATAAAAATAAATATATTGAAGAGATAACAAATATAAGAGATATTATAGATCATTTAGGAAACAAAAATCCCAAAACAACAGTCATAAAATTAAACATACCATAGATTCATAAAAAATAAAAACAATAAATTCAAACCACAAAGTGATATTAGAGAGAAACAACATCAGAGGGTGAAGAAGAATGATATTGAGATGAAAAAATGATTAAAATGATAAGGATAATAGTGGAAATAATTAGTGTTGGTATGATGAGAAATAATGAGAGCAATGATCAAGAACTTGAGTCTAAGAGAAAAAAAAACAAGTTTCTAAGGATGTTTAATTAAAAGCATAACATATAATATTATGTTTTTTAAATATTACTTTTTTTTAAACTGACATTATAACATATTTTTTTATGATATTTAATCTTTTAACCAATGTATAATATATATATATATATATATATTCAATGTGGGATATTATATAACTTATTTAATAGATAAAAACAATAATTTTTTACATTGATAAAATATTACCCAACAAAAAAAATATTTTTTAATGATGGTTTTAAAAAACTGGCATTATTACCCCATCATAAAAACTTTATTTTGTACTTGTGGTTTTACAATAAGTTTCTTATATAGATAATACCCAAAGAAACTAAACATCCATTTCTTATAATTTTTAGAATGTTTTTTAGATCTAATGTTTGCCTTACTAAAAATGATGTAAAATATTTTTTATCTTGGGGTACTATTTTACTATAAATATATGGTTTAATTTTTTATTAGGATTAATTAAGTTATTCATAGGGATTTGGATGTTATAAATTTTAAAAAGGCCCTTTGGATAATTTTTTTAATAGGATAACATATAGAAATTTTGGTAAATTATAGACTGTGTGGTTTTATAGAAATAACATCTTGATATAGATATAAACAAGTTGATATAGAATCTGGAACATATTAACCTAGGTATAATCACCATAAAATTGTTGGTTTGGTAATAAATTATTCCTCACCTAGTACAAGACAATGTGGATTAACTAAAAACCTTCTATGATACTGCTAGGGGATATTATTTACTGATTCACAAACCCTTTACAAACCATTATGAAGGATTTGAGAAGTTTTTCATTTTTATAGAACCAAAAAGGAACTTGAAACTAAATAACCTCGAATGAAACATAGAAATTTATAATTTATATTTAACATTTAATTCAGGGTTAATTCATTTTTAGATTATAATTTTCCTTTTTATCAGATGATCAAATTCCTATCTTTAGCTTTCCATTATTTAAGTAAATCTTATGGATGAGAGAAACATAGTTATTAATTGTTGTGATGGGATATGTGATGATTATCCCAATGAGAAACCAAACTATATGCTAGAAGGAGTACATAATCATGTGGTGATTATAAATCAACTCTCTTTGGATATGAATAATAATGAATACCATATTGATCTCTTGAACAAACTATGGAATGAAAAAATTGATATCAAGTCCCTTATACATCAATGAACACCGTACATTAGTAGGTCATCACATATTTTTTTTATTGTGTATTAATTCATCAGAGAAGAGATTTTTCATTCTCCCATTGGAGGACCATGATAATACAGTTTTAAATATTTATCATAAAAAATTCAACGGATACCAATAGTTGAATTTTCTTAAGAATACAATTCCATAAGAATAACCTGACTCTATATGATATGAAGAGTTTAAGAAAATACTCATCACTAAATATTTTCTTCTAAACCCTCCCCCAAAAAATGTATAGATAATTTCTAGAGTGATATAAATCATTTGGATCTTATGAGGCTATATTCATGAGGCTTTAATGGTATGCCTCCAATTTTATTACTGATCATAAAAGAAAGATCGAATGTTTGTTAGTTTCTTGAATTTTTTTTTGAAATGAATTAGATATAAGAGACTTAAGTAGCTATTAATAAATTATTTTACATGCATTTAATGTGGAAAAGGAAACCAGATACACTAATAATTCTAGATATAAGAAAATTAATATATAGTTTCATGGAAACTAAAATTAAATAGATCATGGTGGAATGAAATTAAAATATAATACATATACAAAATGTTATACGAATCACCCATAAAATGGATAGAATGAAACTTAGAATTGTTAAATATGTTGGAAAGGTATCTATAAAGCTCATATATTCTGATTAGGGGTGAATAGGATAGCTAATTGAGTAGAGGAGAAGGAGGTCAAAACTAATACACCAACCACAAATCAATGATTTAAATTATTTTTGTTTAAGAATTATATAAATTGAGGAACTTTTCTAAGGATGGACTTGGAAAATAGGCTTTAACTACCTCTTAATCCAAGGTAAATAAAAATCCTATCATATCACAACTGCATAAGTGGGTCATGAAAATAAAATTATAAATGTACATTAATCATCCACTATAAAATTAATATTTTTTATTAGAAGAAAGTAATACAACTCCTTTCAATTTCGATCATTTTCCAAAGGAATCAAATCACCACCCCAATGATTTTCTAATAAATTATCAGTGAGAGCTCTTGGTGGCATGATAATTTCATCTTAAGTTTACCAATCCACTATGATATATTTTTGTAGGAATTGTTTTTATAAAAATCATACAATTCTTCCCTTGGTTGAATTTTATATGTTTTTTTGACATATATTGGATCTTTTTAATAGAGGATATATTAATTTTCATGATTTAAAAGTCACATTTAATATCCAAAATCATATCATAATTATCCTTCTGTGAAAATGTTAATATGAACCTTCTCTTAAAACTAATTCCTTTATTTCAGTATTAACACCAAATCAGGAGTATTAATTATCATAAATGGTGGTAGAAGAAATAAATATTAAAGATATGCCAATTATGATAGAAAATTCCAATGTATTTCCTAAATAATTGATTGATCATCCCCCAAATTGTGGAGTTTAGTTTGCCACTGAACATATACAATAAAATATGATAATATCATTGACTAGATATAGAATAAATCTGATTGAATTTGATGAACTAAAGAAGGATCTACAAGAAAATATGGATATGGGTTTTATACACTAGTGTGGTTCTCCATTGGGTGCATTAGTTCACATTATTAAAAAGAGGAATTAATCCATTCATCTCTACATTTATTGTAATGAACTCAATAATATGACAATCAAGAACAAATATCAATAACTACATATTTCTTAAGTGTTCAATCATCTACGAGGAGATCAATATTTCTCTAAAAATGAATTTCAATTTCGATATCATCAACTAAGTATAAAAATGGAAAATATACCAAAGACGACATTTCACACATGATACAAAAACTATGAATTCATAGTGATTCCATTTAGATTAAAAAATTCCCCATCCATATTCATGTATTTGATGAATATATTCTTTATTGATTACCATGATAAATTTTTGGTAGTATTTATTGATGATTTCTTCATATATTCTAATATTAAATAAGATCATGAATGGAATTTGAGGATTTTTTAAAGAATATATGGGAGGAGAAATTATCTGAAATTTTTAGAAGTTATAAATTCATAATATAAAAAGAATCTTTATTGGGTCACGCAAAAAAAATGACGGTATATCAATGGATCCATTAAAGAAATAAGTGACTGATGAATTTCAACAATCAACTACTTTGAAAAATATCTAATGTTTTCTATTTAAGGGATACTATAGATGATTCATGAGAAATTTATCATGATTATATAATATCTTATCCATGTTTACAATGAATGTATTTATGTTCTTCTAGACCGATGGTAGGGAGGAAAGCTACAAGTAGGATACGAAGAGATTGGTCACTATATGTGTGCTTACATAACCCTATAATAAAGAATGTGTTTTAATGTATATTTATGATTCATTAAAGTTATTAGGATATGTATTCATAAAAAATTATTAGGTAATCTCTTGGTTCCCACATAAAATGAAAAATAATGAGCATAATTACCTACCATATGTTTTGGAGATGATATAAGTGCTATTTTCATTAATGATTTAATAGAATTATCTGTTTAGAGAGAAATATGATATCAATATTTAACACAAGTTCTAGAAATATTTATTCATATTTAAAGAGTTACATTCCCTGATAGAGTTTTTCGTAATTTCTCAAAGACTATGGATGATCAATACATTTTCATTTTGGGATGTAAGATAAAGTGGTTGAATCTCTAAACGTGAAAGATCGTGATACCATATTCAAGATACACATTGAATAAGAAGAAATATGCATAGATATGAAAAGTATGACACTTAAAGTAATAGGGGATGGAAATAATCATATATTCACAAAATTAATACATATTAATTCATCAAATTGATAATAAAACAATCCCATATAGATGATATAATGGTATAGATAAATGTAGAAAATATTCTAGAGTCTAACATTGATAAATATAGATTTATAATGTTTTCAACCCATATATGTATCCCATAAAACCTACAACTAAAGGGGGATCCTTTATATGATAAAAATAAAACATTTTTCTTTATTCATCGAAGAAGAGTGTAGACGTGTGGAGATCTAAAGAAAAACTTCTAGTTAGATAAAAAATTAAAAAAGATTACAGAACATGTATCATCATGATTAGTATGAAAACAAGATAAGGATGTAGGATATTTGTCTAAGTGGATGATACAACCATTTCCCATACCAATATTAAAGCGAGAAAACATCACAATGGATTTTTTTCATAGGTTTCCCTACCAAAACTAAAGGAGATGATTCCATTTGTATTTTATTGATTTACCTTAGAGATTCACCTCATTTTATTGCCATAAAATACGATTTATCACTTTAAAAACTCACCATGATAAAAATAAGGGAAGAGGTAAGGCTACAAGAAGTAAATATCACCATTATATCTATTCATGATATGAGGTTTACCTAAATGTTTTGAAAAAATATACATTTGGATTTAGATATAGATATCTTCTATATTTCCACTTATCATCCTTATAGTGATGGTCACTTTGAAGGAACAATCCAATATTTAGAGGAGATGATGACATACAATTCAATTTATTTCAAATAATTTTGGGAACTACACCTACCCTTGGTATATTTCTCATAAAATAATAATTTCTATTATATATTCAAAATGGAACCATTTGAGGAGTTTTATGAGAAAAGGTGTATAACATCAACATGTTTGGAAGAGGTAGGGGAATGTATGTTTGTAGGACCAAACATGAATCAAGAGATGGCAGGTAAGATCCAATCTACATTATAACACATTAAATATTTAGAAAGATGATAAAAGATTCATGCTAAAAAACATTGATGAGAATTATAGTTTTTATTAAAGATAGTTAATTCATCTAAATATCACCATGGAAAAAATTATAAGATTTATAAATAATGGGATTTTATACCATAAATATTTTGACAGTTTTTAAAGCCTTAATTATGGTGGGATGATATATTATCCCCATTAAATTCCTCCAAACCAATCATAAGTACATGATGTTTTTCATGTAACAATTTTTTGAAAGTCCATACCTAATCCATCACATGTACTAAAATCAATGGTAATTTATCTAGAATATTATATATAATATGAGGAACAACTGGTGGAGATATTTTACTGTAGAGATAAATGACTATTAAATATGAATACTACTTTGGTTAACGTACTGTAGAGGAATCATAAGTTCGAGGAAGTGACATGGGAACCCGGAGAATCAATTATGTAAAGTTCTCCTCATTTGTTTCCATCAAAATAATTAATTTTTTGGATTAAATTCCATTAATTATGGTATAATGTTACATCCCACAATTTTACTATGTGTTTATTTGTTATATATTCCATTGAATATCTTGTTTCACATGAGACCTCAAACCAAAATATATAGTGAACATTTTTATTAATATAAAACTAACCATTATAATGTATTGATTGAATTGGATGGAATGAATAAAGGTAACTATATTATGATATATAAATAAAAGAAAATAAAGGATATTTTTTAATACTAATGTACTGATAAAATTTAATTAGTACATCTAGGAAACTAATATAAATATTTTTTTCAAAAAAATGATTTTTTCCTCTAAATTTTGTTTTTCATGTGTATTACATTTTTTACTCCAATAAAGTTAATTATAATATATAAAAATGATAATAATATATTTTTATTATAGAAATATAATCATAAATTTATAGGAAATAAAAATATGAAAATTTTATTTTTTGAAAAAGACTATTTCCTAAAAAAATAGTTTTTATTTTATATTATGTTTCCATTTGAAAGATTAATTCCTAACATATACAATTTGAATTTTAAAAATTGAACATTATTTTTGGATTACACATAAAAATATTATCATAGGATGTATTTTTTTAGTTTTTTTCTAAAAAGACTAATTCTTAAGTGAATAGTGGAAATATGATTTTTTATAAATACCATGACTTTTATATCATCAATAAGATATGAGAATAAAATAAAATTTTAAAAAATTTATTCCTAACCAAATATTTATTTAATTTTTAAAATTACACATTTCAGTTTCTTATGTTAATTTTACAAAACAGTATTTGAAATTTTCAAACATAAGATATTCTTTCCCCTTAAACTATTTTAACATGTTATACATTTTTTTTCAAAGAATGATTTTTTTAAATTTAGTAATTGAATATAATAAAATGTATTTAATATTTGGAATAATATGTTCCAAATTATGTAATATGTTTCATTTTATTTTTATGCATAAAAAAATAACTTAGGTGAAAATTAGTTTCTATGGTAAAATTTAAAAAGGTTAAAGGGTTCAATATATGTTATAAAAGAAATATATATTGTCAAAAAATTTCTCTAAATTATTGTTTCATACATTTCTTTACCTTACCTCATCCAATCTATTAATGTATTCGTTTTTGCCACTTTTTTTTGTATAATGCATCTCTTAATACAAAAATGTCACTCCTCACACTTATAAAAGGAACACTTAAACCACCCCACATATACTCATAAACCAATCCCTCAAAATTTATCAAAATCAATCTAAATATTTCGCAAAATATCATATAAAAGTATTAGTGGTTCTTTCCTCCTCAAAATATAACTCCTTAATGGCTTAAAATAATTTTTAAAGGAGTTATTCAATGGTTCAATGTAAAAATTTCAAAATAAATCGTCTTAAGTTATATTTCATCAAGTATCATTATTCTAAAAAAAATTCTATTATACCATCCAAAAGTATTATTATAATTATATATATTGTATTGAAATTTTACAATATATATAGAAAAATAATTACCTACCTTTATCTCATCTCTTTAGAAAAATGAAAATGTTTTCCATGGGTACTTATGGACTACCATCACTATAAATGAAATGATTTATTTTTAATCATCACCTTAAAAGGATAGTTAAAAAAGAATTGTTTAGTGAATAAATATTATATTTATAAAATTATTACAATTCTATTATGATTAGTCAATTTATACTCTCTTCACTTTCAATGGAAAAAGAAAACCTAATATGTATGTTCATGTAGACTGAAACATCCAAAAAATATTTCTTTCATTTTTCATCACCACGTTGGATAATTAAAATAATAGATATAATGAATTAAAATTATTTTTAGGTTTATAATATTATTATCTTAAGATTATATTAATATTTTACTTTTTATTAATATACTAACTTTTGTTTTTAAAAAATAACTGAAACATGGTTGTCACTGACTTCATGTTCAAAAATCTTGACTTAAAATCTCATATAATACAATTAAAAATTTATAAATAATTATAAATAATATTCACATAAAATTTTAATTTTCTACGAGTTATTGACATAGTATCAATGAATGGGGATCTACATTAACATTTTAAAGTATGGATGGAACAATCGAAATTGCTAACACATGACGATGAAAATAATCCATAAGACACTAAAAATTGTAGATTAAATGAATATAATTGAAGTGTGTATAGGGTAATATATAAAAATAATTTTCTAAAATAGGTTATTAAAGTTGATATGTTTATTATACAAAATACTAAACATCCTTCATTGTAGTAGGGAGGTAAAATGTAAGATTTTTTTTATTTAACATCATTTACGGAGTCATAATTATTACTTTTATAATATAGTATTCCATGATTATTTTCATGTATTATATGATTTTATTATGTTTCCTTCACCAATTGTTTTTAGGTAATTAAATTTTCAAATCAAATAATTCTTGTCTTATATATTTCTTTCATTATAAAACTTAATGTTGTATGAATAATTCACATCCTATCTTAATGATCTATTTTTATTCTATATCCTTGTCCACCCATTCCATTAATGATATATTTTTTATTTTAAATACTAATAAATATTATTTCAAGATATTTTTCAATTTACACTATCCAATTATCAAATTTTATGTTTACCACTCTTTTTATGTGGTTTTAACCTATTTTTGATATTCAAAGGGGTTTTCTCATTCACAATAATATATTTTATCTTCCCCTCTACATTTACATTGGAAAAAATTATTTACCTTCCAATAAATTTTATTCAAATTTAATTAAATATAATGTTAGGAAAAAAAATTATTTTAATTTTTCCAATAATGATATTTTCAAACGTAACTTATAACATATTCTCTTTATAATGATGTTAATAAATGTTTTCTAAACATATTTTTATGTTTTTTATAATTTTAATATTAAACTATAATATATCCATCACTTATGGAGTTCTATTTTTATGACTTTATGAATTAATTTTTAAAATACTCATTTTGTATGATTGAATTTTTGGAATCAACCAATATAATTTTTGATGTAATTTTAAGTGACACCACTTAAAAATTTCACGATAGATATTTTATTTACATGGGTACCTAAGGATATGATGGATGATTATTTTCATATGGTACACATATGTATGGTTGTTAATGGGTGGGGATATATATCTATCTCAAATGCATTTTTTAAGGATTTATATCTCATGAGATAATTATATTAGAGTGAAAATGTAGTTATATATGTTCACATGGTTTAACTTGGACAAGATATTGTTATCTATGATCATATAATTGAACAGAGTCATGATGTAGTTATCTATGATCATAAGAATTTGTGTGGACCCACTATAGCTACAAATGATTACAATTTTATCATTTTCCTTTTCTTTTTCTTATGCCTATTTTCTTTATTTTATACCTATATTATTAACTATGTTTCAAGGTAATTTTATTTTGTTTTAACACACCCAATATATGGTAAATGTTTGATCATTTTATATTACATGTACTTCTATTATGTCTTTTTTATAACTCTTTTTGTTCCATGTTATATTAATAATATATTTCTTCAACGATCATACTTTCTCACATGCTTATAATATAACCCTTGATGACATATTGATATGTTTTACCCTTACTAAGCATCTGAGCTCACCCTTTCTTAGGGTTTCATTCATTAGTTTATGAGGACTAGTATATATTTGGAGAAGTCTATAAGGGATTACAGTGTGGATCAGTTATGAAGAATTTCAAAAAATTATTGAAAAGTATGTTACATATATTGTATATCCTAAAAGATTATAAACCTTTGGTTCTTTGGATCATGAGATTATTTTCAAGTTGTAATGTTTATATAATATAAATTATGTAAAATAAAGACATGTTTAGCTTGGGTCACATCAATATTCCTCTAACTAATTTTCTTCTATTTTCACTTCTTTAAATTCATGCATATAATTCAGGAATTTTTTAGCTTCCAGATCCTATTTTTTTTATTTTTATTAATTATTTCCCCTTCCTAATATTCGACTTCATACTGTTTATCATGTGTTATTATTCCATCCTTCTTATATTCTATTATAATATAAACATCAGTATTGGATTCCTCATTATATTCAACATTTAACAAGGCTTCATTATTGGATCTACCTCAATGTTCATCCTTGAATCCATATTCACCTTTTGGAATTTCCTTTGATTGAGATCAGTCATCAACCACATTGCTCAGTAGTTTAGAAATTTTTCTTAATTATTAATCCGTGTACAAATAGTTTATTTATAATGATTTAGGTTGTGATCCAAATACACTTTCTTTTATTATTGAAGCCTCTATTATTGGTTTTTCAAATATCCATTTTATAATAATTTTTTTTTACCCAAGTGATCATATAATATTATAGCTATGACAATTTTTCAATGAGGTAGGGCCCCTTCATTCAGAATCATGCCTTTTTTAATGTGCTAATAATAATTTTTTAAATACTCTATTAGAATTTCATGATTTATAATTAAAATTGTTATGTATTTTTCATACACACTTCATCGTTTAAATCATTATTCACTAAAACAAATTAAGTATTTGGTAGTGGTTTACTAAACCACTAAAAATATTTTTTGATAAAAATATGAGGTGTTTTTTATAAACTATGGCTAAATAATTACATTTTTTTAATAGTTGACTCTCTCGCTCATCTGACACAGTCAAACCCCCAACCCTGCAATTCCCGAAAATCCCTACTTCCTACACTGCCGATCTCCCCCAAAAATCACCATGTTATCCTTATCGCCGCAGTCACTGCCGATCACCACCCCTCTTCTCGCCTCTCCATTCCCCGCTGACCCTCACCATCCCTCAGCTCGTGGTATATTGGGATAGTCATTGTGAGACAAATTTATTTTCTTGAAATTGGTATATTTATGGTTTATGTTATGATATTTATAATATTACTAGATTCACATTGGATCATTGGGTAAAAAACATCATTGTTTCGATTGTATATAGTTTTTTTACTTTTTATATCATTTGTTACATTGATTGAAAATTCACAATTCACATTTTTTATAGTAGTTACAATCATTGGCATTGTGTACATTATTACCTGAAAAAGGTTACTACTGTTGTACTCCAATTCTGTACATTTTTCAGACAACTATGTGGGAAATATCAACATCCAATTGTGCTTGAAAACCATTATGATCTTTCCTCTATCATTTTTTATGTCATGATGCATTTAACTGTGCATTTGGTTGTGGAAGATAAATTATGAGTCCCCATACATTGTCGATAGATGTCTCCAATTGAGAGGTAATTTATTTATATGTTTTTTCAGTTAAGTAAAAAATTAGCGGATCTTAATTAAAGATATAATTATGTTTTTTATTTAACATTTATCTTGTGTATTATAAATTATATGTGAGAAATAAAGCTCAACAGAAAAGCCTTATTTCTAAAGGCTATTTGGAAGATGAGCATCTTACCTAATTTTCTAGATAATTAGATGATATTGAGACCAGATTTAATTGATTTGAACATGTTTATAACACATCAAATGAATCTAAAATACCTTAGAAATTGAAAATATTTCCTGCTATTGGCAGATTAGTTTGAAGGACCTCAAATGTTACACATATAGAAATGGAATTATTATAGGTACATAGATTTTTTCTGCTGATTATTCAAATTGGAGATCCATTTATTAAAGAGTTTAGAATAAAAAAAGAGATTAATGAGAGGTCAAACAAGAAATAATAATGATATAACAAAAAATTCTAATAAATATCTTGTATAATGGTTTGCACGACGTATAGGTTCATAAATATTGAAATAAATAGCGATATTAGGTTGAAACATATATTTTTTAAATCTAATTATGTATATTTATTTTTTAGATCATGAATATTGATACTCAATCAGAGTTGTTTGAAGATTTGTAGTTTCTCACTCAAGGTCCTATAAAACAAGCTAGAAAAACTAAAGCTTACTATGTGATTGGATTCAGATTTTGTAACGCCAACTAAGAAGTGGGTTTAAAAACATATAATAGTGGTACATTTACATTTGATGAAGTGGGATACTATTGAAAGTTGACTGATATTATCGAATTCAACTACTATGGTCATTTTTTAGTTGTTTTATTCAAATGAAATTGTGTCAATATTATCATAGGGGTTAAATGAAATTCTTTTCCATTTACTTCGGTGAAGTTCTCTCGTATAATGGATGTTGGTGACCATGAAATACATGAATAGTATATCTTATCATAGTTAGAGAAAATGGTATATTATGTGAAAGATATTTTTGATAAAGGGTGGAGGGTAGTTTCTCCCGTAAAACAAAGAGATTTGTATGATATGGGTGATGATGTTGATTATTTGACCTCTAACATTGAATCCCATCAATAAAAATAAGATGACTTATTGGTCCATCATGATATTGAAAATATTAGTCTTCCAAGGGTGGATGAAGGGGATGAAGTATTAGAGTAGGAAATCGAAATGATTGAAGAGGAAAATGATTGTATGTACAGTTATAAATTTATTTATCAACAACTTATGTCATTTGTGTAGTCATTCATTATAATTGTTATGTATATTTTGTTTCTTATTACTATAAAAATGTTATCATTTTTAATTTTTATTCGAGCATATTTTTTTTGAAATATACATTCTGAACTTAATTTTATTTGATTAAATGACAGGAATTCCAAAGAGGAAGCATCACATTGTTTCATCGACTACACCAACAGATGACGATCCATCTATCTCCCTATGTACAACATGTGATACACCATCCTATTTCCCCCATGCACCATCACTCACACCCTCTGTGAGTGTTCCTTCAACAGCTCAAGTGATTCCTTCCCCTTTAAGAGCCTTAGTAGTGAGAGAGCAGGGCACCACTTTTAGTTCATCATGGGGATACTTGAGGGTGACAGTTATTGGTACAAATTTTAATACTAATAAATTTATTTTACTTTTTTTTATACAAACAATTTTTTCATAAAACATTGAAAAATTAAAGTATGGAGAAAAATAAGAAATGTTTAGATGTGTGGAATATGACTGGAGAGAAGATAGTAGTCCCATTTGATTCCTAGGGGGTCCTTATAGATGACACCACATAAATACTTGGAAAGATTTTGGGTCAGCTGGCCGCAGAGTCAGTTTAACTTCCTATTATTTATGATGGTTGGAGGCATATACCTTCAAAATATAAATATAATGTTTTTATTAAAAAATAATGATAATTTTAATACATTATGGTGCAATTAAATTTCATTATGTTAGTAAATTATAATATTTTCAAAATGAATTTTTGTGTACATATGTTTTTACACTTTATGGTTGCTGATGTGGTAGCATGAAAGTGGGCATTAAATAATATGGAAAGAAATGAAAAGACATTAAATATAGATTTGTTGGGTGATTCCAAAAATACTTCTTTGAGTGCCGAACAGATGTATTACAAGGTACCTAATGGGGTACCCAAAGAGAAATGGAAAATTTTTGTTGACAAACATCGTGATGAGAAGCATATGGTATTTAAATATAGATTATTATATTTATTTTATTTTACATTTATACATGTATATTAAAACGATATGAAATTTCATACAGTAGTATTAAATTACATTTTATTTATTTCAGGATCTTTTGAAAAATAATGCATCGAGACGGTCAAAGAAAATCACACCTCACACTGTGGGGTTAAAGAGTTTTTATAGAAGCTGATCGACTATGGTAAAATTTTCATTAGCTTAAATATTTATAACACAATATTATCTGTTTAATATATTATAATAGTTGATTTATCATTTTTTAATTTTGTCACCGAGTTTAGGGAACCCAACATCCCAAATAGAAATGTGGTTGGATCTTCTTAAAAAATTGGATGGATGTTTGGGAAATGAGTTTTCAAAAGAGTTGGGGTATGAATTCATTTTTCATTATAATAACTTATTTTTATTTATAAATATGTTAATAAATATTACTTATAATATAAATGATATTTGATTTATAGGTAAAAATTAAAGAACTATGAAATGCCAATCCCATGCAGTCCTACTGAGTCTCCAAGACAAACCTAGTTTCTCATGTTCTTGGGAAAGAGAATCCCGGTCGAGTACATGATATGGGTATAGGACCCATACCATATGATGTATTTGGAAGAATATTGTGGATTGATGCTGCATCTACTCTTAGTTGTAGTCAATCCCTATTCTGAGACGTTCAAAGAGATTTAGTATCAATGAAAAACAAAATTAAGGATCAGGGGACTCAAATATTCTCTTTGAAAAAAGCATTGATTGATATATATCAGAATATGAAATAATCTTTCCCAAGTGACATTTCATCTATGAAGAGTGGTGGTGAGTATGTAAATAACAAAAATTCAAAATAATTTATTTTGAAAATAGTTATTGTTTTTAAGTTTAAATATAAATATACAAAAATATTCAATTTTCAATATAATTGTCTTATAGTTTTTGATATGAGGAAGTGGAGATGAAGGTGGAGATGGTGAGTTGATATATTCATCATCAAAAAATGATTAGTTGTTTTTTTGATATGTTGGGGAAATTTGGAAATAGTTTGTTTGTTTATGTATAATGTATGGCACAAAGTAGTCCTCAAACATGTATTGTTTATGTATCATGTGTGGCAGAGTATTCACCAAACATATTTTCATTTTAGTTATGATAGGATGTGTATATTTTTATTTTAGATGGTATATTATTGAATACTATTAGATGGAATAGATTATTCTGTTATATAAACTCGGCACATGGTTTTTTTCAGGGTACTGGAACCAGTGCTGTAGAACAAGCATCTTTTTATATTTGTAAATATATAGTTAGTGGTGGTTTAAATTGGTGCTTAGTAAATGGAGAGTATTTACCAGTGGTTTAATCCACCACTAAAATTTGGTATCATATTATTTGTGTCATCTTAAACTGCCTCTAAAGAATACAGTGCATGTATTTTAGAAGAGGTCTTAAGGTTTTAGCTGCTGTTTCCGTGGGGAAAATTGATTTTTTTTTCACAGTGGTTAAAACCACTTCTAAAAAACAAACAATTTTTTCTCTAGAAACCACCACTAAAACTACAAAAAGACCACCACTAAAAATTTTTATATGATAATTAATGAAAACCACTTCTAGATTGAAGAAACCATTGCTATGTGCTGATTTGTTTTAAGTGATTCGCGACTATTACATTAAAATTTTAAATATATTTTTTTTGAAAGTACATATGGTGTTATCCCTTCATCATCATCATGTTTCCCTATACAACCTCTCATTTAAACATGTTATCTATGGTTCATGCATCAAAAATATATTTTAAAAGATATTATTGTAACATTACATGTTTTGATCTTGTAAAGAACTCTTATATAATTTTAATTTTCATTTAGTGGATGGACCAAATCTTTTATTTTGATTTAGAGTAAGATATAGAGAGATTGAATTCTCTAAAAATGATGTTTTATACAGGGTTTAGGTATTGATTTGTGTCTCATATGTTCAATTGATTTTTGGAGTGCTGATCATTCAAATCCTTGTTTTTAGGAAGAAAAATAAAGGCACATAGTGATAACATGATTAGTTCTATCCATGAGGCTAAAAAATGATCCCTATTTTATTAAGGGTCGCAGTTTTGTTAACTAGATGAGGTGTCCCTGCTAACCATGAAAACCTCTGGAATAAATTTTAGGCGTATCTCATAGTTGGCACATGGTTTCTTCAAATTATGAACCTAATTGTGTGTGGGGTGGATTAATTGGATAATAGCTATATATGGGTTGTTCATGGTTTTTTAAACCACGTAACTAACCATGAGAGGTTATGCACCATATAGACAACTCAAGCACCTGATTTTTCAAACCATGCACCCCTTTAAAATGTGGTGAAGTTATGATTTTTCCTCAAACTTTTTAAACCTTAAACAACATTTATTTACCCTCTTTCCACGTTCAGAAGACCCATTATTGGTACTCTTTGGACCCTCATATAGTTTTAGATATAACTTCTTCATAAGGTGTCTGATTCAATCTCTGTTCATCATGTTATATATCCAACATTATGTATATGTTTCCTCTACCTTATTTTATTTATTTTACTAACCATATGGAATAATAAATCCATGCGAGATAATATAGCCTATATTCATGGAATTTGTCTATTCTTTCAATTTCTCTCATTCCAACTTGAATCATCTTAATAATGAAGGATTGAATAATAATAATTATGAGGTAGGTTGTATATATTCATTTTTATAAAAGTATCATTGTTAATATCATGTTTCATTGTGTCTGACATTATACTTACCACACATTTCTTCTAAAATTTAAAATACCTTATATTGTTATCATATAAATTTTTTAGACATGCTTTTAAACCGTTATACAAGCTTGGAGGTTGGAAATATCAAAAAAAACCACCCCATGGGTGGGATTGAACATGTTCCTTAATGAATATTTTCTATTATGAACATAACCCCACTACGTTTTCATAGGGTTTTACTAAATTAGCAAATAAACCAAATCATCATATTAATATATGATGTAATTTTAAATTGGAATGTATCAAATACATGTCCCCTGGTAAATTATGAAGTGTTTCTTTGGATAAAAATGGAATTGGATGAGATATGAGACTAATATGATTAGAATACGCCAGATGTGACTATAAATCCATTAAATCCATTTGAGGGTGAAGGATTTAGTTGGAACCACCAATTAAGGTGTATAATATTAAATGTTTTAAATGATAATTATTTCATATGTAATGAACCAAACTCTTATGATGAGTTATATTATCACTAATGATTAAATGACTAGATGGAGTTTTTTGGGTAGAGAAAATGGTTTAGGTAGTATACATTCCCCTTGATTATTATACCCTTAGGTTGTTGACTTTCTCTTATATTAGAAATTCCTTATGAAATTTAAACAAATTGATGTATTCCTCAGATAATTATAAATAAATGATTAACAACATGTTTAATTATAAAATATTCATGTATATTTATTAAGGACTATGTTTACTAATTAAATGAAAATTATTTATTAAGAAATTGTGACTAAATAAATACATGGGTTCCTTAAATGTAATTCCCTAGATGAGATCACATGAAATATGAACAACATTACACCTTGAGGGATTCCTGGGTTCTTAACACAGAGCACCTTGGACATTCTCATTTTTTCAATTATATTTTTCTACACATTGAATGATAAATGGATTTCATGATATGAACATTAATTGATGGTTTCATACGTCAAAAAATATTATGGTACACATTGAATTACACTTGGATTCTAGAAATGGAATTTACCAGATGGGATTATATGATGAATGCGATTATTCTACAACTTGAATGATAACTAGATTCCTGATATTAAATTCCTTTGATGGGTTCATATGTTAAATGAATCTATGGAAAAACTAGAGTGATACATGGATTCCTGATATGGAATTTATTTTACGGTCTCATAGGTAATGTGTTATTATATTATACTTTAATGATAAATATTTAATATCATAGAACATGCATTACCTTATATCATCATCACTAAATATGGATACCTTGGTTCACATTGGGTCCTTATGACTAGTTCTATATATTGACATCTGTGCTTATAGACATGTGTCCAATATTATTTCCGAAATCAGTTCCTCAATTGTATTTATAGAATTTCAACTATTAAAAGATATTCTGGATAAAGAAGAAGAAGGTATGGTTGGCTATGTGTCTTTGAGGAACCTGACCGTGACTTGATTACATTTATTATTTACAAAATTATCTTATACTCATAGAAATGATTTTATTTGATATTTTTGTTGTTTCCCTACTGAGTTTATTTCACATCATGTCCAGACTTAATTTTATACATAGTCATATCTCTTGGTTTTAGGTTAGAACCTCAGAATGTGATTCCTTCCTATTACCAATTCTGTTCTAGGACCTGACTGGAAGATGGGTCCCAAGCATGTACTCGGGCTACCCATAGGAATTGGGTGTTTTATTTATTTTATATTATGTTAGTTTAGAAATATACTATGTATTTATACCTTTTTCATTGGGTTCTCATATTTATGACTCAATAGGTTCATCAATGGATGTTTATTTATCACTGGCTTGGTTATTTGATAGGATTACTGCTATTTCATCATATATATTCTAATGAATTTATTTTTTATTTATTATGCTATTTTTATAACTAATCTAGAGGTTATAATATCCCCAAAATACCACTATCAACCACTCAATTCTATTGGTATGCCTCTAGTATACAGGGAGAAAATACTAAGACCACATAGGAAACTGGCTAGGTGAATCATTTTAGTGCCTCTCATGTCGGTATATTATTTGTGATAGAAGAGGTTTTTTTCCATTTCATACTATTTGGGGCTGGTTGACATAAGACTCGGAATGTTTTGACACTTAAGAAATAGATAGTTTCTAGATCCATCCATCCCATACATGGGGGGATCAAATTTCTAGGTGAGGTATCCCTCAGGAAATTGATTTTATAATTGATTACTATTTCACATCAAGTGAATAATGTTATTTTCTCTCTACATGTAGATTTTTTTGGATTTATAACATTTTACCATTAGCTTGGTATGGAAAGTAAGTATTATTCACGTCTCATTATAGACACTTGAGGATTTATATATCATGTGTATTCTAGTAAATTTTTATTTTATTTCTTACATTTCATGTTGCATATGATATGTGACTAGAAAGTTATATTTTAATTATGATAATGATTCATTCATGGGAAATGGTACAAAATTGGTTATTAATGTGTCTTTATCAACCAAAAAAGTGGTTTCTCATAAAATGTGATGGTGACACCTTAACATACCAATTATGACATGTTTAAGCCACAAAACTAAATCCACTAGGGTTGAAACATTAGTTGATTTTGGTTAAATATGTTCTAATTTTAATATATGAAACATTGAATTCAATAAATTAGGAAATATGTTCTATATAATCAAACCATCATATTTTTATTATTACATTTTGACACCGGATGTAAGCACTATTTGGAATTACATAAATTCAAATTTTAACTTATAAATAACATTCTATTATAATGTGGGAATGGTAATTCATATTACTAGAACATTGTATAAATATATATTTTTTAAAATCATACTCGTAAAATGTTTCATCATCTTATGAATATTAGGCTTAACTCAACCTTTGTAGGTCAGTCATGGTGTTTTCTGGTTATGGGATAAACTTGAATCTACCCATATAGGTTAGTCTTGACATTATATAATTTAGAATAATCCCACTAATGGTTTAATTAATCATTCATAAATTGAATTCTTTTAGGTTGAAATTACATTGGCCATGTTTTTAATGAGGGAACATCTTAGGTCACCATTAATTCATTATATTCCTTTGTACATAACTCCATGGGGGTATTATTGTGATTTTTTATGGTTATTTAATGTTTCATGATCCACTTATATAAGTTATGTATAAATACATGGTGGAATCTTACTAAAACAACCCACATTAAATGATAAATACCTTTTTTCTACCTTTGAGCTTTAATTGATATGATTCTTAATTTAATTAAAATTCATGATTTGACATATGGAGTGTTTTTCTTTATATTTTGGAATGGATAATTTTTTAGCTAATCGAATTATTAGATTTTTTGGATAAATAACATTCGGTTAAAATGGAATTATGAGATAATTTATCTATAATGATCCATGTAGTCAGATAAATAATGTGCTTAGTATAATTTTACATTATAACTGATACATGATATCACATATATATTAAATGATTTAAATATTTAAACAAGTTAATATTAACTATATTCAACAAAATGGAACCTTTTATTGGTGTTTATGACATAGAAACTCATGTAAATGTTAGTTCTAATGTTTTCTTTAGGGTTACTTTGAAAGGGAATGTGAACATTGGTTGTAGGATATTGGAAGATATTCTTATATTATGTTAAACTTAATGATATGTGTAAGAGCCTAACACAAATTTTAAGAGTGAATTTGGTTTAAAATTCAACACCTCATTTGAAACATTGGGTTAGCCCAATATGGTTGTGTCCTAATATGTAAAATCTTTGTTAATGTTTTAAAAAAATTTAGATGTGAGGATACTTTCAGGAGTAATTTGTATAAAATAGGACTCTTAGTGATGGAAAAACATCCCTAGGTTGATGAGTGGTTTTTTTGTAAGATAAACCTTATTAAGGATGTGAGAATTGTGTAATTCTCTAGTTTATTGGGTCAGATATAACTCATTAATGGTCAAAAATTTGGATGTCTGTTTCTCTTTTAATCTTTTTATAGTGCATGAATCGAGATTAATCAAAATATTAATTCTAATATGGATAAAATGACTTGAGTTTGCTAATATATGTGATATCACATTCTAGGAATTTCTAAGTCTAGTTAATCTATTTCGATATCACCATGGCATGAACTATTACATGCAGTTCCCATCATGCATGCAATTGAAGCATTAAATTGCATGTTTATTCAGAAAAAGGGTAACAAAAAACATAATATTTTTTTCAGGGAAACTTGTAGAATAGGTCATTAATTAATTATCGTTATATTTATGGGTCCTCTACAGAGCATAGTTACCTGGATAAGAAATATTTTTGAGAGCTAAGTAGCCCTAAGTTGCCTTATCTACGACATGTTATCCTAGTTCTCAGGATAACATTGTAAAAGGGATCAGGTGTGATAAAACTTCCAATATGGATTATTTTTGGATTTTTATACTATATGCTGACAATGATCGTGAACATGACTTAGGATGATCATGAAAAATTCCTCAAAGAGATAACCTGTTTTAGCCTGATGATAAGTTGTTACTTCCACTCTTCTCATTTATGCTCTTGGAATATGTGCGTTGGGAATATCCAAGTTCCAAGTTTAGTGGTTATGGATTTTGTTATGTGGTATGAGTTCCCTTATTCAGTAAAATTATGAATATAAAACTCATATGGTGGGGAGTGTCATCATAGTTATAGAAATAATTTCCTTCCATGTGTAGGGAACATGACCATCATGGATAAAATGGAAATAGTCAAAATAGATTCAAGAAGTTGCTGGGTTGGTAGATTCGAGCTTCCAAGTTGTAGAATTGAAGATGTGTATTAAAAATAATGTTTGATTATAAACTTATCCTAGATTCTAGATTTATGATTGGGATAAATAAGTGATCCAAGAGTTTGATGAGTTGGTAGCGCATCTGTGCTTTCAAGGTTGCATGAATGTAGGGTGGTTAGTTGATTACCCAACTGTTAATGAATACCGAGTGTCATGGTTGGAAATCACAGGTTTCTCTTGATTGATCATATAAACCTTGGGATCTAAATTTATTTGGTCAGGACCTTAATTAAAACTTCAACTGTTAAGATGTGAATCTCTTAAGAAGTTTTTTCTATAGTGGATTGGTTGAAACTTCAACAATTAATATTTTAAAGGTGAGACGAGAGTATTTTATGCGAATCATTTAAAATAAATTGGGTACTTATTTTGGAATAACCCTTCAAAACTATACCATATAAGCACACAGATGGTTTTGGGGTTCAATGAGGTAGTTCAATCATATTTGGACCTAGTCACACATCATCGAGAGACATGGTGCTAGGGGTTTGTTTAAGTAAAGTACAACCTATTTTTTGGGGGTGTGTCTTAAGAGAGATATACATTCCTATCAATATATATTTTTTGAAAAATGTGTTTACCAATATGTATATTAGAAACAAATGATATGAAAAATCTTGGTGTACTTCTAGTGTAGTGGTGATCATTCTTAGTATATTGAAATCCTCCTAAGTATTCAAAAGGAGTTTCAATTATACTCCAAGAACAATAATTTAAAACAAACTCCCCTTGGTTAAATACATAGATTCCTCTATAATTTCCCTTATTGTGAGACACAGATAAAGTCTCATGTAGTCGATTTCCACTATCATTTGTTAAAGGGTAACCCTATTGTGAGCTCTATAATGGTCCATGGATGGCCATTTCAACTTTTGAGTTATTGTTCAAAGGGAGAATGTACTACTGGATTTCATAGTAAAATCCATGTATAGAATCAAGGGAGGATATAAAATGATTTGGTTTTATGATTTACTATGGTCATGTACATGGTTCTCTAGATATACATGGGTTGTACTATGATACACATGTATTATTAAATATAAGTAACATGGATAGACTCCAAGAAACAAGACAATTCCTCGATGTAACCTCATTGTGAGATACCACCTTAGGTCTAAGTGAGTAGTATTAATGCGTGAATGTCTCAACTATGTACTAATATTTAGCCCATTAAACCTAGAGTATGAACTACTTTGGATGATCTACTTGGACTCCAATTATTTATAATAAGGTTAACTAAGACTTATGATTAGGCTCAGTTAGTGGTTAATGTGTTGTGATATTAGGATACTGGACCAGTAATTTATTGATGTTCATGATTTATAATGGTGGAAGAAGTTTGTATGAAATTATTTGGTTGGGATGCATCAATAGAAGTTAGTTAAGAGATATTGCGAGTTCAATAAAGTTTAATATAATGGTCAGTCATGGATTTTCTTGAAATAGCTAGTGTGAACTAATTAAACTTAATTTATATTAATTTAACCATTAAATAAAATAATGAACCATATTGTGAGTGTTTTTAGGAGTTGAGGACATGATTCAATAGGAAATTAAGATGGTGGAGGTGTTGTGAATTATAATTTCACATCTAAATATAGAAAATATGTTGGGAATGTACAAAGTTCAGTTGATAAAAGATAGAATAACATGATCATGTGTTATCTTAGGTGGGATTGGGTAAGCATAATTTTTGTGTTTTGTTTGTAGTTACAAGCATTGGATTAAGTTGTAAAGACTTACGTACCATATTCTTGAAATTAAATGATAATATTTGAGTGGAAAATAAAAACCCATGTGGTTTGGTATACATGTTCATTATCCCCTCATTAAATGATGGGGATGAGAAGTTCTATCGTAGGGAGGTTGCAACCCTCATGTTTTAGACTGGTCAAAAATATTAAAAGAATTTGAATTTTCACTTGGTGAATCAGATAAATCGTTGAATGAGATTTGTAATGGGATTATAAGAGTTTGAATGATCTAAAAATGATGTTTTAGATATGGTTTCATCACTATGTGGTTTTTTGGTGTTTAGTTGAGTTTTGAGAGCTTCATGATTTCAAAGATCAGTATTTTTAAATACAAATAAAGACACATGATTTGTACACAGTCACTGCTAACTATGCATCTCAATTGTGCGGCCTATTTTTAAAGGGTTGTGGATTGGTTAATTGTGTGAGGTTTCCAAACTAACAATCAAATCCTATGAAATAAATTTATATTATATAAAATGGTTGTTTCATGGTTTCTTATAGATGTTCTAGGTGGTGAAGCACTTGGATAGTAGTTATACATGGGTTATGCATGGTTTGTCAAACATTTACCCTAGCTGAGTGAGGTGGTATCTATATTGGGAGTGGTGGAACATAGTTGGTGCATGATTTGTCAAGATTTGTAGCCAAACCAAGATCCACTTAATAAAGGTTTAATATTTGGATTTCCCCTCCCTCCTTTAATCATTAATCCACCTTTATTCTTATTATTTACACATGAAACAACTGTTTTTTAGATCCCCCTTTCTTCATCCTCTAGGATTGGATGGAACTCCTTCATACATCATTATTTTTTATCCTCATTTTTCAAATTGGGTATACAATGGTAAGATTATATTTCATCTTCCATTCATTATTTATTTAACTCGACACAAGGAATGCTAAATATTTCTGATCTATTATTCTATATTTTCAAGGCATTTGGTGATTCTTCCAATTTTTTCCATTCCAAATCGAATAAAATCCCAAAAATGGTTGATTGAAGTGTCCTAAGTATGGGTTAGGTGGTATATATGAATTTCTCTATAATTAAATTCATTTATATCATGTTTCCATTGTGCCACATGATGGACTTACTATGCATTGTTTCTAATCTATAAATCACATTAAACTGACCACTTAGACCTTGTATTGGCTTGATTTTAGGATATTATTTAAGGATAGAGGATTAAAACCTCCACCCAAACCACCCCATGGGTGGGCTTAAACAAATTTATTGGTGAAAATTTTTCCTTATTACCAAAACATCTGTAAGGTGTGACATTCTTGTCCGAAATTAATGAATTGACCAAATTTTCATATTAATGTGGGATGTAATTGAAAATTTTTATGTATCAAATACTTGACCCCCATAAACAATGAAGTGTATCACTGGATAAATATAAAATTGAATGAGAATTGAGAATCATGTGATTAGAATTTATTGACCATGACTATGATTCCATTGACACCATTTGTGGGTGATGACCATGGTTGGAACCACCCATTAGGGTGCGTGATATTAAAATTTTTAAATGATCATTCTTTTATATGTAATGAAATACCATTCTAACTTGTAGTGTATTATCACTAATGATTAAATGAATAGATTAAGTTGTTGGGTTGTGGAATCAGTATCTATAGTTTACATACCCCTTGAATATTCACACCTTAGTCTTGTTCATTTTTCTCATATAAAGGATTCATAGTGAAAATTAAACACATTTATGTTTTCCTTTGGAAACCATAAATAAAATGACTAAAAACATCTTTGATTGTAAATTGGGAATTGATATTACTCATAGAATATGTTTAATAATTAAATGAACATTCATACTTATGATATTGTTTTTTGAGAGATACCTGGGTTCCTTACGTATAATTCCTTATACGTGATCATTTGTCATATGAATAACCATAAACCATGAGTGATACCTAAGTTCCTTACTTGGAACACATTGGATGGGATCATATATTAAATGAGATAATGCGTAATCTTCAAACTATACCTGGATTTCATGATATGAAATTCTTTGTAAGGGTTCATAGGTTAAATGATATTATGTTACAACTTAAGAAACACTTGGATTCCTAAAATATAAATCCTTGGATGAGGTCCTTGGATGATATAGATTTTACTATATCTTTAATGATTCTTGGATTCCTGAAATCGAATTCCTTGGATCAGTTCATAGGGTAAATGAATTTATGTCAATCAATGAGTTATACATGGATTCTAATTAAATAATTCCTTGGATGAGCTCATAGGTAATGTCATATTATATCATGCTTTATTTCTAAATCTTTAATATCACAAAAAATGTAGAATCTTATACTATCATTATTATATATGGATGTCTTGGTTCCCCTTTGGTATCCATGAATAGAGATATATGTGGATGCCAGGGCTTAAATCCATGGATCTTATTTTCATTCTAACTTCAATGCACCTGAGTGTATTAATAGAATGCTAATTGTTCATATATATTCCAGCATAGGCTGAAGTAGGTATGGTTGGACATCTATAATTATTGAAAATCATCCCGAATTGATTACATTAATTATTTAATTATTTGTTTATTATAGCTATTGTATAATTTATTTTAGACACACAGACTAGATTACATTAGAAACCATATGTGTTATCCTACTAATTTTATATCACACCCAGTTCAGATCACAATTGTTACCTTGATTGATCTATTAGTTTCAAGTTTGGACCATAGATTATGATTCCTTTTTGTTTCCCATTTTTTGACAATGAATTTACCTAATGACGGGGGGCCAACATGTACTTGGGATGCCTACAAGAGTTGTTTCATTTATTTATTTATTCATTTTTCTGTCTATACCTATAATTTGTATATATACCTACTAAATTCACCACATATATTTATGAATCCTAATTTTTATGCATGTAAGTTTATTTGGCACTAGACTGGTTATCTAATATGATTACTACTATATTATTATATATATTTCAATAAATTTATTTATTATTGATTTTTATGTATTTATTACGAATCCATAGGGTATATTTTACCCACTATACAACCATCATACAATCACTTATAGACACATGCCTCTAGTATATGAGGAGGTACTCTTGGGGAAAAGTAGAAAAATAGATCAGGGCACCTATTTAGTGATTCAAAGGTCGGTACATTACAAGTGTTTTAATTAACCACCATTTATGATATTTTTCCTTTAAAGTGTGCTGGAAATTAAATTTATACCTTTGAATTAGCTAGTGGTTTAACCTTGGTGGGTTTACGAGGTGTTGGAAGATGGCATATGATATTGGAATATTAGGTCCAAGCATCACAATAGTGAGGTAAAGACTTCAAGAAAGCTCTACAATGACTTAATTGATAGATTATGCTCATTCCTTGTTATTGGAACGTTATATCTATAATATTGATTGTAGGATCATAAGAATATGATTATGATGGATAAATTACAATTGATGGGGGGGGGGTGAATTGTAGTTTTAAAAACATCATTTAAAAAAATTAAACAAAACAAATATAAATCCTTTATAATTTAATTATCAAACATAGACCTTAGTCTGATTAAAAAAGTCACAGAATTAGAAACTAGTTATGGTCTGATTAAATCAACGTTCAAAAGATATAATCACT
Organism: Viscum album; assembly: GCA_963277665.1. Classification (NCBI taxonomy): domain Eukaryota; kingdom Viridiplantae; phylum Streptophyta; class Magnoliopsida; order Santalales; family Viscaceae; genus Viscum; species Viscum album. The sequence goes on along the minus strand of OY728153.1, from coordinate 1,255,403,384 downwards.
ATGGATTCTATTAATCAAATTATATATCATTATCAGAGTTAAAATGATAATACAAATAGAATAAAAATATGAATATGATGTTTCACTTTCTATTAAATGTTCAGTCAAAATAAAAACATGTAAATAACATGTAATACAATAACTAACAAGTTTAATAATGTGTTACACAATATTTAAAAAACAAACCTATTTTAACCTTAAGATAAAGGAAGTTTATAACCCTAAATAGCATGTAATATTTGAAGCCTGTAGGCAATAAATTACACTAAGGCCTATGGGCTATGTTATACTTATTCCAATGGGCATTGTAAGTGTTCCACCTCACCCCATGAAAGGTGGATTATCAAAAATAAAAAAATGATAGCCTTTAGGCCATTGTAGGAGTAATAACCCTGAATAATTATATCCATTATTTTATACTTAAAGTATAGCATGTAATTCCTTACAAAGTAATTCCCTTGATACAAAGATTAAAATGGATCGGTCATCCTATCCCCGAAATCCCTAGATACAATGATCTACTCTATCTTACTATCCCCTTAATCCCTCAATTTGAAGACCGAGTTATTCATCTTCTAATCCCCAGAATCCCTTGTTTTTTATATTGATCAAACGTGTATTATAATTGAAAAGTTTCTTAAGGAAACAAACTAATAAATATTCCTATAGAACTAATAATTACTAATTAATAACGAAAACCAAGAATGACCATTTATTGTTTTGTAATATCCATTGATCTTGCAAAATAAATCAACTCCAAACTCTTTAAATGACCTAGTATTTATTGGAATACTCCTAATTGTCATATTGATCCCCCAGTATTTATATATTTTTTAGTTTGCACAAAAACATTGGACACTTAACACTTGATATCTCATAACCATCTAACATAACTAAATGTATGACATCATATTGGTTAACACCATTATAGTGTTAAAAATTTTCCTTACCTTATAAATATGTCTTCTAAATATGATTATAAACTAAAGTCATTCATGTGGAATTCCTTAAAAATTTCAATATTCTAATCTATTTGAGTGCCAATCTTATGTTATGAGTAACCGTATCAGTTATATTGATAAGAATTTTCATTATGATAGTCATTATAGAAATTTTATCTGCTAGTAATGATAAATGTGAGTTTGATTAATCGCTCACATAGTCATTACAATTATTTTAAAAAAGAATATAAATTTATACTCATAATACTTAAGAACATATTATAGGTATGGAAAAACATATTTTATTCTACAAAAATATTCTAAAAAACATAGGACACAAAAAAATTAGTAAATAAATTTTTATGAAATATTTTGTTATTTCCAAAACCAACAGAATGAAAAAGTATGAATTAAATTTTGGACTCAACAATATTTCCTTTTTTGGAATTAAGAAACCACAAAAAGAAATTAAAAATTAACTTGAAAAACTTATAGTCCATTTCTTGGATGTACATTGTATTCAGAGTTAAACCTCAATTCTTATCACCCTTTGAGTTTATAACTCTTTAAATATGATGGAGAGTACGGTGTTGAATACAATATACCCCCCATATGATAATATCTCTTCTTAATAATTTTATTCTCCCCTTTAAGGAAATATCTACCACTTTATAAAAACATCTTCACATATATGAATACTTCCCCCATTTCTATAAAATTCTCCCCCTTTGTGATTTTCAAAAAAAAGGGAAATGTGGGAGTTTTCTGAAATATTAAATAACTAAAAAAATATAAGAAACAATACATTGAATTAACTAGTTATCCACAATGAAAATGAAATTAAATTCAGCCAATCATAATTTGAAAACACTAAAAAAATCATATTTGGATGAAAAAATTATTCAATCATGAAAAAAAGATTAAAATGTTTTTCAATGTACAAAATAAAACAATAGTTCAAAAGAAAAATTAGTCTTTCGTCATCAATTTTTCCAAAATATATCATCTTCTTAAATTCCATTCAACCATACATTATCTTGTACAATTGTTCATCTTGAATTCAAAATTTATTAAACAATTTTTTGTTCTAGTATCTGAGTACAATAAATTCATCTTCAACAAAATATATCCTTCTCAAAAATAGATCCATATATTTAATCTTATTTATTGGAAAATTAGCAACCTCAGTTCTTTCAACAGTATAATATCTTAAAAAATCTCCAAACCTCACCTTATCTACGATGTATCCAAATAACTAACTAAAAGATTATGATGATTCATTACTGAGATTATTCACATCATCAAAATTATCATCATGAAATTTGAGATCAACATCAATATAAGGATACAATATCACCATTGGATTGCAATATATCTTATGATTCTTGGAGATTTCATGAAAAAATTTCACCTGAGGTTCAATCCAAAATGATGTCTCTATTAAAATCTTTACTTATTTTGATTTATCTTTATGAAATTCATAATAAGTTTTCATGGAGATTCATGGTTCGAGAAATAAGTAATGGTTCCTTCCAACATTTTCAAAGTGTGAACAATATAATAAACCTCTTTAAAAGCAATGGTTCTTGATGAATATGACTCATCTTGTTGAACCTCATAAGGTTTTATTCTTATTGTTCCGGTATCAAAATTTTCTTTTTTCCTTTATCAATCTATGAATGTTACTTATAAACTTTCTTATTATTTATTTCCATACCATTGGATAATTCAAGGATGTAAAAATCCTCATTTTAGGTTTATCAACTCTGAAGACTGAATATTAATCACCTTCATCCTTATTTGAAGATGATTCAGCTTATTATTTTGATGATGATGCTTATTGTTTTTAACTACAAACTTCACAACTAATATTTTCCTTGGAAGGAATGTCTGATGAAGATAATTATGATGATTCATTATGAGATAGAGTATCTTTACTATCACATGCCGCTTCTTTTTCATCTTATTCATTTTTCCTCTTCATCTTATAATTATTATTCAACCTCTATTTTGACTTCTTTGTATTATACTCCATCTCCTTTATTATCTCCTTTAACATAATCATTAACACCCTTATCAACCTCTTCCTCAAGCTATCTTACAGTTTTGGAAGCTCTTTTACCAGCTGGATCCGGTTTCGATTCTTTTCATGAAATAATAGAGCCAATTCTTTATCAGCAATTTTTTCCATTCCTTTTTCTATGATGGAAGGAATATTAACATGAAAAACTTTTGTTTCATAAAAAACATACCCAACATCCAGATTCACTTGATCAGTGTGAGATGTTTGAAGAACAATTCTTATAGATTCTTTGTTAAAACCTTTCAAAAGATATTCACAAAGTAGAACATATATCAACCTCTTCATTTTATTTATTTTATTTTATTATTTTTGAAATTATTTGGAAGACCATATTCTCGAAGAAAAAGCTTCTATGAGGTGAAGTATAATTTTAGGATCCCCATGTTTCTTCTCAATTTATTTTCATACAACATTCGAGAACTTCAAAAGGAAATTTATTTTGTTTCTTTTATTTCATTAGAGGATAGGTCTAAACCTTATTATTCTTCTTCTTAAAACATTCTTAGATTCCCTTAATGGTTCTAATTCTGATGTAACACCACAAAATTTATCAATAAACGTTTTTGATTTTTTATAAAAAAATAATCTCATCATTCTCATCATATCATCACTGATAAATTAATTCTTATCTCTAATAGGATATGAGTTTTTGGAATCATTGAATATTTCCATATAGTTTATGACCATGTTTACTATAAAATAAGGAAACACAATGATCTTGGATAGAATATAGTTGTTCTTGATATTTAATTTGGTTAGAAAAAAACATGAAAAGATCAATCATTCTCATATTTACCTAGAAATTCAAGATAAACACTTCAGATAGTTTCATCATATATTGGTCCACTTTTCTCAAAATTAGGAATCTATGCATCAAAAATGAAACAACTATATTATTCAGAGTCAAATTTGAGACTATCCTAATTTTTTCATAAGGACAAAACAACAGTCCCTATAACATTTTCTTATCAAATGAGCCATGATCATCAACAAATTTCTGAGAAGGATAATATTCTTCTCCATATGATGGTATTACAACCAAGGTATCAAGATTCTTATATGATAGATTATATATATTTCCATATTTATAAAGAGTTATTTTTTTATTTCCCATATTAATTCAAGTAATTTAATTGATGAATAGAATCCATGAACAATATTAGGATAAAAAATATAATTATTTGTACATTTATTCCATAAAAATTGATTCCCAACCTTTAAAATCAATGATATTCTTTAAAGATGAATCATATTTCTCATAAAAGAAACTTCAGACCATTATCTTCCTAAATACAAACCATTTATTATAGTCTTCAACAGATTCTCTAGATCAAGACTTATAATGATGAATCAGATGAAAAAAATGATCTTTCTGATTGGCAAACATGGTTCAACAACTTGATAATAATTATTTAGAACAACCAATGTGGGACATGAGGGGTCCCTCTTTATGTAGGTATCTTATATGACCATAATACTTCCACAAAAAATCCAATAGTTGAGACTAAATCTATATGATATGACGATTATCGTTTACCCAAAGAAATATTTAATAAACTTGAAAACTGTTGAGGTTTCTAAAGGTTTTATTAGATTTATATTCAATCCAATTAGGAAATTGTTTTTAAGAAAATTTGAAAAAAAATATATATTTTAAAAAACTAAAATTATTGAAACTAAAATTTATGAACTAACTTATTAAGATAGTGTAAAAACTAAAATAATTGAAGAGTACATTTTAGAGTGGAAAGATCCATCCATATAAATAAAATAACATTCTAAAGTGACTGTGATAGAATTGATTATGAAATTTGGAATTCAAAACTTTTTTGACAGGAAATATAATGATAATCTTTTTAGGGAAAAAATTATGATTCATTAATAAATAAATATTATTGTAAAAGTTTTATTAAAAAAAGTATTATGATATTCTTCAAATCTGAATCATTTGTACCAAAATTTGGGTTTGAAATGTTTTATAAAATTTTTAGAGTCTCAGAATAATTTTAAGAATTCAAAATCCGATAATTTTATAATAAATATCTATGTTTGAAAAACTCATAATATTTTTTTTAAAAAACTAACAATTTTATAAAACAAAATGTTTTTGAAAAACATCAAACATATGTACTCCCCTATAAAAAATAGTAACCTAATGTACAGTTATGGGTAAAAAAGAAGTAAACATTAATGATTAATTTACACTGATCATTCCAAGATTCTATTTAGTGGATTAAAATCTATCCGAAGAAATGGGGTTTGAAAAAATATTAGAAATTTGTTCTTGTGTTTTAATTAATTATAATGTGATATCTCTTTTAAGTGTCTGATATTGAAGGAAATGGTGTCTTATATCTATGTACTTGGAATGTGGGTGATGTGAAGTATTTTATGTAATGAATTTGCACTTATGATATCATAAAGTATTTGAGTTTTAGTAAAACTCATGCCATAGTCAGTGAGTTTTTTCCTCATCCACAACACATGAACACAATAAATTCCAATTGCCACATATTCGACTTCAGTAGTGGGAAGTTATTCTAAGAATTTCTTTACATGACCTCGAATCAAATGAACCTCCTAAGAAATGAAAAGTTACAGGTGTAAATTTTCTATCAATTCTACAACCACCAACGTCAACATCTAAAAAAATTAGTTTGAAAAAAATTCCAGACAAATTGAAGTCCCAAATCCAAAGCTACCTTAAGAAAATGAAAATTGTGTTTTATATATCCTTAAGGTGATTCATTTATATTTTCTTTAAATCTTTCACATAGTAATATAGAAAGCATTAAATATGGAAGGGTAGGTGTTAATTAAATTAATCTTCCCATCATGCCTCTAAAAATATTTTTGATCAATTCGTTTCTTATCCTAATATAGATCAAAATTATTTGAGTTACCGATGGGATTTCAAATAATCTTATTATTTTTGTATCTAAATTTATTAAGAGGATATTTTATATACTTTTTTGGATTTAAAATTTTCTTCTAGTTTTTGAGATATTTTAAATACAATAAAATATGATAACTCACCCATCATACTCATATAAAATTTATATTTCAAAAGATCAGGAATGGAATCAATTAATGATTTTTGATTTGATCTAAATATAATTTCATTAATATAAATTTGTAAAATCATAATATTTTTCTTTACTTATTTTTTAAATGTTTTTTTAATTTAAGCATCCTTATAAAAAAATTGTATAAAAAATTAAATTAATCTATTATACTAAGATATAGGCAATTTTTTATGTCCATGTAAAACTTTGGTATGTTTATAAACATATTAAGGATGTTTTTTATTTTCAAAATCTGGAGACTATTCAACATTAACTTTTTCTTGAACATATCTTTTATGAAAATAACACTTCACATAATCTAGGAAAATTTAGAAATTAAATAATGTTGCAAAGGATAAAAGTTTTTATATAGCTTCTAGACTTGCTAATGCTGTAAAGTTTTATTCATATTAAATACCCAATTTTTTATTTTAACCCTTATCAATTAGTCTATATTTATTTATAATGATTATTCCATTCTCATAACACGTATTCTAGGAATCTCATATTACTCCAACTATAGAAGTTTCTTTAGGTAATTCAACTAAAGACTATACTTTTTTCCTCTCAAATTCATTGATATCTTATTGAATTACCAAATCCAATACTCATCACCTTAATCCCCATAAGGATTCATAAGTAAAAAATAGGATAAGAATGATAGCTGTTCAATTTCATTTATTGAGGAACTGTTAGTCCTAATTGGTTGATATACATCACTAATGATAATTTCACTGGGATGTTTCCTAAGTGGTAATAATATTCAATTATTAGGAGAAGTTTTTTCTTAAATAGAAGGTAAAAAATATTACTAAGTAATGAATATTTAATCTATTTCTTGAGTTAATTATTAACAAGAAGATCCTTCTAACAATTGTTAAAAATCATTTTATAAGTAATATTGTAGTATATTTGATGAGGTTTTTTGAAAACAAAAGTATCTATTTAATCAAACATAAAATGTAATATTTAATCAATAATACAACATTTTTCTTTAAAAACTCTACATTCCTTAGATGTAGTGGAATAACCTAAAAATATTCCATCATTACATTTAGGTGAAAATTTATTCTAATTTCCTTTAGTATTCTTGATGAATAATTTGCAACCAAAAACTCTGAAGTATGAAACTTTTTGATTTCTTCTTGTCCACATTTCAATAGATGTTTTATTAGGAAAATTATTAATTAAAACTATATTTATAGTATAAAAAGATGTACTAATAAATTTATTCAAAAAAAATTATCAATTGAGTATTCACTCAACATGGTTCTAGTTATTTATTGAAGAATTCTATTTTATCTTTCACCTAAAATATTTTTCCAAGTGGTTCTTACTGGTGAAATGTTATGTTCCATACCTTTATTAATATAATATTTTTAAAAATAAGAATTTAATAATTATATAACATGATCACTATGAATAGTTTTCATGGGATGGTTTTTCTCATTTATAACTTTGGATACAAAAGATTAAAAATAAAAAAGGCTTCATATTTCTTTTAGAGAAAATTAACCCATGTATAGCTACTGTAATCATCAACTAGGAGAAATAAATAGTTATTCCACCAATAATTATAGTTTTTATAGGGCCATATAAATACATGAGAACTAACTATAAAGAATCATAAGTTGATAATTCACTAATAAATTTAAAATATGACTTATGTTTTTGACCATATGAACAAGGATTATAGACTTTTGAATAATTAAACTTACGGTTTGATAGATCCTTATCAAGTTATTTCTTAGTAAATTTTGATATTTTTATAATGTTAAAGTTTACTAATATTCTATGTCATAACCTTGAATGATATTCCATTTCACTGAGATAAGGTAAGTCTTAGATCTTAAGGTATTCTAAGTTTAGTGTGTAAACATTCTCACGCCGATTGACAGAAAGAATAAATTAATCCTTGGAACTTTGTACTACAAATCTTACATTCATGAAGTTCCCAAGGTAACCCCATCATATAATTTACTTTTTATTATAATTTTGTTCTTAATACCTTTAACCCAAAAAACATTTGAAATACGTTATTTACCAAGAAGAACAATGTTACCTATTTTGATAATCTCTCCTTGATTATTTTGTCCTAAAGTGACCTTCCCAACATTTTGTTATCTTTTAAAAAAATGTATTTATTACCCATCATATTCTTAGAAAATCCACTATCCATGTACCGTGTATTCTTATTGTTGGTAAAATTTTATTTTTTATAAAAAATAAAAATTGGACTTTTGGTACCCACACCTTCTTGGGTCCGGTAATTTCAGAACCAAAAATTTAGGAATCCAAATTTTTTTAGAAAAATATGTTTTTTTTCAAACCTAGTGATAGAAATTTATTTAACAAGTAATTAAACTTCCAATTCCCACCACTTTTACATTTGGAGGAAATATTTCAATATTTAGAATAATGAAATTGATTCTAAAATGGGTTTTTATAAGAAAACCCCATTCTAGAACTAGTTCCATGAGGATACATTTGTTTATTAATTTTCCAAAACTTTTATTTACTAATGGTAATTTTATAAAAACGTTTCCTCATTGAAGAAAAATTAGAATTTAGTGTTATAACTATATTCTTATCATCAGTTTTAATTTTTTTTGGAATTAAGTTTATCAGAAATAGTTTTTAAAAAACGTTTTAAAATATAACTTTTTCTGAATATATAGATATAGTACCCTTTTCAAAACTAGTTTCATTAAGATATTTTGAAACATCCTGCATTTTATTGGTTAAAAAACATATCCTAGAATGAGACTTATCAAAAGTTTCCTTAATATTATTATGCTTTTTAACAATTTTGTAATTCTAAATTTCTAAAATGTTAGAAAAATAGGAATTATCATCATAATATGTTATAGAATTATCTTCTTATGAGTAGTATTATTCATTAGAATATATTAAATTCTTTTCATCTAGATATTTGACACATAAATACATATTTTTAATGTTTAAAAATTCTTTAACTATAGTCATGATAATTTGTTTTACAATAGGTACATTAGAAAAAAACCTATGTTCCTCTCTTCAGAACATTCACTGTCTGTAGAACTCACAGAAGAATCACCTCCATTGGAACTCCATGTCATCAAAGATTTTAGAACTTTATTTCCCTTAGATATTTAATATTTCCTACTGTTACATTCTGAATTCTTTTCATTTATATCTTTCCAATTCATCTTTGGAAAATTTGGTCTAATGTGTCCATATTTTTTACACTCATAACAAGTGACTTTATCTTTCTCATCACTTCTATCTTTACAACCTTTTTTGTATCATTATTTGAAATATTAATTGCCTACTAATTATTTAACCTTATAACTATGTTTTTTTAATTCATTCATAGAATGTTTAGAAACACTTGAATTATATTGAACAAAAAATTTCATTTTCCTGGTGGATTTAACAACCTTCTCTGCTAATTTTACTTTGAGAGGTAAGGTAGACATTTTAGTAATGGCAACTCCACTATTTTTTTTGTTTATCAACATCTCTTTTGAGTCTAACCTCATACTATATAAGGGTTACAATAAGATCATTAATAGTCAGATTGTTTAACATAGTTTTTATCAACAAATATCCTTTTTGATTTCCACTCATTAATAATGATATCTATTATCTTTTACACAAATATCTCACAATCAATAACTTTTTCACCAATAGATTGTAACATATTTATGATACTCATGAATCTATAATACATATTTTCAACTGATTATCCAGGATGAGTATAAAATGAATGAAATAATTCTCTCACCATTTCTCACATAGTCTAAAAAAGATTTGAGGTACCAAAATATGTAACTTTTTCACTTTTTCCTTGCAATGTCATAGTTTTTTGAGTCCGGTTGAAAACCACTCCTGATTTGATTTTTTCAATTAATGGATGTTGAATTTTATATATCGTGGATTAGAACTCAATTCTTGAGTGTTAAATTAGCTTTCTATGATGTTTTTTGGGTTGTTTTATACTATTGTAGAGTTCCTTGAGTGTTTTAGAGTGGGTTTTAAGAGAATCAAAGGCTAAATGGCGTAGTTTAGAGTTACATGGCAGGGAGCACTATTCAGGGTTAACCGTCAGACCCCTTCCAGCTAACCATGCAGCCTACTTTTGAGTAGTCACTTGGTTTGGGTAAATCTTATGAGATGGTGCATGACCATGAGACCACCTTGGCACATTTTATATAGGGAAACCACACAGGTTCCCATGGTTTGGTAAACCACATGGGGTAACTATACATTCTTGGATCAATTGGGAAGTGGCTACCGTATGGTTTGGAAATCCGTGTGGGTAAAAATTGTTTCCTGTACAAGCTATTTTTTTATGTTATTTTTATTTTTTTTCTTCTTTTCTCCCTCTTTATCCCTTCCTGGTCACACACAGTTGTGAAGGAAGACCTCCACCCTTGTTTCATGGATTTTGATCCATCTTCTATATTAGTTATCTAATATACAAGCCATCTGATGCTATAGGACCACCTCAATAAGGTAATCCTCACCCACCCTACTTCTTCATTTGTATTTTTCCTCAATGAGGACTAAATCCTTTTGAACCATTTCGCCCTATTTTCATGGCTTTGGATGGAAAATCAGATCTACACCAATCCACTTTGAATTAGAACTCAACATTAGATGTGCCTACGTCTATAAGTCCATTGTCAGTGGTTCATATCTTGATTTGTGTTCAACCAATCATTTGGTTTGTGGGAATTTTAGTGTTCTTATGGTTATTTTTATCAGGATCCACTTATACATATTTCATCAAGTCAAGATGACTATGTGACCTTAGTGGATTCCATGGTAATTCCCAATATATATCTTACTTGAGAAGGGATAGGTTAAAGGCCATTTCTCATTAGGATGGTTTTTCTAGGAGTATCCAATTATGTTAAATTGATTTGTTTAAATTGATTTGGATAATTTAATCAAATATAATGCATTAAAGACCACCATGAAAAATTGATATGATTTTTTAGTTGGTAAAATTCAATTGTAGTGAATTGTATTTCTTGTTTAGGTTAATTATTATTTTTATATAATTTCTCGTAATATACTGATTAGGCCCCTGGGGAAGTGATGAGATTGGTAAGAGGTTAGTATGGCATGAATATTAGGATTGAGTAATTTAAATCACTAGTTGGTCTTGGATAAGATTTTATTGAGTGGTATTGAAGATATGATTGGGTGTCATGGATGTGAGATTGAGGTAGTGAGGCCATATGGTTGGGCTTGGAAGATGATATTGGAATGGAATGTCCAATGTTCTGAGCACCATGGTTTCAAGGAAACAAAGTTTCAGTTTGATGTGGATTATGTTATTTATTTGCTGATTGCCACTCACCTATGATGTCTGATGCACCGAACTGAGTCATGTTCAAACATGTTGACTCTATGATGAGGTGGTTTTGACCAATTTTGTGGGAACAGGCCCCCATTAGTGTGTATTAGTAAATTTTCAGGGGTTACGGATATAGAAATTCACAAGGAAGGTGAAGAACCTTCAGTTGATAGCAGTGAGGCTATTGGTTGGGGGATGAGCCTAAAATTTCTTATCGTTGTGCGCTTGTATATTTATTTTAGGACTTGTATCACTATGCCTCTAACTTTTAGGAAATGGGATAATGTTATATTTCTAGTAGGAATCCATGGGACTGGTGACTTGTTTGGGAATACCTTCGAGATATTGGTATTATATTGAGAGATAAGGTGTCTGGAGGCATGAGGTTCCGATTTACTTTATTGAGGTTAATCCTAAGGTTTCAACTGGGTGGTTTACATTATGGGTACCTTGGTCCATGGATGAAGGAACCTCTATACTTATGGGATTCTGGTGATGGATGAAGTAGGTTATTTTTATTTATTACATCGAGTTGGTTAATATATTTATTATATCACACATTCTTAAAAAAAATTATAGTTACTCACCCTCAGTTTCTATCTTACTGATACTATTTTTCACACCATAAATGTTCAATTCATGACCTTTAATGACTTTAACTCATTAAATTTTGGCAAAGGATCTACCTATCGAGCTAGATCATAGCACAATCTTTCATGGGATGTTGGCATGTGACCTTGAGGTTATACCTAACTGGACCTTTCTATTTTAGTTTCCATTTTGATATGTATTGAATCAATATGATTATAGGTATGTAGCTACAATGGTCATCCTTAGGAAACCCATTTTGGAATATTTAACTATACGACTTATATTGGGATTCATGCTCTGCTTGTTTTCTTTTGGATTCTACAAGTGGAGTTGGCATGTCGATTTTATTATTTATATTCCACTCCTTCTATTTATTACTAGTTTACCTATATCTTAATATTGACTGTGCTACTACATTATGGGACTAGTTTGAGTATGAAAAGTCATATTTATTATGCTTCATGTTATATATTATAACTCATACCATTATTTTGTCTCTTTCAAATGGAATAGCCTCCCCAATTTACCTTTTAAACCCTCACTTCTATTGTGTAGCCTTTGGCATTCAGGGAGGTGAACCTAATGCCAGTGGCCACCAGCCTGGAAGCACAATTCCAGTGATAATTTAGGTCGGTATGCTACACATTGTATTAGAAGTTTTTTTACAGGGATTTCATAGAAGTGTTTGACTGGAAATTAGTTAGAAAAATACTGCATTTTCATTTCTAATTTTATTATTATTTGGGTCATGGTTGACTGGAGAACAGGTTGTCGTCGAAACTAGGTTTATAACATGTGCTTGGGTTCTTTAAACTCTAGGAATAATGGATAGACCAATATTCTTTGGGTGGGAATTTATGTTTTATCATTCCCATTTTATAGTTTATAACATTTCTACATTGGGGTTTCTCTTTATATGTGATGTTATTTATTGTGATATGACCCTTGACCAAGTGAGGTAAGGGGGGACTTAGAACCATGGCTTGGTACAACATGGTATGTGATGTTGGACCCTTGTACTGGTATGGAAAGGGGGTATATGTTATTATTTCTTGGATTTGATAGATATATTTTAGGATATTTCAAATTTAAAAATGAATGTTTTCTTTTAAAAGTGATCATACCATTTTGTAAATGTGAAATTCAATGATATGAAATGCTATAGATATATGTCATGTGATATGAAATATTATGTGCCATGCATTAATTATATATAATTGTATGTGATATGTGACATGCTACTAGATCTCATAATAGTAGGCATTAACTATGGTATGAGGTGGTTTTTATCACTAGGATTGGTGAGATGGTCATCAGATTGATCCAATAATGGTTGTTAGGTCGAGTATAACCCGAGGTACTATTAATACATGGCTATTTTGAGTGCATGTGGTGAGGCCATCAGAGTAAGATTACATATGGTATGGATACAGTGGGGGGAGTAAGGGAAGTGAGATGACACTACCTTTTACTACATTATTTATCTGGGTTTATTAAATGTGATATGGGATGTGTGACCATTTGATGGAATTTATTAGGTTCCTCCGAGATGGATCAGATGGAGCATTAGAAAGGTGATGAACCATTTCCATTGGTGGACGATTCGGATGATTCCCCTGAGGGTTAGTCAAAGCATAAATTATAGGTACATCCATAGGTATAGGCTTAGGTTCAGATCCTAGTGGAGGCTGGGTAGAAGCTAGACTTGACAGTGTTGGGGAAATGGATCAATGAGTAGCTTTGATTAAGTCTAGTACTTGTCTTGAAAGGTATTGAATGTGGTTCTCAAAGAGAAAACCCCTTAATGGCTTACCTTACTCAGCAGTTTTAGTTTCCACACATGTTTCTTTTCTAGGGTGAGGGTGAACCTCTGTATGCTAAAAATTGAATCAAGGGCATGCAGTTGATGTTTGAGGAGCTCAAGATTCCAAAAGGGTAGAGGGTCATGATGGACACCTATAAACTTAGAAGACTAGATAAGTGATAGTGGGACATACATGTGAAGGCTAGATGACAGAAGGGTTTGTCCGGGAAGGATTTTGAGGCTAGATTCTTTGAACACTTATTCTTAGAGATGCGGAAGGCTAAAAGGGATTTGGTATTCTTAATCCTTCAATAGGGAGACATGTCTGTTATGGACTATACAGTGAAATTTATTGAATTTCCTCCCTTTTAACTTGACATGGTTAGCGACAAAACCTCTAGGTTGAGGTACACTGAGGATTGTTTAGGGCATGATATTTGGGTATAGGTAAACATTTTTTGGTTGAACTCATTATCTGAGGTAGTGAACCAGGTTCTCCTAGCAAAGGGAAACATGACGTATATTTATTACTCGAGATATGTAGTGGCTTCAGTAGACTTCAATGGAAATTCTTATGAAATTATGAAATTATGTTAGGAAGAGTTATAATAGGTATGTATGGACAATGACTCAAGAATACCACCTCATGATGGGTCTTCTACAATTTTCATTGAGTGTGGGTAAATAGGAATTTTATGGACTCAATGTGAGCGACCTCCAAGGAATATTGGGTTACAAACTGGTCAAGAATATCGAGAAGTTCTATTAGAGGAATTCCCATTCATCCTATGGTCAGGTTTAGGGGAATACATGTTATTCTAATATTGGTTCAATATTGATACCATGTCATGGTAGTCGAGGTTCAACTGCTTGTAGAGGTCGTTGAAGAGACTGTGAGAACCGTCAGTGGGGATAGTGGCTTGTGGATGGAGAACCACCACATGTAGATGAAGCTTTAGGCATTCATTTTTAGGCCAGGTGCATGCCATAGAGCTTCTAGGGGATGAGAAGATTGGTGATCCAATAATAGTTAGTGGTATTCCACGAGTGTGGCCTTGATTTTTTTTCATTTGGCATGATTTTTTTAGGCATGTCCATTTTGGTGCATGGGGTGAACATGCTATATAAATGGACTAATCATATGATGGTTAATAGGATTGAATAATATTATTTTCGATATATATATATATATATGAGCTGTGAAGCACCAGGTTCTATACTTTAGCACCATGGGTGTGATAATTTGATGTTCTTGGAATCATGATCATTCATGGATATGAGTTTTTGAGGTGATTTGGCCTTAGGAGATTGAGGATGAAAGTTAAATGAGTTATGAGAAATCTGGGCACTATAATGGTGTGATACATTAGTGAGGTGTGAGGAACTAGTATTTCATTGATCGTCCGTAGAGATGTGGGGACTCATAGTTCCATATGTGACATGGGCTTGAGGCCATCACAGATGTGGTGTAGGATGTGAATTGGGTGTCTGGAGTATAACTAGTGGACCTTATGAGGTGAAGATGTGATGATGAATTTTGGTAGGACCATGTGTTAGAGAATTGGTCATTTGACCTTTGATTGATTTGAGTTTTTGGTCAGAATAAACTAGTTTGGAAAATTCCTAAGGTAGAGATCCCCTTGAGGTAATTATCCCATATATTCGAGACCAAGGTAGTATGGTATAGATTTTACCTGTATTGGTCAGTTTTGTACCAAATCAGTGTTTCGTTTGATATCTTAAGGATGTGTTATGTTATTGTGGGGAGATTTTAACATCATGGGTTTTTGAGTTGGGTCAAAATCCACACCCGATTTGATTTTTTAAATTAGTGGCTATAATATTCTCTATATAGTTGATCATAACTCAATTTTATGAGTTTTTTACGATTCATATAATATTGTTGGGATGGTTTAGATATTTATAGAGTGACTTAAGTGTTTTAGAGTGGCTTTTGAAAGCATCGGAGGCCAAATGGCCTATTTTGGAGTAGCTGGACAGGGCACATGATTTAGGGTAAACCGTGTGAGAGGGAACACATTCTTGTAGCCACAACTTCATTTTTGATAGAGGGATATCACATGGTTTTTTCATGGTTTTTTAAACCATGTGGGGTAACCATGGGGTCTTGGATATCTTGGGTATTGGTCTCCACACAGTTGCAGCATGGATTGGATTACTATGTGGGTAAACTGTGTGGCCTATACATGGTGTTTTTTTTATGTTTTAATTGGTTTTATATTTATTTTTGTATATTCTTTTTTCCATATTTATCCATTCATGGATATTCATAGTAGTGGAGGAATCCCTCCTTCATTATTTTATGGATTTTGATCCATCTTCTTTACCAGTGCTCTGATATTCATGTCGTCCGATGCTACAGGACCCCCTCAGCAAGGCTAACCCCGCACATCCTTCTTATTCATTTCTCTTTCACCTAATGGAGTGATAAATCCATTTGATATTTTTCTCAATATTTTCATGAATTTGGTTGGAAGCTCAGATTTACTGAAATCCACATTTAATTTGAGATCGATCTCAGACATGCCTACATCTACATGACCATGGTATGCGGTACATATCTTGATTTGTGTCTTCGATTTTGTTTTGGTGGATAGGATTTTAGCGCTCATTTGGGTATTTTTAGTGGGACCAATTTATACCTATTTTTCATATCCAAATAACTATATGACCTTATATAATTCCAAAGGATTTCCCAAACTTAATTTCACTTGAGTGAGGCTGGATTAGAAGTTGTTACTGCTTGAGATGGCTTGGCCAGGGGTGTCAAATTAATTTAAAAATATTTTTTTTTAATTTTTGTGGATTAGTTAATTTAACATGAGGCCTTCAAGACCTCCATGAAAAATTGATATGGTTGTTTAGTTGGATCAAATCAGATATAGTGAATTGAATTTCCTATTTAAGTGAATTATTATTTTTATATAATGGCTTGTAATATAATGTGGATGCCTATGGGGTTATGAGAACATTGGTTTGAGGTTTGGATTTCGTGGACATTGGGATTGAGTAAAGATGATCATTGGTTGGTTTTGGCCCTAATTTTATTGAGTGGTATTGACAACACAATTGGGCCTTGTGGATGTAGAATTGAGGTGTAGAGTCCGTAATATTGGGATAGGCCTGTGATATTATAATGGAAATGCCATATGTTTCGAGTGACATGGTCATAGGGGAATGTGGTTCTGGTTTGATGTGGCTTAGGTTCTTTATCTGGTGATTTACACTCACCAATTATCACCAAAGTGATGAATTGAGTCATTTTTACATAGGTTGACTCCATGATGAGGTGGTTTTGACAACTCGTGTGGGTAATGTACCCTAGTATTGGGACTTAGAATATTTTTGGTAGGTTCATTCCATAGAATTCCATGTAGAAGGTTAGGATCCTTTGGTTGATAGTGATGTGGCTATCAGTTGGGGGTTGTGGTTCTATGTACTTGAGATTGTGGGCCTGAATGTTTACTTTAGGTCATGTATTGTTGGACCTCTAGTTCTTCATCCATGGGCCAATGTTAGATTTGAAGAAGGGGTACGAGGGACCAGTGACTTGTTTGGCATGAATTTTGGATGTTAGTGTTATATTGATATATGGGATGTTTGGAAGGATGAGGTGCTAAGTTTCTTTATTCAGGTGGAACCTAAGGGATCACCTGGGATTTTGACATCTGGGGTACCTTGGGCCATAGGAAAAGGACTCTCTTTACTCATGAGATTATAGGTATGGTCGGATAAGTTGATACTTCTTCGTGGTTTTGGAGAACCAGAGGAGTTTTTTGTTTATTAATTGTATTGAGTTACTTTATTTATTTATTATATCAGGAATTCTTAAACGCATATTCTAGGTACACACCCTCAAGTGGTATCCTACAAAGACTAGTTCCCACACCCAACACGTGCCCTTTGGGATGTGCGTAGAATTTATGTAATTACATTTAGGTAAATGATCAGCCTCAGGAGTACGATCATAGCATAGTTTTTTCATGGGATGTTGGCATGTGACCTTTAGGTCATTCCTAGATAGAGATTTCTATTTTAGTATCCTTTTTTTATGTTTTGTATCGACATGCTTATAGGTATTTCTATACTGTGGTCGGCCTTGGGAGACCTCTATTAGTATATTATACTCTATGAACAATATTGAGATGCATGATCTACTTGTGATCTTTTAGTTTCTACAATTGGTGTTAGTTTGTTGATCTGGTAATTTATATTCCTCTGCTTCAATTTATTACTTATTCTATAATTTCTTATTATTGATTGTGCTCTTTTATTGTGGGTATGGTTTGATTATGGTATGTCTTATTTATTCCACTATATATTATATATTATAACTCAGAAGAATATTATATCTTTACAAGAGGGTATATCCCCCCCACTATACCAGTTTACACACTTTATTCTAGTAACAAAACATTGGAATTTGGGTAGGTGCAACTAAGGCTTGTGGCCTCTATCCCAGAAGAACTGTTTGTGTGGAAATTCAGAAAATGGTACTACATTCTTGATAATATTAACAAGATCAAAAGATGGTATTTTACTATATATGATACTTTTCATAGTACATAACAATGTATCTTTTTCTCTATAACTTAACTAATACTATTTTATTATAATTAGAAAAAATAGTGACTTCTTTATCAGGAAATTTAAACTTTCTAGCCAATATAACAAAATTTTGAACTCCTATGTTGATAAAAAACTGTCTTCATTATTTCTCAATATTTCTAATAATCCACACCATCTAAGATTTGTGGTTTATTATGATTGAGATTGTCTATTGAACCAGCATTCATTACTTTAATCTTTAAGAACAAAAAAAATTATTTTATTGAAACACGTTAGCATAACAAAATAAAAATATTATATCAAAACATAAAAAAACATGCAATAGTAAAGAATGTAATAACCACCATAAGTATTCGAGTAGTCAAATCCTATAATGATACTAATTTTTGGATCATTATATATATATAGTATTGATTGTAGGATAATAAGAAGAACATTATTATGTCTAAATTTCATGATTGGGGGGGGGGTGAATTGTATTTTTTTTAAAAACATTTTGAAGAAATAAACTAAAATACCCAAATCATATATAAATATGTTATCAGAATCAATCTTATTTTCAATTAGAAAAGTCAAAGAATCAAGAACTGGTTATGTTATGATTGAAATAGTGTAAAAAATATCACAATCATTAGGGATCAGATTAATCAACGTATGTCTCATAAACAAAGTTAATAAGAAAAAATAATCATAATAGAAAGATGAATACAATGTTTCAATTTTTGTTAAATGTGTAGTGGAAATAAAAACTTGTAATAAATAAGTAATATAATAGATAAAAAATTTAAGAATGACTTACAAGGTATTTATAAGAGAAATATCTTTTAACAGTAAAAGTAAGGTAGTAAATAACATTGGCCAAAGGTATCCACTATTTTATATTTACAGTAAAGTATGCCTTTCCATACCATGGAAATACCACAATATGATAATGGGAATGGCTATATCTTTCTACCCTTATAAGCCCTTGAAATTATGATCAACTCTATCTTAATATCCTCTTAATTTTTCGAACGTAAGATCAAATGCTATGTCTTCATATCCATATAATCCCTTGATCACGATGATTATCGTATGTAGGTTAAAATTACAATGGTTATTAAGTAATCAACCTGATAAGGATTCCTTCAAAACATAGCCTAACTAAATAATTAAAAATATGAACAAGAATTTCATTCTTAGTAATCCCCAGATCTCTCACAAAAATCTATATAATATAAACTCTTCATATGTATGGTTATTTATAAGAATCCTCCCAATGATCGTATTTATCTCCCAATGGTAATATTTTTATGAGTTTCACGGAATTGCTTCAGAAACCTGACACTTGACTACTCATAACGATATGACATAACTAAATTTCCAATGTCATATTTTTTAACACCGTTACAGTGTTAAATATCTTCTTTACATTAGAAATAGGCATTCCGAATATGATTATAAACTTAATTAAATCATATTTAATTCATTAAAAATGTCAATATGATTATATTTATGTGTCTAAATTCGATGTTATCAGTTATAGTATCATTCCAATTATTAAGAATTTTTCATTTTTATAGTCATGATAAAAAGATAAAATTTTGGTAATGATAAAGGTGAGCCTGATTAATCAGACACATACTCATTATGATTATCATAATAACGATCATAATGTTTATACTTAAAATAATTAAGAACTTATTCTAAGTATTGTAAAATATAATGCTTTCTAAAAAACATTCCAAAACACTTTGGATAGAAAAAATTGATAAAAATCATTTAATAATGTTTTTTGATTTCAAAAACTAATTGAAATTGATGAGTAAGATGTAGAACATCTGAGTCAACACTTTTGAGGAGAGAGAAACTAAGGGATTAAGTGTCTTGAAGGTCATTTGGGGGTCCTAAGTAATGATAAATACTATTACGTTGTGATTTGGAGAAAACATGTAATGCAATGGCATATAATTCCTACTGATATTGAATTTTGGGTGAAGAAAATAACCACAAATAATGTATTTCTGAAGAACACACACAATATACACCATTTTTGAGGAAATAGGTTTCTATAAGATTATAAATATCATACGATATTTGGTATAGATTTATAAGGTATGTAGGGGTGGTTGAGTACATTCCAAGAGAAATGGCTTGTAGTTGTAATACACATTTTTCAAAGACTACATGATAAAATATAGGTAGAAGAATAATACCAAGATAGGTCTTATAAACCATAATGTTTTTTTTCTATTGGAATATGTCATGTAACCTGTATACTACAAGACTCAAGACACTATAAGAACAAAAAAAGTAAATTTACTTTTTTCACATGATATGTACTATATGTGGCATGCCAAGTACCCTATGATGACTGGGACCCATGAATTGAGGATACACATTGTTTACTATTATGGTATCCCTCAACTTGTATACATGTTAAATGTTGTCTAATTTGACATCATATACCATGTGATGGGTAGGGCATAACAAGGCATCCCTAGAGAATATACAAATGCAATTGTAATCTAGAAAATATCATTTACTTTATATGAATTAGTTTCTATTTATATATCCTTTATGTGTCTATGAAATAGGTATTAAAGTAGTAATTCTTAAGCATTGTTTTATGTTAATGAAATTTTAGGATTCTCTTTGTCCTTATATGTGAGACATAAGATGATATGATAGGTTTAGCCTCAAAATCACTGTATGATCTTCAAATGGATTGGAAAATATAATCTTATAATTCACAGTGTAAGAAATTCCATTTAATAATGTTAAAAATAGGGTGTTGCTCCATCGTACTCATCATAGAGCTTTGCACACCAACACATATATGGGGTGATAATCCTCTGGAATGTTATGAGGTTAGTAGTCCATCATTTATAAAACGGTGTTTTTCTACCAAATAATACAAATAGTGTTTCGAATACCCCCCACATATATGGGGTATATGTCATATTTCAATGAAATAAGTCACACCCTCATCTTTTGGGTTCCACTCAACAAGTCACATTTTCTCCATTTAAAATTATACAATGTGAATTTATTTTCCTTCCATAGTATTTTTGATAGCTGTGATTATATCACACTTAACATAGACTAATTAATGGTCATGGTATGAGTTCCTTCATAGGTATCATGAAAAGTGGCTTGGTAATGGTGGATACTAGGGTATATTATTACCTTGATTGATTAATTTACCTTAACGAAGAATGGGATCCCATTAATATATTATAGTAGTGGTATAGAATAATGGTTTATCATATTGAGAATTTCAAGACTCATTAATCCTTAGGATCCCATTAGATTCCTCTAAGAGATAATGTATATGTGGGTTGTTATTATTAGGATTTGAGGTATTTTTGAAACTCAAATAATCCAATGTTTCTAATGTGATGGAAATTTTTTGGATTAAAGGTGATATTACATAGAGTTCAACGCATCCATGTGACATCTATTTTTTAAGAATATTTGAATTTTATTTTGTTTTCATCATACTGTTTACCATCTCATAATAGTGTATTTTAATTGGATTGTTCCATTATAACATGAGAAAATAAATAATTGGGTTTCCATATAGAAAATATAACACTAGATGGGAAAAAATATGAAAATTGTGGGGAAATAGTCATTAAAGGATATGTGAATTATTATTATCTAAAATATAATTTTTGAGGAACAATTTAATCAAGGTAAAACATTGTATTTAAATGTCATTATCCCAACAATGGAAGATAATATATAATTAAACAAAATATTAGGGTGGAAGAAACCATGAATAAAAGATAAAGTTCCAGAAGTTTCATTATAACTAAATGAATATATTTGAGTTAACTAAAACAATTTCAACTTGGTATCTTTTCAATTAAGATCCATTTGAAAATTGAATATGAAATCGAAGTGTATAATAATAAATATTTCTCAGGGAAATAATTTTGATAATAGAACCACATACTTTAATTCCATAATTGGACTCTTTTTTAATAACAAAAAATTATGTTAATCACATATTTTAGAAAAAATTCATATTTATAGATTTTTATAAACATAATTTATAATTATTGTACACATATAAATTAGTTAGTTATAATCAAAATTTAAAACCGGGTATGAGTAATCTTGATCATTTTGAACTAGTTTCATAATAGCTATTTTTTTATTCATTAATCAACCAATGTTATCATTCACAGATCATAAAAGGGACTCAAATTGATGTTTTAGGACTATTTTTAATGTTATAATTTAAATTCTTAGGTATTTTATTTATTATTCATGGTAAAGATGTTAGTGGAGAGATTGAAATTGTATTTTATATAGAATAAACTTTTGTAACTTAATTAATGAGTTAAATGATTATGTTCTCTCAATAGAACAAAAAAAATTTAATTTTTGAATATCTAATATTAGGGTTTTAATTCCATATTTGATAGAAATTTATTTCATTGTTCATATAGAAAGTCAAAGCTACCCAAAAGGAACATGGTATAATCTATGTTTGGTTATGTATATGATAGAGATTATTTTTTTATAATTCAATTATCCAAAATGTATAATGACTTTATTTATATTTTATTAATTTTATGAATTATAATTTATAAGATTTATAAAGACTAGGCTAATGAAAAATATGTTGTCACTTATGAATAAATCCCTTTTTCTCTTGGTATGTTCGTTTTAGGCGGTTAGTTTTACAATGATTACTTATTGCTAATATTACATATAGAATTATTAATATATATTAAAAAAATATAAAATAGGAAATAAATAACATAATTATTAACTAAACTAATTTCTAGAAATATACTTGAAATGAGGTGATGAAAAATGAAACGTGTCTTTCATGGAGGTGGTAATATGCACACATGCATGAGAAATGATTTCATTTTTTATTATTTAATGGGAGGTGCATACATAATGGTTATACTATACATATAATAAAATTTTAGTTTATTATTTACACTTATGTGATTATATAAATAAGGTTAGAATTTTTTTTGTGGAAGTTGGATTAGAAGGACAAATAAAGTAAGTCAAAGGGTATGAAATACATTTGTTGAAAAAATTGATATTCTCTTGAATTATCATTTGGAAATAAATTACTTGAGGTACTTTCTTGATGCTAGAAAATTCCAAAAGTGTATAGGGGGTATAGAAGAATGTAATTTGGTATAGTTTCCCATAATTTTTTTACAAAGGGTGTGTCTTCAAATGGAATCAAGTGAGATCCTTTTTTATTTGAAAAAAGTGTGCAAATCATTGCGATGGAATGTTTAACAAGGGTTAATAATAGAATTTCATGAATGTCAGGTGATATAGTGGGGGAAATGTTGGTGATACATGTAGGTATGATAGCAAAACCTAATAAAGGTATTCTAGATGGTTTACGTGTCAAATTGATTTTGTAAAATTCAACACACATTAGATTACAAATTTCAATAGTTACTAATCATGATTATTATATTACAATGGTAATTATTTCATTTCTAAAAA
The DNA here is from genome assembly GCA_963277665.1 of Viscum album. Taxonomy (NCBI): domain Eukaryota; kingdom Viridiplantae; phylum Streptophyta; class Magnoliopsida; order Santalales; family Viscaceae; genus Viscum; species Viscum album. The sequence continues at coordinate 1,255,379,488 of OY728153.1, read as the reverse complement.
TATATGATGACCCATATTACTAAATTTTGACATGATTAATATGATTTTTGGGTACAATTAACCTAATAAAATTTTTAAATAAGAAAATTTTAACTATAAAATAAAAACATATAATCTGTTAAAAAACTATTTTTGTATAAAAAATTATGTTTTAATTATCAAGTGTTTTAATCTTATTTTACATTGATTACAAAATAATTGGGTAATAATTTATTTTTATATATATTTAATCATCATATTAGTGTCTTCATTTTATAATAGATCCATTTAATTTAAAAATATAAAATATTTAGAAAAGAATTATTCTCTGAAAAATAAAATTTTACCATGGTTAATAATATTGAATTTGGTAACAGAATTTCATGTCTAAAAATAAAATTCATGCCATTACGTACATCATCGATATTTATTAAGAATATTCAAATCATTTTATATGATTAAATTTATAAAATTTGTAATTTTTTTAATATAATCATACATAACAAATAAAAAATATTTTATGAAACGTGTATCATTTATTCATAAAATAAATCTATTAATTTTCTTATAATAACTATTGGATGAATGTGAACTTATTTTATTGTATATATTTTTTCAGGATGAATGTTTTTCGATTATAAATTTTTAAAATGAAAATTTACTTTTGTATTGTTTCTATTTGGAATCTTATTTCTTAAGTATGAGTTTATTTATGATGTCTTATAGTTATAATGTATTTAGTTTTAACAAACAAAGGGAATTTATTTTACTAGACAAAGTTCATATCAAATTAATTCAAACAGACTAAATTATTCTATAAGATTGATATTTACCCAGTCTACTCGATATAGTTTTACTAATCATATCATAAAAAATATTAAAAAGAGTATTGTGATGGTACTGAACAAGGTGACCATTTAAAAAGGTGATGATATAATAAACCAATAGAAAGATGATGAATATTTATCTTATTCCATTTAAACTGACACCAAAATGAGTATAAGTTTACCATTGTGAGTATATTACACATATGACTATAAATGTGACTATAAACTCAAGGAGAAGTAGGAATGGACTATCACATGATCTGAAGATTTAATTTGATGTTTTTTGTAATGTCTCATTTCTAAGAGTGCCGAAAATTATTATATTTAGATATCATGTCTTTGAAAATTAATTTTGAGGTTGTTTAATAAATTCTATATTATTGTTTGTTGAATTATTGGTTTTTTGATCATGTAGATCAATTGAACCTGAGGCTATGAACATAAATATTTATTTGATCTTATGTCAATATAAGGATTCCTAACAGAAAAGTGTGTTTTGTTTGATCAAATTGATCGAGGGATTCCAAGTCCTACAATGAGGATACGCCAACATTAAATACATATATATTACCTAATTTTAGATGAATATTAAATAGTTATCACAATAATAAATGTCCTAGAACTATAAAGGTTAATTATATTTTAAAACTAGATACATAATAATTTTATTTCATTCAAAATCATAAACACCTATCAAAAAGATCATATCCCATATAACATATCTTATTAGTACCCTAATTAAATCCTTTCTTCATAACACAGGGACAAAAAATAAAAAAAATTGTGACCATAGATGAATATTAAGGGTAAACATGGGAGATATCAATCAATGATCTTATGTAATAATATTATCAGAATAAGTACAAGAGAACACAATTTTAACATTTTAAAAATCACACCCAACAATTTATAGATCATAATCAAAATGAATGGAATTAGTACCTCACAAAAAAAGGATCATAAAAGAATCATTGATCATGATCCAAGAGACCATAATATAAGGATAGTAAAGTTTCATATATATTGTAATTAAATTTATTCAACAACAATAATAGTATAAATATTTTATGGAGGGTACCTATCATGATAATCATCATATGTTAAGCTTAGGATAACCTCCCCTGATAAAATATTGGGACTATGATAACAACACATATACCCTCCTTTAGGATTGGGATATCCTCATGTGTACACTTTGAGCTCATAAAAATGAATCACTACCCAATGATTTGGAGGACTATAATGGACCAAATTATCAAAAATTAATAATCTATTCATATTTATTCCATAAGATCTTGAAAATAATTATTGTTTCATTATTGATTAACCCATGAAAAAGATAATGAGTTTCCTAAATATCTCATTATCATAATCATAAACGATCTATTTAATGAATAAATATGGTATCATTGAATCATATATTCATTATATCATAAGTAAAATTATTTTATTTTGTCATAAAAGAAAATATCTTTAAAATTTCACTGGAACATTTATTGTGAGAAATACACTTTTTATTTTTGAATCACTTGGTTAAAATTAATTTTTTTTGAGAATATTTGGATAAAATTTATTTCAAAAGAATTATGTGAAAGTATCATGTAATCTTTTAATAATAAAACATTTATAATAGTGGTAAAAGATATTTGTGTGGTATTTGTTAAAACAATAATTCTATTCACAACTTTGGTAAAAAGTACCTATTTTGGAAAATGAAATGAATATCTCATTTATTGTTTTTATATAAATTAAAAAATGGGTAAGGATGAATTTAACTAATCATTTAATAACACTAAAAACATTATTTACTACATTTTATATAAAATTTGTACATGAGAGAAAATATTCCTAATCTACTAGAAAAAAATGTCGACTTTCTTTTGATATATTATTTTGGTATTTCGAGTACACAGAGAGAGGAAAATGAAATGAAAAGTTTTAATTTATAAAAATAACCAGAGGATAATAAAAAACTTGAGATTTATGAGTGATATATTATATAAATTTTCGTCATAAATTTTAGCATAAACAATCTCATTAAAAACTGCGATTGTACAAGGTAACCTTTGCCACTTTGTAAAAAATCGAATCAAAACACCATTTAAGAAAATAAAAAAAATATGAAAAAGAAAGTACCATGAATATAAATATATTCCTGATATATCATATCTAATATGAGATATATACACCACAATTAATAAACAAGTGGTGAATAAGACATATGTATTTTAGAAACAAAAATTAGATTGAAAACCCCTTACGCCAATTTTGATTTAATCATAAGCTCTATAATATCATTTTTAGTAAATTAAAATTTATTATAATCATAGAATATAACCATAATAATAAATATAATACCTTATATAGTTTACTAATAATATCTTATCTCCCAATATTTAATAATTATTTATTAAAATCACTGTTATAGGTGACATATGATTCGTTTTTCATATATGTTTTTGTTTTAAAGTTATGGTTATCATATCATTATCCTAGTAACATCATTTAAAGAATATTAAAATGATATACAGATCATATATAATCATTATATAAATATTTATAACCATCTATAAATGGTAGAGACAGAAAAATGAATTACACTATTTACAGAGACTGCATTCTGTACGTATGCATGTACACGATTTTCATTTTATAACAAAAATAAGGAAAAAATATAATATCATTTATCATTTAATAATAATAACATTATAAATATCATATATATTTATAAAATCCATCATTTTATCCATAAATGTGAGGTAGTGATGGAAAATGGGTCAAATCGATACGTGGAGCTGGTTGCCCAAACATACACACAAGAGATACTTTTATTCCCTTCTTGATGGGAATAAGGTGGAAAATAACTGTAACATAATCATCATAAATAATAAGTATATTTATAATAATGTTTTTATTATTTTATTATAGATAAATAAAATTATAGTAACTTTAAAAAGAAATAAAATTTCAAAGAACTGAGTAAAATGATTTCCTCTTCTTTGGGTGACCTCCTCTAGCTATCAACATAAGCCTTCATATGATAGTCATATGAGAATAAAAAAATCAATCTAATGAATATGATAAGGTACGTGGAACATTATTTTTCATGCGAATAATCCCATGATGTGTGAAGAATAAAGGATAATTGGTTCCCTTTTATACAGGATGAGAGTTGCACTCTTGTAATTATTCAATGTTTTAAATTCATATAAGGTCTTATTCATGGTCATGAGGCCCAAATGAACAACAAATTTGAATATAATAAGTCAAAGGGTCTAAATAAACCTTTTGAATAATATTTATACCGGTTATAATGCAATTTTGAACCTTATATACTAGTAAAACCCAATTAAACCAAATTTTACCATAAATTTTTTTTAAAAGGTTGGGGCCAAACCTCATTTTTATTATTAAAGAAAAGGCCTATTTTTGTATGGGTAGAGGGAGAACCATTACATATCCTAATGTCCCAAGGCTATGTGGACAGAATAAAAGGCTGAAAGCCCATTTATTTGACCTAAAGGTCCCTTTGGTGAATAGTACTGCTACAATACCTAGGATGCTTCAGTATTTCCGCAACTATATTGCCTCTTCCACTATAGTATCACCGCTACAACAATTCCACCACTTCTACAGTAATTCTACAGTTCCCTTCTATAGTAAAACTATCGTACACTAGAAATTTTCCCTACTCAGATTCGATCCTGGTTCTTTTGGATGCCAAATGGGAGCCTTTAACACATGAGTACATGATCATTTGGAATTTAACCATAACCCTGATTACAAAATCATTTACCATAACAAAATCATAATAAGAAAAAAATGTAATTATAACCAAGATTTTAATTTATAATTAAAATTTGGTATCTATTTTTTCATATTCAAAATCTATAGGTTCAAAATATTTCATTTAACTTATGATCACTTAATGCATGAAACAAAATATTTAGAAAGAATACCCAATTTAAGTGTAAATCTAATTTCCTCATGAAATAGATTAAGAATTTGAAATAATATTTATTTTGGTATTATAATTTGAAATTTAACTATTTAAAACTTTTTGATCTAGAAAAAATGAAAAATTAACCTTTCAACTATTTGGTTAAATTCCCAGACATAAATATAGTTTTTAATTTTAATAAAATATAATTTTTGATCACACCACTGCATCATTGGATTATAAATAAAAAATAATGTTTTAAGATAAATTATTTAATAAATTAAACATATATTTTTTTTGAAAACCACTCATTTAATAGGATTAAATAAAATTTTAGTGATATTCTAAGAATTTCCCTATAGTTTTAACATTGTTGTACTCTTATCGAGGTGAAAAATATTTACCATGGTTAGTATTAATTATGAAAAAATAATAAAAGGGACCTAATTGAAAAATTTTAACCTCATGAGTAAAAATATGGAAAAAAATTTAAATATTTATTTTATGAAATTTTCATGAACCAATATTATTATAAGTGGGTGAAATGCTATGAAAAATAGTTTTAGAAAAATGTGCTTTAATTCTCATAAATAAACTTATACAAAAATAAATTATAATGAAGAATTATATGTAATTATTTATATTATTTATTATTACAAGAGAATCATATTACATTTTTATCAAATAGAAGAAATAATGGGACTTTTAAATAAATTTATTAAATAAAATGATAATAACGTTTTAGTAAAATTGAAATTTTTTACTATTCAATGAAAAATAAACCATTTTATAAAAATATGAATACTAAACCTTTAGATAATATTAACATTATTATTTTAGAAATTATATTAATTTTATCAAATTAAATTTCTTAAAATTTTATTAATTGATAATAATTTTTATGTAAAAAAGTATATAAAATAAATTTTAAAGATAATATATTTTTGTTTCATAAAATAGATTTAATAAAAATTGAGTAGTACTTTATTATGAAATAATGAATTAATTTACATTATTTAAATAAATTATAAGTATTTTTCATAATGTATTTATTAATATTTATATAACCAATTTAAAAGATAGGTAATAACTATTATAATATATCTTAGTTTTTGTATACTGAGAGTTTATTAAAATGATTGGGGTTGGAGCCTCATTTATTATTAAATCAAAGAAAGGGCCTCTTTTAACTGGGTAGAGGGAGATCCATTACATAGCCTGAAGACCTAGTGGTATTTTTACCCATTACATGCCCCGTAGGCCCAAATTTTTTGACCCAAAGCCCATTATGTGAATAGTAATGCTGCAGTACCCACATGCTGCAGTACTGCACAGTACCCATCCGCCACTAAGTTCCTGCCATTTCTATAGTGCTTCCTATACTATTGTAATGCTACTCAAAGTTTCATGTAATGAAATATATAAAAAAAATAAACATTATTTAAAGAAAAATTTATCAAGAAATCTCAGGGTTTTCCCCTTATAATAATTTCTGTATCATAATTTTATCACTTTATTACCAAAAACATAGTATACATCCACCTCATAAAATACCCTTGTTCTAAAATTTATTCCTTATATTTATGGGTTTTCCATAGGACATTATCTAGGTGATTGATCTTGTTTTTATATCATTTTCTGCCACCAATCAATAATCTCCCCCAATTGTTCCTTATAAGGTAGATAAATATCAAATGGTATAACTTCTAAGTTTAATAAAAGAAAATTATCAGGTACGTACTTCCCCAAAATAGATACATGTAACACATCATAAACTTGAGAGAGTTTTGGTGGAACCACCAAGGGATTACCTACCATTCCCACTGGATAAAAAACATCAAAGGTCCCAATATAAATAAGGATTATAATTCCATTTTTTTAAATATCATAACCTAATTCCTTGGATATATTCATATAAATAAATTCTCACTAAAATCAAATTCTATATTTCACCAATGGTTATTGGAATAACACTTCTTTTGACTATGAGTTTCTTTGATGGGCAACAGAATAGGTGTGACTTTCTATTGTATTTATTTAGCAAGATGGTGTACCAATAGCTTTTTTTCTATTACATTTATTCCCAAATGTTGGATTTATGAACTTATTTCTATAGATGTTTTCTTACGGATCCATCACAATGATTCACTGAAATTTATTATTTTAAGAAAATGCTATAAATGAGCCCAAATACACAGGTACTCTAGTACCCAAGAAAAAAATAACATGGCCAAGGGAAATTCTTAATCCCCCTAGGTTGGTGACTAGAACCTAAAATCATGAAATATAAAAGTGGGAAAACATTTTTATAAGAACAATAAAAGATAAAAAATTCATATTATTATGCTCAAAACTCCAGAGGGAGACAATACCATAAAAAAATAGTTATATTAAAAACCCAGACATTACATCATCAATGTACTCAAAAGAAACATAGATAGACCCAAAACCACAATGTACATGCCACTCCAAGCCCCAAGGTATTAATAACATTTACCCCTCTAACACGTTTTTTCCCTTAGCTTCGACCTGGAAGAATAAAATCTAAGATCTCCAGAAGGAAAAGGTAGAGTGGGAATTAAAAATACCATTAGGATCTCACCATATGATCCATTATAAGATTAAAAAATAATAAATCAAATATTCATTTCAATTATAAATAAAAATGGTCTTGGAGATAAAATTTCATATTAAAAAAACATGATTTTCATTTTAGAATGATGGAAAAATTTTAAAAAATGGAATAAGTAAACATTTTATAAATTTTTTTATAAATCTTTAGGCATGAATAAATCAATTTTACTATCAATGGAAGTTACAATCAAAAGATTCATAATAAGAACTGTGGACATTTTCTCTATGGTATAATATTTTCTAATTATAGGATCCTCACATTCTCATACTAGTGATCATAGAATATTTGTACAAATCTCCCTCTGGCTTAGACTAAATGTGACTAATCAACTTTCCATTATGAATATGATCTTCATAACTAGAATTTTTTTATATATTTAATCATCAATCTATTAATAGGGAATTATCATCCTAGGGTTCCTGTACTAAATAACCCACTGACTACCCCGGATTACTTGTTCTCAATTAATCATTCAATTGATAAAGGGAAAATTATTTCCATTAAAATTAATCTTTATTAATAGTTTAATTTCACGTATTTCATTTTCAAAATTCCAATTTACTTTCAAAACCAAAAAACAGGTTTTTCATAAATTCATTTATTTTCAAAATAATATTAATAATAGGATTTTATCAATTTAAATTAATCCAATTCTCTAAAAATTAATTCACAATTAAATTCACAAATTCCAACAATTTTAAATGACACAAAAAGTCTAATTCAATTGTAATTGGGGTATTTTCTGAAAAAGTTTCATTCCAAATCAATTTTAATTACAATTTTCACCAAATTGGGTTTTTATAAATCAATTGAGAAAAATTTAAATCAAATCAAGAAAAAAGGGTTGTGAAACTAAAACAAAACCACCTTTCTTTATCATTGATATCACATAACACAATATCTATAATGGTATTTTTCAATGACGAATGATGATAATAGTGATATAGAAAAACCTACAATCAAGATTCAAATAAATATAGTTTACATGAATAATGAATGTGATGATATAAAAGACCCTATGGTGGAAATAAATAGATAACAAGAGAGTTGGAAAAACAGAATAACACTTAATAGAAAGAGATCAAACGAGATTATCCATGATTTGAACTACCAAGAAAATGGTTTAGATGAAGAAAAAAAAGTTTTTTGGGAGCCTCCATGAACAAAGAAATCATATAAAACATGCTCCAGTAGAGAGGTGGTTAAAATGAGGGTTTTGGTATTTTTAAACATTTTTAGAAATAGAAAACATCATCCTCAATGTTAGTTTAGTATTACCACATTATTAGACAAACCATAAACCCTAACCATGTGCCACTCTACTGGGGTGCACTTTTAATAATAGGTTGGAATAGGTTTTGTAAAACCTTGTCACAACCATGTAAAACCACATTGTACAAGGTTTAATGACTTTCAATGGTTGGAAATACAGTCTGGGAAAGCTATGTGCGAATGATGAACAACATAGAAACATAGAAAAATTACAAATTTCCACCCGAAATAACTTAAGAAAACCACAACCAAATAATTATAGGGGTGGAGGAGTAACTGAATATAAGTAACATGATGTTACTAAATAATTAACAAGAGGAAGGTTCTGATCCCAAAAACCATTGAAATATAGAGAATATGATGTTAATATATCCTCTAGGGTTGAATGGTTCTGTCAGTCTGACCTTTTTCCTAAGGATGATATATAGTACTGTAGCACAACTCTGTGTCTAAATATTTCAAAATAATTAAATAGAACATTGAATTAAACCTTAGATATCAATTAAATACAATTTAATATCATACTCCATGAATAATTATAACATACATAATGTATATATGGCATAACTGATCAAGATAGAAATAATATCTAATTGAAATGAAATGTTTCAAAATTATAAAGTGATTAACTAAAACCAAAATAACATAATTCTATTTTGATGTCGTGGAGAATCCTATAATGAAAACAATGATGATGTTTTCCCATTTCTTTATATGAATAGGTAATTGTTTTAATATCACTATATACATATACCAATCATCCTTTAATTGTTATCATTCTGAGAACAGAGATACATACTCTACAATATCTTTGTTCAAGTTATTCCACTAGAAATTATTATTATGGTCTTTATACATAGTTTTTTACTTCTAGAATGAATAGTGAATGACGAGCTATGAGATTCATGCAATAAAACCTTCTTAAATTATGTTGTGATAGGGATATATATTAAATTTCTGTACCTAATTATTACATTATAATCAAGGTTGAATTATGAATATCTCTCACATTATTTTTTAGCTCTAAATATTCTTTATGGGGTTGTTTAATCTTCACATGGATAAATGGTTGAATTATCACCTGAGGAAGATGAAATTTCTATATATCCTATAATATTTAATGATCCATCCTTTATAATACATTAATATTATATATTTGGTGATCCTAATCACAGATAAGCTAACATGATGTTTTTGACCCAATGAATATGAAACCTTATTCTCCATCCCAGGTTATTAATGTATTGATAATTCATAATCCTTAATCAGTTCCAGCCATATTATTTGATGTATATTCGATTTTTTCTATGTGTATATATCTTTTAAATAATTTTTATAAGTATATATATCACACTATTCTCTATAAATATAATTCCTTTATATCATTAGTTTAATGATTACTAATGTGAAATCCATGACAAGGGTCTTGTAATTTTGTACATTAAATTAAAATTTATGAATTGAAAAAGATATCGCCATGTCATTGAACATAATAACACATCACAATATATTATTTTATGCATCATTGAAATTATAAAACCCTTCTATACTATAGTTTAATGTGATTATAGGCACACTAACTGACCTTCTCTCTAGCTTCTTGAATTTTTCGTGACATTTACTAGTATAGAGGAATGTGAATCTCTTTTATTTTAACATAGGGAGTTATTTATATATTTTCGAGAAATTAATTATAATTAATCAATAATATCCAACTAATAAATGCAGATAATGGATCTCTATCATATTTGATGGTCTGTGCAAAATTTTAAATAATTCTATCTTTGGAGGATCTAATGATATACCCTCATTTTGGATCATATGTCTGGAGAATGAAATTTGATATATCTAAAATTCAATCTTGATAAATTTTGAATACAAATTATTCTTATTTAGGTTACTAAATTCAATCCTCAAATAAACTTCATTATATTAAGATATATAAGAATATAATATGTAAAGAAGACAAAAAATTGATCAAGGTAATATCTAAAGATTATATTCGTTACATACATGATAATAATGGGGGAAATAGTATGTCCAAATGGAATCACTATAAATTTATAGCATCCATACCTCACACATAATGTTATCTTTGGAATGTATTTTCTTTTGATCATCAATTGATATTATCCATAATAAAGGTTAATCATTATGAAGTATTGATCTCCTTGTAGTTGATCAACCAAATAATTAAAATGGGGAAAATATACATATTATTTATCATGAGGTTGTTATGTTCTTGATAATCAATACAGAGTCACATTGATCAATATCTATTATTAAAAATAATAATAGGTTAACATCATAGTGACATACATGGATGAATGAACCCCTTATAAATATTCTACTAGTCTTTCATCTTCAATTCCTAAGACTCAATATAATACATTATATAGAGAGTATTTAAAATAGGGGTAGTACTAAATATGAGTTCTATTGAAAAATCAACATCAAAATTCAATGGAAGACGAGAAAAATACTCCAAAAATACATTGAAAAATACCATATGATAACCACATATTTTATGTTTAGTGTCTCCCACACCGTCCAAGAAAAATACCCCTTATGAAAAGGAATGAAAACCCCTAAAATATATGTTATTTCAATTCAAATATATCATTCATCCTCATATAGATAAATGATAAAATTTTATTCACAATTTTAAAGGATACATCCCTTCCTTGGATGTTGATTTGAGATCTATATAAGGAGAGCCAATCTGTTCCCTAAATTAGAATAATTAAAATAGAGAGATAATAATAAAATTTTTAGGAATACATTCCAAAAAACATCAATCATATAATAATCATAGACTGGAGACGTGATCACCATAAAATTAGCATTTTTTATAGACAATTCATCATTTAATCATTATGTGTTAATATGATACCGTTAAGAATTTTTTCAGATATAATAATGTGGGTATGACTAGAAAGAAATATGAAATTATCAATTTTAGATTATATGGAAAGTGTTCCTTTAACCACCACATTTTCATAACCCACATATTCAATAGTGAGAGAATGAGATCCCCCTTTTTCTCAGGTCTTAAGAGGTTGATAAAATTGATCAATGTTATTAGCCCTAATATTTGATAAATGGCTAGTATAATTCCAAAAATCAATTAATTTGATTCATTGGAGTGTTGCAAGTGAATTATATAGAGCTCTCTCTCCATTAACTACATTAAATAACTTATTCTAATCAATTATACATTTTATTTCTCAATAAACTTTCTTTTCAAATGTAATTAATTTACTACTCCAATTAAGATAACATCCAATATAAATTAAGACCTATATTCTTCCCTCCATGGTTTTTATTATTATAATTTCTAGTGAATTCGATATTTCTTTTCTTATGAAAACCATTAGATTCATGGGTTACTTAGACCTTCATTTCTAGCTTGAGAGAAAAAAAAAATATATTCATAACAACTGAATTCACTTATGGTCAACACTGTAACGTCCCAGTTCCGGAAGCAGCCCAGAGGTGCCCCGTACCTAGTTGGTCAAATGGCCTCAAGTGAATTTCCCCGAATGCTAGAGGCTATGGACTAGCAGTGAAGGCCATGGGTTTGATAATGGAGAAAATATGCCCGCATAGGCAGAGTAACATAGTATAAGTAAAATAGATAACAATAGCAAAATCAGTAAAAACATGCAATAAGTAAATAGTGGAATTAATAAACAAATGGAGCACATAAATAATCATGCATGATACATATGTCTAGGAAAACATCCAAACACATCACAATGCTGAAATATATTACTAAACAAAAGTATATGAAAATAATAAAAAACTCCTTAGCATCGCAAGACTTAGTATAGTCCAATGCTCTTCGGCTATGCAACAACCAATTACCAGAAGTACAAGGGAGCTTGCACTTATCTATACCTGCAGAAATATAATCTGTTTAGGGCCCAAAAGCATGATAGAAATAGGTTGTGAGACTAAATTCAAGTAGGAAACCACCCAAATATATATTCTTAATAGTCAGTAAATATATATGGCATACTAAAATTCTAAATGAAGCAGTAAACAAGGATGTACTCAAAATTAAACAATCCTACAGTTTCAAATGCATTCAATTTTCAGATATCAAGTAAGAATCAAATCATAAGTAGGGAACCCTCAAGGAAGTACTCAAAGTCTAACCCCTCTGGTCTAACTAAAACAAACAAAATCAAACCTCTGGAAAGTACACACAGTCTGACCCCACTGGTTCATATTTTTCATAGACTCTCTTAGGAATCACTCACCATCAATTCAACATTCAGTGTCGTATCGATAACTAAAAGGCACTCTAGGTAAGAACTCAACATCTAATTCCCACTATGTAATGCATCGAGTAACTATATACACTCTAAGGAATCACTTATGTCCATTCCCCCTATGGTCTCATATCATAATTTTTAATAGACACTCTAGAGAAGCCCTCAATGTACATTCTCCCTATGGTCTTCTACACCAGGTTCTCACAGCCCTGTGTAAGTCAATTGAGCATAGTGACATATAGCGGCCCAATTATATCTCAAGAACTACTTGGATAAATAGTCTACAACATAACATCATGGGAGATAAATAATAACAATGCATCCTAGAAACACTAGCAATGGAAAGAAAGAAACCTAACATGCTAATAAAGATGAAACAGTGATAAACAATACAACCATGGGAATGATATCCATAGCATAGAAATTAACTATATTCATATTCAATTGTATTCTACTCAAGCATATAAATCATAGCAGACAATAAAAAGGTTAATACCGTAAACAAACAATACCACGATCAAGGGTATTGGGAACTTTTTCACATATAACTAAAAGAATATCTACGGAATGGAACAAACCACCTACCTCGACATAGTGAGATAGATATATGTGAACCTTAGGCCATGAATCGACTGAGAATGAAAAAGATCTACAAAACATCTAAAACATTCAACTGAGGATAAATTGAGAAAGAACAGAAATCAAGATATGAAGATCTTGAATACGGAGGAACATACCATGGTGATCCCAACACAATTGACGGCAGTCGAATCGGTGAATAGATGAAAAATCCGGTGATCGGGGAAAGATCATGGCTGTAAAAATTCTCTCGGATGAAGAAGTTGAAGAATAAGTGTGTTCTGTCCATTAGACGCGACCCTAGTCCATTTAATAAATAAATAAATACATGGATTTTAATTTTAAAGTATACGATATGTACTCACCTTATTTGTTCCCTGTATAAGGTGGTCTCTAGGCCACCACACAAAGTTATGTGCTTGGCCATTATACGGCCAACACATGAATACATGTGGAAAGAGAGTACAAGGCATGTACATATAAGTACCCGGTAAATATTATAGATCTTTCCCAACTCTATAAATATGAGTATTGGTGCTGCAGTTAACTTCCCTTTCAGCTCTTAAAATGATGAATCACAAGAATATAACCACAAGTACTTCACACCCTACTTAATCAAGACCATCTATGGTGCTGCTAAGCAGAACATTCCTTTATAAAATTAATGTAGTAACCTACAAGCCCTATAAAACTATGTACCTCAAAGACATTATTCAGCTTCTCCCAAGAAACTACTTCTCTAACTTTCTCTAGGTCTACTAATACTTCTGTCTCTGAGATAACATGGACCATGAACTGAATTTGGTACATCCAAAAGTGGCATTTCGAGAGATTAGCATATAACTAATTCTACCTCAGTATACTCAAAACAATCTCAATATGGGTTGCATGGTCGTGTCGAGTGTGAGAGTACACCAAGATATCATCCATAAAGACTATCATTAATAAATCCAAGTATGGATGGAACACTCGGTTTATCAGCTCCTTGAAAACTGAAGGCGCGTTCATAATACCGAATGACATGAACTCGTACTCATATAGGCCATACATGCTACGAAAGGTTGTAAGAGGGATATCAGATGCTCTAACATGAAAATGATAATAACCAGAACTCAAGTCAATATTCAAGAACACTCAGGATCCTCGAAGATGATCAAAGAGGTCATCAATCCTCGACAAGGGATATTGGTTTTTGATCATCAACTGGTTCAATATCCGATAATACACACAAAGTATGAGGGTACCATTCACCTTCTTTTCAAACAAGACAGGCGAAAACCAAGGATAAGTACTAGGTCAGATGAAACCCTTTTCGTGTAACTACTCTAACTACCTCTTAATCTATTGTAACTCTATTGTATCCATACTCTATGGAGGGATAGGCACCAGTGCAGCTCCTAGCACAAGATCGATAGAAAATTCCGCCTCTCATTCTGGAGGAAAACCTGAAAATTCCTCTAGAAAGACATCCCTGAAACGATCCACCTCTAGAGGAAAGTCCACCTGGGAAGTCCCATGGTCATCTAGATAAAGACAATCAATCTGGGCTGTAACTACTCCCAAACCATGATGCTCAGGTCCCACTCTACTTTCTTGGACATCCCATTCCCCCTTGTGAAGAAATTATCCGCCCTCTGGTGATGTGAAACTAACACTACGACTATAGAAATAGAAAAATACTTGGATGGGAACTAACTAGTCCATTCAAAGAAAGACATCAGAGCCTACCATCTATAGGAAATAAAGTTACCATAAGAAGTGACACCCACCAAACTCTAGTGGGAACTCCTTGCACTACCATACACTAGTCTTTCTTGTCCCCAAAAAAGTGTCTAACGTCAAGATAGTAGTAGAATAAACGATACAGAGCCCAGGGCTCTTTGCAATGACTACAGATATAGTGCTATGGGAAGCCCCTGTTTCAAAGAGATAAGAAGCTAAATTTGAGGAAGCTATGATTGTACCTCGTACTGTAGAGGGTCTAGGATCCTTCTCCTGCAGGGTCTTCTCCACCACAAAAGTCTAACCTACACCATGGCCCTGCGACTCTTCCCGACCACTCTGAGCTGACCCACCTTGTCGTCACTGAAATCCTGGTGACTAGCTACCACGTCTGCGACATCCACCATGACCTGAATGGCTGGAAGAACTCATGTTACCTGCCTGATGAGAAACTGGCGGTGCTGCTCTTGAACGTGGAGTCATAGAGAACCCCTGTAACCAGATGCTGGTGAGAAAATATGACATAAGCGCTGAATATAACCCATATTTCCACATTATCGATACTCCACTGGGTCTCTTGGTCAATTTGGCCTCATATTCCTACTCTTCCCACATTGGTATCACACTACATGGCTACAAGAATATGTCTCTAATCTCCTCGGATCATTGTGCATAGACTCCCTATGGCACTTCATACTGTCAATAGGAGGGATATTAGCTCCAGATGTCGAACCGCCCTGGCTCACCACTCTAGAATCGCTTAGATTAAGCTCCTTGATCAATGCTTGGTTGAATATAGAACTGATGAAAGTTAAACTGAAGATTTTCACATGATATCAAATTTCGTGCCTAAGACCATCCTCAAACTTCCATGCCCAAAATAACTCATCACCTCTAGGAATAGGCATGAAGGGCTGCAGCTTAGTGAAATGAGAATAATACTATATAACAAAAAGAGTACCCTACTCCAGACTCATGAAATCTCAGGATCAATCAGCCCTCAAAGTCACCATGTATAAGTAGTCATTAATGGAATGCTGAAACTTGTCCCACACCATAACCTATTTGTGTTTCACCGGTGAGATCACATCCCACCATCTCTTGGTGGAGTCCCAAGGTATATACATCATGAGCTTCACCCTCCACTATGAAGGCATCTCAAGATGCATGAATATAGATAGCATGGATTCTAACCATGACTCTGCAGCCTCAGGTCCTCCTTCCCCTGTGAAGGTGGAAGGATGACACTGGTGGAAAACCCGCATCAACTCTGCCATATAAGGGGTTGGATGCTATACTCCTCGGAAGATCTGCAAGACACTCATGAAGCCCTCTTGGAACAGTGCATCAACACTTATATCCAAGATAACGGGTGGGGCCATGACTGGCACAAATGGAGGACCCACTGGTTTTCACTGATCAACCATATCCACTGTCAAATCACTACCCTGTAACTGGAAGACAACTGGAGGATGTCTTGGTAGAATGTCTCTACAAGGTCAAGTGTACACCTTAGATCAAGATTGAACGGTATAGATACATAGAAGTGTATGAAGGGAACAAAATAAATGAAGCATTAAAGTTATTCAAAACATGGATACAGGGCATGTATATCCACTACATGACATGTTCTCTCATTCCTTCACATGGGCATGTACTTTTGTCAAACCAAGACGTGTAATTCCCCATACACATGGCGTGTTGTCCTACCACACGACGTGTACATGAATCCTCTTCTTGTGCCATATTTCTAATACACAGCTAAGCCACGCGGTTCTCCTAAAACAACACTACACAGTGTGTTAGTGTCGGAAATGGTGTGTACTAGAAAAACTTCACCAACCCATGTTGTTCGTCATACGATCAGTTACACAACACACTCTACATGGATTATTCTAGATGGACATGAAATATAATTGAAAGATTTCACTGACCCATGTTGTTTGTTACACAGATGGAATCAAGGGTTACACTGCACGACATGTTCAAGCTTGACATGTCATGTATGACTTAAGTTTTTACCCATTTTTGTCGTTAGTCACATGGGTGGACACATGGTCTACACAAAACGACATCTACAACCAGTACACAGCGTGTTCCCCACAAAGATTCCCCAACCCCGTGTCTCTTCCAACACAGCCAGGGACACAGTTAGAGACTACACGGAGTGTACATATAGTACACAACATGTACTTAAGATAAATAGTTTCTTTTAGAACAGAAGGACAAATGGCATGTATTCATCATTACACGCTGTGTATTCTGGGTTCTTCAAGACAGTAAGACTCAAAAACTACTCTAGATCCGATAAAACACTAAAACCAACCTTAAGGTTCAAATTACAATCCATGAGGGCCCATACTCCCCATGAATCAAATCTTGGAAACTTGTACATGTCATTTTCAAGCATAACAGTGTAATTGTCCACCAAATTCTGATCCATGAGGAACCATAACACCTTAAGAACCAAATTTTGGAATTCATTCAAATGAAAACTTAAACATTTCAATACCCTATCAAAATAAGGTATTCTATCAAGTAATCTTTCACAACAACAATCATATCTAGCATAACATCTTTCACAACAACATGCAATAACTAATGCTCCCTAAATGGCATGGCAGGAATGCATGACCTGTGATTTCTAACAAGTGCCTATATGATGAATGAGATGGCATACCATCATCTCATCGGGTTGCAAAAGAAATATAAACTTAATAATATCAATGATAATAGCACAACACATGTGAATATTCCAATGGATAACTCAAATAAATGGTAAAATTGAAAAACTAGAGAAATTGAAATAACGAGGTAAATTGACTTTCCCCCATACACATTAGCTACTCCCAAGGAAAACATATTACCAAGTACTTATTCATTCATATCCCTAGTTATAGGATCTAAATCGTAAGTCAAGAATAAAAGAATTCCTCTGATACCACTTTGTAACATCCCAATTCTAGAAGTCACTTAGAGATGCCCCATACCCGGTTGGTCACATGGCTACAAGTGCATTTCCCCAAAAACCAGAGGCTGAAAACTAGAAGCATAGGACTTGGGTGGGATAGTGAGGAAACAATGTCCTCATTGGTAGAGTAACACTATAGAAGTAAAACAAATAACAATAGCGGAATCAGAAAAAACATGCAATAAGTAAACAACAGAATTAATAAACAACTTAAGAATATATATAATGATGCATGATACACATGTATAAGAAAATAGACAAAAACATCATAATGTTGAAATACAACACAATAAAATTACATGAAAATAGTAAATAACTCCTCAGCATCGCAATCCTCAACTTGGTCCCATGCTCTCCAGCTCCGTAGCAATCAAGTACCTGAAGTATAAGGGTGATTTCCCTTATCTATACATGTAGCTATATAATATGTTTGGGCCCAAAAGCATGACCTAAATAGGGTGTTAGACTAAATATTAGTATGAAACCTCCAAAATAACTGTGCGTAATAGTGAGTGAATATATATATTAGTCTAAAATCAAAATGAAGCAGTAAACATGAATATACTTTAAAGTAAACAATCCTACATTTTTAAATGAATTCAATTATCTGATATTAAGTAAGAATCTAATCATAAGCAGGTAACCCTCTGGGAAGTACGCACAACCTAACACCTCTAGTCCAACCAAAAAAACAAGTAACCCACTAGGAAGTACACACATTCTAACCCCTCTGATTTAGCTTTTGCATAAATACACTGAGGAAGAACTCACTGTAAATTTCCCCTTTAGTATCATATCGGTAACTAAAAGGTGCACTCGAGAAGCACTCAATGTCCAATTTCCCATGTGGACCACATTGCGTAACTATAGACACTATAAAGAAGCACTTACATCCATTCCACATATGGTCTCTCATCGTAACAATAAGCAGACATGCTGGAGAATCCCTCAACTTTCATTTCCCCTATGGTCTACTACAACAGGTTCTCATGGGCTAGTGTAAGTCAATCAAGCACTACGATATAAAATGGACAGTGTATATCTCATGAACTAATTGGCTAAATAGTCTAGAACAAAACATCATGTTAGATAAATAATATCACTCCATCCAATCAACACTAGGAATGGAAAGCATACATCCTAACAGGACAATAAATACTAAACGGTCATAAACAATACAAGAATGGGAAAGACATCCATAGCATAGTAATTAACCCTATGCACATTTAATTTTTCTCTACTCAAGAATATAAATCATAGAAGGAAAACATAGGGTTAAAAATGTAAACACACAATACCCAGATGAAGGATATTGGGATTTTTTTCACATATAACTCAATGACTATCTATGGAAAGGCACAAACCACCTACCTCGGCATCGTGAGATCGATATAAGAGATCCTCATACCTTGAATCGATGTAGAATTCCGTAGTTCTATAAAAACGTCTAAAATTTTCAACCAAGGATAACTTGAGAAAGAGGAGAAATCATGATATGAATATCTTAAAGAAGAAAGAGCTTACTGTGGTGACCCCAATGCAATAGATGACGGTCGAATAGGAGAACAGATGCCTGATCGGGGGCTTGGGGAAATATCACAGCTATATAAACGCTCTTGGATGAATAAAGAGAAGAAGAAGTGCGTTATTTCCGTCAGATGCAACCCCAGTCCATTTAATAAAAAAAGAGAAGTACATAGCATGTACTTCTGAAGTACTTGGCGTATACTCTTTTTATTCATCCCCTGCATAGGGTAGTCTATAGGACGCCTCACACGACTATGTACTCGGGCGTTACACAGCCAACACACGTCTATATGCAGAAAAAGAGTACACAAAGTGTATATATAAGTACATGACGTGTACATCAAAATTCTCCAAATAATTCTCTTTTTCTCAAAAACACTAGGAAAGAAAAAAATATACCTGAAAAGAAGACCCAGGTTCTTACAAACACCCTTTGAATACATAGTTTTATGCCACTGAAGAACAAATCAAACTTACTTTATGGTTTAATGATAATATTTGATGAAAACCTCACAAGTTATGCCTAATTTTCCTCATAGGTACTAATGAAATCATCATCCTTCTCTTTTAGATTAAATAATTCCTTCTCCATATTCATTCAAAGAATACAAGGAATGTTCTTATGAAAAAATAACATTCTAAACTCATCCCACTCTATTGAGTAAATCTCTTCCCATTTCCTCATGTTCTGGATAAAATTCCACCATTGATATGATTTCCCCATCAGATGATTAAAATTATTTAATAACTTTTTAATAATATGAGCATTAGAGAATAGAATATATACTTTCAATGGTACTGATCCATTTATCAGTAATTATTGGATGGGAAAATCTACTAAAATAAGGTGAATGTTTCCTCATACAATATTCAATGGTATATATTCTAATCTTTTCTATTTTAGATGTTTTCATGATTCATGTAATGATATACTTTCATAAGAATTACAAAAAAACTATTCATTCTATATCACATTACATTCAGACTCTCAGGAGGAAAATCATTGCACTGTTTATAACATTCAATATTAAAATTATTCTTCATAGTTCCATACATTAACCAAAAATAGAAATCAATGTTTGAGTAATAATAGTCATTTTTGGAAAATCATAAAATAATTATATATCATTCAATGTATAAAATATTACACCTTATTTTCAATATATGAAAATTTATGTTTAACTCAGGTTATCTAGGATCAATGTATATTTAAATACATTATAATAGTTCATAAAGAATATGTGAATTAGTCCAAGAAAATATGCAAGGATTGTCTAAATAGGTGTGAAATATTATGCCCACTAATCAAGCGTCAATTAAAATTGAGCTAATATAACATCCACACATTTTAGAGTTATTACCCATAGGTTTATTTATGTAATAGCCACATACAATTACCAATACCTAGATATGGATATATTTTCTAAGAAAACCACACAATCTATATTTTTCTAAATATTTTTGATATTATCATATAATTATAATTTTCCCCAGTATTTGGAAAAATAGTCTCTTATATTGATCTAAAAAAATAGAAAAACACAACTCGAATACCAACTAAGGTGGCCAAAATATTACATACAAAAATATTACATCATTTTAGATGGATATTCAATTCATATCACAATTATAAATTCCCCAATAACATAATGTTTTAGTGACTTAAAAGACAATACATATAATCATCATATTTCATGAAATATCCTCATCATCTTTCATATATTTCTTCTCACTTAATACATTTATTATCTATACCCTACTTAAATCCACTATTTATAACATGGGGAAATGAAACATAAGAAATGGTTAGATCAAAAAATCTATAAGGTTAAACATGGGAGATATCATTAAATGGTCATATGCCAGTATATCATGAGTATAAGGGGTTGAGAACATGACAACAAAATTTGAAAAATCATACCCAATAATTCATATATCTTAATCATCACTTAAGGATTCAGAAAATCTTAACAGATGAATCATAAAAGAATAATATTTTATGAGCCATGAGATCAAAACATAATAAAAATAACACATCATTGATAACGGAATAAAATGTTTGGAAAATCATAATCATATAAATATTATGTCATTGATACCTATTATGACATTCATCACATGTAAGGTTTGGGTAAACCACCTATGTTCATGCTTTACACTTGCGATAACCTCTTTTTTAAACTCTTTCAATCATGGGATATCATCCCATGTACCCTATGAAGACATAGACATTAATCATTTCCCAATAAATTTGATGGATATATCAAACCCATCCATAACATAATCATAATTCATTAATATGTATACCATAATATCTTGAAAGGATTTATCCTTTAATTATAGATTAAAACATGGAAAATTAAATAGATTTTATCAATATCTAATCATAATAATAATAAATCATCCGTTAAGTGAATAAATATGTTATAATTGGATCACATACCCAGGGAAACATTCATAACATTAACAGACGCAATCCTATATTAAAATATGATTAAAAGACTGATAAATCATTTTATACGGTAGTTACCCTTTTTATTTAGAAATCACTTATTTAAAATATAATGTTTTTGAGAATATTAGCAAAAATATTTTATTTTCATGGATTCATAGAATCTTTTAAAATAATATTTAAAGAAAATACTAATCCTGATAATGGACAAATTCATTCAATCGGAATATGATAAAATCATGATTCTATTCACACATTTGGTAAAAAATACCTCGTTCAAAAAAAGAAAAAATGATTTCTTAAAATAATTTTTATGGAAATTAAAACATTTAAAAATAATAGTAAAATATTATATAATAGTAAAAAAATTAAAAGTTTTTAAAGAAAATATAGACACATAATAAAAAGGTTCCCTACCAAATACAAAAACAAAGTTGATTTTCCTTCAAAAATCACTTTCATACAATTACGTACTTAGTGAGAGGAAAATAAAAGGAACGACATTAATTTATAGAAATAACTATAAGATATGAAAATAAATAATATTTTTTTAGATATAGATCATATAATTTCATCATAATTGTTTTTATATAAACAGTGCTGGTAAAAAGTGTGATTGTAACATAATACCCTTACCACTTTGGGAAACTTTGGAATCAAAAATCACCTCAAAGAAACAACTGCAAATAAAACATAAAATATCATGAATATAAATATATTCATGATATATCATATAAAATAGTAATTTTATATACCACATGAAATAAATGAGTTTTGATTATGGAATATTTATAACAGAAACAAAAAATGAGACGAGAAACCCTTACCACAAGTTTGACTTTCTTTATAATAACTCTTACACAATGTATAATAAATTAAAATTTATTAAAATTTTATAAAATAAATATATTTATAATTATAATACAATAAATATTTTACTTATAACATCTTGTCACCGTTTCATTAATAATTAGTTATTAAAATAACTATTCTGGGTGATAAATGTTTATCTCTTACATTATATTTTTATTCTGCTATTATGGACCATGTATCTTGATCATTGTTCCAAAATCTACATAATTTTTGAAATGATATATATATATCATATAAATATAATATATATTTATTACAGTCATTTTTTAACCATCCATAAATGGTAGATATATTCAAATGAGCACACAATTCTTGGAAACTCTAGTCCGAACATATGTTTGAATACTATTTTCATTTTCTAATGAAAAAGAGAGAAAGAAAGAAAAATATTATTCAGGAATTAAAAAATAATAATTATATCATAAATATAAAATATATTTATTAAACAAATCATTATACCCATCAATTTTTGGTGGTGATGGAAAATGAAGCATATCATTATGTGTTGGTGGTATCCCACACACACACATGAGTAATACTTTTATTTTCCATTTGTCAGATAATAGGTGGAAAATAGTTATCCCATTATCATAATAAAATATCATAATATTTAAGATATTTTATTAATTAATTTATTATGGATACAACTAATTTCTAGGATGAATATGTAGAAATAAACTTTGAAAGAGTCAAGTAAGATGATTACCTCCTCCTTTGTAGAACTCCTTTGATATTCAAATTAATCCATATTAGTATGGTATCATGGAAAGATAAGAATCAGAATATGAATCTAAGGGGTCTATGAAGAAATTTTTTATAAAATGTTCAATATAATTTGCTCAATAGGAGTTATTAAGAGAGAATAAGTGGTTCCCTTTTAAATGTGAAGGGAGTGACACTCAGGTAATAAATCAAAATTATAAATTAATATAATGTATTATTTTTGGTCATGTGAAATAATGGAACTCACAATACATATGTAAGATGTGATAGGTTCACAATAAACTCATAAAATCAAGTTTAGACTAGTTTGAGCGACATTTGAATCATCATATGCTTGTTCAACCACCTTTAAACCTGATTTAACCTAACTGTGATAACATAATATTTTCCCATGATAACAAAATAAAAAGAATAATAATAAAAAGGCTCATTATAAAAAAATTTGAAATGATGATCATAAAATTCTAATCTAATTTTTCAAAATAAATATCTATAGGTGGGAAAAATTACATTTAATATTATAATGAGATACATTTGAAAAGGTGTTTTTGGGAGAAATACATAATTTAAGTGTAAGAATACTTTTACTATGAAATCAAAAAAATTATTTATACAAATTTTTGGGTAAATAAATAAAAATAATGTTTTTTAGAATTTTTATCAATAAAAACCTTTTAGATCCTTTAAATCATTCCATTAAATTCAATTACACAAAAATAGTTTTTAATTTGAATAAAATATAATTTGTGTTCATAAAAATCTATAATGAGTTCCCAAATTCAAAAAAAAACGTTTTAAAATAAATTATATGACTACATTAAAATATATTTGGTTTAAAAAATATCATAAAATATGATAAATTAAAATGTGGGAGATATTTTAAATGTTTACACCATAGTTCTAACATAGTTTTACCATTTTTACCATTATCATGGTGACAAATATTGAACATGGATTCTATTCATAATGACACAAAGTAAAGGAATATATTTACTAAATTTGAACATATTGGTTGTAAATATAAAATATATTTATAACATTCAATTTTTAAAATTATCATAAATCAAATTTAACATAAATTCATAAAACACTATGAAAATAAATTTTAAGAAAAATCCATTTTTAATTCAAAAGGAAATTGTTCGAAAACCAAGTATCATTATGATTATTAGGTAATCAATTAGATTATTTAAAATTAAATTAAACTTATGTACATTTATTCAAAAATTTAATCATAATGATAATTTTAAATTACATTATTTAATAAAGGGAAATAACCATTTTAGAAAAATTACTATTTTCACTAATCACATAAAAATAAATCTTTTTAGAAAAACCACTAAAATTAAAGATAATATAATATTTAAATTTTGATTTAAAAATGATATCAATTACCTAAAAAAACTTATAAAAATAACAGAAATTAATTATAATGTTTGTGCATAAAAATCCAAAATATTTTTGAATAAAATATATTTTTGAAGTATAAAATAACATTATAAAATATTGAGTAGTTATTTATTTTGAATTAATCAATTATTTTTCACTATTTAAAACCATTATACATATTTTTTTAATGCATTAATTCTAATTCATGTCACTATTGTAATTTATATATTATAAAAATTAGAGTGTATTATGTTTCATTCAAACTCAGGCTTGCACGTAAACTAAGATAACTAATACAATAAATGTATTTAATGAGAAACATATCATTAAATATCAAGGAATTACATGGATGAAACAATTTTCTATAGAATTACTATAGAGGATTCCAAAATATGGTTTTATAAACTTTTTTATCACTTTTTGTGAAATAAAAGACTTTACATGCTTGAAGAGTTATTTATTTTGTTATTTCCTCTATTTTTACAATGTTATTTATACTTACTCTATATTATATATAAAATGTTTATAATAATTAGTATTTTTATTTTTTAAATTGAAAATTAAAATTATTTTGGAATGACACTTTGTTAGATTTAATTTCAAATAATCAAATTGTTGGGAAGTTGTAAGTATAATTTTTATAAACTACAATTTACCTTCCATAATCTTTTATTTCGTTCATACATCCATGGAATCATTTTGAATAAAATAAAATCATCTAAATATACTTTTTATTCTTACACTAACCATGTTTGTAGAAAAAATAGTTTTTTATTGATTTTTTTTAGTTATTAATTTATATAATTTGAATCCTAGAACACCAATTATCTTTGTTGGTGCTGATTATGAGTACCATAGAGATCATTTAAGGATATTTTTTTATTAATATAGGGGTTGAAAATTTCATTATGATGATTATTAACTAAAATATTATTGATAAGGAAGTGATATCTTTTAATATAGAATATAAGATAAGTTATAAATTGAATTATAATTTTATAAATACTCTATTGTGTTCAAGTACAAAGAATAAATATAGTCAATCTACTTTTTGGTAGATAGATAAAAATATGTAGATAATACTAAAGTAACTCAGTTCCGAACTTATATGGTTATAGAAAATAGAAGATTTATGCTTCATTTTTATTATTTGGATTTTGATTTCTTACTCGGTGAATATCTTGCACAGATACATCATAGATTTATGACTATCATAAATAAATTTTAGTCACATGGAGAGAAGTAGTTGTAAAATAAAAAAATTATTGAAATTATTATTGATATTATTTCTAAAGAGTGTTTATATAAGAGAACATATATAGATGATATAAAACATCTAAATAATCTGAATACATATGATCTTAATGTAAATATTATGAAGTATGAGTGTAGATTGAAAAGAGATTCAAAAAATGAAAGACCAATAATTGGGAAGAATTTTCCTCTTAGTGTAAAACAGTTACAACTACAAAAGCTAAAAATGACTATAATGATTCAAAATATTTAATACCTACTAAAAAGGTTATCGACATATCAGATTGTAATAATTTAGAGGAATTTTAAAGTGAACATTCTCCGCTTGTGAAACAAATGAATATAATTTTTAGAGAAAACAATTTCATGATAAATAGAGGAAAATTTAGAAAGATTCTAAACTAATCTATTATGAATAAAATAAACTAGGGAATATTAAACAATATTGTTTGAGGATGTAATGAAAGGAATTAATTTCAAAGAAATATTATAAAATAAATGTGATTAAAAGTTTTAATTACTTTCACACTTAGAGGAAAGTGGTAGAGATACATATTCAGATAGTTTTTATGATTAGATAAATGGAATTCATAGAGTTTTTTGAATTATTGTTCTTATTTTAAAGAAAAATAAGTTCTATATGGTTAAGGTATTTACTAAATTCCTTAAAAATGTGACATTAAATTCAAATTAACATGATACTTTTGATGATGAACATAGTTTAACATTTTAGAAGATGAATACGTTTTTACATCAGATGGTGTTGATAATTTTCCTTCTTTGGAAGATATGACTATATATAAAATTTTAATTGAGAAAAAATACTAAGGTGTTGAAAAATTATGATTTTTATAAGGCATATACTTCTAATGTTAACTCAATAATTCTACAATTCACTTCTAAAAATTATAAAATAATATCTAATTTAGATAAAAAATATATTTATAGCTTAATTTATGAAGTTAAGGATTTATTTGTAAAACATAATTATAAAAATATTATCTTATTGAAGACTCTATCAAAATTTTCCTTTAGGAAGTCTAATTATGATATCTTTATATATAGTGAGGACTATATTAAAATAATTCGGGAATTGGTTATACATCTGGAAAGTCTCATATTTTGTATAATTATTTTGATCATATAAATGAAAATTTTAGAAAATATAAAATAGGAGGGAATTGAAAAATTAAATTATCTTTAAATAATGTTCAATCCTTTGTTTTCATAAATCGTATATTTATAATTAATTAACAACTATATAAAACAAGAAATTTTGAATGATTTGGGTTCCAAAAGTTTTATGTTTTATTACTTTTAGACCCATGTATGTTTGGGTACCAAAAAGATAGATTTTTTTTCAAAAAGATAGTATGAGTACTATAAACTGAAATATATGGTATATGGACAATGGATATTTTAGATATATTAATGGATAAAAAATGTTCCTTAAGAAAACACGATATATGAATGGTTGAAAAGTAATGATTCTTGATAACAATCATAGAGAAATATTTGGAATTGGTGATGGTGAATTTCATTATAAGGGTTTAATTTATATTTTCTCAATATATTATAGGACATAATAAAAATTTTATTATATTAATTTACTTATACAATAAAGGATACCTTCTGAGAATTAGGAATAATAAACTTACATTTCAATGTTCAGAAAATAATTTCATTCTCTCTCATGATAGGCATGAGACTATACAGACTCTAAACACATATGACTTTAGAAACCAATGTATACCTATTTTAAGTAAATGTAATATAATTATTGGATATTTAATATAGTGACATGACACTATAATTTTCATACTTTTTCTAAAAACTATTTGGAAGGAATAATGAGATATTATATAGAGCATAGGATTAGGTCAAAAAAAGCCTTTTATCCTTGTCAATAACGTATGAAAAATATGCCATTCTTTAAATATATTAATTAAATATAAACTTGTAAAGGTTTATTATTAGTGTACATGGACTTATTCTTCCAAAAAAATTGTATGTATTAGAGGCAAACATTATGTGTATGAATTTATTGATGATTACACTAGATATAGTTATGTCTATTTAGTATAAGTGAAATCGAAATATATTTTTTATTTTTAAAGTTTTCTATCTCACATTAACAATGATAAAAAACTAGTTTTGACTATTAATCAAAGTGGTCATGGTGTTCATTTTGAAAATATTCATTTTGAGACTATTTATAGTAAAAATGATATTACAAAAAAAATATCAATTATTAAAAATCCTTGTAAATATGGTGTAGTTTTATAAAAAACATAATTCTTCAAGAAATTACAAGAACCATATATAGTGAATAATAAATTTATATACATTATTTTGTCTAAATATATTAGTAATACTTCTTATAATATAAATATACTTTTACTTTTTAAATTTTCTTAATACAAATATATATGTGTTGTAAGCTAAAACAAATACAAAACTTTTTTACACCAGTGTTTTTTGATATAACGAATTTATTCTAAATAAAAAAGTCAATTTATATAATTTTCTTTTGAATTATTATAAGGTAATATATATTTTCAATTATATATATAGTATTTTATATTATGTTTTTAATAAAAAATAAACAATAACAGGGAAAAAATTCATGTTATGTTTGATGAAACCAATCCTTTTGTTTTCAAATGTTCGAAGTTATGGCTCCAGATGATTTTTTTTAATTAATTTTCAAACAATGATAGAAAATTATTTGGATAAAAAAATATACATAGGAAATATTTTTAATATTCTTCCCTTTATAAAATTTTCAATGTGTTTTTGAAGAATTACATTATATATATATATATATAAAATTAGTCAATCTTAAAGAATAATCTGATAGATAATATCATTAGAGATATTGATCAACCATTTCAAACTTATAGTTTATTAAGACAAAAATGTGGGAATTTTTTGATATTAAATCCTTATGAACCTAAAAAACATGATGGAGATTTATGTGATTAAGATTTGATAAGGGGATGGCAAGATGAGCTTCGTTAATTTGATTTCAACGTAGTTTGGACTTTGGTACAATGAACTCAATGTCTTGCTATAATTGGAGTAAAATGGGTTTTCTGAAATTAGAATGATGAAATTGGTATTATTTTTTAATTAAATAAATACTTATTCTTAAGGGTTGTAATCAATAAGATGGAACTGGTTATGTAAAAAATTCTTCTTAGTATAAACACTTGAATAAATTCATATATTTTTATCCTTTGAATAATATATAAATTTTTCTAATTATCATATGGATTTAAAGTGTGTGTTTCTTAATATATATGTTTAGAATGAATTTTTTATAACAAGAATACATGGAATTGAATATAGTTTTTTTGAAATATGTATTTAAATCTAATAAGGCACATTATAGACTTAAACAAGTCCAAGATCCTAATATGTTACTCATACTAGATTTTTACAGTAAAATATTTTTGTTACGGGAGAAATTGGTCCATGTCTTTATATGAATAAAGTATTCAAGATATAATAATTATTCAATTTTCAGTTAGTGTCATTATTTTTAGCATTAGTTGAAAATATCATTCCATTTATTATTCCAGACTTTCGAAATATGAGTTTGAAATGATCATGATGGGTGAAGTAAGTTATATCCTTGCTTTTGAAATTTCTTAAAAACTAAAAGGTTATTTTATTCATATGAAATGTATACTAAATAAATACATAAAATATATCGCTTTTACAATTATATGATCATAAGGAATCCTATAATAACTTCAAAAAATCATTATCTTTATGAATAAGGTAAACCATGTGATCAAAACATATCTAGAGGGATGATTTAAAGTTTATTTTATCTCACATATATTTGATATGATTTAAGGTTTTTTGTGTTATTGGGTATGATATTTCCATAAAATATTAAATAATACCATCATAAAGTTGTAAAATTAATGTTTTATTATCTATGAGTAACTTCATCTATTGGTATATTTTTATTCTTCGAGATGTTATTTTGATTATAATAGTAATTCAAATTATGACTTTAGTGGATGTAAAATGGATAGAAAGGGCATATCTAGAACTTTTCACATCTTAAGAGAATATTTATAAACATGGTCATGAATGAAACAAAACATGGTGGCAATTTCTACTACTAAGTATTAATATGTTGCATTTGGATGTTTTTGTTCCCAAGTGTTGCGAATGAAACAAACTCACTGATATTGGATTTAGTTTCACTAAAAATACAATTTTGTGTGATAAAACATGTTCCATTACTTTATTTAAGACCCAAAAAAACTCATGATTAAATAACAAAAATATTAGACACTATTTCTTTCAAGATCACACATAGAAAATATATATTTTTTCAATTCATTGGAACACAATATCAACTTACTCATTTTTTAAAAAACATATTCAGTTTTTTGGATTTGAATATAGTTAACAAAAGATTATTATGATCAATATAAATTTATCATTAACCTAATTATTATTTTACCTATATAATTATAGTGAAATATCCCTCCATAAATTGGAATGGTATTTTTATTTGTTATACTTTTTTACCTCATATTTTTCCACATTGTTGCTAAAATATATAGTTATAAACATTATAAGGTTATAAAAATATTTTTTTGAAATTAGATTTATCTAATGTTTAATTAGAACAACCAACTTCTCACTAACTATTCATTGTATCCATATTAAAAATTACATAACAAACTCTCCCCAAGTATGTAATTTTATATTTTATCTAAAAGATAAAATATATATTCTTTATGTTTTTCAAAATATTTTGTAAATGAAATTTTATAAAATTATCCTTATAAAAATTGATGTTCTTATAAAATGAATTCTATCTGGTGAACCAAAACATCATAGGAATTATGATAATGAAAACATCAATATGAATACTTTGTTAAATCTATTTTTGATGTATTAACCAACAATATTTAATTATATCCATTAGATCAATAATAATTCCAATATTCACTGTATATTATATATTTATATAATGATAAGATCTATTATTCTTTTTCACCGAATTTTTGAATGGACGTTTCTCACCACCTTGACTTTTCTCTATCAGGTACTTTTTAAATTTCACTGATAATATTTAGAAGATCAATGTTTTTTCTCTACATGATACTTTTCTCCTGGACTATTGTGGTTATTTTTTTCATTTGAGAAGTTATGAATCAATTTCTTATGGATAGAATTTAGTTTAGAAGGAATGGATCTCTATATAAGTCAATGATTATTTTTAATGGTTATAAAAATACTTGTTATACTAAATTTGAGTATGACTTGTATTACTCTAGAATCATTAGATAATTTTACTTTAGTTCAATTTTATATTAGGTAGAAGTATTTAGGGATGTTTCATTTAGTTTGTTTAGAAATAAATATTCCTTGAATACTAAAAATATGGTTCAGTAGGTTAGATTACCTCTTTAAATTATGGCTATGTTTATAACTCACAAGATTGTTGATATAGTGGGTTATTTTATATGAAATCTTTTTTCTAAATGATAAAGTGTATATGATTAATAATCTCTCACTAGAGAAAATTATTTTTTTATTCGTTCTATGTTTTTTAATTCCATGATAATTAGATAGATATATAATCAATATTTAAGATATTTATATCTAATATTTTCAATAATATATTCAAAAAATCATTATTTTCATGTTTTTTTGAATTATATCGAAGCTATTTATTTTGGAATAGTTAAATTAAACATTTATCTTTATCCAATATTTTTAAAATTAGTTATATTTTATGTTTATATATGATAAAATGATAAATATTAGTGATTTTCTACTCATATAAAAAGAATAAAACTTTGGATATAAAATTATCTCTAAGGTGAGATATTCTTACTTTCCCTACAATACCTCATTTATAGGGAAGACAACTAGTGTTTCCTCATCTAAAGAAATAGTATATATTAATATGATTTTTTTGAAAATCTAGTCTCTTTAATCCTCATATAAATCCATTAATCGTACTATATAGGTTCCAGGCACAATGGAAGCGTGTTGGTGGGTGTACCCAAGATTAATTTTAGCGTTAAAAATGATCAATATGAGATTCATCACGATAATAAAACACCAGATCTTTGGAATAGGAAAAAGAATAAAAAATAAATATGGGAATCTTGGAACCATAAATAGGATCATCATATGTTGGTTATAATTAATTTAATTAATTGACAAGAATTACCATGAAGGAATTCTTTCTTCGTTGATGTTTCCAGTCATGATCTGTTGTGATCTGTCATTGCATCATAGAATCCAAGTGTAGGATTCCTCTAGTGGTGATCCACACGTGCTCAACCTATCTTAGGACATCGCCGAAGGGATCTCTGGGTGCTAGTGTGGAGGAGCCTTCACTTGCGATGTCCGCTTTTGATCGCCTTGATTAGATGGAGGTGGATCTCTCTCTTAGAGCTTGAGAGTGTTCTCAGTGGAAAAATAATTCTTCCATGGATTGAGAGATTTTCCAAATCTATTGTAGACAACCACCAAAATTTCTAAGATAATGAGAAATATATAATTGGTATTTTTAGTTACATAGAATAATAAAATTTATTAATTACCCAAAAGTATTAATTTATTTCATTTAATTTTTTGTAATACCCCATGTCTAATAATAATAGTTGAGTATTATTATTACCAGACATGAACCCAGTGAAATACAACTAATATTATTTAACTAAATAAATAATATTTATTTCTCATAAATTCCCAAAAAAATACAAGGCTTGTATATTTAATATACAAGGCGTGTACTTTTATTTTTCAATTTTTCTTTATCTCCTCTACCAAATTTATGAGACCTTGAGTAATGGCTATTTATTTCTAAAATAAATATTACTGCATTACTCGCTAATAAATATATTATTATACCCAATATATATATTCTCTAGAATAATTAGTGTGGAAATAAATTCAACCAGGATTACTTAAATAATTATTAAACCACAATAGGGAATAATCTTTATTTAACTTCTTAAATTAATATTTAACT
Source organism: Viscum album (assembly GCA_963277665.1). Lineage (NCBI taxonomy): Eukaryota > Viridiplantae > Streptophyta > Magnoliopsida > Santalales > Viscaceae > Viscum > Viscum album. The sequence continues at coordinate 1,255,346,044 of OY728153.1, read as the reverse complement.
AAGATACTTGGACACACTTAGTGTGTGACCCTCTAAGACTCTTTCTCAGGGGTATTAGGGGATACTGCCTAATGTCCAAGGTTAGCATCTAGAAACACGCCAAGGAACCCATAGAGAATGAAGTTAACGCCTCAATGACATGTCACCTCCTATGAATTCTTACCATTTAATATAATCCCTTTGTCTCAATATCTTGAATCAAGCGGGTTGCATGCTAGTGTCATCAACCCATGTTCTCAATTATTCCTTCATTGACTTTTTAGAATTGGACTTTCCATTTCCTCATGATGGTCAGGGATTCATTTAGGCTATATCAATTCCATCAAAGTTCCTGATATATCTACTTCTGTTATGGAACAGAAGGGGAAATCCTTTATTGCATTATCTATTAATGTAGTATCACTCAAGATGCACCCAGTATATCCTACCTCACTGCGAACATTGTGTCATCATAGAATTTCTCAATACATCTAAGTGTGTGAGTTGTAATGAACATTAATAATGATCTTAATGTTTAAGGACCAATACACATGTCCACATATAGGAACATCCAATGACACTATGAAATGTAGATTTCCTACTGGCAGGTCTCGTTCTCATAATATCCTCCTAGATATTACCAAGGTAACACACCATGAGAAGGCGCCTTAATGTTTTATGAGTCCTCACCCCTAATGGCATGTATTATTTGTGTCCCTAAAATAACGTCATCCGGCCACAAAACATATATTAAAGAATAGCATTATGGCAATTCCCAATTGAAATCATAGAAGGGATCTATTATGACCCTTTAATGCAATAGTTATCTTTATGACATTATCACAACCATTGTAACACAGAATAACAATCAAGATGTGATAAATATTTATTAATGAATAAAGTACAATGTAGTTTGTTCTAGGCCACCAACTCCAACAAACTCCCACTTGGACTAGATCCAACTGCTAACATATTTTAACTCGCTAGTTGTCACATGATATTCATTTCTCTACTGAGATAAACCTTTAGTTATGGGGTCTACCACATTCTCTTCTGTGGACAATCTACTCACTCCAACTTCACCCCTTTGATAGAAAACCCTCAAGAGGTGATACTTCCAGAGTATGTGCATTGTTTGTTTATGTGAACTTGGTTATTTTTCAAGAGCCACCACTACAATATTATCACAAAACAATGTGATGGGACCTTTACTGCTAGTAACCACATCAAACATCTATACAAAGTACTGAATCCAAATGGCTTCCTTGGCTACATCATATGCCTCTATATATTCAGAATCCACTATAGAATCGATGAAAACTAGTTTCTTTAAACACTTCCAGCTCAATGCTCCTCCAAAAATACAGAAAACATATCTAGAATGTGAATTCAGATTGTTCAGATCTGTCTGAAAACCAACATCAGCATACCCTCTAATGACAATCTCCTCATCTCCTCTATACACCCGAAACATATCATTAGTTGTTCTCAGATACTTAAGGATAATCTTAATAATAGTCCAATGTTTTTCTCCTAGATCTGCTTGATATCTTCCTACCATGCTCAGTGCGTAGGCAACATCAGGCCTGGTATATAACATGACATACATGATGGATCCTATAGCTGAAGCGTATGGGAGATTATGCATTCTATATTTTTCTTATTGTGTATTAGGACAAATTTTCTTAGAAAGATATAGGCCACGTGACACTGGAACAAATCCCCTCTTGGATTCTTCCATACTAAATCTATTTAGTATTTGGTCAATGTATGTACCCTGACATAGTCCAAGTAGCCTCTTGGATCTGTATTGAATGATCTTGATCCCTAGAGTGTAGGTTGATTCAACTAAGTCATTCATAGAGAAACACTTGTTCAACTATTCCTTAACTGAATGTAAGACTGGTACATCGTTTCCAATAATCAATATGTCATCAACATATATTACTAGGATAAAGATCAATGTTCCATTAAATCGGTTATAAATACATGGATCACATTCACTCTTAATGAACCCAAATTCCTTTATGTCTTCATCAAATTGTATTTTCCATGACCTGGATGCTTGTTTTTATCCATAAATGGATTTCTGCTTCTTGAAAACCCATTTGGATTCAGCTGGTGTCACAAAACCGTCTGGTTGTGTCATGTAGAAATTTTCCATAGATTCCCATTAAGGAATTCTGTTTTGACATCCATTTTCCAAATATCATAGTCATGGTAAGAAGCTATGATAAGTATGATACTTATGGATTTAAACATGGAAAATGGAGAGAAGGTTTCATCATAGTTAATTCCTTAATGTTGTCTGAATCCTTTAGAAACTAGCCTTTCTTTATAGGTTCTAACTTGACCTTCCATGTTTGTTTTATCTATTTAATACCCATATTCATCCAATAGGATTTAAGTCAACTACCTCATTGAACAGAACCCAGACTTGTTTCTGAAACATGGAATCCATCTCAGAATTCATATCTTCTTTCCATCTTGAATCTTCTGAGCTTTCTACTACTTCCTTTTAGGAGAGAGGTTAATTATTGTACAACAATAATGATTCATAATCCTCGGTGACTAGGAAACCAAATATCTTTGGTTCTCTTACCTCTCTTGAGCTCTTATGCAGTACTTATGTTTCCGAAACCTCTTTCATGGGGACCTATGTAACTTGTTCCTGTACCAACTCCTATGTATCTTGAGCATCAACTTCATCGAATTCAATCTTTCTCCCACTATACTTTTTGAGGATGTGCTCTCTCTCAAGAAAGATGGATTTTCTGGAGACAGTCACATTCTTATTTGAAGGGTTATATAGGTAATATCCTTTCGATTCCTTGGGATTTCCTATAAAGATACACTTCATGTCCCCCAAGTTCATGTTTATTTCCTGAGAAGGCCTTAACAAATGTCTCGCATACCCAAACACATGTGTGTGTGACAAAATGGGTTTCCTTCCATTCCATTACTCAGAGGGAATTCCATTTCCCACCTTAGTTGGAACTCAGTTTAATGGGTATGCTATAGTCCGTAATTCATATCGCCAAAAGAATAATGGAAGATATTCATGACTCATCATCGACCTCACCATGTATAACAAGGTGCAGTTCCTCCTTTCACTAACACTGTTCCACTATGGTGTATAAGGAGAAGTGAGGTGAGATAGAATCCCAGACTCCCTTAGATGATCAATGAACTCTTCATTTTGATATTCTCTACCTTGGTCCCATTGAAGCTTTTTTATCTTCTTACAAAGATATTTCTCTACTTCATTATTGAATTCCAAAAAATTATTTAAGGCTTATAAATTATACCTCATTATGTAGACATAGACATATCTACTAAAATCATCAGTAAAAGTAATAAAGTAAGAATACACACCTCTAGCTTCTACATGAAATGGTCCACACACATCCATGTGCACCTATCCTAGAAGATCTGTGGCCCTTTCACCCTGTCCACCAAAAGGCAGCTTGGTCATTTTACCCTGTAAACAAGCATGGAATCTATCAAGTTGTTTTAGCTCAGTAGAGTCTAAATATCCATCTTGGTAGATATTTTTCAAGTGCTTCTCATTTACATGACCAAGACGGTGATGCCACAACTAGGTGATGTATGAGTCTTGTGAGTCTATTTTGTTATCAATTTCCAACACTTGGTTTTCGTAATTTAATACATAAAACCATTATTTAAATGTGCCATACCATAACATACGTAGTTCTTATAAAAGAGAAAATCCTTATTTCCAAACATGAAAATAAATCCATCCAAATCAAAAAAATATACATAAATTATGATCTTGGTAACAATAGGCTCCTAATTACAGTTATGTAAAACCAAAATCATCTCAGTCAACAATGAGAGGTGGTAATATCCAATGACCAACATAGCCACCCTTACGCCATTGGCATCTCGAGGATCCACCTGTCCTTTGGAAGTATTTCTAAATATACTTGGTTTATGCATTTGAATACATATGTGAGCCCTACAAGCTGTATCTAATACCCAATGTGTAGAAATGGAATGATTACCCACAATAAAGAACGCACATTTTGTGTTCCCATGATTCTGGGTGTAGTTCCTCTTCCAGTGGCCTTGCTTTCCAGATTCAAAACATACTGCCTCCCATTCCTTACCCGACCAATGGATCTTCCCCTTCTTGGAGGGATGGTTCTCGGGGGCTTCAGACCATTTATAAGTCTTTTCCCCTTTTCCTTATCCTTCCTTTTCTTATTCACCATAAGAATTGTGGGTTTGTCATTCCCTATGTCATTATCTACCTTGAAAATTAAGGTCAAAAGTTCTGATAGACTCATCTCATTGTAGTTCATGTTGTAGTTGAAAATAAATCTAGAGAAGGTCTTGGGAAGTGATGATAGTATGAGATCATTACGCAACTCGTCCATGAAGACAATACCTAAGATGTTAAGGCATTCAATGTATACAACGAGACTGAATACATAAGGTCCAGCTAGCAGAGACTCTAGAAGTTTAGTTGTAAACAAAGCATTGGGGATCTTATATCTTTCCAGTCTCTCCTTCTCTTGATAGAGATCCCTAAGGTGAGAAATCATGCTATATGGATCCATGTTTTTATGTTGCTTCAAGAGCTCATTAGATATGGCAAACAACATGAAACATTGTACATATATGGAAGTATCCATGTGTTTCATATAAAGAGATAGTTCTTCATCACATGCCTCTTTTCTAGGTGCAACTGAAATAGGCTTTTCAGGACAAACAATTTCCTCTCGTGGTGAAGGATGATACATAAACGCCTTTTCCACTATTGGAAATTGGTGCTAGTGAGAAGGTTTTCTTTCTCAATTAAGGATTTAAATGATATGTTTGAAGTCATTTTTCTTTCCATTTCTAAAAATTAAGATGATAATAGGTTTATCAATTTATTATGATAAAACTCAGACAAATAAATAAATTAATAATTATTAGTCTCCCACAATTTTATCAAAATTCAATAGCCCTACCCATTAACTTCAGAATATTCTGTTACCTAAATATTATAGTGGAAAGGATCCATATTTCCCATTGCATTACCCCAAATAGGGTTGGTCAAGAATCTTGAAGGGTTTTAGGTAGGCATTATAAATGCCAACTGCATTAACGCACAGCTCCTTGATCTGCTAAGTGGACTCCCTAATCCTGAAGTACTTTTATTTTAGATTTCCTCAACCATTACCTTTGGGTCACATCATGTCCTGTAGTGGCAGTCAAACCTTGATGCGAACCAAGTCATGTAAACCCAAAAACCATGAACTTAGAATTCCAGGATAATTGAAAGCACCCCAACTAGGGTTGGTCAAGCACATTGAACTATGGTTCGATTCTAACCAAGATTATGGAAGACTATACCGACTTAATATTTCTTTGAGGGATTTTATCCTTATACATAAATTTACATTTTATTATCTTTTATTACTTTCTTGTTAACATTAAGTGGGATATACTTAAGTGATTAAATATATCTAAGATAATATTTACGCATAAGACGGTCTTATTTTTGTTCCATCTGGAATGCTTGTTTAATTCATTAATTGTGATCATGACAACACACACACAATAAATAAACCATGTAACTGATAGAAATAAAATGGTATAATCATGAGCTTATTCTATTGGTTATCTTATCTAGCAGTTAGATAAACTAACCCATGCCCTAGGAGAGAAACACCTTGAACCTTTCGGGTTTTTGTTTACAGCTTTCAACATGTCCACCTTCATATCTCCTTGGATTGGTTTCAATTTGGCTCATGACTTTAGCCACCTCCACAAGCGTGTGATCTTCATTCATTACATATTCATTTATCTCACATGAAGGAGAGGGGTAAAAAGGGGGTTTTACTTAAAATATTCCTTGGGCACGTAGGCCCTAGATATTAATGAGAAGAAGGCTCACATGCCATCAAATTTCATATAAATAAATAAATTAAAAGAAACCATTAACATACAAAGGTCTTGGTCTAGCTCTTGATCATCCATACATGCAATGATATTTATGCCCAAATAAAACTAGAATTCAATTATTTAATCATTCTTGTTTAAGATAAATCACACTCAAATCAATTAATTATCATTAATTAATCAATCCATTTAACTTAAAACCTTTTTTGAATTTCCTTGAGATTCTCATACATCATAATTTTAGACAAATAAATTCATTTAATATTATATTTGTATGTAACTTGTAACATGGAAGCAACCCGGTGAATTTCCATTCACAACTACCCAATGAGTAGAAATGAACATTACACAAATGTATAATTAAACATAAATATTTAAAACACCTATAACGTGTTGTGCCTCAGCTTTATTCATGCACTACTGTACACGTCTAAAGGGTTTGTATAATATAATAATAAATTTTTATAAATCTGCATAATTTGGATGTGTACACAGAGTGTAGTTCGGACTACACGGTGTGTACTTTTGTTCACCATCCATCTAAATTACACGCCCAGGGACATGGAATGTAGATTTACTACAGAAATTTTTGGAGTACAAGGTGTGTTCAGTGGGACACACGCCATGTTGTATCCGCGTTACATGGTTTCCATCCATGCAAGCCCTGTACGGGGTACATGGTCCGACCCTTTACCAAAGGGAATACATGCCGTGTTCGGTGGACCACACATCATGTAATCCTGAAACCATGTTCCACTTATTCCTCATCAACAAACGATGTCATTTATGACTTACAAATACTCTAACACATGACCAGATTTGGTGGACCAGTCTGATGAAATGAACCTAGACTACACAACGTGTAATTTCGAATACATGTCATGTATTCTGGTGTTGTAAGGCCCAGAATGTTTGGCATCTCTGTATGAGAACCTATATTTTATTTTAATAAAAATTAAAATATAAATTAACTTCTGTAAGGTGAATAAGAAAGGTGAGAGGAGGAATTGATCTCGAGATTCATATTTTAATGAACGATTAACTTGAATTGAAAATCCTAAATTATTAATTGTGTAAATAACCAACAAAAAACATAACTAATTATAACCAATGACATGACCCCTCTGATACCATTTTTAGGTTCTGGACATAGTGGAAGTGTGTTGGTGGGTGCACTCAACTTTAATTTTAGTGTTAACAACTATCAATTCGAGATCCATCAGATTAATAAAATGCCATATCTTTAGAATAGAACGGAGAACTAAAAAAATGAGAGGAGTCCCGAAACCACAAATAGGATCATCATATGTTGGTTATAATTAATTTAACTAATTGACTAGAATTACCTTGATGGAGTTATTTGTTCATTGATGTTTCTGATCACGATCCGATCTGATCCGTCGTTGTATTATAGAATCAAAGTGTTGGATTACTCTAGTGGTGATCCACACATGATCCATGTATCTCTGGACATCACCGAAGGGATATTCGAGTGCTATCATGGAAGACCCTTCTCTTGCGATGTCATCCTTTGATTCCCTTGATTCGGTGGAGGTGGATCTATCTCTCATAGCTTGAGAGCATTCTCGGGGGAAAAAGATATATCTCTTGGCTTGAGAGCTTTTCCAAATCCATTGTGTACAATAAAAAAATGGATAGGCTAATGAGAAATATATAATTGGGATTTTTTATTACAATGTATAATAAAATGAATTAATTACCTGAAATCATTTATTCATTTAATTTTATTCTTTGTAATACACCATGTCTAATAATAACAGTTGACCATTATTATTACCTAACATGCAGCCATCAAATTATACCTAATATTATTTAATTAAATAAATCATATTTATTTCTCATAAATTCCAAAAAAATACACGGTGTGTAAATTCAATATACACGACGTGTAATTTTATTTTTCCATTTTTCTTTATTTCCTTCACCGCATTTATTAGACCTTGAGTAATGAATTTTTATTTCTAAAATAAATATTAGTACATTACTAACTAATAAATATATTAATTTTCATGCAATATATTCTCTCGAATAACTAGTGTCTAAATAAATGCGACCAGGAATCCTTAAATAATTATTAAACCTTAATCGAGAATAATTTTTATTTAACTTGTTAAATTAATATTTAATTGAGATACGTGGCCACACTAAGTGTGTGGCCCCCTAGGCCGCTTTCTCAGTGGCATTTGGTGGAGCCTGCCTAAATTCTAATGTTAACATCTAGAAACATTCCAATTCAACCCTAGAGAAAGAAGTTAATTCTGTAATGACGTGTCACCTCCTACGAACGCTTACCGTGTAATATAATTTCTTTTTCTCGAAATCTCGAATCATGTGGGTTGCATGCGAGTTCCTTCAAACAATGTGCTCGATTATTCATTCTTTGACTTTCCGGAATTGAACTTTCCTATTCCTCACCATGGCCATGGATTTATTTAGTCTATATGAATTCCATCAAAGGCTTCAGATATCTACTTCCTTAATGCAAAAGAATGGACAAATCCTTTATTGAATTATCTATTAATGTAATATCACTCTTGACTCACCCAATGTATCCTACCTCAATACGAACAGTGTTTTTCCATAGTTTTCATCAATACATCTAAGTGTGCAAGTTGTAATACACATTAATAATAATATTAAAGTTCAAGGACCAATACACATGTCCAAAGATAGGAACCTCCAATGACACTATGAACTGTGGATTTTATATTAGGGGGTCTTGTTCTCATAATATCCTCCTGGATATTAACCATGATGCAAACCATGATAAGGTGCCTCAATGTTTTTTGGGTCCTCACCCTTAATAGCCTGTATTACTTTGTACCTCAAATAACATCATCCGAACAAATAAAATATATTCAAGAACAGTGTTTTGGCACATCTGGGTTCTCATCATAGCAGGGATCCACTATGACCCTTTAATGAAACAAATATCCTTAGGACATTATCACATGAATAGTCACACAGAAGAACAATCAAGATGTAAAAAGGTATTTATTAATGAATGAAGTACATTATAGTTGGTTCTAGGCCACCAAATCCAACAACCTTTCCATAGTGTTTAATCTTTTTATAATTAAGGCATTTCTGAAATAATGAAAAATAGGAAAGAAAAGAAGGGTGATTATCGAATCATTAGACTTGATCCCACTAAAGGTATGTATTTAAAATACAAAATATTTGTAAATATGAAGGAATATGAGTTAAGGAAATGAAAAATTATTTAATAAAAGGAATATAAGGTAGATCAAGATTTCTGCAGGGAACTCACTAAACTGTGCATCAAATAGAAAAATATTAGGAGGTTAATAAAAATTAATATAAGTATCTAAATCTACAAAAAATGATAATGTAAATTAGATTCTAATGTTTTTAAAATGAAAAAATAAAAATATATTTTTTGTGGTTTCATTAAAATTTTCACTTCATAAAAAGTAACCTAGCGGTTCTAAATAATGAAATACAAAAAAAATAAAAATTCAATTATAAAAAAAAATAATATCATTAAAACCCAATTTCCCTTTTATAAAATAATCCCCATCTCTTACATCAATGCCTTTTTATATGATTGTTTTAAAAAATAATATTTATATATTTCAACCAATATAGATACATAATAAATTTTAAAAAATATCCCACTTTCAATCTATTGGATGAATTGAATTCTACTAATAATGAAAATGTATAGGTTCAATAAATTTTTTATTCAATGTTTGTTGAATGAGAGGAACCTTTACCCTAACGAGTTAGTGAATCCATTCTCCTTATTTGTTGGATGATTCTAAAAATTATCCTCTGAGCATAATGTAATAAATGAATAAGATATATATTGACTACTTCGGCTAAGTCATCAAAAGGATATAAATAATCATGGATACCTTTCTTGTTATTTAGTATAGGTGAAAATATATTAAATAAAAAATAAATTTTATTAATGGTTTTGATTATCTTCAGAATATCTCATAATATTTTTTTGAGACAGAGGTGTAGATGATGAATATGAAAGGGAAGTCTCGATTATAGTTTATAATGTTAAATAATATTCTCAAATGGATGAATCAAACAAATGAAGATGTGAAATATTTTGACTATAAAATTTCTGGAATTTAGAAAATATAAATTGAATTTTAAAACATTTATAATGTGAAAATATTAATGTGGGAGAATTATATAGGGATATATATGAATTGAAATCATTCATTATCCAACAATATTCCAAGCCCAGTCAATAGTGGAAGAAGATATAATTTAAAGATGAAAGTATTTAAATGTTAGAGTATAAAAATGAGAAGATTGAGAAGCTGAAAAAGGATATGAAAATGATAAATATTGTTATTAACAAACTTACTATGAATGATCATTTTATATATACTTTTGATCATTATTATATTATACATTATCTATTTATGAAACTACATTTATAGACATCTCTAGATGCTTGATGATTTTTATAAGCACACACATACATATATATCTTTAAATATTTTTATAGAAGTTTTTTTTCATTTTTGGATATCATTCTTAAAAAATTCTAGTTTTTAGTTTGTTTTTGAAAATCACAAAGAGGTAGAAAGTTAGAGAACTCTAGAGATGTGTATGTTAGGGGGAGTATAATCTATAGGATTTTCTCTCTATGGGTTCTTTGTATTGTTATTTCAAAAATTTGGATATTTTTTATTTGAATGACTTCTTTTTGTACTTACTTTTAAAAATCACAATTAACTTTTATAATTTTTTTTGTTTCTAATCTTATTTCATCATAATCATAAGGTTGTGTAGTATGTCTTAAAATGATGATGTTTTTAGTTTTAACATACATATAAAGTTCATCATATCTAATAGAGTATACATTCAAGTAATATATATATACTTACATAGCCTACTAGATGAAGATATAAAAAGAATACTAAATATATATTTACTCAATTTACTATACATATCATTAGTAAGAATACCATATAGATATTCATAAAAAACATTATAATGGAATTGAACCAAAAAATCATAAAAAATGATAATATACAAAACCCATTGAATTATTTGTAAACTATGTCTAATGTTATTGAAATTTTCCCCAAGAACTATAGAATTTTACATATGAGTTTTTGTTCCACCATTGTATACAAATTGGAATAAAAAATCATGAGGTAGGAGTAACTGATTATCACATGATAGGAAGATTCCATTTGAAATTTTTTTGTAACATCTTTATTCTTAGAGAAAATTAAATTTTATTCTTCAAAGAGCATGGTTTAGAGCTAAAATTGTGAACATATTATTGTGATTTCTCTGTGGTTATTTTATTTACTTATTGTTTATTTGATCAAGATAATTTAGTGATCCCAAGGATAGAGAGTTAGAGTTTTTATAATCTAATGTTGGTTAAAGGATTCATGAAAGAAGATATAGTTTTTTCCATTCAAGAAGTTTTAGGGCTTGTAATGCTTTGAAGTTAGTCCTTATAATAGGACATTAATTTGGGATACCTAAAGCATTTCTATATAATTTCTTATCTCTTTGGGTGTGAGTGATGACCTCACTTGATACAGGTGTTTTATGTTTTTATTTGTCCACTATTTAGTCAATAATTTTTAGATTTATGCTATGTTTTTTTAATAATGTTTATAATATGTAGAATTTAATTTCTTCTTAATATGAAATCATAAATTTTATTTGAGTTATCATTAATATAATTTATTTCACATAATCAAGGTGTTTGTAAGTTGTAAGATTAATTCTTATAAACTAAAATCCACCCCACCACTTTAATATTTTAACCATATATCCTAAGAATAAATTATCAATACATACCATTTAAATTATTACTTAACCATAATATAATAAACTTCATAGAACCTGAGAAGAAATATTTCTAAGAAAATATATTTTTATGTATAAAATTATTATATTTCTTATTTAGCTATTTTAATTTAATTTTATCAATGCATTTGTATTTCAAAATGATTTATTTTATTTCTAAAATTATTTAATAATTCAGTTACCTATATATTTACCTACCAATTTAATAACTACATTATAATTTTTATATAATTTTCTTATATGTTTTGTTTTGGAGTTACAAGTGAAGAAAACTATTGAACACATTCATATTTAAAGAAAAATATTTAATTTAACATCTAATGTTGTTACATTACCCCCATTAAATAAATTTTTCCTCAAAATTATAATAATAAATCTCTAGTAAAATTATTTTTGTGCACATAAAATATTTGAATTAATCAATATATATTTATATATATTATGTCTGCTATAATATCTTTGGTGAGACTTGAAAACAGATATTTTTTCTTCATTATGTTAACTGATTGATTTTGTTTCCCTCAATAAATTTTTTTATATATATACTCTTTTATCCACACACAATGAATCATATAGTTCCTTTTATAAATTCCCCTTATTTCATCTTTGATCATTTTAAACATTTTGGGAATTAAATTTTGTTTTCTTTATCATCTTTTTCACCCGTACATTCAAGACATAATCTTTAACCTTTATTATTTGATTGAGAAATTAACCATAGTGACATTTTTAATCATAAATCATGATAGTTGGTTTGTTATAATCATAATACTTTTCACATTAGTTCTTATATCATTACATATCTCATTGGGAAAATATCTTGATTATCAATGTTACCCATCCTTAACGTAATTAATTCATGATTTAATGATTATAAAAACCAAAATCAGTTAACAAGAGTGATGAAAAATTAACACCATAATATAATTATTATAAGATAACCAATGAAAAATACAAATATAATAATATTAAAAATTATTAGCTTTTAGTTTGACCTAAATAACTCTCATTTCATTTTATGATTCTTTAGGATGGGTTCTCTCATATTCTCTAATATTCCTTAACGTAATTCCTTATCATAATAAATCCTTTACAATGGTTTACAAAGAGAATGTGATTAACTGAAGAATATACACCTAGGAGTTATTATCCAATTTTATGTCTTAAGACTACTCATTGTTCACTCTAGTGAATATTTAGTTGATACTCAATCAACTGTTTTCTATGTGATCACCCAAGGACGCATCTACACCAAAACCACATCCAATTTCTAGTATCAAAATAGGGACATAATTTATTGGAGAACCATACAATATATAATTTACTAAAACATTAATATTTATTTCTAAACATAGAATTATCTATGAGAATTATCCCTTTCTTTTTTTAATAATTCATTATTATCCTAATTAAAAAAATTATTCAATATTACCATAACTAAATGAAATTATTATGTATAACTTTGAAATTATGATCAGCCTTAACATACAATTAAATTATCATTAACTAACATCTTAAGCTATAATGTTATGTTATCTCTTTAATGATTCTAACTATGAAACACAATAGTTATCGTCATCTCACAATTAAATGACTCAATGAAAATATTTCATTATAATTAATTATCAATACCATTTAGGTATAGTTTCTTAGAGAATTAGGGAAATATTTTATTAAAAACCCATTTATTATTCAACTAATGAACTTTATCCCACTCTATAGCAACTACTTAATCAAAAAATATTCAATAACTCTCATAAATTATTCACTCTATATAATCTTCAAGACACATTATACATATTAATTTTCCTCATAACTCATGGAAATAGAAATAAAATTAATTGGTGATCACAGATACTCAGTGCAGGATGAATAATGTAATCAGAACACATCATGACTAAGACTTTTATAATAACATGATTACATGAACATAAGAATATACAAATATTCATATTAGTAATAACATAATCATAAGTACCAGAATCATAACATTGAAATGCAGTAATAAAAAAATCATGACAAATTCATAATCACATAACTAAAGTTTATCACTAAGGTGTGACAAAATTATATAACAAAACCATTAAGTAAAGTATCATAAAACATTACTATGTCATACTATTAGAGTATCATGAATATGTCATTTATATAGATTAATTTTTTACCCAAGGAATTGTAATTTTATGAGGGTGCACCCATAGTTACTAAGGTTTTTCACCAAGGTGTCATAAAACATTAATAATAAATGATTCTAAGGTATCATAAACATTAAATCTATAGAGTTTAATTATTCACCCATTAAATTATAGAACTATCATGGAGCACCCTTCATATGTCAAGTATTATGTGTTCCATATAATGGAATAATACATAATTAAACAAAATCATGATTAACATAATAATGAATTTGTTTACATAATAATCAATAATGTAATAACAGTACACCATGAGAATGAAGGAGGATGAAATCATATGAAATTATCATAGGAATGGATATACGGTGTTAACATGTATGGACAATAATCTTTTAGAAAATTACAAAATTTATTTGAAATAAGAAATATCCTTGAACATTTGAAAGAATTTATTTACAAAATTAAAAGTAATAATTTAATTTTTTAACACATAATGTGTAGATATGATGTTTCATATAAACAAATATAGATATATGATCTATTTTCACAAAAATAAAGAAAGAAAAATATATTTCTGAGTTAAATGTTAACCTTATTTTAAAAACATAAAGTTAGTTGTCACTTTTAAAAGTTATTTTTAAAATGGTGAAGTCAAAATAATTAAAAACATTTAATTTTTTAATTAAAAAACATTAATTAATGAATCCTTTATAATACACAATGATTATCCAAGTGAAATGTAGATTGGAAACTAAATAAGAGACCATGGATGAAAATTATTGTGCTATATTAAAATAAATTTTATAGAATTTTATATCATAGAAAGCGTAATAAAATTTCATTTGATAATAATAGAAGGTAAATATGACTATAATATGATATTACACTTAAATGGGTTTCAAAGTATAGTGGAAAATTGGTGATAAGGGAAATTTTGTCAAATAGGGAAAAATTTTGTTAATGAAGATGATAATTATTTTTAACAATGATATAATTTTTGTGGAATAATTTTATCTCGATAAACACATTGAATTAAAAAGTAATTATCCATATATTTTAAGATAATGTATCTTGTAATATAATTTTATTATGGTGGAAACCAATCGTATAAGAAATAGTTCAATAAGTGGTATTATAACTCAACCACGGGAGTTCAGATTACCAAAACACTTTCTACCTTGGTATCTTTTTAATTGATGTCCATTTAAGGAAAGAAGATGATAAAAATATTTAATATCCATGAATTTAATGCATATGGAAAAATACATTAAATGGGATTAAATTAATCTATATTATTGATATCATAGTGTATAATAATAAATAGGCCTCAAGTAATTTAATTTGAGACAAGAAAACCTTACCTTAATTCATAACACCCACTAAAGTTTTCAGATCTCTTGTAGAAAAAAAATTGAATTTCTTATTCACTTATTTGAAATCATTTTCATATCTAAATTATTTCTTATTATTTATTTAAAATTATTATATAAAAGTATAAATGATAGTTATTATCTATTTTCAATAACAAACATGATTAATTTTGATCATTTTAACTTGTTTCATAATATTTGTCTTTTTAAACATTATTATTCCAAATTATATCACTACCAGACCATTAATGGTAATAATTTTTACTTCTTTTAATTATTTATAATTTTAAAATTTCATTTCAAATGTATTTTATTTAGTATATGTGATCATGAAGTCAATGGCAAGAATTTTTAGTAAATTATAACGAATGAATGACGTTGCCTTAATTCACGAGTTACATGTTTATTATATAATTACATAAGTAAATAAAAATAATTATTTATATGTTAATATCTAATATTATGTTTCAAAATCCATTATTGATTGAAATTTA
Organism: Viscum album; assembly: GCA_963277665.1. Classification (NCBI taxonomy): domain Eukaryota; kingdom Viridiplantae; phylum Streptophyta; class Magnoliopsida; order Santalales; family Viscaceae; genus Viscum; species Viscum album. Next base: position 1,255,330,312 of record OY728153.1, on the reverse strand, counting down.
TAACATTGTTCATGTAGGTTGTTAAACTATCAAAATATGAATTCGTTACAACCTATGTGAGAGTCTGCCAATGGAATAAATTATTTTTCATAATATCATTTTAAAAAATGTATAATAAAATTATTTATATTATGATTATGAATAATTATTATGAATATTTATAAGTATATATTAAATGAAAATTAATTTTTGACCTATATATAAATCTATTTTTTCATGGTCTGTTTATTTTACATGGTTTGTGTTATAGTGATCACTTCTTTTTAATATTACATATAGAATGCCAAATTTTTATTTAATGAATATAAATCATGAATTAAATAAAATATTTATTCACAAAACCATTTTTCAAACTATCCATTAAATAAGGAGATGAAAAAAACATGTTATTTATAGAGGTGGTAGCCTGCACAAAAACACGAGAAACATTTTAATTTTCCCGATTGAATAGAAGGTGTGAAGATAATGGATATAGAATCAATATAATAAAATTTTATTATATTATTTAGACAGATTTAATTATATGAAAATGGTTAGAATGGTTTTTTTGTATTGTGGATGAGATGGATATAGAATGGATGATAAAGGGTAAGAAAAAATTATACTGAGATATTTTTTTTCTCTTGAAGTATCCTTTGGAAATGAAATAATCGAGGAACTATTTTGAGGATAAATGTTACGAAAACTATAAAGGTAATGTATAATAAGTAATTGGGTAGTGTTTCTTAGAAATTAATAACTAGTGGTGTGTCTTGAAATGGATTTAAGTGATCTCATTTTATTGGTGATAAAGAGGGACAAATATGTGGAGAAGAACATATGGTAAGGGTTAAGAATGAAATTGCATGAGTGGTAGGTGGGATAGGTGGGAAAATTTTGATGTGCTATATAGGTATGGATTTAAAATACAATAAAGATTTATATAATGTGCCAATGTCAAATTGATTTTGTAAAGTTGGAGCTATATTAGATTACCTATTTTTACAATTATAAATCATGATAAAAATCCTTGTAATTATTTTAATAATAATAATTTAAGACGATAATTTTACCGAATTTTACATCATGAATACGAATTTTTATTCCATTTAATCTAATTCAATTTCAATATCAGAGAAAATTATCATTAAAATGAAAATATATAATGTGTTGATTTTTTTAAGAAAATGTTGCCATATTCATTTAGTGTTTTTAATAATATTTGACATTAATTATCAATTAAATTAGTTGTAATGTTTTTTATATAAAGAAATTCCATATTAGAGTCTTTATTTTTATTTAGACCCATTTATATAATATTTATTAATTTATTATTATTTGAAAAATAACCATTTAAACATGGTATGAAATTTTAAAATAGATAAATTAATTTTATTCAAAAAAATGATATTGATCCAATTACCTAATTTTTAAATTCTGAAAAAAATATCAAAATTAATTTTAATCGTTTAGTTTCTAAAATAGATTGGAACCAATTGTTATATATGTGTACATAACACATACAATCACATTTAAAAGACGTATCTTCTAATTAAAAAATAAATTTATTATATACCTAGAAATAAACATGGGGCGGATACTAAATTTCATTATTATATATATTATAACTAATTTAATTTCAAAACATTATTTAACTATAACAAAAAAACATTATTTCACATGAAAAATGGATTTTTTATGAAAATGTATTTTTTACAATGAAAATGTTTTTTGATTGTTATTTAGCTACACTAATTGATCTATATCAATAAATTAATATTAAAATGATTATATATATATATATACATATTGCATATTTTAGTCACCATTTTATTTACCCACCAATCAAGTGGATACATTTTAATGTTTAAATGTTTTTATCCAGTTTTTTTGGTTCATTTTTTCATGTATAGTAGGCTATTTGTCACATTAAATTTTAATGAAAAATATATAATTTAAAATCTAAAGGTGATATATGCTTGATCGACTATGGAATGTTAATAGTGATTCTTAATACAATATTTTATTAGATGTTTGTAGTGATGCTTCCTCCATTATTTCATAATATCTATTATGGTTATCCTTGACACATATTATAAATTATCTATTTATGATTTTCACACTTTCTTATATTATGACCCCCTAATTAATAATATTTTATAATGATTCAAAATTATTAATACAATGTATATGATATATTCTATTGATCATCCATTTGAGGTTATATATCATTCAATTTATCCTTATATATATATATGTTTTATAATATCGTATTCTGATTAATAATGATTTTTTCAGTAGATCATGTTTTCTCAAGTTCTTATGCTCTTACTAAATATGATAGGGTTATATGTTTTTTCCTTATTAAACCTTTGAGAGAACACCTTCATATGACTTCCCATTTACCCTAAATATTACATATAAAATTATATCTAAGATGATGTTATGTGTAGGTATGCTTTTAAGAGATATTGAAACAATAATGTGCAATAATATATTTATGTTTCTAATCTCAAAATATAAAAAAAATATTCAGGTTACAGGATTATATAACAACCCATGCTTTTGGATCCTTTAAATTAATACCATCTTCAATATCATGTTTCAAACACACACACAAAATAATGCACAACCCAACTAAAATAAATTATGAAATATTAAAATTAAATGAAGAATATTATAATTCATAAATAGAAAGATAATAATAAATTATAATAATTTCATATTTTTTATTTTTCTTGGAAAAATATTTTTGTTTGTCATATCAGATAACTTAATATGGGAGTGAATTGACTTTATAATTTCAATATTATTTTTAAATAAATTTCAAAACAGACTCCCCCTATTTAACAAAATACCAGTATTAACTAAAATAATATAAATATATAATTTAAATTCATTGAAATATTTCTCAAAGGCTCAATCATATACCAGTTAAAAAAAATTAAAAATAACTTTATATTTCAAAATAAATCTAATAACACTAAAATATATATAATATAATAACTATTTTAAACAAATAAGGTATTATTTTATTAAGCTGTTTTGAGACTAAAACTGAATTTTCCTTTTAAAATAAGGTCGAAAATATAATGGAGAACACAATGGGATAAATATTATCGGTACGTTTTCAAGACGAGTCCTAGTACTCTCCACTTAGAAAAAACCCACTGCCAAGTAGTGTATTAAAAAATAAATTTAATTTGAAACCTTTATTAGGTTTTTACAGAAAACATCACCCAAGGAATTCTATCCTACAAATATCCTCTTCTACAATTATATTTGGTATAATGTGTATAAAATAATAAAATAATGTGTTTATAGTATACTTTAATATAGTTTGGGTTCATGTGATAATAAATATACATAGTAATGAAAACATAGTTTAAAGAGTAAGATAAACATAGGGTGAAATTGATTTGATGGGAGAAAGTTTTTTATAGCTCAATATGATTAACTTTGTTTGATCAATTTCCATTAAATTTCTCCTTGAAAAAACTTAAACTAAATTTTGCACTGAGAAATCAAAAAAATATTATCCTGAAAGTGTATAGTGCAGCAGTATGTCTGAGAAAATACTCAGAGTAACACTACTATTTTTTGTGTACATGATTTTCTCAACATATTACATTTACCACCATATATTATTAGCCATTGGAGTATATTAATATATTAATCCTCATACTCAATAGTCTTATCTTTCATGTTAAATTCTATGACTCTTCATTAAATAATCCAAAATATATCCATTAACAGTTTAAATATTCCTCACTGCTAATGATATATATGATCACTAATATTGTAATTAAGAATAATTAATCTTGCATGAATGTCACATACTTGACTTATTTTAAAGTTAAATTCTATTTGATTTCCATTCATGCTTTGTTTTTAGGGTTTCCCAAGCATTTATGGAGGAATGGGTGAGTTTTTATGAATTGGGCTAAACCGTGAGCCCAATTCCATATTTAAAAATAAATTTTGATTCCTTTATAACTTCTTCATTTTCAACATTGTTCATCCATTACAATTCCTAATTTTCATCCCCTAACATATTAACACCACCATATTAATTTGGACAATTTATAAATCCATAAGCATGGTGGATATGGGTTTTTATTTAACGAATTGGGCCTGCCTAAAAGCCCATTTTCTACATTAAAAGTAAATTTTAATTATTTAATATCTCCTTCACTATTTGCCTTTTTTCGATGATTCAATCACTCACCCAAGTCCAATTACCTAAGGCGTGCCCCCAATCCCTCCTCCCACAATTTAGAGCTCGATATAATCGCGAAAATGGCCAAAATATATCTGGATTTCAGAAATCGTCTAGATTTGGAGAGGTAAATTGATCCTTTCATAACTCCTTCTATTGTTACTATATTTACCCCATTACAATTCTTACATGACCTTATAATTCTTGTTAAAATATACATTAAATTTTTATCTGTTTTAAAATTCAGATTCTGGTCAATTTTGGGTCGTTTTCTTCAGGATTTTTTAGGGTAAGTGATTCCTTCTTGGTTTCTTCCTTTTCCCTTGGGGTTTCCTCTCTCTTTAATTATGTTCTAAAATTTCCAGAAGATAGGGTTTGATCCTAGGGTTTCATTTGGTGTATTTTTGGTCAAATATTGTGATCTAGGTCTGAATTTATCTTCCTTGTGGTGCGGTGGTTGTGCGGTTGACGTTTCGAACAAATTTTTGAGGGATTTGACACTTCCAGTAGGTGATTACGTGTGTAATCATTTCTAGATGACATAGTTTTATTGAATTACTTATTATGAATTTTCATAATATGTTCTGTGTGGTGCAAAAATTATTTATTTTGGATTTGGTTAAGCATTTATTTTTATAGTTTCATTTTAGCTTAAAATCTGGTGTTTTTCATGTGTAACCCTTTGGGTATTTTTTAGGATTGTTTTATTACATATGAACTTGGTTTAAGAAATTTTTTTGGGATGAGAATTATGATTTGGTGGGGTATTGGTGTACCACTAGGTCTTAAAGAGTTTTTTAAGGGTTTAAGGTGTAAAACATTATTGTACTTCTTCAAAGTGATTTTGAAAACGTGTGAATTTCATGTGGATCATTTGTGCTATTGTTTGAGGTGTTTGTATAACACATGGGGGTTGTTTAATAAATGTTATTGGGGATTAAAATTCGGTTTTGAATTTTTATTGGGGTGATTTTTTCCTTGAAATATGGTTTTGAAATGGGTTTTATTTGAAAAGCTTTGGTACACTATTTGGAATTGTTTTATTAATGTTTTGAGTGTTTTAATGATTTATGTAAGAGGTGAAACCATATTGGAAAACTATTTTGGATTGTTGATAATTTCAAATGAACCATTTTAAATGTGAATAGTTCTATTATATGATGTTTATCATATTTTTAGGGACATCATAAAATTGTTAAAGGATGTGTTGGATTGTGAATGTTATGAAAAAGTGTTGTGGGCTATTTTGGTATGAGTTTGATTTCAAAATACATTTGAATGAAAAGTGTAATTTGTAACTTATGTGATGTAAATGGGACTGTTTGGTTAATTTGTGATGTGGAAGTGATATCAACATGTGAAAACTATATTTCTTGGCTTGTTGAACATGTTTGAGCACAAAGGGAAACCCCGGGTATCTAGGTGGGTGGATGTGTACTAGTATGCTAGTGAATCCATGGGGTTTGGCCTCAATTAACTTAGAAAGATTGACAATTACAACTATAACTAAACTATGATGATGATGATTTGGGACCACTAGGTTATGTGTATGTTCCCTACAATTGGCTCATGCACAAGAACAAATATTGTGATGGTTACTCTCACCGAGATACGAGGTACCTGAGTCCCAGAACGAGCTAGTGCCTAGGGGTTATTTCTTATTTCTTGTGCTCATTATTTACTTTTTTACTTACCGTCGACATACGGTATAGTTGGCTGGAAAATTTATTAGTGTTGAAATTATTTTTAAAAGTGTCGATTATTAATGATAGCCAACTTGAAAACTGTTTTTTTAGTTTCATCTTTTAGAAATTGTAACTAGCAATTTCTGTTTATGAAAACATGCAAGCTTTTTGTCTTTGAATGTTTATCACGTGGATTCTCTTAGTGGTGGTATCCTACTGGGCATTGTATCACACCCTACTTACACCCTTGGGTGTTAGTAGATTTGATTATTTTGTTGTTTCAGGTTTGGATACAGTTTTTAATTCCAGTGGTTCGGGTTTCTAGCATGTCCTTGGTGGTGAAGTTTTGTAGAGATGGATTGAGGGCGGTGCCCCTTCCCATGAGGGTTGTTGGGCTGTTTAATTGTGATTTTGTACCTTTTTTATGGTCTTGTTGAGTTGTTTTAAAAGATGTAATTCAGTTCTGAATTTTTTAAAAGATGGTTTTAGTTGAAAAATCCAGATTCGTTTTATTGAGTTTGTTTATTGTTTAATGTCTATAAAATTGGGTAAATTGTTCCCAAACATCTTTTTATGATACCCTGGCACTTATGCCAGCCCGTGGGGATCGAGAACGCCCCTCGGGACTTGGCAAGAGCAGGGTTTGGTGTTGGTTTGATGGTGACCAGATCCAGTTCGTGACAAAATGGTATTAGTGCAAGTTTCCTCTCTTTGGGTCATGTTATTTGGGAAACAGTCGAGATAGTCTGGAGTTAGGATTTATGGGACTTTGAATTTTTTTTATGAGTAGTGTGGCTGATCACCACACCTCATGAAAAGATTCAAGTCTCTAGGGGAATTTGGGACCTTTCAGATTCCTTTGGTTTTCTTGGTTTGATAATGATTAGGGGAAATGAAAAGAGAGTTGGGTTAATGGTCTCAGTGAGCTCGCAGGGCCTGAAAAGCCATCCGAAGCCGAGGATATTCCCTAGAACACTCTCTGTGACGGTGAAGTGATTGGAATATGACCTCCAACCGTATTTCCAAGTCGTCCACTGAAAGTAGTTTCCTCTCGCATTGTTTTGTGCTTTAGTTTTGAAATCTTAGTACTTTGGTTTTAAGGTGACTTGGTTTTAAGAAGCGCAAAGTTTTTATGAAATGATTTTCAAATAAAGAGGGAATGGTTTGGTGTATGAAATGGTGGAACTGAATTTTAAGAATTTTTTTGAAATGTAAAATGGTGTTCTTACACCTCTTTGAAAGCAAGAACTATATTGAAGTTGGTTTTGAAAAGTGTTTCCAATAGAGTTTTCTAAAAAATCAGAGTGTGTTTTAATGGGATGAGATGTTTTGAAGTTGATGTGAATATCTTGAAAGTGATTTATTTTATAAATGTTTGTGACTTTCTGAAAATTTTTGTAAGATGTGAGTTGGGATTTTGATCTTGTGGTTAGCGATTATGAGAAAAAAGGATGTGTTGGTTGACCGTTTTGGTTTTGAAATGTGGAAAGAATTTTTGATTTAACCTTTGGTATTACCATTAGTGACCACATGCATGGAGTTATATGGGATGATGGATGGTTGATGGCACGACTGGATGAGTGCTGGGATGGATATGAGGAGGTTGTCTGGTGTGGCACAAAAACATGCATGTGTGAGGCCCATGGGGTACCATTGGTAAATACTCTTACCGCTGAACCGTTTGTTTTCAAAGAATAGGTTTTAATGAAAAACATGATGTCTTGATGAATAGTTTGGGATGGTTTTTATTACGGGTTTTTGAAAATGTTGTTTTTGTGGGATGTTTTTTAGTCCAATAACCCCTCCTATTTGAACTGTGTTTTAGGTTTATGTTTGGTCGGTAATCTGGGTAGAAGGACCGGTTAGTAGTCTCCTATGAGATATGTTTTGGGACACCTTTATGGTGGTTACTTTCATGTGTCTGGATCTGTTTTATGGTTTTTTTACCAATGGACCATCTTGGTTGGGTCTTTGGGTTCTCCCGTTGGATAAGGTACACCCCCATTTATGGTTAGTGCACAACTAAAGTGAAAATAAGATTTTTTCGTTGTGGGAAAATCCTCCAGTTGATCAATGTAAGGAATCTTTTCTTGAGCATTGTAGAATGAGTCTACACCATTTACATCCTTGTTTTTTTGGATCCTCTTGTTGTGGAAGAGTGCTCGTGGATGGTTAAAAGAGGCCTTAGTTTCTTAAGCTACCCGATTCGTCAAAGGTGGAAGTTGTTTGGGGTTTTCAGTATGGATAGTGTCTAAGAGGGCCTTTGAGTCCTTCGTAGTCTCTTCGAAGAAAGAGTTCACAATAAACTACTGGTGTGGGGAATCTGGTCATGAGAAGATACTGTGTCCACTTTCTAGAATTATGTGTTGTTTGGGGATGTTGTATAAAGTCCCTCTCCATGCATTGTTTATATCAGTCGCAATGGTCATGTTCGGTGATGCCTTATGATGTCATGTGCTCGATTGACCGTATAGGTGAAAGTACTAAAATCCTCTAAGAGTCCCTGTTATGCTGGGCGAATGTCTCCCTTGTAAAAACTTCAAAATCATTCATTTTAGAGGAATGTCAGTGTAAGTGTTCTTTACTTCTATTTTTTATCACCTAAAGAAACAAGGTTTGATGTGTGGGCATCTTCTTAGACCTCGTTTCAGTGAAATATCGGGATATGGTAAAGTGAGTTTGGAATGTGTTATGTCTGGAAAACATATTTGGGATTTCAGTTTAGTTTTTGGTGGCACTAAAAGAAGAATTATCATTCACTGGGATTCCAAAGACTAACTGCAAGGCCGAAGATGCTTCAATCATTTGAGCTCCAGCCATAGGTCTCGGAGGGATGCTGGATCATAGTCAAAGGAAATAACAGGGTCATTTAAACCCTTGTACAAAGTACTGTCCTAAATATGAATGATATGAAGTGTTTAAACCTATGGTTTCATTATCATTCTTCTATTTTTCACGTTTTGTGGAAATAGGTGGAGGACCTTACACCCATGACATCACCCAATGTCATTACCTCCCCCTTTGGTTTCCATTGAGTATTTGGAGAATGGTGGGAAATTTGGCTAGACAGGATGAATACATGGTTTGTGAACAATTAAGAGAGACAGTGTTCCTAGAAGTCATGTAGGAATATTGATCTGCACAGTTAGTTCATGGTTTCACAAACTGTGCAGACTAACCATGCGACCTTCCCAAATCTTGAAATTTTTGGGTTTTTTTTGTGTCGGCACATGCTAGTCAGTTAAGATGGTTGTTTCTTATGGTGGGAGAACCACTATGATTCTCATGTATGTTCCTTCAGAAATTTTGAATGTAAGTCTACCCTATATACCAGGGAGTCCGTTCAGGCCTCCCCCTATTAGTGTCTTATTTTTTTCGCGGAAAAAAATATATTGGTTGTCTCTTATGGTGGGGAGCGTATTTGTGTCCCCCCGTACTAGTAACATACATTTATCCATGGTCTTTTCTTGGTGTAGATAGTCTTTTTCGGAGCTATCTAGCCACCCAAATCTTTCTTGGGTAAACTTTGGGACTGGAGAGTGCCCAATGGAATAGTTAAAGTAAGGTAAGTGTAGCCTTGTTCAATGTTATTGTTCGTTTGGGTGAATTGCTTGAGTCTTATTCAGATAGTGTTTGAGGAGTTTTCATTTGGGATAAAGTATGAAATTAATTGATCATTTCAGGGAAGTGGTATATTTTTTGGTTGTGAGAGTAATACTTAATTGATCACTTGAGGTGTTTTGGCCTTTGGGGGTGAAACCTAGCAAAAGAGTACCTCTTGGTTTCTTTGTTGGGTTTGGTTGTTGCTTTGTCCTTGATGTGACCATCCGGGGCAGAAAATTTTTATGGTGGGCATAATTGTCACATACATGTCTTATTTTAAAGTTAAATTCCATTTAATTTCCATTCATGATTTGTTTTTAGGGTTTCCCAAGCATTTATGGAGGAATGAATGAGTTTTTATGAATTGGGCCAAACCGAGAGCCCAATTCCAGATTTAAAAATAAATTTTGATTCCTTTATAAATTCTTCATTTTTCAAAATTTCATATCCATTCCAATTCCTAATTGTCATCCCTTGACATATTAACACCACCATAGTTATTTGGACCATTTATAAATCCATAATCATTGTGGATATGGGTTTTTATTTATCGAATTGGGCCTGCCCGAAAGCCCATTTTCTGCATTCAAAATAAATTTTAATTCTTTAATATCTCCTTCACTATTTGTGTTGTTTCAGTGATTCCAACTCTCACCCAAGCCCACTTACCTAAGGCGCGCCCCAATTTCTTGCTCCCACAATTTGGAGCTCGATTGAATCACGAAAATGGTCAAAATGTATCTGGATTTCAGAAATCTTCCAGATTTGGAGAGGTAAATTGATCCTTTCATAACTCCTAAAATTCTTACTCTTTTACCCCATTACAATTCCTACATGACATTATAATTCTTGTCCTAATATCCATTAAATTTTTATCTGTTTTAAAATTCATATTATAGTCGATTTTGGGTCGTTTTCTTCAGGATTGTTTTGAGTAACTGATTCCTTCTTGGTTTCTACCTATTCTCTTAGGGTTTCCTCTCTCTTTCATTATGTTCTAAAATTTACAGAAGTTAGAGTTCGATCCTAGGGTTTAATGTGGTGTATTTGTGGTCAAATATTGTGATATAGGTATGAATTTATCTTCTGTGTGGTGCGGCGGTTGTGCGGTTGACGTTTCGAACCATGTTTTGAGGGATTTGACACTTCCGGTAGGTGATTCCATGTGTAATCATTTCTAGATGAGTTAGTTTTCCTGAATTAATTATTATGAATTTTTATAATATGATGTGTGTGGTGCAAAAATTATTTATATTGGATTTGGTTAAGCATTAATTTTTATAGTTTCATTTTAGCTTAAAATTTGGTGTTTTTCATGTGTAACCCTTTGGGTATTGTGTGGGATTGTTTTATAACATATGAATTTGGTTTAATAAATCTTTTTTGGGATGAGAATTCTGATTTGGTGGGGTGTTGGTGTTCCAATAGGTCTTAAATAGTTTTTAAGGGTTTAAGGTGTAAAACGTTATTGTACTTCTTGAAAGTGATTTTGAAAACATGTGCGTTTCTCGTGGATCTTTTGTGATATTGTTTGAGGTGTTTGTATAACACATGGGGGTTGATTAATAAATGTTTTTGGGGCTTCAAATTCTATTTTGAATTTTTATTGGTGTGATTTTTCCCTTGAAATATGTTTTTGAAATGGCTTTTATTTGAAAAGCTTTGGTAAACTATTTAGAATTGTTTTATGAAAGTTTTGAGTGGTTTAATGATTTATTTAAGAGGTGAAACCATATTGGAAAACTGTTTTGGATTGTTTATACATTCAAATGAGCCATTTTAAATTTGAATAGTTCTGTTATGTGATATTTATCATATTTTTAGGGACTTCATAAAATTGTTAAAGGATGTGTTAGATTGTGAAAGTCATGAAAAAGTGTTGTGGGATATTTTGGTGTGAGTTTTATTTCAAAATGCATTTGAATGAAAAGTGGAATTTGTGACTTATGTGATGTACACGGGGCTGTTTGGTTAATGTGTGATGTGGAATTGATATCTACATTTGAAAAATATATTTCTTGGCTTGTTGAAAATGTTTGAGAACAAAGGGAAAACCCAGGTATCTAGGTGGGTGGACGTGTACTAGTATGCTAGTGAATCTGTGGTGTTTGGACTCAGTTTTACTTAGCATGATTGGCACTTACAACTCTAACTAAACTATGATGATGATGATTGGGGACCACTAGGTTGTGGGTATATTCCCTAATAGTGGCTCATGCATGAGAACTGATATTGTGATGGTTACTCTCACCGAGATACGAGGTACCTGGGAGACCAGAATGAGCTACTGCCTAGGGGTTATTTCCTATTTCTAGTGCTCATTATTTAATTTGTACATACCATCGGCATACAGTATATTTGGCTGGAAAATTCAGTAGTTTTGAAATTATTTTTAAAAGAGTTGATTCTTAATGATATCCCACTTGAAAAGTGTTTTTTTAGTTTCATCTTTTAGAAATTGTTACTGGCATTTTCTGTTTATGAAAACTTGCAAGCTTTTTGTCTCTGAATGTTTATCACATGGAATCTCTTAGTGGTGGTATCCTACTGGGAATTTTCTCACACCCTACTTACACCCTTGGGTGTAAGTAGATTTGGATATTTTGTTTTTTCAGGTTTGGATACAGTTTTTAGTTCCAGTGGTTCGGGTTTCTAGCATGTCCTTGGTGGTGAAGTTTTGTAGAGATGGATTGAGGGTCGTGCCCCTTCCCATGAGGGTTCTTGGGATGTTTAATTGTGATTTAGTACCTTTTTTATAGTCTTGTTGAGTTGTTTTAAAAGATTTAATTCAGTTATGAACTTTTTAAAAGATGGTTTTAGTTGAAAATTCATGATTCATTTTATTGAGTTTGTTTATTGTTTAATGTTTATAAACTTGGGTAAATCGTTCCCAAACAACATTTTATGATACCCAGGCACTAGTGCCAGCCCATGGGGATTGGGAACGACCTTCGGGACTTGGCATAGGCTAGGTTTGGTGCCGGTTTGATGGTGACCAGATCTGGTTCATGACAATGAAACTACTTATTTTCTGTCACTTGATTTGCGGCCACTTGTTCATGTGGTCACTTCCTCTTGCAGTCACTTTCTCATGTAGTAAATTGTTCTTATGGGTAGTTTCTCATATCTTCACCTCATTTGTTCACAAAGTCACTTCATTTACTCATGAGGATACATCGTTTTTAAATAATTAACATCATTTGTTTATGTTGTTAAGTTGTATCTTCATGATATCACTTGATGAATATGATAAAATTTTCTTGTATCTCGCATGATTTTTTTGTGGTCACTTCGATTTTAATGTGGATTAACATAATATTGTACTATTATAAAGATAATATAGTATTTTAATAAAGGTAAAATAGGATTTTCATACCTTACGTATAGGTAAGTATCTAATCATGTACTGGTAAATAGAAACTATGTAAAGGAAATGAAAAAATTAAAGAGTTTGAATAAGGGTATTTTTTTTCATGAATGTATAACAAAGTTATATAAAGGTAAATAAAAAATTATAACACATATATAAGTGAAAAATAAAATTATAAGATATTTTTAGAGGTAAAATCAAATTTATTATTAAAATAAACTTTTTATGTAATTATTAAAATAATGCAAGAGTAGGGAGTTGTTGGACTGAGCCAACAATCACCCCCATTTTGATAACCACAAATCATATATGAAATGTGTAAAAAAACTAATTTTTCGCATTTTGGGATTATCAAAATCTATTCTAGATATAAAATAATGAGAGTAAGAATAAGAAAACTAGTCATGAATATAAACAAATTATTTTATTTTTAATACCAAATGGATTAAAAAAAGAGACCATATCAGGTACTCCAACTAGAATACAAATCAGAAACATTACCATTGATTTAATAAAAGAAAATAGGATACATTACTTAAAGAGTTTGATTTTATAATGTTAGGTTATGGTTATGATCTGGATGAAAGTTCTTGTATAACCACACACATAGAAAGTAGGTGATGATGCTGAACTTCGTACCGAGAAGATATGCCAAAAAGATCAGGAGAGGAGGTGAAGAAGGATGGGATGAAGAAATAGGTAATATAAAGAAGAGCTAAAATGGTAGTATTAAATGTATAAAGTTATGAATCATGTATTATAATTAATTATTTCATAAATCTTGAACCATGATATGTTGCTTAAAAATAATCTTCTTTACTCTAAAAATGACTTACAGAACTAGTGTAAAAACATATAAATTATCTAGTTGAGATTTGATGGTATGAGTTGAAGGTGGAATTCTTAGATAACCAGACAAGGATTTTAATATATAATCCAGATTATATTTAGTTAATGTCCAATTAATATAAAAATTAATGTCCCATCAGATTGTGTCCTTATCTCTATTATCTTTATTTATATATTTTTTAACCTGCTCCAATGTCTTTGTATCATGTACTTCATATTCATCAAACACAATATCCATAGTATTCATATTGCAAAAAAGATTTATTTCAAATCTTTTTTTTATGATCTATTTATTATGTTATTCAATAATAATATCTTTAATAAGAGCATAAGGTGCTATTAAAGAAGATAGAAGAGAATAAATTTAGGTAAAATACTAAAAAACTACATTAAGAAATAGAATATCTAACTAAATCATCACATCCAAAAAGTCTTTATATAGATAACTAACTTTATCTCTTAAATACTTAAGATAATTTCTTATAAGATCAAATTTCATATGAATTTTAGGTTGAAAATGAGTGATAATAAGAGTGATTATCCATGATATGTCCTCTTCTCATACTAGTTCTACTATGCTCAATAAACTAATAAATAATTTTTATAGAACACCCATAAAATATACTTTGGGATCATTTAAATCTTCATTAGTCACAAATTATTTCAAAAGTTAATAAAAATATGTAGGAGTATAAGATTCAGAATCCAACTACCTACAATCAAGAATAATTTCAATCTCAACGGACTTTGGTCCCAGCACTGAAATTCTAGTTCATTATTAGGTTTTTTATTAATTTCATAAAGATACACATGTTTAAATCTAATAAGAGTTGTCACATTTCTATCCATTGGTTCCACATTATTATAAATTGGAGAATAACTAAAAATTTCTTCGGTAACTTTCTTAACTAATGTACCAGGAGGAGATACTTCTACTCATTCTTGAATGTCAATCTCAGTAATTAGAGATTCTTCTAAACATTTCTAAATATAAGAGATTACAAGACCACCATATTCAGGTGGAATTCAACTATGATAATCATAATAGAATTCCTATAACTAAAGAGGTTGTTGTCATCCACTTTTGTGAGGAATAAATCCAATAATATAGCTCATAGTAAAAGATATTTCACAACATTATTCACTTCCTTCAGACTCACATGGGTCATTCTTATCTGATTCCAATTATTCAATAAAACTACTTACAAATACCTTAATATCTTCATGATATTCATCTTTAAACTCTTTCCCTAGAGATAGTAGAGGAATGGGAGAATCAATATGCCTAAAAGACACAATAGTAGAGAGATCTCTGTAATCTATAAGCGATAACCTAGAAACCTCATCAAATTCAACCAAATAAATTTCTTCATCTTGAATTTCCAAAAAATAATTAATATCATTATGGGAATATTTAAACATGTAATAATGTTCTATAATTGAATCTACATGGTACCTTGGTTTGATAGTATTCTTAATAAGACTAAAAATATCATAATTCTTTTCATTATATATTACCCACTCATTTCTCCAAGGGTTCTAGTTAAATTTAACATTCATACATATTTATGGATTTAGGTAGATACCAAAAAAAGAAATAACATTATCCTCCACCTTAAGAACCATATTTTTAAAATATAATAGGGAAGAGATAAATTTATCATAGGGTAAGAATCCAAACATGGAGGAGGGATTACCAAATTTAACCATATGCCTCAAGATATATCTCAATAAGATTATTTGAACATCATTTTTATTCAATTAGAGATAGAATTTTTTGATGCCTTAAAATAGTGAAGTATCATTTCCAGGTATTAATCTTGAATTAACTGAACTTCACCAATAATATTCATTCTACATATAAATTCACAACAATTTGTCTCCTTGGTGGTCTGTTCCCAATTAATTTCTCAAGGTCAGTCAAATATTCAAAATGATCATGATTCATAGGATATAAACAAATAAATCAGAATGTTCTATTTTATGGGGCCCATTCAAGATTTTAGACTAAAGATAAGAGAATATCATAATTTCTTAATTTATAATCATTCCTCTTTTTCACCTTAAATCATCATAAGAAAGTGACATTTTGGTATAAAAAATCCTTAATGAGCAAAGGATAAACCAACATTACATTATCTTTTAACCATTCAATCCACCTTTTATTATTAATTGAATTATATACCAAATACCTACTTAAATTTATCCATTAATAATTCACTTCTTTTTTAGCATATAAAACCTTATTTAGAGGATGCAGATTATAAGGCCTGACTATAACAATCAAGATACCATGGTCAATTTTATATCTCTTTGTGGTAGATGAAACAATATTAGATACAAATTCATGATTCCATTTAATTCTTACCATATTATTATGTGATTCAAATAATTGGAGGTATTGGTGTGGTTTTGATAAGGAATGAGGTCTGAGAAATATTAATTTAAGGGAGAGACAATATATAGGGTTTCAAAAAATATAAATTTAATTTACTAAAGATATATGTGGGGATTTATATTCTATTTCAAATTTTATTCACGGATTTGAAAAATAAAATAATAATAAGTTAAATAAATTACATATAAAACACTTAAATAAACATTCAAACTCAAACAGTCGTGGTAGGTTGACTAGACATAATATTATGGTGACATAGAAGGGTCACAATAGGTATACTAATTGCATGATGAAAAATTTCATAGTCTTATAATTAATGGAAAAAATATATAATAATCACATAATTGGTTGTATGAACTAAACGTCATTGTTACATAATAACAAGATTAGAGAATACATTGGATAAAACAAACATTATGAAATACCATAGGAAATATATATGTAAAATATTTTAACAATAATTATAAAGGAACAAATGTTATAATGTAAATTAAAATATTTAGGAATAATTAATTATTACCAAGTCATTTATGATTTAATTTAGTCTCTCTATATTTAGAGGATTTGTAAAAATATCACTACACTTGTGTTTAGAGAAAAAGAACTAAAGAGTAAAATCTCCTTTTTTTAAATGGTTTCTCAAAAAGTGAAGTCTTATATCGATATGTTTTTTCCTATAGTGGGAAACAATACTTTTTAAAAAAATTATATCACTTTTATTGTCACAATTTATAGGTACATTTTGAAATTGATATCTACAGTATTGTAAAGTGTGACTCATGTACATAATATATGCACAACAACATCCTGTAGTTATATACTCCCCATCAATAGTATATAATGAAACAAAGTTCCATAACTTACAACACCATGAAACAAGATAGTTTCTAAAAAGATGACATGTTCTAGTAATTATACTCTTATTTAACTTAAAAACCACTAAAATCATCATATATATAACTAACTAATTAAAATTCATGAACTATAGAATAGAAGAAAAAAAATCCAAAATTGGTTTTATTTTTGAGGCTTTTAAAAATTAATTTAATAGTATTCAAATCATATTCCATTAGTTTTTCTTGAAACTTATCACACCTTCATGAATTAACAAAATATTAGGTCCACTAGTAGTTAAGTATATTATGATTACAATCATACCTCATTAACTAGTTGGGTCAACTGAGTTTCCATTTTACCCCATATCTATCATATAACTTATAATAATGGGAGTAATAGTACCTTTGGTACTATCTATAACAAAATTATTTGAAATATAATTTGTTGATTTTATTTTATTTTAAAAACTCCATTTTATTAAAATCTAAAATCGAAGAAAGAATTTTATTTGACCCATTAAACTCATTTCAAACTATGTTTTCATGATTTTTTGAAAATTCAATACACAAGTAGTAGTTGGATGATTCAAAAATCTTATAACCAATAAAAATTTTACATACTAAAATATTTTTTGATGTTATTTTTATAAATATTGTAGGGTTAGAAACACATTTTAAAAAACCATTTGAAATAAGAAAAGTGTTGATCCTATAATACAAAGCTCAAATAGAATGTTTAGAAATATACAATGATTTTTTTCAATTTAAAAACATTGTTTAGAAAGTATTAATTTTGGAATCTAGGGTTTTTTATGAAAAACATAATCAATAATATAACAATTTTTAAATCAACTCTTTCCACCCATTTAAAATAGTTTTAACTTAATATGTTCTGTATATGATAAAAGTTTATTGCTTGAAGTCTCAAAACTGGTGAAATAGTGTCTTCAATGTGAATATATTCTGCTTCATTATAACCTTGTGTAACCAATATATATTTATTTCAAATTATTATTCTAGACCCATCAAATTTATTTTTTTATAACAATTTCGTTCCTATAGTGAGGTAGCCCTTAGGTCCATCTCCTAATTCCCAAACATTAATTATTTTAAACTTATATTAATTATTATTATATATCAATTTATTAATGTTCATCAATGATTTCTTTATTGATGTTTTTAGGTTCAAGATATGATTAGAAGATTGGATTTTAAAAATGGTTTATAAGGGAGGCTCAGGTTTGATTAAATTTATCTAGTTCTCTTACAACAAAAACCAAGGGATGATTTTTAAGGATTGTAATGGTTCGAGGGACTGAAGAACTAGGTTATTTTAGGCCTTCTTTTTGGGTAGGAATAATTTTATGATCTATTATAGGATATTTATAATGAAAATAAATAATCTTTATAGGTATTATTGATATTAAAATTAAACAAAGCATCCTCAATATTTTCTATATCTGGTTTGAGTTCATGTGGATTTGTCTCTTGAAATGTGACATGGAAAATTTAATCCATAACATTAGATTTAATGTTAAAGACTCTATAATCATTACTAGTGCCTGAATAACCATGAAAAATTCAATAATATCCTTTTAGTGATTTTTTTCTAGATTTTCCTTAGTATTTATAGTATAGAAATTACATCAGAAAACTATGATGTAATTTACATTGAGTTTTCTACTATCACATAATTAATAAAAATTCATATTCAAGATAGTTCTAATAAGAACTTAATTATATAAATAATAATCTATGTTAACAGCTTCATCCTAAAAGATGACTGGTAAGTCATTTTCACTGAGAATATTCTGAGTAATTTTCCTAAGGGTCCCATTTATCCTTTCAACAAACCCATTTTCTTGATCTGTTTGAGGTGAAGAGAAATAGTGAGCATAGACAAATTATGTGTAGAGAGATAAAAAACAAGATTCTTAAACTCTTAACCATGATCTCTTCAAAAGGTTTTGATGGTGAGTTCTTTAAAGTTCTTTATAAAATTTATTCTTTTTTCAAAATAGGAGAGAGTTTAATTTTATGAGCATTGAAAAACACCCATGTATATCATGGATAGAGATTAAAAATAATATAAGAATATATTTTTTTAAATAAAATAGAAACTATAAAGCGTTCATTTAATTCAATATGGTCTAATTCTTATGGATTATTGGTAAGAACCTCTTTGTTTAGTTTGAGAGATATTTTTAATTACTTCTCTTTATAACAAGGAATGCACACTTTGTCTGTGGGGAATTCCATCTTAGGAAGATATTTAATTATACGATTCTTATTTAGATATTTAAGTTATAATATCTTGTAGTACACTAAACTTATATTCTAAAACCCGTATTGTCCATGACAATCATTTAAGGAAGAAATATTATTAGAAAACAAGGAATCTAAATCAGTAATATAAACATTATAATTTCTATAATTAGTAAATGCTAAATGATGATTGGAATCATAAATCTTACAAATATTTTTTTTTCAATTTTAATATTTAAATCATCATCACCTAAACAAGAAATTATAACCATGTTATATTTTAAATCCTCCAAAAAAATAGAAATAAATACAGATTCAGAGTTACCAATTTATCCAAGTCCAACAATCATTATTTTTTTCTTTTTTATAGTAAGTGACATGGCCACCATCCAATTTTATAATTCTCTTTAAACATGAAAAGTGTCATTCATATTTTTATAAAATCTACTATCAATATAAAATAGTCTTTTTATGATGATCTCAATCATCATTCATATAATCAATTAAATGCACAATGATTTCGGAACCCAAATATGTTTGTGTCTACATGGGTAAAAAATCACTATTTTTTAATCCATATTTTTAATAGATTATTTTAGAATGAAATTAATAGAATTATATAGAAAATAATTTTTAGGTCCAAAATTTTTATAATTATTACCAAAACTAGTAGTTTTGTGGGAATCTAGATTTTTGTTTTTTGAAATTGGAATGAAATAACTTTTTTACAACTTACCATGATTCCTAAATCCATAAACTATTCAAAATTTTCTTTTGGGGGGGTTTTCACCAAAAATTATATCACATGTTTTTCTCTATCAAAAAAATTATAAATTATTTTTGAGATATTCATATAAAAATTTATTATCATTACTTTCTGTAATAATAATAGAATTCTTTTTTGTCTATTGAGATCAGATTTATATACATAACATGACACATGAATATTTTTCATATTTCCATATTCATTTATTTATTCATTCCTAGTTTCTTCAAGAATGGAATTACATTATGGTAATTATTTATTAGACATATTATAATAATTAAAAATATGAGTAGAATAAGTATATGATCCCTCACAAGCGGTATCCATAAAGCATAAATTTTCTTTTTCTTTTTTATCTTCATGGATTGAATATGTTCCATCATATCTATCCTCAGATACACTCCAAGTGGATGTTATTTCAATTTTTTGGTATTATGTTTTTTTCCTAATATATTTTCTTCTAATTATGTTTGGAATGTTAAACACTTATGTTACCTTTCCTCTTACTTACACAAAAATTAATCTCATTTATAGAATCATATGTTTTCCAGTATTCCACCCATTTCCCTCATTTGTCATAATTTTCTATGTAATTTGGATTATAAAAGTACATCTTATTTTGGAAAATTTATTATACCTTCTAGATAATTGATCCATTTACTCATCACTATAAAAACCATCTTTAAATTAACTTGATATATAAGGTTTGAAAACAAATTTATATTTTGAATATGATGATTTAAAGGTAGTAAATTTTCTCTTTGTTGCATCATCTTCATTGTTAAATTTAAGACATTCCTCACACATCATCAACATTAAAATTAATTCTTTGATAGGTTACTTACTAATGACACAAAATTCATGGATATAGACATCAATACCACTCAATAGATCCAGTATGAATCTTGAAATCTTTATAATTTGAGCTTTATCCATCATCATTTGTCTATGTGTAATCATAGGGGTTAATATTTAATTGAACCTAAGATATATATTAGATACAAATTCATTATGTTTCATTTTGAAAGTATCACAAATGATATTATAAGTATTTATAATCATTTCCCTTACATTATAATTTCATTCATGATACATTGTAAGGGTGTCCCATATTTTATAGGTAGTATCAAAAAATGATATTTTATTAAACTCATCCTCTCCTAAAGTAAAAAATAATGAATTAATGGCTTTTTAGTTTAAATGATAAGTATCCTTATTAGGAGAATAAAATTATTTTCTAAAATACTTGGGTTATTCATATTTATCATCAACATACCCCTAAATATAAAAACCCATGATTTTAATGTATATTTTTTTTCTACTGTGTATAGTTTTTTCCATTACATTAGGGAGGCCCATTAGTAGCATAACCTCTAGAAATAGAATCCATAATAAATGAAAAATGGGTAAATATAAACTAAGAACAAAATATTAACACCACTTAATCATTCTAAATGGCATTAAATGAGAAAAACATTACTCTGATACCAAATATTGTCCCTAGTGGATAACTCAAGAGGATGGGGAATTGAGTTCCAAATTAAAATTTTCAATTAAAAAATTTTAATAAAAATTCCCCCAATTTAAAAAAAAGACCTATTAACTGAAATATTAGAAATTTAGAATTTATAGTTTGTGAAATATATCTCAATATCTCTATCATAACCGAACAAAAAAATTTTTAAAATCATGTCAAATTTTGAAAAAAATATAATTACTTTAAATAAAGTATATAAAACAGTTATTAAAGTAAACTATTAGAGTATTATTTTTCTTAAGAGTGTTGGAAACATAAAAAATTTATTTTTAAAATAATTTAAACAAAATAAATAATCACATAGCAGAATAAAATTAAGGGTTTCATTTTCATCCCAACACATAGTCATTATCACTTGACAATCACCCACATTATTGCAGTTTATTAAAAAATAATCAAAAACCACATCATGAATCTTGTTTTTATGTGAAACTTTGCCCAAGTATTTCCATGAATCCAAAATATTAACCTATAGTTATAAATGTGATAACAAGTATAAAATAATAAATGAAAGAGTATCCATTACCCTTCAATATAGTACATGAGAATGAGTTTATCAATATATATAGTAATGAAAACACAACATAAAAGTTAAGCTAAAGAGAAAGTGAAATATTTAGGAAGAGACAAAGTCTAAACCATCTCAATATAATGAGATTTAGTTGATAAATTATCTTTAAATCTATCATTTAAATGTTTCAACCATGTATTTTAGTGATAATTAAAAAATAGAGTATCGTGGAATTGTATAGTTCAGTAATATATCCATGTAAATCCTCAGTTTTTCAATACTATATTTTGAGACCATGAGTGTACCTACTTATTGAAGAGAGAAGCATATATAATTATTCGTTGGTGGATATTCATAAGTTAATCATCATACTCAATCGTCTAATATTGAAACATAAATACTCTAACACTTCATTAAATGCTTCAAAATTTATCAATTAGAGGTTTAAATATTTATCTCTTGTTAAGTTAGACATGTTCACTTAGACTGTACTTAATCATTATAACTCTCGAATGTATCTTGTTATATATGTGAACTTTACATTGCAGTAACCTTCTCTTATAGTCACTTTCTTATAGTGACCACATCCACTTTCGTTCACTTACTCTTATGGTTTCTTTCTCTTGTGGCCACATTCTCTTATAGTCACTTGATCTTGAGATCACATTAATTATTCATGTACTCGCTTGATTTATTCATGTAACCACTTAATTTACCCATGCCTTAAAGAATTTCCTCAATGGAACAATTAATGTATTCATTATTTAAATTTAAAAACATAGAGAAAACATTCCCATTTGTTTCATGATTACGTGTTTAGTCATGTGGTCACCTATATTTCAATTTATAGTAGTATAATATTGGATTTGTATAAATATAAGATTAGTGTTGAGTAAAAGTAAAACATATTTTTCTACTTTATTTAAGGGAAAGAATACACTCATTAAAAGTTAATGTTAAATTATGTAACTCTAATGAGAAAATTATAAAGCTTGAAAAATGGTATAATAGTATTTACATAAGGGTAAACCAAGTATCATAAATGTACATAATAATTTATATCACCCATATAAGGGTAATAAAAAATAGATAATATTATTCTAACTGTAAAATTAAATTAAAAAATAAAAGAAACATGGTTTCTGATCATTAATACAATGTACAGAGTAGGGAGTTTCATGATTGATCCATCAATTTAAAAAGTTCCTTTAGAAGATCCATTAAAAATGTTATCATATTTTACATTAAAAAATTAAAATTTTCGTAGTTTAATTTTTATTATAATGTATAGTATTTATATTTATAATCATATATCACAATATTTAATTAATTATGAATTTCTATAAGATTAATTATATTTGAATTTCAATAATTCCATTTTAAATAAAATAAGATTTTATTTATATTTTAAATTTTCATTTAAAAGATAAACTTATAAACATAAAAATTTTAATTTTGGAAAATTATTTACATTTTTTATTATGAATACCAATATTATATTATGATAATGTTGTGGGTTTTTCCTAAAAAATTATATTTGGGGAATGATGGATAATTGCAAATTTTACTAATATCATCGATTTTAAGATATTAAAATAACAAAAAACTGATAGAAAATATTTTAAAACCCTTTATATAAATATATATACTGAAATTAATATTTAAAAAATTATGTTTATTATTTATAACCCATTTTTAACAATTTAGAATCTTATATAATATTTTACTCTAATAATTGTTTTCTGGACTTATATTAAAAATTAATTTTCTCTCTTTGGAAAAATAAATTTTAAAAATGGATTCAATATATTTATGAAAAAAATCACACATTATATAATTATTCTAATTTCATTTTTAGGTATAAATATTTTAAATCTAAAATAAATGTTAATGAGCATGATAAATGCGATGATGTTATATTCAAGGAATTATTTTATCAATATTTTGTAATTTTTATGTAATAAATTTAAGTGAAATATTTATTATAATCATACAGATATGAATTTTAAACAAATATATAAATATCTTATCACTAATTTAGTTTATAATTAATGTTATATCATATTTATAACACTTAATGATTAAAACATCAATTTTTTAGTAAAAATAGGTTTTCTAGATAATATATATTATAAAATAAAAATTTTATTGTCAAATTTTTATAAATTTAATTAAATTAAAAAGTGGGTAAATTATGGTTTAGAATTCCATAATTTCTTAAGAGTTGTCATCATATTTATTTGATAATCATAATTTATAGAGTAAAAAAATTAGTTACCGGGGTAAAAACCAAAATAGTAAAGTGTAAAAATATAACTTATAAATTCTCAAAACATGTACAAAAAAAGTTTCAAAATACATGGATGAGGATTGATCAACCCACACCGATAAAAACTCAATTATTTCTCACTTTTTTAAACATTAGATAGGTCAGAACAATATACAGATATACTTGGGTTGCGGGGGGGGGGGGGGGGGGGGGTTAATTGTGTTCCTTTTGAAAA
This sequence comes from Viscum album, assembly GCA_963277665.1. Lineage (NCBI taxonomy): Eukaryota > Viridiplantae > Streptophyta > Magnoliopsida > Santalales > Viscaceae > Viscum > Viscum album. The sequence continues at coordinate 1,255,305,790 of OY728153.1, read as the reverse complement.
CTTGACAGCTTTATATATTATCCCTCCACATATATTATGAAGATATAAAGTGTTTTATTCTTTAACCATGGTATGATGTTTAAAAATAGTGGATAATAACATAAAAGTTTTTATAATGGTTTAGGGTAGAAATATCCCGTATTCCAGTCCATTAAGGCTCTCTCAATGATCTTAGATATTTTTACTAAATAGGTCCTCTTATCATAATATCTGTACAGCTGAGTGTGAGTAGTTTACAAATATACAATAAAGAATTTATAAATACTTTTAGTTATTTTATAGGAAACCAAAGAATCCACATCTTAGAAAGATAAGCTAACAATCCACCATGACTAAGTATGAGAAACTAATACTCTTAAAAATCAATATTAATTGATTTTATTGAGAAATAGATTAAGATAATATTTGTAGTAGAAACTGATAGATAATTGATCTTATTTTTTTATATTAGATAATTTATGAAATAAAAAATTCTATGAGACCTCATTACAAATGATCTAAAAATACATCAATAGAACAATAACATCCACAACAATAGAAAACAACCAAACAACACTAGATCATAATATGTATGTCTCCAAAGTATATATCTTTTTCATATAATTGTTGATCATTATTTTCAAAAGGTAATTTATTTATAAATTAAATAAAATTTTGAATTTAATATGAGAACCATGATTTTATTTTAGTTAAACTGATATAAAAATATAACCAAAAAATCGAAAGTATTGGAATTAGAAAATGTTTAATTAAAGTCATATAATAACTTAGAAATCAGAATGATTTAGTATATTAAACATATGGCAATTAATTTTCTTTTAATTATTTTTAAAATAGATTAAATTATCCCACAAATACCACTTGCTATATCATATCAAATTTCTTGAATTTAATCTCAGTAGTTTACAAAGTAAAACATAGAGTTAACATTGAATTTATGATAGAGAACATACAATTATATTAAAAATATTGGGTTGTTGAACCATACTATAGTTTCAAAAAAATATGATTACTTCTCAAAAGTATGGTGCTTGAACCGAAAATTTACAAAATCATTGGGTATCTAATCCATAAAGTTACTCAGAAACGTATAGTTTTTAAATAATACCTTCTACTTACAAATGTAGGGTTATGAAAAAGTGTTTCTAGACTAATTAAAAATATATCTAAAAACTTTATTGAAACATATAACCCATTAATAATAATAATTTCACAAGAAATATAGTCTAAAAATAGTTAAAGTAATTTTAAAAGTAAAAAACAAGAGTATTTATGATCATGAAAATCAATAAGCTTCATATAGTGTTATTGAAACAATATACTGTCAATAATCCCCCTTTTTTATGATCAAAAAACCCATTAATAAAAAACATATGGAATATATAATAAATATAACCAAAAATAAAATAGTCTTAGAGATATATAAAAGAAATTGTAATTCTCATTTAATTTTTTCTAAAATGTGAATAAATAAATAATATTATAAAATGTTTATTTTGACCAAACTAAAGAGATTTTTTTTAAAATAAATTAATTATTAATTTCATTTTATTTTATTATCCTTCTTTAATATGTTATTGAAAAAATAATGTTGTGTTCACCTAAATTCTCTCCCACTTTTTGTGATATAAAAAATAATGTATCAAAAAATAGTACATAACCAAGTTAATGTATCATGAAAACAAAAGTAAATATTTTTTATGTTAAGATAAAAAATGAAATTCATTTTACCAATAGATAATAAAAAATAAAAATATATAAATAAACACAATTATAATGAAGAAAATAATTTAAAGAAAACATTATTTTTATAATTACATGAAATATTGAGCTCAAAAATTTTAAGAAGAAATGTTGGTCTGTGAGAAGGTTCTGGTTCTGAAGATGTGTCAATTGTGAATGAATATTTAACTACTTGATAAACATCCTTGAGCTAAACTAACACCCCTTTAAAACTGTTATTAAACACCTCAACCAACTATTTCGTCAACATCATCGAGTCTTATCACATTTTCATATTTTAAACTATATTTACCTTTAAAAAATAATTTATAGACTCTATAGGCAGTAATAACATTTTTATCACATCACTTAACAGATTGAGAAGGATTATAATATCAGTCTCATCATATATTATCCTCTTACCCCGATCATTATGATTTTCCATTAAAATGAAAAGTACAACACTATCACACTGAAGACTATGAATTTTATTATCTATTAATGGTATAACCAAAATAATAGATTCAAAACGTCCTATTAAAATTTTAGAGGCTGGATGACTAGAATTAGAATCCCTTAATTGACTAAATATACTTATTATTGCTTCCAATTGATTCTGTATGTGTTTAACTAATTCTAAAAAATCTATATTTGAAAATGATTCTACCATGATCTTTCTAAGATGGTAAAAAATTTGTCTCTGAAATGATTTATAATATATTCTTAAAATATTTTTTTGAAGGTTGTTCCAATAATATTGTATAGATTCTAACATTTCTTTTGAAATAGATGAAGTCATAAAATTGTCCAAATATTTTTTATAAACTTCTAAATTACATTATTAGGATGAAATATCTTATTTAATAAAATTATATTTGTAAAAATATCTTCAATATGAGTATTAAGAGAATAAAAATATTCATCTTCTTTAATTCAATATGGTTTTCCAACATCAGTGAAAACTAGGGGATGACATTCATTCTTCTCACTGGATGACGATGGCAAGAAGACATGAGCTTCTATTTTCTCAATAAATTCACTAGCAGCCTTTTCCAATGATTATACATTAATATAAACTATATTATTTTCAATTATATCAATATCTTAAACCATAAATGTTTTCAATTGATCACCGACTTGAGAATATTTTTCAACCAGATCTTATGCACGAGCCTCAAGTTCATCTATTTTTTAGTGGGTCTCTCTAAAGAAGTATTTGTTACTCATATAAGAACTGTTTGTTTAGTTTCTATAATTCCATCCACATAGGTCTAAACCATATGCTCTTGTGTTTTTCTATGAATTTTAAAAAGTTCCTCCCTATTGGTTTCTCCTAAGGATCCATCTATATAATGATAAAAATCTCTTACCGTAGTTGGTTTATTGACATCAACCCTGAGTCTTCATCCTGTTGATTCAACACAATCCTCTATTTTTTATTTACTAAATTTTTAACAATGAATCCATATTTATATATCTGACTTCATAGTACCATTCTCTCCACTTGGCATTATCACTAGATACTTTTTGATAATTATCACTATTAGTCATAAGCTTTCCTTTCGAGATGCTAAAAATGAAACAAATGTTTCTTAAGGTTCTAGGAGAAATAATATTACTATGATGAAATACAGGTGCCATATAATTATTAGGTATGTTATTGTTTTTATAAAAAAATGTGGTAAATAAGTATCCCATGTGGATACAATAACATTATAGCCTCCTTTTGATAGAAATGAGGCATATAACTTAGTATATATTTTTAAAAATAAAACAATATGAAACATAACTTCAAAAACATGATATACATATCTAGAAAGATAATTTTTTCTAACTTGATATTCTTTGGTAAACATTCATATTTAATAAATAAAACTAAAACCTTATTTTCAGATTTAGGATATTTGATAATAATTTCTCTTCTCAAGGTGAATCCAAAATTAAAATACATAATATTCTTATATTTATGCTTTTCATATCCAATAGACCACAGATTAAAGTAAAAAACCATCATGGGGAAGCTTAAAAATCTTGTCTATTCAAATTTATGAGAAAAAAATTGTATATTTTTTTTAAATTTTAGGAGATGACATTCATTTCATCACCAAAAATAAACATGGTCAGTTCATAAAAAACATTTTCTTAATTTTAAAAAACACACTCTATATTTACACCATTAAGAATAAATTCTTAACCACTCAAAGACAAAGCTTTCATTAATATTAGGTTTGTCTAAAATAACAACTCAAATTAAATAAAATTTCCTTGAAGGAAACATATATTATTTCTTTAATTATGTTGGAACGTATATTTACATGTTCCGCCTTCTTCTATCCCCATTTTATTTCCGATTTAAAAAATATAATGGTTTGGGGTTCAGATCTTAGAATGTTGAAGAGAAATTCAGAGATATGTGGATTAAAAGGGTGCGAGATAGAGGTTAATTAAGTGGGAGAGATTCTGAAAATTTATTTAAATGTTAATTCAATTTCTGGTGGAAAAATATTTGGAGTAATTATTATAGATTTTAATTTTGAAAAGACGCATTTAAAAAAACTATAATAAATCTGTAATTCATAAAACAAAGAGTATATAAAAAATAGTTGAATATTATATTGAATAAAAATAAATAATATTAAAAAAATTAATGTTTTATTTAAAATTAAATTTATCTAACTCCTCCTTAACAAATTAAAAACTAGCAGTGGGAAGTGGTTTAGTGAAAATACCAATAAGTTGATATTCAGTATTAACAAATTCAAAAGATAAACATTCTTTTATAACATAATCCCACAGTAAATGATTTCTTATACCAATATTCATATTTATTGAGAGACTTATTGAATTTTTCAAAATATAAATTTTTTTTTGTTTTCACATAAAGTTGTAATGTTTTCAAAATTGAGTAAAAATACAAGTTGAGTGTGTTTCATCCACAACACTTTTTCACAACAACTTCCAATAGTGATATATTAAATCTTAGCTATTAAAAAAGTAAAACGAAATATTGTTTCTTACATGACCATATAAAATAATGACTTCTTTATAAAGTGACATGTACCTATGGTACTACTTTTATCTAACCTATAACCTCGAAAATCATCATCTGAATATGAGATTATATTAAAATCATATGTTTTTGGGAAAATTGATGATTGAAAAATAGTTTCATTAAAATATATAGAAATTCATTTAACATCAGTTAGACTGGATTCATATATATTTGACTTAAGTAGGAAACAAAGAATGATATAAAACATAATGTATGGTCTACTAGCAGTTTGATATGGAAAAATACTAATCATACCTTCATATAACATGTTATCAACATGTTTTTTTAGCCTCATACTAATATAGTTTTATATTGGTACACAAGGGAGTTGTATAAGTTTTACAATTTTCTAGTCAGTTTTTTTCAATAAATCAAAAATATATTTACTTTGACTTAAACAATTCCGATAATATTTTTGATACATTTAAAAAAAGAAATTAATTTAATTATCTTATAATACTCATTTGAAATTATTTTTGAATAATTACTGAAAAATAAATATAAATATTTTTATTAGTTGAACTAAAGATAACACCATGTACATAAATTTATATTAATAAATGATCGGAACAAATAATTTTCTTATAGGGAGTTCAATATTCCAATCCTATAATAAAAATCCATTTTCTACTAGTAAAGAACATAATCTTTTATACCAATACTTTGGTTCATATTTTAGGTCATAATGAGATTCATTTAGTTTGAAAATTTGATATTAGTAGATGAGAATTTTTAAAACTAGGTGGTTGTTCAATAAAAACTTCCACTATTAAATATACTTTATAAAAATATATTTTACCTCAATCTAATATAATTTAAAATTCATATATGATGAATAAAATAGATGTATTCTTGAATCTTCCAATATGACTACATGGGGGAATTTTTTATCATATTATATTATTTATTCATGATTATATCCTTTTTTCTACTAATATATTTTTATTTATGGTAATAAAACAGTGGTCATTTTTAATTTCTAAAAACCCATTTGTTTCTTATTATTACATGATAGGATTTTCTGTCAACCAATTCCTCATTTTTTTATTCTAAAATTGTTAAGATCTTATTAAATAACTGTCATTCAACTATTATATTCTAATGATTCCTCTGCAGTTGTAGGTTCTATTTGATATTTTAAGGAATATAATTCAGATATATTTCCTATACTTTTTATCATAATTCATATATCTAGAATGCCTATTATATTTTCCAAAGCATGGTTCTTTACATTTCTATATTTTCTTAGTATGAAAATTTAGGGTTCACAAGTTTTATGTTCTTCTATACTGGGCTTAATTTCATCTCATTATAGTTTATTTATAAAATATATTTTTGGAGATTCAATTCTCACTCCATATAAATAATTATTGACATCATATGTTTGATTTTTTCATTGATTGAAAGGATCAGATTTGTGAAACATCAAATTTATTGATTCATCAAATTTCATATAATTTTTATTACAAATTATATAATATTTATAATTATAAGTTCATCCTACAATGTTTCCTTCATCTTCATTTGGATCAAAATTACAAATATTTTCTTTAGTATTCAAGACATACACAATTGTTCTAACAAATTTAAAGTATCGGATGTTAGGTTTTTTGTTATTCTATAATTCATAGAGTGTCTCTTTAAGAAATGGTCATACTAAGATTCTATTCATGATATGATAATAAATTTTAATAGATTCTTCCAAAAAATAGGTTGGAAGAAAATATTCTTCAAAAATAGTTCTTTCCATTTCATGAATAGTATTGTTTCTTCTTTCTATAATTCTGTTTTGTTGAGGCATTTTTAGAGATGATAAGCTATATTTAATACCATGTTCTAAGAATAAATAATTAATTTTTTGATTCTCAAACTCTCCACCATCATCGATTTCTAATGAATTTAAATTAAAATATTATTCATTTTGAACAATTTTAGAAAAGATTACAAAAACAAGGAAAACCACACTTTTATGTTTTAGGAAATAAACCCATGTAAATATGAAAAAATAATCTACCAAAATAAAAATTAAGATCTTACAGCTACTCTTGCTACTCATGATGGTACAAAAAAATTCACGTGTATATGTTCTAGTGGGTTTTATGTAAATACATTGTAAACATATTTGATGATGACTTGTATATCTTTCTAATTCCACATGAATCTCAAAATATTTCGTTATTAAATTAATGGCTTGGAAAATCAGAAACTAAATGTTAATTCGTTAATTTATTCATAGAAAATACATTATAGTGCTCATGTATCAAATTAAAAATATAGGATTCATTCTTATCAGTAGTTAAACAGTTCACATTTTGTTCACACATGTAATTAAGATCCAATGTATAAACATTTTTAGTTCTCTATTCTATAGACATCCACATTTTATCATTAAACATAGAGAATACATTGTTAGGGAAATCAATAAATAAACAACAACTTATAGTTGACATATATTTATAAAAGTGTTCTTCAATTGTGGAACATATGGTACTTTGTTGACGAAAATTGATTTTCTATTTACAACTGATTAAACTCCAACTATCTTACCTTTTACATTATCACCAATGGAAACCATACCTCCATATAATTTTTCTACTGTATAAAGATTGGGAGATTCACAAATCATGTGTCTTGTGCACCCAATATCCATACTCTATACTGTATTTTTTTTTCTCATGACCTTATTCTTACAAAACATTTTAATAAAATATTTTTTTGATGCACTAATTTTCTTAAGTTGATTTGTGTTAGCAAAAAAAGATCTGGGTAAAAAGATTTTAGTAATTTTGATAAATTTATAGGATTATATTCATAAATATTTGAAGAAAAAATCCATTTTTATTACCCTTATTTTGGATTTATAAAAAAAATATTAGAATAATAACCTTTAATTACAAAATAAAAATTAACAAATCTTGATATGATGTTATTCTTAGAAATAGGAAAAAAATAATTTCTATATATTTTTTATTTTCTCCATTACATCCTATTTGATATTTATTATTTTTATAAACATTTTTACCATGAATATGATTTATATATTCTTCCCCCTTAGTCAATATAGAGGCAACAAATTTGAATGACTATATTGCAACATGTAACAATTTAATTCTATTTTCATGATTTGTGATGTTTGAGGTAGGTTTACTAAATTTTTCTTTTAAGTAATGTTTTTATTTTAGAATGGAAATTTTTTCATTAAATGTATAATTTTGAATATTTTTAGTGATTATTGAATTTTTTATTTATTCATACTTTTATTCAACCATAGAATATTAAAACTATAATTTATTATTAGAAAAAGTTTTAGAATCACAAGTATGAGAATAATAATATTTTACCCCCTCTTCTATTTATTCATTAGTCACATATTTTCATTAATATTATATGGATATTTTTCTGAATCAATCTGAGATGAATTAGTAGAGTACTTAGAGACTCTCAATGTTTCCTCCAGGACGTTTTCTATCTTTGTGCTCATAATCAGTTCTCATTGGATACTTCCATTATTTCTTTTCCATTTTCTCATTATCTTATTTTAGTTGAGGGTAATAGGTTCTAATATTTAATATTTTCATACATTCATAGAATATTAATTAGTTAATTCCTTGACCATGTTTCTGGATAACTTGGATTGAATTTTAAATACTTTATTTTTATTATAAATTTTACTAAATCTTCTAATATATATGAGACAGTTCAATTAAAGAATCTAAAAATTAAACCTAATTTTAGAATACATACTCCTAATATGTTTTATTTTCATAATTTTAGAAGTAAATTTATGATCAATATTATTCTTTTATATTATCAAATGATCTTCACCTTCAGATTTAATTTTTCTTTACACATCGTTAGTGTTGAAATTAATTCTTTCCCAGTCAATTATAATACTAGAGTGGATTTTCTAGTTGTCATAGAAATCTTATTCTATTTAAGGGGATGTACTCTAAAAACTTTTAATGTTCGATCTGATTTTTTATTTAGATCTCCCAAGATGAAAAAACCATTGAAAATTTTAATCAATCTTTAAATCATCTGAGGGATAATTACACTATCAAATATTCTGAATGTGCCAAAATTAACTTTGTAGTGTTTTATATTAATTTATGTAAATTTTAGTTCCTTTATAAGAAACATGAAAATCTTCCATATATCATAGCTAGTAGTACATTGAGATACATTATTAAATTCATCTGAAAAAAGTCTACATGCAATTGAATTTATGGATCTTGAATTGGCATCATTGTCATCTTCTTTAGAAGTATCCGATTTTTCTAGTATTTCAGGGATTTCCTAACGTTTTAGAATCATTTGTATACTTTGATTCTAAAATTAATCAAATAAATATTCGTATGTTCTTTCCAGAATCTATAATTATTTCCATAAATATAAATATCACAGATCATGGAAATTTCATTAAGTTTAATTATCCACATATACATTCATATGGACCTTTTACTCGATATTTCTATAATTTATCAGAATTTCTAAGAAAATTACTACTATAATACAAATTTTTAGGTTTGAATATATTAAATATACAAAGGGGGATCCTGTATCTTTTAGAAACATGATTAACTTATATTTTATACACCATTTTATTTTATGAAGATATATAACTTTTTATTCTTAAATCATGTCATGGAGTGGAAAAATAAAGAATAATAACAATAAAATTAATGTGGTTTGGGGCATAATGATTCCCAAATCCACTCCAGCAACATAATCATAGGGAGATTGGGGATTTTGTTAAATAAGTTCTGATATCATAAGACCTCCATAGTTGAGTGCATGTAGTTACCACCTTTACAAAAAATATTTTATAGGTACTTCTGGTTATTTTATTGGGAACCAAAATATCCTTAGCTTAGAGAAATATGCAGACACTCCGCCATTATTGAGTACAATTAGTCAACACTCTAATAAATCTATATTAATCGATTTGATTGAAAAACTATTTTAACTTACAGTTGTATTATCTATTGATAGATAATGTATCTTTTTTTCGTAGATAAGAGTCTTTAAGAAAGAATATATTTGAAGATATCCTATTTGAAAATGTTCTTCAAGAAGTACAAAAAATAGAACAATTGTAATGAAAATAATATAATTATTATGAAACAACACATGATCATAATATCTATGTCTCCAAAGTATAGATCATTAAAATAATGGAGACATTAGTTCATTTCAAAAGGTACTTTCATTATGATTGAAATATATCTTGGTATTTAATAAAGAAATGTTGATTTTATTTATATTAAACAGATCCAAAAATATCAACAGAAAAATCATGAGTATTTGAATTTAAAACATTAATAGAAATTCCTAACTTCCCTAAAAAATAAAAAAAAATTAATTTGTTGAACAAGAACCTTTAAACCAGTCTCTAAGTAACATTAAATGATATTAAATAAAACCATTAAGACCATTGTAGATTCCTCAGAAAATGTCTTCATTTTAAACATCATAATTGACCAAGTCAAACATAGGGTTAACTTTGACAACACAGTTAATAGCATATGGTTAAAATCAAAATACTGGGTTGTTAAACCATATTTTAGTTTCACAAATATTGTGTTACTTCACAAAAGTATGGTTTTTGATTCATAATTTTACAACAACATAGGGTACCTAATACAGTAATTTACTCAAAACATAGGGTTTGAAAAATAATCATTCTGATTACAAACATAGGGTATGAATTGTGTTTTTAGACTACATAAATGCATATTGAGAACCCTTTAGACAAAGAACATTATGTCATAAATAATAGTAATTTCTCAAGAAATATAATCTTAAAACCCCATAAAATAATTTCATTATAAAAAAACAATAGTATTTATGAGAATCCAAATGACTAGTAATAATAGTGTACGGTTGAGAAAATACAGTTCTAACACCATTAACCCTCTAATAATGTCATTCCAATATTGAAAAGTATTGGATTTTAAAAAAAAAATCAATTTTATTCTCATATAAAAGGGGATTACTGCCACACTATCAAAGTTACACATCAAAATCAAAATTTCATCGAACCCATACCCAATTATCCTCTTCTAGATATCCCTCAAATGACTTCAAGCCCTCGATTCACATAATATTTCCTAATACATTCACTTACAAAGATAATTTCAAAGGAAATTTCATGGTCTCTAAGTGAGTATTCAATACTAAAAATCCCATAATAAAAAATGATATCCTTTATCAATGATAGATAAAATCATTGATAAAGGACAACCTTTATCATTGATTTTTCAAAGCGCTGATAAAGACCACACTTTATCAGCATTTTTTAAGCATTGATAAAGGGAACCCTTTATCAGTGATTTTTTAAATAATGATAAAGGCCCCCTTTATTTGTGTTATTTAGCATTTATAATTGGTTGTCCAATGCGTTATTATCCCACATTGGATTTCTCGTCTGTTTAGGTGGTGATTTACATGCTTGGGTGCTCGTGCACCAGAACGTGACATGGCTGCGTATGGTCAGAACCCCCATGCAATTTCACACACATGGGATGAATAGGTCATCTCTTCAATGGACTAGTGTACTTGCCCAACCAGCTATGTCAGCTCACCGACATTCGCACTCCTATAGGACTATATAGGACACACCTTCTTAGCTTGCTCACCCATAAATATGTTGAACCATTTGCTATAAAATCCAATAAAAAATAATATAAATAGAAAAAATATTAAAAAATTGAAATAATTAAAAAAATAAAAAATAAAAAATAAAAAATAAAACATAGAAAAATAAAAAAAAATTATTAATGAAATTATTATAAATAAAAAATAATAAATTTAAAATATGTATATATTTTAAAGTGTATTAAATAGAATATGTTAAATATATATATAAAAAGGATAAAATTTAAAAATTAAACAAATAAAAACTAAAAATAAAAAAATTACAGATTTATTAAAAAATTTATTAATAAAAAAATTAATAATAAAAATGAATAAATTTAATATATATATATATATTATTTAATTATAAATAAAAAATAATAATAAATATAAATATAAATATAAAAAATTAATAATATTTGATTACTAAAAATATATTAATCTCTTATTCATTTTTTTAAAAAACATTTCTATATATTCCTCTTTCAAATAAATTTAACATATTTTTAACATGCATTCAATTAATATTATTTATTCATAGATAATGATAAGTCCTTGTTTTCTTATAATTTATTGTTTTTTAATATTAATGTGTTTAAAATTTTGTTATTCATTCATTTTAGAAGATATTTAAACATAATTATCAATTATTATATTTTTTAATTTTCATACAGAAATTTATTCATATATATATATATATCAAAATGTATATAACTTCATTAAATATTATTTATATAATACCAAATATATATGTTTATATTAAATAAGTCATATATTTAGTGAGAATTATTAATAATTCAATATTAATTTTAATTTTAAATATTCACTATTCATATCAAGTAATGGATATATAATTAAATAAAATTTGTTTTTAAATTAAATATATATCGAACATGAGATAAAGTGATTTGAAACATACATATGTGTAATTAATGAATTTTTTATTTAGAACACACACACAGACAATATTTCTATAATTTAATAAAATTTTAATATTCATTTTGAATTATATTTTTCAAAAAAATATATTTAATATATATTATCTTTCTAATCCATGAAACTTATTCATTTTTTATATATTTTTTCAATATATACTGTTTAATTATTTTTTTATATTTTTTTTTCAAATTTATGAATTTTTAATATTATTTATTCAGAAATAATATTAATTTTTTTGTATGTTTTTTCAATATATTCATTTTCAAAATTTTATTTTACAATTTTTTTTAATTTTATATATTTTTAATATTTATTTATACATGTTTATCCCTTAACATTTAATGTTTTTTGTACACATATCTTATAGAATTAATTTTTATTCCTTTTAATTTTAACATTCGTATTTATGAGTATTAATTTTTAATTTTTTAATGATCTATATAATTAATAACACATATTTTTTAAAAATTTATTTATTCTATTTAATATTTTTTTTCATTAATAGAAATTTTATATTATAAAATTAAATTATTCAATTTAACATATACCAAACTTGTGTTGTATATATATATACCCACACATAAATTCCACAAACACATTTATGTAATTAATTTATTCTTATATAGAAACAAACACATAATATTTCAGTAATTTAGTCAAATTTTAGTATTCATTTAATAATTTCAGTAACATGATATATATAATATATTATTTTGTTAATCTATAATTGTAATTAATTATATTTTAATATTTTCTTAGTTAATAAACATTATACATTTATAATATTTGTTAATAAATTTTTTTGAAATAAATTTAATTTTCAATATTTATTTATACATATTTATTTACAATGTTTTTAATATTTTCAAAATGTATTTATCATTATTCAGATATATAACAATATTTTAATTTTTAAATAATTTTTATAATTAATAAAACTTATCATTTTTTAATATTTTTAAAGTATTTTAATTTTAAATTATTCAACTTCAGTCATTTATAACTTTTATGGTGGTCAATAGGACGTGAAGGACATTGAAATTTTTATTAATTTTTTAGATAATCCTCTTTAACGAGATGAGTGGAAATAGTGCATGACCTGAAGGCATAGATGTAACACCCCATGCTTCCACGGTACGTTTCCCTTTGAATAATGCAATAACTTGCGTTGTACGCAACTTCGAGATTCTAACACATCACGACCAATCAAACTAGAAGTTATGAATAGTGATAACCACTTTTTGAAATTTTATAAATATTATCTTTCAAAATGGACTTCATTTTTGGATTTTGAATATCAAAATTAGCTTAGGGTAAATTTTTGGTATTTTTTTGAAAGCATTCAATTTTTGATGAATAGTAAAAAACACTGAGTTATTTTTTAAAACCAAATTTTTATTTAAATAATTATTTAAATTATTTAAATTTATTTTATTTAAAAATAGATGTATAATACCTATATAAGTTCAATTTAATTCATTGGAGTCAGTTTAGAATATGTTTAGATATATAAAACATTTATTGAACTTTTTACCATCTTTTACCCACCTCTTATGAGCATTTGCCAATTTCCATAAAACATAATTTTATGAGTTCTATGAGTTGAATTTTGAAAATTAAAGAGATATGGTTTATATGAGTAAGTAAAATGTTGTTTAATGAGATGAAAATAATTTTTGGTGAATAGTAACTTTTTATTTTTATTTACCACGGTTAAAAGTAAATAGGGTAATTAAGGGTAGAAATGATATTATTATTGCCCTAAAACATGTCCTAATTCTACTGGATAAGTGTAATTCGACCAAAAATTACCTTATAAATAAAATATGATCCTTTAGGTCCACATAGATTAGATTAGGACATTTATTATTATTTAATTCAAAGACGAGTTAAACGTATTAAATTCAAAGTTTAATAACTAAAAAATTTTTAATATAGGGGTACACATAAGATAAATTCCACTATAAATATTCATTAGAAATATGAAATTATTTCCTATATAATTTTATTTTAGTTATATTTTTTATATATTAAATAATTAAATTTATGTATGACACATTAATGATGTAGAAATTACTGTATTAATGAAAGTTTAAAATAATTGATATTATAAATATCCCGATAAAGGTATTTTGAGAATTTTTATGAATTATACTAATTTTCATGGTTAATATGTCATATTAGGGTTGGTTAGTTGAGTTTTTTTGGAGTAATAATGCTTTTATGAATTTCGAAAAAACTAAATACCAAATAGTGTCAAAATTGATAAAAAAAAGTTTTTAAAACAAATATTATATTATTAATTGATATTCAATTACTAAATATCTAAGGGTTGACCAAAAGACTTATATAATTATATGTGTATCATTAATAAACCACTTGGGGTTCCCTTGGCAGTATATAGTATGTTTATTAACCATATATATATAAAAATACAAAGAGACGTAGTAAATGTCAAACTATTTAACAAAGAGATAAATTTAACGATAAGGTTAATATAGTGACCCAAACCTGTCTAAAACCTATTTGTTGAGTGATTTTCAACTCATCTCCACCTTATCCATTAAATAATTCATTTTGTAGCCATTAGAAACCGAAAATGATTTTACTATAAAATAATATTTCAGACTTTTCCTAAGGTGTCCCTCACCCCTCTTATAAAAGGGAACTCCCCATTATCTCTAATTCACACCTTCAAATCAATTTGTCTTAGAAAAACCCTACCCAAATACCCTCTAAAATGTTCTCCATTCATCCTAGAGGCCTTCCTTTATTCAAAAAGCCAATTGAAGGAGCTGTTTTGATCAAATCAAAAGGAAGAACATGAAGAAGAGGTAAATATTTAATCACCTCTTCCAAGTTCCTTTCTTCTTCCACTTCCTCTTTCTTTGTTGTTTCCATTCAAAAATAATAACTCCAGTATATTCTATATATTGTGATGTTATTATAAATATGGTAAAACCATATTCATTATTCTATCCATCCTTTGAATGACATGTCACCATAGGTGCGTACGTACGGATTACCGTCTCCACGTCGTGGTGAAATTATTATTCAATACATTATTATTTGGATGGGTATAATAATGATGTTTCATTGATATAGATAATAAATATAACATGATAATTATTCTATATATATTATATACCATGAAATTATATATTATTTTAATATCAAAAGAATTACATTGTCACTTGTGCATACGTACAGATTACAGTCTCCAAAAATGTGATGATATTCATTCTCCATAATATCCAGTCAATAATAATTTTCATGAAATGATTAAAAATAATTTTTTAAGACTTAATATGATTCATAATATTAATAAGATACATCCTACCCATAACAAACATTACTTACATAATAATGATATAAATGAAAACAAATCAGATAACACACGAAGCGACGATAATACTAATATATTATTAACAACGCAATTTTAAATGATCATATATGATATCATATTAATGTATATGTTACTTGTATAATTTAATAACAATTATTTCACCATTATATTGGAGTCTGACCAACCCTCGACCAAGAAAAAGTACAAGGTAAGGGTTAATTCTACAATATCTTCATTATCCGAGGTTGTTTATATGTAATTATCTATTGGGACCACTTTATCATTAACATCCATGTTTCATAAAATGTATTTCAAAACATTTTTTATATTTACTAGGAAATGGGTTAAAGTCATTTATACCTTTATTTGACCTCATATGTTTTTTAATAGAATCTTTCCATCGTTTTCCAAACAAGGTACTTTATAACATTTTCGATAAAATTAAGGTAAGAATGCTTTTTAACTTATATGGCAGGTGAAGCTATATTCTACCGTTATAACATCGTCAAAGCTTCCCCTACAATATTATAAGAATATTTTCAAAATAAATGTTTTCTTTAAAATTATGTGACTCTTAAATGATTTCAAAACAGAAAGAGATATTTCTCTAATAAAAGATTTTGATTTCATCTATGTCAACATCCATTGATGGATTTTAAGCTTATTTGATGTTGATTAATTATGATACAAAAATTCCATATTGTATTGAATGTTTTGTTATATATTTGAATGTGGATGTGTTATTTTTACACCATTCATGGTTTATGGATATACTATTGACATTTTGTATGCTAGTTTTAATAAAAAAATTTATGTTATGTTTAAACCTTTTCATATGATGAATGAATTGGACTTTGTAAGTGATGGGTGGAGCCTGCTATAGCTCCTCGATGCATCGTTAGGTCTCAAGAGACAAACTAGTGTCTTGGCATAAGTCCTTGACAAAATATTATTTGTAGACTTAGCATATGGTCTGGACTATGTGGTTATGAAGGTCTGGCATTATGCATTCTCTCATTATGAAAGTGGCTATTGATATTGCATGTGATTATTTGACTAGTATAATATCCATGTGAGTAAGTAAAGGAAATATTTTGACTTATATTTTCCATATTAGAATGAAGTTTATGTTGAAAATGCTTTTTTTTAGTTTTATACATTGCCTTAAATCGTTATTCTTATTTATGAAAGTTTCAGCTATATTTTTATCCTCACTAAGCCTATGAGCTCACCTATTTCTATGTTTTATTTTTCCCAGGATGCGAAGAAGTATATTATGACTGACCTCTAGGGATAGTCTTTGAGATCTCAGTGTTGTCTATGGAAACAATTTTGTTGTAGTTTTCCATTTTATAATGTAATGTAAACCTTATAAATGTATCTAGTACTTCCAAGGCTACTAAACTAAATGGTATATTGAGACTTGATCTTTTGTGATTATGCCAATGATATGTAACAATGCACCGACTCTAGGATTCTTGGGTTGGGCTGTTACAGTTTTTATTAGAGGATGTTTATTACAAACCTTGGAATCTAGATTTAGGTAAAGTCTTATTATAGCACATTACCCTAAGATAGAATTTGAAGATTAGTATAGAAGAACTCCCTATAATTTTTGTATTGTAGTGATTTTGTCAGTTTTATGAGAAATAAATTATTGTTTGGATATGATTAGGTAGAGGCGGCTCTAAAACAGATGTAGCTAGGGTAAATCCCAAAAACACCGCTTTGAGATAGACTCGAACGGGAACTAGGGCACGACTACGGGCTTTACTTCACTCTTGGTTACGACACTCTCGGGGGATATGCTTAAGATAATTCTAATATTCATTAAAAACCATTATTAAGGGTTTATGAGTATACAATTCCTCAAAGAAAACATTTTTTATGATTATTGATTATATCCATAAACTGTTCAATGTTAAGTGTTTTACAAGTTTGGAATTATGTATTTCAATTCATAAACTAATATTGTTTTTGCCATTGTTTTGAAATAGATCCTAATGGAAGGAATGAAAACTGTATTAATGCACACAGTCCATATAGGCCTTTTCCTCCTGCTCAAGATAAATATATTATAGCTGGTGAAGCTACTGGTGTTGATCAGCTTATCATCATACTGGGACAACTCACTCAGGTTATAAATAACAACCATTCCCGTATGGAGCACCCTGATCCATGGCGTGAAGGATCAATGTTAGATCGCTTCATGATGCAATAACCACCAACATTCAATGGGGGTACAAATACACCTGTATCTGAGCAATGGATAAATTACATAAAGAAAATATTCCACACCTTGGGGAGTAGTCAAAGGGAAAAGGATGTCATGGTAGTTTATAGCATCACTGGAGATGATGATAAATGGTGGTCATTGATTCAAAACAAAAAGGAAGTTGATGAAGTATCAAATACTCGATGGAGGGAGTTTAAGGAAATTCTCATAGAAAAATACTTTCCTCATGACCATCGAGCAGATATGGAGAGGCAATTTCTGAGTCTGAGGAAAAAAGAAAATGAGAATGTCGCATAGTTTGAAGGTATCTTTACAAGGTCTGCGAGGCATACTGCAGATTATTTACGTAACCCAAGAAGTGTTATTGATCATTTATTTTATGGGTTAAACCTATTTCTCTGTCAAGCAATACTCTCACTATCCTTCTCTTTATACGAAGATATTGTCTCATGTGTTATTAAGACAAAAAAGAATTCTCTATCTCTTATGATTTTAAAGCAATGAAAGAGAAGAATAGATCTACTGAACACTCTGGAAATGGAAATAAATGGGAGAAGAGAAAAGTTTAATATCCATCCTACAAAAAATGTGGGAAGAAACACCCTTTTACTTTCCTAAAGGGAATGGGATTCTGTTACAAGTGTGGTGAAAAAGGCCACCAAGCTCGTGATTGCAAGGGGAAGAAAGAGGTTGTTGATGTTGAATGCTATAATTGGAGTGAAAGGGAGCATTATGCGAATGAATTTCCTAATCATCAAGGGAACATACCTCAGAAATATCCAAGGGATCATGGAAAAGCTTATGTTATCACAACTGCTGAGGTTGAAGCTCCGAAATATGTGGTGGAAGGGAATTTAATGGTTTCCTCATGTTTATCCAATTATTTATTTGATTCTAGATAGTCGCATTGTTACATTTCTTCCCATTTTTTTAAGAATATTATATATTTCCTATTTGACATAACAAGGGAGTAGTTAGTCAAAAATTCTAAGGGAAGTTTCATTGCGAAAAAGTTCTGTGAATCAGTCCCCATTAGGTCATAAAAATGTTCCTTATCTGCTGATCTCATTGTCATACCCATGATTTAATTTGATATAATCTTCAGTATGCATTTGAATTCATTCAGCGATGCCGAAATTTATTGTACGAAGAAAGAGGTTAAATTTTTTTATGATGATAAGGAGTACCTTATCTTTAGAGAAGAAAAGTCACCACCTAATTCTTATCTGGATCCACCCTTAGTAGCACAACTAAATTCAATTATTTGGGAGGAAGATAATGAATAAACTATGGGTGAGGAAAGGAATGTTCAAATAGAGTATATACCAATTATATAAGAATATTTTGATGTGCTTCCAGAAGATTTACCTAGTCATCATTTAGAATGAGAAATTGAGTTTTCCATTGATTTAATTCTTGGTTCAAGGCTCATATCGATGTCCCCATATAGAATGGCTAGTGTGGAATTAGTGGAACTAAAGAAACAACAAGAGGGATTTAGTAATAATGGATTTATTCACCAAAGTGTTTATCCATGGAGAGCCCATGTTTTTTTGTTATGATGAATGATGGATCTATGAGGTTGTGCATTGACTACAGGGAGATCAATTCTATAACAATAAAGAACATGTATCCCCTAACTCGCATTGATGATTTATTCCACCAACTTCATGGAGCTCAATACTTTTCAAAGATTTACCTTCGATCTGGATATCATTAGTTGTGTGTGAAGAAGGAAGACATTCTGAAAACAAGATTTTGAACCATGTATGAGAATTAAAAGTTTACATTAATTACTTTTGGATTGACTAATGCACCCTCTATCTTCATGGATCTAATTAATAGAGTTTTCTAAGAATATCTTGATAAATTTGTAGTTGTATTTGTTGATGATATCTTGGTATACTCCAAAATCTTTTAAGATCATGAAAATCACTTGCGCATTATCTTGAAGACTCTTAGAAGACATAAATTTTATGGGAATTTTAGAAAGTGTGAATTCTGGCTTCAGGAGATTTCTTTTCTTGTCCATATTGTTTTTAAGGATGGAATCTCTGTTGATCCTTCTGTGACAAGAGAAATACAAGAATGTCTAGCACCGATGAGTATAACTGAGGTATGTAGTTTTATTGGTTTAGCAAGTTATTATCAGTGTTTCATCCAAAATTTTTCCCAATTCGATAACCCATCAACAAAGATCACTTGAAAAGGGGTTAAATTTGTTTGGACAAAAGTGTGTGAAGAATGTTTTGATGAATTAATGATAAGATTAGTCAATTCTCCTATATTGACTCTACCATTAGGGAATGATGGGTTTGTTATTTATAGTGATGCTTCAAAGAAAGGACTTGGTTGTGTCCTTATGAAAAACTATAGGATTATTACCTATACAACACGATAGATAAAAATTCTTGAGCAAAACTATCCTACAAATTATCTTGAGTTAGAATTTGTAATCATTACTTTGAAGATTTGGAGACACTATCTCTATGGTGAAAATTGTGAGATTTATACTGATCACAAGATTTTGAAGTATATTTTCTCACAGAAAGATCTCAACATGATGTAAAGGAGATGAATTGAACTAACCAAGGATTATAATTGCACGATGCAATACCACCCAGGGATGGAAAATAAGGGAGAAGATTCATTGAGATGAAAATATCATGGAGTTTTGAACAAGATGAGAGTTCAAAGAGATCCTACTTTCATGGATCTTGTAAAGATGGATATGGGAATAACCATGGAAGGAGAAACATTAATTCTTTTTCAAATGGTTTCCAAACCACCTTTATTATAAAGGATAAAAATTTCCCAGGTTGATGATGAGGAGTTTCAAAAGAAGATTAAAGTTGTAAATGATGGGAGATTTAGTGACTTTTTATATGAAGATGGACTTTTTATATTTGGGAAGAGAATTTGTGTTCCTGATATACCTGATCTAAAAAGAGAATTTTTGGATGATGCTCATAGTTCCAATTCTTCTATACACCCAGGGAGCACCAAAATGTATAGAGATTTGAAGGAACATTTTTTGTGGGACAAAATGAAGAGGGTGATTGTTGGTTTTGTGTCAAGATGTAAGGTTTTCCAACAAGTGAAAGCTGAAAGACAACAACATGGATGAGTCTTGAAACCTCTACACATACCTGAGTGGAAATGGGAAAATATTATGATGGAATTTTTCATGGGACGACCAAAGAATCCTAGAAGGAACGATGCAATATAGGTCATTGTTGATCGTCTTACCAAGTCAGCACATTTTCTTTCTATTAGAGAAGATTTAGCACTTTAACGTCTAGAAAGACTATATATTAAGGAAGTTGTGATACTTCATGGAGTACTCCTATTTATTTTTTCTGATCATGATCCACATTTTACATCAAGATTCTAGAAAAGTCTTCCGAAATCCCTGGATACTGAACTTCATTTGAGCACTCCATACCACCCCCAAACTGATGGACAATCAGAATAGACTATTAAAACCGTAGAAGACATGTTGAGTTCATTCTCACATGACTATCATGGTATGTGGGGTCAATATTTACATTTGGTATAATTTTCATATATCAATCGCTTCCATTTAACTATTCATATGGCACCATATGAAGCGTTATATGGAAATAGATGTTGCACACCGACCTATTGGGATGATGTTAGTGAAAGAAAACTCATAGGCCCAGAACTGGAGGAGGAAACCTTGGAAAAGGTGAAGGTAATACAAAACCACATCAAGGCAGCTCAAAGTAGACAGAAGAGGTATGATGATAACCGAAGAATGGATTTGGAATTTGAGGAAGGAGATCATGTTTTCTTGAAGGTATCTCCATAGAAGGGAATTATACGATTTGGTACGAAGGTAAAATTAAGTCCCAGTTACATCAGACCTTTTTAAATTGTAGAATAAATTGGGGATATAGATTACAATTTGAAAATGATGCCAAGTCTCTCCTAAATTTATGATGTGTTATATGTATCACTTTTGAGAAAATACATACTTTACCCTACACATGTACTTACCTTTGAGGAATTACAACTGGAACCTAATTTATCTTATTGCGAAGAGCCTGTCAATGTTCTTGATACAAGAGAAAACGTGTTGAGAAACCAGACGACTCATTTGGTAAAAGTTCTATAGAGAAACCAAAAGATACAAGAGGCAATGTGGAAACACAAGAAACTTATGATGAAGAACCACCCGAGTCTTTTTATGTAGTAATATTCTAGAAAATTTGAGAACAAAATTATTTGAGTGAGGGGAGAATATAACACCCCAAGCTTCCAAGGTACGTTTCCCTTTGAATAATTCAATAGCTTGCATTGTATGCAACTTCGAGATTCTAACACATCACAGCCAATCAAAATAGCCGTTATGAATAGTAATACCTAGTTTTTATAATTTTAAAAATTTTAACATTCAATTTGGACTTCATTTTTGGATTCTGAATATCGATATTTTGTTAGGGTGAATTTTTGGTATTTTTTTGAAAACATTGAATTTTTGATGAATATTGAAAAACACTGAGTTATTTTTTAAAACCAACATTTTATTTAAATAATTATTTATTTTATTTAAATATATAATAGATCAAAATAAATACATAATACATATATAAGTTCAATGTAATTCATTGGAGTCAGTTTATAATAATGTTAGATATATAAAAATTTTATTGAACATTTTACTGTCTTTTACCCACCTCCTAGGAGCATTTACAAATTTACATAAAACATAATTTTACCGCTTCTACGAGTTGAATTAAAAAAATCCGAGAGACACATTTGATATCAGTACGTAAAATTTGATTTAATGAGATGAAAATAGTTTTTGGTGAATAGTAACTTTTTACTTTTATTTACCACGGTTAAAAGTAAATATGGTAATTAAGTGTAAAAATGATATTATTATTACCCTAATACAAGCCCTAATTATATTGAATAAGTGTAATTAGATAAATAACAACCTTAAGAATAAAATATGATCCTTTAGGTCCACTTGGATTAGATTAGGACATTTATTATTATTTAATTCAAAGAAGAGTTAAACGTGTAAAATTTAATGTTTAATAACTAATTTTTTTTAATATAGGGTTACACATAAGATAAATTTGATTATAAATATTCATTAGAAATATAATAATATTTCAGGCATAATGGTATTTTATTTATATTTATTAGACATTAAATAATTAAATGTATTTATGACACAACGATGATTCAATAATTCCCATATTAATGAAAGAATAAAATAATTGATATTATAAATATCCAAATAAATGTAATTTTATAGTTTTTATGAATTCCACTAATTTAATAGGTTAATATGACATATTAGGGCTTGTTAGATGAATTTTTATCGAAGTAATAATGCTGTTATGAATTTAGAAAAAACAAATTCCAAATAGTGTCAAAATTGATATAAAACAGTTTTTAAAACAAATATTATATTATTCAATGATAGTATATTCCTAAAATTATAAGGTTTTGGCCAAAAGACTAATATAATTATAGGTGTATCATTAATGTACAACTTGGTGTTTTCATGGATGTATATATTATGTTTATTATCCATATAATATAAAAATAAAAGTGACATGGTAAATGTCAAACTATTTAACTAAGAGTTAAATCTAAAAGATAAGGTTAATATAGTGACCCAAACCTGTCTAAAACCTATATTTTGAGTGTTTTTCAACCCATCCCCACATTAGCCTTTACATTATTCATTTTTTAGTCATTATAAACTGAAAATAATTTTATCATAAAATAATATTTCTAGTTTTTCCTAAGGTGCCTTCACCCCTCTTATAAAAGGGCACTCACCCTTCTCTCTAATGCACTCATTCAAATCCATTTGGATCGTCCAAAACCTTTCCAAATACCCTCTCAACTTTCCTCAATTCATCCAAGAGGAATTAAGATTTTCATTAATCCAACCTACAGATCCCTTTTGATCAAATAAAAAGGAAGAACTCGAAGAAGAGGTAAATATTTTATCACCTCTTTCAAGTTCCTTTCTTCTTCCACATCGCATTTCTTTCTTTTAAACATTATAAAATTATAACTCCTGTATCATCTATGTACTTTTATGTTATTATAAAAATGGTACAACCATATTCATTATTCTATCCATCATTTGAATGACATGTCACCATATGTGAGTACGTACGACTTACCGTCTCCACATCATGGTGTAATTGTTATTCAATACATTATTATTTGGATGGGTATAATAATAATTTTTTATTGACATAAGTAATAAATATAACATGATAATGATTATGTATACGTGATATACCATCCAATTATATATTTTTTTAATATCAAAAGAATGATATTGTCGCTCGTCCGTACGTACAGATTACCGTCTCCACGAACGCGATGAGATTCATTCCCCATCATATCAATTCAAGACTAATTTTCATTAAATGATTAAAAATAATGTTTAACGACATGATATGATTCTAAATTTGAATAATATGAATCCTATAGATAACAAAAATTACTTAGATAACAAATCATATAAAGGAAAATGAATCAGTAAACACCCAAAACAATGATAATAATTAGATATTTTTAAAAAAATTGTTAAAAGCTCATATATGATATCATATTAATGAATATGATTCTTGTATAATTTAATAACAATTATTTCAAAATTATACAGGAGTTTAACCTACCCTCGACCAAGGAAAAGTACAAGGTAAGGGTTAATTCTACAATCTATTCATTATTCGAGGTTGTTTACAGGTAATTATCTATTGAGACCTCTTTATCATCCACATCCAAGTTTCTTAAAATTTATTTCAAATTTTTTTTACTACTTACTAGACAATTGTTTAAATTGATTTATACCCTTATTTGACCTTATATGTTTTTTAATGGAATCCATCCATCGTTTTCCAAACAAGGTACTTTATAACATTTTCGAAGAAATTAAGGTAAGAATGTTTTTTTAACTTTTATAGTGGGTGCACCTATTTTACACCTTTATAAAATCGTCGATGATTCCTTTCAATCATAAAATAATATTATTAGAGTAAATGTTTTCTTTATAATTATGCGATTCTTAAATGATTTCAAAATAAAAGAGATATTTCTTTAAAAAAGGTTTTTATTTCATCTATGTCAACATCCTTTGATGGATTTTAATCATATTTGAAGTTGATTTATTATGATACAAAGCTTCCATATTTTATTTAAGGTTTCATGATATTTTTGACTATGGAGTTGTTATTTTTACACCATTCATGGTTTATGTATAATGTATTGACATTTCAGATGCTATTTTTAATATGAATGTTTATGTTATCTTTAAACCTTTTCATATGAGGAATGCATTAGACTTAGTAAGCGACAGGTGGATCCCACTATAACTCCTCGATGCATCAGTAGGTCTCATGAGACAAACTAGTGTCTTGGAACAATGCCTTGACAAAATATTATTTGTAGTCTTGGCACAAGGCCTTGACTATGTGGTTATGAATGTATGGCATTATGCATTCCATCATTATGAATGTGGCTATTGATATTGAAGGTTATTATTTGACGAGTAGAATATCAATGCAAGTAAGTAAATGGAATTATTTTGATTTATATTTTCCATATTATGATGAATTTTACGTTGAAAAGGATTGTGTTTTAGTTTTATACATTGACTTAAATGTTTATTCTTATTTATGAAAGTTTTGCCTATATTGTTATCATTACTGATCATCAAATGTCATCCCTTTCTATGTTTTACTTTTCCTAGGATGCAAAAATGTATATTATGGCTGGCCTACAGGGATAGTCTATGGGATCTCAGTGTTTTCTATGGAAACAATGTTGTTGTAGTTTTCCATTTTATTATGTAATTTAAACCTTATGAATATATCTATTACATCGAAGGATACTTAACTAATAGATATTTCAAGACTTAATCTTTTATGATCATGCCAATGATACGAAATAATGCACTGAATCTAGGCTTCTTGGGTTAGGGAGATACACTAGAGCCCCAAGGCCTAGTACATGACTCGAAGACCCAAAGACTATAGTACATTGGAATTTCCCCACCCCAACATCTACTTCATTGATGATTCCTAGCTTTCAACATCCCATGGCTTGATTGGAAAGCATTTCCCTATGAAAAGGTGCCTACCTCCTAGAACCAATGGTGGTTTCCATAAACTCTTGTATTTCAAATTATGATTAGCTCTACTCTGGAGGCTTATACATTCTCTTAGTAATCTTCTAGGGCCTACTCCTATGTAGTATTACCTTGAATACATCATGGATCGATGTTCATATGGCCAAAAATCATATGGCGCCCTGAAGGCCTTGTGACCTGAAGGCCCAAATCTTTGTCCCATCGGCCCAAATATGGTAAATATTTTTCCTGCTACAATAATCTCTACATTACCCGTTATAATAACTATTAATGTGCAGGTATAGTTACTCAGAAATCCCACCCCTTCTTAGATTGGATCCTTTGTCTTTTAGATGTCCAACATGAGTCTTTAACACGTGTTTATAGGCCCGTTGGATTTGAAATTTATACATTTAAGATCATATATTTTTAAATAATGTTAAAAATAAATTTATAAACATATAATATTTATAAATCAATATAATTATATTTATATGTAAATATATTTATAAATTTATATTTACTATATTTATAAAATTTTATAATTATAATTATAAACAAATAAATATTTTTTTTAAAAGTATTTATATAATTATAAATAATTAATTATATTTTTAAAAAGGTATAAAAGTTTATTTATTATATTT
Organism: Viscum album; assembly: GCA_963277665.1. Classification (NCBI taxonomy): domain Eukaryota; kingdom Viridiplantae; phylum Streptophyta; class Magnoliopsida; order Santalales; family Viscaceae; genus Viscum; species Viscum album. Next base: position 1,255,279,081 of record OY728153.1, on the reverse strand, counting down.
AAATGATATATAAATTTATATAATAATAAATATATAAATAATTATACAGATATACATACTTTTAAAAATATATACATATATAATTATATATAAATATTTATAAATATCTTTAAAATTATATATTTAATATTATAATTATAAATATATAACTTTAATTATACTTATAAATATATATTACAAAAATCATTTATTATATTTATAATTTTACAAATAATTAAATATTTATAAATATATATAATTATACGTATTTGTAATTATATTTATTAATACATATTTACACTCATTTTAATATATTATTAATTAAATAAATATTTATTTATAATTAAATATATTTAATTTTTTTAATTGTGTTAATTATATTAATATCTATTAATTATATAGGTATGTATCGGCGCTATAATATTTTCTTCTGATAAAAACTAGGTTTATTAGTGCTAATATAATAGAACTGATAACGAGTGGTTTTATCACCATTTATTCCTTTTTCGTCGACCAACCCCCTCTTTATCAACATGTTTTTAAGAGCATTGATAAAACCCTTCACAACTGTATAAATTTAACCTTAACCGAACCAATTTCTCTCATGTTATTCATGATCTCATAAAATTAGATCTCTCTCTCCATTCCCCCTTGAACTTCTTTCTAATGAACCAACCCTCTCAAAACATGTGGTATGTTATTATTTATACTCCCCTTTTAATTAGTTGTTTCATTATTCTATCCTCGATGTGTATAGGTCACCTCCCATGACATACTTGATATGACACCATTGTGCATAACCACCTCACACATCCATGATATAGATAAAATCATATAAGAGTTCTATATTTATTATCTTTTATATGTTATATTCTTCTTCATGCACTTTTTTTCTCAATGTAACAATAAACATATTATGAGGATTGTTTCAATAAAAATTTGTGGGGTGTGTTTTTTCAAATAAATGTATGTGTTTGGGTTTTTTTAAATTCGTATCCATTATCTACGAGGGAATATTCAGTTTAATAAACTTTTATATTTTCTTATTATGTGATCTTATTGTTAAATATTATTCATTTTATCATTCTGTTGATTTAAAAATTTGAAAATTGGTTGTGAAAAGTACAATATATCCCCATTTTCATCAATTCAATAGAATGTTATATTAGAAATTTCATTTTCCTTTTCAAAACATCTTAAAATATGTTTCCAAATATTGGGGATATATTCTATAAATATTAATAAAATTTTGATTGATTTTATTTTGAGGCTTCATCTAATCCATGTGAATTGTTTAAATTTGAGGCATTTGTGAAACCCAAATTAGACTGTTCTTCTGTTTTTCCAGTATTTTGAGAACCTTAAGTCAATATTTTTTGTTCATTGGATCTAAATTTAAAATATTCGCTAACATTGGGTTCTCAAGATAATGTTATTCGGCCCTCTCAAAGTATTCATCATCTGAAAAAAGATCTACTTTAGCTCTTATGCATCATGTCACTAGAACACGACCCTTCCCACCCCATACCAATTGAATAAATTATTAAAAATCATCCCCTCTCTAATATTGATTTTAAATGCTCGCTGATTTTTCTGGATAGTTTCCATCTATTTAATCATATGAGATATCATCGAATTAATCATAAATGATATCTTCTGTTGAAAATTTCTCACTCTAATTGAATAGAGATCCCAATTGAATGTGGTTATGGATGAAAGGACCCTCAATCCACTATAAAAAGACTATCCACTTATCACGTGTGGTTGTGATTTCAAATAAAATGTTGTCAAAAAATTTATAGTGTAGATATGGTAATCATCTCTATGTTCCTAGTATGTTTCCTTCTCCATTAGATTAAAAGAAATATATTTCTACCCAATTTCATTCATTAATAAGAAACAAACCGAAACCTTTTTATATTTTCATTTCTACAAACATCAATGATATGGATTTTTCAACACAAACTAATAACATCATGTTCAGTTAGAAATAAATTCTTGTAATAATGATAAAAAACATGAGTGAACACAATATAATGTTTGGGATCATAATTATGTAGGTAATTTACCTTATTTTGTATTCATAATTCCATATTTCTTTAAATTTATACTCTTAATAGTTTCTATCCCTACAGAAACCATTTTATATCCCTTCCACTTTAATTTAATCCTCATTTCCAATAAGATTTTTCTTTAGTTTTTCTAGTATCTTATCTTAACACCACATGTTTACCCCATGTTTTTTATTTTCATGTCAGCCTTGTATAAAATGAATCCATGTTTGGAATAATCACCAATAACATTAAAATGATGGGTCCCCTTATTAAAATTATCTATAACATTAACTTTTTATTATGAATATATTATAGGTATTTTTTTATAACAAATAAATATTTTATGAAGCTAATATGATGGATATGAATAAAAAATTGATGCACGCTAATATTATGAAAAATTTGTAAGAATTTAAAGTTAATGAATTTATCACTTATTCAACATATAATTCATACAACACTTATGAAACCCATTTTCCATGTTTAAATCATTATTATTCAAGAAAAATTAGTTCAAAATAGATGGAAGAACACTTGACATGACACAGAATATACTAGAGTAATAAATTTTGGAATAAACATGAGGAGAAACATAATGAAAACATTTTTTGTGATGATACTACATTTTATGGATTTTGATAAATTAATACAAGTATAAATCATGATGGAGATCATATGAATGTAATGATAATGGAAATTGAATATGATATTCTTTATTGTATATAGTTTTTTGGGAAGTTAAATAGATATTCTATGAGACCTTTTTATGTTTGTTGTATTAGAACCACAAAATTTTCAACAGAATTAATGTTATATAATTTTAATACTAGAAGAGGATAGAGTGATAGTATCTTTACAGAACTACTTGGTCTCTTGAATGATATGCTACTAGAAGAAAATTAAATTCCTTGTTGAACATAACATATCAAGATAAATGAGTGTTATGTTCAATGAGAGTGATCTTTAAATAAATAAATTCTGGAAAAATGATTCCATGTTTTTTCATAAGGATCATGAATCACTCATAAAATTCTAAATGTGTGAGTCAATACAATACAAGAAATATGAATAAAGTACTTAAAATTAATTTTGGTACATTCCTATCAATACATATTTTAGATGTCTATATGGATGTCTGAAAACCACGAGATAATTTTCATTAATGTATATACAAATACTGAAGACAAGAAACTATGTCATCTAATATACACACCCCAGTGGAATAATTTTTTTTTTGAATATTCAAAATTTTGAAATGTGTTGAGAAACGTCAATTTTTCATTATCTGTAGATGTAATAAATAATTATTTAGTATAGAGTAGTAATTACAGTACATGGCTAGTTATGTTGGTAAATTATACCACAATGGTTATGAATGAAGAAAAAATAGATTATATTTTCTCTACTTATATCTAGAATAACACAAGTAAATAATGATATTGTTTTTTATTTTAATTCATTGATTGATGATATAAAATTGCTGTAGTATATTAGTTTTATATTGTATGAACTCATAAAAATTAATAATTAACAATAAGGAACATATTGTCTGAGATAATAAATTAATTTCCTGTTTATGGAACATTTTTAGGCTATAGAATTAAAAGAAGTTTGTGGGGTCCCATCTGTAAAGAAAAAAACAATCTATTTGTTTGAAACATTCCTAAAATACTATGTTATAAGGACATCAAAAAAATTTACATCAATGAGATAAATATTGATCCTAGGTGAAATCATTTAATGGGAATAATGAGACAGGTACAACACCATCTCAACTAAGAGGTGATCAACTATTAGATAAAGTAAAATATATTGAAACTATTTTTAGTAAATCAGTTTTGAAAAACATTATGAAATAATGTTGGAAGAAAGAGATTACTTTATTTTTATTACTATAATAAATTTTTTGTATGTCAAAAATTTCATTGATGTCAAATGTGTAGAAAAAAATATATTTCATAGTGTTATTGGAATGTTAATAAATTATCATATAGAAAAAAATATGGCATCTAGAATAGGTTGGAAATGATTAACATGGGGACAAGGAAAGACTTGGAACCAGTGAAGGGTAAAATGAGAAAATTTCTTACTTCAGTATCATACACTCTATATATAGAAGAAAATTTGAAAACATTCCATTTCCATAATGATTTAAATATTCTAGATGAGTAATCTTCAAATATCAAAAATATATTATAAATGAGTAATATGATGTTATTGGGTCTAAAATCACATTATTATCATGTTTTTATTAAATATTTAAGAACAGTGGAATTATGTTACATTTCCTAAAAATGTATGTCATACAATAAATATACTATGCCTCCTTTTCAAATCCATTGTAGTAAATTTGTAGAACTAATGTTGTTTCCAAAATTGAATAAGGATATTTTAGTCATATTATGTTAATTAGAGATGTTCTTTTCCCCATAATTCAATGATATAATTCCCTAACGGATAGTTCATTTTGTTATAGAGGTTCAACTATGTGGTCCTATCCCTTACAAATGTATGCACCCCATTTAATGATATATTAATATTTTGAAAGGGTGAATTAATAATCAAAAGCATCTAGAAGGTGGTATTACAGATCAGTGTATTTTTGAAGTTGTTGCTTAATTCTTTAATGATTACCTATTTGATATTGATAGCATCAGTCTCTTAAAGTATCATTATATAAGATTCTGAATGGGTGAAGGGATTTATGGAATAGATTTGTTACAAGTACCATAAAAATATGGAGCAATATTACAGTTACATTTTACATAATATTTAATAGGTTTATCCATATGTTGAATGCCACAATGAAATTTATAATCATTTGAATTCATCAAGGGATGAAGGATGCTTATCAAATTCACAAAATTAACTATTTATAGTTTGTTTAAAATATCATATTTATAAAGAGTTATCTAAAAATTAAAATTCAATTTCCAAATGGTTCTTTTGGATATCAAGGAGACCTAATAAAAATGTAACATATTACACTAGTTGTTTAATTAATGGTTATATATTCTACATGAAGGAAAAATATGTACGGGGTATAATGAAAAATAGTGGAGTTACACTTGTGGTGGATGAAATGCAGTAATTTCATTCCAAGGATAGAAATTAAATTTTTGTGAATGTGTCCTATTTTGGCATCATCAAACAGATTTATTAGTTTGATTATACAACATTTGATGTGCCATGTTTTTGATTCAAATCATTTGATAATAGGAGTTCAATAAAGTAGATGAAATGGGATTTTGGAAGGTGAGTTCATGCATATAAGGATGTAATGATGATCAATTCATAATGGAATCACAAATAGTATAGGTATTTTATGTATCATATGCAACAAAAAATAATTGGTCAATTTTTTGATGAGATACTATTGTAGTGTTAAATGAGAGTTCAATTGAGGGTTACCCTTTCATTAGGATATCATAATAATTTCATAGTGGTACCAACCTAGAAAATTCCTTGTAAATTAGTGGGGACCATAATGATGGGATTTGGATACTTGATAGAAGATCCAAATCCCTTCAAAATTTAATGTGAAAAAGAGCAATAAATGAAAAGGTCAACTGTTTTATAATATAATATAGTTTTCTTATAATATTTCGTAGTGTAAAATGAATTTACATAATATAAATTAAATATTTTAGTACTCATGGAGGCAATGACTTCTACACATAAATATGTTACCAATCCCAATGAATACTAGACTTTTTAACTTGAAACTATAGCATAATTAAGGGATCAATACAAGTTTATTGAAAAACCCAGAAAAATGTTGAATCACTATTCTAATTAAAATTATGAAGGTGATTACAAATTTAATAAAATTTGAGGTTTGTTAGACTTAACTAAAACAACCATTTGACCCCAAAAATTCAATGTTCATTAGTTTTGATCGGGTGATAATATGAATTAATGTTCCAATAGATTTAGCGATATAGAAAAATTTTCAAACATTATTGAAGGAATCCATTTGTAAATATATTAAGGTAATGTTATGATATAATATCTTCATTTTATCGAATCATAATGTAATGAAATGTGGATTTACATATCATTATCCCTTACAGAGTACATTTATTTTAGATTATTTCCATAAGAAAAATGTCTTAATGGCCATTGGAAAATATCATAATGGTTTTTGGAAACTTGTTACAAAGCATAATATTAGGAATGATAAGGGGAAAGTAAATCCACACCCATACATTCGGAATAAAAAATTATATTATATGATAGAGGAAAATATTCCATTAGTCATCATGATGGGAAATCATTTGAGGTGTGATGTGGTTGATCATAATTTTTTGACATTTTTTATTTTATCATCTTTTACAAAAAATTTCAATTTTATGAAACAAAAAAAAATAGTGCTGACAAGTAATGTCCATAAAAACCAGTTTTCCACTACCATAAGTCAAGAATGGGGTATAGTCAACTGGAAAATAAAATGATATGTATTTCCAATAAATAATAAAAATATTCTATGTTACAAAAAAAACATATTTACATTGTTTTTATATACTTTGATAAATCAAAATATGAAGCCACTTCCATCCCATGTCATGTGTTATGGAAGCATGCCCATGTAAATAAAGAGTTTAAACAATTTTATGAAAACAAACAAGCAGTTCAAGAATTATTTATATGTATAATGTAATGGTAGTTTGTTACGCATCATAATAGAAAATGCATAAAAATATCTATTTATGTTCAAATGTTTTTATATGGTCTAGATACAAGAATATGTATCGACCATACCTAAATAAAAACTATGTTCATTAAATTTGAAGCGGCAAGAATAGTATGGATGCATTAGTGTTGCAGGTGTTGGAGTGTCACCTAAAATATATTTCTAGAAGTAAAATCTATAGTGAGATATATAAGAGACAATTAATGGTTTTATATTAAAATATATTCTTTGAATGATATTATTTTTTAGCACGGTTTAGTGGACCAATTTATGAAAAAGGATGAAAGTGAACTGATATTGGAACCTAGACTAGTATATAAACAGCTATATGAACCCACTAGCTTGGAGGAAATCCATTCCCTTCAACTACCTACCTTACCTGAGGAGATAAATTTTTTCATTAATCACTATTCTATATGTAAAAAAAATTCGATAACATTCTGTTACTAAAATTTTATAGGGTGATGTTTTTTGGATTTACATCTATCAACACTGATGTGCCATATTGTTGTGAGGGGAATGATGTATAATATCTAATGAGATATTATAAACAATAAAAACTACCAATGTATAACATGATAGTAGATATTGAAGTATATCATGAGCTAAAAACTATATTTTATATTCCTCTTGATGATAAAGATATTAGAAAAGTTAATCATACAATTGAAAAACACATATCATGGTTTTATCTAATCTTATAAATAATCTAGAAGTATTTCATTAGAATTTAAAAACATTAAAACATTTAAAAATATATGAAAAAAGGTCTGAATTGATATATGTTATTATAGATGGATACAATGATATTGGAATAGAAGGTTGGATTAAGAAAAAAAAGTTAATTGGCAATGAAAAAAATTACATTTTGAGAGTACATTCTCCCTACCATTTACCCTACCAAATAAATTAACATTTCAAGTCCATAAACACGCCATATTTAATGATAAAGATGTTTCTTATATTCAAAATGGGGAAGAAATATTTGGAAATTTAATTACATATACAGTTTGTATAAATATATTGAATGATATTGTCAAGTTAGAATGGATGTGAGTCTCAATTGTGAATACATACATGAGGTATATTTTCATTATCATTATATCCAGAAAATAATCTATTATAATCATTAATGTTAATAACTATTCATATTTTCTACCAATATTTATATTTCTACAATTTAAAGGGTAAATCTTGTGAACCATGATTTGAATTTATCAATCCCCATATCATTTCTACGTATGAAATTTCAATGGAATTGGAAGAAATTGAGAAGATAAAATATAAACTAAGAAAGGAGATTGAGAACAAAAATAACAGATGATATAATCTTATTGATTCCTATAATAAAATGGTAAAATAACATTAATCTAATCATATAAAATTTATTTTTATATTTTTATTACATTTTCTTTGTTTTTTAGGAAGCTCTAGATACTTATCAGAATCAATTTGGATTCCTAAATGTTTATTTTCTAGATCAAATATATGGATTTCCTTCAAATCGACAACACATGATGTGTGTTTTGAATTTATAATGAACTTATATCAATATTTTATAGATAAAATTTACAATATATAACTCATTATGTATTTTTATGAGAGTTTTTTATGATAGAATGATCAATATATATTGGATAATTAATGGTTTGAGGTTGCTGACTGATCATACAAACCCCTTGGATTTCATCAGTTTGAAACATATTAATATATATATATAGAATTCCAAAAATATCAATAAATATTTCAAAAAATAATTATTTTTTTCATTGTTTTAGAAATTTCCAAATTAAAATAACAATAATGATTATGGATATTATGTTCAGAAATTTATGAAAGACATCATATAACATCGAAACAAATAGAACCCTTGAACAAGTAATATATTTAGGTAATTACAATTTCATTAATGTATTTCTTAATAATTTTTTTCTATATTATATGTGTTTTTCAAATATTTCATTAAATCTACATACTCAAAATAAGAAGTAATTTTTTAGAGATGAGTGGGAAGAGTACATGGTGTGAGAATGTTTTCAAGATAAAATTTAGGTGATTACCTATTATGTTTATAATCTAGTATACGTATACCGACCCATACTTTACATACATTGTTATTACTTCAAAATTAAAGCACACTTATTACAACATATAAAAAAACCAGGAAAGGACCGTATAGGTATAGTGTCTTTAGAAACTAGGAAACATAAACAACTGGTTCATAAAGCGTCTACACTGTCTCCCATTTAATTCATCATATCTATAGTCCCTTTTGACATATCTTACTTAATAACCTTCTTCCTGACCCGAGGATAGAAAACATTTAAAAGGGTGAGCTCAAATGCTCAGTAAGGGTAAACAAAATAAATATCTATCACATAATATACATAATAACATATCTTTTGGAAATCTTAACCTGCAAATGAAATCATAATTTAATAACATGGGATAAATCATAGTATTGAAATGTAATCCCAATAATAATAACCTAAAACATGAATCTTTGTGGAATACACACATAATCATAGATAATCATTTCTTATTAGTCAAGACTCATTTCCAAGACTATCTTAGTGGACAAAGTCCATTTCTGAACTGAGTTCACTCCTTGTTTCTGTCATGTTTCACTGAACCGGTTTAACCTGCTGTTCCAGCCATGTCTATCTCATGAGATAAAAAATCATTACCTAATGCATTGGAGGGAAATATAGGTCCCACCCATCTCATAATGATACCATTATTATGTGTGCCACAAAATCATAAACCATACATCATACCATAACCCATGTAATAAAAATGGGAATTTTAAACATCGTGACATCATAAAAAATTAATATAAGATAAAGGAATTCATAAAAATATTTCCATCACAACATAATCAAATCAATTTAATAAAAGGGATAGAAACAGAGCCCTATATTATCTTTGATGGAAAATAATTTTGATAAAACACTTGAACTCCATTCTTGAGGAAAATATCCTTTCTACTTCAAAAACACTTTTCATTTCTTAACATGTCATAAAATTCTCAACTAAAAACAGTTGATTAAAAATAAACTTGAAAACTTGTAAAGGAAGCTTCTTGGAAATAATGTTTTAAAAATCCATTCATGCCGTATAAGTAAAAAAACATTCTTATCATACTTTTTCTGGAAAAGTCAAAAAGTACCTCGTATGAAAAATGACAAAAAATTCCATTCATATCTTTTACTAAAAACTCACCGAAGGGTAAAATTGGATATAAACTATTATAGAAGGGTATAAATATTACATATTGAGGAATAATGGATGTGGATGATAAAATACACCCCAGTAAATACCAAAGTATAAACAATCTCGGATAAAAATAAGATTGTGATATTTCCCTTACCTTAGGTCCGATTTGCTTCGTAAGTGTCCGAACCTCATTACCTCTTCTTTGAAGTGCTTATTTGAGACCTCCTTTTAGGGAACTAAAATTGGTATTTGAAGAAGACCAGGACCTCTAGGATGTCTCTAGGGAAGTGGAGAGGAGAAAGTGTTAGGGGTTGGCCGAGCTTAAAGGCTCAAAGTGGTGTGAGGAAGAGGGGGAGGAGGTGCACTTTTATAAGGGAGGAGAGGGGCTCCTTTGGAAAAATTAAAAATATTATTTTATTATAAAGTCAAGTTCGGTTTTAAATACCTCCAAATTGATTTATTTCTAAGAAAAGGTGGTGATGGGTCGAAATCCTCTCATCCAATAGAATTTAGACAAGTTTAGGTTTCCATTTTAACCCTATCATTTTGATTTAACATTAAGTTAAATAATTTTACTTTTACCGTGTATTCTTGTGTTCTTATACTATAATGTTAATAAACTAACTATAAGCAGAAAAACGAACCCCAAGTTGTTTATTATTAATATATATAACCTTATCTAAGTCATTTGGGCAAACCGTAGATTTTTAGGAATAAAATAACAATTAATAATATAATATTTGTTTTAAAAACTATTTTATGTCAATTTTGACACTATTTAGTAATTGATTTTTGTGAAAATTATAAAAGAATGATTAGTTCGAAAAAAGTTAATTAAAACAATACTAACATGTCATATTAACCTATAAAATTAGTGAAATTCATAAAAAGTCTCAAATTATATTTATTTGGGTATTTATAACATCAATTATGTCAATATTTCATTAATAAGATAATTACTGCATCATCATTGTGTCATAAATAAATTAAATTATTTAAAGTATAAAAATTACAAATAAAATATTATTATATACGAAATCATTTTATCTTTCTAATGAATATTTATAGTCAAATTTATCTTATGTATAACCCTATATTAAAAATGATTTAGTTATTAAACCTTGATTTTAACTATTTTAACCCTTCTTTAAATAAATTAATAATAAATGTCCTAATCTAATCCAAGTGGGCCTAAATGGTCATATTTAATTCCTAAGGTTTTATTTGGTCGAATTTCACTTATCCAATAGAATTAGGACATGTGTTAGGGAAATAATAATAACATTTTTACCCTTAATTACCCTATTTACTTTTAACCGTGGTAAATAAAAGTAAAAAGTTACTATCCACCAAAAAGTATTTTCATCTCAATGTACCACATTTTACTTACTGACATCAACTATGTCTCTCGGATTTTTGAAATTCCACTCACAGAAGCGGTAAAATTATGTTTTATGAAAAATTCAGTTTTTAACTACCACGTAGTGGTTTCACTATTCACGAAAAATTGAAAGATATCAGATAAATACCAAAATTGTACCCTAGGCTAATTTCGATATTCCAAATCCAAAAATGAAGTCAATTTTGAAAAATAAAATTTACAAAATTTCCAAAAGTGGTTATTAATATTCATAATTGCTAGTTTTAATAATATTTTAATAGCATATCGTTGTTTAGTGAAACTTGGTATTGCGTACGACGCAAGCTATCGAGGAAGGTCGCGATTTCGTGTAAAGCAAGACAAGAAAGTGAAAGATTCCTTTGATGATTTATATAACATAAAAGTCTTGGGTGTTACATTCTACCCCCCTTAAAATGAATTTCGCCCTCAAAATTTGTCACTTTGTAACAAACAGATAAGGATACCTCTCCCTCATCATATCCTCAAGCTCCCATGTAGCTTCTTCTAATTAGTGGTTCCTCCATAAAACTTTCACCAATCGAGTGGGCTTGTTTCGTAGGACTTTTCTGCTATGATCCAGAATCTCTATCGGCTATTCTTCCTAAGAAATATCTTGCTCCAGCGGTACAACTTCTGATCTGAGTACATGTGAAGGATTATGTATGTACTTTCTCAGGAGAGATACATGGAACACATCGGGAACATGAGAGATATTCGGTGGAAGCGCCAATCGGTAAGCTACCTTCCCAACATGATCCAGTATTTCTAAAGGACCGATATATCTAGGGCTCAACTTCTCCTTCTTTCCAAATATCATGACCCTCTTCTAGGGAGATATTCGTAAGAACACTTTATCACCCACTTCAAACTCTAGGTATTTTCTTCGGTTTTTGGCATAACTTTTCTGTCAACTCTGAGCTACTCTTAAGTGTTGTAGAATAGATCGGACCTTTTCTGCCATCTCATCAACAAGATCAGTTCCTAATAGCTTTCTTTCCCCAAATTCATCCCAGCAAGTTGGTGTCCTACATTTCCTTCCATAGAGAGCTTCATAAAGAGCCATCTGAATACTAGAGTGAAAGCTATTATTATAAGAAAATTCCACCAAAGGTAGGTGTTGATCCCAACCACCTTTGAAATCCATAGAGTAGGATCTCAACATATCTTCTAGAGTTTGAATTGTTCTCTCTGACTGACCATCTGTCTGAGGATGATAAGCAGTGCTAAAACTCAACTCTGTATCCAGAGTATGCTGAAGACTTCACTAGAACTTTGAGGTAAACCTCGGATCCCGATCAGATATAATAGAAAGTGGTACTCCATGCAATCTTACAACATCCTTCACATATATCCTAGAAAGATGATCTATATAGAAATCCTCTCTAATAGCGATAAAGTGTGTAGACTTTGTAAGACAATCAACTGTGACCGAGATATCATTATTACATTTTGATGTTTTAGGAAGTCCGGTGACAAAGTCCATAGTGATGTTTTCCAATTTCCATTCGGGTATGGGTAATGGTTGTAACATCCCCTTAGACTTCTGTCTCTCAGCTTCAACTTGCTGACAAACCAAGCATCGAGAGACATATTCAGCAACATATCTTTTCATGCCATCCCACTAAAAGTACTCTTTCAGGTCCTTATACATCTTCGTGCTTCCAGGATGAATAGAGAATGAAAAACTATGAGCCTTATCCAGCAGCTCCTTATTTAATTTGGGGATGGGGGGAACACAAAACCAATTCCTGAACTTTATTATCCCATCACAATCAAGGTTGAATTCAGGAACATTTCTTACCTTCTTTTGTAACTCAACATCTTCTTTCTGTGACTCTTTAATCATCACATATATAGATGGTTGAACATTCATTTGAGAAAGATACGATTTTCCCCTTTCATTATAATTCCAAGATCCATACTTTGTAAATCCATAAATATTGGATCTTTTGTGATCCTCATCATGGATAAACTGGCATGGTCTTGTCGACTTAATGCATCTGCCACCTTGTTCGCTTTCCCAGGGTGGTAATGGATTGAGCAGTCGTAATCCTTAATCAGCTCCAACCATTTTCTTTGGTGCATATTTAGATCCTTTTGTGTGAAAATATAATTTAAACTTTTATGATCAGTATAAATGTCACACCATTGTCCATAAAGATAATGCCTCCAAATCTTTAATGCAAATATTACCACAGCTAACTCCAAATCATGAGTCGGGTAATTTTTCTCACGTATTTTTAACTGTCGTGAGGCATAAGCTATCACCATATCATTTTGCATAAGAACACACCCCAATCCCTTCTTGGATGCATCACTATAGATCACAAACCTTTCTCCACTACAAGGCAGTGTGAGCACAGGTGCACTGGATAATCTTCTTTTCAACTCCTTGAAATTCTCTTCACATTCCTCCATCTAGACAAACTTAACTCATTTCTGAGTCAACTTGGTGAGTGGATTAGATAATCGTGAAAAATCTTTCACAAAACTTCGATAATATCCAGCCAAACCAATAAAACTTCGGATCTCAGTTACTGTTGTTGGTCTCGACCATCTTTCGATAACCTCTGTTTTTTGCTGGATCCACAGATATCCCCTCTTTTAAGATTATGGGACCCAAAAATGAATCTTTTTGAAGCCAAAATTCACACTTGGTATATTTGGCATAAAGATTCTTCTTTCTAAGGGTCTTCAATATAATTCTCAAGTTATCTTCATGTTCTTCCTTGCTCTTTGAATAGACAAGAATATCGTCTATAAAGAATACAACAAACTGATCAAGATAGTCTATAAAGACTCTATTCATCAGATCCATGAAGATAGCAGGGGAATTAGTAAGACCAAATGGCATCACTATAAATTCATAGTGTCCATACCTTGTACAGAAATCTGTCTTTGGTATATCCTCCCTTTTGACCCTTAATTGATGATACCCCGAATGAAGATCAATCTTGGAAAAGTATTGAGCTCCACGTAGTTAGTAAAATAGGTCATCAATGCGCGGGAGATGATATTTGTTCTTGATAGTGATCTTGTTAAGTTCTCGATAATTAATGCAGAGTCTCATTGATCCATCTTTCTTCTTAACAAACAGAATAGGTTATCCCCAAGGTGACGCACTAGGGCATACAAACCCATTATCAAGATTCTCTTGGAGTTGCTTCTTCAATTCCTGCAACTCAATTGGGGCCATTCTATAAGGTGTCTTTGAAATTGGAAAAGCACCCATTATGAGTTCTATTGAAAACTCAACTTCACGATTTGGTGGGAGACCCGGAAATTCCTCTGAAAAGACATCATCAAACTCCCATAAATGGGCATATTCTTAATCATGATTTTCTCACCAACCATTTGAGATAAATAACCATCATTTAGTGGAATCAAGACCCATAAGATGGATGAAATTTCCACTGGAAGGTTATGTTCATCATTGCATCGATAGACGATCATAGATTGATCTGGAATATGAAATGTGACTTCCCTTCTTTAGCAATTGATATGAGCTCCATGTAGAGAAAGACAATCCATGCCATGAATCACATCAAATTCTACTATAGGAAGGATCACAAGATTTGTAGGAATCACTTTCCCACAAACTTCAATCGGAGAAGAATTATAAAATTTTGATGCGACTTTTGTTCCATTAGGGGTTGTCATAGCTAACTCAACATCTAATTGTTGAGGTAATACGGTGATATCCTTAGAAAATTATTCAGAAATAAAAGAGTGGGTGGATCCAGAATCAAATAAAACATTTGATACTTTAGAGTGGATGGTAAGTGTACCTTTCACCACATCGTTATCGCACTCCACATCGCTGATAGAAATTGCATGTGACTTTCCTTTGTCTTTAGCCTTAAGAGTTTGTTGACGTTGACCATCATCATCTACCCTTGGATTTGGGCATTGATTGGTATAATGCCCCATCTCCTTGCACTTGAAACATTGAAGTGTAGTAGGTTCATTCTGTGTATCCCTTCTTTTCTTTGCATCATTAGACATCTTCTTCCCATCATTACAGCATTCAAATTCCCTATGACCTTCCTTACCACATTTGAAACATTTACTTGTCCCTTTAAGACAACTCCCTCCATGTTTCTTTCCACACTTTGAGCATAAGGGAAAGCTCATATTCTTTTCAGTGTGCTCTTTAGATTTTCCTTTGAATTCCATTTTCCTCTTCTTATCAAACCCATATGACTGATGGGTTACTCCAATATCCATCTTGACTTTGAGAGCACATTGAACAATTTTCTCATAGCTATTGAAGTCCCTTATGGCTAACGTCCTTCGAAGACTTGGATTTAAGCCACTAAAGAATCGATCGATCTTACCCTCAGGTTAGATAATAATACCAGAAGCATACCTTTCAAGTCTTGTAAAATTTGCTTCATAGGTACCAACAGATTCATCATCCTTTTGCTTCAGTTCAAGAAACTCTTTCTCTATCTTTGTTCGGAGCATATGAGAGAAGTACTTATTAAAAAATATGTTCTTGAACTCGTCCCATTCCATGGACTCAATTTCATCTCTTTTCCTCGTATTCTTGATAAGATTACACCATTGATCATCATCACCTTCCAAATGATACACTTTTAAGATGACATTATCATGTTCAGAACATTGAAGAACTGAAAATATCTTTTCAGTAGTACTAATCCATTGTTCAGTAACTAATGGATCAGTAGACCCGCTGAATGAAGGTGGGCGTTGTCTCATGAAGGATTCAACAGAATGTTACTCCTTCCTTTTCTCGTTTGGAATTCTTGCATGATTCATTGCTAGAGAAAGTTATGTGAGAATGGATACAAGATTTTGCATTCCATCTCTCATAATGTTTGGTTGCTCAGGGGGGACAATCATTGCATTGCCCGTCGCATTCCATATTAACATGGTTCCTTCGGGTTCTATCCATTGACTAAAACCAAGAAGAATAGTGTGAGAACCACTAATAATAATAGGAAAACCACATAATCAAGAATTAAATTTCACACTTAAGGTCTTATCCTAGGTTATTCATGGCCATTTATAAAACACTAAGATAGTGTTCTATACTTAGACTTATCCTTAGGGTTCTTACTAAGGCTTTCACATCCTAGTTTCTAAAGGTTGACTATACCTTTCCTCTGATACCAACTATAACGACCCATACTTTACATACATTGTTATTAATTCATAATTGAAGCACACTTATTACAACATATAACAAAACCAGGAAAGGACCGTATAGGTATAGTGTCTTTAGAAACTGGGAAACATAAACAACTGGTTCATAAAGCGTCTACACTATCTCCCATTTATTTCATCATATCTATAGTCCCTTTTGACATATCATAATTAATAACCTTCTTCCTGAGTTGGGGAAAGAAAACATACAAAAGGGTGAGCTCAAATGCTCAGTAAGGGTAAACAAATGAAATATAAATCACATCATATACATAAGAACATAACTTTTGGAAATCATAACCTTTAAAAGAAATCATAATTTCATAACATGGGATAAATCATAGTAGTGAAATGTAATCCCAATAATCATAACATAAAACATGAAACATTGTGGCATACACACATAATCATAGAGAAGAATTTCTTATTAGTCAAGACTCATTTCCAAGACAATCTTAGTGGACAAAGTCCATTTCTGAACCGAGTTCACTCCTCGTTTCAGTCCTGTTTTACTGAACCAGTTTAACCTGCCATTCCAGCCATGTCTATCTCATGAGATATAAAATCTTTACACAATGCATTGGAGGGAGATATAGGTCCCACCCATCTCATAATTATACCATTCTTATGTGTGCCACAAAATCTTAAACCATAGATCATAGCATAACCCATGTAATAAAAATGGCAATCTTAAACATCATGACATCATAAAAAAATTCATATAAGATAAAAGAAGTCATAAAAATATTTCCATCGCAACATAATCAAATCAATTTAATAATAGGGATAGAAACAGAACCCTATATTATCTTAGATGGAAAATAATTTTGATAAAACACTTGAACTCCATTCTTGAGGAAAATATCCTTTCTACTTCAAAAACACTTTACATTTCTTAACATGTCATACAATTCTAAACTAAAAGAAGTTGATTAAAAATAAACTTGAAAAATTGTAAAGGAAGCTTCTTGGAAGTAGTGTTTTAAAAATCCATTCATGTCGTATAAGTTTAAAAAACATTCTTCTCGTACTTTTGCCGGAAAAGTCAGAAAGTACCTCGTATGAAAAACGATAAAAGATTCCTTTCATAT
Source organism: Viscum album (assembly GCA_963277665.1). Lineage (NCBI taxonomy): Eukaryota > Viridiplantae > Streptophyta > Magnoliopsida > Santalales > Viscaceae > Viscum > Viscum album. Next base: position 1,255,261,477 of record OY728153.1, on the reverse strand, counting down.
CTTTTACTAAAAACTCACTGAATGGTAAAATTGGATATAAACTACTGTAGAAGGATATAAATGTTATATATTTAGGAAACATGGATGTGGATGATAAAATACACCTCAGTAAATACCAAAGTATAAACAATCTCCGATAAAAATGAGATTGTGATATTTCCCTTACCTTAGTTCTGATTTGCTTCGTAAGTGTCTGAACCTCATTACCTCTTCTTTGAAGTGCTTCTTTGAGACCTCCTTTTAGGGCAATAAAATTGGTCTTTGAAGAAGACCAAGACCTCTAGGATGTCTCTAGGGAAGTGGAGAGGAGAAGGTGTTAGGGTTTGGCCTAGCTTGAAGGCTCAAAGTGGTGTGAGGAAGTGGGGGAGGAGGTGCCCTTTTATAAGGGAGGAGAGGGGCTCCTTTGGAAAAATTAAAACTATTATTTTATTATGAAGTCAAGTTCGGTTTTAAATAACTCCAAATTGATTTATTTATATGATAAGGTGGGGATGGGTCTATATTCTCTCATCCAATATAATTTAGACAAGTTTAGGTTCCTATTTTAACCTTATCATTTTGATTTAACACTAAGTTAAATAATTTTACTTTTACTGTGTCTTCTTGTGTTCTTATACTATAAGGTTAATACACTTTCTATAAACTACCAATCGAACCCCAAGTTATTTATCATTAATATATATAACCTTATATAAGTCATTTGGCCGAAACGTATATTTTTAGGAATAAAATAACAATTAATAATATAATATTTTTTTTAAAAACTATTTTATGACAATTTTGACACTATTTAGTAAATGATTTTTTTGAAACTTATAACAGAATGATTAGTTCGAAAAAAGTTAATTAAATCAATTCAAACATGTTATGTTAACCTATAAAATTAGTGTAATTCATAAAAGATCTCAAATTATATTTATTTGGGTATTTATAACATCAATTATGTCAATATTTCATTAATAAGATAATTACTTAATCATCATTATGTCATAAATAAATTAAATTATTTAACGTCTAAAAATTACAAATAAAATATCATTATGTAGGAAATCTTTTTATCTTTCTAATGAATATTTATAGTCGAATTTATTTTATGTATAAAACTTTATTAAAAATTATTTAGTTATTAAACTTTGACTTTAACTATTTTAACCCTTCTTTAAATAAATTAATAATAAATGTCCTAATCTAATCCAAGTGGGCCTAAATGGTCATATTTTATTCCTAAGGTTGTTTTTGTCGAATTTCACTTATCCAATAGAATTAGGACATGTTTTAGGGAAATAATAATAACATTTTTACCCTTAATTACCATATTTACTTTCAACCGCGGTAAATAAAAGTAAAAAGTTACTATTCACCAAAAATTATTTTCATCTCACTGAACCACATTTTACTTACTAACATCAACAGTGTCTCTCAGATGTTTGAAATTCCACTCACAGAAGCGGTAAAATTAATTTTAATGAAAAATTCAGTTTTTGACTACCACTTAGTGGTTTCACTATTCATCAAAAATTGAAAGTTTTCAGAAAAATACCAAAATCTCACCCCAGAATAATTTCGATATTCTGAATCAAAAAATGAAGTAAATTTTGAAAAATAAAATTTACAAAATTTCAAAAAGTTGATATTACTATTCATAAAGGCTAGTTTTAATAATATTTTAATAGCATATCGTTGTTTTGTGAAACTCGATATTGCGTACGACGCAAGCTATCGAGGAAGGTCGCAATTTCGTGTAAAGAAAGCCAAGCAATTGAAATATTTCTTTGATGATTTATATAACATAAAAGTCTTGGGTGTTACAATAAGATATCACCTTAGTGTTACATATAGGGTGTGAATCATTAGTATAAAAATTATTATTTATTATTTTGACCTATTTCTAAAGGATAAGTGTGATGGGGGATACACTAAACAAATTCTGATAGACCAAGTAACATGTTTGAAGATGCTTGTGCCCTTGAGATATTGGACAGAAACTCTTCAACTCAGATCATGGATATAGGGGAATGGGTAAAGATTTTATATATACATAATGAAAAGGTGAATTCAATCTATATTTTTAGTTAATATTTTCATCATTTTATCTATTATTAGATAGATATCATTTTCCTTTATGATGGAAGAGTAAACCACCTGATTATTATAACATGAAGTGAATTATACGGATGAATCTATAGAATCTATCATCACACTATTTTTCATTAATTCACTTAATAAAGGGAATTTATAGTTCGAATATAACATGTTGTCCTCCAAGGGATTATACTATAGTTGGAGGAAAACTATGACTTCCCAAAAGTTCTATCATAAACATTATCTTGAATGGGGTAGGAATTTTCCACAACTCAATTAGAAGAACCTCAATCTGATACACAATGTTCTCAACAGGACTTGAAATGCAATGTTTTTGTTTGTCATTTTCATTTCAGTTCAAAAAATTTATCATATTATAAAAACTAAGAAAACATAGTCAGTTTATTTTGAAACATTAGGATAATGATTCCTATTTCATTTTTGACAAGTTTGAATCAAATATACCATAATATGATATAAGAACTGGCTGGTATGACTACAAGGAAAATTTTATAGGCTACAATATAAATTTTAGTTCAAGATACAAATGAAATACTAATGTTTATGAAAACACATTCATATTGTTTTTACAACTTAGAACAATGATCCATAAGTAATTTTTCAAACATTGGAATCAAAAATACCTCAATCTGATACATGGTGTTTTTTTAAATGGTTGGGGTCGAAGCCTCAATTTATTATTTTAAAGTAAAGACCTCTTTAGAGGGTAGAGGGAGACCCAATACATAGCCCGAAGGCCCAAGTCCAAGTGGCCTGAATACAAGGCTTGAAAGCCCATTTTTTGGCCCAACGTACCCTCTGTGAACGGTACTACTACATTACCTAACACAGCTACAGTACCTGATACAGTTTGTTTGGCATGACTCGATGTGTATGTTTTAAGTTTATAATTTACATTTTATTTCAAAAAAACACAACACATAATTTAAACAATTAAAATAAATTCATATTGTTTTGACACATTAGGATAATGATCAATAAGTAATTTATGACATATATGAACCAACTGCCTCTCAATTTTACACACAGTGTGTTAGATATATCTAAAAGTGCATGTTTTTAGTTTAAAATTTATGTTTTAGCTGAAAACAAAAAAGTCATAATAAAAACCAAATGAACAAGTTCAAATAGTTTTAACACTTTATAATAATTATTCCTAATTCATTTTAGACATGTAGAAATAAAATTCACCAAAATTAGATATATAGTGTGTCTGGTATGACTCAATGTGTAGTGTTTCAATTTATAATTTACATTTTAGTTCAAAAAAGACATCACTTACTCAAAACTGAGAAAAATGATTCATATAGTTTTGATAATTTATGAAAATGATATCTATGTCATTTTTGATGTGTATAAATCAATCACGTATCAATCTAATTTATTATGTGTATGGTATGACTCAAAGTGTGTTGTTTTATTTTAGAATTTAATTTTTAGTTCAAAATACATGTGACATACTCAAAACTAAGAATCTACATTTATATTTTTTTACACTTTAATGAACCAGAAATCATTTTTATGGGTTCTAATCATCCAATACTCAATTTGATAAATGATGTGTTTGGTATGTCTCAAAGTGTATTTCTTTTGTCTAAAATTGACATTTTTTTTCAAAATAGACACCACATGCTCAAAATCAATAAAATGAATTTAGATTATTTTAACACATTATAAAAAAGATTTATAAGATATTTTTTAGTGTATTAATAATCCACACCACAATTTGATATATAGTGTCCCCAACATGAATCAAAGTGTTTTTTTGTTTAAAATTGATATTTTAGTTCAAAACACACATGAAATACTCAAAATCAAGCCAACACATTCATATTGATTGGATACATTATGAAAAATATCCATTTTTCATTTAGGGAATGTAGTAATCAACTTCATGTCAGTCTGACACATGATGTGGCTGTAATGACTCTAAGTATGATTTTTTAAATATAAAAGGTCTATTTCAGTAAAAAATGCATGTCATATTGCCAAAACCATGATAGCAAGATCTTATTGTTTTCAAATAAAGGGAAAACAATTTATAATTCATTTATGATGTGTAGGAATCTATGTCACGTAAATCTGAAAATTATGGGGCTGACATATATCAAAGTGAATTTTCTCAATATAAAGGATTCATTTTAGTTCAAAAATTATATCACATTACAAAAAACGGGAAAACATGCTCATATTGTTTATGAAATTTAGGGAAATTACCTATAAATTATTTGTGGTATATAAGAATTGACTATATTTCAATCCAAAAATTGATTCCTTCGAACAAGTATGTTGTGTCTTGAAGTGTCAGTATGACATGCTAGAACTATCTAGGATGTTTTCCAGACATTTAATTATTGTCAACATGAAATGTACCATGTTTCATCTTGAAAAGTCTTGAATATCTACCTCACATGTACTAATTGTTTGTGAGCAAACTAGTGAAAAAATCGTTTTTAGTCAGTTATTTTTCATTTTTTAGATATGTTTTTAGCCAATGTTATTGTAGGGGACATTATTAATATTTTTTTACGTTGGTAATTTTAAAAATGACGTAAAAAACAAAAATCTAAATCCATTTTCATGTCAGTTCCCAAAAAATAGTTGTGGAAAACATTTCATAGTCATGATTTATTACATTTGTTTTTAAATAGCCTCCATAATATGTTGTTTATTACATCAATTATTAAATAAAAAATGTAATAAGAAAACCCATCTGATATATCTTCCACGTCTGTTTTCTAATAACTGATGTGAAACACAAGGTTATCATGTCAATTATTTTCATATCCGACGTGATAAACAAATCTATGGATCGGTTTTGTTATGTCGGTTAAAAAATTACAGACATGAAAACATATATAATATGTCGGTTATTAAATAATCGATAGATAAAAACATCCACATTCATTTATTACGTTGTTTATAAAATAACCGACATAAAAAACAATGTTTTTTAATAATACAGTTCAACTGTTACAATGTGCTGCCAAAGAGGACCTGAGACAAGTAGAAAGCATACAAAAACCAGACCAAAACCACTGGATAGCCCCCAACCCTAGACACCACAAACCCCTGAATAGCTCCCACCCCCCTGGACACTCCCTATCCCCTAGAAACCTGCCTACCCCATAGAAACCAAACCCCTAGATATCCCCCTCACCCCCTCGACACCCATACCCCATTGGAATGCCCTCCCCCCACCCCCTAGACACCCACACCCCCTGGAACCCTACCCTCTAGTCACCCCCACCACCCTGAATATCCCCTCCCACCCCATTGGAAACCACCACCACCCTAAAACCCCCCAACCCCTAGACACCCTCCCACCCACTGGACAACCCCCACCCCTTGGACACCCCTACCCCCTTGGACAACCCCCCCTTCCCACCCCCATGAAAAACACCACCATTGGACACCCTCCCACCTACTAAACATCACCCTGCTCCACTGGACAGCCCCCACCCCACCTGGACACCTGCCGACCCCAGGATAACACCCCATTCACTGGACACCACCCCACCCCACTGGATATCCCCACCCCCACCCCTAGACACCACGAAACCCTTAGACAACCCCCACCCATGGAAACCCCAACCCCCTGAACACCCCCTCTCACCCCCTGGACACCCCCGCCCTTGGAAACCCCCCAACCCCCTAGACACCCTCCAACCCAATGGACACTAACCCACCCCACTGGACCGTCCCCACTCGCTAGACTCCCCACCCTTTGAACTGCCCCTCTAATCCCCATGGACACCCCCACCCCTAGAAATACCCCACCCCCAAGACACCCTCCCACCCACTGGACACCACCACACCACACTGGATAGCCCCCACCCCTAGACATCCCCCACCCCTGGACACCCCCGACCCTATGGACAACCCCCCACCCCTGAACACCCCCACCCTCTGGAAAACCCCACCCACCACCTGGACACCCCAAACCATGGAACACCCACCCCCTAGACACCCTCCCATTGTAGAGACACAAATCTTGACGTACATGGACATTACATTACTTTTTCTTAATAATTAATACATAACAAAAACAGACACACAAGGATCGTAATATTTTAGTGTCTTTGGAAACTCAGAAATTTTTTTTCTAATCGTGGTGAAAGATCTTCAACATCTCCCATGAAGATCTTATCCTTTTTGTTTTCTTACCTAAAACCTTTCTTTAAATTCTGGGGATAAGAAAACATATAAAGGGTGAGATCAAATTCTCAGTAAGGGTAAGCATGGATAAAATAAAAAAAATCATATACATTTGAACTTAAAAACATGAACATAATGTTTAATCATAAAAAGCTTGAGCAATGACATAAAACATGGAAGTACGTAAGGAATTGATCATAAAGAATCATTAAGAATGATAAAATAGCATGGTAATAAAACATGTAATTGTGGAAACCATTAATCACACATTATTATTTCCATAGTAGCCAAGGCATTGCTGCCAAGACCATCTTAGTGGACAAAGTGCCTTTCTGAATCGAGTTCACTCCTCGTTCCAGTCCTGTATTACTGAACCAATTTAACTTGTAATTCTAGCCATGTCTATCTAATGAGATATAAATCTTTACCCAATGTATTGGAGGGAGATATAGGTCCCACCCATCTCATAAGGAAATCATTCTTTCGTGTGCCACAAAATCATAAATCACACATCATAGCATAACCCATGTAATAGAATGAGATTCTTAAACATCATGCCATCATAAAATAATCCATATAAAAATGGATATCTTTTAATCATAAGCAGAATCAAACCATGTAAATAATTTAGACATTATACTTGAAACATAAACATATTAAATAATGTCATTTTTGATGAAAAATAGTTTTGATAAAAAACACTTAAAATGAATTCTTGAGGAAAATATCCTTTCTTCTTCAATATCAATTTCTTTTCACAAAATGTCATGAAATTTTAAAAGAAAATGTTTTTTAAATAATCATGCAATATTGTAGAAGCATATTCATGAAAATGAGGTGTTATGAAACCGTAAAAATCCATTCATGCCGTATAAGTTAAAAATAACATTCTCCTTTTACTCTTGTCGGAAAAGTCAAAAAGTACCTCATATGGTAAAAAATGATTCCTTACATACCATGCAGTAAAAGTAAAAAATGGTTAAAATGGTCTTTAAATATACATGAAAACACATTTATAAAACATGGACATGGATGATAGAAATAACCCCAGTAAATACTTACGAATAAGCAATCTCGGATAAAAAATGAGATTTGAAAAATTATCCCTTACCTTATGTCTGATATGCTTCATATGTATTCAAACCTCCTGTAAAATGATTTAAATAATTTAATTTACTTATTACAGAATCATATTCATTGTTATGATATCATAAATCATTCACTTATGACATTATATTACCCATTCTTTTGTAAATTTCATGTTAAAGAGAATTTTGGGTAAAATCGTTTCATTTGTCAATTGTGTTTTGAATTGTAATTTTTAATATGATTACTTAGATCATGATTACTTAATTCCAGAATATAAAACATGATTTATATATAATATATATTCATAATATACACATATAAAATATATTGATAAATGGGATGAAATACACCATTCATGGGGACGGCAGGTCGTACGTACGCATGAACGCTGTTTTCATTTCCTTATTGAGTTGAATGGAATTAATTAGATGACATACATATATATATATATATACATAAATGAAGTAGATTTATAATTTCATATATTTCATTATTATTGCTTATATATACTTTATAATCATTTTTAAATGGATAACATGGAGAATGAATCTCATCGCGTCGTGGAGACGGTAGTCTGTACGTACGCATGAGCGATGATATCATTTCCATGATCGTGGAATTGTATTGGAGTGTATGTATAATATTTAATAATAAATAACACTTTAAAATAATCATATATAGTTATTTAGTTGCACCATTATACCCATCCAAGTAAGGTGGTGGTGGGAAAATAGATTACACCATGGTGTGGAGACGGTATTCCGTACGTACGCACGGGCGGTGATTTCGTTTTCTGTAGGATGGATAGATGGTGAAATAGGGTTGTTAATACTTATAATAACATATCATTATATGTGTCATACTGATGTTATTACTTCATAATAAAAAAACTAAAGAAGAAGAAGTGGATGAAGAAATAAAGTTGAAAGAATCGGTAACAGACATTACCACTTCTTTAAAGCACCTCTTTGAGACCTCCTTTTAGGGCACTAAAATTGGTCTTTAAAGAATAACAGGACCTCTAGCATGTAACTAGGAAAGTGGAGAAGAGAATTTGGCAGGGTTTGGCTGAGCGTGAAGGCTCAATGTGGTGTGAGGAAAAGAGGGAGGAGGTGTCCTTTTATAAAGGTGGAGAGGGGCACCTTTGGAATAACTAAAAATATTATTTTATTATAAAGTCATATTCAGTTTTTAATAGCTCAAAATTGAGTTATTTCGAAGGTAAGGTGGGTATGGGTCGAAATCCTCTCATCCAATTGAATTTAGACAAGTTTAGGTTTCTCTTTTAACCTTATCATTTAGATTTAACTTTAAGTTAAATAATTTTTCTTATACCGTGTCTTCTTGTATTCTTACACTATAAGGTTAATAAACGTACTATAACAAGTCAAACGAACCCCAAGTTGTTTATTATTAATACATATAATCTTTTATAAGTCATTTTTAGGAACCTTATATTTTTAGTAATAAAATAACAATTAATAATATAATATTTGGTTTAAAAACTATTTTATGTCAATTTTGACACTATTTGGTAATTTATTTTTTAAAAAATCATAACAGAATTATTAGTTCTAAAAACATTAATTACATCAATTATAACATGTCATATTAACATATAAAATTATTTTAATTCATAAAAATTCTCAAATTACATTTATTTGGTTATTTATATCATCAATTATGTCAATATTTCATTAATAATATAATTACTGCATCATCATTGTGTCATAAATAAATTAAATTAAATAAAGTATAAAAATTACAAATAAAATACCATTATATAGGAAATATTTTTATCTTTATAATGAATATTTATACTCTAATTGATCTTATGTATAACCCTATATTAAAAATCATTTACTTATTAAACTTTGATTTTAACTATTTTAACCCTTCATTAAATAAATTAATAATAAATGTCCTAATCTAATACAAGTGGGCCTAAATAGTCATATTTTATTCCCAAGGATGTCTTTGGTCGAAATAAACTTATCCAATAGAATTAGGACATGTGTTAGGGTAATATTAATATCATTTTTACCCTTAATTACCCTATTTACTTTTAACCGTGGTAAATAAAAGTAAAAAGTTACTATTCACCAAAAATTATTTTCATCTCATCGATCCACATTTTACATAATTAAATCAACCATGTCTCTTGGATTTTTGAAATTCCATTCAAAAAAATGGTAAAATTATTTTTTATGTAAATTTGCAAATTCTCCTAGGAGGTGGGTAAAAGACGGTCAAAAGTTCAATAAAATTTTTATATATCTATAATTATTATAAAATGACTCCAATCAATTATATAGAATATATATAGGTATTATGTGTCAATTTTGACCTAAAATAAATTTAAATAAAATAAATAATTATTTAAATAAAAAGTCAGTTTTTAAATAGTAACCTAGTGTTTTCACTGTTCATCAAAAATTGAATGTTTTCAGAAAAATACCAAAATTTCACCCTAGGCTAATTTCGATATTCAAAATCCAAAAATGAAGTCCATTTTGAAAAATTAAATTTACAAAATTAAAAAAAAGTGGTTATTAGTATTCATAATGGTTAGTTTTAATATTATTTTAATAGCATATCGTTGTTTAGTGAAACTCGGTATTGCGTACAACACAAGCTATCGAGGAAGGTCACGATTTCATGTAATGCAGCCAAGTTAGGGTTGTGTGTTGTGAAATACTCCTTTGTTGTAGCATAAAACACAAGACATTAACAAAATTAAAAAGAATATTTTTCATAAAATCTCGGGGTGTTACATTCTACCCCCCTTAAAAGGAATTTCGCCCTCGAAATTCATCAGGGTTGTAAATGGTTTATTACTCGAAAATTTATTTAATAGAAACCCACATCGTAAAAAGGAACAACAAAAAATATCTTTAAAAACTAATGTATTATATGTAACGTTTAGGAAAATTAACTAATCATTTGGCTTTCCACATAGGAGAAAATAGGTGAAAATATGGATATGGAGGAGAAATCTATTCATCTTGTTCTGATGGAGAGTGGTAGAGGATATGGATATGATACAGCCAAGAGTCACAAAGCCATAAATTTGTGATGATCTAAGGTACCATCTGATTCATCGGATATGAGAGTACTAGGACAACATTTTTGGCTTTCAAGATAATTTCCCTAATGTTGTAGAATTTGAATTAGAAGAATACTTACTTTAGTACAATATCATCGTTCTTTGTGCCTTAAACAATTTACACTTCATCTCTTAACGAAATGAAGTTGAATTTGTTATTCGTGAAGTGTTAGCAGATCATGTGATAGAATTATGGGTCATTCCATCTATTTCAAACAAAAGGTTAGAAAAAGTTATCAAAAATATATAAGTCCATCTATGGTGAGGTTAATCATATACGATTCCAAAAATGAACTTATACTTCATATATCATAACGCTTAATAAAAAAAATAGTTTATACTCACTGGGGACTTATTGTAGGCCAGTGGTAGGCGATAAAGGCCAGTCGTATTTCGATTGTGGGTTCGATTCCCACAGCCTTGTCCGACACAATGGGATGTCTCCCATCCTGCAGGTTGTCCTTTTTCTAAAACAACATTACTATAACATCCCTTCAATAATATCGAAAAAACTTCTATCCTTAAACAATACTAACTTATGTCCAACATAATCCATTCCAATCTTTAGGATTATCCATAATACTACAGTCCACTCTCATAATATAGTGAAAATGATTAGCAGAGATTTCATATAACAAGCAAGTTAATACCATCGTTGATCCCCATATATCATAAGATATGTCTTGTTGGTCACATTCCAAAAATTTTAAGGGCTTAATCATGTATTCTCCTGAAAAATGAATACCCATTGAATCTTAGTGAAAACATGAGTGTTGTCAAATGTTAAATCTTTCCACATACCAAAACCCCAAAACTCTATATACTCAAACCATGATATAACTATTACCTTATATCAGTCATGAGCCCATGAATACTGTCAAACATTTCATTTTCTCCTTATCCCTTCAATATGCGCATATCATCTTCTTTCCAAAAATATCTCAATTACTTTCCATGGTTACCAGTACCATAAAATTATTGAAAACCATAATAGACCTATACATAAATATTCCAATATTCCATGATACTATATACAACATTATTTTGGAATCGCATTACATAAACACTTAATCATTCCACCACATCATTGTCATATTCAACATCACCAATAGTGATCACATGTGAATTCCCTTTTTCCTTTTACTTAAGTGGTTGCTCATGTCCATCATAATTAACCCTTGGATTATGGCATTGATTAGCATAATTCCCCATTTCATTGCACTTGAAGCATTGAAGTGTTGGTGGTGCGTTCTCTACAGTCTTTTCCTTATTCACACCATTAGCAAACCTTTTTCCATTACTTTGACACTCAGCTGCTCGATGACCTTTTTTTCCACACTTAAAACATTTTCTAGTCCCTTTAAGACAATCTCCACCATGCTTCTTTCTACAGTTTGATCATGAGGAAACATTAATCTTCTTTTCACCATTATTCTGAGATTTCTCCTCGAACTCAATCTTTCATTTCTTGTCAAAACCATGAGATTGATATGTCACAACAACTTCAATTTCTACCTTGATAGCACAACGCACAATTTCTTCATAGCTACTGAAGTCTCTTATAGCCAATTCCCTTCGAAAATTTGGTTTTAAGCCACCGAAGAATCGATCAATTTTACATTTAGGTTGGATGATAAAGCCATATGAATACCTTCCAAGACTTGTAAAATTTGCTTCATATATACCAATAGATTCATCATCCTTTTTCTTTAGTTCAAGAAAATCCTTCTCCATCTTTGTTCGAAGAATACGAGGGAAGTACTTATTGAAAAATAATATCTTGAACTTGTCCCATTCCATGGAATCAATTTCATCTCTTGGCCTCGTATTCTTGATAATATTCCACCATTGATCATCTTCACCTTCCAAATGATATTCTGATAAGATGTCTTTATCATGTTCATAACATTGAAGAACTAAAAATAACTTTTCAGTGGTACTGATCCATTTTTTGCAACAAGTGGATCAGAGGACCCACTGAAAGAAGGTGGACGTTGCCTCATGAAAGACTCAATAAAATATTTTTCCCGTCTCTGCTCATTTGGAAGTCCAGAATGATTCATAGCTTGTGTAAGTATAGAAATAATATTTTTCACTCCATCTCCCATAACATTTGTTTTTTCAGGAGGACAATCATTGCATTTTCCATTACATTGATCAACACGGTTCCTTCGGGTTCCAGCCGTCATCTAAATCCCAAAAAGAAAAGTGTGATCAGAAAGAATCATGCTAGGGAAAACAACATAATAAAAGGGTAGTAACTTAAATATTTAACATCGTAGGTTAAATTCTAAGATTGTTACCATAGTTCTAGGACTATATCCTATACGTATACTTATCCTTAGGGACATCCCTAGACATACCTTAGAAATATATCCAGGGATCTCACTAAGGTTTTCGCATCCTAGATTCCAAAGGTTGACTAAACCTCCCTCTGATACCAACTGTAGAGACCCAAAGCTTGACGTACATGAAAATTAAATTACTTTTGCGTAATACTTAATACATAAAAAAAATAGACACACAAGGATCGTAATAGTTTATTGTCTTTGGAAACAGATAAAATAAAATTCTAATTGTGGTGAAAGATCTTCAACATCTCCCATAAAGATCTTCCCCTTTTTGATTTCTTACATAAAACCTTTTTTTAAATCCTGGGGAAAAGAAAAAATATAAAGGGTGAGCTCAAATGCTCAGTAAGGGTAATCATGGATAAAATAAAACAAATCATATACATTTGAACTTAAAAACATGAACATAATGTTTAAACATCAAAAGCATGAGCAATGACATAAAAAATAGAAGTACGTAAGGCATAGATCATAAATAAACATTAGTAATGATAAAATAGAATGGGAATAAAACATGTAATTGTGGAAGCCATTAATCCCATGTTATGATTTCCATAGTAGCCAAGGAATTGCTTCTAAGACTATCTTAGTGGACAAAGTCCCTTTCTGAATCGAGTTCACTCCTCATTCCAGTCCTGTATTAATGAACCAGTTTAACATTCTGTTCCAGACATGTCTATCTCATGAGATATAAATCTTTACCCAATGCATTGGAGGGATATATAGGTCCCACCCATCTCATAATGAAATCACTCTTTCATATTCTAGAAAATCATAAATCATACATCATAGCATAACCTATGTAATAGAATAAGATTCTTAAACATCATGCCATCATAACATAATCCATATAAAAAATGGATATATTTTCATCAAATGAAGAATCAAACCATGTAAATAATGGAGATATTATACTTGAAACATTAAAATATTAAATAATGTTATTTTAGATGGAAAATAGTTTTGATAAAAAACACTTGAAATGGATTCTTGAGGAAAATATCATTTTTTCTTAAAGATCATTTTATTTTCACAAAATGTCATGCAATTTTAAAAGAAAAGGGTTTTTTTTGAAAATAATCATGCAATATTTTAGAGTAATCTTCATGAAAATTAGGTGTTATGAAACTGTAAAAATCCGTTCACGCCGTATAAGTTAAAAATAACATTCTCCTCGTACTTTTGTCGGAAAAGTAAAAAAGTTCCTCATATGGTAAAAAAAGATTCCTTACATACCATGTATTAAAAGTAAAAAATGGTTAAAAAGGACATTAAACATACATGAAAACACTTTTATAAAACATGGACATTGATGATAGAAATAACCCCAGTATATACTTACAAATAAGTAATCTCGAATAAAAAATGAGATTTGAAAAATTGTCCCTTAACTTATGTCTGATATGCTTCATATGTATCCAAACCTCATGTATAATGATTTAAATAATGTCATTGAATTATTACCGAATCATATTCATTGTTATGATATCATATATGGTTCACTTATGACTTTATATTACCCGTTATTTTGTAAATTCTATGTTAAAGAACATTTTGGGTAAAATCGTTTCATTTTTTGTCCGTGTTTTGACTTGTAATTATTAATATGATTACTTAGATCATGATTACTTAATTATAGAATATAAAACATGATTTATATATAATATATATTCAGAATATGCATATATATAATAGATTGATATATGGAATGAAATACACCGTTCATGGTGATGGTATGTCGTACGTACGCATGAACGCTGTTTTCGTTTCCTTATTGAGTTGAATGGAATTAAGTAGATGACATACATATATACATACATAAATCCAGTAGCTTTATAATTTCATATATTTCATTATTATTTCTTATATATACATTATAATCATTCTTAAATGGTTAACATGGAGAATGAATCTCATCGCGTCGTGGAGACGGTAATCCGTACGTACGCACGAGCGATGATATCATTTCCATGATTGCGAAATTGTATTAGAGTGTATGTATACTATTTCAGAATCAATTACACTTTACAATAATCATATATAGTTATTTATTTTCACCATTATACCCATCCAAGTATGGTGGTGGTGGGAAAATAGATTACACCACGGCGTGGAGACGGTATTCCGTACGTACGCACGCGCGGTGATTTTGTTTTTCGTAGGATGGATAGATAGAGAAATAGGGTTGTTTCATAATTATAATAACATATCAGTATATGTTTGATACTGATGTCATTACTTCAAAATTAAACAACTAAAGAAGAAGAATTGGAAGAATAAATAAAGTTGAAAGAATCAGTAACGGACATTACTTCTTCTTTGAAGCGCCTCTTTGAGACCTCCTTTTAAGGAACTAAAATTGGTCTTTTAAGAAAACCAGGACCTCTAAGATGTTTCCAGGGAAGTGGAGAAGAGAATTTTTCAGGGTTTGGCCGAGAATGAAGGCTCAAAGTTGTGTGAGGAAGAGAGGGAAGAGGTGTCCTTTAATAAGGGAGGAGAGGGGCACCATTGGAATAACTAAAAATATTATTTTATTATAAAGTCATATTCGGTTTTTAATCGCTCCAAATTTAGTTATTTAGAATATAATGTGGGTATGGGTCTAAATCCTTTCATCCAATAGAGTTTATACAAGTTTAGGTTTCTCGTTTAACCTTATCATTTAGATTTAACTTTATGTTAAATAATTTTTCTTTTACCGCGTCTTCTTGTTTTCTTACACTATAAGGTTAATAAACTTACTATAACAAGCCAAACGAACCCCAAGTTGTATATAATTAATATATATAACCTTATCTAAGTCATTTGGAAGAACCTTATATTTTTAGGAATAAAATAACAATTAATAATATAATATTTGTTTTAAAAACTATTTTATGTTAATTTTGAAACTATTTTGTAATTGATTTTTTTGAAAATCATAACAGAAATATTATTTAGAAAAAAGATTATTAAATCAATAATATGATGTCATATTAACATATAAAAGTATTGTAAATCATAAAAAGTCTCAAATTATATTTATTTTCATATTTATAACATCAATTATTTCAATATTTCATTAATAATATAATTACTGCATCATCATTGTGTCATAAATAAATTAAATTATTTAAATTCTAAAAATTAGAAACAAAATAAACTTATGTAGGAATGCTTTTTATCTTTCTAATTAATATTTATAGTCGAATATATCTTATGTATAGCCCTATATTAAAAATGATATACTTATTAAACTTTGATTTTAACTATTTTAACCCTTCTTTAAAAAAATTAATAATAAATGTCCTAATATAATCCAAGTGGGCCTAAATGGTCATATGTTATTCCTAAGGTTGTTTTTGGTCAAATTACACTTATCCAATAGAATTAGGACATGTTTTAGGGTAACCGTAATATCATTTTTACCCTTAATTACCCTATTTACTTTTAACCGTGGTAAATAAAAGTAAAAAGTTACTCCTTACCAAAAATTATTTTCATCTCATTGAACCAAATTTTTCTTACTGACATCAACCGTGTCTCTAGGATTATTTAAATTCCATTCCCAAAAGCAGTAAAATTAATTTTTATGTAAATTTGTAAATTCTCCTAGGAGGTGGGTAAAAGACGGTCAAAAGTTTAATAAAATTTTTATATATCTAAAAGTATTATAAAATGACTCCAGTGAATTACATTAAAATTATATAGGTATTATGTGTCAATTTTGACCTAAAATAAATTTAAATAAAATAAATAATTATTTATATGAAAAGTCGGTTTTTAAATAGTAACCTAGTGTTTTCACTATTCATGAAAAATTGAAATTTTTCAGAAAAATACCAAAATTTTACCCTAGGATAATTTTGATATTCCAAATCCAAAAATAAAGTCCATTTTGAATGTTGAAATTTAAAAAATTTCAAAAATTAGTTATTACTATTCATAACGGCTAGTTTTAATAATATTTTAATAACATATCGTTGTTTAATGAAACTTGGTATTGCGTACAACACACGCTATCAAGGAAGGTCGTGATTGCGTGTAATGCAGCCAAGATAGGGTTGCATGTTGTGCAAGACTCCTTTGTTGTAGCGTACAACACAAGACATCAATGAAATTAAAAAAATATTATTCATAAAATCCCGGGGTGTTACACCCACCCACTGGACAACCCCCCATCCCTATACACCCCTACCGTATTGGACCACCCCCACCGCCTAGACACCCCATGCCCTGGAAACCCCCCCCCCCCTGAACCCTCCCACCCCACAAGGATAGTCCCCCTACCCCTTGGACACCGCACCCCCATAGAAAACCCCTACCCCTTGACCCCCCCCCCCCCCCCCACAAACACCCCAACCCCCATGAAACCATTACTACACTATGACAAAGTATGAAACAAGCCGAAATAGAACCAAAAGAAAATGAAAACCAGACCAGGATCCAAACTAGAAATACATCAAAACTAGACCAAAACAATAATAACAAGAGAAAAACTAAACATTCACCTATATAACATTTCAAACATACAATGTCGACTAGAAAACCTAAATCCAACCAAACAACTACCAAATACACAATCATAATTAAAATTCTCAAAATTACATTTCACAATGCAAACAAACTAAAATCCAATAAAACTGGTAAAATAATTTGACCATTCCACTTGTATGTGTTTGACCTCTTCAGCACTATAGGTTTTAGGGTCATAAAATAGCTATAAATTAAAAGGATATTAGTTAACATGTATAATGAATAAATCAAATGAAATATTATGGAAATGTTTATAAGGAAATCTTACCAGGTCAAACTTCACAAGTGTTCCAGTTGTAATTATTCCATACATAAATCTTAACATATAATATCTACATTAGATGACAATATATTGTTCATGAAAATTCGTTTTGAATGACTATTAAGTCAAAATATCATTTTTATGTAACACATTGAAAAGTACATATTATAAATGGATATTTACCTTTACTTTTACATATTTTATCTTAGCATTCTCTTTCTTTGTTTTTGTCTGAAGTAGACTCATCCCCTATTAAAAAATAATAGTAATGGGATAAATTTAAAATTAATTATAATAAAAAAAATATTATGAAATTGAAACATACTTTTCCAATATATTCTGTAAACATTCTCGTATATCCTCATAGACAGAGAATATCTAGTAAAGTCTTTTCTCTCGTGGATAAAAAAACCTAGCATCCAATGATCACTGATATAAAATATATTTTAAGGTTAGTGGTTTTTTATGTTAAAATATAATGAACACTTTTCCAGATATATGTTTCACCACTCATAAAAGGGCATCATCCAACACTACGTGATTATATTCTATTCAAATCATTCAGCAATATAAAGTGTTTTTTATTCATTATCCAACACATGTCCATAAGGGGAAATCAATTGCAAGTCCATGAATCCATATACATATGTCCGCTCATTCTTCTCACAGATGTTATAAAGATACATAATAAAAAACTGACATAAGTATACATTTTTAATAAATATAATGTTGGGAAAGGTGTTAAGACTTAAATGGAAAAAATATGGACCATGTTGATGCCCAAATTAACTCTAGTAAAAAGCTGCATTATATCATATTTAGAATCCCCACATTGATTGCATGTCCATTGACATGAGATTCAATTGGAAAATCATAATGATCCATCAATAAATTTGAATATCTTGACAATCGGTCAAGACTACTACAATCTGTATCTGAGGTCATTTCTATTTTTATTTATTGTCTTTTATATATAATTTCATTACCTTTCAATTATTCCTATAAAAAAATAGAAAAATATACTAGTTTTAAAATTATAAAATTTTCATAAAAAATAAAATAAATGATATAACATATATACCTCTATGGTAATGAGCCATTGAAGTATGGATTGGTAAACTAAAAGGTGGCTAATACTATGTCCAACTATCATCATCTCATTTGTATGTAATGGTAGTCATGTTGATCTATCTATAATATCCTGTACAGTGACCCTTTAATGATATACATATAACTGTTGATGATGAACTATATCTCCTTTACAATATACCATCCCATATGCAACAATATGATGGTGAGGATCATCATCATACAACTCAAAATAAGTTGGAAGCAGTGGTGGAGTAGTGGGATAAAAAATGGGGTCCGCTGGCTGAGGTGGGGGAGAGGGAGATACTGGCAGAGGTGGAGGATAAATAATGGAGTGTGTAAGGGGAGGTGGATGAGTGGGAGATATAGTATGAGATTGTCTTTGCATGTCTGAAAACATAGACCACACCGATGCTCTAATCTTTTCCTCTATCATCACATTAATATTATGAACTTCAACCTCCATGGATTCTAATTTTTTTATAAACACCCTCAATGGAAGATTTTGAAGAATTTGGGAACACTTTTCTTACTAATACACCCGTCAGATATCCTCATACACGATCAAGGTGTTTGGGATTTCCCTAATGCTGTAGAGAAAATATCTTGCCTCCCAGCTACAATAAATACCACTTGTAAGCTCTGCCCCTTAAGAGAATCTTGTATTAATTAATTGAACATTTAATTAATGATTCAAATTATATGACGAATATAATTAACTTAAATAAATAATATAAATATCTTAAAATCCTCTTAGCTAGGATTCTTGATTCATCCGAAAGATATTGTCCCTTTTTTATCATCCAAGATCTCTTCAATTTTTCATGTCTACATGGAGGGGATAGAGGGAAAACCTCTCCAGAGCTTGAAGACTCACCTGTCAGTTTTTGTAATTTTTCCACCATCATTTGTTCTTCCAATAATGTATACCTCCCCGAGAGAAACTAGAAGGGTATAAATTTTTATATTAGATCTCATGATGATATTTCCTTGTTTATTGTAAATAAATAATAATAAATTATTAAAAAACATGGATAAGATCATTTATATAAGAAATCTTATAAAATATTACATTTCCCTTACCAAAATGAATCTTTTCTTCTACTTTCAACAAATTTCCTCCACATGTCTTAATCTATGAAAGGATATATATCACATGGATTTCCCTGATTCCTATGACCAAAAATGAAATCATATGTGATTGATGATTTTAAATCCCTCCATCTTATGGAAGTAATCGAAAAAAAGTTCTTCCAAACTCCTCTTGTTTCAGGAATATCATATGTCATCTGATAAAGAAGATGTAAAACATATTATAATAGAAACATTTAAAGATTAGTATAATAGTAGAAAAATATCTTACAAAAATCTTCTCCCACAACTGAAATATTGTTGCTCTATCTACACTTCTCCAATCATCATACACAATTCTTACTTAGCTTTTACTGTGAGTTGATACAAAACTACTAAAATATTTTGCATTTGGACCTCATAGAATATAATTATAATCAAAATCAAACAGTATCCTCATGTTCGGGCTACGAGAAAGTGATAATTTAGGTAAACATGTTCATCCATGTTTACCAACTCTTGAACTCTTCTTTCTCATTATGGGAGCACATGCAGAATATTGGAGAACATCAAGAAGAGCTTGTGAATATTCCTCCCCAGAGGTATGATCATGATGCTCATCTCCAGAATCATGTCGTTGATCAACTGATTGATCTATCTTTATTCATAAAATTAAATAATAAAACATTAGTTCAAAAATATAAAAATTCAAATATTACAATACTAATGTAAAAAAATGGAAAAATAGAACTATGTTACGTAATAGTAAACATGGAAAATTTGGTAAGCATGTTAAACAATGGTAAAGATGGTATGAATGGTAAACAGGGTAAATATGGTGGTGTAATTTTCATTCAACAAAATCAATATATATATATATATGTTACATAACGTTAATCTATGGTAAACTATGGTAAACATGGTAAAGTAATTGTCATACAACAAAATCAATAGATATATGTTACGTAATAGTAAACATGATAAAATAAACTAAAAAATAAAATGAACAAAAATTTCTACATATTTGTTTTAATACGTGTTTTATTAAAGAAAAAAATTAAAATATCTAATATTTTATGAAAATAGTAAGAGTAAAAAAGAAATAAACAAATGTTAACTGTAAAACAAGGAATGTACAAATGGATTGTTTTCCACATTCCTTTTTCATGACTTTTCCTTATGGAACAAACCATGCCCTCAACATGCTCATCATTATGTATGATAATCATTCCATGTAAGTAGGGATCTCACTTAAATTATCATGGTCATCATGTTGATCCTCACTAACATATTTTTTTCCTTGTAAAACAATAGACCACTACATATCTGATTGATCAACAACATAGAAAATCTAGTTTTCATGTGATCCCATTATAAGATAATCTGTTGTGTCTTCCAATTATTCAGATTAACAAATTTTATTCCAAATTCATCTTGTCTGACACTATTTTTACCGATAAACCATTTCAGTTAAAAATAGAAACTTTTATTTTAAAGTTATCAACCTCCCATATTTTTTCAATGACTCCATAATATTTACTTGATATAGATATTGGGTTTTGGTCTTTATAACTCAAAAAATTCATTACTTATGTAAACACCAATACCCCACTATTCTCAACTTCACTTTTAATGTCCAGATCTTTCTTATGAAATGTATATACATGAATGCCATACTTAGACCATGTTATCACATTTAAACATGGACCACCCACTAACCTTCTTAATGTCTCTGATATATCTGATCTATCAAGCAAGGACTTTTTAAACCATGGAAGAAATATTTTGTTGTTCTCATTCAAAATCCACATTTCTTTCTTCGTTAGATGACATTGTTTCAACTCATTAATATGCAATGTGATATAAAGCTAAGCATCAACTATGTTGTTAAATATGTATAATTATACATTATTTTTCTATTCAACAGACAACGATTTGACTTTTAAGACATGAATCCTCCTACCCTCATTATTAACATGTTCATGGTGAGATGAAGGAAAACCTATGTGCTCCGCCACAGCCAAGTAGCTCGTACAAAACTCCGCAACCTCCTCAGAAATATAATTTTCAATAATGGAGGCTTCATGTCAATTTGAATTCTTAACATACCACTTCAATATTTTTATATACCTTTCAAAAGGATACATCCAATGAAGATAAAATGGAATTCAATGCTTTATTTCTCAAAACCAATTAACCATTAAAAGAACCATTATATCAATTAAAGATTGAGAAAAATACATTTCCAATTGACAAAGTATAGAAATCACATCCTTTTCCAAAATGTTCAAAGCATTTACATCAATAACCTTATTACAAATTGAACTGAAAAAATCACACAACCTCATTATAGTCTTTCTATCACAGATGAGAAATATTCCATGCAATGAAACTGGTAGAAGTAGTTGCATCATGATGTGAAAATCATGAGATTTCATACCTATCAACTTTAAATCCTTCAAAGAGCAAAATGTTTTTACATTTGAAGAAAATACTTGAGGCACATTGATATCATGAAGACACTAAAAAAAATCTAATTTTCTCCCTCTTGGATAAGGTATGACAAGCTCGGGGAAGAAATGTTCATCTTCCATTAGGAGTGGGAGCTAACTCCAATCATATTCCCATTGATAGTAAGTCTAATCTTGCATTCAACACATCATAAGTCATTCCTTTAATATCTAACAATGTTCCGATCAAACTATCGCAGATATTCTTCTCCATGTGTATGACATTAATATTATGTTTCACTTCATGATATCTCCAATATGGTAGCTCAAAAAATATTGACCTTTTCATCAAAATATGTCTATCATTACTATATTTATGTACCTTTCCCAATAACACATCAATTTTTTTCACCCTCTAAAAATACACATCAGGGTATAAAGGTTTTGGAGCAATATAAAATTATTTTGAGCCATTGAATTCCTTTTTAGTCTTCTATAAGAGTGAACTGTAGGCAAAAAAAATTGATGACCCATGTATAATGTTTTCCTCCCATGATTTAATTAACAATATGAAGTCTGTTGTACGCAAATTGGACATGATTTATTCAACTTAACACTATATCAAGTCAAATTTATATATGTTGGGATGTCATTTATTGTGAACATATGTACTACATGCAGTTCAAAATATTCCATTTTATGTGAATCATACACCCTAATACTATCCTACAATAAAAGATTCAAATCATCAATAAATGGTCACCAGAAAACGTCAATATCATTTGCGGGTTGCTTCGGACCAGGGATCATTATACTCAACATGGCATATTTTTTTTATACAAACATTCACAGAGTGGTTGTAAATTAACAATAAAATCGTCCATGAACTATATGTGCTAAGGTATCGGTTTGGATTCTTTCCATCTATGCACAACCCAAGTCTGAGATTTCTAATTTCACTTCCAAATATAGGATACTGCTCATCAATTTTATTCCATTATGGACAATCAGTTGGATGTCCTATTTTTCAGTCACATATATGCTCATCAGAATGCCATCTTAACCTTTTTTCATCATGTGAATTGGAAAATAAACGATTCAAACAATGAATTATAAGAAGACACCAAAATACCTTGGAAAGCATATCTGTAATATCTAAATCATCCTATGATTTTTTATTCTACTTATAAAGTGATGTCCCATATTTAGGACACTCTGATAGAAATTCACATTCCTTCCTATATATCATACTGTCATTCAGACATGCATGCATTTTCTTGTATCCCAATCCAATCAGGCATAATATTTTCATGTCCTTATATTGTGAATCTGGAAGATCATTGTCTTTTGGAATAATGTCTTTCAACAATTAAAGCATCTCTGTAAAACTTTTGTCACTCGATCCATGTCTCACATTCAATTTAATCAATCATAACATCATCAAAAAATATTATAATCTATAAAAATAGGATATAATTGTTTTTCAACATCACCATATAAACACACAAATGTCGGTTCTATCTCAATTTATTCTTCTACAATATCACAAATCATTTACTCAATTCCATCAGAGTTACCATCATGAAAATCATCATCATCAGTAGATATGACATTGTGTCCAGTTTCACCATGCCAAATCCAAGGTTCATAACTCAGATTAAAACCATGAAAACTCAGATAATCTTTGATATCTATACTTTTCAACTTCTTCATATTCACTAATTTCAGGCATGGATAGAAAAACAATTCACTACATAGAACATTTCATTTAGAAAATTACAAAAAGGCATTAAAACCTTCCTCATATTAATTACTCATTCGATGGGCCATAATCCAATTTCGACGCATTTTTACCTATAACAAATATAAAAATTTTACATCATGTTAGGATAATCGAATTTTATATTTATATGAAAAATATCATAATTTGATAGTAAATTTTTTTTAAATATAAAACAAATATAATAATATTTAAAAAATATATGCATGCAAATTATTTTAAAAACAAAATATAGTTAGATATAACAATTTTAAATTCATCTTGGATATTTTCTTCTTAAGGTACAAAAGGAATATATCCTGGAACAACTGGATACAAATTTCAACCTTCTGTAAAAAAAAAGAAAAATGAAGTACAAATATTAAAATATGTATACATTCACTACTGAATATTATATCTATCCCAACAATTTCAAAGCATTATGATATCTTCTGACACTGTTGGGATAGAATACCCCAAACGGTTTCACACACGGTTGGCCTGATGGCCATTGTAATAGCCATATACCAACGATTCTATAGGAAATGTTGGTATAAACTACTTAAAGTTAAAAAATGAATATAGTTTTAATGAAACCATTGTGATATATATATATATATATATATAAAGGGGGTGTCTATGTGTGTAGGGGGACATCAGGGGGTGGTGGGGCTATCTAAGGGGGTAGAGGCTATCCAAGGGGTGGGGGCGTCCAGGGGGTGGGGGGGGTTGTCCAAGGGGTGGGGGTGTCTGAGGGGTGTGGGGGTGGGCGTGGGGGTGGGGTGTCCAGGGGGTGAAGGGGCTGTCCCCAACCCTACACCATTGGAAACACACCTGGACACCCCAACCCACTGGACAACCCCCTCACCCCTGACACCACCACCACCCCTAGAAACCCCTACCCTCTTGAAAAGCCCCATCACCCCTTTGGACACCACACCCACCCCTTGGACACCCCCCCTGGACACCACCACCCCCTAGGAAATCCCCCAACAAATGGACAATCCCCACCCCTCTGGATAGCCCCCCCAGACAGCCCAAGCCCCAAGGACACCCCGACCCCCTTGGACATCCCACTCACCACCTAGACACCACCACCCCACCCCCTAAATAGCCCCCACCCCATAAAAATCCCCCACCCCTCTTGACACCCCACCCCCTAGACCCCCACCTGCTGGAAACCCCTACCCCTTAGACAACCCACTCACCCCCTAGACACCACCCCACCCCCTGGACACCAACCACACCCCATACCTCTTGAGATACCCCATTGGACACCCCCACCCCCTAGACAGCCCCCTCACCCCTGGACACCACCCCTCCCCCTTGGACAACCCATGGACACCACCACCCCCTTTGATAGCCCCACACCACCTGGACAGCCCCCACCCCTCTGGACATCCCCCACCCCACCCCTCTAGACACCCCCACCCCACTGGAAAACCACCACCCCCTGGACAGCGCCCCCAACTCCTATGGACAACCCCCACCCCTAGAAACCCCCACCCCACGTGGATACCCCCGACCCCCTTGGACAACCCCCTCACCCCCTGGACACCACCACCCCACCCCCTGGACACACCCACCAACTAAACAACCCCCACCACTCGGGACACCCCCACCACGTGGACGCCCACCCACCCCTAGATACCCCTACCCCCTTGGACAGCCCACTCTCCCTGGACAGCCCCCACCTTTGGACACCCCCACCTCCTAAATAACCCTACCCCATAAATAGCCCCCACCCCCTAGGACACCCCCATCCCTCGGGACCCCCACCCCATGGATACCCCCACCCCCTTGGATAGCCCACCCACCCCCTGGGCACCACCCCCACCCCCAAGACACCCCACCCTCTGGACACCCTCCCACCCCCTAAACACCACCCCCACACCTTGGACACCCCTACCCCTTGGAAATCCATCACACCCCCTGGACACCACCCCCACCCCCATAGACACCCCATGGAAACCACGCCCCCTTTGGACAACCCCCCCCCCCACTAGACATCCCCCCTGGACACCCCCACCCCCCAAGACACCCCTAACCCCTTGGAAAACCCATTTACCCCCATGAACACAACCACCACCCCTTGGACACCCCTACCCCCTTGGACAACCCCCTCACCCCTGGACACCATCCCCATCCCCTTGAACACCCCAACCCCCTTGGATAGCCCCCACACCCCCTGGACACCACCCCACCCCTCTGGACACCCCTTGGACACTCCCACCCCTTGACATCTCCCCACCCCCTGGAAGCCCCCACCCACTTGGACAACCCCCCTGGATACCCCCTGTACACGCACACACACAAGATAGAATGTACAAAAATTGAAAACATGCATGATATCACTTCCATGGTTTATTTTATCAGAAAATAATTTATCATGGTATAAATAAACACTATGAAACATACCATTATAACCAGATCATAGATAGAAAAATAACATCTCAATAAATTATATGAGGGCATCACGAAAAATAAAAACTGAAACCGAGCCGTGTGAGGCTTACACGAGTGATGCGAGTTGACCTAATAGATCTAGTGATAATAAAGATGGTTAATGATGTTGTCAAAACAAGTCTAGAGGGAGTGGATTCAAATAATCCTTTCTAAGTTTTTTGCATGAGATATACGAATCACAGGTCACACGATAGAAGAAAATAGAATGACTGAATACGAGGTGTGATAAATATTTTAAAACCTGTATCACATTGGTTATTTAATAATCGTTGTGATGAACTATTTTGTTATGTTTATAACCTCTATTACTGAATATACAACGTGGAAAATAATTAATCACATCAGTAATTTTATAACCTTTGTTATAAATGGTATTTTATCAAATCAGTTATTTTGGTAACTGATGTGTTAAATTGTCGAGATTTTCTTTATCACGTTGATTATTTTATAACTGACGTGATAAAGCACCCGGATTGGATATTTCAGTTCGATTAAAAAATAACAGACCTGATAAATCTAATCTCATTATTTTTTACGTGGTTATTTTATAACTGATGTAAAAAAATGATTCTCATTGATTTATCACATTTATTATACAATGACCAACGTGATAAATCAATTTTTATAGCCTTTCATGTCGGTTCTATATAACTGACATGAAAAATGATGACATGTTAAACATTTTTATGCTAGTGAATGTGTCTTGAGTGTATATCCAGAAAGGCAGATATATACTAGGGTGCTTCTCATGATTGAAGCAGGCATATCAGAGGTCTGTAGAATGTTCTAAAAAATATTTTGATAGATTTTTCAAATAACCTAGCTAATAAACCTAAGAGTATTTTTCTGATAAACATATACATATTTAGGAGTGTTTCATAACCATGGATGATATATTGGGGGGATGTCACATGATTTGGTTGGAAATTATGGATGTATTTTCATCACATGGACGATATATCTATATAACTTTGCAATCATTTCCCAACTATCTAGAAGATTTTTCAAGACTTCTTTGACATTTCTAGAGAACTTTGAAAGACATAGACAACATGTTTGGGGGTTGGTTCATGATCTAAATTGGTCATGCAAAGTGTATGATGCCTTACCTTAAAAAAATGTATCTTTCTTCATGTATGTCTTCTATATTTTTCCACTTTATAGAATATATGCCTCAATGATTTTTAGGAATTTTCTTGGTTAGGTTTCTCATGACCAAGTTGACATGAAGAAATTCATTGACATAACCTGGCTAGCACATCGAAATTCCATCACATGATCAGTAGGATGGTCACATGAAGCACTTATACATTCATTGTAATACATTAGGTCATTCACCAGATTTACCTTATGGAATACCTTTTGATTTCATGGATTTCTGCTCTGAGAATTTCTATATTTTGTGCTTTTGTGTGTGTGTGTTTCATTTTTGTGATGTTGGGGATGAATTTATAGGCCTCACAACCCTATTTCAACAGCTCCTTATATATATCTTATCTCATAAATAAAGGATTAAGTCGGTGGAGGGAATACTGCATCTTGCGCATCGCCTGATACTACTATGGGTCGTCCAAGGCATTGTGTGAGAAAAAACTACAGTGATAACCCTCTTCCATAACCATATTTTTTTGGACATTTGTCTAATTAATGGGATTTCAGATGATCATGTTGAAATGTAAATGATCCTTCACAATATCAATATGAGGTGTTTAGGAGACTTCATGAGAGCATGATGTTTATCAAAGAGGCTTTCACATGGTCATTGGAGACATATCTGGGGAATTTCATGAGATCAAGATGGATTTCTAAAGGCCACTTCAGAATAAAGATGTCATGTTAGCAGCTCTTTTAGTGATCAATTGTGATGAAATGAGTCACATAACCCCTTCATATGAAAATTAGTGTATCTTTCATTCACAAGATGCTTCCTCATTATCCAAATTTTATTCTTTATTTTGAATAATATCCCCATTATCCCATTAGTTTTCTCTCAGAGCTTTGCATGATCATTAGAGGATCTTATGAAATTGTGAAATCATTATCATGGAATATCTTCCTTCATGTAAAAGATGCACCACATGATCAAATTGACCTTTCAAAGGGCTTAGGCAAGACCAGCATGGCACATCTTGGAGTCTTCTCATTGCTAGACCACATATCAAAGAGGTTTTTACATGATGGAGGAGACTATTTTGTGTACCACTGTGATATAATATTATCTTGAGGATTGTCATGATGCACATAACCCCTTATCATAAAAATCATACC
Organism: Viscum album; assembly: GCA_963277665.1. NCBI lineage: Eukaryota > Viridiplantae > Streptophyta > Magnoliopsida > Santalales > Viscaceae > Viscum > Viscum album. Next base: position 1,255,232,790 of record OY728153.1, on the reverse strand, counting down.
AACTTTGAATACATGAATACTCCACTTTTTTTACATTTTTTCCTTATTTTAGGTGGGGCTTCAACTGATTTTCATTCCACTGTCTCCTGATGTGTCACATAATTAGAGGAGCTCACCATCGTGAATCTGCATGATCCGCAATGATTTTCAATTTGCCTTCTCAAAAACATGAGGGATTATTGAAGTGGATTCATGTGATCATGAATATATAATATCTAGTTTTTAGTGTTAGAAACCGTCTCTAATAGCATTAAAAATCACATAATTCCTAGGTTGATTGAAAATAACCAAAATAAAATTATATCCCTTAGTTTTTTCAGGGATTCCTATAGTGAAATCAATCACGATTTTCTTCCATTTATATATTTGTATGAGTAATGGTTGCGTTATCCACTTATACTTTTTCACCTAAAGATAAATTTTAGGATACCGTGTTTTGGGTTACATACTCTACAATATCCCTCATCATTGTATCCCATCATAAATTCTCATTGAGATCTCTATAATATTTTTTTCTTCTAGTGTTGATAGAGAAAATACAGTTTTTCACATCCTCCAACAACACCTTCTCCAATTCTGGTATTGATTGAAAAAATATATTTTTTAAATCATATAATTACGTCAATAATAATGTTAAACTTCATAATATTCCCCACATTTTTATGTAACTCCAAACTCTCCTTTCATGCCTCTTTGATCTTTGAACATTTGGATGGCTGAATCATCATTAAAAAATCACCATATTTGTCCCCATACCTTATGATTTCATGGACCACCCATTTATAATACATTAGACTTTATTATTTTCCAATCACCATTAAGGATGGGGTAGTATAATCCTTTCTACTTACATCATTGACCACCTTATTTTTCATATCAAGGTGGTAATGTGTTGAGTGACTGTAATCCCAGATCAGCTCATAACATCTCCTTTGATTTTTGTTAAGACCCTTTTATATAAATATATAATTTAAGATCTTATGGTAATTATATATATCTCATGTTTCACCATAGTGGTAATCCCTCCAAAATTTTAATGAAAATTCCACTGTCTCCATCTTTAGATAATGGACTGGGAAATTTTTCTCATCTAAATTTAATTGATATAGAGAAAAAGTTTTTATCTTATAATTTTTCATAAGGACACATCTCAAACCCATTAATGAAGAATAATGTATACTTAAAACCCTTTAACCACTATAGTATAATGTATATAAAATAGAAGTGAGAAATATATTATTAAACTCTTTGAATATTTCCTCACATTCTTATATCCCAAATAATATCAATACATTAAGTATTAAAGTGTTAAGTGGATTATATAATCATGATAAATATCTCACCACTAATCTATATTATATATAAAATGTCTAAAAAATATTAATTTCTATCATCATTTTTGGTATCATCTATTTCCCAATCACCTAATTCATCGATGTATCCATAGATACACCTTCATTTGTGATCATATTAATTATGAAATATACATTATATTTAAAAAATCTACAGACTATGAACATGGAATATAATTTTTCCTTCCAAATAATCTTTAATATAATATCTGAATTATCTATATATTCTTTTATGATCATAGACTACATCATCAATAAGGACAAGCTTGAATTGTTCAATTTAATATGTAAAGAATATTTTCCACAACTACATAAATATAGGAGAGTAATTTGTGTGTCTAAATGAAATCACTACTAATTGATACTATTTATACATTGGGTAGAAATCTATCTTGTTTATTTCATCTCTCTTTGACCACACCTAAGGGTATCCAGTTTGGAGGTCCACCTTTGTGAAGTATTGAGCACCCCCATATTGAACAAACACATCATTAATGAGTGTTAAAGGATTATTGTTCTTGATTATGAGCTTTTGGTGCTCATGATAATATATTAATTGTTGCATTATTCATTCTTCTTATTGAAAAAGGGGACTCCACCCAAGGTGAAGAACTATAGTGTAGAAATCCCTTTTTAATATTAATCTAAAGTTTAGTATTTAATTATTCAATTATATGAGGTCCATTCAATATGGAATCTGTAAAATAAGCATAAAATGTAACACCCAAAGCATACACTGTATGTTTCCCCTTTTCATAATGCAATAGCTTGCATTGTACGCAACATGGAGTTTTAACATACAAGGGCCAACCAAACATTCAATTATAAATAGTAATCCCACTTTTTGAAGCTGTATAAATTTTATTTTTAAAAATGAACTTCATTTTTGGATTCATAATATCAAAATTATCATAGTTTGAATTTTTGGTAATCTTCTAAAAACATTCAATTTTTTATGAATAGTGAAAAACACTATGTTGTTGTTTAAACCCCACTTTTTATTTAAATAATTATTTATTTTATTTAAATTTATTTTTTGTCAAAATAGATACAAAATACATACATTAGTTCAATATAATTCATTGGATTAATTTTACAATAAAATTTGATATATAAAATTTTATCAAACTTTTTACCGTCCTTTACCCTCCCTCTAGGCGCATTTTCAAATTTTCATAAAACATAATTTAACCGCTTCTGTGAATTTAATATCAAAAATTTGTGAGACACAGATGATATCATTAAGTAAAAATTGGTTCAATAAGATGAAAATAGTTTTTGATGAATATTAACTTTTGACTTTTATTATCATGGTTAAAAGTAAATATGGTAAATAAAGGTAGAAATGAAATTATTATTACCTTAACAGATGTTTTAATTCTATTGGATAAGTTTATTTAGACCAAAAACAACCTTAGTAATAAAATATGATCCTTTTTGTTCACTTTAATTAGATTAGGACATTTACTATTTTTTTATTTAGAGAAGACTTAAAAGTGTTAAATTCAAAGTTTCATAACAAATTTTTTTTAATATTGGTTTACACAAAATATAAATTAGATTATAAATATAAATTAGAAATATAAAAAAATTACTACATAATTATATTTTTTTATAATTTTTATACCTTTAATAATTAAATTTATTTATGACACAATGATGATGTAGTAATTACCTTATTAATGAATGATTAAAATAATGGAAATTATAAATATCCAAATAAATGTAAATTGAGAGTTTTGATTAATTCCACTAGTTTTATAGGTTTATATGACATGTTAATGTTTATTAAATTAATTTTTTTAGAAGTGATAAAGTTTTTTTGGCTTTCACAAATACAAAATACAAAATAGTGTCAAAATTGACATAAATGATATTTTAAAAAAATACTATATTATTAATTGATATAATATTCTTAAAAATATAAGGTTCAGAAAAAAGACTTAGATAAGGATATATATATTAATAAGTAACCACTTGGGGTTCTTTTTATTTTTATATTATGTTTATGAACCATTCATTTTAATAATACAAGAACACATGGTAAATGTTAAACTTTTTCACTAAGAGTTAAATCTAAAATATAAGGTTAATATGGTGACCTAAACCGGTCTAAAACCTTTTGGTTGGGATGTTTCAGACCCATAAGCTCCTTATCCGAGAGATAAATCATTTTTTATCCCTTTTAAACTGAATATTATTGTATAAAAAAATAATATTTCATGCTTTTCCTATAGTGACCCTCACCTCTCTTATAAAAGGGTACTTCCTCTTCTCTCCAAATCACACCTCCAAATTCATTTGGCCCGACCAATCCCTACTCAAATATCCTCCCAACTACCCTAGATTTGACTTATAGGACTTACATTGATCATAAATCCATCCTAATGATCCCTTTTGATCAACTGAAAAGGAAACACCCACAGAAGAGGTAATAATTTCACAACCTTTTTCAAAGTTCTTTTCTTATTACCCTTCATATTTCATTGTTGTTTCCATTAAAAAATAATAACTTTATAACCTTATACAAAATGTGATGTTATTATAAATATGTTACAACCATATTCATTATTCTATCCATCCTATGAATGACATTTCACCATACATGTGTACGTACGACATATCGTCTACACGTCGTTGTGTAGTTTTTTATTCAAACACTTAATTATTTGGGGGGGTATAATAATGAGTATAAATGATGTAAATAAAAAATATAACATGTTAATGATTCTTTATATATTATATATAATTCAATTACATGCGATTTCACCATCAATATAATGGTATTGTCTCGCGTGCGTACATAGGGACTACCATCTCCAAGAACCCAATGAGATTCCCTCCCCAACGTAACCATTCAAGACTAAATATCATTTTATGATTACAAAAGTAATTTTTAAGAACATAATATAATTATGGATATGAATCAAATACATCTTATCCATAAAAATCATGACTTACAACACAAAACATATAAAGTAAAATGAATCTAATAACACCTGAAACGATGATACTACTGAAATATTATTAACAAAGTAATATTAGAAGATCATATATGATATCATATTTATGTATTTGGCTCTTTCATAATTTAATAACAATGGTATAACTATTATACTGGAGGTTAACTTACCATCTATCAAAAAAATGTACAAGGTAGTGGTTAATTCTATAATTTCTTCATTATCCAAGATTGTTTATATATGAGTATCTACTGGGACCTCTTTATCATCCACATCTGTGTTTCTTAAAAATATATTTCAAAAAAATTACTATTTACTAGACTATCGGTTAAAGTAATTTATACCCTTGTATTACATTTTATAAAATATTTATAATGGAATCTTTTCATTGTATTCCAATCAATTTCATTTACGAAATTTTCGATAAATGTAATTAAAAAATGTTTTTTAAATTATACGGCGAGTGTAGCTATTTTCCACCATTATAAAACCTTCAAAGCTTACCTTAAAATATTATAAGAATATTTTCGGAATAAAGTTTTTCATTTTGAATTATGTGTTTTTAAATGATTTCAAAATAGAAAGAGGTATTTCTTTTAAATATTTTTCATTTCATCTTTGTCAACATCCATTGATGGATTTAAAACTTGTTTGGAGTTGATTTGTTATTATAAAAATCTTTCAAATTGTATTAAAGGTTTTGTGATATGTTTGAATTTGGATGTGTTATTTTTATACCATTCAGGGATTAGGAATAAATTATTGACATTTTGTTTTCTAGTTTTAATACGAATATTTATGTTATGTTTAAACCTTTTCATATGAGGAATGGATTGGACTTAGTAAGTGATGGGTGGAGCCTGCTATAGAACCTTGATGCATCGGTAGGTATCACGAGACATACTAATGTCTTAGCACAAGGCCTTCAAAAAATCTAATTTGTAGTATTGGCATGTGTCCTTGACTATGTTTTTATAAAGTCTGACATTAGGTATTCCATCAATATGAAATTGGCTATTGACATTGCATTTTCTTATTCGACTAGTTGAATATCCATGTGAATATGTAAATGGAATAATTTGATTTATATTTAACATATTGTGCTGAAGTTTATGTTTTAGAGGATTATGTTTTAGTCTTATACATTGTCTTAAATGTTTATGCTTATTTATGAGAGATTCCACTATATTTTTATCCTTACTGAGAATCTGAGCTCACCCCTTTCTATGTTTTATTTTTCCTAGGATGTGAAGAAGTACATTTTGACTGACCTAAAGGGATATTTTAAAGGAGATAAATGTGTTCAAAGGAGAAACAATGTTGTTTTTCTCATTTCATAATGTAATGTAAAATATATGTATGTATCTAGTACTTCCAAGGCTAGTAAACTGATTGGCCTTTTGGGATTTGATCACTTGGGATCATGCCAATTTTATGTAATAATGCACCAAATCTGGGTAACTAGGGTTGGGGCATTATAGTTGGTATCAAAGGATGTTTAGTACAAACATTGGAAGCTAGATTTAGAAAAAAAATGTGAATAGAAAACATTACACTAATATGGACATTGTGGATTAGTATAATTGAACATCGTAGAATTTTGGGAGTTTTCCATGAAATACATCTATGTCTAGATATGAGCAGGTAGAGGTTGATCTAGCACAAATGTACCTAGGAGTGAAAAATCTAACAAATAGTTTCAGTCTTGACCTAGGGTATCCTAGTACATGATAACTGGCCCTGCTGCACTCTTGGTTACGACACATACGAAGGATATTCTTAGTATAATCCACAGCTTCTTTACAAACCATTTTTAAGGATTAATGAGTATATACCCACTCAATGATTTTTTATTATTTTGGATTATATCCATAAACTATTCAATTTATGTTAAGTGTTTTAAAAGTTTGGAATTATGTATTGTAATTCACAAACTAATCTAGTGTATTCCATTGTTTAGAAATGGCACCTAGTGGAAGGAATATAAACCATATCAATGCAAATAATCCTTGTAGGGATTTACCTCCTACTTAATATAACTATAGTGGAGCTAGTGAGGAAACTAGTACTGATCAAATTATCACCATACTAGGAAAAATCACTCAGGTTATGAATAATAACCTTAGCCATATGGAACACCCTGATCTACAAAGCAGAGGATCAATGTTAGACTACTTCATGAGGAAACATCCACCAACATTCAATGGGAGTACAAATCTATTTGTAGCTGAGTAATGGATAAGTTCCTTAGAGAAAATATTTCATGCTTTGGGGAGTAGCGAATGGGAAAAATTCTTCATGGTAGTTTATCAACTCATGAGAGATGCAGATCAATGGTGTTAATTAATACAAAACACAAAGGAGGATGATAAAGTATGAAATATGGAATTCAGGGAGTTTAAAGAGATTTTCTTAGAATAATAATTTTATCGTGACCATAGAACATATATGGAAAGACAGTTTCTCAGTCTTAGGAATAAACTGGATGAGAATGTCCCAAAGTATGAGGATAACATTACTAGGTTAGAAAGGAATGCAACAGATTATATACATAACCCAAAGAGTAAGATTGATCGATTCTTTGATGGGTTAAACCCATTTCTCTATCAAGAATTAGTCTCACGATACTTCTCATCATATGAAGATATTTTATCATGTGCTATCAAAAAATAAAATAAAATCTCTATTTTTTATGACTTTAAAGCAATGAAATAGAAGAAGAGATCTATTGAACACTCTGGAAAAGGAAATAAGAGGAGGAAGAGAAAAGTTAAATATCTGTCCTGTGGTAAATGTGGGAAGAAACTCCCTAGTACTTTCCTGAAGGGAATGGGTGTTTGTTATATGTGTGGTGAAAAACTTCACCAAGCTCATGATTTCTAGGGAAAGAAAGATGTTGTCAATGTTGAATGCTACAATTTTAGAGAAAAGGGACATTACGCCAATTAATTTCCTAAGTGCTAAGGAAACATTCCTCAGAAAAGGATATGGGAGAAGGTCAATTGTATGCTATCACTACTACTGAGGTTGAAGCTCTGAAAGTTGTTGTGGCATGTAATTGAATGGTTCTTCAATTTTAGCTATTTCATTCTTTGATTTTGGATCATCACATTGTCTCATATCTTTTCAGTTTTCTAAGGAAATTATATATTTACAATTTCATTTAACAAGGGAGTTGTTAGTCAAAACTCATAAGGGATGTATCATTCTAACAATGTTTTGTGAATCAGTTCTCATTAAAGCATATAAACAGTATTTATCTACTGATCTCATCATTAGACCCATGATTGAATTTGATATAATCCTCAGTATGGATTGGCTTTTGGACCATGGTGCAAAAAAATTTTGTAAGAAGAAAGAGGTTAAATTTTTTTATGTTGATAAAAGTACCTTATCTTTGGAGTAGAAACGTCACCATCTGATTCTTATCTAGATCCACTCCAGTAGCTCTACTAAATTCAATAATTGGGGAGGAATAGAGTGAAAAAAATATGGTTGAGGAAAGAAATGTTCAAATAGAGGATGTACCTATGATTCAAGAATATATTGATGTGTTTCCCAAGGATTTACCTAGACATCATCCATAATGATAAATTGAGATTTACATTGATTTAATTCATTGTTCAAGGCCCATATCGAAGACCCCTTATAGAATGGACACTGTGGAATTAGTGGAACTAAAGAAAAAACTAGAAGAATTGAGTAATAAAGGATTTTTTCACCATAGTGTTTCTCCATGGGGATCCCCTACTCATTTTTTAAGAAGAAATATGGATCTATGAGGTTGTGCATTGACTATAGGGAGATCAATGCTATAATGATAAAGAACAAAGATCCCCTATATCGCATTGAAGATTTATTTGATCAACTTCATAGAGATCAATATTTTTCCAAGATTTACCTTTGATCTGGATATCATCTGTTGTGTGTGAAGAGGGAATACATTCTGAAAACAATATTTTTAACTAAGTATGAGCATTACGAGTTTACAGTAATGCATTTTGGACTAAATAATGAACCCTATATTTTCATGGATCTAATGAATAGAGTTTTCAATAAATATATTAATGAATTTGTAGTGGTATTTATTGATGATATCTTTGTATACTCAAAAGCTACGATGATCATGAAAATCCCTTCCACACTATTCTAAAAACCCTTATAAGAAATAAATTATATGGGGAGTTTAGAAATTGTGTGTTCTGGATTTAGGTAATTTCTTATCTTGGCCATATTGTCTCTAAATATTGAATCTCTGTTGATCCGTTAAATATCAAGTCAACCCGATAATGGCTAGCATGGACAGTTATAACTAAGGTACACTATTTATTTGTTTAGCATGTTATTATCATCATTTCATCCCTAATTTTTTCCAATTGGCTGACCCATTACCCAAGCTCACACGTAAAGGGGTTAAATTTGTTTGGAAAAAATAGTGTGAAAAATGTTTTAAATAGTTTAGGAGAATAGTAGTCAATTCTCCAATATTGACTCTACCATTGATTAATTATGGGTTTGTTATTTATAGTGATGCTTCAAAGAAAGGACATGGTTGTATCCTTATGAAGAATGATATTGTTATTACCTATGCATCATGACATCTAAAAAGTCATTACAAAAACAATCCCACACATGATATTGAGTTAGCAGCTATAATATTTATTTCTGAAAAAAATGGAGACACTATCTCAATGGTGAATAATGTGAGATTTATGTTAATCACTATAGTTTGAAGTATATGTTATCACAAAATAAACTCAGCATGAGGAAAAGGAGTTGACTTGAACTACTCAAGGATTATGATTTCACTATACACTACCACCCAAAGATGGAAAATAAGGTCACAAATACTTTGAGTAGAAATGATCATGGGGTTTTTTTAACAAGATGACAGTTGAAAGGGATTTTATTTTGATGGATCTAGTAAATATGAATATGGGAATAACCATTGAAGGTGAAACATCAATAATTTTTAAAAAAAATTCCAAACCCTCTTTACTAGAAAGGATAAAGAGTTCTCAGACTGATTATAGGGAGTTTCAAATGAAGATTAAAATTATGACTGATGAGAGATTGAGTGACTTCGTATATAAAGATGAAATTTTGAAATTTGGGAAGAGGAATTGTGCTACTGATATACCAGAGCTATAAAGTGAATTGTTGGATGATTCTCATAGATCCTATATCTCTATACACCCTGGTAACACTAAAATGTATATATATTTGAAGGAAATTTTTTTGTGGGACAACATGAAGAGGGATATTTCTGATTATGTGTCAAGATTTATGGTTTGTGAACATGTGAAGGATCGAAGAAAACATCCTAGAAGAGTCATGAAACCTATTCCCATACATGAGTGGAAATGGGATGATATTATGATGGGAATTTTGATTGGACTAACAAAGACTCCTAGAAGGAATTATGCAATATGGGTCATTGTTGATTATCTTACCAAGTCAACACAATTTCTTGCTATAAGAGAATATTTACCAATTGAACATTTGAAAGACTACATATTAATGAATTTTTAATACTTCATGGAGTACCTCTATCGATTTTTTCTGAACATGATCCCCATTTAAAATCAATATTCTGGAAAAGTATTCAGAAGACTTCGGATATTGAACTTTTTTTGAGCACTACCTACAACCCTTAAACTGATAGAAAATCAGAACAAACTACTCATACATTAAAATACATGTTGTGATATTTCTCACTTTATTTTCATGGTATGTGGGATCAGTATTTACATCTGGTAGAATTTTTCTGTAACAATAGATTCCATTCAAGTATTCAGATGGTACCATATGAAGCCTTATATGGAAAGAGATGTCACACACCCACGTTTTGGGATGTTGTTAGTGAAAGAAAATGTTTAGGCCCAGAACTTGGTGAGGAAACAATAGAAAAGGTAATTATTATCCAAACCCACATCAAAGTAACTCAAAGTAGGAAAAATAGCTATGTTGATAACCAATGGAAGGATTTATAATTTCAAGTACGTGATCATGTTTTCATGATGGTATCTCCATATAAGGGTGTTATAAAATTTGGTATGAAGGTTAAAATAAGTCCAAGGTACATCATACCTTTCGAAATTATAGAACAAATTGGAGTTGTTGCTTATTTTTTGGAAATGACACCAAGTCTCTCCAAATTTCATGATGTGTTCCATATATCATTGTTGAGAAAATACATGCTTGACCCAATGGGTGTACTCACCTATGAGGAAATTGAACTGGAACCAAATCTGTCTTATTGCGAAGAGCCTGTCATGATTATTGATACAAGGGAACAAGTGTTGAGAAACAGTATGACTCATCTGGAAAATGTTCTATGGAGAAACTATAAGATGGAACATGCTATTTGGGAACCTGATGAATTTATGATGAAGAACCACATGAAAATTTTAATGACTTAATATTATAGAAATTTTTATGATGAAATTATTTGAAGTAGGGGAAAATGTAACACCCCAAGATTTGATAGTATTTTTCCTCTTTGAATAATGCAATAGCTTGTGTTGTACGCAACATAAAGTTTGCACACACCACGACCAACCAAACATGCCCTTAAAAATAGTGATACCCACTTTTTTATATTTTATGAATTTTATTTTTCAAAACGGACTTCATTTTTGGATTCAGAATATCAAAATTATCTTAGAGTGAATTTTTGGTATTCTTCTGTATACATTAAATTTTGATGAATAGTGAAAAATACTGAATTGTTGTTTAAAACTGGCTTTTTATTTAAAAAATTATTTATTTAATTTCAATTTATTTTAAGTCAAAATAGTTAAATAATACCTATATTAGTTAAATTTAATTTTATGGAGTAATTTTATAATAAAATTTGTTTCATTAAATTTTATTGAACTTTTTATCACCTTTTACCCACCTTCTAGGTGCATTTGAAAATTTGCATAAAACGTAATTTTACCAATTCTGTGAATTGAATTTAAAAATTCTAAGAGACACAGTTGATATCAGTAAGTAAAATGTGGTTCAATAAGATTTTTTTTGGTGAATTGTAACTTTTGTGTTTTGCTTACCACGGTTAGAAGTTAATAGGGCAACTAAAGGTAGAAATGATATTATTATTACCCTTACACATGTCCTAATTCTATTGGATAAGTTTATTTAAACCAAAAATAAACTTAGGAATAAAATATAACCCTTTTGGTCCACCTGTATTAGATTAGGACATATACTATTATTTTATTTAAAGAAGTGTTAAAAATGTTAAATTTGAAGTTTCATAACTAAAAAATTTTTAATTTAGGGGCACACATAATATAAATTCGACTATAAATATTAATTATAAAGATAAAAAGATTTCCTATATAATTTTATTTTATTTATAATTTTTAGACACTAAATAATTAAATTTATTTATGACACAATGATGATGTAGTAATTATGTTATTAATGAATGATTAAAAAATGATATTATAAATATACAAATAAATGTAAATTGGGGCTTATGATTAATTCAACAAATTTTATATGTTAATATGAAATTTTAGGTTTGATTGAAGAAATTTTTTTCGAAGTGATTATGTTTTTATGTCTTTCACAAAAACAAAATACAAAATAGTGTCATAACTGACATAAATGAGTTTTTTAAAAAAATACTACATTACTAATTGATATAATATGCATAAAAATTAAAGGTTTGGCCAAAATAATTAGATAAGGTTAGATATATTAATAATGAACCAATTGGGGTTATTTTGGGATTTTATACTATGTTTATTAACAATTTATTATAATAATACAAAGACAAAAGGTAAATGTTAACCTATTTAACTAAGAGTTAAATCTAAAAGATAAGGTTAATATGGTTACCTAAACCTATCTAAAACCTATTGGTTTAGAGTTTTTCGACCCATACCCACCTTATCCACTAAATAAGTTATTTTGGAGCCATTATAAACCGAATATGATTGTATAATAAAATAACATTTCAAACAATTCCAAAAGTGACCCACACCTATCTTATAAAAGGGTACTTCTCCTTGTCAAACAATCACACCACCAAAGCCATTATTTTCTGCAAAAACCTACTAAAATATCCTTAAAACTACCCTAAAATATACCTATAATCCTTAATTTTATCAGAAAGAAATCCTATAGAGCCATTTTCATCAAATCAAAAGGAAACACCCGAAGAAGAGGTAATAATTTCACCACCTTTTTCAAAGTTCTTTTCTTCTTCCACTTCCTCTTTCTTTGTTTCTTCATTCCAGAATAATAAATACAGGTAAATATACATATTGTGATTTTATTATAAATATTTTACTACCATATTCATTATTATATCCATCCTATGAGAGACATGTCCCCATACGTGCATATGTACGACATACATTCTCCACGTCGTGGTGTAGTTTTTTATTCAAACACTTAATTAGATGGATGTGTATAATAATGAGTATAAATGATGTAAATAATAAATATAACATATTAATAATTCTTTATATAAAATATACCATCCAATGACATATGATTGTGCCATCAATATATATGTATTATTGCTCATGTGTACGTATGGATTACCGTCTCCACGAACGTGATGAGATTCATTCCCCATCGTAACCATTCAAAAATAAATATGATTTTAGGATTATAGAAAAAATGTTTAGAAACATAATATAATTCTGGATATGAATCAAATACATCTTATCCATAACAAACATCACTTACATAATAAAACATATAAAGAAAAATGAATCAGTAACACTCGAAACGATGATACATTTGAAATATTATTGACAAATAAATATTAGAAGATAATATATGATATCATATATATGTATGTGGTTCTTGTATAATTTAATAACAATAATTTAATGAATATACATAAGGTTAATGTACCCTATATCATGGAAAAGTACAAGGTAAGGGTTAATTCTACAATCTCCTCATTATTCGAGTTGTTTATACGTTAGTATCTACTTGGACCTATTTATCATCCACCTCCATGTTCTATAAAAACATATTTCAAAACATTTTTACAATTTATTAGAATAATAGTAATAGTAATTTATACCCTTGTTTGAATTTTCATAAAAAAAATTAAATGAATATTTTCGGCATTTTCCATACAAGTTCGTTTATGACCTTTTTGAAAAAATTAAGGAATGAATGTTTTTTATCTTATACGGTGAGTGCAACTAATTTCCACCATTATTAAACCTTCGAATATTCCCATAAAATATTTTAATAATATTTTCAAAATAAATGTTTTCATTTATAATTATGTGACTATTAAATTATTTCAAAATATAAAGATGTATTTATTTGAAATTGTTTTCTTTTAATCTATGTCCACATCCTTTGATGAATTTTTAACTTGTTTTATGTTGATTTATTATGATACAATTATTCTATATTGAATTGAAGGTTTTGTGATATTTCTGACTATGGATGTGTTATTGTTATACCATTCATGGTTTATGGAAAAAGTAGTAACATTTCGTAAGTTAGTTTAAATACAAATATTTATGTTATGTTTAATCCTTTTCATATGAAAAATGCACTGGACATAGTAAGTGAAGGGTGGAGCTCACTATAACTTCTTGATGCATCGATAGGTCTCAAGAGACAAAATAGTGTCTTGGAACAAGGCCTTAACAAAATATTATTTGTAGTCTTGGAACTAGGCCTTGAATATGTGGTTATGAAGTCAGGTATTATACATTCTATCAATATGAAATTGGATATTGATATTGCATGTGATTATTTGACTAGTATAATATCCATGTGAATAAGTAAATTGAATTATTTGATTTATATTTTCCATATAATTCTAAATTTTATGTTTAAAAGGATTATGTTTTAGTCTTATACATTAACTTAAATGTTTATGCTTATTTATAAAAGTGTCTACTTTATTGGTATCCTCACTGAGCATCTAAGCTCACCCATTTATATGTTTTATTTTTCCCCAGATGTTAAGAAGTCTATAATGACTAACCTATAGGGATAGTCAAAGGGGGATGAATGTTTTCAAATGAGACACCAATTTTTTATTTTTTCATTTTATAATGTAATTTAAAACTTATGTATGTATCTAGTACTTCCAAAGCTACTAAATTGATCAGTATTATGGGATTCGATCCCCTATGATCATTCCAATGTTATGTAATAATGTTCCAACTCTAGGTAACTGGGGTTGGGGCATTATATAAAACAAGGTATGAGTACAACAAATTTATAAACATAACATTTTAGAGAACATTTAGGAAATTATTTAGAAAATATATCATTATACTCTCATATAATTGGAATATCATCAATGTTGAGATCTTATTTGATCATTTGAGAAAAGTATCATTCATTATATGGTATCAAGACCAATATATTAGAGTTTTAATACTTATATAATTCATAATAATCCTTACATCAATACATGATAATGGGATGATTTGGAATATATAAAAAATATCCATAATCTGAAAATTGATATGTGATTTATATAGAGAAAGACAATGCTTTTCTAGTATCACAAAACATTTTACCAAGTGAGGTATACATAGAATCATATGAAGTATCTTCCCACAAACCATGATCAAATAATATTTATATATATATGATGAAATTATCATTACAATAGGTATTTTTACCAATATTTAAGTATCCTTGGTTTTTGGTGGTGAACTGAAATTCTTAAAAAACATTCATTATATGAATGAATTCCTACATGGAAAATAAAAAAAGGCAGTTTATGAACTAGAGTGTAGAATGATTGTACCTTTTACTTATTCATTAACATGATCCACCTTTTTTGTTGTTATTACATTGAGACTTCCTTATTCTCTTGGTATAAGATGTTGTTGATTTCGATTGTCCTCATTGACTATTGTATTGGGGAATTTATTTTCATATTTCCCCAAATCCATGAATTTCTTGTGTTGAATTTTGGATGGATAATTAATTGGGTCACTCTTTAACTCCATTATGTTAATTGGACTATTCATAACTTTTTGAAAATCACAAGCTTTATGGAATTATCCACCACCTATAGAACATATTTTTAACCCTCATATGATATTTACCATGTGTTTATTACCACATTTATAACAAATAAGTGGGTGAATATTCATTCATTTATGATATTTTTCATTTTAGTTTCCTTGAATCTCCATATTAATTTTATTTTTCAAGAAAATAGAGTTTCCCAACATTAAATTCCTTTTAAATTACACAGGAAAAAAAATATATTCATAGATACCAATGTTTGATATATAAAATTCCATTTAAATAATTTTTTTAAGGACAAAAAATAATATTTTGATTATACATAAAAAGCTAGTAATAAGATTGTAGGTGTACCATGTGAGTCATGTTATTCTATATTCATAGGTAACCACTAATTCATTCTACATTTGTTTCACATCTATGAACTATATATCCATTTTCATGTAATTAATTTAGGGAAAATATTTATTGAAAAACATTTTTTTGAACAACTCAAATTCCATAGAGTCAAATTATTCCTTCATTTTCATATTCATAATGAAATTCCTCCATTTGAAATCCTCACTACCAAAATCTATAGAGATAAAATTACCATTTCATGGCTCGAACATTATAGAATTAAAAAATATTATCTATTTTGTTAATCCATTACTAGACTATTAGTGGGTTTGAAGACCCACCACTGCAACAGGTCATTGATTCATAAATAAATCTATAGCTTGTTTCTCCTTCCATGTTGTGCTTTGGATTCCATAATGATCTATATTATTATTTAGATATTGGGATAGTTGAGGAAGCCTCACTATAATTTTTTCGTACTCCATCTCATCTCCAATTAGGATACCAATTATGAAAAAATATATATATTTCATCACACCCATTGGTAACTCAGTTGTTCTCGGATATATGGATTTAATTAAATAAAGAAATTATATGTATGATAGAATAAAAAAATTTAAAAAATGTTACATTTAATATTGAAAATGTAACTAAAAAATTATGTTCGTAATATAATTTATGAATCTATATGTATCAATCTTTTTTATCCATGGTCATTTTTATATTTATTTCTTAAACATACATTTAATATATTACATCCCAAAACTCTATCTAAATATATCATAATAGTTTAGAAAGAGAGAGTGAATCACTAATTCTTATCCCCTGATCATGTTAAACTATGTCTACAATTAGATATACTTGTTTTGCATCAAGTGAAGATCGAGTTAATACCCAAAAAATATTTTATGGGTAATTAAACTTAGGTTAAACTATATTAGACCATATATCCATTTTTTTTTGTCAAAATAGGGATGTAGTTTCTCGGAAACCACAAAGTCAATAAATTACAAAAATTCTAGAAAATTTCATATATATAGACTTATCCATCTAGTTTTCAGTAATGGTATCTAGTCCTAATCCACACAAATAACTACAATAATCCCAAAAAAATAACTAAACACTGCTCTAAAACCAACTATAACATCCCAAATCTGTACTCTTGAGTCTCGTTCTTAAAAAATATCTACATACCATATTTTTTACCAAGAGATCATATCAAATATAATCATTCATGTATTTCACGTCATTCTTAGAATTTAAGAATTTCAACACACTATTGATCTTACAACATGAGAAACTCGTATGTGTAGTTACTTTAGAGATTAGTAGTATGAAATTATGATTTCACTTATTTACATCAACATCTCAAACAATTATTTTACAAAGGACTTAATGTTATAAATAAACTTATATATAATTATCTAAGGAAATTTAAAAAAAATTAAAGTGAGTTCTAAAATTCTCAATAAAGAAAAATATTACTAAAGAGTCACTATGAGAAATAATCATAAAAATATGAGAAAAGTTTAGTGAAATTTATAACAATAAAATTTTTGTATAAGCCATGATAATATGAAATGAATCTTTAAATAATAAATAATATACCAAGGCATAAAAGTGGATAATTATGAGATAAAAACTTGTGCTACGAATCATAACAAAGGAATGATTTATGTCATAAATAGTGTGACATTTGATTAAGAATGTAGCATCCCAATATATGTCATTTGTAACTATCAATATAATAATATCATAGTGGATCTAGAATCACTACATGTTTACCATCATATGGTCTTTTAGGTGTCACCATATTTTTGTCATAGCCGATCAAGAATCACAATGAGTTTTACATTATTATATAATAAGATATAGAGAATTTAGAAATGTATTCTAGGTTTATATATGACTCACTAATAACTTAACTATAATACATACACATGTTTTCTATATAAATCCATTCATAAATTTTATCATGAAATCCCTACAGAAAAGAATGTTTCTTCTTATCTCGTTTCAAATGGTATCACGTAACATTAATAAAAGAGTAAGATTGGAGGATATGAAATTTCAATAATGTAACACAATAATTTGAAAAGGTAATTATGTTTTTTGTTCAAAAAAAATTAACTTAATATAATATATATCATTTAGTGTTAAAGAGTAACATTATAGAAAAATATAAAAAGATTATTTAGAGAACATTTCTAAAATAAGTTATGAGTTAATTTAGAAAAGGTCATTTTTGGAAAATTGAAAAAGAAATTTCAATTTTTTTCAAATTAAATACCTATAATGGTTCCTTTATAAATAAAAAAATTTAATTTGAAGAAAATTTGGAGTGTATGACAAAATATTTGATCATGGTAAGAAAAACCTTTTAAATATGTTAAAATACCTTTATATAATGCCATACCATTAAATGGATAACCAAAAAACCTATTAAAAATGGGTGAATAGAAATATGGAGATCACATGAGGTAATAAATAATTGTATTTTATAATAATGATGGATAAATGTTTTGGAATGATAGAGTATGGACATCGACAAAATTATATTTAAGAGAGGATGAAATTTATTATTAAATTGATACATCATTATGAGTTATGAAATCCATAGAAGAAGCAGAATATTGTTAAGAATTAAATTTTCCCTAGAGAATAAAAAGGTAAAACATTATAATATGAAAATATTGACTAATATAATAAACTTATTGAAACATACCCATGGGAGAAAATAATTACTTAATAAAAATAAGAATGATTGAATAAAACCCTAATATTAACTCATGAATTCCATGTAAGTGCATTAACCTTCTTTATAATAAAAATTTACATATTGATGACTTATTAAATTACAATATTCAAATGTATTAACTTTTATACTTTTTAATTACAATAATTTGTTATTATTTTGACTGGTAGTTATTATTTAATTTCATTATCCGATGTCAGTTGTTCAGATTGTTTCACACATGATTTGTATTGTCATTTTCAATCCGAATTCATTGATACATATTTAATTTTTACTAGATTATTTAAGGTTCATTAATATTTGTTTCATAATTATTTATAAAGTGTTAATTTCATTCCATGAGAGTTTTAGTTAGGATCTATGAAGGTGAAATATGTGAAGAGATTGTTTCGTAAATTTATAAATAAAACATAGTGGTTTGTTATTCACATTCTTAAATATTTTTATTAAAAAAAAATATTAACAATGTCATTAATAATATTTTTATTCATTAAATAAGTTCTTATAACCATCATTGTATGGAAGTGATGAAAAACACAATACGTTGTTCATGGAGGTGGTAGTCTACATGTATCGAGAACGATGTTTTCATTTTTTCAATAAATATGAGGAAGGTAGACAATGATTTATCATAAATATTATAATATTTAATTCCAATAATTATGTATATGTAATTATATTAGTTCTTAGTTTATTTTTAGAGGATAAATATATTCAATAAAATTTCGGTGAGTTTATAATACCCATTTTGAGGACTTGAATCTTCTCTTGAAGGGACTTCTCGAAATGGAGAACATGGGACAATTTATTGTAACCACGTTTTATAAAAATTGAATTGGGATATAAGGGAGATAAATTGGTAAAATTTTCATATAGATCTATAAGGATCTATTTGGTTTTTAGTGGGTGGATGTGAGATCCTTTTGTAGGTGGAAAAGATGGATGTTTCTTTGGAAATGAATGTTATTTGAGGGGTAGGTATTGAATCTCATCGGAGTTAGTTGAGTTTGGTGGGGAATGATTGGTGATACATGTTAGTATGAAATTAAAAGAAAATTTTTTTCTTCTACAAGGTATATTTATCGTGTTATTTTATAAATAGTAGGACATATTATTTATTCCATTTCTACCCCTATTAACCTTGTCTAAATATTTACTATGGTAATATATATATATATATATATATATATATATATATATTTACCTTAAATATATGATGACAACACATTACAAATTATATGTTTTGAATAATAAATTTTACTCTATTTAATTTATTTCAAATTTAAAATTTTAGAAAATAATCATTTTAATCGAATCATATGATATATAAAATTTATTTTATATGAAATTATCTTTTTAAATATTAACTTGTCATACTATTTTGTCATCAAAATTACTAATTAAATTAGTGCTAAATTATTGGCTTATATTTTTCAACCTCATTATATATTCCTCATTTAGAAGAATTAAATTAAATTTATTTAGAAAAAAGCAACACTACATTTATTACAATATGCATTTCAAAAAAAATTGTTTTAAAATGGAAACTAATATTTACATAAATAAATTATTTTTATTATAAAATAAAATATGTACTTATTAAAAAAATTATATTTTATAATTAATAATAAATTTTTTTATCAGACGCAATATATAGATTCAATTAATTATTGTATAGGTTCCCTTATCATATTGTTTTTTTTTTGGAAAAAGGTTATATTTTTTCACATAAAATAAATGTGTTATTATTACATTCCCTATATTAACTACTGGATGGGTTAATACATTATCAATAAAATTATATTAAATACAATTTATATTTTTTAATTTTTATTTTAATTTTGAAATGTTTAAAAATACTTATGATATAAATAAAATTTATTCTATTGATAAAAACATGTTTATATCAAATTAATGGCTTCATTCATAACCCCAAATGATATTTTTGTAGGACTTAAATATAAAACTATAGGAAAAAGTTTTTTAGGAAATTATTCAAATATCAAGGACCTCATTTTGATTTCAAAATTATTTTTTCAACTTCAAATTATTTTACATCATTCAAAATTATTGGATTTTTTTCTATAATTGGTCTATGGAAAACCACATAGAATATAAATTTATTAAAATATTAATAAAATTATATTCACAAGGGATAAATGTAATACATGGTTCCACCTCTTCTCATTTTAAAATAGGTTTCATATAAGGTTTACATATATTTATACAAACTTATTTATGGACTATGATAAAATAGACCTATTTTAATTATATTGTGGTTCATTTAATATTCACTTATGCATGATAAAAAGCTATAATAACATTTAAATAATATAATTTTGTGATGTTACAAGAACATGGAGATTAAAACTACCGAATCATAGAACCACACAAGTAAACTACATAGGATCCAATTCTCACATGATGATCATTCCTTCTATAAGTCATATGAAATGAATGATACGTGTTAGTAATATGGTATATACTATCATGAGATATGAAAAGAACTTGTTCGTAGTGAAAAAAATACAATTGATGGAGTGATGAAGAAGAAAGGGTAGTTTTATATTCATCATGGATATTCTAAAGGAAGTCATTATGTCTAATGAAACATTAATTAATATTGAATAAAGATGTTCACATATGTAAAGGACCTGCATAATGGTCAATTATGATGTTTTGTAAGGAGATCGCATAATTCATGAGGGTAATGAATGTAACATCACATTACGTTTTCAGGTACATTTGATGTTTTTAAGTACCTATGTTGTGGATTAAAGACTTGGGTTATGGTTGTGTGATCTTTAAAAGAAAAACTAGAGGATAGTGTGTTGTGCATGGTTTGCACACAGTTTTACAAGTCATGCCAGCATTGAAACTTGGACATAAGCTTCTTCATGGGTGGAACATGGTTTGTCTAACCATGCAGGCATTACATGTGAGAAGGGTTTCCAAGGTAGTAGCTCATGCACAGTTATCGCATGGTTTGTCAAACCGTGCGGCAAAATTGTGCGGTCACTTATGTGAGATCCTTAAATTGTGGATGTTGCTCGGTTTTGCCTCTAAGTTCCTCGTTTTTCCTCCTATGTGGCCCTAACTCAGGATTTTTCTTCTCCTAAGGTCATAGAGGGTTCTCCCATCATTCTAGAGATGATCCAAAGGCTCCTCTTGGTGAATGAAATCCAGATTCTTGAGGTATGTGATTGTTCTTCATCGTTCTTGATTGGTTTCTTAGATCTACCTAGATCTACTTCTCCACTTCTCTCGGTTTCATAGATCTACACCTGTTATGGGTCGATCTAAGTTTTTGGTACATACTTGGATGAGATTTGGTCTTAATCTTTCATGTAGAAGAGATCTAAGGTGGTTTTTTGAAGAAGAGACCTGGTTTTCTTGAGCGTTCACGACCGATGTGGTTTTGGTCAAAACCTTAGAGGTAGGTTGTTCCATCCTGATTTTTCAAATTGATTAACATTTTATTTGATTGATTTATTTCAATTGTTGTTTTAAATTAAATTTCACAAGTATTCTTTCAATTAAATTTATAAAAACCTGATTCCAAGGAATCGGGGTATTTTAAATGCTTTTGGCATGGGAATTTGGAAAACCCCAATTCCACTAAATTGGGTGTGTTTATAGAAATTGGAGGATTTAAATTGTTGGATTTAAATAGTGTATTTTATGGAGATGAGTTCAATTAAATTATATAATTTAATTGTGGAAATGAGTTGTGGGATGATGGAATTGGATTTGAATGGATTTCAAACTTATGAAAATGGCTTAAAATTATTTGATAGAAACCAATTGGTTTTATCTTGTTAAATGGCATGTTTTTGAATAAAACCTGCATTGGATTCGAATGGAAATAAATTGGAACTTTTGAAATGGAAGAATGGGATTTATCATATTTTTAAACAGTCTCAAAATAGTTCACCCATCTTGTAAGAGCACATGCAAGCCTTATGTAGTTAGTGATTTATTTGGATACACCCTACGTTATGACAACGTTCTAAAACATACTTGTGGTTGGTCACATCCCTGATGGGTTGGTGACGAGTCTCCTTTGGCCATTGTCATGGGGACATGTTTATACACATTTTTCTAAGTTCACATAGAGAGTGTGGAATCCTATAACTGGTTAATACTATCATACCTTTTGGTAGATGACCATGTTGCTCTCTTATTTATTTATATGTGAGATATAAATGTAAGGCAATTCTTTTGAACTGCTTTACATGCCTACTGAATTTATATAAACTATTTTATATAAATTTTTTATTTAATACATTATTTTAGAAATATTCCATCATTTGTAAAGTCTTTTCTTAAAGTATTTATTTACATTATTTGAAAATGTTTAGAACATTTTTTTAGAATATGCTTTTGAATTTCTAAACCTGTTTATTTGATAATTGAAAGCTTTTCTTTGGATAATCTATTTTTGTCATCTGTTATGGAATATTTTGTGGTATCTTACTGGGCTTAGGCTCACACCCTACTTTTTTCTTTAGGTGTTTGTATATTTTCTTCTTCCAAGATCGAGCAAAGGGAAGGGACCTCTTATAGTTGGATCCAGTTGTTGATCTCTGGTCTTAGTGATTTGTGTCCTTATGGACTTTGGGACAGTTGTTACCCTTTTTAGTACTTGGGTTGTAGTACTTTGGGCATTATATGCCTCTTTGTTTTCTGGTACATTACTCCCAGTGGAGTTTTTTTGTTATGCATACTATCTTGTTTCTTTTTCTTCCACGTTATTGTGTCAAAAATCGTTCCCACTTGCTTGTTGTGTGATGCCAGGTGCTAGTCACCGACCCATGGCGACCAGGAACACCCTTCAGGCTATGTTAGGGCCGGCTCGGTTATCGGGTTACCAGGGTACCTGGGATGCTTTGTGACAAAGTGGTATCAGAGGGAGGTTAAGCATCTTTCCTTGATGATAGTATGCATTTGATAATTATTTTCGAGACTTAGGAGGTAGTTGTGATTGAGTGTCTAGCCAGCTCTCACCGCAATGTAGCTTAAGTCACTAGGTTTAGTTAGGGAAATATGACTTGTGGATTGTTTCTAGTATTTTCCCTATTTTTATTTGATAGAGTGGAATCCAAATCTTATTATTCCATTCTATTAAGAATAGTTTTCCTTGTTACTCTGTTTGAGTGTTAATCAAATGTATTTTAATGTTTTGTAGCAATATGCCTCCGAGAAGACGTGAGAATAGGATCCAAAAGGATCCTACAACTGAATCTCAGCAAGCAAGTACTATTGTGGATCTGAGTCTTGTTGAGCTGATTGTTCACACTGTCCAAGCTCTAGGACTGGCGCGACCTCCAGTTCCTATTCAAACTCCAACTATAGATCCTCATAGTGATATTCTCCAAAGTTGTTCTCAATATTTACTATGCAAGAACCACCAGTTTTAAAAGGATCCACTGACCATCAACATACTGAGTAATGGTTGAGTAATATTGAATGTGTGTTTGGGTTCTTGGAGACACCTGATGTGATCAAGGTGAAGTGTTCCACCTTTTTGCTAGAGGGGCCAAGTAGGAGATGGTGGGGAATAATGGTGACAGCTGGGAAACATGAGGGTCTGTATTGGAAATATATTATGGTTCTTCTCACTAACTAGTTCTATCCAGAATCCATGGTGTTGGCCAAGGCTGTTGAGTTTTTCAAGCTTGAGAAGGACATCAAAACTGTGACTGAGTACTCAAATCATTTTTCTGAGCTGGTACAGTTTTCTCCTAAGATTGTATCTAATGAGAGGATGAAGGCTTGGCGATTTGAGTTGGGACTTCGATCAGATATTCCATCTCATGTTTTCCTACTGAATCTACACACCTTTGCTGATGTGATGGATAGGGCGATGATGGTTGAGATGGACTTGGCTGTAAATTCAGGGTTGAATGAGGTTGTTTTTCCTTCTAGTGGTAGCGTGGGCTCCTTTAATGGAAAACAGAAGCATGATTTTATCATGGTAGTTCTTGACAGCAGAGTCATCCCAGACCTCCGGAAAAGCACCAGGAGGGGCTTCATTGACTTTCTATCATTGTGGGAAGCTAGGATATTCTATGAGGTTTTGCACTAAGGAACCTAAGAACTATAGCTCCTATGGAAATTTAGGGCACTTACAAAGATTCTTCCATCACTTCTCTACTCCATATAGTGGAACATGATCATCAGCACATCCAAATACTATGGGGCAATCAAATGCTTCACGTACAAAAGGGTTCCAGCCACAGGCATCCAGAACGAAGGTTCATCATGCAGTGGAAGAGTCACCAAAGGTAACTGATGCAGGTCCTGCAACTATGAGAGGTACCATTTCTATAGCTTTGTCTTCAGTGACAACTCTTTTTGATATTGATTCATCTCAGTCTTTTATTTTAACCCATATTGTTAATCTGCTTAATCTACCTATGGGAATTTTATCTTGTGCGATGTATATTACTACAACCCATGGAGTAATGAGAGAGAAGGGTCTTCATAGTCCTTCTTGTGTCTTCTCTCTATCAGATGTTGATCATTCTTCGAGTTTAATGGTTCTTGACATGAAATCTTTTGACATCATATTTGGGATGGATTGGCTCATTTCCAATAAATCCCAAATCAATTTTTATCTTCAATGGTTCTACCTTACTACACCTAGTGGTGTGCCTCTTGTTTTTCAAGGAGAATGGCACCCAAGGTCAAGCAGAGTCGGACCCTCTTATCCTTAGTCGGGTAATGTTATATCGGTGTTTTCTTTTGATCTAGAGAGTGATTCAATGTGTGGTGATCTTCCTCCAGTCGTCACTGAGTTTTCCGACGTTTTTCCTTCTGACTTCTCTAGTTTTCCACCAGTAAGAGAGGTTTATTTCTCTATTGACATAATACCTGGTACTCAACAAGTTTCTATTCCCTATTCTTGATTGTCTCCAGCTGAACTAAAAGAACTAAAGTCTTAGTTAGATGATATTCTTAATAAGGGTTTTGTATGCCCGAGTGTTTTACCTTGGGCAGCACATGTTCTCTTCGGAAAGAAGGCTGATGGTTTTCTTCTCTTATGTGTTGATTATCAAAATCTCAATCGACTTATGATAAAGAACAAATATCTGTTACCACAAATTGATGATTTTTTTGATCAATTGAAATGGGAAATGTGGTTTTCAAAAATTGATCTTCGATCTGGTTACCATCAGTTGAGGATAAAAGAATCTGACGTTCCTAAGACCGCATTTCGAAGTTGGTATGGCCATTATGAGTACCTTGTTATGCCCTTCGGCCTAAACAATTCTCATGTAGTTTCCATGGCTTTGATGAACATGGTTTTCTGTGAGTATCTAGATGCTTTAGTGGTAGTCTTTGTAGATGACATTCTTGTCTACTCCAAGTCTTAGGAGGATCATGTGCATCATCTGAGAACAGTTTTGAGTCTTCTAAGGAATCCCCGATTTTATGCCAATCTTTAATAGTGCGATTTCTAGATTTGGGAAGTGAAATTCTTGGGACATATCATGTTAGAACAAAGAATATCAGTTTATCCTGAGAAGGTGAAGGCTGTTATGACTTGGGAACAACCACGAAATGTTTTCAAGATTTGGAGCTTCTTTGGCTTAATAGTATATTATTACCGGTTTGTTAAAGGCTTCTCAATTTTAGCTTCTACAATGACTACTCTGACTCGAAAGGGAGTGAAGTTTTCCTGGAATGTAAAATGGTATAGTTCTTTTGTTGAGCTAAAGTGTATTTTGACTACTGCACCTATGTTAACTCTTCCTAAGGCTGGGATAGGTTATGTGGTCTTTTGTGTTGCATCGGGTTTAGGTATGGGATGTGTACTCATGCAGGGTAATCATGTTATTGCCTATGGGTCTTGTCAGCTTAAGCCTCATGAGAAGAACTATCCTACCCATGACCTTGAACCTTTAGCTATAATGCACGCACTAATGTGTTGTAGATATTACCTTTATGGAGAAAGGTTTACTGTGTATTCAGACCACAAGAGCTTGAGTTATATATTCTATCAAAAATATTTGAATCTTTACCAAAGGCGTTGGGTAGAGTACCTGCAATCTTTAGACTTTGACATTACCTATACCCCTGGGAAAGGGAATGTAGTTGTAGATGCATTAAGTAGGAAACATCCATCACAGGATGTGAAAGAATCTTCAGAATAGTGGAGTTTGATGGATCTTTTCTCTCAGTTGCATATTGGAGTTTAGTGGAAGGGGAATGAAGTTTCTTAAGACAATGATCAGTTGACTTCTACTATAATCAAGTTAATTCTTCAGGAACAACAACAGGATGATTAATTCCATAGAATTAGGGACTCTCTTTATGGTGGGGAGACCAACACTCTGTCGTCATTCTCCAAAGTGTGTGTTATGTGTTATCGAAAACATTACGTTGTTCCATTAGTGGCAAGGATGAATGTGATGGGGGGGGGGGGTTTCATAACTCTCAGTGGGTTATACACCAATGAACCACAAAGATGTTTTATGATATGCAGTGAATGTTATGGTGGCCAGCTATGAGACGAGACATTCTTGAGTTTGTTTCTCATTGCTATACATGCCAGCAGGAGAATGTAGAGAACCATAAACCTTCGGGTTTGATTCAACCACATCTAGTACCAACATGGAAGTGGGATGAAATATCTATGGACTTTGTTGTTGGGTTACCTCTAACCCAGAGAATGAAGAACGTGATATGGGTTGTGATAGATAGACTGAACAAGTCGGCTCATTTTATACACATTTGAGATACAACCAAAGTTGCGGAGTTGTGGAATATCTATGTGAAAGAGGTTGTTTGTTTTCACGGAGTTCTGTCTGCTGTAGTAAATGATAGTGATCCTCAGTTTACATTTAGCTTTTGGAGAGGCCTTCAAGAGGCACTAGGATCTTAGGTCTGTTTCAGCACGGCCTACCATCGACATTCAGATGGCCAGACAGAGAGAGCTATTCAGATCCATGAAGATTTGCTTTGCGCATGTGTTCTCTACTTTAGTGGGTGTTGGGATGATCATCTGGGGCTAGTTGAATTTTCTTATAACAACAGTTATCAATTTGCGATCAAAATGGATATTTTTGAGGCTTTGTATGGATGTCATTGTAAATATCATTTATTTTGGTCAGGGATTGGTGAAAACCCTTTGGTAGGACCGAATTTGGTCCAAGAGATGACAGCTAAGATCTAGTTGATTTATCAAAGAATGTTGAAAAAACAGAGTCGGTACAAGTCTTCTGCTGATCATCTCCATAAACCATTAGAGTTCTCAGTTGGTGACATGGTGTTTTTGAAAGTTTCACCCCGATTGGGTCATCGATGGCTTGGGAGGCAAGGGATACTTGCCCCTCGTTTTGTGGGACCTTTTGAGGTTATTGGTCTTGTGGGGAAATTTTCTTACCGTCTATCTCTACCACCACAACTGACGTCGATACATAACATGTTCCATGTATCACAATTGTGAAAGTTTCTCTCTGATCCATCTCATGGAGTGAGGTGGAGTGATCTTGAGATTGAACCAGATTTATCTGTTACTGAATGACCAGTTAGGCTTTTGGATTCTGAGACCAAGGTACTTTGTGGGAGAAAGATACCTCTGGTCCGTGTACTATGGAATCATGGTTCTGATTCTCATGAGACATGGTAAAGGGAGGCACTAATGAGAGATTAGTGGTCTCATCTTTTTGACGTGGAGGTTTCTTCTTAGGATTTATGAGGGAAGAAAGATCTTATGGTGGGTAGGTTGTAACATCACATTACATTTTTAGGTACTTTTTATGTTTTTAAGTACCTCTATTTTGGAGTAAAGACTTGGGTTGAATTTCGGTGAACTTTTAAACAGAAACTAGAAGATAGTGTGTTGTGCACGGTTTGCGCACAGTTTGACAAACCATGCCATCCTTGAAACCTGGACAAAAGCTTCTGCACGGGCGGCGCATAGTTTGTCTAACCGTGTGGCCAAGCCCTGCGAGAAGGGTGACCTAGGTAGTAGCTCACGCACGGTTAGCGCACAGTTTTTCAAACCGTGTGGCAAAACTGTGCGGTCACTTAAATTAGATCCTTAAATTGTGGATCCTTCTCGGGTTTGCCTCTAAGTTCCTCGTTTTTCATCCTAAGCATCCCTAACTCGGGATTTCTCTTCTCCTATGGTCAAAGAGGGTTCTCACATCATTCTTTAGTTGATCCAAAGGATCCTATTGGTGAATTGTTTCCAGATTGTTGAGGTATGTGATCGTTCTTCATCATTCTTGATTTGTTTTTTAGATCTACCTAGATCTAATTCTCCTCTTCTCTCGGTCTCATAGATCTACACACGTTATGGGTAGATCTAAGTGTGTGTTACAAAATTTGATGAGATTTGGTCTTTATCTTTCTAAGTGAATATATGTAAGGCGGGTTCTTGAAGAAGAGACCCGGTTTTCTTGAGCGTTCTTGACCGTTGTGGTTTTGGTCAAAACCTTCGAGGTAGGTGGTTCTATCCCGATTTTCCAAATTGATTAAAATTTTATTTTCTTGAATTATTTAAATTGTTTATTTAAATTCAATTTCTCAAGTTTTCTTTCAATTAAATTGATAAAAACATGATTCCATTGAACCGAGGTATTTGAAATGGTTTTGGCATGGGAATCTGGAAAACCCCAATTCCATTGAATTGGGTGTGTTTATGGAAATTGGATAATCTAAATTGTTATATTTAAATTGTGGATTTGATGGAGATGGTTTCAATTAAATTGTTTAATTTAATTGTGGAAATGAGTTGTGTGATGATGTAATTGGTTTTAAATGGATTTCAAACGTATTAAAATGGCTTAAATTATTTGATAGAAACCAATTGGTTTTATCTTGTGAAAAAGGGATTTTTTTGAATAAAACCAATTTTGGTTTTAAATGGAAAGAAATAATCACTTTTGAAATGTATGAATGGGATTGATCATATTTTTATGTAGTCTCAAAATAGTTCACCCATCATGTAAGTGCGCATTCCAGCCTTAGGTAGTTAGTGAGTTATTTGGATATACTCTACGCTATGACAATGTTCTAAAACATACTTATGGCAGGTCACATCCCCGATGGGTTGGTGATGAGTCTCCTTCGGCTAGTTTTATAGGGACATGTGTATAAACACTTTTCTGAGTTCACATAGAGAGTATGGAATCCTATAACTGGTTAATACTATTGTACCTTTTGGAAGATGACAATGTTGCTCTGTTGTTTATTTATATGTGAGATATAAATGTAAGCCAATGATTTTTGACTGCTTTACATGCCTGCTGAATTTATAAAAACTATTTTATATAAATGTTTTATTTATTCCATTGATTTAGAAATATTAAATAATTTTTGAAGCCTTTTCTTAAAGTATTTATTTCCATTATTTGAAAAAATTTAGCTTATTTTTTCAGAATATGATTTTGAATTTCCAAACCTATTTATTTGAAAATTGAAAGCTTTTATTTGGATAATATATTTTTGGCATCTGTTATGGAATCTATGGTGGTATCCTACTAGGCTTAGTCTCACACCCGACATTTTCCTTCGGGTGTTTTACGATTTTCTTCTTCCAGGATTGAGCAAAGGGAAGGGACCTCTTGGAGGTGGATCCAGTTGTTGATCTTTGGTCTTAGGGAGTTGTGTCCTAAGGGACTTTGGGACTGTTTTTTCCCTTTTTAGTACTTGGGTTGCAGTACTTTGGGATTTTTATTCCTCTTTTATTTCTGGTACACTACTCCCAGTGGAGTTTCTTTTTGTTATGCATACTGTCTTGTTCCTTTTGCTTCTGAATTATTGTGGAAAAAATCATTCCCACTTGCTTGTTGTGTGATTCCAGGTTCTAGTCGTCGCCCCATGGGGATCGGGAACACCCTTCGGGCTATGTCAGGGCCGACTTGGTTATCTGGTTTGCAGGGTACCCAGGCTGGTTCGTGACAATGAAAGTGTTATTTATGAATCTATATAAAGAGAACACACCATGTTTTTATAAGAGCACACAATTATCTAGAAATAGGATTTGAGGTTTTCAATACCATTGACCATATAGAGGGATGCACGTAAATCCCTTAACCAAAGTGAATCCTTTCTGTAATATTTTGGAGGTTATATAACCAGAAAAAATAGTTTACTAAAATAAAGGAGTCATTAAATTATTGGTTGAGGCAAATTTTTATATAGTGTGGAACTATGAAAATAAACCAATGTGTTGATGGACTTTGTGCTGAAGGTAGAGGTTTTAAAATATGGCCTAATGATGGATTAGGATAAGAAAAAGAAGACATTAGTATTTCCAAAATGGTTTGAGGAGTATAACATTGATCAGTCACATATCTTTTTTCAATCATTACAATGGGATTTTTCAAGAAGATTTCTTCATGGATTATATTTCTAAGGATTATTTCTCTATTCTAGGTATGGTTTCAAAATTTATTACGCATGAAATTTATTTCCTTATATAAAAGATATAGTGTGTTCCCTCATGGTGTATTTATTAGTTTAAAACAGATAAGTTATGAGTGTTGTGATTATTTAATTGGATTCATGTTTCTATTAAGGATTTTACATTTCATATATAAAATATTTTCATTAGCCATAAATTTATTAATAAAATGTGAGGTGAATAACAACATAGCTACTTAGTTTCATAGTCAACGTACTCATGCATGTTAAATTAGTTACTGGGTATTTGTTTTCATATTTTAAACCCTTAGAGTTTCCTTTTTCCATAGATTGATGTTGGAAGATAACTTCTAATTGTAGGAGGATGTATAGTTCATATTCACTAGTAACAAACCCATGATGCAGTAGGAAAAAATGGATATCATATGAAGTAAATAGTAATGTTAAATTACATATGAATTAGAACCAAGTTTGTTGTATGTTATCTTCTAGTGGTGTTATTTCCCCTACAAGTGGAATCAATACTTTACTATAGATAACTTATTATAACACCCAGGAAATTATAATACCAAAAAGTTATGATAACATGATTTTTACACACCACTGAATGAAAGTAAATGATGTTATGACTAAAATATGATCATTGTGACATATACATTGAATTGGTTTGTAGATATATAAGTAACCATACTAAAAAATCATTAAAGAATATATAATAATTGTCATGATTTTTTTTTAATTATTCTATAAACTTCATTATTATAATATTGGAAGTGTGGCACCGTCTATAGGGGTTGCCCTATAATAAAAATAGTGTGCACACCAACGAGTGTAACTTATATGAAATAATTTTCAAGAGAATCTCAATATCATAAAATCAATATTATATCTATGATAGATTAATCTTCACTTATGACAACCACTGATGTTTATCTTATTTGTGGGTTTTACATGAATATCTCGAGGGGATATGAAATAAAATGTTTGGAAGATAAAAAAATGTAATAATAAATATAATAAATTATATATACATATATATATATATGTCACATGTATTTGTATAAAATCATCATTTTTATATTAAAAAATGAAATATTATTAATAATATAAATTTATCGATAATATGGACACATATACAATAGTTTTTAGTAGGTAGAAAATAAGAGTTAATTTTCTTTATTCATAAAAGAATAATTTTGTGTTAATTTTTTTTATGAAATATATGCACGTATTATAAAATAAATTATAGATATTGAGTATAAAAATTATTTTCATAATTTTAATCACTATCTAAATGTTTTGAAATAATTTCAACTTCCTGTTTATTAAAACAATATGTCACTAAAGTAAGTATTAGTTA
This sequence comes from Viscum album, assembly GCA_963277665.1. Lineage (NCBI taxonomy): Eukaryota > Viridiplantae > Streptophyta > Magnoliopsida > Santalales > Viscaceae > Viscum > Viscum album. The sequence continues at coordinate 1,255,200,654 of OY728153.1, read as the reverse complement.
TTATAAAATAATTTTATAACTTTTATAAATTTAATATGATTTTTATATATATAAAATAAAAATTATCACTAATATAATTTTTAATTGATCATAAATAACAATAAAAATCATTTAATTTATTATAAGACATCTTTCAACAAAAACATTTCTTCTAGAACTTATGTTTATATTTAATAGTTAATTTTCTCGTATATATAAATTGAATTAATTTAAATTGAGTAAAAATTTAGAATTAGAGAAAACATATATGGAATGAAATGTCAACTTGTATTATTATTAAAAGAGTAACCACTATTGTAAATATTTAATCACTGTTAATTATTTAAAGGTAACGTAATGTGGATTGATTTTTTATAAATTAAATTGATTGTTAGACATAATTGAATACATTTTAGGCCATAATGTCATGAAAAATTTTATAAAAAACCTATTATTAACTAACTCTGATAAATCCTTTGTGATTCCATCTTTACACATCACATAACATTCAATTCCCAAGAAATATACCACTTTTACTCCGATGAATGGATCTTACAAACACCCCCATCAAGCCACACATAATATTAAAATTATTCTTCAAACACATTCTGTATAACCTATCAAACAATCCAATTAATGTTACTCTAATTTAGAGTACCTTTAGAAATATCCAAATACTCCATTTTAAAAGGATCCTTCAAAAGAATATTCAAATTCTCAACTTGAGTGTCATCCACTCCCTAACCATCTAATCTCGGTATTTCCCACACACCTTCTAACAGACCAATTCTAATAATAATTATATAACTAAATAAGTATACTTACTATTATTAAATTTTAATATGATTATTATATAACCATTATTTATCTCCATTCCATTCATTTGAAAAATGTAAATTCCTCTCATGTTATGTGGGGACTAACACCTCAATGAATGAAACCTTTTGTGTTTCATCATTGCCTTTTATTAATGGATGTTAAAATGCATTTAATGATTTAATATAATCTATATAAAATTACTTTTATCCATGAAAAATAAATTTGTAATTCTATTTTCTTGGACTCCTCGTGTGTTAATCATGTTTTATTGATCACAAATCCTATACGTTCCATAAAACTTGTTAATCCTATTTAATCTGTCTCATATAATGTGTATAGATGATTGGATTCTTTATTCTTTAACTAAACCTACCCAAGATCTTATTGATATAAAATAAGTTTGATTAATGTAAATAATATTTAATTTGTTTTACAATTATTTGTTTGATGAATAATTAGGTCTAATCCACTCTATGAATATCAGAGCATAACTTTGAATACATATATTTTGCTTAGTATGAGAAATAGTGAGTCTACCACCGGTTTTGGTTTTCTAGCAAAGGAAACATACACCATGACCAGACACCATGACCCAGAAACTATGACTAGACATCGTGACCAAAAACCGTGACCTAGACACCATGACCAGACACCGTGAACCAGACACCATGACCCATACAATGTGACCAAACAGCATGACCAGACACGGCGATCCTAACACCACATCTATGCTACCGGTTCCAGATCTCTATACAACTATGCCATCATGATTGTATCACCACACAAAGTCATATAGGGAATCACCATTTCATGGAGACATCACTTCCAAGTGACATTGTTCCTAGAAATATTGTGAAATCATTCCTAAATATGTTTTGTTGTTTTTTAATTTAATCTCTAACAGTCATATTTGAGTCTTTTAAATGCACTGAAATAATTAATGATTCTATGTAAACATGACACCTAATAGTTTGAGGTACGAGGTTCATAATACAACCATCATATCAGATCCAACTCATGCACTCCAAAAATAAATGTAAAATCATGGCCCAAACACAAGCACACATGAAATTGTGAAAGAATAAATAGCTTTCTTAAAAAAAGAACCGACACATGAAATAAGATACATTGGAAGAATACACGAAGAAATAAAGAATATAAAAGCTGTAATACCATATATCAGATTCTAGAACATCTTTGCAATACATACTCTACAAAGAACATGAGGTAGATCTAACTAGAAACCAGAGCACCAGACTTGTGACACTCTGTTTTCACAAGAGGACTCGATTCTTACATATGATTCATTCTAGAAGTCTAGAGCTGCATAGAATAACACTTAGAGCACTTATAACCTTATCTCACCATTTTTTCTCTTTTGTGTATTGTTTTAGCTTTAGACCAATGTATGTGTGTCTGTATTAAAACACACACAGTCCCCTACATTAAACTGGAGGATACAAGATATCCTTCCTCTCAAATATTTTTACACCTGTTTGCTCCCACAGATAACTATGGAAGAGGTCCCTGTGTGACCTGCTAGTTTTCAACAATGATGAAATGTGGAAGAGTTCATGTGACCTGGATAGTTTTGTGTACTCTTCTTTAACCTGATCCAGGCTGTGGATCCAGTTTATTATTATGAAATTCTTGGTGGAAGGTGATCACCATGTGTAGTGGATTAGGACTCGTCTTGAGACTGAACCACTTATTTTGATATCTATAATGTTGTTTGATTTAGTTTTCCCTGTTTTACTATATATATTATAAATCAATAAATTTACTTTGATAGTTAATATTTGGAAGAATTTATAATAGTTTTTTCTTTATTATAATAGCTTCAAATGTATTATTAATAACTAATATAATGATTACTGAGAATTAATCAATCTTATGAGAAGTTATTCAAACATTCAAACATTCCTAACTGTATTAATTTGATTAACTAGGTTGTATTTGTTTTTATTGGGGGACCGTTTAAGAAAAAATTGTAAATAGTAATTTTTAATAGATATTCAATTCACCCACCTCTAGGGTACTCTACTCCGATAGACATTTGGTATCATAGGTTGTTTTAAGACTTTATTTTTGACCCTACTCAACTGTGATTTTAGTTGTACTTTATATATCTATAAATTTTATTAGGTCTAAATTTCTATCACTTTAAAAGTATGTATTTATTATGGATAATAGATTTGAAGGTGCTAAAACAAACATAACACCATTCTTTAATAGAACCAATTATGCTCAATGGAAAATTAAAATTAAAATGCATTTAGAAAGTATGGGTTTTGAAATTTGGTTATAAATTATAGAGGAGTATAAGATTCCTCCTACTAATAGAATCACTTGGGATGATCCAACCAAGACTTCCTACAATAACAATGGAAAATCAATGAATTCTTTATATTACTCCTTAGGAGATGAGTAATTTTACCGAATATCTACATGTAAAACATCCCATGAAATTTGGGATAATTTTTCTGTTTCACATGAAGGAGCATCTAGTGTTACTGAATTGAGACACAATACTTATAATATTAAATATGATAACATTAAAATGAAATTTGATTAACCTATTTTTGATATGTATGTCATGTTCAAAGAAATTTTCAAGACAATGATTTCTATTGGAAAAGAAGTTACTGTCAAAAAATCATGAGGATTCTCAGATACCTACCTGACGGGTGGAGAGGAACCTCTCTCTCTATCAGAGAGTCATGTGAAATCTTCAAGATAACTATAAAATAACTCATTGTGAAACTAATTATGTATAAAGAGGGGTTTAAAGTTAACATGGAAGACGAGGATGTACCCAAAAGAAAATCAATTTCATCCAAGATTTCCAACTCTCAACATAAAGAGAAAGGGAAATTGGAAGTCTCGATAGAAAGTTCTAGTAGTGAACAATCATCACTTGACAGTGATGAGGAGATGACTCAGTTATCCAGAAGGCTTAAGAGATTTTAAAAAAAGAATAGATTTTTCAGAAATCTTAGCTACAAGGGATGATACGATCAAAAGGGAAGCTGGAAGAAAGATTTAAAAATAAGTGAGATGTCTGAGGAGATAGTATGATATGAATGTAAGTGAAAGGGACATGTAAAGGTTGATTGTAAGAAGCTTAAGAAAAAAAACAAGTATGAGTACAAGGATAGAAAGTATAAAAAGGAAATGAAAGCAATGTAGAGTGATTTTGAGGAAATTTTAAGTGAATCAGAATCATCACATGATGAATAGGCCAAAAAATCCAATATGTGTTTTTTGACAATCACATATGAGGTAACACTAGAATATCTTTTACACCATTCATTTTATTCTATAGATGAACGTGATTTTTAAAATATATCTAGTGAGTAAATGTTTGAGTACATTTATATGCTTGAAGAGACATGTAATGAACTTAAATAAAAACACAATTCTTTAAAGAAACAATATGCTCTTACATCAACTTTTAAATCTGAACATACTATAGTTAGAGTGAAAATGTTCAACTACTTAAAGAAAATAATGAACTAAAGCTATCCAATGAGTAATAGAAAAGGGACCTTGAATGTTTTACAAATGGTTAATATAGATTGGTACAAATTCTAGGTAATCAAATTACTCCTAAATGTATTACATGTATTTTCTGTCAACTTGGTAAAATAAATTTTTGAAAAACTATCTTTTTCTCTAAATCTAGGAAATACAGCTTTACTCTTAGTTCTAGAAAACATTCAGCTAGTTCAAACTATGAAACACTCTCTACTGATTCAATAATTTCTATACCAGAGAGATTTTATTTTCCATGCCCTTTACACAATGCTTATTGGAAACATATGTGGCAGATGTGGGTTCCTAAATCACTAGTCAATAATATCACTGGACCCAAACAAATATGGGTACCAAAATCTGTTTTTATTTGACTATTTTGTAGGAAAATTTTATAAAGAGGTCTTGTAAAAGCTTATGGAACAAGGACAGTGGGTGATCAAAACACATGACAAGGGACTATTCATGCATCAAGAACATAATAAAAATTGATGGTGGACATGTCACCTTTTGGTGACAATGAAAAAGGAAAAAGCATTAGCCTTGGCCAAGTCGGTAACTCTAACACAGTTTTAATTTCCAATGTACTATTTTTAGATGGATTGAAAATTAATCTTCTTATTATTTCAAAACTATGTGATGATGGATTTCATTTTAAATATTAAAATGATGCTTCAATGTTTTCAATTCTAAAAATTAATTTGTGTTTTTTTCATTAATAAATGATAATTTATACTCTGTTAACATAGATTCTTTAGTTTCTCAAATGCTTCATGTTTAAGTTTATTTCAAAATGATTCTTGGATTTTCCATAGGATAATAGGACACTGTAATTTTCACTCCCTTAGAAAGATAACTAGAAATATATTAGTCGAAAACATATGCAAACATGAGTTTCCAAATGATAAAGGGTGTAATAATTGTCAAACGGGAAAGAAAAACAAAATTTCTTTCATACCAAAAAAATAATTGTTATCTTCTCAACCTCTAGAATTGGTTCCTGTGGATTAGATTGGACCATCTAGTGATTCTAGTTTAAATGGGAAGAACTATGTTTATGTTCATGTAGATGAATTTTCAAGACATACTTGGACTTTCTTTTTGGATCAAAAAAGTGAAGTATACTCTCATTTTACCAAATATTCCAAAACTATAGAAAATATTTGTGGAATTAGAATTAAATCCTTAGAAGTGATCATGGATGTGAGTTTGAAAATCAAGACTTTGAATATTTTGGTTCTCAAAATGGCTATAGTCATAATTTATCTGCCCCTAGAACACCTCAACTTAATGGCATTGTAGAAAGAATAAATAGAGCCTTAAAATATATTTCCAAAACTATGATTGGTGAATATGACATACCTATTTAGTTTTGGGATGAACCTATAAATACAGTGTTCTATATAATTCAGTTAGTGTTGATTAGAACTATTCTTAAAAGAACTCTATATGAGTTCTGGAATTATAGAAAACTGAAAGTAAACTACTTCAAAGTATTTGGTTGTAAAGTATATATCATTAATATTAAGGAAAATCATGAAAAATTTGTATCCACGATTGGTGAAGGAATATATCTATGATATTCAATCTCCAGTAAATCCTATAGAGTTTCTAATATAAGAAATAAATGTGTTGAAGAATTTTTCCATGTAAAATTTGAGGAAACAAATCCACATGATCCTAGGACCACTCTAGAGAACCTGGTAGATGATATATCAAATCAGGGCATTAATTGAAAATCCCCTTCCCATCCAACAATAAAATATGTGAAAAAATATAGTTTTGGAAATTCTTTAGATTTGAGTCACAATGGACGCAAAGCTGTTGATGAACCTGAAATTAATAGTCCACTTTCTAGAGATGTTTGAACTCTTAAGAACCATCCTTTAGATGCTGTTGTAAGAGTTTTAGATAAAGGAACACAAACTATAGCTTCTCTTAGAAATCAGGTTGAACATCACGTCTTCCTTTCACAACTTGAACCTAAAAACATTAATGATGTTATCATTGATAAATTTTGGGTGATGTCTTTTCCAGAATAACATAATCTATTCTAAAAGAACAATGATTGGAAACATTTTCATATACCTAAAGACACATTTACCATAGGCACTAAGTATATTTTAAGAAATAAAGTAGATGAAGCTGGTAATATTGTTAGAAAAAAGTATTGACTGGTTGCACAAGGCTATAGTCAAGCAGAAGGGATTGACTATGAGGAAACCTTTGCACCAGTAGCAAGACATGAATCCATTATAATTCTTTTTTTCTTATGTTACACATATGAATTTCAAAATATATCAAATGGATGTTAAGAGTGAATTCCTAAATGGTTATATAGCCAAGGATGCCTTTTTAGACAAAACCCATGTTTTTAAAAATAATCAATTGCTTGAAAATGTTTTTAAATTATCAAAATCATTATATGGTTTAAAAAAACTCCAACAATGTGGTATGATATATTAAGTTCTTTTCTTATTTCCAATGGTTTTACCAAAGGAATATCTAATCCTACCCTTTTAATAAAAAGAGTTTCAGTGATGTTTTAGTGGTTCAAATTTATGTATATGACATTATCTTTGGATCTTCAAGAAATTATTTATGTATTTAATTCTCTAAAATGATGAAAAAATAATTTTAAAGGAGTTTAATGGGTGAAAAAAAATTCTTTCTTGGATTTAAAATCATTCAGAATAATGATGGTATTATTTTAAGTGAACGAAAATATACGAAATATATTTTAAAATGATTTGACTTAGATAGCACTAAAAGTAGTGACACTGTACTGAGTACCACTTGTAAGTTGAATCTTGATGAGGATGGAAATTTTTTTGATCAAACCACATACAGAGGAATGATTGGAAGACTACTATACATATATGCAAAACAACTTGATATTATGTTTAGTGTATGTTTGTGTGCTTGTTTTCAAGAAAACACTATGGAATATCACTTAAATATTGTTTAGATAATTTTCAAATTCCTCAACCATACACCCAATGTAAGACTGTTCTATCCCAGTGGAAAATCATTTGAGTTAGTTAGTTATTTTGACACTGACTTTGGTGGTTGTAAGTTAGATAGGAAAAGCAGCTCTAGAACATTTCACTTTTTAAGCAATTAACTAGTATCATGGTGAAGTAAGAAACAAAACTCAGTTTCATTATCTACTGCAGAAGATGAATACATAGCTACTGGTAGTTGTTGTGCACCAATTTTGTGGATGAAACACACATTACTAGATTATTGATAACAATTATGACATTTAACTATAAAATGTGACAATACAAGTGCTATTAACATCTCAAAAAAAACTATTTAACACTCTAGGACAAAACATATTGATGTAAGACATTAATTTTTGAGAGATCATTACCACAAAGGTGATATAACATTGTAATTCATTGGAACTAAATATCAACTCGCATATATATTCACAAAACCATTAAATTATGAAAGACTAGATTAAATCATACATGAATTGGGAATGATAAATCTTAAGTAGTTAGTGTACTGCTTCAGATCTTACTATTTCGCATATTACTATTTTACATCTTATGGTTTCACAACATACTATTTCACAATTTATGGTCTCACGGTTACTATATTTTAGTTACTATCTTTCACTTATTCTCTCAAACAATATAGTTTCATAGATTAGAAATCACACAGTTACAGTCTCACTGTGAAGGCTACTTCCAGTCTCACCATAAAATTCTCTCACTGTCTCACCATAAACATGCTTTATTGTTTATTTACATATTATAACACATATCTCTATAATTCATTATTTTATTTTTATTACTTTTCCGTGCTTTTGAATTTGAAATGTTTGATATGCCTAAATGATAAAAATGAATGAAGTATCACACTCTTCTTCACCCAAACTCTCTTATCTCAAACGTTAACCCCTCCTTCAAACTTTTTTTCTCTCTCGAACCTTCATTGAATGCCCAGAAGGAAATTTTCACCCTCATCAAATCCTAAGAAGTGAAGTTCAATGAATAAGATAAAAATAGAATTGAATTTAGTTCTGGAAGGCCCATTGAATCCGAACATGGTGAACATAATAGTGTTACCTGAAAATGAAATTTTCCCTAAGTGTATTCTATCATGTAAGTCATAGGTATTGAAGGTGATGAAAGAGAATGGGTGGCTTGATTAGTTAACAAATGAGGATATGATGATTTTCCCAAATCAAGTGGCATGATTTTATCAGTTGGTTGAATTTTATTTTGATACAGATGATGGTTGTTTTTTGAAAAGCTAGATCAATAGCCATATGCGTACCTTTTCATCGAGGTTATGGGATGCTTTCCTAAGGATACCACATGAGGGTATTTTTTAGGACTACTAGAGAGTTCCTCCACATCTAAGTGAGATCTTTATTTTGGAAGAATATTTGAGATGCGTGACATTGAATGATACAAATAGAAGATCCATAGATGCTGTGCTAGATCGTGAAACCAGACATTTGTTCATGTTTGTTCAGAATTTGATTAGCCCCAGCGAAGGTGATTTTTCTACACTCAAGTATCAGGATGTATTTTTGATACATATCATGAATAATGTAAACATGATCAAACTATTTAAGTATGTTATACTTCATATATGTGAGTTGATAAAGACAACTTCCGAGTCAACCTCCCTATTCTACTCAAGATTAATATTTTCTATGATTCATAAAAAAGGGTTGGTTGGACAGAATGATGAAGTCATAAAGGACTAAGAATTTGTTTTCTCACGTGTGATAGTCAAAATAATGAAAATCAATTGGAATCTGTGGAGAAAAATATTGGTGGAGTATAATGACAGGGTTTATGAAAATTTCAACCTGGTTAAGCATTCTTTAAGACCTAAGTACATTTTTTATCCTGGTTTCGAACCAGATGAAATAGTTTACCATTTTTTTGAGGAAGAGGAAGAGGTTGTTTCACCTATAGGGGAAAATATCCTGTATAAGAAAGATTGAGAACCTATTATCCAAGACATAATTGAGAAATAAATACTTGTTCGAGAATAAGTTGTTGATTTAGAAGGATAACTTGCTTCTAAATAAGAATATATTGTTAGTGTGAAAGAAATGGATGTTCCAGAAGATCATATTGAATAATGTCTTACACTAGATAAACATGTTGCTTATAAGGAATACTTGAAGGAACAATATGTTCCTAAACTTATCCCATTTTCTAAGGAGATAATGGATCTAGCCTTTCAGTTGGAATGAAAAAAATAGATGAGGAAATTATGGATGAAACCTTAGAAGTAGATCAAAGAACTAAATATCTTAGTATTGAAAAAGATGCACATGTTAAGGGGGAGCAACACCCTAATCTGGAAACTGTTGAAGTTATTAGTCCAATTGATCAATGATCTATGGATACATGGTATAAATTCCATATAAATTATGATGTGAATGATTCATAAGAAGTTTTAGTTAATGTTATAGATTTGTCTACTATGTTTCATTTGAAACTAGCATCTACCGCTAAAGTTATCTCCCAACGGAAGTTGAGCCTATCTTAGCATTTATTCTTGAAACTATACAAGAACCTTCCTTTTTGGTGGATAAGGATGATTTTAATGAATTTAGAGCTACCCTATTGGATAGGGTTTAAATGATCATGAATACCCAACATGATCCTATAACCAACATATGTTAAAGAGATGATGTCCTATTTTTAGAAAAGATCAAATGGCAGATTTAGACAAAAATGCTTCATGGGATTCAAGAAGTAAGAGTTGAGAACAAATAGTTATGTAATGAAGTAATGTCTCTCAGAGTTGTGGGTGAAGATATGAAGAGAGTGCTGAAATCAAGACCATAACCCATTGCTCATCCTAGTGAGGATTCTAATGGTGAGATTACACAAGAAGTAGCCTCACTAATTCAACCTAACCTAATTTCATTAGCTGATAAGGTAGATAAAAGAAAAAATCACATTGTTCAAGAGATTCCTGAGCTTGTTATTGGTCCTAAAAAGTTGACTGATTTGTATAAGGGTAGTCTTCTGAATGTTTGGAATCAACTGAAGTCTCTTACTTCAGCTATTACAGCTTCTAGTTCCCCAACACAATCATCTTAACCTTCCTTGGACTATGAACTTCTCAAAATTATTGTTAATAAAGTACGTCAATCTATACTTAGTGGCTTTGACAATGATTATCTATCTAATGTTGTCACGAACAGTTACAATGTTCTTGATTTGGTAAGAATTCATTCCAAGATTGCAAATGATGCTCAAGAAGAAATTACTAAGAAGGTGGACTTCTAGTTCAATAGGATCTTCTCTAAACATGATATGAAAAACAATTTCATGTACCTTGTACAGAATCTATAAATCTCTCATGTCACTCAATCCTTTAAAACACAAGTCTAAAAGATCAATGATTTCACTCCATTGATGGGAAAGTTCATGGGGAACACAAATGACATTGAGAAATCCATGGAGTATGGTGGTGATATTATTTCTGACTTTATCAAGCATTTAATGACTTATCTTCATATGGAGAGCACTGCTATTACGGCTCCTACAGCTGCACCCTTGAGATCTGGGTTGCCTACCTTCTCATCCAATGCCATTTCCTCCACCTGAATGTCTATCTCTCAGGCTCTAAGTTAGATCATACCTGTTATCCTCGACCAAAAATTTCATCAGTCTTTCACTGCACATACCTTGGCTCCTTCAGTTTTTGAAGGACTTCCTTTACCTTCTCTATCAACTAGTTCACTCTCTTCTTAATCTTCCACCTATGCTCATATGGATTCTCCTGATGTTGCTGCCAGAGGAAAAGAGAAGACAACCAGTGATGATGAAACGTAACTACTATATTTTGGGAGCAATATTGTTGACTCTTTGTTGCCTACTGTTTGTAATGACACTTTTTATCTAATTTGTTGTGAACTCTTATTATCTGTTCTCTTATTTAAATTTGTAATATTTTTTATTATCCCAAAGGTCAGAGATACATGCACTCTAAATGCACACTATGTAAGAGACTCATTCACTATGAATAGATGTCTCACTCAAATGATTTGTGATCATAAAAATTATGGAGATTATTTGACTCCTCATTGATTAATCATGTTTTAATGATCACAAATCCTATAAATTTTGTAAAACTTTTTAATCCTATTTAATATATCTGAAATCATGTGTATAGATGATTGGTTTCTTTATGATTTAACTATACCAACACCAAATCTTAATTGAAATGAATTATGATTGATTATGGTAAACTATATTTAATTTTTTTTATAATGATTTCATTGATGAATGGTTAAGTCCAATCCATTTTATGAATATCACTGCATAATTCTGAATACAATTATTTTTCTTAGTTTGATAAACAGTGATTCTACCACTGGTTTTGATTTTCTGGAAATGGAACAAGACAACTTGACCCAAAACTGTGACCCACACACCATGACCAGACCCCGTGACCAGACACCATGACCCAAAAACCAAGACAAGAAACCGTGAACCAGACAACATGACCTAGACACCGTGACTAGACACCATGACCAACCATTGTGATCTCAACACCACACTTGTGATACCAGTTCCTGATCTATACAAAAATATTTCATCATGAATGTCTCACCACTCAAAGGTAAATAAGGAAACATTGTTTCATGGAGACACTGATTCCAAGTGACATCGTTTCCAGACTGAATGTTACACCGTTCCTTAAACTTTTTTTCAATTTAATATATTATGGTCATATTTGTGTATTTTAAATGCACTGACATAATTAATGTTTCTTTGTAGACATGAAACCTGACAATATGAGGTACGAGGTGCAAGATACATGAATCATATCGGTTCCAACTCAGGCACTCCAAGAATAAAAGGAAAAGCACGACCCAAACACAAGCGCCCATGATATAGTGAAAGAAGCACAATAATTCATAAAGAAAATAACTAACACATGCAACATGATACATATGATGAACACACGAAGCAATTATGAATCCAGAAGCTGGGATACCTTCGATCAGAGTATAGAATATCTTCACAATACATACTCCATGAAGAACATGAGCTAGATCTAACTAGAAACAAGAGAACCATACTTGTGATACTGTATTTTCACAGGAGGACTCAATTCTTTTATCTCCTTCACTCTAAAATTATAGACCATCATAGACTAACACTCAACGCACTTCTATCCTTATCTCATCATTTTTTCTCTATTGTGTTTTCTTTTTAAATTTCAATTAGTGTGTTTTTTTGTATTAAAACTCACATTATCTTTAACATTAAATTGGAGGATACAAGATATCTTTCTTCTAACATCTTTTTACACATTTTTTCTCCCACTGAAATGTGTGGTAGTGGTCCCTATGTGACCTATTATTTTGTACCAACAAAGATCAGTGGAAGAGGTCGTGTGACTTGGACAATCCTACGTGCTGTTGTTTACCCCAATCCTAGGTGTGGATCAATTTTATTAATATAAAATTCTTGGTGTTAGTTGATCAACAAGTGGAGTGGATTAGTTCTCAGCTTGATACTGGCTACTTGTTTTATATCTGCATTGTTGTTTGATTCAGTTTTCTCTATTTTTCTATATAAATCAGAAATCACTAATTATAATTTCATAGTTAATTCAAGAAAGAATCTATAATTGTTTTTCCTTATTAGAATAACATCAAAAGTAATATTAATAACTAATATTAAGATTATTGAGAATTAATCAATCTTATAAGAAGTTAATCAAATAGTCAAGCTTTCATAACCTTATTACTTTGATTAACTGTGATGTATTTATTTTTATTGGGGATTCTTTTATGAAAACTTTGTAAACAATTTTTTTTTAAAAGATACTCAATTCACCACCCTCTTGAGTACTCTAATTTGACCAACATATTTATTTTTCCCCAAAACATAAGTTTAAAATTATACTATTATCTATATCTTTCTTAACAAAATACACTATGCTTTAAGAGAACTCTAATATACTAAACAAATAATATTATTTGAATATTACCATTATTACATGGATGTTAAATTGGATATATTAATAATAATACAAAATTGATAAAAAATAATTGTTTTATATAATGAATATTTATTTATTATATGATAATAAATTAGTACTCAATTTTAAATAAAGTCAATTTTTTTCTTCAAAAATATGTTTTCATCAAAAATTGTTTTTAATATATTTTGATAAAGTAAATTATAAATAATTTATAAAATTTTTAGAATTTTAATTTCGGGTAATTAATATTTTTTTATAAATTTTAATTTAATTTTTATTTTAGAGTGAAATTTTGGGATTTTTCTAAAAAGATGTACTGATCATTCCATGATTCATTGTGTCATTTTCACCTTTACACTATTGTATTAATCTGAATTTGTATTGTAAATTACAAATATAATAACAAAATTAAATTCATGTTTAATTTTGTTATTTAATATTTTTCACTTTTTAAAAGTGAAATGTTACTTTTTTTTGATAATAACATTGAACATGGAGGTGATTTGGAGGACCAATGATGAAGTCCGAGAAATATGGGCCAAATTGCACTGGATCCAAGCACAATAGTGGATTAATCCGCACACTGAAACTATATCGTGCATCATAATTGGTTGAAATTTTTTGTACTAGTATAGAATTTAATATTATACATTTCATCTCAAGGAACATAATCCCAATGTGGCTTATAAGGGGCCCTTCATAACTGATCTATTCAAGCCACCAAATATGCACAAAGTCAAAAGTGGTGTTTTGTAATATGGCAATATCTCAAGCTGTGATTGTCCAAATGATTCCAAACATTTAGTGGTGATATTTCAAATGTGAGGATATAACTTTTTAGTTTTTTCAAAATGGTGATTCCACTACATAATATCCCAAAAACATTCATCAATTGGTTTATGAAAATCTTGGTGCCCAAAACCACTTCCCAATTTGGCTTTAAAAAGGCACCTTTGGAACTCAATTTTCACGTTCAAGCCAGAAGTGAAACTCTACCATTTTGGATTCCTATAAGATTTTCCTTCGCATCCTAGAATTTATGGAGTCCCCTATCCTCATTGTGGTATCAAATATTAAGGTGAAGTTCCACCCGGGCCTCCTCCTCTTCTCGATGGCGAGTTCAACAGTGGACGATCATTTTAAGGGAGCTACAGACACATGGGAGGGTGTTTTTTCACTAGTTCTTTGACTATTTTTGTATAATTTGTGTTTTAAATATTTCAATTATTTTTTACTATGGCATTTTTCTCTATTTAATTCATTTATTTTGATAAAAGTAAACCAATTTTTATTTTAACACCGATAGGGTTGAAATTTCAATAGGGAATCTTGGGTTGTTTCGATTGGACAACACAAGAACCCTTTATCTCTCACACATATATGATATTTTAGTTTTCTTTGGTATCCCTTTTTCTAGAATTGATAACCAAACCTTGACAACATGATTTTTGTGTCAAGGGTTGCTTCTTTGTGCATCGTTTTAAGGGGTAAGAGGGTAGTCAAGATCTTGCCAACCTTCAACCAAAGAATTATACAAAAACATGCGAAATATTTAGAGTAATGAACTATCTAAGATGTGTAGTGAACTTGAAATTATCTCTTTATCTCATAATTATAAAACACAAATTTTATTTATCAACTATTAATCTCTTTAATTATGTTATTTATTTTTAAAACTGTTTTCAAAACCACCCTCTTTTTAGTAAATTTTATTAGAAATACACACTAAAACCTATTAAAGCTCCTTGAGAGACGACCTAGGGTATTCCCAAGACTATAAATCAATCTTAAAATCATAATCAATATGATGTTTCATTAAAATGTGGTCAAAGTTTGGCACCATTTTCCGGGATCTCTTTGGTTTTTAGTGCATGTTTTTGATATGTTTTTTGTAAATTTTGTGAATATTTATCTGTTATATATTATACCTCTACGTCTATTTTTATAATATGATCTATTTTTTGTTTAGGTTTTGTTGATTACATGTTCTAATACGGGAGAATTACCTTTTCTCAAACCCAAACCAAGATGATCCTACGTTAGAAACACCATGACACAGAAGAGAACCCTTAGAATGAGGACACAAAAAACATCGACACTCTTCTTGATCCTTCCTCTTCTTCTTCCGAACCCAAAATTAAAAATGAAATAAACTTTCATAACATGGCTAAAAATAAATGGACAATAAATGATCGAACCTCATCTGATGTTGGTACCCATCCCACCTATACTAAATTTGAAGGTGAGGCACCAAACATTGAGCTAAAAATGTGTGTAATTTATTTATTACCAAGATTCCATGGACTTCCTATCGAATATCCACAGAAGTATTTAATAGAATTTTATAATCTGTATTATACATTAAAATCTGAAAATGTGGATGAATAATAAGTAAAGCTAATGGAATTCTCATTCTAATTATAAGACACTTAAAAATATTGTCTTTGCTGTGTTAATTCATCAATTAGTGGTTGGGCGGACATGTAACATATTTTTCTTGAAAAATATTTCCCATCCTCTCGCACTAAAACTATAAGAAAAGAATTATATTTTATAAGAAAATCATAATTGGAAACACTACATGAATATTGGGAATGCTTTAAAAGGATTTTTTCAAGTTTCCCACACCACCAAATAAGTGAACAAACTTTAACATAGTATTTTTATGAAGGTTTAATCCCTATTGATTGAAATATGATTGATTCTGGTGTAGGCGGTGCACTAGTGGATAAGACCACAATTGTTGTATGAACCATGATTGTGAACATGGCATAGAACACTCCAAAATTTGGTACAAGGTCTAGTGTACCCATTTGAGGTGTCCATGTGGTGCAAAGTAACGAATTTGATAAGAAGGTGGGAACAATGTTTGAATAAGTAAGTACCCTTCTAAGAAAACATTCTCCTTCCCAATGGAAATCCCAATATCCTCCTCCCATCCATTGTGGTATATGTTCTTCTGACATACACTACTCTAACCATTTCCACTAATTGAGAGAAACTTCTGAGAGTTGTGAGGAAATCATTCCAGGCCACCCCTATAACTAACCCCTTTGGAAAGAACAATACTATCCATCAAATCTTTCGAGGAAAGACAACCATTTATATATGCAAGGGGGTATTAAAACTAACATCCACCATCATGGAACAAATAGGGTCAGAGTAGCCATCCACCACCAGCACCCAAAATTAATCATCCACCACAAATTCCATTTCAACATCCACATACAAAACCTCAGCCTAGCCTAGAAGATATTATGAAACAAATTTCTCCCAACAATCTCCAATTCCATCAAACCGCCCAGGCAACCACACGAGAAATCTAAACCCAATTAGGCCAAATAGCTAACTCTGTGGTGGGAATTCAAATTCATGGGTCAGGTACGCTACCATCTCTACCATTAGTCAACCATAGAGATAAGGGAAATGTTAATTCAATCACCGTATGGAGTGGAAAATAACAGGAATGTCAAATTAATCCTCTAATAGAGTCATCTACTCCTAAGGAAACCTCCATCCCAACAATTTAAAATGTTCTAAATGTTGAAAAACCATGTCTTGAGAGAATCCCTTGCAAACGAAAGAGTGTGTTTGTCGATGAGTCTCCTAGCCAACCCATTCCTCTTCCATTTAACCAAAGGGACACCTAACCTAAGAATCAAAAGTAAATTGAACTATATATGGAAATATTGGAAACATTAAAAAAAGTTCAGGTAAACATCCCCTTGATTGATGTTGTAAAAAAAGTTTCATGATATGCAATGTTTCTAAAGGAGATGTGTACACACTGAAGGAAACTTCATGGAAATGAAAATGTGAGATTGGGGAGGAACGTATCAGTATTAATAGATCCACCACTTCCCACTATGTTCAAAGATCCAGGGATTTTATCAATTCAATGCACCATAGGGGAGTATTGTTTTTCTAATTCTATTCTATATTTTGGTGCTTCTATAAATGTGATGCCTCACTCCATTTACTCTACATTGCAGGCCGGGGAACTGAAGCCCACTGGAATTATTGTTCAGCTGGATAATCAGAGTACTGCACACCCCTCTAGTGTGTTAGAGGATATTCTTGTGAGGGTTCAAGATTTAATTTTTTATACAGATTTTATATGCATAAAATGGAGGATGATAGGATTAATGGACATGACCCGATTATATTTGGGATACCCTTCTTGAAAACCAGCAAAACTATAATTAATGACCATAATAGTACATTAAAAATGGAATTTTGTGGTGACATAGTCCATTTCAACATCCTTGATTCCATGAATCACCCCACAAAAAAACATTACTCTCTATATGTTAATTTATTTGATGTACTTCCATCCCTTGAAAAAACGTCATTTCATTACCCTAATCCTCTTTCTGAGTTTTCTTCATTGATTGAAATTATAGGGAATGATTTGTGCATTGATTGTTGTAGTGGTCTAGAGAAATGTAATACATGTGTGTTGATTGATGATTTATTGAACACTGAGGATCAGTTAACCATTAAAGATACTCCTAAGCTTATAAAATCTCATTCCTCATTTTAGGAGGATACCATTGAGCATTTATATGAGATTAGTGATCTCTCATTTTCACACACACTCCCATAAATCCAAAATCCACTTGAATTAGAACTAAAATAACTACCTCAAGACTTTAAATATTCATATATTGAGAGTGGAAACAAGTTTCCCATCAGCATTTCTAGTTTACTCCCCCCTAAGCCTGAATTATGAGTTCTTGAACTTTTGAGGATGTATAAACAATCTTTGGGATAAATAGTTGCTGACATTCCTTCTATTAGACCATCAATTTTTAAACATCATATATTGTTAAATGTTAATGTTAAACTAGTGAGGCAGGAACAATGTCGACTGAACCCAAACCTCCTAGATGTTGTGAAAAATGAGGAAACAAAATTATTGTTTTCTATAATCATTTACCTCATCTATGGAAACCAATGGGTCTGTCCCTTCTAAGTAGTTCCTAAATAAACTCACCTTATTTTAATCAAAAATGAAAATAATTAATTGGTTCCAACTCGTGTGTAGAATAGTTGGCGTGTCTACATAGAATATCACCGACTAAACCAACACACTAGGAAGGACCATTTCCCTTTTCCATTAATTGACCAAATGCTAGAGAGGCTAGTGGGTAAGTCCCATTACTATTTTCTAGATGGGTATTCTGGATATTTTCAAAACTATATTTCCCCTTAGGATTATGAAAATGTGACCATCAATTTCCCCTTTGTCACATTTTCATATAGGAGGATTACATTTGGTCTGTAAAATGCTCTAGGTACTTTAAGTGATGCATATTAGTATTTATATAGATTACCTGGAGAGATGCAATGAAATATTCATGGATGATTTCAATATTTATATATCTTATTTTGATAATCGATTGAGTATTCTTTCTTTATTCCTACATATTTATATTGGAATTATTCTCATATTAAATGATGTGAAATTCTATTTTGTGGTCCGACAAGGTATAGTTTTGGAACATGTCATTTCTGGGAATGGAATCCAAGTAGATAAATCAATATTGGTTTTCATTTCTTCGCAACCATTCCCAAAAAATGTATGGGGTGTACAATATTTCCTAGGTCATGCTACATTTTACTATCGTTTCATTTGTGAATTTAGTAAATATTCACTCCCCCTCTCCCGATTACTTAAACAAGAAAAAGAAATTGTTTTTGATAAATATTTTAAGGAAGATTTTAATAAGTTAAAATGGAGTCTCACATCATCCCTGGTAAAATAACCACCTAGGTGGGATTTACCATTTGCACTCATGTGTTATGACTCTAAATATGTTGTTGGGGATGTCTTGTCAGAAAGGGTCGAACGAGCTCTACATGTCATTGCCTATGGCTCACATACTTTGGTCCCTACCTAAGAAAAATACACCACAACTAAAAACTAATTCCTTTCAATTGTGTTTGACTTGGATAAATTTGGGTTGTATCTTTTAGGTTCCAAAGTCATTGTGTTCCCAGACCATGCAGCCCATCAATATATCCTTACGAAACTGGAATCCCAACCATGTCTCATTCACTTGATGCTCCTCCTTCAATAATTAAATATAGAAATTAGAGATAAAAAAGTGGCAGATAATGTGGAGGTTAACCATATTAGTAGGATTCCCCAATCCTCATACATTGAAAAATCCCCTTGTATTTCTATACGCGATTGGTTTCTCGATGAGAAACTGTACCGAGTGCAAGTTGTTATTCCTTGGTATGCTGAAATTGTAAATTATTTGGCAGCATCTCGCATTCTTACCAATTTGAATAAAAACCATGAAATTCATCTAAAAAACGAGTCTTTTTGGTACATTTTGGATGACCTCTACCTATGGTGCACATGTAGTGATCATTTCCTTAGGCGTTGTCTCCCTGATAGCGAGTTTCAACATGTCCTTAGATTATGACACAGTCTTGCTTGTTGGGGCCAATTTGGTCCCCAACGGCCAACTCGCAAAATCCTTCATTCTGGTCTCTTTTGGCCAACACTTTTTTGGGATGCCCATTATTTTATTAAATCTTTTCCTCATTTTCAATGAATGGTTAATGTCTCTAAAACAAATGAAACGCCACAACAACCATTGCTCTTTCCTGACATTTTTTATGTTTGGGGTATTGACTTTATGGGGCCATTTTATAATTCCTTTGGCAATATATATATTATTTTGGCAGTTGATTATGTGGAAAAATGGGTAGAGACAAGATCTACAGGGACTGATTATTCAAAGGTAGTTATAGAATTTTTGAGAAACAAAATATTCTATATGTTTGGATTACCTAGGTTTATCATCGTTGACCAGGGTTCTCATTTCTGCAACCCAATAATTAAATCAATTTTGCGTCGGTATGGGGTTGGTCATCGAGTGTCTACTTCTTATCACCTATAGACCAATGGTCATACCGAGTTGTCAAATAAAAAGGTAAAATGGATTCTTAAAAAAATGGTTCAACCCAATAGAAAATATTGGAGTATTCATCTTGATGATTCATTATCGACATACTGTAATACTTCTAAAACTCCCATTCAAATTTCATCATATCAGTTGCTATTGGGAAAGAGTTGTCACCTGCTTGTTGAGATTGAGCACTGGACCTACTAGGCCATCAAACAAGGAAATTATAATCTTTCTGGTGTATGTGCTCAAAGGAATTTGTAGATTCAGGAGTTGGTGGAAATAATAAGAGATTCATATGAAAACTCTAGGATTTATAAAGAGATAACCAAGGATACCCATAATCATATTATCCATTATCTCCAGTTCCAAAATGGTTAGAAGGTATTCCTCTACAATGCAAGGCTGAAGATGCATCTATGTAAGATATGTTCCCATTGGTTTGGACCACACACCATAACTAACGTCTCTCCAATTGGTGTTGTCCGTGTTCAAAATGAAAAAAAAACCAATAAAATCATCACTATCAATGGGAAGCAGCTAAATAAATTCCATGAATCCCTTTCGGAGTCCCCGATGGTGGAAATCCATGTTCATGAAGAAATATATGAATGAAACTCACCAGGTTTTATCCTTCCTTCACACATTCTCTTCTATTATAGTGAGGACACTGCACACTTTAGGTCTAGGGTGTTGGGTATATTCCTGGGTTAGTTAAGATTTTAATTGCACTTTTTTTCTTCTCTTTTTCACTATATTTTGAGTTTTTTTACTTACTCTCCCCTTATGGTCACAATATCATGTAAATTACTAAAAATTCATGTTGAATTTTTTTATTTCATGTTGATTTAACATTTCATGGAAACCAGAAGCTATTAAGGAATGAATTTTCAAATTAATTTTTTTAGTGAATTAGTTTTCTATCAATGATATAAATAGTTTTATCTCTATGAAACCTCTGAGATGATTGATTCCCCTTGTGTGAGTAGTTTTTGGGAAAACTGTGTCTCTAGTAGCTCCACACATTTTTGCACCAAACCACAAAGTGTGAATATTTATTACTTAATAAAAGGTGTATATATGTTAGGTTAATATTTTTCATCGTAAAGTGATATTTCTATATGTTCGTTCTTTATCTGATCTATTTCATTACGGTACCAGATTGACCAATGCCTGTGTACCTAATATCCTATTGTTTTACACCCTCAAAAAAATATCAAAATCAAAAAAAAATTAGGTTGTCTCTTGGGCAGTTCAAAAACCACTCCTTCGAAACCTTTTATCATGTTACAACTATTACAATTAGTGTCATGAGGAGATCAAACAAGGGTTGAGAGATGAGTGTGAGATTTGTTCCAAATGCAACTTCTGAAAAAAAACAAAAATAATTAATGAGGGGAGTGATGAAAAGTTCAACATATGGAGAAATCTATGTCAGAAGCTTATGGTTTGACTTATAGGAATGATTTAGTGAGTGGGTCTTGAAATATGATTTCAAAGGATGTATTGTAGGTTTGGTGGACAAAATATTTTAATGTTAAAAATTATAAAATAATATATATTTATTAGATAAAAAGTGTAAAGTATAACCTGGAATGGTTTCCACACAGACAAACGGAGAGTGAGTGGAATGGTTGACTTCTGAATTCCTTGCTCAAATTGGTATTGTGGATCTCCTTGAATTTCAATGTGATGTGATTTATGAGACATCCTTTTATTTTTCAATAAAAAATATCTCTATGGTGTGGTTTGTGCATTGATCACATTACATTAATGAATTAAAATTTCCTCAGATGTTAAATCTTTATGATGTTTGCAATATCTACATGAATAATTTATAAATATGTAACATTTATCCGAAGAGAAAATGTTTAGGTGTGGGGGTGTGATCATAGTATGATTCACTATGTCATTTTCATCCTTACACAATTGTATTAATGTGAATTTTTATTGTAAATTCCAAATATAATAACAAAATGAACTTCATGTTCGATTCAGTTATTTTATGTTTATCACTGTTAAAAGGTTAAATGTTACTTATTTTGATAATATTATTGAAGGTGAAGGTGATTTGGAGGACCCAAGAGGAAGTCCAAGAAATATGGGCTAAATAGCACAGGATCCAAGCACACTAGAGGATTAATCAACAATATTTTACTAGAACGTTCATCCAAATGGGTTGAAATTTATTGTTCTGCTATAAAATTTAATAGGCTACATTTATTCTCAAGGAACCCAATTCTGATTTGGATTATATGACGTCCATCAGAACTAATATGTTCAAGAAACTGAATATGCACTAAGCCAAAAGTGGTGTTCTATAATATGTACAAAACATGAGATGTGATTGTACAAATGATTCCAAACATTTAGTGGTGATAGTGAAGATGTGGGGCTTCCACATTATAATTTTTTATAATGGGATATTCAATTGTCTAGTAGTCGAAAACCATCCTTGAAGTGGTTTGTCAAAATTTGGGTGCCCAAAACAACTTCCCATTATGGCTATAAAAAGGCATGTTAGGCACCCTATTTGAAATTTAGAACCGGAAGTGAAGATATACAAATTTTGAGTCATACAAGATTCTCTTCCTCATCCTATAAATTTTGGAGGCCCTTATCCTCATAGGGGGATCAAATATGAGGGCAAAATTCTATAATTGATAACCAAACCTTGACAACATGATCTTTGTGTCATGGGTTGCTTCTTTTTGCATTGTTTTAAGGGGTAAGAGAGTAGCCAAGATCTTGACAACCATTAACCAAAGAATTCAACAAAACCATTTGAAATTTTCCGAGAAATGAACTATCCAAAAATTTTAGTGAACTTTTAATGATCTCCTTATCTCATAATTATGAAACACCACTTTTATTTATCAACTATTGAACTCTTTAATTATGTCTTTTTATTTGTAAAAATGTTTTCAAAATAACCCCTTATTTTAGTAAATTTTATTCAAAATACACATTCAAAACCTATTAACGCTCCTTGAGAGGAGACCTAGGGTCTTAACATGAATATAAAACAATATTAAAATCATAATCAATTTGATTTGTCATGTCAATGCGGTCATGCACTTTATGTGAATAGTGAGAAAATACCAATGTCTATAAATCTTTCATTACTTTTCTCTAAATCATGAAATTTTAATGTAAAATAATATTTTTAAAATAACAAAAAATCAAAATAAGTCCCCTTAACTTATTAAAATCTTGTTAATTACATCATAATCATAGTTATACTTGATTTTGGTATACGTTCATTTTTCCATAAAAATGCATTCTTCAAGAAATTTTTTTTTTATTAATCATTATCATTTATAATAAAATATATTTATAAAAAATATAGAAATGTTATATTGAAAAATAGGTTCCATATTCGTGATCAATTGGTTAAAATTTGGTAAATATATTCTTATTTTTTCATTATTAATAGTAATAGTGGTAATTATTTTTCAAATTAGTAAAGGTAAGACTAGTCAAATGATGTCAAAAAAATGATATAAGGCAAAAATATTTCTAGAACACCGCAATTTATAATTTTTATGAGTTGTCTTAACCAAATCCTTCCAAAATAAAAAAAATAGAAATATCATTCATATTTACTTTTATTAAAATATATACATTATTTTAAAGAAATAATAAACAAATTTTTTTTTTCTTGATTTAATTTATATTTCATGTTGTGATATAGATTAAAATATGTTATATATGTATCAAAATGATTATTTTTAAATAAAAAAAATATTTATATAATGTAAATATATTTTAATTTTTTATTAACGATATAATTTCTTTAAATTCATACTCAATTTTGATAATGTGTCTGTGAAATCAGTCGAAAACTCAAGTAATTTGATTTTAAATATAAGAAAATTAGTATGTTTTGTATGAATTGTTGTATAAATCCATTTAAATTTTTAATTATAAAGTATATATAATTATAAATATATTTATAATAAAATTATATTGATGTATTTAAGTCTTTAAAATCTAATTAAATGAATTGTATAAAAATGAAATTAATGAAATTTTATGTTGAATAACATTTTATTAAAATGTTTAGAATTTAAAAAATTATGAATGAGGATCTGTTGAATTTTAAATGATTTCAAATGTAATACATAGACCATTTTTGAGCCACCTATCACTTTAAATGTGAATTAATGTTCCTTAATGACTAACACAATTGTTACAATGGTTATGGTCATAACGAGTTAATAAAGGTGTTCAACCAGATGTTTTTTTTGAAATGATACCATATCCAGTATAAAATTTATTGTATGACTATATTATTAACATATATAGTTTTTCTCTTAATACAAGATTCATTTTAAGAAATATAATTTAGAAATATATTACTTTATATTTAAAAATTCTAAACAATTACCCATTTGTTATATCCTCACATAAAAAATGGCACCTCCAATCCACTATTATTCCTAATTTTAGATCCTTATAGATTACTGAAGACCTACCCTAATGTCTTTCAATATTATTTACCATTGTTATTGAGATTTATGTATTACCATAAGAGAATTATATAAAGTTTTAATGTTTATAATAGAGGTCATATCTCAAAAAATATGAGGTTTGAACACACATTAAGGAGGATGATACATAAGGTAATGCATTTATGTTATAATTTTATTTATCTTTGGGATTATTTATGTTAAATTTTCATTAAGTTAAATTATATGATCCTTATTCATTAAAATACAGTATTTTTATTATTTTTTGTTATTTCTATGGTTTATTTGTTTTTCTTTAAATATCATCTCTATAGAAAATAAAATGAATAAGAAGAAGTTATAATGATAAGACAGTTTGATTACCTATTTAGTAAGTAATATTTTCCATTCATTTACATATTTTCTTTAAAAAAAATCAATAATTTTATTACTATTTGTAAATGATTTATTAATTTCATTTTACCCATATTTTCCTTTCTAGGAATTTTTTGAAAGGAATATTCCTGATTTCTTAATGATGCACTTTTTACCAATGGTTTGAATAAAATATTTTCTTTGACTTATACAACACAAAAAAAATTATGCTATCATGACTAATCATTTCTTGAAAGACTATTTTATAAGTATCCCTAATTCTATTCATTGTAAATGATTTTCCTAATATTATATATTTTTTTAAATTTTAAGAGATAAATTTAAAATGGAATGATTATTTTACCCAAGAAATGTTCTAGTTATATTTTAATAGATTTTTTATCAATGAAAATCAAGATTTCTGTTAATTATTCTTTGGTAATGATAACATCCAATGAAACCATCCCAATTATTTCTCTAGATGGTTATTTATTATGATGAAAAAATATTGATGAAAGCCATTTTTATTTCTATTGATTAAGCAATGTTGAAATAAAAAATGCATTCATGACCTTGTCACATAAATAAGAATGAGTTTTGATTATGTTGTGGTTGGGTTTATTATATCCCAATAATGAATTGGGTAATATGATATACATACATACATACATACATATATATATCATGATATGAAAAAGAAAAGAATGTACATGATTGAAAATAACTTTTAAAACATTTTAATGATTTAGTATGATTGGTTCTAGCTGTGCTCAAAATATTATGAGTGAAGAAGATTGAGAAAATAAATGTTTATAAGACTATAATTTCCTATTTTAATGATTCCACGTGCTCATTTTATAACTCTTTTACATTTATTACTTCTTTGACACCCTAATTTGTTAGGAAAATATAAATGAATTGATTTTATATTTTATAATACATTTTTCATTTGTAACAATCTTTTATATTGAGAATATGCACTTTATTATGTTATCATACCCCTACGATTATTCAGTTTCTTTTATGATTGATGTATCCCATGTTAACCCTTATGAAGAATCTAATCTCAAACATTATTACATTCCCCTTATCCATGTATTAATGTATGGTTATAAGAATTATATGTGTACAAGGGTACCAATATGAAGATCCTTGTGGGTGATTTTAAAGATATGCTATGAAATTAGTTTTTGATATTACTAGTTTCTAAGGTAATTTGTTCTTTATGATCATAGAGTATTTATAATTTTGATATGTAGTGAATATTATTCTATAATAATTTAGTATTTATGAATTTTATAATTTTGTCTCCTCATTTTGTATCAAAGGATGGTTTAGTTATTTTTAGAAATTAGGATTATAAAAATTTAAGGAGAACCCTTAGGATAAGCTTTATGATAACTCTACTATTTGTTTTACATTAATACATGATTTATTATATAAATATACACTTAATAAAAAAATAATTATAATTATAGTGTCTTTCAGAAATAGGTAAATAACATAACATTATAAACATGTGATATAACAATATTATTAATAAAATATTTAACATGATTCTTAAATTCAATGGATATATAAAAATTCATGGGATAACATGGGGACAAACATAAGAAAGGGGTGATCTATAAAACCCCGTAATGATCTAAACATGGAATAAAATAAAGAAGATAAGAAATTTTATTCAATTTTAATATCAAGGAGGAATAAAAGGAACATGAACAATATGGAAAGATATATTAGTATAATCATAAAATGGGAAATGTGGAAACAAATTAAAACACTGAATCATAAACTTATGTCAAGGATAAAACTGCCAATACATCATGGTGAAAATTTACAACAAATAAATTAGGTTCATTCCCTGTCTCAATGTTATGTATCATTGTATTAAACATTACCTAATGAATTAGAGTGCCCTCCAGGTGAAACCATCATATTCATTTCATTCTCATGCTTAAGTGTTCACATAGATCTTACAACATGGATTTATTTATCATTATAATTCTTTCCATGATCAAGTAATGTGTAATAAACACATGTAAGTACCCAATAAATAATTATATGTTCATATAGGTGAATACCCTTGATATAGAAATGGGTATTCTATTCACTAAACAATTATTTTGGTAGGGAAAATCATAGAAACATTTCTACAACAAAACGAAGTTACATAAAATTTCATAAAAAGTATTTATGAGAGAGAAATGGGTATAACATTATTTTGGAATAAAATATGTAATATTATTGAAATTTAAATATATATCCCAAAATTATGAAATTGAAATTGAATGTATAAGTTTATAAAAAAACATGAATTAAGTAGAGAAGGTAAGGATCTATTACAGAAATGAGACAAAGTAATGTCTGAGGTAAGGGTTCAAATGAGGTAGGATAAATGATATCCCATTAAAATAAAATCAAAAGGAAAGTAAGGGAGTGATTATAAATTAATTAAAATATACCTAAATTAAATTGAATGAGTTAATTTCAAAGAAGAGTTTTGAATTTGATAGAAAGATAGGAGGGTCCCTTACTTGATTGTGCGACTAAAAAAGCTTGGGAGGGGATTATTAAGAGATTGGTGGAACCTTAGGAGTACTCTATAGAGTGGAGGGAAGATTATTGACATGCTTAAAGAAGTTTTAGTGAAGTTAAATGGCATATTGGGTGGTTTTATGTTGGAAACAAAGGGGATTTATTTATTATTTTGGTTTTGAACTCTACATAATGAAATATTCAAAACCACAAACCAATGCACGGGTTTTCCAATTTTTTCTACCAAATGGGAGTGGTTTCTATTATTGTATAAGGAAAACATAATATCGTAAAAAATAATTCACTTTCTATATAGAGGTGAGTTTTACTCTTAAAAGAATGATGTCAAAACCTTAAAATATATTATTTGTTTTGGAGGATTCATAATGGGTTTATAAAATAAATAAAATAAACATAAAATCAAATTATTTAAAGGTAAACATATGTTTGGTTATGGAAACCCTTTATTGTATTTATTACATCATTTGTAGGTCTTTATGATGTCATAATACCTAAAGTATATTTATTTGTTATTTAATTTTTATTGGAAAATTTTGTTATCTAAAAAAATTATGAAAATTTAACCATTGGAAAATTTCATCAGTATGATTCCGAAAATAATATTAATTTATATAAATAATTCCCTATTTATGTGAATATTCAATTTTAAAATAATAATCAATTTTTTTAAAATGGTAGGTTTTTTTACAATTACATCTTTTGATCCATAATTAAAATTCATTTTGACTACAAAAAAGAATATAACAATTTATATTTAATAAAAATTAATTAATAATAATATTTTATTAAAATATTATTTATTTCAATAAACATTAATTCATCAAAATAAATTTATTAATTGAATTTGAATATTACGCAAAAATATTATTTGTGTTCTATTGAATCAAAATAAAAATCATTTGTAAAGTAATAATAATATAATGAAAATATATACCTTATTATATAAATAATAATGTAAATACTTTTAATTATAGGGTCTTGATGCATATCCCTTTAATACACCAACAAACTCCCTAAGAACAAGGTACACAATTGTTGGATTTTCATGGGGTGGTTCGGAAAACATGGTTTGCATCGACATCTTGCTGAGCATGAACTTCTCTAGTAAATGGTCTTTCTCATGATTAAGTTATTGAATCTTATATTGGGAATTGTAATGCGAAAGTCCCGATGATTCTATATTAATTTAAGCTTTGTTATGTGGGATTTATATGGTAAAATTCTACTAGATGATTCCATAAGGTCTTTTGTATTCGTCAATTGGGTTTGTCAAAATCCTATATTTATAACAATCAGGTGATCACTATTAAAAACCATTGTATCAAAGGTAATGACACATAATAATAATTTAAATATAATTGGATATTATAAGACAAAATATGTTAATCTGTTTTCTATAACAATAATAAATTTAATTAAATTAGAAGATAATTTTATTTATAATCGTTTGTGTCAATAAAATCTTACCCCCTAAAGAAATTTTACCCTATAAAATATATTTTCCCATATTAATATAAATGAGGGAAACTCTACTTCATCCCTACCTCCAGATCCTACGTCACTTCTTCAAACATGTTATTTCTACACAACACTTTGATAAGTTGAATTGTCATATATTGAAGAACTTTTTCTCTATGATCTAAGATATCCACTATCTTCTATTAATAAGAAACATCATTCTAAAATGGTAGCACCTCTTAATTGAGTATATGTGAGGGGGTTGGTATGTACTTTTTCAAGAGGGATACATGGAATACATCATGTACTTGAGATAGGTTTTCTGGGAATGCAAGTCGATATGAAACGTCTCCAATGCGATAAAGAATCTCAAAGAATTTGTTGTATCTTGGAATGAGCTTTATCCTCTTCCAAAGTCTCATCACATTCTTCCATAGAGATGTGTAAGGGTATTCTATGTCTCCAAAGCGAACTATAGGTCTGCTAGATGATTGTCAGTAAAGATATTTTATCGATTCTGAGAATCCTTGATGTGATACTGAATGGTTTTATCCTTATCCACCATTTAATCAACAATTTACAAACCTATAAGTTTCCAATACACATCCTCACCACAACATGCTAGTTTTATACACCTCTTAGAATGAAAGGATTTAGAGGAATCCTTTTGGATGTTTGAGTGGAAACTGTTTTTTAAAGAGAACTCGACTAGAGGTAGATGTTCACACCATACTACTTTGAAGTCCATATAACATGCTTGAAACATGTCTTAGAGTGTCTAAATAGTCTGATCAAATTGACCGTTAGTTTGAGGATGATAGGCCATATAGAATTTTATTTCAATGTTTAGAGAATGTTTGAGAATTGTTTCTAAATTGGAGTTCAATCTTTGATCTCGATTGGATACAATCGATTGTGGTAAACCATGAAACCTTTTAACTTCTCTAATGTATATCCATGTAAGTTTATCCACTAAGAAATCGTCTTGATTAACAATGAAGTGTGCATTCTTTGTGAGGTGATCCAAAACAACCTGGATAGCATTGTTTCTTATGGATGTCTTCAAAAGAACAGTGAAAATGTACATGGTGATGTTTTTTCATTTACATGTTGGTATTGGTAATGCTTTCATCATCCACTTATTGTTATACCTTTCAACCTTCACTTGCTAACATACCAAACACTTTGATGTATATTTAGAAAATTTCTTTCTTCTTGTTTTAACTAAAATAGTTCTCTTGAGGATCATAGTACATCATTGTGATTCCTTGGTGAATGGAGAAAGTCAGGCTTTGTAAATCATCCAATAGTTCATTCTTTAACTTTGGTTTTTTGTTAAATTTTTTTGACCATAATATCATAATTTATTTTTCAATAACATTGAACTCTGAGGATTTACTACTCCATATGACATCCACATTATTATGAATTCCTAACAAATTTAACTGAGAATTATTTAACCATTCCAAAGACAATGTTGAACAATAATTTCTAAAATGGTTAATGATTTTCCATTCATTTTGATTCCCATATCCATCCTTAAATTTTCTAAGAAGATTGGATCCTTCTGAATACATATCATTGATAAAGATATAGGATCCTTTATTCTTAGAGTAGGTTCCACTTCATTTGATTTACTAGGATAGTAGTGGATTGAGAAATCGAAATCCTTTGTGAGAACTAACCATCTTCACTAATTCATATTAAGCTCTTTCTGTGTGCATATTGAGCTCCTTGTGAGAACAATCCATATTATTCCCATAGAGATAATGCTACTAGATTTTCAATGAAAATATCACAACTTCTAACTCCATATTGTGAGTGGGATAGTTTTTTGCTTGAAATTTTAACTGTCTTGAGGCATAGGCCCTCAATTTATCATTTTTCATTAGTAAACAGCCTAATCCGTTATTTTATACTACGATATATACCACAATGATTTTCCCACTTATGGGTAGTGTGAGAATTGGTGTAGTGATAAGTACTTTTTTTATTCTTAAAGAATTAATCACATTCATGTGTCCTAAAAAACATCATTCCCTTATGAGTTATCTTAGTAAGAGGGTTTTAAAATTTTTAGAAATTTCAAAAAAAATTAAAAATAATACCCAAATAACACAAGGGAAATTTAGATATCTTTCACATATGTTGTCCTAGAAAATACTTAAATTCATTCTATATTTAAGGGGTCCACATATATCTCATTTCTTGTGATGGTATACCCCAATAAATATAATTACATCAAACATAACTCACCTTTTCTATACATAGATTAAATTATATCCTTTCGTAGGGTCATTAGCATAATGATCACATTCTCATCCTAATCCACCTTTATTTTGGAGTATATTAGAATATGATCTATAAATTATTCCATAAATTTTTCAATTTAATCTATAACGACTCTGTTCATTATGTTTATAAAGATTATTGGAGCATTAATGGGTTTTAATGGAATTACTATGAACCCATAGTTTCCATAACTTGTAAAAAAAGTGGTCTTGGGGATATCATTCTTTCTCACCCTTGATAATATCCCAACTAAAGATCTAACTTGGAGACCTATTGGGCTCTATGTAGATGATTTAAAAAGACATCAATACATGGAAGAGTATGATTTTTTGTTATCATGATCTTGTTTATCTCACGATAATCAATGAAAAGGTGCATTGACCCATCCTTCTTCTTAACAGAGAGGAATGGTACACCGAATAGTGACACACATTGGCATATGAACCCTTTATCCATATTCTCATATGGATGTTTCTTCAGCTCCCGAAGTTTCAAAACCACCATTATATTTAGATTCTCATATAATGGCAACACCAAAAGTATAAGCTATATTGAAAATTTGTCCTCCTGGCTAGGTGGAAGACTAGGTAATTTCTCGAGAAATAAATCAACTTATTCCACTACAATGGAAATGTATTCATGGAATGTTTTTCCTTGGAAAAAATCATTTATGATAGATACGCTTGATCATAGGGAAATAAAATCCATTTTTGAGATGGTTGTGCTAAAAAAGATTCATCGTCCTCCTTGAAATTGTACCGAATTAGGGGTTGATTTGAAATAAAGAGAGTAATCTCTTTCTCATAGTGATTTATGTTGTCTTTATATATCGAAAGACAATCAATGATTATAATTACATAAAATTACACCAAAGGGAGTACGAAATGGTTCACATGAGATGTTCATCCCAGAAATATTGATAGGAAATGATTTATATACTTAGTATTCAATAATTTAACCATTTTTAATTTTCATTGAAATTTATACTTCCATGATTTGTGGAAGTGTTTTATAGTTCTAATAAACTAT
Organism: Viscum album; assembly: GCA_963277665.1. Classification (NCBI taxonomy): domain Eukaryota; kingdom Viridiplantae; phylum Streptophyta; class Magnoliopsida; order Santalales; family Viscaceae; genus Viscum; species Viscum album. The sequence goes on along the minus strand of OY728153.1, from coordinate 1,255,168,247 downwards.
CATAATATTAATAAATTAATAGAATAATAATAAAAAAGTAATTTCTCTATTCATTAATTAATATCTTGAACACCTATCACCACTTTATTGTTAGGATCCACCAGGTGGTTGTGATGGAAAAGGCTCACCCATGATTCCTTGGAAGATATTGCTTTCTAAAAAAACCCTTGGAATAGAGAATTTATTTTCAAAATTCTTTGTTTCCTTGTAGTTGAAGATATGAAAAATGTTCTAAGAATTGAATGGATTGTTAATTTACTCCATTTTATTAGTAGGTTTCACATATCAAAAAATGTTAACCATGTGCCCTTCCCTCCTAAACATAAATAATTTATTCATTCACTTTAGGAAACTTCCAGGGAGCGTTTTTTTACCTTTGAAGGTGGGATGTTGGAATTTCTTGCCATTATTTTATTTCTTCATCAAACCTCTAGAATTGGAATATATTTTCCGATTCTTATACTGATGATACACATGAGATTTTTCAGCCTCCATTTTGAATTTGAGGGCACATCAGACAATTTACCCATATATATCAAAGTCAAAGATCTCTATATATTTCCATAGCCTAGGTTTTATCAAATAAAAAAGGGTTAAACCATTATTTTTGTTTGACAACAAAAATATAGGCCTATTTGGAATGTCTTGTGGAGTTTTCCCTATACTCCCAAATAGATTCATCATTTTTTTCATTAAGGAAAATAAATCCCATTCCATTTTAATATAGAGAGTTCGAGGAAAATATTTATCAAAAAACATTTTACGAGATTAATTCGACTCTACTGCCTTGATATATTCCATAGGATTTGTATTATTGATAAAGGTCCACTAAGGATAAGATTCACCCTCCATAAAATAAATATCCAGTATAACCTTTTATTGATAAAAAAATTTAAGGATGGAGAATATCATCTTAATGGAGTCGATCCATTGTTCAGTATTTAAGGAACCAGATAATCCATTGAAATTACGAGGGATTTGTTATCTGAAGGTCTAAATTGTTGCTTGTTATCAATTATGGGGGTTTGGGTTTCCATATTTATTCATGTTTCTATTCAGAACCTGATTCAACTGAGAGAGTATCTTCATGATGTTCATGATTACTACTCCCATTATGTTGCGAATCACGTTGGGTAGTCATTATATTTCCCATAACATTTATTATTTAAATGAATACACCAATTTATATCCACTGGGTAGAATGAAAGAAAAATTAAGGAGGAGTATTTTTACACTATTAAACACATTATGGGGAATCTGATGACAATAATGGTATAACATATAAATTTCATTTCTTTCTATAACATATGAATTTATAGGATTCAATCTATGTTATCCCTTATATATTTCCAAAAATATATTCTTATAAGAATTTTATTTTCCCCACTTAATAATGCTTCAAAATGAGATTATTAATTTATCAAAGCATATCCCCCAGGAGTGTCAAACCAGATGTGTTGTATGCTCATTTTCATGTACCATGTTACCCCGAGTCTGGTATAGGACACCTTTTCAAAGTTATTACCCCAAGATATATCTATTCCAGAACCACATCCAAATATAGTATCCATACATGGATGTATTTTTTTGATAAATCACTTATAATATAATTACTAAATTCTTGGGATGCTTTCTTAAACTAGGTCTTATTCATAAGGCTACCACTAGATGTTTCTAATCCAATCAAAAAAACTACTAAAAAATTTCTCAGATACAAACTATAACAACCTTGGTCTTTAATTCAGATTAATTCATGATTTATTACATAAAATTACACTTAATACAAAAAAAAATATCAAAAAGTTTTGTGTATTTGGGAATTAGGTACATGTTATAAAATTATGAACGTGGGATACAATAACAATAATACAAGCTCCCTTAACATGCGTCAAAAATTCCATGGATTTTTAAAACCACACAGGATATACTAGGGACAAACATAAGAAAGGGGTGATCTGTAAAGGATAGTATGGAAATAACAAAGGAATAACATAATGATGATAATACATGTTAAAAAAAATCATATCAATGAGGAATAAAAATAACATGTAAAAAAAGCATGATATAACATGATAATCATAACATGGGAAATGTGGAAGAAAACTACAAAACTGAATCATAAACATAGGTCAGTGATTAACATGCTAAGAAATAATGGTGGAAAGTACCAAAATGAAATCAGGTTCAATCCCTATTCCAATGGTATGTATCATAATACTAATCATTTCCGAATGCATTGGACCTAAATCTAAGTGAAACCATCATATTTATTTCATTATCATGCTTAAGTGTGCCACATAGATCATACATCATGGATTCATTCATAATAATAATAATTTATTCCATGTTCATTGAATGTAGAATAAATACCTGTAAGTCAGAAATAAATAACTATATGTGCAGAAATGTGAATACGATTGATAAAAAATTGTGCATGGTTTTCACTACACAATTGTTTTGGCAAGGAAAATCATGGTGAAATTTAAGCAGCATATCAGCGTTAGTTAAAAATTTATAAAAAATTGTCGAAGAGAGGAAAATGGATCTCTCATAATTTTTACATCAAATATTTCATAATATTAACATGTAAAGACATATCCTAACATTATTAAATGTAAATAAATTGCATAATTTCATAAAGAATAATTAATAAAGAAGAGAAGGAGGGGATCTCAAATAGAAATTTTGCATAGTAATTGCTTATGTATGGATCCAAATGAGGGAGGATAAATTGTACATCAATAAAATAACATAAAATATAACGTAACCCAATAATTATAAATGAAAGTAAATGTAACCAATTTAAATTAAAAGAACTAATTTCAATGATGGTTATTGAATTTAAAAGCAGGAGAGGATGGTCCCTTACTTGAGTGTATGACTCCAAAAGCTTGGAATGAGATTTTTGATATCCTAGGGGAGCCATTTAAGGACTATACAGAGTGTATTAAAGAGTATAGACATGATCTAAGGTTTGTTAGTTGAGATAAATGAGTGTTTTGTGGGTTTATATCGGAAAAGAGTGGAATTTCATTATTATTTTGTATTTGGACTCTACATAATAAATTATTCAAAAAAAAATGAACATGTGGGATTTTCCCATGGTTTTTTCCATAATTGAGTGGTTTCCATTACATTTAATAAAAAATAAATGGTCCTTATAAAATAATACCCTTTCTTATTTATATGTGATTAATACTCATGATGATATTATTTTAATACCTTATAATATATTACATGTTTCGGGGGATTCATAATGGAATTATATAATAAATTTAATAATATTAAAATAAAATTATTTTAAAGAGGGAAAATATATTTTTGCATCAATACCATTTATAGTATTTTTTAAATTACCATTAGGCCATTATGAGGTTATAACACCAAAAGTATATTTATATGGTATTTAATTTTTACCTAAAAATTTTAATGTGTCGAAAAATTATGATAAATTAAACGTTTGATTATTTTTACATTATAATTAAAAAAAATCATTGTATATAAATAATTTTATAAAAATTAATGTTTTAAATTTAAAAACAATAATCTATATTTATCGAAAATTATATGTTTATTTTGACAATAATATTACTCGATCCCTTATAATAATTTATTTTGAGTACATTAAATCTATACTATCATTTATATTTAATACACATTATTTAATAAAAATATGTTAATAATTTTTTTTTGAAATACATAAATTCATTAAAAAAATTCCATAATAGAATTTAAATATTACTCAACAATACTATTTGTGTTTTATTGAATCAAATAAAAAATTGTTTATTATGTAATAATAACTATATGAATTTATATTGATTATTCTATTAAAAATAATTTTCATAATCCTAATGTTAGGGTATTGATAAATATCTCCTTAATACACCATAATATTACCTAAGAGTAATGTCCGTTATGGTTGGAATTTCATGGGGTGGTTTGGCAGACTGGGTTTGGGTTGGGATATCGATGATATTGAACTTCTCTCTTAAAGAGTTTGAATCATTCTTATGTTATTTGACCTTAGCTTGGAATTTTTCAAGGGAAAATCATAGTGATTTTATCTCCATTAGAAGCTCTGATAAGTTTGATTCATAGGGTATGATCCTACAAGTTGAGGCCATCACCTTTATTTTCTATAACAATTGGATTTGTTATAAACTAAAATTTATACTAATCATGTTATCAAGTATTAATAGATACATTATCAACATTAATGAAACGTAACATTCAATTACATACAATTGGATAAAACAAACCAAAATATGTGAATGTGTTTTCTATAACTAAAATTCATATATTTAAATCATGAGGTGAATTTTATTTATAAGATTTTGGGTTGTTACAATCCTAGATTTAGAATAATTCCTATGTTATTTTATGTAATTGACTATGGTTTTCCAATAAAATAAATCTGTATATTGATACTGTAAAGTGGTTAAAACTATATCTTAGATTCTCAATGGGGAAGTTACTATGAAATGGGTAGATTGGGTATTTACTATATCAACATTAATACCCAATGGCTGGGTCTAATACTACACACCTAGCTCAACACTCTTAGATGATATTGTTAGGATAATTTCAATTATCATTATGAACCATTATGAATGAATAGAATATATTATGGCCATGGATAACCTATGTTAATCTTAATACAACATAGATTAAAAGGAATGTGTTTGGATTTGAAATCATATGAATGTTTTTCATGATCTTATGATTTCTCTAACTAATTATTATTGATCATATTATGCATTCTAGTTGTATTCAAGGGATATAGAAGGGAGGAAACATGTTAGAAATGGGATAAAAAGGTCACTATAATGGTTTTATAAATATGATACCAAATGGGATGGAAGCTGGATTGAAAAATATCATGGTGATTCATAATCATATATCTCGATTTTGAATAATAAACTGAACCAAGTTATGTTTTTATACACACCTAATAAGATAAAAATTGAGTTTTATGAATGTTAATGTTATAAGGACTATAAAATAAATTAATATTCAATTTAATCTATGTATTAAATTTTTAAATAATCACTAAAGGTGTTGTTTCAAAGGAACATGAAAATGTTTTATGGGTGTAATGTATGGGAATTCTTCAAATCAATGTGCTAAGGGGAGTTCTCATGAAGAAGATTGACATGGTTTGATGAGTAAAGTTTTTTTTTGTTGGTGAAGAAGTGACTATGAATGGAATATTGAATTTATAAGTTATTTTAATCATGTTTATTGGGTTGAAAGAAAAAAAATTGTTAAATTTGGATCGATGAATCTTTGGGAATGATTCATATTCCATATTATAAAAATAAATAATTAAAGAATATTATGACAATGTCCGGTTAAGGGTTTAAGTAGGTAGCAGAATGGTTGTTGTTTTTATGAATTTAGATTCTATAGTTACATCTTAAATGTGTTTTATTAGTGATATTATGGTTTTTATATTTCTTAAATAAATAATAATTATATACATTTTTTATTTAGTATTTTCAATAATATGTTGAAAGATACCGATATCCTAAAAAAGTGAATTACTGGAAAATTGATATTATTTTTCAAAAAAAACATTATTGAGCGATATATAATAACCAATATGTTCTAGATAATGATATAATAACGTTTAGTTATGATAAATAGTTTATTCATAGTGATAATGTTAATTGGAAATTATTCATGACTTGAAATTATTTGTGATTTTAGGAAAAAGAGAATTATGGTCATGTATTTTTTTTTAGATATTTAGATTTTGGAATATATTATATATTTTGGTTACTATTTATAGTTAAAATAATTTTTTTTTTCATTTAGGTCTTAAAGTGATGCATGTTATTTTTAAAAATTATTATCTATTTTTAGAATAATATGTGATAATAGTATTCATAAATTTGGTATCTGACATTATAAGATACTTTACAATTTTGGGGATAAATGTTAATGTTTATACTAGAGAAAAATATATGATAAAATATATTGGAATTTTATGGATTTAATTTTGGTCCAATATATTTTATAGGATTATTAAATTTTACCTTTAATTGAATGGTCTAAGTTGAACATGTGGTGTTACTATTCTGGTTTTTGTGATTAGTGTAATATATTTCTACATATTGGTAAATCGAACTAACCAAATTAATTTAAATAAATAAATAGAGACAAAAGGAATTAATTTTAACTCTTTTATGGAAATTATGATAAATTAGAAGTTAATTTTAGTGCTTATGACATGAAAACATTTATCTTGAATATTTATTTCAATTGAGTATGAGATGATGTAAAAGTTGAAAATGATCAAAGTTAAACAAATGTAAGAAATTATAATTATTTGATGGAAATTTTTTTTACAAGTATATTTCATAATGTTATCTATATTGATTTTAAATTAATACTTAAACTATAATGAAATAATCTCCAAATAAAAATATTCCATTTATCTTTATTTTTTAGGAATTAATGGCCTTTTTTCGTTATTGATCTATGGTTTTTGGCAATTAACTTTCCCATAATTATATACTATAAAAATATATATTATTACTAGGATGTTCTTGTTCTCCTACATGTCCATATTTTGAGTTCCCAATAAATATTTTCTTATCTGTGAACAAAATTTTGTTTTATTTTAGGTAACCATTATGTTACCATATTCCCCTTTTCATAATAAGTTTTATTGTCCATTTTCAAAAATGGGTTTTCAACAAGGGTATTTTAAAATATAAAAATGTTGACTATAAATATAAAAATTGAAAATGTGGATTTTATTTAATGGTAAAAAATTTTAGAACACCTAAAATTTGTTTAATTGAATAATATTATTGATAACTTTCTTAACCAAAAATGCTGAGACTTTTGTGAACTACGATATAAAATAAAATAATATTATTTAAATGTAGCCACTATAACATATCCATTATGATGGTTGTATGATTTAAAATATAAAAATTGTTAAAAATAATTACAAATGTTTCATATAACAAAAATTTATTGATTAAATAATAACAAATAAGTTCTCAATTTCCACTAAGTAATTTTATGCATCCAAAATATTTTTTATTCAAAAAGGGTTTTATTGAATTTTATACATTAACAATATAATCAAGATCTACCATTTTTATAAATAAAATTAGGATGATTGAATATATTTTTATCATAATAATCATGTCAATATTATCTTAGAGTGATTTGTAAAAAATATTTATGAAAATATTTATTTTTAAGGACTATTGAAAATATACCAATTTTTAGAAAATTATAATTTCCATTCATTAATTAAGTAATATTAAAGAAAAATTATCTATTTAATATTATATTGAATTAATATAATTATAATTTTTTAAATAATATAATTAATTAAATATTCATCGATAATATACTTATTTTGGTATAAGTTCATTTTTTGGATTTAAATTAGATATTTCTAAAAAACTATTTTTCATTGTGATTTATGCATTTATATTAAAATTATTTTTTAGACATTCTACAAATTTATTCTATAAAAATGGATTCCATACTTTGAATAGTGATTTTAAAATTTGTAATTATGTCCCTTTTAATGTTTTTCATTATGAATATTAATTATGTTTTATTTTTTCACCTTGCTAATGGAAAATGGGTAAACATGGATAAAACATTGAGACATGTCCTAAAAAACTACCAAAAAACATGAATCTAATGTATTGTATAAGTTTTTTTATACTAAATTATATATACTAAAATATGTAAATTTATTTCCACTTTATATAGATTATAACATTTATATTATTTTACGGAAATGATAAATACAAAATTTCACTTTCTTTATTTTAATTTTTATTATATGTTTTCACATGGATAAATAGATGTTATGAAATAATAAAAAAGTTTTGTATTATTATAAAAAATATATTTTTGTATTATCAAAATTTATTTTGAATTATTTTTTATTACATAATTACTTTAAACGCTTTGGAAAAACCGGTATTGTGCTTTCTCAAGAAGTTGAAAAATATAGGTAAATGATTTAAAAAAATAAAATAAATATTTTTTTGGATGAGTTGTTATTTTAAAAAATTTTATTATTCAATTATAAATTATATGTGATTTAAAATTTATTTAGATTATTATTATATCATTTTATTTATTTCTTTAATATCTAATTAAGTGAATAGTAATAAAAAAGTTTTAATGATATTTTAGGTTATTTAATATTTATTAAATAATTTAAAAATAATTGTTTTTTTAAATTAGATATATGGAATTTTATATTTTTTAAAATTTCATCCATGTACACTTTTTGATTCACCTGTAACCGTAGAAGTACATTTCTGACTCATTAAGACTAAAATTTTGTTTGCCTAACTGAAGTGGAAAATAGCCAATAAAGGGGTTAAACATAAGATATGGTTTAAAATGACAGATAATATTATCTAAATTTTGGATGATGATATTTCAAACAAAGATTTGTTTTCCTCAAATCCATTAATAAATAGTGTGTCCCATCCTCACTTATAAAAGGGGACCTCCTCTTCCCCTTTATTCACAATGCATGATCCCTGTCGCTCAGCCAAGACCATAATGAATATCTTATTAACATCATTAACCTCAATATTTATCTTTTTACCTTACCCTAATAAATTCCAAATACGGGTGAATGTGTATGTAAAATGAGTTCTCTCATATAAGGGGAGTTTTGAATGCATATAAAGCTTGACAAGATTTGAGGTATGGTATTTATGCTACAATATCATTTTTTGGAGATATTTTATATTAATTTTTTATAAAGGGAAATTATATAAAAATTAACCTTTAAAAACCATATTTTTAATATCTTTTGTTCATTTTTGGTTTTTCATTATTTTCTTTTATTTCCCACCCTCTATTACTATAAATTTTCAAGAAAATGTCTTTAAGAGAAACCAAAATTATATTATATTTTATCACTAATGTTTTTCTTTAATGTTGTTGTTTTATTTAGATGTTTTAAAGAATTGTTTTACCATTATATAATGATTTATTAAGGTTATTTTTATCCATTTTTTACTTTATATAATTTTTTTTAAAATGAATCTTCTTGTTATTTCCCAAACGAGATAATTTTTAAAATTTGTGGTCAAAATATTAGTTTTTATGTGTAATATGTTTTTGACATTTCCACCATTATTACTACCAATTTATTTGATAATTTATTTACTTTTCTCCATGGATAATTTCAAAAAAAATATTTCTAAATATTATGGATGTTTTTGTACATTAAATTAGTGGTTTCAAAATTAAAAGGGGGTTTCCCATATGAAATGTTCCAATGTTCTATTAACTGTATTTTCATCTATGAAAAAAACCATTGATCATCGTTAGGCATCACATGGTATATGATCCAATGATATGATAGTTATTATATATATATATATATATATTATGATTATAAATTATTGATGAATCCCATTTCCTTTTCAATAGGTCATGCAATGATGAAATAATATTTTTTTCATAAACTTTACCCTAGGGCTTAGCTATGTGGAAATGGACCCAATGGGGGGAGATCATGGAGGTCACAGGTTTGTGTGTCCTAAGCTTATTGAATCTGTGTGTTTTAATTTTTTCTTTGTATCATTGAATTCTCCCTTCCCCAACCATGTGAAAATAAATGTGTCAGGACCTTGTGGCATACATATGACTAGATTGTGATTATATGAACGATGGGTCCAATTTATCCCTATAATGGATTGGGTAATGTGATAAAGGGATATCATGAGGTAAATATGATAATAATATAAATGATTGTGAATATCTATGTTCACATTTTTATGCGTGAATAATGTTACTTCAAGTTGTACACCCAAGATTATGTGTGGAAATTATTGTGAATATCTATGATAATAAGATTGTGATTTCCTATGATTTTGATGCACATGCCAATTTTATGACTACAGAAAAATGATTACCACTTCAAAAAAATTATTGATCAATCTTATGGATCTCAATTGATTTTGTAGTTTATGATCTATGATATTCTTGGCATAAATCTTTAATTTTGATAACATGAACCTGATTATGTTATCATACCCTTATGATTATCTTATTCTCTTTGATGATTAATACTTCCCATGTGTACCCCTATTGAGAATCTGAGATCACCCCCTATTATTTTTTCCTTCCATTGTATTTTATTGAAGATTCTATTTTTGACATGTCTATTAGGGTAATATTATGGATATCATTATGGGAAATGTTAAATATATTTTAAGAAAAAAGTTGACTTTATAACTAGTCTCCAAATACACTAAACCTTTATGATCCTTGATAATTTATACAGGTTTTATATGTACAATATTTGTGAAAGATGATGTAATATTTTTTTTATTTTAATCATAGTGCTACACAATACTAAAAATTAAAACATTCAGTGATCCTTTTAAATTTGACTACTTAAAATCAATATACCATGAGGAAAAACTATTTCTATATTCTAATTAGTACCTTAATGTAAATTATCTTATTCCCCCACCTCATCCAAATTATGATATATCTGATTAATAAAACATTAAAAAGATAATTATACTTATTTATTAAGGGTTTTATATCTAAATATCTACATAATCATACTCATCCATTAATTATATGATGATTTATTTTGGTCGGTTTGACAACCTCTATGAATGGTGCAAGAAACTTTTATCATGACTGATAATAGAGACATAATTAATATTAATATATGATATTAATATATATATATATATATAATTTTTTTCATTGGGTTTTGAAAAGTTAATATTAATATTTAAACTATTTATTAATATATTACATTTTATTCCATAAAAGTCACTGAAATAATATCATCATCAATTTTATCTTATTTAATGATAACTAAAAGTCTCATTAGATAATATTTGAACTTTTTAAATCATCATGTAACATATAATATCATACCTTGATTAATATATGAATTATTAACATGAAATTATTGAACTGGTTATGACATTACCATTAAGAAACTCGAATAAAACAATTAATATTATTGGCATCCATTGATGAAAATAAATGATAAATGACTAAAAAAAGTATAATGATTTATTATAAATGAAATCTATATAATTTAATATATATGAATGTGGTTTGGAAATAATTTATTTAAATGTCTATGTTTATTATATTGGAGGTCACTGTGAATTCTTGGATGTAATGAATAATGATACAAGTTTTCAAGTCTCCATTTTCATTATTATTTGTATGTCATATATTCAATAGTTTTTTTAAGGTGTGCATATTTACCTATCATTTCAATTTAAGATAAATTCCATGAAACTAAATGTATTTCCAATACATCAAAATTTATCTTTTTCAATGTAATTTGATACATGTGTACATTAATTGGTAAGGGGTTCTCATAACTTAACTCCTTTGTTTGAGTCATAATAAGACCTTCTTGACAATGATCGTAAAAAACCGGTTTATTCTAACCCATGATGATATTATAATGTATATTCTCTTTCCTTTAAATGGAATTTAAATCATAAAAATGTTGACATCAACAGGGTAGAGTTATTTCATCAAAAAAATGTGGCATTTATAAGAATAATTCTAATCCTTTCAAATTACCCATTCTATTCTATGAAAATATTATTTCTTTCAAAATAAGTTTTCCTTTATCATTTAAAAATCCAAATATTTACTGTTTCATTCTATATTAATACTTCTCTTTACCTATTTTCCAAAAGGTTTCTACTATATTTTTTTGATGTGGGTTTCAATAATGTTTATTTAATATAAAAATGTTGTTTCAATTCACTATAAAATATTTTTTCTTCTAATAGATGTTTTTTTTTGAAGTAAAATCCATTTCATTTGCAGGCTCAATTTTTGGTATTTCGTTTAAATTGGAGATCTAAATATTTTATTCATGTTAAATTTGTAAAAATGATTTTTTTAATGTTATTTATAACCTTTTATATTTTCTACAATATTTTGAAATGTTATTAAAATTTTTCTATACATTTTATTCCATTTAAATATTTATCTACAAAACATCTATATCCGTTGGCATTATTTTTTGAAATACTATCTAAATAAAAAATGAAAAAAATATTTTAAGGTGATTTATTTGTTTATAATATGAATGATGTCATGGTGTTATTTTTAGATGATTCCATTTGAAATGTTATGAAACCCAAGTTTGTTCAATTGGTTCTTAAAAACTCAAATATGACTAATTTTATTTTCACACATGTCTATGGATTATTATTATTTTATATGTGGGTTCTATATCTCCATCCAATGCATTGGTTGATGTTTTGTATCTTGTGAGCTAAAAATGGTTAATGGTCAGTAGCCTAAGCCTAATAAGTTTCACGAGTATCATCACAAGCCCAAAATTATAGATGGGTAGTATCCCATGCCTAAAAGGGTACATGGGTGGTACATTATTCCATGAGTTTTTAGGCTTATTATGCTGTACCCAGAGGGAGTAATATTTTTTCCCAATACCAAGAGGATAAATAGGTTGTTATCCCAAAAAGAAGTGGATATACAGGTTGTTACCTGAAACCTAATATGTAGTGGGAATTAGGTAGAGATTCCTACTACACAATGTTATGATTTCTTATGCTTATTCATATTCCACAATTAATTTCAATATGATAATTTCATGAAATATATATATATCATTATTATTTTCAAATTAGTACATTCTATCATGCAAACATTTTCTCATTTGAGATTATATGACCTTTTATTTTGCCTGATGGAGGAATTTTAATATTCTATGTTTATTTAATTAAATATTTATCCCATACACATCACTTAATTATTTTTTTAAACATAATGAATATTTGAAAAGTTTTCAATATAGATAATTTTGGCCCAAACATTCTTATGTTCCCTTTCCCTAAGAAATATAAGAAGATTATTTTGTATGAAACTATTATAAGAATATCATATATGAAGAATCCTATGAAAAATCTTGTATAATTAATCTGAAATAGTATGATCACATGGATGTTATCAAATGAAAATAGAAAATTTAGTTCTATTTTTTTTTCATTATTGTGATATATAATTTATGAATTTTGGATATATATATATATATAAATATTCATCTAGATTCATCTAACAATGTATTGAATCTAGTAATAAATTAATTCTTTTAACACAATATCCTGGTGTGTGTGTCTGAGACATCTCAGTTCATATCATATTTGGGGTTATTTATTTTTAGTATTAAATAAATAGTATGTTATAGAGATCCTTAGGTATATGGAATATCCCAACATACTAGGGCCACGCTTGGGCCAATAGTATGAATTATATGACACCTTAACACTGCCTCTAATAGGCTAGTGGCTAGTGATGAGTCCCATGTTAGAATATCACACACATGGGAGTCTGTCATATATAATAACTAGTAACAGATACCAATCTAAAATGAAACAAATGGTATCAATAGTAGCATGATATTAAAAAATAATTGACTTTAATGAATGTCACACATCCATGATGCATATACTGATATCTAAATAACAACCACTTTGGATAATTTAATATAAAAGGGTAAAAATGTATGTCCAGAAGAACTAAATATAAAGCTAAAAACTATCCATGGTGAAGATTCCCTCAGTTTTGGAAAGCCCCAAACATTAAAATCTTTTACTATCATTAACTATGGTACCATCAAAACCATTCCAACACCACATCCTCCAAAATCTCCAATCATTATCTCTGAAAAATATACGTCAACTCTAAACCCATAAATCTGTCTTTGAATTGTATATCATTAGGACAAACATAACATGTGTGGGCCTGAGTATCATTAAAGGATGTGTACAAACATTATCAGTTGGGTGAAACAAAAACCATTAAAAAAGATAGAAGAAAAAACCACTTTAAATCCTTGAATAATAGTTTTTTCAAGTGTAGTGAAATAAGGAGATAGGGAAAACCAATTCATCTTAGGATTTATGGAATTAAGGAGTATCCAAAAAGAAACTAAGAAGATCAATCCATATATTCTCAAACACTTAAAGACCCGGGTATTCTGAGAAGTCCAAATCATCATTCATACAATCCATAAAATCCACCTTATATATGTATCTAGAAGTTATCAAGAAACAAAAGAGACCACGAATCCTGAAGCCAATAAAAAACTATAATATCCATTCTCAAAGGAAACCCCAAATATGCTAAAAAATCACAAGTCTAATAAGTGTAAACATTGCACAAGATTCTAGTAGCCACCCCACCTCTAGAATTTTGGAAGATGTATCTACAAAATCCTAAAGCATTCTCCCCCACCGAGTAAGTGCATTCTACATATAGAAAATAGATAAACCAATTTATGGTTAAACAAGGTACACAATTACCAGAGTATGATACCAAACTTCTCATCTATCCAAATAAACTATTATATGCTATCTCTCAATCTATAATACTCGTTAAACTATGTGGCCATTACCTTATTTGTTATTGGAGGATCCATACCCCATGATGATGGGTGGAATAGAAACTCCAGTATAGGATCCTTGTCTAGTCTATGGTCTATATAATGAATAAATTATACTCCAAAATTAAATGATATATTCCCCATAATGTGTTTGAAATAAGAACTCTATCTGATTCTATAGGTATTGGATTATAGTACCATGATTATGTCATTGAAATACTACTCCCCAAGAGGATTCCATTTCCAACAAGTGAAATACTTAATCCACTTGAGAATAGTGATTGAAAAAATCAACATATTACATATCTAATCCAAATCAAGGGGAAGTACATGACCTGTTATGTGAGAAAACAATGTAATACCCCATGCCGGACACCTTTCCATGTTCATTTATCTGACATTATTTGTTTATGGTCAATTAAATGACATGTAAAAGGATCTTACTACCTTCCATATTTAAAAACGTACTTATCATGCACCCCACCTTCCTAAGTTATGTAACTTTGATGGTATATAGGGTGTGGTCCATGACACATAGTGTGGGGAGGAAAAGGGTCCTTGGGCATTTACTTATGGTATATGATGATCTAGCCATGTTATGGGAAGATTGTGTGTTTTTTATTCATATGAAATGATAATCCCTAACTCCACCAAAAACCTTATTATTTAATTAAAAAACACATGAAATATATTCTTTTATACTATATGTTGTGTGGTTATGAAATTTCCAAAAAGTCATCATAGATTACACATCATTATATTCAATTCCACCATTATTGACCATTCCAAAATTTACAAATAAAAATATATAAGAAGAATTTAATTTCATTAGTGACAATCTAGAAATTGGATTTTGGACACTTCTTATCAAGATATACCACCCTCATCATCTTCATGTTATCCACACACACCAGCTCAGAAAAACAACTATCACAATATTCTTCATTGAATTTATGATCCCTTCATCAAACCATTATCACCACATAATCCTTTATTATAAACCCAAAACAAATAACTCTTATAGGTGATGATTGTGATTACATGAAAATTGTTTTTTATAAAATTTTAAACCATCAAAAAAATATAAAACCATTGATATACGTTCATAGAATGTAGTAAAATCTAAAAAACACAAAAGTTAGAAATGAACAATGACCTTGTTATTTTTGGTCACATTTCATAAATGGAATTTCAATATATTTGGATGAAAATATATTAAAATAATCATTCTGTGAATAAATAATATCAAATAAAGAATTATGGAGAAAACAGGGTTCGAAAATGGTCAATTAAAGATTATATTTTAATGGGTTAATCTGTAATCACAATGAAATCAAAAGTGGGGATAAATACATAATATAAATCCAAACCTTAATAATGTATTAGTTAATATTAGATAAAATGATTGAAAGTGGCGTAATTGATGATTTCACTACATTCTTCATTAGACCCTTGAATATCTGCAATCAATCAAATTTGAACCTCAATTTCGAGTTTTATATATAAACAACGATGAAATCAAGATATTTCCCTCTCTCTCTCTATCTATCTATATATATATATATATATCTTTATCTCACCATTATATTGGGTTATGCAGCAAACCATAATGACTCACCTTATAGAGGATTATAAATTCCTTAATTCGATCATAGATAATTTAAAACCAAATACATTATTTTTTTTAATTCATCCATCTTAATCCATCTTGTTGTTTTTAATAATACTTAAGCCCAAGGTTAATAATACATATATGGAAATTGAGGTAAAACCCATGCGCCAATTTTAACTATGATCCCAAGTTACCAATATAATGATTTGTTTCAAAGATAAAATAATTTCGTCTGAAAACACACATGAAACATTAATATTATAAAATAATATTATTATATTACTTTCAGTTCCCCACAACACTGAAATATCAATCATGACTCAACCTATTGGTAAACCCAAAGAATTAGAACTAACCCAACCCTTAGAATTTATTTTTGGTCCAAAATTTGGGAAAAATGACCATTTCACCCCTATGATGTTCTTAGTACTATAATAATCAAAAAATTTCTAAGACCCACCACTGTAAAAACCTGGGTCACAACATCCATTCCTCCATAAAACATTTCATTATTGAAAAGAAAACAACTAGGGATGAAGAAAAAAAAGCAATGACTGATTTCATGTTGAATCTACACACCATATTATACAATACATTCACCTTCATAGTGAAAAATTAAAGTGAACTCACTAAATCTATGTTTATGAAGGAGGAAACCTTTCTTCATCTGTGGAGATACTAGTCTCAATACATCTAATGAATGTATTTATAGTTTAATTCAGCCACCTAATGCATTACTGAATCATGGTTTAAATTAAATTTGAATGATATCATATATCATGCATTGACACAAATTTCCCATGCCTCTAACTGTCACCCCAAAAAGATCACTAAAGAGATTAACCATTGTGGGAGTGACCTACTACAAATATTTTAATAATCTATCTAAATGCTCATCATCATTCGGAATCCATACGTATCACACAACCACACTAAAAACTTTACTAAAATTATATGATAACATTGGATAAGTACAAAACTCATAATATCATCAAAATTAATATAGATAACTCTACCATAAAAAGCCATTAATTGAAATTCTTTAACACCTAATGCTTATAGCCTAGGGAAAATGTGTTCCTTACACTAAAACATCATCTCCATATTCTATTATGTTTTCTATTCACACCATATTTTTTTAACAAAATCGTAACCTTAGTCAATGTGAAATTGGTATAGTTATTGTCCATTTTTCAAATCTATTGAAAATCCCAACAGTAACAATAATAACCTCATATAATTGATCAATTCCACTCCACTACTCATCAAGGGACTGAAAACCCCCACAATCTGAATTGGATAATCCTGATCATTTAGATAACCCCAATCTATTGTTTATAAACAAAAAATAGTTTATTTGAGTGAAAAAATCAATAATCTTATGTTAAGACATCATCCTTCTCACAAGAAGGGTGTTCTAATGGAGGGGTATCCAAGAAGACACATCTCAACACATCACAAAAAAACCATACATATCATGGTTTGTCTATCATCGGGATGCACATCGCAATACCCATCAAATGCACTAGGTAAAAATCATTATTTTCCTAAAGAAGTGGATGTTGTGCATCCTACCATTAAGAAAACCACATTTCGTATTCCCCCTAAAAATATCAAATCACATAGGAATATATTTCCAAATTACTCAAATAACACCCTTTGGATGAAATAATGGTGTGAAAAAACCACTATTTACTAATGGTGATAAAATTTTTACTTTTTCCAAGAAACAACCAAAATCATAAAGACAAACTCAAACATGATATCCCAACATCCTAAACACTAGTCATTTTTTTTAGAAAATTATAACTAGTATTACAAAATTATGATACATTGGTCTTTATATCCTATATGATCATAATTTGTGGGAACCCAATTCACTTCCTGAATCCAGGTTTTATTCTTCAAAATCCTAAAGTCCTGAGAGGATCCAACTGAAATTATCACAAATATAGATTCAGCAAGCACATGAAAACTCTAAAAAGGGATGGAAAATTCATAATATGTGTAGATGAAAACACCATCTTATTTCCATGGGATGACAAAATTCAACCCCTCTAAAAAATTTATGCATTTCATGACATTAACTCGGAGGATATGTATTTTCCATTCTCATAGTGGATGAATATATGTTCAATAAATGAGGAGAAGCAAACTCATCACCCAGAGGGTTGTCTTATATTTCCATACCTGTGTAGTCTTTATCACAGTTATTGATAGAAAGTGTACCATGAATTATAACTCCTATACTATAAAATATTTATAATAGGATAATTCTAATTATCTAAGGAATATACTTATAAGACCAAGATCAACCATATGGTTAAATTGGAATCCTCTATATTTTTCTCACATAAAACTAGGTGAAATATGTATGGCTGAAAAAAATATCATGGGGGTCCATGATGAAATATAAATGAGTCTCCCTATGGTTAAATTCAGTTTCTACCCAAGAATAAGAATCCACTATTCAGGTTATCCCACAACTCAGGACATCATCACTCCACATTTTCCTCCACTGACAATATCTTAGTAAACAAATGTTATATTATAAGGATATTACCTCTATAGACGCCAAAAAATGCTTAAGTGTTGAAGGACATTTCAAAATAACAATGTGAAGTATTATTCAGACCCGGAGACTCGGTCTGGGGGCCTAGAGGTGTTGTGCAAAAAAAATGATGATGTGCGTGAAATCATTTTTCCCGCACAGAAAGTGTCAGGATTCGCGAAGATTCCTCGGTGCAAGCGCGAAATAATTTTGTTCTCGCGCCCTTCGTGGGTGACATTTCACACCGCTGCCTCTGTTGCGTAATAATTTCTTACCAACCTAGATTTCATGCCCTCAGCCGCCAATAAATAGAAGGTGACCCCCTTCCTTTTCAGGGCTGATGAATCTGGACTGGCTCTCGTGCACGTAATTGGCATTCCGCACATGCGAAATATGGCCTTCAGGTACGATTCTTTTTTCACCCAGTCACCCTGAGGTCTGCCTTCATACGAGATCCCCTTTGCCTTAGACTGAATTCCAATCCCTTCAGGGTTCGCCCTTTAGCGTAATTCCTTCCATTGTGCACAGGCTGACCAATTACACATTATTCCTTCCATTGCGGGCACCCCTTTTCCTTGCGCGCAACCTCTACCACTTGTGCACAATTCATACTCTTTGCGCACAATGCTTTCTTGTTGCATGCAACACCTTGGTTCCAATTCCGCACATGCATCACTGATTTTGTGCCTGCCCTGTGTTTTTTTGGCACCAGACCCTTATTTCATGTGCAAACTTCAAGGGTTGTGTGTAATCCCCTCAGGCACTCGCATCACGCATTGTTTTCTCATATGACCTTCCAAGCTCGTATAAAGAAAATTCAAAGTCCCTTGGATGATACCGCCCATTGCGTTTCTTTGCCTCATGCTTCTTCGCATAGGAACGCTAACAACTATTTCTTATTCACATAGCCATGCTAATGTGGACCCCTCGAAGGTTCACCCCGTGACCCACCCTTTCTACGGCCTTGCTGATGCCTTTCCTCCGACGGGAGGCATGGGGTACCAGTTATGTAAGTCCAAGGAGTGCAGAGCAAATCCACCTCGTCCAAGCTGTAGGATGTGAAACTGCCAAGCACCATAGTCCTCAACACATGAAGTTAAATGGTGACCCGACCCCGTGTCTCACACTCAGGGTCCCCCCGCCTTGGATATTATCCATGCACACTCTTCTCCACAAGGATGGGATCACTCCTCATAGGGGATGATATACAAAATATCAGACTAGCGTTTGTCCACAGGGTAGGGTAGCCACCTTGGTGTAAGACCCTAGCTTTCCTTGCTAGAGACAGCACCCCTACTCCTCCTCGCTTCCTCGATGCCAAGGCCAACGGAGTGTGTGATAGGTAACAAGACTCCTCCTTTCTTCCATCCCAAATCCCTATCCCATTTGC
Organism: Viscum album; assembly: GCA_963277665.1. Classification (NCBI taxonomy): domain Eukaryota; kingdom Viridiplantae; phylum Streptophyta; class Magnoliopsida; order Santalales; family Viscaceae; genus Viscum; species Viscum album. The sequence continues at coordinate 1,255,148,278 of OY728153.1, read as the reverse complement.
GCTTTTTCTCCATGGGACTCTACCCTGGAGTAAGTCCCAGGAACTTGGGCTGCTCAACGCCTAAGGCGCTCTTCATTTCCCACGAACACACCCTTAACAACGTGATCATCGGGTCTCTTCTAGCTATTGTTTATCACATTGAGCATGACTCCCGTGATCTTAGAGTGGGAACAGACCATGACACCTTGGTCCACCTCAGAGTGTAAGCCCAAATCCTTCCCAAACTACAGGGACTTTAATCCATGCTAAGTCATGGTACGTAGGAAGCCTCCATGTGGTTCATGCCCCAACACCATGGTCCACCTCAGAGCATAAGCCCCAATCCATCTTTAACTACAGGGACTTTGATCTGTGCTAAGGCATGGTATGTAGGAATCCTCCACGAGGTTCAAGCACCAACACCTTAGTCCGCCTCAGAGCGTAAGTCCCAATCCATCCCGAACTACGGGGACTTTGATCCGTGCTAAGGCATGGTACGTAGGAAGCCTCCATGAGGTTCAATCCCCAACACCTTGGGCCGCCTCAGAGTGTAATCCCCAATCCATCCCGAACTATAGGTACTTTGATCCATTCTAAGGCAGGGTACATAGGAATCCTCCATGAGGTTCAAGCCCCAACACCTTAAGATGCCTCGGAGCGTAAGCCCCAATCCATCTTGAACTACATGGACTTTGATCCGTGATAAGGCATGCTACAATGGAAACCTCCCCGAGGTTCAGGCCCCAACACCTTGGTTTGTCTCAGAGAAAAAGCCCCAATCCATCCTGAACTACGGAGACTTTGATCCATTCTAAGGCATGTTATGTAGCAAGACTCCATGGGTTTCAATCCCAACACTCATGACTCATCTTGATCTCTCCCTCGAGACCACGTGTTTCAGGAAGCAAATTCCCTAAACCGGTAGTTCCACTTCCTCTAGGTCCCATATATGCATCCATTCACATGGGTTGCCTCCTCAGGTGTACCCTCGTTTCATCGAACTATGCACACTTTGATTCCTTACCATGGGGAAACGTAGGAATTATCTTCAGGGCTCAAGCACAAGATAATCCTCTATCCGGATTCTTACCCGGGCCACCACATCTTTGTGGGATCATGCCACTTCATTCCCCTACACAATATTTGGGAAGTCCCCCGTGTGCTAGCCCTAATATCAGTGTTCCCTCCCGGGGGTTCCTAAATCTGATCCACTCTAACCGGTGTTCCAATCAGTCTGATCCATCTCCTCTGGACATTAAACATGCATCATACCCAATTATAAACATGGGAAGACGAGGAAACCCTCAGATACATGCCTATGGCAAATGATTCCTCATGTTCGATGTGGGATGCCTCGAGCTCCCGACCCTCAAGAGGCCCTATAAAAAGGGATAGAAGAATGACATGCCAACCCCCCAGCATTAGGACACGCCAGTGATGCCCCAACATGACTACTATCTTAAACAAAGGTTGCTGCCCTGACTGGAATCCTTGGAATAACCTGATAGAAGAAATGTAAATAACTGGTGTCCATGAAGATATGGAACTGGGAAGAGTTTAACGAACTACGTATTAAATCTTTGAGGGAGACCTGGACTAGTGGACGAACTCTCAGGAGGAATCCACAGAATGAAGAACCGAAATCCCATCATCCCATTTCAATCACAAAGTAGACGTCCCTAAATAAGGAGTGGATTCCGTCTGTCTTTTGAAAGCAGGAATGCGGGGAAACAACAGTGCGTCCTCTGCGTGATGGATGCATGCACCCTGGAGAAAGCATCAGAAAAAAGAATTGATGTACCCAAAGTGAATATCCTATCCTCAACATGGAGTCTAGTATCATTTAAGGTATTAGTGGTTTAGAATGACATATGACTCCATCATCCGGTACCAGGTCCCACCCAAATAGGCCTGATGTGAAACTCCCCAGAAGTTGGTGCAGTCAGGACATTGAGCATTCCATCCTATGACGTTATCAGTTTGGATCCCTATTGCTGACCACAGAAGTTGGAATGATGCTGGGGAACTGGTTGTCGATTTATTTTCGTAATAGTATTACTGAGTTCATCTCCCTTCTTTCAGGAATCCAGTTTCTGCATCTGGAGCCCGATCACCTACCCACCGACATAGGGTCAGGGGCAATATCAACGTGGATACTCCACACGTCGTTCTACCTCATCCATGACGACCTTGACCGCCATGACTGTTGGGCACCCACACCCCCACTCCCCATCATATATTATCTAGCTAAGGGTAATTAATGACCTTGTACGCAGGTACGAGGAGAAGGGGATTATCCCCACTATAGATTTGGCCCTCTTAGATCTCGAGGCAGTTGCGCCTCACTATCAACGCCGCCCCCGAGGGCCGCGCACAGAGCCGCTGATCTCCACCCCAACATTCAATCATTTCAGGAGCTCATCCCCGAGTGCTTCAACGGCTCCCACCCCTATGCCGATGAGTTAGGGGATGTCCGGGTTAGCTCAATCGGTGTCCCGCTTCAAGGGCTCCCGGTGAGGGCCCCCACCAGGTCGTGTCAGTGCCGCCGCCCAGTTCCCCAAGCCAAGGAGCAGGTAATATATGTGCCTGCACCACTATATCTAGTCCATCTGACCCGACACCAGCATCAGGTGTGAGAAGAAGAGAACGCTCGTTATGGGGGTCAACGTCAGTGACTACTGTGGCCAGAGCCGCCGCTGACTCATACCTCCAACTCCCTGCATACATTGAGTAGGGAAGTTTCACACCTAACCTTGATCAAGGCCCCAACCGCCCCATGGGTAGACTGGGTCGACTCTCCTGGTCTCTGGTGTAGGTGATGGGCACCACAGCCCATCTGCAACTATTACACCTCAAGCGGAGGCTCATTCCCTGTCGCTGCTACGAAAGGTGCAGATCTTCCACATTTCAAACCTCATCATGGAGTTCTGCCTCGCACCACCTTCAACCAAATCGAGGGTCTTTCCCATTACAGCAACACTCCATATGGGGGTCCCTCCTGTGCTCACTACACTGGGTATGGGATCAGTACCCCTGCCACAGACTCCTTATATGGAGAAATTGCATGTCCGGTCACCCATCAGTATGATTTTCCTCCTCGTGTTCCTTTCGACATTTTCCCCGGTACTCCATGTACCCGAGCTTTCTCGTGTGGAAACCCTCTCCACCCCAGCAATAGTGCGGCCAGAGGACCCCATGTTGGAAATCAGCCCTGTCCCAAGGAACCACCCAGGGGTAGGAAGGCGGGTGATCGCCGCTTCTGTAATATTAATTCTTTGGAAGGTCGGGCTGCAATCAGACCAGTCTGCTTCTCAGACTCCGAAGCAGAGTGAGACTCATCACAGGAACCATCTCCTCAGTCCTCCGAGTCATGGTCTAGGGAAAGAATGAGGCGTATTAGCCTCATAATTCCTGGATGTGAGATCCACAGGATCCCTATTTCCCTCTAAAGGTATATCAAGGAGGGGATACTTTGGAATGTTCCCCGTGGCCAACCACGCAGTCAGTACCGGCATCTCTGGAAGCGCCCTCTCACTTGGCTGGAGGCTATAGAGAGCTATTTTGGGGGTCAATGGTTGGAGATCCGCAACATGGACAACCATCGGCAGACAATAATGTTGTGTTGGGAGCCCTGGTTTCTAGTCCATCATATCGTGACATGGTAGCAAAATATCTATAACCCTTAGACAATAGCCCAAGATTTGGTGGCCAATCATCCTACTCTCCTTATTCATTGCCAGCCTGTCCGCTGTCCCAGCGGCCCGCCTCAGCACCTCTGCCAGTTCCTCAGCCACCCTTAGTTGACGAGAGGGTAAATCAAGGTCTAGACCCTGAATCTGAGCCAAGGAACTTCAGGACTGTCCTTGAACCAGGACACTTACCTAAGAAGTTTTGGCCGGTTGCAGGATCGAGATTTCGTACATCGAAATCGCTCACCCTGGAGTATTTTGAATGTTTCCACCGAACCCTCTGGGAGACTCACTCCTGTCAGCAACACCGGCTGGTGACTTTTCCCAGGAGCCAAGAGAACCTAGAATACATCAGAGAACAATGCAGTCTGGTTGACCTGGCCACGTTCCCCGCGGTCCAGCACCCTGAGTCCACAGGCCACCATAGGTCCCTCCAACGGAAATGCGTTTAGACTTTTCAAGTACTCCATAATGTTATTGAAGAGGCTACCCCCACACGCATGTCTGTGGCTGGGGGAAGTACACTTCCCTCCTCTTTAGTGTGATTTTTCAGCAACCTGACTTGCTTGGCGATAGTGAAGACATGACCCCAAGAAGAGTGGCGGTCAATATGATCAATCTGTCAAGAGGGGAGAATGGGCTAGGAATTCATGATGGGGATGTACCCTCGGAGGATGTTCCACCACATGACCTATCGAGGAGGATTACTCTCTAGCAGAGGTACCTCCTACATCTCCCTCCACCCACTGAGGCATTGGTACTCAGTCGGAACGTCAACAAGGGGAAAGAGAACGTTGGAGCCCTCAAGAACTCCGACACATCCACCTTAGTGAAAAAGACGGGAGAGGACCCTGAGAAGTCCACAATGCGCCAAAAGCTTGCTGAGCAGAAGAATTTAGTCGATGAAATTCCAGCTGAACACATTACGGTGCGACGACCCGACTACAACGATCCTAGGTTGGGTTAGAAGGGGCAAGAACAACTACCCCTCGGCAAGATTCCCCCAGGAAACCCTGATCATACCGCATTCGCTGACAGGGCAGAAGCCAAAGCCCACAATAAGAGGGTGTGATATGTCTCACCAAACCCTCCTGAACAGCGCGAAAATCTACGGAATCCTGCTTGGGCTCCCCCAGTAGCCCCAATGTTCACTCCGCCAGCTGCTCCTTGAGCCACCGAGCTTGTCTACTGCATTGAAGAACCCGAAAACGCGCTTGTTGTTAGTGATCTCCATCAGGACAGATACCAATGTCTAGACGATCCAATGGTGGCACTCATCGCCCACCTTGAGGCTTTGGAAACGCAATAGGTGGCCATCATACCTGATGGAATGCCATACCCGGCTAGGGGTGATGACATGCCAGTACCCCCAGAATTTGGGAATCCCACTTTCTCCCCATTTAATGGGATCAGGGACCTACCACAACACCTGTACCACTTCAACTAGAGGTTTGGGCCTATGCTGGGGACCCCAACATAGTAGGAGGTTGCTAAGCTCCGCTGTTTCGTTCAGACACTTGAGAGGCCAGCATTCGTCTGGTACAACCAGCTCCCCGTCAGATTCATGACTTGTTGGGAGGCCCTTCGCAGGAAGTTCCATTACCATTTCAGCTCTACCACCCAAAAGATGAACATTTCAGACCTCTTCAGGTGCAAGAAAATTCCCAATGAGTGATTTTCAGACTTCATCGCCTGGTGGAAGGGGCTCACATACTCCCTTAACATGCCACTGACTCAATAGAAATTACTTACGATGTGCATGGGGAATGTCAAGACCAAACCGGTTCCCTCCCTGATCCCTTAGAAATATCCAAGAGGGTTTTGAGATTTCTCAGATAAGGGCCAGCGCCTCGAAGAAGCCCATGCAACTGGCCAGCCAGGCACGTCCACTGCCCCCTGTAATCCCGGCAAGGAGGGCTGCCAGACCTGAGCCCGCTGTAGTGGCCCAGATAGAGGGCCCTAGGCTACTAGAGTTTCTACTAGTGGAGCTAGATCCTCAACCCCCCTAGAGGTCCACCACCATAGGTGTAACTTCCAGCCCAGCAACATCCTCAGAATAGGCAGGCGCCTCCGTGTAACAGACCACCGCCTAGGAGAGATAATCCAGTTTCACCTCCTTAACATCTTCCTTAGGCCCCTCGTTAGGGACAGGCTCCCATATCCCCCTTTCTAGACAAAAGGAATCGTACCTACTCATGTGATGAGGTTCAGGTCCCTAGCTACTTCCGTAGCGCCTTAGAGTAGAGAATTGTACGACTTCCGGAGTGCTAAAAAATAGAAGAGGTGCATCTCACTGATCAACATAACTAATGTCCTTATCATTGTATCTTGGGGAACACCATAAATAAATAATATGTTTTAATGTACTGGATCTAAGACCATATTGAAAACAACATAGTCAGGTTGGGCCTGGCCCCAGAACAAGTGGCAGGTATCTTTGTGAGATCAGATAGCAGTAGTGACGGCGAAGGTGAGTGGCAGCAAGTTTCGGACCGTGGGTATGAGATGTATAGTGACTGGATGGCCTGGAAGACAGTTACCCATTCCCATGGCATCATTCACGCATGTCTGAATTAGCCAGATCCTTCAGAAGCTGCGGAAACCACTTCTATGTTATCATCTCAGTCATCCTCTTCCCAGAAGAGCAAGCATTGACGGTGCAAAAAGAAGAAACACGCCCCATCATTGTCGTCTTCATCTCACACTATTGGTGACTTCATGCTCCTCAAGATGGGAATCCCTCCCAGAATCTTCCCAATGGTGGATTATTCATCAACTGACAGTCAAGGGTACGCTTCGGTTAACACCGTCGAGTTGGTAAACCCCTATATGACTGTTGATGAGGGGGAGCGCTAGGTGACACTCCCCAATGTCACAAGCCAACGACAATGTCGGTGGAGACGTGAACACATGAGTTGTTGAGGAACATCAGTTGGCACCTCCAGTGAGTCTATGCATGTTGCTACGACTAGACAATAGACCCAGTGCAGAGCTCAGCAATTGCATCCTCTTCATCCGATGTCATTGGAACCGCCTCTGCCACCATTTGTGTTAGAGGGTCAGGTAGAGCTACTTTGGCCATAATGTGACCATATTCGCCCCATTATAGGTTGATCTCAGCCATCTGATCCTCATCTGATATCTACTCACTAGGTTTCGACTAGTGACCGGTGGGATGTTCCTAGTACCAGTCAGTTATCGGTCCAACCGACAGGTCCCGCCATGTCTCCAGTCACAAAGAGACTCCCTATAAGCAAAATGTCACACCTGGCATGGAGGTATGACATTATCAAGAACCTTTTTGCATCCAATTGAGTCTTTATATCCATGAAGACCTTCTCCTATCACCAAATATGCATGAAGTACTCGTCGAGGCATTAAATATCCCCCTCTTGTTTGGGATGGAGGTAGCTGTTGTAGAGAACTTTCATGCCGAAATAGATGAGGATGCCGAATTCCAGGCCATCATTTCATTCTTAGGAGAAGATGAAGGCTCTCCCATACAAGGTCACATCCTCCCTCTATATATCACCGACCAATTCAATGACATGGAGGTTCGTCACTATCTCATTGATACCCAACTCCGGGATAAACTTTATCCTGACATAGATGTTGTAGATGATGGGGTTATCCGAGGATTACCTGACTCCCTCCAATCTAAGTATCCAAGGATATAACAGGACAGAGCACACCCTGGTCGGCAAGATCCATCTAATGACCTAGTTTGGTGGCCTGTTTTCCAGCACTGACTTCATGTTCATCTCCCATGACACCACATACAATGCATTGATGGGTAGGCCATGGTCCACTGGCATGTGACGGTCCCCTCATCATATAACCAATGCCTCAAGTACTCCCTTAATGGTCGAGTAGGAATACTCCATGGTGATGTGTCTCCTTTTGCCTCTTGCGATGTAACGCCCCGACCCCAGCTACCCAGAGTCGGTGCATTACTTCATAACATTGGCATGATCACAAAAGATCAAGTCTCGAAAGACCGATTAGTTTAGTAGCCTTGGAAAGACTAGATACATTCATAAAAATTACATTACATCATAAAAATGAAAACTACAATAACATGGTCTCCCTAGTCCACACTCATATCTTTACTGACTATTCTTGCAATTCAGTCATAATACACTTCTTCACATCCTGGGAAAAATAAAACATTGAAAGGGGTGAGCTCAAATGCTCCGTAAGGATAACAATATAGCGGAAACTTTCATAAGAAATCATAAGCATTTAAGGCAATGTATAACTAAAACAAAAGCCTTATTGAACTTGAACTTCATCATAATATGGCAAAAGTAAAATAAAATAATGCCATTACTTACTCACATGGATATTCTACTAGACGAATAATCACGTGAAATATCAATAACCACTTTCATAATGAGGGAATGTATAATGCCAGACATTCTGAAACATTTTGTCAAGGCCTCGGCCAAGACGTCTAAAATGATTAAGGCCTCGGCCAAAACCATAAATCAAATTGGGAAAGGGCCTCGGCCAATTCCACGTCTAGTTGTCTCATGAGACCTACCGATGCATCGAGGAGCTATAGCGGGCTCCACCCGTCACATATTAAGTCCAATACATTCCTCATATGAATAGGTTTAAACATAACATAAACCATAACATAATCGTATCACATAAAACATGCATAAAGGAAACATAACATTTCCACATTTCAATCACAAGATATCAATACAACACATTGATATAATAAAAACGCTTTCAAAATCATTTTCAATACCAAAATAAAAGAAAGTTAAAACTTTTTATTTATTTTTCATTAATAAAAATGATGGCTTGTAGAGGAAGAAGAAACTCAAATAATGGTCACAGTGGCGGAGAAGTCGTTGTCGACGCATAAGTACAGAAAGAAAAACATTCCCTTTTGTCGTTTAGCAAAACGCTTTGTATAAAAAATATTCCTTTTGAATAAACGTAAAAGTCAAAGGGTTTTATACACCATATAAAAGATATTTGTGTATAAAACCAAATATGCCTCAATGAAAGGAGATTGAGACGAAGTCCTTACCAAGATCATTTTTAAACTTAAATAGATATATTATGTGTATTCACTATAGGTACACATAAATAAAGTAAAAATACAAAATAAGACATAATAATATCATGACATAATTTGAAAGTAGGAGATTAACCCAAAGAATGGAAATTGGGTTAAAAATTCCCTTACCTTGTACTTTTACTTGGTTGGGGTAGGTTAACCTCCTGTATAATGGTGAAATAATTGTTATTAAATTATACAATAATCATATACATTCATATGATATCATATATGATATTTTAACATTTCTTTGTTAACAATATCTTAGATTTATCGTTGTTTCGGGTGTTAACTTACTCGTTTTCTTTTATATGTTTTGTTACGTAAGTCGTGTTTTTCATGGATAGGTTGTATCTTATTCATATCCAGAATGGTATCATGTCCTTAAACATTATTTTTAAATCATAAAATGATAATTATAATTGAATGGATACAACGGAGAATGAATCTCATCGCGTTCGTGGAGACGGTAGTCCGTACGTACGCACGAGCGACAATATCATTATTTTGATATTAAAATAATATATAATTGGATAGTATATCATATATACAGAATCATTATCATGTTATATTTATTATTTACATGAATTACATATCATTATTATACCCATATAAATAATAATATATTGAATAACAATTACACCACGACGTGGAGACGGTAAGCCGTACGTACGCACGTATGGTGACATGTCATTCAAATGATGGATAAAATACTGAATATAGTTGTTCCATATTTATAATAACATCAAAGTATATATAATATACTGGAGTTATAATTTTAGAATTGAGTTAATAAACAAAGAGGGAGTGGAAGAAGAAAGAAACTTGAAAGAGGGTGATGAAAATGTTACCTCTTCTTCGGGTTCTTCATTTTGATTTGATCAAAAGGACTCCTTAGGATGTCTTTCTGACTAAAGTAAAGCTTCTAGGATGAAGGGAGAGAAGTTGGGAGAGTATTTGGGCAGAGGTTGTACGAACCAAAAGTCTTGAAAGTGTGAATAAGGTGGTAGAGGTGGGGGCCCTTTATAAGAGGAGAGGAGGGGCTCTTTTGGAAAGATTGAAATGTTACATTATTATACAATGCTTTTCGGATTCTAAAGGTCCCAAACTTATAAAATTCGTGGATAAGGTGATAAGGGTTCTAAATATCCTCATCCAAAAGGCTTTGGACAAATTTAAGCCTTGTATTTTTCATTATCTCCTCATTTTATTTAAATCGTTAAATAATGAGGTCATCACTGCATCATCATGATGTCATAAATAATTTAATTTATTTAATGTCTAAAAATTCTAAAAAAAATACTATGATGTAGGAAATCTTTTTATCTTCCCAATGACTATTTATAGTAAAAAATATGACTTTTATAACCCCATATAAAAATTATTTTATTAAAACATTTCATGTTTGTGTCATATTTTTACTTTAACATTAAATAAAAGGTATTTATGTCATTTTCCAACTAAAGTGGCTCCATGGGGTCCCCAAATTGACCCATGGATTTTATTGGTCGGCCATGGAACATAAAATGAGGGTATGACATGTGTCAAGCTCATCTCATATTATTAAAACATTATTTTTACCTTAAACTACACTAGTTACCTCTAATCGCGATTAAGAACTTAAAAGTTACTATTCACCAAAAATTATTTTAATCTCATTGAACCACATTTTACTTCTTAATGACAACCATGTATGTCGGATTTTTGAAAATCAAATCACAGAAGTGGTAATATTTCATTTAAACGAAAAATCAGTTATTTAACTACCACTTAGTGGTTTCACTATTCATCAAAAATTCAAGTTTTTCAGAACAATGCCAAAATTTCACCCTATGCTAATATTGATATTCCGAATTCAAAAATGATTTCTATTTTACAAAATTCCAAACATATAAGTTGAATTAATTAATTTTATAATTAATTCCCGCTGTCACCACAAATAGCTTGTTTTTAATAAACAATTTATATCAAAATATTGGCAATTGTTTATGTCTATTTTCAATGTTACATTAATTCTAATGACCACCATTGGATAAAATGGTAAAAATATATTCTAATTATACTTTAAAACCACTAAATATTATAATTTATCACTATAAATTATTTTGATTAAAAAAGTTGTTTTTAAGTATTTTTCACTATTCATAAAAAATTAGAAGTTCTCAGAAAAATACCAAAAATTCAACATAGGCTAATTTCGATATTCCGAATCCAAAAATGAAGTCCATTTTGATAAATAAAATTTATTAAATTTCAAAAAGTAGGTATTACTACTCACAACGACTAGTTTAATTAGTTGTGGTGTGTGTTAGAGCTCGAGGTTGCGTACAACACACGCTATTGCATTATTCGAAGGGAAACGTACCGTGGAAGCTTGGGGTGTTACATTCTCCCCTCCTTCAAATAATTGCATCCTCAAAATTTATAGGGTATTACTACATAAAAAGACTCGGGTGGTTCTTCATCATAAGTTCCTCAGGTTCCCACGTTGCCTCTTCCATTTTATGATTTCTCCACAAAACCTTTACCAGACGAGTCGTCCGGTTTCTCAGCACCTGCTCCCTCACATCAAGAATTCTGATGGGCTCCTCGCAATAAGATAGATCGGGTTCTAGTTCTAATTCCTCATAGGTAAGTACATGTGTTGGGTCGGGCATGTATTTTCTCAATAGCGATATGTGGAAAACATCGTGAACTTTGGAGAGATTTGGCGGCATCGCCAGACGATAAGCTACAACCCCAATACGATCTAGAATTTCGAGAGGTCCGATGTAACTGGGACTCAACTTACCCTTCTTACCAAAACTTATAACTCCCTTCCATGGAGATACCTTTAGGAAAACAAGATCTCCCACCTGAAATTCCAAAACCTTTCTTCTGTTATCGGCATAGCTCTTCTGCCTACATTGAGCTGATTTGATGTGGTTTTGGATTACCTTCACCTTTTCCATTGTTTCTTCCACCAGTTCTGGTCCCACAAGTTTTCTTTCACCAACGTCATCCCAACGGGTTGGTTTACGACATCTCTTTCTGTATAACGCTTCATAAGGTGCCATCTGAATGCTTGAATGGAAGCTATTGTTATAGGAAAATTCTACCAGTGGTAAATATTGATCCCACATACCCTGAAAGTCAAGAGATCATGATCTCAACAAGTCTTATAAGGTTTGAATAGTCCGTTCTGATTGTCCATCTGTTTGAGGGTGATAGGCAGTACTCAAACGAAGTTCAGTATCCACGGCCTTTTGAATACTTTTCCAAAATCTTGAAATAAAACGAGGATCACGATCAGAAACAATCGATAGGGGTACTCCATGAAGTCTTACAACTTCATTAATATATAATCTTGCTATACGTTCAAGTGGTAGATCCTCCCGTATATCCAGAAAATGTGCTGACTTAGTAAGACGATCAACAATGACGCATATTGCATCATTCCTTCTAGGAGTCTTTGGTAGTCCCATGACAAAGTCCATCGTAATATTATCCCATTTCCACTCAGGTATGGGAAGAGGTTGCAATACTCCACCAGGATGTTGCCTTCCAGCTTTCACTTGTTGACAAACCATACACCTCGACACAAAATCAGAAATCTCCCTCTTCATATTGTCCCACCAAAAATGTTCCATAAAATCTCTATACATTTTGGTGCTCCCAGGGTGTATAGAGAAATTGGAACTATGAGCATCATCCAGCAATTCCTTTTTTAGATCAGGTATATCGGGAACACAAAGTCTCTTCCTGAATTTCAAAATTCCATCCTTATACACAAAGTCCCTCAATCATCCATCATTCACATCTTTAATCTTCTTCTGAAATTCTTCATCATTGGTCTGAGAACTCTTAATCCTTTCTAGTAATGATGGTTTGGCAACCATTTGAAAAAGCATTGATGTTTCACCTTCCCTAGTTATTCCCATGTCCATCATCACTAGATCCATGAAAATTGGATCCCTTTCAATTCTCATAACATTCAAAACTCCATGTTCTTTTCTACTCAAAGCATCTTCCACCTTGTTTGCCTTCCCCGGGTGGTAATGTATTGTGCAATTATAATCCTTGAGTAGTTCAAGCCATCGCCTTTGCCTCATGTTGAGTTCTTTTTGTGAGAAAATATACTTCAAACTCTTGTGATCAGTATAAATCTCACATTTTCACCATAGAGGTAATGTCTGCATATCTTTAAAGAAAAGATCATAGCTGCTAACTCAAGATCATGAGTAGGATAGTTTTTCTCATGAATTTTTAGCTGTCGTGATGGATAGGCAATAACCTTATCATTCTGCATAAGGACACAACCAAGTCCTTTCTTCGATGCATCACTATAAATAACAAACACATCATTCCCCGATGGTAGAGTCAACACAGGGGCATTGACTAATCTTCTCTTCAGTTATTCAAAACATTCTTCACACTCTTTTGTCCAGACAAATTTAATCCCTTTACGTGTGAGCTTTGTCAGTGGGTTAGCCAATCTGGCAAAATTCTAGACGAAACGTCGATAATAACCTGCTAAACCAATAAAACTCCGTACCTTAGTTATACTTGTCGGTGATGGCCATTCTTGGATTGCCTTGGTTTTAGAAGGATCAACGGATATTCCATCCTTAGAGACAATATGGCCAAGAAAAGAAATCTCCTGAAGCCAAAATTCACACTTGCTAAATTTCCCATATAATTCATGTCTTCTAAGAGTCTTCAGGATAATGCGTAAGTGATTTTCATGATCTTCATGGCTTTTGGAGTATACCAAGATATCATCAATAAATACCACTACAAAGTCATCAAGATAATCCTTGAAAACTCTATTCATTAAATCCATGAAAATAGAGGGTGCATTAGTCAATCCAAAAGGCATTACTGTAAACTCGTAATGCCCGTACCTTGTTCGAAATGCTGTCTTTGGAACGTCTTCCTTCTTCACAGACAACTGATGGTATCCAGAACAAAGGTCAATCTTTGAAAAGTATTGAGCTCCATGCAGTTGGTCAAACAAATCATCAATGCGAGGTAGGGGATACTTGTTCTTTATTGTTATAGCATTGATCTCCCTATAGTCAATGCACAACCTCATAGATCCATCTTTCTTCTTAACAAAAAGAACAGGGGCTCCCCAAGGAGAAACACTAGGGAGAATAAATCCCTTATTACTCAATTCCTCTAGTTTTTTATTTAGTTCAACTAATTCCACAGTGGCCATTCTATAAGGGGTCTTCGATATGGGCCTTGATCCAGGAATTAAATCAATGGAAAACTCGACTTCTCGTTCTGGAGGATGTCCAGGTAAATCTTCTGGAAACACATCAACATATTCTCTCACAATAGGTACATCCTCTATTTGAATATTCCTTTCCTCACCCTCAGTAATTTCCTTATCTTCCTCCCCAATAATTGAATTTAGTTGAGCTACTGGGGGTGGATCTAGATAAGAATTATGTGGCGATGATTATGCTCTAAAGATAAGGTGTTCCTTATCATCATCATCAAGAATCGTAACCTCTTTCCTCTTACAATAAATTTTTGCATCATGGTCCGAAAGCCAATCCATACTGAGGATTATATCAAATTAAATCATGGGTATGACGATGAGATCAGCAGGTAAAGAACATTTAGGTGCTCTAATGGGAACTAATCGACAAAACTTTGTTGCAACAATACTTCCCTTAAGGGTTTTGACCGACAACTCCCTTGTTAAATCAAATTGGAAATATCTAATTTTCTTAGAAAACTGGGAAGATATGAAACAATGCGATGATCCAGAATAAAATAATGCATTTGCTAAACTTGAGGAAACCATTAAATTACCTGCCACCACGTCTTTCGGAGCTTCCACCTCAGCAGTAGTGATAGCATAAGCCTAGCCCTGATCCCTTGGCCTCTTCTGAGGTAAGTTCCCCTGATGCTTAGGACATTCATTTGCATAATGTCCCTTCTCTCTAAAATTATATCATTCCACGTTGACAGCCGCTTTCTTTCCCTTTCATTCATGATCTTGGTGGCCTTTTTCACCACACTTGTAACATACGCCTTTTCCTTTTAGACAGGCACCAGGGTGCTTCCTACCACAATTATCATAGGGTGGAAATTCATTTCTACCCTTCTTCCCTATTTCCTTATTTCCTTTCCCAGAGTTTTCAGTGGATCTCTTCTTATCTTGCTTTGATTTAAAGTCATAAGACTTAGAGAATTCCTTTTCCGTCTTGATAGCGCACGAGAAAATACCTTTGTATGAAGAGAAGGTTTGTGATACTAACGCTCGACGGAGAAATGGTTTCAACCCATCAAAGAAACGATCAGTCTTACTTCTTGGGTTACGTATGTAATCTGCAGCATACCTTGCTAACCTTGTAAAGTTAGCCTCATAATTTGCGACATTCTCATCCTCATTCTGCCTCAGACTCAGAAATTGCCTTTCCATATCCGCTCGATGGTCTCGAGGAAAGTATTTTTCTAAGAACAGCTCCTTGAACTCCTGCCATTCCATGTTTGTTAATTCATCATCTTCCTTTGTGTTTTGAATTAGTGACCACCATTGATCGGCATCTCAAGTGAGGCGGTAAACTGCCATGACAACATTCTCCCTTTCACTACTCCCCAAGGCATGGAATATTTTCTCTAAGGAATTTATCCATTGCTCAGCTACTATAGGATTTGTACTCCCATTGAAGGTTGGTGGTTGTTGCCTCATGAAAAAGTCTAGCATTGATCCTCCACGTTGCGGATCAGCACCAGTTGTATCACTAGCTCCACCATAATTATCTTGAGCCGGAGGGCAATCCCTACATGGAGTGCGTGCATTGATACGGTTTCCATTCCTTCCACTAGGAGCCATTTCTAAATAATGGAATAAACTAGATTAGTTCATGAATCAAAATACATAATTCCATACTTGTAAAACACTTAACATAAATTGAACTAATTATGGATATAATCCATAATTATAAAAATGTTTTCTTTGAGGAAGTATATACTCATAACCCTTCATAGTGGTTTATAAAGAAAATGGGAATTATCCTAAGCATATCCCCTGGGAGTGTCGTAACCAAGAGTGAAGCAAGGCCCGTTGTCGTGCACCAGTTCCCGTTCGAGTCTAGCTCAAAGCGATGTTTTCGGGTTTTACCCCTAGGTACATCTGTGCCAGAGCCGCCTCTACCTGCTCGTATCCAGACAGGGATTTATTGCTCAGAAAACTCACAACATCTCTAAAATACCAAAATTCTAGGATGTTCTTCTATACTAATCCTCAAAGTCTATCTTCGGGCTATGTGCTCTAATCAGAGTTTATCTAAATCTAGCTTCCAAGGTTAGTACTAAACTGCCTCTGATACCAACTGTAACGCCCCGACCCCAGCTACCCAGAGTCGGTGCATTACTTCATAACATTGGCATGATCACAAAAGATCAAGTCTCGAAAGACCGATTAGTTTAGTAGCCTTGGAAACACTAGATACATTCATAAACATTAAATTACATCATAAAAATGAAAACTACAATAACATGGTCTCCCTAGTCCACACTCATATCCTCACTGACTATTCTTGCAAGTTAGTCATAATACACTTCTTCACATCCTGGGAAAAATAAAACATTGAAAGGGGTGAGCTCAAATGCTCCGTTAGGATAACAATATAGCGGAAACTTTCATAAGAAAACATAAGCATTTAAGGCAATGTATAACTAAAACAAAAGCCTTATTGAACTTGAACTTCAACATAATATGGCAAAAGTAAAATAAAATAATGTCATTACTTACTCAAATGGATATTCTACTAGACGAATAATCACATGAAATATCAATAACCAATTTCATAATGAGGGAATGTAAAATTCCAGACATTCTGAAACATTTTGTCAAGGCCTCGGCCAAGACGTCTAAAATGATTAAGGCCTCAGCCAAAACTATAAATCAAATTGGGAAAGGGCCTCAGCCAATTCCACGTCTAGTTGTCTCATGAGACCTATCGATGCATCGAAAAGCTATAGCGGGCTCCACCCGTCACTTATTAAGTCCAATACATTCCTCATATGAATAGGTTTAAACATATCATAAACTATAACATAATCGTATCACATAAAACATGCATAAAGGAAACATAACATTTCCACATTTCAATCACAAGATATCAATACAACACATTGATATAATAAAAATGCTTTCAAAATCATTTTCAATACCAAAATAAAAGAAAGTTAAAACTTTGTATTTATTTTTCATTAAAAAATTGATGGCTTGTAGAGGAAGCCAAAACTCAAATAATGGTCACGGCGGTGGAGAAGTTGTTGTCACCGCATAAGTATGGAAAGAAAAACATTCCCTTTTGTCATTTATCAAAACACTTCATATAAAAAAGATTCCTTTTGAATAAACGTAAAAGTCAAAGGGGTTTATACACCGTATAAAAGAAATTTGTGTATAAAACCAAATATGCCTCAATGAAAGGAGATTGAGACGAAGTCCTTACCAAGATAAATTTTAAAATAAAATAAATAAATTATGTGTATTGACTATAGGTACATATAAAGAAAGTAAAAATACAAAATAAGACATAATAATATCATGACATAATTTGAAAGTAGGTGATTAACCCAAAGAATGGAAATTGGGTTAAAAATTACCTTACCTTGTACTTTTCCTTGGTTGGGGTAGGTTAACCTCCTGTATAATGGTGAAATAATTGTTATTAAATTATACAATAATCATATACATTCATATGATATCATATATGATCTTTTAACATTGCTTTGTTAACAATATCTTAGATTTATCGTTGTTTCGGGTGTTAACTTACTCGTTTTCTTTTATATGTTTTGTTACGTAAGTCGTGTTTTTAAGGGATAGGTTGTATCATATTCATATCCAGACTGATATCATGTCCTTCATAATTTTTTTTAAATCATCAAATGATAATTATACTTGAATGGATACGACGGAGAATGAATCTCATCGCGTTCGTGGAGACGGTAGTCCGTACGTACGCACGAGCGACAATATCATTATTTTGATATTAAAATAATATATAATTGGATAGTATATCATATATACAGAATCCTTATCATGTTATATTTATTATTTACATGAATTACATATCATTATTATACCCATCTAAATAATAATATATTGAATAACAATTACACCACGACGTGGAGACGGTAAGCCGTACGTACGCACATATGGTGAAATGTCATTCAAATGATGGGTAGAATACTGAATATGGTTGTTCCATATTTATAATAACATCACAGTATATAGAAGATACTGGAGTTATAATTTTAGAATTGAAATAATAAACAATGAGGGAGTGGAAGAAGAAAGAAACTTGAAAGAGGGTGATGAAAATGTTACCTCTTCTTCGGGTTCTTCTTTTTGATTTGATCAAAAGGTCTCCTTGGGATGACTTTATGACTAAATTAAAGCTTCTAGGATGAAAGGAGAGAAGTTGGGAGAGTATTTGGGTAGAGGTTGGCCGAACCAAAAGGCTTGAAAGTGTGAATAAAGTGGTATAGGTGGGGGCCTTTTATAAGAGGAGAGGAGGGGCTCTTTTGGAAAGATTGAAATGTTACATTATTATACAATGCATTTCGGATTATAAAGGTCCCACACTTATAAAATTATTGGATAAGGTGATAAGGGTTCGAAATATCCTCATCCAATAGGCTTTGTGTAACACCCCGAGCTTCCACGATACGCCTCTCTTTCAATAATGCAATAGCTTGCATTGTACGCAAGTTCGAGTTCTAACACACCGCAACTAATCAAAGTAGCCGTTATGAATAGTAATAACCACCTTTTAAATTTATAGAAATTTTATATTTCAAAATGGACTTCATTTTTGTATTCCTAATATTGAAATTAGCCTATGTTGAATTTTTGGTATTTTTCTGAGAACTTCTAATTTTTTATGAATAGTGAAAAATACTTAAAACAACTTTTTTAATCAAAATAATTTATAGTGATAAGTTATACTATTGAGTGGATTTAATGTATAATTAGAATATATTTTTACCATTTTATCCAATGGTGGTCATTAGAATTAATTTAACATTGAATTTGGACATAAACAATTGCCAATCTTTTGATATAAATTGTTTCTTGAAAACACGCTATTTGTCGTAACAGCGGGAATTAATTATAAAATTAATTAATGCAACTTATATGTTTGGAATTTTGTAAAATAGACATCATTTTTGAATTCGGAATATCAATTATAGCTTAGGATGAAATTTTGGCATTGTTCTGAGAAACTTCAATTTTTGATGAATAGTGAAACCAATAAGTGGTAGTTAAATAACTGATTTTTCGTTTAAATGAAATATTACCACTTCTGTGATTTGATTTTCAAAAATCCGACATACATGGTTGTCATTAAGAAGTAAAATGTGGTTCAATGAGATTATAATAATTTTTTGGTGAATAGTAACTTATTAAGTTCTTAATCGCGATTAGTGGTAATTAGTGTAGTTTAAGGTATAGATAATACTTTAATAATATTAAATGACCTAGACACATGTCCCAACCTCATTGGTTGAGTCATGGCCGACCAAGACAAGCCATGGCCTAACTTGGGGACCCCATGGATCCACTTTTGTTGGGAAATGACATAAATTAGTTTTTATTTAATGTTAAAGTGAAAATGACACTAACATAAATTGTTCTACTAAAACAATTTTTAATTGGGGTTATACAAGTCCAAATTTTGATTATAAATAGTCATTGGAAAGCTAAAAAGATTTCCTACATCATAGTATTTGTTTTATAATTTTTAGACATTAAATAAATTAAAGTATTTATGACATAATAATGATGCAGCGATGATATCATTATTTGACGATTTAAATAAAATGAGAAGATAATGCAAAATCCGAGGCTTACACTTGTCCAAAGCCTATTGGATGAAGATATTTCGAAACCTTATCACCTTAGCCTCGAATTATATAGATGTGGGACCTTTAGAATCCGAAAAGCATTTTGAAATAATGTAACATTTCATTACTTTCCAAAAGTGCCCCTCCTCTCCACTTATAAAAGGCCCCCACCTCTCCCACCTTATTCACACCATCAAGCCATTTGGCTCGGCCAACCTCTGCCCAAATACTCTCCCAACATTCCTCCCTTACTCCTAGAAGCCTCACTTTGGGCAGAACTCTTCCCAAGGAAGCCTTTGGCTCAAATCAAAAAGAGTTACCCGATTTTGAGGTAATGTCTTTTCTAATGTTGTTTTGTTTTATTTTTCTTCTCCAACCCCCTAAACTCTTTTTATTCATTTCTTTTGTAACAACACCAGTATCCTCAATATACTAGGATGTTGTTATAAGAAGGATTCGAGCTACACTTACACACACCTACATCTAATGGTTAAAGAACATACGGTTTCTGTGGATGGCGAATTTCTGCCTCACGAAGCGATGATTGTTCAACACTCATATAACACCTTCAAAGGTGGCCATTAAGATGTCACTATTTTTATATATGATATATAATATGTTTTTGTTTTACTTATGCTTCTGTATTTCTCATTTATGGCATACTTTATGATTTCCATTATGGGTAAAACGCGATAATTTCATTTTAGGAAGTGCGGACTACCGCCCCCTCAAAGTGATTTGAATCGTAAATGCCATATGTGGGATGTATAAAGGATGGAGTAAATGGTATTATACACTATATTATACTGGAATTATATTATACATTTATATCATTATGATTTACTTCCATTAAATATGAAATTGAAATGAAAGTAGCGTTCATGCGTACGTACGGCTTACCGTCTCCATGAACGGTGCATTTCATTTCTTACCTCTAAATGTTACGTGACATTATGAATGAATGTATATACTGTATATATGATATATATGATATCTACATCATGAATATAATTCTGGATATAATGGATATTTCACCACATGAACAACTTGTAATTATAAGAAGTTTATTTTTGACTCAAGTACCAAAGATCGACAAAACGACCGTTATTAACTTAAATAATTACATAATGTTCATATCATTGTAATAAGTGATATAATAAGGATAATGAAATTGAAAATGGTTCTTAATAAGGTATATATTAACTCTAGTTTATTATTCAGGAGGTTAAAGAACGGTTGAGTCAAGTCAGACACGAGGTAAGGGAATTTCTTAACCCAATTTCCATTCTTTGGGTTAATCTCCTACTTTCAAATTATGTCATGATATTATTATGTCCTATATTTTATTTGTACTTTATTTATGTGTACATATAATTAATACACATAATAGATCTATTTTATTTAAAAAATGATCTTTGTAAGGGAACTTCTTAACCCAACTTCCATTCTTTGGGTTAATCTCCTACTTTCAAATTATGTCATGATATTATTATGTCCTATCTTGTATTTTTACATTCTTTATGTGTACCTATAGTGAATACACATAATATATATATTTTATTTAAAAATTATATTTTAAAGTACTTCGTCTCAATCTCCTTTCATTGAGGCATATTTGGTTTTATACACAATTTTCATTTATACGGTGTATAAACCCCTTTGACTTTTACGTTTGTACAAAAGGAATCTTTTTATACGAAGCGTTTTGCTAAACGACAAAAGGGAATGTTTTTCTTTCCGTACTTATGCGGCGACAATGACTTCTCCGCCGCCGTGACCATTATTTGAGTTTCGGCTTCCTTTACAATCCATCACTTTTTTTTTATGAAAAATAAATACAAAGTTTTAACATTCTTTTATTTTGGTATTGAAAATGGTTTTGAAAGAATTTTTACTATATCAATGTGTTGTATTGATATCTTGTGATTGAAATGTGGAAATGTTATGTTTCCTTTATGCATGTTTTATGTGATATGATTATGTTATGGTTTATGATATGTTTAAACCTATTCATATGAGGAATGCATTGGACTTAATAAGTGACGGGTGGAGCCCGCTATAGCTCCTCGATGCATCGGCAGGTCTCATGAGACAAACTAGTGTCTTGGCACAAGGCCTTGACAAAATCTTATTTGTAGTCTTGGCACGAGGCCTTGGCTATGTGGTTATGATAGTCTGGCATTATGCATTCCATCATTATGAAAGTGGTTATTGATATTACATGTGATTATTCGACCAGTAGAATATCCATGTGAAGAAGTAAATGGCATTATCTCATTTTACTTTTGCCATGTTATGTTGAAGTTCATGTTTAAGAGGCTTTTGTTTTAGTTATACATTGCCTTAAATGTTAATGTTTATTTATGAAAGCTTCCGCATTATTGTTATCCTTACTGAGCATTTGAGCTCACCCCTTTCAATGTTTAAAAATTTTCCAGGTTGTGAAGAAGTATTTTATGACTGACTTGCAAGAATAATCAGTGAAGATATGAGTGTGGAATATGAAGACCATGTTTTTTTGTAGTTTGTTTAATTTTGATGTAATGAAAGACTTATGAATGTATCTAGTGTTTCCAAGGCTACTAAACTAATCGGTCTTTCGAGACTTGATCCTTTGTGATCATGCCAATGTTACGAAGTACTGCACCGACTCTGGGTAGCTGGGGTCGGGGCGTTACAGTTGGTATCAGAGGCAGTTTAGTACTAACCTTGGAAGCTAGATTTAGATAAACTCTGATTAGAGCACATAGCCCAAAGATAGACTTTGAGGATTAGTATAGAAGAACTTCCTAGAATTTTGGTATTATAGAGATGTTATGAGTTTTCCGAGAAATACATCCCTGTCTGGATACGAGCAGGTAGAGGCGGCTCTGGCACAGATGTACCTAGGGGTAAAACCCGAAAACACCGCTTTGAGCTAGACTCGAATGGGAACTGGTGCACGACAACGGGCCTTGCTGCACTCTTGGTTACGACACTCCCGGGGGATATGCTTAGGTTAATTCTCATTTTACTTACAAACCACTATGAAGGGTTATGAGTACATACATACTCAAAGAAAACATTTCTTTTTATGATTATGGATTATAACCATAAATAGTTCAATTTATGTAAAGTGTTTTACAAGTATGGAATTATGTATTTTGATTCATAAACTAACCTAGATTATGCCGTTGTATAGAAATGGCGCCCAGTAGAAGGAATGTGAACTCCAGCAGTACGTATGATCCAAAGAGTAAGAAGGATAGTATCTTTCACGGTATTAAGCCAACATTTCGAAGGGAAATAGTCTCCCATGTGTTCTCAACATATGAAGAAATAGTATCATGTGTTAATAGGATAAGTAAAGAATTCTCTGAGTCCTATGGCTTTGAAGCGATGCAAGAGACGAAAGGGATGGAAGAGAGAATGATGGATAAAGGGATGAGGGGAAAGAAGAATTTTCCAATATGTGGTAATTGTGGGAAGAAACATCATGGAACTTGCCTAAAGGGAATGGGAGTTTGTTATAAGTGTAGAGAAAAAGTACACAAAGTGCGTGACTGCAAGGGTAAGAAAATGGTTTCAAATGTACAATGCTTCTTCTGCAAGGATTGGGGACACTACGCAAACCAATGTCCAAATCATCAGAGCATGCCCCAAATGATGTTATTGGATAATAATCAAGTTATGATACTACCACAGATGAGGAGTAATGATTAGAGTTCTTATGTTGTTATTAAAGATTTTTTTTTAATTTGAGTGTTGTATCAATGATGTACTGGTTATAATAATTATGGAGTATATAAGGATTGTACTGCAGTACTATTTCATCAAGGACTTGAGATTGTGTGGAACCAAGAAAAGTGACTCCACAGTAGGTTAAATTTTTGGAAAATATATGGTTGAGAGAAAGATAAACCATAATATGGTTTTGATACTGAGATTGTGATTTTGGAATAAGACGTGATTGATTTGGATAAATTATATTGGATATACTTAACTTCCTTGAAACTGATTGATGTTTTGTATACATTTTTGGATAGAAGGAGTATATCTAGTATTCTATAAGGAATAAGGGATCATGGTAATTCAGTATGTTTAAAAAGAATACATGATGAAGGTGTTCACATGTTGTTACGTGGGATAAAGGATCTTCATTATGTTTACCTTCCTTATAAAATTTGGACTGTGAGTTGGACAGAAGTATTTTGGATAACTATTAAGGTTGGAATGGATTAAGTTGAACTTTGGATAGTATTGTTTAAGGTTAAAACATTTATGAAGATTATTTTTGGAATAGTATAGTACTATATTTTTAGGAAAAGGACAACCTGCAGGGTGGGGAATAACCCGTCGCGTCGGACAAAGCTGCAGGAATCGAACCCACAACCATAGTGCGACAAGCCTTTATTTCCTACCACTAGCCTACAGGAAGTCCCTGGTTATTACAAAATAGTTTTACTAATCTAAATGGTATGTGTTAACATTTTGAACCTTATACAATTAGGATAAATAGAATATTTTTAGTTCTGTTACCATTTGGAGTAAAAGTTGGGTTTGTGGTAAAAATTTATTAACGAATGAAAGTATACATAACAAGTATGTATATTCCCTTACGTTCTTAGTAAATCTCATAAATAAATTCCTCAACATTATAAAAGGTAACTTAAAACAAAAATGTTGTCGGTTAACTTTTCCAACTGGGGATTCAATGACCGTTTAACCAATCACAAGTTTGTGATTTTCTTACGGTTAAACTTTCTCCTAATCCTGTTTTCTATAACTCTCCATCAGACCTTGATGGTTTGTTTTTCTTCCATATCCATATTTTCATAGAATCCTAGAATGGGCTATATCGGGTGACCTTTGTACTTATCATGCTTTCTTTTAATGTTATATATTTATTAACCTTATTTCCGATGTGGGTTTTCCTCAAAGGTATTTTCTCTTTTCAACCTTTTATTTTTAAAGAAAAATTTCAAATTGCGAGGACGCAATTTATTGAAGGAGGGGAGAATGTAACACCCCGAGCTTCCACGATACGCCTCTCTTTCAATAATGCAATAGCTTGCATTGTACGCAAGTTCGAGTTCTAACACACCGCAACTAATCAAAGTAGCCGTTATGAATAGTAATAACCACCTTTTAAATTTATAGAAATTTTATATTTCAAAATGGACTTCATTTTTGTATTCCTAATATTGAAATTAGCCTATGTTGAATTTTTGGTATTTTTCTGAGAACTTCTAATTTTTTATGAATAGTGAAAAATACTTAAAACAACTTTTTTAATCAAAATAATTTATAGTGATAAGTTATACTATTGAGTGGATTTAATGTATAATTAGAATATATTTTTACCATTTTATCCAATGGTGGTCATTAGAATTAATTTAACATTGAATTTGGACATAAACAATTGTCAATCTTTTGATATAAATTGTTTCTTGAAAACACGCTATTTGTCGTAACAGCGGGAATTAATTATAAAATTAATTAATGCAACTTATATGTTTGGAATTTTGTAAAATAGACATCATTTTTGAATTCGGAATATCAATTATAGCTTAGGATGAAATTTTGGCATTGTTCTGAGAAACTTCAATTTTTGATGAATAGTGAAACCACTAAGTGGTAGTTAAATAACTGATTTTTCGTTTAAATGAAATATTACCACTTCTGTGATTTGATTTTCAAAAATCCGACATACATGGTTGTCATTAAGAAGTAAAATGTGGTTCAATGAGATTATAATAATTTTTTGGTGAATAGTAACTTATTAAGTTCTTAATCGCGATTAGTGGTAATTAGTGTAGTTTAAGGTATAGATAATACTTTAATAATATTAAATGACCTAGACACATGTCCCAACCTCATTGGTTGAGTCATGGCCGACCAAGACAAGCCATGGCCTAACTTGGGGACCCCATGGATCCACTTTTGTTGGGAAATGACATAAATTAGTTTTTATTTAATGTTAAAGTGAAAATGACACTAACATAAATTGTTCTACTAAAACAATTTTTAATTGGGGTTATACAAGTCCAAATTTTGATTATAAATAGTCATTGGAAAGCTAAAAAGATTTACTACATCATAGTATTTGTTTTATAATTTTTAGACATTAAATAAATTAAAGTATTTATGACATAATAATGATGCAGCGATGACATCATTATTTGACGATTTAAATAAAATGAGAAGATAATGCAAAATCTGAGGCTTACACTTGTCCAAAGCCTATTGGATGAAGATATTTCGAAACCTTATCACCTTAGCCTCGAATTATATAGATGTGGGACCTTTAGAATCCGAAAAGCATTTTGAAATAATGTAACATTTCATTACTTTCCAAAAGTGCCCCTCCTCTCCACTTATAAAAGGCCCCCACCTCTCCCACCTTATTCACACCATCAAGCCATTTGGCTCGGCCAACCTCTGCCCAAATACTCTCCCAACATTCCTCCCTTACTCCTAGAAGCCTCACTTTGGGCAGAACTCTTCCCAAGGAAGCCTTTGGCTCAAATCAAAAAGAGTTACCCGATTTTGAGGTAATGTCTTTTCTAATGTTGTTTTGTTTTATTTTTCTTCTCCAACCCCCTAAACTCTTTTTATTCATTTCTTTTGTAACAACACCAGTATCCTCAATATACTAGGATGTTGTTATAAGAAGTATTCGAGCTACACTTACACACACCTACATCTAATGGTTAAAGAACATACGGTTTCTGTGGATGGCGAATTTCTGCCTCACGAAGCGATGATTGTTCAACACTCATATAACACCTTCAAAGGTGGCCATTAAGATGTCACTATTTTTATATATGATATATAATATGTTTTTGTTTTACTTATGCTTCTGTATTTCTCATTTATGGCATACTTTATGATTTCCATTATGGGTAAAACGCGATAATTTCATTTTAGGAAGTGCGGACTACCGCCCCCTCAAAGTGATTTGAATCGTAAATGCCATATGTGGGATGTATAAAGGATGGAGTAAATGGTATTATACACTATATTATACTGGAATTATATTATACATTTATATCATTATGATTTACTTCCATTAAATATGAAATTGAAATGAAAGTAGCGTTCATGCGTACGTACGGCTTACCGTCTCCATGAACGGTGCATTTCATTTCTTACCTCTAAATGTTACGTGACATTATGAATGAATGTATATACTGTATATATGATATATATGATATCTACATCATGAATA
The DNA here is from genome assembly GCA_963277665.1 of Viscum album. Classification (NCBI taxonomy): domain Eukaryota; kingdom Viridiplantae; phylum Streptophyta; class Magnoliopsida; order Santalales; family Viscaceae; genus Viscum; species Viscum album. The sequence continues at coordinate 1,255,121,463 of OY728153.1, read as the reverse complement.
TAATTCTGGATATAATGGATATTTCACCACATGAACAACTTGTAATTATAAGAAGTTTATTTTTGACTCAAGTACCAAAGATCGACAAAACGACCGTTATTAACTTAAATAATTACATAATGTTCATATCATTGTAATAAGTGATATAATAAGGATAATGAAATTGAAAATGGTTCTTAATAAGGTATATATTAACTCTAGTTTATTATTCAGGAGGTTAAAGAACGGTTGAGTCAAGTCAGACACGAGGTAAGGGAATTTCTTAACCCAATTTCCATTCTTTGGGTTAATCTCCTACTTTCAAATTATGTCATGATATTATTATGTCCTATATTTTATTTGTACTTTATTTATGTGTACATATAATTAATACACATAATAGATCTATTTTATTTAAAAAATGATCTTTGTAAGGGAACTTCTTAACCCAACTTCCATTCTTTGGGTTAATCTCCTACTTTCAAATTATGTCATGATATTATTATGTCCTATCTTGTATTTTTACATTCTTTATGTGTACCTATAGTGAATACACATAATATATATATTTTATTTAAAAATTATCTTTTAAAGTACTTCGTCTCAATCTCCTTTCATTGAGGCATATTTGGTTTTATACACAATTTTCATTTATACGGTGTATAAACCCCTTTGACTTTTACGTTTGTACAAAAGGAATCTTTTTATACGAAGCGTTTTGCTAAACGACAAAAGGGAATGTTTTTCTTTCCGTACTTATGCGGCGACAATGACTTCTCCGCCGCCGTGACCATTATTTGAGTTTCGGCTTCCTTTACAATCCATCACTTTTTTTTATGAAAAATAAATACAAAGTTTTAACATTCTTTTATTTTGGTATTGAAAATGGTTTTGAAAGAATTTTTACTATATCAATGTGTTGTATTGATATCTTGTGATTGAAATGTGGAAATGTTATGTTTCCTTTATGCATGTTTTATGTGATATGATTATGTTATGGTTTATGATATGTTTAAACCTATTCATATGAGGAATGCATTGGACTTAATAAGTGACGGGTGGAGCCCGCTATAGCTCCTCGATGCATCGGCAGGTCTCATGAGACAAACTAGTGTCTTGGCACAAGGCCTTGACAAAATCTTATTTGTAGTCTTGGCACGAGGCCTTGGCTATGTGGTTATGATAGTCTGGCATTATGCATTCCATCATTATGAAAGTGGTTATTGATATTACATGTGATTATTCGACCAGTAGAATATCCATGTGAAGAAGTAAATGGCATTATCTCATTTTACTTTTGCCATGTTATGTTGAAGTTCATGTTTAAGAGGCTTTTGTTTTAGTTATACATTGCCTTAAATGTTAATGTTTATTTATGAAAGCTTCCGCATTATTGTTATCCTTACTGAGCATTTGAGCTCACCCCTTTCAATGTTTAAAAATTTTCCAGGTTGTGAAGAAGTATTTTATGACTGACTTGCAAGAATAATCAGTGAAGATATGAGTGTGGAATATGAAGACCATGTTTTTTTGTAGTTTGTTTAATTTTGATGTAATGAAAGACTTATGAATGTATCTAGTGTTTCCAAGGCTACTAAACTAATCGGTCTTTCGAGACTTGATCCTTTGTGATCATGCCAATGTTACGAAGTAATGCACCGACTCTGGGTAGCTGGGGTCGGGGCGTTACACTTTGGACAAGTGTAAGCCTTGGATTTTGCATTATCTCCTCATTTTATTTAAATCGTTAAATAATGAGGTCATCGCTGCATCATCCTGATGTCATAAATAATTTAATTTATTTAATGTCTAAAAATTCTAAAAAAATACTATGATGTAGGAAATATTTTTAGCTTTCCAATGACAATTTATAGTCAAAAATATGACTTGTATAACCCCATATAAAAATTGTTTTAGTAAAACATTTCATGTTTGTGTCATATTTTTACTTTAACATTAAATAAAAGGTATTTATGTCATTTTCCAACTGAAGTGGCTCCATGGGGTCCCCACGTTGAACCATAGATTGTCTTGGTCGGCCATGTCACATCCAATGAGGGTAGGACATGTGTCAAGCTCATCTCATATTATTAAAACATTATTTTTACCTTAAACTACACTAATTACCTCTAATCGCGATTAAGAACTTAAAAGTTACTATTCACCAAAAATTATTTTAATCTCATTGAACCACATTTTACTTCTTAATGACAACCATGTATGTCGGATTTTTGAAAATCAAACCACAGAAGTGGTAATATTTCATTTAAACGAAAAATCAGTTATTTAACTACCACTTAGTGGTTTCACTATTCATCAAAAATTGAAGTTTTTCAGAACAATGCCAAAATTTCACCCTAAGCTAATATTGATATTCCAAATTAAAAAATGATGTCTATTTTACAAAATTCCAAACATATAAGTTGCATTAATTAATTTTATAATTAATTCCCGATGTCACAACAAATAGCGTGTTTTTAAGAAACAATTTATATCAAAAGATTGGCAATTGTTTATGTCCATTTTCAATGTTAAATTAATTATAATGACAACCATTGGATAAAATGGTAAAAATATATTCTAATTATACTTTAAAACCACTAAATAGTATAATTTATCACTATAAATTATTTTGATTAAAAAAGTTGTTTTTAAGTATTTTTCACTATTCATAAAAAATTAGAAGTTCTCAGAAAAATACCAAAAATTCAACATAGGCTAATTTCGATATTCCGAATCCAAAAATGAAGTCCATTTTGATAAATAAAATTTATAAAATTTCAAAAAGTAGGTATTACTATTCACAACGGCTAGTTTAATTAGTTGTGGTGTGTGTTAGAGCTCGAGGTTGCGTACAACACACGCTATTGCATTATTCGAAGGGAAACGTACCGTTGAAGCTTGGGGTGTTACATGTGAAGCCCGCTACTTGTATGTTGAATATTAAAATAGAATAGATAAACATGTCCAGGCAAGTGAAGTTGAGCCCATCGCCACTACGACTGACCCTTGGGAAAGCTTGAATGATTCCTATGTCTTCCTGATCCATCGGTTGGAGGCCACAACCCCTGATATGGGGCAATGTTTTTTCTTTTTGGGGACAAGATGGAATTCTGCTCCCAAATCTAGGCAGCATCGGAATATTACTTCATATTCTTATACGAATCAAGACCCAGTGGTCCTGGAGCCTCCCACTCCCATCAGATATCCGGACATTCGACTCATAGTAATGGAATTACTTCATACTTGTTTATTTCGCCAGGCTGGAAAAAGTTGGATCTAGAAAATGTGCCACTACTGCTTTGATATTATCAAGCGGGGACTCTTGGGCTTGTGACCAGATGGGATTGGGTCGACAGCCTTCATAGCCATCGTCTCAGCAGCGCCAGAATTCCCCAATGCAATGACCACTGTCACACAAGCTGGTACCAACCTCCCATCAGAGATTGGAAAACCATAAGAAGCCTCTCTCGTGGAGGATCCCTATATAAGTGGAGAAGAGGATATAGAGGGCGCTCCCCTGCCATTGAGGAAGGCATCTCTGCCATAGTTGATGAGTTGGTACAAGTGAACCTTAGTAGCGAGACAGATCCTAGAACTACGTTCATCAGTGCCTCCATGTCTCTTGAGGAGCAGCAGCGGTACGTAGGCCTCCTCAAACAGCACCGTGATATATTTTCCTATATCTATGACGAGATTCCAAGACTAGATCCCCAAGTATCTATCCACCACCTCGGTCTCCTGCCAAACCATCGCGGGTTCAAGCAGCCTCCCATAAAGATTCACACTTGTCACAGTGCCATGTTCAAGGCCGAAGTTGACAAGCTCCTCAGATCCAACTTTTTTATGGAGATCCAGTACCCCAAGTGGTTAGCTATCATCATGAAAGTCAGGAAAAAGAACAGACAGATCAGAGTCTACATCGACTGCTGCGATCTCAACCGTCACTGTCTGAAGGATGATTTTCCCCTTATAGTGACAGAATTGTTGATGGACACTACGATTGGGTTCCAAGACCTCTCCTTCATGGATGGGTACTTTGGATATAATCAAATATGGATGGCCCCTAATGATGAGGGGTCTACCACATTCAGAGTGCCTCAAGGTAATTTCTACTGCCAAGTTATGCCCTTCAGCCTAAAGAATGTAGGTGCCACCAATCAATGGGACATGCATCGCATATTGAAGCCGATCCTCAGGACGTTGGTGGAATGCTATGTAGACAATCTGGTAGTAAAATATCACTAGCTCCAAGACCATCTCAATGAACTTGAAAAAATGTTCAACTTCCTCCGCTCCCCCACCTGATGATGAACCCATTGATGTGTGCCTTCGGGGTCACCTCTGTGAAGTTTCTTGGTTTTGTTGTCAGGTACCAGGGCATCAAAATAGACCCATGGAAGATCATGGCAATCAATCAGACGCCTCCCCAGTGTAATATTTGGGAGCTTTGAGGATTCCAAAGACACTTAGCCTACATAATTCGATTAATTGTGAATCTAGATGGTAAGTGTAATCCCTTTTCTCAGCTTATGAAGAAAGGATCTGCCTATGAATGGGAAGAAGAGTGCCTGAATGCCTTTGAAGAAATAAAGCAATATTTTTTCCAAGCTCTAGTCTTGATTCCACCCATCTCTGGGAAGCCGCTAGTCCTCTACGTCACTGCCCTAGGGTATTCCCTCAGAACTCTTCTCACCCAGAAGAACAATTAGGGGATAGAGAACAACCGCTATTACCTCAACCGCATGCTCTTCGATACAGAGGTCAGGTACTCCACCATCATGAAGAGATTCCTTCCACTCGTGTTTGATATACAGATATTGTGGCACTAACTAAAACACCATGAGGTACAACTGGTCTCTCGGGTTGACTCGTTGAATTATATTCCGAATCACCCCATGTTGACTAGTCAACTAGCATAGTGGGTAGTGATCCTCTAGTAGATTGGCATCAGGTTTGTGCCCCGGAAGGCTATCAAGGGGTAGGCATTGGTGGAATTTTTAGCCGCCCATCCAACCTCTATGGATCAGTCCCTGACCTGGATTTTCATAATGAGGCAATCCTCTTAGTCGATCATGTTGTCCCATGTTGGAAAATTAACTTTGATGGTGCCTCCCGGAGCCCCACTGGTAGGAGTCTTAATGATCCCAGGCTCAATAGAGTTGTCCTGGATATCATCTTAATTACCCTAGTTCAAGACATCCTACCCTACTCGTTCATGTTGTCAGAAGGATTCACTAACAACGAGGTAGAATATCAGGCCCTCATTACTGGTCTCGAGCTGGCCCTTGATATCGACGTGCCCCATTATCATGTGAAAGGGGACTCCGAGCTAGTTATTAAGAAGGACAATTATGACTATATTTTCAGGATTCCAAAGGTAATGCCATTTATAGAATGCACCCTACAGCTAATGGCTCAGTTCCTTTCTTGGATAGAGGTTATCCATGTCCCTTGGTCGCAGAACGGTCGAGTAGATGCTTTGTCCAGCCTGCCTGCATCATTTACAGAGCCTAAGATGGATGATCTAATTATCCATGTGGCGCATCAGAGAGTCATTTATAACATCACCCCAGAGGATGATGACGACCCATGGGTAAGCCATCTTACCACCAGGGCTTCCACATCGGGAAACCCAAGTTCTTCAGGTGTAGTGGTTGAAGCAACTCCTGACTGGAGAACCCCTATTGTTGATTATCTCCAATATGGTTTCCTCCTGGTTGATCGGGCTGAGCATGAGTGAATCAGATGCTGCGCGATACAGTTTACCCTCCATTGTGGTCCCAGTCTTGATCAGATCCTCTATAAATGTGAATTTGATGGTGTTATCCTCTGGTTCATGTGGTTCCTACCAGAATGGGCTAAAACTATCTCATCAGATCTAGAGTCTAGGGTATTTTTCCCTCCATGATCCACAATGGCATCATGTTTTCCAAGAGGTTCCATTAATTTTAAGTTCATGCTAACTTTGTACAACATCCACCGTATCCTCTCCATACTACCATGTACTCTTAGGCCTTTGAATCCTGGGGGTTAGATGTCGTAGGATCGTACCCACTGGCAATGGATCACCAATGCCGATTCATTCTGACCGCTACAGATTTCTTTTCCAAGTGGATAAAGGAAATTACACTAAAGGAAGTTAAGGCCCATACTATCATGGACTTCGTGAGTTCTAATATAATCAATTGGTTTGGAGTCCCGCATTCTATACTCATTGATAACAGCACAAACATTTGACCAACTGAGTAGAAGAAGTTTTACTCCAAATACAATGCCTGTTCTAACCATACCTCCCTCTATCACGCATAGGAAAGTGGATAGATTGAGGCTTTAAATAAAACCCCCTCTAACATTCTGCAAATATATGGTTGGTCAGAACAAGAAGAGTTGGCATGATAAACTCCCCAACGCCCTCTGGGCCTATCCAGCGACGACTCGTAGCTCCACCCAAGTGACCCCATATTCCCTGGTGTATAGAATTGTGTTCGCCCTACCCATCGTTATTCAGTTTCCCTCATTGTGCACAGTGGTCTATGACCAGCAAGGGACAGATAGAGTAGATGAGATTCATCTAGCTGAATTGGAAGCACAGGATGAGAATAGGCTTCATGCCTTGCACAATCTAAAAAGGAATCAGAGTAGGATGGCTCGAGCTTTCAACAAGAAGGTGCGCCTCCGCTCTTTCCTGCTAGGTGATTTGGTATTAGCCCTCGGGGCACTAATGATCCCCGAAAGGAAACCACCCATGATGGAGCCCAAATGGGAAGGACCCTTCATTTTTCATAAGGTTTATCCAAATGGCGCATACTCCCTGGAGACCATGGATGGTGAGTGTATAACTCCTCCCACCAATGCCAAGTTCCTTAAGAAATATTTTTCCGGACCCTACAGTTTCCTCTATGACCTTAAACTGGATTACGGTATTTGACGACCTTAAACTGTCGGCCCCACATGACCCTAAACGACACATTCATCTCGCATGACGTTAAACTATGTTCCATCCCACATGATGTTAAACTGTATATTCAGAACTGCATGTACCTTTATTCCCATCCTTATAAGATACGTAGGACGACCTGAACATTTAGATATCAGGTACAACCCCATCTCTTAGTGATCTCCTGATCTCCCGATCACCTAGGCCCCTATGCCTATTTCTCTCTATGAAAGGGATATATAGGTGTGGTACAGGGTTATACCCTCCTTTGTATTGAGTTTCTGGAATCATGCCCCCCTTCCCCTAGGAATCTTCCATCTCTTGGCCAGTCTCAAGATGAGCCCCTCGAATCTTTGTAGTGGTTCGCCAATGTGCCTAAGAGTACACTGGTATAGGACCTAGAGTGTGCGATTCAACTTGGGCAAGTTCATTATAGTTTTCAAGCTTCGTGTTCCCCTTTATTTTGGCCCCCATTATCTTTAACACCTATAGGGACCCAAAAAAATGTCATGGATACCACACCTAAGGGCTCTGCTACCATTATGGGCCAATGCCTCCGAGGGTTTCAGACAACAAATTGATTTAAATCCCACATTGTGAACATGGTCAGCAGTCAATGCTCATTTGTTTGTCTCCATTTCAGGCTAACACGACAAGGTGTTGTGTTGCGAAGATGGTCAGTAATAATCCTCCTTTGTCACGCCAGCCCTTTCAGGCCTTGAATGTCGGTTGCATGATCCACATTATGTTCCACCCCATCATGTCCAGGTGGAATCTTGATATTGTTGGCACTATCCCTCAGTTCACCTCTGTATGTTGGAGAGACAAAAGCTGCAATGCGGCATCCTTCGGGGCTATTGCGGTCCGAGCTCTATGACCGTAAACAAAGATCTTCATTAATGGCTATGAGTGGATCAATCTTCATCCCTATGGGATATGTGGGATCACCCAGACATCATGCATCTAGGTCCAGTTTAGCTGGGAGCTAGTTTTTCTTTCCCTTTATCCTCTGACCCTCACTGGACTCCTGGCCCGAGGCTCCATTCCCATGGTGCACACGGTGGTGATCTGGACTTCATCTCCATTCACATCATGTATGCTTTATTGCATCGTGAAAATTCCTCCATGTCCATGCCATATGACATTAAAATGTGTTGTTTGGTTCTACCACATGACCCTAAACTGTGATAATATCGTCCCGACCACATGACGAAAAACGACACTGCATTGTGATGACCTCATCATAGAGGACATCACATTGGGTATCAATCATTTACCATACCATTTTTCAATTCCTATATACTAATCGATTATTGTGGCGATGCTAGTAATTTCTACAATAGGTCGGTAGCTCCACAAAAGAAAACCCATTCACCATGACGGTCAAACAAGATACATCAAATTCTGCTTCTATTGGTGCGAGGGCTTGACCCACACACCCCTTTCATCATTTTCACTGGTACCTTTCTATGACACCTTTCAAAACTATGTACGGCTTAATTACCATCCTTATGGGATACATAGGAACGCCCGGGTATATCCCTATGGGCCCAGCCAACCTTTTATGTTCGGTCCCATAACTTGAACACTTCCCCAAGGAACATATGGTAATTTGGACTCATGTTCCCATTCAGGTAGTATTTCATAATGACCTTACCACAATCCTCCTACATTCTATACTGATCCCTAGTCCATGTTCTAAGACCTTAAACTAAGACCCTTTACAGAACTATGTGTGGCTTGATTCCCATCCTTATGAGATATTTAGGAACGCCCAGACATGCCATCTTGGGTCCAGCCCCGGTAATCACAAATCACATCCCTCCTCACTGTCAGGCCCTTGGCCTGACCTCTCAGTGAGTTTTATAACTACGACATTTGCCCTGAATAAGTTCAGGATGCCCCATGATGACATTGGGAAGCAACAGTTCCCTCTCCAGAGAGGTCCTATCTAAACGTTGGGATGATCCATCATCAGACTGATGTGTCATCCTAATGTGCCTCCACCATAGTGGTGTAATCATGGAATTGTTAGATTCTATTTGGAGAAACCACCACTTCACTTTCCACACATTGTGTCCCCCTTTATTCATATCTTAGTCCTATTTCACGTTTGAAGGGACCCCCTAATAGTATGGACGCTCGACCTATGGTCCAACTACTGTCCTAGGACAATGTTCTGGAGGACTTATCATGTTTAAAGGGACCCCCTAATAGTGTGGATGCTTGACCTATGGTCTGCCTACTATCCTGGGCCAACATTCTGGAAGACTGATGGATGATATTTGAGTTAGGTCCCGTGTTGCGAACATGGTCAGTATTTTACCATCATTTGTTGTCCCCATTTCAGGCTAATGCAATAGGGATGCTTTGTTTCGAACACGGTCAACAATTATCCATTATTGACACGGCCCTCCTATAGTGCTCTGGATTTGGGTAACGTGATTCACATCATTCATTTTTTTATGTTTGGACTGATTCTAATGCCCCTGGAATTTCCCCACTCATGTGCTAGAGCACATTGAGAAGACGATACATCGATCGATCTGGGGTTTTCTTCTGTTGATCAGGCCTCCCTCGTCTTCTCAGAGATCTGGGATTGAATTTCAAATTATCTAAGCTTTGTTAAAGCTCCCACTATCAAAATAAGTGCTAGTATGAGCCTCCTTCAGTTCCCGTGTCCCATGTGAGCTTGGGGATGGATTTCAATTTATTTCAGGATTATGGTTGAGCATGTTACACCAAAAGGAAGAGTATGTTATGAAAAGGGTCAAGTAATTAAATTTTCCTATACTTACAGTTCAAAAGAACAAGAAGCAGTAAGGTGGGAAAAGTTTATAGGTTCAGCCAAAATAGTGCCCCTAAGGGCCAGCTTCTTGGATAGATCTCTCGAATGCTGCCACCTTTTAGCTGGTGGCCTCCAAGACTACATCCCTCCCCTGAGGACACTTTATTCATTAATGTCCACAGAGCATAGTTCATTGACCCTGGCCTGTTCCCATGCTTATTCATTATGGAGTTCAATTGTCTGGCGACTTGCTTCCACGAGTTGTTCTTGGGCATCTACCAGCTAGGCCCTCAACTACTCCACGAACTCAGAACAATTTTTGATGAATATATCTTGTTCTTTCGCCTGTTACATGAGGTTATGGACCTCCTGCTCCACTTTTAAAAGTTCCCAGGTACTTTTTGACTCCTCTCGACACTGGGTAATGTCAGAGAACCGGAAGCTCTCACGTATCTTCTCGGCCATTTAATCATGGACCGTTAGGTGAAGGCATTGATCATCAGCCCCTCCAGCATAGAGGAAACATAGCCAGGTGTGGAGTGACCCCATCTGCTTCAGCCACTCTACCTGAGACTGATTGGGAAAATGTCGGACACCCTTCCATCCCTTAGGTCACATCATTCAGCTCTCATTGGATGCTTCTGAATCTGAATCATCGATTTCTTCAGGATCACCGGGCTGATAGGCATGGAATATAGCCAACAGGCCAGCAGCAGGGTCTTCATCAGAGCTTCCTTCCAGGGGAATAGGCTCCTCAGCATCTGGGTGACCTTCCTCTCTCTCCTCGATCCTGGTGTCACCCTCATCAACTTTCGGCCCTGCCCCGATAGCAGCACCACTGGTGTTCACCGCTCCCTGCTTGCCAATTGCTGGGGCCAACACAGTTTTCGAGGTATGTTCTATATGGGGAGGTATGTTTTCCATCAGCATGCTTGAAAATGGTCTGGGCTGAGTAGCCCGATGAGCGTCCAATGCTATGATCACTGCACTGACAAGTAGCACTCTAATCAGTTGAGTTCTCTGACAGTAAGTATCGACATCAGAGAAAGGGACTTACAGGAACTTAGGGCATCAGCCCTTAGTTATTTGGCCGCTAAAGGATATATCATGGCAGGGGATCCTTCAACACTCGTCAGTTCGATAATGGTTGTCGGTGCCCCACCTTGTCCCATTGGCGCTTCTCCCCCTTCGTCGACTATTGATTCTTGATCAGCGTCGATGTGCTCTTGAGTAAGATAAATAAGGTGGGTTAAGGATTGCAAAGGAAAGAGAATACAGAAGAAGATAAGGGTTAAAGCATACTTCAAGTATCTCAGTTACATCCATATTGGAACCGACAATCTCGCCGCTCTCTTAGAGACTCCCTTGGTGGGATTCCACCTAAGTCCATTCACCTTCAGGATCCACCTCTCTTTCACTCTCCCCTTCTACTTCTTCCTGCTCTCCTCCATCACTGCCCTCTGACTCATCATTGTCATCTTTCCCTGGTGGCATCCTTTCCGTATCATTCTCCTAGCCAAGTATCACTTTCACCACGAAAGGTGGCTCCACATGACGACCCCATTGGCATGAGTACGTGTCCATGGCCGTTAGCTATGCATGCCTCCGGTGGAAGTTAACTCTGTCGGCGACCCAGAAAAGCCTGAATTCTAGCAGCTGGATCCCGTCTCCCACTATCTTCTACCAGAGGGATTCATTAGTCATTGAATGTTGCAGGGTTAGCCAGGCGACTATAGCGTAGGTAAGATTGCATCATGGGAAGGTTGAAGCAGGTATCTTATTTACTTCCCGTGAATTTCTATGGTCGCTCCATGGGATGCCCCTCCTCTAAGAGATGGGGGAGCGCCCATGCCATGCGACGCCCCCGATGCTGAGGTCCCGATCTATGTGGGACCTGTGGCCTGAGGCGATTCTTATCCTCCTCCACTAGCGGCACTCTACCTACTCTCTCGCCACCAAGGTTCCTAACTGGTGAATTTGAGCTGCCGAAATCACTTCCACAGAAGCCCCTTAGGGTATGCTATGGTCCAATGTTCAGTATACTCAGTTGAGAGTCCAGAGTTGACCCCAGTGGGAAGAATGGTAATGATATCGCCAGAGCCGTAAGTCATGAAAATTAGTCATAGATGAAGAAGAACACAATGATGCCTCTCCTCCCGGACGTTTGTGTAGACTCTCTTTGGCATTCACTGGAGGTACCCAAACTGCCTATCAAACCTGGATGGAACATAAGGATCATAGAAGATCTTCCCATAAATCTGGGCCATAAGAACCCCGCCTCTAATGCTATGGAATTATTCTTCTTCTCTAGTGAGCCTTGCCTGTCGTCTATCAGTTAACCAGTTGGGGTGGGGAATGGGTTGAAGGTGAAGTTGGCATGGTTACCAATCGTGATCCGTACTCTCTCCTCATTATGTTTCATCGGCATGACCCCGAAAATATTTAGCAGAGAGGTTTTCCGGCCATTTTCCGGAGGATAGACTGTGTTTGGGAATGTATATCTACCTCAGTGACCCGCAACCCTGCCATGGAAAATCTTGAAGGGCCATAGACACTCCTAGGAGACCCCCCTCTCAAGATGCATCCCAGAATGGCATACAGCTGAGCCTGCACGGGGACCCCTAGATTGAACCTCTTTTTGGAAATCATGATTTAGGTCATCACAAGGGTCACTGGACGGATGCCCATCCTTGCATCCCTCACCGGCAGGATCCACCCACTCAAGAATGAGGCGAGGAATCCTGCGTACCAAAAGTTCGGATCCCGGGACACATTTATGTTGTAGCCCCATGACTGGTAGTGCCCTGCCTCGAGGACCATCCAATATGATCCGCTCTTGCTCCTTTGAGCTGCGGTTGGAAAACATCTTCCCTGCCTTGGCATCTTGACTTCCAAATCCATCTCCAGGAATAGGCTGAACCAGTCCTTGTAGGCAATGTCCTTCAGGAATTCCTTGACCCCCAGCTTCTCCTTTACAAGCTCCAACAAGTGCCACATCATTATGAGAGTTCGAGATCTATCACCATAGATATTCATCGGTGGGAGAAATTCATCATATTGATTACCCTACAAGGATATTCCCACGATGTAGTGTATGTCCCATAGACTGATGCAGACATCCCCATGGTGAAGGTGGAAAGTGTTGGTATCAGAGGACCATCATGTGAACAACTCTGGCCCATGCTCAAGCTTGTGGTAGAAATGGAATTGTGATGTCCACACAGCCTCAAACGGATCAATGTTCCACAGTTCCGCCTCAAATTGGTCGCACGTATGGGGAACCCAGTACACCCATGCCAATTCGCTGGTGAAGTTTCCTCCAGACTACAGATCCCGGTCCTACAACCAAACTTTGTTATCATTAGTGACACTGTGATGGAAATTTCTTGCATAGAGGGTCGGGGAGCTCTCCGCCATAGGGTCACCCCCACCAATAGTCCTAGTCCTTGGATTCAGGACATACACGTCCATGTGCCTTTTTTCCTAGGCAGTGTAACACCCCAAGCTTCTACGGTACGTTTCCCTTCGAATAATGCGATAGCGTGTGTTGTACGCAACCTCGAGTTCTAACACACACCACAACTAATTAAACTAGCCGTTGTAAATAGTAATACCTACTTTTTGAAATCATATATATTTTATATTTCAAAATGGACTTCATTTTTGGATTCGGAATATCGAAATTATCCTAGGGTGAAATTTTGGTACTTTTCGGATAACTTTTATATTTTGATGAATAGTGAAAATTACTAAATTTTAATTAAAAACAACTTTTTTAATCAAAATAATTAATAGTGATAAATTATGAATTTGAGTGGTTTAAAAGTATATTTAGAATATATTTTTACCATTCAATTTAATGTTTATCATTGGACATAATTTTACAATTAAACCGAACATAAACAAGTGTCAATCTTTTGATAGTTATTATCTCTTAAAAACACGCTTTTTGTTTTGACAGCGGGATTTAATTTTAAATTAATTTCTGCCACTTCTGTGTTTTGAATTTAGGAAAATGGATTCCATATTTGGAATCAGGATGTTCAAATTGTGTAAATAGGTAACTTTTATTTTTAGACATTTTGAATAATTACTGCGGTAAATATTTTATTTACCATGGTTAAAGGGTAAATCCGGTAAATAAGGGTTAAAAAATAATATTATAATAATACAAAATTACCCTAAAACGTGTCCTAACCTTATTGGTGGACACATACCCGACCCTGGGCATCCTTGGGTCAATTTGGGGACCCCTTGGAGCCACTTGTATGTGGTAGGGACACATTATATTAATAAAGTTAAAATAAAAATAAAAATGGCATAAGCTTACATCTTTTATAAGAACAATTTTTACATAGGGTTATACATGTTGGATTTTCGATTATAAATATTCATTAGAAAGCTAAACAGATTTCCTACATAATGATGTTTTATTTATAATTTTTAGACATTAAATAATTTATTTTATTTATGACACAATGATGATGCAGTAATTACTAAAATAGTAAAAAATTAACATAATTGATATTATAAATACCCAAATAAATATAATATGAAACTTTTAATGAATTAAACTAATTTTCTAGGATAATATGATATATTAGGATTGATTTAATTGACTTTTTTTGAAGTAATCAATCTGTTATGAGTTTCACAAAAATCAACTATTGAAAAGTGTCAAAATTGACATTAAAGAGTTCTTAAAACAAATATTATATTATTAATTGATATTAAATTCCTAAAAATCTAAGGTTCGGCCAAGAGACTTATATTATGATAGGTTAATTATTAATGGACCACTTGGGGGTCGCTTGGATGCATATAGTAAGTTTATTAACCATATTATATAAAAATACAAAGAGACATTGTAAAAGTGAAACTAATTAACTTAGAGTTAATACTTAAAGATAAGGTTAATATAAGTACCCAAACCTGTCTAAATTCTATTGGTTGAGTGGTTTTAGACCTATCCCCACCTTAACCTTTGAATAATAAGCTTTGGAGCCATTAGAAACCGAATATGAATTTATTTTAAATTAATATTTCTAGCTTTTCCAAAGGTGCCCCTCACCCCTCTTATAAAAGGGCACTCCTCCTTCTCATTTCTTCACACCTCTAAAGCCTTTTGGTTCGGCCAAACTCTGCCCAAATACTCTCCCAACATCCCTCAATACAACCTAGGGGCCTTAGTTTGATCAGAAAGCCAACCTAAGGAGCCCTTTTGATCAAATCAAAAGGAAGAACCCGAAGAAGAGGTAATGTTTTCACCACACCTTTTCCAAGTTCATTTCTTCTTCCACTTCTTCTTCCTTTGTTGTTACCATTCTAAAATAATGACTCCAGTATCATTTATATACTGTGATGTTATTATAAATATGGTACAACCATATTCAGTATTCTATCCACCCTTTGAATAACATGTCACCATACGTGCGTACGTACGGCTTACCGTCTCCACGTCGTGGTGTAATTGTTATTCAATATATTATTATTTGGATGGGTATAATAATGATGTGTAACTCATGTAAATAATAAATATAACATATTAATGATTCTGTATATATGATATACCATCCATTTATATATTATTTTAATATCAAAAGAATGATATTGTCGCTCGTGCGTAGGTACGGACTACCGTCTGCACGAACGCGATGAGATTCATTCTCCATCGTAACCATTAAAGTATAATTATCATTTTATGATTTAAAAATGATGTTTAAGGACTTTATATCATTCTGGATATGAATAATATACAACCTATCCTTTACAAACATTTCTTACGTAACAAAACATATGAAAGAAAACAAGTAAGTTAACACCCGAAACAACGATAATACTAAGATATTATTATCAAATCAATATTAAAAGATCATATATGATATCATATTAATGTATATGATTCTTGTATAATTTAATAACAATTATTTCACCATTATACAGGAGGTTAACCTACCACAACCAAGGAAAAGTACAAGGTAAGGGTTATTTCACAATCTCTTCATTATCCGAGGTTGTTTATATGTAATAATCTACAGGGATCTCTTTATCATCCACATCCATGTTTCTTAAAAATGTATTTCATAACATTTTTACTATTTACAAGAATATGGGTTAAAGTCATTTATACCCTTTTTTGACTTTTTATAAGAGGTTTATAAAGGAATCTTTCCGTCGTTTTCAAAACAAGGTCCTTTTTAACCTTTTCGACAGAATTGAGGTAAGAATGTTTTTTTTAACTTATACGGCGGGTGCGGTTATTTTACGCCGTTATAAAATCTTCAAAGCTTTCCTTACAAGCTTATAATAATATTTTCAAAGAAAATGTTTTATTTTATATGGATCTTAAATGATTTCAAAATAAAAGGAGATATTTCTTTAAAAAGAATTTTGATTTCATCTATGTCAACATC
This sequence comes from Viscum album, assembly GCA_963277665.1. Lineage (NCBI taxonomy): Eukaryota > Viridiplantae > Streptophyta > Magnoliopsida > Santalales > Viscaceae > Viscum > Viscum album. Next base: position 1,255,105,343 of record OY728153.1, on the reverse strand, counting down.
CTTTGATGGATTTTAAGATTATTTGAAGTTGATTTATTATGATACAAAACTTCTATATTGTATTGAAGGTTTTGTGATATGTTTGACTGTGGATGTGCTATTTTTATACCATTCATAGTTTATTGTGAAAGTATTGACATTTCGTATGCTAGTTTTAATACGAATGTTTATGTTATGTTTAAACCTTTTCATATGGGAATGCATTGGACTTAATAAGTGACGGGTGGAGCCCGCTATAGCTCCTCGATGCATCGGTAGGTCTCATGAGACAAACTAGTGTCTTGGCACAAGGCCTTGACAAAATCTTATTTGTAGTCTTGGCACGAGGCCTTGGCTATGTGGTTATGATAGTCTGGCATTATGCATTCCAACATTATGAAAGTGGTTATTGATTTTTGCATGTGATTATTCGATTAGTAGAATATCCATGTGAATAAGTAAATGGCATTATTTCATTTTATTTATGCCATACCATGTTGAAAGTTCATGTTTGAAAGGCTTTTGTTTTAGTTATACATTGCCTTAAAAGTTTATTCTTATTTATGAAAGTTTCCGCTATATTGTTATCCTTACTGGGCATTTGAGCTCACCCCTTTTCTATGTTTTATTTTTCCCAGGAAGTGAAGAAGTAAGTTATGAATGACCTGCAGGGATATTATGTGGGGATATGAGTGTGGATTATGGAGACAATATGTTGTTGTAGTAGTATTTCGTTTAATGATGTAATGTAAAACTTATGAATATATCTAGTGTTTCCAAGGCTACTAAATCAATCGGTCTTTCGAGATTTGATCTTTCTTGTGATCATGCCAATGTTATGTAATAATGCACCGACTCTGGGTAGCTGGGGTCGGGGCGTTACAGTTGGTATCAGAGGAAGTTTAGTACAAACCTTGGAAGCTAGATTTAGATAAACTCTGATTAGAGCACATAGACCTAAGATGAACTTTGAGGATTAGTATAGAAGAACTTACTAGAATTTTGGTATTGTAGAGACTTTGTGAGTTTTCCGAGCAATACATCCCTGTCTGGATACGAGCAGGTAGAGGCGGATCTGGCACAGATGTACCTAGGGGTAAAACCCGAAAACACCGCTTTGAGCTAGACTCGAACGGGAACTGGTGCACGACAACGGGCCTTGCTGCACTCTTGGTTACGACATTCCCGGGGGATATGCTTAGGATAACTCTCACTTTCTTTACAAATCATTATGAAGGGTTTATGAGTATATACTTCCTCAAAGAAAACATATTTATGATTATGGATTATATCCATAGATAGTTCAATTTATGTTTAGTGTTTTATAAGTATGGGATTATGTATTTTGATGCATAAACTGATCTAGTTTATGCCATTTTTTAGAAATGGCGCCTAGTGGAAGAAATGGAAACCGTATTAATGCACGCACTCCATGTAGGGATTTCCCTCCTGCTCAAGATAATTATAGTGGGGCTGGTGATGCAACTGGTGTTGATCAGCTAATCACCGTACTGGGACAACTTACTCAGGTTATGAATAATAACCTTACCCGTATGGAGCACCCTGATCCGCAGCATGGAGGATCAATGTTAGATCGATTCATGAGACAACAACCACCAACGTTCAATTGGAGTACAAATCCCTTAGTAGCTGAGCAATGGATATTTTCCCTAGAGAAAATATTTCAGGCTTCGGGGAGAAGTGAAAGGGAAAAAGTTACCAAGGCAGTTTACCGCCTCACTCGAGATGCTGATCAATGGTGGTCATTGATTCAAAACATGAAGGAAGATGATGAAGTATCAAACATGGAATGGAGGGAGTTCAAAGATCTGTTTTTAGAAAAATACTTTCCTCGCGACCATCGAGCAGATATGGAAAGACAATTTCTGAGTCTGAGACAAAAGGAGGATGAGAATGTCACAAAGTATGAGGCTAACTTTACAAGGTTAGCGAGGTACGCTGGTGATTATATTCGCAACCCAAGAAGTAAGATTGATCGTTTCTTTGATGGGTTAAAACCATTTCTCCGTCGAGCATTAGTCTCACAATCCTTTTCATCGTACGAAGACATTGTCTCATGTGCTATCAAGACCGAAAAGGAATTCTCTAAGTCTTATGACTTTAAAGCAAAGCAAGAGAAGAAGAGACCTGCTGATCAATCTGGGAATGGAAATAAGGGGAAGAAGGGAAAGGTTGAATATCCATCTTGTGGTAAATGCGGGAAGAAACATCCTGGTACTTGCTTGAAGGGAATGGGAGTCTGTTACAAGTGTGGTGAAAAAGGCCACCAAGCTCATGACTGCAAGGGGAAGAAGGAAGCTACCAACGTTCAGTGCTACAATTGCAGGGAGATGGGGCATTATGCAAATGCATGTCCTAAGTGTCAGGAGAACTTACCTCAGAAAAGGCCAAGGGATCAAGGCCAGGCTTATGCTATCACTACTGCTGAGGTAGAAGCTCCGAAAGACGTGGTGGAAGGTAATTTAATGGTTTCCTCAAGTTTAGCAAATGCATTATTTGATTCTGGATCATCGCATTGTTTCATATCTTCCCAGTTTGCTAAGAAAATAAGATATTTCCAATTTGATTTAATAAGGGGGTTGTCAGTTAAAACTCCTAAGGGAAGTATCGTTGCAACAAAGTTTTGTGAATCAGTCCCCATTAGAGCACATAAATTTTCTTTATCTGCTTATTTCATCGTCATACCTATGATTGAGTTTGATATAATCCTCGGTATGGACTGGCTTTCGGACTATGATGCGAAGATTTATTGTAAGAAGAAAGAGGTTACGATTCTTGATGATAATGATAAGGAGCACCTTATTTTTAGAGCAGAATCGTCACCACCTAATTCTTATTTAGATCCACCCCCTGTAGCTCAACTTAATTCAATTATCGGGGAGGAAGAGAATGAAATAACTGTCGGTGAGGAAAGGAATGTTCAAATAGAGGATGTGCCTATTGTGAAAGAATTTGTAGATGTATTTCCGGAAGATTTACCTGGACATCCTCCAGAACGAGAAGTTGAGTTTTCTATTGATTTGATTCCTGGATCAAGGCCTATATCGAAGACCCCTTATAGAATGGCCACTGTAGAGCTAGTCGAACTAAAGAAACAACTAGAGGAATTTAGTAATAAGGGATTTATTCGCCCTAGTGTTTCTCCATGGGGAGCCCCTGTTCTTTTTGCTAAAAAGAAAGATGGATCTATGAGGTTATGTATCGATTACAGGGAGATCAATGCTATAACGATAAAGAACAAGTATCCCCTACCTCGTATTGATGATTTATTTGACCAACTGCATGGAGCTCAATACTTTTCAAAGATTGACCTTCGATCTGGATACCATCAGTTGTGTGTAAAGAAGGAAGACATTCCGAAAACAGCATTTCGAACCAGGTACGGGCATTACGAGTTTACTGTAATGCCGTTTGGATTGACTAATGCACCCTCTGTATTCATGGATCTGATGAATAGAGTTTTCAAGGAGTATCTCGATGAATTTGTGGTGGTATTTATTGATGATATCTTGGTATACTCCAAAACCTACAAAGATCATGAAAATCACTTGCGCATTATCTTAAAGACTCTGAGGAGGCATGAATTATATGGAAAGTTTAGCAAGTGTGAATTCTGGCTTCAGGAGATTTCTTTTCTTGGCCATATTGTCTCTAAAGATGGAATCTCTGTTGATCCTTCTAAGACCAAGGCAATCCAAGAATGGCCAGCACCTACGAGTATAACTGAGGTACGTAGATTTATTGGTTTGGCAGGTTATTATCGACGTTTCGTCCAGAATTTTGCCCGATTGGCTAACCCATTAACGAAGCTCACACGTAAAGGGGTTAAATTTGTTTGGACAAAAGAGTGTGAAGAATGTTTCGAAGAATTGAAGAAAAGATTAGTCAATGCTCCTATATTGACTCTACCATCGGGGAATGATGGGTTCGTTATTTATAGTGATGCATCAAAGAAAGGACTTGGTTGTGTCCTTATGCAGAATTATAGAGTTATTGCCTATGCATCACGACAGTTGAAAATTCATGAACAAAACTATCCTACTCATGATCTTGAGTTAGCAGCTGTGATCTTTGCTTTGAAGATATGGAGGCACTACCTCTATGGTGAAAAATGTGAGATTTATACTGATCACAAGAGTTTGAAGTATATTTTCTCACAAAAAGAACTCAACATGAGGCAAAGGAGATGGCTTGAATTACTCAAGGATTATGATTGCACGATACACTACCACCCGGGGAAAGCAAACAAAGTAGCAGATGCTTTGAGCAGAAAAGACCATGGAGTTCTGAACATGATGAGAATTGAAAGGGATCCAATTTTCATGGATCTAGTGAAGATGGACATGGGAATAACCAGGGAAGGTGAAACATCAATGCTTTTTCAAATGGTTGCCAAACCATCTTTACTAGAAAGGATTAAGAGTTCTCAGACCGATGATGAAGAATTTCAGAAGAAGATTAAAGCTGTGAATGATGGGAGATTGAGAAACTTTGTGTATGAAGATGTGATTTTGAAATTCGGGAAGAGACTTTGTGTTCCCAATTTACCTGATCTAAAAAGGGAATTGCTGGATGATGCTCATAGTTCTAATTTCTCTATACACCCTGGGAGCACCAAAATGTATAGAGATTTGAAGGAACATTTTTGGTGGGACAACATGAAGAGGGAGATTGCTGATTTTGTGTCAAGATGTATGGTTTGTCAACAAGTGAAAGCTGGAAGGCAACAGCCTGGAGGAGTCATGAAACCTCTTCCCATACCGGAGTGGAAATGGGACAATATTACGATGGACTTTGTCATGGGGCTACCAAAGACTCCTAGAAGGAACGATGCAATATGGGTTATTGTTGATCGTCTTACCAAGTCAGCACATTTTCTTGCTATAAGAGAAGATCTACCCCTGGAACGTCTAGCAAGACTATACATTAATGAAGTTGTGAGACTTCATGGAGTACCCCTATCGATTGTTTCTGATCGTGATCCCCGTTTTACTTCAAGATTTTGGAAAAGTCTTCAGAAATCCCTGGATACTGAACTTCATTTGAGCACTGCTTACCACCCTCAGACAGACGGACAATCAGAACGGACTATTCAGACCTTAGAAGACATGTTGAGATCTTGCTCACTTGATTTTCAGGGTATGTGGGATCAATATTTACCACTAGTAGAATTTTCCTATAACAATAGCTTCCATTCGAGTATTCAGATGACACCATATGAAGCGTTATACGGAAAGAGATGTCGTACACCAACCTGTTGGGATGACGTTGGTGAAAGAAAACTTGTAGGCCCAGAACTGGTGAAGGAAACGGTGGAAAAGGTGAAGGTAATCCAAAATCACATTAAAGCAGCTCAAAGTAGGCAGAAGAGCTATGCCGATAATCGAAGTAAGGATTTGGAATTTCAAGTCGGTGATCATGTTTTTCCTGAAGGTATCTCCGTGGAAGGGAGTCATACGTTTTGGTAAGAAAGGTAAATTGAGTCCCAGGTACATCGGACCTTTCGAAATTCTAGAACGAATTGGGGCTGTAGCTTACCGATTGGCAATGCCGCCAAGTCTCTCCAAAGTTCACGATGTGTTCCATGTATCTCTGTTGAGAAAATACATGCCTGACCCAACACATGTACTCACCTATGAAGATTTAGAACTGGAACCCGATCTGTCTTATTGCGAAGAGCCCATCAAGATTCTTGATACGAGAGAACAAGTGCTGAGAAACCGGACGACGCATCTGGTAAAAGTTTTGTGGAGGAATCATAAGATGGAAGAGGCAACGTGGGAACCCGAGGAACTTATGATGAAGAACCACCCGACTCTTTTTATGCAGTAACACCCTAGAAATTGCGAGGACGCAATTATTTGAAGGAGGGGAGAATGTAACACCCCAAGCTTCTACGGTACGTTTCCCTTCGAATAATGCGATAGCGTGTGTTGTACGCAACCTCGAGTTCTAACACACACCACAACTAATTAAACTAGCCGTTGTAAATAGTAATACCTACTTTTTGAAATCATATATATTTTATATTTCAAAATGGACTTCATTTTTGGATTCGGAATATCGAAATTATCCTAGGGTGAAATTTTGGTACTTTTCGGATAACTTTTATATTTTGATGAATAGTGAAAATTACTAAATTTTAATTAAAAACAACTTTTTTAATCAAAATAATTAATAGTGATAAATTATGAATTTGAGTGGTTTAAAAGTATATTTAGAATATATTTTTACCATTCAATTTAATGTTTATCATTGGACATAATTTTACAATTAAACCGAACATAAACAAGTGTCAATCTTTTGATAGTTATTATCTCTTAAAAACACGCTTTTTGTTTTGACAGCGGGATTTAATTTTAAATTAATTTCTGCCACTTCTGTGTTTTGAATTTAGGAAAATGGATTCCATATTTGGAATCAGGATGTTCAAATTGTGTAAATAGGTAACTTTTATTTTTAGACATTTTGAATAATTACTGCGGTAAATATTTTATTTACCATGGTTAAAGTGTAAATCCGGTAAATAAGGGTTAAAAAATAATATTATAATAATACAAAATTACCCTAAAACGTGTCCTAACCTTATTGTTGGACACATACCCGACCATGGGCATCCTTGGGTCAATTTGGGGACCCCTTGGAGCCACTTTTATGTGGTAGGGACACATTATATTAATAAAGTTAAAATAAAAATAAAAATGGCATAAGCTTACATCTTTTATAAGAACAATTTTTACATAGGGTTATACATGTTGGATTTTCGATTATAAATATTCATTAGAAAGCTAAAGAGATTTCCTACATAATTATGTTTTATTTATAAATTTTAGACAATAAATAATTTATTTTATTTATGACACAATGATGATGCAGTAATTACTAAAATAGTAAAAAATTAACATAATTGATATTATAAATACCCAAATAAATATAATATGAACCTTTTAATGAATTAAACTAATTTTCTAGGATAATATGATATATTAGGATTGATTTAATTGACTTTTTTCGAAGTAATCAATCTGTTATGAGTTTCACAAAAATCAACTATTGAATAGTGTCAAAATTGACATTAAAGAGTTCTTAAAACAAATATTATATTATTAATTGATATTAAATTCCTAAAAATCTAAGGTTCGGACAAGAGACTTATATTATGATAGGTTAATAATTAATGGACCACTTGGGGGTCGCTTGGATGTATATAGTAAGTTTATTAACCATATTATATAAAAATACAAAGAGACATTGTAAAAGTGAAACTAATTAACTTAGAGTTAATACTTAAATATAAGGTTAATATAAGTACCCAAACCTGTCTAAATTCTATTGGTTGAGTGGTTTTCGACCTATCCCCACCTTAACCTTTGAATAATAAGCTTTGGAGCCATTAGAAACCGAATATGAATTTATTATAAATTAATATTTCTAGCTTTTCCAAAGGTGCCCCTCACCCCTCTTATAAAAGGGCACTCCTCCTTCTCATTTCTTCACACCTCTAAAGCCTTTTGGTTCGGCCAAACTCTGCCCAAATACTCTCCCAACATCCCTCACTACAACCTAGGGGCCTTATTTGGATCAGAAAGCCAACCTAAGGAGCCCTTTTGATCAAATAAAAAGGAAGAACCCGAAGAAGAGGTAATGTTTTCACCACCCCTTTTCCAAGTTCATTTCTTCTTCCACTTCTTCTTCCTTTGTTGTTACCATTCTAAAATAATGAATCCAGTATCATTTATATACTGTGATGTTATTATAAATATGGTACAACCATATTCAGTATTCTATCCACCCTTTGAATAACATGTCACCATACGTGCGTACGTACGGCTTACCGTCTCCACGTCGTGGTGTAATTGTTATTCAATATATTATTATTTGGATGGGTATAATAATGATGTGTAACTCATGTAAATAATAAATATAACATATTAATGATTCTGTATATATGATATACCATCCATTTATATATTATTTTAATATCAAAAGAATGATATTGTCGCTCGTGCGTACGTACGGACTACCGTCTCCACGAACGCGATGAGATTCATTCTCCATCGTAACCATTAAAGTATAATTATCATTTTATGATTTAAAAATGATGTTTAAGGACTTGATATCATTCTGGATATGAATAATATACAACCTATCCTTTACAAACATGTCTTACGTAACAAAACATATGAAAGAAAACAAGTAAGTTAACACCCGAAACAACGATAATACTAAGATATTATTATCAAATCAATATTAAAAGATCATATATGATATCATATTAATGTATTTGATTCTTGTATAATTTAATAACAATTATTTCACCATTATACAGGAGGTTAACCTACCACAACCAAGGAAAAGTACAAGGTAAGGTTTATTTCACAATCTCTTCATTATCCGAGGTTGTTTATATGTAATAATCTACTGGGATCTCTTTATCATCCACATCCATGTTTCTTAAAAATGTATTTCATAACATTTTTACTATTTACAAGAATATGCGTTAAAGTCATTTATACCCTTTTTGGACTTTTTATAAGAGGTTTATAAAGGAATCTTTCCGTCGTTTTCAAAACAAGGTCCTTTTTAACCTTTTCGACAGAATTGAGGTAAGAATGTTTTTTTAACTTATACGGCGGGTGCGGTTATTTTACGCCATTATAAAATCTTCAAAGCTTTCCTTACAAGCTTATAAGAATATTTTCAAAGAAAATGTTTTATTTTATATGGATCTAAAATGATTTCAAAATAAAAGGAGATATTTCTTTAAAAAGAATTTTGATTTCATCTATGTCAACATCCTTTGATGGATTTTAAGATTATTTGAAGTTGATTTATTAGGATACAAAACTTCTATATTGTATTGAAGGTTTTGTGATATGTTTGACTGTGGATGTGCTATTTTTATACCATTCATAGTTTATTGTGAAAGTATTGACATTTCGTATGCCAGTTTTAATACGAATGTTTATGTTATGTTTAAACCTTTTCATATAGGAATGCATTGGACTTAATAAGTGACGGGTGGAGACCGCTATAGCTCCTCGATGCATCGGTAGGTCTCATGAGACAAACTAGTGTCTTGGCACAAGGCCTTGACAAAATCTTATTTGTAGTCTTGGCACGAGGCCTTGGCTATGTGGTTATGATAGTCTGGCATTATGCATTCCAACATTATGAAAGTGGTTATTGATTTTTGCATGTGATTATTCGATTAGTAGAATATCCATGTGAATAAGTAAATGGAATTATTTCATTTTATTTATGCCATACCATGTTGAAAGTTCATGTTTGAAAGGCTTTTGTTTTAGTTATACATTGCCTTAAAAGTTTATTCTTATTTATGAAAGTTTCCGCTATATTGTTATCCTTACTGGGCATTTGAGCTCACCCCTTTTCTATGTTTTATTTTTCCCAGGAAGTGAAGAAGTAAGTTATGAATGACCTGCAGGGATATTATGTGGGGATATGAGTGTGGATTATGGAGACAATATGTTGTTGTAGTAGGTTTTCGTTTAATGATGTAATGTAAAACTTATGAATATATCTAGTGTTTCCAAGTCTACTAAACCAATCGGTCTTTCGAGATTTGATCTTTCTTGTGATCATGCCAATGTTATGTAATAATGCACCGACTCTGGGTAGCTGGGGTCGGGGCGTTACAGGTAGGGTGACCATTATTGGTGATTTTGTATTGAGGAAGGTCATCTTCACAGGTCACCCATGACCGTTGTGTATAAACCTCGAAACTCAGCAAAGGGACCTCCTCCAGAAAACCGAAGTCCCATAGCGGCAGATTTTCAGACAAGGAATACTCCTTTTCGGCAGGGGTTAGCATGTTGTAGTGGTTGTGGTTATTTGAAACAACCCTTTTTGTACCATAAACCTTTGTGTTCGCAACCATTTCATCTTTGCAAGCACCATATTCCCCCTCATCAACATGGTTTGTGGCCATCTATTCCGACCAAGTGCTTTGGAGTCGTTGCGCAAAACCAGGGAGCCTAACGCGTAAAATCAGTGTGTAGCATAAAATTTCTAGCTATGGCACAAAAACCCACGAGTTTGCGCATAAAATTCCAAAAAATCTTGGTGGAATTACACACTATCGAAGCGGTTTTTCACATGGGAGAAGAAGAAATTTCTTACACGAGAGCTTGAAGATTATCGCCTGAGAAAAATCATATGGTGCATGGGACCTCCGATGGATTTTATAGGCTAAGCCTGGGTTCCGCACCTGCGTGAAAAGCAGATTCCGCCCCTGGTTGGGTTTTGTGCGCCGCTCCAAATTTTTGTGCGCCTGGACCCACAAAGCCCTTCATATCGGCATTTTATTTAGAATCTGATCGTTACAACCCCTCAATAATACAATTCCGAGGGGGGAAATTTATAGACACCGAAAAGTGCTCAAGTGTTGAAGGATGTTTCGAAATGACAATGTGAAGTCATATTCGGACCTAGAGACCCGGTTCAGGGGCCTGGAGGTGTTGCACGAAAAAAATGATGATGTGTGTGAAAAAATATGTCTCACGTGGAAACTGCCTTGATTCGCGGTGAGTCCCTAGCATAGGCGCTAAATAATTTCATGCCTGCACCCCATGTGGTTGACATTTTGTGCTGCCACCTATGTCATTCAATTATTTCACGCCGACCTATATTTCGTGCCCCCGATGGCCTATAAATAGAAGGTGAACCCCTTTCTTTTTTGGGGCTGATGAATCTGAACCGGCTCTTGTGCACATAATCAGCATTCTACGCGTGTGAAATATGACTTTAGGTACGGTTTATTTCCTTCCTAGTTTCCTCAGGGTCTGCCTTCATGCAAGATCCACTTTGGATTAGACTGAATTCGAATCCCTTCAGGGTCTGCCCCTTGTGCGCAATTTCTTCCATTGCGTGTAGGCTAACCAATTGTTTGCACCCCTTTTCCTTGTGTACGACCTCTTCCACTTGCACACAATTCATACTACTTGCACATAATCCTTTCTAGTTGCACGCAACACTTTGGTTCCAATTCCGTGCACGCATCACCGATTTCGTGCCAGCCCAGTGTTTTATTGCACATGACCCTTATTTTGCGCGCAAACTTCAAGGGTTGCATGTAATCCCCTCAGGCACTCACATCATGCTCCGTTTTCCCATATGACCTTCTATGCTCATACAAAGAAACTTCAATGTCCCTTGGATGATACCGCCCAATGAATTCCTTTACCTCGTGCTTCTTTGAATAGGTACGCTAACGACTATTGCTTCTTTGCATAGCCATGCTAACATGGACCCCTCGATGGTTCACTCTATGACACCCCCTAGCAATAGCCTTTCCGATGCCTTCCCTCCCACAAGAGGCATGGGTACTTGTTATGTATGTCCTAGGTGTGCAGAGAAAGCCTAACTCGTCCAAGCTGCAGGATGTTAAATTGCCAATAACCATCATCCTCAACACACAGTGTTAAAATGTGACCTGCCTCGTGACTTGCACGCAGGGTCCCCCTGCCGTGGACATTCTCCATGCCCACTCGTCTCCACTGGGATGGGATCACTCCTCATAGGGGATGATATCCTCCTTATCAGAGTGGCGTTTGTCTGCGGGTTAGGGAAGCCACCTTGGTGTAAGCCCCTAGCTTTCCTTATAGGAGGTAGCACCCCTGATCCTCCTCACATCCTTGGTGATAAGGCCAACAGAGGGTGAGATAGGGAACAAGAATCCTCCTTTATTCCATACCAAATCCCTCTCCCGTTTCATTTTGTCCCCACGGGCCTCCACCGAAGAGTAAGTCCCAGCACCTTGGGCTGCTCAACGCGTTAGCCCATCTTCATTTCCCACAGACACACCCTTCATGATGTTATCGTCAGGTCTCTACTAGATCTTGTTTCTCACACTGAGCATGACTCCCATGAGGTTAGAGTGGGCACCAACCATGACACCTTGGGCCACCTCAGAGCATATGCCCTAATCCATCCTGAACTACGGGGACTTATATCTGTGCTAAGGCATGGTATGTAGGAAGTCTCCACGAGGATCAAGCCCCAACACCTTGGGCCGCCTAAGAGAATAATCTCCAATCCATCCCAAAAAACATGGACTTTGATTCATGAAAAGTCATGGTATGTAGGAATCCTCCATGATGTTCAAGCCCCAACACCTTGGGCCGCCTCAGAGTGTAAGCCCCAATAAATCCCGAACTACAGGGACTTCGATCGGTGATAAGGCGTGGTACATTGGAAGCCTCCAAGAGGTTCAAGCCCCAACAACTTGGGCCACCTTAGAGTGTAATACCAAATCCATCCTAGACTACGGGGACATTAATCCGTGCTAAGGCATGGTACGTAGGAAGCCTCCACGAGGTTCAAGCCCCAACACCTTGGGCCGCCTCAGAGCATAATCCACAATCCATCCCGAACTATGGGGACATTGATCTGTGCTACGACATGGTATATAGGAAGCCTCCACGAGGTTTATGTCCCAACACCTTGGGCTGCCTCAGAGTGTAAACCCTAATCCATACCAGACTACGATGACTTTGATCTGTGCTGAGGCATGGTACGTAGGAAGCCTCCATGAGGTTCTAGCCCAACACTCATGACTCATCATGATCTCTCCCTCGAGACCACATGTTTTGGGAAGCTCATTCCCTACCCTGGAGGTTCCACTTCCTACGTGTCCCATCCATACATCCATTATCACGGGTCGCCTCCTCAGGTGTCCCCTCTTTTCATCAATCTACAGAGACTTTGATTCCCTGCCACTGGGATATGTTGAGAGTCTCTTCGAGGATAATGCCCAAGACCATCATCCATCCGAATTTATACCCATGCCACCACATCCCGGTGGGACCGTTCCTCTTCAATTCCCTCCACAATATTTGGGTAGCCGACTGCATGCTGGCCCCAATATCGATGCTCCCTCTAGGGTGTTGACAAATCTGATCCACTCTAACTGGTGTTCTGATCAGTCTGATCTTTCCACGCTAGACGTTAAACATGAGGTATACCCTGTGCTAAATATGGGAAACTAAGGAAAACCTCATATACATGCCTATGGTATATGATTCCCCACGTTCGATGTGGGATGCCTCGGGCTTCCGTGCCCTTGAGAAGCCCTATAATAAGGGATAGAAGACAGACATGCCAACCCCCCAGCATCAGGACACGCCAGTGATGCCCCAACATGACTACTATCCTAACCAAAGGTTGCTGACCTGACTGGACTCCTTGTAGTGTCCTAACAGAAGAAGTGTAATTAACTGGTGTCCATGAATATATGGCGCCTGAATTAATTTTACGAACTATGTATTAAATATATGCGGGAGACCCGAACTAGGTGACGAACTCCACGGAGGAATCCATGGAAGGAAGAACTGACATCCCATCATCTCGTTTCAATCAAGGAGTATGCATCCCTGAATAAGGAGCAGATGTTTCCCGCCTTTGGAAAGTAGGAATTCAGGCTAACAGTAGCATGTCCTCTGCATGATGGATGCATGCACCCCTTCAAAGCATTGGAAACAACCACATAAACCATCCTTATATGGCAACCCATCTATTACCCTAGCCTTGATTTCATTGTAAGAAAAGAAAATTGTCGCCTTCCTACATGCACATGAACCTCTTTTAGTATTTGATTTAGAGAATCTATCCCAACTGTTATTTCATTTATGTTTTTTCTATAGATATAAATAATTTCGTTAGTAATCTTTATAATTCACCATATTTAACATTATAAACTTAAAAAAATTCATGGAGAACACCTCAAAAAGACTATATTTTTTGATAGGTACCTAAACATGGTCATACCACATTGTGAAAGGTTTAACATCCTTTAAAAATAATTATGTCCCATATAGGGTCTCAAACTCCAATAACAGTAGAGTAGTCATTTTGTGATTTAGACAAATACATCATCTACTAATAGCTAATAGTTCCATATGGGACTTTCAACAAATGAACCTACATATAGAGTTATAAATATGACCAAGATAATGTAGTGTTCCCCAAACTCTATTTAATTCAATATTAGCAATGAGATAGTCTCCCCTCACAATCTCATAAGGATGCTACCAAAAAGAGCATACAATATATGAAATATACAAGTTTTATCATCTAATCTAATGCGGACTACCACCCACTCTTGTGGAAAGATCTACAACAAGTTCAAGGGAAGAGAGGCCACCTAAAATTATGAGGTAATGAAACAAATTTACCAAATTTCAATGAATAATACCTCATCTCCCACTATCTTATTGAATGTCGACCAATCCGAGGAACTATCTATTCATATCCCTGTCACAATATAATTGTTTTTCTATTAGTGGGTGGCACCATAAAATCAATAATATTCACCCATAAGGGTTATATACTATCTATATGAGAACACTAAAATAAGGACTTGAAAGATAATAGATGTCTAATATGTGATTTATTTACCAAATTACTTGTACCCCAAAATTGATTTCATAGGGTTCCCCACAAAACAATATTGCCTAATGATTTAAATACAATACTCATAGGACTAATAATACCAATCACAGTACCTAGGATATACAATATTTGAAACCACTTTGTCATATCTCAAACGATCAGTGCCGCACAAGGGATGATATATACCAGAAGGGGCAACCGAGTCATATCGAAAATATTCTATGGGATTGTAATGAGAACTGATTATTCCTATAACACAGATGTGATGTATTGGCCTATAATAACAAATATTATATACATATCTACAATGAAAAAACCCATAATTATAGTATGATATATAAATAAATGATATATCTATTTTATATATATGTTTTTATTTATTTTTATACGTGTTTGAGTTGAATATTAATTAATTAATGTTGAGTTTCATGGAGGATATTTTCATTGTATTCTTATGTGGGGACAATATTTGTAGAGTTACCAAGGAAAATTTAGAAATTAATGAATATAAAGGAACTTAGTAAAGGGAAGCTTCACATCATGGTATGAAAACGGTAAATGAAGATGAAGAAAAGGATGAAAAGGAGTTAAATATTAATTTTTTCAGTAGATAAACACATTCCATGATATACCATAAGAACGTGATGTTATGTTGGAATGAAATTGAAGATCTATAGGAAAAATAAGATTCGAGCACTGAATATTGATAGTAATCATCATGTAAATATTAAAAAATGTGAAAAATATTACATGGAATATAAGTAGTAAATGACATAAAGTGAGGAAATAAGTCTAAATTTCTACCAATTAAATCACTCATTATGTAAACATTACATCATGTGAAAACTTTAAACAGACACCAAAGACAATGTTTTTTTCATAACATTCAATGAGAGATATGGTTTTCAACCCATTTCACACTCTAAATGAAAATATTGACCTAAGTAAACCAATAGATGACTATCTGTCTAATAAATATGGGTTTTGGCAAATGAAAATGTGATTCAATTTTAGGTGTGAGGCTTGACCACTAGGAGGATTTCCTAGGGTTTTGATCTAGGGTTATGCGTAGATTTATAATGTTTTACTATGTATACCATCAATTAAAATTGAATAATAATTCTTCCATACATGAGGTTTTTTGTGGAAATCTCAATAAATATTTTTCTCCACATAATACAGTATAGTGGTGACCAAGAGGTTGTCACTCTAGGAGGATTCAAGTTGAGTTTCTAAACTATCAGTTTTTTTTACAAGATGAGAAATTTCACGGGATTTTATTTATAGTTTTAAATAGAAGTAAAGTGAAAGAAAAATGATTTGAAAGATATGAAAATTTATTAAAAAATAAAATAGGTTTGAAATAAGAATTAATAGAGTGGTCATAGACAACTTTGATCCTCTCGGGCACTCCCCACTTCCTTGTATAAAAATATTTATCAGTTGAATTTCAAAATACACCCTAAGGTCCCCTTGGTGAAAAATTAAATTTGAATAGAAATTATTTCATTACATTAATATGATTATTGTCCCTAATATTTATGTGGTTAAATTAATTTAAAACCTCTAATTAATTGAACCTAATTGAAACCACTATGCTCAAAGGAATGACCTAGCTAAATAAATTTAAATAGTGAAGTCAATTAATTTTCTTCATAGATCAAGCAATCATCCAAAAAACTTTCTTGAATTTATATTCTATAATTAAAATGAACACATTCATTTAAAAATATATTTTCAAGAAAAATTCATAAATAAGTTACACAATAATATCAGAACTCTGAAGAGAGTGTTTGTAAGTTGTCATCGTCTACAACCACGTGTAGATTAGTCATGTGTCCCTTGAGTAGACTATTTATTCTCCATTATAGCATCAACGCAAAAAATATTTTTCAAGATCATGGTATCCATTATGGTAAATCATGTCTCTAGATCAACTAATGGGTATTCGGTGGTGTTGCACTGCTCTGGCTGGACCAAGAGTTCCACCAAGAAGCGACTAAGGGGTTCCTTTTATAAGAAATCCCATCAAAATGTCACTCGTTTCATATTTTTTTTATATACATCAACCATTACATGATGTGTAATGTACTTTCATGATGTTTTGTCCATCGTAAAATAGTCATTGATAATTTTTGAATGGTCTTCTCTGAAATATATTCCAAAATGTGTCACATAGTGTAATGAAGCTATAAGATTTGTATTGGTCTTTCACGTCTTGTAATGATTTCAAAAATTTTCTTCTGCATAAAATAAATTTTTTAAATTCGTGACGTGTAATGGAATTACACCATTTTTAATCATTATTTTTTTAATTTTTGGGTCCACTTCATCCTCGAAAAATTGTTGTTATGCCACTTCGCATCAGTCGTGGCTCAAAGTTTCCTCTATCTTAAATCATGGAACACAGAAGACAATTGAAAATAGTTAAATTTCAAGAATTATGAAATTTTATATTTCAAGCTCAAAATATCCCTAAATTCCAAATAAAATTAAATTTCACTGAAAATGACACATTGGTGAGGTTTAAATGCTAAATTAGATATGACAAAGTAGGGACAATATTAAATCTATTATAGCCAATGTGTATTATTGTTTTTCAAGAGAGGTCATGATTTTTTTATAAAAACCATCCATGGAAATTGGTTCCCCTACCCTAAGATTTTTTTTTGCATTTCCATTATTTAGTTTGCAAAATTTTATTAGTTTAAAAAAATTAAAACAATTGAAACTGGGATGACCTGGCCATTGATCCAGGGTTTCCATCATTATATTCCCTACTCTCCCTGGAATCGACCTCGTGCTTCCACTATACTATGCCTTTGTAGTTACTGAAGTTCATAATTTAAATAAATTTCTAATTTGATCCTATTAGGAGTATTTAATGACACCAAAAGGACAAAACAAATCTTGGATCCATTTTTTGGGGGTAATGGAATGTTTCAAATGACTCGATGCAGAATAAATTGGTCAAATGATTTTTTTGTTTCCCATTTTTGTTTATAGAATTTATCTTAGGTATTTGTTTTTTCATTCATATATTATTATTATTATTATTCAATATTACAATATTGGTAATTTCATCTGTGGTAAAGGATGAGTTTTCAGAAAAAACAAATATTTTCCCCCACCTGTGGAGTGAAATTTTTAATACGATTATCTAACCTCAAAAACAAGAATTAATTATGAAGGTTTTTCACATCAATAAATAAGGTGGTATTATTCATATTATTTTAGATATGATGAATTCCATCATGAACAGTGGATAAACACATGTCATCTACCATATGAAGGAGCCCCAAAATTTGAAACTACCATAGAGGATCCAGGCATAACCAACACTCAAAAGATATACTATTTAGATTTATCATATAGTATGTTGGAGTTATGGAAAATGGGATAGATGATAATGATAATGGGATCAGTCAATAAGGAAAATAAAAAAATCACTAATCAAATATCATTTTAAATTTAAATTCTATTATTAGTATACGACCAATAGTTTATAATGAAAAAACATGTTGGTTTTATTAAAAAAGATTAGGTCGAGAAAGTACAAGATGTTTAGAAAATGGAACCTTAAGAATAAGACATTCAAGAATACAATTACTTCCAACAAAATTAGGAGAATAATTCAAATAACAGATTAGAAAATGAATTGGGAGAATTCACTACTCCCCTTGATCAAGTTATTTTTAATTTTAATACCCTTTTGAATAAATGACCTTTAATTTATAATATAGATATGGAATGGTTTGAAGATGAATAAGATCATGAATTTTTTGAATAAGTTCAATTCATTGAAGAATCAAATTAGAAATCTCAATATGAGAATATTAAGAATTAATTATTAGTTCATGTTAATATCTCTCATTTAATGAGACTCTATCTTATAAAAAATAAGAATCAGGACTTGAGGTCATGGAAAATGTATAGGGGGATGTAAAAAAGGTGTAATACAAAGAGTATAAGGAAGTTTAAATAAAAAAAGATAAGGATAATGGTAAGATATACATGACCCTCACATGAAATCAGGTGACTAATGAATAATGGGTTTTTATCTTACAATATTTGGAAGAAGAAAAGAAAATAGTGGATCCAACTCATGAAGTGACTATAGAATGTAAACCTAATAAAGAAATTAAAGAAGTTATGGTGGAAAATATGAACTATATACTTTGGTCATATTTTTATTTCAAGTTATTTTCATTACAAGTACCTTCAAATTGTAACACACCACCAGTCAATAAGAACCAATGGTTGGGGAAGAGAAAGACTACCAAATTTACACAAAAAATTCTGATATGGTTAAATTCAATATAGTAAATTCTATATCATGTTCCAATTAGATAAAAATTGTATATTTTTATTTGAGTGGTAAAAAAATATAGCATCTATTGGGAGTAAAATAGGTTTTTTAAAATTCTTTATATGAATTAGACTTATTTTACTATATTATTTTATAAACTCTACCTATGGTTGATATCATTATCCATTTGAACCAAAAAATTAAATATTTAAAAGAGACACTAATTTTGTTGTTTATTTTCATTTTTTAGGAAGTTGAAGAAATATGTAGGAGGTTTGAAAAAAAAATTAGAACCAACTCACGGTATGAAATATATTCATGTCATGAAATTAAAGAAATACACATTGTAAGATAGATTCATGTTTCCATATTGGTTTGTAAATAACATATGAAAGTCATTCAAAAGATTCAATGGAAAGAGATTTATTTTTTACATTTTTAAATTTTTTAACCCATAGTATTTACCACACAATATTTCAAAAAAAGTAAATAAATTATGAATTAAATTATTGTTTGAACTAAATTGAATTAGATCCACTGAAAAAATGATTATTTTTTTTATTGTACTCCATTATCTACTAGACATATTCACTTAAAATTAATATGTTTACATCTAGAAAATGTTGAAATATAATTCCTATAAATGAAAATATATAAATATAAAATTTAAGATTCATTATATTACTTTAATTTACAATTTTATTGAAATGATTTCTATAATGATCGGATTTTAAGAAGTTGATTCCAAGAAGAATACATTAATTAAACTAATTATTTATTTTTATTACATTAACAAATTATATTATTTTATATTCTCATTCCTGAGAGGATTTTGTGCCAAATATTTCTTATTTTTATGGGAATATTTCTTGAGTGAAACATGGGTAATTCAATCCTACTAGAACTGTAATTTATATTTTAAAAAAGTTATGAATTTCAAAAATAACTTTAAATTCGATTAAATAATTTTATTGACAATAAATTTACCCTAAGACCCACCTATAAAAATTTCATTCCTATTACATAGAATCAATGGATGACCTTTTTAGGATTGAGCCACATTAGAAGCCATTGTTTTCCTTTCTTACACTAATTTTTTTTATTTTTATGATATTCAATGGATTGAGTGTGGTGGAGGGGTTATTCATGGTGTAGATGGGAATTAGTATCTTGATAAGAGAATGAATGTTCTTTCCATGGGGGTTTTGGGGGAATTCTCATATTTACCTTAATTGTATTTCTTTATTTATCCCACTTGTTGTTAAAAAATGTATAAAGGGTTTCGACTTGGGGGAATAACAAATCACTATTTCTAAAATCATGATTTTTATCATCTGTGGTTAGGTGGTGGATGTAAGGTTCATTCTATTCATGCCTGTCAAAAAACTAAAAGAATAATTGTTTGTTTCTAGAGTAGGTAAAAAATCACCATTTCCAAACCAATGATCTCAACATAATATGTTGTTAGGTGTTGGATGTGATACTTATCATGGGTAAAAAATGAAAACATAATGAATAAAAGAAGAAAAAAAGATAGAATTTCATTCATTATAATCATATTATCAACAAGCCTATACTTTCCACTTTTTGGGGGGTATGCGAGATGACAATAACTTTTGGTGGATGTAATTTAATTAAGATAATATTTTTAATTTTTTTTACGATAAATTATATTTTATCCTCTTTTTTATCCTTAAATGTTTTAAACATCTATACCCACCTACCCTTATACTTAGAAACATGTGATCCTAATTACAAATCCCTCATGAATAAATGGGATATTCACATTATCTTGTGGTTAATGTAGATTATATGAAATCCTATGGTTTGGAGCATGTATTTTAGGCATTATCATAGTTCTAGATACATTTTTTCATGAGTGATGTGTGGAAAGATTAATGGTGATGTAAATCCTAAATATAATGTGTGTTGATGAAAACATGAAATATGTGAGTGAAAAAGGGAAAATGAATTCAATTGGACATTATGAATGAATCATAATTTTTGGATTCTTTATTGGGTTTAATTTTTATTAAATCTTCTGGTATAACATGTTTTTATAAAGATCATAATTTTAAAATCCCTTTTTTATGTTTGGATATATTCTGTTTTTATGTTGATATTTTTCTCAAGGATGAGAAAATATTTGAGTGTGGGGGTATTGATATATCTATTTTATATATCTATTTTCTTGTGTTTTTTCATGTGTTTTAGTGGAATATAAATGATTAGGGTTTTGTTTCAAGGAATATGTTGATGTTTTTTGTGTTCTTATATAGGATCAACATATGGATCATTATAAAGGAAAACATGGAAATTGATTTATATAAATAAAATTGCACTACGACATGATGCATCACAAAGTGACACTGGGAAATGAAGATGAAAAATAGATCTAAAAGGAATCAAACAGATCAATCTATTCAATTTAATAAAACATTCCATATTTTTTGATGATCACATGATGTTCTGTAGCAACAAAATTGTAGGACAGGAAAAAAACAAGGCTTTTAACTCTAGAGATTGACATTAACCATTATATAAATATTGCAAAACATGAAAAATATTACAATTCCTATAATAATTACATGAATTAAAGTGAAGAAGGAATTATTAATTTCATCCACACACATTACATATATTTTAATCATTACATGATGTGAAAACATTATAAAGAATCAAAAGACATTGACTTTTACATATCTTTTGATTGGGGATAAGGCATGTAACCCAGATCACTATTTTAATAATGATATTGACCCAATGAAACCCATGTAAAACCTAATAAATTGTAAATATGGGTTACAAAAAAATGAATAGAGAATCCAATCCAAGCTTTAGGATCAACCATTGAGAGGATACCATAGGGGTCCGACCCATAGTTCTCCATATATAGGTTTTCATTGTTTTTTGTCTTTATTTTACTTTCCCACTAATTCATGTAACATTGGATTTTATCATTAGTTTAATTATGATATCTTTTCATTTAATGGTTTTTCAATATTTATATTTTAGTGTCTTTTCTATAGAATATAGTATATTTATCATTAGTGATCACCCAAGGATGATTGGATAAATCTATAAGGGAGAGTGGAATCAGTCAAATTGTGTGCATAACAAAATTTTCAATTTCATTATTTACTTGAATGATGATTTTTTAAATTGGTATTGTGTTATGATTCATAATTATCATATATGTTATTAAATAATGAGCCAAGTGTCTTTAATAGTGTATGAAATCCATCACGATTTAGATAATTAATTCATGGCCATTGAATGAGATTATTCTTTGGAAATTTCAATCTAATCTTGAAGAAATCTAGTTATTTTAATTAATTATACTACAATGAATTTAGATTATTAAGTAGATTTATATGGTTTTACCATCTATCATACTAAATAAAATTTATTGACTATAAATCAAAAGAATATTAATATTTTGTGAGTGCAACCATTATTTCTTTATAGCAGAACCGCTTCTCAAAATGGGTTCTCATCTCTTCTGTTTTTCTATATACATTTAAATTATTTAGTTTGAATCATTTAAATAATTTAATAAAATAAAATAAATTTATATTGGGATAAACTAAAATTTTATTGAGGGATTCCATAATTGTGTTCCCTAATCTCTGTGGGATCAAAATCATTCTTCCATTAAACTATTACATTATGGTTAGTTTTGTTCAAGTTTTTTATAAATTTATAATTTTATCACACATAAAGGATTTAATTATTCATTCCTGATGCATTAATAAATAATCAAGTAAAAAAATAATATACTTGAATTTTAAAACTTCCAAAAATCTGCAAGAAAACATGTTTGAATAATAAACTAGAACAACTGGAAAAATACACACAAAAAATACCATAAATGAAAACTAGAAACCAATGATGTGGAGGAGGCCATCAAAACAATATTTATATAAACATAAGTACCTCTTTCCAATATAATCACCTCGTAGCACTAAAGAATAGAGAACATAAAATCATCCAATTTTGATAAGTTTCATCTAAAAATGAGCTCCATAAACTCTAGAACCACAAATAGTTATCCAACTAATACATTATCTACATCGACACAAAAATTGTAGGCCCTGGACCAAGTTGGTTTGAGATTAAACATACATATTAAAACCCCCTAATAACCATAAATGAAGAAATAATAAATAATTAACATTAATTATAACACAATAGTTGTGTGAGTGGATGATAATAAGGAGAAACAAAAAAACAATCCATCTTAGGATTCATGAGATTAAAGCGTATCCTAATTGAACCCAATATGATTAATAAAAATATTCTAAAATAACAGAGGACCTAGGGACACTAAGAATTACAGTTCACTATAGCTCCAATCCTTGAAATACACCTCAAACATGTATATAAAGTTTATCATAACAACTAATAGTCAAAAAATAACAATATAGATATCCAAACACATCATCTAATCTCAAAGGAAACCCCTAGTGTGCTGAGGAATCATAGGTCTCATAAGAGTTAGTACAATATAATTTTATAATAGTTGAAATTACTTTAGAATAAAAAATATTGTATCTTCTCAACCTAAATGAATTTTTACCACCATGTTACACACTAACCAATGGAAAACGATACACCATGGTATGGTCATAACAGTCTTTCATGCCCTAAAGAATGGTATCAAACATCTCAGCTAGCCAAATAAAATATTTTATTCCAAATCTGGGTTTAGTGGCCCTAGAAACCTATGGGATCGTTCCTTTAGATTATTTTTAGGATCCCATCCCCATTATTATAGGTATAATAACCACTCCTATGGAATATCCTTATCATTTTGGAGTACTATAGATGAGTTAAATAAAACTACATATATAGAGGATCATTTCCCTATAATGTGGTTGGAATACAAAATCTATTTGAATTAGAAGATAAATGATCCAAGACCCATACTTATATAGGAAAAATTACACTCCCTAGTAGTATCCGTGTCTCAATGGGGAAAATACCTAATGCACTTTGTAATAGTGAGGGTGAAAATCTAAGTATGATTAAACAGTTCCTTTTCAAGGGGAAGTAAAAATCATGTTCAATGAAGACATGGAATGATAGACAAATTTGACCACATATAAATATTATATCGTCCCCCATGGAGTGAATCAAATGGTATTACATGTCGATAGAGATACTAAACATTTATCATATCTTATTGAGTCATTTTGTTTTGGGGGTAAAAATAGTGTCACTCAACACACATAGTGTGTGGGGCTACAAAAGTATATAGTAAAGTATTTATGTTACAAAAAAATATGGTCATTTATGGGTAACATGATGTGTGGATTCACCACATGGTCACTTTATTCTTAAATCTAGTTAAAAACTAGTTCCATTTCATGAGACACAAGATGTTTTCTATTATGAACCAGATGCATGTAGTCATAAATCTTATAGAACCATAGTATACTCAATCTGTATCCTAATTATTTGTTCCCCCGACTTATATATCTATGAATATCATAGATAAATTCAAAAATTAAACAACCATAAATTGTATAAAGGAATAATTCATATTCCCTCAATCACTGACATATATCACACTATACGTTTTATCTTGGTTGTCTGCACACACCTCCCCATAGAAACAACCAAATCACTATTCTTGTTTATATTTTTTCAACATTCATCAAATATCATTAACCCTTTAATAACTCATTATATACCTTTAATAATTATACTCAAAACTAATGATCAAACACATATAGAATTAACTTTTTGGATAAGGATGATGCACCTAAAAAGTAGATACTGATGAAGAATTCCCATAGAATGGAGGTAGAAATCCATGAAAAAAAATAAAAGGAATGAGAAATGGAAATATTTGGTTTGTAAACTATTTATTTATTGAATTAAAATAGATAATGATAAAATAAGATTAAAATAATAATTATAATAAAAATAAAAATCAAACACAAAAATCAAGGTAAAAACATTAATTAATGGGTATTTACAATCGTTGATTACAGATTAGATTATTATTTGATAATTCAAAGTCATAGTGAAATAAGAAGTAAGAAAAAACTTATAAAAAAGTCCTACATGTATAATAGATCAATCATTTGTACATAATGAATTCAAAATTGATGTCATTGATGAACAACTACATTGGCCACAAGTTATACATAAATCTATGATCAATGATCATCGATCATAAATTCTGATTTTGTATAAAAATATATATTCCACGGGGAGATATTTATCTCCATATATCACCATTATATAGGGTTATGAAGCTCACTCTAGATACTCTCACATGAGGAAACTATAAATAATAATATTTGAACATTTAAAAGTGAAAACAAAACAAAACAGACTAAATATTAAATTTATCAATATTGAATTATTCCACGATTTCTCCCCATATTCTTTCATGAAGGAAAGTGGGATTATGTCATGGATGAGTTAAATGCAACATTACTTATTCAACCCTGATCTTAGCTTCCCAATTTTAGGCTTTATTTAATAGATATAAATGTTTTGTCATATATTCTCATGTGGGGGAAAAATTACATAACATTTTCGTTGTATTATTAATGAGTGAATTGGTCACATGAATCTCTATGCTGGCTTAAATGGGGGTAAAACCCACGATCTAGAATTAAAAAAATATATAAATATATTTTGAGGATAAAAATTAGGGTTAAAATATAGTTTTACTCATAGTAAGGTCTTATATCATCAAAACTCAAAACTCAGTTGAGTCACACTCGGATAAAAATCCATGTTTTCACACGTATATTGACACTCCTAGAAGATACAGTTTTACTAATCCACATGTTATTTATAAACCAATTTAATGGATAAAAATATAATTTTATAATCTAATATAAATTTAGTTATATTGAAGATGTTAATATTTAAATCAACATTGATAACCAAAGTTAAAATAAAGGTGTTATAAGTATTTAAAATGATATCATGGATGAACCTAAAATGTAACAGGTGAAAATGAGGGTTTCAAAACTATGGAAATATTAGAATTAGTTTTCATTATTGTATTATCACTTTATCTAATTTTTTTATTAATACTATCACTGTTTTTATGATTTAGTCATTTTTTAAACATAGAAGAATCATGATAAAATTAATTTTAATAGATAATTTGGTGATTCTACCAATAAGAAACAAAATAGAATATGAGAGGAAGTGAAACCGTTATAAAAATTATATATCAATATTTAAATAGTAAACTAAACCATACTGATCTCCTAAACTCACTAAAGATGGACCAACTAAATATGGTTTTTTCCCCAATCAATGAACTCAGAACATTAGTGGGTTTTCTAATCTGTTATTTTTTTAGGAAAGAATTAACATAAATGAAATTTTCTTTTCTTTTCCTTAATCCTAATATAATGAAAAATTGTTATTTTTATCTATCATCTAAAATGTGAGAAGACTAATGGTGAACACTAATAATGAAAACAATGATAAGGATTTAATCAACTCCATAATATTAGTGTATTTTAAGGAGGTATTTTAAAAAAATAATTTAATTAAATATTTAACTCTAAAATGAATAGAAAATTCCTCAAGATGGTGTTAATTTAGGATTATTAATTATTTTACTTATGAAGAAAACATCATAGGAATTTAATGATATGATTCTAGTTATATAATTTTCCCAGAATGATAAATAAACCATTTTTAGTTTATTAAAAAAATTCTCCAAAAGTAATTAGATATAAGGGACATAAATGACTATAATGAAATTTTTTAATGTGAATATAAGGTAGAAATAGAATCTAGATTCTCCCATTTTGGTTATGTATTTTGTAATAAGAAAAGCGATATTTATTTTCATGGAAACATAAATTATATTTCCCCTGAAGGAAATATAATTAACTCACTTAAGTGAATAAAGTGTGGGAGGAATAAAACTAAACATTATATAATAGAACTAGAAAATTATTCAAATGTGGATGACATGGACATCAAGTACAAAAATGTAGTTGATTTATAGAGAATCTATCTAATGAAATTGATGAACTATAAGCACAACCTCAAGAACTACCCACAAATTAATTCTTCCATTCTATGAAGTATGATAATTAATCCAAAAAATTCATTATCCAAGAGTTAATGATTTCAATTGATGTCACCAACCATAAAATAAATGGATGAAGAGAAAATATGAAATAAATAAAACTAATGTAGGTTATATAAACTATGTGGCATAAGGAATGCTCATATTCCACTCAGGAATATACAATATCCTATTTGATTCTTATACCAAACAATATCATATTCCTATATATAATTATCATAGAAAAATTAAATAGATATTGAATTATAGAAACAGATATTAATAGTTCTATAAATTTCAATACAAGTCTGTAATCTCATTTAATACAATTTTAATGGAATGATAACCCTACAAATTTTATTATTCTCTATTTAAAAAATATTCTTATGATTTTTGGCATAAATTACCTCTCTCTATATGAACCCCAAATAAAATTTCAAAATCACTATATCACATTTCATATATCAAATATACTTGTAAACATATATTAGTTAAAGGATAACAATAAACTCTTTAGTAAAAATTAATTCTACTAAAAAGATCTTAATAAATACTAATGTAGGGTATTTGACACAAATAATTCAGGAAAAATTCATTTGTTTGAATATTTCCATTGTTAGGGAATATACAAGTCTTATAGTTTATCCTAATATAATGAGGCTGATATCTCAATACAAATTTTATCTTGAGTCTTATCGATATTGTAGATCCATGTACCTATTTCATTAGTGAATGAAAATTAAAATTTCATGGATAATGTTTATTATATTATGGGATGATGAAAAAACCATGAAATAATAATACAATAATGTTATACAATATTTTTTTACACTGAACTCTTAATGAAAATAAACAAAAATTTATTTAATATATTTCCATTTATATATATCCATTGAATTAGTAGTTACATATTGATGAAACATTATTATAAAACTAATACTGAATGTATATAAAATGGTATCATGTTGTTCATTTGTTTCCAACGCTTTCGCTGGGGTGCGCGCATCCGTCGGTGAGGACGCATAGCTGTTGCCACCCATTCCCACTTTCCAATGGTGGGTGGCATCTGCTCCTTATTTAGGGACGCCTACTCCTTGATCAAAACGGGATGATGGGATGTCGATTCTTCTCTCTATGGATTCTTCCTCAGAATTCGTCACCTAGTTTAGGTCTCCCTTATAGATTATGTTGTGGTTCGTGAATCTCATTCCTGGTGCCATATCTTCATGGGTGCCGGTTAATTACACCAGTTCTGTCAGGACATTCCATGGGGTCTTGACATAGTAGCAACCTTCAGTCAGAGTAGATGACAACATCTAGCATGTCGAGGCATCTATGTGTGCGTGGACATTTGGGAACCTGTATCCTTCATCATAAGAGGGAGTCTCAAGGGTGTAGAACCTGAGGCATCCCACATCGCATGTGAGGAATCATATGCCATAGGCATGTATCTGAGATTTTTTTCAGCTTCTTGTGTTTAACACAAGGTATGATGCAATATTAACATATAGCAGATACATTTACACCAAAGGCGTGTCTTTTGAGGTTTTCCTCAGGCATCTCATGTTTACCATGAGGTAGGCCGTGAGTTTAACTTCTTGTAGAGATGGAATGAGGGTGATCAGAACATCCCATAGAGATGGATTAGATTGGTATATCCCAATGAGGGAACTCTTGGAAGATGGATGGATCAAAATACCCAATGAGGATGGATCCGAGGTGGTGTGCCCCAAGGAGGGGAGATGTCGCACCGTAATGGATGATCTGAATGCCACTAAGGGTGGATCATGGAGATTGCACCCCAGAATGGGGAACACTATGGTTTACCATTGTCTAGGATTAAACCACAGGGAGGTTTCCAATATACCATGTGGAGATGACAGGGATCAAAACCCATGTAGTTTGAAGGAGTGATGAATCAAGGTTTACACAAAGGACAATGACCCAAAGACATGTTGGGGATTACACATAAAAACTGACCCGGGTACTACTAGGAGTAGTAAAGAAATAGATTACTTGATCCCACCGGGATGTGGCGGCCTGGGTAAGAATCACGATGGATGGTGGAGAGTTGAATGAAGTGGATGGGGAATGAAATGGGACCATCACAAGGGTGACGATGAAGTTGCTCTTGAGCCTTGAAGTGACTTCCTACGTATCCCTTTGGAAGGGAATCAAATTCTGCGTAGTTCGGTGGGACGATGGTACACCTAAGGAGTCGGCCCATGAGAATGGATGCATGGATGGGACCCAAGAGATGTGGAACCTCTGGGATGGGTCATGACCTTCCCAAGACACATAGGCTCGAGTGAGAGATCAAGATGAAACATGAGTGATGGTCTTGTGCCTTATAAAAGCATCTTATATATCCGAGTGCTAGGGAATCAAAGTCAGTTTAGTTCACTTAACGTCGAATTATCACCGAATGAGGTTGGAAATGGCTTACAGATGGATGGAGGTCCACAGTTTAACATCTTGCGGGATGAGGGTGAACCGACATGAAGAGGGTCGGAATGAATGGGTGGTGGGATTGAACCTCAGGGAGGCTTCCTACATACCATGCCTTGACATGGATATAATTCCTCATAGTTTAGGATGGAGCACGTCGGCGAACCGATGTGAAGATGGACTGGGGGCCGAATGGGTGTTGGGATTGAACCTTGTGAGGTTTACTACATACCATGCCTTGATATGAATCAAAGTCCTCGTAGTTCAGGAGATGGGTGTGTCGGAGAACCGATGTGATGATGGACCGGGGGACCGATCGGTGTTGGGCTTGAACCTCATGAGGCTTCCTACGCACCATTCCTTGACATGGATCAATGTCCTCATAGTTTGGTAGATGGGTTTGGGGCATACACTTTAGGCTGCCTGATGTGTCGGTGAACCAACCTGAGGATGGACCTAGGCTCTGATGGGTGTTGAGCATGAACATCATGGAGGCTTCCTACGTACGATGCCTTGACATTGATCAAATTCCCCATAGTTTGGGATGGTGTGGGGCTTACACTCTAGGATTCCCAAGGTGTCGGTGAATAGACATGAGGAAGGACCAGGGGTCCGATGGGTGTTGGGCTTGAACGTTTTGGAGGTTTCCTACATACCATGCCTTGACATGGATCAAGGATCCCGTAGTTCGGGAGAAAAGAGAATGTGAAGATGGACTGGGGGTCGAATGGGTGTTGGGATTGAACCTCGTGAGGCTTCCTGCATACCATGCCTTGACATGGATCAAAGTCCACATAGTTCAGGATGGGGGTATCAGAGAACTGACATTAATAAGGACCTCGGTCCTGGTGGATGGTGGGTTTGAACCTCAGGGAGGATTCCTACGTACCATGCCTTGACATGGATCAAAGACCACAAAGTTCAGGATTGTGTGGGGCTTACACTCTAGGCTGCCCAATTGTTGGTGAACCGACATGAAGGGGGTCGGAGTGACCAATGGGTGGTGGGATTGAACCACGTGGAGGCTTCCTACATACCATGCCTTGACATGGATCAAAGACCACATAGTTCAGGATGGTGGAGGGATTACACTCTAGGCTTCCCAAGGTGTTAATAGGGGTTGGCGCACCGACATGGAGATGGTCGCAACCAATGGATGGTGGGCTTGAACATCATGAGGCTTCTTACGTATCATTCCTTGACATGGATCAATGTCCTCATAGTCCGGGTGTACAATTTAACATCATGCGGGACGGGGTGTACAGATTAACGTTATACATGATAGTGGTGTTGTCATGGTCGATGCTTACTCTAAGCCCACGTGAGTCATGCTCTGTGTGAGAAATAAGTGGTGGTAGAGAGATAACGATCTCGTCACGAAAACTGCGTCCGTGGGATGTCGAGTGGGGCATACGCATGGAGCGTTCCAAGAAGTGTTACGTCTTACTCTAGGGTGGAGGACTGTGTGACACTATGTAGCGACAATGGTGGATGGGGCTTATGCAAGGAATATGGACAAGTGCCGTTATGGAGCGGCAATTGTGGATGGGGCTTATGCAAGGAAGCTGCCCGGGTGCCGCTAAGGATTGGCAATGGTGTATGGGTGATTACGCAAGGAAGCTGCCCGGGTGCCGCTATAGAGCGGCAATGGTGGATAGGGATTACGCAAGGAAGCTTCCTGGGTGCTTCTATAGAGTGGAATTAGTGAATGGGGATTATGCAAGGAAGCTTCCCGTAATGTCTTCCGCATGTCTGGCCGTGGGGGCATCCCAACTCACAGATGGGTTGAGGCGTTCACCTATGTGCCAGCGAAAATGAAGGATAATTCCAAGGGCATTAGAATCAGTCTAAACATAGGTAGATGGAGAGTCTTAATTACATGCCCGACATTCGGAATGCAACGAGGGTGGCGTGGCGATAGAGGATAGCTGTTGAATGTGACAGAAACACAGCATCCACATCGCGTTAGCCTGAAATGGGGACATACAACTGAGGGTCAACTGCTAACCATGATCGAAACATAGGACCTATCACAAATGTCGTCTGATGTCTTCCGGGGTGTTGTCCCATGATGGTAGGTGAGCAGATGTGCATGGGACCAGGATGTTAGGGTGTCCCTTCAGATATGGAAGTGGATGAGGATCTGAATAAAGGATACACAAAGAATGAGGCGGAGTGATGGATTGTTCGAATGTATCCCAACGCTCTTGAAATTACTCCATTATAATCATGACATTAGGGATATTATGCTTGGCACACAAAAGGAATCTCTTATTTGGAACAAGAGGCATCCTTTTATGGAATAATTGAGAGTACTACAGTATATAGTCGTGTAGAGAGGACTTCTGGAATCTCATGATTGGAGCATAAGGAATCTATTGTTTTGAGAAAGTGGCATCCTATGTTTGGAACATAGGTTATACTACAGTTTAGAGTCATGTAGATAGGACTATTGGCTTCTCAAGCATAGAGCATAAGGAATCTCTTATTTGGAGTAAGAGGCATCTTATGTTTGGAACATAGTTGTACTATAGTATATAGTCTAGTAGAGAGGACTGCTAGCATCTCATGCTTGGATCATAAGGCATATCTTGTTAAAGACAGAGGCATCCTATGTTTGGAACATAGGGATTACTACAGTTTAGAGTCATGTAGAGAGGACTATTGGCATCTCATGCTTGGAGTATAATGAATCTCTTATACTGAGTAAGAGGCATCCTATATTGATCATATAGGGATTTATACAGTTTATTGTCATGTAGATAGGACTATTGGCATCTAATTATTGGATTACAAGGCATCTCTCGTATAGGGAAACAAGCATCCTATTTTTGGAACATAGGGAGTACTATAGTTTATAGTCGTGTAGAGAGGACTACTTGGCATATTATGCTTGGATCATAAGGAATCTCTTGTTTGGAACAAGAGGCATCCTATGTTTGGAACAGAAGGAGTGATACAGTTTAGAGAAATTTAGAGAGGAATTTTGGGCATAAGACACCTGGGAATGGTTGGTGTTTGGACTTACGCAAGGGCAGCCCTTTCTAGTTCGACCTGGCATAGTAGCCAAGTAGTAGAGATTTGATGAGTACGTGAGGAATGGTTCGACTGAATGTACTCGGGGAATTGATGATGAGAATCTCAACTCATGAATCATGGTGTTTGGAGGAGTATCTCTAATCTTGGCATTCCATAGGTGGAAGGTGGATGCACATAAGGGAGAAATGGAAAATGCTGACATCCTAGCCTGATAATTTAACAGTGCGACTCTCCATTTTTCATGGGGGTCAGTGATGGAAGTGAAGGGACCGGCCCGAAGCACCGAGACTGTAGCCCGGCACTGACCCCGAGTGGGGTTGCTGGGGCGCAGTCCCCCCAGTATGGACTGGTGGTCATGGAGGTAGGATCCTCACAAAGGATAGGTCTTTGTGAAGTATCTTCGCAGAGCATAGCCTCGCGAAGCAAAGGTCTCTCACGGAGCAAAGGTCTCTCACAGAGTAAAGGCGGCTCGCGGAGCAAAGGTCTCTCACAGAGCAGAGGGCTCTCGCAGAGAAAAGGACTCTCGCAAAGCATAGGTCTCTCACGGAGCATAGGGATCTCGTGTAGTACTCGCAGAGCATGGACTCATGGAGCAGCATCACGAAAGAAGCTACTCAAGGAGCATAGGCTCGCGGAGTAGCATCGCAAAGGACACTGCTTGCGGAGTTCCACGAACCAAGAGATTGGCCACCCAAGGGGAAGAGTGGCCATCATCTTAAGGTGGGTGAGCTAGGTATTTATAGGAAAGGGGAACCGCGAAGTAGAGCTCTCTCGATGTGAAGATGAAGATTGTTCCGCAGTGGGTTCGCGATCATCAAAGGCAGCCGTGAAGGTCCCAACTCCTTGCCTCACGGTGGGTCTTCATGGTGGGCCGCGAACATCAAATGGGTTCATAGAGCATCCTGCCTTTTTGCCTTCATAGCAGGTCTTTGCATCGCGTTGTGAATGTCAAATGGGTTCTTGGAGCATCCTGCCTCCTTGTTCGCGGCGTCACTCTGTGGTTGCAGAGGGGGCTTCTTGAATGGGCTTCGAGAACATGTTTTCCAGCCTAACTTTAAATTTCCATAACTCCAAATATGTAATTCTGTTCGAGGCCTGTGACCTACCAAATAGAAGATTGAGAAAAGGTCTACAATCTTGTATTCTATATGAAAGCATCTAGAAATTTTTGAGGACACATTTTCTGGTGCCAACATCATTTCATCCATAAGAAATTCATTTCTTTGAGCTTGAATGGGAGGGAGATTCTCTATGTTTTTCCCTAAACAATTCCCAATACAAACAATAAGAAGTGTGGATTGTGTAAAATAAATTTCCATAGAAAATAAAAATCATTGAAATAACTACACTATCCATGTGAGTTGAATCACTACCCATGTAAACCCACACTTCTTTTCTTATTATATGGTATTACATGGATATATTGAGAGGTTATGTAAGTATATGTAAGGGTTATATAAACAAGTAATTATGAAGGTAAAATATTTTATACATATATACATATCATGTATATTTGTATAGGTTTCTCACTTATAATCATTTACGAAATTAAATATCACGAACCAACCCGGGTCGAGCTTGAACCGATCACCCGAGCCGGTCAACCACATGGCCTGAGAGGCGTTCATGATCCTCTCGGGCTGTCGACAAGGGCCAGGGAATCAAAATAGGTCATGGGAACGATTTGTCCCAATTGAAAATAAAATAAGAAGTGGAAAATAAATAGGAAAAATGAAAATAAATAAAGAACAACCACCAATGCTACTAACATGACCACGACCAAAACTCCATGTGACCCCATGGGTGACTCTTCAATACCACAACCAATGTCGCTCAAGGCGAACAACTGAAGCTGGAACCTGCAACATAACTAAAAATAAGAAAACACTATAGGCACGAGTATTAAAACTCAGTAGGGTAGCCCGATATATATTCCCAATGCACTACATTTAAAATAAAAAAACACCATTTCAAGTTTGAACAAAAATTTATAAAAGTAAGGTTTTCTACATGTTACTCAAAAAAAATTACTAGTCATTTTCCCTATTCATTTTTCAAAAACCCAAGTCATTATTTTAGTGAGACATTAAGATTCTTCGAAGGGGAAGTGATGTTTACATTTTTCAATTTTCCACAAAAGGTGTAACATACTCTTTTTTGAAAACAGTTTTCATAAACCACTTTAAAAAAACACATCACTTTCTAGTAAAGATACTACATATAAAAACTCTAAAGTAGCTACACAGTAAGGGAAATGAAAAGAAAACATATACAAGTGCCATATTCATCACAGAAAGTAACTGAAGAGTCACAGACACGGGTGAACCTAGGAGATAGAGAATAAACCAAAAGACACAAATACATGAGAAATAATCCTCTTCGACATGTCACGATGAAATCAAAACACAAAATATGCTTGACCATCCTCTCTCAGTCAGGTCGAGGGAAAATCCCATAGTAATAAACCCAATATATCCACCTACTATGGGCCACTGGTCAGTACCATAACCTACCATTTCAGAAATCATTCTTAGAATATTCTCTCAATATGCCAGATTCCCATGTCTCAAGTGTTTAGAAAGGGGGTGAGCAAACTGATGCCAATAGAGCATCCAATCATATATATATATCACAATAGGAATCACCCCGAGCCACTCCATGAGATGACCTCTTTCCTTTAAACTACTCAACTACCCAGAATCCTCTATGTGTGGCCACCAAAACCATCAAATACAACCAAGGTAGAAGATTTTATCCTATGAAGATTTTTATCAAAACATTTTCATCATTTTCCATAAAGTTACAAAGGGTCATTAAACCCATTTCACAATCACCACATTAAAAAGTACAACTTCTTTAGAAGACCAAACTAGTTTGAAACCATTTAAGGATCCCCAAAACACTACTCTATAGACTGTCAATATTTTTATAAAACCAAACCAAAAAATTTTATTTTCTTCCAAATGAACCATAAGAGCAAACCAGACAATTTGTCAAAAAAAACCAAAGTTCATTTTCATGATTAAAATAAAATAATTAATCATTAAACCAGAACTAAATTTGATATTCCATGAATTATGTTTAAAATACAAACTAGCATTCTTCCACTATTGGTTGTCACCTCATCAAGAAAATATTTCAAGTGACCTTTAAAAAATAAACGGCTATTTTTACACCAAATAATCATTTAAAAATTAATTTCCTAATATTATCTCACCTTTATTAAAATTAATAAAATATTTAATCTTAACAAATAGTGTTCCCAAACAGAAGGAAATAATTGAACTTAAATTAAAAAAAACAGTGCAATGGGAACATACCTCGACTAACAACTTGAATGCGACAATGAGACAACGCGACACGCCTCGCACAGGCGCACAAGCACTCACAAACAGATGATCACGATAACACGGGGATACCCTGCTAATGTGGTGAAACCACAAATATATATAAAATACCTGAACACAGACTTAAAAAATACATACGAACAAACAACGCAAAATAACTAGCTCGACATGTTTTGAAAATATCGCATCAAAACACGTATCAAAACACAACCAAAATCTATATTAGAATCCAATGACAACCTATAGACACACCAACCACTTTTAAAAAATCATGCACACTGCATGATTTAAGCAATAAACCATTTGAATAATTTATAAAACTTCTGCATATGGGGAAACCAAGGTTCACATCAAAACATACTCAGTTTCACATAAGAAAAAACATTACAATAAAACACACAACATCCCCACCCCAAAAAAAGACTCGTACTTAACAACAAACCCATAATGTATTTTATAAAATAACGCACCCACATGCACACACAAAACATCATAGATTTTTATAAAAAAAACTACTTTTCAGTTTACACACACCAAAACCTGTTCAAAATCCTCTTTTATGAATCTCTTCACATCGATGCTAAACCAAAACACAAATTGCAAAGTTTGTGAATTTCAAATAAACAATTAAGCATGGTTGTTAACAGGAAACACACACATACCATATATATATATATATATAAACATCAATTAAAAACATGATCCACATCAAAAAAACAATTAATATGTATAATAAACTAATTTAAGAAGAAACTTAATTCATAAAATAATAGTTAAATGCATAACCACCTACCTCAAACGTGGATGGTCCTCCTGAAGATGGTGGGAATCCTTGTTCTCACCACAACCGCACCTGCGGGAAGCCAAAACCAACACACAAAAACAAAATCAAACTCACAAAAATTATCATTTAATTATAAAACAACATCCCTTACCAAAAAGGGAGAGAAACATGAACAAAGGGAGAGGGTTTAATGTCGGCAAGCATGGGCTGTGCCGGGGGGGGGGGGGGCAGGGGCCGGTGGCCGGTGGCTGGGCTCGCTGAGAGAGATAACAGGGGGCACCAGAGGGGGCCGGAGGCCACTGTCCAGTAGTGGGGGCTCACCGAAAGGGCCGGCCGGTGAGGCGGGTAGTGGCGATGGAGGTTAGAGACCGGAGGCTAGGCAGAGGGGCTGGCCGGAGCGCCGAGAGGAGGTCAGGATGTCGGAACGGGTGGGTGGAGCCGGGGGGTCATGTGGACCAGGGGCGAGGTTAAGATGGGCTGCAGCGAGAGGTAGATGCCGGTAGGGGAGTGCACGTGGCGGCGATGGGCAGCAGCGGGAGGCGGAGGCAGCTCGGTGTGGGTCGCAGGCAGGCAGCAAAGGGAAGCCGGCAGGGGGGAGTTGTAGAGGGTGCGGCTCACGCAGGTGGAGGCCGAGGGAAGGGGTTCCATACGGGGTGAAAGGGGGGTTCCTTCGGAATTATAGGTAGATATAGGGTTTTTTCATTCAATTATATTAATAATAATAATATTATTATTATTAATAATATTGAAAATAATCATAATACCAAAATAATAATATTATTAATAATACAAATAATTATAATAAATATTACAACATAATATTAGTATTATCAAGAAACATTATTTTTAAAACATAATACATTAAATTATTAAATTATGATAACCGAATACCCGCACGCTATTCGTACGGCCTAAAGAAAATGCACACGCAAAATGCGCGCCTCGACACAATCCGCTTGGGCACCCACACAAGTACCCGGGGAGACCCCATGGTCATTGCTAACCACGCAGTTCCCGTGCATGGGTTTGAAACTCACCAAGAACATTAAATGTCAGAAAATTTTACATCGGGACCCAGTCTGATCCTTGACGTGAGAATGCGGAGCCCAAAAACAATAAAATAAAAAAATTAGACATTGGGGCATGACAATTCTCCCCACCACAGACACTTTCTGCCCCTATAATTTCACCCAATCGAATGATAAACAAAACTCGAATCAATGGCTGGTTGAAAACAAAAGGAACCACAATACAAGAGAATAGGAGAACATGATAGGGTTCTACCCACTACAAGATCTCAAATAGTGCGGAAATTTAACGCTCAAACACACCGCCCTGGGAGAAGGAGGGGAGACATTGGAACTCCTAACATATCTAGACTAACCTCCATACCACGAGTGAAATAACACATCCTCCAAACTTGGAGCTCTCGACTCAGACTAAAGAAAGCTCGAAGACTAAAGAAAAACTCCAAGTAGAACTTAACCCAAGCAGTAAACAAAAGAATAACCACAAACCATGACTCCTCTGCAGGCACATATATCTCCAATCAATCACCGCTAAACAAATATTAACCCATACAAGTTCCAAACATACTTTTAAGAAGAAAACACAATCCGGAACACCATAATAAAACAAATGAGACTGTTTGGATTTCAAATGAACACGTTCATCCCAACCTCTGCACAACATAATGTACATAAAACAATGCCAAAACTTTAACATTTGAATGATGAGAATGAAAGGAATTTAAAAGTTTCATTGCCAACATGGAACACGAAGCCCAAACTGAGGTGTCAAACCCCGATAACTCCTAACTGTGCGTGAGATTCCCCCCAAGACCTGTAGTTGGGGATCTGATGGTTGAAGCATCGCTTTCCTCACAGTCAGGCACTGGATTCATTTGGTCACATTGTCTTCCTCATGCGACACTTCCTGCAAAACTTCTCTAGATGACCTGGACACCTGAAACGATGACACTTCATTAAAGGGGTGTGACATGACAGCTTCACGTGCCCGAACCAACCACACTGGTGGCACACCACTGAACATTCTGATGAACTGGAAACCAGAACCATTGTAGGTAACTCTTTAAAAACGGATTCCGCTGGCATTCCCTGCTCGCCAGATGGGAACCTTTGCAAGAAACTGAACACACTGGATTTCCAACCATCTGCACTCTAGACACCAACTCGGCTAAAAATGCCTCATCCACCAACTTATCAAAACAATGGTCCCTTTAAGGGAGGATATTCTCCTTGATATCTGGACATAGATCCCTAATGAATAGGGAAGTCTTAATCAAATCATGTGACGCTCCCTCTGAAAAAAAGACACAAGCTCCTTGAAATGGTCAACATATTCCTTTTACCGTCTGTTGGCCTTTTTGAATGTGAATAAGGTCTTCCCATTTCGTTGTCTTCACCTCTTTAGGTATAAACCGTCAGATGAAGGCAGATTTAAAGATATCCCACATCATCTCAACTTCCATTGATGGTGGGGTGAGAAACTCACATACGTTTAGAGATGGACCATCAAACAAACCCAAAAAAGCACGCGCTCTGATAGCTTTGGGAGTTCCCAATACCTTAAAGACAGGCACAACCTCTTCAAACCACATAACTACCATTAATAGACCTCAATCAGCATTATGTATAGACAATGTTCAAGAAGGACCAAAAACATGGAATGAATTATCTGGAACTCTGGGGACCTTTCTGGGCGGCATTTATGAACAACATATATAACACCAAGCTGAAACTGATAACAATTGAAGCAACATCAATAAAGTAGCCTCATCCAAAAATAACTAGCTCAAAAAAACAATCCACAAACACAGCCCAAAGTTCCCTGTCCTAAATTCCCATTCTATTTTAGATTCCAAAACAAACCTTTTTTTATTTCAAAAGAACTTTCTTTCAAGACCACTTTCCAAATACCAAATACACTTTTCAATCCAAAATCAAACTCCAAAACCATTTTCCTCTTTAAAATCCAATTTAGAAAACAAGGTCAAGCCTTTAATTTAAAAAAAACACAGGTAATCCCATGAATCGTTGCACATGTCTTCATCTAATTTCATTCATATGCACCAACATGAACTTTCCACGCATCCTATCATATGTGAAAACGTTTATAAAGAGTACCTGAGGTTTCAACCCAAAAATTCTCGACCAATTTCCAAGTGAAAACCATTTTTCCAAACCAATGGCTTTCAGTTTTAAAACAAATCCCTTTCACAAATCTAAATCCATTTAAAGAAAATTTTCTCATTTAAAAACCCTTTCTCATTTCCAAAAGTGCACATACAACCCCAAAAAACAATAAATAAACAACTTGCATCAAATCACTGAAATGAGGGACTTGTAGTCATGCTTAACCTCGCGACATGGTAGTGTGCCATGCCCCAAGTAAGCGTCAACAACTAAGAGAAACATAAACCGAGTACACGGACTCCACATGGGTCACTAATCCATATAAAATCACAATGTAACATCATTTTGACTCCATTTTCATCCCTCAATCCAAAACAAATCAAAATGAGACAAGAACTCAATTCGTAGACTATCCCTGGTGACTCGAGGTGCGGAACGAGCGAGGGTTCATGAATTCCTTTCCATACCAACCTCTCGAGTCCTGAAATCCCGAATCACTCTCTACCGGACATCCCAAATAACAAGAACGTCCCTTTGATACCATTTTGTCATGAACCAACCTGGGTCGACCCTGAACCGATCACCCGAGCTGGTCCGCGACATGGCCTGAGAGGTATTCCCAATCCTCCCGGGCTAGTGACAAGTTCCAGGGCATCAATAGAGGCGGTGGGAATGATATGGACCAAAAAAAATAAGTAGTGGAAAATAAATAGAACAAAATAAAATTAATAAAGAAAAACCAACAATGCTACTAACCTAACCACGACCAAAACTCCATGTGACCCCGTGTGTCACTCTCCAATACCACAACCAATGTCACTCTAGGTGAACAACTGAAGCTGGAACCTGCAACAGAAATAAAAATAATAAAACACTATAGGCGTTAGTATTAAAACATAGTAGGATAGCTCGATATCTATTCCCAATGCAATACCTCTAAAATAAAAGAAACACCATTTCAAGTTTGAACTACAATTTATAAAAGTAAGGTTTTCTATATGTTACTCAAAAACAAAGTATGATTCATTCCCCCTATTCATTTTTCAAAAACCCAAGTCATTATTTTAGTGAGATATTAGTATTTTTCAAAGGGGAAGTGATGTTTACATTTTTCAATTTTTCAAAAAAGGTGTTACACACATTTCATTGAAAACTGTATTCATAAACCACTTTAAAACCACACATCACTTTCTCATAAAAATAGTACATATGAAAATGCTACAGTAGTAACACAGTAAGGGCAATGAAAAGAAAATATATACAAGTACCATATTCATCAAAACAAGTAACTAAAAAGTCACAGACATGGGTGAACCTAGGAGATCGAGAATAAACTAGAAGGCACAAATACATGAGAAATCATCCTCGTTGACATGTCACGATGAAATCAAAACACACAATACACTCGAACATCCTCTCTTAGGTAGGTCGAGGGAAAATCCCATAGTAATAAACCCAATATATCCACCTACTATGGGCCACTGGTCAGTAACATAACCTACTATTGCAGCAATCATTCTTAGAATATTCTCTCAATATGCCAGATTCCCATGTCTCAAGTGCTTAGAAAGGGGTGAGCAACCTGATTCAAACCGAGCATCCAATTATATATATATATATATATATATATATATCACAACATGCATCACCTCCAACCACTCCATGGGAAAACCTGTTGCCTTTAAACTACTAAAGTACCCATGATCCTCTAAGTGTGGCCTCCCAAACAATCAAATGCAACCAAGGAATGAGAGTTATCCTAGGAGGTTTTTTATAAAAACATTTTCATCATTTTCCGTAAAGTGCCAAACATACATTAAACACCTCTCAAAATCACCACTTTTAAAAAAATACAACTTCTTAAGAAGAAAAAAACCAGTTTGAAACCATTTATGGAGCCCTAAAACACTACTCCACAGACTGCCAATTTTTTTATAAAACCAAACCAAAACATTTTATTTTTTTCCAAATGAACCGTAAAAGCCAACCAGGAAATTTTTCAAAACAACCAAAGTAGTTGTTCACACATCAAAATAAATCATTGATCATTAAACCATAACTAAATTTTATAATCCGTGAATTATGTTTAAAATCAAAACTTGAATTCATTCACTACTAGGTTTCCTCTGATCAAGAAAATATTTCAAGTGTCTTGTATAAAATAAATGGCTCTTTTTACACCAAATAATCATTTAAAAATTAATTGTCTAATATTATCTCACATTTATTAAAATTAATAAAATATTTAATCTAAACAAATAGTGTGTGCAAAAATCTTGAAATAATGTAACTTAAATTAAAAATACAGTGCAATGGGAACCTAACTTGACTCGCAACTTGAACGCAACAACAAGACAACATGACACGCCTCGCACATGCTCACAAGCACGCACTAACCGACAATCGCGGTAAAGCAGGGATACCCCACCAACACATAGAAACCGCAAAGATAAATAAAATAATGACCACAGACTTAAATCAATCCATACAAACAAACAATGCAAAATAACTTGCTCGACATGTTTTGAAAATATCGCATCAAAACACGTATTAAAACACTACCAAACTTCATTATAGAATCCAATCACAACCTACATTCACACCGACCACTTTTCAAACATTATTCACACCACATGATTTAAGAAACAAACCATTTGAAAACTTTATAAAACATCTGCTAATGGGGGAACCAAGGTTCACATCAAAACAAACTCATTCTCACAAAAGAAAACACATTAAAATAACACACAGAACATCCCCACACCAAAGAATGGCTAGCACTTAACAACCATCCCATAAAACATTTTATAAAATAATTCATTCGCTTTCTCACAGAAAACATCACCGCTTTTTATAAAAAAACTACTTTTCAGTTTACACACACCAAAACCTGTTCAAAATCCTCTTGTATGACTCTCTTCACATCGATGCTAAACCAAAACACAAACTGCAATGTTTTTGAAATGAAAATAAACAATTCAATATGGCTTTTCATAGAAAACATGCACATACCATATATACATATCAACTTCAATTAAAAATTCTATCTGCATCAAACAAACTAATTATTATATATACTAAACTGATTTAAGAAGAAAATTAATTAATAAAACAATCATTAAATGTGTAACCACCTACCTCAAACATGGATGGTCCTCCCGAAGCCGGTGCGATACCTTGTTTGCACCAAAACCGCACCTGCGGGAAGCCAAAACCAACACACACAAACAAAATCAAACTCACAAAAATTATGATTTAATTGTAAAACAACATGCCTTAC
Source organism: Viscum album (assembly GCA_963277665.1). Classification (NCBI taxonomy): domain Eukaryota; kingdom Viridiplantae; phylum Streptophyta; class Magnoliopsida; order Santalales; family Viscaceae; genus Viscum; species Viscum album. The sequence goes on along the minus strand of OY728153.1, from coordinate 1,255,062,510 downwards.
CAATAAGGGAGAGAAACATGACCAAAGGGAGAGGGTTTAACGCCGAAAAGAAGGGGCTATGCTGGGGGGCTGAAGGCCGTAGGCCAACGGCAAGGCTCACCGGAAGAGCTAACAGGGGGCACCAGAGGTGGTTGGAGGCCCCTGGCCGGCAGCAGTGGATCGTCAGAAGAGCTAGTTGGTGAGGAAGGCAGTGACAAAGGAGGATGGAGACTAGCGACTAGGCGGAGGGGCTGGCCAGAGCGCTGAGAGGAGGTCTGGATGTCGGAATGGGCGGGCGGAGCCCGGGGGGTCGTGCAGACCAGGGGTGAGGGAGAGCCGGGCTACAGCAGGAGGTTGAGGCCAGCAGGGGGTGCGTGGGGTGGCGATGGGCTACAGCAGGAGGCAGAGGTGGCTCGACGTGGGTCGCAGGTGAGCGGCGACGGGAATCCGGCAGGGGGGAGCTGCGGAGGGGGCGGCTCGCACAGGTTGAGTCCGAGGGAAGGGGCGCCACACGGGGTGAAATAAGGGGTTGCTTCGGGCCTGCGGGTAGATGTAGGATTTTTTTCATTCAATTATATTAATAATAATTATATCAATAATATAAATAATATTGATAATAATAATACGAGAATAATAATATTAATAATAATACAAACAATAATAATAATAAAAATTAAAACATAATATCATTATTATCAACAAACATTATTTCTAAAACATAATACATTAAATTATCAAATTATGAAAACCGGATACTCGCACGCTCTTTACACGGCCTAATGAAAACGTGCACGCAGAATGCACACCTTGATGCGGTACGCTTGGGCACCCGCATAAGTACTTGGGGCGACCCCATGGTCATTGCTAACAATGCAGTGCCCGTGCACGAGTCTGAAACTCACCTTGAACATTAAACATCAGAAATTTTAACATCGGGACCCAGCCTGATCCTTGACGCGAGAATGCAGAGCCCAAAAACAATAAAATAAAAATTAATTCAATCGTCGGGAAGTGACATTAAATGTTATTTTAAATAAAAAAAGAATTGATAATATATACACCCATCTAATAGTTAATTTTTGGGAGTTCCTAAGAATAAATCATTTTATGATTTAAAGACACATTTTTTAAAAATTATTTCTATGATATATATGCACTGATAATAAAATTAATTATTTGGGTTGAGTTTAATGAAATTATTTTAAAAAGTTTATACACAATATCCAAACTTATTAATAAATAAATTTTTATTTAAAAAATAATATTCTAATGAAAATATTTCTTACCATTGTAAAGCAATTTGTTTATCTAATAATTAGTTCAATAAGAATTTTTTAATATCTAAAAAATATTAACTTATTTAAATTGATGACTATAATATTATGTTTTAAAATGTGATCAAATATAATAACACCCATTTAATTTTTTAATTTATAGTAAATAGGAATAAATAAAACATAATATATAAATATTATCTTTTTTCAAAACATTTTTTACATATCTTTTATTTAATTTTATAAGTTATTTTTTCATATTTTAAAATTTAATTAGATTTAATGGAGTCCATATTTATAAAACCTTCATCAAATAATTTACAAAATATTTTCATTTTATATTTTTGGTAACAAATAGTTTCCATTCTAAATATTTACTCATGATAAATGAGGGTAAAACTAGGTAAACTAATGTGGATCAAATATTTATAAAGTAAAATGACACCCATAAATTCTATACATAATATTTTTTGGTCTTAAAGTCAGACTCAGATATTTTACAATTATTTCGTCAAATATATTACATAACACCCATGTCATTCTATCTTTACCCATAACCTAACTTTAAATTTTATGGAATATCCCTTCATTTAAACCAATAATTAGATCTCACTTCTAATTACATTAAAGAATATATAACCTTGAAATTTATCCTGAAACCCTACCCATTTTAAATATAATAGATTCCTATTACATATTTATAAACTTCTTTCCCCATGAATAAGCCCCAAATCTTCTATTTCCAAAGGATCTTTTATGATAAGATTCAAATAGTGAACATGAGTATTGTCCACTCCCTAACATTTTCATCTCTATCAATATCATCCACACCACATGAATTTAATTAAAAAAAATACATCATTATAATTATTACACTTAAATTTTAGTATGATTTAGAATAAAAATTTTCTATCTCCTCCCTATCTATTAAAAAAATGAAATCAATAATTTTGTTACATGCAGACTTCCACCTCTATTAATAAATTATTATGTTTTTCATCCCAACCATTCAATGATGGTTAAAAAAATGGAATTAATGAATAAATATGATATTTATTTCATTACTATCTATCCTTAATGATAAATAGACACTATTCAATTAATATTAGCTATAATATTTAATTGTAAATTTTATTTCCCGAGATCAACATTAAAAAAGGAAAAATATTTCATATTTTTATAAAATAGATTCATATAAATTATTTTATTTGTAAAAATCATTCTAATATTTATTTAACACATTAATAAAACATTAATATATAATTATATTACTAGAATAATTGTACTTTAGCTAAATAAATTCTTAGTCATATTGAATGTTCTTATTTAGAATCGTTTAACAACCTACCTAAATGGTGTATAAATTTAAATCAGAGATGACTAGGGAAATCAAAACCCTCATAATATTGTAAATTAATATGTAGATAATTATTTATTTTTTATTTTGTAAAGGGAATATTAATATTTAATATTTTTATAAATATATCACCATTATTTATTAAAAAACACTAATATAAGCTCATTAAAAATTTTATATTCATAAATCATGACTAAAACATTCATTGGATGTGATTATAAATATATATATATATAACCATTTATCATAGATTATATTAAAATGAATAATCTTGGATTAATATACTTCATATCAAGGAGTGGGGATTGAAATTATCATTACAATACTAGGATAAAAAAAATCCAAATTACTAATATCCAATTATGGAAACAAATATGAAATAACAAATAAATTATTTATGAATAATTTTAATTAAATGTTACCAAAGGAGATAGTTATGAATAATTTTTTGAAATATTTTTTTATGATGGGTATTTTTATTATACATGATTTTAATTCTCGTCCATGGAAGTCATAAGTATTGGAAAGGGTTTTCTTATCGCAATGTTTTATCCTTGAGACATATTCCTGGTTTAAAAGTTACTTTTTGGGTGGTTTACCTAATAAAATATGGATCAATATTTTTTACACTATTCATAAAATTCATAAAAGTATCATTTTCAAGGTATTTCAATACACCTGTTACTAAAGTCATAACATATTTTTTGTACTCAATATTTTTACTCGGGTCACAATATTACCTCAAAGGATATGATAATAAATGATTGTTTTATTCTATATACTAGTGATATTATAATTTATTTATTTCTTCATTTATATTGAACTCACATCTTATCCAAAATTATTCTTCTTTATATAATTCATTCTTCATAAAAATATGATGTTGTTTAGAATATTTTTCATCATTTTTAACAGATCATTTTCCCCTAAAATGATATTATTTTATTCAAAAAATGTCTTTATCTATTATCTTAAAGTACCAAATTTTTAAATATATATTGATATTAATACTTCTTAGGCCTATACCACTTTTAGAAATATATTTTTAATTCATTTTACAATCATGTGGATTTAAATAAATACATTTTAACATTTCAAAAAGAATTTTCCTTTCACAATTTTATATTTTATTTTACAATCCACATTTGTCAATTAAACAATTATTTTCATTAAAATATATCTTTTAGAGATATTTTTTATAGTGTTACTTTAGAAATTGTTTTCATATTGCCTTCTTTAAAATTATTTTTTATATTTTCTCATAACCACATTTATTTAAGAAATTTTTCTGAAATTTTTCTAGAATCTATTTATCATCATCTTTCTTCCACATTGTTGTATCTTTGAAATATCTATCTCATTTAGTGTTTTGTATAATGAAATAACCACTAAATTACAATATTAAATACTTATTTTGGGTGATTTAATCTTGCTATCTTCTATTTTATTGGTTCAAATCCTATTTATGTGATACCATTTGAAATGATATGAAACCCATTTTCATTATATGGGTTCTCTATGAAATGATATATGATTTTTTACATGGATCAGATGAGAAGAGTGAATTATTATTTATTTTTTAGGATCCTATACCAAACTCTAATTAATTGGTTTATTTTCTATATCTCATGAACTCCAAATGGGATAAATATAGTAGCCCAGGACCATAAGGGTATATGGGAAATATCCCAAGACTAAAAGGGTACATGGGTAGAAGACCAAGCCCAAGAGGGTATATGACTAGTAGATAATTACTGAGAGGATAAAAAAGATTCCATCATGATCCCATGATGGAAGAAAATTTATTATCATAAGACCAATAGGGTATGTGGTTGGTTATCCCAATCATAATAGTGAACATGGGTTATTAGACTAAACGCACTAGGCTATGGGAATCATATAGTGATGCCTACTCTGAAATGTTCGGATTTATGTTGATTTTTACTATGCTTCATTTGAATTATATATTCATATATTATAATCCATGGTTCATAGTTTTTGTCTCATGATTTTACACTCATATTCAATTGTCTGATCATTTGAGATTAAATGTCCATATATTATTCGTAACAATAAACTCTAATTTTTCCATGTCATTTTAATCAAATCATCCTAAAGAGATCATGTTTTCTTAAACTCTTATATTATAATTATTATGACTCATTAAGAAGTTAAACATATTGAGAATTCGAGATCATGGATTTTTATATTCTTATTCCCCCGAAAAATATGAAGAGTAATATGTAGGAAAGTTTTATAACTAAAACTCGTTTGATGACGCTTATGATAAATTGTTATGACTTATTCTGAAAAAATAAAATCACACAACTAATATCCAATGGAAAAAAAGCTTTGGGTTATAATATTTTGTGTTTATAATGGTATATAATGTTTTTAATATGGAATTATATGTATGTTTGGATTGGGTCATATCACTTGGTATCAAAACTAGAATCTTAATCACACGTTTTTAAAACTAGATATGAGATTGTAGGTTTGGTAAGTCTCTCTGATGGAGTGGGTTAGTATGTTTTAAAATAAATGATTCCATTTTTTTCAGTTATGTTGGAAGACTATTGGGTACTTCTGGTGTTGTGGTTTATGATTGTTTTGTAGAAAATTCATATGTATTATATCATTTTTACATATGTGTCTATGTTTACCAAACGGACTCCAAAAGATTAATTATATTGTCCTGTTTTGCTTTTAATGTGGAATTTTCATCTTGAATTTATGATTTCTAAATAAATTTAAATTCAATCAAAGTACTTGACACTTTTTACATACTGGGGTAGAAAACTTTTTTAGAGGCTAACATTACAATGGGTATTGAATATATAGATGTTTACATGGTGAAATCATCAGACATTGATGGATACTAGATTTTATATATAAATATTTAACAACTTCCCTTAATGATGAATTATTTATAATTAAAGTGTTTAGATAAATGGAAAACCATGATCGAATATGACATTTTGATATTCTAAAAGATGTATACAGGAGTGAAAGCACATGACATGCAATGTGAGAATCAAATCACTATGGTGAATGTATATAGGTGGAAAAATAAGTTTATTACATTAATTTTTCACTATGTTTTTTCTTTAATATTATAAAGAAAAAGGGAGATTGAATCATTATTGTTATAACCAAATAGTATCTTCTAATATGTTATCTTCTAGAAGCATAGAAAATATCATAGATAAAATTATGTGGTATTTTTCAACTGATTATTTCCAATCCCACATGAGTATACTTCATTGATCATGAGTTTTATCTGTTAATGTATGATAATGGAGCATATATTTCATCTGATGGATTAAATTTTAGAGTCCTTAAAACATGAAAATAGTTGGTGATTCTGTCAAGACAAGGAATAGAAACATGTATTTTTCAATTTCCCCAATAAATCAGAAGGTGGAAACAATTTTCATGAACCAACCCATACTGGGGCTTAAGCCGTAACTACCCCAACATGCCTCCATAGGCTAGGGGTGGTGATAATTACCAAAGGCACAAAAAACACGAGGAGGCATTTACCTATGATCCTGTACACACACATATAACCAACTCAATGAAATAGTGAAGAGGGAAAGAAACAAAATATGCTACACTGAAATAAATAAACCAATATTGAATGAACCACTAAACAGTTGAAGTAAATTATATTGATATTGAAGGAAAATTGGAAAAAACATGTTTATCACGAAAAGTTCCACTACATAGAGGTAACTGAAAAGGTAAAATAGATGAGAGATCCCCACACCTAAATCCCAAGCTATAACCACCATGTATTGTCTAAGAACCTGTACACCTAGGCTCCTATAAAGATACAATCAACATGTGTATCATCTACAAAGGCACAACACATCTGGGAAAATCCCATGTATGGGTGAGTATAAAATAAATACTTAGTAGGAATCCCCCAAATGGAGAAGGAGGAGATGTAAGAGATACTCTGAAAAGGAAAGTTGTAGATATGACACGTTGTATTAAAATGAGTGCAATTCAAACCATCAGAGGATTAAAGTATGATCATCCCACCACGAGGAGATAGAAACAATAAGAAGATGGCCATTTCATCGAGTCTGCGAAACCTATAGTTGGAGAGTAGACTCATCCTACCATGAGAAGCTGGACACTTCAATAACATGGCATACCATGTGTGTCATTTCCCACCTATAAAGAGAGTAACCAAAACCCAAGGAGTGGTTTCTAAAAATAAAATATATAAATATATATATATTGGATTCTACCCAAAACTATAATTCAAAGGAACTCAATAACAACACCTTGATACTATCCACTTTGGGAGGCACTTTCTCACCCTCATGGTTTTTGGTCACATAACAAGGAAATTTCATTGTAGGAAAAGAGTCCATATTCCTCATGTGTACAATGGTAAGTAAAATCACACCTCGTCACTATGTCACACAATTGGGAGGACTTCTCAAATTCAAGGACCCATTCTGATCCTGACTAGAGGGTTCCACTATAGTCATCTGGTATCTGTGCCCTAGTACATTAGGGGGGATCCTCACCCAGAAGTCAAAAGGGACTGAATACCCCACTAAGCTGGAGGGTACTTCTTGATAAGAATTGTCAAAAGAATCCACCAGCTAGCCCCACTTGAGGGAATCCTAGAACTATCACAGGGGACCACTGCCTAGCCCACCTAGAGGTAAGCCTAGAAATTCTATTACTATTCCTGACGGATGGTACATCTTAGAAAATATCAAGGAACCAAACTGGCCATCAATACTGGATAGTAACCTCTCAAAAAGCATGGAGGATCCACACATTCTATACCTGAATGGTGGTAACCTCTCAAAAAACATCAAGGAACTTCACTAACAATCCCTTCTAGATGGTAACCTCTTGAAAAGCACCCAAGAACCATACTGTCCACCCATTATGGATGGTAACCTCTAAAAAATCACTAAGGGACCGCACTTTCCATCCCTCCAAGATGGTACCTCTCAGAAGAGTGTTAATGCATTTGCCGGGTGCCTCCATGGGTAGGATTCACACCCAGAACATCTCATGTTGTATAGTAATGTGGTGCACAACATGTGTTGGGCCCACAAAATGTGTAACCGCACCTAATATCCTGGATATTTACCTAACCATTACCAGATATTAAATAGTGAACATGTACCCCCATTCTTGCCAAGATACAAATTGGGTATATGTAATATCTATTCAGAAGGCCAATTAGTGCATGATGCTCATCATTGATCCAAATGGATAAAAACAAAATTCACCAACATGCCTCCTCAAGCTTCCCTAGAACATTTGACCGTTTCTCTTCATACGTCTTCTCAACTCTAATAAGAGTGGATACTGTTATAAGATAAGTGTTAACTTCAAACACATCAGAAAGACATTCCACTGATATTCCAGTCCTATTTCCAAAATTAATGTTTTCTTGAATGAGGCTCCACACATCCAAACAGATCACATCATTTTGATCATTGCAGAAAACATGCAAGGTATACAATTCATTCGCCCTAATCAGACATCCGATGGAAAAGTAATACACCGTCACATTTCACTTCAATGATGTCCTGTTGGGCCTAGAAATTAGTCCCAAAATAGATTATAAGGACATCAACATTGAAATTCTACCAAAAAACACAAGGGATTGACTATTAACTCCTCCAAAATGGACCCCCAGTGAAAAATAAGTATTACATTACAACGAGCGTGAACTGGTGATCATGGGGCCCAACCATCATCTTCTGTTTAAACACTCAAAATTAGTCTCGGAAAGTACATATTAAGACTAGGTTCATGCCACCACTAACTACGCATAAATTGGACGTTATGTTTAGAAGATAGGTCTAATACAATAACCTTTAATAATAATACTTAAATTATTATTATTAAATTTAGGTGATTCATGCAACTGTGAAATGAAATGATAAAAAAAATTTAAGTCCCAAACAAGTCTCAAAAGATCATTCTTTATGAGAGGAATGTGTGGCCATAATCCACACACCAAACTGATTCCCATTGCAAGAGATATATCCATTTAAATCCAGAAGGCCCAAAATGAATCAGTCCAGGCCATTATGGCAGAACCGCTCCGCTTGGGCTGACCAGCCCCAACCATAATGGATCGAACCAATAGCACATGGACCATATTTTTGTTCTATCACATCTTCTCCTAGCTAGGCTAACCTAGCACTGACCCAACTCGGACCCGACCTCACCCCGCTGGCACACCTCCTTAGTGGCCCCCACTGGTCCGTGTCAATGAGGCACCTCACGAGGGTCACAGGTCACTACCTCCTCGGGTTGTGTGCCAAAACCATTGTACCACTAAATCCCCTACCTGACCTCCCTACTACATTGGAGCCCCACCACTTTCTCTTAAGATGAAGGTGACTCTAGCCAGCTCCACTCCTCCCGATTATGCCACCTCAAATGCCAACTGTGCCGGCCAGCCTCCAACTCAATCCAACCATCCACCTCGCCGCCTTCACCTGATCATTGACCACTCTTTTCACCTAGACTTTCCAATGACCCTGTGCTACAATGATGTCTAGATCACACCAACCAGCTGCACCATCCAAAACCTTGGCCCAAAACTCAATCACTAGCCACACTACGTGCTCCTCTCCTTAGCCAAAGCACACGCCAAACTGGCCACCCCAGGCTCCTCTAACCAACACATGGCCTCCAATGGTCGGGTGCTTTGGCGGTCACTTCTATAGACCACTGGACCTCTTCTGTCCATCAGATATCAGATCTGAATTTAGATCAACGATCTTGGAGATGATACATTCACAACGCTAGGATCTTCTCCATTATCTGACAATGAAAAGATGCGTCCAAAATTGGGTGACACATATTCACGAAGAAAATAATAATTTGGGAGAAAATAAAGGATTTATACATGGATTGATCTTCATGATTTTCTGACCATCGTTGAATTATAAATAAAATAAACAATGAATGACCAAGGATTAAATTACAAGAAAAACTCCCATAAAAAATTGGAATAAATCCTACCTCGAATAGGACGCTCGTCAATGGAAATGCTTCCACTGTGATCTTAATTTGATCCACCATGGTTTGGGTGGAGATTTCCCCTCAATCCAAAAAATAATCATTGAGAGAGAGAGAGAGGAGATATTGATATATATTATAGATATAGAATGTATTAGGGATAACACTAGTAAAAAATCCTTTAATCTCTATTTGTAGGAATCCTGGATGGCACATAATCCAAAATTCCCATGCCCCTTATTTTTATGTCACACAAAAAAAACCTCATTCAGAACTCAAAAAAAGTTTTGTATTTCCAATCTAAGTCCCAGTTCAAACTTTATTTGATTCACTATTTGAGAAAAAATAAATATGTTTAATTATTTTATTTATGATTTTCAACTGGGTGTATTTTCTCATAGAAGTCTCGTGCCGACAATGGTTATGACCTAGCTATGGTAAAAGACATGTTCTAGACTCAGATTTCTGATCCAAGAAACTGTTAAAGAGATATCATATTTCCATCATGTGTAAACTTTGAAAATACTTAATATTATTATGAGATTAATTCTAGGCACATCGGGCCTTGAAAATGCATTTCATCTCAATTCCTAGTTCTAGAAATATCTCTAGAAGTATTTCGAAGTATTATAATGAAAAAAATAGGTCGCTACATCATTCCTATCCTCAAACATTTAATACCAAAATAGAAAAACAAGGGAAAGTCAATTGGGATATAGAGCTCATAACTGGATCTCTCGCTCTTTGGATCACCTGCATGTTTTCTCGTCTGTGATAGTATGTGAACCAATAGTATTTCCCATCCTCATAATTTCTGCTGATGATTATGATGTGTGTTTGAACATTCATGTATTACCTCAGCAAAGATATGTGGGAGATGTCATGTTCCCACTCTAACTATTGGGATTGAGAAATGTAGTAGGAAACCTCTCCAACTATTTACATGTTCTAGAACGGCCTCAAGAAACATGGGGGATAATTTACTTCCCTGGACAAACCTCTACATCCCACAACACCACTTGAATAGCCGCTTGTCTGTAGAATAGGATCTCATGATTCCCCCTTCATAATATCTATCTGTAAAAACACATAAATATATATGGTAATTCATAATTTTATAGTCGATGCATCAAAATCAAGACTCTCTTACATGAATGGGAATATAATGAGTCAACCATAGACTGAAGAAAGTTGTACACTCCTACCCACTAGGGTGAGCTATAGGGAAGCTAAATTCTTTGAAACATCTGGCACTTTGAAATCGTGGGACATCCTACTAAGGGAAACAACTACAACATAACCCTTGACTGGAGTATAATCTTTCTCAAATTCGTAGTCCTACAGGAAGTTCAATCAGCATCATCGCCACAGGTTTAAGTCTCTCTAGGTGAAGATGCACAAAAAACATTGGTTCTTTGTACAAACCACAATGTTATCTCTTATAAGACAGTATATCGACACTTTCAGGGTGAATACTACTGCGTCTAACACCACATAGTGAGTCACATTTTTCTATTCATGGAGTCTCCATCAACTCATCCTATACTATATTACTAAATTATCAATATTGATGTTTAGCATGCAAGGTACCAATGAAAAGGGAAGGTGATTAAACTCATCCAAGTGAAAGAGTGTAGAAATATAAAATACATAACATACTCCACATGTATTTTCATCTATTAGATGGAGATTAATACAAAAAATAGATACTCTGATGAACCCACTAGTGGAATCTCATAGAAAAGGATGTCAAGAAGGAAAAAATCCCCTAGAAAATCTAGGACCTATTCTGATACTCCGCTGCACTACCTCACCCAAAACACATCAGAGAGTGGGACTCATATAGTAAACCTTGATATTATCCACTTTTGGCATCATTGAATCATCTTAATAGTATATCTTGAATCACAAAAATGCATCTCAATGTGGGAAAAATCCCTCTTCATCGTGAATTCATAGATACATCAAACTCCACTGACATAGGGTTACAAGAATGCCACACATCACCCTGGTAAAACTTCAGGTTGGGACCTAGGAGAAAACTGTACTACACATAGTTTCTAAAAAATTATACTTCAAAACAAATAACATACATCAATCATACCTATTATCACCTCATTCTCAGTATGATCATAGATGTCCATATCTTGCGGTTGACCGTGGTCTCAAATTCTATCATCCTGTGCCTAATGTGGGTCGTGTAGTGGTTGTGGAAGGAACTCATAACGTTTCCCCCCACATATATATTCTCCTAATCCTTTTTCAGCACCACCTCCCTATGGAACACCTTGTCCCCACCTATTAGATCCTTGATAATGGTGCTAACTCTACCATGGTGGCCCACCTACAGCCTGCCTGGTGTTCTCAGTACATATGATTATGTTGTTTCGTGCCATGTGGCCTCACGTGTCACAAGTATAACACCAAACCTCCCAAGGCTATCCCCACTAATTAATATTCCTTAGGCCCATACGACTACAAGACTGAGACTGGTTATTGGGATGCCTCATTCATCAAGATCTTTTCGACTAGTGTCTACTTGCCATGGAAGACATCTCGATTCTATTGCACTCACTACCAGAAACAGCTATATGGCATCCCTCTAACAATAATCTCTCTATCAGCAGCACTTACTCTAGCACCCCGATAGAGGTTGGGATGCACAAGGGTACTATAAAAGACCATATCTCTCTATATATCCCCTTCTCAAACATATATTCTTAGAATTAGCCATCATGGATCATGTCTATTGAGTAGTGTGTATGGTATGTGAACCTAGTCACGTACTCAGTCACCATTATCCCTCCCTTTTGAAACTGTAGGATCTCCTCAATATAAATAGATCATAAGGATGAGGGGTAGTAATCTTCATGAAATAGATGTGGATATAAACCCATTATTGTTCCGACTAATCAATTAGTTGATATCTAGCCTCCACCAATGCTCAGCCATTCCGTGGAAGAGGTCGACTCCAAAAGCATCATCTGATCTACCAGTGTCCATACAATCCTGAAGAGGTGGACCAATGACTCCAGCCAAACCTATACTGCCTGAGGGTCTTGCTCACCAGGAAACCTTAGTGGTTTTTAGCACTAGAACTCATGAAATTTACTCTACCAGCACACATCCTCATCTCTCTCTACTGGAGATGATTTTTTCTCAACAAGTGAAGATGTTGATTCCTTCCCACCTTCAGATAGTGGATCACATGATGGGTTATGAACTGAGGCCTCTTTGCTCACAGGAACATCTTCTCGAACCACAGATGGTATCCTAGATGGATGTTGTGATAGAGACATCCTGAATGTTATGAAGGAGTACCATGGTCAGATGAGCATATATATATATATATCAACAAAAATTAGAAGATGACTCAAGAAGGACATCCAAATACTCAATCCTATATGATTACTGTAACATTATTCCCCACAACAAGTGTCTTAAGGTGTCGAGTTTACAAGTTGGTAATCAGTGTTTTGGTGAATGGATATGTTAGCCACCCATACCATCACTAGACTCATTGGCCCGAGAGCTGATCTCATGACACTTCATCATTGTTTCCCTAAAACCAAACAAGATGTTTTTAGAAAACATTCTAAAAAATGTCCCAAGGGTCGAACTGCCTCTTTTACCACCTTTTCATGACCTGACCCATGTCAGGGCTCAAGTGGCAACTACCCCAAGCCACCTCTATATGCTAGGGGGTGGAAAAAGCACCATAGGAACAAAAAACCCAGCGATGGATTTACCTATGAACCTATTCACAGACACCCATATCCAACTCCACAAAAAGTACACATGGAATGAAAAAAATATGAAACACTACTATAAATAAACCTTTCATGAATAAACCGCTAAATAGCACAAGTACATTAGAGTAAACTGAATGGAAAATGGAAAAAAATACACACCCATCCAGAAAAGATCAACAACCATGAAGTAATAGAAATAGTAAAATGGTTGAGGGATCCCCACTTTGGAATCTCAATCTATGACCACCATACATGGTCAAAGAAACTATATCCCTATGCCCTTCTAAAGTCACGATCCACCTGTCCATCATCTGTATAAGGAATGAAATGTGCGGGAAAATCCCATACAAGTTCGAGTATAAACAAAATACCCAGTAGGATGACCCAAAATGAAAATTTGGGAGCAGTAAAAGATACTCTATAGATGAAGTAGTAGATATGACAACGTACTGTAAAGGTTGTGAAATAATCCCAAAAAAGGAGTTATGTAAACTCATCCATGCACAAAGAGCAAGATATATAGGTAAGATGAACTTCTCATCGAGTCTTAGATACCTATAGTAGGAGATTAGACTCATCTAACCCTAAGATTATATACACAAAAAACAAATGGCATACCACATGCATCTTCATGTCTCCTAGAAAGAGAGTAACCAAAACCCAAGGAGTGGGAATTAGAAATATAATATATATATGTTTGGTCAAAGAAACCCAAATGATAGAGATTAAGGGGATATCCATCTTATAGACCATCCCAATAACATGAGTATCCAATAGTCTTTGAAGTAACACCCATAAATTCTTATCATCCTATATGTCTTCCATGAACTACAAGTTAGATTGAATCAATCACCACACATTGATACTATCCAATTTGGTTCGCACTATATCAGTTTCATGGTTTTAAGTCACATCACAAGGACACATCTTGGTGAAAAAATCACACTTATTCCTATTTTGTATAATGGTACCTCAAGTCGTGCCTCATAACTATGTCACACAGTTGAGTTGTCTTCTCAAGGTTAAGGACCAATGCCCATCTTGGATGGAGGGTTCCACTCAATTAATCAGGTATTCATGACCTAGAACGGCAGTGGGGATCATAACCCAAATGTTGACAGGGACACACATCCCAGCCCCATGGGAGGGTACTTCCTAACATGAATCATTGACGAGACCCACTGGATAGACCTATAAGTGGGAATACCATAACTGTCATCAGGGACCACTGCCTTTCCCACTGGAGGTAAGCCTGAAAATTCTCTGGACATTCCTATTTGATGGTACCTCTTAGAAAGCATCAAGGAACTACATTGGTCATCCCTGCTGGATGGTAACCTCTCAGAAATCACTAAAGAACCACACTAACCATTATTGTGAGATGGTAACCTCTCAGAAAAAACTGTTCAACTGCACTAGACATCCCTACTAGATGGAAACGTCTCCAAAATCACAAAGGCACCACACTATCCATCCCTTCTACATGGTACCTCTCAGAAGAATGATGCTACATTCATCAAATGCCACCCTAAGTAGGTGTCACACCAAGAACATCCTATGTAGTATTTTAATGTGGTACACTGAGTGTGTGGGGCCTACATAATGTGTGACCCCACCTCATCGCATGGCTGTGTAGCTAACCATTCTCAGGTTCTAAATTTAGAACAAGTACCCATTAGTGTTCTAAGATACTAGAATAGTATATGGATCATCTAGTATAAAGATCAATGCACACTAACCCTCAATAATCAAGCGTTGATTTTTTTTATTATTTGAAAAAATCCCATAACAAAACTAGACCATGGTAATGTCCAAAAAATAAAATCCTAAGGAGGCAAAAAATAACGAAGTCTGAGTTGATCACCTCTAATAATTTTCATACTCTTCGGTTTCAGTTGAAGAATGCTAGAAAAACAGGTAACGTTGCCCCCTTGGTTTTCTACCTCTATGGAAGCAAGATAATATGCCACTTTATTGCCCTAATGCCACATATGAAAAACCAGTTTTTTATTGTTGATGCTTCCCTTAAATTTCCCAATATTCATCCTCAAGTGGCCCCAAAACATTTTACCACATCTCTTCATACATATTCTCTATTGTAACAGGAGTGGATATGATTCTAAGCTAATGGTTGCCTTCAAACACAATAGATGGATCTTCCACCAATAATCCTATCATGTTTCAAAAATCAACGAGAACATGAATAATGCACTGCACATCGTAAAAAATTAAAACATGGTGATATTTGCAGAAAAACGTGTAAGGTAGAGTGTTCATTCTCCCTAATTGGAAATCCGATGGAAAATTTCTGCGTCACCACATTTCACATGAATGACATCCTATGGTGCCCATGTCTTAGTCCCGAAATAATTTTTATGGACTGCACCATTTTGATACTCCCATTAAAACATATGTGATTGACTATTAACTGGTCCAAAATGGTCCCCCAGTGAAATAGTTGTATTTCACCGCAACATAAGTGAATTGGGTTTCATGAAACCCACACCTTAAATTTAGTTTAAACAACCAAAATATTTCTTGAAACATCCACATAGAGACCAGGGTTGAACTGTCAGTAATGGAATATCAATCAATCATTTTGTTTAAAAGATAAGTATGATAAAAAAACCCCGAGTAATATTAATTAATTAATTATTGTTAAATCTAGGAATTTCATGCAACTGAGAAATGAAAACAAGAAATAAAAGTCCCAAACCAATCTAAAATGTGTCGTATTAATGAGAGGAACACATGTATACAGAAGGAATTCCAAATGGATGTCTGGTGCATGATATATTCATTTAAAATCAAAAGGCCCAAAACAGACCGGTTCGACCCACTCCTGATGGACCACTATACATGGGTCGGCCTGCCCCGGCCAGTCGATCTGGAACCGCGGGCCCATAACCTAGCCATATAGCTCAAAACATCTGCTCCCTAACCTTCTTACCAACTATTAGTAAAACCCATACCGGGCCTCATCTCGCTCGTGCACCACCTCGGTGGCCCCCCACTACTCTACGTCAACACGGTACCCCGTAGGTCTCACCGGTAAATCCACCTGGGGTTACATGTCATGACCACCATGCCCCTATATCCCGTGCCTATCCTCCTTGCTACACGAATTCCCCACTGCCTTCACCTCAGCTGACCTTGCCACCGACCATCTCAACTCCACATTACCGCACCACCTCGAATGCCAGACACACTAGATAATCGCCACCTCAGTCCCGTGATCCATCTCGATGCCTCTGTACAGTCACTCACCTCACTCATCACTTGACCTTCCCGACACCACCATGCTATTGCGCCATCTAGCTCACACCAACCAGCCACATCTACCGACTCCTTGTCCTAGCCCCCACTTGCCAGGTGAACTCCACAATCCACTCCGATGACATGACACATGCCCAATTGGCTGCCCTAGGCACTTCCAATCAGTACACAGATGTCGCTAGTCTGGAGATCTAGTTAACCCTTCCATAGACCACCAAACCTCGTCTATTCATCCAATCCCAGATCCATAAGTAAGTCGATGTTCCATGAGACAAGAACTTCAAAACACTAGTCTCTAATCAATGATAGGAATGTGAAATAATGCATCCAAAAGTTTTCAATGCATATTCGTGATGAACGAACAAATTTTAGATAAAACATGGGATTTATACATGGACCGATGGCAGTGTTTGTGCGGCCATAGATGATTTATAAAGGAAATGAAAAATGAATGAAGAAGGATTAAATTTGAAGAAACACTACCATTAGTATTTTTTTTGAAGAAATCCTACCTTGAATTGGTCATTTGTCATGGGCGACACATCCACTAAAATCTTTCAATGATCCATTGAGGTTTCGGTGGAGATTTCTCCATGATCCAACAAGAAACAAGTGAGAGAGAGGAGAGAAGAGGGAGAGTATTAGTAGAGAGATAATTTATTAGGTATAACCCTAATCCATAATCATTAAATATATATTTGTAGGTGTGCTTCTTGGTGCAAAATCCAAAATTACCACTCCCCCTCTTTTTATGTCAGGAATAGGGAAAACATATCACCTTGATCTCAATGGATGTCTCGTATTTTCAATCCGAGTCCCCTTTAGAATGTTATTTGATTTTTTTTAGATAAAATAATTTATATTTATTATTTAGTTTAAACTTTTTTCCCTGGGTGAATTTTCTCACAAACGCCTTGCACTGACGAAGGTTACACACCACATAGGGTAAAAACCACTTTCATGACTCAATAGTGGCCTCAAGTTTCTAATCTAAGATACCCTTTTAGAGATATCCCATTTCCATCATGTATATATTATAAAAAAACGTTCTATTTTTACGAAATTAATTCCAGGAACATCGGGCCTCCAAATTCTATGTCGTCTCAACACCTAGATATGGAAATATTCCTAGAAATATTTAAAAGTATTATAAGGAAAAAACTGAGTCTCTATAGAAATGATATTCTAAAGAATCATATGAAGATTTTAAAATGGAATGTAATTTTTATTGAAGATAAAGGTTGAAAAATGGTATTAATGATGGTTCTTTATTTCATGATGAAGACTTTCAAAAGGATCATTACATGCACTGATATAGGATACTACAATATAGAATCCATATCCAGGGAATCTAATTCATTGGGATGTGAGAATTACATTAATTTTATTAGGTATATAGATGCCAATGAGTCATAATTTTCCTAGTTAAAATTTTCCCCACAAAACAATTCTATATTGAACCTTAATATTTAGAGTGAAAATATAGTGCAGGTGATGTTTACCCGAGTACAAGGCCAAGGTCACTCTAAATCCATATCGAAGAAGAAGAATAGTGTGTAAAATATACCATATCATTAAATATAGGATTGATTTATCAATGTTGGAGGAAGATAATATAGAAATTGGGTGAGTTTTTGGAAGATCCAATTATTGTGTTTGACATATGTTTTAGGATATAGGACTTAGAAAACATGAATGTGAAATATATTGGATAATGATTTAATTTTGGGTAGTGTTAGCTAGATAATATCTAATTATATACATTGTATGGGTTTTGGTTCTATCATCTTCAAATTATTTGGAATGTTGACCATAGTCACATCAATTCTCTAATAGTGATAACACTAAATCATAAGTTTAATTTTATTTCAAATGATTAGAAATAACTAATTTACCATTTTTTAGACATTGAAAAAATTAAATTAAAAAGTGAATCAGAACTCTAAAATTCCCCGTGTAATGAGATATACCTTGGATGGTCCAAAACCATGATTGAATACAGTGGGATAAAAAGACCAATGTATGGTTTTATTTCACTAAAAATTTGTGATCATAAGGTATAGGTTATTTCAATGAGATTTTATCATTTAAATGGTACCTAATATAATATATGTTAAGTATTATATAATGGTATTTTATTATTGTATCACTAGATGTTGGTGTTCTAAATAGTTATTAAATTTCATTATATTAATGATAGAGTCTTTGAAATAAAATATTTTGGAAGGACCATGACCATGGACATAAAACATGTCACTTAATATTAACAAGACATGAAGAAACTCATATGGTTTCCATGACTCTTTTATTTTAATAAATTCGTTTTACAAAATAAGAAGGATTAATTGAAGTTAAATTATTGGATATAGTATGAAAGATTGGGCTAGAATAATTTTTGTGGGACATTGATGGTAAACACCATAGTGGGGAACCACAATTACCCTAATATTGGATAAATAATTTAAGGTTGCATTTTGAATATTTCCTTATTTTGGTGATATTTGGTTAAATAAAAAAGAATGGTCTTCGTTTGGGACCTTTATTGGCATAACCTATGAAAAATATTGACTTGATGGAGATTATTTAGTAAAAGTGTGAGGATTATATTTTGGTTATTTGTTGGAATTTCTAGAAGATATGTTTATATAATTATTCATAGAGGATAAAAAAGTAATGTTTGCCACAAAAAAGGATGTCTAGAATAAGGTCAGTTGTACCAAATGAATGAAGGTTGTAGTTTCAGTGGTGAACAAGTATGAGAATGAATAAGGATGAAAACCAGAATGCTTATTTAGGGAAGGAAACCAAATTTCCAAGGATGGAGTGATATATTAGTAAGGATTAATCAAAATAATTTATGAAATTTATAAAGGATGTGGTGATGTATAAAGATATACTAATTAGTATACATGAAGTAAGTATAGAGATAAACATAATTTATAAGGGTAAATTATGGATTTACATAGGAAGATATTAGAGTTAAAAATGGTTACATGAGGGTTTAATATGAGTCTATAAGAGGAGAACATATAGTATTTTAGAAGCATGTATGATTCACTATAATAATGAGTAATAATGGTATATGCTTATGAACATGTGGAGGGGTTATTATGAAGATCATATCAAATTGGTGTACTCCCCATTTTGTTCAAAAGGTTGTGAAACTTAATCAATGTGGTGGAAAAAACAATTTTTTATGCTATATGTGGTACATGGAAACATGATTCATTGTGGTGTGTTATAATAGTGTAGAAAATTTTCAATATTTTTAGTTTTGATGGATGGAGGATATAGTATAAAATGGTGGTATAAAAAAATATTATAAGTGTAATATAGAGTCTCTAGAAGGGTTTTTTGTGTTCATAAGATAATCTCAACATTTTATTTATAGGCAATCAGAATGAGATCACTTGGAATGGGACATAATAATGGATATGGTTGGTAGGTATTCCATCCAAAAAATTGGGAGTATTATAAAACAAGTCTTCCTTAAAAATTAGACATCAATTCCTTGAATGAAAAATTCAGTGCATTCCTTCATGGGTAATACTTATTACAATCCATGTAATTTCCATGTGTTATGATCAATCAATTTTTATTATGAGTTTTATATTTATCCTTTATTTTTTTATAAATGATCATGACATAGAATATAATGTTATTGAAATTAATGTGAAGGGAATATACACATGGTTGATTCGGTGTCTGATCTTCAAATTTAGGTACATTGATTCATCTAGGGTGTGGTGTTTTGTTTCATACCACAATAGATTCTTTATTCTTATATTTAAGGTTGAGAAGATAACAATATATTGATGGAGGATAATATTTTAATAAAAAAAATTATCATTATAATTAAAAATCTATTCGATAAAAATTTATGAGTACTTGTATGTTAATATATATATATATTATAAAACTTAATAAATATTTTAATGGATTTCTATAATGGTAAAAATACTGCTAAATCCTATTTAATATTATACAGAATATTTTTTGTGCTATGAGCTAAGTTAGATGAGGTTTATGGGCCTGTTGAGCATCGTCACTGATGGAATAAAATTATTTAATATATTATATTATGTAAGTGTGATTTTTTGAAATATAATATAATATATCCCAAACTATGTCCTCTATTGGAAATTCAGAAGGTCAATTTGGTCCAGGATTAATATTTTACCATAGGCACAACATAAAAATTTTCCACTTTAGTTGTTTGGTCAAATACAACATGAGGGTAATATATTTAATAATTTCTATTTATTATTTTCAAAATATAAATAAATATCTCACAAATAGTGTATCATCTCAAAATTCTGAGACCATAGTTATGTTTCGGATTTGAGTTTTACCCTTATAATGATATAAATGTTTTTCCCATTATATGTTTTGTAATATCCTATACATGTTTAATATACACCTTTTTATTATATACTAATTAATTTAATTTTTAAATATGTATTTAATATCCATATTCTCCCCACATATGTGAAAATCTACAATTTCACACCTAAATACGTTCAAAACATGAAAACAAAACGATTTTGACCACTTTGAAAATTAATAACTCCTTAACAAGTAAAATTAGTATCATTTACATAAATATTTGATTTAATGATAGATTGAATATGGGGTTTAAATTTTTAGATTTATGAAATATCGAATGTATGTGACCTCACTTATAAAATATTAAAATGATTTTTTGTTTATTTCTTAGTTTATTCAACTGAGTCTGAGTGATCTTTGAAATCCTTTGTATGTAATTAGCAAAGCCTGAGTGACCTGATTTAGATCTAACAACAAATTTGTTATTCCTCCTTTTATTTATGGCCCCATTTTTTTACAAGATTGTCCTTTTTTTAAAATTTTATGTATTTATTCTTTCATTTACCTATTTTTTAATTCTTAAAAAAAGAATAAATTACATTTAAAATAAAATAATAAATAATTTTTTCACAAAATGGTAATTTTGAATGATTATCAAAAGGAAATTCATAAAAATTATCAAATTATAATATAGTAGAAATTATCAAGAGATAATTTTATAATTTTATTAGAAAATAATTCCTATGAAATAACAAAAAAAATTATAATAACTAAAAATGATTATATCATCGATTTTTCTGATAATAATTATATCTGTATAATTTATTTAAATTATGAAATAATAATAGGATAATTATAAACAAAAAAATTTAAAACAATTCAAAAGATAATTGCATGATATTATCGTAAGAAAATTATTAGAAAATTAAAATATGAAATTTAAAATTATCATTGGATAATTTATGAAGTATTATCATCAAATAATTTTTAAGGGATAATTTATCATAAACCATCAAGGTATAATTACATGAATTGTTGATAATAATTATAAACAATTATTAATGGAAAATTCCATCAAATTTTCAATGGATAATCTGTGGAAATAAAATATCATAAGAAATTTTGAATGGATAAATTGTAAAAAATATTTTATGAGATAATTAAATAAACATTTTATGTATAATTATATGGAAATTATAATGTGTTAAATATATCAAATTATAAGAGGGTAATTATGAAATTTTCAAGGCTTTTTATTAAATAATAATTAAAAATAAGAAAACATGTGTTATTAAAATAATTTAGGGATGTAAATTATCAAGTTAGGTTTATTATTATTATTTAGATGAATACTATTAGATCCTTTGTTGACCAACATGATAATTTTGGAATTATCTTGGAGAGATAAAGTATCATCTTATGTGACATTTTTTTAAAATAAGATATCTAGTTTTTGTTATTAGTACCCATGGTGAACCTAGAAGGTTTATGTGTTGAATCCTTCCATTATAAGGCCTAGGAGCATGTTCTCTTGATGTTTGAGGTTTCCACACTAGATTTCAAACCACTAATGATGGTTTATTCATTCCATTAACTTTGAAAATATTAAGGTTGGAAGTTCCACATCTACTTGGGGTCTCATTACACATGACTAGAATGATGATTATATTTGTTTGATTTTGATTGCCGACATTGATTGTGATTCAATGTGGTTTTTTATAGCCTATTAAACCGGTTTTGATTTCCATGATTAATATTAGAGATTATTATTTAAATGTTTTATTATGGTCACATGTTGTTTTATGTTTCTATGTACTCATGTTGACATGGTATTCCAATTGTGTAGTTCACCCTCTTTATTTGTTACCATTCCATGGGGGTTTCTACTTGAAATTGAAACTGATGGGTGGACATGAAATATTCATCACTTTATGGGGGTGTATGTAGACATTCAATAATAGAGACATGGCACTTGGGTACATGGTTGGAGTAAGAGGTAGCAATGATATCACGCTATGGATTCATTCTTGGTATCCTTGATACGAAGTTCCATTTCTGTTAGGGTTTCCTACACACATATAATGGATTACACATGACACAGTTTACTTGACGGGTTGATGATGTTGGGTGCATGTTCTTGTGTCTTCATGAGGACACTATACAGGGGCATGATTGGTTACTACTGAATTTTTTGAGAGATGGATTTTGAGAAGTGGCTGGTTTATACTCAATGTGACACGATAGAGGTGGATTCCAAGATTAATGCTAGTCTGTTCCCTTATGACCATCGTTGGTTGTCTTCTTGACATAGATCTAAAGAGAGTATAACTATGGGTTTGTGTAATCTTAGTTAGTGAACAAGCACTTGGTTTTGGAATGAATGTTTATGATTGTATGAATTTATTATTATTAAGGCATGAACATGTAAAACATGATGAAAATTGATTAAAGATGCATTGGAGTTGTCCCAATGAGCCTTGTACTGACACCCTACTCAAGAATTTCGGTGCTCTTATGGATTTCATGAGGTAATAGTGAAGGGAAATATTCTTAAATTGAGATATAGTTTATTTATTTATTAATATACTTTTATTACTCTAGATAGGCTTGTCACATTGGGAGTTATTTTATTTATATGATATGCATTCCATTTATTTAGTTTCCTGATGTTTATTATATTTATTTTATTATTTATTGTTAAATATTTATCTTATTACATGATACTGAGGGAAGAGTCTCCCAAAATACAGAATCATACCCTCACTGATTTTGGTTTTTCTTTAGCATACGAGGAATAAAATATGAGTTCATGTGACCATCCATCTCAGACCTCACAGTTTAGTTCATGATGTCTTAAAATATTATTAGAGACATAATGATTCCACTAACTTGTTCTTATCTTGGATTGGGTTTGGGATAGGATATATAGAAGTTAGGATGGTTGGGACTCAGGCAAGAGAACTATGTTAGTTCCAAACCGTCACTATATAGTGGGACCTTGAGTTTCTATAATAGAAGGAAATTATGTTCACTATAGTCATTGAATAAAATCACATTAGGTGATGAAAATTCTATTCATATTTGATTTATGAGATTTCTGGTGTGATCATGCATTATAGATATGCATGTATGTTCACATGTCATATATATACATGTTGTTTTGGTACATAGTAGTTATTTAATTAAATTATTTTATTTATGATTGTTGTTTGACAATGTTTCTTTCACTATTTGACAAATCTCTGTTTTCATGCGATTATGATATATCATTACTGGAATTAATTAGATAAACCGAGCATGCTATTATGTTAATACATATATGATGATTGTGACTAATGTGTATGGATAGAGATGACTGTTATTTCTAGGAGGGGTATACCATGGGTTATGGGTTGAATCTTAGAAAAAACTCGTGCGATCCCATATACAGAATATGTTTTATAATAATCCCCTATTTCATCTTCGAATGGGTTTACTTTGCGTTACAGAAGATGTCACATCAACATAAATTTAGGAGACTATATTGGAAGTAGTTTGGAATAATTCTAAAATGAATGTTGTCTCTTATTTTCAACTATAAATGTAGATAAATTCAATTGAGCTTTCTCCCACACATTATTTTGTTTTTCAATAGAAAAGTAACTTCAAGAAAATGCATTTGTTTAGTGCTTCTCCTAGGCATAAGAGTTCAGAGTATGTAAAAATATATAGTGACAGTCAACCATAAAATTCTTTATCTTTATAGGTAATTATAAAACATTAGGATATTGAATAATGGATTGATATATTTGTGTGAATATTTGAACAACTATTGGCAATAATAGATTGGATAGTTAAGTAAAGATGGAGCTCAATATGGGTGAATGGATCATTTCGAAACCATGTATCATATGGAATCAAGTGAGATGGTGGTTCTCTTGGAAATGATGAAATAGTTGGATTTGGAATCCGTGGTCCATGATATAATGTTTTGGTGACACTATATCTCTAATGAAAAGTTTTTGATTTCATGGAACAAAAGATCCATCACTATATCTCCACACAACGTAACCTAATATTAAGAAAGAGGTGATGTGTTTCATATCAGAAGACATTTGATTTCGAGATGGAATTTTACTGGGTATAGTTAATTTCATTTTAGATCCTCTTATCCATAAGATGAAACTATAGGTTGAACTTTTATGGATTCCTTTAGAGGATTAGTGACACTTGATGAGCTTGTGGGCTGACGAGAGGATGGATAATTTTGAATATTAGGTAACTATGAATTATTCCATCTTTAGTTATCACATCACCACTTGCAGACCGAGTGAATGATGTATTGGAATAAGAATCAAAGTGCTCTGTAATGAGGTAACAACTATCTTAGGGTGAGTTAATACACACACAATTGATAAATGATGATTATTTGATCTTCATACATGGGAGATTAGTAGTCTCTATTTCAATTAGAGAGGATCTAATGAGGTATCAGCATAATTACATATGGAGTGTTCATCCAGTTGAGAATAAGATGTACCATGAATTTATGTGGTAGTTCTGGGGTCCCTGGATGAAGATAGACATTTTTGGTATCATCTTTTGATCCATTACTTATTAGATGGTGAAGGTAGATCACTGATGTCCTCATGAGTTATTTTAGCCTCTCCCAATACCTATGTAGAAGTTCTTGGACATCACAGTGAACCTTATAAAGGGGTTACCTAGGACCTAGAAGAGTTGTGGTGTATTCTGGTTGATTGTTGATAAACTAATAATGTCTGCTCTCTTCATACTGAGCAGAGCGAATCACTCATTAGATGATATGGAAAAGATCATTGTCTCAGAGTTCATTAGCCTACATAGAGTTCCATTGAAAAGTGCTTCATATAGAGATGAATGTTTTTCCATGATTTTGGTAATTATTAAAGAAATACCCAAGGGAATATCTTTGAATGATCATTTTCTTCCATCCACAGGCCAACAGACAGTTCGAGTAGACAATACACATATTGGAGGTTATGATTCGAGATTTCATGATAGTATTTAGTGGAGAAAATTATTATCACCGAACGATTATTGAGTTATTAAACAATAATAGTTACCAAGATTCAATTTCGATGAAACCTTATAAGGCTCCTTATAGGAGTTCAAGTCTGTCAGGGCTTTGTTGGCATAATGTTGGTGATGCACTGATTTTTGTTCCCAACATGGTTTATGAGATCACTGAGAGAGTGAAGATGATATAGAAGAGGTTGGTCACTAATCATAGTAGACATAGATGTTATGAGAATTGTACCAGGAGAACCTTGAGTTTTCTAGGGTATATTAGGTTTTCTTGAGATTGAATCCCCAGTTAAGGCGCTAACTTCAGGTGAAAACTAGTAGAAAAAATATTTTTTGTGATTGATTTTTCACATAAGTTATTTATAACCAACATCAAAATCTAGACAAATTACTTTTCTATGCAGGTTTTTATTAAAACTGAGGTGAAATGGTGCATATTTTCCACTCTTTGATGTTAGTTTTATAATTTAAATGACATGAAAGAGTGAATTTTTCGGTTGGTTATACTATGACCGATGTTAAAAATCTCAAATATCAATTTTTCACATTTGGTATAATATAAATGATGTAACAAACCTTTTAAAAAAATATGTACCGCTCAAAGGTTTCATTTTGTATTCTATCTATTTTTTGATGGACCTCTCGTTTCCCTCTCATCGAAGCCCTAAATTTCTGGTTTCCTTGATTTGGTGTTTGAAATATTGACTTAGGGTCTAAATTTAACCATAGGGTTTTTTCGGCCTCAGTTTATGCATCTATAGTTAGACTCAAACAATTTTGTTTCTCACTTCTCAGTCAATAATCAGATATGAATATCTAACTGAATATTGTTCAACAATGTGTTCTTCATTCTCATATTACCATCTTCATACAATGGGGTTTTTCATCATAATTGTTGGGTATTAATTTATAGATATTCTCGTCTCCAATTTACTCACTCAAAGGTTTGAATTTATTTTGTATTATGTTAATTAGTTGATTCATATTTTTAATTTTTAATTTGATATACAGTTTTTCAGGCTATTTAGTTGTTTATTTGGATTTATGATGTTTGATTAAGGGTATGTTATTTAAAAAATTGACTTTATTTTATATGGAGATTCAGTATATTAGTATAGGGTAGTAGTAAAACCTTCAATGATTTTGGGGATTATTTAATTTGTGGGACAAACAAACCTTATAGTCAGTAATAGTTCATAGGGTCAATCTATTTATTATAGGAGATTCAGGTACCTCCAATGGCCTGAAGGCCTTCATTTTTTATTTATTTTGATAATCCACTTTTCAAGGGGCGAGGTGGAACCCTTACAAGGCCCGTAGGCGTAGGTATTACATGGAATATAGGCCTTAGAGGAAATCATTTGCTCATAGGATTCAAACATTACATAAAACCCAGACTAACTACTTGGAAATGCTACTCCCCAGTATCTTCATCATGACATCATCTCTCCATATTCGCATGACTGTTCGGCTAGAAATTTTTGTGCATGCACAGTCTTGTCCTGATAGAACGTTCCATACCCTATCATTCTTGAAATATGTTTAGCTTCTGCTATGGTGAATGCCCCTTTCTCATCCTCATAGTAGAGCTTGTTCCTCGTAGGTCGTTCGGTTTGAATGTACACTTAAGGTGGCCCAAAAACCTTTAGGTGGCCCGAAAGCCTGACTAACCCGATGGTCTTAGTGGCCCGAAGTCCTTAAAGGACTCGAGGAAGAAATTAGTGGCCTAAAGGCCCAAACACAGGCATATTCTCAGCTACTACTATGCCAAACAGTATCTGCTACAGTTCCCACTATAGTACTTCATAGTTCTTGCTACAGTGCTTGCTACAGTACTGCAACAGTACCTTGAAAATAATTTCTCCGCCTAGATTTGATCCTGGGTCTATTGGATGCACTTACAGATTTCCTACCAACTAGGCTAAGGCTTATATGCATTGGAGATTCATGTATGATTTCCATCAGATTTCACTAACATCGATATATTTTAACTTGAATGATCTTGCATTTTAATATAAAGATTAATGGTAATAAGTGATTTAGTACTTAAATAAAGTATTATTTAGTGTATCCCTTATTTTTTACAAAAAATTAAATCTTGTCTATTGAGTTTTAAGATACATAATGATGACATTTCCTTATTTAATGTGAGAAATTCTAGATGATCATTGAATTAGGAAATGTGATGGTATATTTGAAATGCATAAGTCACTAGATTTTTTTTTTGAAAACAATTCTTTAAAGGGGTAAAACCTTACAAATAATCAATTACGAGAATTAAATTTCTAATATTTGATAAAGGATTGGGATGCATAAGATCTTACAATAGAATATATGTATGATAAACTCAAATAATGAAATATGGTTTCATGGAACAATTGTTTTATTAATAAAACCAAACTCTCATGTGGTATCATCTAACAAATATTTTTTTAATTATGATTCTTTTCTGGATCCCTAAATGGATTTAAAAATAATGCATACCTTATAATATTTAATGGTGTTGACTAAGTCGTCTTCATATTCCATATAGATATCTTCCATATTTTTTCCAGAAAGGAATGTTGTATTGATAGCATTCAACCTATATAATGATAATAAAATGTGCTATGATATGTAGAATTTGAAATAATTGTATCATGGAGATTGATATAATATAAATCACATTTTAATTATAATTCCATCTTTTCCTAGTTGATTTATTCAATTATAAGAAAGAAATATTATAATAATGTAATATAATAATAAAATCAAATATGGTAGCTATTTCTAGGTATGCAGCTTATTGGAACAAGTTAAAGTTGAATTCTCAATTCATACCTCACATGATTGATACTGTATATTATGCTTCTTATTTTTAATGTGTTAATTAGTGCATGATTTTATTTACCATGAATGTTTTTCATCTAAGACACAATTTATGAATAGATTATATTGTTAATTATAATACAGAATAAATTTTTTATTTTCATTAATAATAAACTATGAATTATTTTTTCTCATTCTATATATTATTTATGGGTATTGTTTTATGGATGCCATTGTACACATTTTTTAATAATTTATTAAGGTTTTATTCATTTATTTATACTTGAGACATTTTCTAAAGGAATATATTTCGTAATTCCTTCCATATGAATGAATATTCTCATCAAGATTTTATATTTTCCATCTAATTATTTCATTAATTGGTTTTCTATATTTTTTGTTGTCATTTATAATCAAAATATTTAATTAATTAATACGTTTTTTATATTTATTTGTGATATTTTTTTAGATAATGAATAAAATTTGGATTAAAGCACATCAAATAGGATATGAATATAAAGAACGTGTTGATGCTTTTTTGGAATTTTCAAAAAGTAATGTTCCAAACAATGACATGTTTTTCAGTGCATTCCTGAAATGTTTATATTTGAGGAAGACAAAAGGTTAAGGGATCAAAGATCATTTAATTTTTTATGGTTTTAATTTTATCTATAGACCTTGGATTTGGAATGATAAAACTATAAATAATTTCATATCTGTTGATGATGGTGGTGTGCATGATGATAAATCTGATAAACATGATGAAATGATTCATGATAATGATGTAGAGACAATTGAGGGGCAACTAATAATTGAGAACTTATATGGTGATGAAAAAAAAATTGTGTACAAGTTTTATGGAATATAAAGTTTTATAAATGATTTCATGATTGATAAACCTAAAGGTGAAACATGGATGGACTGTTAATATTTTTACAGAGCTGCAACAATTTTTAAAATAAATTATTCCTAAAGACAACGATCCTATAGATTCACATTATTAGGACAAGAAAATATTATGCTTGATGTGATTGGGGTACACTAAATTACTTGATTTATTAAATGACTCTATTTTATATGGGAAAGTATTTGAATTTCTTCCAGAGTGTCCTAAATGTGAGATAACATGGTATAAGTTGATAGAAAAATCATATGATGATTCAGATGTTTTAGAGACCCCTACAAAATTATTTTTGTATATTATTATAATTTCATTTTGAGATATTAATTTTCTAATTCAAATGATGAAAAAAGGTTAAGTAGGCATAATAATTATTGTATATGTGATGAAAAAATATGCCATCCCACAAATGGCCCACAATAGAAGAAGATTGATCACTAGTTTTCTACATTTGGAAATGTTGTTCGAAATCACATACTTAGACTGTGCACAAATGGAATGAGTCCATATAGAGGCCTTAGTAGCACACATAGTTCATGGCATATTTTATTAGTAATTTACAACTTATATCATGAATTTTTTATGAACAAAAAAAATAATTTTGAGTTTAATGATAAGTGGACTAAAACATCCCAAAAATTATATTAAAATTTACTTGTCAACAATAATTGATAATTTGAAACTGTTATGGGAGAATGGTATAAGGTTGTATGATTCTTATAAAATGGTATAGTTTCAACATCATGAAAAAATTATTTTCACTATAAATGACTTCCCAGCATACTGAAATTTGTCTACATACATTGTTAAGGGGAGTAAAGATTTTCTAATTTGTGAACATCAGACTTCGTATTGTCAACTAAATCATGTGAGAAAAACAGTATACATGGGACATCAAATATCTTTGCATGTGGATCACTCCTATAGAATATTGAAAAAGGATTTCAATTACTCAATGAAATTTGATATTTCTACAAAACCTTCATCCACTGATCAGTATTTTGAGAGGGTAAAAAACATTGATGTGACCATTAGAAAGACACACAAATATAGTAATGACAGAAATATTTGGAAGAAATAATCAATATTTTTTGTAGATACCATATTGGAGAAATCATTAGGGGAACCATAACATTGAAATCATCTACCTGGAGTAGAATATCTTTGAATGTTTGGTTGGAACATTATTAAATATAGGAAATAATAAAGATGGTCTTAATTCAAGAATCGATTAAATCTCAATGGAAATACATTTGGAGTTGTCTCCCACTTCTCATGGAAGGAAAAAATTCCAACCCATGGCTTGATATTCCTTATCTAGGAGGGAGAAAAATATATTTTTTCAATGTCTTTATGATATCAAAGTGCCACGTGATTATTCTTAAAATGTAAAAAATTGTTTCCTTAATGGATTTGATGTTTTAAGGTATAAAATATCATGACTATCACATCCTAATGCAACAAATCCTACTATTTTCATTGCGTAGAATAATTCCCACCTGTGTGTGAATAACTAACATGAAGGTGTGTTAATTTTTGAATTCAATTGTTAATAAGGTGATTTATTTTAATGCATTGAAATTGTTTTAGAACAAAGTGGTTTATATACATTGTCAATTGGAAATGTATTTTCCTCTATCTTTATTTTGATATCATGGTGAATTTAATAGTCCATTTGGTGTGATAAATAATGAATTGAGAATTTATATATTATTGTTGGATGTATCTTTTTGAATGGTATATGATGATATTAAAGGGATATGTTATGAATCTATATCAACCTGAAGAATCCATTTTTCATAAGTATTTTTTTGAGGAGGTTGCAAATTTTTCTACAAGCTATTTGTCTTTTGTACAGTACATCAGTTTTCCTATATCTCTCTATAAACAAGTTAATTTTGGGGGAGAGAGGATTCGTGGATTGAAAGTCAAATCATTGATATGTGAAAAGATAATGGAGATACAATTATACAATTTGAATAACATTGATGATGCTCAAACATATATAACATTGTAATTGAATGAGTTGAAACAATGTTTTCTAAAGAATAATGATATGTTGATTTTGAATGACCCTAATTTTTGTTCATAGTTTAAATGGAGTTTAAACCAGATGCATTAGAAACATTGAGATGTTTAGTGGTCGGTCCAAGTTTAAATTTAAAAACATGCACTCGGGAAGACCTTAATGGCTATAATTTTCATAAAAATGATCAGGACAATAGAAGTGCAGTTCAAAATATTAATGTGTTGTTGTTCACAGTAGTAATGATTTTTTCAAGTGATAAAGACAAAAAACCAAATCTTTGCATCTACAATATATTATGATGTCATTGAAAAAATATGGTAGTATGATTACATTAAATTTCAAGTTCCATTATTTATGTGTAAATAGTTTATCAGTAACATTAGTGTCTGTCAAGATGAATTTAAAATTACACTAGTTAATCTGAATAAATTTGATTACAAAAATGATTCTTTAATCATGAAAACTGACAAAAATCAAATTATCTATATTCTTTATCATTCTAATATATATTGGGATATTGTTTTACAAGAAAAAAATAGTATGTTGGTGATGATAAACTTGATGAAGATATTTATTTATGTGAGATCCCTACATCCATAGAACCATTAACAAATTATATTGATGAACATGTTGAAGAAATGGTTTGTGCCATACCGAATGATCATGATGAAGGAATTTGGGAAAACATAATTAGTACATTCCAAAAATTATAGGTAACAAATGTTTAATTATTCTATAATTTTTTAAATTTCATAAGTTACTTATTTTAATTTTATTTTATTTGTTAAAACACATATTATAACTAATAAGTTAAATTGTTAGTTTTATATTACAATAGTTTTTTCTAGTTTCCCATGATTAACCAAAAGTATATTATCTATTAATTGATTTTATTAGAAACCAAATATTTCATATTTCATATTTCAAAATAAGAACAAAATATATTGTATAAGTGTATATTGTAGAATATTTTTTTTGAAAAAATATTTATGAGGTCGGTGAATTTTAACTATGGAATTCCTTCTATCATTAATAGTGTAGGATTTAGTTCATTTATTTCATTTCATCTCTCATTAGTATTTTTCTCATTTTAGTTAACTATAACAAATACGAATAAAAATGTTTTATTTTTTGGTTATTTTTTTTCTTCGACAATTATTAATTTTTTACTTACATTTTCATGTAATTGTTAGTTTTTTATATTTTTGTAATAATTGAAGTTTTTTTGATTTGTAGGATGATAGATCAATCCCCTGATCCACCTCATATTTCTAGAGATGATTATACTTTTACATATGGGGAGGAACTTATACAACCTCATTTTGATGAGCCTGTTCACCCTTCTTTAACTAAGACATCACTTTCCATGGGGGAAAAGGGTTTCAGTGTTGGTAAATGTGGTACCACACATTTACCAAAATGAGATGTTTACCATACCCAAGAATATAGAATACCATTGAGCATTTATGTTAATGATATTCTAGTATGTGCAAAGGAAAAACAATTCATAAATTTTTTATTATTTTACCAAAATTATTGGAGACTATTCTGAGAAGATTTTATCTTATTATTTTACTTGTCTAGAATTAATGTTTATGGTAATATATATTTTTACTCTCCATATCTTATGACATATGATATACCAGAAATTGGATGTGTTAGGAGGAAATGTATGTCCTTGGAGGCTAGGAGATGGAGGGATTTTAAATCATCCCTCACATAAAAGTTCTTTTTTACGAGTAGACAACATGAAAATCTGTGTGATATATTTTCATTTATAGATGAATAAACAGGGAAATAATTTTTTGAATGTATATGATGAGATGACTTTTTGGAATGTGAAATTCCACATTTTAAGATGTTTTTTATATTAATGACCATGTTATTGATTTCATTATTTTTAATTATTAATTTATATCAAGCATAGAGATCTCATTAAGAGATTAAAGATAAAAATGTATACCATTATATGTTATCTCAGGGAGGGTATATGTTATTAGAAGAACACATTCTAGAAGAAAAACATCAAAAGATGAGAATTGAGTCATCATTGTCTGGAGAGGTTTCCTCTCATCCCCCTACTAGATAGGAAAGACGTAAGAGGGATCAAATGAAAATGGAGGCCAATATCTTGTAGATGAGTATAGAGTTGTAGCTGATAAAATTCTAATATTTTTATTTATTTATTAAAGATAAATAAACTCTATAAATATTGTGATTCGTTATATATTTTTTCAAATATTCAATATAGGATTCTATTGAAAAGAAGTGCACATGAGGCTATTTATTATTGAGGGTAAATATGATATTTCAACTTCAGCATTGGGAAATCCCGAACACCCAGGTCGTGTATGAGGATTCCCGAAATGTGTGTCGGTAAGAAAAGTGTTTCCCTATTTGGATTATTCGTAAAAGGAGGATGTTTAGAAAATATAGAATATTTGGAATCCAATGCTTTGGATATTCAAGGGATGATGGATTATAGGATCAAAGGTTCAATATATGTTATGATTGTATAAATGGAAGGAAATTTTCTGTCTACCGATCCAACTTCTCCACCTCTACCAGAAGATCACACCCTCTCTTATCCTACCACAACACTTACTCCTTCATAGCTTCCATACTGTGAGTTATTTGTTGATGATATTCATCACATAATTGAATATAGAATGATATAATATATCAATGACACCATTCATCATCACCATTTTAAGATAGAAAATCAGAGGATCACTATTCTGAATATTATAGATAGATAAAAAAATATTATGTCCTACAGATGATGTGAGTACAGTTGGAAAAAGTATATGTAATTTTTTGGTTGGGCTATCTACCATACATTAACATATTACCACAAAGGTATGTTTATAAGTTATATTAAATTCCATTTTTTAGTAAATTTGTTTTCTCATTCTAATGATTATATATTTCTCTAATTTTATAAGGAATACATTAATGGTAAAGAAATAATGTATAAATAACAAAAAATTCAACGTGCCATACCTTCAGATACCGTTTACACTAGTCTTGATCAATTGTCAAAATACTATGGTTTTTATTGGTTGAATATGACATTCTTTTTGATGATTCTATTTTTGGTTATGTAATGATTGTGAGACTTTTGAAAAGTGATACCTTGGATCTTATAGATAGAGAAAAATTGTGTATCAACACTATGCAAGTTTTTAACCTGTAACTAAATTTAATTTTTTTTCATTCCTTTAAATTATTGACAATTTATATTTATGTCTTATTTGTATTAGGTATTTATATATAATTTTTAGCGTGCATGACAATACATATGAGTAAGGATTTATGGACCCGTAGTTCAATTCTCAAATATCTCAAATAGGGACCAATGCTTAAAGAACAATTTATATAGCTACAATATTTCAGCAAAATTTCATCATTCAATGTTGGATGTTTATGTATAAATAATGGTATGAATTATTTTTTCTCACAAAGATTTATATAGAACACAACATATAAATAATCATATTAAATTTTATTTTACATCAAGGTCTATTAGATGCTTGGTGTTTTTTGTCCATGATAGAAGACATTGTATTGGCTGTGATCTATCCATAGTGATGTGGTAGAAAGTTTTACGAATATAATGGACACATATATTTTCTTAATTTAATAATTTATTATATTATAATGATTAAAATATATTATCATTTATATTATTTTTAGATAGGTCATGTGATTTATTTAGATAGATGACAAAAAAGAAGAGCAGTAATTCCTCTAAGATTAAATATGTGTAGGCTAAGGTGAATTATCATCTATAATTACTAAATTTTTTATATATTAATTTAAAATTTTATTTTGATATAAAATCTTTTTTAAATAGTGTCATAAAAAATAAGGTGGAATTGAATATGGATATTATGTTTTATGTTTCTTGTACGAAATAATTTTGACTAGCACATTTATAAGGTTTTTTAAATATAGATTTTTTTATAAATCTTTTCATAATATTTAATATGTTTTATTAAAAATTCAAGTGAAGGGATATTTATATTTTTTTATCTTTTTGATAATGGTTGGTCATATAGTCTAGAATAGTTGAAGAATTTATAAATTGAATGGGAAAATCATTTTATAGGATTGATTGGTTTTTTGTTAATTTTAAAATTCAACGTATTATGTATATTTATGGATTTTCGGAGGCCAATTGTATTGTTTATAGGTGTTTTTGGTGGATGATAGGAATCATTGTAAACTTGTTTTTATATTAAATTAAACTTCAATAGTATTTTTAGTTTTTGAACTTTTCTGTATTCTGCCTGTTGTATTGTATTATAAAATTTGCCTATTTGTTTTCTATTTCTCGCTCTTACTGGTGAAGGAGAAGAATCAATGTAGATTTTTTTAAAAAAATTTCCTTTCTGGTTATTATATTAACAACCTAAAAAATATGTGAATTATTCATTTCACATCGGTTATCCAAATATTAACATAAAAACCCATTTTCACATCGATTATTCAATAAAAATGATGTGATAAATAGTGAATAATATATTGTTCTCGTTTTTTATTAGATAACCCACATGAAAAACATATTAAAAATTTTTTTCATGTCAGTTATTAAATAAATGATGTTAGAACTCATTTATCACATCTGTTATATTGAATAATCGATGTGATAAATGGTGAAGAATATGTTTTTTACATCAGTTAGTGGATAACCATTGCAGAAAAACAATTACACTAATTATTTATTGTGCTATTTTTATGTAACTGACATCAATAACCTTATTTACTATATCCTCTATAACCACATTTCCTAAAAACTGAGGTAAAATATGTGAAAAATGATGTGAAACCTCTTTTATTCACTAGTTGAAGTTGTTCTTCCTAGAACCTAATTTTGTTATAACCTTTGGGATCACTAAGTTGATAGGGGAAATGTAATACTTTCAAGACATCCATTATATCAATCGAGGAATTAATTATGTTTTCAATGTATCACAAATTTTGTGGAACATACTCGATCCAACACATGATTTTGATTGCATGGACATTGATATGGAGAGTGAAAAATCTAGATTCGATGGCAGAATTGTTGGATCTGAGAGGATACATGATAGTGTGGGTCTGATTTTCATTTTTAGTGGCCTAAGTTGTTTGAGTAAGACCAATATAGCTACTTATTGAGGATGAAAAGTCAACTAAGGGGGATAACTATAATACCCTAAATTTTAATGATAATAAAAACTGTGTTTGATAATGATTTATGTGTATTTTAAAGTGAAAATAATTTTTTTCATTAAGGTTCACATAATAACTTTTTTAAAGGCTCTATATATGGTTAAAAATATTTTAAACACTATTGAATATTCTATGGAATGTTTTTAGAGTTAACTTCTGAGTTTGTACAGAATTTCGGGGCCCATAAAGCCTCAAAACTGGAAGAATAAAAGGGATAAATACATTATATTAAATGTGTGAGATTTTTCAAAAAATAATGGAATATCTCTTCAATGATGTCTTATATGGGAAATCTGAGACCACCATTAGGTGTTAGGTATAGGGTTTATCATTGGTGTGACATTATATATGTGCGCGTTATAAGTTTGATAAAATCTCTCTTGAGGATAATTTATTAAATATTTTTTGTTATATATTTTCCAAAAATAATAAAAATATCTCCAAAACAATGCATCAAATGTGAAATATGAGACCACTTCTATGTATAGGATTCATGTTTTACCATTTTTGTGACATAATATTTGTGCACATTGACTGTTTGGTAAAATCACACATGAGGGTAATAAACATATTTTTATTATATAAAAATAAATTTAATTTTTAAATTTGTATTTAATATTCATATTTTCCCTATGTATGTTAAATACAACTATATTCATTCCCAAATCCATTAAAAAACATGGAAATAAATAGTTTAGACCTATTTTAGAATTAATAATACCATAATGGCTGAAATTAATGTATCATCCATCAAGATTCGAATGATTTATGGAATAAATCATGGTTTTAAGTTTAGTATTCTATGAATTTTCGAACATACACAACCCCACTTTTAAAATATCCAAATGATTTTGTCTTTATTTTTGGTTCATTCCACTGAGTCTAAAAGATCTCTGATATACCTTGATAAAAATCAGGAATTATTAGTTAATTTGATTTAGATCTACCAATGAATATATTATTCCTTCTACCATTCACAAAACCTAAGGTTTACAGGTTTTCCTTAATTTTTTAAAATTTTTTGTTTCTTCTTCCCCATTTTCTCAAATTATGAAAAAATATAAAACTAAATTTAAAATAAAATAATAAATCCTAGTCTATCAAAGGATAATTTCATGCTAGCATCAAAAGGTAAATTGTAAAATTTATCAAATGATAATTTACTGGAAATTTTCAATAGAAATTTTTGATGTTTTATAAAGAAATAATCCTTGAGAATTATAAATAAATAATTTTAATAATTATAAATGAAAACCTCATTGAATTATACACTAATAATTTTTAAAATATAATTTATTAAAATTATCAAAATTAAATATGTGAATTATCAACAGAGAGTTATCTAGAATTATAAAACTCTAATTAATTCCAATTGTAAGAAAATAATTATTTTAAAAATTATCAAAATATAATTTTGTAAGATTATATTTAGAAAAATATAAATATTATTAAATAATAATGTATAAAATTATGAAACATTAATTTATGAAATATTATCATGGTCTAATTATGAAGGGGTATTTTATCATGAAATATCAATGTATAATTATAAAAAATTTAGATAATAATTACCATGAATTATTAAATTTTCTTACCAGAATTTATCAAATGATATTTTTTAAAAATAAATTATCATAACCATATTGTGAAAAAAATAATTTATATAGAATGTTTTTCGAATATAATTATCAAAGTTATCTAGAAGTAATTAGAATGGAATTATCATACGATATATATATATATGAAATTATTAGAGGATAATTATGAAATTTTCAATGATAATTTTTTTAAAGAATAATTATAAAGAATAACACATGGCTTTTATACTAATTTTGATGATTTAAATTACTTAATTTGGTTATATAACTATTCTTGATAAGAATACTATTAGCTCATCTATCGACCAAAAATATAATTTAGAAATTATCTATGAGATAGAAGGTATCATAAAATGGGATAAAAAATTTGTGTTTGAACTATAACATCCCAGGCAAAT
Organism: Viscum album; assembly: GCA_963277665.1. Taxonomy (NCBI): domain Eukaryota; kingdom Viridiplantae; phylum Streptophyta; class Magnoliopsida; order Santalales; family Viscaceae; genus Viscum; species Viscum album. The sequence continues at coordinate 1,255,023,532 of OY728153.1, read as the reverse complement.
AAAGAATATAACATTTTCATATTTATTAAAAAATTTCAAGTAAATATTAATTTTACTTTAAATGGGATGATCTACTCTATGGCATACCTGATACACAACAACGAGTTTCTTTGAAATCTTACGTAGCACACAATGTTGACTTATACTAAAAAATAATAATATAATATTATTATTTAAAATTGTAGTTACATCCTAGGCATTTTATCGGTGAGAATGAACAAAAATAGCCATATAATGATAAATATGTTTCTTAAATTTGTTTTACATTTATCCAAAAAATTAAATAATATTAAAATAATAAAGAATCTAATTTTAAGTATAAATACTCTAATATTCTTTAAGAGGTCGTTTTACCAAATTTTGATTGAGAACCACTTTTAAATCTTGTTTTTATTACTTTTATGTTCTATCTGAGAAAATAAAATTCTTCCTTATTATCAGGACATAAAAATATACTTTTGGATGAAATATTGGTATTTTTTCTGACCAAGTTCATTTTTTTATGAATAGTGAAACAAACTATATTTTTATTCAAAACTTCCTTTTAATCTAATTTATTTATATCGATAGATTATCTTTATAAATGGTTTTATAGTGTAATTAGGTTATATTTTTACTATTTAATCCATTTTTTGTCATTTTATGTAATTTCACTTTGAAATTGGTCGTAAATAAGTGCTAATCTTTTGATAGTTATTATTTCTTTAAAAGACGCTTTTTTGTTTTGACAATGGGAATTAATTTTAAATTAATTTATACCGCTTATTTGTTTTGAATTCGGAGAAATATATTCCATATTTGGAATTAGTATTCCCAAATTGTGTAAAATGGTAACTATTATTTTAAAAAAATTTAAATATTCAATTCAATAAATATTTGATTTATCATGGTTAAAGGGTAAATATGGTAAATAAGGATACAAAAATAATATTATAATAATTTTAAATTACTGTAAAATGTTCTCTAATCCTATTTTTTGATACATGTTTGAAAATGGGTATTGTTCAGTCTATTTTTGGACCATACGGAGCTACTTAAGAGTGATTATGACAATCTATATTAATTAATTTAAAGTAATGATAAAATTACCTTAAACATACATCTTTTAGTAAATCAATATGTACTTTTGGTTATATAATTTATCTATTGAACTATAAATATTCATTTGGAAGATAAAAATATTTCTTAAATAATTATAATTTATTTATAATTTTTAGACATCATATAAGTAAAATTAATTATGACACAATAATGATGCAGTGTCTACCACATTAATGAATGATTTAAATAAATAAGATTATAAAATTAAAACAACATCCAAAACCTATCCAATTATTATTGGATGATTTTATTTAGAACACTTGTTAACTTAACTTTTATTTAAATGATGTTCGGACCTTTAGAAACCAAAAATAATTATATAATAAAATAATATTTTCAAACATTCCTAAAGAGCCCCTCCTATCACTTATAAAAATCCATCACCTATAACCCTTTATTCACACATATCAAGAAGCTTTCCTCATCCAAACTCTACTCAATTAAGCTCCCTAAAACTAACTCTTCCACTTAGAAGCCTTACCGTAGGCAGAAAGAACTCCAAGAAATCCTTTTGGTTCAAACCAAAGGGAGTTGCACGAATTAAAGGTAACGTCTTCTTTTAAGTTCTTTTGTTTTATTTTCTCCATCCAACCCCCTAAACAATATTTATTTAATTATTTTCATAACAACACCAGTATCATCAATATAATAGGATGTTTTAATGAGAAGGATTCAAGCTTCACTTCCACACAGCTCCTTCTAATGGATACTAACTTATTGTTTCTATGGATGATGAACTACTACCTCATGAAACGATGATTGTTCAAATATTTCCAACCGCCTCTCATGGTGGCCATTATGATGGAACTGTATTTATATATGATATATGATATTTTTATTTTTTCTATATTATTATTTAATTTTTATTTACAAACATACCTTTTTGATTTCCAATATGGGTAAACAAGATAATTTCATTTAAGGAAGTACGGACTACCACCCCCTTAAGGTGATATGATTCGTTCATGTCATACATGAAACATATAAAGGAGGAAGTTAATTAAATTATCTAACATATATATCATTTTACATTATACTAAAATTAAAATATACCTATGTAACATTTAGTGTCTATTCATTTTAAAAAATTAAAAAAAAGAAAGTACCGTTCATGCGTCTGTACGGCTTACCGTCTCCATGAACGGTGCATTTCATTATTTATCTCAAAACGTTATGTACTATTATAAATACATATATATACAGGATATATAAGATATATATGATATTAAAATAATAAATATTATTCTGGAGATAATAGAATTTTTACCTAAGGGACAATTTGTAATTATAACAAGTTCTTTTTTTGAATCATGTTTCGAAGGTCAACAAAATGTCCAATATGAACTCAAATAATTAAATAATTGTTATAATAAGGTAATAAGTAATATAAAAGGAATAATAAACTTGAAATGGGTTCTTAAGAAAGTATGAATTAACTTATGTTTATTATTCATGAATAACAAGGAACAAATTAGTCAAACTGGACATGAGGTAAGGGGTTTCTTATATCACTTTTAATTCATTGAGATTTCTATTGTTCACCACTTATTTATTGCATGTTGTGTATTGTTTAATGCCCTTTGATATATATTATCCGGATTCAATTTATATACATGGTATTCTGTGAATCATTTGGTGGTTATTAACTTTTGGTCTTACGACTAGGTGATTATAATGTGGTAAGAGGTTCTCATCTCACTTTTTATTCTAGGGAGATTCATGCTAAATTTAACACTATTTCATTTTTTATAGTATATGTAATACCCATGATTTTATTAATTGTATAATATAATTTAATTTAGCTGTATTTATATCTTTATTTGAATGATTCTTATTTCATGTGGTGTATGTTTTGTACATTTCCAAATCGGTGGGGGAATCATTCACCCTCCTCTTTTTAAAAGACATATACTATGTTATGTCTTTTAATTTAAAATTTCTTATGTCTGGATATGTTATTATATATCCTTATTGAAATAATTTTTTTTCCCATATGATGATATATCCTTTTCTCTCTCATAAACACATTTTCTTACTTTTTAAGTGATGTTGTTAGGCTATCGAATTTCGGTAAGAAAACTTTGTAACCCAATTTCAATTCTTTGGATTAAACATATATTTCGTGATTATGTTATTATATGAATATTTTTGAATGAAATCTATTTTTTACTCTTAATATCCACTTATATTGGGTTCATTGTTATTTCACACATAATTAGGTCATTGATTTTACCTTAATCTAGGGATACGATCTTTGCAATAGACTTTATCTCAATTTAATTTCCATTGATACTTATTCTTTGTTATAAAAAAATTCACATTAATATGGTGTATATAATTACCTTCTATATATTATTTTATGAATCATTTTATTCTCATGATGTTATAAGCTTTGATTAATATTATTCCTCAAATATTTGTATTCAATCATCCCTCATTTAGTTAAGAAATCAGTAACTAAAATATCATTTTAAATAATTTAAATATTCATTCTTATAAATATTTCTCATTAATTTCCATGTTTTAAAAATTGTTCTAAGTATTTAGTTATATTTAAAATAATGTTTTGAATTGTTAATTCCTTTAATATAATCAAATTGGTATGAGATACTTTGATTTAAAAAATCTCTATATTAAATTGTTTTGAAAATGGATTGATAAAGCATTGATTATGTCAATATCTTGAAATGATATATTGTGATTTCAATGTGTAAATGTTATATTTCCTTTATTCTTCTTTTATGTTTTATGGTTATTGGGCATTGTTTATGTATATGGGTGGTTCCATGACAAACCTACGGTGGGTGAGCCTGAGATAGATCTCCAGTGCATTAGGTAACGTGATGGAGGTAAGCATTAATGTTTCTATTAAGAGATTTATGGAATATATTGTGATGGGTATTTCAAACATAACACCCTTCATAGCTATGAAAGCTACAATGTAAGTATGTTATGAATTCCATAAGTTTCCTTTATGATTTATGATTTTTGTATGCTATTCATAAATCTTATGATTTCATGAGGTATGTCAAGAATGAAATGTATGGTTTCATTGATTTGTATCTATTGATGGGATAATGTTTTATTTCCTTATTTTATAACCCTTACTGGTCTTTTTATGCTCATCCCATGTTTTGAAATTTTTTTCACAGGACTAAAAGATGAATAGGGTCAAAGATGTGATCAAGGAAAGTAATCTTATCTAAAACATGGAACTAGACATGTTTTATTGAGTTTTTATTTTTAAAAAATGGAAACTAAGTAGAAGTATCTACTTTATAGTTTTTTGAAATGTAATGTAATAGGTAGGCCTAATTTTCAAAAACTCGAAATCTGAAAAGATCCTCAATGTGAATTCTTGATATAACTCATGATTAAGTAATGTTTAAGGCCAAATATTTATAGTTGGTATTAGAGGCCAGATTATATAACTTTTGAGGTTAGGGTGTTATTTTAGTATAAGTGGAATAACCACAATGGTTAGCTTATTAGAAAGATTCATAGTTATATTAGATAAATTTAATGAGATTAAGATAACATGAATAAGTATATCACTATATTTACCCTCCTTGTAAGATATAATATGATTATTTTACTAATATACTCACACTGAACGATTTGGTTTTAGTAAATGGATCTATCTACCAGGAACCAAAGTAACAATGGATGTGAAGAAAACAATGATGGTTTTCTGAATGATCAACTAAATGAAATGTGAGAAGTAATGAAAACTCTTGTGGTTATTATCAACCAACTATATGGAGTCATGATTTAACACCTGACCCTTGGTGGGTTTTATATTGAATTTTATATGTGAGAAACAAATCCCTATGGAATTTTAGGTAATAATGATAATGGTAATTATATTCAAAAACCTATGTGACAAGGATGTAGAAAGGAACACCTAGGAAGATTCTTCAAAGGGACAGGAAAATGCTATATATGTGGAAATGAAGGTAATAAACAAGAACCTACCATGGAAAAAGGAGGCATCCATTTTAATCTAGGAAAGAGAAAGAAGATCTTTCTTGAGGGATCAATTGAATGTTTTAAATGTGGTGTGCATGGACATTATACAAACATATATACAATAAAGAAGGTTTGGGAATGGGATCACCAGGATCATACAAATATATTTTTACCAATACCTAATTCCATTCCAATGGAGGATGATAAAACTAACAATAAACAATGAAATATATGGATTATTTATTAATTGATGTTTTGACATTATCAAATCTTAGGATATGATTCATGATTTTGTTTGTAGGAAAGAAGTATTTCAAAAGAAGTTATAAAATAATGGTTAATAGATCATGAAGAACATTGATTGAGTAAGAAATCAACATATAAGGGATTCCAGAGTTATGATAGATTTTAGTATGATTAAATGCTTAAAATTATTATGTATATTTTCATGATGGGATTACATTGGAAGAATTTTTATAGTATGTCTAACTGAGAATTTTGATATATTAGAATGTTATTCAATGAATGAGTATGTTTTATTTTGTGGAGTAATGGATGAATTTTATTTTGGATGAATCTATGTTTTTCTAGTGATTTGGATTATTTATGAAAATGATTAACCTATCATAAAGAATATTTGATTAGGTTAATTACACTTCAGTATGATATTTTAATAGCATTAAATGTTATTTGGAGATAAAAGTTATGATTTACTGTGGCGGAATATGTGATTAAATTTTTCTGATTTTTGGGTTTTATACTTGGTTTGGATTATTTTGAATAATTTTAAGGACAATTATGTATTGAATAGTCTTTGTTGGAAATTGGGTATTGTTTGATGAATTTTGAAGATTAAGAGTAGTTTTTCTTTTTATAAAGGATTATCCTTTTTGGGGATTATCTGATCTTGTACTCACCTTTTTGGTTTTGGCTGATGTCTAAAGATTGGAATGTATATAGTTCATATTTTTTGGATAATTTGATACTCTATAAGTTGATTCTAGTGAATTGGATGTGACCATGTCGGTTTGAATACTCATCATTTGGAGAAAATATGAGTTTGTGGTAGAAATTTAGTGAAGGATGAAAGTCTACATGACATGTAAGTATGTTTCATTATGTTTTTAGTTAAGCTCATAAAAAAAATTACTCTACTTTATGAAAAGTAACTTAAAATAAAAACATTGTATGTTAAAAATTTTTAATGGGGAATCAATGAATGTTTAACCCATCACTAGTTTTTTATTTTCAGGTGGTTAACTTTCATCTAATCATGTTTTCTACCACTCTCTGTCAAACCTTAATGGTTTGTTTCTTTTCCATATCCATGTTTTTCCTACATGAAATACTTGTATGGGCTATCTCAGGTGGCCTTTGTATTTCTCTTTATTTTAATATGATATATTCATTAACTCTTTTTCCGATGTGGGACATTCAATGAAGTTTCCTAGCCCAATTTTAAAATTACAAGGACACAATTCCCAAAAGTGGGGGAAAGGATATAAAATTATAGGTAAATAAAGACTATAACATTTTCATATATATAAAATTTATGAGTTAAATATAAATTTTACATTAAAGGGGATTCTATGTTTGATGGCATACCTGATACATAACAATGAGTTTCTTTGAAATCTTACGTGGCAAACAAAGTTGTGTTATACAGAAAATGAATAATATAATTTTATTATTTTAAATAGTAGTTAAATCGTAGATATTGTATTGGCAGGAAAGAACATAACCAAACATATTATGATTAAATAATTTTCTTAATTTTTTTTACATTAATCCAATAAATTATAAATGATGAAAATAATAATGAATCTGATTTAAAGCAAAATACTCTAATATTCATTAAAAGGACATTTTACTTCTTTTTTATGGAGAACAATTTTAAATCTAGTATTTGTTACTTTTATATGTTATATTTGACAAAACATATTCTTATTTATAATAGGGACCTCAAAATTTACTTTAGGATTAAATTTTGGTATTTTTTCAGAAAAAGTTCATATTTTTATAAATAGTGAAAAATACTATATTTTAATTCAAAACTGCCTTTTAATATAATTTATTTATATTGTAAGATTATCTTTATGAATGGTTTTAAAGTTTAATTAGGTTATATTTTAACCATTTAATCCAATTTTTGCTCTAGAAGTAATTTTACTTTGAAATTGGACATAAACAAGTGTCAATCTTTTTATAGTTATTATTTCTTAAAAACAAGATTTTTATTTTGAAAACGGTAATTAATTTTAAATTAATTTCTTCCACTTCAATGTATTGCATTTGGAAAAATAGATTCCATATTTGGAATCATGAGGTCCAAATTGTGTAAATAGGTAACATTTTTTTAATCATTATAAATATTTACTACTATAAATATTATATTTACCATGGTTAAACGGTAAATCAGGTTAATAAGGGTAAAACAATAATATTATAATAATATTAAATTACCATAGCATGTGTCCTAATACTATTTGAGGATAAAGTTCTGACCATGGATATCCTTTGGTCGATTGCAGGACCCCATAGAGCCACTTATGAGTGATAATGACACTTTATATTAAATAATTTAAAGTAAAGACAAAAATGCCTTAAACATATATCTTTTAGTAAATGTATTTTTACATGGGGTTACATAAGTTATCTCCTCGACTATAAATATTAATTTTAAAGCTAAAAGTATTTTATACATCATGGTATTTTTTTATAGTTTTTAGACATCATATATATAAAATATTTGTGACACAATAATGATGTAGTGTTTATCTCGTTAATAAATGATTTAAATTAATTAGATCATAAAAATTAAAAACAAATATCCAAAACATGTCCAATTCTGATTTGATGATTTTATTTCTAACATGAGTTATCCTATAAAAGACTTTAATTAGTTTGGGACCATTATAAATAGAAAATCATTATATAATAAAATAATATTTTCAAGCATTCCTAATGAGCCTCTCCTCCCCCTTATAAAAAAACATCTCCTCTAACCCATTGCCCACACCTCACAAGCCCCTTGCCTCATCCATACTCTACCCAATTAAGATCCATACATCCCTCTATTACACTTCTAATCCTTACCTTAGGCATAAGGAACTCCAATAAATTCTTTTTGTTCAAAATAAAGGGAGTAACTAGATCTTAAGGTAAAGTCTTCTCTTAAATTATTTTGTTTTATTTTCCTTCTCCAAACCCCTAAAATCACTTTATTTATTTCATTTTAAAACACCACTAGTATCTTCAATATACTAGGAATTTTTTACGATTAGTACTCAAACAGAGCTTCCAGACACCTTGTAACACCCCAAAGACTTGTGTTTCACAAAATGGTAACATATATAATTTATGTTGTCTACTAATCGAACGAAACATATTTCTTAAAAAATAATAATATCATGAAATGTAGTAAAGAACATGAAATAGAAACAAGGAGTTTTATTCAAATAATAACAATGTAGTGTTTATAGAAAACTGATAATAACAAGGTAAATTAAACTAACCAAAGATACCGATTAAAAACCCTATTATGATTATAAGGAGGCCACTCAAAACAACAAGAACCCCAAGAAGACGATCAGGGTCCTTAGTATCCATAATAACGAACATAAGAATGGTTGAATCCACCTCAGGCACACTAAGCACCAAAGGTATGACGTGAACCATTTTCTTCAATCAAATTCAGTTTTAGGACTCCCAAAGTCTTGGATTTATAAGACATTAATCTGACCGTTGCCTTAGGGTGACCGTATAATACAAATGGATATAAATATAGTCATTGGCCATGTTGGATAATTAATTAAAAACTAGGTATATTTAGTTCTTAAAATATGTGTATATTTGATTTGAATTATAATTTTATAATGCGGTTATACATAACATCGAATATTATTATTTTAAAATATTTTAATGACATTATATTTGCACTATTTTAATTATACGGACAATTATTTGATCTATTATATGGGTTCTAAAAAATGTAATATAAATATATATATATATATATAATGTGATAATTCTTAGATTATAAATTAATATTATGTGTTTTACATAATAAAATTATATATATATTTATAGAATGATTAAAATGGCACATATGAACAATTAATAAAATTATAGTTAATTTGAAACAAAAAAAATTAACATTTGTTTTAAAAGTATCAAAATTAGAAATAATTTTCAAAAAGTATGATAATTATTTTCATTTTAAAAATTTTAAATTAATATATAATAACATTATAAGATATATAAGAAAAACATACAAGTAAATGTTTTATAAAGGAATATATAATAATAACATTTACTTTTAAAAAATTATTGATAAAATAAGTTTAAAAGATAAATGACTTTATTAGACTTTTGAACTTTTAACGTTATTAATAATATAATATAAGATTAAATAAATAAATGATAAGGATATAATAATTTAATAAATAATAATCTAGCCAAAGGGCGAGGAATCCTGTAGGATACACAATTTAGGGTTAGGCGCATCGGACCAAAAGAAATAAAATGGAAATTAAAACAATAAAAATGGGGGAAAACCAGACATAAGAAATAAAAAAATACATAATAATATCAATAGGAGGGAAAAGTCGGGATCCGCGCATAGAAGGGGTTATCACGCGTAGGGTTTCGATGGGGAGACTCCCATTGCGCCGAGTCGAGGCTTGCCGCGACCATGACTTCAGATAGATCTTCCATGGTGACTCCGCATGGTGGAGTCGAGCAGGCTCTGGTGTTGCAGACGTGGTGCAGGAGGCTGGTAGGGTTTCAGCAGGTGGGTTCATCCATGAGGCGGCATCAGGATCAAGAAGTAGGAGGTACGGCCCTTCCATGGTGAACCATGGAGAGCCGAGTGGTTCTTGTGGTGATCGTGTGAATTGGGTTGTGGCTGTGCTTCATCAACGTCTGGTTAGGGTTTTGTTTTTTTAGACCTAGAATGGTAGGTAATACATTTCAGATTTATATTTTGTCATTATCTATTCACCAGTGGACTAGGGAAAAATTATTTCTGATTAATCTTTTTGAATGGATTTAATACGATTATGTCCTCTTCAGTTCCATTTTATATTCATATGTCATTGTTCCATAGATAAAGAATTTTTTCTTCTTTGATTCGGTCTGTCTGTTTTAATTAGGTCACATTATAAATATATATGTTTATTATAACTCTATCAACAACTTACAGATATATAAAAACTATATGGGAGAGTTTTAAAGGGACAAGGGATACTTCTAGCCATCAGAATTCTTCACTCTAATAAGGACCTACACACGCGTTTGGGGTTCTTCTATACCCAAACTGAGAGCTACAAAACCTTCGTGAATCATAATCTTGCTACAAGGAAATTGGCATATAAAAAATTAAAGGGATTTATATTTTTCCTTGTTTTGGTTTCTTTGAGGGTATATATGTATATTTATATATATATATGTTCATGAAAGTAAAACCTTGTTGTTTAGCTTAAAGAAATTCTTCTACGTTGATTCGGGCCTTCGGGTTTTTGGGTTCAGATGGTATAAGAGATGGGAGATTATTTTCATGTTTAAAATTTTACATAAAGGATAAATTTAATTATTTTTATTATAGAATTTATGTTTTATTTTTATATATAAGGTCTTAATTTTAATGTTCAAATTATGTTATTTTCCATTGACGCACACGCACTTGTACATGTTTTCATACCTATCTATTTTTCAGAAAATTTTAAGGTATGGGTCTAGCTTTGTCTTACCTTAGATATGTATATACATTTATACTCGCGATGAAAAAAACATATATCCAATCACTTATGTTTATATAAATATGGATTTATATATATAGTATAAATAAGGTTTCCAGGGGAGTAAAATGTTTCTTGCATGCTCTGGTTTTAAGTTGGAATGTTTATATATATATATATACGTGTAAACAAATATACCTCACCTTATAGTTTGAATTTAATTACTTCTTTAAGAGTTGCAAGATCTTGATTTTATGGGATATTAATGGACCCCATGTACAGATGCCCTATGAAAATTTATTTATGCTTTAATGATATAATCGATTATATATATATATATGTGTACATAAAATATATAGGTCTAATATACATGACCTATGGTTTTGCATAAACTTCATATACCTAGGCTAAAGAATTCTATGTTTGAGTTTTAAATTAATAAAGAACTAAAATGGTTGGAGTCGCCTTGTGTAGGAGGATCTTACATTTAATGATGTATTTTTTTATATGAAAACAACATAAATTAAATGCGGTTTTAAAAGAGAATGTAATAATTTTACCCTAATAATTAAATGCATGTTTTTTATAATTTCTAAGAGTTAAATTAACATCAAATGAGAACATTGTGTATAAATGTGGAATATAATTCTTTCATTTGATGTGTTTAGTTCCTGAATAAAGATTTTTGAATCTTATTGGTTTATGTTCATAAGAATTCATTACTCTTCACTTTTATAGAAATTTGATAACATTAAAAGGTTGAGTCAAAAACATTTGTGTTGTAAAAAATGGCTTAATTAAAACAAATGATTGAAATAGTGTATGTTTAGTAAACTCCATGAAATGATATTTTGGCCTCTTTATATATTATGTTATGTTTATATTTTTATTTAATAATGAATTCCCTTGATTAATATGGTTCTGGACTTGGTTATTTTAAGTAATCAAAAAATGATATTTCATGAGTGTATGCACCTATAATTTGAAATAATAATCTGAGTTAAATTAACCTAAATAAATTTCATTGGTTAATTTATGATTTTGATATATTTAATTCAATATATACATTACATAAAACAAACTATGTGCTGAAAAACAATTGGCCTTATATGCTATGCAATATAAGGCTTGACCATTTAATAATAAAAAAATTTATCAGCGCATGTTTTGCGTACAAATGACATCTGTCTCATTTTTAAAACTAGTCATTTAAAATAATAAATATCTATTTCCATAAATCAAGGATTATGAAAATTAAGGAACTATTATTTTAGGTGATAACCTCATCCATTCATTACATTGGTGTTCTAAATAAATATCACATGTGCAAATAACAGTTTCTATATTATGCATATCGCTGTGAACTATTTATCAGCTTTTTTTGTAGATGATGCATGTGACTCCTTGGAAGATTTTCCATATGAACTAATTATGGGCTCATCACAGATATCTAGAAAATTGTATTATGTATGTACCACTTTGTCATCAAGCATGTTTTTCCTTAGTAGTTGCCATATCATATTATGTGTATTCTTCCAGAAATGATGTTCACCAAATAATAATTAATGAATCTAATAACCCGTTATTTGGAGTGGTATGGGACACCCCAAGTAACAACACCTTAATTGGGTATCCAAGGTAGTATGAAAAGCTTTGGATACATATTCCCTTAAAACATAAGAGGATCGTATTGGACATATTATGTGATGTATGGGGCCCGCTATAGCCCCTCAATGCAATGAAATATATAATGAGACAAATCACAGTCATGGCACAAGGCCTAGAAACAGTTACGGTTCGGGTGAAATTCCCGAACGTAGATGATTAATGTCTTGGCACGAGGCCTTGGCACAGTCTGACATTATACCCTCCTCTTAATGTTTTACCAAGTGGATAACCCCAAGATTTTTTCCTACTAGTAGGATATCCATGGTATAGAGCCTATTGTATGCACAGATAAATTAAATGCTTTGTCATGTTATGTTTTAGGAATTTTGGACTTGGTCCATTTATTAGAAGGTTTTATGTTTCCTCATGTGAGAAATTACAGACAAGTTTGTCATGATATGTTCACCATTTTATGTTACAACATTTTTTTCATTATATCTTGTGCACTCAGTGCTTGTATTTTTAGTAAATTTCATAACACTGCATGCTTTACATAGGCACCTTATTTTCCTTTTTAGAACTGCGAACTCTGATTAAGTATTTTTTTTTTCAATTTCTAGTTAAAAGTTTTATTTTATTTCAAGATTAATTTGTTTTCATTAGGAAAAGGGTACATTTACTTTTAATAGTTATTTTTAAGTAATAGAAGTTTTATTTCATTATTTTCAAAGGTTTCTAAAACCCCCTTACTAGGAATTCTTTGCTCACCCTGCGTTTTAAATGAAAATTTTTTAGGTATCAGTAATGTCTTAATTGAAGTTTCAGAAAGCAGCTGGTTTCCCAGAACCTGAACATAAAGATCCTCTATAGCATGGTACATGATGTGATATATTTACATGAATGTAATGAAAAAATTATGGTAAATCATGTCTCATGGGAACTGGATCCGGGAACTCGGGGGCCGAGTCGTCATAGTTGGAATCAGAGGATAGGTTCACAAAATTCTGGAAAAACCATGTAATAGAAATATGTAGCTACGACTGAACCTTACTAAGTGATTTTTTTATAACATTTAGATGATAAATGAAAAGGTGCCTACCAATCTACTATCAATCTCTACTGAAGCCCGATATACAATTGTGTCTATTGCTAGCCGAGATAATTTTCTTATATATGCTCATATCCACATCACGTGCAAACACCTGTATGATGTGTCAAACTCACCTAGGGTGCTTCAGCAACACTGGGGATTAGTATTTGATTACCTTCTTATTACAATGACCCAAATACCCTCTTTTGTACGTCAGGAAGATACCAGGAGGGACTTTTCCGAGTGTTCACGATAGGTGAAGACATTGGCGTTGTGGCCCTCAACACATTTCAAGAAGCTGCTACTGCAGGAGACCACCGATCAGCATATCTTTTCAAAATCTTGAACAATGGATTATGGGGCCAGTTCTTGGACTATAGAATGTTAAAAGATGAGTCCACCAAACTGCCTTTTAGGAAACAAGTGTATTTAGATGTATCCCAACTTCATACCCTTCATGACACACTCAGGAGACATCACTGGTGTCTCCAAGGGTTAAACATTGAATTCTCAACCTGTGTTTGGTTAAAAAAGATAGGGAGTTTTGCTTCCCTTTGTGGAGTTCGGGTAGTAGATCATTAGGGTTACTCAAGCAATGATGTTTAGTAATGAATTTATGTTTTATTGAATTATTATCTTTCCCATTCCCATATTTACATTATCTAAACTTTAAAAATGTTTTCTCATGAATATGTTTTCAGATGGCTCGACAAACAAATATTTCATCCATACCCAATGAAATATTGGATGATATTTTAATCAGAACAAGCACTATGAACTATCCTCCGATCATCCACCTATGAAGATCATGCCAACGTATGTTCAGCTTGTCTAACAGCCCTAAGATCCTTCATTCCTATCAAAGGAATGACCAAGTCTTTCATTTCATCGCCATTACCCAACTCCCCAGTCATAGGCGAAGGGGGAGATACTTCATGGGTCTATTTCGATGCTTCACTCTACCACATAATTTTTCTACCAGCGCATGTTTCCTAGTGGCTTCCAAAGATGGGAACCTCATAGTAACCTTTATGTTCTAGATCCAAAACCTCAATCTGTTTAACCACATCTTTCCAATTGAATATCTTGGGCGAGATGTAGTTCGGAGGGGCATCATTGTATATGTTTTTTTCTAAAATCTTCGAGCTTATTACCACTCAAGCCTCCCTTTGGAAGCCTGAGTGTAGAATGCATGAGGCAGAGTCCAAAACATACTTCTCGAGGTGTATTTTGGCAGACAATCAGAGGAACTAAATACCAACCTTGGTATTCCATTTATCGAGCCGAATCTCTTGTTTTGGTGATGATAATCGTATAAGAATTTCTTTTCCAGTTTATGAACAGAATTGCAAGTAAGCAATTCATTATATGGGGGAATAATGTACCCCCTCAATGACTTGTATTTCACATAATGGTAACTTATATAATTTATGTTTTATATTAATTGAACAAAACTTATTTCTTATAAAATAATAATATGATGCAATGGAGTAAAGAACATGAAACAGACCCAAGGAGTTTTATTCAAATAAGAACACCAGAGTTTTTACAACAAAATATGATTAACAAGGGAAATTAAACAAACCAAAGATACCAATTAAAAACCCTATTAAAATTATAGGGAGGCCACTCAAAATAATGAGAACCCCAAGAAGATGATATGGGTACTTAGTATCCATCATAAAGAACATAAGAATGGTCGAAGCCAACGAAGCCACACTAAGCACCAAATTAATGACGCAATCCATTTTCACAAATCAACATGAGTTTTATGACACCCAAAGTCTTGGATTTATAAGAGACTAATCGGACCGTTGCCTTAGGGCGACCATAGAATACCAACAGCTATAAATATAGTCATTGACCATGTTGGATAATTAATTGAAAACATCATATATTTAGTTCTTCAAATATGTGTATATTTGATTTGAATTATTATTTTATAATATGTTTATACATAAAATTGAATATTTTTATTTTAAAATATTTTAATGACATTAATTCTGCACTATTTTGATTATACGAACAATTATTTAATCTATTATATGGGTTTGTAAATATGTTATATAAATATGTATGTATATATATATAATGTGATAATTCATAGATTATAAATTAACATTGTGACTTATAATTAATAAAATTATATATATTAATATAATGATTAAAATGGTATATATGAACATTCAATGAAATTATAGTTAATTTGAAACATAACAAATTAAAACTTGTTTTAAAAGTTTCAAAATTACAAATAAGTTTCACAAATTATGATAATTATTGTCATTTATAAATTATTAAATTAATTTATAATAACATTATAAGATATATAATAAAAACAAACAACTAAAATTTTTACAAAGGAATATATAATAATAATTTTTACTTAAAAAGGATTGATAAAATAAGTTTAAAAGATAAATACATTTATTATACTTTTGACATTTTAAAGTTATTAATAATATAATATAAGATTAAGTAAATAAATGATAAAGATATAATAATTGAAATAATAATAATAAAGCCTTAGTGGGAGGAATCTCTTAGGAAACCCAATTTAGGGTTAGGCGCATCAGACCAAAAGAAAAAAAGGAAATTTAGACAAAAAAGGGGTAAACCGGAATAAGAAATAAACAAATACAGAATAATATCAAAATGTGGGGAAAGTGGGGATCCACGTGTAGATAGGGGTGTCCCTCGTAGTTTCTGATGGGGAGACACCATTCGCGTTGAGTTGAGGCTTACTACGATGACGACTTCAAATCAATCTTCCATGACAACTCCGAGTGGTGGAGTCAAGCTGGGTATGATGTTGCGGACATCGAGCAGGAGGCTGGTAGGGTTTCAGTAGTTGGGTTCATCCATAAGGTGTCGTCGGGTTCAAGGAGAAAGAAGTGTGGCCCTATTTTGGTGAACTGTAGATAGCCGAGTGGTTCCACTGGTGATCATTTGAACCAGGTTGAGGTTGTACTTTATCAACGTCCGGTTAGGGTTTGGTTTTTAATAGACCTAGGAGGGTATGTAATACATTTCAGATTTAATTTTTTTTGTTCTCTGTTCAATGTTGTACTAAGGATCAATTATTTCTATTTAAACTTTTTTAATGGATTTAATCCGATTATGTCCTCTTCAATTCAATTTTATATTCATACATCATTTTCCCATAGATAAATAATTGTGTCTGATTTGATTTGTTCAATCCATTTTAATTAGCTCACAATATAAATATATATGTTTATTATAATTCTCTCAACAAGTTAAAAATATATAAATACTATAGCGGAGAGTTTTTAAGGGATGGGGGATTCTGCTCGCCATCAGAATTCTTCACTCTAATAAGGTCCTTCACACGCCTTTGGGGTTCTTCCATACCAAACCTAATATCTACAACCCCTTCATGAATCTAAGTCTTGCTAGACGGCAATTGGAATATAAAAAATGTATGGGATTTATATTTTTCCTTTTTTTGGTTTCTTTGAGGGTATATACGTATATTTATATATATACATTAATGAAAGTAAAACCTTGTAGTTTAGTTTAAATAAATTCTTCTATGTTGATTCGGGCCTTCGGGTTTTTGGGTTCAGATGGTATAAAAGTTGGGAGATTATTTTCATGTTTTGAGCATTTCATAAAGGACAAAAATTAATTATTTTTATTATACAATTTATGTTTTTTATGTGTAAGGGCCTAATTTTAATGTTCAAATTATGTTATTTTACATTTAAACACACGCACATGTACATTTTTTCATATCTATCAAATTTTAAGAAACTTTTATGGCAAGGGTTTAGCTTTTTCTTGGTTTAGATATGTATATACATATGTACTCGTAATGGAAAAAACCTTATATCCAATCACTTATGTTTATTTAAATATGGATATATACATATATAGTATAAATAAGGTTTACAGGGGAGTAAAATTTGACTCGAATGATCTAGTTTTAAGTTTGTGAATATATATATATATAAACGTGTAAACAAATACACCTCACCTTATATTTTGAATTTAATTATTTCTTTAAGAGTTTCACGATCTTGATTATATGGGGTATTAATGGACCCCAATTACGAACACCCCATGAAATTTTTTTTATTATTTAATGATATTATCATTTGTATATAAATATATATATATATACATAAAATATATATGTCTAATATACATGACTTATGGTTTTGAATAAACTTCATATACCCAGTTTAAATAATTCTATGTTTGAGTTTTAAATTAATAAGGAACCAAAATGGTTGGAGTCAACTTGTGTAGGAGGAACTTATATCTAATGATGTATGTTTTTATATGAAAACAACATAAATTAAATGTGGTTTTAAAAGAGAATTTAGTAATTGTACTCTAATAATTAAATCCATGTTTTTGATAGTTTTAAAGCGTTAAAGTAACTTCAAATGAGAACCTTGCATATACATGTTGCGTGTAATTATTTCATTTTATGTGTATAGTTCACGAATATATATTTTGGAAGCTTGTGGATTTATGTTCATAATAATTAATTAATCTTCCCTTTTACTGGAATTTGATAACGTTAAATTGTTGAGTCATATACGTATGTGTAGTAAACAAGGGATTAATTTAAACAAATGACTGAAATAATGTAGGTTTAGTAAACTGTATAAAATTATATGTTTTCAACTTTATTTATTATGTTAAGTTTATCTTTTTATTTATTCATGAATGCCCTTGATTAATATTTTTCTAGACTTGGTTATTTTATGCAATCAAAAAATGGTATTTCATGAATGTATGAACCTATAAGTTGCAATAATAATCTGAGTTAATGTGGGCTAAATAAATTTCGGTGTTTAATATATGATTTTGATATATTTAGTTCCATATATTCATTACATAAAACAAATGATGTGCGGCAAATCAATTGGCCTTATATGCTATGCCATATAAAGAATGACTATTTTATATTAAGACAATTTATTAGTGCATGTTTTTCGTACAAATGACATCTGTCTTATTTTTAAAACTAGTCATTTAAAAAATAAATATCTACTTCCATAAATCAAGGAATATAAAAATTAAAGAACTATTATTTTAAGTGATAACCTCATCCATTCATTATTTGGGTGTCCTAAATCAATATTACATGTGAAATTAACATTTTCTATATTATTCTTATCACTGTGAACCATTTATCATCATGTTTTGTCGATGATGCATGTGACTCCTTGAAAAATTTTCCTTATGAACTAATTATGGGTGCATCACTGATATCTAGTACATTGTATTATGCATGTACCACTTTGTCATCAAGAATGTGTTTCCTTAGTAGTTTCCATATCATATTATGTGTGTTCTTCTAGAAATGATGATCACCAAATAATTGTTAATGAATCTAATAACCCGTTATTTGGAGTGGTATGGGACATCCCAAATAATAACACCTTAATCGGGTATATGAGGTGGTATGGGACACTATGGATACATAGCCCCCTAAAACTTATGAGGATCGTATTGGACGTATTATGTGGCAATCCAGGCCCACTATAGCCCTCAATGCATCAATAGTTCTCATGGGACAAATAACTGTCATGGCACGAGGCCTGTAAACAGTTACGGATTGGGTGAAATTCTCAGACATAGATGATTATGGTCTTGGCACGAGGCCTTGACATAGTTTGGCATTATACCCTTTTCTTAATGTTTTAGCAAGTGACCAAGCATTGGATTTTTTCCAACTATTAGGATATCCCTCGTTCAAATCCTATTGTATGCATATATAAATTAAATTCTTTCAAATGTTATGTCTCAAGAATTTTGGACTTGGTCCATTTATCAGCAGGTTTTATGTCTCCTCATATGAGATATTACAGACATGTTTATCATGATATGTGCACCATTTTATGTTACATCATTTTTTTGATTATGTATTGTGCACTAAGAGCGTGTCTTGTTAGTAAATTGCATAACCCTACATGATTTACAAAATCACTTTATTTTCCTTTTTAAAACTGTGAAATCTGGTTATGTTTTTTTTTTCAATTTGTAGTCAAAAGTTTTCTTTTATGTCAATATTAATTGGTTTTCATTAGAAAAAGGGTTAGGATTACTTTAAATATATTTTTTTCAATTAATTGAAGTTTTATTTCCTTATATTCAGAGGTTTTTAAAACCCCCTTATAGGGAATTCATTGCTCACCCTACGTTTTAATTGAAAATTTTTTAGGTATCATTCATGTCTTCATCGAAGTTTCAGAAAGCAGCTGGTTTCCCAAAACCTAAACCTCACCATACTCTGTAGCATGGGACATGATGTGATATATGTAAATTAATTTAATGTAATAATAATGGGGCATCATGTCTCATGGGCACCGGCTCTGGGCACTCAGGGGCCAGGTCATCACAGTTGGTATTAGAGGATAGGTTCCAACAATTATGAAAAAACTAGGTAATAGAAATATAACTACAACTGAACCTTACTAAGTGATGTTATTATAACTTTTAGATGGCATATGAAAATGTGCCTACCAATCTAATATTACTCCCCACTTAAGCCCTAGAGAACATTTTTTTTCTATAGCTAACTGATAAAATATTCTTAACTATGCTCATTTCCGCATGAAGTGAAAACACCTATATGATGTGTCAAACTCACCTTGGATGCTTCAACTACACTGGGGTTTAGGATTTGATTCCATTATTATGATGATGACCCAATTCCTATACTATGTACATTAGGGAAGATAACATGAGGGACTTTTCCACATGTTCACGGCAGGTGAGGACGTTGGCTTTATGGCCCTTGACACTTTTCAAGAAACTGCTGCTGGCAGAGACCTCTAAGAATCCTATCATTGCCAAATCATGAACTACAGCTTCTAGGGCCCATTTTTGGAGTTCGTAATGTTACAATATGAGTCCACCCAACTATATTGTAGGAAACAAGTGTATTTAGATGTCTCCCAACTTCATACCACTCGTTCCACACTCAGGAGATGTCACATGTGTCTCCATGGGTTTAACCCTGAATGATCAACATGTGTTTGGTTTGAGGAGATAGGGAGTTTTTCTTCTCTGTGTGGAGTTCATTCAGTAGATCATTAGTGGAACTCTAGAACTGATGTTTAGTAATGAACTTATGTTTTATTGAATTATTTTCTTTTTGCATTCCTGTAATTACTTTATCTGAAATTTCAAAATTTTTTCTCATGAATATGTTTTCAGATGGATCAACGAAAAAATATTACATCCCTAACCAATTAAATATTGGAAGATATCACAATCAGAACATGCACTGTGGACTATCCTTCTTTCCTACACCTATGAAGATTGTGCCAATGCATGTTTGACATGCCTAATAGCCCTGATATCCTTCATTCTTGTCAAGGTAATGACCAAGTCTTTAACTTCATCGCCATTACCCAACTCCTTGGTAATAGGAGAAGGGGTAGATACTTAACGGTTCTATTTAGATGATTCACTCTGGAACAAATGTTTCTACTAGAGCATGTTTCCATGTGGTTTCCCAAGATGGGAACCTCAGAGCATCCTTTATGTTCTAGATCCTAAACCTCAGTCTGTTTCATCACATCTTTCCAATCAAATATCTTGACCGAGATGTAGTTTGGTGGGGAGTCAGAGAATGTTTCCATTCAGACAACTTCGATCTTATTACCTCTCGATCCTCCCTGTGAAACCCTGAGTGTAGAATTAATGATCCAGAGTTCAAAACGTACTGCTCGAGGTGTATCTGGGCCAGAGAAGCAGAGCAACAAAATACCAACCTAGGTATTCTGTTGACCGAGCCGAATCTCCCGTTTTGGTGATGATAATCATATGAGAATTTCTTTTCCAGTTTATGAATAGAATTGCGAGGACGTAATTCTTTATATGGGGGAATAATGTAATGACCCAAAGACTTGTGTTTCACATAATGGTAACTTATTTATTTTATTTTCTCTATTAATCGAACGAAACTCATTTCTTATAAAATAATAATATGATGCAATGGAGTAAAGCACATGAAACAGACACAATGAGTTTTATTCAAATAATAACACAATAGTGTTTACAAAAAACTAAAATTAAGAAGGGAAATTATGATAACAAAAGATACCAATTAAAAACCCTATTAAGATTACAGGGAGGCCACTCAATACAATGAGAACCCCGATAATACAATGGGGACCTTAGTATCCATCACAACGAACATAAGAATGGTCGAAGCCACCACAAACACACTAAGAACTAAAGGTATGACGCGGACCATTTTATTCAATCAACATGAGTTTTAGGACACCCAATGTTTTGGATTTATAAGACACTAATCTGACCATTGCCTCGGGGTGACCATAGAATACCAACGACTATAAATATATACATTGGCCACACTGGAAAATTAATTGAAAGACCCATATATTTAGTACTTCAAATATGTGTATATTTGATTTGAAATATAATTTTATAATGCGGTTATACATATCATCTAATATTTTCATTTTAAAATATTTTAATGACATTATTTTTTCACTATTTTAATTATATAGACAATTATTTGATCTATTATATGGGATTGAAAATATGTTATATAAATATGTATATATATATAAATATAATGTGATAATTATTAGATTATAAATTAACATTGTGAGTTTTACTTAATAAAATCATATATATATATTAATATAATGATTAAAATGATAGATATGACCTTTTAATAAAATTATAGTTAATTCGAAACATAAAAAATTTGCATTTGTTTTAAAAGTTTCAAAATTACAAATAATTTTCACAAATTATTATAATTATTTTCATTTTTAAATTATTTAATTAATTTAAAATAAAATTATAAGATATATAATAAAAACATACAAGTAAATGTTTTATAAAGGAATATATAATAATAACTTTTACATTAAAAATAAAGTATTGATAAAATAAGTTTAAAAGATAAATGAATTTATTAGACTTTAGACCTTTTAAAGTTATTAATAATATAATATAAGATTAAATAAATAAATGACAAGGATATAAAAATAGAATCAATAATAATAAAGACAACGGGGGACGAATCCCATAGGAAACCCAATTTAGGGTTAGGTTCATCAGACCAAAAGAAAAACAAGGAAATGAAAACAACCAAAGGGGGGGGGGGAACTGGATATAAAACATAAAAAAATACATAATAATATCATAATGGGGAAAAGTGGGTATCTGCATATATAAGGGGTTGTCCCGCGTAGGGTTTCGATAGGGAGACTCTCGTCGCACCGAGTCGAGGCTTGCCGCGGCCATGAATTCAGATCGATTTTCGATGGAGACTCCGAGTGGTGGAGTCAAGCATGGTCCAGTGTTGCAGACATCGAGTAGGAGTATGGTAGGGTTTCAGTAGGTGGGTTCATCAATAAGTTGACATCAGGTTCAAGGAGTAGGAGGCACAACCTTGCTGTGGTGAACCGTGGATAGACGAGTGGTTCCAGTATTGAACGTGAGAACTGGGTTGAGTTTGTGCTTCATCAACATCTGATTAGGGTTTCATTTTTTTCTGACCTAGCAGTGTAGGTAATCCATTTTGGATTTATGTTTTGTCATTGTCTGTTCGATGGTGGACTAAGGATCAATTATTTCTATTTAATCTTTTTGAATGGATTTAATCTAATTATGTCCTCTTCAGTTCCATTTTATATAAAAAATTTATTATTCCATAGATAAATAATTATGTCTGCATTGATTTGTTCAATATGTTTTAATTAGGTCACAATATAAATATATCTGTTTATTATAATTATATAAAAAGGTACAGATATATAAATACTATATAGGAGATCTTTAAAGGGATGGGGGCTACTGCTCGCCATCTGAATTCTTCACTCTAATAAGGTCATGCACACATGTTTGGGGTTCTTCCATACCCAACTTGAGAGCTATAACCCCTTCGTGAATATGAGTATTGCTAAAAGTAAATTGGCATATAAAAAATTTAAGGGATTTATATTTGGCCTTGTTTTGGTTTCTTTGAGGGTATATACATATATTTATATATATACGTTCATGAAAGTAAAACATTGCAGTTTAGTTTGAAGAAATTATTCTCTGTTGAATCGGACCTTCAGGTTTTTGTTTTCAAATGCTATAAATGATGGTATATTATTATCATGTATTAAATTTTGCATAAAGGATCAATTTAATTATTTTTATTATACATTTTATTTTTTATTTTTATATGTAAGGGCTTGATTTTAATCTTCAAATTATGTTATTTTACACTGACAAACACCCACATGTACATGTTCTCATATCTATCAATTTTTCAGAAAATTTTAAGGTAAGGGTTTAGCTTTGTAATTCTTTAGATATGTATATACATATATAATCATGAAGGAAAAAAACCATATATCCAATCACTTATGTTTATATAAATATGGATATATATGTAGTATAAATAAGGTTTGCAGGGGAGTAAAATTTGTCTTGCATGCTCTACTTTTATGTTGGAGCGTTTATATATATATATATATATATAAATGTAAAAAATTTACCTCACCTTATAGTTTGAATTTAATTGCTTATTTAAGATTTGCAAGATCTTGATTTTATAGGGTATTAATGGACCCCAAGTACAGATGCACTATGCAATGTAATTTATGCCTTAATGATATAATCAATAGTATATATATATGTGTGTACATAAAATATATAGCTCTAATATAAAAAATCTACGGTTTAGCATAAGCCTTATATACCCAGGTTAAAAAATTATATGTTTGAGTTTTAAATTGATAAGGAACTAAAATGGTTGGAGTCACCTTGTGTAGGAAGATCTTATATATAATGATGTATGTTTTTATACGAAAAAAACATAAATTAAATTCGGTTTTAAAGGAGAATTTAATAATGGTACCCTAATAAATAAATGCTTGTTTTTTATAATTTTCATGCATTAATGTAACATCAAATGAGAACCTTGCGTATAAATGTGGCATTTAAATATTTCATTTTATGTGTTTAGATCACAAATAATTATTTTGGAAGCTTTTGGATTTATGTTCATAATAATTCATTACACTTTAATTTTATAGAAACTTGATAATGTTAAAAGGTTTAGTCACATACATTTGTGTAGTAAACAATGGATTAATTAAAACAAATGATTAAAATAGTGTAGGTTTAGTAAACTACATGAAATGATATTTTTTCCTCTTTATTTATTATGTTAAGTTTTTCTTTTTATTTAATCATGAATGCTCTTGATTAATATGGTTATGGACTTGGTTATTTTAAGAAATCAAAAAATGATATTTCATGAATATATGCACCTATAAGTTGTAATAATAATATGAGTTAACTTGGCCTAAATAAATTTTGGTGGTTAATGTATGATTTTGATATATTTAATTCCATATATGAATTTCATAAAACAAATGATGTTCTGGAAAATAATTGGCCTTATATGTTATGCAATATAAGGCCTGACCATTTAATTAGATGAAAATTTATCAGTGCATGTTATGTGTACAAATGACATCTGACTTATTTTTAAAACTAGTAATTTTAAATAGTAAATATCTATTTCTATAAATCAAGGATTATGAAAATTAAGGAACAATTATTTTAATTGATAAACTCATCCATTAATTACATGGGTGTTCTAAATCAATATCACATGTGAAAAAAAAGTTTTATATATTATGAGTATCACTGTGATCCATTTATCAACATGTTTTGTAGATGATGCATGTGACTCCTTGGAATATTTTCCTCATGAACTAATTATGGGCGAATCACTGATATCTAGCACATTGTATTATGCCTGTACCACTTTGTCATCAAGAATGTGTTTCCATAGAAGTTTCCATATCATATTATGTGTGTTTTGCCGGAAATGATGATCATCAAATAATAATTAATGAATCTAATAACCCTTTATTTGTAGTGGTATGGGATATCCCAAATAACAACACCTTAATCGCGTATCCTAGGTGGTATGGGGCGCTTTCGATACATAGGACCCTTAATCTTAAGAGGGTCATATTGGATGTAATATGTGATGGATGGGGCCCTCTATAGCCCCTATATGCATCGACAAGTCTCATAAGACAAATCATGACCATGACTCGAGGCCTGGAAACAGTTACAATTCGGGTGAAATTCCCAGACATAGATGATTATTGTCTTGGCATGAGGCCCTGAAATAGTCTAGCTTTATACACTCTTCTTAATGTTTTAGCAAGTGGCCAACCATGGGATTTTTTCCAACTATTAGGATATACCTGGTTCAAAGCCTATTGTATGCATAGATAAATTAAATGCTTTGAAATGTTATGTTTCAGGAATTTTTGACTTGGTCAATTTATCAGCAGGTTTTATGTCTCCTCATGTGAGAAATTTCGAACATGTTTATCATGATATGTGCACCATTTTATGTTACAATTTTTTTGACTATGTATTGTGCACTCAGAACTTGTTTTTTTAGTAAATATCATAACCCTGCATGCTTTACCAATATAATTATATTCATTTTTAGAACTACGAACTCTGATTATGTTTTTTTTCAATTTCTAGTTAAAAGTTTTCTTTTATTTCAAGATTATTTGGATTTCATTAGAAAAATGGTTAGGTTTACATTCAACAGTTATTTTCATATAATTTATGTTTTATTTCCTTATTTTCAAATGTTTTTAAAACCCCCTTACTGGGCATTATTTTCTCACCCTACATTTTAAATGAAAATTTTCCATATATCAGTCGTGTCTTCATTGAAGTTTCAGAAAGCAGCTGCTTTCCCAGAATCTGAACCTCACGATCCTCTATAGCATAGAAAATTATGTGTTATTTTTAAGTGAATGTAATTTAATAATTATGGTACATCACAACTCATGGGAATCATCTCCAGGCACTCGGGGGCCAGGTCGTCACACACCTCCATCTAATGGATACGAATATACTGTTTCTATGAACAACAAACTACTTCTTCACAAAACGAGGATTGTTCAAATATCTCCAACCACATTTCATGGTGGACATTATTATGGAACTATATTATATCTGATATATATTATGTTTTTTTCTATATTCTTCTATAATTTTTATTTAAAAACATACCTTTATGATTTCTAATATTCGTAAACACGATAATTTCATTTGAGGAAGTTCAGACTACCGCCCCTCAAGGTGATATGATTCGTTCATGACATAAATTGAATGTATAATTGATGAAGTTAATGAATTTATATAACATATATATCATATTAAATAATAATATAATTAAAATATACCAATGTATCATTATGTTTCAATTCTTTTTAAAAAATGCAACAAAATTAAAGTAGCATTCATGCGTACGTACGACTTACCATATACAAGAATGGTGCATTTCATTCTTCATATCCAAGTTTTATGTAATATTATAAATAAATATATATTCTGGATATATATGATATATATGATATTTAAATAATGAATATTATTATGGAGATAATAGACTTTTGATCACATGGCAAATTTGTAATTATAACAAGTTCATTTTTGACTCACGTTCCGAACATCGACAAAATGTCCGATATGAACTCAAATAGTTAACTAATTGTTATAGAATGGTAATAAGTGAAATTAAAAGAATAGTAAAATTGAAAAATGTTCTTATGAATTTATAAATTAACTTATTTTCATTATTCAGGATGAACAAGGAACAAACAAGTCAAGTTGGACATGAGGTAAGGGGTTTCATATCTCACTTTTAATTCCGTGAGATTTCCAATGTTCAGCACTTATTTATTGCATGTGGTGTATTGTAAACTATCATTTGATATATATTACCATTATTATATTTATATTCATGGTATTTTTTGATATTGTGGTTATTATCTTTTGCTCTTACAACTTGATCGATTACAACATGGTATGGGGTTTTCATCTCACTTTTTATTCCAGCAAAATTCATGCTATATTTTCCACTATTTCATTTTGTGTGGTGTATTTACACCCAATGATTGTATTAATTGTGTAATATAATATATATTTGTTTTATTTTTTACAGTATCATTGTATGATACTTCTTTCATGGTATACACCAATTCACTTTTATATGGTGTTTATAATTCTCCTTTTCATATTATATCATGAATATTTTGTATTCTCATGATATTATAAGCTTTGGTTAATGTTATTCCTCAAATATTTGTATCTGTGAATCTCTCATTTATTTAAGTACTCACTAACTAAAATATTGTTTTAATTGATTTAAATATATATTCTTCTAAATATTACTCATTAATGTAATTATTTTAAAAATGGTTTTAAGGATTTATTTATATAGAAAATAATGTTTTAAATAGTTAATTCCATTAAAATATTCAAAGTGGTATGGGACACTTTGATTAAATAATCTCGTTATTAAATTGTTTTGAAAAAAGTTTGATAAATCATTGATTAATTCAATATTTGAAATGATATATTGTGATTGAAATGTGGAAACGCAATCTTTCATTTAAGATTGTTTTATGTATTATGTTTATTTGTAATTGTTTACATATATTGGTGGTTCGGTGATAAACCTAGGGTGAGTGAGCCCGAGATAGCTCTCCAATGCATTGGGTAATGTGATGGAGGTAAACGTTAATGTTTATTCTAAGAGATTTTGTTAATTTACTGTGATTAGTATTCCAAACGTAACTCCCTATATAGCTGTCAAAGCTAAAATGTAGGTATGTTATGAATTACATAAGTTACCTTTATGATTTATGATTTCTTGTGTTCTATTCATAAATTGTATGATTTTATAAGGTATGTTATGATTGAAAAGTACGGTTTTATTGATTTGTATCTATTGATGGGATAATGTTTTCTTTCCTTATTTTGTTACCCTTACTAAGCCTTTTATGATCATCCCATGCTTAGAAAGGTTTTTCACATGACTCAAAGATGAATAGCATCATGGATGAGATCAATGAAAAGTCATGTTGTCTATAACATGTAACTAGACTAGTTTTTTGGAGTTTTTATTTTATCAAAAAATGGAAACTGAGTAAAAGTGTCTACATTGTATTTTTTGAAATGTGATGTAATAGTTATAGATTAATTCTCTAAAAATAAATACCTAGAAATATCTTCAATGTGAATTCTTGATTTTACACAAGATTAAGTATTGTTTAAGACCAGGTCCTTATATGAATAATATTTTTTTTGATCCTAGAACCCTCATAGAATCTAGAGTGTTGACATGTAGATGACTATGAATATAAGGCCATGAGGAGATGTTCATGGATATTGATTTTTTAACACTATCATTAGAACCACATAGAATGGTTTATTATTTATATTTGCATCAATGAATGTTATATGGGTATTCACTTACCTTATTGTACCATCATTATATATGATTTCCATGATGATTATATTTTTTGGATTCTTATGACCATTTTTTACTATGATGTCTTGTGGGTTTGTGGAGATCATGAGGCCTATTTTGATTTCAATGAGTGATATTAGAGAAACTTATTATCATGTTTTATTGTGATATCATGATGTTATATGTTTCCATATAGTCAAGATAATATGATATGATTGTTGGGTAATTCAGTTTATTTGTGTGTTATTATTACTTGGTGGTTTTTTCTGGTACTTGAGTCTTGTGGGTTGTCATGAACTATTCCTCCCCTAATAGGGGAGAGTGTTTACATGTGCTGATTGAAAAATGGGACGTATGTATAAGGTGGGGTATGTGGTATTTTTGGTGTTTCACTATGAATGTATTCGATTTATTGCTGATAGAAAGTAGTATTCATGTTGAGGTAGCCTAATTTCAACTTGATGTTGCTGCATGATATGGTTGACTAGAGGGAAATATGATTTCAAATGAATGTTCACATGACACTATAAGGATACTGTATAGGGGAATGTATGGTTATTATCGACTTTTTCAAGAGATGGATTCCAAGAAGAGGTTGTTCCATGATCCACATAACATGATAAAGAGGAATTTTGATCTAAATGATGCCCCATACTCTTATGATCATCCTAGTTTATCATTATATCTAGAGAAGAAGTAGTTATGGATGGGGTTTTTTTTCATCTTTGTTAGTGTAAGAAAACATTGTTTTGAACTATATGTTAAGGCTTGTAAAAATTTATCATTAGTATAAAAATAACTTTTTATAAATGAGAACATCGGGTAAGGAAACATTGGTGGTTTCATACATGGCCTTATAAAAACACCATACTTAGGGGATCTTGTGAAGGGAATGGTCTTTATAGTGGATGGATGAGAGTAAGAGCACAAGGTAGGTGGAATAATATTATGGAACATATATGACCTATAAAGATATGTTATTTATTTATTGACTTTTACAATATTGGATATGTTCAACACATTGGGATCTAGTTTATTTATGTGTTATGTATTCCATTTATTTAGTTTCCAAAAATATTATTATATTGATTTATTTTATTTTTTGTTATTAATTATTGATCCTATAACAAGATAATAAGGATATAGTCTCCGCGCATATGAACATAAACCCTTGATACTAGTCTATATCATCTTACATATGTGGTGGTGCACATGAGGTCATGCGATTATCCAGATCAGACCTAATGGTTGAGATCGAGATGTTAAAAGAAGGTTCCAATTCACAGGTTCTTTACATAATGCCCTATTAGATATATGGATTTCATATAATGCATGATAAATGGAATAATCCCCAAAATATAATAAATAATGATTCTAGATGGTATATATTAGTGGCCAGGATTCCCAAACAGAATTTTGATTCTTATGAGAAGAACAAAATGATTCACATACTGTTTCAATAGTATTGGACACAAAATAAACTAATTCATTTTTAGTCTCATCTTATAAATTCAATATAGATGTACATATTAAGGACCCAGAGTGAATTAATATATGTAGTAAGGATTATTTTGGATGAGGAATTCATTAGTTTATCTTATATTTAAGTTCTAAAGTAATAGAAGTTTATAAAATTATAACTCATCATTCCCAAGGTGTTGATGATATATGAACTACACTTATGATGTCTTTGTTCTAGTGTTGTTTTAATAGTACAGAATAGTCAATGTAAAAAATAAAAGAAAACAAGTTTCTTAGAGAGTAAAATTATGTTTCTATAAGTATTGGACTAAATTAATT
Organism: Viscum album; assembly: GCA_963277665.1. Lineage (NCBI taxonomy): Eukaryota > Viridiplantae > Streptophyta > Magnoliopsida > Santalales > Viscaceae > Viscum > Viscum album. The sequence continues at coordinate 1,254,992,907 of OY728153.1, read as the reverse complement.
CTATCTATGAGTTATTAGGAAGGATTATTAACAATTACATGGGATATGATTTTCTAGAATACATAAATGGGTTTCAATAAATTCCATAGAATGTCAATGTATGTTTACATTGTTATAGAAATTAATTCTCTAGTTTTGAAGAGAAGTTTATACCAAATGAATAAATTAATAATATTATAAGTAAAGTAGAGTATATAATCATAGTAATATTTAATAAATCAAATAGTTATTATACATGTAATGGAAAAAACTTTTGAAAAATAAATGATTCAAATCTAAGAAATATATTAAGCCCATAAAATATAGTTAAATAATGTGTTTATAGATTTTATTTAAATTAAATGATGCTATGATTTTTTATGATAAATGTACTATTATTTATATTATATTATTTTACATATGTTTTATGATTCATTAAATTCTATATAATTTTTTTCAATGAAGATACAAATAATAATGTTTTATCATTGATAAAATAGTATTTTCAAAAAAATTACCATTTAAGGAATTTTGATCCAACCACACATTAATGGATTATTATAATGATAAATGTAACACACTAGAATATTAATATATTATTTCCTTTAAAATAGTTAAATTCTTCAACAATATACTCCACATGAAAAACCAAATATAATAAAGCCATGATATATTTAGATAAAATGAAATTATTTAATTACGACCAATAAAACCTAGAAATTGGATCAATGTGAATGAATATGAGAAACCACTTTATGAAATATAATTATAATTGATATAAAGACTAATATTAATATGAATGAAAATCAAGTATCTTAACTCAAATGACTAATAAGGTCATTTTTTATTAAGAAATACATTTCTCTAAAAAATTTACTTTTATATGGTACACATTTAAATTTCACGAATCGTAGGATTAATGAAAAATTATATTTGATTTTAATAATGTGTTAAATACAGTTTATTTTGTAAATGATATGAAATAATAATAATTTTAGTTATTTTTTTTAAAGGTCATTTTCTGATAAAAATTATTTTCCATTATATTATATGTTTTTTTTTAAAAAATTTGAATTTATAAATGGTAGAATCATAAATTGATAAAAAAAATTCAATTTTTAATTCCTCATATATAAATTTACTTAGTATGAATTTTTATCACGTTTCAAAAAGTTGTATTTTTAGTAAACAATTTGATATTTATGTAAATGATAATTTCCATGATTTTTACACTACGTAATCGCTACTTTGAAATTTTAAAACCTTTTAAGTAATAAAATATAAATTTTAGATGCAAAATTATTAATTTTGAAATATCATTTAAACATATAAAACCTATGTCAAATAGTTTTATAACTAATTTAAATGTTATATTTGTATAAAAACAATTTTTTTTCCTTTTAATAAATCAAGTATTTTGAAAATGAGGTCAAATATTTATTTCTTTGAAGGCCTAATTAATTTTATTCAATTAATTATTAATAAATTTATATCATAAAAATAATTATCCATGGTAGTTTACTATATAAATAAATAAAATCATAAAAAATTGTTTTTATTAAATTGTTTTCATGTGATTAAATGTGTTTATTTTAAACTTATCTTCTCACGCAATAAAAAAATTTATTTTAAAAATTTATTTTATTTTTTGAAATTATATGTATAAAATTAGTGAAAAATTTAATTCTTAATTTTATCTTTAAATTATTTATTTTAGTTTGAAACTAATTACCAAGGTAAAAGTTAATGGAAATTGTTTTGCTTAACCTTGTTTAAAAGACCTATTATTTTAAAAACAAAGTTCTTATAAATTATTTTATAAGGTTTATTTTTCTAATATATGTGTACCATACACCTTTTTTAACTTTTTATCCAATTTTCCTTGATTTGTGTCATGAAATTATTGAGAAATGAAATGGTCTTCAGAAAACTACACTTTCCATCACTTATAAAAGGGTAACATATTTACCACATCAAGAGAGATGTTATCGCTGAATTACTCCACAAAACTACACCATATTACTCTCCATAGAAAACTATCCATATAACATAATCCCATAGTTATTAATATTTAGTATAATTCACTCAACTTAAAGGATGTTTCTATAGAAAATCTACGTCGCAGAAGTAAGAAATATCAGCAACTTATTTATTCTTATTAACGGTATTCCAGAAAATTTATTATAACCACACCAAAATAATGATACTATAATCATTTAAATTACTTAATGATATTATATAAAGTGTATTATCAGTTTTTATTCATATACCCTATCCATTCTAAAAAACTGTTATTCATGCATTGTGAGGATTACCCCCTCCACATCTTAACATGTTTTTCCCTTCAACACCACACAATTTTGGATATACAGATGGTATTGAAAGAAAGAAAAGTTTTTTATGATATTATTAATATTTCTTCAAAAAAATAATATATTCCAATAAGGATAATATCAATAAGTAATCATTGTTATTTATTTATCTTAAATAAGTGTGCTCAAAGGATAATCATTTTATTCAAATTATGTAATTTTTTCAAATACATTAATTATTATTATACTTATTTATAATTATTAAATATATTAATAATAATATCCTAATAATACCATTATTATTATTGGTATAATTTTACTAAAACAAAACCACCTTTTAACCATTCATTAAATCATGGTACGTTAATGTTTGGGTATGTTTAACCACATAGTTGAACAATAATATGAAATTATATCATGGATGAAAATGAGAAATCATTTAGTGGTGTAACATGAAATAAGTGAGTTGATTATTAGTATTTTTTTGTTTCAGGTTATATCAACATTTAACTGATTAATTAAAAAACACCACTACTTTGTTACGTATCATCAATACATGGTCATCGTCGATTGCATCATTATGTTTCTAACAAAAAACAGACATGAAATGAAATTATAAATTTATACACTAAATTGTGGAATATATTATATTAGATTATATGATATAGTAATGATGATATTTTTAAAAATAATAAACACTAACACCACAATTATGAAACCAGTACAAATGATCAAGACTTTAAACACCGGATGTGGAAAATCAGATGAATTCATGTATAGAATGACCATTTATGAAGAGTATGAAGGAAAATATATTTTTAAAAGGTTATAAATTATGTTATTAATATTGATATGTTTTTTACAAAAGATTTTTATGTATGTTCATGAATGTTAGGAAAATAGTTAAGAATTTTCATATCAATTTTCCTTTATAGAGATAATAACTGTATTTATGCTCCTAATTTAATTTATGTTGTGTATATATTTCCTATTTAATATCTTGAATTGTCTTTGAATATTTTCATATCATTTTTTAATCCTTATATTCTAGGGTTATAATAGATATATTCGTGTACAACTTTTTCTATTTCATGGGATTTACTACCCATTTAATTTTCCATTATTCAATCGGATATTGATTTAGTTTTTTCTTTATTATTAATCATTTTAAGGTAACTCAATTTTTTTATTGGGTTATTATTGTTCCCTTAAAATTATTTCATATAATATGGGAAACTTATACCCTTTGATTGTAATATGAGGTATTCTACCATTTTTCTAGGTATATAAATTTCTACTACATAAAATCATTGATAAATATTTCTCACTTTTAGGATATGTTCTTCTGAATTCAACAACCTTATTTATCTAGACAGTTTATGAATTTTTTATTATTGTATTCAAATATTTTCATAAAAGATTTTCTATTTGTTGTGACCATATAATATTTTATAATTCATGTTAGACTATTTTTAAATAGTATGTATGTTTTTCTATTGACGTTGGTAAAATAATTATCATTTCATATGTTATTTCTAAGACAGACTATTATTTGAAAGTTGGTTATGCATAGTTTGACTATCCCACCTTTTTTTCTATGGATGATTTATGATCAAGTCATCTATTTTATTTTCATGGGTAAATGTATTGACATTATGGATGATTATTTTTCACTAAGTAAAGTTGATTATGTATTCTATTTCCATATTTATGATCATATGTATAACTATGTTTTATTGAGTAAGCGGTTCCTTAGTGAATATTATAAAATGTATTCTTGAATCTTATGTTGAATTCATTTGAATTAAAAATTTGTATGGTGAATATAAAAATTATATATCCCTTTTTTAGATAAACATGCATTCATGATTGAAAATAGTTTTGGTTATTTGGTGTATTCCTATCCAATTTAGAAAGACATCTTTATTGTTGTCACAACAATAATTAACATTTCCTAGCACAAGGCCCTGACCACATGTTTTTTATGTCTAACATTATGAATTCCATTGGTATGTGACATGTATTAATGATATCCATATTTGAGATTTATTTTCTTGGGTATAGAATGATCTAAGTTCTTTTGTTGATTGTGGCTTCATGGTTATTACTTATTCCCACCATAATATTTATGCCATATTTAATAGTTGATTTTTTCAGTTGTATGCTTTCCATTACTAAACAAAATTTCTTAAACTATATTAGGATTCCTTTTTCATTGTTTATGGAAAAATTAGTACCCATGACATGTTTAGAAGGAAATTGTTTTGTGAAATAATTTTTTGCAGATGTTGGGTAGTATCCAATAATTTACATGTTTCAGATATAGTTGAAATATTATTTATTTACATAAGGAACACATGGTTTATCATTTTATGTTGTTTCCTCATTCTCAAAAGATCAATGAGTGAGAGGATACATTTGATATGATAGATTTAGTAATAATTTTTGATTATGTAATTAGGTCTGGTTATATCTAGGAATGTAAAGATGATATCAAAGAAATTATGAAAAGTATGTGTCTATGATAACTATATTAGGTAGAGTGGATCAGGGGAATCAAAATTGGTATCAAATGATGGTTTGGATAAAATTAGAGATTATGATTTTTATTGATTACAATTTAAGTGTCAATATCTTAGGGTGTATCCCAATTTGTAACTAATAGATGACCCTTTGGAATAGTACTTGATTTGATGTTAATGTAACAATGCCATATTATTTGGGGAATAAGGGTAGAGAACCCAAGTGAAAAAGATATGAAAATGACTAAGTATTAGATAACATAGTGATGTTATGGTAATATAGAGAATATGTTTTTATTCCAAGAAATACAATACTATCTGCTTTCCAGAAAGTGGATTTGTCTATGGAACACATGAACTTATGAGTGATCACCCTAAAAATGGTTGGTTAGGTATTTACACAATCATAACTATGACACACGATGAGTGGGCCTATGAACACACACCTGGAGAGGCACTTATGAGGGATATTATTTGGGTATTAAAATTACGACCGTGAACTATTATAGAGGATATATAAATGTTGATAACTAATCTGGTTGGAGAACATAATAGAAAAAATGACCCTGGGTAACCAAAGATTAAACAAAGAGAGTCATAAAATGATCCAAAAGTATAAAATGTTGTAAAAAGGTATCCAAAGGGAATATTTATTCAGATTTATGTTTTCATAAACATATTTCTGATATTATCATTTTTTTATTATTTGGTTAAAATTTGATCATTAAGATGAATTTAAGAAATGAATGTATCTAGAAAAAAATAAGTGTTATAATAAAACCAGTGTGCATACATGAATGGTTAAGAATTTCAATATATTCTTATTATAAAGTTTAATTTGATATTAATGAAGTAAGTCATATTGAAATTGGTATCCTTGGGATTTATAATTGATTCATGATATTTTTTAGGGAAGTTCATCTTAATTCTAGGATAATGATATATATAAATAGAAATACCATGGTGATAATTGATAGGTGGAGAGGGTGAATCTGGGATATTTTTATTTCTATAAATTTCATCATTGTTATGAAATAAAATTCACCTTCGATTAAAGAATTATATCTTTTTTTGAAAAACAAGAATTCAAATATTACCATAAGAAATTGAGTATTTACTAGTTCCACTAATCAATAAGAGTAGCTAGTTCTTGGAATAGTTTTTAAATAATCTAAAACCATACAATCCAATAGAGAAAAATCCTCATTTTGCAGTTATAGAATACATGGAATATGCATACACATTAATTTCACTATAAATAGTATAGAAATGCATGTGTTTATAGTGAAATTCATGTGTTAGAACATTAAAAAACATCCTTCAGTATAGAAAAATCCTCTAGGATAAGGGTTTTTGTTAATGTTCTTGTAATGGTTTGGAAATAACCTAATACCACACAATCCAATAGAGAAATATTCTCTTTTTGTGGTTATTGAATGCATATAATATCCACACACCTGAGGTGAACTGTAAATATTCCAAATGGACATCCAATTTATTACTTAATTTTAATTTACTTCGGTGTTAAATAACATAAACAAACATCCTTCTCTATAAAATAATCAAAAAATTCCTTCATGATTTTTTGAATATTAAAATACCAGCTCAACATCATCACATTTTTTAAATAAAATTATGAAGACATAATATTGAACATTAAAATATAAAAAAATAACAGTAAATGTTATTATAATAAGAAATATGTATAGAAAGTTCCATTCATAATATATCCATCTTATTATTCCTAATAAAACATCGTACGAACATATCAAAAGACATTACAGTCTTCCTTCGTTTGATGAATTGTAGCTGAACTCTTACTCCAATTTCATCATTCATCAAATTGTATCTCATGAACATTAAAAAAATACATTTTATCAACCATAATAATATTTTATCTTCATTAAATTCTTTATACCACCTGATTTTCTGATTATCTTATATGAAATTTAACTTCAAAACATTGTAAATGTTTTTATGATGGTCATTGTACCAAGATTTTTTAGATTAATAGTATCCAAATAAATTATTCAACTGAAAATCATCTAATCACCTTACAAACAATTATTTTTTACATAAGATACTTTCCCATATTCACAATAAAAATTCCACTTTATAATACCACATCATGATAAATTCTTAAAATTGGAATGCTTTTTAAACTTTTTGAACATTATAAACAAAATTCCTTAGCTAAAACTCCATCTGATTTTATGTATCTAGTGAACTCCATGAAACAAAACTTTTTACAACTAGAATGGTTTATCCATATTTCAAAAAAAATTATGGATTATGAGATATTTATAAATCATGATGATGGAAATTATCTTAATAGAAAAGTGTCACCCAATTTGGTTTGTCCAAACATTTTTTATGAGAAAATATTATAACCTTTTATTGAAAAACATTTAGTAAAAAAAATCAACCAATGAAGTTTGTTAAAAAATTACAATATTATTTTGTCAAAAACATATACATCTGATCATAATTTTTGTAAAATTTAACAATATAAATCTTTTTTTGGTTTAAAAATGTTTTTTTTAAACATTAATCAACAAAGTCAATTTTCCCAGAAAACATCTTATGACCAGCAATTAAAAAATTCTTAAAATAGACATCCAACATCGGAAGAAATTCCTTCCACAAACATAGTGCCAACAATACCCCATTTTCATTTTTTATTAAAAAAATTCATAAATAAAAAAATGCCGTGACTCAATTTATGGATAACATTTCCATAAATTATAATCATACCTAAGTGAACTCAATGAAAGAAATAATAATCATTGAACATTAAAACCATTCTTTCTAAAAACTGTTAATTAAAAGAATTATTCTTTTACACATCCTTATCACCATTTGAATTAGAAACAAAACTTATATTACTTTTTTCTATAATAAAAAAGTTTCTTTCACCCACTTTAACAAACTATTAAAATATTTCCCAGATGCTGAAACCACATATTACACATTTAAAAACTCAAACAAAATATATCCCATCCTTAAAAGAATGATCACATACAAATGGACAGATTTATTTGACAAAAATTTCTCCACCTTGAAAATATTATCAAAACAAAACATGAGAAATGGTAAAATTTCACATGCCTTGGCTTTAAATAAAGGGATGTTATACACACATATTAAACATCAGTTTATGAAATGATTCCTTCAGAAATTTTTATTTAAACATATCAAAAACATTATTCATTGTAGGGAAATTTTTTATATTTATTTTTTTCTTCTCCACATGTTCACTAATAAAGTGACATTTTATATCAATATTATTTAAAGAACAATGTCGTAGTAGATCAGTAGTCATATTTATAGAACTTTTATTTTTACAAACCACGAGTTGGGGTAACATCACTTCACACAAAAATATTCAAATTGAGAATAAATCCTCATAAATTTTGTTTTAGTAATATAATGTACATTAACCATACTGGGAGTTACTTATATTTTTTTCTTTTTATGATAACTCACAAAATTTTCCCCCCTAAAAACTCCACTAGATTTGGATATTTGGTCATCAAAACATCCTTCCCAATAAACATCTTTAATACCAAAAAAATAAATTCATTCTAAGCTATCATATTTAATACCAAAATATATTAATCATTTTATATATATAATAATAAATTTTCCTTCCAAAAGATGAGATTACTATAGAGAACTCTAGAAAATTTCACAAAAAATTAACAACATATACAATATATAGCCATGAAGATGTCAGATATAGAAAACATCCATCAAATACAATAAATTATTTAGGATTATATTACTCACATTCTCTATATTTTTATAACATGGGCATCACTAAAATTGGTGTGGAAATTGGTTTTGAATATTCATTTCCAAACATTCTTAGAATCTCCTTAACATAATTTTCCCGGGATATAAAAATACATTTCTTATTTTATTAATTTTGTAACCCAATAAAATATTTCATATCCCTATGAATGAAGATTTAAAATAAAATTTTTATCACATTATTTTTTTAATATTTTCATTATAATTACTAGAAATGATGGTATCATCAATATACACAATCAAAATCTAGGAAACCATATTATTTCCATTGATGTAGGGATTACTATCAACTCCTCATTTCATAAAGATCAATTTTCATAATCAAGTATAAAATATGAATACAATGAAATAATATTTTCTTTGACCCATATATATCCTTCATCAACATAAATAAATTATCTTTCCCAGTCATGAAGTTAAAGAGTTATACAATATATACTTCTTCATAATGTTATTCTTTAAAAAATATGACTTTACATCCATCATAATAATTGTATAACCACATTGTTAAGTGATAAAAAAAATATTCTATTGGTTTATAATATGGTGATGAGATAAAACTTTTCATCAAAATCAACGCCTTCAATTTTTTATAATCCTTTAAAATTTAGTCCTGTGTTTTTTCATATCACATCACCATTTTTCTTCAACATGTTCTGAAACACGCTATTTGTACCCATACAATTTTTATATTTCCTTTTGGGTATATGTTCCAAAGTATCATTATTCTAAATTATATTAATCTCTTAATTCATAAAATCAATCCACATTTGGTATTCAAATGCTTCTTTAATAAAGTGGATTAAACCTATTGTTGTTGATCACCAATTCTTTTTTCAACTTACTCTTATTTTCTCATATTGGGATAGGATATATGAAGTTTTTTCTCGTCACTTGAAATAGATGAGTCATAATATTCATTTTTAAGAAATATTTCACTTTTCGCAATTGCAACCACCTTATCTTCTTCATCTTCCATCTCCACATCTATTTGTAAACATATATATCATTTAATTCAAGAACCTTTACATATTCAAAATAAACATTATTTAATTTTTATTTATTACGACATCTATATTCTATTTCGTTGAGATAGTATCCAAGAAATATTCCATCAAACCCACTTTGATAAAAAAATTCATTTCTTGTCAATTCAGGTGTTCTTTGCTGCTCATGTCGCCTGTCGATTCGATCACAGGTCGAATCGAAAGGATTGGTTTTGTTTTGTTTCTTCTTCCTCTTGGATTCTTTCATTCAATTTTATTTATTTATTAATTATTAATCATGATAAATGTTCTTATTTTGTGACCTGATGGTTCCCAATTATTTTTGTGTTCACCTGAAGGTTTTCTCTCCCTAGTTAGGCATTCCCTCTCAAAACATTACTCCCATCATTGGTTCCTTCTCGCCAATCCAGTTTATCTAGGTGCATTGGTTTTGGTGAGGATTTGTGATGGTGTTCCCTGAGCTGAGGTAGGATTTCTATGAGAATCTATCTAAATGTTGGTGTTCATTTGGTTCTAGTTTAGTGAATCTGGAATTTATTTTCACAATCGATTCTAGTTTTATTGTTATGTGCCCACTGTAATTGATCATTGATGGAAGGCATGTTTGAGTAATGGTATGATTTCTCTTAATAGAGACGGTGGTTTACAATTAAAATATTTTTAGTGTATTTTTTAATCCTTTGAGTTATGTTCCCAATGTTGACTAGGTCATTACCAATTATTTGATTGAGATGATGATGGTGGTGATTGGTGCATATGGTGTTCGTCTCTAGGGTCTTAGATGATGACATTTTTTGTCTTTGATTATTTTTTTGAATTTTCATGTGTGTGTTATAATAATTTTTTGGGGACTCATAATTTTGTTGTTTTTGTATAGTGTAATTTGTTTTTTTCATGAATTTAATGAGGTTCCCATTTCATCTAGAAAAATGGATTTATTCTGAAAATAAAAAAAATTAATTTGGAGGAATAATATTAAAATTTTCATTCACATTATATTTCATACCATCTGGTTTTTGAGAATTTTTATAATTTTTTCTACCTAAATCAATATGAGACATACTTTTTCAAGGGGTCTAGGTTGTCCACATATTTCAAAAACAATTCCCAATTATTAGAATGTATTTCTAAAGTTCACACCAACTTTTTCAGGTTTCCATATTTGAGTGGGTTGACTTAACCTCAAAATCTCTCTGTATTTTGTCTTGAGATTATTGTAATCTAATTGATTAAAACCAAAAAATACATTGTATATCTAGACCTAGCAGAACACAAGATGTAACTATAGATGAATTATTTTCCATTATAACATCCATACAATCTAAATATAAAAATATCCTTTCATAATCATTATCACTTCTTAAATTTTAACTTTTTTGTACCTAGAAATTTATATTATCTTATGAAATTTTCTTCAATTAATCATACATCTTTTTAAACAAAAAATCACTGAATTTTAAAATTTTTGGTTTAGACAGTGATATTTTGGAACATCAGATATTTCAACCTTCATGATTTTGGATACATTCTTGATATTCATAACATTATAATTATTCTGAACAACATCATATTTCTAAAGAACCATTATGTTTAACTTATTTTTGATTAATTATATGATTAAAAATTTAAAAAAATTCCCAAAATTATATAACAATTTACTGGAAATTTAAAATTCATTACTCATTTTTGTCATGTTTATATAGAGTCTGTTTGAACTCTTTATCCTTTAACATCAATTTTTCTTCAAATTTGTTATCTTTTTTTATGATCATCACCATAAACCATTAAAAAATGTATATCATTAATGAAAAAAGATTTTTATTTAACAACTTCATATTTATTATTTTCCAAATGATGTTATTTCTACAATCTCTTGATATCCCTTTTAAGCCTCAAAATATTTCGAAGACAATAATTCAACTATATTTTGAATGAAAATTCAAACTAAGTCTCTTCATCATATTCCAAACTATTACTTTTTTTACTGGTGATCTTTTCATCATTAAAGTTACAATAGGAGTTTCTTTAGCTTCATTATCACTGATGTTTTCATCATCTTCTTCAATATTTTCATCCTTTTCACCTTTATAAAAAAGTTGTTTCTGTTGAATTTAGATTTTTTTATATTTTCTCTTGGAATAAGATTTGAATTTTCACATAGTTTTAATAAAAAATTATCCATAATTACTATCATATTCATCACATTCATCATTTTTCATGATTTGATGGAAATTTTTAGCAAAATAATGAATAGATATTGAACCAAAAACATTTAAACTGTAACATTTCTTTGTACTTTATTATAGATCTTTTCAAAAAAATTATGAATGAAGGCCTAAATTCATAAAAAAGATAACTATCCTCACATTCATTTTAAGATTAAATAATTTATTTATAATTGGGATCATTTGTTGATTTTCATTTCTTAGAAGCTTCGAAGGAAATTTCTTAATTAGACATATCTTTACTCTTTGTAAATTTTTATCTTCTCATTTTTTTGGCAATACGAGTACTGTGTAGATCATCAAAAGATAGAGTTTCTAGATATCTATATTCAAATTAATAATCAATTTCCTCAAACTTATCAAGTATAAATTTTAAGATATTTTCAGCTACTATTTAATCATCTAATATTCTTTACTTTTATATTTCCCTTATATATGTTCTTAAAGTTCACTCAAATTCCATTCATAGTTTCAACTCCTTTTACACTAAAAAAATATCTTTCATAGATTGAGGATAAAATATTATTTTTTTCCTCCCCATCATTATCCAAATTCTTGGTATAAACAACAATTAAAGGACCATTATCAACATAAAGAGGGAAATTATATATAAAACAACCAAGAACATCATAACCAAGAGACAAAAGATATATAAAAAATATACCTATCTATATATACTAATTCTTTCCATTAAAAAATTTTAATCCCATTTCTGGTCACAAAATTCAAATCATTGACAACAACATCCATTTTCATGTAACTTCAGTAAAGTTTCAATTAAGGGAAAATTTCATTAGATACTAATTAAGTGGAATAATTTGATCATTGAGAGGGTTAGGGGTGAATCCATTATATTTACCTGTCTAAAGTTTATTCATTATTATGAAGTAACCTCCAACTCACATTTAAGAGTTATAATTTTTTTAAAAAACATCCAAATACAACCAGTGGTACATGATTATTTACAAGTTTGACAAAAAAAGTATCTAGTCCTTAAAATAGATTTAAAATAATCAAATAGCACATAGTACAGTAAATAGAAATCATATTTTTGTGGTTAAAATAACAAAGGAATATCCATACACTTTATTTTCACTATGAACAATACCCAAATGCGTGTACTTTTTATTGCAAAAGATGTAACAATGAAATTTTTAAAAAATTTAAAAACCTTCACCAAAAGGATCAGAATTTTGTCATTGTACCTATTATGTAAACTTACTTTTTTCAATTATTTCAAAATATTTTCACATTATTACCTAGTAGATGTTAAGAAAAACATTAGTTAATTGTCTTCTGGTTCAGAATATTCTTCTAAAAATATATATATGGAATGGTTTATCATAAAATTCCAAGCTGTTGCCATCGGGAAAACATTAAAACTTTCTTCACCCAATCCCTTTGATTTAAATAGATTTTAAATTTCTTCGGGTGAACCTAGATCACATCATCTCTAATCATTACAAAAATATTCTTCATCACTTCATCAAAGATATTCCTTGGATGGAAACATCCAACTCAAAACTCTATCAATAAAAAGTTCATCCTCTACCAATTTTGCCTAATGTTTATATATGAAAAAAAATTCTAAAGCTCATCAACCTTTTTATCCATGTGTAAATAGTATATCCAAAAAATAATTATAATTGAACCCATTTATATATATTCAATAAAAAATAAAAAATATGATAACACCAATTTAATATCCCACTTGAAGAAAACTCAATCTTCCAAACTCCCATATAATCAATTTTTTAAATTATTATCAATGATTCAAGATTATTCATGAAATTTCATCAAGTCTCTAGAAAACAAATTTTTTATTTGAATTTCCCTAAGATAATATTTAAGAAAATTTAAAAACATCATTTTCATTATAATAATAATACAGATGCTTCATGATTTTTTGAACATCAAAAGACCAGCTAAACATCTTCACCTTTTCTAATTAACATTACAAAAACATTGTAAATAACATCAAACCAACGAAAAAATAATTCTATTGACTTTTCTTCTAATAATAAACATACAAAAAATGATATATTTAAAAATATCCACTTTATTACACCTTAAATTTTTTTAGGAACATCTTCAAAGACATTCCAAGTGTCATCATCAAATTACTTACATCATAACTCATATTCTAAAATCTTTCTTCCTCAACATCACTCTAATGAAATTTGTAAAAATAATACATTCAATAATCCAAAAAATCATTATCATTACATGAATATTTATAGTTTAAGTGAATCCACTCATTTTTAGGATCATTAGTATAATAACATTATAGATGTTTTTCTGGATCAACATTGTTATGAATGTTTTTCTAAGGAAAAAATATCGGAGTCCTTATTCTACTAAATATCATCCGATCAAATTCATTTAAAATATATTAAACATTAAAATAATTCCTCTATCATCCGTAAAATAAAAACATTATACTTATATAAAATCCAAACACATTAAATGTTGATGTATTTATAAACATTTTAATCCTTATATATAAAAATCCTTATAAAAAAACTATGTCCAATTTTGTTTCTCTAGTGAATTTCATTAAATAAAACATTATACACCCAAAGATGTATCTCCCCCTTTTGAATAAACGCATGGAAAATGAGATCATTGTAGCTCTTGATGTTTGAAATTATTAGAAAGAGACGCATCGATATATTTTTTTCTTAACAATGTTTTTATAAGATTCTTTTACCTGATAAATATTTAAAATCTATTGCATAATAACTTCCTACACACAAAATTTCACATATAGACAATGTTTTTAAAATTTCACCTGATCTTATTTATCCAGAAGAAAATCTGTATGATTATAAATGATGGAAAAATTAACAATGTAAAGTGATTTCATACTTAAAAAAGTTATGTTCATAAATTTTGATAAAAATTAAATTCTACTAGCAACCCTATTACAATAAACAATATGAAAACATATATAAAAAACATTCACTATCCATAAAACCTACATCAAATGACTTGGGACCACTAATATAGTGAATAGTATGTGACCTTATACCATTTTAGATTTAAAGATAGAGTAAAAATTTAAAGGAATATACAATACCATTTTGGATTAATTTTTTCGATATTAAAATGGTATTGGAAAAGGGATGTTATTGATATTACATGATCTGGGTATATACATACTTGGGTATATGATTTTTGGGATGATTTTTTTTGTTTGAGGAAGTATATTGTGTTTTTTTAGAGAATAGACTATGAAGTATTATTGCGATTAGATTTTTTTTTTAAATTTTATGATAGTTTTGGATATATATTTTAATGATAAGGTAATAAAGTATAAGGGAAAGCAAGTGAAATTATCCTAGTATGAATAAATAATAATATATTCTAGTGATATAGATTGAACATAGTAGGATACAAGTTTAGTTATATGAATTACATGATCACATGACAGTTTTATATTGTGATCCATATTTAGGTTAAATTTTTCAATTTCTATTTATGAAATATAATGTATAATGACCATCAGTCAGGATAAATATTTTTTTAGTAATGAAAGGAACTAGGTGGAACAATGGGATTGATAGATGATTTAAGGATTACCCAGATGAATAACCCATTAGAATTAGTGATAGTGTGAGACATATTTTGATTACTCCAAACCAGCTATCATGAAATATGATTAACAATATAAACATAGTAGAATTCCAAAAAAACTAATGAAGAGAAAGATAGAGTCTCATGAGTGATAAAGTGACGAATGAAATTTGACTCAAAATTGTAATGCAAAGAGAGAAACTATAAGAATTCATTACGTTTATTGCAATAAATTGGGGCATTATGATACTCAATGTCCCTATACAGGGAAGAAATAGGCAAATAGTCACCAATAACCATGCAAACAAGGAATTTCATATAAAACTACAACTAATGAATTATATAGTGTGTTTTCAGTTCAGAGTTTCTTGTATACTATATCAGGTATGTTCTCACCAATTAATAGACATTGAATTATAAATGCAAATCACTAGTGATATGATTATCACATAAATAAATTTCAAGGTTGGCGGAAGTAATTCCTTAAGGTTCTTGATCATATTCCCAGAGTATAATTCTTTGTGAGATTTGGAATGTGCAATCTCCCTTTATAAAGAATATATAATAATTTTTCATCTCATTCAACATCATAAATAAACCCACGATCATTAAGTGGTGTATGATAAATTTTGAGTTCCCCATAGAATTTACTATAATACTATGAGTCGAATTGCGAGGACATAATTTTTTAATGGTGTAGAACATAACAACCCAAAATATAATATTTTATTACCTTTAAATAATTTAAAATTTTCAAAATATTTCTCCACATGAAACACTATATTTGAAGAAAAACATGATATATTTAGATAAAATATTAATATTTAAGTAAAATCTATGAAACATACCCATTTAATTAGTATGAATTATTTAGAGTAACCAATCTATACAATCTTTATATAATGTAAATAAATAATAAAACTAATATGAATGAATGTAAATTAGTATACATAAAATGAATAATAGGTTCATTTACGTTTATAAAATTATTTTTATAAAATATTTTCTTTTTTGTGATATATATTTATATTTCAATAAATATATGATTAATAATCAATTATATTTCATATTAATAATTTTTTGACATGAATTTAGATGGTAAATGATATGAAATTAGAATAATATATATTGATATTTTAAAATGTGATTTTTGATTAAAATTGGTGTTTCATTAAATATTATAAATTTATTCAAAAAATGAATTTAAAATTTTTGAACTTGAAATTAAAGAAATGAACATATTTTTTTAATTCCTTATTTAAATATTAACAATGAAAAATATTTATATAATTTTCTATATGTTTTTTAATTTAAAAAAGATGGATTTACAAAAATTATAATTTACAAAATTTTGTCATTATGTAACCAAAACCTAGGTGATTTAAAAACATTTAATTATTTAAATATTGATTTTATAAAAAATAGTATTTATTTTAATATATTTTTTAAAATTAGAAAACTTATAGAAAACATTTTTATAACTAATTGAAATCTTACTTCAATATAAGAACCACTTTCGCTCTTTTCTTAAATAACGTATTTTCAAGGCGAGGTTCGATATTATATTTCCATGGATGACTCATAAATTTTATAAAAATAATTATAAACATAAATTTTTTCATTAAAATAAGTAACCATCCTAATTATATCATATATTTAAATAAAAATCATAAAACATTATTTTTCTAAAAAACTTATTTCACATGATTAGGTGTGTTTATTTTTTTTAAAATTCCCAGCATTAGAATATATTTTCGATAAAATGAAATATAAATTTGATATTGTAAGTATAAAATTATTTTCAAATACAAATATTCATATTTTTCATTAATTTTAATCATTCTTGTTAAAAAGTATTTACTAAGGTAAAAGTAAACAGAGATAAAATGTGTTTAACCAAGTATAAAATATATAAAAAAACTTTAAAAAATGATTGAAAATGATTGGTTGAGATGTAAATCAAAAAATATAATTTTATAATATATATTCTTCTACATTTTATCCAATAAAACATCAATAGTGTTATGAAACTATTGAAAAAGGTACATGTGTTCAAAAAACTATTTTTCCTTCACATAGAAAAGCTTTTCATTCCACCACATGCAGAAACACCATAATTTGGAATTACTCCTGGAAAATATTGTATTTATGTATCCCTATTACCCTATACAAATAAAATATTCCCTTGATCACTCATAGTTTTTATAACCTTATCTAATTAAAGGTGGAATCCAAGGAACATCATTATCATCGAAGTGAGTATCATCAACTACTTAGTTTTTCATCATAATCTTATTCATTAAAATTTATTCCAATAAAAAAAAATATAATGATATCTATATTATTTATATACATTTATGTTATTATATTAAATTTATTATAGTTTTATTTTTATATACCACATCTATTAGGAAAATTACTTTTATTTGTGCAGTGAACATACTATTACCTCCATGACGTCATGTGCTTCATTTTACTTTAAAACATAAAATTTTTTAGATATAGTCGTGGTTTTAAAGGATAAATAATTTGTTTATGACATAATTAAAGTTTCATAGGAAAAGTTATATAACCTATTAATAATAGTATCAAAAAATGATGATCATTAATTTAATAATTTCAAATTATTGTGCTAGGTGACAATATTTTATTCAAATTATGTAATGTTTAGTGCTTCATAATTCTTTTTATATATAATTATATTTATAATATATCAAATTTTTAATCACTAAATAAGATCAAAATTATTTTGGTATAAAAATATTAAAAATAAATGACATCATAATCATTTGTTAAATACTATTATGTTTATGTTTTTGTTGATTTAACCACCTAAAGAAAACATACTATGAATTTATATAATGAATTAATATGGGAACCTATTTAGTAGTTTAATATGATATAAAATAGTGTATAATGAATTTTTTCTTTTAAGGTTATATCAACATTTAATTTATTAATTAATAAATTATATTTTGTTCGTTAAGAACCACCAAAACATGATCATCATCGATTTCTTCGTAAGGGTTCATAATCAAAACTGAATTGAAAATATATTATTTATTTATAAAAAACCATGGAACAACCATAATAGTAGGTTATATTATCTATTAATGATTAATTTTTAGATATAAATAAACATGGACACTATTATTATTAAACGTGTACAAATGATCTAGACAATAAAGACCCAATGTGGAAATTAGAAGAATTCATGTAGATAAATACTATATATTAATATTGTGAATGAAAAAAATATGATTAATGTTTAAAAATATTTTACTTAGATATATATGTTATTTATAAATGATGTTAAAGTATTTTCATGGATGTTAGCAAAAAACGCATGAGTTTTCATCTCAATTTCCCTTTATTGAGACATGTATTGTATTTATACACGAAATTTCATTTATGTGGTGTATATATTGAAAATTTGAGATATCATATCTTATATTATATTTTAGTGATAGATTTTAAGTTATATTTTATTCTTTCCATTCCATTGGGTTTTGTTTTGATGTTTTTAAGCCATAAGTCATTCTAAAACTCAATTCTAATTATTTGAGAAAAAATACATTATGTACACCATGTATTATTTTAAACGAATATTCAAATCCCATGTATATATTCATATCCTAATAAATATATTTTATGGGATTAAATAGAAAATATAAATTCACTAATTCTAGTTCCAACTAATTCAGTTGTTTCCCAGAATTAAAGATTTTTATTATTTCTTATCTAAAAAAAGACTTCCCAGGAAGGACAAATCAACTTACAATAGTTGATATCACATCCTAGAAAACATTCAAGCCTATAAATCACATTACATGATCTAGATTATTATTCACATCTTAGTGAAAAATCCCATAATTATTCAAGAGGATGATGAAAGCATCATAAGATAATTCATAATGGAAAAACCTGTATTTTCGACACAGTCATATATGCCTATAATAACAATTATAATAGATGATTTATTTGGTCTCAATTTAATGACCATTAATGTTATATCGTATAATAATTGTTTGTAATGGGAGATTTTAATTCCATTTTACATGATGATGAAAAAATTATACTTTTATTTAGTCTGAGCTCCATCAAATAGTTTAATGCATGTGTTTATGATGTCAAGATTCTTGAGGATAATACTCTTGGGGAAAAGTATATCTGGTTGAAAAGGAATTTTTATGGTGTTAGAGCTAGTAGAATTGATAGTACCTTCATTAATGATGTCTCACGTGGAACATGGAGATAAATCTCATGAATCACTTTGGCTAGGCATAATTATGATCATCACCATATCTTGATGAGATTCCATTGAAATAACAACAAGAAGACCAATCCTTTTTGATTTAATAACTCTTGGGAATACACTAATAAATGATGTAGAATTGTCCATGATTTTTAGGCTACTCATAAACCTAATGGCTTCCCACCTTCTTGAATGTATAAAATGGAAAATATGAAATACATCTTGAATGATTGGTGTAGGAAATATTTCAACCACCATGATGAAAAAATAGATTCCCTAGAGGGCTCCCTTCATGAAAATTATGAGTTTATTACAAAGAGAAAATTCCCTTGAGGGGTAACTCAAGAGGATGAGATTCCCTCCAATCCATAGGACCTTATAAAACATAAAAGAAACAAAAAAACCAGTTTTCAAAATCATATGGATAAATTAAGGAGATAGAAATATGAAGCTCTTAAATTATATATAAAGAACTAGAAGAGTAAATAAACCTCTCTCTCTTTTGAAATATGGAGATAAAATTCTAAATGATAGATAATAAATTGCTAATGAAATTATCTATTTATATAATAATATCTTTAAATTTATCTTATAAACATGGATAAAAGGGATGGTGTCATCTTTAATATTGTCTCTAATGCTGATAATAATCTCCATACCCCTACTCGCAAGACATTGAAATTAAAGAATTAATATTTTGTCTCAACTATGGAATCACTTCTGGGTCAAATGGTTTCACTAACCACATTTATTATAATTTTTTGGCAGTTCTCCACTATGATGTTAGAAATATAGTCAAGAAATTTTTAAAGGGTGGATTTTCCCTCTAGTTTCCAATGGACAATTCATTACTATCATTCCAATGGTTGAAAACACAAGCTACATCAGAAAATTCAGATCATTTTCTGGATTAGACATCCTTACAGAAATATATAAAAAAATAATTACCATTAGACTTTCTTAGATCTCTAACAAGATTATATCAGGGAATAAGTTTGGTTTTTTCAAACTAAGAAACATTAATTATTGTTTGATCATGGCCTTTGAATATGTCAATTTTATTAGGAAATCGCGAAAAGGATGCATCTATTCTCTTAACCTTGACATTAAATAAGATTTCAAAATAATGGAATGGGGATTTATTTTAAAGGTCCTCCCATGATTTTCTTTCAATCTAATGTTTATTAATTAGATCAAAGTTATCTTTAGTTCTTCCTATAGTTCTATTCAAATTAATGGCTTATTAGAGGGAAACATCAAGTGCTCAAGAGGGATGGGATAAGGAGACCACCACTCTTCTTTTAATTTTTCCATTGCTAAAGAGTACCTCACTAGGATAATTCTTTAGATGATTTCTAATGGTGATCTCCAAAACCTCATGGAAACTAGAGGCATTTTAGCCACATTTCATTTATTTTTGATTGATGAAGGAATTATTTTTACACAGGGAGACATGGGAAACATCTAAAACATAAAAAATATATCTTTCACTATGAAGATGTCTTAGGTGAGGATGCCAATTGGAATAAATCATTCATTTTCTTTAGTAATAATGTCTATGTTTTTATAGAGGAACATGATTAATGAATTTGGAATAAAAGAGGTATTTCATGAATTCAACTTTCTTGGTGTACCAATTTTCCAAGGGAGACTATGTGCCTCTTATTATATCAATATTATAAGTCAAGTTAGAAGGTCATTGGCATCATGAAAATGTAATTGGAACATCCCAGATAAATAAAGAAATAATACATTATATTTTTCATTAATATTTTTTGAATTAAATATTAATTTTACTTTAAATGGGTTACTATGTTTGATGGCGTACCCGATACGCAACAACGAGTTTAATTGAAATCTTACGTTGCACACTAATAATATAATATTATTATTTTAAATTGTAGTTAACTCCTAGCTGTTGTATAGTCAGGAATGAAAAAACTAACTATAATATGATTATAAATGTTTTTTAAATAAATGTTAGAGGCTTAAAATGTGAATGAATCAAATTTTAAGAAGAATTTACTTTAAAAGGAAAATTTACCACCTTTTAATGGTGAACCCTATTCAAATAACTTTTTAGTCACTTTTATATGTTCCATTTGAAAAAATAAAATACTCTTTTATATTTGGGACATTAAAATTTACCTTGGGTAAATTTTTGTAATTTTTATTCAAAAGTTTTTTTAATAAAATTAATTTATATGGTTATATTATTATTTATAATTGGTTTTAAAGTTTAATTAGATTATTTTTTTACCGATTAATATAATTTTGGACATTGGAATTAATTTCACTTTGAAATTGGACATAAACAGGTGTCGATCTTTTGATATTTACTGTTTCTTAAAAACGTGCTACTTGTTTTGACAACGAGAATTAATTTTAGATTAATTAATGAAACTTCTGTGATTTTATTTTGGTAAAATAGAGATAATTTTTGAATTCTGAAATATCTAATATATCTTAGGCTGAATTATTGGGAGTTTTCTGAAAAGCTTCACATTTTGATAAATACCGAAACCACTAAGTAGTAGTTAAAAACTAATAGTTTCAATTAAATGAAAATTTTCCACTTATGTGGATTGAATTTCAAAAATCTGACATACATGGATATTATTAGTAAGTAAAATGTGGTTCAATATGATGAAAATAATTTTTTAGTGAATAGTAACTTTTGATTTTTATTTACTGCGTTTAAAGGTAAATAGGGAAATTCAAGGTAAAAAAATATTATAATAATGAAAAATCTCCTTAACACTTGTCTTAACCTCATATTTTGAGTCATTTATGACGATGGACATATTTGGGTTGATTTTGGGACCCCATGGGGCCACTTGGGAGTTATAATGGCACAATAGATTAATAAGCATAAAGTAATGATAAAAATGACACAATCAAATATCTTTTAGTAAATAAATTTTTACATGAGGTTATGTACATTATATTTTTGACTATAAATATTCCATAGAAATATAAAACTATTTCCTACATTATGATATTTTTTTATAATTTTTAGACATCATATAAATTAAAATATTTATGACACAATAATGATGAAGTATCTACCTCATTAATAAATGATTAATATAAATAACATTATAAATATTAAAAAAATATCTAAAACATTTCCAATTCTTATTGGATGATTTTATCTCGACCATTAGTCATCTTATATTCATCTTTAATGAGTTTTGGTTCTTTATAAAATGAAGATATGTTTATAATAAAATAATATTTGCAAACATTCCAAAAGAGCCCCTCCTCCCCTTATAAAAAACCATTACTTCTTACTCATTACTCACACCTCACAAAACCTTTTTCTTGTCTATACCCTAATCTAATAATCTCTCAATATCCCTATCCTCCTCCTAGAATCCTTTCATTTGATATAGGGCACTTCAAAAAGTCTTTTTAGTTCAAACCAAATTGAGATACCTAAATTAAAGTTAATAGTTTCTCTTAACTTCTTTTCATTTATTTTACTTCTCCAACCCCTATACTATTTTTATTAATTTATTTTATAACAAAAACTATATCCTCAATATACTAGGATTTTTTTATGATATTTATTTGACCTACACTTTCACACACCTCAATCTAATGGGTAAAGAACATAATGTTTCTGAGATTGGAAAAATAACGCCTCACAAAACTATTATTGTTCGATTATATCCTACCACCTCTCATTGTGGACATTAAGATGACACTATATTTATATATGATATATATTATTTTTATGTTTTATTTATGCTTCTGTATTTTAATTTTATATAATACCTATATGGTTTCTATTATGGGTAAATGCTATAATTTCATTTGAGGAAGTGCAGAATACATCCCCCTAATAGTGATATGACTCATTAATTCCATATGTGGGATGTATAAAGGATATAATTGATGATATTATATATGATATTATAGTAAAATTATTTTATAACTATTTATAGTTATGTTTTAATTTCTTTAAAATAAGAAATAGAAATGAAAGTATCGTTCATGCGTACTTAAGGCTTACCATCTCCATGAACGGTGCATTTCATTTCTTACCTCCAAATGTTATGTACTATTATAAATATATGTATATACTAGTTTTATATAATATATATGATTTCTAAATCTTGAATACCATTCTGGATATAAATAAGTTTTTACCATGTGAATAACTTGTAGTTATAAAATTCCATTTTTCACTCAAGTACCAAATATCGACAAAATGAATGTTATTAACTTAAATGATTACATAATGTTTATAAAATGGAAATAATTGATATAAAAGTAATAATAAACAATAAAAAGCTGTATATTCAAGTAGAAATTAACATTAGTTTATTATTCAATAGATTAAAGAACGAATGGGTCAAGTCGGACATGAGGTAACGGACTTCATCTCAATCTCCTTTCATTGAGGCATATTTAGATGATATATACATTCTACTTTTACACGGTGTATAATAAAACCCATGGACTTTTACTTTATTTCAAAGGGAATATTAGTATTATGAAGCATTTTACTAAAGGAAAAATGGAATGTTTTTAACGTTTTCGGTGATAATGACCTCTCCACCACCATAATCGTTATTTGGAATTATCTATAATAAATAATGTTTTCTAAAATGAAAAGGAAATCCTTTATTCTTGTTTTTGGGTGTTATGGTATTGAAAATGGTTTTTGAAATGAATTGAATGTTTCAATATCTTGAAATTATTTCTTGTTATTTCAAATTAAATGTTATTAGTGAAATGTTTATATTTGCAATATTTTATGTTTTATGATTTTATAATGGTACTTGGACATTTAATGGTTAGTTACATGATAAACCAAAACAAGGGTGGTGTCGTGATAAACTAGGATGGGTGGTCACATTATAACCTTCAATGCATTGTGTATGGAAGTCAGTCATATGGCTATTCCATTTAGTGATATGTGTGGAAGTCAACAGTATGATTATTCCACATAAAAATGTTTATGTCCCAAGTTACCTTTAATTGTTATGTGTTATTTATATGGGTTTTTGGCATTTGTTTCTTTACAAAAGGGTAAGAAATGATCTTTTATTTAGTAAAGAGTACTTACTACTTCATAAAGGTGAAATGTTTTACTTATGATTAAGTATTCATGGTTTACTTTTTGTTTTGAAAAATAACAGTTTTCATTCATTGTGTATCCATTACTGAGATTTTTATGCTCAGCCCATGTTTTTGAAATGTTTTTCACATGACATAAAGTGGAATAGGGTCAAGGATGGGATCAAGGAAATGTCATGCTGTCTAAAACATGGAACTAGACATGACTCTTTTTTTCAAGAGTTTTTATTTTTGAAAAAAATGGAAACTAAGTAGATGTGTGTACATGTATTATTCAAGTCTTCATATATATGTTATGGCATAATTAACTAAAAATATAAACCTAAAAATATTGTAACACCCCAAGCTTCTACGGTACGTTTCCCTTTGAATAATGCGATAGCGTGTGTTGTACGCAACCTCGAGTTCTAACACACACCACAACTAATTAAACTAGCCGTTGTGAATAGTTATACCTACTTTTTGAAATCATATATATTTTATATTTCAAAATGGACTTCATTTTTGGATTCGGAATATCGAAATTATCCTAGGGTGAAATTTTGGTACTTTTCGGATAACTTTTATATTTTGATGAATAGTGAAAATTACTAAATTTTAATTAAAAACAACTTTTTTAATCAAAATAATTAATAGTGATAAATTATGAATTTGAGTGGTTTTAAAGTATATTTAGAATATATTTTTACCATTTAATATAATGTTGGTCATTGGACATAATTTTACAATTAAACCGAACATAAACAAGTGTCAATCTTTTGATAGATATTATCTCTTAAAAACACGCTTTTTGTTTTGACAGCGGGAATTAATTTTAAATTAATTTCTGCCACTTCTGTGTTTTGAATTTAGAAAAATGGATTCCATATTTGGAATCAGGATGTTCAAATTGTGTAAATAGGTAACTTTTATTTTTAGACATTTTGAATAATTACTGCGGTAAATATTTTATTTACCATGGTTAAGGGTAAATCCGGTAAATAAGGGTTAAAAAAATAATATTATAATAATACTAAATTACCCTAAAACGTGTCTTAACCCTATTGGTTGATATATGGTCGACCATGGGCATCGTTTTGTCAATTTTGGGACCCCATGGATCCACTTATAAGTGATAATGACACTTTATTTTAATTTAGTTAAAATGAATACAAAAATGACACAAGCATATATCTTTTAGAACAACAATTTTTACATAGGGTTATATATGTTGGATTTTAGATTATAAATATTCTTTAGAAAGCTAAAAAGATTTCCTACATAATTATAGTTTATTTTCAATTTTTAGACATTAAATAATTTATTTTATTTATGACACAATGATGATGCAGTAATTACTATAATAGTGAAAAATTAAAATAATTGATATTATAAATACCCAAATAAATATAATATGAAACTTTTAATGAATTAAACTAATTTTCTAGGCTAATATAATATATTAGGATTTATGTAATGGACTTTGTTCGAAGTAATCAATCTGTTATGAGTTTCACAAAAATCAACTATTGAATAGTGTCAAAATTGACATAAAAGAGTTCTTAAAACAAATATTATATTATTAATTGATATTAAATTCCTAAAAATCTAAGGTTCGGCCAAGAGACTTATATTATGATAGGTTAATCATTAATGGACCACTTGGGGGTCTCTTGGATGTATATAGTAAGTTTATTAACCATATTATATAAAAATACAAAGAGACATTGTAAAAGTGAAACTAATTAACTTAGAGTTAATACTTAAAGATAAGGTTAATATAAGTACCCAAACCTGTCTAAATTCTATTGGATGAGTTGTTTTCGACCTATCCCTACCTCATCCTTTGAATAGTCAACTTTTGATCCTTTGTAAACCGAATATGAATTTATTATAAATTAATATTTCTAGCTTTTCCAAAGGTGCCCCTCACCCCTCTTATAAAAGGGCACTCCTCCTTCTCTTTTCCTCACACCTCTCAAGCCACTTGGCTCGTCCAAACTCTGCCCAACTAAGCTCCCCACATCCCTCTCCTCCTCCTTGAAGCTTCCCCTTAGGCAGAAAGCATTTCAAGAAGCCCTTTGGTTCCAACCAAAGTGAGTTACCTAAATTAAAGGTAACAATTTCTCTTAAAGTATTTTCATTTATTTTGCTTATCCAACCCCCAAAATCTTTTTATTTCCTTTCTTTTGTAACAACACCAGTATCCTCAATATACTAGGATGTTGTTATAAGAAGGATTCAAACTACACATACACACAACTCCATCTAATGGATGATGAACATAATGTTTCTGTGGATGGCAAACTAACGCCTCACGAAACGATGATTGTTCAAATACATCTTACCACCTCTCATGGTGGCCATTATGATGGCACTGTAATTAAATATGATATTAATGATATATATTTTATATATAAGCTTCTGTAATTCCATTTTATTTCATTCCACTATTCGTTTCATGTTGTATATACATACGATAATTTCATTTGAGGAAGTGCGGACTACCGCCCCCTTAAAATGATATGACTCGTTCATACCACACATGGAACGTATAAAGGATGGTGTTATTGAACTTAAGTAACATATATAAAATATTATATTATACTGGAATAGTAATATACCTATGTATCATTTGGATTTGATTCTTTTAAAATAAAAATTAAATGGAAGTAGCGTTCGTGCGTACGTACGGACTACCGTCTCCACGAACGCGATGAGATTCATTCTCCATCGTATCCATTCAAGTATAATTACCATTTAATGATTTAAAAATGATGTTTAAGGACTTGATATCATTCTGGATATGAATAAGATACAACAAACATGACTTATGTAACAAAACATATAAAAGAAAATGAGTAAGTTAACACCCGAAACGACGATAATTCTAAGATATTATTAACAAATCAATGTTAAAAGATCATATATGATATCATATTAATATATATGATTCTAGTATAATTTAATAACAATTATTTCACCATTATACAGGGAGTTAAACTACCCCAACCAAGGAAAAGTACAAGGTAAGGGTTTACTTTACAACCTCTTCATTATCCAAGATTGTTTATACGTAATAATCTACTGGGATCTCTTTATCATCCACATCCATGTTTCTTAAAAATGCATTTCAAAACATTTTTACTATTTACTAGAATATGAGTTAAAGTCATTTATACCCTTTTTGACTTTTATAAGTGGTTTATAAAGGAATCTTTCGGTCGTTTTCAAAACAAGGTCCTTTTTAACCTTTTCGACAGAATTAAGGTAAGAATGTTTTTTTTAACTTATACGGCGGGTGCGGTTATTTTCCGCCATTATAAAATCATCAAAGCTTTCCTTACAAGCTTACAAGAATATTTTCAATAAAATGTTTAATTTTATATGGCTCTTAAATGATTTCAAAAATAGAAAGAGATATTTCTCTAAAAAGTGTTTTGATTTCATCTATGTCAACATCCTTTAATGGATTTTACGCTTATTTGAAGTTGATTTATTATAATACAAAACTTCTGTACTGTATTGAAGGTTTTGTGATATGTTTGACTGTGGATGTGCTATTTTATACCATTCATAGTTTATGGTGAAACTATTGACATTTCGTATGCTAGTTTTAATCCGAATGTTTATGTTATATTTCAAACTTTTCTTCAGATGAATGTGCTAAACAAGTATGTTCCGGGTTGGGGACCGGTAAAAGTAAGCCATCCAGGTTGGGGACTGGTTAAAGTAAGCCCTCCAAGTTAGGGACTGGTAAAATTATGCCCTCCGGGTTGGTGTCCGGTTATTAGAGGCACTCCGGGTTGGTGTCCGGTTATTAGAGGCACTCCGGGTTGGTGTACGGTTATTAGAGGCACTCCGGGTTGGTGTCCAGTTATTAGAGGCACTCCGGGATGGTGTCCGGTTATTAGAGGCACTCCGGGTTGGGTTCCGGTTAGAAGTAACCCCTAGGTCTTGGGATGAGGCCTAGACAAAGAAATTAACGTTTAGCATTATACATTCCAACATTATGAAAGTGGTTATTGATTTTTGCATGTGATTATTTGATTAGTAGAATATCCATGTGAATAAGTAAATGGCATTATTTCATTTTATTTATTCCATACCATGTTGAAAGTTCATATTTAAAAGGCTTTTGTTTTAGTTATACATTGCCTTAAATGTTTATTCTTATTTATGAAAGTTTCCGCTATATTGTTATCCTTACTGGGCATTTGAGCTCACCCCCTTTTCTATGTTTTATTTTTCCCAGGAAGTGAAGACGTAAATTATGAATGACCTGCAGGGATTTTATGAGGGGATAATAGTGTGGTCTATTGAGACATTATGTTGTTGTAGTAGTTTTTCATTTTATAATGTAATGTAAAACTTATGAATATATCTGGCATTTTCCAAGGCTACTAAACCAATCGGTCTTTCGAGATTTGATCTTTCTTGTGCTCATGCCAATGTTACGAAGTAATGCACCGACTCTGGGTAGCTGGGGTCGGGGCGTTACAGTTGGTATCAGAGAAAGTTTAGTACAAACCTTGGAAGCTAGATTTAGATAAACTCTGATTAGAGCACGTAGACCTAAGATGAACTTTGAGGATTAGTATAGAAGAACTTCCTAGAATTTTGGTATTGTAGAGACTTTGTGAGTTTTCCGAGAAATACATCCCTGTCTGGATACGAGCAGGTAGAGGCGGCTCTGGCACAGATGTACCTAGGGGTAAAACCCGAAAACACCGCTTTGAGCTAGACTCGAACGGGAACTGGTGCACGACAACGGGCCTTGCTGCACTCTTGGTTACGACACTCCCGGGGGATATGCTTAGGATAACTCTCACTTTCTTTACAAATCATTATGAAGGGTTTATGAGTATATACTTCCTCAAAGAAAACATATTTATGATTATGGATTATATCCATAGATAGTTCAATTTATGTTTAGTGTTTTATAAGTATGGGATTATGTATTTTGATTCATAAACTGATCTAGTTTATGACATTGTTTAGAAATGGCGCCTAGTGGAAGAAATGGAAACCGTATCAATGCACGCACCCCATGTAGGGATTGCCCTCCTGCTCAAGATAATTATAGTGGGGCTGGTGATGCAACTGGTGCTGATCAGCTAATCACCATACTGGGACAACTTACTCAGGTTATGAATAATAACCTTACCCGTATGGAGCACCCTGATCCGCAGCGTGGAGGATCAATGATAGATCGATTCATGAGACAACAACCACCAACGTTCAATGGGAATACAAATCCCTTAGTAGCTGAGCAATGGATATTTTCCCTAGAGAAAATATTTCAGGCTTTGGGGAGCAGTGAAAGGGAAAAAGTTATCATGGCAGTTTACCGCCTCACTGGAGATGCTGATCAATGGTGGTCATTGATTCAAAATATGAAGGAAGATGATGAAGTATCAAACATGGAATTGAGGGAGTTCAAAGATCTGTTTTTAGAAAAATACTTTCCTCGCGACCATCGAGCAGATATGGAAAGACAATTTCTGAGTCTGAGACAAAAAGAGGATGAGAATGTCACAAAGTATGAGGCTAACTTTACAAGGTTAGCGAGGTATGCTAGAGATTATATTCGCAACCCAAGAAGTAAGATTGATCGTTTCTTTGATGGGTTAAAACCATTTCTCCGTCGAGCATTTGTCTCACAATCCTTTTCGTCGTACGAAGACATTGTCTCATGTGCTATCAAGACCGAAAAAGAATTCTCTAAGTCTTATGACTTTAAAGAAAAGAAAGAGATGAAGAGACCTTCTGATCAATCTGGGAATGGAAATAAGGGGAAGAAGGGAAAGGTTGAATATCCATCTTGTGGTAAATGCGGGAAGAAACATCCTGGTACTTGCTTGAAGGGAATGGGAGTCTGTTACAAGTGTGGTGAAAAAGGCCACCAAGCTCATGATTGCAAGGGGAAGAAGGAAGCTACCAACGTTCAGTACTACAATTGCAGGGAGATGGGGCATTATGAAAATGCATGTCCTAAGCATTAGGAGAACTTACCTCAAAAAAGGCCAAGGGATCAAGGCCAGGCTTATGCTATCACTACTACTGAGGTAGAAACTCCGAAAGACGTGGTGGCAGGTAATTTAATGGTTTCCTCAAGTTTAGCAAATGCATTATTTGATTCTGGATCATCGCATTGTTTCATATCTTCCCAGTTTGCTAAGAAAATTAGATATTTCCAATTTGATTTAATAAGGGAGTTGTCAGTTAAAACTCCTAAGGGAAGTATCGTTGCAACAAAGTTTTGTGAATCAGTCCCCATTAGAGCACATAAATTTTCTTTATCTGCTGATCACATCGTCATACCTATGATTGAGTTTGATATAATCCTCGGTATGGACTGGCATTCGGACTATGATGCGAAGATTTATTGTAAGAAGAAAGAGGTTACGATTCTTGATGATAATGATAAGGAACACCTTATTTTTAGAGCAGAATCGTCACCACCTAATTCTTATTTAGATCCACCCCCTGTAGCTCAACTTAATTCAATTATCGGGGAGGAAGAGAATGAAATAACGGTCGGTGAGGAAAGGAATGTTCAAATAGAGGATGTACCTATTGTGAAAGAATTTGTAGATGTATTTCCGGAAGATTTACCTGGACATCCTCCAGAACGAGAAGTTGAGTTTTCTATTGATTTGATTCCTGGATCAAGGCCTATATCGAAGACCCCTTATAGAATGGCCACTGTAGAGCTAGTCGAACTAAAGAAACAACTAGAGGAATTGAGTAATAAGGGATTTATTCGCCCTAGTGTTTCTCCATGGGGAGCCCCTGTTCTTTTTGTTAAAAAGAAAGATGGATCTATGAGGTTATGTATCGACTATAGGGAGATCAATGCTATAACGATAAAGAACAAGTATCCCCTACCTCGTATTGATGATTTATTTGACCAACTGCATGGAGCTCAATACTTTTCAAAGATTGACCTTCGATCTGGATACCATCAGTTGTGTGTGAAGAAGGAAGACATTCCGAAAACAGCATTTCGAACCAGGTACGGGCATTACGAGTTTACTGTAATGCCGTTTGGATTGACTAATGCACCCTCTGTATTCATGGATCTGATGAATAGAGTTTTCAAGGAGTATCTCGATGAATTTGTGGTGGTATTTATTGATGATATCTTGGTATACTCCAAAACCTACAAAGATCATGAAAATCACTTGCGCATTATCTTGAAGACTCTGAGGAGAAATGAATTATATGGAAAGTTTAGCAAGTGTGAATTCTGGCTTCAGGAGATTTCTTTTCTTGGCCATATTGTCTCTAAAGATGGAATCTCTGTTGATCCTTCTAAGACCAAGGCAATCCAAGAATGGCCAGCACCTACGAGTATAACTGAGGTACATAGTTTTATTGGTTTGGCAGGTTATTATCGACGTTTCGTCCAGAATTTTGCCCGATTGGCTAACCCATTAACGAAGCTCACACGTAAAGGGGTTAAATTTGTTTGGACAAAAGAGTGTGAAGAATGTTTCGAAGAACTGAAGAGAAGATTAGTCAATGCTCCTATATTGACTCTACCATCGGGGAATGATGGGTTTGTTATTTATAGTGATGCATCAAAGAAAGGACTTGGCTGTGTCCTTATGCAGAATGATAGAGTTATTGCCTATGAATCACGATAGTTGAAAATTCATGAACAAAACTATCCTACTCATGATCTCGAGTTAGCAGCAGTGATCTTTTCTTTGAAAATATGGAGGCACTACCTCTATGGTGAAAAATGTGAGATTTATACTGATCACAAGAGTTTGAAGTATATTTTCTCACAAAAAGAACTCAACATGAGGCAAAGGAGATGGCTTGAATTACTCAAGGATTATGATTGTACGATACACAACCACCCAGGGAAGGCAAACAAGGTGGCAGATGCTTTGAGTAGAAAAGACCATGGAGTTTTGAACAATATGAGAATTGAAAGGGATCCAATTTTCATGGAGCTAGTGAAGATGGACATGGGAATAACCAGGGAAGGTGAAACATCAATGCTTTTTCAAATGGTTGCCAAACCATCTTTACTAGAAAGGATTAAGAGTTCTCAGACTGATGATGAGGAATTCCAAAAGAAGATTAAAGCTGTGAATGATGGGAGATTGAGAGACTTTGCGTATGAAGGTGGAATTTTGAAATTCGGGAAGAGACTTTGTGTTCCCAATATACCTGATCTAAAAAGGGAATTGCTGGATGATGCTCATAGTTCCAATTTCTCTATACACCCTGGGAGCACCAAAATGTATAGAGATTTGAAGGAACATTTTTGGTGGGACAACATGAAGAGGGAGATTGCTGATTTTGTGTCAAGATGTATGGTTTTTCAACAAGTGAAAGCTGGAAGGCAACAGCCTGGAGGAGTCATGCAACCTCTTCCCATACCGGAGTGGAAATGGGACAATATTACAATGGGATTTGTCATGGGGCTACCAAAGACTCCTAGAAGGAACGATGCAATATGGGTTATTGTTGATCGTCTTACCAAGTCAGCACATTTTCTTGCTATAAGAGAAGATCTACCCCTGGAACGTCTAGCAAGACTATACATTAATGAAGTTGTGAGACGTCATGGAGTACCCCTATCGATTGTTTCTGATCGTGATCCCCATTTTACTTCAAGATTTTGGAAAAGTCTTCAGAAATCCCTGGATACTGAACTTCATTTGAGCACTGCTTACCACCCTCAGACAGACGGACAATCAGAACGGACTATTCAGACCTTAGAAGACATGTTGAGATCTTGCTCACTTGATTTTCAGGGTATGTGGGATCAATATTTACCACAAGTAGAATTTTCCTATAACAATAGCTTCCATTCGAGTATTCAGATGGCACCATATGAAGCGTTATACGGAAAGAGATGTCGTACACCAACCTGTTGGGATGACGTTGGTGAAAGAAAACTTGTAGGTCCAGAACTGGTGGAGGAAACGATGGAAAAGGTAAAGGTAATCCAAAATCACATCAAAGCAGCTCAAAGTAGGCAGAAGAGCTATGCCGATAATCGAAGGAAGGATTTGGAATTTCAAGTCGGTGATCATGTTTTCCTAAAGGTATCTCCGTGGAAGGGAGTCATACGTTTTGGTAAGAAAGATAAATTGATTCCCAGATACATCGGACCTTTCGAAATTCTAGAACGAATTGGGGCTGTAGCTTACCGATTGGCAATGCCGCCAAGTCTCTCCAAAGTTCACGATGTGTTCCACGTATCTCTGTTGAGGAAATACATGCCTGACCCAACGCATGTACTCACCTATGAAGATTTAGAACTGGAACCCGATCTGTCTTATTGTGAAGAGCCCATCAAGATTCTTGATACGAGAGAACAAGTGCTGAGAAACCGGACGACGCGTCTGGTAAAAGTTTTGTGGAGGAATCATAAGATGGAAGAGGCAACGTGGGAACCCGAGGAACTTATGATGAAGAACCACCCGAGTATTTTTATGCAGTAATACCCTAGAAATTGCGAGGACGCAATTATTTGAAGGAGGGGAGAATGTAACACCCCAAGCTTCTACGGTACGTTTCCCTTTGAATAATGCGATAGCGTGTGTTGTACGCAACCTCGAGTTCTAACACACACCACAACTAATTAAACTAGCCGTTGTGAATAGTTATACCTACTTTTTGAAATCATATATATTTTATATTTCAAAATGGACTTCATTTTTTGATTCGGAATATCGAAATTATCCTAGGGTGAAATTTTGGTACTTTTCGGATAACTTTTATATTTTGATGAATAGTGAAAATTACTAAATTTTAATTAAAAACAACTTTTTTAATCAAAATAATTAATAGTGATAAATTATGAATTTGAGTGGTTTTAAAGTATATTTAGAATATATTTTTACCATTTAATATAATTTTGGTCATTGGACATAATTTTACAATTAAACCGAACATAAACAAGTGTCAATCTTTTGATAGTTATTATCTCTTAAAAACACGCTTTTTTGTTTTGACAGCGGGAATTAATTTTAAATTAATTTCTGCCACTTCTGTGTTTTAAATTTAGAAAAATGGATTCCATATTTGGAATCAGGATGTTCAAATTGTGTAAATAGGTAACTTTTATTTTTAGACATTTTGAATAATTACTGCGGTAAATATTTTATTTACCATGGTTAAGGGTAAATCCGGTAAATAAGGGTTAAAAAATAATATTATAATAATACTAAATTACCCTAAAACGTGTCTTAACCCTATTGGTTGATACATGTTCGACCATGGGCATCTTTGTGTCAATTTTGGGACCCCATGGATCCACTTATAAGTGATAATGACACTTTATTTTAATTTAGTTAAAATGAATACAAAAATGACACAAGCATATATCTTTTAGAACAACAATTTTTACATAGGGTTATA
Organism: Viscum album; assembly: GCA_963277665.1. Taxonomy (NCBI): domain Eukaryota; kingdom Viridiplantae; phylum Streptophyta; class Magnoliopsida; order Santalales; family Viscaceae; genus Viscum; species Viscum album. Next base: position 1,254,957,762 of record OY728153.1, on the reverse strand, counting down.
TATGTTGGATTTTAGATTATAAATATTCATTAGAAAGATAAAAAGCCTTCCTACATAATTATATTTTATTTATAATTTTTAGATATTAAATAATTTATTTTATTTATGACACAATGATGATGCAGTAATTACTATAATAGTGAAAAATTAAAATAATTGATATTATAAATACCCAAATAAATATAATATGAAACTTTTAATGAATTAAACTAATTTTCTAGGCTAATATAATATATTAGGATTTATTTAATGGACTTTTTTCGAAGTAATCAATCTGTTATGAGTTTCACAAAAATCAACTATTGAATAGTGTCAAAATTGACATAAAAGAGTTCTTAAAAAAAATATTATATTATTAATTGATATTAAATTCATAAAAATCTATGGTTCGGCCAAGAGACTTATATTATGATAGGTTAATCATTAATGGACCACTTGGGGGTCTCTGGGATGTATATAGTAAGTTTATTAACCATATTATATAAAAATACAAAGAGACATTGTAAAAGTGAAACTAATTAACTTAGAGTTAATACTTAAAGATAAGGTTAATATAAGTACCCAAACCTGTCTAAATTATATTGGATGAGTTGTTTTCGACCTATCCCTACCTCATCCTTTGAATAGTCAACTTTGGAGCCTTTGTAAACCGAATATGAATTTATTATAAATTAATATTTCTAGCTTTTCCAAAGGTGCCCCTCACCCCTCTTATAAAAGGGCACTCCTCATTCTCTTTTCCTCACACCTCTCAAGCCACTTGGCTCGTCCAAACTCTGCCCAAATAAGCTCCCCACATCCCTCTCCTCCTACTTGAAGCTTCCCCTTAGGCAGAAAGCATTTCAAGAAGTCCTTTGGTTCCAACCAAAGTGAGTTACCTAAATTAAAGGTAACAATTTCTCTTAAAGTATTTTCATTTATTTTGCTTCTCCAACCCCCAAAATCTTTTTATTTCCTTTCTTTTGTAACAACACCAGTATCCTCAATATACTAGGATGTTGTTATAAGAATTATTCAAACTACACATACACACAACTCCATCTAATGGATGATGAACATAATGTTTCTGTGGATGGCAAACTAACGCCTCACGAAACGATGATTGTTCAAATACATCTTACCACCTCTCATGGTGGCCATTATGATGGCACTGTAATTAAATATGATATTAATGATATATATTTTATATATAAGCTTCTGTAATTCCATTTTATTTCATTCCATTATTCGTTTCATGTTGTATATACATACGATAATTTCATTTGAGGAAGTGCGGACTACCGCCCCCTTAAAATGATATGACTCGTTCATCCCACACATGGAACGTATAAAGGATGGTGTTAATGAACTTAAGTAACATATATAAAATATTATATTATACTGGAATATTAATATACCTATGTATCATTTGGATTTGATTCTTTTAAAATAAAAATTAAATGGAAGTAGCGTTCGTGCGTACGTACGGACTACCGTCTCCACGAACGCGATGAGATTCATTCTCCATCGCATCCATTCAAGTATAATTACCATTTAATGATTTAAAAATGATGTTTAAGGACTTGATATCATTATGGATATGAATAAGATACAACAAACATGACTTATGTAACAAAACATATAAAAGAAAATGAGTAAGTTAACACCCGAAACGACGATAATTCTAAGATATTATTAACAAATCAATGTTAAAAGATCATATATGATATCATATTAATATATATGATTCTTGTATAATTTAATAAAAATTATTTCACCATTATACAGGGAGTTAAACTACCCCAACCAAGGAAAAGTACAAGGTAAGGGTTTACTTTACAACCTCTTCATTATCCAAGGTTGTTTATACGTAATAATCTACTGGGATCTCTTTATCATCCACATCCATGTTTCTTAAAAATGCATTTCAAAACATTTTTACTATTTACTAGAATATGAGTTAAAGTCATTTATACCCTTTTTGACTTTAATAAGTGGTTTATAAAGGAATCTTTCGGTCGTTTTCAAAACAAGGTCCTTTTTAACCTTTTCGACAGAATTAAGGTAAGAATGTTTTTTTTAACTTATACGGCGGGTGCAGTTATTTTCCGCCATTATAAAATCATCAAAGCATTCCTTACAATCTTACAAGAATATTTTCAAGAAAATGTTTTATTTTATATGGCTCTTAAATGATTTCAAAAATAGAAAGAGATATTTCTCTAAAAAGTGTTTTGATTTCATCTATGTCAACATCCTTTAATGGATTTTACGCTTATTTGAAGTTGATTTGTTATAATACAAAACTTCTATATTGTATTGAAGGTTTTGTGATATGTTTGACTGTGGATGTGCTATTTTATACCATTCATAGTTTATGGTGAAACTATTGACATTTCGTATGCTAGTTTTAATCTGAATGTTTATGTTATATTTCAAACTTTTCTTCAGATGAATGTGCTAAACAAGTATGTTCCGGGTTGGGGACCGGTAAAAGTAAGCCCTCCAGGTTGGGGACTGGTTAAAGTAAGCCCTCCAGGTTAGGGACTGGTAAAATTATGCCCTCCGGGTTGGTGTCCGGTTATTAGAGGCACTCCAGGTTGGTGTCCGGTTATTAGAGGCACTCCGGGTTGGTGTCCGGTTATTAGAGGCACTCCGGGTTGGTGTCCGGTTATTAGAGGCACTCCGAGTTGGTGTCCGGTTATTAGAGGCACTCCGGGTTGGGTTCCGGTTAGAAGTAACCCCTAGGTCTTGGGATGAGGCCTAGACAAAGAAATTAACGTTTAGCATTATGCATTCCAACATTATGAAAGTGGTTATTGATTTTTGCATGTGATTATTCGATTAGTAGAATATCCATGTGAATAAGTAAATGGCATTATTTCATTTTATTTATGCCATACCATGTTGAAAGTTCATATTTAAAAGGCTTTTGTTTTAGTTATACATTGCCTTAAATGTTTATTCTTATTTATGAAAGTTTCCGCTATATTGTTATCCTTACTGGGCATTTGAGCTCACCCCCTTTTCTATGTTTTATTTTTCCCAGGAAGTGAAGAAGTAAATTATGAATGACCTGCAGGGATTTTATGAGGGGATAATAGTGTGGTCTATTGAGACATTATGTTGTTGTAGTAGTTTTTCATTTTATAATGTAATGTAAAACTTATGAATATATCTGGCATTTTCCAAGGCTACTAAACCAATCGGTCTTTCGAGATTTGATATTTCTTGTGCTCATGCCAATGTTACGAAGTAATGCACCGACTCTGGGTAGCTGGGGTCGGGGCGTTACAAATATCCTCAATGTGAATTAATTTTTTTTATTCAAGATTATGTAAATGTTTCAGGACGGGTCCTTATAGTTGGTATCAGAGGTCAGTTTAAACAACATTAGAAGTTAGGGTATTGTTAAATTAATATCCATAAATTAATTTTTGTTAATATTAAAATGATATAGCATTTACAGATTACCATGTCTCTTCACCTATGTTATTTTCGTGTTCAGAATGGTTTTCTTCATAGGAAAAATGGAAGGTATGTTGGGACGACATCAGGAGGAAGACAACCTCCCAAATCAGCAACTTGAGATAGTCGGAATCGGAACTAAACAATTTGTTGCAGTGATGGAAAATTGAATCAGGCTATAAATGGTGGTGGTATCCAGGTATAAGATCATTCAGATCAACCATAGATGAACATTTTAGTAGTGGAGTATTTCATGAAGAAACATCCCCCATCATTCATAGGATCATCTAACCTTGTGATAGCAGAAGGTTGAATTAATGTACTAGAGAAAATTTTCAATTTCATGGGTTATTCAGAAAATCAAAATGACAGTCTCACTTTTTACCATTTTGAAGGTGAATCTGATTATTGGTGGTTGATGATGAAAAATATCCGGGATAGTGAAGATATTGATGCTCTTGGTTGGGATGAATTAAAAGGTATGTTCCTTGAGAAATATTTTCTAAAACTGGTTTGAGTTAGGATGGAAAAACAATTCTTGGAATTGAGGTAGGTGGATGACTCGGTGGATATTTATGAAGTAAAGTTCACCCGACATGCAAGTTATGTTCTAAATTTCATATGAGATCTTAATAGTAAGATAAATCCATTTTACTCAAGACTGAAGACATGATATCGAAGAGAATTAGTCTCTAATGAGTTTAAAAGTTATGAAAAACTTGTTCAATATGTGGAGAAGGTGGGAATGGAGTTTGTCGATGACCAGGTGTTCTTTCAAAAACAATAGAATAAGAGGTCTAGTTAGCAGACAAAGGTAATGAATTCATCAACGAAGCCTGGAGGTAAGAAAACTAAATATCCATATTGTGATAACTATGGTAAAAATAATCCTAGAGAATGTTTATCAAAGTCTAGGAAGTGCTTATGGTGAGGTAAGTCTGGTAATATTGCTTGTAACTTTAACAAAAATGATCAAGCAGGCAACGAAAGGCCAGTAGTAATATTTTTTAAGTGCAATGAAATGGGTCATTATGAAAATGAGTGTCTCGAGAAGAACTCAACTGAGGGAAAGTAACTAGACTACAAGTAGAAATGTTTGGTATAATTTTTTGCAACTACTTTAGGAGATGTTGGGGCATCAAATGATGTATTATTAGGTACACTATTTGTTTGTTCAGATTATGCCAATGTATTGTTTGATTTAGGGTCTACACATTCTATCATTTCAAAGATGTTATCTAGTAAATTGGGAATTCCATCTCAGGATATGAATCATGAACCTATGGTAAAAACACCTAGATAAAATGTTGAGACAAAAATAAATTATAAGGACTTTCTTATACTTGTGTGTGGAAAGAGCCTACCTACAAACCTTTTTGTTTTTCTTCTAGTATAGTTTGATGTTATTTTGGGTATGGATTGGCTTTTTGTTTATCATGCTAAGATTGACTACAGAGCTAAAGAGGTTTATTTTCAGAAATATTTTTAGTTTGTGTACTAGAATAAACCCTTGATTTTGATAACATATCAAGAAGCTAAGAAACTATTATAAGATATAAATGAATGTTACATTTCTCATATTGTTGAATGTAAAGGAAGTGTTGAGATTAATGATGTGCCGGTGGTGAATGAGTACCTTGATGTTTTTTCCTGATGAGTTACCTCGTATTATACCTGATCGAGAAGTTGAATATACTATTGACTTAGTTCCTGATGCTAACGAAATTTCAAAACAACATTTTTGAATGGCTCAAATTGAACTTTTATAAAAGAAGAATCAATTTCAAGAGTTATTAGATAAAGGTTTCACTCGACCTAGCACATCACCACGGGGAGATCCTGTAATTTTTTAACTAATAAATATGGTTCAATGGGACTTGCGTTGATTATAGAGAATTGGATAACATCACTTTTAAGAAAAAGTATCCTTTCCCTCATATCGATGATTTGTTTGATCAGATCTAGGGAGATCAGTACATTTCGAAGATTTATTTGAGGTCGGGTACTATCAGTTAAATGTATAGGAATCAGAAATTCCAAAGAGCACATTTCATACTAGATATGGACATTATGAATTTGTAGCTAGGGATTTTGTTTTAACCAATGCACCTTCTGTATTCATGAATCTTATGAATAGAATATTCCATGAGATCTTGGATGAGTTTATGGTTGTGTCCATTCATGATATTTTGGTTTATCCCAAAAGTAAAGAGGAACATGATTGTCATTTAAGGGTTTTCTTGCAAACCTTAATAGAAAATAAACTTTTTTGGAAATTCATCAAGTGTGGGTTTTGGTTACAAAAAATTTCTTTCCATGGTCACATTGTTTCAAAAAATATCATAACTACTGATCCTACTAAAACAAATTTTGTTGAATAATGGCCCAAACCCACAAATATAACCAAGATTAATAGTTCTCTTGGATTGGCAGGTTATTATTGGAGGTTTGTGAAGAATTTTTCATGGTTATCTAGTCCAATTACTATGATAACTTGAAAAGTTGTTAAGTTCTTTTAGACAAAATAATGTAATGATTGTCTTCAATAATTGAAAATAAGATTAGTGAATGGTCCAATTTTGGAACTGTCTTCCAGAAATGGTGAGTTTTTTATTTACAGTGATGCTTTATTGAAAAGACGTGGATGTGTCCTTAGGAATAATGATCATGTAATTTCTTACGCTTCAAGTCATTTGAAACCTCATGAGTTAAATTACCCTACACATGATTTGGAATTATCTCCTTCTGTTTTTGATTTAAAAATCTGGTGGCATCATTGGTATAGAGTAAAATGTGAAATATATACTAACCATAAAAGTTTGAGGTATATATTCACTCAAAAATAATTGAACATGATATAGAAAATATGGTTGGCACTAATCAAGGATTATGATTGCCCGATCCTTTACCCTTCGAGAAAAGAAAATAAAGTGGCTGATGCTTTTAGATGAAAATGTAATGCTTCATTAACCATGATATATTTGGACCGTGATTCTTTGGTTTTTGATTTGATAAACTTTGGAATAGAAGTTTTTGGTGAAATAAATTCTTCTATTTTGTTTCAAGTGACATTGAAGTCATCTCTATTAGATAGAATAAAGAAAATGCAGAATAAAGACAGTGAGTTGCAGAAAAAGGTATAATTGGTTGAGAAGGGTAATTTTCTAGATTTTAACATTGATAATGATTTTTTTTATGTTCTGAAAAATATTATGTGTTCCTTGTGATTCACAGTTTAAGAATGTGTTGTTAGGTGAAGCACATAGTTCCCCATTTTCAGTTCATCCTGGCAGTACAAAGTAGTACAGAGAACTTTAGGAGTATTACTGGTGGGATGGAATGAAAATAGATATTTCTAATTTTACTGTGAAGTATTTGACTTGTCGGTAGGTTAAAGTAGAGCAACAATTACGAAAAATGGATTCTTCAGTCTTTACCAGTGCTAGTGTAGAAATTGGAAATTATATCAATGGACTTCGTTTTGGGATTACCAAAGACATCTCAAGGTAAAAATGAAATATGGGTTATTGTTGATCAGTTTACTAAATCTTCTCATTTCCTTCCTATTCAAGATGATTTGTCTTGATATTAACTTTCTCAGTTTTATGTTAAAGAGATAGTTAGATTCCATGGAGTTCCCCTCTCCATTTTTTCTAATCATGATCTTAGGTTTACTTATGACTTTTGGAAAGCCCTTCAGAAGTTGTTGGGTAATGAATTAAATTATAGTACAACTTTTCATTCGCAATCATATGGGTAGTCAGAACGTACAATTTAGACCCTCTAGGATATTCTATGTGCATGTTCACAGGATTACTAGGGATGTTGGGACAAACATCTTTCTTTAGTTTAATTGTCTTATAATAAAATTATTCATTCCATTATAAAGATGGTTCATTTGAGGCATTTTATGGAAACCGTTGTTGAACTCCCACAATTTGGGATTAAGTCGTTGAAAGGAATCTGATGGGTTCAAAATTGGTAGGTGAGATGGTAGAAAAAGTGAATTTGATTTAAAATAAAATTAGTACAGCTCAGAGGAGACAGAAAAAATATGCGTATAACCGGAGTAAGGATACTTATTTTGAGGTAGGTGATCATTTCTTTCTCAAGGTTTCTCCATGGAAATGTGTGATGCAATTTGGTAAGAAGGGAATGTTGAGTCCAAGGATCATTGGACCTTTGGAAATCCTAGAGAAATATGGATTAGTTGTGTACATAGTGGATTTACCTCCAATTTTATCTCAGGTACACAATGTTTTTCTGGTTTCAATATTGAGAAAATATATGCCAGATCCATATCATGTTTTGAGTTCAGAGGTAGTTCAGTTGGACGAAAATCTATCTTATGAGGAACAACCAGTCTAGATTTTTGACCATAGAGAGAATGTTTTGCGGAATAATTTAATTTATCTGGTAATGGTTTTGTGGAAAAACCCTATGGTTGAAGAGGCAACATAGGAATCTGAAAATGCTCTAAGGGATAAATACCCCCACTTATTTGATAAGTGAATAAAATTGCATGGATATAATTTCCAATAGGGGGAAGGATGTAACATAACCGGTAAATAAAGAAATAATAAACTCTATTTTTTATTAATATTTTGTGAATTAAATATTAATTTTACTTTATAGGGGTTTCTATGTTCGATGGCGTACCTGATACACAACAACAGGTTTCATTGAAATATTATGCTGAACACTAATAATATAATATTATTATTTTAAATGGTAGTTAACTCCTAGCCATTGTATTGGAAATAATGAACAATACTACCTAAAATATGATTATACATGTTTGTTAAATAAAAGTTAGAGTCTTAAAATGTGAATGAATCTAATTTTAAGCATAATTAACTTTAAAAGGTCGATTTATCGCCTTTAAATGGAGAACCCACATTAAATTTATTTTTGGACACTTTTATTTGTTCTATTTGAAAAAAATAAAATTCTTCTTTAAATTTAGGACATCAAAATTTATATTGGGTAAATTTTTGGTACTTTTTTGGTAAAGATAAATTTTTTAGGAATGGTGACAAATACTGAGTTTTTATTCAAAAGTGACTGTTAATCAAATTTATTTATATTGTTATATTATATATGTAATTGGTTTTTAAGTATAATTAGATTATATTTTTACCAAATAATCTAATTTTTCTTAGTGTAATTAATTTCACTTTGAAATTGGACATAAAAAAGTGTTGATCTTTTGATAGTTATTTTTTCTTAAAAACACGCTATTTGTTTTGACAACATGAATTAATTTTAAATTAATTAATGAAACATCCATGTTTTGAATATGGTAAAATAGGCATAATTTTTGAATTCATAATATCTAATATATATTAGGATAAATTTTTGGTAGTTTTCTAAAAAACATCAATTATTGATGAATAGTGAAACCACTAAGTAGTAGTTAAAACCATGCATTTTCGTTTAAATGAAATTTTACCGCTTCTGTGGATTAAATTTCAAAAAAAATTACATACATGGTTTTTATTATAAAGTAAAATTTGATTCAATATGATGAATATAATTTTTTGTAAATAGTAACTTTTGAATATTATTTACCGCAGTTAAAGGTAAATAGGGTAATTTAAGGAAAAAAGAATATTATAATAATTCAAAATTACCTTAACACATGTCTTAACCTTATTTTTTGAGTTATTTACGACCATGGGAATCTTTGGGTCGATTTTGGGACCCCATAGAGCCACTTGGGAGTGATAATGACACTTTTGATTAATTAACTAAAAGTAATGATAAAAATGACACAAACAAATATCTATTAGTAAATCAATTTTTATATGGGGTTATGTACGTTATATTATTGACTATAAATATTATTTGAAAAGATAAAAATATTTTATACATTATGGTATATTTTTTTTAATGTTTAGACATCATATAAATTAAATTATTTATGACACAATAATGATGAGGTATTTACCTCAATAATAAATGATTTAAATAAATAACATTATAATGCCAACGAGCATTTACCCTAGTGTCACAAGATCATTCATGGAATCTAAAAGTACTAGGATCAAATATAGGTAGGGGATAATTTCTAGGGTACTGTAGAAGTGGTGGAACTTTTGCAGCAGCGACATTGTAGTAACGACGACACTGTACTGGCATAGGGACTATTGCAAGTACTATAGAGGCGGTTGTACTGTAGTAGGTACTATATCATCGTAGGTATTGTAGCAGTACTCTTCACCGAGGGTACCATTGGGTCAAAATGGGCTTTCAAGTCTTGTATTCAGGCCACTTTTCCTTGGGCATTTGGGCTATGTAATGGGTCTCCCTCTAACCAGTCTAAAGAGGTCTTTTCTTTAAATAATAAATTGAGGATTCAGCCCCAACCTTTATGAAAATAATATTATAAAGATTAAAATAATATCTAAAACATGTCCAATTATTATTGGATGAATTTATTTCTACCATTAGTCATCTTTCTTCATCTTTAATGAGTTCTGGATATTGAGAAACCAAATATAGATTTATAGTAAAATAATATTTGTAAACTTTCCTAAAGAGCCACTCATCCCCCTTATAAAAAGCCCTCACTTCTTATTCATTCCTCAAAACTCTCAAGCCCCATGTCTCATCCAACCCCTGACTGAATAATCTTTAAATATCCCTCTACTCCTCTTAAAAGCCTTACCTTCGGCAGAAGGCACTTCAAGAAGTCATTTTGGTTCAAAACAAAGGGAGTTTCCCAAATTAAAGGTAATGGTTTCTCTTAAAATCTTTTCATTTATATTACTTCTCCAACCCCTAAACTCATTTAATTACTTTATATTATTAAAAAACCAGTATCCTAAATACACTATAATGTTTTGATGAGAATAATTCAAACTAAACATACACACACCTCAATATAATGGGTGAAGAAAATAATGTTTCTGGGAATGGAAAACCTGACACATTAAGAAACTATGATTGTTCTATTATCTCCTAGTGCCTCTCATGGGGGCCATTAAGATGACACAATATTTATATATGATATATATTATGTTTATTTTTTCTTTATACTTATTTATTTTACTTTTATATAATTCCTTTATGGTTTCCATTATGCGTAAACGCGATAATTTCATTTGAGGAAGTGCGGACTACCACCCCCTCAAAGTGATATGACTAGTTATTTCCATATATGGGACTTATAGAGGATGTAATTATTGATATTATATATGATATTATACTGGAATTATAATATACCTATGAATAATTGTGTTTTAATTCTATAAAAACAAATAAATAGAAATGAATGTAGCGTTCATGCATACGCATGACTTCCCGTCTCCATGAATGGTACATTTTATTTATTACCTCAAAATGTTATGTACTATTATAAATACATGTATATACAAGATATATATGACATATATGATATCTAAATCATGAATACCATTCTGGATATAATTACCTTTTGACCATGTGAACAACTTGTAATTATAATAAGTCTATATTTGACTCAAGTACCAAATATCGACAAGAAAAACGTTATTAACTTAAAAGATTACATAATTTTTATAACTGGGTAATTAGTGATATAGAAGGAATAATAAACATTAAAAGGTTCTTAATAAAGTATAAATTAACATTAGTTTATTATTTAGGAGATTAAAGAAAGAACATGTCATGTTGGATAGGAGGTAAGGGACTTCATCTAAATCTCCTTTCACTGAGGCATATTTCTATAATATATACCTTCTTCTTTTACACATTGTATAATAAAACCCTTTGAATTTAACTAATATTCAAAGGGAATATTTTTTTACGAAGAGTTTTACTAAATGAAAAATGGAATGTTTTTAACGTTTGCGGTGAAAATGACATTTCCGCCGCTATAATCGTTATTTGGGTTCCATTATAAGCCTTAATGTTTTCTAAAATGGAAATGAAAATCCTTTATTCTGTATTTGGTTATTTTTGTTTTGAAAATGGTTTTTGAAATGGATTTATAATTTCAATATCATGAAATTATTTCTTGTGATTTCAAATTAAATAGTATTACAGAAATGTTTATATTTGCAATATTTTATGTGTTATGATTATATAATGGTACTTGGACATTTGATGGGTGGTTACATGATAAACCAAATGATGGGTGGTTACATGATAAACCAAATGAAGGTTGGTTCTGTAATAAACTAGGATGGGTGGTTAAATTATAACCTCTAATTCATTGGGTATGGAAGTCATTCGTATGGATATTCCATTTAGTGATATGTGTGGAAGTCGATAGGATGGTTATTCCACTTAAAAATGTTTATGTCCCAAGTTACCTTTATATGTAATGTGTTCTTTATATGGGTTTTTGGAAATCTTTTGGTTAAAAATGTGTATGAAATGATCTTTTATTTAGTGGAGAGTATTTACTACTTTATAAAGGTGAAATTTATTACTTATGATAAAGTATTCATGGTTTACTTGTTGTTATAAAAAACTAACAATTTTACTTATTTGTGTATCCCTTACTGAGCTTTTTATGGTCATCCCAAGTTTTTGAAATGTTTTTAACATGACATAATGTGGAATAGGGTCATGGATGATATCAAGGAAATATCATGCTATCTAAAACATGGGACTAGACATGACTCTTTTTTTCAAGAGTTTTGATTTTTTGAAAAAAATGGAAACTGAGTAGATGTGTCTACATGTATTATCCAAGTCATCATGTATATGTTATGGCCTAATTATCTAAAACTCTAAACCTGAAAATATCCTCAATGTGAATAATTCATTTTAATCCATGTTTAGGTAAATGTTTAAGGCCTGGTCCTTATAGTAACTCCATTTATTTAGCTATAATAGATTGTTTAGTGAATCATTTGGTTGTGTTAAATATTGTTAATTAATTCATGATCTACTCTTGGCCAACCACAGTTATCAAAACAATAAAATCCCTAATGAGAAACTTTATTTGGAGTGGTAGTATTCTCAAATTAAATACCATCACTATCTCATGGAATAATTGATGTATTCATGTTTCTATTAGAGGCATTGGCATCAAGAACATATCTCTTTTCAACTAGTCTCTTTAGTCACATTTCATTAGGAAGTTTTTAAAAAATGTCACAGACTCCCAAGCTTTTTCTGGACTCAGGTTTCTTCAAAAGATGAAGGTAGGGAACACATGCTACATGTAAGCAACGGTTTACCCTAGTCTGAATGTTATTTTTTAGAAAATTACTTGTCATGATCAATGGCTAGCCAATACTTACACCTAATTGAACCTTTTCTATGAAAATTTGACTGGAACCCCTATCAAAAGAAATGATATAATCATAGAACCACAATATTAATTTTAACATCTCCATAGGAGATCATATGTACAAAATTGATTTACTTTTAGATGACATCATACAGGTTGCCTCAAATTTAGATTTTCTTAATCATGGAGACAAGATGGTATCAGAACCTTCTTCGAATGGGTATCCCAATTAAAAAACATTATACAAGATCCTTGTTTTAGGAAATAGGAAATGGATTGTAAAATTAAAAATTAAATTGATTATCACTTTCAATTTTACATTATTTTTTAGGATTCAATTTTAAAAAACTACCTTATGATGTCAATCCCCAGCATGATTTAATGTCTCTATGTTCGAGATGTGTGCTTTTTCACCATCACCGAGAGGACATCATTCAATATTTATTTACTATAAATCTGCCTCCCCCTTCTAGATTTATATTTCTGATATTTTTTTAGTTAAAAATACAAGATCAATCATGATGAATGTGTTCCTTTTAACACTTCATGAAATTTATTTGTTAATGAAGTCTTGTATTATATTCAAAGTTTCATGCATGGAATTTGTTCATTCCATATCGAGGGTCCGAAATAAATCCAAACATGAATAGGTTCTCTTAATCATCAACATTTTTTTCACAAATTCTGTCTACACTATAGTACTCCAATACACTACATTTGTCTTGCTAGAAAAATCATTGGGGGACTTTATGGTGATAATACAGTTGAAGCTACTACTAAATAATCCTCCTCTGGACCACACTTTCAAGGTTCTATGGTATCCAGCTTTCACTACTTGGAAATTGTTTAATTATAATTTTGATTTAAAAGGTATCTCAGGGTCAATAGGTGATGGATATGTCTATAGGGACTCCCATGATGATGATATTGAATTCAAATAATAACATTGTGGAACGATTGCGGCTCTAGATAGGGAGATGCATGGGTTGATTAATGATATCAAGATTGATAAAAAAATGAACTGGAACAACATATGGTTTCATTGTGACTCCACAAACCTTTTTCATGTTTTTAGAAATGGGATGGAACATCTCTCTTATAAATTGATTGAAAATTAGGGAAATTTATTTGATAATCTCTTTTCTATGAACTACATCATTACACATGTCTATCTTGAAACCAATACCTTTGCAGATGCCTAGTTGAACAAGGGATCTAATGAAGAGGTTTTTCTATTGCATAAAACCCTTACTAATGATATGTTGAATTTATTATGAAAGGTAGAATGTAATTTACCTACCTTTATACTGATGTAAAATTTTCTTTGAATTTATTCACGTTCCTCAGAGCTCCCTTTTCTCAAAAGATGCTATAAACCTAAAAGGATACTTCTCATGTAAGAGATTGAATAATAATTTTTGATTTTTCAATTACGGATTTTTATATCCACTAATTTAAATATGGTATCATATAAATAATGTATAATATGAATCTATGAGCACCGAAAATGGAGGTGTGGGTCTAGAGTATCATAAATAGCCATTTTAAAGGGATTTGACCAAAAATTTGAATGTCTTATATTTTAGGGATAAAATAGTTTTTTAAAATATCTAAAAAAAATTTACATGATTTATTTCATCAATTTCAATGGATATTTAGTTATTTTAGAATAATACTTTGAATATAATATAGTTTGTAAGAGTTTTCAGGTATTATGTTATGGCTTTTGAGGTATAAATATAGAAATTAATGAATTTTGTCTGTAAAAAATAAATGTAAATTTCACAATATATCATAATGGATTTTGGTACATGTGGTTGAAATAATAATATTAATAGTAACATTATATTTAATGGAAGATATTTCTGGAAATACTTTTAAGAATGGATATCATTTACATAAACTGTGTTCTTTGTAGACGTTTTATATTAACATCATGACATTTGATTTTGTGAAGTTATAGAGTTTAAATATTTTGATGGAGTAAAACAATATAAATATGATTTTTACGTCTTAATATTAATGAAAACACATTAAACAATAAATTTTTACCCCAAAAAAATTGTACATGTTTTATTATGTCTTCATATAGATATGTGACATGAACTATACAGAGAAGTATTGAGATTAACACAACCCTTGACCATTTTGTATACATAAGGATGATCCGGTTTTATATTATATATGGTGTGTTAGGAAGGAGAATATTTATATTTTTCATATATTCTTAGATGTTTTTATGAATATAAAACTTATAATGTTTTGTTGGAAGAAAAATCCCATTTATCATCATTTCATATTGGTTGCATATACGTGAATAATATTATATGTTTTGTGACATGAAATGATAATGTTTTCATGATTATGATTCTTATGTATTATAGGTTATAATGAGAGTCTTAGTTTAAAAAAATTATGATTCTTTTATTATCATATAAAATATTTTTATGATTCCCAAAATGTAGTTTTTGGATTACATTACCCATTAAGTTTACCACACATAGTGTCATTCACAATATATTTGTTATACTAAGGTCGCATGGTTCATAGTTAGAGTTACCACTATATGATGTTGCTGAGATATTTTAACATGTTAATTTTTATACATTGATAACATTAATACACTATAGTCACTTGATTGGTTTATATAATACTTTGGAATATTTCAAGAAATATTTTTGGAACTAGGTTTTGAGATGATGTGAGATTCTGTGGCCTGGTGAGCTTGAAATTAATATTATAAAAATTTTAAATATACTAATATCATTTGTTTATGATGTTTCAAAAGTAATTTAATATATCTAAAGTGGATACTCAGATTCTAAATCCATATCCATGGTTGATTCTAGAACACGAGGTTTTCCATAACTATGACCTAATGTGGGTTAGTGCATAGAATTCAGTTGAGACAACCATTGGAAGGAGCATTAAGTGAATTAGAAAAATTAATTAATTAATTTATTTAATAATTCTATCATAAAAATACCTCTATAAATACATTTTCATGAAAACATTATAGGCTTATCTACATAACCCTTACTTGATTTGAGATAAGGTGGAGAGAAATTTTCACTAGTGGATTGACATTAGATGATGAATGTAGATCAGATCTAGGTTTATTGAGAGGTAGTGAGCACATTTGGTCTTCACCACCACTAGAGAAAAAATTCTTCACCAATGATCAATCAATAATCGTGGTAGGTAATTTCAATTTTTCATTTCTCTCTTTCAATTAAATGATTGATCAGGAATCTTTCTATCTTCTTATTGATATTCATTTATCTTTTGAACACATGATCCTTTTTTAATAATTTTACTCTTTAAATTATTTTATAATTTCTAATCCTTGTTTCCACACCTAGTATCCTTGGTATGTGATTATTTCCTAAAAACTCTTCTTCAATAAAGGATTAAAATTTTTATTACGAATCCCCCCACCAATATTCACGTTTCCACCATTGGACCATGGGTTCATGGTTCTACATAGTCGGGGTGGGTTTAAGCATTATCAGAACCCCATATTCATGTTGGCTTGGTGAACATTGATTATTAGAATGTTTTTTGGATGGATCTGGATAGGTAGTGGGATATGGGTGAGGCCTCCATGGATAGGAGATCAAGATCATTGATTGAAAGAGACATGTGATGTGTCGGGTGGCATTATGTGCTTTGTAAAGCGGAAACAAATCCAATTCATGGACACTAGAGGTGAGGAATCGACACTAGGAGTCGTCCCCCTAGTGATTTAAGGTGGTAAAGTAGTGAAAATAACAAAAGAGAGTTTGTACTTTGAAAAAACTCAAAATGATTGTAGTTTTCTATTAAAAACAATACTACAGGTCATGTAGTCTATGAACAGAAGTTGTATATCCCCACAGGACTATTGTGTCTATGGTTTCAATGAAGATAAGGGTCACACAGAATGTGCAGGGTCCCACACATAGTGTGACCCTCCCCAGGTGGACAAGATATGTTCCAACTAGAAAAAACCTTGGACCCCATAAGGGAGGACACTCCATGTACTCTTGGATTACATATGCATGTGCTGGTACCCAAACCTAGGTAGGCACACTGCTATGAATAGATGCATGACCCAAAGAATATGGGCACATATAGGAGTGAATGGTCATGGAATGGGTGATTGAAACTTTTCATTTGGTCCATGTACATGCCATGTATGGTGACATGGTTTCCAATATGATTTCATAGTAGAACACAACTAGGTAGTCAGGAAGTACCACATATTCTATGGTCCCCATACATGTTGCATTATTCCCTCTAGAAGTTATTCATGTTTTATCTCCTTCATTTGAACATGAAATTTGGCCAATGGACAGTCTATGCAATGTAATTATTCACATTTAATGTGATGATATATTTCATAGTTTCTTTTGTTATATGACATGGAATATTCCAAGTGTGACTCTTCTTAGGTCACACTTGACAATTATAGTGAACATCATGATATTCATGAAGGGAGGCTACAGTTTGAAACCCCCTTGAACACGATGGTATGAATCCCCAATACCCCTTACTCTAGTTGAGTACCACCCCTAATTTATTGGGGAATATTCCCTCTACCCACTATGTGACATCCCCATGAAACAATATGGGATGTGTCCCATACTGATACCGACTGAGTGGGACCCCCTATTGTGCCAGGTCATGGGTCGTCCATGCTTTGAGTGGTACCCCTAGGACGCACTAAGTTGTGTGTTCACTATCCATATACTATGTGGAATCCTCCTATAATACTATGGTATGGGTGCTCTATTAATACTTATCGACTGGACCCCTACCACACCGACATACAAGGGTGAATTCCCTCTACCTACTGATTTGCATCCCCCATATTGTTCTTGGGTGTAGGAACTCTACCCATATATTAAGTGGAATCCTTTTATCATCATGTGGAACAAGTCCACTACCAATTGAGTGACATAAACCTATTCTTGTATGGTGAATAACTCTAATACATCTCTTTACTGAGTTTTACCCCCCCCCCTCGATGCAGTAGGGAATGAGCCAACTACTCAACGAGTGGAACCCCCCCAGACATAATAGGGTTCATTCCCACTATCGTTTTAGAAGAACCACTTTATCAAACTATAGTGTGATTCCTCTATAAGTGTTAGGTCCACAAGTCTGAATACCCTGAGGGGGGGGGGGTGAATCAGGGTATGACTAATTAAAAATTATAGCTCATTCTGATCTTGTTTCGCTGTTAAGAAAAACACTCTTCTATCTCTTTCCCTCTGCAAAATATAAATAGAATGTAAAGCATGCAAATGACACATCAATGTTTACTTGGTTCACCCTCACTGGGCTATGTCCAAGGAGCATACAATGGTGATGAGCCAATATACCAAATTCACTAAAGAAAACTGTTGTTTACAAGGTTCTAGATAGATCACTTCTATGCCTAGGATCACTACCTTTACAAGATTTAGGGTTATCTCACTGCTTTCCCAAGGGTCACTCCCTATCTCTGTCTCTCTGGCTCACTTCCGGTGGAGAGGATCACCTTCTTCCTCTTCTTTTACTCACTGCTCCAGAAAGGATCCACTCACAGTTTATAGAGCTGTAGTTCTCTTCATTATCAAAAATGAATACATCCTCTCTTGTATGTAGATGATCTGCTGAAGCTCAACCTTCACCCGTAGATGAATTTCACTTTGCACTGAAGGTATTGGGAAATCCCATAGCCTCCACACAGCCCTGAATCACTACAGGAAGTCAACCATACTTGGAACACTTCTCTAAGGCGGCGTGAAAGTCTTAGCGTGTAGGTCAACACTAGAGCGCAAGTATTTCTAAACACTTGCGCGACTGAAGCTTAATCTTCTCCAAAATTGCATGACACACTTCTTTTGCTGCCCAAACCACCTCATGCGTGCAACTAACACTTGGTGCTCAACTTCATCACTGGCGCGCAAGTCCCTACTTGCGCGACCACACACCACTTTCATGACTTCCACAACTGCGCGATGGGAGCTCTGATTTTTCTAAGTATTGAACTCTGGTCCAGAATGAGGAGTGGTGGCCCAGTATTTATAGGCAATTTGACCACCCTGCACGATGGGTCACAAGTCAACCCTCGACGCGCAAGTCTCATCTTGGAGGTATCTTCCCTTACAAGTCACTTGTACGACCTACTTCCAAACTTGTGAGAACCCTTTTCCTTTTCCATATTTTGATCTTCTGATCATGAGAAACCATAGGTTCACAAGTTCTCAAGATTCCAAGGCATCAGCATGCAAGTCTCTTCATGGCGCGCAAGTCACCTACGCGACACCACCAATATTTGCGCAACACTTATCCCTTTGCCATATTTTGATGATATAATATTGAAAAAAATATGGCATGCAAGATTCCAAGCCTACATGTACACGGCATGCAAGTCCCTTTGCCAAAAACCACTTTTCATCATTTGTCGATTATCAGACCCAAAAATTTGGCAAACACTTGAAAACGGTGCCACCTTGTATCTATTCTTTTTGTACCGCATTCAGATCATTCATTCCTTTGTTGAAGTTATTGAATCAAACATTGATCGTTAACCTCATCTCTTGAACATGAAATTCCATCATGAAATCTCCATTGTCAACAAATTTGTATGGCATGGTTTGTGTTGTCAACAATCACAACACAGATGTTCACTTTGTCAACAAACACAATCACCTCAAAAATGATTCAATGATACCTTGAGGGATTTTCTCCCAACAATCTCCCCCTTTGAGTTTTTTGACAACTCTTCCATAAAAATATACATCATTGATTCTTCAGCCACCATTCACGTCATTGTAATTATGAAATCGATCAAGGATTTACTCAACACTTACTCTAAGACCATATGAGAAATGCTCGGCATGAGAAACAAGAGTAAATGAAAATTTTATCAATGAATCACTTCATATCTAAAATCCACTATTGAAACCAAACTGATACCAATTATTACCAACTGATACCAATTTTTTGAAATCTTCTTGCCACATTCCAACATCTCTCTTTTGCTTTTATCATGATCACCAGCTATCATGATATCTATTCTTTGATCGATCACATCTAGAATCGTCTGATTTTATACGCTCCCCCATTCTACTCATAGTTTCAACACCTCTTTAACCCTATTTCATGTGTTTTCCAAGCTAAGATCTGGCTAAGCATGATAAACTAGCTTCAACTCCCCCTATCTAGCTGCTTAACCTGTCAGCTTCTCCCCATATCATCCATGATTTATCAAATCTCCACATTGTATCCCCCTTGAAAAATAACTATTTCTCCCCATTTTTCAATGAAACCAAAGGTCACTCCTTTGCAGTCTTTAATAGAGTAGGGAACACATATCATCACATTAGGGAAAACACAGCATACCTCGGGGAGAGGGGATGTTAGGGTTTCACATCCACACTCTTTCAAGTGTGGGGAGTCGACTAAAATCACAGATTCCGTCGATGCCTCTCAAAAACTTCCTTTGGTAAGGCCTTTGTCAGACTGTTTGCAACCTGCAGCTCTATAGGAACATACTCCAACTTCACAATTCCCTGCTCAACCTTCTCCTTAATAAAATGATATTTGATCTCAATGAGCTTTTTTCCTTGAGTGATGGATGGGAATTTTGCTCAGATTGATAGCACTTGAGTTATCGCACTGGATTCTGATCAGAGACTTCACTTCAACTCCCATATCTTCAAACTGCTGCTTCATCCACTATAACTATGTGCATGCTTGGGTGGCCGAAATATACTCATCTTTTGCGGTGCTTAATAAAATGCAATCCTGCTTCTTACTTGAACAAGCAACACATAGTCCACCAAGATAGAATGCACCTCCAGATGTCGATTTCCTGTCATCCGCTGAACCGGCCCAATCGACATCAGTATATCCCAATAACTCTGTCTAAGATTTTTCATTATATGTCAAGCCGAAGTCCACTGTGTCCTTGATATTCTGAAGTATTCTTTTTACTGCAAGCATGTGGCTTTCCTTGGGATTACTCTGATATCTTGCTGCTTAGCATGTGGCGAAAACAATGTCAGGCCTTGTCCAGTCAATTACAACAATCTTCAAATGATTTTCCTATATTCTATGATATTAACTATTTTTCCATCCTCATCTTTTGATAATTTCATCCTGGTAGAAACAAGAGTCTTAATCTCCTTGTAATTATCCATTACAATCCTTCTTAGAACCTATTTGGCATATTTGGATTGAGAAATTAATGTTCCATTCCTTACATGAGTCACCTGTAGACCAAGGAAGAACGTTAGCCCTCTAATCATTGACATATCAAACTCATTTTTCATGAATTCAGAAAACTGTCTGCACTGAGCTTCATCTGATCCGCCAAAAATTATGTTGTCAACATAAACCAACACCAGCATCCTTTGATTAATATAATTATGGAAATAGAGATTGTAATCAACTACTCCACACTGAAAACCAGGCCTCTTAAAGTACTGATCTAGCCTTGAGTACCATGCTCTTGGTGATTGTTTTAGCCCATACAATGCCTTATTCAGCCTGCAAACTATGATCTCATTCTCATGAATGAGAAAACCATCTAGCTGCTCAATATACACCTCTTATTCTAGAACTCCATTCATGAATGCAGTTTTGACATCCATCTGGAACACTTTGAACTTTATTTTCACTGCTATGGAAAAAAATAATCTAATTGTCTCCAGCCTTGAAATAGGTGAAAATGTCTCATCAACATCAATACCCTCTATTTGGGAGTACCCCTTGAACACTAGACATGATTTGTTTCGAACCACTGCACCGTCCTCATTCATCTTTTTATGAAAGATCCATTTAGTCCCGATGACATTCTTATATGCGGGTCTCAAAACAATCTCCCACGTCTGATTCTTCTCAATCAGGTATAATTCATCATTCATAGCCTGAACCCAGTACTCATCTTCAGCTGCATCAGAAATACATTTCAGCTACACCTGATAAAAAAAGATGTTTGATGTGAATATTTCATTCTTCAAGTCTGGACTGAAGCTGTATGATCACCAATGGTATTTTTCCTATCAATTTCAGCTCAACTATTTGTCTTCTTGGCAGATTCAGATTTTGTTTCCTCTTGCACATCATGAGTATCTTCTTCTGAGTCAGCCTCAGCCACTTTTACTCCTCCTGTGTTTCTTACCTTATCATCACTTTCATCAAGAAACTGTTCACTAAGTCGTTGAGTATTCTGTTCATTTTCAACTATAGTGACATCATTGCTCTCAACAATTTTTCCTAGCCTCTTATTGAAGCAATTATATGCTTTGATTTTCCCTGAGTAGCCAAAGAATATCCCCTCATCTCCTCATGCCTCAAACTTCCTATGATTTTCTTTGTTGATAATGAAACACTTAATTATTAAGAATCAAAAGTATTTTAACGTTGGATTATTTCTGTACCACAGTTTATACAGAGTCTTCCCTTGCTTTGGACACAACAGAGACCTGTTCGAAACATAGACCGATGTCAAAACTGTTTCCTTCCATAATTTCTCTAGTAGGTCTTTATCAATAAGCATCGTTCTAGCCATGTTGTTGATGATACTATTCCTCCATTCAACCACTCCATTCTATTGAGGAGTTCTTACTAATGAAACTTGATGCCTTATCCCTTGTTTTTCGATATAGTTTTCAAATTGACTGTTTGTGAATTCCGTACCGTTATCAGTATGAAACATCAGAATTTTCTACCCAAGCATCTTTTCTAATTCCCTCATATAATGATTTATGCAACTGAACACCTCTGTATTATGGGTAATGATGAATAATCATGACATTCTGCTATAATCATCAATGAAAAGGACATAGTACCTTTTCCCATTTATAGTTCCTTGTGAAATAGGTCCACATACATCAACATGTACCAATTCGAGCACTATGGATGATTTCTGTTCCTTTGGCCGGTATGTTTCTCTGTTGATCTTACCTTGTTGACATGCATTGCATGTATGAGTACGATCATGTGATAGTTTTGGAAGGTCTCTAATAGCATCACACTTTACCAGATCTTCCATAGATGGTTGGCATAGATGACCAAGTCGCTTATGCCACATCTAGTTTTCTTCCTCTTTGGATAAAAGACATATATCTTCTTCCCCACTTACAGTGTAATGATTTCCATATGTCTTTTTTCCTTGCAGAACAACTGCTCCATCTTTTCCCATGATAGTATAGGTCTTCTTGGTAAACCGTATAGAATGTCCTGAGTCAAACAATTGACAGACACTGAGCAAATTGTGATTGAGACCTTTTACAACCAAGACATCAGCACGTCTGATTTCATTTCACCCAAACCTATCCTTTACTAATCCAATTAACTTTCGGCCTTCATTATTTTGAAACTTGACAACTCCTTCTTTGTCATATTTTATGCTTGTAACCAGATCCCTATTGACTTTCATGTGAGATGTACAACCACTATCAAGAATCCACACACCAGAATGATCTGATTCATTAAGGGAAATTTCAGAAACTACTGCCTTCTCTGCTCTCTTATTCTTGGTCCATATTTTTGTCTTCATACTCGGTATAGATTGAGACTCATGATCATTCTTAGAGTATGATGGACCAGCTTCATCTTGTAGAGCTGCAAATTTGTTCTAAACTTTTAACTCACTTTTCAGTTTATTGATCTGCTACTTGCAAAAATTTTGATTCTACTTTGGCACATTTTTCTGAATGGTCGAAGTGCATTACCTAGCCATGTGCCCAAATCCTCCGCACCAAAAAATGTGTCCTTCAAAATATGTTCTGGAAAACCTTTCTCTATTTGGCTTCCACCTCTATTCATGTTATCTTCGGTATCTTTTGGCTATAAAAAACATACTGTGAATGTCCCACCTTACCACAACAATAACACCTGATATAAGGTTCATTCCATCATGTTACTTCAACACTACGAGTTTCCCCTTGGGATCTCTGAATATTTGGATTATGCTTTGTGCCCAAATCAACAGTCAATCTCGGGACGAGTGCTTGCGGTATGACTTCAATTGTTACAGATTTTTTCTTCTGATTGAGCCCTAAATCCGCCTTAATGGTTTCGCTCAATTTCTTCTTCTTTCCTGCTGAACTACTAGGTTCCCCCTTCATCTTTTCAGTCTTCATAATGACCTTATTTCCTAAGAATGTATTGGGAATCAAGGGTTTTTGCTGGTCTTTTACTTTTCTATGCAGTCAGACAACTTCTTCTTCAAGCTCTTTGATACGCTTGACATGATGTTTCACATTTTTGTTCAAGACATCGATCTCCATTTTCTATTATTCAGTCTTGATATTATACTCACTAACTTATCCTGAGTTCTCTAATGTTGATAACATGAGATTTTCGATTTCTTCCATCAACTCAGACTTCTATTATTTATGTTGTTGCATGTAGAGTTTGGCATTATGTACCACGTTGTCGGATTTCTTTTTTTTTCTCTCCAAACATATATCTCTTCAAGATCTTCTTCTAATTCAGCTTCCATGTCAACTCTCCCTTCAATTTATTCTTCTTCTTCAGCGTCATCTTCTTCCTTTTTTTGAGAACTACCAACAATCATCACCAAGGCATTTACCCCACGATCTCTACCTTTTTCTATCTCCTCAACCTCTTCATCCTCAGACTCAGCTGAAATTTCATATTCTTAGGAAAGAAGATTCTTCTTCTTGAAAAAAATTCTCTTGAATTGTTTCTCCCCTTTCACAAACATTGAAGACTTCTTCATGGGAATTTCAACTTCATCATCATCGTTATCATTATATTGAAACTTCTTGGGGAATCTTTCCGTAAGATGACCAACCTTTCCACATTGAAAGAATTCTAGTGGAAGTTTCCCTTTAAACATTCCTCTTCTTCTTAGCATATTTGAAGAATGGAATGACATCACCTCATCTATGTCTTCCTCTTCTTGAGAGTCTTCAATGATGAGCTTCTTTATGGCCTTAAATTCCCCTTATTTGGATTTCCCCTTTTCCACAGCATCGTTATCATCATTTCTCATTTCATATGCAACAAGAGTGTTGTGTAGGTCATCCAATGTCAGTTATTTTGGGTCTTTATCTTCCAAAAAAAGAAACTTTCGAATTGAACCATGGTGGAAGTTTTCTCAATATGCGCTTCACAATTTTTATATCTTCAATAATTTCACCAAGACCCTACATGTCTTCTAGCACAACATTTACCCTATCAAAGAATGCATCAACAGACTCATTCGGGTTCATTCTCATATCTTCATACTTGTTCTACAACACTTACATCTTTGCCTCTCTCACCATTGTATCCCCTTCATATATATTTAATATTTTTTCCCACATGGAATGTGATGTTTTTCAAGACATAACCATTGTATATATATGATTGGATAGGGTTCCCCCAAAGGCATTGATTTCTTTGGCATCAGCATCCAGCTCTCTATGCCTAGCTTTTGATAATGAACAACTGTTGATATCAGCTGTTATACCATGCATTGCTGCTGTGAATTCATCCATTCCTAAAGATTTGAAGTAGTGTTGCATCTAATTCTTCCATAGCTGAAAATTGTTTCCATCAAAGATCGGAATCCCTTTATGATTAGTGACCTCCATTGAGAGAAGAACTATTGTCAACCTTTCCCTCTGATACCAATTGTTTGGTCCACAAGGCTGAATACCCTGAGAGTGGGGAGGGTGAATTAGGGTATGACTAATTAAAAATTATAGCCCGTTCTGATCTTGTTTCTATATTAATAAAAAAACACTTCTATCCCTTTCCCGCTACACAATATAAATAGAAAGTAAAGCATGAATAGGACACATCAATTTCTACTTGGTTCACCCTCACTGGGCTACATCCATGGAGAATACAACGAAGATGAGCCGATGTACCAATTTCACTAAAGCACACTGTTGTTTACAAGGTTCAGGCAAGATCACTTCTATGCCTAGGCTCACTACCTTTACAAGATTTAGGGTCAGCTCACTGCTTTCCCATGGGTCACTCCCTATCTCTCTCTCTCTGGCTCACTGCCATTGGAGAGGATCACCTTCTTCAACTTCCTTCGCTCACTGCTCCGGAAAGGATCCACTCACAGTTTATAGACCTGTATGTCTATTCATTATCACAAATGAATACATCCTCTCTTGTATATAGATGCTCTGCTGAAGCTCAAACTTCACCCGAAGATGAATTTCTCTTTGCACTGAAGGTATCAGACAACCCCCAGCTTCCATGCAGCCCTGAATCACTTCAAGAAGTCAACCTTACTTGGCTCCCTTCTCTAAGGCGGTGACCAAGTCTCGGCACGCAAGTCAACACTGGCGCACAAGTATTTATAAACACTTGCGCGACTCAAGATTAAGCTTCTACAAACTTGCACTACGCACTTCCTTTGCTACCCAATCCACCTCAGGCGCGCAACTAACACTTGGCGCGCAACTTCATCACTGGCGTGCAAGTCCCTTCTTGCGTTACCACACACCACTTGGGTGACTTCAACACCTACGCGGCAAGATCTCTGATTTTTCTAAGTATTGAACTCCGTTCTTGAATTAGGAGGGGTGGTATAGTATTTATACGCAATTTGACCACCCTGCACGATGGAGGACAAGTCAACCCCCGGTGCGCAAGTCTCGATGCACAGGTCTCTTCCCCTACAAGTCACTTGGGCGAACTACTTCCAAACTTTCATGAACCTCATTCCTTTGCCATATTTTGATCTTATGAACTTGAAAAACCATAGGCACGCAAGTTCTCAAGCCTCCAAGGCATCAACGCACAAGTCACCTGTGCAACACCTCCAATACTTGCACGATACTTATCCCTTTGCCATATTTTGATGACCTGATCTTGAAAAAAATATGGCGCGCAAGTTTCCTGGCCTTTATGTAAACGTTGTGCAAGTCCCTTTTCCAAAAACCACTTTTCATCATTTTTTGATTTTCAGGCCCAAAAATGTGGCAAACACTGGAAAACGGCGCCACCTTGTATCTTTTCTTTTTGTACCGCCTCCAAATCATCCATTACTTTGTCGAAGTTCTTGAATAAAACATTGATCGTTAAACACATCTCTTGAACTCGACATTCCATCATGAAATCCCCATTATCAACAAATTTGTAGGTCATGGTTGTATTGTTAACAATCAAAACACATATGTTCACATTGTCAACAAACAAAATCACCTCAAAAATGCTTCAATGATACCTTGAGGGATTTTTTCCCAAAAGTAAGATATTTTTCAACCTTACCTATAGATCATAATGGGGAAGTGACGGTCCTACACATAGAATATTATGAGGTTAAAAAAGATGAATATCTAGTGATCGTTCCCCCTTAGATATAGAGAACAACAACAAGGTTCATGTCATCTAATCAAATTATGGTGAGGAAATAAGTGATGAATTATTAGTATTTTGTTAACCATCATATATAGAGGAATGTATTGAGGAGTGGTCTATCCAAACTTATTCTTATTCATTTGGGCATGATTCTAGCCATTAGAGGTAGACCCTTAGAGTTATTGGGGAACTCATCATTCATAGTTAGGAAACAGATATGGAGATTCCATTTTAATATTGTTTTGGACTCTTATTGATAATATATGGATGTTTATGGTTTATGATGTAGATTCTTATCGGCATGACTTCATTGGGTTTAAGACACCATTGTTATATATTTTTTACTTCTCCATTTTTGGTTTTTGGGGAGTCCAACTAGGTATGTTTATACTCACCCCTTAATGGGATTTTAATGCACCTAGTTTGTCTTATGTAGATAATTGATAATTCAGTAGTGGCATCAGTGAATCATAGTGATTCATGGGAGCATATTACACATAAAATGGTCGAGATTTTAGACTATGAGTTGGGATCTCTACGATTTTATATTATTCTAGTTGTGGTCTGGTTGGGACTCCCTTTTTAGTTAGGAATATATTTCCCCCATTGATGTTTAGTTTATTCTGTCATAATATGATGTTTTTACTATAGGTATTGTAGTAATGGATTAATCTAGATGATACTATATTTTATTATTATTCCTCTTAACATAGAATGGATTCATTTAGGACCATTCATACAATTATATTAGGAAAACACCTCAAATTTAATTTACTCCTTCTTAGTTCATGTCTCTAGACTATATCCTTTTCGAGGTGGTTTTGTTGTTGTGAAACATAATCATTACTCTAGCCATTCATTCCCCAGTGGGTTGGGTTGTTACATATTTTTACAATAGTTGTTCATTCCATAAGATGGTGTTTGTAGTATTCCTATTATGAGTATTGTTTGGGACTTAGGGAAATAGAGTAGAGTGTTTTGAGTGCGACTCTCAAGAAAGGGAACCTAGTGCTGGTATGATGGACAATGTATCCATATACCTAGACTCTGACTATATATATTTTTACTCGACATACCGAGGAATCAACTATCGAGAAAAAATTTACATGCATAATATATGATTGATTTATTTTACTATTCTTATTTCTTTTCAACTCCCTAGATATACTATTTTACCACGGAATGTTTTCATAACAATCAAGATGTCTGTTCACTTTCAAAAAGAAAGGATTTCAATACAACGTGATGAAAATAAAAAATTATGCAGTAAGGCCATAGTTAATAGAAACTTGCATGAGGTGTTACCCAAAAGTAGGGATTGAGCCGTTCTATAACTTATAGAACATCACATTCGATGAACTCTATTGGTATGTCAAGATTATCATATGCTTTTCAAGAAGTAGATGGATCCAATAAAAAATCGATTATGGTTCATATAATATAATCATGTGAAAGAAATTATAATGTTTGATACCATCAAGGATTCATGATGATAAAATACCATTAGGTATATAATGATTGGATGTATATAACAGTACAAGTTTTTAATCATGTAAAGACCCTGACCAATCAAACTATTGCTCTGGAAACCAGTCTTTCTTTTGAGATGTGTTGGCTTTGTGGGTACTGGTGGATTTCAGACTAGGTATAGTGAATGTAGTTGGATACAAATATGAAGATCACACAAGACTTTAGGTGAGTATGTGTAGAGACCCATATCATGAAATACATGGGGATTACATTACTTTTGCAGAATACTTAATACATAACAAAAATAGACACCTAAGGACCGTAATATTTTAGTGTCTTTAGAAACATGGAACACAATCTTCTAATCATGGTGAATTATTTTCAACATCTCCCATAAAAACATTTCCATTTTGTTGGCTTATGTAAAAACTTTATTTATATATTAGGGAAAATAATACATAAAAAGGGTGAGCTCAAATTCTCAGTAAGGATAAGCATGGAGAATATAAAACAAACCATATACATTTGAACTTACAAACATGAACATAATGTTTAAACATCAAAATCGTGAGTTGAGAATTAAGTATTGGAAGTACGTAAGGCATAGATCATAATGGAACATCAATCATGATAAAATAACATGGGAATAAAAAATGTAATTGTGGTATCCATTAAGCACATGTCATGATTTCCATAGTAGCCAAGGAATTACTGCTAAGACCCTCATAGTGGACAAAGTCCATTACTGAACCAGGTTTACATGTCGTTTTAGCCCTATATTACTAAACTGGATTCAAATTATGTTCCATCCATGTCTATCTCATGATATATAAATCTTCACCCAATGCATTGGAAGGAATATAGGTCCCACCCATCTCATAATGAAATCATTTTATCATGTGCCACAAAATAATCATAAATCATTTATCATAACCCAATGAATAAAATGGGTTTCATAAACATCATCCTGTCATAACCTAATCCATATAGAAAAAATGGATATCATTTCCTAAAAAGAAAAATGAAACCATGTAAATAATAGAGACATTATACTTGAAACATAAACATATTAAATAATGTCATCTTAGATTGAAAATAGTTTTGATAAAACACTTGAAATGAATTTTTGAGGAAAATATCCTTTCTTCTTCAAAATCATTTTATTTTCTAAAAATGCCCGAAAATTTTAAAAGAATAGGATTTTTATGAAAATAATCATGAAATAGTGTATATTATTATTCATTAAAATAAGGCATTATGAAACTGAAAAAATCTGTTCATGCCATATAAGTTAAAAAAACATTCTTCTTGTAATTTTTCTAAAAAAGTAAAAAAGTACCTCGTATGGTAAACAAAAGAAAGATTCCTTCCACACCATGTGGTAAAAAAAGGTATAAATGACTTTGAATATACATGAAAAAATATTAAACATTTTTGGAAAACATTTTGAGAAAACATGGACATGGATGATAAACATAACCCCAATAAATACTTACGAATAAACAATCTCAGATAAGAACGAGATTGAAATAATTATGCCTTACCTTTTATGATCGGTGGAATTATACATATCATAAAATAATGGAAATTACATGCATATTTAAATATCATATACTCCATAATAAAAATCGTAAAACATTCATGGGAAACATAAACACTATACAAAATAAATTGATGGTGATTAAGGCATATGTCTCACAGAAATAAAAGTGAGACGAAATAATCCCATACATTATGTCTAATTTCATAGATATGTGTCCAAGAATACTGTATAGTGTGTTTAAAAATATTATTAACTTGTAATAGAACCATAATAATATTTATGATATCATATATGATTCACTTGCGACTTTATATTACCCGTTCATTTGTCAATTCCATGTTAAAGCTGTGTTTTGGGTAAAATCATTTCATTTATCGTACCTGTTTTGACATGTAATTATTCATATGGTTACATAGATCATGATTATTTTATTTCCATAATGTATTAAATTATATATATATATATAATAGATCAATAAATGGAATGAAATACACCGTTCAAGGAGATGGTAGGTCATATGTACGCATGAACACTATTTCTTTCATTATTAAATTGAATGGAAGTAAGTAAATAACATATAAATAAATAAAATATCATTATTAAGCAATATATTTCATTATCATTTATTATATATAACTTGTAATCATTCTTGAATGGTTAACATGGAAAATGAATCTCATCACGTCTTAGAGATGGTAATCCACACGTATGCACAAGCGATGATATTGTTCCCAAAATTATTGAATGGAATTGGAGTGGATGATATAATATATCAGAATCCATATAGTGTTATAATAATAATATATGTTTATTACTTCCACCATTATAGCCATCCAAGTATGGTGATGGTGGAAAACATATTACACCACGGCGTAGAGACGGTAAGCCCTACGCACGCATGCGCGGTGATTTCATTTTTCATAGGATGGATATAATGTGAAATAGGATTGTTTCGTATTTATAATAACATATAAGTATATTAGTGATACTGATGAAATTAATTTATAATTAAACAACTAAATTAGTTGAAGTATAAGAAGAAAGAATCTTGAATGAATCGGTAGAATATATTACCTCTTCCTCGACCTGCCTCTTTTAAACTTCCTCTTAGGGAAATAGAGTTGGTATTTTGAGAAGAACAGAACCTCCATAATATATATAGAACGGTTTATAATAGTAATTTTATGGGTTTGGTCTAGCATTAAGGCTTAAATTGGAGAGAATAGAAGAGGGAGGGGGTTCCCTTTTATAAGAGAGAAGAGGGGTACTTTTGGAAACCTCAAAAATATTAATTTATAATAAACTAAAACCCCACTTAAAAACCTAAAATATTACTCATATTAGAGTATTTGATTATATAGGGTTTTAATATCATCATAAAATAAAATTTAGACATATTGGAAAATTATTTTAAACCTTATAAATTTGATTTATAATTACTTAATCTATTTAATCTTATTTGTGGTAATAATATTCTAAATTTTAAATTTTTATAAATACTTACTCATGTGTGGTGAATTGTCAATAATTATATTCTTTATTAAATTTTAGACTATATAAATTTCAATTATTAGTTTTTAAAAATATTTGCGATTTTTAAGAAAATTAATAATATGCTATTATTATAAAATATCTATATTTTCAATTTTAACACTTTTTATTTATTTGAATTTAATTAAACACCAACCAAAAGATATTTTCAAACCATAAAATTTAATGTATTCCTATAATTTAATATTTTGAAATAAATTTTTTGGAGAACATTAATTAGTTCATTTAATATTTATTTTAATATTTTCAAAACCATTTATTTGATATTTCTCTAAATAAAATAATTACTACAACATTTTTGTATAATTATTTAATATACTTATTTGTCAAATAAAAATTAAAAATAAAATATTATGATAAAGGTAAATATATTATATTTCATAATGATACTTTTATTAGAATTTATCTTCTAAAACACCCAACTTTTAAAATGATATGTTTATTAAATTTTGAATTTGAAAAATTTGACAACATTTAAAATAAAATAATATAAATGTCATAATCTGTTTCATAAGGCTCCAAATTGTCTAAAATTAATCCCATGGATGCGTAGCATATATATATACTCGACCAATATGGGTTTTCCATGTTTTTGGCCCTTTTAATTTGTATTATTATTTTAATAAAAACTATATTATGGATTTTTCACTAATTATATATTTTTGGCATCTTTAATGTATAAGCTATTTAGATAATTATATATTTCTTAAAAATTAAAAATAAATTACCATGATGAATGAAAAAAATTTATATTTCAAATGACATTTTATAATCGAATTAATATTTTGTATAACCTTAAATTAAAAATAATTTAATTAATAATTTTTGAGTGAGACATTTTTCACTTTCCTTTAAATAAAATAAAATAATTGTGTTAATCTCATCCTAGTGTTTTCTAATATATTCCATTTCGACCCAAGTATGTTTTAGAGATAAATATAATCAACCAATGATATTAATACAAGTATTAGTGTAATTTTATATTATTATTTTTACCCTTAATTACCTGATTTAACTTTAACTATGGTAATTAAAATTTTCCGTAGTTACTATTCATAATGCCCAAATATAAAAAGTAGACTATTAACATAATTTATACCCACTGATTACAAAAATGGAGTCCAATTTTTCAAATTCTATACACAAAAGTTGTTGTATTTAATTTAAAATTAATCCTGCTATTGAGAAACTGGGTTTTAAAAGATAAAATATTGCAAAATATTAAAAAGTTTTTACAAATGAATTCAAAGTAAAATTCATGATAATGACTTATATTATATTAAATTGTAAAAATATATTATATTTATACTTTAAAACCATTCAATATTATAATTTAACCAATTAAATCATCTCTATGAAGAAATTTGTTTTTAATTAAAATTTAACGTATTTGTACTATTCATTAAAATATGAAGGTTATCAGATTAATGTCAAAAGATTATCCAACATAAATTTTTATATCCTGATTCAAAATAATAAGTTTGATTTTTAAAAGTTTACTTACAAACTTGTCAAAAATTTGATTTAAATTGGGTGCACCATAAAAAGATGGAAAAAAAGTATTTTTTTTAAAATACTTCCTTTATAAGGAAAATTGATTTTGTTCTTATAACATATTCTAGAAATTTTTTAAGATGAATTAAAATGTTATAAAATTCAAAAAAAAAATTAATACTACTCATAATGGCTAGTTCATAATAATATTATAATATATCATCGTTTAGTGAAACTCGGTATTGCATACCACACAAGCTATCGAGGAAGGTCGCTCTTGTGTGTAACACAAGCCAACTATATTATTTGCGTATATTAAAATACAATACAGTGTTGCGTATAGTGCAAGATAATCTTGGTGTAGCATGAAACACAATACATCAATGAAATTAAAAGGAATATTTCTCATAAAATCACATGGTGTTACATTCTACTCCCCTTAAAATGAATTTAACCCTCAAAATTTAGTGGGGTTATAAATCATTAACTAATTATAAGATTCATTCATTGAATCCCACATAGTAAAAAGGAATACTAAATCTTAATTCTAGAAAGGAAAGCTAGAAACATAACGGTCACCCAACGAAACTCAACACTTGGTTTCCATAAAAGAAAATATAAGTGAAAATATGGATATATAAGAGAAATCTAATCACCATGTTCTGATGAAGAGTGGTAGAGAACATGGATATGAAAAATCCAACAATCACAAAGCCATAAATTAGTTATGATATAAGGTACCATATGATTCATTGAATATGAAGGTACTAGGACAACCTTTTTTGTTTTTAAGACCATTTCCCAGAAGTTGATGAATTTTTGCATAAGGAGAAATACATGCTTGATTTAAATGTAATATCATCATTGGTAATTCCTTGAAGAATTTCCACTTAATATCTAATTTAAATATAGGAAGATAAATTTATCATTGTTGAAGAGTTAGCAGATCAAGAAATATAATTATAGGTCATTCCATATGTCTCTATCAGAAAAAAGGTGAGCACAAGATTTTAAAAATACATAAGTCCATCTATGGTGAGTTTAATCATATATCATTCCAAAAATGGACTTATACTTCATCTATCATACCTCTTAATAAAATAAAACTAATTTCTACAATCCAAGGACTTTTTTTAGGATAGTCGTAGGCAATAAAGGCCTGTCGTAATTCAGCTATGGGTTCGATTCCCGCAACCTTGTCTAACGCAATGGGTTGTCACCAGTCCTGTTGGTTGTTATTTTATTTCTAAAACTACACTATTATAACATTCCAAAAATAATATTGAAAAAAAGTTGTAGCCTTAAACAATACTATCATATCAATCTTTAGGCTTATCAAAAATACTTTTTTCCAATCTCATAGTATAAAGAAAATGATTACTAGAAAGGTCATCTACCAAGCATTTGAATACCATAATTTATCTCGTATATATCATAAGATATATCTAGTTGGTTAAATTCCAAACATGTGAATTCCTTAATCATGTATTCCCTTGAAACATTAATTACCATATTATATTTATAAAAACATGAATGTTGTCAAATGTTAACTCTTTCCACATACCAAAAATCCCAAAATTTTTATATACTCAATCCATGATATCAATTTGTCCTTATATCAGTCATGAGCTTATTAATAATATCAAACACTTCATTATTTCCTTATCCCTTCATTGTGAATATATTTGGTGCTTTCTAAAAATATTTCAATCAATTTTCATGGTTACCAGTACCATATAATTATAAAGAACCACAAAAAACCAATATATAGATATTCCAATATTCCACGTTATATAAATGAGATTCCACAACACTATTTTGGATTCCCATTATATAAACACTTAATCATTCCACCACATCATTTTAATATTCAACGTCACCAATAGTGATTTCAAGTGACTTCCCTTTGTCCTTTTCCTTAAGAGGTTGTTGATGTCTATCATCATTAGCCCTTGTATTAGGGAATTGGTTAGCATAATTCCCCATTTCCCTACACTTATAGCATTGAAGTGTTGGTGGTGAGTTCTCAGCAGTATTTTTTCCATTCGAATCATTATCTAACTTTTTTCCATTACTTTGGAACTCAGGTGCTCGATGACCTTATTTTCCACACTTAAAACATTTTCTAGTCCCCTTAAGACAATCTCCACCATGCTTCTTTCCACACTCTGAGCATAATGAAACATTTGTCTTTTTCTAACCATAGTTTTGAGATTTTTCCTTGAACTCTATCATTGGTTTCTTATCAAAACCATGAGATGGATATGTAACACCAAATTTCAGTTCTACCTTGATAGCACAACACACAATCTCTTCGTAGCTACTAACGTCTCTTATAGCTAATGCCTTTCTAATACTTGGTTTTAAGCCATTGAGGAATCGATCAAATTTACTTTCAGGAATAATGATAAATCTAGATGCATACCTTGAAAGCCTTGTAAATTTGCTTCATATATACAAACAGATTCGTCATACATTTTCTTAAGCTCAAGTAACTCCTTTACAATCTTCATTCAAAGAATATGAAGAAAGTACTTATTAAAAAATATTTTCTTGAACTCATCCCATTCCATGGATTAAATTTCATCTTGGGGCCTCATATTCTTAATTAGAGTTCACCACTAGTATACTTAACCTTCTAAAGAGTAAACACCCAGAATGATTTTTTCATGTTTCGAACTGCGAAGTAAGGAAAATATCTTTTCAATGGTACGGATCAATTTTTCACCAACAAGTGGATCATAAGACCCATTGAAAGAGGGTGGATGTTGCCTCATAAAGGACTCAATAGAAAATTTTTCCCTTCCCTACTCATTTGGAAGTATAGAATGATTCATAGCTAGTGTAGGTATAGCAATAAGATTTGTCACTCCATCTCTGATAATGTTGGTTTTTTCATGAGTACAATCATTGCATTTCCCATTACATTGATCAACACGGTTCCTTCGGTTTCTATCCATCGTCTAAAACCCAAAAAGAATATTGTGAGAGGAAAAAATCATGCTAGAAAAACAACATAATAAAGGGGGAGTACCTTCAATATCTAACATCTTATGTTTAATTCTATTATTGTTACCATAATTCTAGGACTATAACCTATACTTATACTTTTCCTTAGATACATACCTAGATATACCTTAGAAATATCTCTAGGGATATCTCTAAAGATTTCACATCCTTGTTTCCAATGGTTAACTAATCCTTTCCTCTGATACCAAATATAGAGACCCATATCTTGATATACATGGGGATTACAATACTTTTTCAGAATACCTAATACAAAACAAACACAGACACCCAATGACCGTAATAGTTTAGTGTATTTGGAATCATGGAACACAATCTTCTAATCATGGTGAATGATTTTCAACATCTCCCATAAAGATCATTCCCTTTTGTTTTCTTACCTAAAATCATTATTTATATCCTAGGGAAAATAAGACATAAAAAGGGTGATCTCAAATGAACAATAAGGGTAAGCATGGAGAAAATAAAACAAAACACATACATTTGAACATAAAAATATGAACATAATGTTTAAACCTAAAAATCATGAGTTGTAAAATAATTATTGGAAGTACGTTAGGAATAGACCATAAAAGAACATTAATCATGATAAAATAGCATGGGAATAAAACATATAATTATGGAATCCATTAAGCACATATTATGATTTCCATAGTAGCCAAGGCATTGCTACCAAGACCATCATAATGGACAAAGTCCATTACTGAACCGGGTTTACATACTGTTCCAGCCCTGTATTACTGAACCGGATTCACTTTCCGTTCTAGCCATGTCTATCTTATGAGATATAAATCTTTACCCAATGCATTAGTGGGACATATAGGTCCCACCCATCTCACAATGAAATCATTCTTTCATGTTCCACAAAATAAACCTAAATAATTCATCATAACCCAAAGAATAAATTGGTTTTCATAAACATCATCCCATCATAACATAATCCATATAGAAAAAATAGATATCATATCATCATTAAAAAAATGACACCATGTAAATAATAGATACATTATACTTGAAACATAAATAAATCAAATAATGTCATCGTAGATGGAAAATATTTTTGATAAAACACTTGTAATAAATTATTGAAGAAAATATCCTTTCTTCTTCAAAATCATTTTATTTTCAAAAGATTCCATGAAATTTTAAAAGAAAAGGATTTTGTTGAAAATTATCATGAAATAGTGTAGAGAAAGCTTCATGAAAATAAGGTGTTATGAAACCATTAAAATCCATTCATGCCATATAAGTTAAAAAACATTATTCGTGTACTTTTGCTAGAAAAGTCAAAAATTACCTAGTATGGTAAACAAAAGAAATATTCCTTCCATACCATCGGGTAAAAGAAGGGTAAAAATGACTTTAAATATACATGGAAGAATATTAAAAATTTTATGAAAACAGTTTGAGAAAACATGGACATGGATGAAAAACATATCCTCGGTAAATACTTACGAATAAACAATCTCAGATAAGAACGAGATTCGAATAATTGTCCCTTACCTTTTATGATCAGTGGAATTAAACATGTAATAACATAAAGAATATTAAATGCATATGTAAATATCATATTCTCCATAATAAAAATAATAAAACATTCATGGGAGGAATAAATACCATACAAAATAAATAGATGGTGATTAAGACATATGTCACACAAAAATAAAAGTGAGACGAAATAATCCCTTAACTTATGTCCAATTTAATACATAGGTGTTCAAGACACTTGTATAGTGGGTTTAAAAATGTTATTAACTTGTAAAAGAACCATAATAATATTTATGATAACATATATGTTCCACTTAAGACTCTATATTACTCGTTCATTTGTCAATTCCATGTTAAAGCAACGTTTTGGGTAAATTCGTTTCATTTATCGTACATGTTTTCACTCGTAATTATTCATATGATTACTTGGATAATGATTACATACTTACAGAATGAAAAACATTATTTATATATAATATATATTAATAATATATATATATATATATATATTATCGACAAATGGAAATAAATACACCGTTCCAGGAGATGGTATGCCATACGTACGGATTAACGTTGTTTTTGTTTCCTTATTAAATTGAATGGAAGTTTGTAAATGACATATACATAAATAAAGTATAAATATTATGTCATATATTTCATGATTAGTTATTATATATACTTTATAATCAATCTTTAATGGTTAAATGGAGAATGAATCTCATCGTGACGTAGAGACAGTAATCTGTATGTACGCACGAGAGATAATATCGTTCCCATAATTATTGATTAGAATTTAGGTGGATGATATAATATCTCAAAATTAGTATGATGTTATAATAATCATATATATTAATTATTTCCACCATTATACTCCTCCAGGTATGGTGGTTGTTGAAAAACAGATTACACCACAGCGTGGAGACGTTAAGCCATACGTACGCACGCACGGTGATTTCGTTTTTCGTAGGATGGATATTAGGTGAAATAGGGTTGTTTCGTATTTATAATAACTTATTAGTATATTAGTAATACTTATGTTATTAATTTATAATGAAACAACTAAATAAGAGTAAGTATACGAAGAAGGAAACTTGAAAGAATGGTAGAAGAGATTACCTCTTCCTTGACGTGCCTCTTTTAAACAACCTATTAGGGAACAAGAGTTGGTCTTTTTAGAAGACCTGAAACTATATAATATTACTATATATGTTTATAAGAGGATTTTCCAAGGGTTTTCCAAGCATTAATACTTAAAATGGAGCAAATAGAAGGGGGGGGGGTTCCCTTTTATAAGAGAAGAGTGGGGAACTTTTGGAAACCTCAAAAATATTATTTTATAATAAACTAAAACCCCACATAAAAACCTCAAAAATGACTCTAATTCGAATATTAGTTGAGATAATGTTGTAATATCATCATACAATAAAAGTTAGACATGTTGGAAAATTATTTTAAACCTTATCAATTTGATTTATCCTTATTTAATCGATTTAATCTTATTTGTGGTAATAATATTCTTAATTTTAATTTGTTAAAATACTTACATATGTTTTGTGAATTTTCCATAATTGGATAATTT
Organism: Viscum album; assembly: GCA_963277665.1. NCBI lineage: Eukaryota > Viridiplantae > Streptophyta > Magnoliopsida > Santalales > Viscaceae > Viscum > Viscum album. The sequence continues at coordinate 1,254,918,624 of OY728153.1, read as the reverse complement.
ATGACATTTTAGACTATATAAATTTCAATTTATAATTTTTAAATATATTTGTGATTTTCAATCAATTTAATAATTTGTTATTTTTATAAACTATCAATAGTGTCAATTTTGACACTATTCATTTATTTGAATTTAAATAAAATCCACACAGAAGGTATGTTTGAAAAAAATATTTAATAGATTTATAACATGTCATATGTATCTATTAAATTTTTTATAACATTAATTAGTTCATTTAATATTTATTTTAATATTTTTAAAACCATTTATTTGATATTTCTCTTAAAAAAATAATTAAAACAGTATTTTCGTATAATTATTTAATATACTTATTTGTTGCATAAACATTAAAAATAAAATACTATGATGAATTTAAATCTATTATATTTCAAAAAAATACATTTAGTAGAATTTATCTTCTAAAAAACTCATCTTTTAAAATGATATGTTTATTAAATTTTGAAGGGGACAAATTTTACATCATTTAAAATAAAATAATATAAATGCCTTAATCTTTTTTATAAGGAACCAAATGGTCCAAAAGTCATCCCTTTGATTCTTGGGGTATATATATTATCTAAAAAAGATGTTTGGTCATGATTATGGTTCTTTTAATGGGTATTATTATTTTAATAAAAATTATACTATTGATTCTTCACTAAATAAATAATTTCCCTATCATTAATGTATAAGCTATTACGGTAATTATATATTTCCTCAAAATGACAAATAAATTACCACAATGAATAAAAACATTTTATCTTTCAAATGTGTATTTATAGTCGAATTTATATTCTGTATAAACTTATCTTAAAAATTATTTAATTAATAAAGTCTGAGTGAGAAAATATTTCACATTCTTTTAAATAAAATAAAATAATGGTCTTTATCTCATCCAAGTTTGTTCCAATAGATTCCATTTTGACCCAAGTATGTTTTAGAGAGAAATATAATCAGAAAATGATATCAAGACAAGTGTTAGTGTAATTTTATAAAATTATTCTTAACCATAATTACCTGATTTACCTTTAACCGTGGTAAATAAAATTTCCATAGTTACTATTCATAATTCCAAAAAATAAAAATAGCGAATTAACATAATTTGGACCTACTATTTCCTAATGTGGAATCATATTTTCCAAATTTAATACACAATAGTGGCAGTATTTAGTTTAAAATTAATCCCGTTATTGAGAAAATGGGTTTTAAAAGTTAAAACATTTCAAAAGATTGAAATGTTTTTACCTATGAATTAAATGTAAAATTAATGATAATGAATTATATTATATTAAATGGTAAAAATACATTCTATTTATTCTTTAAAACCATTCCATATTTTAATTTAACCATATAAATCATCTCGATAAAAAATGTAGTTTTTAATTAAAATTTAGCTTATTTTTAATTTTCTTCAAAATATAAAGGTTATCAGAATAATGTCAAAAATTTATTCAATGTAAATTTTTTTAATTTGATTCAAACTAATAAGATTAATTTGTCAAATTTAACATATAAATTTTTTAAAAATTTTATTTAATATGGAAACGCCATAAAAAGACGGCAAAACATCATTTTTGAAAAATACATCCTTTATACGAAAAATTGATTTTATTCTCATTCCATGTTCTAGAAAATGTGTAAGATTAATTATAATGTTATAAATTCAAAATTTGGGTATTAATATTCATAACTGATAGTTGATAATAATATTATAATATATCATTGTTTAGTGAAACTTCTTATTGTGTACCACACAAGCTATCGAAGAAGGTTGCTCTTGCGTATAACAGAAGACAAGTATATTGTTTGCATATAATAAAAGCTAATACGGTGTTGCATATAGAGAAATCTGATATTTGTGTAGCGTACAACACAAGGTATCAAATAAATTAAAAATAATATTTCTCATAAAATCTTAGGGTGTTATAGTAAGACCCCTTTCTCAGGGGTAGAGGAGTGGGACGAGCTTGCTATGTGAAATTCCCATTTAGATAAGAGACCTCTCATTAGTGGTCTGAGTAGTGAGACTTATCCATTGAAATGTGTGGTATAAAAGTATCTCTTTGTTGGTGATGTTGTTCTAGACATCATATAACATACGAAGAGGGATGCTTCTCCCAATCAAAATCATACTAGTGATACAATCCAAAACATGGTTAGTTAGTAAGCGTCGTGCCAAAGTGGATATTTTGAAGGTGTATTGGATGATTTCCTTTGACTTTTGTGTAGTAGCTTGGATGGACTGGTGATGCATCAATGAACATCCTGGTTGGGGTGAATTAGTTTCAATGGGAAAAATGAGATTAAGTTATAAGGGACTTCTGTCTTGGAGGCCTGAGTATGGTTCATGGAATGACATGTGTCTTCATTTCCCGAACTATAGTTTTATCATTGAGTCATGAGCCGGATTTCCCTTAGCGTATGACCACTTCATGTCCTAGTGATTCTAGTATAAAAATATTTCTTAACCACCATGATTTAAGGATCCATATGAGAGGACCAATGGTCAAACTCATCCAATGATAGTGTGACCAAACTATGGAAGAGGGAGATCCCCTCACATAGAATAATTTTGTATCAGTGGAGAGACCCTACGACGATTCACTAAATCATTATTTGTTTCATATCCTCCATGCTCTGGTGACTATTACCAATGGGGGCTATAGTGTTCCCATATTATGGGATTTAGTTTTCCTCCGTTGATATGGAGTGATTTTAAATATAGAAGGATGAGATCATGTACTAGAGGATAAAACCAAATCCTTATGTCTTGTCTAATATGATGTTTTTGTAGTGGATTATATGAGATTCTATTTTATTGTATTGGTGGAAGAGTAAATTGGAGTCAATCTTTAGGATTTTGGTGTTTTACCACTCTTTCAAAAGTTTTTTCTACATGGACATTCATAATGTATGACCATAAATATACACTACAACATCATATGACCATGTGTTGCTGTAAGAGATAGAGGTGTGGTCAGATGAGTCTATAAATAATGGATTTAATAGGACCAATTGTGTTATATATATAAACCTTTTATTTTCATCCCAATACTCAGGTAAGATCATGAGGTTATTTCTAGATTAACATCACTTAATCTAAGTAACTATATACGAGGAGTGTCAAACCCAATGATTTGATGGCCTCTTCACCCAATGGATGGAAGTTAAGGTGTTCTTAGTGTTTGACCTGAGGATGATTTTTTACTGACTCCATGTTTGATATTTTAATGTAATGAGTTTTTATTCCAAGTGATGATGTAGTTTCATTTAGTTATAAGTGATAAAATTTGGTGTGTTCAACACGAAAAAAAAGTTTATGACACTCACGAATCGAATCGTCAAAACATCTTTGAACAGTTCATGGTATTCCTTTGCGATGACAACCTAATGTACTCATAATCATAGGTAGATCATGAGATAAACTTGTGGATGGTTCCAGATGTTCTTAAACAATTCCATATTCATAGATATATCATAGGGTGGCAGTCTGAGATTTTGGATGTCCACTTCTTGAGGCATGTCTTCTCAGAAAAGGGAGTGGAAGTGTACCCAACAATTATTGGGGCAGTACTAGCTTGAAAACCACCCTATGTCACGACCATGGAAGAATATGTTCATATTGAGGTTTCTCCATCCATTATTTTTTAGAGTGGTGAAAAATTAGTTGACTTATTACAGGTCATACATGAGGATGAGGATGATGTAATGTACCTCAACTCAATTTTTTTACCCCACCTATTACAAAACATGTTTGGGAGGCTCAAAATGGTTATACTAACTAGGAAATATTTCAAGACTAAATAACTATTGGTATGATCCTAATGTATTTTTAAAGGTTATGAGCATTTAATTCTTATTCAATGATGTATAGTAACGAAATTAAATCAATGAGATATGATGTTGAGGATGTAAAATTAATTTAGTAGTAAAACTGGTCCAGGTGTGGTTGTACTATGATCATTTGACGTCGGGATGGTGTCCAAAGATGCTATATATTATTACTGATTTTAGATATTGATGTATCACCTTCGTAGATGGAGGACAAGGTGTCTATATGAATGTTTAAATGGAAATATATCTTTGTTTTTTTTTGTGATGGGGGATTTCATGACCAGTGAGAGGTCATGTCACTATCTATGTGATTATAGACTCTATTTCAATGATGTCATACTTCATAACTATATTATATTAGAGTTTAGAGGAGATTTTGGGAGGCTTTTTTAGGTGGGATATAGTCTGCACTACTGGAAAACTAACCTTTACCAACGGTTTGGAACCATTGGTAGAGGCCTCCAAACCGTTGGTATATCATATACCAACGGTTTGGATAACCATAGCCAAGTAAGTCGTTGGGATAGGTCTATACCAACGGTTTTCCAAAAACCGTTGGTATAGACCTATACCAATCGTTTTGGAAACCATTGGTATAGGTAATATGAAATCTATAGCAATGGTAATGGAACCGTTGGTATATAAATTCCAAAAATAAAACATCCGCTAGGTTTTGATCCCAGGACCCCTCGTTTATAATTGAACGACTCAACCACTATCATAACATGACTTTTGTGATCATAATTACATAAATATATATATGTATTCTCATAAATATTTTAAATTTTGATTTATATAATGTTCTCGGTACGAAGGCCCGATAAAAAATGAAAGTACCTATACCAACGGTTGTTAAAACCGTTGGTATAGTTATTTGGTTGTGATTTTCATTCTGTGTAGGATGTTGAATTTTGGCCCACTTTTCCCAACAGTTTGGCCAAACCGTTGGGAAAAGTGGCATATTTGGGGACCTTTCCCAATGGTTTGGCCAAACCGTTGGGATAGGTCCACCTTTCCCAACAGTTTGTCCAAACCGTTGGGAAAAGCGGCCAATTTGGGGGCCTTTCCCAATGGTTTGGCCAAACCATTGGGAAAGGGGTCCAATTTGGGGCCCCTTCCCAATAGTTTGGCCAAAACATTGGGATAGGTCTACCTTTCCAAACAGTTTGGCCAAAACATTGGGATAGGTCTACCTTTCCCAACGGTTTTTCCAAACCGTTGGGAAAAGTGGCCAATTTGGGGGCCTTTCCCAACGGTTTGGCCAAACCGTTGGGAAAGGGGACCTATACCAACGGTTTTTTCAAACCGTTGCTATAGAAGCGTTGGGAAAGATCTAATTTCCAGTAGTGCTGGATCCATGAAATTCCCTCAATAATCATTTTGTACAATGATTTTCACATCGATTTTGCATTATAATGAAGATACAATAGGAATTTGGTTCACAGTTTCACATGAGAATGATACCCCAGATAGGTGGCCAGGTTAGGCTGACCATTTTCGTGGTTATAAATGTTTATGTTTTCATGATGGTTACGAAAAATATATAGGAGGATCACATACCATTTGTGAAGTCTTCATATCAGGACAGTTATCACTCCACAAATGGTGTAACCTCTTTTGAAGCCACATACAGGAGACCAGGTGATTCACCAATATACTGGTTGGATCCAATGTGAGAAAAAAACAGGTTGGTCTGGATTTGGTTCTATAAATGGTCATCAAATGTTATTTAAATCCATGAGTGGATGAGGACTACTCAGAGACATCCAAAGTCTCTAGGGGATATATGATGGTGGACTTTTCAATTTAAATAATAGATATATTGTTCAAAGAGATCTCACAATGTTGAGGATCACATGGATTTTTTAGGACAATAGGATTTATTTATGGATCATATGCCCTTTTTCAGTTACAACACTTTCTTAGTGTGGTGGAATATTTATTTTCCATATGAACATAGTTTGACCAGATTCTTGGAGTTATCCACATGTCGTAGTTGAGGAGACATGAGAATGAATCATTTCACATTATCATCCATGATGAGTTGGATGATAGGAGAGGAGTTTCCTATTTATGGAACCTGTATCCTTTTGAGAACTAACCAAAGAAGAACCATCAAGTGATGTGGTTACCTTATGTTTGTATTTATTGAAAATAAATGAGCTATATGGAGAGAATGTTGAAAGGTGAAATCTACATGAGAGATCAATATCATCACATTAGAGCAGAATTCCCTTATTCAGATGAAAATACCTAAAGGAGGGTAGAGTGTAGAAATTCATTTTTTAATATTGAAGACAAATGAATATTTCTATGAATGTTTTCAGAGATAGGAATTGAGACAATGTGAGATTCTAAGGCCCGGTGATGTAGAATTAATATTATAAAAAAATTAAATATATTAATATGACACACACATATTTTTTCTAAAATAATGTAATATATTTTTAGTAGAGACATGGATTGGAAATATAAGGCCATAATTGGTTCATTAATGTGGGGTTTACCCTTGCTGTGAAATATTGTTGGTCGGAGTTGGATGTTACACTAAGGAATCCATTAGTGTGTACATTATGTGAATTAATTATTTTATTTAATTTTCTTATTTAATAAACCTAACCTACCACCCCCCAAATAAATATTTTATTATGATGATTTTATATGGTTAGGTTCATAACCCTTGAAATATCTGATAGGTGGAAGGGGATAAAGTTTTTTTGAAAGATTGATATTGGATAATGAACAATGATCAAATTGAGTAAGATCGAGAGGGAAAAATGTATCATGTCTTATCCATTACCAGAAAATGATTTATCCCCCACTGATTGATCCTTAATCAAGGTAGGGATATTCAATTGTGTATTTTTTTCCTTTGGTTTAAATGATTGGTCACATATATTTATATATTCTTATCGATATGTGTTTATCCATTAATTACATGAGACAACTTCAATAATTTGATTGCTTAAATTAATTTATTATTTCAAATCCTTTTTTTTCAATCATGGTATCCCTGTTATGTGATATGTGTCCATGAACAGTTAGATAATGAAGGACTTACATTGTTATTATGTATTTCTAACCCCTTTTATTCATGTTCTTTGTTGTAGGCCTATAGGTTCTTGGTTCATCATTGTAGGGGATTGTTTGATTCAGATCAATCCATTGGATTCATAGAGGCTCAGATAATGAAAAAGGGTGATTATTTTTGGTTAGATTATGATAGGAAGTGGGATGATAGAGCGACATGTATAGATATGGGATCTAGATCATTGATTTCATGAAATGTGTGACACCTCTGGTGGCACTTTGAACTACATGTTGGAGAACAAAATCCAATTTTCGACCACCAGAGACTGAGAATTGATGGATGAAGGTGACCCCTTTCGGATGTGGGGGGGGTGAAATTATAGAAAACACATCAAAGAGGACAAACCAAGAGAACCAGTTATATATTATATATTTTCTTCTCAAAACTCAACTACATGGCATGTAGTCCAACAACACATTCCATGAAGCCCCTCCCATATGTGAAAACTAGTAGTTTAGCGATGATAAGTATCAAATACAGTGTAGTCGGGCTCACGTGGTGTGTGACACTCAGGTAGCTAGTCCATGTGCCAGCAGGTACATATATAGGAACCCATGTAGGAGGAAACACTTTAAATTCTAGGTGTACATGTGCATGGGTCGGTACATGGGTACATCCATTTACTTGTCCAAGAACATGGGAACATCCCAATGAAAAATTCAAATTTATTAAAAAAATTGGTAGGCCCTGACTAGAGGAGATACAACATGTAAAACCATTATATTCAATGTGTGGTGACATGGCTTCCAACCCTTATAAATAGGATCACATGATGAGGAAGTCATTCTGGACTACACATCAAGTGGCACCCATGCACATCATGCAGTTCCCTTTAGAATGTCATTCCTTCATATCTCCATTGTTTGGAATTTGATTCTTTTAGAGAGTAGCTTATCCTAAGAAGTTTCTCATGTTGAAGGAGATGATATCACATATTGTGGATTTCGAGATATGACATTAAATGTTCTTTGTTTGATGATTCTTTAGGCAACGCTTGAAAATGATAGTTACCAATAAGGTTCATCAGAGGCAAAGAGAGACCTGGGTTAGAGTCCCCCTATCACAATAGGGTGTGGGTTCCCTATGCACCATAAACTGGTTTAGAGGAAACCCTAATATACAATGATGTTGGACCTCTACCCAGTAATTGGAACCCCCTAATGCACTAGGGAACTGGTCCTCGACCTATACATATCAAGTGGAACCCCCTATCTTGCTAGTTTGTGAGTCCTCCAAGCTTTGAGTGGAAACCGCTTGAAACACCAGTATATAAGTCCCTCTATCAAATTACTCAGTGAAATCAACCTTTTGTACTAGAAGTGGGTCACTTATTTATACTTACCGAGTAGAACCCCACATACGTATATGGTCGTTGGTATTATACCCATTGAGTGGAATCCCTTATCATTGTAGGTTGTGGATCCCCTATCTATATATTGAGTGTAATCCCTTCATATTTATAGGGTGTAGTTCATCTACCTACTGAGTTTTACCCCCCTATAATTCTATAGATCATGTCCTCTATCTATCAATTTAATGAGTGGAACCCCCTAATGAACATGGTTTGGGTCCTCTACACATTGAATGACACCCCCTTTAGGTACCATAGTGTTGGAACTCTATATTTTTTTTTGAGACACCATATTATACTAAGTCATGAATTCTATATTATATATTGTACCCCCTTATAAATATATCACAATAAAAAATTGTGATTCCTCTATAGAGAATTTTGTGATGTCACAAAGGATACATGACTCAAGAATGTGCCCCTTAGTTTTGGAGCAATGTTGCGAGGTTTGGATCATCTAATTAGATTATAAAGAGTATGGGTGGGATGGATGGTTGTGATATTTCCTCCCTCATGTGTATAGAAATATTACGAGAAATGGGACCTCCATATGGACTCTTAGTAAATTGGTCATGAGGATATGAATCAGTGGTAGAACATTGGAGATACTAGGAGGCATTTCATTCTTTGATGGGCTGTGGAGATGGAGATCAAATTTATCTCTCATTTTTTTTCATTCATATAATTTCAAGAAATTTATGGTTCTAGACACAACATCTATTTAACATGACTTTTTTTGGTTGATCTTACCATTGTTATGTCATTATATTTCTCCCATCTCAGTATTCATTGAATATTACCAAGTATGTATATAATCATCTGTATGTGGTATTTTACCAAATCCTTCATTTATTTTGTAGATGATAAATAGTCGGATAGTGGCATCATTTAATAATGGTGATACATGGGTGTATATACTATGTATAGTGGTCATACTTCTATATAAAGAGATGATATCTCTCTATTTTTATTTTAATCCATTTTTTGTTAGGTTGGGGAATCATTTCTAGTAGGGAATATATTTTTATCACTTACAGCTTGGATAATTGTATCATGCTTTGATATTTTTTCTAGAGGTATTTCATGAATGGTTTACTCTAATTGTTACTGTCTTTTATTATAGTTCAACTACACATTTTTTGGAGAAATTTGGGTGCATGCATATAGGTATATTAAGAAAAGTTCACCGATTTTATTTATGAACTCTCAGGTCATGTCACCAACCCCAATAGTATTGAAGGTGCGCTTCAAGTTATGATTAATTTCTCTTCCTCAAGCCTAGTGGGGCATTATGGGTATGGTCATTATATACAAAATCCTTGAGCTTTTACTAATAAGGTTTGGTTGGAGAAGTTTTCAATAATTTCATCTATTATATATGAGAAAATATGGGATTAGTCATCTCATATAATATGTAATTACCCAGAAATTTCATAATGTTTTTTCAAAATTATTTGGGATTATAAAGAGTCTGGGAAAATTGACTATGCTTGATTCCAAGACCTGGTGTTCCTAGAATAGATTTTCAAACATTCTAAAACGTACATTCAATAAGCTTGCGGTTGACATTTTCTATCATTTGAATCTGTGCTCGGATTAAAAATCCAAGGGCACTGTTGAATCCATATTTCCAGGATAAAAGTAAGGGAAGATTAATTTTGACTGTATTAGGTCGAGAGAAAAAGATAATTTTATAGAATTTTCAACAAATAATAAAATAACAAAAAATTATTATATTATGTTTCTTCCAATGGTTGAGTGGCGGTGGCGGCACCGCTAATTTATCATGCCATTTAATGTCTTGACTATTTGGTTTTGTAATGAAACCATTGAGATTAAGAGGATAATTCATTAATGAACCTCATTAGTCTCATGTTGAATTAATCACCCACCCCCTCTATTTAAATGATGCCCAAACTTGGGTTTTTAACACGGATATGTGGAACTAATGACGAAGTGTCGTAAAGTCTTCCATCAATGAATAACTGAGGCTCGGATGGAAATGTTGGAGGAATCAATCTAGGATCAATGAAATCTGATTGCTTCATCAAGCATAGATCCAGCTACAAAAATTTCTACATATCCTCTAATTCTGAGGTAGGGTTTTTTTAAGTTTAAATTCTTGATAATTTGTTTATCTTCTGCATTGATGAAAATAATGATGAATCACAGAAGTTTTGAATGAGTTTTAGTTTATATTTGATGATTTAATTTTTACCTACATGATATAATGCTAATGCGGAGGGTAATTACCAAAAGGACAAGGACTGGACCCTCTACTGATTTAGTTTTTGTTTCATTCTTCATGGGAGAAGTTTCAACTAGACACAAATTCGAATTTGGGATCCACAAAGTGACAACAACATCTCAGGAGGCTTGTTGGTGCATTCGGAAGGGAAAATGGACAAACAAAGCTCACCCAGTGGCCTGTGAATGTTCTTCCGGTGCAGCGCAAATGAGAAATGGCTGACATTGGTCAGACACGTAGCAACAGGTGGCATTCTGTAAAGGATAGATGCAATATTGAGTCATGGAATCTACCGGTGTGGCTGGCACTCTGCCAGTCGCGTTGGCAGAAAGCGGTTCCTCGTCACGCACTACAGAGAAGGAGGTCCTAGGATCGATGCTATGGGGAAGGGGACCCACACCCCATTAGTCCCGCTAGTAGAGAAATGGTTCCACATGGAGCCGCTAATGCAGAAAACCGAATGGACCCCTGGTTCTTTCAGGAAGGGGAAATCCCCGCTTGGGCCACCCAACTGGGTGTCGCGACCAACCACGGTGGGTTGAGCCTGCCGCAGCCTTGCCAATTCGGGCTGGGCAGGGTCAGACCTACGTCAATCCCAGATTGGGTTGGGTCAGCCCAGGACGGGGTGGGTCGGGTCGGTTTGGTTGGACCAGGACCAGTTTCGGCCTAGATACGCTTAAAATGATGTATCTCACAAACTAGACCAACTGTCTGCAGCACTGGAATCCTCGGAATGAGAAGATCCCTTTGAGATAATACATATGAGATTTAGAGAAAGTTACAGTATTTCCAGGTCGGATAGAACCCAAATCCAACTGGGCCCTCAACAATAAAATGAATATAACTCACAGACCGAGTGTTCGATTGACATGTCGTCAATCGTGTTGTGACCCTTATGAAGATTTTGTCCTTTGGGTTACTCCTTTGAGGAATATCATGGTAGTTGAAGAATTACCGATATCTTTAGGTGTAGATTGTAGAGACTTGGATTTTTTACCCTGTAAGACTTTGGAATATTTCTACATATAATTCCAGAGCTAGGCGCGAATACGGCGTGCGATTCTGAGGCCTGGTGTTCCTAGAATAAATTCTATAAAAATATTAAGTGTTTTAATACTATACACATGGACGGGTTGTGGTTAATTTTAAACAGTAGCTCTGATCAAAATTCTGATGGCACAGTTGAGTCTGGATCGTGATGTTTACCCTAGGCGGTGTGTAAAAGTGAGTGGGTGCAGGCCTACTGTGAGAGATGTCACCAAAGGGAAAATTTGTCCTTTTTAAATAATGACTTAGTGATTATTATCACGGACATTATTTTCAAATAAATTTTGAACAATGTCTCTGAATAGAAATCTGAGACTCTTGTTGAGTATGAAATGGGTAATTTTTCTTAGGCACGATATAAAATAGGCAGGCGTGGTGGTTTCAGAATCCTCTCCTGTCGGTAGAGTTTCAGAGAGAGTATAAATTCGAATGAAAGTAGAATTAGAGAAACCCCTAATTTCTCTTCTCTCCCTCTCTCTCTATCTCTCTCTATCTCTCTAGCCATTCTTTGTCGGTCTTCATTGTATCGAGGAGAGATCTTCACCAGAACCTTGGAATATTGAAGCAGGAGCGTCGTGGACACTTCGCCAACGACAAATGGGCGGATCGAGGTTGGACTTCATCTATTTTTGAGTTCCAATTCAATTTTTAATTTGAAAAATCTATCGTTTCCCCTTGTTTCTTAATTTTGGTTACATCATTTATGGCCGCACGAACACGACCATCAACCCATGTGGCAAATCAAGTTTTCTTCATCGTAATCTTCAACTGTTCTTCGTGTTCTTGGACGCTTACAATTAAGCACATCAAATCATCAACGATTTGTCCATTAAAGGTAGGAGTAGAGATTATATCATCGTAGGGATCATAATAATGGTCTCAAAATAATTTTTGGGTAACCGGATCGGTTGTAGCGGCTGACAGAAGGTCTGGCTCCGGCAAGGGGTTTGGTTGGAGCACCGGTGGACAAGTGGAGGCTGGAGCAACAGGCTCTGGTGTAGCCGAGAGGAGGTGTCCGCAGTAGGTTACGCGGTGCTGAGGATATGTCAATCCCAGTAGGTGGTATTGGAGAGTCCTAGAAAAGGTGAATCCATGAGCTCTAGGATGAGCCAAGCCAAGGCGGCGGCAGGCAGGGCGAAGCGGGGAGCCGTGGCGGCAGCTGGTAGGGCAGGGCAAGGTCGAGCCGAGGCGCCGGTGGCATCGGGTGGAAGTGTCGTGGCGGTACGCTCCGCATGGTGGTGGTGATGGAATTGGACCCATCGCTATCAGGGAATAAGCCCCGAGGGCAGTGCCTGGGGGGGCAGTGAACAAGGACCCACACTTTGCGGGTCCTGCTAGGCGGCACAGAAGAAAACCGTCCATTTGTCGATGTGCTAAAAAAACTAGAACCGAGGGGATCCAGTGTTGCTAGGTCAAGCCACAGATAGTGGGCCACATCATGTCGGGCCAGACCCACGGCTGGGCCGCTGGCTGGCGGTTCGGACTGGTCCGGCTGAGGTGAACCGGCCTGGTTTGGCCCCCTTGTGTTCAGGGGGCCGTAACTCCTAAACTGTGCGTTCGTTTTACGCGCTGTCTGTGGCTATGGGTCTGTCTCTTCAAGATGGACTTTTTGAGTTGGTTTTTGGGTATTCTGGTTATGTTCCCAAAGACAAGTTACCTAAAATGCTTAAATTTAATTATATTAAATTGTTATTAAAGTTGCGACATACGTCGTTCGCGAGTCAGACGTTCATTTGACTCGTCGTTAGAGGCGTTGTGTCCCTAGAGTTGAGACGGTCCTTCAAAGGTTGGTTCAACCCCTTTGAGGTTCGGTTTCATTGCTTGGTGGCACAAAACACTTAATACAAATAACAAATTAATTCGTTAATTAATTAGTTATTCTTGCGCCGGACCTAACTCCAGTTATGGAAGTCCGATTGATGCACCGTCAGCGACATCATGACCCCAGTCCTCGTGATGACTTTTTGATATGCTTTCCAAAGTGTTCAGGTTAGAGACATGGTTTCAGCGCCACATGGCCTTGTTCACACGTTTTACAGTGAAACACTACTTTATCAGCCGACATCCGTTTGGGGTGTTTGAGCACTCATTTCTGAGTGTTCTTCCAAGCGGATTGCGATGACGCAATCTGACCACCTAAATTTAGCCCCGAGGCATGGCCCCCATGAGGCGGCCTTCGAACGCATGATGTTTTTTTACGTATTATGCTTCATAAGTACGTTATGGGCAAATGAATAGCCTTCACCTCGTAGTTATCTACAAGGAACATAATGGTACGATCTGCGTATTGTGTTTTGGGGTCAAAATTGTGGGGCCCATATGGCCCCTTTGCATAACGTAGTGAGTTTCAGCCTTTTCATATGGAGTCCATTTTAGGCTCCGTCATCGGTGTTGTGATCCTGATTGGGAGACGAAGTTGACCAGGGTGGTTTCAGGCATTGAAGCTGGAGTTGAGGCATGGGCCCCAAGGGCTGTCTTTTAAGCTGTGTGCAGTGTACTGCGACTTTTTCTTCGGACATCCTCTTGGGGAATATGAATAGTCATTTTGGTGTTCTTTTATAAGAGCATCATGATGGTGAAGTTTACTTGACCTTATTTTTAGGATGAGGTGTGCGACCCAGGAGATGTTGTGTGGGCATACAGCCGTGTTGAATAACTTTTTCATCAGGAGCCTATTTCCAGTGAAAAAATAATCTATCTCGCATGTTTTTTTCACAAGAGGATTGAAACAGCATAATCTATTTGGGAATGCAGATCCTATTTCGAGATCTCATAAATGTGGAGAAATGAAAGGGCATTGGTTGAAGGTTTTCTTGATGAACTTCAAACCTATGCATGATAGTGGTGCGAGTGGAACCCAGTGATGGCGCGGGTAGTGCGGAGATATCAGACAAGTTCCGGGTTTCCCTCTAGGATGTCTAGGTAGTAGGATACCCGTTGACATCCGAGTTTACCCTCCAGTGGGGCTGGGAAATGGGTTACCAGATGACCTCTTGTTTTTTACCCTTCAGTGGGGCTGGGCAGTTGGTTACCCAACAACCTCTTATGGTTTACCCTCCAAAGGGGCTGGGTAGTGGGTTACCCAATGACCTCTTGTTTTTTCCCCTACAACGGGGTTGTGCAGTGCGTTAACTGATGACCTCTTGAGGTTTACCCACTAGTTTTGCTGGGCAATGGGTTACTCGACGAATTCATTCAGACTCAACCCTTTCTATGACGCTATTCAGTGAATTTTTTCTGTGATTACTAGAGTGGGACCCTTAGTTGTATGGTTTAGAGATGAGGCCTCTTGACATGCGGGTTTGTTGGACATCAGTAATAGCTACCCATAGAACTATTGGTGACTTTTCCTAGGCTGATCTTGGAGATAAAGATCCCCTTACACACTCATTTGGGTTTCTTGTTTAGTATATATATATTTACACCCTACTTTTTTCCCCACTCCTTGGGTTTAGTTACTCTCCTTCTAGGTGGGGCGAAGATGTGTGGGGTATGCCATCTGCTTTCCATGTCTATCTCCTCTGGGATTGGAGGAGTCTACTTCCTTCCTTTTGTTGGGTTGAGTTGTACTCTCTCTATTGTACTCTAACACTGTTCTTTATTCTGTCTATTGCTCACCATTTTAGTACCTCTTTTGTTGCTCCCTTGGGAATTCAGGGCATCCAAATGGGTATCTTCATACTCACCCCTTCTTAGGATTTTCCCGTACATGGTGTGCCCTTATAGACAACGGACAGGTCGGTCAAGACTACAGAGAATCATGGATGACATAGGATCTTGGGCTATGTTCGGTGGCCATAGTAGTACTTTCATGTGCAAGAATCACTAGTGGTTTACTTTCATTTTACCTGTATCTGGGTTGTGGCACCTTTCTAGTTGGGTGCGTGTTTTTCCCCCTTTGCTGTTCAGTTTACCTGTCAGTCTACTTTTCAGCACTTTACTTCTACTAGTTAGAGGTTGATGCATATATATTGGTTTCCCTTTTGTAGCATTATTGTATCTTTCTTTTTAATTTCGATGCACCTTTGTATTCAATTATCTATGTGTGTGTGTACAATTTCCAAGGTAAAGGCCTCCCCTAGTTTTTTGTGCCTTTGGTGCTAGTCGCCATCCCCTGGCCTATGGTGGCGGGCTTGGGGTAGTTGCGGCTCGAGCCCTGGTACAGGTCAGGTTGTGACAATCTTGTATCAGAGGGTGGTTTGTTCCTAGGGGCCTTGTTCGGATGTCCCTAAAAATGTATTCGATGAGTTTTGTGGAAATAATGTCATCATGTATCAAGATCGGATCTCAGGCCAGGGAGTCCAGTGATGGTGTGGTGCCTGACAAATCCATTCAACAAGACCCTGATAACCCGCTTGTCGACTCGACACACAGAGACAGTTGTTGCAGGTAATTTGGTTTGTTCATCAGATAGGATTAACTATTTTATTGTCCTTATTGAGTCAAATCCCCATCGTTGTTGATATATATATGCTCATTTGACCGCGATACTCCTTGATAAGATTCAGGATGTCTCTACGATGATAGCCATATATGATACTAGCTTTTGTTCATGACGATGACTCTATGAGCGACAAGGCCTCAGTTCAAGATCCATCATACGATTACCATTTCTTCAGGATGATATGAAGTAAAACCTCCACATTTGGAGTAGTAGATAGTACTAGAAGTGAAGGATGATGATGAACAAAAGCTGGGTGCACTACATGAGTTCCAATATCAGAGACTGCTAAGGTTCCACAGTGATCCATACCCTCAAACAGTGATGGGTGGGCTGGAGTTGGTAGTTCACCTCTTTAGGCTTGTCCGGACACTGACAGGTTAGATGGTGGATTTGAAATCCAATTAATCAATCTTGTAGTTTGGCGTAGTAGAGCCAGGGTTACTCAGATGCATGTTGAGTGGGTACTCACATGGGATGACTTCTAGTAGATGTTTCATGAGGAGTACTACCCCACCTAAATACGCTTTATACGATTTTAGGAGTTATTGGGGATTGAGTGGGGAGTGATGGTAGTGGATGAGTACATGACTAGGTTCACAGACCTTACTTTTTACTCTTTGGACGTGGTCTATAACGACAACTTCCGAGCACAGAAGTTTGAGTGAGGTCTCTGTAGAATAGATTTGTGCCATCATAGTGCCCTTGTGCATCCTGAACCATCTCAGGGTGTTGGAGTAGGAACAGGTGACTGGGAAATTTCTGATAGAGGGACTTTAATTGGCAGGGCCTCGATGCCAGAGGTCTCCCCTAGATGAGACATAGGAACATGGTCAAGGACAACATAGAGCATTGAGTCTTCCCAGGGAGGACTAGTGCTATGATTGTGATACGATCAAAACCGTGAGGGAGAGTCAGTACCTCCCAAAGTGGATAGTATTGAGGTGTGGTGGATGATACTCTCTGACATGTGAAATCATGGCAGGGTAGTGCAGTGGAGTGTCCGAGCAGGTTCTGGATTTTCCAGTGGGACTTTTCTACATGACCTCCCTTTGGAAGAGGTGCCACTAGTGGGTTTGGAAGAGTGCATGTTTTGGGGATTACTCTTCATCCAAGAGGGTAAAAGTCATGTGGGGTATTCCACGTGCTTTCCATGTTTATCCTCTGGCAGTTGGATGAGTTTTATCACCTACCCTGTTCGTTTGTACCTTGCATGCTCAATGTCAATCTTGATACTGCTATCAAGTACAGGTTGAGGTGATTGAAACCCCATAAACAAAACTACACCCTTCACTATGTGGTGCTGTTAGTGGTAGTCCTTGCCCCATTAATGTGGAGATTCTATATTCTGGGAGAGTGTTTTGTGGTTTTCTCAGACCACCAGTGTCTCAGGTGCACCCTCACCCAAAGAGACTTGAACCTGAAACGACGGTGCTGGTTGAAATTTCTGCAGGACTATGACTTCAAGGTAGTCTATGTTCTACAAAATGGAAGTGTCGTACGATGTTCTCTTAGTAGGATGTACTAGATTCATCAGGTATGGGAAGTTTCATAGTAGTTATCTTCCCTGTAGTTGACCTTGGTGGACCAGTAGGGTACGAATATTTTGTCATTGAGGGTGTTGACTCATCCACTTTTTGAGCATGTAAGAGATTCTCGGGTTTTATACACTGACTGTGAAAGCTTGTGTGACCATATATCCTTGGTTGATTCACCATATGAGTATTCTGAAGGAGGTAATCACAAGACCAGGTTCCAGGAACAAATTGTGATTTCGGTCTCAATGTGGAAAGTATAGGTTCGGCCAGGGATGTCCCCTGAGTTTCTTTGGGGTGGTTGGGAATCATGGAAGTGATTGAGAGGTTTCCTACCATCTTTCCCAACCCTCCGAATAGTAGGAGTGGGTGCACGATTTATTCCACGTGTAATAGTTGATGAGGTGCATGCGTATTCCTACTTATGTCCTTGAGAGTATCCAAACTTATAAGTACGAACCATCCCTTTGGTTTGTGTGTTGTGCCAGCATGGTGTTGTGTGAGTTTTCTTAGGAGTGGGAGAGAAAGGTGTGAGCTCTGTATCCCAAGTTGTTTTCCCTAGTTTTGCTTTTCAAGGATGAAATTCATGAATTAGGGAATGATGTAGATACATGTTTTTGTACCCTATAAGACTTTGGAATACATTCCCATATAATTCCAAAGCAAGATGCAAAGACGGGGTACGATTCCGAGGACCAGTGTGCCCAGAATAAATTTTATAAAAATATTAATTGCTTTAATACTATTCACATGGTGGGTTGTGTTTCCTTCTAAATAGTAGCTCACATAAAAAATATGAGGGCATGGTTGCATCCAGAATATGTCTTTTACCCTAAGAGGGGTGTAAAAGTTGCGGGCGCGGGCCTTCTGTGAGAGATCTCACCCAGGGGAAAATTATCATTTTGAAATAATGACATAGTGACTTTTATCACTGATGTTATTTTCAAATAAATTTCAAACAGAGTCTTAGAATGGAAATCCAAGTCTTCCGTTGAGTTCAAAATGGGGCATTTTTCCTAGGAGTGATATAAAATAGGCGGGCGCGGTGGTTTTGGGATCCTCACCCGTCGGTAGAGTTTCAGAGTGAGTATAAATTCGCTTGAAAGTGGAATTACGGAAAACCCGAATTTCCATTTTCTCTCTCTCTCTCTCTCTCTCTCTTTATCTCTCTAGCCATTCTTCTCTGTTCTTCGTTGCATCGAGGGGCGTTCTCCTCCGAAACCTTAGCGGATTGAATCAGGAGCGTCGTCGATGTGTCGCCAATGACAAACAGACGGATCAAGGTAGGAATTCTTCTATTTTTGAGATCTGATTCATGTTTTAATTTGAAAATCCATCGTTTCCCCTTGATTCTTCATTTTGGTTTCATCGTTGATGGCCACAAGAACACAGCCATGAACCCATGAGGTAAATCTTGTTTTCTTCTTTATAATCTTCAACCGTTCTTCGAGTTCTTGGATGCTAAAAAAGAAGCTTGTCAAATATTCAATGATTTGTCAATCAGAGGAAGGCGAAGTCATGATATCGTCTCAAGGATCCAAAGGATGGGTTCAGAATAATATTTGGGTCACAAGAGTGGTTGTGGTGACCGACAAAACGTCTGGCCCGACAAGGGGTGTGGCCGGAGTACCGACGGATGAGTAGAGGCCGGAGCAGCAGGCTCGGGTGTGGCTGGGCGGAGGTGGACATGGTAGGTGGCGTGGTGGTGAGTAGCCAGCTATCCCGGTAGGCGGTTTCAACAAGTCTGGGATGAGGTGAAGCCGAGAGCTCTGGGAGGAGCCGAGCCGAGGCGGCGGCCAACCTGCCGAAGCTGGGAGCCGAGGCGGCGACTGGCGTGGCAGGGCGAGGTCGAGCCGAGGTGGCAGAATTGTTGAGTGGAGGTGCCATGACGGTACGCTCTGTAGGATGGTGAGACACCATTGGACCCATCATGTTCATGGGAGGAGCCCCGAGGTCACCACCTTAGGGGGGGGAGCAGCGAACAAGGACCTGCGCTTTCCGGGTCCTGCTGGGCGACGCGGATGAAGACCGGCCATTTGGCCAGTCTGCTTGATGAACCTAATCTAAGGGGGTATGGTGTTGCTGGAGAGGGACATGGACCACAGGTCGTGGCGAGTTGGGACAGACCCGCGGCTGGGCCGCGGGATGGTGGTACAGATTAGGCCAGCCGGGGTGAATTGGCCCGGTTGGGCCCCCTTCTGTACGGGGGGTCGTAGCTCCTAAACAGTGCCTCTGTTTGAAGCGCCTTCTGCAACTGTGGGTCCATATCTTTGAGATGGAAATTTTAAGTTTTGTTTCAGGGTTTTTAGGTTATTCACCGAAAGAAAAGTGACCTGAAAAACTTAAATTTAATAATTTTAAATTATTATTAATGTTGCAACGGACGTGGTTCACGAGCCAGATGTCTGTTTGACGTGCCTTCAGAGGTGTTGTGGCCCTGTAGTTGAGATGGTTTTTCTATGGTTGGTTTGGAACCTCTGTATTTTGGTTTCATTGCTCAGTGGCACAAAACAATTAATGCAAAAAAATAATTAATTTTTTAAATTAATTTTTTATTCTTGCGCCAAACCTAACTCTTGTTTGGGAAGTCCGAGTGACGTTACGTCAGTGGAAGAATGGCCCCAGTCATCGTGTAGACTTTTCAAGATACATTACGAAGCATTTCGGTTAGAGACAAGGTGTGGGCCCCACAGGGCCTAGTTCACAAGTTTTACGTTGATACACCAATTTTTCACCTGACATTCATTTGGGGTGTTTGAGTAATCTTTTATGAGTGTTCTTCTAAGGGTATTGTGATGGCGCAATCTGCCCACTTAAATTCCAGTCTGAGGCGTGGGCCCCATGAGGTGGCTTCTGGACTCATACAACATTTTAACCACTTATGATTCATAAGTATGTTCTAGGAAAATGAATATCCTACGGCTCATGGTTATATGCCAGGAACACAATGGTATGATTTGCATGATGTGTTTCATGGTTGAGAATGTGGGCCCTATAGGGCCCCATTTGCATAACGCTGGGAGTTACAGCTTCTCCATCTAGAGTCCATTTTAGGTGTAGTTAGCGGGGTTGTGACCCTGCAAACGAGACGAAGTTGACCACGGTGGTTTTAGGCATTGAATCCAGAGTTGAGGTGTGGGACCCACATTCTGTCTTTTAAGATGTGTCTAGCATACTGTGACTTTTTCATCAGACGTCCATTTGGGGCATATGAATAGCCATTTTGGAATGTTTTTATGAGAGCATCACGATGGCACAGTTCGCCTGACCTTTTTGTGGGACGGAGGTGTGTGCCCCATGATACGTCGTATGGGCATAAAGAAGTGTTGAATAATTTTTTCATCGGGAGACCATTTCCAGCGAGTAAATAGTCTATCTCGCGAGTTTTTTTTTTGCGAGGAATGCAACAGTGTAGTCTGTTTGGGCATGCAAAGCCTCTTTCAAGATCTAATTAAATGTGGAAACATGAAAGGGCATTATTCGGAGGTTCCCTTGATGTACTCTGAACCTAAACATTGTAGTGGTGCTAGTGACACCTAGTGATGGAAAAGGCATCGAGGAGTTATCAGACAAGTTCTGGGTTTTCCTTCCAGTGAGGCTGGGTAGTGGGTTACCCGTTGACCTAAAGGTTTACCCTCCAGCAGGGCTGGGTAGTGGGTTAACCCATGAACATAGGCTTCACCCTCCACTTGGGATGGGCAGTGGATTACCCAATGACCTCTAGTGGTTTACCCTCCAGCGGGGCTATGCAGTGGGCTACCCAACAACCTCTTGTGATTTACCCTCTAGAGGTGCTTGGAAGTGGGTTTCCCGGAGAACTCTTGTGGTTTACCCTCCAGCGGGGCGGGGCAGTGGGTTACCCAACGACCTTTTGGGTTTTACCCTCTAACTGGGATGGGTAGTGGGTTAACCGAAGACTTCTTTTAGACTTAGCCCTTTCTATGAGGATAGTCAGTGACTTTTCTCCATGATTACTTGAGAGCGACCCTTGGTTGTACGGTTTACCAATGAGGCCGCTTGACGTGTGAGATTTTTGGGCATCATTAATGGCTACCCTTAGAAATCTTGTTGACATTTCCTATGATGAGCTTGAAGATAAAGATCCTCTTACACACTCTTTCAGGTTTATTGTTGAGAATGTATATATTTACACCCCAACTTTTGTCCCCACTCCTTGGGTTCAGTTACTCTCCTTCTAGGAGGGGTAAAGACGCGCAGGGTATGCCACGTGCTTTCTATGTATAACTCCTCTTGGATTGGACGAGTCTACTCCCTTCCTTATTTTGGGTTGAGTTCCACTCTCTCTATTGTACTATTAGACTGTTCTTTGTTCTGACTACTACTCACCATTTTAGTACCTCCTTTGTTGCTCCCTTGAGTTTTTGATGCATCCTACTGAGTATGTTTATACTCACCCCTGCTTGGGCTTTGCCCACACTTGGTGTGCCCTTTCATATGACGAATTGTTCGGTCGAGAGTATAGAGGAGCGTGGAGGACACAAGAGCTTGGGCAGTGTTCAGTGGTCGTAGTAGGACTTTCAGGTACGAGACTCACCAGCGGTTTACTTTTGTTTTCCACATTCCAAGTTATGGAACCTTTCTGGTTGGGCGTGTGTTTGGCCCTTTTTCTGTTCGGTTTACCTTTCAGTCTACTTTTTAACACATTACATGTACTGGTTATATTTTGATGCATGTATGTTGGTTTCCCTTTTATAGCAGTGTTGTATCTTTATTTCTTTTATCTACCATTTTGCATTGAGCTCGTTGCGTGTGAGTGTACAGTTTCTTAAGCAAATTCCTCCCCAAGTTTGTTGTGCCTTCGGGGCTAGTAGCCAGCCCTTGGCCTATGGAGGTGGGCATTGGGTAGTTGCGGATCGATCCCCCGTATGGGTCGGGTCATGACATAGATACTACGTAACTTAATTTCATCGGGTGCATAGAATCATGTGGTTAGCTATCAATTGAAGTGTGGCCCTCCGTGGATCGTTATCAAAGCGACCCTAGGTGGATCAGCATCATAGAGACCCTGTATGGATCAATATTATAGTGAAAAAATTTGGATCAGAATCTGAGTGACTCTGTGTGGATCAGAATCATAATGACCGAGTGTGGATCAACATCATAGAGACCTTGTGTGGATCATCATTCTAGTGAACCTTTATGGATCAGTAGTGTGAGACCCAACGATGTCTAGATTTAGACCATCCCGTCATGGATCAGTGAACTATGACCTTGTGGGGATCGATAATGGAACAACATTTTCATGGTTCAATCATGGAACTAATAAATGGAATAAAATCATATAGATTATGACTAATCATCTTTATTACTGAACTCCTAGTTTTATACCTGGTTTGAGCTGAGTCTTTTTCTCATGCTTCGTGATTGAGGTCATGTTTTTGGGATTTCATTTGTGGAATGTTGAGAGGCCTTCGGGGGTCTCACGGTCCCTACTGGGTATTGTTATACTCACCATGGCACAGGCTTTGCCCTCACCGTGTTGTGTTTTGTGCAGACAACAAGTATCTTGGCAGAGATTAAAGGATCCAGGACCATGCAGTACATGGTGGTGACTAGTTAACCTAGAGAGCTATGGAGAAGATTTGTATCTACCCTTCATGTAGAATCCTTGTTTGATGATCTCCGGAGCTTTTTGATATTTTTTTTACTATTTTAGTCGTACTTTTTAGTTAGTCTTGCATTCTATCCCTCTTTACTTTCAGTACACACTTTTACTAATGCAGTTTTACTACGTCATTTTCATCTTGTCATGTTCTCGGTCTATGTGTTTGTATGTTTGAAGGTAATGAATTCCCATTTTCATGGATATTCCTTTCTGGTGCTTGTCGCCAACCCCTGACATATGAAAGGTGGTATTAGGGTAGTCAGAGAATGGGCCCCAAGGGACGGGTCATAACAAAGTGGTATCAAAGGAGACAATTCTACAGAAGAACTAAGACTATAGCCTTTTTAATGGAACAATTGTGTTACGTGTTTTGAGTGTAGTTTTCAGTTCAGGGAGTCCAATGTTGGTCAAGTAGCTGACGTATCCATACACCAGGATCCTAAATTTTGATTTCTAACTCTGTACACGAAAACAATGATTGCCTGTGTTTTAGAAATGTTTTACTATTGATATCATTGGGGTCATCTCACCAGTTATAACTTATTGACCATGGGACACCTGTTTCATTTCAAGATTCCTCCACATAGATAGCCAACTTGTAATCAAGAGAGTGTTCACGATAAAGGCCCACCATGTGATTAGGCTTCAGTTCAGGGCCCTATTACAGTGATAGCACATTCGAGTGGTGCACGAAAACCACCCCCACCTGTTGTTAAGTAGTTTCCACCAGGCCCACTAGCGGACGGTGTACACTGACTAAGCGCATTTCATGTGTTCTAGTGGTAGAGACCTCTATGGATTCGAGGATAGAGAGATCCCCAGGTTGCTGAGGATTGGATGGATGCTATGGCTGGAGTTTTCCACCTAGTTGGGACACTAGTAGATCAGATGGTGACCCTAGATGATAGAAACTTCAATGGCACAACAGGGAGATGGGGGAGACCAATGATTTAGATACATGATGAGGAAACCCTCACCTGGATGGAATTTGAGAGCCTCCTCATGATGGAGTTATTTATAGTTACACAATGCTCTCTGCTTATTCAGGATCTCCTACACAAATAGTAGGGCAGCATGATAGTAGACCAATAATCGGCAAGATTCACCGAACACTCTTGTTACTCCACCAACACGGTACGTGACCATTTATTCAGGGTCCTGATCACTAAGAAGGGCCTCCAGTGGTAGATAAGAGTGTCTATGATAACACTCAATATCTTGACGTATGTTGGAGTGCTACATCGAGAATTGTTGGTGGATATATTATTAGCAGAGAAGGCATCAACGGTGAGAGCCAACAATGGTTGAAAGGTATCCATGTCATTTACAGTAGGCAGTAGGCAGATGATGTAGAGGTCCAAGTGGTCCAGACATTCTAGAGTAAAATCCACAGACAAAGGATCAGAGGTGCAGAGCTCACGAGGTGGAGAAAGACCAGCAGTGTAGAAGACTGTGCTTCACTTATGGTAGTAAGGGACACATGATTCGAGACAACCTGACCCACCATACTGACGGTCAGCATATGTTCAAGGGAATGTTGAGGTAGAGGTAGTGATTCGAGTGAGTAGGTCTGTAGAGTTTTGGACATGGCAGGGGAGTATGCCGTGTAGCAGGCGGTGGGTAGTGATTTGAGATTCTACCTCCACCACCTCTAGGGGGTAGAACCTGACCTCAATGTATATGAGGACATGGACGAACTCATCTTCAGGAAATAGAGGCCTATGACCACGGTGCTACCGAGATGATTCAAGGTATAATCTATGCCTACTCCACCGTAGATGTTGTACTTATAGACACATGTTCTATTCACTCTTTCATTTTCATGGCTCCTGTTCGGAGCTCTGAGATTTTGTTAAATCCATTGTATTGATCCATATGATTGGATACTTCTACGGGAGAGGATTTGACAATTACACATTGGTGCCAGAAGTGTGAGCTTACTCTAGGAGGAAAGATATTTGACTAGGATCTCCTTGTAGCAGTGTTGAGGCCTTACGATTTCTTCTTGGGTATGGACAAGATATCAAAAGTCCATGCTAACATTGATTGTTTTAGGCACAAAGTGTGGTGTGTTTGTGAGGATGGGGTGAGGTTTTACTTCACTGCTGAGGAGGGTAGCTTTGCAACTGAGG
This sequence comes from Viscum album, assembly GCA_963277665.1. Taxonomy (NCBI): domain Eukaryota; kingdom Viridiplantae; phylum Streptophyta; class Magnoliopsida; order Santalales; family Viscaceae; genus Viscum; species Viscum album. Next base: position 1,254,893,319 of record OY728153.1, on the reverse strand, counting down.
ATGGACATTCTAAAAGGATGGTATAACCGATCACTCATCAAGTTGTCAGCCTTACCCTCAAAGTAGTTAACGTGAGGAGTCCGAGTTATCCTATAGTGGTGGACCTGTATGCTGATGTCTTTCCTGATGATGTTCAGGACTAACTTCATGCATAGAGGTAGACTTCTACATCGACCTATACCTCAAGATTACACGGATATCTATACCAGAATATTGGATGGCTCCCACAGAGCTTCAAGAGTTGTGGGTACAGTTGGAATACTTGTAGAGGAAGGGGTTCATAAGGCCCAATGTTTCTCCATGGTAATCCTTGATTATGTTCACTAAGAAGGCATATGGGAGTCTCATGCTTTGTGTGGACTATCGGTGCCTGAACGAGGTGACCATGAAGAACAAGTATCCACTCTCAAGGATTGATGATCTCTTCGATCATCTAATGAGAGCACAATGGTTTTCAAAGATAGAGCTCAGATTAGGCTATCATTAGCTTAGGGTATGAGATTAGGATGTACCAAAGACAACCTCCAGATGTTGGTTTGTCCATTATGAGTTCTTGATAATGACTTTTAGCATGACAAACACTCTAGATGTTTCCATGGGGATCATGAATAGAATTTTCCAGCCTTACCTTGACCACTTCTTGGTAGTATACATTGAAGAAATTTTGATATAATAATCATCAATGGAGGAGCATGCCACACACCTGTAGATAGTTCAAGATACACTAGGAGATCACCAAATTTATTGAAATCTCTCAAATATCTAGTTCTAGATATGGTAATTCCATTTCCTGGGGAACATTATCTCAGAGGATGGAGTTGTAGTGTATTTGGTGAAGATAGAGGCATTGCCCACACGAGAGTTACCCAGGAGTGTGACTAAGGTGCATAGTTTTCTGGGATTGGATGGCTAATACCAGATATTTGTACCTGAATTTTCTAGAGTTGCAACACCCTTGTAAGATTAGAAAATAAAGGAAAAACCCTTCTTGCGGATAGAGAGATAATGGTAGAGTTTTTAATATTTGAGGAAGATATTGAAGAGTTACCCCATCTTGTGGCTACCAGAAGGGGTCATTAGGTATATAGTTTACTATGAGGCATCAAGGACTAGAATAGGTTCTATCCTGATGGAAGAGAAAGTGGTGATTGCCTACAGATCGTGGTAGTTGAGACAACATGAGAAGAACTATCCTACCCATGAACTGGAGTTAGAAGCAGTGGTCTTTGCACTAAAGATGTGGCGGCACAATTTGATTGCAAACATTTTATAGTATACTCTGATCACAAGATTCTCAGGTATATATTCTCATAGAAGGACCTTAACATGATATAATGAAAATGTCTAGAGTTACTCTAGGACTCTAAATTTGAGATAGTTTACACTTTTGGGAAGGGGAACACAGTAGTAGACTCACTCGGTAGGAGGTTTGGTTTATTGTTGTTGAGTGAGGTGACAGAGCAACAAGCCTGCATTGCAGTTATCCTTCATGGATACAGACGGAGCATCATACCTCTAGTCTATGATGGTTACTCCCCCACTCCTTCAATGTGTCAGGGAGGCATAGCTTGGGGACATAGTCTGTGAGGCCTGATGTGCTTAGATATCCTTAGGAGATGCTCTTGATGGATTTTCTAAAGATGGGGAGCCCAAAATCATCTTCAGATGATGGACTACGGTACTAGTGGCATTTTGGGAGGAGGTGTTGAGAAAGTTCCATACACCCCCTTAGGTGGTACAACATGGTGTGGAGAAAATGTATGAGGACTTCTAGCATCAGCACCAGTGGCCAAGGATGAAGAAAGTAGTGGCATAGTTCATTTCTCGATGCCATACCTGTCAGCAAGTGATGGTAGAGCATCAGGTACTAGCAAGCTTGGCATAGCTACTTGAGGTACCCAAGTGGATGTGGGATGATATCTCCATGGAATTCATGATAGGGCTAAAACATACGTCCAGTGGCGACAAATCCATCTGGGTGATCATTGACCGACTGATCATGTTGGCGGACTTCATTCCCATTTGAGAGTAGGGATCAGTAGAGAGCTTGGGATGTCTCATTGTATAGGAGATTGTATGACATAACGGGGTTTCATCGATGATCATATTAGATCACGATGCAAGTTTTACATCCATATTCCTAAAGGTATTAAAGGAGGTATTCAGGACATAGCTATGCCTGAGTACCACCTATTATCCTCAATCAAAAGGTCAGATGGAGCGGACCATACAGACACTCGAGGAAATGCTTCATGCTTGTGTCCTTGATTTTGGCCATAGTTTATATGGTCAAATGACCTTGTTGGAGTTTATATAAAATAACAACAATCAATCCTCCATCATCATGACTACATTTTAGACCCTGTACGGGTGACCTCGGAGGTCACTACTATGCTGGACAGTCCCAGGGGAGTCAGCGTTATTGTGTCTAGAGTTGGTACAGTCTACCCCATAGAAGGTGCATATCATCTAGGATAGGACTAATACTGCACAAAGATGGCCAAATCCTTATGCTGATAGGATACATAGACCATTAAATTTTGAGGAGGGAGACCATTTCTTCCTACCGGTATCACCCCGATGAGGATTATGGCGGTTTGGTCAGGGCAGCAAGCTATCTCTAAGGCTTTTCGAACCATTCTAGATCCTCAGAAGAGTTGGCAAGGTGGTGTACCATCTATCTCTTCCCCCACTAATAAACTAGGTGCATGATGTTTTCCATGCGTTGTAGTTTAGAAGGTAAGTGCATGATCCATTGCATGTTATCGACTGGAGCGAGCTGGACATTGACGATGGTGTGATGTTTGCAGAGTTCCCGGTGGAGATAGAGGATTGACAGCTGTGGGTCCTTATTGTGTAGTTGATTCCTCTGGTGCATGTTAATTGGCTTCATGAGAATCTCTTATAGATCAGATGGGAGCGGGAGGCTCATATACGTGCACAATACCCCCATTTGTTCACCTAGTTTTTTTGTATCTTTCAGGGATGAAGATCCCTAAGGTGGGGAGAATGTAAAGACACAAAAATTCAATATATATATATTTAAACTATTTGATATTATTACGAGTCTTAGAAAATTAATGGTTCTTGATTTCAAGGCTAGGTGTTCCAAGAATGGATTTTTGATCTTTTCAAAAGGTACATTCAATAAATTTGTGGGCAGTGTTTTCTATATCTTAAACAGGTGCTCAGATTAAATATCCAAGGGCACCGTTGAATTCACAGTGCTAGGATTCACATAAGAGAGGCTTAACATCGACCACATTAGGTCAGGAGAAAAGTTAGTTTTACGGACATTTTTAAGAATAATGAAATAAAATAAAATAGTAATTTTATTTTTCTAACAATGGTTGAGCGTCATTGGCGGGACCGCTGAGTTTTCAAAACATTTAATGTCTTGACTCTTCTGTTTGGTTACCATACCATTTAGATTAAGAGGTTCATTCATTAATGAACCTAATTAATCTCTCATTTTTTTAATCACCCATCCCCTCTATTTAAATGAGTCTCAGGCTTGGGTTGTTGACACATAAGTGAGGAACCTCTGATGAAGTGCCGCAACATCTTCCATCAATGAAGAATGGAGGTTCCGAAAACAATGTTGGAGGAATCGATATGGGATAGAAGAGTGTTGGAGACTTCATCAAGAATGGATTATACTTCCACAATCGCGACGTGTCCTTTGATTCCGAGGTAGGGTTTATTTATGTTTAAATTCATGATAATTTTTTGGCTTCTGCATTCATGAAAATCATGATGAATCGTGGAAGTGTTGAATGTGTTTTATTTTATCTTTGATGATTTAATTATTTCCCACTTGATTTGATGCTATCATGGAGTGTGTGGTCCAAATGAACAAGTCATAGACAAACCGCTACTTCGGTTGATGTCGCGTTCTTCTTGGGAAATGTTTGAACTCGAAAAAAATTCGAATTTTGAAGCCATATAGTGACAACAACATCCCGAGAGGCCCATTGGCGTGTTCAGAAGGGAAAAAGGATCGCCAGAGCTGACTCGGTGGACTGAAGAAGTTCCAACGACACCGGAAATAGACACAAGTTGGCAACGATGATGGCCAGCCACGTTCCAATAGGTGGCGTGCCGTCACACATCGTGGAGGGAAGCCGTGACAACAACCCACAACGGTTGCAGGGGCGGACAACCCTCTGCCTGCCGCGTCGGTGGAAAGTGGCGCACCGTCGCGTGTCGTGGAGAAGGATGGAGCAACATTTAAGTTGCGATAAAGGGTACCTGCACCACGTAGGTATTGATAACTGAGATGTGGCTCTCCATGCCACCACTATTACAGAAAACCGAATGGACCCTTGTTCCATTTTGGAGAGGGAAAGCCCCGCACGGGCCACCCAATTGGGTGTTGCCCGAGCTAGCGGGCCAGACCCCTCGGCGGGCCACACCTAACCAAGGTGGGACATTTTGGTCTATGGCCCAACCCACTTGGATCAGCCCAGCCAGTTCGGGTGGGGCCAGGTCCAACACGCGTCGGACCGGACCCAGACAATTTTTTGGCCTAGATACGCTTAAAAGGTCATATCTCACATTCCAGATGTTTGTTTGATTAACCGTCTATGGGATAAGAATCCATGGAATGGGATAGTTATTTTTAGATACTCCACCTATGTTTTGGAGAAAGTTTCAGTATGACCGGGTTGGATCAAATCTGAATCTAACCGATCATTCAACACTAAATTTCCTAAAACCCACAGACTGGGCGTCCGATGGATCGGCCGTCTATAACATTGGGACCCTTAAATGTGATAGTCCTTTGGGTTACTCCTTTGCGGAACATCGTGTTAGTTGAGGTATGATCAATATTATGGGGAGAAAATACTATAGAACTCGAGTTCACCAGGTTCATAAATCATGTGGCTGGCAGTTAATTGAAGAGAGAATTTTTGTAGATCGGCATCATAGAGACCTCGTGTGTATCCACATCAAAGAAAACCTATGTGTATTTACATCATAAAGATATTGTGTGTATCAACATCAAAACTAATCTATGTGGATCAACATCATAGAGACCATATGTATATCCTCATCATATCAACCATTGTGAATCAGCATCTTAGTGACCCTGTATGGATCATCATCATAGAGACCATGTGTGGATCGTCATCACAGAGACCATGTGTGGATAAGTATTCTAGCGACCCTGTTTGGATCAACAGTAAGGGGCCCGATGAGGACCATCCTTAGAGCAAACTGTCAGGGATCAACGACATACAAACCTATATGGATCGATAGTTGAACAACATCTTCATGGTTCAGTTGTGGAACTTCCTAATAAAATAAAATGATATTACTTATGAGAAATCATCTTAATTACTATACTCTAATTTGTACACCTAGTTTGAGATGATTCCTTTTCCCAAGCTTTGAGATTGAGATCATGCTTTTTAGGTTTTCTTTGTGGAATTAAAAGAGACCTTTAGCGGTCTTGGGGTCCCAACTGGGTATTTTTATACTCACCCTTCACGGGTTTCACTCGCACCTTGTTGTGTCTTGTGTAGACAATGAGAAACTTGGATGAGACTATAAGATTCAGGACTAGGTGGTACATGGATGTGACTAGATGATGTGGAGATATATAGAGATGAGATGTACCTCCAATTATGGTAGGATCCTTAATGGATGATCTCAGGAGCTGTTTTCTATTTTATGTCTTTTTAGTTTTATATTTCAGGTTGGTCATGTATTCGAACCCTTTACATTCAATACAATATTTTAATACTGTATTTTTACTATGTGGTTTTCATCTTGTCATGTTTTTGGTCTGCATGTTTGTTTGTTTAAAGTCAATGCCTTCCCATTTTATGGGATATGCCATTCTGGTACTAGTCACCAACCCCAGGCCTATGGAAGACTGGCTTGGGGTACTCACAACACGGGCCTTGGGAGATGTGGCATGACATAATGAGTATAATTTTTTGGTGCTCATATGATATAGGTTTATTAAGTGTAAAATCATACCAAAATAGTATATATGATGTTCTAATCAATTCTGGTTTGGTACATGTGATGTGATTATCTAAAAAAGTGAATGGAATGTGATGTATCCATCATCCTAATTAGTCTATACTATGTGAAATAGGAACATATGAGTTGGATGTATTTGATTGATATACACCATGACTCATTCCTATAGTTTTTTTTCAAAATCATAATTATATGAAATCGTATGGTTTTATATTTTCTAGCTTATGGGAAAAGATATACTGATACCTGTGATTGATTGAGATTATTTTAGATCCCTCGGTGTTTTGAGTAGTATTGATACTTTTATAATGGATTCACATTTATTACACTCATGGATCTAATGATTCATATTAATTATTAATTATATAATGGACCATGGGGTTATTCATTGTTGTTTATTGAAAAAGTATTGATTTTGAATCATAGATTTTCTCTAAAATTGCTTTAGTGTAAATCAAAATAATGTTTTGGATAAATATTCAAAAAGTATTTCATATAGTAGTATATATTGTGAATTTAATGAAAAATTTACTTAAATGGATTAAAATATTTCAAAAATTAGTTTCAGATATTATTTTCAACGTTATTATACATAGAAAAATATAATGTTAAATAGAACAATGTTTGTAAATCTTTATTGAAAATGGGAGAATGAATGACACGTAGTCTAAATAATTAGAAACATATGATGAATTTTTTCCAATAGTAGGGAACGATTGGGATGTTTGAAACATTAATATTGTAACATTCTAACTAAACTCCATTTATGTGATGTTTTAATTTAATAAATTATCATGTTCTATTTTTTGTCCATCTTTGTTCTGGGTGTTTAGAGGTTGGTCATTATGTATTAATGGTTATGGAATCATTGGTTGGAGATTTTTTAGGACTATTATCCTTTTATTTAGTGAACTAAAACCATCTCATTGATGGAGTTTATGTTGGTCTACAATTTTTTGCAGACTCTAATTTATATCTAGTGGGGTGTCGATGTCTAGTTGGTGGGGCATGCCTTCTTACTAGTAAAATATGGATAGGTTTACATTAAATGCCCATCATGGATTTTAATTTTACATGATTTGAAACTTTATATCACACAAAATTCCAACCCTAATCCCCCTATTTTGAAATAAACAACCTCACCACGGATTGTTGAGATCTCTCATTCATCTCCCTTTTTCTCGTTAAGGTTGGATCAATCTGATGATGCTTGGAATTGGTGTTTCCCCAATATCTACATAAAATTCTTCTTTATATTTGAGATATGTGAATATATATTTAGTTTCTATGATGATTTGATGATGAATTATTTCTTATCTCATAGAATAGTAGGGGTACAATGAGTTTATGTCACGTCTTGAACAGATCTTGATCTACATTCAACTATGATCATTTAACTAGTAAGTGATTATGTATCTCACTCCTATAACTCATCTTGATGATTGATTTATGATATAAAAATAATCTATTGGTAGTTTATTTTTTCTCTTTTAACATATTATTATATTTTGAGGATCCTTTGGTAGATTTATTGTAGAATCAATATTAAAATGATACCCCTTTTACCTGATCCAGAACTCATGTGAATGGTGGACATTTATTGGTATGTCTTTGAAAGCGCGACTGATTATCACCTATTGATCATTCATGATTCTGGTGCTCTTCTAATGTATATAGTATCACTCTGGTTGAATCCTCGGTGATGATAATTTTTAATAGTCAGTTTTTTAGTTGATTGTATTCATATTGGGGGGGGGGGGGTTATAGAGCATATGAAATGATTGATTGATTTAGATGGATTAAAAAATTTATAAAGATTGGGGTGAGTTCATAATTAGGTAGTTATGCATGATATATCCTAAAGCCTTACATTATACTTCATTAAATTAACACCCATGTCACAAGTTGACGTTGATTGGAATTCATAAGTGTTAAGGCTTTAATCCTAGACTTAACATAAAATAAGGATCTAATATTACCCATATCTAGTTTATGGTAGTTAATTTATGGTTCAAATAATCCATTTAAAAAACTTGTTTAAAAAAAAGTCATTAAACCATTACATGTTATGTCCAACAAACTCAATGTTAATTCAAAGAATACTAATCGAGAAAAATCTCTCAATCGCTTTACATTATTATATTATAAATCACCCTAATGAGGGATTTAATCAGACATTGAAATGATTAATATAAATTTTTAATGATTAGGATGAGAAATTAATAAGATATTAAAAATAAATGGATAATAAAAGAGTGGTGCGTCAAACACACAGACAAACGATAATGATAATTAAAAATAGGATTTTGATTGAATGAGGAAGAAAAAGAAGTGAAGGGGTTTTTAACATGATTTCAAATATTTTAGGAAATTAATATTAAACTATATAAAGTGTATTAGAATAAGTGATATTGATGAAGAAAAATGAATTAAAATAGAATTACAAAAAACAAACACTTACACAATTATAAACAAAGAACATCACAAAAGTAAATGAAACTAAGAAAGGAGGAATGGTTTCTCAAATAAAAGAATTAGCATGGAAGATCCTCCTAAGACTTTGGAATATCCTTGGTCGTTTCAACCTATAATGATTTTCTCTGAAATTCCAACCCTTTCGAAAGGAGAGGAAGGGATGTATTTATAGCCCAAGGTGGTGGATATTTGGCATTCCAAATCTACCCCGCCATTTGGATCAATGATTTAGAAATATAGATAGCTAAATCAAGAGATATTATCTTCTCCAAAGTTGTAGATAATAATGTTGGATGACTGAGCTCAAAATATTAAAGAATTTGGAATTATCGAGCCAATGTTATGGCCGTTTGATCAAACAATGTTAATCTTTCCATTCCAATCCATACTTTTTAGAAGTCCGAAATGTGAATGTGTTTGTCAATAGTAAAATTCCTTCAAATCCAGACACTTTATTCAACAAAGACGTCCACCTATATATCTTATTTTAAAATACAAAATACCAGATTAATGTGATGATTACATAATGATCTATGTCATGAATAGATTCCAAATTTTAATTTCCGGCTAGAAGGGTGGGCTGGAATTCAAAGCATCAGTTGGGCCCATTTTTCATGTAATTGGACCCTAAAAGTTTTATCTGTGATTACTTTGGATAATCAAGAACATTTGAGGGAGTTTCATAAAATTCAGTCTTCATGATTTATACTAGTAACTCAATCATCGTGACTTGTCCAATTTCTTCACTATTTCATTGGGTCTTCTTTTGTGGACTATATGACCCTCCAAATGGACGATTTGGCCAAAGGATCCTTCTAATTAGATATTCTAATTTGAATAAGGAACCCTAAAAAGAAGAATTATTAAATTTTGATAAGTTGGGTGAGATTTATTATTAGAACACCAAACATACTTTAATCTGGATGAATTCAAATAGTGCTCCAAAATTATAGTTAATATTTAAACATTAATATTTCACAAAAATTATGCAGATTTCATATAAAATCAGTAAAGGAAGTATATAAAATGTTATGAAAATATTAATAAATTAAACACCCCCACACTTAGTATTGTGAATGCCCTCATGAGAAATAAATATAACAAACAATACAAAATCATTTTCACTCACCAACAAATAATAAAATTTTGTGTTCCCCCCCTCAAGGGTCGTTTCGAGAATTTTACTCATCCATATTGAATTCCACCACATGTGGTTATAATAAAAATGTTCCAAAAATTAATTTATTTTTTCATGCTCAAATTTTTAAATGGAAAATGGTGGCACACATAACATACTACTCTGAAAATGACAAATTTAATTTATAGATCTTAACTCATTCACCAACCAAAAGTGAAAATCATAGAGTTTTTAAGATCTCTAAAATTCCAATCCCTATCATAAAGAGAACAAAAATCAAGATGTCTTTATTAAGTTATTTTTCTGCAGCTATGGGATGGTAGGAATTTAATGTCAAAGAGAGAGAAGAAGAGGTGTAAAACACCAACATGGGTAAAATAATGTTCAATTTTTTTAAAATGAATCATGGAAGGAAATGAAGACACATATTTATTATGGAATGATTGTGTGAAAAAAGACACAATAGAGGAAAAAAATTTGATGTCTATGAGAAGATGAAATATTTACAAAACACAAAGCTTCTCTGAATGACATAAGTGTTCTTGTTTTTATTTTATTTTATTCTTCATATTTTTGAAAGTTGAACTTGAAAAAGATCCTACACTCATATTTCAACCCATGATTTATCTCGTCATGGTAGTAGTTGTAATTATTATAACAAGATCAAATGTTGCAAAAGAGTGATATTCTACCTACCCAAGACACAACCTAAATTGTTTTTCATTTTGTTTTGATTTTTTTGATATTTGTGAACACTTTTCAATAAATATTAAAAAATTACATAAATTAAAGTATAATAAATTCCATAAAACAAACTTCATGAAAACCTCTCCCCCATACTAAAATGGATTATTTCCCTCAATCATATGATAACATGGTGAAATAAATAAAGGGTACCGAAAATGAAATTCATTCCCCACACATAAATTACAAAAAATGATGTAATGAAAATCTATGTTGATATTGGGTGGGAAAATGTATTTGGCTTGAAATGTTTCTATCAAAGAAAATGTTTTCATAGTCTCCAATGGGTTTTCAAAAGGTTGATTAATGTAAGAGAAATGGGAGACTATTTTGTTATTGTGATTCCCTTATGGTCCAAAAAATTCCTCTATCATATTTATGCACACTAAAGTAGGAAATTTAGATCAAATACCCACAAAATAAAGACACACAAATTGGGGTGAAAAACAAAAAATTTAATAATATGACCATAGGTGGACTTAGCATGAATGGAAATAGTGTTTCTTAGGGGTGGGGAAAATCAGTTTCGGAATAAAAAATTGGACATTCAAAATTTTTTGGGTTTGAATTAATTTTAGTTATCCCAATATATGATGAAAAACAAAATTTTTGAGATGAAACCACGTATTTTGACTCCCCAAAATGGATGAACAAATTATCAAAACTGGATGGTGAGTATGTATGACTTGTTTGGTTTTTTTACATTTTTTTTTACTTTGTTTAGTATTTATAAATAACCCATACACACAAAAGAGAAAAAGTAAATAAAAAATGTGATGAGGAAAGTGATAGAAAATGAAAATGAGGGAGGAAGAAAATGAAGAAAAAAAGAGACAGAGAGAGAGAGAGGAGGAGTTAATGGGAATAAGGTGCGCCTGGTTTGGATTTGGTGGGTTTCCATCTCTTTCCATTAGTGGGTTAACTGCAGAAGATGGGGATCCAGTAGAAGTAAATGTTATTCCAGGATTGTGTGCCCTCTCATGGTGACTCTTTAACTGATGTCCATTAACCATGAAAGTCCTTTTGGAAGATGGTTCTTGGACTTGCACTACACGAAATGGGTAAACATGAGAAACAATGAAAGGACCTTCCCAATGAGGATTAAGCTTACTTGGGTGAAGATGAAATCGAGAGTTGAAAGTAAATAACTTTTCACCTTCATGTAATACCTTTTTCAGGATGTGTTTCTCATGGAGTAACTTATCCTTTTCTATGTACATATTGGAATTCTCATAGGATTCAAGTCAATGCTCTTCCAGTCAGCCTATTGAGACAATATTTGTTCACCAAATTTTTCAAAATCAAAATTACATGTTTTCACATCCCAAAATGACTTATTATGGATTTTAACTAGAAAATGGCATGTTTTTCCAAAAACTATCTTAAAAGGATACATCCAAATGGGTGTATTATAGGCAATCCGATAATCCTAAAGTGCTTCACCATGTCATTCATGCCAATATTTTCTAGTGGGTTTTACAATTCTCTCAAGAACTCTTTTCACTTCTCTATTAGAATGTTCCACCATGCCATTTGTTTCGGGGTGAAATTCAATATATGTGTGTTATATAAAAACATTATTTTTTAAAAGATATTGCATGGTTTTATTACAATAATGGGTCCCAAAGTCACTTATCAAGGCACGCGGTTTGCTAAATCGGTGGAAGATGTGTGTATTTAGAAACTCAGTAATAGCATTTGAATCATCCTTTCTAGTAGATTTGTCCTCGAACCACCTAGAATCATAATAAACTACAAGAAGAATGTATGAGAATCCATTAGAAGGGGGAATGGTCACATTAAATCGATTCCCCAAACATCCATAATCACACAGAAAATTAATGGCTTTTGGGGTATTTCATTTCTCTTTGAAATTGTTCTAAACGTTTTTCAAGTGGGTCAAGATTGATAGATCTCATGTGAGTCATTTAATAGTGAAGGACATAATAATCCAGAGTCTAAGACCTTTCAGGAGGTCCATTGTGGTCCAAAATGACCATCATCATGCATTGAGTTATAGAATTCTTAGATGGAAGAATTATCATTTTCATCCACACATCTCTCAATTACCATGTCTTACCCAATTTTACAAAGTTTATTTTCTTCCCAAAAATCGTATTTTGAATCACTTTTCAACATTATTTTTTGTTCTTTTGAATAATTTTCATGAAAAACACCAGAAACCATGTAATTTTCAATTGCGACATACCATGGTATTTTTGGAGTGAGAGATGAATGGTGCTCAGTTGAAAATTCTGGATCAATTATTTTAGAATGAGAATAATTACAAATTCTACTCAAGTGATTAGCCACATGGGTCTCTTTTCCTGGTTGATCTTATATTTCAAGGTCAAACTGTTGGAGAATTAGGATCCATCTTATTAACCTCAGGTTGGAATCACTTTTCTTGAGTAAGAAAATTATAGCAGGATGGTCTATGAAGATAATGATTTTGGCAGCTAAGAGATAGGGCCAAAATTTACCTAAGAAAAAAATCATAGCTAATAGTTCATTTTTAGTGATAGTGTTGTGAGAGTGAGTTTCATCCAATGTTTTTGAGTCATAATAGATGACATGAAGAGTTTTTTCTCTTCATTGACCATGAAAGGTCCCAATGGCCCTATTTAAATAATAACACATCAACTCAAAGGGTAAGGACCAATATGGGGGCTGGATTATTGGGGTAGATGTAAGAGAAATTTTGGGTTCAACGAACGCTCTCTTGAAAAACTCATCAAAATGTAATTTGAAATCATTTTAGAGCAACCAAGTGAGTGGAAGGGAAATCCTACTGAATTTATGGATGAATCGCTGATAGAAACCAACAAGACCAAGGAATGAATGGATTTCCCGAACAATGGTGGATTCTGGATGTGATTGGATCACTTTAATTTTGTTAGGATCAACATCAATACCATCTTTTTAGAATCTATGTTGCCTAAAAAAATCTCATTTGTAACCATGATGTGTCATTTTTAAAAATTTAACACATTGTTACACTTTACACACATTTGAAGTACTAGAGAGAGTTAATGGAAGCATGATTCAAATGACTCACCATAAAAGGTAATGTCATCCATGTATACTTCCAGGCAATGTACAATTAATTCAAAAAAGATACTTATGATACACCTCTGGAATGTTGCAGGAGCATTACAAGGTGCAAAAGGTATTCTCTTATATGAAAATGTTCCAAACATGCATGTGAAATTAGTCATTTCCTGGTTCTAGGGATTGATTGGGATTTGGATGTAGCCGGTGTATCCATGAAGAAAGCAATAGGGTGACATTACAAATAATAATTATAGCATTTTATCAAGGAATAGAAGAGGGTAGGGATCTTTTCTTGTTTCAATATTCATTTTCTTCTAGTCAATGCACACATGCCATTTTTTATTCACTTGAGTTGTGACTACCACACCATGTTCATACGTGAGAATAGTTACCCCACCATTATTAGGTACACCTTGAATTGTACTAACCCATTCACTATCAGAAATTGGGTAGATAGTAGCAGTTCGAAAAATCTTGCTGATCTCTTCCCTAACTACCTCACGGATTAGTGGATTGAGTGTTCTTTGTGGTTGTTTAATTTGTTTGGATGACTCCTCAAGATGGATGTGATGCGTGAAAAGGGTAGGGTTTATTCCTAGTATGTCATCATGGGTACAACCTAAGGCCTTTTTGTTTTCCTCTAACACCTGAACAAGTTTGGACTCCTCAGTTTCAGTCATTGAAGTATAGATAATGATAAGAAATGAGTCATCATTGAAAAGGAATTCATATTTTAGGTGTTTATGAAGTGGTTTTAGATTAGTATCATATCTCATTTGTGGGTTAAACAACTCAAAAATTAAGGGAGGGACTTCAGTTGCTTTAGATTCATTTTCGTTAACTCTTTCCAAGGATGAGTAGTAGATATTAGAGTTGATGTGGAATTCAAGAGAGTTTTCAAGATCCTCTAGATTGATAGTGTCTATGAATGAGAGGTCCACATAAACTTAACCATTTATGACTAGGTTAACAAGGTTCTTATTTTACAAGATCCTTTATCATTAGAACCTGATGAACATGATGGATTGGGGTTCAATTTTCACATAGAAGTGTCCTCAGAAGTTTGAATTGACAGTGCAGAGTGATCCTATGGTGGGTATCAAATGGGTTGGAAAATGATGAAGTTGACCAGTTGGTAACTAAATTCCATAGATAAAATGCCTAAATTGACATCAATTTTTATCCTCTCTATCATGAATAATGGTCTTCCTAGAATCAGGGGATATCAAGAAGAGGTCATCTCACCATCTATGTCAAGGACATAAAAATCCATAGGGAAGATAAGATCATTAACATGAACAAGGAAATCCTCGATTATACCTTCATGACTAGCATTTCACTGATTGGCTAAATAAATGACAACACCTATTGGATGTGAGGGACCTATACCAATGTTCAAGAAGATGTTTGTTGTCATGAAAATAATTGAGGCTCTTAGGTCTATGAGTGCATCATCAAAGACAGAACTTCTAATTTGGCATGGACTCATAATGTTCCATGGATCTTTGTACTTTATGGGAATAGACTACTGGGTGGAAACATTATGGAATGTCCTATGTTTCCTCTTGTAGGTGTACAATTCCTTAAGAAACTTGGTATACTTATGGATTTTTTGTATGGCATCTAAGAGGGGAATTTTGACTGAAACATTTCTAGACATGTCATGCATTTCAGGATTGGGTTGAAAGGAATTATTTGGATTAGAAATGGCTTAAGGAAAAGGAATTGGGTACCTAAGCGAAATGGAATGAGGTGAGGGAATGGATTTAGATTCTTTTTGGAGGTTTTTTTCTTGTCATTTTCTTGGTCAACATTTAAAGGGAGGGGGTGGAATTTCCATGAGGCATAGAAATTTTCTTCTCTAATCTAATTTCAATTTCACATACATTACCCTTGGGATTGGGTAATGGTTGAGCTGAAAGTTTGGAAGAATTTTATTATTATTTCTAGCTTAGGTGGGATGTAATATGATCAATTTGGGTTTCAATGTTTTGGAGGCTAGAATGCGTGAAGGAGTGATGATCTTCCATTGCACTTTCCCATGGTTTCATGGAAGTAGAGGCTTATCTTGTATTGTGATTAACTTGATTTTGGTTCCTGGTAAAGTGATTGTATTGGTTTGGGAATTGGGATGGCTCACTAGGATATTGGAATCTAGGAGGAGGAAGAGGAGGATTGATCATTTGAGGTTGAGGGACAAAATTTTAAGATTGTTGGAAGTTACCAACACCTTGACCATATTAAAATTGGTTTGGGTTTAGATGAGGGTATTGAGGGGGATGAGAAATGGGATTACCTTATATCATGTTAGGGTTATATGTAGAAGAGAAGTGATGAAAATGGGGTTGTTTGAAGTTTCTAACAAACTGATATGATTGTTTAGGGTTGGGGTTCCACTGAGCATATGCACCATTGAGATCCATTGGTCCGGATTAATAAGAGGGATCCTCTTGAAGTTGTGGACATGTGTCAGTTGGATGAAATGAGGAGCTACATATTCCACAGTTCCTGATAGGTCTATGGAATAGATATTGTGGAGAAGATGAGGTTGGGGCTTCAGATGCCCTAGTTAGTTGTCGTAGAAGACCTATAAGTTCCCCCATCCACCTAGTAATCTTTTTCAGCTCAATGGATTGATTATCATTGACTAGTTTTACTTAATAATGTGCTCGAGTATGGAATTGTTGTGTGATTGTATCCATGTTTCTTATGAGATCTCTTGTAGCTGCAGGAGGTTTATCAACAAGAGAACCACCACTTGCAACATCAATGAGAGGTCTCTCCATAGCCAATAACCCCTCATTGAAGTATTGGATGATGATTTGGTTAGGGATTTGGTGGTGTGGGAAGGTTTACACATTCTTTGTGAGAATCTCACAATACTCATGGAGTGATTCATTGGGGAATTGATGAATACCACTTATTTTCTTATGAATAGAAGCAATACGAGAAACATGAAATAATTTCTCTAAAACGAGTCACTTGTTGTCATTCCATGTGGTTATGGAACCAGGAGGGAGGTAGTAGAGCCATTACCTAGAAGAGTTATCTAGGGAGAAAGGGAATGCTCAGAGTTTGATTTGTTCCTTAGAAACCCCTTGAGGATTCATGGTAGAGAATACTACTTGGAACTCATTAAGGTGGATATGTGGATCCTCACATGATAGCCCATGGAAATGAGGGAGAAGATGAATCAAATCTGATTTGAGTTCAAAGTCAGCTTCTATGTTTGGATATTAAATACCAAGTGGTTGGTAATTCATATCAAGGGTAGCGAGTTATTTAAGTGTTTGTTCCCAAGGATTTCCTATATCTAATTCAACATGTCTGAAAAGGACTAGTTCATGAATTATTTGATTATCCCTTATGTTCCTCTTAAGCTAGTAAAGTGTTCGCTCAATTTCAGGGTCAAAACAATCTGAGGGATTGTTTGGGAGGCTACATGGCATTCATAGAGATGTTGGAAGTAAGAGGAAGACATGTTTTTCTTTGTGTTTTTTTCCATTTATGTTTTTTTAATATTTGTTTTTCTTTGGTTTTTTTTTAAAATAACTAGAAACTAATGAATATATAAAGCACCATACCAAGTAGAGACACCATTTAAAAGCACGGCCTATTGTAGCCTATCGATTGGTCAAGGTTCTGGTACTCTACTAATGTATACAACACCACTCGGGTCAAATCCTTAGAGATGATACTTTTTAATAGTAAATTGTTTTTAGATGATTGTATTATGATTTGGGGGGGGTTGTTTGCTGAGATTAAGAAATGATTGATTGATTAAGATTTATTTTACATATTAATAGTGATTGGGTGAGTTCATCATTAGGTAGTTAAGTTTTTGATATCCATGTGCCTTTCTTTATAGTGGTAAGTATTCCTGCATGTCACATGGGTGACCCGAGTTCGATCCCTTGAAATATTTACATTTGAAAGCATGTCTGATTGCCACATATCAACCAATCTAGATTCTAGTGCTCGGCTAATGTGTATAGTAGCACTCGGGTCGAATCCTCAGCGATGATACTTTTTAATAATCTATTTTTTTCAGTTGATTGTATTCTGATTGGGGGTTTGTTACCATAGCTTATGAAATGATTGATTGATTACGATTTATTTAAAAAATTGAGAAATATTGTAATCAGTTCATCATTAGGAGGTTAATCTTGTGATATCCTAGAGACTTTATTTATACTGCATTTAATTAACACCCTTGTCACAAGTTGACGTTGATTGGAATTCCCAAGTGTTACGGGCTCAGTCCAAGACGTAAAGTAATTTAAATTTCTAATCATAATCATACCTTTTGTATGGTAGTTTATTTATGGTTCCAATAATCCATGGAAACCACTTCTTAAAAAAAAACAATTCATTAATCTATGACATATTAAGTCCAACATACATAATTCTAGTTCAATAAAAAACTCATCGAGAAAAAGGTCTCAATCACTTAATATACCTAAATTATAACTAACCCAAATGAGAGATTTAATCATCCATTGAAATTATTAATAATATTTTTATATTCATTATGATGATAAATTAATAATAGAAGAAATAAATATGTATAGTAAAAGAGTGGTGCATCGAACATACACATAAACAATATTGAGAATTAAAAAAACACTTTTGATTGAATGAGGAAGAAAAAGAATTGGAATGGGGTTTTAACATGATTTAAAATATTTTAAGAACATTAATATTATACTAAAAAATGTGGATTAGAATAAAAGATATTTAAGAAGATAATTTTATTAAAACAGAATTATGAAAAACAACACTTACATGATTACAAATGAAGAACTACACAAAATTAAATGAAAGGAATAAAGGAGAAATGATTTCTAAAGTAAAAAACATGAGTATGGTTGATCCTCCCAAGCCATTATTAGAGTCTTGGTTGTGCCAACTAATATTCCTTTTTTCTAAAATTCCAACCCTTTTGAAAGGATAGGAAGTGATGTATTTATAGCCCAAGTTTGTGGACTATTTGCATTACAAAACAACCCCTCCAATTGGATCGACGATTAGGACATTCAAACAGATGAATCTCAAGATATATCCTTCCTCAAAGTTGTAGATAATAATGTTTTCCAACAAATTCCAAAATTAGGTGGAATTTGTACTTATGTATCAAATGTTATAGTCGTTTTATTAATAAATATTAATCATTCCATTTGAATCCATACGTTTTAAAATGCCAAAATGTTAATAGGTTTATCAATAGTAATATGCCTTAAAATAAAAACAATTTATTCAAAAAAGTCTTCAACTACAATCTCCTATTTCAGAATACATAATATCCACTTTATTGGATGATTACATCACGATTTATGTCTTGGAAAGTGTCATGATTTTAATTTCAGGGCATAATTTTGGGCTAGAATTCAAAGCCTCATTTGGGCCCCTTGTTCATGTACTTGAACCTTAAAATTTTTATCTGTGATTCATTAGGATAATCAAGAACATATGGTGGAGTTTCATAAAATTTGGTATTCTATATTTAGACCAGTAACTCAATCATATTGACTAGTTTTGTTTCATCATAGTTTCTTTGGGTCTTCTTGTATGGACGATATAACCCTCCAAATGGACGATTTGACCAACAGTTACTTCTAATTAAATGGTGGATGTTGTGTAAGGAACCATACAAATCAAGAATAATGAAATTTTGAAATTTTGGGTTAGATTTGTTATTAAAACATTAAACAGACATGAATCTAGAAGGATTCGAATAGTGATAGAAATTATAATTAATATTTAATCATTAATATTTCACACAAATTATGCACATTTTATGTAAAATCAGTAAAGGGAGTATATAAAAAGTTACAAAAATATTAATAACATATTCCTTTATTGATATATCGTTTTGAGACTATATTATTCTTGAATCATATATTGGATTAGTATTCTAATAAATGAATCATCATGGATTGAAGGTTATTGACTAGACCCTAGGTTCTCTTCAAGATTTGGAGATATATTAGTTATGAATTCTAGAATTGAAAGTAAATCTAGTGAATTGGAATCCAATTCTTCAATATATCTCAAATCTAGTTCAATTGATGGACTCAAATATGTATATGAGTCTAGAATAACCCGATTGTGTTAAAATATTCACAGGTCACTTTTCTAAATCCCTTTATTTGATGATCTATAATGAGTGATAGGTACCATTGATATAAAAACTAATTTTCATTGGGGTCACTATTTGATTAATGAATTCATACTTATATAGTTATTAGAGTACTTCATCTAGGGGATGGAGAAGTTTTTTACTATTTAGGGCCTTATATACATTGTTTTCCATGATGTAAATGTTGTGTAGGAATAAATTATTTTACCATGTTGGATAGTGATCACATGTGTGTGAATGTTTATCCCATGAAACACGTATATAATATTTGATTAATTAATATTATTATTTATCTTGTTTTTTAGTTTTATTTTGATCACACGTACTTGTATGTTTTTAATTTTCCTCCTATTGTTGTGATATATCTATCCTATGTATGATATACCATATTTTATGTAATTACAATTCCTTTAGAGGTATTATTCTCTGTAAATTTTTAGTTTTACAATTGTGATATGGTTATCCCAGAGAGGTGGAATTCATATGGAATGTAATTACAATGATGGTGGAACCAAATAAAGGGTAGGGGCACAACTACCTTGGTTCCAAATGTGTGATACTAATATTGGGGGTACGAAGACATTATGACATAACCCAAGGCATAGATGGGGTTCAATGAAATAGATGGATGATCTGTGATGAAGCCATTACAAGATTATATTATGACTCTATTTTACTCAATGATTCATGCCAACTGAGAGATATGTTGAATGGACTAGTGGATTTCTCTTGGTAATTTCCAAAAAACAGACAATTTTCCTTTTGGAATGGAGAACATGATGGTATGATTAGGACCTATGATGGCTTGGTTAGTAGATGAGTGATAAAAAATTAATTTTTTATTCATTCTTGCATATTTATTTTATCATTGGATACACATTATAAACATATTTACTATTTTTAATGATGAATTTGAGATGTATTACTGGGTTTTATTACTCACAACAAGAATGGGAATCCTGATGCATATGTAGAATTCTTGTTTAGGGATATAGGTAAGTTCAAGGTGCCCATGGTAAAAAAAATGACCAGTGGAACATGGAGAATATAGATATACTGAGATAGATTCCAAGGGATTTTTCTATATACATTTTTTATTTATTTGTACCTAATATTCCTATTTGTCTTACCACACTGGGTGCTGAGTTTATTTATTTTTGATTGAAATTTATTTTATATGTAATTATATTATGATTTATTATCTCCCACATTCTATACTACAAGTTTTTATGTTTTTTTGTGATTATATATAAAGAAGCTATATTCTCCCCATTGATGGTGTTTTTGAACTTTGATACTAGTGTAAAGACTCTCCCATATAGGGAGGTACACATGAGGACTTATGGATCTTCGAATTGGGGAAATTGTTTTTCACATGGGGTTACAAAATGTTATCATAAAACTATTTTATTATTTTATTTTGACTAACCTTGGATATGGTAGGAAGGATATAGACAATATGAGAATTTGAAAGGGGAGTTTCCATGTACCTATCCAGATCACGTGTAACAATCCATTGAGTAATCATTGATAGAATTTCCATTATAGTTTTGTGAGATTTGGGTGCAATTATGCATCATGATTAGGCACAAAGGGTAAAATGTAATGTATATATATATATATTGAGTGATTCATAGTAGTTATTTAATTTAATTCCATTATTTATGATATATATATATATATGATATACCTGTATTCTATAACGACTTGCCTTTTTAATGAAGGCACATATCATTAGTTTTTCAAGTTGAAAAATTTGTATAATCATGGTATATGTGTACTACTACAAAAGAAATTTATAAGGAGCTTTTGGGACACGTTGGGAAACCAATGTTCAAAGAATTGGAAAAAAGAACTAGTTTATAAGTTTTTTTAGATTTTGTGCCACAGGCAGCACAATTTGTATAAAACAAAGTGGTTTTAGACACGTTCACCTATAAGAAATAGGGTTTTCCAGAAACTATGTTATCCAAGGTATATGGCTATGAAAATATACTATTTTTTTTAAATAGTGGTATTTCACACAGTTGGAGCACAGTTTTGGAAACCATGTTCCTTAACAATGCATGGTGATTTCTTATGTAGTGGTTGAAGCAAGATTTTCATAGGGTTTGTTCAAATAGTGTAAACAAACCGTGCACCCCCAATACAGGGGTGAAATATTAATTTTTGCAACAATTATCCTATTAGGTATTTTATCTTCCCCCCCCCCATGGTTGAAAGACGGATTTATTCCACTTTTAGATCAATAACATCTAACCCTAGACATTGAGACAACATCTTCATCCACTGTTTTTTCTTCAATCAATTAAAACCATTTGATTACTCATGGT
Organism: Viscum album; assembly: GCA_963277665.1. NCBI lineage: Eukaryota > Viridiplantae > Streptophyta > Magnoliopsida > Santalales > Viscaceae > Viscum > Viscum album. The sequence continues at coordinate 1,254,871,442 of OY728153.1, read as the reverse complement.
GATCTCACATTGTCTCTCCATTTTTAGTTATGTTTTACTTTAAATATGTTGTTCTATTAACGTGTATGATGATTTTATCCATTATCATTGAATTTTAATGTTTCATATATTTCTCCTATCTTGATTTTAATATTAGTCCACTGTCGAGTCAGGTGTTGTCTATGGCCTTGAGGTAGTTATTCTCATTCTTTTCCCTTTTAGTTTTGTCATTCTGTAACTATTTCCACTGCCCTTCATGACATATTTTGTTGAGAATAGTAGTTATGTCATGTTATTATTATCTAGGTGAAAATCACACCAAGATAAATGCTTACAGAATCATTATTAATGGGTAAGAGGGTTATCGAGATAGAAATTTCCACCCCATGGGTGTGCAAAGTAGAATTGGCCATTACATCCATGTGGATTAAAATGCCCAAAACTCACAATGAGATAATGGATTGGATATTAAATGACGTTTTATGTGAGAATTTTATAATTTATGAATCCCAATGCACCTATTAGGTGTTTCTCCCTCTTGTAGTTTGAATTTACAAAGTATTTCACCCCATCATCTTTTAAGTGATTTTTTCATGTATTTGTAAAAAAAATGGAATGTTTTAAAGGAAATGGATAATTCATGATGGGTTTCCTTTATTAAAATGAATCAAATGGTTTTAAATGAAATGAACCCAAGATATGGCCCAAATATTTTAATTTTTAGGCTTTATAAAATTCTTCTTCAAAATTACAATGACTTAAATGGAGGTGAACTTGGGTAATATAATGCATAAGAGGTTATTTCATATGTATTATTTTATAAATTATTATCCATCATCTATTTATATGGGATATATATAACACATTTATGTGAGGTAATTCCCCATGATAGTTATAATTATAATGAACCTTTATATAGGGCGCCATACAATGGGAAGGGGTGTTGATCATTTCAAATAATCACACTACTAACATAGAGTGTGGAATATGGATTCTCACACCAGTGTTATGATATGGGAATTAGAATGTATGTTCCATATTCCATGAAAATATTGATGGAATTATTGATCACTCACAACCCCTAGTGTATGTTTCATGACATCTCATACTCTTATTGGGTTGTAGGGAATTTACCCATTGGCTTGAGAGTATAGGTTTGTTAGACTGGTCATGCATATATAGTTATGCCCTGAACTAACCATCGATAGTATTTAGGGTATATGTCCATTTAGAATCTGCATGCACATGGTTCTTATAGGTGGATTAAATATACATAATTATACTATATATATATATATAACTACTATATATATAGTGATTATTCGGACTCTAATATTCCAGCCATGAGCTAAAGTAGGTAGACCGACCATGTGTCCTTCATGAACCTAAGAAAGCAGTTATTTTTTTCTTCTATGTTGAGAATTAAATAATGATTCTAGTACACTAATTATCTAGGAGAAATACTTAGATTACCCATAGACACCATTGGTGGTTACCTGCTGAGTTTTTTTATCTCACACCCTACTCAAGATGCCTTTGTTACATGAGATGATTATATTTATGTATATATGAATAAGGTAAAAGTCCCTTCTATAGGTTATTGACATACTTATCTTATATTTTTTCTTAAGAGTATAATACCAGGAATGTTCTTGAGATGATAAAGGAACATCATTTTTCATTTTTGTACTTTTATATAGCATGACAATATGGTTGTTCCCTTTTTTATACTAGTATACCTTACATCATGTATTAAGTCTACAATTGAGGATTTTTTATATCTGTATAGATGTCTAGTTTTATTGAAATTAATATAGATCCAATTAACTCTTAGTGTATTCATCACAATCCCAATATGTGTTTCCTGGTCGTGTTTGGAACATGAATACAATAATATTTTTTCAAATAATACTGCCACCAATGAATCCAGATACATGTGGATATCCTAATTCAAAGTTTCCATGAACATTGTATTGGTATTCTTATCTCCAAAAAGTATTTCTAGGTACTCATAGAGACCATACATTCTCTTGAAAGATGTGAAAGGAATTTCCGAGGTCCCCAAACACACCTGATGATAACCCAACCGAAAAATATATCTTTTATAACACCCTCTCTCCTCAAAGCCGATCAAAGTGATAATATTTTCTAGGAAGTGGATATTTATTCTTTACTATGTGTTGGTCAACCGATGTTAATCTACACAAAACCTGAGGGTACCATCTTACTTCTTCTAAAAAAACTGATGAACCCGAAGGAGATGTACTGGGGTGTGTGAAGACTTTATCCTCCAGATCTCCCAATTTCATCTTGATTTCTAGAGGATCCTTAGGTTACACCCTATATATTGGAATGGTATCTAGTGTTTCTCCTAGCACAAGTTCAATAGTAAACTCTACCTCTCAAACTAGAAATTGACCAAAGAAGTCATCAAGAAAAACATATCTGAAATACTATACAACATGAGGAAAGATAGTGGGTCATAAACCTTGGTCATTAAGAAAAATACAGGTGATTAGAGCTATCAAATTACCCTATCTCTACTACTTAGGTCCAAATCTAGATGCACTGACATCCCATTCTCCCTTATGCACATTCTCAACACCCTATGGTGATATATATTTCACCCTCTAATGATTACAATCAATATGGTCTTGATAGGGATCTAACTTGACAATCCTAATGATTACATAAATTACCATCCTGTTTACTATATAAAGATTCCACATGAAAAGGCAATGGCCTCCCTTAAGAGGAAAATGCTTATAATAGAGAGCACCCACTGATCGGATACCTAACAGTGTGTTTAACATCATCATGCCATAGTACTGAATGTTCTTGAGGACATTAATATTTGTAATTTACTCATATTTAAATAGGTGAGATGCTACTACGTCAAATAAAAAAATACCACGGTAGAGGCTGCTAGAATAGTACCTTATACCATATAAAGATCTACAATCATTTCCTGCAGAGTAGGATGAACTACATTAAATTGGCATATACCACATCCTTGATCCACCTCTATAATTCACTAAGAATTCCTACTATTATGTCACTGGTAATCATATGTCTTAACAATTTTATCTTGACTACCACTTGGTCCTAATCAGCCTATGGTATTCTAGTTACCTTTATGTCGTCATCCTACTAGGCCCACTGCTGACCAAGGAGTCAGTGAAGATCCATGCTCGCTTGGCACAAGAGGGATTTCCCAAATGAAATGACAGAGATGTCCCATCTTACTACAAGATCTACACTTGAATGGATATTGTAATCACTGAGACATGATGTGTCTAGGCTTCGCCCACAAGTGACATATAAGAAAACTATACACATGAGGATCTGGGCTGTTACTACCCCTGAAAGTATTCTTGAAACATCTCATTTTTTAAAAAGAATAAAAACAGAATATTTGGGTGCCAAATCATCCTGAATCACTACATTAGAATCCCTCAAATATCTCTCTATGATTTGGGTTTGGATGATGATTTCTGAAAAGTTAGTCATCCTGTACGTGTTGACCTGTGATCAGATGGTGTAGATCAACCCATCCTCAAATCGCCTAGAATTCATCATATCATCATCATATATAGAGGGTGATGAAAAATGTATCTCCATGAAACTGGCAGAATATTTCATAACTAATATACTACCCTACAGGAGGATCATAAATTATCTAGTTCTTACATGCCACAAATTATACGGAATGAATTAATCATAGAATATGGTGTGAAAATTTGCACATACCATGTCATTATGCTGATCTTCATGGGTGATTATGTCCCACCACCATTTGAAAGAATCACATCGTATATATGCCAACATCTTGACCCTCATATCAGGATGCATCTCAGGTTTCTGGAATATATATAGGATTTTATGGAGTAAAGACTCTACAGTATGAGGTCCTCCATCCCCTGAAAAGGTCGGAGGACGGTTCTGATCAAATTCATGAATCAACACTTCCATGTTAGGGGAAGGTCTAGTGATAACATTCAAATTATATAGAATATAAAGGAAATTGTCTAGTAACTAGGATTCAATGCACATATCAGAAACAAGAAGACGTTCCATGGGTGGCCCTAATGGAGGAATCACTAGTATATCATTGCCTGCCACCTCATGAGCATGGTCGTCACCACCATCATGGTGTGTAGTCGAAGGAATTCATAGAGGGATAATGCTACAATAAAAAACACACGCCTGATAAAGGATTTAATAAATAGAAATTATTTTAGTTAAGAATCTAGGATAAGATTTAATCCTTCCTACAGAAAAATTCATGACTCTTTTCCTTCTCAACAAGATAGGTTTATATGATAAAAAGAGAACATGATTTCCATATAGGCATAATCGATACCCACTACCCACTACTAATGCTAGGTTCGTGTTTATGTATCTGTGTTTCACATGTATACGATAACCAATTTCACATTAGATATCATATTTGTTTTGAATTTTTTCTTATTCAATTATGAAAATTTCATAAAATGGATGAATTAAATGGTTTTCCATTTCAAATCCACAATGGAACATAATCGTTATAAACCAAATTGGTCATCCACCAAACCCATTCCATAACACATTTTAGCTCATGCAAACTATTTTCTATAGCTCAACATTTCATAATTGGATGCTTAAGGTGTACACTATAACCTATAAAAAACACGGTTAACATAAGGCACGAAATTTAAGTATAAATTATGTTTTGCAATCCCTCCAAGAAATTATAGCATAATTCAATACATATCAAAGAATAATAAACATGCAATAGGAAAATGCACCTTGAAAATAAAAATTACATGGAAAACTTCATGTAATATTAATCTTATTGTACCTAGGATAAATAATGATCTAATTAAAAACCCTCATTTCATTGGGCCTATTAATGAAACCATAATTCCAATCATAATAATATTGATAACATCATAAATCAATTGATTCACCCAATGGTAAAATGATATAAACAGTAATAGGAAAAAAATGAAGAAAAATTATAATTTTGGAAACACAACATTTACCTTAATGATGGGTTTGTGATGCTAACGAATTGATTATGGAAATGTTCAATGCATTCCCAATTTACAATATATTGTCTACAGATAGAAATTCAATAAAGGAACTGATCTGATAAAACATTGTAACATCCTAACCTAGGTACACATAAACCATACCCCATGTCGTTGGGTGACATGTACGACCCCCCCCCCAAAAAAAGATACTCTAAAGGCTATTGACTAGGAGTGAGGATATAAAGGTTGTACTGTGGGGAGACTATAACAACATGTCAGAGTATAATGGTGGATACACCATATAACATTAAACAATTAATGAATAATGAAAACAATTAGAATTAGTAAAATGTGGAAGAATAGATAGAAAACTAAATAAGTATATATAGAAAATTAAAATTATGGATTAATCAAGTCCGCTTCCTTGGTCATATCATCTTAGAGTTAGTGATTTAAATATACCCAAAGAAAGCGAGGGATATTGTTTCCTAGGGAGTATACCAAGAATTTTTTTTAAATATGGAATTTATTGGTGCTATAATTACATTAAATACACTTGTACTAGTATTTATCTGGGCATTTATCACCTTATATAGGATTGCAAATGAAGGGTTTAAAATTCGACTAGTCAGAAGCTTATGAAGCATCCATTCAGGAGTTGAAGGGTTGTATGATTTTAGAACTAAAAATGAATTAGTCGGAGCCATGAAGGAGATATATTTTATATTTTAATGCATTAGGTATCAGGACTATGGAATGATACAGGATGTGTGATTCACTGAGTACAGATCTTGTCAATTAAGACATCATGATTAGAATTACCCAATCGATGACTTTGATCTTTTTAATGTAGTTAACACTATATGTTGTTGGATACATTATGTACATGGAGATAGTTTTTTGGTATAAAATTATTAATAAATACTTAAGTACATATTTACATTACAACACCTAAATCTTAGGCATCACTGGAGGGTCAAGTACCTACGATTGGTTTATTTTGGGCTCTCTTACACGTCCAGGAAGGGAAAATCATCGAACGATGATCTGATCCGGAAGACACATAAACATGTGGTTCATGAATCCAATGTTAAATGTTATCTTATGAACTTATTCACATAGATTCAGGTGGAGGTTTAGGATGACCATGGCCACAATATCCTTTCAACCATAGTAGTGACTTTTACTCTTCTGGAATGGGTAAGAATGAGTCAGCTATCTGATATTGAAGGAATTTTCATGGGAAAATTGAATCAAATGATGATAAATATTTAGTTTGGACTGTGGATGGGGAAGATATTGTATTGTTCAATGGGCATATATGGGTCCCAGAATACGTTAGAGTGAAGTTGGTGTGGGAATTTCACACCTCAACATGGTCAGTTTACCCCTATGTCATAATGATTTATTGAGATATATGATGCCAATATTTGTGTCCTGGTAGGAAACATTATATTGTTGGATTGATCACACAAGTTTCCACCTGTAATAAGGTGATGTCATAAAATCATCCACTAACATGGATTTTACAACCATTTTCAATTCCGGAGTGGAAGTGGGATTATGTTTCGATGGAATCTGTGATAGGTCTAACCAGATCACTTCATGAAAGTGAAAGCTATGGGTTTTCATAGATTCTTTGAGGAATCATATAGACTTGTTACATGTGTGGGAGTCATTATCAACAGATGATCTATGAAGGCTATATGTAAAAGAGGTTGTATGTATTCATAGATATATTTGAAATTTCATTTCTGATAGAGAATATCATTTCACATATATTTGGACTTGGGTACATAGGTACTTCTATAACTACCTATCACCCACAGACCAGTTGATAAAATGGACCGTATGATTCCATTTTAGAGGACATGATCTGTGAATGTGTCTTTTACTATGGGGGTTCATGATAGAAACACATTCCCATCACAATGTTTGATTATAAAAATATTTTTCAGGATACCATCGACATGGATCACTAAAAATAATGATATGGTATGCCTTTACACTCACCTCTATAATAGGTATATCCACGGGAAGGAGCTATAATTGGAACATGTCTCATGTAGGAGACTACTGAGGAGGTCCAACTGATCAAAAAGATCATGTTGATAGCTCAGTCTAGACACTTGTATTATGCCAAGTGATGCTTGTGAACTCTTATGATTGAGATTAGAGACAAGGTTTTCTTGCGATTCTCCCCAAGGTTAAGACATAGACCTATTTTGAAGTAGGGTAATCTCTAATCATGGTACGTTGGACTCTTCAAGGTTGTAAAGTAGATTAGACCTGTGGCTCACTAGTTGGCACATACTTTGAGATATAGGTCTATGAATGATTTGTTTTAGGTATATCGTCTTGGTGGATACACTCCATACCCATAAATATAATTTTATGCTAATGAGTTTGATCTGGATGTAGATGCTTCCTTCAAGGAGTACCCATATTCAAAGTTTGTATGGGATCATTAAGACACTATGAGGAAGGATTGTTCCTCTAGTATGGGAGTTATAGAAGTATTCTTGAGTACAAGACCATACATGGGAGTGGGAAGATGATATAAAATCTCAATTTCCATAACTCGATGTTGAAAGAACCTATTTACCCTTATAATTACATATGAGGGATGAGTTTCTTTAAGGAGGGGAGGTTGTAAAGACCCGCTGTTTCAAACAATGATATATGTCATTGTTTTTTCAAATTTTATCCTTTGTTTAATCATTCTATATGTGTATTATATCATATGGAAGGTCCAAGGAGCATATGAGGCCTGTTTGGAGCATGTTGTTCATGGAAAAGTGATAATAAACTAGGCTGCATGGCTTGTTTAAGTCATGATCCAAGAACATATTGTTTCCCGAAAACCATGAAGTTTAAGACATGAGTATGTGTAGGCTACATAGTGTTTCTAAAACCACATGATCCAAGGTGCAAGGCCGTGTAGATATACTTTGTTTTCAAACAGTGATTGTTTGTAGAGTTTTCATACTATTTGGGAAACCATGCACATTAAATGTTCCCAATGATTCCATAAGAAATGGTTGTAGAACGTATTGTGAATATTATTTTCAAACCATGCAATTAAACTGTGTGCCCCCTATTTTTGGGCCGAAATTTTCATTCCCCCCACTTATCCTATTAAGAATTTTCTCTTCTTCCACCCTCCCTCTAGAACATGGAACTTATTTTTCCTCCTCTCTGAGCTCAAGAACATCTAATGTTTCACATTGAGACAACCACATTGTTCGTCATTTCTCCTTTAGTATGTTGGATGCATTGGATTCCTCAATTTTATCCCCCCTAGTTTCTCAATCCCTATTTTAGTTTTCCATTTAATGAATCCTGCTATTTAGGTGGAGGCTTATTTTACCAATCCTTAGGGTATTTTATTGTTTCTAAAATATTTCTTCAAATTCTTTAAATCAAAGTCCAATATCACGTGAGGCATCATCTATGTCCTTGAGGTAGGTGTTCACAAGGTATTCCCTTTGTGGTTTGTCATTTCGTAGCTAAATCTATTGTTCCACATGCTTGATTTTTACAAGCATCCCAGTTATGTCAATTTATTCATGTATAATTGATAATTTTACCAATATCGATGTTTATTAATTCTTTTTTAGTGTGTCAGAGGTATCTCATACTGTATCTAATCACCCCATTGGTGTGCTATGAAATTGTTTCCATTATGGCTACTTGGTTAAAAATACCTGGAACTACTAATCAGCTAACAAATTAGATATTAAATGATGTTTCTATTGAGACATGTGTATTATATGGGAACTATATCACTTATAAGGTGTTTAGACCTCTTGTAGTTGGAATTTACCAAGTATTATTTTGACAAGTTTCCCATGTCGCTTCCCAATTTGACCCCTTGACCTTTATAAGTGAATATGTCCAATTTTGGTAAGATGAATGGGTTGTTTTAAATGAAATTCCTAATGGATTATGGGGTTCCTTTCCTAAAAATAATCACATGGTTTTAAATGGAATGACCTCAAGGGATGGTTATTCCATTCTCATTGTTATGCTTTATAAAATACATCATATGAATTTTAATGACTTAAATGGAGTTGAACTTGGTTAATGAAATGATTAAGATGTTATTCCATAAGTATTATGATATAAATGATTAATCATATTCTATGTATATGAGATATATAAATGATATTGTTGGGAGTTGATTCCCCTTCCAGTTATAATTATAATGTGGCTTTATATAGGCTACGATATGATGGTAAGTGGTGTAGAGAATAGAGGACAATCACTCTCCATACATTTAGTGTGGGGTATAGCATCTCACACCATTGATAATATATGGGAATTGGGATGTATGAAACACCCTCAATGATTCTAGTGATGAAATGGTTGATCACTAACCATCTTGAACACTATTGCATGAAATTTCATGATCGTCATGGGATATAGGGCCTGTACCCTTTTCTTTGATCTTATAGGATCATTAGACTGGTCATGGACATGTGAGTTATGCCCGAGTCCATCTATCACTAGTATTCCATGTATATGGGAATTAGGTGTATGCACACACTTGGTTCATATAGGATTATTAAATATACAATGTTATACTAAATATATATTACTACTATATATATAGTGACTATTGAAATTATTCCAATCTAGCCATTAGTTGAAGTAGGTAGACCTGCAAGGCATCATTTCAGAACATGAGCATCAAATTATTTCATTATTCTACATTGTTAATTAAATAATTTTTTTTTCACACAGATTACTTAAGAGAATTGTTCTTATTTTACATGGACACCATTGGTGGTGACATACTGAGATTTGTATCTCACACATACTTGGGCTACCATTGGTACCCGAAAAGATTATATTGCTGCATGTTTGAATAAGTGAAATGGATCTGCTATATTATATTTATATTATTGGATTATAATTGGATATTATGAATAGAGTAACGAACATGTTATTGAGATGATAATGAACCAATTTTTTTTTTCTTTTTTTACATTTGTATAGAAAGACTTTATGTATGTTCCCTAGTTCCCTTTTGTATCATAATGCCATGCATTATATATTGAATCTATCATGGAGGCTTTGGTAATATCTTTTTATTTATTCTATTATCTATTTATTATTTTACTTACATATTCAACTATCTAGCAATGCATCCCTAGTTTACTAACTCTGATTGTTTATAATATTATTTTCAATTTATTATTATTTATTTTATCAACTATGCTACTATGAAATTAGGGTACAATATCCCCATTGTACTAACAATACACCATTGATGCTATTTAGTCGCCTCTAGAGTATGAGGAGGCACACTTGAGGCCTGGTCACCCACCGCAGTTTGGCATAATTTAAGTGGACCTTTTTTTGTTATGTTATAATTTTTTTATGATGATTTATCTCTCAGTTGTCTACTACTATTCTATATCTATGGGAATTAATCAGTTAAACTGGAGAATTATATTATGTTTTTAATATATATGTGACCATAAATAATGTGTATAGATAGAGATAATTTGATCATACAAGGAGGGATATACCTTGGGTTGTGGGCAGACTACTTGGAGAACCATCATTTGGACACATACACCTATTAGGATATAACATAACTACTTTATTTTTTCCAAATTTTTCCTTCACATTTGAAAATATTCCACCAAGAAAGAGACTGATGATACCACCTGATGACTTGGTCTAGAGAATTCCCTATAAATAAGACATCCCAATCCAATGAATGTTTTTAGAAGAGTGAAAGAGTGCACACATCTATACTCACTTCGGCGGAAAAAGTAGTGTCCCACATCATTTGGATGTCCTTTCGCTTATTCCTGTCCAAGGTAGAGGATCTTTGAGGTCCAAATATTATTATACTAGAAACTACTAGATCTATTATCCACCAATATTTCATAGAATTGGAGACCATAATATGTAAAGGAATAGATATATATCATCAAGGGTTTCTTTTAATACATTGAGAAACTATAGCGTAAGAAGGTAAATTCTAATGTATTAAACCCACATGGACCCTCAAAGAGATAATGGGGGCATAATAGGATATTCTAGGTGACATGAACGTCTCACCTAGGTGGTCTTCAAGGATATGTTTTAGGTAAATTTTTTCCATCTTACTAAATCAAGAAAAATTGCATGATTTCATGGATCTAAAAATTGGGTCCAAGATCGTATCCACATACTCCACTCATCTTACTGAACTACTTAACGTTTCCCCTCTCCATGATAGAAATGATGCTGGGAATACAAGGAAATTTTTTATTGATCTTGTTCCCAAATTTTGGTTGATGGTTTAGAGTTTCAACCTATTGACATTACTAGAGGGTCGGTGAAACAAATTGATAATTATGATGGTCCTGGAGGTGGATCATAATTTTAGAATTCTTTAACCCTTAAGTGCTCAGGTGGGTTGACCACATACTGTTGTAGTGACTGTTAATTCTGGATTTTTTAAGGGGAGGAAAATGGATATAATGTGAGGTAGTTGTAAGAATGGGAACTAGAGTACGAATTACTCAGTCAACTCAAGAGAAGATCCAATTTCCTCCAACAGTGTAATTATCATCCATTACCAGATGTCTTACTCAACACCTAAATATATATGTCGATAGTGTAATAAGATAGTGAATACACAACACTTTTTATCAATATATTTTGTTTTCAAGATTCTATAGTGAATCAATGATGAAAAAGTAAGGGAACTGAAGATCCAGACAATATCCTAACTATCAATATTATATTATGAAACTCATGTGAGTCATTTACCTATGGGATATGGTCATGAAGCTAAGGTGGTCCAAGTATATGTATTGGATTGGTATCCAAATTTGTTTAGTACTAGACAATCTACAATTTGAGGGAAAATCTTGATCACATATACATGATCAGTGTCGTTATTTAGAAACATTAGTTTGTATTCCATTATATATGCACAATTTATTATTGTAAGTGATTTATCAATCATATTATCAATGGGTTATTTTCTGTTGATACAGTATTGGGTACAAAATTAGAACTTATTCAGTGGTGTGAAATGTTTCCTATAATCATTACTAATTATAGACATCTTTGTGACTTCGGTATTTTAAAAATGGTAAGAATAATTGTTATTTTTATCATGGATTGGATAAAAATATTTCAAAATCATATTGATTTTATTGGCTACATGAATATAGATAGATGTTTAAGAGGACTTTTGAGTGGTAGTTGGGAGCACGTAGAGTGGGTCTAGAAATGACCAGTTGACGCACGCCTGTCGTAGGGCATGGCAAAACAATTATTTCCTAAGATAAAATGTAGTAATGTGGTTGACCTAGGATGTCTCCCGAAGAGGAGTGCACACAAAATGGGTTGTCACTTTAAAACGGGGGTAAAAATGTTGTGAAAGGAAATTTGAAATTCAAATGATTGAAAAAAAATGAAATTAAAAGGGTGATTAGGTCGGGGTCGGTTTCCTAATTATAATGCTATCCTTGTTCAATTTAATTCAATCCTCTTCTTCTTAGTTGATTAAAGTGAGTTTCCACAATTGTTTCCTCTCACTTCCTTGGTGAAATTGTTATTGTGAGAGAAAACCTTACCAAGATCTCGGTTTGGTCAACTCTCCTTCCATGTGTAAAATAGTTGTATTGAATATACTTAATTGAAATGGGCAATTCCCGATCGGGTTTTGTTTATCCCAAACAATCAAGAACATTCACTACAACTTTTACACGTACTGACGATCGTCGAGTACTTCACCACTAATTCCTAGTTTATTCCATCGTATATAAACCAGAAATTAGTGGAGGGAGATATTGATTATTTTACCAAGGCAAAAATAAATAACGGAATTAATATTCAAGAACGATCGCACTTGATTATAAAATCCTCTATAAGAAATTGAAAACAACTTTGAAGAAGAAAGAAATTTATTCAATTACATCCAAGAACTCAAGCATTACAATATAGAAAACCAACCCTTCCCCAATCACTCCAAAAGTTTACCCCACCATGGTAAGGGTAATCGAGCTGAATGGGGAAGAAGAAGACATTAACAAACTATGAAAAAGAAAATAAATAAAAAATAAAACCGAAAAGATCTTCTTCTTGGTGTCCCGGAAGGAATGGGGTGGGGAATGGATGCCTTGAGATGGTGGAGCTCTCCTCCTTTTATAGCCAGAATTCTTCCCCCGAATGTCGACGCGTTGTAGCCCCATTAAATGACATCTTCACGCGTTGAGCCCTTCATGAATGTTGTTCATAATTCACTTGTGCGTGTCCCCTCAAAATTGAAGCGGATTTGGACATGTATTCCGAGAGTTATGGCCGTTTTACTATGAGAATTTATTCTGTCCAGTCAGACTCTCCAAAACGAACTCCTCCGGATTAGGGTGCTTTAATGGCCCCATAAACGGCCAATTCACTCGGTGAGTCCTTCATAAAAGATTCTACCATACGCCTTGCGCGTCCACCCACCGAATTTCACAAGCTTTGTCCCCACAGTTGATGAGTTATGGATCCCACATCAAAACTAGGCAGAACTGAAAACAGTTTTCTTGAGCCAAATGGTGAGCTTCTTTTGAGCTTCCATATGGCCGATTCAGATTTTTGTCCAAATATATTAAATGAAGACCTGGATGTGTAGAATCTTAAAAAGAAAGAAGTTTGCAATTGGGATCAGTGTAGATAATGTTATGGCCAATCTACCGAAATAATTTAAAACTGTTAAAAATCCAAAATGGCCAATTTTTACTATTCAGCTCAAAATAACACCATTATCATAAAAATGAAACAATTCATCGTAGAGGTACAATTTTGTGGGTTTAAAACAATGATATTCAATATAAATTAATTGAAAATATTTTCTCTATCAATTCCCCCACACTTAGCACTTGGACTCCTGGACAAGTAAAAATCAAATCAAATCAAAATCAAAACACATATCAATGAGATCAATCAAATCAATTTCAAAAAAAGATATCATGCCTCAACAAAAACTGTTATTTCATGTTCTCCATTTAATATTTTAATATATTTCCACTTCATTTCTTATCCCATGCACACAAAACACCTACCTCACATGAATTTTCTCTCATCTCACAAATGTAAAGGCTGAACAGCGTTTTTCTCATCTAAACTCACACAAGAGTCACCATAGGTTTGATAAATTCATACTTCTCCACCCGATGTGAGTCAAGAACATGTGTTTATCATGAGGACTTTTCAGGGTTGTTCTGTGGCTTCCGGTTGGTAGGATTTAGATGTTAAAAGTTCTGAGGCCGAAAAAGGAAGGCTTGGCTCTTATTGAAGTAAAATTGCAAGATTCTAGTTTTCACTCAAATATGGTCTCCTTCACTTCCCCTTTGTTGAAAATAGGCTCCATCATCATTCAATCAGCTCAACAGAAAACATTTCAATCTTTTCAAACATGATTTTTTTTAAAGCTCCAGATAGGCACAGCTTTCTTTTTACATTGGAAGCTCCAGAAAGGCACAGCTTCTCTTGTTATAAAAGCTCCAGAAAAGGCACAGCTTTCAACAGAATAATTTTTCAGCATCACACACATCTCTTCCACAATTTATTTTCCACCCAAAGTATAACCAAATGAGGTAGTATACAACAAGACATCTTCCCCCACACTTAAGTTCAACAAGATCATGCAATTTACTTCAATAAGAGCAGGTATGATAGGGAAAATTGGCTTGTAATGTGGCTAACCTAATAGGAAATTCATGGATACTAGGGGCTACAATGAAGGATAAATATAAAGGTGGGCCATAATGAAAAGTATTATTTTGAAAAGGGGGCTTCAAACAAAATAAGTGCCTCAATCATTTAAAACACACGTACCCCAACCCTCAAGTTTTTAAAGGAATAAATCAAATTCTGGTTAAAGCAAGCATGGTCTGGTTCTCTCTAGAAATGAGGTGAATGAAAAGAATATGACAAAAATGGTTTAGAAGCCTCACAGGAATGTTATTTTAAAGATATAGACAGTGAAATATGGCATGAGATTCAAAAATCAGTGTACTTTTCGTGAATTTTCCAAAAGATTTGAACTTGAAACAAAGTTATTTCAGCATTCATTTAAGATCATTTTCATGAAATAGACTGGTTCAATCATTGAAATGGGTTTCAAAAATGGTATTGATAATCATTTCAACTCAAAATTTTCAGAAACACACCAAAAATTGAAAAAAAAACACAATTTTTTTATTTTTTATTTTTTTTTTATTTTTTTTATTTTTGAAAACAAACATCAAATAAAAATCCTATACTACAAAGGTTCCCTCCCCCACACTTAAATGATGCAGTGTCCTCGATGCATTTAAGTGGATTTAACATGTAAGAAGAATTCTGATTGAATCACAACAGCAAGAAAATGTGAAGGAGAGGTACAACCTGATAGATCTTATTGATAAATAGGTTGGAGGAGCGTGATCTCCTCCAATGGCTCTGATGGTAGGGTCCCAAGGAATTTCTTCAACCTATGTCCATTCACAGTGAATGGATCCTGCTCTCCATCCTTCATAATCTGAACAGCACCAAAAGGATATACATGAGTAACAATAAATGGACCTTCCCATCTGGAACGAAGTTTACCTGGCATCAACTTGAGTCTTGAGTTGAATAATAACACTTTGTCTCCAGGAGAGAAGTCTTTTGGTTGGATTAGCTTGTCATGGGCCACTCTTGTTCGTTCTTTGTAAATCCTTGAATTTTCAAATGCTTCCCTTCTTATTTCATCCAGCTCTTGCAACTTCAATTTTCTCTCCTTCCCAGCACTTTCAAGGTCCAAATTCATTTTCCTCACAGCCCAATACGCCTTATGCTCCAATTCCACAGGTAGGTGGCAGCTTTTCCCATAAATCAGCCTATATGGACTCATTCCAATCGGGGTTTTGTAGGCTGTCCTGTAAGCCCATAAGGTATCATCCAACCTTTGGCTCCAATCCTTCCTGTTTGGATTAACAGTCTTTTCCAAAATTCCCTTGATTTCCCTATTTGAAACTTCAGCTTCCCATTAGTCTGTGGATGATAGGGAGTTGATGTTTTATGATGCACCCCATACTTCTTCAGCAATGTATCCATTCTCAAATTGCAGAAGTGAGTCCCTTGATCACTGATGATTTCTCTAGGCACTCCAAACCTACAAAATATGTTAGACCTGACAAAATCACAAACAACTTTAGCATCGTCAGTTCTGGTTGCTTTTGCTTCCACCCATTTGGAAACATAATCAACTGCAAGCAAGATATATGAATTTACAAATGACATCGTCAAAGGTCCCATAAAATCTATCCCCCAAACTTCAAAAATGTCACAAAAATTCAGTTGCATTTGGGGCATTTCATGTCTCTTTGAAATATTTCTTGAAAACTGATATTTTTCACATATTTTGCAAAATTCATGAGCATCTTTAAAAATGGTGGGCCAATAAATTCCAGATTCTAAAACCTTCCTTGCTGTCCTCTGAGGTCCAAAGTGGCCTCCACAAGCTGAAGTATGACAAAAATCAAAGACAGATTTAACTTCACTTTCAGGTAAACATCTTCTTATTACTTGATCATTGCAAATATTCCAAAGGAATGGATCATCCCAAATGTATTATCTAGATTCAGCTTTTAGTTTTTGAATTTGGTTATAATTGAAATGAGATGGGACCTGAGATGTTACCAGAAAATTGACTATGTCAGCATACCAAGGCACTTCTCCTTCAATCAAGTACAACTGCTCTCCTGGAATTTGATCATTCAGTGGGTCTCTTTCTGGAACTTCAATTTCAGCAGTGTTTGGCAGTCTACTTAAGTGATCAGCCACTTGGTTCTCAGATCCCTTCTTATCCTTGATTTCTATATTGAATTCATGCAGTAGTATCATCCATCTCACTAACCTTGGTTTAGCATCGGCTTTCTTCATCAAGTACCTCAAAGCTGCATGATCAGAAAACACAGTGATTTTAGTTCCAAGAAGATATGATCTAAATCTTTCTAAAGCAAAAACAACTGCAAAGAACTCTTTTTCCGTGGTGGTATAATTGAATTGGGCCGCATCTAAAGTTCTCGAGGCATATGAAATGACTTGTGGTCTGCCCTCAATTCGCTGAGAAAGGACTGCTCCAACTGCTTGGTTAGAGGCATCACAAAGTAGTTCAAATGGTTCTTCCCAATTTGGAGGCTGCATCACTGGTGGTGAAATCAATCTCTTCTTCAACTCATCAAAGGATTCCCTACATGCACCATTGAAATCAAAATCAGAATCCTTCAAAAGTAATCTAGAGAGAGGGAGAGAGATCTTACTGAAATCTTTGATAAACCTCCTGTAGAATCCTGCATGTCCTAAAAATGATCTAACATGTTTCACACAAGTAGGGTAAGGTAATGAATTTATCACTTCAATTTTTGATTTATCCACTTCAATTCCATTTTGGGAAATGACATAACCAAGTACAATTCCTCTTTGAACCATGAAATGACATTTTTAAAAGTTTAAAACAAGATTTTTTTCAATGCAGGTTTTCAAAACTTTTTCCAGATTTTTCAAACAATGATCAAAAGAATCTCCAAAAACTGTGAAATCATCTAAGAAAACTTACAAGCAATTTTCAATGTGATCAGAAAATATACTCACCATGCACCTCTGAAATGTACCTGGAGCATTACATAATCCAAATGGCATTCTTTTATATGCAAAAGTACCAAAAGGGAATGTAAATGTCGTCTTATCTTGATCCTCGGGGGCAATGGGTACCTGGAAGTAACCTGAAAATCCATCCAAAAAGCAATAATGAGTTCTCCCTGCCAATCTTTCTAACATCTGGTCAATGAAAGGGATGGGGAATTGATCTTTTCGAGTGACCTGGTTCAATTTTCTAAAATAAATGCACACTCTCCAACTGTTTTGAATTCTCATAGGGATTAACTCATTCTTTTCATTTCTCACAGTGGTCAGGCCAGTTTTTTTGGAACGACATGAATAGGGCTGACGCACTGCGAATCTGAAATGGGATAGATGATCCCAGCTTCCAAGAGCTTTTCGATCTCCTTCTTCACAACCTCCATCAAGGTGGGATTCAGTCTCCGTTGGGGCTGTCTAACAGGTTTTGAATCTCCCTCAACAAAAATTCTATGTGAGCATATTTTTGGGTTAATTCCTGGGATATCACCTAAGCTCCATCCTATTGCCTTGATATTCTCTCTCAAAAGCTCAATCAATAATTTTTCGTGGGTTTTAGAAAGATTATTAGCAATTATCACTGGTAGTTTCTCTCCCTCCCTAAGGTATACATATTTCAAATCAGTGGGGAGTGGTTTGAGTTCCAGGTTAGGGGGATTCTCAAGGGATGTGACTAAATTGACGTTTTCTTCTTCCAAATTTTGGACCTCCTGCACACAAGAAACCATATTATCTTCCTCATTATTTAACAAATCATCAAAGAATCAGATTTTACCTCTTCCTCCCACATGAAGTCAGAATCTCCAACATCTTCAGCA
This sequence comes from Viscum album, assembly GCA_963277665.1. Classification (NCBI taxonomy): domain Eukaryota; kingdom Viridiplantae; phylum Streptophyta; class Magnoliopsida; order Santalales; family Viscaceae; genus Viscum; species Viscum album. Next base: position 1,254,852,964 of record OY728153.1, on the reverse strand, counting down.
TCCACATGATCAATGATATTTTCAAGGGAAGAAGTCTCTCTTAAGTCTAAGAATTCAGAGAGCATACCTGATTCTTCAATTGGATCTTCACCAACTTCATGGGAAAGAGAAAAGAGGGAGTGATCATCTGATGGATGCCTCATGGATTCAAAAATATTGAAGTGGACCGTGCTCTCTCCAAACTCCATGGTGAGTGTCCCCTCGTGGACATTGATGATGGTTTTGGCTGTCTTCAAGAAAGGTCTCCCCAAAATGATGGGTGAATGAGATGGGCTCCTATCTTCTTCCATATTGAGTACGTAGAAGTCAGCTGGGAATAATAGATCTTTGACTTTCACAAGGACATCCTCCAAAACTCCTGCAGGAAAAACTGTGGATCTGTTTGCAAGCTGGACCACCACTCTTGTGGGCTTCAATTCTCCCATCTGCAAAGAAGTGTATAACGAGTGAGGCAATACATTAATTTAAGCACCTAAATCACACAAAGCATTAGTGAAATTTAATGAACCAATGGTGCATGGAATGGAAAACGTCCCTGGATCTTGACATTTGGTTGGAATCTGTGGTGTGATAAGGGCTGAGACACTTCTTCCCAAGTTGATTCTTTCATTCCCATGAAGCCTTCTCTTTTTGGTGCAAAGATCTTTCAAAAAATTTGCATACCTTGGAATTTTTTTAACAGCTTCAAGTAGGGGGATATTGATTTCCACTTTCTGGAAGGTGTCCAGAATTTCTTTTTGAAGTGCTTCTTCATGCAATTTCTTTGATTCAATCATCCTTGTTGGAAATGGTGGAGGTAATTCTTTCTTCTCCCTTTGTTTTCTTTGCATTGGTGTTTCTTGTTTCTTATTCTGTGGCCTATCCTTCTCCTCCTTCTCTTCCTTTTCATCTTCTTGGTGGATTCTCACAAGACTTTTTGAATCATTATCCCTCAGAATATGTGGTATTATTTCAGGTTCAGGGTTGGATGGAGGTGGGATTTCTTTTCCACTTCTTGTTATGATTGCACTTACATTCTCTTTTGGATTTGGCACTGTTTGGGATGGAAGCTTACCTGGATTCTTGGAAATTATTTCAACAAGACTTCCCATTGTGTCTGCTAGCTTGTCAACCTTATCTTCTAGGCCCTCATATTTGGATTGTAGTTGTTCCACAGAAGGTTGTGTGCTGGTGGATGGATGTTCATATCTCTTTCTTTGGAATGGTGGAGGCTGAAAAGATTGTTGGTGTTGGAAGGGCTGTTTAAAAGATTGATGGAAGGGAGGGGGGTTCTTGTATTGCTGCTGGTGGTAAGGAGGTTGACTGGGGTGCTGGTTAAATGGTCTCATCTGGTTTTGTTGGTTCCCATATCCTTGTTGGGATTGCAGTTGATTTTGTTGGAATTGTCTTGGTTGAAAGGCCGCAGCACAGTATTCTGTCCCCTGTATCTCAGGGCACGGGTCAGTATAATGAGTGGAAGAATAACATAAACCACATAACTGAGCTGAAGCTTGTTGTCCATTTGCTTGTGTTACAGCCATTTGACGGACTAATATTGCAAGGTCATCAACTTTGGTTTCAATCAATGTAGATGAATCAGATGTTTTTACCTCATGTATCCCCCTGGTTCCCATTCCTCTTAGTCCAAATTGTTGTGAGTTTTGAGCAATCTTCTCAATTAGTATTCTGATATCTGCAGGAGACTTGTCAATCAGGGACCCCCTGATGAGGCATCTAGAAGATTTCGATCATTATCCATTAGTCCTTGGTAGAAGAACACAAGGAATTGGTGTTCCTCCATTTCTTGATGTGGGCAGCTGGAACATAGCTTCTTGAAGCGCTCCCAGTACTCGTAGAGGGTTTCTCCAGTTGATTGTCGTATGATGTATATATCCTTCTTGATGGCAGTGCTCCTCGATGTGGGAAAGAATCATTGCATGAAACTTCTTTTTAGGTATTCCCAATCACTGATCTCCCCTGGTTGTAGGTTGTACAACCATTCTTTAGCTATTCCTTCAAGTGAGAAGGGGAATTCCCTCCACTGAAATTGGTCTTCGGGTGCTCCTCTTGGCCTGAAGCTTGAGCAAGTGTATCTGAATTCTTGCATGTGCCGATTTGGATCTTCTCCTGCAAGACCATGAAACTTTAGAAGAACAGGAATCATATTGACACGTAATTCAAAATCATTTGGTTCAGTGGGTGCAATTAGTTGGTTATTTTGAATGGCAAATTGTGGGGCACATAGATCACGCAGGGTTTGGTTAGGATTTCTAGCCATGATTTCAGGTTCAGAGTGAACACTAAGAGTTTCACTTGAATTTGAGAGATCTATTTCTTCAAATATTTCTGGTAGATTTCTTTTTCTTAGTTGGGTTAATGTTCTTTCAATTTCTGGATCAAATTCAATTAATGGTTCTTTTGAGGTGCGGGTCATTCAATTTTGTTTTTTTGTTTTTTTTGTTGCACTGCCTCCCCGACAACGGCGCCAAGTTTGACGCACGCCTGTCGTAGGGCGTGGCAAAATAATTATTTCCTAAGTTAAAATGTAGTAATGTGGTTGACCTAGGATGTCTCCCGAAGAGGAGTGCACACAAAATGGGTTGTCACTTTAAAACGGGGGTAAAAATGTTGTGAAAGGAAATTTGAAATTCAAATGATTGAAAAACAATGAAATTAAAAGGGTGATTAGGTCGGGGTCGGTTTCCTAATTATAATGCTATCCTTGTTCAATTTAATTCAATCCTCTTCTTCTTAGTTGATTAAAGTGAGTTTCCACAATCGTTTCCTCTCACTTCCTTGGTGAAATTGTTATTGTGAGAGAAAACCTTACCAAGATCTCGGTTTGGTCAACTCTCCTTCCATGTGTAAAATAGTTGTATTGAATATCCTTAATTGAAATGGGAAATTCCTGATCGGGTTTTGTTTATCCCAAACAATCAAGAACATTCACTACACCTTTTACACGTACTGACGATCGTCGAGTACTTCACCACTAATTCCTAGTTTATTCCATCGTATATAAACCAGAAATTAGTGGAGGGAGATATTGATTATTATACCAAGGCAAAAATAAATAACGGAATTAATATTCAAGAACGATCGCACTTGATTATAAAATCCGCTATAAGAAATTGAAAACAACTTTGAAGAAGAAAGAAATTTATTCAATTACGTCCAAGAACTCATGCATTACAATATAGAAAACCAACCCTTCCCCAATCACTCCAAAAGTTTACCCCACCATGGTAAGGGTAATCGAGCTGAATGGGGAAGAAGAAGGCATTAAAAAACTATGAAAAAGAAAATAAATAAAAAATAAAACCGAAAAGATCTTCTTCTTGGTGTCCCGGAAGGAATGGGGTGGAGAATGGATGCCTTGAGATGGTGGCGCTCTCCTCCTTTTATAGCTAGAATTATTCCCCCGAATGTAGACGCGTTGTAGCCCCATTAAATGACATCTTCACGCGTTGAGCCCTTCATGAATGTTGTTCATAATTCCCTTGTGCGTGTCCCCTCAAAATTGAAGCGGATTTGGACATGTATTCCGAGAGTTATGGCCGTTTTACTATGAGAATTTATTCTGTCCAGTCAGACTCTCCAAAACGAACTCCTCCGGATTAGGGTGCTTTAATGGCCCCATAAACGGCCAATTAACTCGGTGAGTCCTTCATAAACGATGCTCCCAAACGCCTTGCGCGTCCACCCACCGAATTTCACAAGCTTTGTCCCCACAGTGGATGAGTTATGGATCCCACATCAAAACTATGCAGAACTGAAAACTGTTTTCTTGAGCCAAATTGTGAGCTTCTTTTGAGCATCCATATGGACGATTCAGATTTTTGTCCAAATATATTAAATGAATCCCGGGATGTGTAGAACCTGAAAAAGAAAGAATTTTTCAATTTGGATCAGTGTAGATAATGTTATGGCCAATCTACCGAAATAATTTAAAACTGTTAAAAATCCAAAATGGCCAATTTTTACTATTCAGCTCAAAATAACACCATTATCATAAAAATGAAACAATTCATCTTAGAGGAAAAATTTTGTGGGTTTAAAACAATGATATTCAATATAAATTAATTGAAAATATTTTCTCTATCACCAGTCATTAGAGGATAATGAATGAAATTATAGGATTGACTCTTCTAGTAGGATTAGTTGTAGCTCCCTCATATTTTTCAATAGTAGTGGATATATATATATTCCCTAATGAATTCCAAATTATTACCTCTAATAGATGTTTTATGTTCATGATAGATCTCTTGGTAGATCCACAACCAATTTTGATATCCTTTATTCTATAGTACTGACTGGGTTGATGGATTTCCAAATATTTCTCGAGGAATTTGAAAATAATTTATTTATTATTAAGAGTACACCACTATGGGGTGCACCTATTTTTTTCACCATCATGGTGGATATATTTCATAGAATCTTCATAGATTATTGTATGCAAAATCATGTGATTGTGAAGAATAGGTGCCATATTCCAAGGATCTATGATCATTTTTGATCAGTTTTGGGAACCGTATGGTTCTATAATTCTTTTCTACAAACAATATATTAGTAGTTTTATGTTATAGAGGAGGATGTTTTGATGAAAATATTTAGGAGTAGTTATGTGCTATATGAGTATTTCTTCTTTTCGTTTGGATTGAAAAATACATCGAAAGTGTTCACGTCTCTCATAAAAAAGATCTTAAAACCCTATGTTTATTTTATCATTTTGGTTTTAATTAACAAAATTCTTATTTACTCACCGAACAAATATATACATTCCATGTATATCTTGAGTAAACTTCAACCACATTAGCACTATGTCATTCTTTTAAAGTGCCAATTATAGATTCCAAAGGTATAATTATTATGAATTATAGTTTATAATACGGGTATATAATTGTACCCAGTAAAAATGGAGGCGGTGATGTCCATGATACATTTATATAATGTGTCTGATATATATATATTTATGGGTTTATTAGGGTACTATTTAGTAGGATTTCTCCCATTTATCAGCACCTATGACTACACTTATGAAGAAGAATGTGATGTTTCGTGGTTTTACCAATTTTAAATGGATTTTATTGGACTGAAGAGGAGGTTAAATAGATATAGTTTTTATTCATCATGATCATCAGAACATACTTTCAGTATATTATGATACAACATGAGATTGTTTTGGGAATGTAGTAATTTTGAGGGAGTGAGTATTACCTTATGTATCAAGGAAAATTATACCCTTTGACTGGAACCATCTTACCCATTACATATAGCTACAATCTATGGTCAATGCTATGAAGTGTTTGTGACACTATTGGTTAGGCCATTTTTTTTCTCAACTAACACCCAATAGAATCTACTATTTTTTCTCACAATGGGATCTACACTTGAGGAAGTGACACTAGGTATATTACATGAAGGTGTTTGACTTTGAGATATCCTATGCACTTGGAAAAGGAAACATCATTGTAGAATACCTTACCCATATTACATATGTAGCTTAAGAACATGGTGAACCACCTTCAATGAAATAATGGCACATGATCCACATATTGTTTTATTAGATTATGGATTCATTTGAGGACCAAGGATTGATGAATTGTTCCCATTAGTGGAAACATATTCCATAGCCTATCAGGTGAAGTATAGTAAGGAAAATAACTCAAAGTCTGATGTGATGATTGAACACCTAGTAGGTGGATACCTGTTACATGGTTGGTTGTTGTATAGTTATGATGTGATCCTAGTAATTGATATTGGTATAGTCTTTTCTTTAATCTGGGAAGATATGATGAGATACATCCATACCTCTACGTGTGTGATTCATCTTGGATCAAAAAACATATACCTTGACCATTGGTTGAAGTTCTAGTATACATGGATGAATAAGTATATGTATGTATTCATTTATGATTTCCTAATAAATAGGAAATTAAATGTTGACCAAAAATATACCGGTGGTTTAATCCACCTATATACTATTCCCATGTATAAGTGGCTGGACATCACAATGTACATTTTGATGGGGTTTCCTAGGACCATGATGATTTGAAACACTATTTGGATAATTTTCAATAGACTAATGATTGTTTATAATATTATACCAATCTATGAGAATGGAATAGTGTATAAATTGATAAATCTATATGTCTATGAAATTTTGTGATTGAATTGAGTTCCATTGATCATTATTTGTAACATAGATTCATGTTTTAGATCATAGTTTTGGAAAGAATTATAGATGTTTCTATGGCCTTACCTGATATTTTTTACTGCATACAATCTTTAGATAGAAAAACAGTTATAGTAGAAAATTCATATATTATATGATATGATATGGTCCTAATGTTTTAATTTTTGTGGAGCTTGAGATGATCACTTATCTTTAGTAGATTTAACATAAAAAAGTAATAAACAAGATTCAATTTATATGGTCCCATATGAGGATATTTAAGGTAGGTCATGTCATTCACAATGTTGTTAGAATGAGAATGGTTGGGAAGTAGTTGTGGTTCCCAATATTTTATAGGAAACCTATGAGAGTGTGAAACTAATTCCTAAAATGTTGATCACAACATAGACCATGTAAAAGTCTTATTCCAAATGAATGAGGATACATTTGGAATTTTCTATAGGTGACCATATTTTTATGAGACTGACTCCTTGGTTATTCCATTAACATTATTGGAAGCATGGGAAGCTAGTGCCTTATTTTTTTGACACTTTGAGATCATCAAGAGAATTATAACAATGGAATCCCATTTTAATATTACATATGTATATCAAGATGTTAATTATGTATTTTATGTGTCTCAGCTCCAGAGGAACATTTATAATCATATGCATTTTATTGACTATGAGGATGTTGAATTTGATATTGATGCATCATATGTGGAATTATTCGTACAGATTGTAGACTATATTGGTAATGTCTTATGATGGAAGAAAATAAAACCTTTCTATATTTTATGGATTTTAGGATGGATCCAGGAAGAAACTTGTGAGGGGGAGGAAGTTGTTTGGGTATCAATGATGTGATTTTTTTAGAATAACCATTAATATTTATTTCTAGGGATGACATGTCACTAGAGGGGGAGAATTAGAACATCCTCATTAAATTCATCATATGATATATTTTATGATTATACATTATCATTTTTTAATTTTGGTTAATCAGTGTTACTGAAGATGAATGGATTTTTATATATTTAGGGTTAATGAATTAGTAGAAAAATATTTTTATAGATTAAATATATATTGGTGGTTATAAACAACCATTGGCTAACCAGTGGAGTTATATTAGGTTAGTAATTTTCATCAGACCATACTAACTAGTCAATGAGATTACAATGACCACCTAGAGGTTTATTTGAACCTATATTATTATTTTAGACTAGTATCCAATCGGAGAAGACCATTTTATCAACTTTTAACCTAGATTGGTTTGTATTAAATACACTGGATGAATTTTAATTTCAATCATTTTGAAACATTGTTCAACACCAGATTATATACCAAATCAATCTATTTTAAAATATGGCCCTTTTACCTTTATTTTCAATCTCTCCCATTTGTCACCCCTAGGTTATTGAAGATTCAATGAGACTGATGATGATAGAATAATAAGTGTATTCTAGATCTATACCACATTAATGTTCTTATAAGGTAGATTCTCATAGATCTAGGATGAATCTATTGTTTTTTTGTGGATCCGCTGAATAATTATTTGTTCTTTCTTAGGATATTGGTATATGTAGTGAGTTGATATCGTCATTTGATCAGATTTTGATATCCCTTGAACAATGATCATATCATGTGTAGGTGGTTACAATTCACATTCACAGAACACTTCTTGATGAAGCATTGATGAAAGAACCATAATATTATTGAAATATCTTTTATTTATATCAATATATAATGCGACATTGAAGATCTATTAGTTGATTGACGGTGCGTTACATGTGTCAATTAAACCCCTTTTACTAAATCTAGATCTCTCGTATATGGTTGATGTTTTCAAGTATGTATCTATAGATCGATCTTCAGAAGTCCTTATTCATGCTGAATCTCATATTTGATCTACAATTTGATGTTGGATTCTTGGTGGATCGATGCTTGTTGACTATAACTGATGTTTAATTCTAAATTAGAGGGGAGGGGGATTCAAAATCTATTCATGAATTCAAAATGGGTCATGTGAATTATAATCCCATTCTTCTAAATATATTGAAAATAATTACATCAATGTATTTTTTGAGGTATTTGATTATATAATTACCATATTTTTATGGAATCTTATCATGTATCACTTATAAACCATTTTCTTTGATGAATTAGATCTCAATATAAGAATTCTTGATACATGATTTTGTTTTTCATGGGTTCATAGTGTGATTGATGGTTTGATCCTTTAATGAATACTGGAGTACTTCCTCAGTGATCTTGAGGTAAGAAGTTCCTTAACATCTAGGTCCATGTATAAACTTGTTTCATTGATATACATATTCTATTGGTATAGCTTGTTTGACCATTCTAGATAGTGATCACATGGTTTTGCATGTGAATCTCATGCGACACATATAAAATGAATTATTCCTTGTGTATGATTATGTAAAATGTTATCCATATTTCATTTTTATCATATGTACTTGTATAATGAAACAATTATTCATGATTACATTCTATGTTATACCTATGTATACTCTACCTTGTTGTGCATAATTACCATCCCCTTGGTGGTATTATTATCGATTCTTGTTCTAGTTGTGAATTTTGATATGGTTATCCCATTGAGGGGAACTGTGTTGTCATGTGATGATTATGATGGTGGACCTAAAAACTGCATTGGGGAATGAAGTCAATGGTTCTAGACCAATGTCAATGAAATTGGATTAGGATAACATTGTAGCATGACCCAATGAATAGACTGGGTTTTACGGTCTGGGTGTTAAACATGTAATGGATACTAGAAAAGATGATAATATGGAGTAATCCATCTCAATGCCTCAATAATAACAGGAGATATATTCACTATCCTTCTAGATAACTCTTGGTCAATTCCAACATATTATTTATTACACTTCCATTACATCATTGAGGCATATATGGCTGAGAATAGTGGTGTCTTGGATAACACATGCTTGATCGACACATGATTTTTTATTCTTGATTGTTATTTTATTTTATAATTTCATTCAAATTTTATAAATACTCACTTTAGTTAAGGTCACAATTGTAGTTTACTAATGGGTTTTATTACTCACATGTTGAACATGAATATCAACATGCATAAATAATTCATGTATTGAGATCCATGTAAGAGAAAGGGACCATTGGAAAATAGATGAAAAATAGAGTATGTAGCTTATAACAGTACAAATATAGACTCTGGAGGATTCTAAAGTGTTTCTTTTTTATATAAATTTTCCTTATACTATAATTTTTATAACCAAATTGAGAGTTTTTGTTTATTTATTTTTGTATGACATACAATACATCTATTTTCAAATTATCATGATTTACCTATTTCCTTGATTTAACTATGTTAATTTATAATTTATTTATATTTTTTGTGTATGTTTATGATACAAAGGGTATATTATCGCAATTTATGGTGTACATAACTTCTATATTATTTGGAATACTCTTTCATATGGGGAGGATAATATATGTTTTTGTGGCTCTGTGAATTAAACTCGGTGGTTATGGCCTAGGAGTTAGACATGGGTTTAATCCATAAGTAAATGAAGTGTTTCACATACAGTTTTAAATAATCTAATTACTATGATTAGAATTTCTAAGGGATATATAAAAAATATATCACTATGAGATATAGATTAAACATTCTTACTCAAGGACTATTCATTTATCTTTATTCTCTTAGAATCTATATTCACTCTTTTCATTTTTCTATGTTTGGAATTAACCTATCACAAGGGATGATACAGTCTCACTCAAGTGTTGAGTGATTCATCACAACCCTGGGATACACATTGGGGAAGAGATATCATTTAGATTTTATTAGAATGATAATTATCAATCTTATAGATGTTGAAATTCTAGTAGTGGCTATCAATGTATAATGGTACACGAGTTCTCCGTTTTAAAGTTTACATATGATATTAATTTCGAACATGGAGATCCTTGTGATATGATTTCAAATACCATTTTTATTCATTGTATAATCTTTAAACCATAATAATCCATGAATTCTTGATAGGTATTTTACCCCCACTATTCTTTATATAGCCTAATCCCCTATGTAACCATGAAGAAAGAACTGAAGTAGAAATATCTATCGATCAATAAAAAAGTGAAACCATTAGTCTAAAACTTATATAACACCATAAATTCATAAATAATAACTTAAAAACTATAATAATGGACTGTTGAAAAGAAAACTTCTTGTGATAAACATAACATGTATCTATAACAGTCATAGTACCAAAATTATAATAACTTTTCTTACACAATTTACGTTAAAGGATACATAATTGAAAAAAACAAGGATACAATAATGAAATGAAACATTTTTAAATTTAATATAATTTATTATAATATTTTATAAGTATAACAAAAAATAATATTTTGGTATGTTTTTGATTCATGCCTATTTATAACTGACCCACATTTATTATTCAATCTATAAAAACATTTACTAACAACCATGAAATTTTCTTAATACATTTTTAATCAACTAATTTTCCAATGTCCCAACATGAACCATTATATAGTCTATAAGAATTATATTTTTTGAAAAAATTATACCACAACCTTGAAAATAAATAAATAAATAGAATTTGGCTTGTTCTCATGGAAACATAATTACCATCAAACATGATATTTTTATATTAACAAATGTTTTCAAAATTTCATAGATCAATGATATATTTTATTATAATATAACTAATCCAGTTTTCAGAAAAAGGTCAAATTTCTCAGGAATATTTCTGTAAATACAGTTGAGATGAAAAAATCCATGAAAAATATGGAAACAATTCATGAACCCTTCTATAATTAAATTTTTATTATTTTGGTTCTTGAAAAATGCTACTTGGAATCCAATTATTACTTTTTTCATTAAAAAAATTATTAATTACTAATTTATGTGAATCATCAAAGTATTTATTTCCAATATCTCTATAACCATATGTAATGGAATAATATTGGATAATATTTAAATATATATCTTATGTGGAACCAAAAATATATTGGAGAAAGTAATAATATAAGTGTATGTTTCCATATATTCCAAATATTTTAAAACATTAGATTCTATCGAGATATATTAAAAGAAATCCATTGGTTCATATATCAGATAGATTCTATGGATCAATTGAATAAATGAATTTGTTTATATGTCATGTTTTTCTGTAGATGTATTCTTACACCTAATACGCAAAGGTTACTGAAGAGAAAATATTATGATAGATTAAAACTTTTAGGATGAGATTCAGTTTAATTAAGTGTTATCCCAAACCTGTCCTTGATACATATCCTCCATTGAATGAAAGATCTTATTTGAGTTCAGTGTTCAAAACCTTGTGGAATTTTCATCCTTTAACATTGAATATTATATGTTTTTTTAATAAATTCTCATTTTGAAATGTAATTATTCAACTAATCTAACAATCAGTAATCTATATACACATTATGAAACATTATATTCACCATTAATATGAGAATGATGATCATTTTGGAATGTTATTCAATTGATATATGATATCTAAAACTTTAACACTATGATTTTATACTAAGGAACATCATAATATAGAAACATGGTGTGGTGACAATCACCACATCATTCTTCTTTAATTACTATGTTTTTATAACAATTAAAAACATTCTAATAGTTTTGATCCACTCCCATATTAATCAACAATTAACTATAATTTTGAAACATAAATTTAATAATTAATTTTAATAACTCCTTCATAACATTACATAATAATGACACACTAATATGCATGTATCTATTACAAGAATTATTTAAAATTGTAGTGATTTGGGGTAAACCTTTTCACATGATGTGGTAAAACTTTAATTGTATGATTCTATAACACCATAATATTTTAGTGATATACTGTCAATTATATAATTTTACAATTAATAAATACATTTTATTCAAAGAGATATATATAGAAATCATATAACACGTAGTGATACATTTATATCAAAAATTGTGATGTAATATATCAGTGTATATAATTTTAAATACAAGAATTATTATAAATTCAAAAATAAAATTACATATTATCCTTGCATCAAATAACATTAATAACATTATCTAATTATACAAAAAACTATAACACATTCCATTTAATACTCCTTTTGAAAATTCAATCAAAATACACATTTTATTTTGTATAAGAACATTGTGAGAATAAAAATAATCATTATCTCAACCTTATGTGGAGCACTATTTCCCATTATTATAGTTAGAATTATTGTTTTCATTTAATAATATTTTAAATATAAGTGAATATGAAATCTGAAAAATAATCAATGTCACTCAATCTATAATGGGATTTGGCATGGTCATTATCAAAAAACATGTACCATCAGGATATTGAAAAAAATAGTTTAGGTGTCATTGAATATTGTTTAAAAAATATTCTAATGAATTATTAAAACAATAAGAGTGATTATTAAAAGAACTTATCTTGAGCAATTTATTCATAATTAATAAATAAATTTAATGAAATTTTAAATCTTTTTGAAATTAGTTAAATCAAATAAAATACTCAAAACTTAATAAAATAAGTATGAAATCAAAATGTAATGATTTTTCATTAAAAATAAATTTAATTGAATAAAATTTAATTTTAATAGAACATATCATAATGTTATTAATATCATTATAAACCACATAAATATATATACCAAAAATATTATAAATTATAAAAAATAATAATTCAAAATGAAATTAAATATGGGTTTTAGATTTAAGGATGATCCAAATCACCTCTGTATAATTACACCAGAATCAACCACAGACTTTTAAAAAAGGTAATTTTCATATCCAATTAATGAATTTATATCATTTCAAATATTTATTATATATAAAAAATATAACTTCCAACATTCATATCCCAAGGATCGATTCTACTATTCAATGTTGGAAATATATATATATATATATATATTAATTAAAAAATGAATAATGTTTTAAAAATACTACAATATAGTGTAGAATAAGATAGTAATATAAAATAACAATGAATAAAAATATATATATTTAAAATTAAATAAAATAGACATGATAAGAAGTTTGGTTTAAATAATTATATTTGATATTGACGATCAAATATTTCAACACTTACACCTTTACCATTTCAAACACTTGGTATGAAGTAAATTAAAATATGTTTATCTTTGAATACTCTTCTGTGATTTTTTTTATTTTTTTGAGAAGTTATATATTAAAGTACTATTTTTGATCATCTAAATTTTATAATAGTATGGAATATATAGTATCAATTAAAAAATATACTAAATATGAATTATCTGATAAAATTTATTATATTTTTTAAAGGGACCATGCACGATTCATCATGAAAATTTACTATTTAACTAAAAAATGTAATTGAAGAATTAAATTTCTATTAATGTGGTGTTTGTAATTATTTGACATATTTTATTCAACTCACGTAGAAAAAAATCAATATCAAATTGCGATACCTTCATAGAAACTTACAATATAAATATCGATCATCTTTTTATGCTATAATTTGTTTCACATCAATGTTCATGAAAGACTAAATTACATAACCTAGAAACTTCTAGAAAATGATATATTCCACATGATTTCCTTATGGATATCTACTTCTAAAATTATTTTTTAATTTCAAATAACATATTCTATATAATGAAATCTATTAATTTTCATAGGGAACTAAAAAAAACTATCATGATGAAATATTCTAAATTCTATAGCGGGAACAAATGAATTCCATGGTTAGATCAATTTATTTTCTATATCATAGGTTTGGGGATGAAAATTTAGAGAAATATTTAATGAAAATAGTTTTTATTCTATATAGTTAAAAACGAAAAAAAAAACTCTAGAAATATATATAAAAATGAGAAATATAAATGTTATATATGTATATATATATATATATATGTATCTAAAATACCATTTATAGAAAATATATATCTTAAATCCATCAGAATCATGAGTTATATATATTTAAACAATTAACTTCTTTTTATTCCCATTATACACTCCCTTTTTCGATATTCTCAAATCAAATTATTTTAATGAAAATTTGTATCAGAAATTTTTAAAGAAACTAGTAACATATTATAAAAAAATATATTATAAATACATTTTTAAAAAAATTATCTCACTTTGTGAACACCAAAAATATATTCAAGATAAAATAAAAAATTGTGAAAAGATAATTTTATTATTTAGTAAATATCTACAAAAGTAGATTTGTATTTTTGTTCATTTTAATGACCCTTTCTTTTATAAATTTAAATACCTTTTGTGATTAAATTAAATTCTTTATTTATGTTATGGGGATATGGAAAAAGTGCACTAAAATAGTAATTATTTAATGTTATAAGTTATATCAGATTTGAATTACCATTAAGAATCATAACCCTTGATAATATATCTATTCAACAGTGATCTTATTATTAGTATATATCAAGGTTTATAAATAATAGAATTGATATAGAAAAAGGAATTGATGACCACTACATGTTTGTTCATACCCTATGAATCCCATTTATCAAAGAGTATAAGAGAGATAGGTTTACTATGATTTTCCATTGATAAAAAATATTCCAAGATTCAACAAAAAAATCATGAGTGAAACCATTTATGGGATAATTTGAAGATCTCAAAGATCAAGGTCAAAACCATGATCAAAGAACAACCACAAGAAAATATCAACATCTCGCACCTTTCTCATAGGTAATTTCATGGTGTAATAAAGTTCTATATTTGTCAATCCTAACAACATGAATATGTATATTTTTGTTTCTATTAAATAATGAATATATTTATTCATTATTTATTTTACTTTAAATATTATTAAATAAAAAGTTCTATAGAAAATTGATTTCAATATGATAAAAATAAAATCATATTTTTTGATAATAATAAATTTTAATTATGGAATTAGTTTTTAAGACATCATTAATTTACAA
Organism: Viscum album; assembly: GCA_963277665.1. Lineage (NCBI taxonomy): Eukaryota > Viridiplantae > Streptophyta > Magnoliopsida > Santalales > Viscaceae > Viscum > Viscum album. Next base: position 1,254,837,820 of record OY728153.1, on the reverse strand, counting down.
TAAAAATGATATTTTTTAAATATAATTTTATGAAATAATATTTATTATGTATAATTTATTGTATAATTTTACAACATCAAAAATAATTTTTATAATGGTCAAAAAATTATTTTATCAAAAAACCAGTATTTTTCTATAAATATAGATTTTGATTTAGAATTATAAATTATAATATGTAGAATTTATTTTGATAAAATAAATAATAATATTTTTTGATTCATAACATCAAAAATATTCAATGGTGATTTTTTCATATTTTTTTGAGAGTCGAATTTAGAGTAAAAATTAAATATTTTATAAATACACTATGTGTATTATAAAAGCATAATTTCCCAAAAGTTGTGTAATATATTACATTAATGGTATCTATAAAAAAAATTACCCTTTAAAATTAAATTTATTGGAGGTGGTTATATTACTTTTATAAACCCTTTATGAATGCTACAAAAACTTTATTATATTTAAAGGAATTAAAATCAATATTTTTTTAATCATGATAGACATACAAATCTTCAAGGGTATTGTTTTTATGTTATTGGTTCATGTAATAATGAAATAATGAAATAAAACCCTCTTAAGATGAAACTATGGATAAAATTAATTTTTTAGTATGTGGTATTTTTAATTTATTGTATAGAGTCCAAAATAGTGGTTCATAAATAATAATGATCACCCATATCATTTAAAAAATAAACCCACCATAGAACCCATTTCAGTTAACTGAAAAATCATGTTGAATTTACTTATTCTTCCATTCCTTTCCTATATCTCTCCCATGGTTCATCAGAGGACTTAAAAAGACAACCCATGATTTTGGAAACACCCTCTCAATGTATGGATTCCACACCCTATACCACTTATTCAAGAACATTACTTATGTTATATATGTTTATATCCATTTAATAATTTTGGGAAGTGTTTTAACACATCCCTTATAATTTAATTTTTATTTAAAAATTACAAGTGAGCCTTTATATCTCATTAATCCATTTTATTAATATTTATGTACTACCATTATGCCCTCATAATTTTAATATGATTTTATATACTAAATGATTCTGAAGTGAATTTGCATAGAGGTTTTCACTCAAGGGTATTCACCTATATGTACACATACTTATTATATTGGGAATATCCATATATATAACCCACACTTCTAATTCATGAGTTTAATAGATATAAAATAAATTTTTATGTTTTATGATCTATGTGGCACCCTTCCTCCTCTATATGATATGATTATGATGGATGAGACTAGATTGCAATCCAATGAATTGGGTAATTTTTTTATCTAATGATATTCCATGTGAGGTTAAAAATTGGTTATCATACACACAATATATTATGATTTATTTTGAGTTAACATTGAAGTATGCTTATGATTCAATGTTTTAAGTTGTTGCAATAGTTCCCTTTTTCCATTATGCTATCATGTTATAAATTCCCTCATTTTTAATGATTTTGATTAAAACCTAATATGTTAAATTTTTATTCTTATTTGTTCACATATATTTATTACTCAAATTCCATGCTTTGTTTATTCCCATAATAATATTTATTTCTCATCCATTTCTTATTTATTTTTCATGGTAAGAATGTGCTATTTTAAATGTAAAATGAAATATTAGATGTTTTTAACAATTTTTTTAATAATTTTCTTATTTAAATGTATCAATTTTATGTTCTATATACCCAATCAACAAAATAAACTAGAATTATTGATATCATGGATTTTACTAAGTGCCATTTTATGTAATAATTAATTAAATAATGTTTATTAAATACATGGTTTGTCATAGTTGGTATTAAAGGAAATTATATTTTTTGGTGTTGGGATTTGAAAAAAAATCAAATTTACTAGGTATTATACCCAATATAGGAAAACATGCCTAATATTTTGGTAATTTATTGAGTCAGCAGTGTCCACAAAAATAAATCCCTATCTTGATACTATAAGTTGAAGTTTCTTTTGCAGAAACGTACCTAGGTGTAACAACCATGAAAACAACGTATTGGGATCCACTTAATTGGGAATTGTAGCATGAAAATAGTCCATCATCCACACATGGGTTGACAAACCCTAGGGATATTATTTTTAAATATAAAATCTCCTTAATAACCATTATTAAGGGAGCCAATGTCTCTTATAAGATGTTATGTCAGTAAATAGATCAGGGATAACATATATTGAAGCCTAGAAATTCACAGGTTAATGAATATATGTCATTTATGATTTATCCTTCAAAAATAATATGCTACCTTTTATGTGTTTCATAATTTTAGAAACATCACTTATAATTTTCATTTTATTCATGTTAATGGTCAGAAATATGTGGAACTAAGTCTAAACCAATATAAGGGGCAATGTGATGACTGCGAAATGATATTACAAACCCTATGAGAGTATGAATCATGAACATCCTAAAACTACATTCTCAACCAAAAAAAGTATTCAACCAAAAAATTATTCTCCAGGAACATCCATATCCCCCTAATAAAGAGTAATTTTCAAATGTGACCTTCTTACGACATAGGCTTACAAATTGCAGTGGATCTTGTGATCCCTTATGTATGATCACAAATTTAAATTACTGTATGTCTTGGTTTATATTTCAATTTAAGTCACTTATTTTTGGTAAAGTAATTATTTTCCAAAGTTCATGTGAATATTCATGGGTGTTTCATGGATTTAGGGCACAATGTATGAAGAAACATGAGTTTTTGAGAATGTTGCACGGTTTGTGCACGGTTAGGGAAAACCGAGAATAAATCCCAGGTAATAATGTGAGGGGTTTGTTTTTGAGAAGTAGCGTTAGATTAGTTTTTCCATAGTTTGTAAAGCCATATAGGTAAACCGTGTTGCATAGAAATGTTATGAAATTTACAAAAATACCTTGACATGATTTTTAGCCCCACTCAATATTTTCTTTTTTTCTTCTCCCCTAAACCCTTATGATAATCCAATGATCCCAGAGATCCTAAGAGTGATTCTAATTCATCCTTAGTTCATTTAGAGTGTCTTCAGTTTCATATTGAATATCCTGGTTTGTCTAATATTCTCCTTTCATCTTTTTTATGGTTATGGATTTTATGTTTCCCCCTATCCATATGATGTTCTAAAACCTCTCTTTTCTAGTGTGATCTAGGTTGATTCTTAAGAGGGTGGTTGAATTAGGTTATAATTCCTCTATTAAGAGTGTGTTCACCAATGTATTTATGTTAGGTGGTTTACAAGTTATATACCATAGTTTATATTTATATTTCTATATGGAGGGTTTTATTCCTATTCTAATATAGATTTTTTCTTGGTGTCTATAATGAACCAATGTTTTATCAATTGAAATTATTTTCATAAAATTATTTCATATAATCACATTAAATAAAAACACAATGAAAATGATCAGTACTATGTGACCTTGAAACATAATATTGTCACATCTGTGATTTGAATTTCAAAAATCTGACATACACAGTTGTGATCAGTAAGATGTCATGTGTCTGATAAGAAAAACATAATTTTTGGTGAATAGAAATTGACCCTTAGGAATAGTAATTTTACCCTTATGAATAGTATTATGACCCTTATGAACAGTCAATCACCCAAAAGAATAAGAACCTCAACCATGAATGTATAAATAAAATTTGGAATCTATAAATAATAATATGTTCATAGTAAAAGCATTGGTATTTTTGTAAGTCATAAATAAATAATTAAAAATAATTAATAAATTTAAAAGAAAATTTATTTTTCTTAAATCTGTTCATAAATTAAAAATATTATGTCTTCTAGAGTGAAGATAATTTTTTAAGACCTTATGTATTTATTGAAATTATTATAAAATCAGTTATAGTTTTAAAATGTGTATTTTTCATGTAAATTATGATTTTAATTAAAAGTTATTTTAATCATATTTAGAAAATTATTTTTGAGAAATAGAGTTTATTTTTGGATTGGAAAATTCTATATATTATTAGGATTACTTTTTGGGATTTTTTAAAAATAATTAATATATTTTATGAATAGTAAAATATGGTAATTTACCGAATATATACATTATATATTAAATACACTCTTTTTTGAGTCATGGATGAGGTAATAAACTTGGTTTCAAACTCATATGAACATAATACTATTTTTTAATCATCTAATCATCATTATATATTGTCTTAAGAAAAAATAACAAACTAATAATTAAAATATTAATAAAACCCTCCTCCCGTCCACTATAAAAACCACCCACACTCCCCTCTCCTCTTCACTCCTGTCAAGCCTTTTTCCATTCTTAAAATCTACCAAAATATCTACCTGATATTACCCCCTTTCCCAAAATCCATTGGTCTCCTCATGATACTCAATTTTCTACCCTTAAGAGGTTCTCAAGGAAGATTAAATCTAGAGGAAAATTCCTCATTTATTTTCATATATTTTTCTTTTGGCTTCCTTTGTTCTATTTTCTTTCCTAACCTATTCTCATCCAAATGGTACGACAAATCCAGTACCATACATGTTCTTGAATTTTGTTATGACAATGGAATAATTCATTTTCATCTCTCTGTTACCATTCTCTTAAATGAATGAAACAAAGACACCATCCGAGATGTATTAATTTATCACATTCAAGGACGATGGGTTTACAATTTATTTTACCATCATCAATTTTGGCCATGAAACCATTATTATGGTTGAAACCGAATATAAAACATGTAATTTATCTTATTCTATGTTATATATTCCTTTTTAACACATGAGGTAAAATATTAATAAAAAAAAATTAATTATGAGAACAATCAGCAAATTAATCCAAGCATTTTACCATTTACTCTTTATATAATGATTCACCTTCCCTTCGAAAAACTAAATGAATTTTATAACCATGTAATCTTCTTGAAGTTAACTAATTTCATATAACATAAATTCTAGACAACCATTTTCAACATTCATGTTTATTCGAACATGAATATAAATGAACTGACCATTAAAACCAAGGAAGCATGTTCTCCCAAACAATGTAATTGAACCACTTAACTCAGAAAAAAGGACATTAATGAAATTAATAATGTTATAATAAATAAATAAAATGTACTTCAGGTTCTTTAATTGTTAATTAATTAATCTAATTTTATTAATTAGGTCATTAAGATTCAGTGAAGAACACTATCGGGTTTAAGGTAAGGTACCCTCTTTATCCCACTCTTATTCAAGAATGACGTCCATGTAATTCCAATTTAAGTGAAATTCCTAATGACTGGGTACAATTTTTCACCTCCCCCATACTAAAATCATGGTATAAAATATATGATTAACCCATTTCTCTCTCACCAGAGACCATGCCGATATTCCATAAGGGATGCTACTCGAACCTCCTATATTTCGTCAGGTTGCTTCATCTTTATTTTTACCCAAAACATGTTGTTATTTATTTATATGATCATCTTATAAATATTTTTTATATTCAACAAACACATGATTCATGATTCATCCCTCATTATCTTTCAGATATATAAATGTTTTTAAACGATTCCCTCATCAATAATTTTCGATAAGCAAACTCATTTTAAAATAACTTCTCAAATTCATACACAATGTCAAGTAAACTATAACATATGTTTTAAGCCACCATTTTATTTATAAAACAAGTGTTTTTATATTAAAAACCTTCTTTTAACACTTTTGGTTTTTTACAATAGACTATTTTATATTCTAATTTAAATTCTTGTTTGTGTTTTCCCTAAAACCTCACTAAAATGTTTTAAGGTTAAAAAATTATTAAATAAACTTTTTATACGTTGTCACATTTGTTTGGAATCACTTACCACGATATATTACTACACTACCAAATGAATTTTCATGTATGTTTTAATTCATTTCTTTCATTGATACTTTTATGATGCTCCCATTTAATATTCATTATGACATGATATGCATTTCATTCCATGGGTGCAATTATGTTTACCGTTGTTTATGAATGATTATACACGTGGAAATAATATTCATGGACATTTTAGGATAGTTTCTCCCAGATAGTTCTCTGATGTATTTATTAATTTTGTGACTCATGAGATGTTATGTGAAATGGGATTGGCAGTTAACATTGACTTGTGCTACCATGTGCAATAGTTTTGGTGGATAACATTGACATGTTCTCCTTTATGTCCAACGAGCATTAAATAATGATAAAGTCATGTTTTATGGTGCTTCTGAATTACTATTATTCTATGTTTATATTTTTCCATGTTTATAAGTTATGATTAAATGTGTTCCATGCTGTTTATTTTCATTATGACATGACTTTTAACCCATGTGCTAAATATTTATTACTATGTCTTTTCCCTTACTAAGATTTTAGTTCATCCCTCCATTCATGTGATCCCTAGGCTACCCTTTGCAGATGTTTGGGGCTCAAATGAAGTTGGGATCCATTTATGAATATTAATCAAACATTTCTTATTTAGTCCCATTTTTTCAATTTTATGTACCTATTCTTCAATGACAGTAGACATCACAATCCTTAGCTCATTTTCTGATGTATAATTATGCTAAAAATCAAGAAATTTTAGGGGTAAAAGGATAGGATCACTATAGTTGATATCATTTGATGGTATAGTTATTTTTGGGGATTAGGAATAGAGAAATTTAGGAATAATCTTAAAGATGACACAATGTATAAAAAATACCTAAATTTTGGTTAGTATAGAGTAAGTGGTATATCAAAAAATATATCCATGTTTGGATAATATCAGTTAGATGTGGCTCTAGCATAGATGTATCTAATGGTAAAACACAAAAAACACTACATTGAGTTAGACTCAAATGGGAACTGGTTCACAACAATGGGACTTGCTGCCCTCATGGTTTGACACTCAAGTGATATAAGATTTGGTAAATTCATTAGATTAGTACACACCATTATTAATCCAATAAATATGATCAAATTATTTTATATGTTAAGAAATAGATCAAGGATAACTATGATATAAACATAGGGAATTACAAGATTGGATATACTTCTGCATTACATGTTTCTCCTTTTATGATCAATGTTTCCTTTTTATGATCAATAGCTATGTATTTACGCCCTCTAATTGTACGTTATTTTTAACAGTTAAATGCCCGAAATAGATGAACATGTACAAAAAATCAATGTGATATGGAAAGAAAATATTTCCCATAATGATATGCCAAATATTATGGGAGTGGGTGCTCTAAATTTCATGATAGTACTTTCTTAGCCAGCTCAAGTTATGAATAATAACTTGAATCATGTGGAACACCCTCCTACACCAAGTAAAGATAATACTTTCATTGAATCATTATTGTGGAAAAGGTCTCCCATGTTTAGTGGATCTTCAGATCCCCTCCTCATAGAATAGTGGATTAACTACATTGAAAAGATATTCCCTATACTCTAATTCTCATAAGAAGAGAAATTCATACAGGAGTCCTATAATTTTGTTGGGGATGAAGATCATTGGTGGACACTGATCAAGAATACGAATCCCCAGGAGGAAATTGATTCCACGGATTGGGATGAATTGAAGAGAATGTTTTTAAACAAATAATTTCCTGGAACCCTCCATCTCAAGATGGAAAGACACATCCTTAGACTCAAGAAGAAGGAAGATGAGTCAATAGGGTAATATAAAGAAAACATTACAAGGATTTCAAGGTACACCTCTTGAATTGTAAGGAACTCTGAAAGAAATGTGGATCACTTTCTTAGAAGACTAAATCCCAGTCTCTGAAATGAATTTGAAATTAGAGACATCGAAAGATAATATGAGATTTTCTATTGTTCCATTAAGGTTGAAATAGTTATTAGATACTCTAAGTGGTATCATCGTCATGTGGACAAAAGGAGGACAATTAAATATGATGTGGGTGGTTAAGAAAATAAATTCCAGGATAGAAAGAATCCCGAGAATCACACATATAATAATATCAGAAGAAGCATACTAGGAACTGTCTAATCGGATCCTAGAATTTCTTCAAATGTTGAACGTTGGGACATCTGGATAAAAAAATACCAAATAAATGTCAAAAATACCACTAATGTGGAAGAAAAAAAGAATGTTTAGATCTACACTATGCCTACACTGACTTGAAATAGCTATAAGGAGCATTTTCATTATGAGATAAATTTCACATGGTTGAGGGTTGTTGGAGGCAATCAACAATAGCCTCCAAGGAAAAAAGGAAGGGATTATTCCATCACTACTTTTGAGGTTGATCCAGAAAACAATTTTGTGAAATGTACACTAGTAATTCATTCATGTATTGAAAATCTTATTTTTGATTCTTTTTATACCAATTATTTCATATCTTGTATGATTAGTAGAACTATTCAAACACCACTTCAAATTTTAGAGGATTATTTATCTGTGTGAACAACAAATGGAGAAATTATTGAATCCATGGTTTATAACTCCTCCCTGGTTAATGTTTATGGACTGAACCTAGCATAAAATCTCATCATACTACCTTTAGTGGAGTTTGATGATAATATGGGCTTGAATTGGATATCTTTATACAAATCCAATAACAACTATCAGGAAAGGTAGGTCACTCTTCACATCCCAATGCATCCTCTAATTCATTACAAGTGTAAGGAGGAATTTGAATCACATTTAGAATAATTGTCTCATGTTTGGATATTAATTCCTTGTGAGAAATCATGTCTATCTCAAATGAATGAGAAAAAGGAGAGAATCATGCTTGAAGAAATGCCCATCATGAGGGATTACACTAATGTATTCCCTGAAGAGTTTCCTAGTCATCCTCCAGAATGATAGGTTGAGTTATCAATTGAACTTCTTCCGGGATCTCTACCTATATCAAATAAACCTTATATAATGGCCCATGTAGTGATGGAGAAGCTGCAGAATCAATTATAAGAGAATCTGGAGAATGGTTTTATACACCCTAGTACTTCACCATGGGGTTTTCTAGTCATTTTCATCATGAATATGGATGTCTCCATGTGCATATCACTAACTATCATGATCACAATAAAATCATGATAAAGAATAATTATCCCTATAACAGAAAGATGAAATGTTCGATTAGCTTTGTGGGGTTACTTATTTCTCTAAGGTGTACCATCAGTTGGGATACCACTAATTAAGGGTGATTAATGAATATATTCCCAAGACTACTTTTTAAAAAAGTTATGGACACTATAAGTTCATAGTTATTCCCTTAGGACTAAAGAACGCTCCATCAATTTTTATGGATTTAATGAATATATTATTTAGAGATTACCTTGACATGTTTTTGGTAGTCTTTTTTGATGAGATTCTGATATACAAAAAGAGAAAGGAGGAACAAGAGGAGAATTTGAATACAGTGATATAGAATTTGCGAATGGAGAAGTTGTATGCAAAGTAAAATAAATGTGAGTTTTTTATGGAGGAAGTATAATTATTGGGTCATGTTATCACCAAAAAAGGGATATATGTGGACCCTTCCATGACAAAGAAACTTGAAGTGTATCCCAGGAAAAAAATGTAATGGAGATCTGTATCTTCATTGTTTTATCTGGGTATTATCAATGATTTCTGGTGAATATCTCATGATTGTCAATCCCAAGAATCAAGCTGTCACATAAGGGAGTGAAGTTCACCAGGATTCAAGAATTTGATGACCACTTTAAGGAGTTGAAAAAGAGTCTTATCACTAAGCTAATACTCACACTACCAACAAGTAGAGAAATATTTATGGTGTACAGTGATGCATAAAAGAAGGTATTATGCTTTGTGCTAATGTGGAATGATAATGTGATAGCATATTCGTTGAGGAAACTTGAATATAATGAGAATAACTATCCTACACATGATCTGGAGTTGGTCTCTATGATCATTATGTTAAAAATCAGGAAACATTATCTCTATGGGGGGACTGTGAGATATATACAGATAACAAGAGTCTCAAATATATATTCACACAAAATGAGATTAATATGTGCAATAAAATATGGATATAGATCATCAAGTATTATAACTACTCAATCCACTACCATCTTGGTAATGAAAACAAGGTGGTAGATGCTCTAAGTAGAAAGGATGTTGCATATTTATCAATGATGAGAATTGAAAAGGATCCAATCTTATTTTATATTCATAATATGTAAATGGGAATAAATAAGGGTGGGAAATCATAAATCCATTATCAAATAATTTCTCAACCATCTCTCATGGAGAAAATAAACAATTAACAAAGAAAAGATGTATAAATTAAAAAATGGTGGAATCCATAAAAAATGAGCAAAACCCTTTGAGATTTTGATTGATGAGGAAGGAGTTTTAAGATTTGGGTCATGATTATGTGTACCATCCGATCCCAAAATAACGAAGGATATTTTTAATGATTAATATATTCAACCTTCTCTATTCACCCTGGGAGCACAAAGAAGTATAGAGATATTAGAGAGAGATTTTCATGGGATAATATGAAGAAGGAGATTAATGAGTATACAAAAAAATTCCTAATATGTCAACAACTGATGGGTGAAAGATAGCAGTATAAGGGAATGACACCAAAACTACCCATACAAACATGGATTTGGGAGAAGATCACTATGTACCTTTTCATTTTACTTACAAGGACATCTAAAGGAAACATTGCTATATGGGTCATTGTGGATTGTCTTAAAAAGACAACTCTCATTATTATTAGATTTTGAGAGGACTTTTCATTGGATAATATTTCATGGATATATATCAAAGATGTTGTAATGCTTCATAGAGTACCACTATCTATTATCTCTGACAGAGATATGAGATTCACCTCTAAGTTATAGAAAAGTTTCTTATATTCTCTAAGCACCAAGCTGAGCATCAATATGACATATCATCCTTAAACTTATGGTCAATCAGAGATAACTATTCACACACACGAAGATATTTTGGGAGGAAGTTATATTGGAATCAAAAGAGAATGATACAAACATCTTCCACTGGTTGAATTCTCTTACAAAAACAGTTTCCACTCGAGCATCCATATAGAACCATACGAATCCCTCTATGGGAAAAGGTGAAAAACACTGGTGTGTTGGGGTGAATTTAGTGAGAATAATCTGATAGGATCTCAAATGATCGAATAAATGGTAGTGAATTTTAAAACTATTCCACAACACATCAATGAATCCAAAAGTCTACAAAACAGTTTTGTTGAAAATCATCGATGAGACTGTGAGTTTAAAGTTGGAGACGTGGTATTTGTATGCATATCTTCATGGAATAACGTCATGATGTTTGAGAAGAGAATAAATCTATGTCCCAAGTATATTAGCCCATTCGAGATTCTTGATCATATCGGGGTTGTGACCTATCGACTAGAACTTCCTCTAACCATGGAAAATGAACACAATTTCTTCCATGTATCCCTCTTAAGTAAGTACGTTCCAGACCCTTCTCATGTACTCCTTCCAGAGGTGGTACATTTTGAGAATGATCATTTTTATATGGATTATCCAGTGAAGATCTTGGATCATACATATGAAGCTCTATGTAACAAGACTACTCACCTGGTAAAAGTACTATGGTGAAACCATAAGTACAAAGAGGCAACATGGTAACTAGATGAATAAATGAAGGAAAAGTAGCCTCACTTGTTTATGAAATAGAATTTAAAACAAAATTTCAAGTGAGAAATTTCATAGGGGGAAATAATGTAATGAACCAATGCTTTATCAATGGAAATTACTTTTTTATAATTAGTTCATATAATCACATGAAATCACAACACAATGAATAAGTAAGTACTATGTGACCTTTAAACATAGTATTCTCACATCAGTGATTTAAATTTCAAAAATATGACAGAAATAGCTTCCATCAATAAGATGTTTAGATTCTGATAAGAGAAACATATTTTTTGGTGAATAGTAACCAACCCTTATGAATTGAAATGTTACCCTTATAAATATTAATATGAACCTTATGAATATTAAAACATCAAAAAAGATCGGTAACCCCACCCATGAATGTATAAATAAAATTTAGACATCTTATAAGTGATAATATGACCATAGTAAAAATATTGGTATTTTTGTAAGTCATAAATAATTAATTAATTTGAAATAAAATTTATTTTATTAAATGGATCTTAAAAATTATACATTTTATTTATTCTCATATTAAAATAATTTTAGAAGACATATTTTTTTTGGAAAGCATTATATAATCTCTTATTGTTTTGAAATATGCATTTTTCTACTAAATTATGATTATAATTAAAAAATAAATTTATAAAATTTATAAATTTATTTTTAAAAAATCGAGTTCATTTTAATATTATATATATGGAAAAATGGTTAAGAGGAATTTTATGGATTTTTCTAAAATACTTATTTTATTTATGAATAGAATAATACGACATTTTATCATATAAATACATTATAAGTTAAATACACTATTATTTGAGTCATGGATGATGTACAAACCTTGGGTTATAATTCACATGAACATAATACTATTTTATGTCATGTAACCATCACTGTTTCTTATTTTATGGAAAAATAAGAAAACTAATAATTAAAATATTAAGAAAACCCTCCTCTCCTCCACTATAAAACCCCTCACACTCCCCTATTCTACTCACTCATATCAAGCCATGTGCCTACCAAAAAATCTTCATATATCTCTCCTGAATATCCTAACCCATGTCCATTAGCACTTGGTCTCCTCAAAATACCAAATCCTCTCCCTCTAAGAGGTTCTTAAGGAAGATTAAATCAAGAGGAAAATTCCTCTTTTCATTTCTTTCATTAGTCTATCCATGTTTCTTCACTTTTTTTATCCTATCATCCCCAAAGGAAAATGGTATAAAAAACCCAGAAACATGAATGTAATTGAATGTTGTTATGCTAATGGGAGAATTTTTTTTCTATCATTACCCCTTCTTTTATATAAATGAAATGAATACACCGTCTATGATGTGTTAATTTGTCACATTCATGGACGATGTGTTATCAATTTATATTAACATCTTCAATTATAGTCATGAAACCATTTTTATTTTTGAAACACACCATTAAATGTTTTTTTATCATATATGAATTTCTGGAGTATTTTTTTCACACATGAGGTAAAATAATAATACAAAAAAATAATTATGAGAAAAATCACCAAATTAATCCGAGCGTTTGTCATTAATGCCCTATATAATGAATCTTATTCACTATAAATAACAAAATGAATTTTATAACCATGTAAGAATTTTTATGTTCACTAATTTAATAGAAATTATATTCTGGACAATCATACTAGTCTTACTTGTTTATATGAACATGAATATAAGTGAACCGATCATTAAAACCAAGTAAGAAAATGCTCCCAAACAATGAAATTGAACCTATTAACTAAACAAAAATAACATTAATGAACATAATAAGATTATAATAAATCAATAACATGTATTGGAGTTTATTTAATTAGTAATTAATGAACCTAATTTGATTATTCTGGTCATTAAGATCAAGCAATGAACACCTTTGGGCTTAAGGTATGGGATCCTATTTATCTCACTCTTATTCAAGAATGGACTCTATATAATGAAATTTTATGTGTAATTAATATTGATGGGGTATGGTTTCACTCCTCCCCCATACTAATATCATGGTGTGTAAAATATGATAATCCCATTTATATCTCATTAATACCTCCTAAGTACACCCAATAGCTTGCTAATATTCCTTAAGGGATGATAACTGAACCACCTATATTCCAACGGGTTGCTCCATCCATATTTTTACCCAAAAATTGTTGTCATTTATTTTCTTGTAAAAAGTTTATATACTGTTTATATTCTCCAAAATCATGTTTCAAGATTCACCCCTTTTTATCTTTTAGGGATATACATGTTTTGAAATGATTATCTCCACAATACTTTTCGACAAGAAAACCTATTTTAAGAGAACATCCTAAATTCATAAAAAACTACTAGTGAAAACTATGATATGTTTTAAGACACAATTTTATTAAAAATAATTTTTTTATAATTAATCCATTCTTGTATCACTTCGGGTTTGTCACAAAACATTATTCCCTTTTCTATTTTAAATTCTTGTTTCTGTTTTTATTAAAATCACACTAAAATATTTTCATGCTAACTTTTTTTAAATACTCCTTTTACACGTTTTCACTTATGTTTGACATCACATACCATGATATATTCTTATTTTACCTTAATAATGTCCATGTATATTATAATTGCTTTCTTTCATGGAGTCTTTTATGATACACCCATTCATTATGCTTGGTGACATGATCCCCAATTATTTCCATGGGTAACATTATGTTTATGTTTGTTTATGTATGATTATACATGTGGATAGAATATTCATTAACATGTTAATATGGGTGAACCTTGATAGGGATCCAATGAATTGGGTAAAGTTGAGTCTCATGAGATGTTATGTGCAATAGTCTTGGTGGTCTGCCTTGACCCGTGATACCATGTGAAATGGTCATGGTAGTAAACATTGAATTGTGATCCACTATGTGAAATGAGACTTGAATCATGATAAAGGTATGTTTTATGTTTCTTCCACCTTACTATGAACACATATTTATATGATTCTATGTATATATTTTATGATTCCACGTGTTCCATTCCATTTATTTTCATTATGCCATGACTTTTGACCCATGTTCCAAAGCATTATTACTAGGTATTTTTCCATTACTCGGCATTTACCTCATCCCTTCGTTCATGAAATCCCCAGGACACCCTTTGAAGATATAATGGCGCAAATGAAGTTAGGATCTCTTTATGAAGATGAAATAAAGAAGTGTTTTTTAGTCCCATGATTTCAATTTTATATACACAGTCTTCAAGGACTCTAGACTTTTGGATCCTTTTCTTGTATTCTAATGATTAATTATTATTAAAATCATTTAATGTTACATGTAAAAGGATAGGGTCTCTATAGTTTCGTTAGTACGTTGTGGTATATTTATTGTCTAAATAACCAAATGACCCCCTATTGATTCCTATGGGATACATGGAGGATGTCGTGACTATTTTCAGGCCCACCCATGGGGTGTGCCGACCCTTACGATTGGTTTAACAGAAATATATAGTGAGAAATTGACTCAAGATAATGTAGAGACATTTCAAGTTTGTTAATCGGTTTATTAAATGATTAAGAATGAATTGTAGTCAGTTTCTTATAATGTGGTTAAAGGATTTGGAATTGTTTTGTTGACATGTAAATGGGTTAAACGAGATTAACGATAATATGATATGGAATTAGGTGTACACTTGAATATGATTAGTGATATGGTCTTATAGAATGGGAGTTGGGGTTAAATGGCTATGTGTCATAAATGATTAATGTGTTAATGGATTGTGTCATAATGATAAATTCCAATTTATTTATATTTTTGTGATGTTTCTAATGATATTATCTATCATTTGTTATAATATGGTTACTTGTTGTTAATAAAAAATAAAATTTCCACAAGGCTTGGTAGAGTGGGGTATATACATGAGGTTATGTGCCCATGGTCCGAGCATCACTATGTATCTAAGGTCTACAATATAAATGAATGATTTAGGGAGGGGGGACTATTACCCGAATGGTTTCATTCCACCCATATTGATGCATCGATGTGAGGATAATGAGTTTTTTGTGATGTGAGGCCTAGTTATATAGGACATGATTTATTCCCATATGCCTTAAGAACATTGATCATTCATTATCCATTGAAAAGATAAAAAGGGTGAATTAAACCATGATATAATTAAGTAGTAAACCTAGAATTATGGGTAGTGTAACTTAATGGAATATAATCTACAATAAATTATTGAACTATTTTCCTTTACCTTCAATTATTTATCAATTTAATGAACTATATACTATGACATAATATTTTTGAGACACGCTTAGCAGTGGCCTACTGATTTGTAGTCACACCCTGCTTAGGCCACCGTTGGGTACCCGATTAGATTTCCTGGTTGCAGATCAAGAAAGAGGCAGGGCCCTTATACTTGAGAAGTGATCCATGTTTGGTATGTGCATGGACGAGGTCTGAGACATAGAGCTAGGAATATTTACGTGATTTTACTATTTTTATTTCTTTTTTAGGTTTTGTTCTCTTTGCACTATAGCATGGCATGACATATTTAATGTTGCTTGTGGTTTGTATCCCATTTAAGAAATTTTGACTATGCATGTTATTGGTTTTTTTCTACTGTTTCTGCTATATATATATATATATATATAAATTGTGTTTTACTATGTCTTACACTAGTAAAGAGGGTATAGTCTCCTAATGTGTCCTATTAGACCCTCACTACACTTCTAAAACCTCTTGCGTATGAGGAGGCATTCTTGAGGTCATGTGATGACCTAAGTTGGGGCACTGCTTTAGTGGAAATCAGGTCAAGGATGATTAAAATTGGCATGAAAGGAGTTAATTTCCCTTTCTTACTAAATTGGGATGGTATAAAAGATATTATGACAATGTTGGGCCCTATTAATTAGCTCATTCATGAGAATATCTAACCCTAGTATGTGGGAAAACCCAAGTCACCATGGGATGGAATTTTAGTTCCTATAGCGTGTTGTTAAATTTGATGATATTTCAACATTAGGTCATTCACATGTGGTGTGATGTGACATTTTTGTGATAAATCTCTCCTGGACGGACTAGAATGAGGTTGTTCATTCATGCATCATTCTAGGAACCTATGTAGATAAGTGACATGCATCATTATAGGTACACACACACAATGGGTGTTTGGGACATGGAGGGTAGGATTCATTTGATATGTTTAATAGGATGAAAATTAGACCTAATAAAATGGTATGAATGTGAGAAAGGGGAAATAAAACATTGGATAAGAAATAAAGAATTGTGCTTGATAAGGAAGTAGTAAGATGATTAAAGCTTCCCAAGCGAGTAGTCATATTCGAATAGTATTGACATGGTGTAATGTCTGAGGCTTGTAACTGTGTGAGCGGGTAACCATTGTTATCTATTACCTTAGTGGGGTGGCCAAGTGTAGCATCCCGGTTGTGATCGATATCGTTTTGGTAATGTGTGAGAAATTATTTGATAATGTCTAGTGACGATCCTTCCTTTATATTTTTGTGAAATATTTATCACACATTATATAAACAATGTATTTGGAATTCTAGAGAGATTCAACCATGATGATGTGTTCTGGTTGAGTGATATGAGGGAATTATTAAGAATGCTTCTCCATGGGTGGAGTAAGAGAATGTGGTGATTCCAGAATATAGGGAAGTCTAGTTCCATGAGAAATTTGTCCATGTTATGCAGATTATAAAATTCTACCTAGGGAGGGTTGCCCTGAGTATGTCTGAGCTAACAAGGGGGTTTTAGCTGTAGCATCCATCGACTATTAATAGAGAGGTTGGGACAGAGGTAACATAGTTCTTGATAGAGTCTATAATTCCAATTCTTCACCACCTAGAAAATACTCTTATAAAGTGAGTCATGTTAGCAGCATATATGCTAAGAGGCAAATAAAAGTGTTGGTGGGAAATCATTGTTCAAATAGATAAGGTCGACGAAATGATATGGAAGGATTTCTAGGTTAATTTTTCATAACAATTTTACCCATAAACATTGAGGCATGATAAGGTTTTAGACTTTATAAGCCTTACCAAAGAGACCCTGTTAGTAATGGACTATACTAGTGGTTTCATTGTATTTTGATTCTTTTGTATGATGTTGATAAGAGATGAGGAAAATATATATAAACGCTTCTAGGATGGGCTAAGACATGAGATCAGATATCAGGTGAATATTTTCAATCTGAAAAGTTTTTCTAAAGATGTGGATCAATCCCTCATTTAATAAGGGAACCTAACGGGATCTTCAGGTAATGAACTTGTGGTTCCATTTGGGAGAGCATGTGGTGAAACTTCTGAGAGTAGGAAGTTACATATTGGAAAATTTTAGTAGGGAGGATGTTCACATAGATGATCGAAGAGGAGACCATCCTCTCTGAGTGGTGACTAGATATTTTGTTATCAGTGTGGCATGCCAAGGAACATGCATAGATAGTGTCCCCTACAAATAGTTGAATGTCGAGTGTGGGGAAGGCTCTGCCAAGTGAAGAGGTTCTACATGAACCTACAGAAGTCAAGAATTTCAAAAATTCAGAGGTAGATGTCGAGTGTAGGAAGGGGGCCAGTTAAACTATATCATGAATGAAATTGGATCTCCACAGGTCATACTAGTATAGGAAGTGGACATGAAACTCTAGGGAGAGATCACACACAATAATAGGGAAGTGTAGTGTAGGGTATTCATATCAGAGTCTAGGGTTGAGGGGAAGGTCATCTCCATGCAGTTCAAACTACACTTTATGGTGGTGAGGTCTAACCATCTACTATTCAAGGTATGATTCTTGTAGCTTATATGCTTGCAAGTGTTTTATTTGATACTGGTGAAATTCATTATTTTATTTCTGATAAGTTCACAGTTGTGTTGAAATTAACCATGTAGAGATCTTGCGGAGTAATGTCCCATGATACTCTATTAGGGGTATGAGTTGTGAATATTGGGCAGTGTAAGGGTTGTGCTCTAGAGGTTGGTGGATATCATTTCTTATGGAATCAGTTTGTTCATGAGATGACTAGTTTTGAAATAATATTTGGAGTGGATTGGTTAGTGGTTTATCAAGCCCATATTGATTAGTATTAATGTCAGGTAATGTTCATGTCTTTCGATAGAGATAATTATGTCTTTTGTGGTGAGAGGAATGTTTGAGAATTTCATGAAGGGCCATTCTTTTAGTATATGGGAGGCCTCATGGCCTAAGTGGAAAGTCCAGTTGTTCATAATGGATGAGAGGAAAAACATGTCTTGCATTCTACAGTGGATAAGTTCCACGACATGTGTTCTAAGGACTTATCAGGGATAACAACTAAGAGATATGTCATTCTTAGGATTGAGTTGTTCCTGGTAGTGGAGCCAGTTTCTATTCCTCCATATTAAATGACACCAGAAAAAATCAAATAACATAATGATCAGATAGAGGAGATAGAGAATAAGGGTTTTATTCATCCTTGAACATCACCATAGGGATCTCTTGTATTGTTTTCTATGAAGGATGATATATCACTGAGGTTATGTGTTGATTATAGGGAGGTAAACCAGGTAACAATTAAGAACAAATTCTCTCTTCCTTGAATCAATGGCCGATTTGATCAGATCAGAGGTGCATCGGTGTTTTTATATATTTACTTGAGATTGGTATACAATCATTTCAGTGTGAGACATTCTTACATACCTCATAATTCATTCCAAAGTAAGTATAGGTTGTAAAAATTTCTGGTGATGTGGTTTGTGTTGGAGAATGTGTGGGCTATGTTCATGGATCTGATGAACTAGATATTTCACCTATAACTTGATTAATTTGCAGTTGTCTTCATTGATGACATATTGGTGTACTCCAGAACTCTTGACGATCATGAAAAACACCTAGATATCATCTTGAGTACACTAATAGCGAATTAGATTTACGCCAAGATATCAACGTATGATCTTTTTATTGATAAGATAAACTTCATGGGATACATTATTTATGATTAAGGAGAGTCATTGGATCAGTTGAATGTTAATACTTTGGTGTCATGGGAGCACCCCAAGGAAATTTCTGATGTTTGAAGTTTTCTTGGTTTGGCCGGTTATTACAGAAGGATTAGTAGATATTTATTTCATTTAGCAGAACCACTCTCAAGCTTAACCAAGAAGGGGGTTATATTTTAATGGTCAGTGGATTATGAGAATTATTTTCAAGAGCATAACAAGTGGTTGACTACCTCACCGATTTTGATGTTACCCAATCTAGTTAAGAGGTACACCTTCTTCTGTGATGTATCTGGTGTTGGAATTGGTGTGGTGTTGATTTAGAGATATTGGGTTGTAAATTATTGGTCAATATTTTCCTGACCACATGAAAGAAATTATCCTACTCATTACCTTAAGATAGCTATTTTGGTACTTTCCTTGAAGTTTTGGTGTCATTAATTATTAGGAGAACCCTTCATGGTGTTTGGTGACGATAAATGTATTAAATATATATTATTTGAGTGGTATTTTATTATTAAAAATCTAAGGTGGGGTGAGTACCTATAATACTTTAGTTTTGAGTTGGTTTATACAATAGGGAAATGGAATAGAGTCACTGATGCTTTGAGTCAGAAAACGTAGAATCAGGCAGTTCGAGAATCTAGTTCATAGTGGAAGAAAATGGATTTTCTTACTAAGATTCATTTTAAGGTACAACATGGGTATGAAAAGATGAATATCATATCCATAATAGTTGAATATGTTCTTTTGGGTCGGGTTGAGGGGGTAAGCTGGTGGATCAAGAGTGTTTTGACTATGATGTAATCTCTTAATGGTGTGGAGTCACCTTCTAGTTGTGATTTGGTTGGTTAGGGGGTTTCATATATTCACAGCTTTGTTGTGGTGACAGAAGATGTAAGGGAGGAGTTGATGTTCATATTTCAACCATCAAAGTGTGATGTGCATTCTGGCTTGACTAAGAAGTACTGAGACATTCGTAGGTAGTATTGGTGTCTGGGAATGAAGAAATATGTTATGGGTTTTCTGTAAGAATGGATTACCTATAAATAAGTGAGGGCTTAACATCAGCGTTTAGGTGGGTTTTGTAGTAATTTCCTATTCCAAAGTGGAAGTGGAATGATGTAATGATGGAATTCATAGTTGAACTTCCAAGGAATCCCTGAATGAATGATGTGATATGGTTGGTTATGGACATACTGACAAAATTAGTTCATTTATTATAGATCTAGGAGACTCATACAGTAGAGTTGTTGGGTGGGTTATATGATTGAGATATAATAATTTTTCATTGTCTGCTGAGAACCATTGTCTCAGATCGTGATCCATGTTTCACCGTGCTCTTCTAGCAGGTATTACCAAGGTTTTTGGTACCCAAGTGTACTTGAGTATTGATTATCACCCAAAGACTGATGGGTAGTCATAATATATGATCTATGTTTTAGAAGGCATGTTTAGAGCTTGTTTTATGGATTTTAGTTGTTAATGGGAAATTCACTTATCGCTCTATGAGTTTCTTACAATAATTTCTTTCCAGATACAATTCATATGGATCCTTTTATAGAACTCTATGGGAGACCATGTAGATCTATGTTGGGATAGATAGGGAATATGAGTTGTTAGGATTGATTCTCATGTTGGATACATCAAATAAAGTTAGTCTGATTCAAAATTATATTGAAATTACCCAGTGTAGACATAAGTAATATCGAAATTTGCATTGTAGACCCCTTGAGTTTTGTGTTGGTGATAGTATGTTTCTTTAGGTGTCACCATGGATGGGTCACTATTGAATCCATAAATAGGGAAAGATGGCACATAGGTGTGTCAGTCCATTAAAGATTGTGCATAGTATCCAACTAGGGATTAAGGAATAACTCTTATAAAGCGGTATAGTGGGATAGATGATGTTTTTCATGTTTCAAAAAATCATTAGTAACATCTCTGTCCATCTCATGTGTTAGACATTGATGATGTTGATCTTGATCTGGACACATCCTTTGAGGATAATCCGGTTCATATTTTGTATCACATCGAGAAGGTTTTGTGGGGAATGGTGTACCTTTGGTTCATGTTCTGTGGCATCATGGAATCTTCCAGGAAGAATCATGGGAGTGATAATAAGATATGCTTGCCCAGGGCCCCAATATCTTTTATTTGGGAAGTAAATGATGCTCAGAATGAGTGGCTTGAAGAAGAGCCTTCATAATGTGGGGAGGTTTTATGATCATACATTTACCTTAAAGTATGTTTTTGTTTATATTTCTATTTAATTTCCTTATATTTTTAATTAAATGTTCATTATGTTCATGTCAATATTTATGGGGTGTTCTAGTGGATCGACATAGGAACGTGGAAGAAAAAATAGTTTCTAGGAATGTTGAACAGTTTGTGCATGGTTAGGGTATACAATGTGGAAATCTCAGGTAACTGCGCATGGAGGTTGTTTTTTAGAAGTAGCATCTACACGGTTTGTGCACGACATGGAAAACCATGTGGCATAGAAAAATCAAGAAATTTACCAAAATTATATTACATGATTTTAAGGCTCACCATATATTTTCCTCCATTCTTCACCCCTAAACCCTAGTGATGAACTAAATCTCTCAAGATAATTTAAGGGTGATTTATAATCATCCCTATAACATTTAGAGTTCCATAAGTTGTGGATTGATGATCCATGTAAGTATAATATCCTCTTTTCTTCTTTTTACTGGTTAGGGATGGTATCTTTCTCCCCTCACCATCTGATGATCTAAAACCTCTATTTTCTAGAGATTTCTAGGATTAATATTTAAAGGGTTGTTGAATGGAGATCTAAGGGCTCGATTCGGAGTTCATTCACCAATAGATTTGAGGTAGGTGGTCCACAACTTATAAACTATAGTTTATATTTTTTATTTTTTTCATGTAAGTTATTATTCTTATTCTCATATTGAAGTGTTCCTGGTACTATTGGTAAGCTGTGGTATATTGTGTTTCTAAATAACTAAATGAACCCCTCATGATCCCCATGGGATTCATAGAGGATGTCTGGACTATTTTTATGGCCACCCATGGGGTGCACCGACCCTTTCGAATTGGCTAACTGAAATATAAGGTGCAAAATAGAGTGATGATGATGTTGAGACTTAATGTGTATGTTAATTGGATTATCAAATGAGTTAGAATAGATTAAGGTTAGTTGTGTCTAATTAGATTAAAGGTGATGTGATTTAATGATTGACATGTTAACAGGTTAAATGGTATTAAGGAGAATGTGATACAGAATCATGTTTACACATGAATATGCTTAGTGAGATGGGAATGAGGAATGAGAATTGGGGTTAAATGGTTATGTGTCATAAATTATTACTATGTCAATGGATTATATAAAAATGTTAAATTTAAATTTATTGATATTTTTGTGATGTTTCTAATGCTATTGGTTATGCTTGGTTGTAATGTGGATACTTATGGATAATGATAAATAAGTATGTGCACATATCTTTGTAGAGTGGGGTATAGACATGAGGGACCTTGCCAAAGGGTTTATGTTGATTGAGGTTCTAGGATCCACCAAATATATGAATGAGTCAGGTAAGCGAACAAATTTATATTCCCCTAATGATTGCATTTCAACTAGACTGAGGCGTAGAGGTGAGGAGAATGGTGTTATTATTTTGTGATTCCTAGTGAGATAAAACATGATATATTACTATATTCCTTAAGAACATTTATCACTAATAATCCATGGAATGCAAGAAAAATGGTGAACTAAACCATGATATGATTAAGTAGTGAACTTGGCTTTATGGGTAGCACAAAAGAAATGAACATAACATAGAATGAATTATTGAACTATTTTCCTTTACCTGCCATTATTTACCACATGAATGAACTATATTATTTGAATGGATTTTTTTTGAAACAATTATTGGTGGCCTACTTTGTTGTACTCACACCTCGTTCCGACCGCCATTGGGTACTAGAGCAGATTTCGTGGTTGTAGTTCAAGAATGATATAACACCCCGAGATTTTATGAGAAATATTCTTTTTAATTTCATTGATATCTTGTGTTGTAAACTACAAAAAGATTATCTTGTGCTATATTCAACACCGTATTATCTTGTAGTATACTCAAACAATATACTTGTCTTGTGTTACACGCAAGAGCAACCGTCCTCAATAGGTTGTGTGGTACACAATACTGAGTTTTACTAAAATATGATATATTATAATATTATTATGAACATTCCTTTATGAATAGTATTAACCACATTTTTAATTTTATAACATTATAATTCATCTTACACATTTTTTATAACATGGTATGAGAACAAAATCAATTTTTCGTATAAAGGAAATTTTTTTCAAAAAATAATTTTTTGCGGTCCTTTTATGGCGCACCCATTTTAAATCAAATTTTTGATAAGTTTATATGTTCAATTTAACAAATAAAACTTAATCTTTTGAATCAGGATATAAAAATTTATGTTGGATAAAGGTTTGACATAATTCTCATAACCTTCATATTTTGATGAATAGAAAAAATACACTAAATTTTAATTTTAGACAACTGTATTCATTGAGATGATTTATATGGTTAAATTATAATATTGAATGCCTTTAAAGTATAAATAAAATATACTTTTACCATTTAATATATTATAAGTCATTATCATTAATTTTACATTGAATTCATAGGTAAAAACATTTTAATCTGTTGCAACGTTTTAACTTTTAAAACCCATTCTCTCAATTGTGGGATTAATATTAAATTAAATACTGAAAAGTTTGTGTATTGAATTTGGAAAAATTTATTCCATATTTGGAATCAATAGGTCCAAATTATGTTGATATGCAATTTTTTATTTTTGGGCATTATGAATCGTAACTATGAAAAATTTTATTTACCACAGTTAATGGTATATAAGGTAATTAAGGGTAACAATAATATTATAAAATTATAGTAACACTTGTCTTGATATTATTGGTTTATTATATATTTCTCTAAAACATACTTGGGTCGAAATGCAATACATTGGAACCCACATGGTTGAGATTAATACCATTAATTTATTTCATTTAATGGAAAATGAAATATGTCTCACTCCAACTTTATTAAATAAACTATTTTTAATATAAAGTTCAATAGAATATAAATTTGATTATAAATACTCATTTTAAGTATAAAATGTTTTTATTCATCATGTAAAGTTATTTTTAAGTTTTAATAAATATATAATTACCTTAATAGCATATACATTAATGATGCAAAAATTATTTATTTAGAGAAATATCAATAATATAGTTTTTATAAAAATACTAATACCCATCAAAAAAAGAAACTTGAAGAAACCTTATTGGTTGAGTATATATATACCTGAATCATATAAGGGACGAATTGTGTACCATTAGGAGCCTTATAAAACAGATTATGACATTTATATTATTTTATTTTAAATGATGTCAAAGTTTTCGCCTTCAAATTTTAATAAACATATAATTTTAAAAGATGGGTGTTTTAGAAGATAAATTATACTAATTGAATTATTATGAAATATAATTGATTTACCATAGTCATAGTATTTTATTTTTAATTTTTATGCCACAAATATGTATATTAAATCATTATACGATAATGTTGTAGAAATTATTTTATTAAGAGAAGTATCAAATAAATGGTTTTAAAAATATTAAAATAAAAAATAAATTAACTAATTAATGTTCTCCAAAAATTTTATAGATAACTATGACATTTTATGAATCTATTAAATATTTTGGTTGAAACATATATTATGTGTGGATTTTATTTAAATTCTAATAAATGAATAGTGTCAAAATTGACACTATTAATATTTTATATACCTAACATATTATTAAATTGTTTAAAAATCACAAATATATTAAGAAATTAACATTTTAAATTTATATAGTCTATAATGTCTTTATGTATCCAATTATGGACAATTCACAACACATAAGTAAGTATTTATAACAATTTAAAATTTAGAATATTATTATAATAATTAAGAATAAATAGATTAAATAAGGATAAATCAAATTGATAAGATTTAAAATAATTTCACAACATGTATAAATTTTATTTTCTGATGATATTACAACCCTATTTCATCTCATATTATAATTTGAGTCATTTTGGTGGGTTTTATGTGAGGTTTTAGTTTATTATAAATTAATAGTTTTGAGGTTTTCAAAAGTGCCCCTCTCCTCTCTTATAAAAGGGAACCCTCTACATCTTCAATTAACTGCATTTTAAGCCTTCATGCTCAGCCAAACCCTACCAATTCTCTGTATAAACCTCTATAGTTATATTATAGAGGTTATGGTCCTCTCAAAAGAGCAACTCTAGTGCCGTAGGGGGAAGTTTAAAAGAGGCACATTGAGGAAGAGATAATGTCTTCTACCACTTCATTCAAGTTTCATTCTTCTTCTACTTCCTCTTATTTTGTTGTTTTATTATAAACTAATAACAATAGAAAAAATAATATTCACATATTTTATTATAAATTTGAAATAACCCTATTTCTCCTTATATCCATTCTACAAAAAATGAAATCACCGCGTGTACGTACGTAAGGCTTACCATCCTCACATCGTGGTGTAATTTATTTTTCCACCAACACCATAATTGGATGTTCATAATGGTGTAAAGAAAAACTATATATGATTATTATAACCTCATACTGATTTTGAGATATTATATCACACGATACAATTTCATTAAATAATTATGGGAACGATATCATCACTCGTGTGTACGTACGGATTATCGTCTCCATGACGCGACGAGATTCATTCTCCATGATAACCATTTAATAATGATTATAAAGTTTATTTAATAAATAATAATGAAATATATGACATAATAATGATACTGGATTTATGTATATGTTATCTACTTACTTCCATTCAATTTAATAAGGAAATGGAAATTGCGTTCATGCATACGTATAACCTACCATCTCCTTGAACTGTGTATTTCATTCCATTTATCGATCTATTATATATATATACACTATATAATAAATATATATTATACATAAATCATGTTTTACATTCTAGAAGTAAATAATCGAGATCTAAGTAATCATATGAATATTTACAAGTGAAAACGCGTACGATAAATGAAAGGATTTTACCCAAAATTATGCTTTAACATGGAATTGACTAATGAATGGGTAATACAAAGTGGTAAGTGAATCATATATGATATAAAAAATATATTATTGTTATTTTACATTTTAAAAATTTGTTTAAACCCAATATATATGAGTCTTGGACACAAATGGGTGAAATTGGACATAAGGTAAGGGATTATTTTGTCTCACTTTTATTTCTGTGAGACATATGCCTTAATCACCATCTATTTGTATTATATTGTGTTTGTGATTCCCATTAATGTTATATGATTTTTATTATGGAGGATATTATATTTAAATATTCATGAAATTTTCTTTATTTTATGACATGTATAATTCCACCGATCATTGAAGGTAAGGATAATTATTCTAATCTCGTTCTTATCTGAGATTGTCCATTCGTAAGTATTTACAATTGTTATGTTTATCATCCATATCCATGTTTTCTCAAAATGTTTTCATAAAATGTTTAATATTATTACATGTATATTTAATGTCTTATTCAACCCTTTTTGACTTTTACCACATGGTATAGAAGAAATATTTCCTTTGTTTACCACACAAGCTACTTTTTGACTTTTCTGGAAAAAGTACGAGAATAATGTTTTTTTAGATTATACAGAATGAATGGATTTTTACAGTTTTATAATGCCTTATATTCATGAATCATCTTATACATGATTTCATGGTTATTTTCAATGAAATTAGTTTCTTTAAAAATTGCTCATCATTTTGAGAAAAGAAAATTATTTCAAAGAAGAAAGGATATTTTCTTCAAGAATTCAGTTCAAGTGTTTTATCAATACTATTTTACAAATAAGATGAAATTATTTAGTAAGTTAATTTTTAAAGTATAATGTCTCTATTATTTACAAGATTTTATTTTTCTTCTGCTGAAATGATATCCATTTGTTTTATATGGATGATGTTATGATGGGATGATATTTATGAAACCCATTTTATTCTTTGGGTTATGATGAATGATTTATATTTATTTTTTGGAAAACATAATAATGATTTAATTATGAGATTGGTGGGACCTATATCTCCCTCCAATGAATTGGGTAAAGACTTATATCTTATGATATAGACATTGCTGGATTGATAAGTAAAACCTGGTTCAGTAATACAGGGCTGTAACAACAAGTAAACTCTGTTCAGTAATGGACATTGTCCACTAGGATGGTCTTGGTAGTCGTGCCTTAGCTACTATGGAAATAATATCATGTGCTTAATTGTTTTCAACAATTATATGTTTTATTTTATCTTGATTAATTTTCTTTATGATCTATGCCTTATGTATTGCCAAGATTTATATCATTAAGTATGATTTTGATGTTTTATGTTCATGTTTTTACGTTCAAATGTTTATGGATTGTTCTATGTTCTCCATGTTTACCCTTACTAAGAATTTGAGCTCACCGTTTTTATGTTTTTTTCACCAGGTTATAAAGAAATGTTTTAGGTAAGAAAAAAAGGGGGGAGATCTTTATGGGAGATCCTGATGATCTTTCACCATGATTAGAAGATTATGTTCCGAGTTTTAAAAGACACAAAACTAATACAGCATGTGGGTGTCTGTTTTTGTCATGTATTATGTATTCTACAAAAGTAATGTAATCCCCATGTATTTCAAGATATCGGTCTCTACAGTTGGTATCAGAGTGAAGGTTTAGTTATCCATTGGAAACTATGATGTGAAAACTTTAGTGACATCTCTAGAGATATTTCAAAGGTATGTATAGGGATTTACCTAAGGTTATGTATAAGTATAGGTTATAGTCCTAGAATTAAAGTAATGATATTACAATTAAACCTAATATGTTATATGTTGAAGGTACTTCCCCTTTATTATGTTTTTTTCCTAGCCTGATTTTTTTCCTCTCACACTATTCTTTTTGGGTTTTTGAAAATGGCTGGAAATAGAATGATTTTGTTTAATGGAGAATGTAATGGATAATGGAATGATATTCTTCTTGAGAAACCAAATGAAATGGGATTTGGAAGGAGAAACATCGTTATTATTCCTAATCAGCAATCTCATAATGTGATCAATAATATCAAATTTGGTATGTTTCCTGACTCATCTGATAAGTGAAATATGGAGTTTCATGATGATCATAGAGGAAAGAAACTTCAATTTCCCTCATGGAAATCATGTGGGAAGAGGCATCAGAGAGAATGTTTCAAAGGAACTAGAAGATGCTTTGTGTGTGGAAAAGGACACAAGGCCAGTAATTTTAAAGGAAAAAAGTTCAGTTAACACAATGGAAAATGATAATGGTATTGCTAAGACATAAAAAATGTTTAAATGTTTTAAATGTGGAATATACGAGCATTATGAAAACCAATTCCCTAAGGTAAAATCTCATGAAGAGAATCATCATGGTCATACTGTTATTATTTTTGATGATGAAGAGACAACAAATGATATATGAGATGAAAGAAGTGTTGAGGAATAAAATGACGAAGCTCATTCCATGGTTTAATAATGTAGTAGAATTACTGAATGTTTATCAATAATAATGTATGGTACTATAGAATAATGAAAAATATAAGGATTGTTACACTATTGTTTTTCCTTGAGTATTTGAAAGTATATGTTGAATCATACTGTTAACCATGAAAGGTGATTGAAATATTTTTGGAAAGTAAGTGAAATGTGAATAATAAAGGGATAAAGTGAAAATAATATGTTTGATAGTATTAATATACTTATGATTGATATAAGGACAATGTGATATCACAGTTTGAGTATAGAGAATTTTTGGGATTTCGGTATGTGGAAAGAATTAACTTTTGACAACATTCATGTTTTCACTAAGGTGCTATGGTAATTCATGTTTCAAGAGAATACATTATTATGGTATACACATATTTGGAATGTATCCAAATAGATATATCTTATGATATATGGGGGATATATGACGGTATTCACATGCTAGTTATATAACATTTCTTGTAATTGTTTTCTTAGTAATGTGAGCTTGGACAGAAGTAGTTTGGATAATCCTGAAGATTAGAATGAAAATATTTAGACATCAGATAGTACTGTTTAAGGCTATAAATTTTTGATATTATTTATAAAATGTTATAATAATATAGTTTTAGATAAAGGACAGCCCCTAGGATGGGTGCAAACCACCGCGTCAGACACAGTTGTGGGAATCGAACCCACAACCAAAGTGCTATAGGCCTTTATCACCTACTACAGTCCAACAAGAAGTCCCTGGGTTGAAAAAATTAGTTTATTTTATTAAGTATTATGATAAATGAAGTATAAGTCCATTTTTGGAACCATATATGATTAACCTCACCATAGACAGACTTATGAATATTTTATAACTTATGCTAACATTTT
Source organism: Viscum album (assembly GCA_963277665.1). Lineage (NCBI taxonomy): Eukaryota > Viridiplantae > Streptophyta > Magnoliopsida > Santalales > Viscaceae > Viscum > Viscum album. The sequence continues at coordinate 1,254,807,744 of OY728153.1, read as the reverse complement.
TTGTGATAGTGACAGATGGAATGACCTATCATTCTATCACGTGATCTGCTAAGACTTCAGGAATGAAAAAATTCTACTTCATTTATTTAAATAAGATATGAAGTGGAAATTGTTCATGGAATAGCAAATGATGATTTTATACTAAAATCAAGTAAGTATCTCTCCTTATGAAAAAATTAATCAACTTTAGGGAAATGATATTGAAAACCAAAAATATTGTCCTAGTAACCTTATATTTGATTAATAAGATGGTACCTTAGATCATCCATAATTTAAGGCTTTGTGATTGTAGTCTTTTTCATAGCCATGTTCTCTACCACTCTTCATCAGAACATAATGATTAGATTTCTCTTCCATATCCATATTTTTACCTGTATTCTCTTATGTGGAAACCCAGTGTTGAGTTACTTTGGGTGACCGTTATGTTTATAACATTCCTTTTTAGAATTATGTTTTTTTATTCATTTTTTATGATATGGGTTTATATGAAAGAAACATTCAATTAGTAAATGATTTATAACCCCGATGAATTTCGAGGATGAAATTCATTTTTAGGGTGGTAGAATGTAACACCCCAATAATTTATGAGAAATATTCTTTTTAATTTCTATGATATCTTGTGCTGTATGCAACAACAAGATTAGTTTTCTCTATACTCAAAACTGTATTAGCTTGTATTATACGCAAACAATATACTTGGCTTGTGTTACATGCAATGGAGACCATCCTCGATAGCTGGTGTTGTACGTAATACATAGTTTCACAAAACAATGATATATTATAATATTATTATGAACTAGCCGTTATGAATAGTATTAAAAATATTTTGAATTTTATAACATTATAATTCATCTTACACATTTTCTATAACATTGTATTAGAACAAAATCCATTTTTTGTATAAAGAAATTATTTTTCCAAAAAAATAGTTTTGCCTTCTTTTTATGGCGCACCCATTTTAAATCAAAATTTTTACAAGTTTATAAGTTCAATTTGAAAAATTAATCTTATTATTTTGAATCAGGATATAAAAATTTATGATGGATAAATTTCTGACATTATATTGAAAAACGTCATATTTTGATGAATAGTAAAAATATGCTAAATTTTAATTAAAAACATATTTTCTCATCGAGATGATTTATATGGTTAAATTATAATATTGAATGGTTTTAATGTATAAATAGAATATATTTTTACCATTTATTTTAATATAACTCATTATTATTAACATTACATTGAATTCATACGTAAACACATTTCAATCTTTTGTAATGTTTTAAATTTTAAAATCCATTTTCTCAACAGTGGGATTAATTTTATATTAAATATTGAAACTTTTGAGTATTGAATTTGGAAAAATTGATTCCATATTTGGAATCAGTAGGTACATATTATGTTAACAGGCTATTTTTTATTTTTGGGAATTATGAATAATAACTATGGAAAATTCTATTTACCACAGTTAAAGGTAAATCAGGTGATTAAGGGAAAAATAATATTATAAAATTATAGTAACACTTGTCTTGATATCACTAGTTGATTATATTTCTTTCTAAAACGTCCATGGGTATAAATGGAATATATTGAAACCCACGTGGATGAGATTAAGTCTTTAAATTTATTTTATTTAAAAGAAAGTGAAATATGTCTCACTCAAACATTATTAATTAAATTATTTTTAATATAATGTTATATAGAATATAGATTTGATTATAAATACTCAGTTGACAGATAAATTGTTTATATTCATATTTGTAATTTATTTTTAATTTTTAAGAGATATATAATGACTTTAATTGCTTATAGATTAATGATGCAGACCTTATTTATTTAGTGAAAAATCAATAATATAGTTTTTATTAAAATAATAATTCCTATAAAAGGACCCAAACCCTGACCAAACCTTATTGGTGGAGTATATCTAAACCCTAATCATCCAAGGGACGACTTGTGAACCATTTAGAGACTTATAAAGCAGATAATGTCATTTATATTATTTTATTTTAAATGATGTCAAAGTTGTCACCTTCAAATTTTAATAAACATATCATTTTAAGAGTTTGGTTTTTTAGAAGATAAATTCGACTAAGATTATTATTAGAAAATATAATAGATTTATCTTCGTCAGAGTATTTAATTTTTAATTTTTATGAAATAAATAATTATATTAAATAATTATACGAAAATGTTGTAGTAATTATTTTATTAAGAAAAATATCAAATAAATGGTTTCAAAAATATTAAAATTAACATTAAATGAAATAATTAATGTTCTCCAAAACTTTTATAGATAAATATGACATGTTAGTAATCTATTAATTTTTTTTCAAACATATCTTCTGTTTATATTTTATTTGAATTCAAATAAATGAATAGTGTTAAAATTGACACTATTTATATTTTATAAAAAAACATATTATTAAATTGTTTAAAAATAAAGAATATATTTAACAATTAAAAAGTTTAAATGTATTTAGTCCAAAATTTCATAAATTATATAATTATGGACAATTAAAAACACATAAGCAAGTATATATAACAATTTAAAATTTAGAATATTATTACCACAAATAAGATTAAATAGATTAAATAAAGATAAATCAAATTGAAAAGGTTTAAAATAATTTACAAAAATGTATAAATATTATTTTTTGATGATATTACAGCAATATCACATCTCATATTCTAATTTGAGTAATTTTGGAGGTTTTTACATGGGGTTTTAGTTTATTATAATTTAATATTTTCTACGTTTCCAAAAGTGCCCCTCTTATCTCTTATAAAAGGGAACGCCCTCCATCTTCTCTTCAATCGATTTTAAGCCTTCAATCATGGCCAAAACATACCAATTTCTCTTATCAAAATCTCTAGTTATATTATAGAGGTTCTGTTCTTCCCAAAATAACAACTATAGTTCCCTAAGAAGAAGTTTAAAAGAGGCACGTCGAGGAAAAGGTAATCTCTTCTTCTGATTATTTCAAGTTTCATTCTTCTTCTACTTCCTATAATTTAATTGTTTCATTATAAATTAATTAAATTCGTATTACCAATATACTGAAATGCTATTAAAAATATGAAACAACCCTATTTCAACTTATATCCATCCTACAAAAAATGAAATCACCGCGCGTGCGTACATACGACATACCGTCTCCATGCTGTGGTGTAATATGTTTTTCAACAACCACCATAATTGGATGTGTATAATGGTGGAAATAATAACTATTTATGTTTATTATAAAATCATACTAATTCTGAGATATTAAATCATCCAATCCAATTCCATTCAATAATTATGGGAACGATATCATCACTTGTGCGTACGTACAGATTACAGTCTCCACAACGCGATGAGTTTGATTATCCATGTTAACCATTCAAGAATGATTATAAAGAATATATAATAAATTATCGTGAAATATATTACATAATAATGATACTGGATTTAGGTATATATTAGTTACTTATTTCCATTCAATTTAATAAGGAAATTAAAACAACATTCATGCGTACGTACGACCTACGGTCTCCTTGAACTGTGTATTTCATTAAATTTATCGATCTATTATATATATATATATATTATATTGTGAATATATATTATATATAAATCATGTTTTAAATTCTATAATTATGTAATCATTATCTAAGTAGTCATATGAATAATTACAAGTCAAAATACATACAATAATTGAAACGATTTTACCAAAAATGCCGCTTTAAAATGGAATTGGCAAATGAACGGGTAATATAAAGTCGTAGGTGAATCATATATGATATCAAAAATATTATTATGATTCTATTATGAGTTAATAATATGTTTAAACCAACTATACAAGAGTCTCAGACACATACGGATGAAATTCGACATATTGTATGGGATTGTTTCGTCTCACTTTTATTTTCGTGAGACATATGCCTTAATCACCATATCTTTATTTTGTATGGTGTTTATGATTCCCATGAATGTTTTGAGATTTTTATTATGGAGGATATGATATTTAAATATGCATTTAATTTTCATTATTTTATGACACATATAAATCCACCGGTCATAAAAGGTAAGGGATAATTATTCAAATCTCGTTGTTATCCAGGATTGTTTATTCATAAGTATTTACTGGGGTTATGTTTATCATCCATATACATGTTTTCTCAAAATGTATTCATAAAATGTTTACTAATCTTCCATGTATGTTTAAATTCATTTTCACCCTTTTTTAACTTTTACCACATGGTATAGAAGGGATCTTTCTTTTGTTTCCCATATGAGGTACTTTTTGACTTTCCTGGAAAAAGTAAGAGAAGAATTTTTTTAACTTATATAGAATGAATGTATTTTTATAGTTTCATAACGCCTTATTTTAGTGAATATTACTCTACAATATTTAATTATTTTTCTCAATGAAATTATTTTCTTTTAAAATTGTTGAGCATTTTGAGAAAAAAATTGATTTCGATGAAGAAAGGATATTTTTCTCAGGAATTCATTTCAAGTGTTTTATCAAAAGTATTTTCTATCTAAGATGATAATATTTTTAATATGTTTATGTTTCATGTATAATGTCTATATTATTTACATGCTTTTATTTTTATTTTGATGAATTGATATCCATTTGTTTTATATGTATTATGTTATAATGGGATGATGTTTCTGAAACCCATTTTATTCTTTCGGTTATGTTGAATGATTTATGTTTATTTTGTGGAAAACATAATTAAGATTTAATTATGATATGGGTGGGACCTATATATCCCTCCAATGCATTGGGTAATTATTTCTATCTCCTGAGATAGATATTTCTAGAATGACAATTAAAATATAGTTCAGTAATACAGGGCTGGAACAACAAGTAAACCCAGTTCAGTAATGGACTTTGTCCACTATGATTGTCTTGGAAGAAATTCCTTGGCTACTATGGAAATCATATCATGCGAATAATTGTTTTACACATTTAAATGTTTTATTTTATCATGATTAATGTTCCTTTATGATCGATGGCTTATGTACTACCAATATTTATGTCATTACTCATGATTTTGATGTTTTATGTTCATGTTTTTACGTTCAAAGGTTTATGGATTGTTTAATGTTCTCCATGTGTACCCTTACTGAGCATTTGAGATCACCCTTTTTATGTTTTATTTTCACCAGTATATAAATAATGGTTTTAGGTAAGAAAACAAAATGGGAAGATCTTTATGGTAGATATTGATGATCTTTCTCCATGATTAGAAGATTATGTTCTTAGTTTCCAAATTCACTAAACTAATATGGTCTTTGGGCGTCTGTTTTTGTCATGTATTAAGTATTATGAAAAATTAATATAATATATATTTATGTCATGCTTTGGGTATCTACAAAAGAGCCAAGGGCCTTATGATTGGGAAGTGAGTCGAGTTTGGTAGGTGAATAGACGAGGTTTGAGAGTTGGATCAAAGATTATTTTTTGGATTAGATTGTTTGTCTTTATTTTTGGGTTTTTTCACTTGGCACTATAGCATGGAATGGCATATGTACTCTTTATTTTGGTTTGTATCCCATTCAGGAAGCTTTGACTATGCATGTTATTGGTTTTTTCCTATTGTTTTCGTTCTTTATATTGTGCTCTAATGTGGTTCTCTATGGTAAAGATAGTATAGTCTCCCCACATGACCTATTATACACTCACTACAAGTCGAAAGACACTAGCATATGAGGAGGTGTACTTTATGTCACATGAAGACCCATATCAGGGAACTGATTTTGTGTAACCCGAGTTGGGGTTGTTTCACATTAATTTAGGACCAATGGATTAGCCTCATGGAAAATTTGTTCTCCATCCATAAATAATATAAGAAAGAGATGTTCATATCGGATGTTTATCATATGGAAGTAGAATTTAATTAGTGGTTGATGATGGTTATGAATACGAAGCCTAAGAAGCAGATCATAATGATGGAGTGGAAGAAATTCCAGAAATTTTTTTAAATAAATTTTTCCTCAAACTGGCCAACTAAAAATGAATAGGGACTTACTTTGCCTAAATAAATTGGATAATGAATAAATTGGGGAATTCCTAGAAAAATTCACAAGACTTGTATGATACACATCATGATTTATAGTTACTCCTGAATGTAATATTGACCATCTATTTTCTAGATTAATGACGAGTCTATAAAATGAATAGAGAAATTAAAATTTTGATATTAAATAAGAAATTTTCTGATTCACCCTCAAACATGAAATGGAGATAAGTTAATCTAATAGGACTAATGGGAATAATAAGTGGAAATTGGATTTTAAATCCTTATGTTACTATGGAGAAATATAATTTTGGAATAAAATTACAACATCCCACATTTCAAAAGTGTGGGAGGAATCAACAAGAAATTCCCTAAAAGGGATGATGAATTGAATTATGTGCTGCAAAAAGGGACCCAACTAGTGATTTCTAATAGGAAAACCCCACCAATGTGATGTAAGATATGGATGATCCAATAAACCCTTATCATATTTCACAATATTTGAACAAAAAAACAAGGAAACTATGTGTACCACTTCTCTAAGATGATGGTTGTTGAAAAGAATCAATGCCAATAAGCTCTATGGTAGTAATGCATGGAATATTACATAACAATCCTAGAGGTGGATCCTAAAAACAAAGTGGGGACTGGTATTAAAGTTATTAATTAATTTATATCAAACATATGTTTTGATTCTAGTATTCACATTACTTTGTGTCTCTAATGCTTAGTAGATCTTTTCAAACATCATTAAAAAGCATGGATGTAGAGATGATGGTGAAAATAAAAAAGGAGAATTATTGTATCCCAAGAATACAACACCTCCCATGTTGACATATGCATCTCTAACATCATAGGGAACCTTGTGATAATTCAATAATTATAATTCAATTCTATTATTGGAATTTATTTTTTATTCACTATATTTATCGAATAGAAAATTTCAATAGAAGTAAATAGCCCTCAATATCGTAAGTCACCCTCTAATTATATACAAGTGAAAGTAGGAGGATGAGTCTCCTTTGGTACCAACTTCTTAAGAATAGATATTATTTCCCTATTAGAAAGTGTATTTTCCCTAAATTAATGAGGCTAAATAAAAGATCATCATAATGACATGCCTAATGTAAGGGAATACATAGATGTGATTCTCGAATAATTCAATATTCTTCCTTTGAGGTGAGAGATTGAGTTTTCAATAAACCTTAAAATTAGAGCATTGAAAATTTTGATAAATCAATATTAAATGGCTATTTATGATATTTAGGAGTTAAATAAATCACTATAGGAGAATCAGGTTAATGGTTTTATATGCCCAAGTGTTTCACTATGGGGAAAACAAGTCCTCTTAATCAAGAAGGATGGGTCAATGTGTCTGTGAATTGATTATCATGAAATCAACAAGATCATGATTGGGAACAAGTAGCACATTCTTAGGAATGATTAAATATTTGACCAATTACATGGGGCACAATATTTATCTAATATAAATCATTTATTTGGATATTACTATGTAAATGAACAGAAGGTGGATATCCCAAATAGTACTTTTAATATATGTTACGGAAAATATATGTTCACAGAGATTCGATTATAACTCATGAATTATCTAAAAATCTTCATGGATATGCTGAATTGTGTCTGTACATATTACATTGATTTTTTTTAATAAAATATATTTGATGATATTATTTTTTACTCAAAATTAAAGGAGGAAAAATTGGAGAATTTTAACACTACACTATGGCCCACATAGAATGAAAATTAGTATTAAATGTACAGTAAATGCGAGTTCTAGTTCGAGAATGTGACTTTTCTAGGCCATTTCATTAGGAGAAAATGGATATATGTAGATCCTTCAAAATATTGAAAATTTAATGGTGTCCAAGACCAATATCTATGAATAAAATCCATAGTTTACATAGAATACCAGGGTATTATCGTAGATTTTAGAAAATATTCTCCTGATTTTCAATCATCCTGAACTAGATAACATTTAAAGGAGTCAATATTGTATGGAATGATGAGTGTGAGGAATGTTATAAAGAGTTGAATATCATGCCAATCAATGCACCTGTTCTCACATTACCCCCAATGGGGATGGATTTTTGATCTAAAATAATTAATCTATGATGGGATTGGGTTGTGTACTCATGAAAAATGGCAATGTGATAGTCGTTGTCTCATGAACATAAATATCTTGGGGTAGAACTACCCAACTGAGGATCTATAATTAGATGTAATGATTCTCTCATTACATACTAGGAGGAATTATTTTTATGAGGATAATTCTGACATATATATAAACCATAAAATCCTCAAGAATATATTGACACAAAATGAACTTAAAAGGATCCAATGGAGGTGGTTAGAGAGGATCATGTATTATTATTGATCAATCCATTAGAATCATTGGAAATCAAATAAAGTTTCATATTCTCTGAGAATAATGGATCCCAAAAATCTAACCATTATGTGGATTAAAATGGATATATTCTTCCTAAACAAAAAATGATGAATATTAGAATAACAAAAATATATTATTCTTACCTTTATCAAGTAACTTCCCAACTATTCACTCCCAATTGGATCAAGGAGGCTCTGAAACATGATAATTTTCTATAGAATAAGGTGGAATATACATTGGAGTTTTACATTGTCAAAGATATATTTATATGGTTTGGAATTTGAAAATGTTTCCTATAAAATTATTAAGTAAATAGGGAACTTCTAGATGATTTACAAAACTCATCCTTCCCAATTCTACAAATTAATACTAAGACGTATATAGATGTGAAGAATTATTTTTCACAATTAATATGAAGAGAGTGATTTTGGATTATGTATATTGATACATGATATTATAGAAAGTAAAAGATTTATGATGGAATTATAAGGGTATAATGAAACCCTTTAACAATGTATTATGGAAATGGGAAATCATAACAATGGTTTTTATCAAAGGGCACTATATAACACTTAATGGTAATAACATTGTCATAGTCAATTTACTTAAAATGTTATCAGTTTTCATTACTTTAAAGGAATATTACCTTCTTGACCAAATCAACAGGATATATACAAGATAAGTGGTAAAAATACATGGAGCTCCAATATATATTCTATCTTATCATTATATGAGGACTAACTTAAGGTTTTGGAGAATACTTTATCAATAATTTCATATAGAACTAAGAATCATCAATGCATGTCCACCTAATATGGATGGTTAGTCTAAATGGATTATTAAACCCATATAGTATATTTTAATATCTTGTTCAATGGATTTCATGGATTCTAGGATCAACACCTTACAATACATTATTTATCATATAAAAAATCTAGTCAAGAATTCAAATGAAGCATTATGAGGATCAATATGGGAAGAGCTGTCAGACTCTGATATGATGGTATGATGATGGAGCGATAATTTATATGGTATGTGATCTATTCCATGATATGTTATATAAGCTTCAAACAACTTAGAAACCTTTTAAATCCTCACAATGTTGATTGAAAATATAAGGCCCCAGCCTAAATCCTTACGTAATCTTGAGTTATTACAAGATTTCACATTCAGGATCATTCCAGGTTTAGAGTTTTAGAGAATTAGATCATAAAACATGCATTACATTAAACATTTAAACAAAGTGGTTACATAAAAGATAGTATTAATTTTTTCCCATCAACAGAAACATATTCAAAATAACACATGGATTCTTTCTTGACATTTCCTTGACACTATCATCATATCAAGTACCCTTCCCTTGACCTATGAAAAAATTTTAAAAAACGTGGGATGAGTATAAAAAGCTCAGTAAGGGATATGTAAATATGGAAAGGAAACATGAGTACATGTATACATTAGAATAAAAATAATCACTTAAACATACCTCATCAAATCATGAATAAATCATAGAAATGATAAGACATAAACGCAACTTGATTCATTCATAACATTATTACGTAGGGAGTAACCCTCTTGGTTACATTTGGAATACCCATCACAGTATATTCCCTAAATCTCTTCGGATAAACCTTAACATTTTACTCCTTTGAGTTACCCAATGAATTGGAGAGCTATATCGGGCTCACATGCCCTTAGTTTATCACGGAACCACCAGTCATTATAATAATGCCCAAGAACCACAACATGATCGTATAACATGAAACATGCATAAAGGAAACATAACATTTTCACCTTTCAATCACAAGATATCAATACAACACATTGATGTAAAAATATTATGAAAACTATTTTCAGTACCAAAATAAAAGAAATGTAAAACATGGTATTTATTTTTCATAAAAAAAGGTATGGCTTGTAGAGGAAGCCGAAACTCAAATAATGGTCACAGCGATGGAGAAGTCGTTGTCGCTACATACGTACGACAAAAAGAATTCCCTTTTGTCATTTAGTAAAATGCTTCCTATAAAAAATATTTCTTTTGGATAAACGTAAAAGTCAAAGGAGTTTATACACCATATAAAAGAAGGTTGTGTATAAAACAAAATATGCCTCAATGAAAGGAGATTGAGACGAAATCCCTTACCTCGGGTCTGACTTGACATGATCGTTCTTTAATATCATGAATAATAAACTTGAGTTAATTTCTAATTGATTAAGAACCATCTTAAAGTCCATTATTCCTTTTATATCACTTATTACCATGTCATGAACACTATGTTATTATTTAAGTTAATAACGGTCGTTTTAATGATCATTGGTACTTGAGTCAAAAATAAACTATTTATAATTACAAGTTGTTCATGTGGTAAAATATATATTATATCAAGAATTTTATTCATGATGTAGATATCATATATATCATATATATCCAGTATATGAATGCATTTATAATATTACATAACATTTAGAGGTAAGAATTGAAATGCACCGTTCATGGAGACGGTAAGCCGTACGTATTCATGAACGCTACTTCCATTTCTATTTCATATTTAATGGAATCGAAACATAATGATAAATAATAGTAATTTAATTCTAGTATGTTATCATATATAATATCATTAAATATATCCTTTATACGTAGCACATATGGTAATAACGAATCAAATCACATTGAGGGGGCGGTAGTCCGCACTTCCTAAAATGAAGATATCGTGTATACCCATAATGGAAGCCATAAAGTTATGACATAAATGGAAAATACAGAATCTTAAGTAAAACATAAACATATTATATATCATATATAAATAAAGTTTCATCTTAATGGACACCTTTTAAGGTGTTAGAGGAATATTGAACAATCATCGTTTCGTGAGGCAGAAATTCTCCATCCACGGAAACAATATGTTCTTTAACCATTAGATGTAGGTGTGTGTAAGTGTAGCAAGAATACATCTTATAAAAACATCCTAGTATATGTAATATACTAGTTTTGTTACAAAAGAAATGAATAAAAAGAGTTTAGGGGGTTGGAGAAGCAAAATAAAACATAATAACACAAGAGAAGACATTACCTTTAAATCGGGTAACTCTTTTTTATTTGACCTCAAAGGCTTCCTTGGGAAGACTTATGCCCAAAGTGAGGCTTCTAAGAGTTAGAGAGGGATGTCTAGAGACAAAATGGGCAGGGTTTGGCCAAGACAAATGATTTAGAGGTGTGGGTAAGGAGGTAGAGGTGGGGGAATTTATAAGAGGAGAGGAGAGGCACTCTTGGAATGTTACAAAATGATACTTTATTTTCAAATGGGTTTTGGTTTTTAAAAGTACCAAATTGATGTATTTTGAGGATAAGGTGATAAGGGTTCTCAATATACCGATCCAATAGGTTTTTTTTACAATTGTAGGTCTTAGAGTTTACATTATCTTTTCATTTTATTTAAATCGTTAAATAATGAGGTAATCACTGTATCATCATGATGTCATAAATAATTTAATTTATTTAATGTATAAATATTATAAAAAAAAATCATGATGTAGGAAATCGTTTTATCATTCTAATTAATATTTATAGAAAACAATCTGACTTGTATAACCCCATTTCAAAATTGTTTTAGTAAAATAACTCATGTTTGTGACATTTTTATATTAACTTTAAATAGAAAGATATTAATGTCATTTTCCTACAAAAGTGGCTCCATGGGGTCCCCAAGTTGACACATAGATTGTCTTAGTCGGCCATGAAAAATAAAATAATGGTAGGACAGGTGTCTAGGTCATTTCATTTTATTAATACATTATTTTTACCTTAAACTACACTAATTACCCCTAATCGCGATTAATAAAAATAAAAGTTACTATTCACCAAAGAATTATTTTAATCCCATTGAACCACATTTTACTTCTTAATGAAAAACATGTATGTTGGATTTTTGAAATTCAAAACATAGAATTGGTAATGTATCATTTAAATGAAAAATCAGTTTTTTAAGTACAACTTAGTGGTTTCACTATTCATCAAAAATTGAAGTTTTTCAGAAAAATACCAAAACTTCACCCTAAGATATATTTGATATTCCGAATTCAAAAATGATTTCTATTTTACAAAATTCAAAACATATAAGTTTCATTAATTAATTTAATAATTAATTCCCGTTTTCAAAACAAATAGTGTGTTTTTATGAAACAAAAGTATCAAAAGATTGACACTAGTTTAAGTCCGATTTCAAAGGAAAATTAATTCCAATGACAAAAATTGGATTAAATTGTAAAAATATATTCTAATTTAACTTTAAAACCAATTCAAAAGATAATATAATCATATAAATAAATTAGATTAAAAAGAGGTTTTGAATTAAAATAATACATTTTTCACTATTCATTAAAAATGATCTTTATCGGAAAAATACCAAAAATTTACACAAAATCAATTTTGATGTCCTGATTCTAAAAAAGAATTTTATTTGGTCCAATAGAATGTATAAGAGTGACCAAAACTATATTTAATGACGGTTCGCCATCAAAAGTCTATAAGTGGACCTTTAGTGAAAATTAGAGTATATATGCCTAAAATTGAATTCATTTCATATTTTAAGCCTTTATCCTTTATTGGGTAAATGTAAAAACATTTAACAAACATATATAATCATATTTTAGTTATTTATATTCATTCCCGCCAATATAATGGCTACGTGTTAACTACCATTTAAAATAATATTGTTTTATTACTAGTGTGCAACGTAAGATTTCAAAGAAACTCTTTGTTGCGTATCGGGTATGCTATCGAACATTGCAACCCCTTTAAAGTAAAATTAATATTCAATTCTCAAATATTAATAAATATGAAAAGGTATTATTCTTTATTTACCTGGGATGTTACATCCTTCCCCCCTTCTGGGAATTGCATCCTCGCAATTTTATTCACTTATCAAAATAAGTTGGGGTATTTATCTCTCATAGAATTTTCAGATTCCCATGTTACCTCTTCAACCATATGGTTTTTCCACAAAACCTTTACCTAGGGAATTACCTTATTCCGCAACACTTTCTCTCTACGGTCAAGAGTCTGGACTGGTTATTCTTCATAAGAGAGATTCTCTTCCAACTGAACTACCTATGGACTCAAAACATGAGATGGATCTGGCATATACTTTCTCACCATCGAAACATGAAACAATTGTGTACCTGAGATAAACTCGGAGGTAAAGCCACTCGGTAAGGAACTGATCCAACTCATTCCAGAATTTCATATGGTCTAATGAACCTTGGACTTAGCTTTCCTTTCTTACCAAATCACATCACACTTTTCCACGGTGAAACTCTTAGAAAAACATGATCACCTACCTCAAAAGAGAGATCCTTCCTCCTGTTGTCTGCATAACTCTTCTGCCGACTCTGAGCTGTTCTCATGTGTTTCTGTATCAGCTAAACTTTTTCTTCCAAATCTTCTACCAATTCTGGTCCCATCAGCTTCCTTTCACCCACTTCATCCCAGAAAGCTGGAGTTCGACACCGCTTCCCATATAACGCCTCAAATGGAGCCATCTGTATACTGGAATGAAAACTGTTAATATAAGAAAACTCAACCAAAGAAATATGTTGGTCCCAAATTCACTGATAATCCATTGAAAAAGCACATAACATATCCTCCAAATTCTGAATTTTTCGTTCTGATTGCCCATCTGATTGAGGATGAAAAGCTGTAATAAAATTTAATTCAGTACCCAACGACATCTAAAGGCCTTTCCAAAAGTTAGAAGTAAACCTGGGATCACGATCAGATACAATGGAGAGCGGAAATCCATGAAACCAGACTATCTCTTTAAGATACAAATGGGAAAGTTGATCTAGGGAAACATTATCACGTATAGCAAAGAAATGAGCAGATTTAGTCAAGGGATCAACAATAACCCATATTGCATTATTACCTCGAGGTGTCTTCGGCAATCCCACAACAAAGTCCATTGATATGTTTTCACATTTCCACTATGGCACTGGTAAAGGCTGAAGCATCCCTTTTGGTAACTGCCGCTCTGCTTTAACCTACTGACAAGTTAAACACTTCACAGTAAAATCAGCAATATCCCTTTTAATTCCATCCCACTAGTAATTCTCCCGCAGATCTCTGTACATCTTAGTACTGCCATGATGAACTGAAAATGGGGAACTATGAGCCTCACATAACAACTCATTCTTCAAATTTGAATCACCAGGCACACATAATCTCTTCCCAAACCTCAAATCACAATCATTATCAATGTTGAATTCAGGCAACTTACCCCTCTGAACCAGATCTACCTTTTTCTGCAACTCACTGTCTTGCTTCTGTGCTTGCTTAATTTTTTCTGATAGAGATGATGTCACTGATACCTGAAACAAAACAGAAGATCTTGCTACACCAACAAATTCTATGCCAAAGTTCATCAAATCCTTAACCAAAGGATCATGTTCCAAACACAACATTGTTAATGAAGCATTACTTTTTCAACTCAAAGCATCAACCACATTATTTGCTTTTCCTGGATGGCAATTAATTGTAAAATCATAATCCTTGATTAATTCTAGCCATCTCATCTATCTCATGTTCAATTATTTCTGAGTGAATATATACATTAATCTTTTGTGATCAGTATATATTTCACACTTTACTCCATACAAATGATGCCTTCAAATTTTTAAAGCGAAAACAACAGCAGCTAATTCCAAATCATGTGTAGGGTAATTTACCTCATGAGTTTTCAACTAACGGGAAGCATATGCAATTACCTGATCATTCTGCATAAGGACACATCCAATTCCTTTAAATTAAGCATCTATGTAGATAAAATACTCACCATTCCTGGAAGGAAGTGCCAAAACTAGAGCATTCACCAATATTCTTTTCAACTTCTGAGTCAACTAAGCCATCACTGCAACAAACTATTTAGTTCTGATTCTAACCATCTCAGGATACTGATTTGAAAGTTCATTTCCCACTGTATGCCATCCCAGAAAATCCATTCTATTTCCTCTATGAAAAATCATTCTTATCACAGAAATATCTTAGGTGAAGCAACATGGTAATCTTTAAATGCTATATCATTTCAATCATGACATAAAAAAATATTTATAGAAAAACATTTAATAGAATTCTAACTTCTAAAGTTATCTAAACCGACCTCGGATACCAACTATAAGGCCCTAACCTTAAGCCTTACTTAATCTTGAGTTATTACAAGAATACGCATTGAGGATCTTTTCAGGTTTAGAGTTTTAGAGAATTAGATCATAAAACATGCATTACATTCAACATTTAAACGAAGTGGTTACATAAACGATAGTATTCATTTTTTCCCATCATCAAAAACATATTCAAAATAAAACATGGATTCTTTCATGACACTTCCTTGACACTATCATCATATCAAGTACCCTTCCCTTGACCTATGAAAAACATTTCAAAAACTTGGGATGAGCATAAAACGCTTAGTAAGGGATATAAAAATATGTAAAGGAAACATGAGTACATGTATACATTAGAATCAACATAAGCACATAAACATACCTCATCCAATCATGAATAAATCATAAAAATCATAAGAAATAAAGGTAACTTGAGGCATTCATAACATTCTTACGTAGGGAGTAACCCTCTTGGTTATGTTTGGAATACCCATAACAGTATATTCCCTAAATCTCTTTGGAGAAACTTTAACGTTTAACTCCTTCACGTTAACCAATGCATTGGAGAGCTATATCGGGCTCACCCACCCTTAGTTTATCAAGGAACCACCCGTCTTCATAATAATGCCCAAGAACCACAACATAATCATATCACATGAAACATGCATAAAGGAAACATAACATTTCCACATTTCAATCACAAGATATCAATACAACACATTGATGTAAAAACAATATGAAAACTATTTTCCATACCAAAATAAATGAAAAGTAAAACATGGTATTTAATCTTCTTTTAAAAAAAGGTATGGCTTGTAGAGGAAGCCGAAACTCAAATAATTGTCACGGCGACAGAGAAGTCGTTGTCGCCGCATACGTACAACAAAAACATTCCCCTTTGTAATTTAGTAAAATGCTTCTTATAAAAAATATTTCTTTTGGATAAAAGTAAAATTCAAAGGGGTTTATACACCATATAAAAGAAGGTTGTGTATAAAACAAAATATGCCTCAATGAAAGGAGATTGAGACGAAAGCCTTTACCTCAGGTCCGACTTGACTCGATCGTTCTTTAATCTCCTGAATAATAAACTTGAGTTAATTTATACTTGATTAAGAACCTTTTTCAAGTTCATTATTCCTTTTATATCACTTATTACCCTGTCATGAACACTATGTTATTATTTATGTTAATAACGGTCTTTTTAACGATCATTGGTACTTGAGTCAAAAATAAAATCTTTACAATTACAAGTTGTTCATGTGGTAAAATATACATTATATCCAGAATTTTATTCATGATGAAGATATCTTATATATAATATATATCCAGTATATGCATGCATTTATTATATTACATAACATTTAGAGGTAAGAAATGAAATGCACCGTTCATGGAGATGGTAAGTCGTACGTACGCATGAACGCTACTCCCATTTATATTTTAATATTTAATGGAATTAAAATATAATGATACATAATAGTATTTAAATTCCAGTATTTTATCATAAATAATATCCCTAAATATAACCTTTATACGTACCACATATGGTATTAACGAATCAAATCATTTTGAGGTGGCGGTAGTCCGCATTTCCTAAAATGAAGATATCGCGTATAACCATAATGGAAGCCATAATGGTATTCCATAAATGAAAATTACAGAAGCTTATGGAAAAAATAAACATATTATATATCATATATAAATATATTGACATCTTAATGGCCACCATTGAAGGTGTTAGAGGATTATTGAACAATCATCGTTTCGTGAGGCAGAAATTCGCCATCCACAGAAACAGTATGTTTTTTAATCATTAGATGTAGGTGTGTGTAAGTATAGCTAGAATAATTATTATAATAACACCCTAGTATATGGAAGATACTGTTTTTGTTACAAAATAAATGAATGAAAAGAGTTTAGGGGGTTGGAGAAGCAAAATAAAACATAAGAACACAAGAGAAGACACTACCTTTAAATCGGGTATCTCTTTTTGATTTGAGCTCAATGGATTACTTGGAAGACTTATGCCTAAAGTGAGGATTCTAAAAGTTAGATAGGGATGTGGAGAGAAAAAATGGGCATGGTTTGGCCGAGACAAAGGCATTATAGGTGTGGTTAAGGAGGTAGAGGTGGGGGCCTTTTATAAGAGGAGAGGAGGGGCACTCTTGGAAAGTTACAAAATGTTACTTTATTTTCAAATGGGTTTAGGATTTTAAAGGTTCCACATTGATGTATTTTGAGGATAAGGTGATACGGGTTCTAAATATACCCATCCAATAGGTTTTTGACTAGTGTAGGTCTTATATTTTACATTATATTTTCATTTTATTTAAATCGTTAAATAATGAGGTAGTCGTTGCATCATCATGATGTCATAAATAATATAATTTATTTAATGTCTCAAAATTATAAAAAACTTTAATGATGTAGGAAATATTTTTAGCTATTTAATTAATATTTATAGTATAAAATCTGACTTGTATAAACCCATTTAATAATTTCTTTAGTAAAATAACTCATGTTTGTGTCATTTTTTTTAACATTAAATAAAAATATACTAATGTCATTTTCCTACCAAAGTGGCTCCATGGGGTCCCAAAGATGACCGATGGATTTTATTGGTCGGCCATGACACCTAGAATAAGGTTAAGACATGTGTCTAGTTCATTTAATATTATTAAAACATTATTTTTACCTTAAACTACACTAATTACCTCTAATCGCGATTAATAAACATAAAAGATACTATTCAACAAAAAATTATTTTAATCCAATTGAACAAAATTTTAATTATTAATGACAACAATGTATGTTGGATTTTTGAAATTCAAAACACAGATGTGGTAAAGATTCATTTAAACAAAAAATCAGTTTTTTATGTACCACTTAGTGGTTTCACTATTCATCAAAAATTGAAGTTTTTCAGAAAAATACCAAAACCTCACCCTATGAAATATTTAATATTCTGAATTCAAAAATTATTTCTATTTTAAAAAATTTAAAACATATAAGTTGCAATAATTAATTTAATAATTAATTCCCACTGTCAAAACAAATAGCATGTATTTATGAAAAAAAAGTATCAAAAGATTGACACTAGTTTAAGTCCGATTTCAAAGTGAAATTAATTTCAACGACCACAATTATATTAAATGGTAAAAATATATTATAATTTCCTTTTAAAACCAATTCAAAAGATAATCTAATCATATAAATAAATTAGATTAAAAAGTGGTTTTGAATTAAAATACAACATTTTTCACTATTCATTAAAAAATGATCTTTATTGAAAAAATACAAAAAATTTACACAAAGTAAATTTTGATGTCCTGATTCTATAGAAGAATTTTATTTGGTCCAATATAATGTATAAGAGTGACCAAAACTATATTTAATGATGGTTTTCCATCAAAAGGTGATTAGTGGACCTTTAGTGAAAATTAGAGTATATATGCCTAAAATTGAATTCTTTTTGTATTTTAAGCCTTTATCCTCTATTGGATAAATGTAAAAACATTTAACAAACATATATAAGAATATTTTAGTTATATCTATTCATTCCCGCCAATAAAACAGCTACGTGTTAACTACCCTTTAAAATAATATATTTTTTTATTGCTAGTGTGCAACGTAAGATTTCAAAGAAACTCTCTGTGGCGTATCAGGTATGCTATCAAACATAGCAACCCCTTTAAAGTAAAATTAATATTCAATTCTCAAATATTAATAAATATGAAAATGTATTATTCTTTATTTACCTTGGATGTTATAGAAAATATTTGCAGAGAGTCATTTATGAGGCTCAATGTTTGAAAACTATGATAATGTTTTTCTGCATATATCACCATGGAAAAAGACATGGGGTTTCAGGAGAAGGGAAACCATATTTCAAGATAAATTTTAACCTTTGAGATCCTCTACTGTATTAATGATTTGGAATATCAAATAACACTCCATCATAACCTATATCAAGTACATGATCAATTCAATTTTTCACTATTGAGAAATTATATATGAAACCCCTGAAATGTACTGAATCCATATGTTGTACCATTAGATAATTATCTTCATACAAGGAGTACTATATGATGTTATTATATTGTATAAAAAAATTTATATGAATGGAGACAACTCACCTGGTCAAATTGTTTTGGTGGAACCAAAAGTTTGAAGAATCCACCTGGGAACCAGAATATAATATGAAATAGATACACCCCATCTATTCTAGTGTATGAAATAAATCCTTTTATAGTGAATTTTGTTAAGTGGAATAATTTAATGACCTCATCATTTAAATATTTAATTCCCTATGTTTATTAAATTAAATTCATAATTTATGTATATTGGGTATGGAAAACACATAGACTAATTTCACCATTTTCGAGAATTATTAGTTATATTAAAATTAAAATAAATTTAATAATAATAAACATTTATAATATAGATGAATAATAGTGGTCTTGTGATTATTATATATTATGGTTTTTGAAAAATATAATTGGTATAGACAAAGGAGGTGATAAACATGTCCATATAGATCATACCATATGAAGCCAGTTTTTATGATCATCTAAGGGAGATGGTGTCTTTAGGAATATCCCATTAAGAATCCCATGTGAATATTAAACAATTTAAGAATTATTGAATCCATTTATGGGATAATTTCAATCTTATTGAAATCCTGACCCAAACCACGTTCCATCAAATACCCAAAGAAAAAACATCATCGCACACCTTACCCATTTAGTTTACACTATTGTACTAAATTTCTATGTATCTCAACATTAATATAATGAATATGTATAATTTATTTTATTTCAAATAATAATTATAATTATATTTACTATTTCACTTTATAAATGACTAAATAATGAGTTTGATAAAAATTAGATTTCAATATGACAAAACTCAAATTTTATTTTTTAGGTAATAAGAAATTATAGTTAATCAATTCATTTTGGAGAATTCATGAATTTAAAAAATAATTGATATTTTAATATTATATTATTATAAATTAATATTTATTAAGTGTAGTTGATTTCATAATTTTACACTATCAAAAATAATATCCGCAAAGGTTAAAAACAAATATTGTCTAAGAAACAATTTTTTTAATAAACATCATTTTTAATTAAACATATAAATTATTCTATTTAGATATTTATTTAGATAAAATAAATTATGTTTTTTAATTCAACATTTCAATATTATCCATTAGCTTTCTTTACATAATTTTCTATGACATTTGAATTTTTTTGTAAAAATTAATTGTGGTATAAAAATATGGTGTCTATTATGACCAAATAATGACCCAAATGTGTTGTAAAATGTTAAATAAAATGTATAGAAGACCAAATATAAGTTTTTAAATTTTAAATATTATTTATTTTTGTTTATTTGATTAATTTTATAATCCTCTTATGAATCCTCAAAACCCCTCTATTATATTATATGGTTTTCAAATCAATTCTTTATAAACATGAATCACTTCCACATAACAAAGAGTATAATTTTAATTTTTTCAGTTCTTGGACATATAAAATATTTATAACCACACTTATTTTTTTGAAAATTGGGTAATTTATTATAGGAAGGTTTTTTATTTCGATTAATTTATTGTATAGATCCCTAAACTACATTTGGAAAATAATAAATAACTCCTCTGTCATTACTTAGATAAACCCTCCCAATATCCCATTTATATTCTCTCTATTTTTTTCACTTATTTAATATTATACTTCATATATATATCCCTCTAATGGTTCTATAAATCTCTCAAAAATATTCTCTATGACTTTTCAAAACACCCACTCAAGTTAAGAGATTGTTTCATACCCCTCTTTATTCAAGCACCTTATTAACTTTATGCCTTTTTATTTCCAATTCATACTATTGTGATATGTTTTTACACAAAATTAATAATATATTTTTGATTCAAAAATTAATAGAGACCCATTTTTCTATTGTTAAAACAATTTTTAATATTTATGTACTATTGTTATGCTACAAATATTTCACCACAATTTTTCATGCCAAATGATTGTGAAGTGAAGTCACAAATATATTTCAACTAGAGTGTATTCAACTATATGTACCTATTATTATTATTTTGGGTAATTTTATATATGTAACCCATTATCCTAAATATAGGGTTTAATGGATATTTATATACATCCTTATGTGATGTTTTATATGTGGAACACTTTTTCATGTACATGATTGGATTTTGATCTCTGAGCACAGATAGCGATATGATTCATTTGATAATGCTTTAATCTATTCATGACATTAATGGTGAATTGGAGGATATCCTAATCACGCTTTTTTAGTATTTCATGATGGTTTATAATGAATTATTCTTATGATTCCTTGTTTTATGTTGTTTCCATAGTCCAATGTTGCCTTTACGCTACCACATGATATCATGCTTCGTTGTTCATGAGTAAAATTCTTACCTCTAATGTTATGTTTTTAGGAATATTTTCTCTCATGTGTTTCTTTATCCTATAAAATTATTTTTTTTATCTTTACTCATATTTATTAATTTCTTCCTTTCATATATATATCCACAGGTTTTCCTAATCATTTTTATATGACCAATAGAAAATTAGAAGCTTGTTAGAGATGTTTTCAATAAAGATGTTTTTATCCATGAATAAGATTGATGTTCCACATTCCTAATATCCCAATTACATTGGGATTATCTATATTCTAGTTTTTACTATTTATTACTTTTATGTAATAAATCATGAATTAAATCCTATTAAAGACAAGGGATGGAATATTCATAGTATAAATATACTATATAATAATTATTTTTATAAATTTTTCTAATATTTTAATAAATAATATTTAAAAATATAATTTATATAAATAATATGAATTTTAATCATTAATGTATCTCCAAATTTTTTAAACAATTTACTATATATGTATTTCTACAAATTAATGGATAATTGAATTATAAAAAAATGGAAGGCCTTATTCGGATCCCTCATATCATTAATGACAATAATATAAAATGGATACTTTAGTTACAAATTTATTAATGAATATAGAGGTTTAGGAAGACATAAAGTCACGATTTAAATATTTTTTAACCATAAATACAAAATTATTAGGAATATTTTCGCAAAGGCAATCTATCCTAGAATGTTTGAGTACTGGGGTAGATAAGTTAAGCCAACTACAATCCATTAATCTCATATACCCAAAAATTTATAATGATAATATAATTATAAAGGATCCCATATTTATAATAAATGGTATAATTTATATTATAAACCAAATCTAAAATCTCCCTCCATATTTCTGTTAAATTTTAAATCCTTTCAAAACTGATCTTGAATGAATTGGTTTCTATTGAAATCTCAAGACTATGTGAAAAAATCTCAAATGAGTGGTTTACCTCAATATTAGTATATTGAAATTTTTTCCTATTATTAATCATTTTCTCTACTAAATGAAACATATAATATCATATAGTAATATATTAAGGAATACCTTGAATAAAATGACAATTTATTTCTTCCATCTGATGAGTAGGGTTATTTCGAAATTTTGAAAAAAATTTAATCATTCATTGGAATTTTTACTCACATTTAATATTTTATTTTTAAATTGATAATTTCTCATTTTCATGCAAAAACATATATTACACAATAAAATAATCATTATTGAATCATTGTATTTACATAAAATCTGTAACTTCTAATTGAACATCCCCCTTAATGAACTCAAAACAATAAGAAAATTATGGAGTGTTAATCCTCAATAAGAATTATGAATTAATAATCAACATAATAAAAATCCTTTTAGAATAAAATAACATTAACATATTATATTAGTTACCTTTCTTTGATTAGGTTTTTAGATAGTTATTTTGTGGGTTTCAAAATTTCAAGTGATTATTGATTCAAATAGATTCAAAAAATAATAAATTTTTAAGATTAAACATTAAGTATAATTTTGGTTATACCACCGTTATATTTCAATAGTGTAAAATTACAACCCTTTATGCCATGATTTATATTTTTCACATTGATAAACATATTATTGTGTAATTACTAACTCAATATTTCCATTGATAGTCTCTTTCATTAAGTTAAATATAAATTAAGGGACATGAGATAATTTCAAGAACAATTGTTCCATGAGTAACGAAATTAATTTGAACCATGCTATTTTTTTTGAAATTATTATACCCAATGAAATAAAATTTATATCCTAATGGAATTCTTCTACTTGGGGGTTCACATATAAAGTAAACATATTTAAGTTTATAAGGTATGATAATAGTGCATTATCCACCTCTACATGTCTCTGGAAATGATTCAAAAAAATATCATAAAATTATTTATGTTTATGTATCGTATTTACTATATCTATTTATTCAATCATTATAATATCTAAAATTTTTACATATACATTATATTTTATATTGAACTAAATATTGTATGTATGAGTGTGACTTTAATTCATTGCAATAAGAGATATTTTATGGATCTCAATGAGATTATCATTATTTATTATCTGAAATAATGATCCCATTATATGTGTGTAGAAATGAATAATCAAGTATATTTTATTATATACTAGCTTATCAGGAGTATCTTACTCACAAATCTATTGAAATGATCAAAATTTTCTTTTCAATTGAGTGTTTCTCTCTAAAAATTAGCAAACTCTATCAAAATGGGCTACAGGGATTCACAATGTATGTATTAGAATCATACTCCACTTTATCAAGAAAAAACAACTACACATTAATGTTTTTAACTTACTATATTATATTTTTATCTTTCTAAATTTATAAATAAATCACATCCATATTTTTATGAATATGCTCATATTAAATCTAAAAACATCCATATGATGCTTCATCATAACTATCTAGATTACCATTTACTAGATATTGATTAATTAAATGTTACATTGGGGATGGTTGTGAGGCATGTGTACTAGATTTATTTTTTTTCTAGAAAATAAACAACTATATATTAAGTGGGTTTAACTGAAAATCATCTGATTATAAATTCCACTTTTTGTCACGAACATTGCAATTATTTATATTTTTACCACATCTATCATCCAAAAGTTTTCCTTTTAATTTTTCAAATATAAATGATGTTATTTTTTAATCAAAATATTTGTGGTTGGATTAAAAAGTATCTATATATATCTCATGAAAAATGAAAATGTTTTTATATTTTTTCACTCTGTTATCGGCTATAAAAAATATAAAACTCAATTTAACATATTTGAAAAATATTGTTTCTTCACCTAAATCACTTAAAAATAAAATATAATTGAGTATCCCGAATGATAAATAATTATTTAATAGAATTTATTTTAAAATATTTCAATATTATCCTAAATAATTGATATTAAAATCATATCACCATTAATGTGAACACAATTTTTTTTCACATCATCAACTATAAATATAACAAAATATTTAATATTTATATTTAAGAAGAAAAATATATTATGTATTGAATATGAATATAATTATTTTAGTGGTGAGGATGATATATTGATGCACTTTATTAGTGGGGAGAGGTGATTCCCACACTATTGTTAAAGTTCTCAGATCAATGTTTTTTTATGTGTTCATTTTATTTCTTAAGAACCATGTTTTTCTATTTTCTTCATTATTTTTTATTTCAAATTCTATGATTAATTTTTGGTTGATGGTTTAATTTCTAGTAATTACATTAATATTTAATGGAATTAAAATTATTTTAATATATATTCTCTTCTACCCTTCGAGCGATTTTCAATTTTTACTAAACCAGCACATATTGAATGATTAGTTAACATTGTTATTGTTAGATTAGAATACCATATTCATTATAACATATGTATATTGTTATGGAGAAAATCAATTTGTAATACAGAAATTCTTGGATGAACCTCTATATGTTTGTATTATTCACTTTATAATGTAAATATCATCATTAACCTATATGTTATAATTTATTTTATGTTTAAATGAATCCAATCCATGGGAATATATTTTCTTCGCAAATAAAACTGTACTATGATAGATATTTGTTTTCTTCTTGGGTCATTCCTATTTCAGCATTTTCGGACTATTATTTTTTCATGTTTGGAGAAAAATTGATTATAAAACTCAACTCGCCATAGATTTATAGCACATTTCCATCTCTGGTTAAAGGTTTTTTATGTTATCCAGCTTCAATGGTTTGGAAACTTATTGGATCATCCACCTTGTTCATTTTTTTGTTGTAATTATGTTTTCATCCACATGAACATGTTCCTAGTTATAGTTTTTCGGATTCAATATGTGGTATTTTTGTCTTGTCAGAAGATAATTATATTTATATTCATCCTCATTTCGTTACATAGTTTTAACTATTTTTTTGGATAATATACTATATTATTTTGGGTTCTAATGAGTTTTTGAATCAATATATGATGATTGATTTTAGATTAGTAGGTTCTTATGATGTAAGTGATAATTGTTGGTCGGAGAGTGATGGCAAGAGGGGGGGTGAATTGCCTTTTAAAAATTAATTAACAAATTAAAAACAATTTATAAATGCAGCGGAAATAAAAAGGAGCAAGACACAATTTGATAACGGAGTTCGGCTTAAACCAAAGCCTACGTCTCCGCTCCCAACTCAACCGTTGAGAGATTTACTTCATCTTGCTTTTTAATGGTTGTAGCAAGAAACCCACTAGTCGTTTTAAGGTAGGCTAGATCACCTTCGTACAACTTGCTTTTTTATTATGGTTGTAGCAAGAAACCCAAAATGAAAGTGAGGAAGAAAAGGGTGGTTTGTTTTGATACAAACCCAATGAGTAACTAAAAAATTGAAATAAATAAATTACAACAAACTTGAGGAAGCCTTGAGCGCCAAGAGTGTGAGAGTAGTTGATGTAGAGGCAGCCCAAGTCTTCAAGGATGGAGGTGGATCACAAGTAGCCTTGGAGATTTGTCTTTAGAGCTTTATGGGATCAAAATATCATTCCAATGTATCGGTAGTGTTCCCGGCATCCATCCTCGTCTATTTATAGGAGAAATATCCCCAAATACTTCAATATGGCCGTTGGAGGGCTTTCGGAGCCGTTGGGGGTCAAGTGGACAAGTCTGGTCAAGCTCCAACGGCTAGTTTGACTTTGCTTACCGGCTGACCGGTGCTTGGCCACTGGTTGGCCGGTGCACGAGACAGAAGGCAGAGCATTCTGTCTGGGCTCCACTGGCCGGCCGGTGCTGGGCCACCGGCGGGCCGGTGGTCTTGGATAGAGAGCAAGCTCTCTGTCTGGTTCCACCGGCTGACCGGTGGTCCAGACACCGGCGGGCCGGTGGTTAGGCACCGGCTGACCGGTGGCACCTGGCAGAGAGCTTTGCTTCTGCCAGAGACCACCGGCCGGCCGGTGGACTCAAAGAGTCCTTTTTCCAGTCTTCTTGGGCCAACTCTTTGGCAACCTTTTTCCTATCATCAAACAAACTTGAAAACAAGTTAGAACACGATGAGAGTGATTGTGATCATTAAAATCCAAGAGAGAGGGGTACAACAATCTCCCCCTATTTTGATGATCACAATCACAAATGAGAAAGCTTTTAAAAAGGATAAGCCAAGTAAAAAGAAATAAGAAACTTGGACATGGAAAATTTTAGGATCATTTTAATACAAGAATTTCATAGATGTATTATGTATTGAAAATGATATTAATCTTGAAAGGATTGAAATAAAGAGAATGTTTCATTTTGAAATTGTAACAACTTAAATCAATAACTTAACCATTTAAAAACAGATTTTGATGAAAGTAATGACTTAAAATTGAACTTTTAAAATTGAACTTTTAAAAAGAGCACTTAATTAAATTAAATAAGTAACTAAGTAATAGAGAGTTTTTCTCCCCCATTGGTATTATCAAAATAGGAGGAAAAGTATGAAAGAAAGTTGGAAAAATAGTAATAAAGAGGTAAGCAATGACAATAAGAATGGATAGAGAAGACAACTTGAATTTTATAAAAGTTGAAACGTTACATAGAAAGTTCAAAATAAAAATACAAAGACAAGCCAAAAAACAAGAACGACTTTATTCACTCCTAGAGGGCCGAGAGTGACGGCGTCACCTGAAGGTCGGCGGAGCTGGAGGAGCCTGTACCGCCTCAAAGCGATGATCAAGAGAATCGATCCGTGAGTGGAGCTGGTCAAAGTGAGAGCTGAAGTAAGAAACCTGTAGGTCGAGTCGGGTCTCAATCTGATCCTGGAAGCGAAGGAACTGATCAGACATCACCGACAAGCTACCAGTATCATCGGAAGGGGGCACAGCCTCAGTAGGCTCTGGTGCATCATCACCCGCTCCATCTCCCTCATCAGCAGCAGCAGCAGCCTCACCTTCGTCGTCACCACTCCCTTCCTCTTCATCATCACCACTGTCCTCACTATCTGAAAGAGGATAGGCATCAGCAATGGCAGGAGGCATGGCATGGGTAGGAGGGTGGGAATGTGTCTGAGTGGAGTAAGCCTTGAGAAGGCCCTCCTTGTCAGTAATCCACTCCTGACGCCAAGGATGCCAGCGAATGTTCATCCGTTGCACCATCATAAAATTGATGATGCTATCCTTCTTTGGCTGCTCGAAGGAGGTAGCACGGAGAGGGATATCAAGAAAGGTAAAAATTTTGGTCAATAAACGCCCGTGAGGTAGAGTTTTGGACCGGCGCGGGTACTCAGCCACATAAGTCATTGCCCGGAACAGGAACCGGACCAGATTGAAATGAACGCCTCTGGTGATAAAAGAGAGAAGATAAATGTCAATAAATTTCACCGTATCGTGATCACCGATACGGGGTGCAAGAGTGGTCTGAATGAGGCGCTCAATGATGCGATGGTTTGGGGAGAGCTGGGAGAGCTTGACAATGGGATCGGTGGGCTGCACTGTGAGATGCTCAAGAGCAACAACAAGATCAAATTCAGGGTCCCGAGGAAACTCCCCCTGAGCAAATGCATGAGGTCCAACATGAGGAACCCCAAGCATCCTGGCAATCTCCAGAGAAGTGATAGTGATGGGTTGCCCAAGAGCAGTGGTGGTAATGGTATCGACGTCGTCAGAGACCGACCACGTCAGGTGAGCATAAAATTCTTTGACAAGAAGGGGATAAATGACATCCTTCTCAGGGGGTTCAAAAAACGAATGCCAATGTTGATATTCAATGATTGAGAAAAGCTCGAGTCGAGAAGTAGAAAGCCAAGAATAATCAATTACCCTACCCGGAAGAATGACTTTGTCATGCCAAATGTTCGGAAGTTGAGGGATTGAAGGAGGAGGAGGTGCCTCTTGAGCGATGCCCTTTCCCTTGCGTGAAGATCGAGGACCCATGATGGAAAAAGGAAGAAAAAAGAGAGAGATTGAGAGAAGAGGGAGCTTGAGAGAGCAAGGAGGAGGTTAGGGAAAGAAGGGGCCGCTGGTCAGGAGGTGCCGCACGAGAGGGAGAGAAAGAAGTGGAAGTGGAAGGGTTTAATTGAATTTTTAACCCTTTCCCCGGCCGGCCCATCAAAAGAAAACCCGACACCACCGGTTAACCGGTGATGTACCACCGGTTGACTGTTGGTATTGAATTTCATAAAAAAAATTAAAATAAAAAAGAATTTAAATAACTTAAAAAGAACTATAAGCAAGCCAAAAAGAGTCAAATATTAAATAGTGCTCAATGACGAATCATTCCTAACTCCCCCTTAATAAAATCAAAACGATCAACCGGGAGCGGTTTGGTAAAAATATCAGCTAATTGGAAATCAGTAGAAATGAAGTCCAAAGTGATATCCCCTTTTTGAAAATGTTCACGAAGGAAATGATGCCTTAAATCTATATGCTTAGTCCTAGAATGTTGTATTGGATTCTTAGAGATACTAATGGCACTAGTGTTGTCACACCGTATAGGGACATGATCGTAGGAAAGGCCATAATCCAAGAGAGTGTGTTGCATCCAAATAATTTGGGCACAACAATTACCAGCTGCTACGTACTCGACCTCGGCAGTAGAAAGAGCAACACAGTTTTGCTTTTTGCTACTCCATGAAACAAGGGACTTTCCTAGCAGATGACAGGTTCCACTAGTACTCTTACGATCTAATTAACATCCGCCAAAATCAGCATTTGAATATGATGAAAGTTCGAAAGAAGTATTAGAGGGATAAAACAAACCAATGTTTTTGGATCCTTTTAAATATTTAAAAATCCTTTTGACCGATTTAAAATGAGATTCTTTGGGATTGGCTTGAAAACGAGCACAAAGACAAACACTGAACATGATGTCAGGACGGGTCGCAGTTAGGTAAAGTAGACTCCCGATCATACTCCTATAAAGCTTGTCATCCACCGGTTTCCCGGCTTCATCTAACGTAAGTTTACAAGAAGTACTCATGGGGGTACTAATTTCCTTTACTTGATCCATACCAAAACGACTTAAAAGTTCATTTGTGTATTTTCCTTGGCTTAGAAAAATACCATTTGAATTTTGAAGGATTTGAAAACCAAGAAAAAATTTTAATTCCCCCATAAAACTCATTTCAAATTCTTTTCTCATTAAATCTGAAAAATCAGAACAAAGTGATTCTTTGGTTGAACCAAAGATAATGTCATCAACATAAATTTGGACAATTAAAAGATCTTTTGAAGTGTGTTTTAAAAATAGGGTACAATCAGCTTGACCCATTTTAAAATCATTTTCAAAATGAAATTTTGTTAACCGCTCATACCAAGCCCGAGGGGCTTGTTTTAAGCCATATAGAGCCTTGGTTAAATTAAAAACATGATTTGGAAATTTTGGATCTTCAAAACTGGGGGGTTGTTCAACAAAGATTTTTTCTGAAATAAAACCATTTAAAAAAGCACTTTTAACATCCATTTGAAAAAGTTTGAAATTTAAGTGAGCGGCGAATGCCAACAA
This sequence comes from Viscum album, assembly GCA_963277665.1. Lineage (NCBI taxonomy): Eukaryota > Viridiplantae > Streptophyta > Magnoliopsida > Santalales > Viscaceae > Viscum > Viscum album. The sequence goes on along the minus strand of OY728153.1, from coordinate 1,254,777,241 downwards.
GATCCTAATGGATTCCAATCTAGCAACGGGCGCGAAGGTTTCACCATAATCAATTCCTTCTTCTTGATTATAACCCTTAGCTACTAGGCGAGCCTTGTTCCGAGTTATATTTCCTTGATCATCAAGTTTGTTCCTAAAAACCCATTTAGTGCCAATAATTGGATGATCGTTGGGTCTTTCAACAAGGGTCAAAACATCATTTCTAGAGAATTGATTTAGTTCCTCTTGCATTGAAAGAACCCAATTCTCATCATTAATGGCATCATTAATGGTTTGAGGCTCTAGTTGAGAAATAAAGTCTTGATGTTCAACCTCGTTGAGGATTGATCTTCTAGTTCGAGTACCGGCTTGAAGATCACCTATAACATTTTCTAAAGGATGGTCTCTAGAAGGTTTCCAAACCTTAGGCAAGGTGGAAGGCGAAGAAGGTGAAGAGGGTTTTTGATGGTCATCCTCCTTGGGAGGAGAAGAGGAATCATTCAAATGAAGCTTATCAAGCTTATCTTCAACATCTTCAATGACCGGGTGAGGTTTTGTAATAGTTTCATCAAATTTGACATGAGATGATTCTTCGATGGTTTTTGAACGTTTATTGAAGACACGATAGGCTTTGCTTGAGTTGGAGTACCCAAGAAAAATACCTTCATCGGATTTGGCATCAAATTTCCCTAGGTTATCTTTTGTGTTAAGGATGAAGCATTTACAACCAAACACTTTAAAATAACCAACTTTGGGCAATTTGCCTTTCCAAAGTTCATAGGGGGTTTTCTTAAGAAGGGGTCTTACAAGGACTCTATTGATAGTATAACAAGCAGTGTTTACCGCCTCGGCCCAAAAATATTGAGGGAGGTTGAATTCACTAAGGAGGGTTCGAGAAATTTCTTGGAGAGTTCGGTTTCTCCTTTCAACCACTCCATTTTGTTGTGGAGTCCTAGGGGCAGAGATGGTGTGATTGTATCCTTGAGAGGAACACAATTCATCGAATTCTTTGTTCTCGAATTCACCTCCATGGTCACTATGGAGAGATATAATTTTATATCCTTTTTCGTTTTCTACTTTCCTAGAGAATTTCAAAAAGGTTCTACAGGCTTCATTTTTATGAGCTAAAAAGAGAACCCAAGTGAAACGAGAACAGTCATCTACTAGGACAAAGGTATAGGATTTTCCACCTAGTCTTGCTACAGGGGTAGGACCAAAAAGATCAAGATGAAGGAGCTCAAGAGATTTTTAAGTGGACACTTCCTTATTAGATTTGAAAGAAGATTTGTGTGGCTTGCCAAGTTGGCATGGCTCACAAATCAAATCTTTCTTAAACTTAAGTTTATGAAGGTCACAGATGAGCTTGTTCTTATTAAGCTTTAGAAGTGAATGAGAGCTACAATGCCCCAACCTTCTATGCCAAAGCCAAGACTCATTGTCAAGAGCACTTAAACATTTAACATTTTGGCTAGCTAAAGACATTAAATCAATAATGTAAACGTTTTGAAAACGGGAAGCAGAAAATATCAATTTGTTTTGAAAATCAAACACATTGCACAAATCATTTTGAAAATTCACCGAAAAACCACTATCACAAAGTTGACTAATGCTAATTAAATTATGTTTTAAACCTTTAACAAATAAAACATCTTTAATTAAAGAGGAGCTACCAAAACCAATGGTACCTATTCCGACGATCTTGCTTTTTGAATTGTCACCGAAGGTGACGTATCCTCCATCGAATTCTTCAAGGGAGTTGAACTCGGAGGGATCGCCACACATGTGCCTCGAGCATCCACTGTCGAGATACCACGAGCCTTTCGAAGGCTTACTTCTTTGGTGTTTATCCTACAAAATCAAGAAAGAATAGATTTTGGTACCCATATAAGTTTGGGTCTGGAAAGATTAGCTAAAAGAGACTTTTGAACCCATACTTGTCTAGAGGGATACATCCTAAGATATTCATCCGAGTAAGTAATGATTTTGGGGCGGCCATATCTAGTATTTTTACAATCGCATTCATAAATCATATGTCCGGTTTTTCTACAATAATTACAGAATTTATTTTGAGAGATCCCCCTTACAAAAGTAGTGGGTGATCTAGAAGAGGTGGCTTTCTTGTTAAAGCCAAGTCCATGTGTGGTTCTAGCCGAATGTTGAGAACCTAGCAATTTGGTCAAATTCTGTTCACCTTGGGTGAACTTGGAAAGAGATTCCCTTAAATCTTTAATAGTTGAATTCAAAGAATCAACATTTGGAATATCTTGGACCTTAAGGGCAAGTTCCTCATTCTTTTTGAGAAGTTGATCTTTTTCCGAAATTAGAATTTTGTGTTTCTTTTCCTTTAACCTTTTCTTGAAAAGAGAGCACTCCGGTTTGATGTGGCCTTTCTTTCCACATTCAAAGCATGTAACCTCTTTTTCTGCTTTTGGCTCTTCCTTTCGTGCCCTTTGAAAATTCTTCTTTTTCTTCATGAACTTGCTCATTTTTCTTGCAAGTTGAGCAATCTCGGATCCGCTATCATCGGAGGAGCTTTCTTGCTTTGCTTTGAATGCTATGTTCTTTTTCTCCTTGAAGATGTTACCTTCTTTATCGGCTTTCCTCTTCATGGTAATCTCATAGGTCATTAGTGATCCAATGAGTTCATCAACCGGCATTTTCTTGACATCTTTCGCTTCTTGGATTGTCGTCACCTTTGGAGCCCATGAGCTTGGTAGGACCCAAAGAATCTTCTTGACCATCGTCTCTGCAGAAACATCATCTCCAAGAGACTCTCTCCCATTACACACATCAGTGAAGCGAGTAAACATTTCCGTAATAGATTCATGTGGGAGCATGGTGAAACTTTCAAAGTCTTGACGATACATATCTAATCTAGTATCTTTAACTTTGTTAGTGCCCTCATGGGTCACTTCCAAAAGCTTCCAAATTTCATGAGAAGTGGTGCAAGTAGAAATACGATTATATTCATTACAGTCTAACCCACAATGAAGAGCATTCATGGCTTTGCCATCAAGCTCAAAATTAGCAATGTCTTCGGGGGTCCATTTAGACTCATCTTTGCTAGAGAGAGTATAGCCTTGCAAAACAATTCTATATATAGGATAGCCAATACTTCTTAGAAATGTAATCATGCGAGTTTTCCAATAATTGTAGTCGGTTCCATCAAAGAATAGAGCCCGAGTCATGGAATACCCTTCGGGTGCTTGTGAGGAAGAAGCCATCACTGTGGATTTTGAGTTTGTAACCAGTTAAGGTATTACAAAAACTCTCCCTTTGATACCAATTGTTGTTCGGAGAGTGATGGCAAGAGGGGGGGGGGGTGAATTGCCTTTTAAAAATTAATTAACAAATTAAAAACAATTTATAAATATAGCGGAAATAAAAAGGAGCAAGACACAATTTGATAACGGAGTTCGGCTTAAACCAAAGCCTACGTCTCCACTCCCAACTCAACTGTTGAGAGATTTACTTCAGCTTGCTTTTTAATGGTTGTAGCAAGAAACCCACTAGTCGTTTTAAGGTAGGCTAGATCACCTTCGTACAGCTTGGTTTTTTATTATGGTTGTAGCAAGAAACCCAAAATGAAAGTGAGGAAGAAAAGGGTGGTTTTTTTTGATAAAAACCCAATGAGTAACTAAACAATTGAAATAATTAAATTACAACAAACTTGAGGAATCCTTGAGCGCCAAGAGTGTGAGAGTAGTTGATGTAGAGGCAACCCAAGTCTTCAAGGATGGAGGTGGATCACAAGTAGCCTTGGAGATTTGTCTTTAGAGCATTAAGGGATCAAAATATCATTCCAATGTATCGGTAGTGTTCCCGGCATCCATCCTCGTCTATTTATAGGAGAAATATCCCCAAATACTTCAATATGGCCGTTGGAGGGCTTTCGGAGCCGTTGGGGGTCAAGTGGACAAGTCTGGTCAAGCTCCAACGGCTAGTTTGACTTTGCTTACCGGCTGACCGGTGCTTGGCCACCGGCTGGCCGGTGCACCAGACAGAAGGCAGAGCTTTCTGTCTGGGCTCCACCGGCCGGCCGGTGGTCTTGGACAGAGAGCAAGCTCTCTGTCTGGTTTCCACCGGCTGACCGGTGGTCCAGACACCGATGGGCCGGTGGTCGATACAAAGAGCAAGCTCTCTGTCTGGTTCCACCGGCTGGCCGGTGGTTAGGCACCGGCTGACCGGTGGCACCTGGCAGAGAGCTTTGCTTCTGCCAGAGACCACCGGCTGGCCGGTGGTAATCCACCGGTTGGCCGGTGGACTCAAAGAGTCCTTTTTCCAGTCTTCTTGGGCCAACTCTTTGACAACCTTTTTCCTATCATCAAACAAACTTGAAAACAAGTTAGAACACGATGAGAGTGATTGTGATCATTAAAATCCAAGAGAGAGGGGTACAAAAATAATGAGAATGATGTTCAAGGCATATAACATTATGGTTTTTAAGTTTATTTTATTTACCATATAATTTTTTGTTTTTTTTGTGATTTTATGTATTCTTTGTTTTATTTTCACACCCTAATTTAATTTATACAGACAATTATAATGATTTGGTAAATTCTATGCATAAAACACATGTTATTTTAATTTTATATCATGGTTTGATTATGTAGAAGAGAAATTTTTGTTTTAATTTTGTGTATGACATAGATTAGAATGTGATGCTTATATTATTGAAATGATTATGGATGAATATTGGGGTAATGTAAATAAAATCCTTCATTGTTTGGAAATTTTAATAAATTTCATAATTCCATATCTTCTTTTATTTAATGTTTGGGTTTAATTTAGTAATGGTTCAGTTTGCCAAGGTTTCCTAAAGTGTTGGTCAGGTTGGTATTTTTTTCTAGAACATATCATTTTTTAATTTTCTAAAGAAACAGTAGAATACCATTAATGCCTTAGGTGAAAAACATTTATCAGGTTGGATTTCGTATTTTATCCTTTTGTGGTAGGATATATTTTTTCCTATTTAAGGGGTCAGGGTTGTGCCTTTATTTCAAGGTTGTGGGTTTGTTCCTAGTATTTTTATATCAACCAAGAGTTCTCATAATTTTAGACATCATAAGGAACAAGTATTTTTAATTTTCTATAAAAATATACATTTTGATAAAAATAATTATTCCATTTTTGTAAAACATATTCATTAAAATATGTTCATCCAATAATTTTCCATTTGTGAAGTGAGTAATAGTTATTTTCCAATTTCAACCACTTCATGGAATATACCATTACAATATTTAGGTTATTTTTCTCCCATTACATGATTTTCTATTGAGTTTGGAATTTCTTGGGACTCTTGAAGATGGAGAAGATTTTTTGAGAAAAAATGACCAACTGTTCACAGACATATGTTTGTTTTAATTAATGAAGCCTGGGTATAAATCTGTGAATAGATGTGTTGGGTTATCATTGAGTTCAAAGGATTACTGATCGGGATTGGGGATTTTGAAAATAATATATTGTTTTTGTAGTCATCAAGAGAAATACATGTTGTATAATTTGATTACAAAACATGTGTGTCATGTAGGGTAGATACTGTGAACCCGGTGCATAGAATGAAGTGAGTACACCATATATAAAGGATACATTCCATGTAATGTTAAAATATTTGGTTTTAATAAAAATTAATCGTGGTTTTTAGTGTAAATGAACCATATATATTACATGATGTTTAAATAGGTTACATTCCATGTAACTGAGTGGAGGCTAGATATTAGCTTGCTACATCAAATGATTTTTTATTTATTTTACAGTATCTTTCCTTTCTCTCAACATATGGATATTCTATGGTGATTTTTATGACCCCTTATTCAATTCATATTGATACATTCAGATTTGGATCATAAGGGAAGTTATGATGAATCTCTCTAGGTAAGTGATCCTTTCTGATTCATCAATTGTTTTTATTGTGGTAGAGCAATTTCATTTCACTATTGGTTATATTTATCCATGATGATGGTTCTTTTGTATCTCACTAGACCTATTATGCAATCTCATTTTGAGGGTTGCTTAGTTTTTGGTTATGGTGTTTCAGTTCTGTTTTTTGAGGTATGCTTTGTTTTATCTTCTCATCTGACCATTTTGTTGAATTTGGATAAATTCTAAGATGTGAATATTGATTTTAGGGGCTATGTTGTCATTTTTTATTTCTTCCTATTGGTGGAACCCTTTTTAGTAATGTGTGACCCGACCTTTGAGGGATTTGGTTCTATATCTATCATTTTTGGTGAACTACATTGCTCAAATGTATTATAAATTAATTTATTAAATGAAATGGTATGATATGAATGATTTTTTATTGGGTTTAGAAATGGTTTTCTTTATTAAATATGGTTTTCTACTAGTTTTTTAAAATATAAAAGTGGTTTCAACGAATCAGGAAATAGTTTTTTGGAATGGTTATCAAAGTATGGTTTGATGGAAACTATTTTCGAACTGATTTGAAAATATAGAACTTTGGAATCCTTGGGTACTTATTTAGAAGGTATAAAAATAGGTCTCATCCTCTCTCAAGGGGTTTGATCATGGGGTATTCTTTTTCTCCATATGCCAGTTAGTCTAGGAACTTGTTAAAACTGTTGTGAGGTTCACTTACTAGGGTGTTCTTATTCTCTCCAGAATCGATACATATAAATAGTGACATGAAGTGTGAATGATTTTCTATATGAGGTATAAGTTCCCCAGCTATCCTAACTGAGTTCGATCCATAACATGATGTTACAAGTGATTCATCTTTTGGAAAGTTATATTTTGTTTTGGTATCATAGATTTGATATGATACAAGATTCATTATTAGGGTTGATTTGGTAGGATATATCTTATGAGATATACATAAATATAATGATTTAGAGCTTATATACCTATTTTATTCAAAAATGTGGACAAATGGTAAATTAATATCTTTTCCCATGCTTTTGTTATAAATAATGTTAAACAGTTTTTATTCTGTATTTTATTTTAATTTGATCATACATGGATTATTTTTCAAGGAATTGATATGGAATACTTGGGTCAGACCCTACTGAGCCTATTAGCTCACACCATGCTTACCTCCTAGGTGGTTCATAGACCCGGTAATGACATTCGATGAAGGGAAAGGTAAGGAAACACTGTGAGGTGGTGAGTTTCTCTATCAACTGTGTTGGGGAGCAGGTGGTGAGATAGTGGGTGTTTTCCCATGATATCATATGGATTTTTTGGTTTCTTTTTTTTAATAGTTCTTTTTTGACATATAATTAGATAATGTTTCTACTATTGAGTTATTTTTTTTATATTTATTTTAGTTATAAAATATATTTATCTTTTTTTGTGGTTGTCTCTATTATATATATATTCCATGTTATTACATCAGGATAGGTGAAGTTGTTCCCTTTGATTGTTGTTTAATTCCTGATATATAGTTTCCAACCCATGGGGATTTGGAATTCCATTTGGGAATGTGGTGGATCTAGTCAAGTACCAGTTTGAGAGGGAATTTGGTTCTGTTTATTAAAATTTTGTAACAATGGTAGTCTATCTTCACGAGTATCTTTCATGAGACGTTTGGTAGATTGGATATAGGATTTTTGGGAACAGACAAGAATGTTTTAGAATGTTTCTAGCCATATCATGACACTGTTAGACTAAATTAAACCTGGGAAGATGGGATTCTTGTTTCTTGTTTTCAGTTCCTGATGTCAATATCACATTTTTCTTATGGTTTTTCATGTATAAACTGATATTTTTATGTGTTATAATAATTTATTTTATTTGTGTGTTAAAAATTATTCATTTGAGATGTGTTATATGAGTTCCTCTAAATGGTGTTTCTAATGATCCTCAAGGGAATCGTCTAATGAATAAAAATTTTATAGAGTCTACCATTTAGGGAATTTTGTTCCATGGATAAAGATGTGTCTCTAGCTCCGAATGTAGTTTTTGTGATACAGTTAAGAGCAATAATAGAAATATATTAATCACTGCAGTTCTTACATTAGAATTCCAAATCTTTTAATTTTATTATTGAACCTCAAGTGGTTGAGGACTTTATTAAAAATGTTGATTCAATTTTTTTACTTCCTAGATTCACGTGAATGTACCATTGTGAAGAGTGCATATTTCATACTTGAGGGTCCCAGGAAGAGTTGGTGGGAGGATAAATTATTGATTAGGAAGAAGTGGCATCATTTCTTTACCAAACATTATTCTTCCACAGGACTTACCTCAGATGAAAATAAATATGGAGGGGGGGGGGGGTTTAACATACCATTAGATTCATTCATGTATTAAAATCCTCTTTTATTTTTCTCATATTGAATTGGATGCATCGTGGGATGCTCGATGATAGAAAAAATTTTCAAATCAAAATCACCGAAATTTTAGGTTTGTATGTTTGTTTTAATTAATGGTGTCCAGGTATAATTTTGTTAATATATTTGTTGGGATCTACTCTTGTTTAGAGAATTAAAATTTGGGTTTGAGGTTTTATTAAATAATTTATAGATTTTATAGTATCCAATATAAATGAATATCATGTAATGTGATTACATGACATATAAATTCTACTGGGAAGATATTGTGAACATGGTATAAAATGTGAAGGGACTGCATTTTGTGTAATGTTCAGACACCATGTAATGCTAAAAGATCAGTTTTTCCTAAAAAAGTGTACATTTTTTGTGTTCTTAAACCTGGTGGGTTATACAACATTGACATTTTTTACATGCTGTGTAACTGTTATGTTGTATTTTATTGTTCATCATTTACTATTTTTTTATTCATTCTACCATAGAACTCTATGTTTTTGACATTGGGCTCTTCATTAATGATTTTGGATTTATCCATTTGATCAAGATTTATTCATTTGGAATTGGATATTTAAGGTAGTTTCATTTCATTTCTAATGGTAATAGATCCTTTCTAATTCTTCATTTCCTTTGATCATGGAATCACTATTGAATTGCAGAATTTGTTTTGTTGATCAATGGTGATGTTTCTTATTTTTTAAGAACAAGATGATGATGATAGTGATTATTCTCAAGACATATCTTTTATTGTCAAATAATTTTAAGAAGAAATATAAAATCACCTAACATTGTATTTGATAATATTTCGACTAACCATCAGACTCAGAGAAACTGAATCACAATAACCAAGAACATCCATCATATTATGATAAACTATCTCAATGAACAGTCTCATCGAATTCATAGTATATCGGTAATGATAAGATCAATTTTATCAAGGAATAATATCAATTGATGTAAAAGGTCATCAGATTCACTAGGAATCTGTTTGATGTTGAATCAGAGTCTGTATGCCTAGATAAATTGAATGTTATAATGATTTTATGATTCATATTTCAGAAATCATAAGTTAATTGGAAAACATATGATGAAAGTATTATGAAATTAAGGAGGAGTCAAAATGATATAGGAAAACTATTTTTTGAGATAGAAATGTTGCTATGAGTCATACCTATGACAATCATATTTTGGATGAGAAGAAAGGAAACAGGTTGTTAGAGGATTGAAATGATTCATTAATTTTAATTGGAAGTTAGGTACTATAGAATTTTATCCTAAAACATATTGAAATTCATTAGAATGATGTTTATGGGAAAAGTGAAATAATGTTTATGTTGTATCGTATTTTGAAAAGAAAGAAGCTGCTACTAAGAATCAGATTCCATTGTATTTTGAGAAAGATTTTATTAATACTGATGAACGAATATAAATGGAAAGAATGAGAAAAAATAGTAGTCAACCATTTCAAACAAGTATAATTAATTTTTAGGCTTCTAACTAGGTCGATCGTAGAATTAAAGAACTAAAAGTGGGCTGTAATCATAGTTTTTTGAATCAATTTTCAAGGGGGTCTTGAAAATAAAATGAATGGTTGTTTTCATTGTTTGGAGAGGTATCCATTTCATCACACATTTATATAGTCATTTGATACAGTGTGCTGAATTGAATAAATTGGATTCAAACAATTGGACTCATGAATTGAAATCATATGGTCAATTAATATGAAATTCTATAGAAGATGTGAAGATTTTAGAACAATAAAAAATATTAGAGAAGAGTTAATGAAGTCAATATGTACTATACATTTTTGGGGAAATTTATATTTGGGTGAATTTAAGTGAGTAGGAATGATTTTTTCATTCTTTTAAAATCTCTGCCGGGTCTCCTATAAAAGGTGAAAAATACATTGTACTTCTCTGATGACTGATGTATTTTTCATCACAGACAAGAGAAAATATCTGAGTTTTTTAGAGAAGAAGAAGTTTCTATATTCACTTGTTTTGAAGATTTTTTTATGGATTGATGTGAAAGAGAAGAGACAAGATCACAACATTGTATTTAACTAGCCATCATATTCATAATTCATCGTATTAAACTAATTACATACTCATCTTTTCATCATATTTGACTATTAAACTAATCTGGTTGAATAATTAAATCTGGTATTTTTGTATCATCCTTTATAGAATGGTGATGGTATTCAGAATTCTTTCAATTTTATTTTGAAAGTTGTATTCCTATCTGATTGGCCAATCATATTTCAGAATTTAGATCTAAAGAATCGATGTGAGACTAATCAGATTGGAATGATCAGACTGTATTTTCTTAACTATGTTCAAGAAGTTATTAATTTATTCCAGGTAATAAAATTATGAGGTTATTTCAATTGAATTCATATGGAATTGAAATGAAGAACATGTCACATGAGTTGTTACGCAATCATCGTTTTAACCAATTCATACAAATATGGTAAACACTCACTAGGGGAATTGTTTACATAATTCTACATGAGTGAAAGTGTGTAACCTATTTGTTTTAATCCATGGATTTGTTTCTAGTGGACAGTGTGGTATTGGACCAATTCCATACCACACCACAAAATGGCTATCTTATTGAATAGTAAACCTTGTAAAAGCATGTGTTCTTATAAATGATTGTTTTATTTGTTTCCAATAAGAAATAAAATTTTTAATTGGAGTCTATGGTAGATTCAAGGAGATATAAAAGAAAAAAGGATAACCGATTCACCCCCTCCCCCACTCAGTGATGCAATTATCCTGACTGGGCACTTCTAACCAGTATCAGAGGGTATGTTCCCGTGGCTTATTCATTACTGATGATTTGAAGAGATGCTGATAAAAAATTTGAATCTTATGATCAATAAAGGTATTCTAGTTTTCGATGGAAATAATTATTGTATATGGAAAGATATAATGTTTTATTATCATATTTCCAATGGATATAATGTTCTTGAAGTTTCAATTGATGGGGTTCCTCCTATTGATTTGAATGCTCATCTTGCATCTATTGATAAAAAGAATCTAGAGAATGATGGAAGGGACAAGAATGATATATAATCATTACTTTCTAAAAGTGAATTATTAAGAGTGAAAGGTGTTTTCCCAGACAATGGAATATGAGAAGAATTGAAAATCATATACAAAGGCAATACAAAAGTGAAAAAGAAATGATACTTATCGAGAGATTGAAATATGAATATTTGAATATGGGTGAGCACGAATCTATTAGGGGATTATTTACCTGGTTAAATAATTGTGTGAGTACTATTAGGTGTATTGGTGAAAAGTTAGAATATTATACAACTATTGAAAATGTATTGAAAACCCTTCAGCAAATATTTGATGCAAAAGATTATTCGTTGAAGGATAGAGATATAGAAACATTTCTTTATGATAAATTTCATAGCACTCTCATCACACATTAAATGAGAAGGGAGAAAGATATGAAAAGGGAAAAAGTTAATAGAGAAATTAATATCTAGGAAGATAAGATAGTATAGTTAAAGAAGTTTCTTATTGAATAAGAAGCTGGTGATTCTAAATCCTAAAATGAGGAGTTTAAAAATCTTGATGATATTTTATCCTTGTTTTCTAAAAATGAAAAAATAGGTATAGAGAAATAAAAATGAATCATATACTAAAAGTAATTCAATGTTTAAGCATTGGTCAAATTATGAATAATTTGCCCTGACAAAATAAATAACAGGATAATGATGAAGAAGAAAGAAATCTAACAAGATTGTGGAAGAGATATGAAGATAACGCAAAATTGAATTAAATGGGGAAAGTATGGAATTTTTTCACATCCAAAAGAATATGTTTCTAGTAAAAAGAAAATGATGAAAAGACAATGATCTAAATCAAAAAAATAGATGAATATGGTACTGAAATACTTTCATAGAAATAGTGAATGATGATGAATTTGTAACTAGTAGTTTTAAAGGAGAAGAAACTCAACTTGAACATCATTTCAATGAATAGTTTTAAGAATGCCTAATAAAGATTAGAAGCTTGAAAATCAAAAGAAAAAGTTGGAAGGTAAATATTCCTCAACAAGAAAATAAGAACATATTTTTGATTATAAATAAAGGCTGGAAAAAGAGATTGATGATTTTAATAAATCTATTGAAGAAGAAAATAATCATAATGGTTTTCTATGGGCCAAGCTTATGGAAAAAATAATAAAATATTGTTGTAGTAAAAAAATTCACTCTAATGTAGAGGATAATGGTACAAGATTCAAAAAAAACTAACACTGATGTTGGTAAAAGTTTCCATAATGAGAAACATGAAAAGGTAAAACAAACCTTACCTTCAATGGGAGAGAAGAAATATGGAATTGTTTTTGAAAATAAGAAATTCGAACAAGTTATTTATACATCAAAAACAAATAAATTTGAGAATTTTGAAGTCTCAATAAATCCTTAGTCAAAAACACATTTGAAAGAATATAAATCTTGAAAAGGTTCAAATAATTTTTCTTCCAATAATTTAAAAAAGAGAACAAAGACTCTGAATGATATTATAAATCTTGAGGGCTTCGAATATAAATAGAATACAGTGGGTGTGAAACGCATTCGCAAATATATCCAATACGGTTGTTTCATAGGAAAATAATTAGTTTATGGCTACTGTTTATATTGTGGGGTATTTGGATATATAAAACAATTGTGTCAGCTTAACCGATGACATTACTATTAATCCAAAGGTTATGAATAAAAATGGTTGAGGGGAAGTCAATTCCCATGAAATAAGAAGTCTGAGAAAGTTGTTTTGATGAAACCTAAGAAATGAAAAGTAAAAAATTGAAAATAGGATCCACCCTTTGAAAACTATTTTTGAAATAAGTAAAACATCTAGAAAACTTGAAAAGGGAGGTATTTCTTTGAAACATTCACATAAAATGATTCTTAATAATTCTCATAAGCTAAAGATGATGAAAGCAAAGGAATAAGAAAAGGTTCTTGTTTCAAAACCAAATTGAATGATATATAAGGGGAACAACCTTGGATTCTTGATAGTTGGTGTTCTTCTCATATGATAGAATATTTGAAATTTTTGATGATTGTTAACATTTTTGAATAATGAACACATACATCTGGAAATGATGAATCTCTGAGAATCAAAGGTGAAGGATCATCCATCATTGGAAAAGAAAAGTGGACATCTAAGGTTGCTTTGTATTTTTATGGGTTGAAACAAAATTTTATAAGTGTTCCAAAATTGTTTGATGATGGTGAAAATGTTATATTCATAAAAATTTAGTTTTTTGTGAAAAGATAAGAAGACGGAAAGACTATTACATGAGGACAACAAACAAAAGCAATTTTTTTTAGACTGGAAAAATAAAAAAAATCTTGTTACGTGAGTATGTTGGAAGAGAATAAATTTTTGAATAAAAGGAATGGAAACATGTGAAAATTAAACATGATAAAGTTATATAAAAGGGATATTGTCTAATAAAATATTTAATTGGAAAAAAGAGTAAATTGGTATTACTCTATTTTTCTGAATGGATATATTACAAATGAAATTCATAATAAAGTTGATATTTGTTCAAGACAACCCATGGAGTTGATTCATTCCTCTATTTGGAGTTAATTAGAAGACAATGAAAAAATAAATATAAGTACTTCATCATTTTAATTGATTATTTTACTTTAATTACCTATGTTCTATATATGATGAATAAATCAGAAGCTTTGAAACTGTTCAAAACATTAATAAGAAATGTAGGAAAATAATGTTAGAATTTACTAAATAATTTGAAAACATAAAATAGTGGGGAATACATAAGTAAATAATTCAAAATATATCATGAAAATCATAGAATTCTGCATGAGTATAGTTCTTTATACATTCCCCAAAAAAAGGGGTTGATGGAAGAAATAATAGAATATTGGATGTAATGTGAATAATTAGGTTACATGAACATGGTCTTTATCATTACATTTGAAGGCAAGACACAAGTACTTATTTTATATTCAGGCCCACTGATTCTATATTCCTAAATCAGATATGACTTTATGTGAATGGTTTTTTGGAAATACTAGATTTTTGGAATACTTGACTATTTTTAGCAGTCCACATATTTTAATGATGAAAGATGGAAGATATGGAAAGTTTGAGATAAAAGTTGAATATAGAATCATTATTTTCTATGATCCTAAGGGAAGAGGATTTGGAAGCCTCAATAAAGAGAGAAAAATAATTATTGATTCTATTAATGTGAATTTAATTTAAATAAGTGATAAATAAAAACAAATTTATGAATAAAAGGAGGTTTTTAAAGTTAAAGAAAATAACTCTGATAAGGATACAAAAAATTGTATTCATACTCAAGAAGAACAAATGGACTTAGTCATTTTTAGTGATGCAGATGTTAATTGAAAATATCATCCAATACTAAGGAATAATGTGGAATCACAACAACATTGATGGTGATAAACATCATAAGGTTCAAACAAGAAGAACAACCAATTTCATTACACATACTTTTTTGTATTCAAAAGGGGAGTCAAATGATATAAAAAATCTTCTGAGTATCCAGAATGGATTTAATCCATGAAATAAGAGTTGAATCATTTTTAAAGGAATGATTCATGGGTACTCTTACCCAATCCAGAAAATAGTCACATTATTATAACAAAGTGTTTTTTTGGAACATGATGAATGAAAAAGGTGATGTCATCAGATACAAAGATAGATTTGTGTCCAAATTATTTTCACAAATTAATGGTTTTGATTTTGATTAAACCATTGATATGATTTCAAGGTTGATAAAATTATAATCATTATTTCTATTACTGTAAAAAGTTACCACAAGATCATTGAATTAGATTTTAATTCCCCATTCTTGATTGGTGATCTTTATGAGGTTTTTTACTTTCCACAACCTTGTGTATTTTTTGTGGGGAAAGATATATATTATATGTATAGATTTAACAAAACCATGTATGTTCTAAAAAACTATTCCAAGGTATGGTATTCAAAATTAGATACATGATTAAAGAAGATGAGATTTAAGAACGGAAAAGTGGATATCAATCTCTATATTAAAACAAATCAAAATTGATCACTCATTGTAATTGTTCATATTGATGAAATTTTCATTGTTCTAAATGATGAAATAAATTAGGAAATGTCATTTGAATTTATGAATAAGGTTTCTAAAATGTCTATACTCGGGGAAATGAAATACTTTGATGGGTTAAAAATACTATAAAGGAAGGAATAAACATTTCTTTCTTAAGAAAAATAAGTTATTGAACATCATATGAGGTTCAGATTGGAAAAATCAAAACCTATTTATATACCAATTTTAGTGTGATAAAATTTATTTAAAGATAGATAAGTAAACGAAATTAATCAGAAAAAATGTCAAATGATTATTAAAAGTTTTTTGAATTTGACTTCCATTAGACCCGACATAGTTTATGTTGTCACTTTATGTGTAATATTTTAGAGTTCTCTAAAAGAATCACATTTACAGGCTAGAAAATGAATTCTTAGATACATTAAAGGCATGATAAAATTTTCACTCAGGTATGGAAGTTAAAATAATATTGATTTGTCTAGGTATTGAGATGCGTATTGGGTAGGAAATGTTGATGTTAGAATATCCACATATGGTGGATATTCTTTTTGGGAAATAATTGTGTTAGTTGTAATTCAATGAAATAGAATTTAGTAATTCACAATATAGATGAATCGGATTATGTTTTTTCCTCTCACGACACTATTAAACATATCTGGATGAAAACTCAATTGAAATATTTACTTTTGAAAGTAAAGATACCCTTTATCTAGGGTTATGATAACCAAAGTAAAATCAATCTCACCAAGAATATATTTTAACAATCTGGTTCAAAAAATATTGATATAAAACATCATATCATCCAATAACATGACTGAAAATTATTATTTTTATTATATCATAAACCTATTTTAAGGATGAAGGGTAGACAAACATGACTTCAAGGAAAAAAGACATTAAATTATGCCTTAATGTACCAAAATCTATAAAACCAAATCCAAACAACATGGGCAACCCCTCCCCAACAAAAAAAAATCAGTCCATCTTACACCTTCTCATCACACATGGCTAGATATCATCTGCAGTAATTCATGGCCCTGGTACTGATGGCAAATTCCATACCCTCTCAAACGTCCGATTTCAAATAGCCATGATCAGATGAAAACTCACCTCTAAATCTCATCTGGAACAACCAATGAAGGAGAAATGGAAGCATAGACCCTTGTACCTCTGAATACACAAAAAAACACACTACCCAAGCAGAATCAATCAGAATTGCACAATAGATTAACCACAAGAACAAAAAACACATCATCAATGCACAAAAACCCATCGGAAAAAACTGTTTATATTTTCACAAAACCATTACCAAAGGATTCATTCTATAAATTGAGGTTGAACAAGGGAGTCCAACCTATTTTTCATCAAGGTTTAGGATTTTATTTCTGTACCATTTCTTGTATTATCATTGGACATGTTTTTCAAGTGGGAGATTTAATTGTTTCATAAATCATTCCATTGATGCATGTAAAAAAAGGGAATATTGGTTAAGATGTGAGTTCAGTGTTTTTTTGAGTGAACTATTCTAATTGTTTCTTGAAGTGGTTTTATAAATCAAAATGAATTATTTTAAAAGAAGGAATAGGATATGAGGAACAAATCAGAGGAAGAAACGTGAAGATGGTTGTTATAATCACTACATTTGGATAGAATGGTTTTTCTATCAATGATTCTTATTTCTTACAATGATTTATCTCAAGTAGTCTTATAATTATTGATAATTAATCCATTTCATGAGGATAAAATGTTTAGTGATTAATGAGACCTGGTTGACAACAAATTCCAATGGGGGAGATTTTTAGGACCAAGCTTATGATGAAGGTGATTGTTCTCAAGTGTTATATTTTATTTTTTGGGAAGTTTAAGAAGAAAGGAAAAATCACATCACTTTATATTTGATGAAATTTGGATAGACCATCGGATTCATAGAATCAAAATCCAAATTCCCAAGAAGGCCCATTGTATTTGGGTAAAACTATCTAGAAGGCCAATATCATTATATTTACATACAATCCCAAATGACAAGGTCATTCATATTGATGTCGAATCTTGTTGGATGTAAATGGTCATTAGATTCATTATGAATCTAGTAGATGAAGAATCAGTGAATTTATTACGATGATAAATTTAATTTAATGATTCTCCGCTAATTAATATGTTATAAATCATATGTTAATTGGAGAACTAATAATGTAAGATTGATAAAGGACAGAGGGAGTAAAAAAGATTCAGGATGACTGTTTTTGACAAAAAAGGTTTCTAGTAATTGTAATCAAAATATAGCACTCATTAAAATAGAATATGAGCTGAGAAGGAATGAAATGGGTTTCAAGATAATTTGAAAGATTAAATACATTCAATTTTCTATTAGGTACTATAACAGTAAATCCTCAAAAATATTCAAAGGCATGAGAATGATGTTTTTAGGAAAATATAGAGGTGTTGTTTTGGAGTCCAATTCTGAAAATAATGGAGATACTGATCAATCATCGGGGCCATTGTATTTAGAGAAGTATTTTCGTGAGACTAGTGAAGCAAAAGAAAATGGAATGAGATCAAAAATATAGTCAAATACTTCAAAATTGTAGAATTAATTTGTAGGTTTCCAACCAGGTTATGTTTAGTGGTGATGAAGTTAATATGTTTTGTAAGTGGAGTTTGCTGAATGGATTATCTAGGGAGAGCTCGAAATTCAAATGAATGATTGTATTGAAAATTTAGATTGGTATCCATTCATTCATAGATTTTTATATTCAATTTATTAATATAAATGTATTAATGAAATCAAATTTATAAAATCAAATACATGAATTGAAATTGGACTCGCAATTAAAATGAAATTCTAAAGAATCAGTGATGATTTTATGAGAATCAAGAAGCTTCAAGAGGAGTTGAAGATGTCAAAATGCACATGATATTTTAGGATAATTTGTTATTTGGGTGTATTTATTTGAGCGTGAATGATTTTGTGATTCCCACTAAATCTATCAAGGGACACCTATAAAAGGATAAATAAATATTGTACTTTTCTAATCGCTCATGTATTATTCATCATAGAAGAAAGAGAAGAACCATGTTTTAGAGAGAAGAAGAAGTTTCCGCACACACATGTGTTGAATAATTTTGGATGGATTTAATTGAATGAGAAGAGTAAAATTACAACTTTTTATTCAACTAAACATTTTATTAAGGATTCATCATATCCATTCGATTACTGTATTAAGCTTGATACCATATTCAGATGGTCATTGGATCAACCTGAATAATCAGATCGTGGATTTCCATTTTGAGATTTATACAATAACGAAGTAATTTTTAATTGTTTCATTCTTATTTTGATGGAATTATTTCTATCAAATTGGGTAATCAGATTTGAAGAATTATATCTAATGAATTTGAGTGAGATTGATCAGATTGGGCAAATCAGACTAAGTTTTCATAACTAGGTCCCGAAATTTATTACCATCTTATGGTTAAGAAATTGAAGAATTGATTCCAATTTAATACATTTGTTGAATTTAAATGAGGAACAACTAACATTAATTGTTACAAAATCATTCATTTTAAATATTTGAGATAAGAGGGTGTACACTCACTATTGAAATAATTTACATAGTTCTACAAGAGGGAAATGTTATATCCTACATATTATAATACAAGGATTGATTTTTAGTTTATTTTGTTGAATTTGATCATTTTATACTATTACATGGTCATATCTATTCATATTGAATAATGAAATTTATAAATTGTTGTGTTCCTGTGGATGTGTGATTGATTTGTTTTCAAAAAGGAATTAAATCATTAACAGTTGGTGAAGTTTATTTTAAGTAAACATAAAAGAAAAAGGTATCACTAATTCACACCTCTCCCCTCTCACTTACACCATTAATCTAATTGTGAACATTCAATCTTGATTCTATTTAGATCCATTGCGAGATCTCATTTCAGCTATTGTATCTTTATTCATTGTAGTGTGACAGCTGTCTGTTATTGAGTTATGGGTTGTTTTCCCTTCTTCAATAACCAAGATATTTAATTATATCAATTATAAGATGTGTAGATTTATTCTAAGTCACCTAATTTCATTGTTTCATTCGTCTTGTTGGTGGATCCCTTTATTGTAGTGTGCGACCTGAGTTTTGAGGTAGGTGGTTCTGTCTCTAGACAGTGTTGGTGAACTAAATTTCTCTTATTTTTGATAAGTTTTTTTATTAAAGGAAATGAAATGAAATTATTGATTTTTTTGTTTGCGTGGAACTAGTTTTCTATGAAAATAGGGTTTCTCTTAATCTTCTTAAATGAGAATGGATTCCCAAAAAATTTTGAAATGTATTTGTGGAATAGATTTTAATGCATGGTTTCATTGAAATTGTTTGATGAAATTAATTTTAAAATAAAGAACATGGGATGTATTGGGTATTTAGTTGAGAGGTATAGTAATATGTCTGGGTGTTTTCTCATGGGAATTTCCTCTGGTCCTTATGACATGTGATATAGGTAGTTTTTATACATATTGAGAGGTTGACTTGTAAGGGTATTCCTACACTCTTTAGATATTATTGATATGTCTAGTGTTTTGATTCATACATGATTCCCTATATTCGGTATGAGTATCCAATCAACCCTGACTGAGTGTCATCCTTAGCATGATGTTGCCTATATTTTTGATTTTATCATGTACTATTTTGTTATATTTCCATGGATATATCATGATATTTGATGCATTATTTCATTTATTGAGAGGATATATATGATGAGATATATGGATAAGAAATAATTTGAAATTGATTTACCTATTCATTAAGAATGTGAAAAAGTGGGGAATTAAATTATATTCACATTATCTTAATATTAAAATTGGTAAAATTTTATTGTTCATTTTTTAAAGATTATCATAATTATATTTCTAACTAACCTAGTTTTACATACATAGACATTATATTAATTATCGGTAATACTTAATACATTACACAAAAAGACTCCCAAAGATTATATTAGTTTAGTGTGTTTGGAAACTCAGAACACATTCTTCTAGATTGGTGAATGATAATCAATATATACCATAATGATATTCCCCAATAGTCTTCCTTCCTAAAACATTTATTTATATCTTAGGGACAATAAAACATAAAAAGGTTGAGCTGAAATGGTCATCATGGGAAATCATGGAGAACATAAAACAAACCATAAATATTTGAATGTAAAAACATGAATATAATGTTTAAACATTGAAATATTGGGTCATGAAATAAGTCTTGGAAATTCATATGGAATAGATCATAATGAAAAACTAACCATGATAAAATAGAATTGAAATAAAACATTTAATTGTTGATAACACATAATCCCATAATATGATATCCATAGAAGCCAAGACATTGCTTCCAATACCATCATAGTTGACAAATTCCATTACAAAACCATGATTACCTATAATTATAGTCATGTATGACTGAACCATATTTACATTCCATCTAGACATGTCTATATCATGTGATATAAATCATTACCCAATATATTGGAGGGAGATATAGGTCCCACCCATCTCATAATAAAATCTTTCTCACATGTTCCGCAAAACATTAACCATTCACCATAGCATAACAAAAAAAATAATGGGTTATGTAAAAATCATTCCATAAAAACATAATCTACTTAATATAAATAGATTTACAGAATTTAATTACATCATAGAAATAATAAAATAAAAGTAACAATAGGTATAGAAAAATAAACCTATGTCTTCTTAGATGGAAAATAATTTGGATAAAACACTTGAGCTTACATCCGGAGTAAAATATCTTTTTCTTATATAAAAACATTTTCTTATCACAAAATATCATGAAATTTTTATAGAAAATAATTAATTTTAAAATAAATTTTAAATTTTAGAGGAATGTTTCATGTAAATAAGGTGTCATAAAACCGTAAAATTCTGTTCATGCCATGTAAGTTAAAAAAACATTCTCCATATAATTTTTCCAGAAAATTGAAAAAGTATCTTGTATGGTAATCAAAAGAAATATTACTTCTATACCAAGTAGTAAAAATCAAAAATTGGTTAAAATGAATTTAAAAAATACATTGAATAATAGTAAAAAGTTTATCAAAATTTTTTTTAGAAATCATGGTTGTGGATGATAAATATATCCCCAATAAATAGTTACAAAAAAACATCCTTGAATAAAAATAATGAGATTTGAATTTTTTTTTCATAACATAGTTCTAATATGCTTTTTATGTTTCTGAACATAATTTTTAATCATTTAGATAATGTTAATAACTTATTAAATAATCATGGGAACCATAAATAGTCATTTTCTTCTTCTTTTGTTTTTAATGTAACACCCCAAGCTTCTACGGTACGTTTCCCTTCGAATAATGCGATAGCGTGTGTTGTACGCAACCTCGAGTTCTAACACACACCACAACTAATTAAACTAGCCATTGTAAATAGTAATACCTACTTTTTGAAATCATATATATTTTATATTTCAAAATGGACTTCATTTTTGGATTCGGAATATCGAAATTATCCTAGGGTGAAATTTTGGTACTTTTCGGATAACTTTTATATTTTGATGAATAGTGAAAATTACTAAATTTTAATTAAAAACAACTTTTTTAATCAAAATAATTAATAGTGATAAATTATGAATTTGAGTGGTTTTAAAGTATATTTAGAATATATTTTTACCATTCATTTTAATTTTTATCATTGGACATAATTTTACAATTAAACCGAACATAAACAAGTGTGAATCTTTTGATAGTTATTATCTCTTAAAAACACGCTTTTTGTTTTGACAGCGGGATTTAATTTTAAATTAATTTCTGCCACTTCTGTGTTTTGAATTTAGGAAAATGGATTCCATATTTGGAATCAGGATGTTCAAATTGTGTAAATAGGTAACTTTTATTTTTAGACATTTTGAATAATTACTGCGGTAAATATTTTATTTACCATGGTTAAAGGGTAAATCCGGTAAATAAGGGTTAAAAAATAATATTATAATAATACAAAATTACCCTAAAACGTGTCCTAACCTTATTGGTGGACACATACCCTACCATGGGCATCCTTGGGTCAATTTGGGGACCCCTTGGAGCCACTTGTATGTGGTAGGGACACATTATATTAATAAAGTTAAAATAAAAATAAAAATGGCATAAGCTTACATCTTTTATAAGAACAATTTTTACATAGGGTTATACATGTTGGATTTTCGATTATAAATATTCATTAGAAAGCTAAACAGATTTCCTACATAATGATGTTTTATTTATAATTTTTAGACATTAAATAATTTATTTTATTTATGACACAATGATGATGCAGTAATTACTAAAATAGTAAAACATTAACATAATTGATATTATAAATACCCAAATAAATATAATATGAATCTTTTAATGAATTAAACTAATTTTCTAGGATAATATGATATATTAGGATTTATTTAATTGACTTTGTTCGAAGTAATCAATCTGTTCTGAGTTTCACAAAATTCAACTATTGAATAGTGTCAAAATTGACATTAAAGAGTTCTTAAAACAAATATTATATTATTAATTGATATTAAATTCCTAAAAATCTAAGGTTCGGCCAAGAGACTTATATTATGATAGGTTAATCATTAATGGACCACTTGGGGGTCTCTTGGATGTATATAGTAAGTTTATTAACCATATTATATAAAAATACAAAGAGACATTGTAAAAGTGAAACTAATTAACTTAGAGTTAATACTTAAAGATAAGGTTAATATAAGTACCCAAACCTGTCTAAATTCTATTGGTTGAGTGGTTTTCTACCTATCCCCACCTTAACCTTTGAATAGTCAACTTTGGAGCCATTAGAAACCGAATATGAATTTATTATAAATTAATATTTCTAGCTTTTCCAAAGGTGCCCCTCACCCCTCTTATAAAAGGGCACTCCTCCTTCTCATTTCTTCACACCTCTAAAGCCTTTTGGTTCGGCCAAACTCTGCCCAAATACTCTCCCAACATCCCTCAATACAACCTAGGGGCCTTAGTTTGATCATAAAGCCAACCTAAGGAGCCCTTTTGATCAAATCAAAAGGAAGAACCCGAAGAAGAGGAAATGTTTTCACCACCCCTTTTCCAAGTTCATTTCTTCTTCCACTTCTTCTTCCTTTGTTGTTACCATTCTAAAATAATGACTCCAGTATCATTTATATACTGTGATGTTATTATAAATATGGTACAACCATATTCAGTATTCTATCCACCCTTTGAATAACATGTCACCATACGTGCGTACGTACGGCTTACCGTCTCCACGTCGTGGTGTAATTGTTATTCAATATATTATTATTTGGATGGGTATAATAATGATGTGTAACTCATGTAAATAATAAATATAACATATTAATGATTCTGTATATATGATATACCATCCATTTATATATTATTTTAATATCAAAAGAATGATATTGTCGCTCGTGCGTACGTACGGACTACCATCTCCACGAACGCGATGAGATTCATTCTCCATCGTAACCATTAAAGTATAATTATCATTTTATGATTTAAAAATGATGTTTAAGGACTTGATATCATTCTGGATATGAATAATATACAACCTATCCTTTACAAACATGTCTTACGTAACAAAACATATGAAAGAAAACAAGTAAGTTAACACCCGAAACAACGATAATACTAAGATATTATTATCAAATCAATATTAAAAGATCATATATGATATCATATTAATGTATATGATTCTTGTATAATTTAATAACAATTATTTCACCATTATACAGGAGGTTAACATACCACAACCAAGGAAAAGTACAAGGTAAGTGTTATTTCACAATCTCTTCATTATCCGAGTTGTTTATATGTAATAATCTACTGGGATCTCTTTATCATCCACATCCATGTTTCTTAAAAATGTATTTCATAACATTTTTACTATTTACAAGAATATGGGTTAAAGTCATTTATACCCTTTTTGACTTTTTATAAGAGGTTTATAAAGGAATCTTTCCGTCGTTTTCAAAACAAGGTCCTTTTTAACCTTTTCGACAGAATTGAGGTAAGAATGTTTTTTTTAACTTATACGGCGGTGCGGTTATTTTACGCCGTTATAAAATCTTCAAAGCTTTCCTTACAAGATTATAAGAATATTTTCAAATAAAATGTTTTATTTTATATGGATCTTAAATGATTTCAAAATAAAAGGAGATATTTCTTTAAAAAGAATTTTGATTTCATCTATGTCAACATCCTTTGATGGATTTTAAGATTATTTGAAGTTGATTTATTATGATACAAAACTTCTATATTGTATTGAAGGTTTTGTGATATGTTTGACTGTGGATGTGCTATTTTTATACCATTCATAGTTTATTGTGAAAGTATTGACATTTCGTATGCTAGTTTTAATACGAATGTTTATGTTATGTTTAAACCTTTTCATATGGGAATGCATTGGACTTAATAAGTGACGGGTGGAGCCCGCTATAGCTCCTCGATGCATCGGTAGGTCTCATGAAACAAACTAGTTTCTTGGCACAAGGCCTTGACAAAATCGTATTTGTAGTCTTGGCACGAGGCCTTGGCTATGTGGTTATGATAGTCTGGCATTATGCATTCCAACATTATGAAAGTGGTTATTGATTTTTGCATGTGATTATTCGATTAGTAGAATATCCATGTGAATAAGTAAATGGCATTATTTCATTTTATTTATGCCATACCATGTTGAAAGTTCATGTTTGAAAGGCTTTTGTTTTAGTTATACATTGCCTTAAAAGTTTATTCTTATTTATGAAAGTTTCCGCTATATTGTTATCCTTACTGGGCATTTGAGCTCACCCCTTTTCTATGTTTTATTTTTCCCAGGAAGTGAAGAAGTAAGTTATGAATGACCTGCAGGGATTTTATGTGGGGTTAATAGTGTGGACTGTGGAAACATTTTGTTATTGTAGTAGTTTTTCATTTTATAATGTAATGTAAAACTTATGAATATATCTAGTGTTTCCAAGGCTACTAAACCAATCGGTCTTTCGAGATTTGATATTTCTTGTGATCATGCCAATGTTATGTAATTAATGCACCGACTCTGGGTAGCTGGGGTCGGGGCGTTACAGTTGGTATCAGAGGAAGTTTAGTACAAACCTTGGAAGCTAGATTTAGATAAACTCTGATTAGAGCACGTAGACCTAAGATGAACTTTGAGGATTAGTATAGAAGAACTTCCTAGAATTTTGGTATTGTAGAGATTTTGTGAGTTTTCAGAGCAATACATCCCTGTCTGGATACGAGCAGGTAGAGGCGGCTCTGGCACAGATGTACCTAGGGGTAAAACCCGAAAACACCGCTTTGAGCTAGACTCGAACGGGAACTGGTGCACGACAACGGGCCTTGCTGCACTCTTGGTTACGACACTCCTGGGGGATATGCTTAGGATAACTCTCATTTTCTTTACAAATCATTTTGAAGGGATTATGAGTATATACTTCCTCATAGAAAACATTTTTATGATTATGGATTATATCCATAAATAGTTCAATTTATGTTAAGTGTTTTATAAGTATGGGATTAATTATTTTGATTCATAAACTGATCTAGTTTATGCCATTGTTTAGAAATGGCGCATAGTGGAAGAAATGGAAACCGTATCAATGCACGCACTCCATGTAGGGATTTCCCTCCTGCTCAAGATAATTATAGTGGGGCTGGTGATGCAACTGGTGCTGATCAGTTAATCACCGTACTGGGACAACTTACTCAGGTTATGAATAATAACCTTACCCGTATGGAGCACCCTGATCCGCAACGTGGAGGATCAATGTTAGATCGATTCATGAGACAAAAACCACCAACGTTCAATGGGAGTACAAATCCCTTAGTAGCTGAGCAATGGATATTTTCCCTAGAGAAAATATTTCAGGCTTTGGGGAGTAGTGAAAGGGAAAAAGTTACCATGGCAGTTTACCGCCTCACTGGAGATGCTGATCAATGGTGGTCATTGATTCAAAACATGAAGGAAGATGATGAAGTATCAAACATGGAATGGAGGGAGTTCAAAGATCTGTTTTTAGAAAAATACTTTCCTCGCGACCATCGAGCAGATATGGAAAGGCAATTTCTGAGTCTGAGACAAAAGGAGGATGAGAATGTCACAAAGTATGAGGATAACTTTACAAGGTTAGCGAGGTATGCTGGAGATTATATTCGCAACCCAAGAAGTAAGATTGATCGTTTCTTTGATGGGTTAAAACCATTTCTCCGTAGAGCATTAGTCTCACAATCCTTTTCGTCGTACGAAGACATTGTCTCATGTGCTATCAAGACCGAAAAAGAATTCTCTAAGTCTTATGACTTTAAAGAAAAGCAAGAGAAGAAGAGACCTTCTGATCAATTTAGGAATGTAAATAAGGGGAAGAAGGGAAAGGTTGAATATCCATCTTGTGGTAAATGCGGGAAGAAACATCCTGGTACTTGCTTGAAGGGAATGGGAGTCTGTTACAAGTGTGGTGAAAAAGGCCACCAAGCTCATGATTGCAAGGGGAAGAAGGAAGCTACCAACGTTCAGTGCTACAATTGCAGGGAGATGGGGCATTATGCAAATGCATGTCCTAAGCGTCAGGAGAACTTACCTCAGAAAAGGCCAAGGGATCAAGGCCAGGCTTATGCTATCACTACTGCTGAGGTAGAAGCCCCGAAAGACGTGGTGGCAGGTAATTTAATGGTTTCCTCAAGTTTAGCAAATGCATTATTTGATTCTGGATCGTCGCATTGTTTCATATCTTCCCAGTTTGCTAAGAAAATTAGATATTTCCAATTTGATTTAATAAGGGAGTTGTCAGTTAAAACTCCTAAGGGAAGTATCGTTGCAACAAAGTTTTGTGAATCAGTCCCCATTAGAGCACATAAATTTTCTTTATCTGCTGATTTCATCGTCATACCTATGATTGAGTATGATATAATCCTCGATATGGACTGGCTTTCGGACTATGATGCGAAGATTTATTGTAAGAAGAAATAGGTTACGATTCTTGATGATAATGATAAGGAGCACCTTATTTTTAGAGCAGAATCGTCACCACCTAATTCTTATTTAGATCCACCCCCTGTAGCTCAACTTAATTCAATTATCGGGGAGGAAGAGAATGAAATAACTGTCGGTGAGGAAAGGAATGTTCAAATAGAGGATGTACCTATTGTGAAAGAATTTGTAGATGTATTTCCGGAAGATTTACCTGGACATCCTCCAGAACGAGAAGTTGAGTTTTCTATTGATTTGATTCCTGGATCAAGGCCTATATCGAAGACCCCTTATAGAATGGCCACTGTAGAGCTAGTCGAACTAAAGAAACAAGTAGAGGAATTGAGTAATAAGGGATTTATTCGCCCTAGTGTTTCTCCATGGGGAGCCCCTGTTCTTTTTGTTAAAAAGAAAGATGGATCTATGAGGTTATGTATCGACTACAGGGAGATCAATGCTATAACAATAAAGAACAAGTATCCCCTACCTCGTATTGATGATTTATTTGACCAACTGCATGGAGCTCAATACTTTTCAAAGATTGACCTTCGATCTGGATACCATCAGTTGTGTGTGAAGAAGGAAGACATTCCGAAAACAGCATTTCGAACCAGGTATGGGCATTACGAGTTTACTGTAATGCCGTTTGGATTGACTAATGCACCATCTGTATTCATGGATCTGATGAATAGAGTTTTTAAGGAGTATCTCGATGAATTTGTGGTAGTATTTATTGATGATATATTGGTATACTCCAAAACCTATGAAGATCATGAAAATCACTTGCGCATTATCTTGAAGACTCTGAGGAGGCATGAATTATATGGAAAGTTTAGCAAGTGTGAATTCTGGCTTCAGGAGATTTCTTTTCTTGGCCATATTGTCTTTAAAGATGGAATCTCTGTTGATCCTTCTAAGACCAAGGCAATCCAAGAATGGCCAGCACCTACGAGTATAACTGAGGTACGTAGTTTTATTGGTTTGGCAGGTTATTATCGACGTTTCGTCCAGAATTTTGCCCGATTGGCTAACCCATTAACGAAGCTCACACGTAAAGGGGTTAAATTTGTTTGGACAAAAGAGTGTGAAGAATGTTTCGAAGAACTGAAGAGAAGATTAGTCAATGCTCCTATATTGACTCTACCATCTGGGAATGATGGGTTCGTTATTTATAGTGTTGCATCAAAGAAAGGACTTGGTTGTGTCCTTATGCAGAATGATAGAGTTATTGCCTATGCATCACGACAGTTGAAAATTCATGAACAAAACTATCCTACTCATGATCTTGAGTTAGCAGTTGTGATCTTTGCTTTGAAGATATGGAGGCACTACCTCTATGGTGAAAAATGTGAGATTTATACTGATCACAAGAGTTTGAAGTATATTTTTTCTCACAAAAAGAACTCAACATGAGGCAAAGGAGATGGCTAGAATTACTCAAGGATTATGATTGCACGATACACTACCATCCGGGGAAAGCAAACAAGGTGGCAGATGCTTTGAGCAGAAAAGACCATGGTGTTTTGAACATGATGATAATTGAAAGGGATCCAATTTTCATGGATCTAGAGAAGATGGACATGGGAATAACCAGGGAAGGTGAAACATCAATGCTTTTTCAAATGGTTGCCAAACCATCTTTACTAGAAAGGATTAAGAGTTCTCAGACCGATGATGAAGAATTTCAGAAGAAGATTAAAGCTGTGAATGATGGGAGATTGAGAGACTTTGTGTATGAAGATGGAACTTTGAAATTTGGAAAGGACTTTGTGTTCCCGATTTACCTGATCTGAAAAGGGAATTACTGGATGATGCTCATAGTTCCAATTTCTCTATACACCCTGGGAGCACCAAAATGTATAGAGATTTGAAGGAACATTTTTGGTGGGACAACATGAAGAGGGAGATTGCTGATTTTGTATCAAGATGTATGGTTTGTCAACAAGTGAATGCTGGAAGGCAACAGCCTGGAGGAGTCATGCAACCTCTTCCCATACCGGAGTGGAAATGGGACAATATTACGATGGACTTTGTCATGGGGCTACCAAAGACTCCTAGAAGGAACGATACAATATGGGTTATTGTTGATCGTCTTACCAAGTCAGCACATTTTCTTGCTATAAGAGAAGATCTACCCCTGGAACGTCTAGCAAGACTATATATTAATGAAGTTGTGAGACTTCATGGAGTACCCCTATCAATTGTTTCGGATCGTGATCCCCGTTTTACTTCAAGGTTTTGGAAAAGTCTTCAGAAATCCCTGGATACTGAACTTCATTTGAGCACTGATTCCACCCTCAGACAGACGGACAATCAGAACAGACTATTCAGACCTTAGAAGACATGTTGAGATCTTGCTCACTTGATTTTCAGGGTATGTGGGATCAATATTTACCACTAGTAGAATTTTCCTATAACAATAGCTTCCATTCGAGTATTCAGATGGCACCATATGAAGCGTTATACGGAAAGAGATGTCGTACACCAACCTGTTGGGATGACGTTGGTGAAAGAAAACTTGTAGGCCCAGAACTGGTGGAGGAAACGGTGGAAAAGGTGAAGGTAATCCAAAATCACATTAAAGCAGCTCAAAGTAGGCAGAAGAGCTATGCCGATAATCGAAGGAAGGATTTGGAATTTCAAGTCGGTGATCATGTTTTCCTGAAGGTATCTCCGTGGAAGGGAGTCATACGTTTTGGTAAGAAAGGTAAATTGAGTCCCAGGTACATCGGACCTTTCGAAATTCTAGAACGAATTGGGGCTGTAGCTTACCGATTGGCAATGCCGCCAAGTCTCTCCAAAGTTCACGATGTGTTCCATGTATCTCTGTTGAGAAAATACATGCCTGACCCAACGCATGTACTCACCTATGAAGATTTAGAACTGGAACCCGATCTGTCTTATTGCGAAGAGCCCATCAAGATTCTTGATACGAGAGAACAAGTGCTGAGAAACCGGACGACGCGTCTGGTAAAAGTTTTGTGGAGGAATCATAAGATGGAAGAGGCAACGTGGGAACCCGAGGAACTTATGATGAAGAACCACCCGACTCTTTTTATGTAGTAATACCCTAGAAATTGCGAGGACGCAATTATTTGAAGGAGGGGAGAATGTAACACCCCAAGCTTCTACGGTACGTTTCCCTTCGAATAATGCGATAGCGTGTGTTGTACGCAACCTCGAGTTCTAACACACACCACAACTAATTAAACTAGCCGTTGTAAATAGTAATACCTACTTTTTGAAATCATATATATTTTATATTTCAAAATGGACTTCATTTTTGGATTCAGAATATCGAAATTATCCTAGGGTGAAATTTTGGTACTTTTCGGATAACTTTTATATTTTGATGAATAGTGAAAATTACTAAATTTTAATTAAAAACAACTTTTTTAATCAAAATAATTAATAGTGATAAATTATGAATTTGAGTGGTTTTAAAGTATATTTAGAATATATTTTTACCATTAAATTTAATGTTTATCATTGGACATAATTTTACAATTAAACCGAACATAAACAAGTGTCAATCTTTTGATAGTTATTATCTCTTAAAAACACGCTTTTTGTTTTGACAGCGGGATTTAATTTTAAATTAATTTCTGCCACTTCTGTGTTTTGAATTTAGGAAAATGGATTCCATATTTAGAATCAGGATGTTCAAATTGTGTAAATAGGTAACTTTTATTTTTAGACATTTTGAATAATTACTGCGGTAAATATTTTATTTACCATGGTTAAAGGGTAAATCCGGTAAATAAGGGTTAAAAAATAATATTATAATAATACAAAATTACCCTAAAACGTGTCCTAACCTTATTGGTGGACACATACCCTACCATGGGCATCCTTGGGTCAATTTGGGGACCCCTTGGAGCCACTTGTATGTGGTAGGGACACATTATATTAATAAAGTTAAAATAAAAATAAAAATGGCATAAGCTTACATCTTTTATAAGAACAATTTTTACATAGGGTTATACATGTTGGATTTTCGATTATAAATATTCATTAGAAAGCTAAACAGATTTCCTACATAATTATGTTTTATTTATAATTTTTAGACATTAAATAATTTATTTTATTTATGACACAATGATGATGCAGTAATTACTAAAATAGTAAAAAATTTACATAATTGATATTATAAATACCCAAATAAATATAATATGAAACTTTTAATGAATTAAACTAATTTTCTAGGATAATATGATATATTAGGATTGATTTAATTGACTTTGTTCGAAGTAATCAATCTGTTATGAGTTTCACAAAAATCAACTATTGAATAGTGTCAAAATTGACATTAAAGAGTTCTTAAAACAAATATTATATTATTAATTGATATTAAATTCCTAAAAATCTAAGGTTCGGCCAAGATACTTATATTATGATAGGTTAATCATTAATGGACCACTTGGGGGTCGCTTGGATGTATATAGTAAGTTTATTAACCATATTATATAAAAATACAAAGAGACATTGTAAAAGTGAAACTAATTAACTTAGAGTTAATACTTAAAGATAAGGTTAATATAAGTACCCAAACCTGTCTAAATTCTATTGGTTGAGTGGTTTTCGACCTATCCCCACCTTAACCTTTGAATAGTCAACTTTGGAGCCATTAGAAACCGAATATGAATTTATTATAAATTAATATTTCTAGCTTTTCCAAAGGTGCCCCTCACCCCTCTTATAAAAGGGCACTCCTCCTTCTCATTTCTTCACACCTCTAAAGCCTTTTGGTTCGGCCAAACTCTGCCCAAATACTCTCCCAAAATCCCTCACTACAACCTAGGGGCCTTAGTTTGATCAGAAAGCCAAC
The DNA here is from genome assembly GCA_963277665.1 of Viscum album. Taxonomy (NCBI): domain Eukaryota; kingdom Viridiplantae; phylum Streptophyta; class Magnoliopsida; order Santalales; family Viscaceae; genus Viscum; species Viscum album. The sequence goes on along the minus strand of OY728153.1, from coordinate 1,254,745,002 downwards.
CTAAGGAGCCCTTTTGATCAAATCAAAAGGAAGAACCCGAAGAAGAGGTAATGTTTTCACCACCCCTTTTCCAAGTTCATTTCTTCTTCCACTTCTTCTTCCTTTGTTGTTACCATTCTAAAATAATGACTCCAGTATCATTTATATACTGTGATGTTATTATAAATATGGTACAACCATATTCAGTATTCTATCCACCCTTTGAATAACATGTCACCATACGTGCGTACGTACGGCTTACCATCTCCACGTCGTGGTGTAATTGTTATTCAATATATTATTATTTGGATGGGTATAATAATGATGTGTAACTCATGTAAATAATAAATATAACATATTAATGATTCTGTATATATGATATACCATCCATTTATATATTATTTTAATATCAAAAGAATGATATTGTCGCTCGTGCGTACGTACGGACTACCGTCTCCACGAACGCGATGAGATTCATTCTCCATCGTAACCATTAAAGTATAATTATCATTTTATGATTTAAAAATGATGTTTAAGGACTTGATATCATTCTGGATATGAATAATATACAACCTATCCTTTACAAACATGTCTTACGTAACAAAACATATGAAAGAAAACAAGTAAGTTAACACCCGAAACAACGATAATACTAAGATATTATTATCAAATCAATATTAAAAGATCATATATGATATCATATTAATGTATATGATTCATGTATAATTTAATAACAATTATTTCACCATTATACAGGAGGTTAACCTACCACAACCAAGGAAAAGTACAAGGTAAGGGTTATTTCACAATCTCTTCATTATCCGAGGTTGTTTATATGTAATAATCTACTGGGATCTCTTTATCATCCACATCCATGTTTCTTAAAAATGTATTTCATAACATTTTTACTATTTACAAGAATATGGGTTAAAGTCATTTATACCCTTTTTTGACTTTTTATAAGAGGTTTATAAAGGAATCTTTCCGTCGTTTTCAAAACAAGGTCCTTTTTAACCTTTTCGACAGAATTGAGGTAAGAATGTTTTTTTTAACTTATACGGCGGGTGCGGTTATTTTACGCCGTTATAAAATCTTCAAAGCTTTCCTTACAAGCTTATAAGAATATTTTCAAAGAAAATGTTTTATTTTATATGGATCTTAAATGATTTCAAAATAAAAGGAGATATTTCTTTAAAAAGAATTTTGATTTCATCTATGTCAACATCCTTTGATGGATTTTAAGATTATTTGAAGTTGATTTATTATGATACAAAACTTCTATATTGTATTGAAGGTTTTGTGATATGTTTGACTGTGGATGTGCTATTTTTATACCATTCATAGTTTATTGTGAAAGTATTGACATTTCGTATGCTAGTTTTAATACGAATGTTTATGTTATGTTTAAACCTTTTCATATGGGAATGCATTGGACTTAATAAGTGACGGGTGGAGCCCGCTATAGCTCCTCGATGCATCGGTAGGTCTCATGAGACAAACTAGTGTCTTGGCACAAGGCTTTGACAAAATCTTATTTGTAGTCTTGGCACGAGGCCTTGGCTATGTGGTTATGATAGTCTGGCATTATGCATTCCAACATTATGAAAGTGGATATTGATTTTTGCATGTGATTATTCGATTAGTAGAATATCCATGTGAATAAGTAAATGGCATTATTTCATTTTATTTATGCCATACCATGTTGAAAGTTCATGTTTGAAAGGCTTTTGTTTTAGTTATACATTGCCTTAAAAGTTTATTCTTATTTATGAAAGTTTCCGCTATATTGTTATCCTTACTGGGCATTTGAGCTCACCCCTTTTCTATGTTTTATTTTTCCCAGGAAGTGAAGAAGTAAGTTATGAATGACCTGCAGGGATTTTATGTGGGGTTAATAGTGTGGACTGTGGAAACATTTTGTTGTTGTTGTAGTTTTTCATTTTATAATGTAATGTAAAACTTATGAATATATCTAGTGTTTCCAAGGCTACTAAACCAATCGGTCTTTCGAGATTTGATCTTTCTTGTGATCATGCCAATGTTATGTAATTAATGCACTGACTCTGGGTAGCTGGGGTCGGGGCGTTACATTTAACAATTAATTATTAATCGTTATTCATGTTTTATCTACTTTGTGACTGTATTCGTGGTTTGTTGAACAGGTTCTAATTCTCCTTTTTAGGTCATATTTTTATCATTATAAAATTATATTAACATAATAAATACCATATTTATTCATTCATAACAATTATATAATCATTATTTAAAGTTTATCATGTAGAACGAATCACATCGCATCGTAAAGACAGTAGGTCATACGTACGCACGAGCGAATATATCATTCTTATAATTGTTGAATGATATTATTTGTAGGGTTTATTATATTTCAAAATCAATATAGTTTAAAAATAATAATATATAGTTATTAAATCCAGTTTTTTACCCATCCATGTAATATGGTGGTGAAAAACAAACTACACCACGGTGTGGAGAAGGTAAACCGTACGTATGCACGTGTGGTTATTTCTTCTTTCTTTGGATGGATAGAAAGTTGAATATAGTGGTTTCATAATTATAAGAACATATATGTATATATGTTCAAATGGATTTATTATTCTATAATTAAACATTTAATTACGTATAAGTTTAAGTATAATGAAATATGAATGAATCAGGGAGGATATTACCTCTTCTTCGAAGTTCTCTCTTTAGATCTCCTCTTAATACAACTATATTTTGTCTTTTGAGAACAATCAAACCTCTAAAATTCTATTATGTATGTTGATAATATAAATGGGTTGGTTATGGATGAAATTTATGGATTGATTAGTTAAGGAGAAATGAGGGAGGAGGTGCCCTTGTATAATTGAGGTGAGGGACAATTTTTGAAACATCAAAAATATTAATTTATAATAATTTTAAAATCAATAAAAATACATAAAAAATGAGATATGTTTTAAGATAATATATGATAATTTTGAAATATCATAAACCAATAAATTTTAGACATGTTTTGATGTCAATTTAAACATTATAATTTTAATTGACAATTAGTTATTATTTTTAATTTTATTTAAGACAACAGATGTTTCAATATTAAAAGGGTAAAATAATTACTTATATGAATTTATTTATACCATAAATGAGTTATTTAGAACATTTTAGACCGTATAAAAATTATTATATATTTTTAAAATTGTTTTATAAATTTATAAAACATTATTTTAATATAAATATGAATTCTGTCAATTTTGACATATTAAATTAATTGTTTTTTAGAAATATCAATTTAAGGTGTTATCATAGATCCAAAAAGTTTATTATATCCCTAATAGGTATGTATCATCTATTAAATTCATTGGAAAAATTAATTATCTCAAATTATATTTATTTCAAAATTTCTAATAACATTTATTTGATATCCCAATTATTAAAATAAGCACTACATCAATATTGTGTAATTATTTTATATAATTATTTATAGAATACTAATATGAAATAAAATATTATGATGAAAATAAATTTACTAGATTTGATTACAATAGATTTAGTCTAATTTATATTCTATAAAATCCATCATTAAACTTTTTTTACATATTAAAGTATGAATGTTACAACTTTAACATCACATTAAAAAAATAAAATAAATGTCATAATATGTTCTATAAAGCTCCAAATGGTCAGTTGTTCAGAATTTTTATACTTATGGTGAAGATATACTTGACCAATATGAATTTTTCATGTGTTTATCCCTTTTATGGTTATTTGTATTACAATAAAAATTTGTCTTATCGATTTCTAATTAATTAATTAAACTTCACATCATCAAAATATAAGACTTCAAGGTAATTATTAATTTATTAAAAGTTGAAAATAAATTTCCATGATTTATCTAATTATTTTATCTTTAAATTCAATATTTATGTTTTAAGATATCACATGTATATCCCTATTTTAAAATTATTATACTTATAAGAATTGTGAGTTTGACATTTTATCACGTCCATTGGTTTTATTAATATCTATTTCATTTCCCTTGTCATGTGACCCTTATAAGACTATTTTTAGAACCTAGGATGTCAAGAGTAGAATTTTATAAATAAAAAGGATCTTTTCAAGTTTTATAATCATTTTATTCTCCTTATCATATTAATTTTTACACTAATTTATGTGATTTACCATTAACTGTGCTAAATAAAAATTACCGTAGATACTATTCATAATATCCAAAAATAAATAAAAGTAACCTATTAATATAATTTGGACATATTGTTTAAAAATATAAAATATATCAATACATATAATTGGAAAAAATTTATTTAAAATTAATTCATGATGTCAAAAAACAAATAACATGTTTTTAAGAAGTAAAATCTAATATATTGATTGTCATGTGTTTTTGACAAATTTAAATGTAAAATTACATCCAATGAACAAAATTAAATTAAAGTATTAATAAATAATCCAATTACACATTATAATTATTTAAAATGATAATATAACATTATAAATAAATTAGATGGAATGGTAATGTTGAATTAAAATGCAGTATTTTTCAATATTCATTGAAATAAAAATTTAACCTGAAAAATAAAAAAACTCTTTCATAAGTATATATTTATCTTCTGCATCCAAATAAGAATATTATTTTGTCAAAAATATTTGTAAAAGTGTAAAAATTATATTTTAAATCGGTGCTCCATCAATAGTCGGAAAAACTAAATTGTTAGGAAAAATACATCTTTTATCTGAAAAATTGAATTTTTTCTTACGTAAGATTAATGTTAATATTATAAAATTAATAAATTTTGTCAATAATATTAATAATTTCTTATTTACATCCCATTAAAAAATGATATTTTAATATTATTTCATTTTTTAGTGAAACTCATTTTTGCGTATAATTCAAGCTGTCGAGGAATGTCTCTCTTGAATGTAACAGAAGCCAAGTCTATGTTGTGTGTTGTGAAAGATTAATTTGGTGTTGTTCAAAACATAATAAAAACATAGTGCCTTTATAAATTGAACAAAATATATACTCAGTGTTGTGTAAAATGAATGCTATCAAAAGAACATGAAAATGTGTGTAATTGAAGCATAGAATAGTGTTGTATATACAATAAGATAATATGGTGTTGCATAAAGTGAAAACTAATCTTGGAGAAGTGTAAAACAAAAGACATAGAAAATAAAACGAAAATATCTCGTAAAATATATTTTTGTAACATTAAAACCCCCTTAAAATGTATTTATCCCTAAAAAATTCAACGAGGTTATAAATGGTTTACTACTTGAAAGTTTCTTTCATAGAAACCCACTTCATAAAAAGTGTTACTAAAACATCACTTTAAAAAGGAAATTTAGAAACATAATATTTACCAAAAGTAACTCATCATTGGGTTTATATATGTCAGAACATATGTGGGAAGTGAAAACATAGATATGGAAGAGAAATCAAACGATAATGTTCAGATGGATAGTGATTGAGTATAAGGATTGGAGAATGTTAAGTAACAGAAAGACATAAATCTATGATGACATAAGGGACCATCAAATTTACTAGATAAAATGATATTAGGATAAAATTATTTTTTTTCAATATCCTTTAACTAATGTGGATATTTTTTACATGAGAATAAATACATAATTAATTTTTGTAATATCTCACCATTGTTCATGCCTTGAACAATTTCCACATCATCTCTTATTTAACGTAATGAAGTTGAATTTTTCATTCACAAAATGTTAAAAGATCATGAAATCCAGTAATAGAATGAATTTACATTCCATCCATCTCAATAAAAATTTTAGAACATGTTTTCAGAAATTCTTAAGTCCACCTATAGTGAGATAAGACTTTATTGTAACTAAGGTCATCTGACGTTTAACTGAAACATTCCATAAATTTATAACATTATAGTCCTTATAAAAGCAAAAAATCAAATACTATATAATTTTTTTTTTCACTTTCTCAGCTTATTCTTTATCCCCCATATATCCGAAGTTATCTCTAGTTTGTCACATTCCAAAAGTATGAACACCTTTATCATGTATTCTATTGAGTCATGGAAATAACCTAAATGAATATATATCCTTATTGAAAACATTCATGTTTACTTATTACAAAACTTATTGGATATATTACATAAATCCAGAGAAGTTTTATACACCATCCATGATAGCATAACCCACTTGTCAACAACTCCATAATTTGTTCCCAAGAAATGAGCATCATCTAATTTACTTATTAAAATCCAACATATCTTTATAGAAACATCATTATTTTAACATAAGGGACATATTAAGGGTTATATTTACCTTAATAATGTGTTCTCCAAGTATATAACCTTACCCTTAAATCAGTTTTTGGATCCTTAGAACTATTAAACATATCCTCTCTAATCTATAATGAAAAAGTATACTGAAAAAAATTATAAATTTCATCATTCATAAAACATAATATTTTATGTATGAAACATATACACCTCAATCATCCATAATTTTTTCTTATCCCCTTACATAGGATCCATAATCTTCATATTTCCTAAAATATGAATCATGTCATAAGGTTTCTCAACCTTTAAATTCTTATGTTTAATGTAACCAATATTTCCAACATCACATAACATTAGCTTTTAATTTTCAATATCTTTATCCTCACTAGTGTGACCAATAATCTTACCATCATCATGATTATAGTCAGGATATTTCCAATTAGGAAATAAATCATCCTAATTCTCATAATTTTAACATCTGAAACATTCAATGGTTAAATATGATCTATGTAGTACTGCTTGTTGACTTAGACCAGAAATAAATGTTTTGGAAATACATATCAGATACTAGAAACATATACGTAATGTAAATTACATATAATATTTCAATCTATGATATCATCAGTTTAACCCTTGGCTAGTCATGATTTTCACAAAAACCTTTGGATTGTAAGCTATAATTGACTTATCCTTAAGACATCCCAAGATATATATTTAAAAATATTTCTAGGGATCTCACTAAATCTTTCACATCCTAGATTCCAATGGTTAAATACAACTTCACACTAATAATAACTCTAATGTACAAAGTTTTACTGACATGGAAATTACATTACATTTAAAAAATACTTAATACATGAAACAAAAGGATACCCAAATACCTTACTAAATTAGTGTCATTAGAATCTCGAAACACCTTCTTCCAGCTTGGAGAAATAACATCAAAATCTCCAATAAAGATCTAACCAATTAGATTTCCTACCTAAAACCATTCTTTATATCATCAAGAAAGGAAAACAAAAATTTGGTGAGCTCAAATTCCCAGGAACGATAAATATGGGGAACATAAAACAAACCAGTAACATTTAAACATAAAAACATGACCATAAAGATTAATCATCAAAATTTTGAGTCATGAAATAAATATTGGAATTTTATAAGGCAAGATCATAAATTAACTTTAATGATAATATAATATAATGAGAATAAAACAAATAATTTTTGAAAACAAATAAGCACATAATATGATTTCCATAGTATCCAAGACATTTCTGTGAAAACCATCATAGTGGGAAAAGTCCATTACTAAATAGGGCTTACATGTCGTTCCATCCCATTACCACCGAACCAAATTTATATGTCATTATAGTAATGTATATATCATGAGATATAAAATCATCAAAATTTCATTGGGGGGAGATATAGGTCCCACAAATCTCATACTGAAATCATTCTCACTTGTTCCAGAAAACATAAACCACTCACCATAGCATAACTCAAGGAACAAAAAAATGGGTTTCTTAAACATCATTCTATCATAACATAATCTATATAATAGAAATGTATTTAATAAAAATAATTTCATCATAAACAAAATCAAATCAAATCAATAATATGTATAGAATCATTACACTTTAGATGGAAAATAATTTTGATAAAACACTTGGGCTTAATTCTAGAGGAATGTATCCTTTCTTCTACAAAAACGTTTTATTTTATAAAAATTATGTGCAATTTTAAAAGAAGTAAATTTATTTGAAAATAAACATGAAATAGTGTAGAGGAATATTCATATAAATAAGGCATCATAAAACTGTAAAAATCCATTTATTTCGTATATGTTAAAAAAAATTCTCCGAATAATTTTTCAAGAAAAGTCAATGAGTATCTCATATGGTAAACAAAAGACTGATTCCTTCCATAACATGTTGTAAAATTCAAAAATGGGTAAAAATGAATTTAAAAATATATATAAAAAATAGTAAAAAATTTATCAGAACATTTTTTGAAAACATAAACATGGATGATAAATATATCCCCAGTAAATAATTTTGTATAAACAATCACGGATTAAAAATGAGATTTTCAAAGTAATCCCTTACCTTAGGTATGATATGCTTTATATAAATCCAAAACTTCATTATAATGGTTTAGATATTGTTATTAACTTATTCCAAAATCATGGTTATCATATATTGTCATATTTTAATTTGTTTTCATGTAAGAATTCATTATAACTCGTTATTTGTTTTTTAACTACTTTGTGATCATATGCGTGTTTTGTCAAATAATATCGAGTTCTACTTATTAGGTCATATTTATATAATTATAAAATAATATTAACCTAATAAATACCATATTTATTCATTCATTACATTTATATAATAAATCTTTAAATGTTATCTTGTAGAACAAACCACATCGCATCGTGGAGATGGTAGATTTTTCCTAAACACGAGAGAAGATATCATTCCCATAATTGTTGAATGGTCTAGATTTTCATAGTTAATTATATTTATGAATTAATATAACTTTAAAATAATCATATATAGTTGTTACATCAATTTTTTTACCCATCCATGTAATGTGGTGTTGAAGAAAAGATTACGCCATGACGTAGAGACGGTAATCCATACGCACGCACGCATGGTGATATCATATTTCATAAGATGGATAGAAAAATGAATATGGTTATTTCAAAATAATAATAACATACCAGTATATAAGTGATACTGGAGTTATTATTCTATAATGAAATAAATCATGAAGTAGAAGTATAAGTAAAAATAAATATAAAACAATCGGTAGAGGGCATTACCTCTTCTTTATTGTCCTCTCTTTAGACCTCCACTTAATGGAAATGGAGTTGGTATTTTGAGAAACCAAGTACCTCTATAATGTAGCTATGGAAGTTGAGAAGATAAATTTATAGGGTATAGATTAAATTTATTTCTTAATGTGTTGTGGAAAAATGAGGGAGGGGTGCCCTTTTATAATTAAGGTGAGGGGCACTTTTGTAAACCTCAAAAACATGAATTTATAATAATTTAAAAATCAATATAAATACCTAAAAAATGAGATATTTTTTAAGATAAGATATGATAATATTAAAATATCATCAAAACATAATTCTTAGACAAGTTTTTATGTCAATTCAAATAGTATCATTTTAATTGTCTGTTAGTTATTCAATTTAATTATTACTAACATAAAAAATGTTTCAATTTTAAAAGGGTGAAATATTTACTTATTGGTTTTAAATTATTCCATAAATGAATAACTTATCACATTTTATACCATATAATAATTTTTCTATATTTTTAAAGATGTTTAATAATTTTATAAAACATTTTTTATCAACATATCAATTGTGTCAATTTTGACACTATTCACTTCATAGATTTTTATAAATATCAAGATTAGGTGTTATTATTGAATTTTTTATTATATCCCTAATTTATGAATATAACCTATAAAATTAAATAGAAAAATTAATTATCCAAAATAATATTTATTTTAATATTTTTAACATCATTTATTTTATATCTCTATTATTAAAATAATATCTACATCAATATTGTGTAATATGTTATTATACATGTTTGTAGAATAAAAATTTGAAATAAAATACTATTTTTAACATAAATGTACTATATTTTATAAGAATATATGTAGTCTAGTTTTATTCTGCAAAACCAAACACAAAAAATGTCATACTAATTAATGTATGAATTTGAAAACTTTAACATCAATTTAATTAAAATAAAATAAATTTCATAATCTCTTCTATAAAGCATTAAATGGTCACTTTCATAGAACATGGATTATTATGGTCTATATATACTCGACCAATATGATTTGGAAAATTTTTTAGGCCTTTTCTGTTTATTAGTATTTTAATAAAAAAATTTCTAATTGATTTCTTATAAATTAATTAATTTTCACTTCATCGAAGTATAAGACTTTAAGGCAATTTTTTATTTCCTAAAAATTAAAATTAAATTACGTTGATTTATGTAATTCTTTTATAATTAAGAAGTCTATTTAGGTTTAATGATATCACCTAGTTATCCTTATATTAAAATTATTATACTTATTAGGAATGTGAGTTTGATATTTTGTCACTTTCATTGGTTTTTTTTAATATCTAGGTCATTTTCATTGCTAAGAGGCCCTTAAATGTCTGTGGTTCAAACCTATGATTTCAAGGGTATAATTTTTTTGATAAAAAAGTATTTTAGTAGGTTTTATGATCATTTCATTCTTCATAACAAATTATTTATTACATATATTTATCTGTTTTACCTTTAACTGCACTAAATAAAAATTATCGTAGTTACTATTAATAATATCCAAAAATAGATGTAACCAATTAACATAATTTAGACACATAAATTAAAAATATGTAATCTATTTTTCTTAATTGAAATCAAATAATTGGCATAAATTAATTTAAAAATAATTTTCATTTTCAAAAAAAGAAAATGTGGGTTTTTATGAAGTAAAACACTTATTAAAAGATGGACTTGTATTTATATAAAATTTAAATGTGGAATTAAATCCAATGACCAACTTTAGATTAAATGAAAATAATAATAATCCAATTATACATAAAAATATTAATCTAACTATGTAAATAAATTAGATGAAATGAAAGTTTTGAATTGAAATGCGGTATTTTTCACTATTCATTAAAATATGAATTTTATTAGAAAAATACCAAAAATTTTAAAAAGTTTATTTTTAATTTCTTCTTCCAAATGAGATTATTATTTTTTCAAATATTATATATAAAAGTGTTAAAAATTTGATTTAAAATGTATGTTCCATCAAAAGGAGGAAAAAATACATTTTTTTATAATACTTCTTTTATCCAAAAATTAAATTTCTTCCTGATAAGATGAATTTTAATGTTATAAAATTAATAAAGTTTGTTAATACTATTCATAAAGGTATGTTTATATCTCATTAAGAAATAATATTTTAATAATATATCATTGTTAAGTGAAACATGGTATTGCATACAATGCAAGCTATCGAGGAAGGTCAGTCTTATTTGTAACACAATCCAAGTCAGTGTTACATGTAGTGAAAGATTCATTTGGTGTTGTTTATAAAATAATCTAGACATAGTTTTTTTATACATTGAAAAAAATCTATACTCAATTTTTCATGAATTGAATTCTATCAAAAGAAAATAAAATTGTGTGTAACACATGCCATGAATAGTGTTAAATATACTGCAAGCTAATACGGTGTTTCATATAGTGCATGCTAAAATTTGTTTAATGTCAAACACATGAAATCCATGAAATTAAAAAGAATTATCTCATAAAAACTTTGGGTGTCACAATATTATTGTTCATATTGTTGATATGAAACATCTGAGTGGGACCCCACTAAGCTTATTAGCTCACACCCGGTGTACCCTTTTATTGGTTCATAGACCTGGTTATGTATTTCAATGCTGCAAAAGGAAAGACACTGCAGTTTGGTTGAATGATTTTCTTTAAGCTAAGTTGTGTATCTGGTGGTGAGATGGTGGGGGTCTTCCAATGCTATCACGAAGAGTAGTCACTTTCATTTTTTAGTAGTATGTTGTGGTTAAACATGTACTTCAATACTGTTTCTACTCTTGAGTTTTTTATTATTAATTGTGAGTTTTATGTTATTGTAAATATTTATCATTTATTTAGTAGTCTCTATTGTTTATATGTTCCAGGATCTTGCTATAGGTTGGGTGAAATCATTCCCTATAATTATAGTTTGATGATTGGGTTTTAGCTGCGAGACCATGGGATCAGGAACTCCCTTCGAGCATGTGATGGATCGGCTTGGGTACTCCTTAGAGAGGATATTAATATCGATTCTTCACACTTCATCTAAAAAATATTTTCAAAATTAGTTATTTGGTATTATTTTGTAAAATTCAACATATCATATGATGTAATATCATAAACTAAAATGTTTATTAAGGTAATTTCGTCTCCCATATAGGAATATTTTCCTTTCATATTTCTCAAAATTTAAATTAGATTGATAAATTCTAGTTATTTATTAGTGAACAAGTTTCTTAGAAAAAAAAATATATTTCATTTAATGGTTCTAAATATTTTTGAAATTTCATTGGTTAGGTTGAAAATTGGATAACAAGTATGCCTGGGTTGCATGGAATGTTTATTTCATTTTTTAAATGACTCAAATAAAGTAAAATAAATATCATAGTTCTAATTATAAACTCTAAATAAATTTATTAATTAAATTACATTCATTAAAATAAAATTTATTGAAATAAAATAAAAAAAATTAACTTAATTAAAATTCCATAGTTGACCATGAATCATTTTGTTAAAATCTAAAAGGTTATTAATTCCTTAATGTGATACTCATATAATATTTTTTATGAAATTTCAATAAAACATAATATAAGTAAATTTTAAAAAACAATTGTTAAAAAACACCATTATAAATTATCATACAATGCTTATATATGATTTATTCGATCTTGTGAAACCTCAAAGGCATTGTAATGATGTCATCCTAATGAAACTCAACACCAACGAACTATAATGTAATATAGATTTTACTAATTGAAATATAATGAAGTGAAATATTATATATGTTTCAAATCTCAATATTTTTATGTATAATTGTTAATAATTATATTAATACATGTGATACCAAAATTTATAGGGTCATTCAATAATTTTATTCTATATTCTAAAAATATCTGTTTCATTTATATATTTTTTGTAAAAAAACTACCTATATCTGGGTAATCAACATCTGAATTATATAATGAAATAAAATTAATATTATTTTAAAAAAATATATTTCTAAAATGTGATATCATCAAGATGTTTCCTCTTATATGAATTCATGAATACCAAATTAACACTTGAATCACTAACAAAATTAATTGATTTTCCTATATGGAAAAAACTATAAAATTTAATGTAATTTTGGGGTGTTTAGAAATTCTTTATACTTGGACAATGTAAGGTTCCATTATTTTTATAGAAATATTATAAATATATAAATATATAAAATAATATATTTGTAACTAGTAATATTTTATGGTAAAAAATATATTCATGAATTTACTATATCCCTTTTTTATTTTATTTCTATTATCATCATTGTCTATTGTTTAGTTAGTATTTGAAGGAGTATGTATACCCTTGACTCTATAAGTACAAAAAACATTTTGAAATAACCCTTTTCTAATAAAACAATAATGATACCACCACATTATCATTATGTTGAATACTAATGGTATGGATTTATTTATGCACTCTAATAAAACTGATTTCAATTTAATTTTACATGATCATGGTAAAATAAATAAATAAATAAATTTCCAATAAATTAAATTATATACCATCTATATATTTTTTATTTATCAAAATATATGTTGAAATTGTATTTCAAATGAAGATATGAATAGAAATAAATTGTGTTAAAGCATTTAATAACTAAAAATTATTCATCATATTCAAGAAGTATGTTGTAAATATTTTCAAAAAATGAAGGACTTTTAATATTTGAAAGGTAAATTTAGAAAATTTTTATTTTAAAATATTAGGGTGATTTCAATATAAAACAATCTCAGTAATTAATATATCTAAAATGAAACTACAAAATCCCATTTAAAAAATCAGGTAATCAAAATGGATAATATCATAAAACTATATTATATTGATCTAACATCTATAAAACATTATACTGGTTTTCTCATTTTAAACACCTTATTCATTACTATATCATTGTTCATCCATTATATCCATCATTACAATGAAAATTCTAAACTCATTATAATGGTTTACTAACACCAAATTAGTACTAATAATAGGAAAACATTGTATTTATCAATTAATTGACACTTTTTATTTTATTATACTACAAATATAAGGATGTATGTTTTTCTCCAAAGAAGGTTTATTTATTACTAATCTTTTTCATATTATCACTTAAATCTAACAATGTGTATATCTGTTGAAGGGATTTGAACAGACTCTGGCATAAAATGAATTTGCATTATGAACAATCATGTTTGAACATAATATATAAATACTAATATATTAGATATATATATATATATCAATTCTATATATATAAAGATTAAATCTTTCTAGGACTTATCAAAAGTCATAAATCATAATATAAAGTAACATGTATGTGGATATGAATTTCATAATTCAACTAAAGCTAATTCATTTTATTTAATGTTTGATAATATTACATTAATCAACCAATGATGAAATTTAAAAAATTATATTCGTTAAATATTTATACATGAAGGAATCAGTGATGTGAATGTGTAACAATTATAATATTGTTGAAATGTTAATGATATTTATAAATGAATTGAAATAGAGTATGAATGTTCATTATGATTCTGAAAATAGATAATGGTAGAGAGTGCACTAGAAATCCTCATAAATAATAAATCTCTAAATATGATACTAAACATGAATATTGTACTCAATAAACACCTCACTAAAAAGTAGTAACATAGATAACGAAAAGAATCTAGGTTTAAATTTGAAGAAAATATTATATGAGTTTGTAAACTTAAACTAATTTTTGAGAGATTCTATTTAAACTACTATACATAATCAAAAAAGATTCATGTTGAACCTCCGATCAAATATTACTTTATTTTATTTCATTATTATAATAATCCATTAGTGATATAATTTAGTGTGATTAAAAACCCATGATTTATTAAAATTAGGCAATTTGATAATGTAATTCTTGTTAATAGAGATAAAAATTTCATTATTATAGTGTATTTATCTAATGTAATTGGTTTAATTGATGGAATTAAAGTCTATATGAGAAGGTATATATCATATTTTTGACGATCATAGAATATTAAAGAGAATTAAAATCATCTTCTTGATGAGATTCATTAAAATTATATTCAAGATAGCATGTATAATTCTAAAAAAATAATTACAACATCGTAAAAACTGAGTCACAAATGTTGATATTTATTAATATCATCACCCTGATGATGAAGCTGCATCTAAAAATGAATAATTCATGTGTATGAGTAATATTAATATTTTTATCTTAAAAATGTCATTTTAAATATTGATTCACAAGTTATGATATGAATAATGATAATAATTAACCAAAAATAGCTATAGTTTCATAAGTTATGGAATATTCTAGTGATTAATACCATAAACATAAGGGTTGGGTAAAATTTAATAATTAAGATAGAGAATATGTTGAAAATAATGCTACTTGGGAGCCTATTAAATGTCTACAACAAATGAATATAATTATAATATGGTTGTATTCTCAAAAAAGCTGATTGATAGATTATGTATGTAGGAAACTAATCCAAATTTCATTGGATATGATACACCTTGGTTGAAGGATTCAATTTTAAAGAATCATTTTTTATTGTTTCAATAAGTGATGGAATATTAATAGTCAGGGCTATTATAACACACAAAAATATAATGTTCAAAAAAAGGATATTAAATAAACCTTGATATATATAGATATTGAAGATGAAGTATTCTTTGTGAAATTAAATGGATTTATCTGTGAAAATGGTTGAGAAATGATTTTTAAAATGAAAAAAGACATTTATAGGATAAAATGTTCAACTTGATAGTTTTATTATAATTTACTTTTTTAAATGTTAACATAACTTAATGGAAAGATTGAAAATAACTATATTTTAATTAAATGAAAAAATTTATTCTCAATGTTATTACAACTAGTGATGAAATAATATTTTATTGTTACTATATGCATGTGTGTCTGTTTTTTAAAGCAAAATGAAAATACATTATGATATGTCAATTCATTAAGAGATAATATTATTTCTAAGACTATTATTTTGTGTAAAAATAAATTTTTTTTATGAATAAAGATCAATATGATGAGAAATTGTTATAGAAAAAATCTTGGAAATCCTAAATTAGTGTAAAAACTAACAAAAGTTGATGTGAATATATTTGAGGACAATTCATGTCATTTCCCATGTATGGACTAAACCTGAATACCTACATAAACCAAATCATTATTTCTATAGTCCACTGATCATATTCACCAAATACATGGGAATATAAAAATACATGAGAATAAATAAATAAATGTACTGTATGTATTACCGTCTACGAGAATAAATATAAAATAAAAAAGGAAATTGAAAGTGAAGATGACATTCCATTAAGCCCATTGGGACGAAGTGACTAGGAATATAAGAATATATATGTCCATATATGGAGATCATGTTCATACATATATATAGCCAATATATGATGTAATAACTACATAATCTTGTACCCAAAATAAGAAATGGTCTAAACATATATAAAGTTATATAAAATGTGTAAAACTAAACAAAAAACATCATTATTGATACAAGTTAATGTAACTAGTATTTAATGAATCAAAAATAAATTTCTTATAAGAAATATTTCTTACATGGAAAACTATAAAAAACCTCTATTTCCTCACTCAGGTCATCAACCATAATCTCAAAAAGGGACTCCACAAACTCGACATACCATGTTCAACATCTACCCATGCTCTGGCATACTCATGTTCCTTGTTAAATATCATTATCGTAAAATTAATTATGAAAAAAATATATTTACAACAATTCAATTGAACACAAGTAGGGTGTGTTTAAAATGAACATGATGGAAGACATTCCCCATCCTTTTCCAAGATGTTAGAAATCTACATAGACAATGCATGAAAATAATGTTTTCATGTATCAAGAAATCATACGTAGTATATTATATATTATTATATTTATATATGAGCTATAAAATCATATTAATCAGTCAAGTACTTTCTAACATGCATTAAAAATATATTAACTATTTTTATAGTCATAATCCAAACCTTCTTTGAATAAATATCAAAAGACATGTAAGCTATATATTCACCATAAGGGTCCTATTTGTAAGGGTTGTATGACTAATCCCACCATCTAAAGTACGAAGAGAGATAGGGAGGTAGTGTGTGTGTCTATCACTATATATATATATATATTTCCATTCATCATAGGGGGAACTCTCTCCTCATATGGGTGAACTTTATTTTCTCATCAACATTATCTTCTGTTATATGTCATTCATCTTTTCATAGAAAATCATATAAACAAAAAAAACACACAAATATACAGAAACATATAAATAAATTTTACCACATAAATATGAGGATACTCTCCTCATATATTGGAAGATAAAATATATATATATATATATATTATGTCCTCAATTGTAATTAGAAAATAAGTATTGGGATATGACCAAAAAGATTGTGTTTAACACCAGAAAACCCATTGCATAGAAACAAAAGCATATATATATATATATCCAATATCATCAAATAATATTCTATAAATCATTAACACAATGGAATCAATCTTGAAAACAAGATATAATAGATACTAATTTATTCTTACACGCTTATGAATCACAGAATAAAACTCAAGTATAAAATATTCCAATGAAATCAATTATAATAGTCTTTCCAACAAATATGGAATAAGAAAAATTCCTAATGGGGTGTCCTATAAATATAATCGAGAATTAATGTAAACTATTCATGGAATATAATTTCAATAATAATATAAAACTCGGATGAAAATTATTAAGTATGAATCATGTATGATTAAATATTAAATATTGGAAAACCAATATTGAAATAAATTTTATGAAAGCTAATTTCAGTTGGATTAGTTTTTAATGAAATAAATCATCTAGTAATCTATATCTCTACCTCATTATTTTTTTGTAAACCCTAAAATAGTACATGAGAGTGGGAAAAGGACACCCCCTTAGTATGTGAAGATGCTAAGACCTAAGCCAAAAAAGTCAATAGACTACCCAAATAAATTTTTTATGAAACATTGGTAAGACTAAAGAAGATTTTAATCCCATTACTGAACATAAAGAAAGAAATCTAACAAAATCTGACATAGAAATTACATATAATCTATGGAAATGGAATTATTCTTCAACATATAGGTAAAATGATCTATAGAGATACATTATTTCACATATATAGATATAGATGAGTTTAAGAGTGAATTGTAATTGATTTTATTATTGTAGAAAACTATAGTATAATTATAACCCTATCTTAACTTTTAAAATAAAAAACCATTTCTATATGGTGATGGATATTTTTTATATTTGAATATTAAGTTAATTTAATTGATAGATAACGGTGGATGAATTGTCATTTCTTTTTGGGGATAAAAATAAAATATGAATACCTAACTAAATAATTTATGAAATTTAATTTTAATGGTAAAGGACTATATTTCCAATTAGTTATTTTGTTATGATGCTTATTAAATACTAGATACCAGCAATAGACATGATAATATTAAAAAATAATACTACATCCTAATAGTGTTAGCATGATATTGGGTACTATCCCACCAGGTAAGTACCATAATTACAACTCCTAGGTACCTACCACATAAAACCCATTTCTTCCCTCTTACATATCTCCAAAAAAAATATAGATTAAAATTCATTCAAAAAATTTAGTTGAAAACTCGATAGAATATAGACCACATTTTGTTCCCCACTATTAACATCTCATCCATGAGAGGCCTCTAATATATCATTGAAGAAGAAAACCTATGAGTTTATCTTATACCTAATTTTAATATTCCTAAGTCTTGTTTAATTTATAACCATGTATCCATAACACCTTTTTGAAGGTGATTCCCATTCTTCATAATTCATTTCCAATTTGTTCGATGATAGAAATTTTTTGTTTATAAAGGAGTCATATATCTCTAAATCCATGTTTTCACACATTAAAATAAGAGTTGATTCGAACAAAACATTCCTTAATCAAGTGTTTTAGAAAAAAATGATTCACTTTACTAAATCAAGGTGTCATATAGAATTTTATTTTATTTTTATAGTGTAATCTATAATAATAAACTTATAATGAATTAAGAGGAAATATTTTATTCATTTATGATTCAGTAATATCTAAATCATAGTGGGACACAGAAGAACACATAATCACTAACCCAAAATTACATGGGCCATCATATATAGTTAGTATTGAACGTTTGGTTTCAATTTATTGTAATCATCCTATTTCAGATCCGTTTCACTAATTCCATATTCTCTTTCACAATATATTGACCAATTAACTATGATTTCATGATCTCTATCTTCCATAGTTTAGATAGACATTACCTACCACAAATTTCATCAAATAGATCTATATAGATAGAAACCTGATAAATGATATTGTTTTGAAACATAGTGATTGTTAAATTATCCACCCAATAGATGATGGCATCAATATTATAAGATCATAAACAATATTAACAATTTGAATAGTCCACTGAAACTGACCATCTATATATTTTTTTTACATGACCTATGTTATGAGAGATTTATTATCCCTTTATTAAATTTATATATTAAATTTTGGTTCAAGTAATATGATATGCTAACAAACACCAAGGGAGTTTCAAAATATTATTAATATACTGAATTCAAAATTCATCAACAGTGGAAACATAAAAAATTTGGCATAAAGACTGATGATGGATGATCCAAAACCATCCATACAACATCCATTACCATTAATTATTAATGTAAAATTATTATAAAAATCTAGATAACTATATCAAATATTATCAGTGACATGGGATGTGGCTGAAACTCTATCACTAGTATCAAAATTTTCAAATTTTAATGATGAAAAATAAGTCATTGAGACAATAATATAGTTATTTCTAAATTCATCCAACCCCAATGAAATTCCTACACATATCTTGATACATATTTTAAATTCATGACTAAAAAACCTAATAAGTGATATGATATTCACTAATAAAATTCTCTTGTATGATGGTAAGAACCACAAATCAGTAATATTTATAATCAAAGAAACTATAATCTTTATAAAATTCCTCTAGGATTAATTTACTTTTCTATATCTCTTAGAAGATGGTACAATATTTTTAATAAATTGGTAAATCATTTAACAAATCGAAAAATAATGACTCATGGAAAATGGGGTACAAATAACACATATCCCAATCATTTCTGATATACTGATATGATCTATCTAGAATATATAGATGCCCCATTTATAATTTTTCATTAAATACCTTTTACGGTTTAAATATCTAATAGAAGGAAATTATATTTTTTGTTACCCAATATGTTTGAGTACATAAGCTCATAATCAAATGATTATAGTTATTGAACTAATTAATGCCACCTTAAATTTAGGAATATCTGAGATTAGATATACTTGTTCCTCATAGATTTAATTTATATCAAAACTAACTCACTTAACCTGTTATGCAACACATATTTTTTGTAACCATTTATAACAGATATATCTAAATAATTGGTATGTTTTTCCTCCCTTGAGGTCACATCTTCCAAAAAATCATATTCCACCCCATGAAATTTTTTTATTATAAAACATCAACGACTTATAAATGAAAAATCACAATAATTCTCAAAATGATATCCTAAAATAAGAAAATTTGGGATATTTTTTATTGTAAGCCAATTCATTATCATTTAAAGGAAATCTATTATTGTTTTATCCACATATATTTTAATACATTTATTATTATAATAGTAATATGTGTAGTAATGTTGGGAAAACCAAAATGAATTTAAACTAATACCACACATGTCCTAAGAATCCCAAATTTTCAATGAACTTAATTATAACATTAAATACATCACTATTGCAACATTTTTAGATCTATAATGATTCTAAAATATCATAATACATGGACCAATAATTTAAAACAATGAATCCAAAAAGAGGATATATAATGTTAATCATAAATATTGAACCTTATTAATATTACAATAACTACCATAAGAAGTGTTAAATGGTCATATTTAGTTTTCTATTACATGGAAACATCATGAAAGAAGACCACCATTAAGGAGTATAATATTATTCAAAAAATATTATTAATGATATCCAAGAAAATAATATATGATTTAGTTAAGAGAAAAATGAATAACTAGATAGTCATCACATCCATAAAGAATATAAAAATCCATAATTGGAATATATTCATGCCTCATATGGAGTTAATGATACCCTAATATCAAATAAATCAGCAAACATAGTTATCCCCATTAAATATGTAAAATAATCATCTATTGAAAACAACGGTTATTGATATTTGATAGTAACCTAGTTAATGAGATGATAATATCTATAGAGATATAGAGTCCCATAACCTTTCTTTTTAAAGAGAACAAAATCACCATATGGTGATGTACTAGGGTCTATATCACATTTAGATTGAAGAACCTAAAGCTGAGATATCATTTTGATAAACTCTATAGAATCTAAATGATAGGGTAAATTAAAAAATATAGTAGATACATACAATAATTATATAAGGATCACTAACTATCTTTGAGAAGGATGTAGATGAAAATACTTTGGATACACATCAATAAATGACCCTACTATAGGAGTTAATACTTGAGGTCTAAATTTTTAAAATACCCACTTAAAGAAAACACTAATTTTTGTTGTATTGGAACCTTGATCCAAATACATATTTTCTTAACATGTATGACAATAAAATTATCTATAATTAATGTACTTGTTTCCATTGATATAAGATAATGAGACTCTGCTATTTTAATAGTTAGTAAGATCTTGGAACAATTTCAATTTTTGCACAACCAATATAATATATAACATACACATATCAGTAGTTGAAGAATCTTTTATAATTATCCCCACACATGAGGAATGAGAAACACATCTTACTCATTTCATAAGCTTTCCCAAGGGGAATCGATATTATTTATACATTATGATTATTATACACATAAAATAAATAAAAATAAAAAATTTATAGAAATTAATGACTGGGAATCAATTCTATCAAAGGAATCATAAGAGAGGGTATAAGATACCTAGAAATTGAACATAAAGATAAAAGAACAATCCACGACATCATCCACCAATTGCACTACTATAAAAAATATGTATTGAAAAATTAATGCCCTTGTGGCTATAATCCATTACATTGTATAGGTTCCATAAATTGATAACTCTTCCCCACACACTTTCCACTCACCTTGATCATCTAAATATCTATAATATTCAGACACTATAATTCTAAATAGTATAAAAATTAATGTTGTGAATGTTCTGATGTCACCAAACAACATTCTATAATGGTATAGGCTTGGAAAACCTTCAGTTTTTTCAATTTTGACCACAGTAGTGGAACTATTCTACATTAGGGAGATCAATGTATCAAATATATCATGTATGACCACTTTAGAATCATTTATTGGAGAATCCCATTAAGGGAGGAGAAGAAAAACTCCAACCTTATTTTACCTACCTAGATCCATATTGAGTCACCTCTACCTAGTATCACTTCATCACACTAATGGGTTTTCAATCCACCACTAAATAGTCATTTACATACATTATTATAATATACCACTATGGACATATATTTTAATTATGGTTGAAATTTACTACCCAATATTAGGTTAAATTTAAAAAGGATAACATAATTATCGAAAAAATTTATTGAGTGCATAAATTATTTATGTTCAACATTGGTAATACCAACCTAGATAGTATAAGGACCTCTATAGTGAATGGTTCCTTTCATGGTAATTTTCACCCCATATAATAAATAATTTGAGTAATAATCCTCAAGTGTTCAAAACTATAATACGAGATAGAAGTTAAACCACAATGACATTATCATATTTTTAGTGAATTTTGTGGTTGATGTAGTGACATATTCTTCCTCAATAACGAAAATAATATCATATTAAAATTTTTGAAATGCGTAACTTATAATTCATGTCTACATATAGTTATTCATGTTATAGTTCTAAAAAATATGTTATAAAAAAATACTTTTCAATGATATAATGTTTTAAAATAATCCATTATAATAAATGATAAAAAGTATACTTTTATTATAAGAATTTATATTCTAGTAAGTGAGTTTTCATGAAAATAAAATTCAATTAAATGATATATACTAACCTATTTTCCACTTAAAAGGGACCTTGAAAGGAATATTTATTTATTAATATCAATTATCATAAAATATGATATCAAATTAATTGAACAATTATAGTAAAAAATTAATCAAGAACATGATATTCTAGGTCACCCTAAATAATCATAAAATGATAGTTAATATGGATTCAAGATATTTTTTAGAAGGAAACACTCAAAAAACAAATTTATTACGAGACATGGACAACCCGTGGTGGCTGAAGTTGAAATATATTTTATAAATAAATATTTATCGGTTTTTATAATAGACCACAGTTCCCAAAACATTATATTATGTATACCTAAAATTTATGGGATTATAGAAGATTTAAAAACGATGTTTGAAAGAAGATGTTGTGTTTCAGATCTATTTATCCTGAAATGTAGATTTTCGAAGATCTGGTCTTGATAATTTGCAGCATAGAATCATATAACATTAGTCATTTTTATGAAAAATAAAAAAAGGTTAGAAATTCTTATTTTAATGATGTTTTTCTATTTTGGGTGTGTCGAGATATAAAAAACCCATTTTAGTATGGGGTGGTATATTTTGAATATTGTGCTTAATTGGGTTATTTTTGTGATTTCCCTATATAAAACATATTGAGGTGTAATGCTCATACATATGGGTGTATAGAATATATGTTGGGGTTTGATAAGTTCTGTTGTTTGGGGTTTTATTTATTCGTTCATGAGTTAATCTATATGTTTTATAATTTAATCTTAAGTGATGTCTGTTTAATTCTTATTTAAGTATTGAATTTGTTGTGAATAGTTCAATATGTTTTTAGTGGAGTTGATAACAATGACCATAAGATTATTAATGATTCATGTGGTGCCGTTATATGTCATGATTGATTATGAATTGATAAATGTTTATAAGATACCTTAGATTCTATATTGTTCTATAAATATTGATCTATATAGACACTTTTATGAATATTTTATAAATAGATGCAAGAAAAGTGGAATTATTAAATATGATGTCAATTATGTTAATCGTTGAATTATTTAAAGAAAAGTGATTTTAAATGAAGTATAATGAACTCTATATACATGAAATGTGATAAAGTGGGTTATAATTCATAGATGTGGGAATAATAGGATTTGGTTCTATTTTAGTGATGTTTTTAAATATAAATATTAAGGTAAAGTACTTTTTGTATGTATGAAGATCCATGTATTAAATTTTACAAAATAGGAAAATTTATGTAACTGATTTTTGTTTCATTGGATATTATTGGTGTGTAGAAAAAGATATCTACATAATTTAATACAATAAACTATACAAAACCATTGACCTAAATTCAACCACTTATGAAAATTTAATATAAATGAAGGAAATTTGGCCTACATTAGGGAAAGAAACAACAAATCCCATATCTTGTAGACAAATATTACACAAGAAAAATTTATATAACATATGTGAATATGATAGAACCCCATATTTTAATGACACATGTAGGTGTTGTGAGAAAAAATTAAGGTATTATATACCTATTTACTGACCAGGATTTTCAGAATCTAAAATTATTTTAAAAAGGAATATGTGGAAGAGATATAAGAGGCCATGCATAAAGAGAACTCAAATGATTTTAACAAGTATGATTTTATGATAATATTCCAAGGTTAATAGAATACTATGAGTATAAAATACATGAGAGCCTAAGTCCTATGGTTGTTCAAATTTGGAATGATTTGGGGAATTTCTGAGATAAAAAATATTTATAAATCATGTGAGTGATGGAATGAAGAAAATATATTACAAGTATTTAAATAAGGATTTGAATGAAAATTAAAATTATTTAAAATGGGGAATAAGATAATCATCTATTGGACAATATGAATGAGATGATATTGGTACCAAATGTCATTAGGTTTCTAATATTAAAATATAGAAATATTGACTGTGATATTTTTGATAAATATCATCACATTTTTTTGAATATTAATCTATAGTTTATGTATCTAAAGAAAAAGGTATAGATAATTGATATATCAAGTGAATATATGATCATTTTAGAGAACAATAAATCAAGTATCAATGATTGAATAAGGAGAGATGATTATAGAATATATGTGTGGGTATTAATTGAAATTGAAGAGAATTATTATCTCACCAAATTTGGGTAGAGTTTCAATACTAGAAGAGTTCTTCTTAAATGATATTGAAGATTTGGAATTGATACACATGTATATCTTATGATCAATATATTCATATAAAAAGAAATTATTTCTAAATGTGAAGGATGAATCCATGGAATAAAATTTTTTTCACACCAATGGATAAAATTGTTGATATTTCTACGAAGACTAATAAAAATAGAAATAAAAGAGAGCCAAGTATGTTGATGATTGATAAACAAAAATGGGAAAGCACCACTAAATGAAGTAAATTAGAGCGGAATAAGTAGTAAATTTTATTTTTATTAAGATTATTATAATGAGTCTTGTATGAGATGTGATGGTGATACATCATATAGTTATATTGTTTTTGTATTTAAATAACACTTGAATAATGTTCCAAAGGATGTGATAAAATGTACCGATAGTACTATATTGATAATTTTGTTGATATATCAAAAGTAGAAAAATAATTTGTCGAAATATAGTATTAATATATAAGAATTAAAAAAATATCTCTCACTGACCTTTTGGATGAAAGGAAGAAATCCACGATTCATAATAATGAAAATTTGTAATGTTATTCCTATGAGAAAGTTGGTAGTGATAGTTTTTTGGGAAGATTTACCTGAAATTGAAAAATAGAACAATGTTTCTATTGATGTAAAAGAATCTCAAATATAATTTAATTATATAAAGTGAAATAGACCATAAATATTATTTAAAAAAATCAACAAAGGGCCTGAATAATAAATAAATAAGTCAAAGTAGGTTTGGTAAGACAAGATGATATCTAATGAGGATGAGAAAAAATATATTAACGTGAATTTTTTTCATCAGGATATGATATTGAATATAAAGAACCATCATAATCTAGACCTTCCCATGTTAATGGGAAGAAATAAGCCTCCACATATTTTTCTATTGGGTACTATGGATTCAATATGACTCAAAATAGAATAAAAAAGATCTTAGAGGACATCTTATCATAATGTGTACACATCCTATAATAATGAGGTATCCCATAACCTAGAATCATTAATTTATAATAATGTTTCTTCAATTGAAGGTACATGATTTAATCTTAAATCTAGTAATGTATTGATAGGGGAAAATAATAAAAAAACAATCACATAAAGGGTGGGATATAAAATTTGTATAAGGAACATTACCCTATGATTTTTCACAAATGGTAGTGGTTCCAATTATAAAAAGTAAGGTAAAAACCTATGGAATCTTGATAGATTACACCAGAAAATAATTTAAAATGGATTATATATTATTATTAGTGTTACCTGATGTTCAAACAGCAAGTGTTAGAGTGATGGAAAAATAAGAAAATTCAAGAAAATAATAAAATAATACAGAGAAGGGAGATTAATAATTAGTATAAGAGACAACCTATTGATAAAAATCATAATATATAAGAAAATCATGAGTATTCTTTGAGGAGAATTTAGTAGAGAAGTAGAATGCAATATTCTCTCAAGAAATAAAGGAAATAAGGTAATATAAAAATTAATGGAAACTTGATTATAGATAGTGACTTGAGTGAGTGGTGTAAGATGTTATGAAATATAATAAACAAGAAAAAATAAGGATTACAAATCAAATAGAGATATTTAAAAAATTAAAGTACATAAAGATTCGTGTGTTCTAATTGATAAACTGGAAATGGGAGTCCTATACAAATGAAATGAGTGGTGATGAATATTACTTCACCCTAATTAGTAGTTTGAGAGAATAAGATGAGTTTATAATATCATAATAATACAGATAAAAAAACTGAACAGATTGAAAGAAAAGAGTGGATCATGTTGAAAGGAAGATCTTAGTCTAAAAGTTTTTTCTATGACATAAATAGGTCCCTCAGTATACCCTATTATTAATAAATAATTATGAAAACGTGACTGGAATTGAAGTAGATTTTTTTTTGCTTTACAAACTATAATAAAACGGAGAAAACTTTAGAGATTTAGACAATGTTATATAATAGATATGAGATTATCAGGGGAGTACCAAAAAAACAAGATTCTATAATGAAGGAAAATGTTTCACCCCATTTGGGGGAGTAATATGTAAATGTAGTTTCCAATATATTGTTTATATTCAATCACAAATTTATAGATAATAATGAAATATTGATGTCAATGAATTATAATCAAATATATGAACCTTAGTTATGGTTGTATTAAATGAAAATAATAAAGATAGTATTGATTGAAAATATAATTAAAAAAGTTAAATTATTTACTATGCAAATAAATACTTTTGAAAGTTTTTGTTACTTGTTTTCAAGATTAAACAATTCATTATTTTTTTCTTACAACCACTATTTAATAAATGAGTTTAAGGGAATGACATAAAATGCATGGTAGTTTACAAAAAATAAATAAAATGTTGGTTTTATATTTCTTTTATTATGTATATGGTCTATTGATGAAGACATAACATGGACCAATTACAGTTACTTTTTTAATAGAACCTTGTAGTATCATCCTTTTCTTAGTAAAAGAGTATGGAGAATAAGATTTCCTTGATGGTTATAAAATATATGACTATACCCTTGCATTGGTGATTACATTTGATTTTAAATATGGTAGAATGAATCCATCTAAGAACACATATTGATAATAAGGAATGGTTTTTCCAAAACAAAATGGCGGTATTATTGTTCCCATGTATGTATTCCTTTAATTTTAATTGGTTTAATATGTATTTATAATTGTAAATGACTATACATTGAGGATTACTATTGATTTATGATATTGTATTGAATGACATACTTTTAAAAGAATCCTTGTAAGTCCATAAGATGAATTATATTCTTCCCTATTCTATATAAAATGGTATATGATGCTACATGATTGAAGATATCATGAATTGACTCAAGGAAATGTAGAATACTATAAATATTGTTTTTTATGACAATTATTAAATTATTTAATATAATGTTTCGATTGATGAAGGATGATGATATATACATATTTTAGTAATCTTAATGTGATTAAGAAGGCCTAAAATTTGGCTGAAGAGATACCAAGTCAATTTTAGTGAAGTCTATACTTATTTAAATTCATGTATGTGATATCCAATAAAAAATTTAGATCAATATATCAAATTTAGTAATGTAGGTGAATCTGTTTAATTTAATGTTGTGGCATTGGAAAAGTATTTCTATGTAGAAAAATACAATGATGTAAAGGAATATAGATATGTTTCCAGAATCCTAAATTATTATCCTATTATGTATACTAATGGAATATTCACATAAGTATTTGGGATAATGTAAGGGAATATAGTGACATAGACAAAATAATACATCCTAGTATTCTATATAACTGATTGATTCTATACACGTGAATTTGATAGAACCATCTATCCAAATGAATCATGTTGTCGAATTGAGACAAATGTAAAGGATTATATCCATACACATCGAGAAATATTTTTAGAATCTAGAATTTATGAAAAGGTATATGTGGTATTGATGCATGATTCAATGCACATCGAGATATCAGATGATTTTGAGAAGAGATATTTTAGGAGTATAAGAAGCAGTAAATTATTTACTATGAGAAGAAAAATAAATGATATCATTTATTATTTAGTTATTTAAAAGATTCAATATTTGAGGAATTATTAAGATCATGGAAATATATATATCATGTGAAATATGCGATGAAGACCAAGTCCTTATAAGGTTTAAATAATGATTTTTTCACGAATTAAAATAAATTTAAATACAAGATATGTTAAGAAATGTTTGGCTGATATGAATGAGAGGATCCTTTTACTGATGATCATGGGGTTTATACAACTAAAATTTGGAAATATTTACTATGATTCTTTTGGTAATGATATTTTAGATGATTTTTTGAATATACATATATGATGTAGGTATAAAATGAAAAATAGTTTGAGAGAATTTTGAACTCGACTACATAATGCAACATCATCTAAGAGATCGATACATCTATTATCGTGGAGTGAGGAAGGTGAGCTGAATCCAAGATATGAACCTGAGTATTCAAGTAATATGATATGTATCATGATCTCAACTAATCTAGAAATAGGTTTAAGACCATCATACCGATTCCAAGGAACTATTCATGATCATGAAGAGGTACACATAAAGACCTATTGTTCAATCTACTCCTAAAGGCGGATAATATTTCTACGTGTTATAGAAGAAACCAAGGAAATGATGTGGATATTTATATTACAAATCAATATATAAGTGAAAGTGCATTTATCAATGGGTTATGACTAGTTTTTTAAGAGGCTTGGGAACGAGGGGGTATAACCTGTCGAGGAAGAGAAGGTTATTGGGAAATATAACCCATAATTATACTCTGTACTTAGGAAAACATATTAATTTAGAGTAATATTATAGTGGATAATCCATATTGGAGGGAGTAACAAACATGGAAAAAATTTAAACTTTTAACTAAACCATGTAAATAAAATGTACTTATTTCATTCAATATGTTACTGCACATGCGGTGTAATTTTAATAAATTTCTTGGAGTGGTTCAAGAACTCTAACTAGTTAAAGAGATTTAATTTAAAATGATATGATTTCAAAAAAGAAGAATACTAATACCCACCCTATCTATGGTACATATGATATGGGGAACTACATGATGAAATATTTAATTTATTATTACATAAATAGATTAATACACCATGGTAATGTATATATTATTAAACATGGATGATAGATATTTATAGTAGATACTATATGGAAGACATGGAACAATGAAAAATATTCTTAAGCATAATAATTATGTTCTTCTATAGGGATTAATTTTTTTGGAATTATTTGATTCTGGGGTGTGGTTATAAGTAGATATGGAAATTAAACTTTTAAATGGTGGTTCATCAAAGGATTTTGGAATAAAGTAATTACTATCATTTTAAAATACCTCTACATCACATTGGAATTCAACATACTTTTATAATGCTCAAGATAACTTCTATATAGAGGATACTATTTCACATTACAAACATGGATGTTTGGATATCCATTTTATTAACATCATTATATATATTTGGAATCCCACCACACCAGGGTGGGGTATGTCCAAATTTAATCTTTAAATAGAATCCAATCGTTACTCTTGGTCTGACTTTATTTCTATCTCTCAAACTTTATCTAGCCTCATACAATCTTTAGATACTTCTAGTAATCTATCTTATATATTTAAACATATAAAAAATATAGATTTATATCTATTTATTTTAGGTACACTCTTTCATCATATAATATATTCATCATTATTCCCTTTCATTATCCATAAATTAGAAGTTAAAAAAATATGGTTATTTTGGTTTGATTTTGGTTTTATGAGGATATAACATTAAAATTTATTAATGTGGATCCTTTTGAGTTTGGTAGTGTTTGAACACTGCTTACTTACCTACATATATAACATTGTATTATACATCAAAGAGATAGGGTCTTGAAGAATTATCATTCGTTATTTTTATACAATTTCGGTTTAATCATGCATTTTCTTTATTTGAGTGGATGGTTAGACTTTACCAAATAAATGAAAATACGTTTGGTAATGAAATTAAAAGGTTACAAGGGAGTGATTTTCATATACATCACCTGATTGTATTTGATTTTTCATATTTTCTATCTTCATAGTAGATGAATCTCCTAATAAAACCACTTATTATTACACATGTGATGTTATTTGCACCTATGATTATTGGTTAATCACTTTAGAAAGGATAAAATTTGGTTTATTAAATGTATGGAACTTTTTAAAATATTTAATACTATATAAAAGTAATTCATATATAAATAATTATTAAATAGCTATTAAATTATACGATTAACTATTGGTTTTATTGGGATTTTCACTACATATATTTTATACATATTGTTGATATAATGGTATATGTTCCACATTATTGGTAGTTATATAGTGAGGTATTGTATCTATTATTATGGTAGAGTCCTTGATGTATACTTTTAGATTTTAGTGAATTGAGTAACTGATTATTGGTTGGGTTTTGTTGATGTGATTATTTTGTTTTGCATGTATAATAGTCAATGTTATATTAAAAGGTGGTTCTGTACTTTCTCCATTGTATATTTGTAAAATAGTTTATACTAAAATGAAAACCCAAAGTGTGTGGGAATGATTCCTCATGGTATATGGATTTTGTAAATATAGTATATAACTAATTTATGTCATTTATGGTTTCCTATCATTGAAGTAGAATTGTCCAGTAAAGTATTAATTTTCCAGTTAAATGTGATTAATGATTATTGAATGGGTTAATATTAACTATTGAGAATTTATGGAATACATAATGTCATATGTCAAGAAAATTGTATTTTTAAGAGTCAAAATTATTTTAAAATTTTATGGAATGTTAATGATGGTTATTTTGTTTCTTGTGAGAATGTGTGGGAATAGTTTATGGTTATTTTAATGTAGTAGTTTTTAGGGAATGTAAGATATGGTGTGACATTTAATATTGGTGATGGCATTGTTGTTTTGGAATGAAACCCAAAATATCTTATTTTTAGTAAAAATAATTTGATTGATATTATATTTTGGTTTAGTATTAACCACCACCTAATTCATATAACATCACTGATTCCCAAATGTCATTGTTTTTGGGTGTGGGGTGGGGTCCAAACATATAGGTTAGGGATGAAATAATTTTCTTTCAACTCATTATTCTTCACTTCCAATTAAAATTTAGTATGAGATATGACGGGTCATGGTTGGAATATATGTATGTTCTATAATTAATTGTGGTTTTAGTGTGTGTATACTTTATAACATGACAATGTGGAGTGATACTCTTACATATTAGGGTATTTCATGGTAGTAATAGAGAATGTGGTTTACATAAATCATGTTCACCATGCCCAACAATTATTTTAATGTGAGGGAAATTTGGTATGGGGTCATCTGGTATTGTTTCATTATATATGGCACGTGGATATTGATATTCATTTATATAAATCATTTTTTCTAGGGTTTGACATAAATAATGATTTATAACGGATGGATGTATAAATATATTTTTCAATGAAGTGTGAGAGAAAAATAATATTTGTGGAAGTTGTTAAAGGATATATTAATGAAATATATTATTTTATTTATTTATTAACATTCATAGATGTGATACATAGTTTATTAGCCTTGGTTATTCTCGATGATATCTTAAAAATAACAAGTTTGTGTAGGGTCTACAATTTATTTTTTGGATTAATTTATATTCTCCTATTAAATTTTCATGAGAGATCATGGGGAGGATATAGTATAGTATATGCGTATTCTTATCCCAATATATAAGTACAATGGATTTATAGGTTTCTATTATATACATGGTGACTGATATTAATATTACTAGATTGTTTCTTAGAGTTATTGATGGATTTAATTCCAAAAGAGTTCCATAAGGATATTCATATTATTGAATTCATTTTTATTGATAGTTTCATTCATTATGGGATATAAATTTTATATCATATTGTGTATTTGATTTGAATTTTCAATGTTCGAATGGTTATGGTAATAATGATTCCATACATTATTCTATAAACTAAACTAGGTCATGTTGGAGGTGATCATTGGGGGTGATTCCATTCATCATTGCAAGCCTACGTGGAGTTCCTAGTAGTTTTGGGTCATTAAACAGAGGGATCAGTGTTATGTTAGAGAGATATATTGGTGTTTAATGTTAATTAATGTTAAGGAACTAATGTTTTTGGTCAGTAAAAAATATTAATCAATCATAATGTGTGATGTAACAAGGAGTATTAGATATGACATAAGATATTTGGGACCCCTAGTATTCAATATAAGAATTATAGGTTTACCAAATGACTTAGGTGAGATAATACTAATTCAGATAAATAAGCCTCGGATTTGATGGTACTCCAAGATAATTAAACCTATGTTTTATTTGGTGGACTTGAAGAATTAAAAATGAATCTAATTGGTAATGGATATCAATGATACAATATTAGGGTTATTACAGGGGTCATTTAAACCAATATTGATACTACTTATAATAAATCAAGATTTTATTAGTGTAGTTTGTACCAATAATGGGAGTTTATTCTGGTACTAGTTGAATTGTTTCTACAAGAATTATTTTTGTACATGTTGGTTTGTGAGTTCACATTTCTATGTTCTCAATAGAGGTTTAAAGCTAGTTCAAATAGAAAATCTATGAGTAAATGAATTTTACATAAAGTTCACAGTCAATGGAATAATAAAAACCTTAAAAATATTCAAATTAAAATTATTTTATAGATAATTATCTTCAACGGTATAATTTGAGTATTTACCTTGGTTCACTGTTCATAACTACATATATTTTAGTGACCAATAAACAATTGAATTGAATAAAATAGGGGTTTAGACATATCTTTATTCTAACATGAAATGAATTAATTTCTAATGATTGGTTTTGAATCTAAACCTCTATATATTTACCAAATAAAGGTAATGATAGAATGATATAAATCTAACTGAACAAATATAAAATTTTGGAATCATTTATAATTTGGAAATATTTTACTTATTCAGGAAATATTTTTTAATATATTATCATAGTCACCATGTTTGATATATCAAAAATTTCAAAGTGTTTTTAGTTTTTAAACATAAATCATGTTAATGATTCCATATAATAATAGATAAACTGTTAATATTATTATACCCATAATAAGATATATTAGATGATTTATTAAGTCATCATGTGTGGTAAAATTTCAATAATGTGTTTCTAGAAACATGTTTAAAATATGAGTGTTGAAATTTTGAAAACTCTTCCCATCCAATGTAATACTTCATGTAATGTTTCGTTATAATATAATCCCAAATTTATAAAAAATAGATGTTCTCTATTAATGAGATGTTTTATAATATAAATATTATATTTACATCTGAATTCAGGGTTTTGAATTCAAATAGTTTCCTTAAAATAAGGGTTTGGTAAAATATTAATTTATATTATTGATACACTATTATTAATAAAGAATAAATGTTTTCCATTGAAACTGCTTATTGGAATTGTTCTTTTATTAGGACACATGGTGTTTATTTTGAATGTTTTAATAATATAGGTTTAATTGGGTAATCGTCATGAATTAATGTAAGGTTTATTTATTATGTTATATTGAGAATTATTTAATGTGATTAAATTTATGTAATTAATATTTTTGTTTCCTAGGAAGGTATTGTTGAATTCCTTCCTTTGAAATGGAGTGTTTTTGAAATTTTATATTAGATATGATTAGTGTGTAGAAGAATAGGTTTTTTCATTCTCTAAATGGGTTTATAGAAATATTTTTTCATAATTATTTGCTGATTAAGTTATTGGATGAAAATAATTTTATTGATTTTGATGAAAGAAATAATTTTTTCATGGTGGATTTCAGAGTTTCGTGGTTCATGGTTTTCAGAATGGATTTAATTATTTGCGTGATTTTTTTCTATATTTTTTATTTTTTGTTTAATAGTTTTGATTGGAGTTATTAATATTCACATGTACATTAAATATAAGTCACCATGACATCTAATTTTTTTTCCCATGGAATAGTATAAATGATTCATGGGATATGGCATTATCCAAATATCTGTGGTTAGAAGTGACGAAATTCCATAATTGATTCTTATGCATGGAGGTTAAAGAGTAATAAGAAGAACATGATGTATCCTTCAAATTGATAAGGTATCTAGATAAATTTCAATTTTATTTAGTAATGGGATCACTTCAATTTGTAGATCAATTATTGATTATGATAATCCATGGTTCACTAGTGTAACACTATTGGGAATTATCCCATTTCATTTTCAATGATCTTTTTAAAACCTTGGTATAAAAGGGTGAATAGATGACGTGACTCTTAGTGTTTTATCAAGTAGTAAAATTTTATTGATCTAGGCATTCATTTATGATAATTTATTTTGAAATGTATATATCATATAGAAAATATTTATTTATTAATATCATGTGTGAATATTCCATTAAGGCTTGATACTTGATGGAAAATTCTATAATTTATCGATGAGTTCATGGGAGGAGGCTGAGATCCATTCTGACATAATTGAGGGAACTTTTATTTCGAATATTATATGGTTAATTATATTTTTGATTGTTATGGAAAATTAAGTAGGTATAATAATGAGTAACTCAGTATTATAGATTATAGGCGTACCTTTAAACTTTGGGACTAGGTATCTTAGTGTTTATTGTGTTAGGTAAGTCAGTATTTTTTTATTATAATGTTATGGGACACAATCAATATTAGGGAACCATGTTTTATGGTGATCCTTGTTTTTTTTAAGTGATTGTTTTTAAGTAATGTGTTTTGTTATTTTTTTTCATAATTTCAGGGTGAATGAGTCTCAATTAAGGAATATTATATTTTTTTTTGAGTAAGTGGCCTTATCTATTTTATGATAAAATATTATTAAATATTCATCAACATTTCAGTTAATATTTTTTTATGTATTGGGTATCTATTTCTCTTAAATTGATATTCAATATTCAATATTTTTTGTTTTGAATATATTGGTGATTCAGAATTGACTGAGTTAATATAAAATAAGAAGGATTTTTTCTATTTAATATATAAACATTGATTTTTTAATAGTTTGAAGGCTTTGAGAAGTAAACTGAATGGATTTAGAAAATTTAAAATTTATTAAAATGAATGGCTATAAAGATATAATTTTATAAACATGATCGGTTTAGTGAATATTTTTTTTTTATTTTAATCAATGAATGTTTACCAATTTAAATATTCAATTTGATATTGAACATTTTATGGTATAATTTCTATTTTCGTGTTATATCCTATGGTTTTTATATTTTATAGATTACCTAATCAATGTTGGGAAAAAACTATTGTGGAAATTTTATGTCAAGGGTTGTATTTCTATTGTAGATATTCCCCCCTAAGTACAGTAATACCTGGAAAATAAATAGCGATTCCTTGAACAATGTACTCCTTATTTGTATTTTGGACTATAATCCTGAATTACCACTAACCATACTTGTTATTTATCTCTCTTAGGAGTTATGTTTATAGAGTCTAATTTCCTTCGATCACCTATATTTTAAAATGTTTGATTTTTGTATTATGAATGTGGTTTTATTATTTGTGTCATGTTTACTTTTTAGAGGGGTGAGATCCTTTTCGGTGGGGGTATCTCTAATTTTTTTTCTTCTCATTTGTTTTATAAGTGGGAATTTGTTTTATTTTTGATGATGATAATCCATTTCATAAAATATAATATAATTTCTTGATATCCCACCCCACAACATAATATTTTCCCGATCTATGGGGATATAGAGAAGAATTTTTTATGAGGTTAAAGGGTAGAGGTTGAGCTTTAGATATCATTCATTCATCAAATCATATTTGTAAATTATATATTTGTTTACATGTATTATCAATTTAATTTCCCACATAATTTTCCTCCAATAACCATATTTTACAAATAATATAGTAACATAATATTTATCTTGGTAATGTATTTTTGTTTGAAAAATGAAATTGAACTCTTTATCTAATTTGGAAATATAGATTTAAAATATGAAATCCATTTTTTGTATTAATTATTTAATAATGAGATATATTTATTTTAAAAAGAAGACATCTTAAAATCAAAAAATGGTTTTTAGAAAAGAAGGGTTTAATAGATAGAAATTGTTTTATTTTTATCCCTTCCAAAGTAATAAATACTTGATTAATAATTATTTACTTCATTATACAAATAAAAAATAATTTCCATTAAAATCATTCCTTAATGAAGAAAAAATTATTAATTATTATGAAAATGCACAACCTATAGAAATGTTATTCATTTAAATATATATCATTTTAACATTTTATGATTTTATCTTTATTTATAAACCAAATAATAATCATTAAATATTTATTTTTTAATACATATAAACAAAATAAATTAATTACATTTAATAGTCAAAAAAAATTATTTTCACTTTTAATTAGAATCAACCCTTTAGAAATTATGATTCTGATTGAAACAAATTTCATTATCCATGATTAATTAATTCATCATTCCCAAAAATTATTTATCTGTTTTATATATGTTATTTATTTATTTTAATAATAAATTTTTTATTTTTATCAATAATGTTTTTTAATAATATTCCAATATATTAATAAAATTAATGAGAAAAATAATTTATAAAAAGAATTACCTTATTTAAAAATTTATTTTCCCAAATGGATTATAATCATTTCATTCTGTTCCAAAATTATTTATTGAATATTAAATAGATTATTCACAATGTAAATATATTGTTTTAAAACCGAAATAATGTTTTTTATTAACTACACACTTGTAATTTTGACCTACTAAAATTTTGACTACAATTATATATATAGACTATACGCCCCTTTTTGAAGGTGATAAAATTTTTTATATACACTCATTACATTATATAAATTAATTACATTAAATCACCCTAATGAATCATTCTCAATCATAATATTATCATTTAAGATTTCCTAAAATTATTTCTCATTTTATGTTTTTTTTCTCATTGTAATTTTACTTATACTAACAGTAATTCACAAGGGTGACGATGATCCTTGGGATTTACTAGTTTCCAAACTATTATTAATTTATATTTATTTTTCTATTTTAATGTGTTCACTTTTAAGGGATTAAATAATCCATGGTTTTTAATAATAAATAGTTTGTAAAAACACATTTCATTTACATTTGTGGTAATTTGATGAAATTTGTTAAAATAGTGTTCCTAATTGAATTTATGTCTTATAAGATATTTTTCATAATAAAATTTAAATTCATTATAAAAAATAAAATATGTAACCTAGAGAAATGAAATTCAATCTTAATTATGAGATGTTATATTTTTCATATAGCCCATCTTTCCTAACAAGATATTTCTAATGGTGATGATGTTGGGAGGGGGTCCAGGCGTAATCCTACCACTAAAATCCCCAATACCACCAATTTATTGATCTAACCCATGTTTTTTAGGCCAAAATTCCTATATCAAGAAGGATAACAATATTTATAATTTCACATAGATTTCTGATGGTCACATAATTCTAGTTTTCTATTGTATGGATGTTAATTTGTTCTAAAATAATCATTCATTATTCCCAGGAAACTATCAATCACAAATGCTTTCTTGATAATTCCAATATAGGTGGGAGTGGATAAGATTTTACTCTATGAAAAATTATTTATTCCAATAACTAATAATTTCAAAAATCCATATTTGATTATTTTCATGGAATAATTTGAGTGCACTTTAGTCATAAAAACATATATTAATACGGTTATTAAATTTTGTTTAGAGTCCAACATCAGTAAAACTAGATATTTCCATAATATATATAGATTAAAATCATCATTGAACAAGTGAAGAAACTCTAACATAGGTAGAGAAGTAGAATGATGAGTTTGATGAAAAACTAGCCATTAATGGTTTACAACACTATCTAGAAAACATAATCCATGGGGAATCATCTAGTTAGTGGTTATTAAAACGAGAAGGAATTACATTAGTAATTTACTCTAACTAATCCGGTAATATGGTATTATTATAATAACATTATAACCTACAAATTAAATACTAATATAACTCAAATTACATAGTTAACCTATGGTTTTTTGTTTTTGGAATATAAAGAACTACCATGTGTTCTATGATAAATAGTCAGTGAATTATTATCTACTAATATGGAAGTGATAACCCATAATTAAGGGTTAAAATCTAATGAATCATCATATTACTATTTGTTGAAAATATACTCAAACACTGTGTTGATCATGTAATTATGCTACCAAGAAATATGGTCCAACTATTTGTAAGTATAATCATTCATTTTATACAGTGAACAGACAATTAATAGTGTATATATTAATGATTAAACATAGGAAGGATGTGGAAGATCACAAATTACCACTAAATGATGCATGAATTATATTAACTATAGCATCCAACTTTTGTCTTATTATTAATTTATAACAAATAGATTATCATTTTTCTAGTTAATTTATAATCCATTCACTATATATAAAATATTTCTCCTACTTTGTAACTAGATATGAATTCCCCATGATACTATTAATATCATTCCTATTTGATTACTCACTATTTAACTAACTAAAAAACTATCATTATGACTTGATCTACTTTGAATCCCTTCTCACATCACTTTACCAATAAGACAGATAACTATAACACTATAACAAAAAACACTGAGTTCGAGATAGATTCCCACATAACCTCATGAACACCTCTCCATATAGAAGATGATGTGGGAAAACAATGAGCATATGAGTCCCTCAATGGGGAGGATATACCCCATGTATCATTTCATTGAATCAATAATGACTTTTAACAAAATAATTATTAACCAGAGTGAACATGAAAAAACTAAAGAATGTAATTCATCGCAAAAAATAACAAGAATATCCCAAATTGGAAATCATATTTCATGTATAAAGTAGTAGATCATATTAGACCACTACCAAAAGACTACTCTTTTACTCAACCATCAATCATGGGGGCTTAGTCCATTGATGGATTTCTAATATTGAAATAAATAAGAGCACCAAAATTCCCATGTAGGTTGTGAGTTAAATAAAATGTAAGATATAAAAAATTTATTCTTATCTATTTCTTCTTAGTTATAATAGTTTTATTCCATGAATATAATAAATTCAAAAAAATCATCTTCAAATTCAAAACAGATAGTTCATGGACAAATTAAGCCGCCAAAAATCCCCGACTATACCATATTCTTATCCAAGCATGGTTTAATATGTTGAATTGGTAGTAAATGATCATAGGATGGCTAAAATAGTTTCATTATTTCACTCGGAATCCCCATGTTAGTGAGTAGGAATTCTATATAGAATCTACTTAGCATCGAGTTGATATATTACTCAAAATCCATAAGGAATCTTATCAATGGGCTATATAGAATCCCCAAGTCATCGAGAATCAGAACATTTCCTCCAAATCCTAAAAGAAACAATTTGAAACTCAAATTAAAATCAAGAAGTTATCCAGTCAATAGGATACTTTTAATCCATAAGGTAATGAATTTTCTAATTTTTTCTCTGAGTCATAGAGGCATCTATTTATGTCTTGTCCTCATGGAAATCATTATCCACCTTCATCATTATAAAACATCATGAAAAATTCCCATCTATGGTATAACCATTTCACAACCAACACATATCATGTGTACCATGTAAAAATTATCACAATATGAGACAATACACTAGTGGGTATTACAAAATTACAATATATCATGACATCATGAGACAAATAATATCACCAAGTTAAACATGTGAATCAATAATCAATTTGGAATTTAGCTATTATAACAAATATCGTGGAAAAAATACCATAAATTCCTCATGAAAGAAACACAGACCAAAATGAAAATAAAATTCTTTCATGGTTATTAGTTATGCCAACACAAAAAATATAATAAGAAAAAAATTATAATAAAATCCCCAAGAGGTAATTAACTTCTTACCTTATAGTTTTCAATGTCGATGTTAAGCTTCATCATTGGTTTCATCACTCATATCATTTTTATACACAAGTTGGTCCTTGGTCTCATGAAAAGGATTCCTACAACCATTTACAAACCAAAATCACAAGGGTTTAAGAGTAAGTGAATTATAATCAAGGAAAAATATATAACCAGTTCATACCCAAATATAGCTAACTAAAAGATCATGATTTTATGGAAAGATTCATAAATATAAATGAGGCTATATGATGCAATTAGGGTGATATGGTGTATAGTTTTATGGAGAAACCCACCATGGCATAGAGAAAACCACCACAATGAAAGGTTTCTACTAAAAAATCACCACAACAAGGACGAATGGTTGTGTATTGGGTGAAAATATTAAATTAAACACTATGGTACTATTGTATGGAAAAAAATCATAGATCAAATTTGTAGTAAAATAGGGAGATAATTCTGAATAAAATACTATTGAAAATAAACTACAACATTATAGTGTGATGACTATACCATGGAGTGATATATGATGTACTTCATAACTCTCAAATGATGATGAATAGTGGTGGGGAAAATGATATTTGTTAAGTTCTATCAATGTTGAATAACATTGTCAGCACCACATAAAATATGAAAAGTAGTCCCCTATTCAGTTAAAAAATAAATTTAGATAAAAAAATTGTAACATCATATTAAGAGGGTTAACCCCTCATGACTGAAGGATGGACTAGCTCTCAAAAAATGATGTGGAAAAGTGTTCTGCAGTGTAGTCTTAGCCACTGCAACACATACTCCAAAAAATCTCCTTGTAGAAGGCTACAATGAAAACTCCACCATCCACCATAACCATTGTGAAATCCTATACATTGAGGCGTGGATTCATCTCTATATTATTTATGGGATAAAACAACATCTTCCATGGAATGGTACCACCTGTTTTGGGAAGAACTGTTATTAAATACACCCTTCGCACTGTTTATACATCTTATTGGCCTTTGGATAGATTGTAATTTCTTCCCGTGTAGTAATTTCTCACTCTAATCTATAATCTATATTAGGATCTCCATATATTATCCATCTATTTTTAAATCAAAATCATTATAGTCTATAACATCAATAAAATCAAGAATATTAATATGAATTTGAGAAACATGTAACATATCTTTTAGACCTTGAAAATGATGAGGGTGTTCATAATGGTATGCCACCATTATTTTATATTTGGGGATATCATAGGGTCCAAAAAACATGTTGATAGCTTTTCTTGCTTCCTAAAACTTTAGTGTTGTAGAGAACCCAATCCCAGTTCCCATAGATGATACAATATATTATTGAATCAGTATATAAAAAAGGATTTTTTATCCTAATAAAACAAATAGTTTAGTAGCATTAGAAAACTAGATACATACATAATAGATTCATTAAAACATGTAATGGATTAAAAAATAGTAACTATATTTGAAAAGACAATAAAATTATAGATTATCCTCATGATTCCTTCATAATTTACATCTTCCCAACCAAGAGAAAAATAAAACATGAGAAAGGGGTGATCTCAGATGCGCAGTAAGGTTATGTAATACAAAGGAATCAAAAATGTAAAGCATGGTGAATAACTAAAGGCATACATTCCATTAAAACATAATCATGATCATAAAATAGTTATAAGTAAATTCAATAATTCCATAATAAAACAATACCATGGATATTATACTAGTAAAATAATCATATGAATAACAAATTAATAGATTCATAATAAGGTAA
This sequence comes from Viscum album, assembly GCA_963277665.1. Lineage (NCBI taxonomy): Eukaryota > Viridiplantae > Streptophyta > Magnoliopsida > Santalales > Viscaceae > Viscum > Viscum album. The sequence continues at coordinate 1,254,702,261 of OY728153.1, read as the reverse complement.
TGCACAATTTTGGACATAAAAATCAAACCATTAAGGACTAAACAAAACACCATACATAGTCGGTAAAAACTCAGGCTCGTTTGTCTCACGATACATACTGATAAATAAATGAGCTATAGTGGGCCCTAACTAGCACAAACCAAGTCTAATTAATTTCTAATATAAATGGAGAGAAAAATAATCAACATATAAATTCATATTGAAACTAACATATGAAATGTTAATAACATTCCCCAATCAGAAGACATATACACTAACTAATTGGAGTAATATGGTGAATGGTATCATGGTAGAACATCCACATAAAAACTAATCATAAACCATTCAATAAAATATGGTCGATGATTTCCTAAAATATTAATTCTGATTAAACATAATAATTAACAAGAGTGCGGAAATAGATGGGAATAATCTTATAAAATCATTGAGTAATACTTGAGAGAAATAAATCTTTACCCTTAAAAGAAGAGTTATTTTGGAAACATCTCCATAAAAAAGAATAATTGATCTAATATAGTATATTCATAATAAACTAAGTGATTTTAGAAAAAAAATCATTTCTTAAAATAGATTATATATTGATCTTGAAAATAGGTAAGAATTTGAGAAGTTCCCTTGAATCGAGCTTGTTTATCGAGATGCATTTGAGAAAGAATCTTTTAAAAAACATAGCTCCCCATAAAATAAATAATGATTATGATTAGTACATATATGAAGAAAATTAAAAAATAATTTATGAGGAGTAAATAATAATAATTAATAATCTTATTAGTATAAATCTAGAAAAAGTGTAATCTAAATGAAATTGGATGTTCGGGGATAAAACCCTTACCTTATGTTCGGATGTGCTATGTACATGAACTTTACATCATGGATAATCAAATTAACTACTTTAATTAATTAATTAATTAAATCCTCTACATCAATTTGATTTATTATAATTTTATTATGTTCATTTGTGAACTTTCTAATGAGTAATAAGATACAATTTTTTTCTCAGGAGCGTTTGATTCCTTGATTGGAATACTATTATATGAGTAATGAAGTTCTTTTAAAATGGGTATAATCACTAGTAAAAAATTAAATATTCATGGAGGCTGGTTTCGGGCGACCTCCATTAGGATATCACTATAATATTTCCCTTTGCAACCCAAAATCCATCAAATTATGTCTCATTCAGCCTTCTACAGCCTCTCTTTCCCCCTCTCATGACCCTGCACCCCGGCAAACCCACTCCTACGTGAACCTGCTCCCCTTACCCCACAACTCCAACCCCCACCTTGCACCGTCCCATCCTCTATCCCCCTCAATTGAACCTATCAACTCCCATCCACCACCATACCCACTCCATTTCACCCTCCTACGACCCCTCTCCCAAGACCCCCCCCCCCACATTCATGCTTCCCCACCCTCCATCCTACCATCGATGAACTACTCCAACCCATCCGTCCCTACATAGCACCTTCCTTTCCTAACCCAAGTCCCTTCCTACTCATCCTTCATCATGATTCCCCGTATCTTTCAATATTCCCCTCCTCCATCCAGCTACCCTACATACATCATTTTAACTTACCTTCATGGCACTGCCCTGCCTCTGTTGAGCTACGCCACCTTCATCGCACTCCCCCACCTCCGTTGAGCTTCCCCTTCTCTATCCATCTACCCATACTCAATTTGGGTTGTTTTTTTCTATCATTTTTGGTTGGGGATAGTTATAGTTCTTTCAAAATTGTTTAGTTTTTTCATTTCACCTCACTTCCAATGTTTTTAATTTTATTTGTTTTAGTTTTGGTCAGGTCAGTTTAGTTCATTTCAGTTTATTATTATTTTACTTCATTTTAGTTCTATTCGAAATTATTTTAATTGGTTCATATATGGTTCATCTGGACTGAATATTTTTTCTATATATTATTTAAATTTTTTAATTTAAGTGAGCTTATGATGGTCTAATTTATTCAATTCAATTTCACATAAGTTTAGTTGTTCTAGGTCAACTGGGTTTGGAATGGATAGATTCAATTCAATTCATGTATGGTTTGTTATTTCCGTTCTATTTTATTCGATTCAAATAGATTCCATTCTAATCCTTTCAAATTAATTTATCCATTAAGGTTGATTCAAATCTAATTGGTTTCATTCTAATGCATGATAACCTAGTATCTATTGTCTAGGTTTTTTTAGTTTGGTTCTATCCTATTCTATTTTGTTTATTTTCATTCTATTCGGTTTAATACAATTTAAGATAGATAAGTTCATTTAAGTTTATTACATGTTTTACTAGATCTATTAATTTCATTTTTTTGTATATTTTCTCAATTTTACTTGGATATGTTCATATTGATTCGACATATTTCAAGTTAGTTTTGGTCCATTACATCCTACTATGTTATGTTTTGTTCATTTATATGTACATTGATTTTTTTAGTTCAGAATGGGTGTCGTTGGGTTGGGTTAGGTTAGATTGGTTTGGTTTGGTATAATTTTTTATAATTCTATTTTTAGGTCTTTTTATGTATGGTTTATTATATATATAGTGTATTGGTTTGGATTGGGATATTTTAGACCATTTGGATTTATTTTTCCTTTTTTAGCACTGTTATGTTTTATTCAATTCATATGTATTCCTTTCTATTTTGTTCAATTATATTTAATTCTTGTTAATTAAAATTTGTATGTTTGGGGTTATTTATTTTAGATACTATTATTTTGTTGGTCATTACTCAATTAAGATTGGTTTAGTTATCTGTGGATTGATTTAGTCTAACTCTATATGGTTTAGTACAAAATATATTCAGTTCTATTGAGATTATTATGGTTAAATATGTTTTTTATGATTTGGTACAATTCAATTTTGTACATACCTCTTCAATTATATTTGTTTTTGTGGAATATGGTTTTGTTGAAGATACTTTTTATTGATTTATTTTTTAGGTAAGATTTATTCAATTAAATTCATGCAGTAAGATTCATTAAATGCATTTTCCTCTCGGTTATATCATGTTAGGTTTGTATTGTTTGGTTGAGTTCCACAAAAGTCTAGTTAGTTCGACTAGATTTTGTGTGGTTCAATTTAATACAGTTTGACTCAAATCATTATTTTTATCTTTTTTCCATTTAGTTTTGTTTAATTATTTTATTTTTTTCAATTCAATTATGTATAACATAGTTCCAATTTTATTTGTTTTACTTAGATCAGTTCGATTTATTTTTTCGATGTGATTAAGATTAGTATAGTTTATATTGATTTATATAGAGTTAGATCTGTTTGGGGTGGTATGATTTAATTTGGATTAGTTTAGTTTGGTGTATTTCCATTCATTTTAGTGTTAAACAACTCTATTTTGTTTTTTATGGTTTAATTGTATTTATTTCGAATATTTTTAGATATAGAAAATGTTTATTAATTTAATAAAATTTGATATTATTTATTGAGACTTGGTTTATTCCATGACATTTTATTTTAGATTGAATATAGTCAAGTTTATTTATTCAATTAAATTTATTTTTATTTTATAATTATTGGACAATATTTTATTAAGTTTTGTTGGGTTAGGTTCAGTTTATTTTTTTTTCAGTTAAGTGTTTTTATGTTGTTTGATTAAGTATTAGTTAGTATAATTTTTTTGTGTTATGTCCGGTTGCATCACATAAATGTTGTTGAAGTCAATTTATTTTTTAAATTTGGTTTGATTTTATTTAGGTCATTTTTATTGATTTGGTTTGGGTGAATTTGGTTTAGATTTGTTTGATTTAGTTATATTTTATATTTTCATTTAAGTTCATATTGGTTCTTTTTGGATTTGATCAAATTTATTTGATTCAGTTTAGTTCATTTTAATACATCACCAGTAGAATTTTAATGATTCCCTACATATTGGCTGAAGAGAAATACCCACAAATCCAAATGCTTGGCCATCATTGCACTAAACATGGGAAGGTAACATCACATTTTGATGTTTTTGTATGTGGAATGATGGATTATATCAACTTGTTTTGACCTTAAACAAATTATTTTAATTTGTTTCTAGCATGGAATATACGTATGGATAACTTAAAATAGTGTTTATGATTTAGTAATGAATTTTGTGAAATCCATCCAAAGATATAGGATCAAGAATGTATGTCAAAAACTAACATTCTCTCATCAATACATGGATTTTGGTAATGATTAAATTTTACATTGTATTTACTGATTTGAGATTTGTTGTTAGGACGTAGTTGAATTTTTGTTTTCAACTTCCTAGAGTGGGTTCTGAGGATAGAGTTATGTTTTAGTGTTATGCTCATGGACTATATTGTGTTCCATTGATTGAAATATTTGGCTATGTTTTGCCAGCATGAAATGACCCTAGACTATATTTTGATCCTCTATACAACTCATTTGGTATGAATTATTATTATTATCCTGATTTTAATTTTTTTGAAAATTATATCCTTTATAATATTACTTTTCATAATTTACTAACAGCCCTTATAGTTTTATTCCATGATGAACTATTCATAGGAAATGGTACTACATTTGGTTAGGATAAAAGTAGAAATGATACATCCTTCCACCACTTGATTGGATGCGTATAAAATTTTATAGACATATGGTTTTAATAAACAATGTAATATTTAATGATGCCTTAAGGGGTGTTAGTTAGGATTCATAGGTATAGGAAGGGATCTAAAAAGACAAATATTTGACTTACCTTTATTTATTTTATCCCAGTGATATATTTGTCATTAACTAATACCATTTTAAAGGTATCCAAATGGACTGTTATTATTTATTCATTCCACAAAATTTCATTCCCTTTCATTCCACCTTATTCCTACTTCACATCATTTCATTCCACTCAATTTCATATTATCCAATTCTCAAGAATTATATGAACCAAACATAGAATTCATTTGTTTCATTAATATTTTATTTTAGGCACTGATGCTATAAAATTCATAGTATTCCATGCAAAGGTCTGTATTTCATTTTTAGAGGAGAAAAAGAATCTCGAGGTGCATTAATGAGTAGCAAGTGATGTCTTTACTTTACTCATTAGAATTTTTTTAAATGTTCTGTTGTTCTTTTTCATCCCATTCCCTTTCTTTTCAAATTTTGAAGACATTATCTAAAAAACAAATTGATTAAGATGTATGTTCAATGTAACATTTATGTTTTGATGCCAATACAAGTGGTTTCTAGTAGCCTCTATTCTTCAATTTGTACAGCAATTGTGAGCTTTGGATGGTTTATGTCGTTGGAAAGGGATATGGTTGATGATTTCTGCTCGATTATATATTCATGGGATGGTTTTTTACAATTGGTAGGATTTATTTCATCCACATAGAGTCCACACACATGAATTTTAACGGTGAAAAATTTCAATCAACAACATGTTATTTTATATTAATCCATATGTTATTGGTAGTTCTAGCAATGTAGTTCAATAAATATTGAATTTTCACCCCTATGTTTTATCCTCCTTTTCCCTTGAATTTCTTTTTTATGATGGAGAATCCATTCATTACTCTCATCATAAATCATTTTTTTACATTATTCCTTCACCCATTATTTTTCACATGTAATTTATTAATTTGAATTATATCATTTATACATATTTTTTGGGAGATGACATGCCTGTTGATCTACCCATCAAAAGGAAGATTTAAATTTGTAAAATCATGTATATGATCAGAACAAATAGAGAACCCAAGGGTGTAAAAATTTATAATCAAATCATTAGTTGTTTTTTAGTGGGTGTGAAAAATCACCTGGAGAGTGTGAACAAATTAGTATGATTATCCCATTTCATGTTTCTAGAATACATAAAATATATATGATTATTTAATGGATTTCCCTAGTTATACATGTATATTTCATATCATCTTTTCATTACTTATTGATTGCATATCGAGTAAAAATGGTCTCATTAGGGGATCCATCCACACTAATAACTCCTTGTGGATTTAATGTTACCTCTTTTGTGTATATTTCATTTGATTTCATTAGATTAAATATAATAAAACATCTCAAAAAAACATTGGGTGTACAGGTTCAGATTTTCCCGAATCTTAAAAGTCCACACCTTAATGAATCCCTGGATAAAATAGATGTATATTGAAGACTAGTTAAGAAATTTTGGTCATTCATAGAGGTGACAATTCAGGTTCATGGGTTCAGTTCATGGAGAGTTAACAGTTTTATAAACCCATTTAAGCTCAAACCTAACTCAACCCTATTTTTTATTCATTATTTCATGCTTATAGTATTGGGTTTAATGACTAATATATGATTTTCACGAGTGTGTTTGATTAATGGTAATAATTTGGGTATAGAGATTGGGTTGATTGTATTATAAACACATTTAAACACCATCTTTTTTGATCCATTTATTTAAATGGATTGATCTGATACAATATATTTATGGAGAAGTCAATTATAACTTAGATCTCCAAATCATTTATCTTAAAATATATGACTTACTATATCATGTCAACAGATTATACGTTTAAAGAATGGTCATCGTGAATTTGATATAAAATTTATTCTTCTTCCAAATTAACCGTCCGGATCACAATCAAAATAAATTTAGGGATGACCCAAACCTATTTAATTCCTTTTTTCTATAGGGTTCATAATTGTTATATATATCTTTGTTGGTAATTATTAGATTAATCATAACAATCAGTACACCATCATCTAAGAATGTGAAATGGTACCTGGTGATTTATCTATGTATTTAAATGATATTTATTATGCAACTAAGTTATCAACATGAGTTTGGATATTTTTATCACTCATTGGATCACTTATGATGCAGTTAACACTGGCTGTGAATCAGTGTTGATAGATTTATTCTTTAAAAAACCACCCCCTCTAATACTTATTCCTCATATATATATTTAATGAAATAAAATGAACACAACACATTTGTTAATGATGTGTATGAGCTGAAAAAATGTTAATTAGACATGTAGTCCGCATGTTTGTCCAAGATGATGAAAAACACACATTCAATGTTGTAAAACACAAAAACATGCATTTAACAGTGAGATATATAGAAAAAGACTGCAGAATGACTTGAAAAATTGGAAAACCATATTTTTTATTAATTTTGTGTAGAAGAAGATGAGACATCAATCAGATGGGTGGTCTACAAAAAACTATAGAATATTTATGTTTTAAAGGTTTAACACCCTTGAAAAAGGTGGTTATAGGGGTCAAAGCCAACAAAATGACCTCCAAATGTGGTGAAAGTAGATGAAAACAATTAGGGAGTGAATTTTGAAATGTTCGAGTAGAATTCATGTGAATTAGAGACGTCATTTTCCCAGGATGAATGAAAACAAACTGGTTTTGTAATAAAATACCAAAACATGCATTTAATGGTCAATTCAAAACCAAACAAACTTGGAATGACATGAAATCCTTGTAAACCCATCTTATTATTATTCATGTTGTGTATATGTATACGAACCATATACCGGAGGTGTGGTATGTCTAGAATGATCAAATATATGGGTTTTAATGGTTCAGTTCCCTTTAAAAGCATGTGGGTGGGTTTTGGGGTGGTCAAAATCAACCGAACAACTACTGAATGTAGAGAAATTAGATAACAACAACCATAGAGTGAATTCTGAGATGGTCAAGAAGACATTACATAAATTTGAGGCACATTTTGTCTGGGATGATGATAAATGCACTTTTAGTGTCGAAAAACACCATAACCTGCATTTAATGGTCAAATATATAGTAAATATCCTTAGAATGACTTGAAATAATAGAACAACAATCTTATTATTATTCATGTTGTGTATGAGTAGATGTGACATTAATCAGCTATGGAGTAATCTTATAACTACGTAATCTGTGGTTTTTAATGGTTTCTGAACATTTAAAAGGGGGCATCTGGGGGTCAAAACATACCCAAAAGCATCTAAATGTAGTGAATTAAGACTAAAAAAACCATAGAGAGAATTTTAAAATGGATTATTAGATGGAACATCAATTGGAGATGTTGTTTGCCAGAGATAACAAAAAATTCACTTATTCAATTGAAAAACACCAAAATGTACGTTTAAAAATAAATTCAATAACAAATTACCTTATAATGACTAGAAATTATAGGAACACCATCTTATTATTATTCATGTTGTGTACAATTAGAAAAAATGTTAATTGGGCGTGTAAAATGATCAAAGATACAGTTTTTAATGGTTTGACGCCCTGTAAAAGTACACGAGGGGTCGAAATCAACTGAACGGCCACCGAATTCGATGAAATAAGATGAAAAAACTACAGACTGAATTGTAAAAGGGTTGAGTAGATGATACATGAATTAGAGATGATGTTTGTTCGAGGTAATGAAAAACACACTTTTAATGTTGTAAAACACCAAAAAATGTGGATAATAGTCAAATATATAGAAAAAGACCATAAAATGACTTGAAATCATAGGAAAAACATCATATTATTATTCATGTTTAGTACAAGTAGACGAGATGTCAATTGGATGTGCGGTCTACCGGAAACTACAGAATATGAGGTTTTTAAAGGTTTACCGCCCTTTAAAAAGGTGTGTTCTGGGGTCAAACCCAACCATGAATCCTTATAATGTTGTGAAATCATATAAAAAAAACTTTTGAATGAATTTTGAAATGGCCAAAAATATAGAATGACAATTAGAGGTGTCATTTTCCAAGTATTATAGGAAAACAATTTTATTGTAATAAAACTAAAAAACATGTAGTTAATGGTCAAATCAATATTAATAAACCACAATATGACCTGAAATCACATGACGACTATTTTATTATTATTAATGGTGTGTACAAGTAAATGAGATATTAATTTGGGCATGTGTTCTGTCTAGAATGACCGAATATGTCGTTTCTAAAGGTTTGTGACCCTTTAAGAGCACATGGGTGTCAAAACCAAATGAAAACCCATTGAATGGGATGAAATCAGATGAAAAAAATCATAGAGAGTATTGTGAAATGTTTGGGTAGATGGTACAATAATTAAAGTTTTCGTTTATTTGGGATGTCAAAAAACAAACATTTAGTGTCGTAAAACACCAAAACACACGTTTAATAGTCAGATATATATCAAACAACCACATAGTAAAATGAATTCATTGGACAACTATCTTATTATTATTCTTATTTTGTATGAGTTGGTGGGTCATCAATCAGACGTGAGGTTAGCCCGAAACTATAGAATATGATGTTTTTAAATGATTGACACGCTTTAAAAAGGTATGTATGAGGGTCAAAATCAACCAAACAACATCCAACTTCAGTGAATTCAGACAAAAAAATCATAGAGTGAATTATAAAATGGTTGAGTAGATAGAACATAAATCAGGGAATCCATTTTCATGAAATGACCAAAAGTACACTTTTATTGTTATAAAACACCAAAACATTCATTTTATAGTCAACTGAATATTATATGACCCCATAATGACATAAAATAATATGAAAGTATTCATTTTATTATTCATGTTGTAAAAGAGCCGACGAAATGTCAATCAGACACGTGGTCTATCCAAAATGATCAAATATGTAGTTTTTAATGATTTGATGCCCTTTAAAAGAAGGAAAAGGTTAAAAAACAACTGATTAACCACTAAATGTAGTGAAATCAGACAAAAACTATAGTTGAGTAAATTTTGAAATGGTTATGTAGATGGTACATAAATTAGAGATTCTCTTTGTTCGGGATGACGAAAAAGAACTTTTAGTGTTGTAAAAGACCAAAAGAAGTGTTTAATAGTCAGATATATAGATAATGACATCATAATGACTTGAAATCATAGAGAAATTATTTATTATTATTAATGTTGTGTAAAAATATATGAGACATCTATCGACCATGTGGTATTCCCAGAATTACAGAACCTACTATTTATAAAGGTTATACACCGTTTAAAAAGGTATATCTAGGGGTGAAAACCACCAAACGTTCTTTGAATGTAGTGAAATGAGAATAAAATAAACATCAAGTGAATTTTTAAATGGTCGAGTAGATTGAACATCTATTAGAGATGTCATTTTCCTAGAATGACCAGAAACATACTTTTAGTGTCATAAAAAGAGAAAATGTGTGTCAGATGGTCAATAAAATATTAAGAAACCTCATAATGACATATAATCGTATGAATAAAGGGGTATTATTATTATTATTATTATTATTAATGTACTTAATGAGCAGAAAAATGTAAATCGGTAATCTTGCCAATCCCAAATGATCAAATATTCAATTTTTAAGGGATTGATGTGCTTTAAAAGAAAGTGGGGGGTAAAACTCATCCGAACAATCACCGAATGTTGTGAAATCAAATGAAAAAAAAACAATAGTGTAAATTTTGAAATTGTTAAGCATATAGTACATTAATTGGAGTTTCCGTTATTTTGAGGTGACGGAAAACACAATTTTAGTGTTTTAAAACCCCAAAACAAGCATTTAACAGTCATATATGTAAAAAATTACATCATAATGGCTTGAAATCATGGGAAATCCATATTATTATTATTATTATTTATGTTCAATATAATATGAGATGGAAATCAAATGTACTATCTACCAAGAACTACCAAATGTTCAGTTTTTAATGTTTTGACGCTCACTAAAAATGTTCGTCCTAGGGTCAAAACCACCAAATGACTTTTGAATGTGGTGGAATGGGATGAAAATATTTGTAGACTTGATTGTAAAATGGGAAATTAAAGGGAACATCCATCAGAGATGCAATTTTTCTTGGAGGAATGAAAATACACTTTTAGGGTAATAGAACACCAAAATGTGCGTTTAAACGTCAATTCAATATAAAAACCAATGGATTTACCTGAAATCATATGAAGTCATTCTTATTATTAGACATGATATGTTCGAGTAAAAAAAATATCAATTAGATGTCCAGTCAGTACAGATTGAATGTATATGCGATATTTAAAGGTATGACACACATTAAATGCATACATGGGGGTCCAAAAGAACCAAAAGACCACGAAATGCAGTGAAATCAGAAGACAAAACATATAGAGTGAATTGTGAAATTAAAAATAAGACAATACATCAATTAGAGTTTCTATTTTTCTGGAATGACGGAAAACACACTATTAATGTCGTAAAACACTAAAATGTGCATTTAATGCTCAGATATATTTAAAACAACCTCATAATTACATGAAATCAAATGGAAACCACATTATTATTATTCATGTTTTGTATGAGTACTTTAAACATCAATAAGACATTTAGTTTGATCGAAAATATAGAATTTATGGGTTTTAATGGTTTGATTCCCATTAAAAGGGTGAATATGGGGGTCAAAACTAACCAAACAACCACCGAATGTATTGAGACCGGAAAAAAATGTAAAGTGAATTGTGAAATGGTCGGTTAGACGTAATGCCAATAGGAGATTCCATTTGTCTGAGATGAAAAAAATACACTTTTAGTGTCATAAAACACCAACAGATGTGTTTAACAGTAGATTCAATATGAAACGACCTCAAAATGACTTGATATCAAAGGAAGATCATCTTATTATTATTCATGTTGTGTACGTGTAGACGAAATGTCGAATGGATGTGTTTTCTATCTCAAATGATTGAATATGCATTTTTTAAAGGTTTGACTCCCGTTAAAAGCAATCAAGGGGTTAAAACCAAACGAATGAAAACTAAATGTTGTGAAATCAGATGAAAACAACCATAATGAGAATTATGAAATGGTTGAGTAGTTGGTATGTCAATCAGAGTTTTCATTTGTCCGAGATGAAGGAAATCACAATTTTTAGTGTCATAAATCAACAAAAAATAATTTTATAAATTAGATATAAATAAAATGACATATGAATTACTAGATATCAAAGAAAAAACATATTATTATTATTATTATTGATGTATACTAGAAGACGAGATGACAATCAGACGTGCGGTCTGCCTGAAACTACTAAATGTGCAGTTATTAATGGTTTAACACCCACTAAAAAGGTGTGTTTGAGGGTCAAAATCACAAAATGACCTCTGAATGTGATGAAATCAGAGAAAAAAATTATAGAATGAATTTTGAAATGGTCAAGTAGATAGAACATCATTTGAGGATGTCATTTTCCCAAGATGGCTAAAAACACACCGTTAGTGCCACAAAACACTAAAATGTGCGTTTAACGAGGAATTCAATATCGAAAGACATCATAATGACCAGAAATCACATTAAGACTGTAATTATTATTCATTTTTTGTATGAGTAGATAAAATGTTAATCAGATATGCGGTTTGTCCAAAATGACTAAATGTGATGTTTTTATAGGTTTAATGCCCTTTAAAAGCAATGGGTGGGGGGGGGGTCAAAACCAACTGAGCAACCACTGAATGTGGTGAAAACAGACGACAACAATATTATACTACATTTTTAAATAGTTGATAAGTAGGTATATTAATCAGAGATTCTGTTTGTCAGAGATGATGAAAAATTCACTATTAGTGTCATAAAACAGCAAAACATGTGCTTAATAGTCAAATATATAGAAAACAAACATAGAATGACTTGAAATAACATGAAAACAATCATATTATTATTGATGTGTAATAGTATACAAGGTGTCATTAAGTCATGTGGTCTTACTAGAACTACTAAATATGTTGTTTTTTAATGTTTGGCACCCATTAAAAATGTGTTTCCAAGGAACAAAACCAACCATATGACCTATGAATGTCATGAATCTAGTGTAAAACAGACATAGAGTGAACTCTAGAATACTTGAGAAGATAGAAAAACAATAAGATATGCATCTGTTTTTAGTTGATATATTTTATTGCATTTCATTTATTATTTAAATTTTTGTAATAATAGATTTATTAAATTTTTCTTTTCGGTTTTTTTCGATGATGAGTGTGGAGTTTGGAAGATGGTGAGGCGAAGTGATATATGTGCATGTGGTTTTAAGTAATTTGGATTCTTTTTAAAATAATGATTTTTTTTATTTTGGTGTGTTATTTTTTTTGGAAAAAATAAAAAACCAATAGTGGTAGCCATATAGTGGTAGTTATAGGTCTTTCTAGGCTGATCTATAGAGACCGTCATTTGGAGGTCCCTATAGATAATCCCAAAGTAGGCTATAGTTACCACCAAATAGCGGTGTCTATAGAAAAATTATTTATATTTTATAGAGACATCCATTTAGTGGTCATTGTATCATATATATAGAGTCCTCCAAATGGCATATGCTATAGAAAACAACAATGAGCCTAAAGCATCCCCCATTTGATGAACGTTAGGCGGTCGCTTTAGGCCTTTAACAATGGATTTTGGCAGTCTCTAAAGGCCTTTTTTTCTACTAGTGTGTTCTCCACAATTGGAGTCAAATGTTATTACTCAAAATCCAGATTTTTTATTGGTATTATCAATTATTATTTTTACTATATATGAGAATTAATCATTCTATAACACTTTAATGGTATTCATTTAGCATTATTTCAGCTATTTTCTGATCACAATGAACTAGTTTTGTACATTTATTTAATATTATGTATATAAAATATTTTAAGAACATTACATAATATATTACAAATATTTTCTAATATATTTATCCATAAATTTTTTTTCATGACCATCCTTGAAGGATCAATTAATGAACTAATGATCATCATCAAAGATGGTTGTAAATCGGCACCTCCGAGATGACAATTTCGTTTTAAAATAAAGAGAGAGAGAGAGAGAGAGATACAATAACATGATTGATAATGAATATTTAATTAAAATGATGTCTTTCCAGTATGTATTTTACACTAAATTAATCACGATCATTTCTACAGAGGACCTGATGGGAGGATGAAAAAATTAAATAAATTGAAATGAAATTAAAATATAATGGAAGAGGATTTACCACTCAAATTATCCTCCCAGAGTACCTCTTTAAGTGAAGTGGTTTTGGTATTTTGGTAATACCAGAGATCCTATACATGGGGAGAGAATATGTAAGAGGATTTGGGATGAATTTTGACACGATTCAAGGCATAGAGGTTTGAATATTAGTGGTGGTGAGGGGTGATATTTATAGTGGAGGAGCATGGTTATTTTTCATTATTTTTATCGTTAATTTATTAATTTTCTCAAAACAAAAAACAATGTCAATTTCTGTGACTAAATATAGTAATAAGTACATGTCTGTTTAACCATTGTTTATAATATCATCCATGAGGGAAGGAATAATGTATTCAGTTTATAATGTATTATTAATGTAAATTACTGTATTTTAATATTTACTAAAAATTCAAGAATTTCATGAAAATTCCAAAAATTCTCCCTAACCATTTTTGAATGTTTAGAATTCAAAAATAAAATCTATTTTATGAATATAATTTTCTAAACATGATAAATTTTATTTTCAATTAAAATCATTATTTACTAAAAAAATATAGTTTTAAATTGATAACTTATTTTAAAAAACATTCAAAAATTAAATATGGTCTCATAAAATTATCCTATCATATTAAGAAAACAAAATTTTTATTATGAATAACTTTTATGAAAATGAATTTTACTTTACAAAATTTTATTATTTCTAATATACTAATTAAATATTTATGACCTGAAAAAATACAAACACTTAAATATTAATGGTTAAAATATTCATTTACTTAAACTATGATATAATTTTATCATTAAGTATTTCATAAGATGGAAAATTTTTATTTATACTTTCATTAGTGAGGTAAAAATTCTATTGGAAAATTTACAATTCAGAAGTGTCACATTACTATTCCCAAGGGAATATTACTATTTCATAAGTATATGTTCCTTAACATATGGAAATACTTCTTATTTAATTTATTATTATTTTATGATGTTTGTATCACATTCTATAAGCGATTCTATATGATCTATACTATATGAAATAAAAACATTAAGGGAAATTTCATTGATAGAGTTATGGGGTGTGATATTCTCTTCTCCCACCAAAACATTATCCTCTAAATTTTTAGATTTTCACCCCAAAAATCATCAGTTGTTCTTCATCCTAAGATCATCAAGATACCACATCACCTCTATAATTTTATGTTTTTTCCAATGTACCTTTATCAATCGAGTCATCCAATCCCTCAACAACTATTCTTTAGTGTCCTGAATTTAGATATGCTCTTCATAATAAGATAATTCAAGTTCCAATTATGTTCTTTCAGAAGTGAGTACATATGTTGGGTCTGGAATGTACACACTCAATAAGGATATGGGTAACACATTTTTTACATTATAAAGGATAAGAGGAATTTTCAATGATAAGCCACAAATCTGATTCTCTCCATAATTTTGAAAGGTCCAATGAACCTAGGGATCAATTTACATTTCTTCTCAAATATTATGACACCCTTCCATGGAGATACATTCATGAAAACATGATCTCCCACATGAAATTACAAATACTTCCATGGACTATTTACATAGGACTTTTGTCTTCATTGAGATAGTTTAATATGGGTTTGAATATTCTATCCTTCAATGTTTCATCCTTCAAAAGCACTAGGCCTAAATTCATCCTTTACCCAACTTTATCCAATCAAGTTGGTGTAAGATATATCATTCTATACAATGATTAATTTTCCTATATTTGAATACTTGAATAGAAACTATGATTTTAGGAAAAACTTACTATAGGTAAATACTGATCCCATATACCTTGAAAGTCAGGTGAGCATAATCTCAACATGTATTCTAAATATTGAATCATCCTTTCTGACTTTCCGTCACTTTAAGGGTGATAATAAGTACTCAACTGAATGTTTGTATCCAATTATTTCTGGATACATTTCTAGAATTTCTATCTATATCGTGGATCATGATTATACACAATTTAGATGTGTATTCCATGAAGTCTTACATCTTCATTAATATATTCTTTCAAGGAAATCCAATGAAAAATCATCCCTTATAGAGAAGAAATGTCACTATTTGGAAAGTATATCAGAAATAAACCATATTGTATCATTCTTTCATAGGGGATTTGGTAATAATATTACCAAATTCATAGTGATTTCATCCAATTTACATATAGGAATAGGCAGTGGTTTCATGAAACCAAAAGGATAATTTTTTAGCCTTCGCCTTTTGATAAAATAAAAATCTTGATATATAATCAAAAAAATTCTACTTCATATTGTCCCACTAGAAATGTTAATATCTCTATATATCTTATTGATACCAAGGTGTGTAAAGAAATTATATCTATGGGAATAATCTAATAACTCCCTATTTTTCTCAAGTAATGAAGGAACACATAGCCTCCTCCCAAATTTAATAATTTCATCCTTACACATGAAGTATAGAAATATCAAACCATTATAAGATTTAATTTTCATTAGAAGATTATCTTCATTACACATAGAACATTTATTTAATTCCAATATAGATGGTTGGGAATCTAGTTGATAAAGTAATAATGTTTGTCATTACTTGATAATTCCCATATGCAACTTTTCTTTATAAATATACACATGATCTCTTTCAACCTCATTATTTTAGAACCCCATGATCATTCATACTCAAAGAATATTCTACCTTTTTTCCTTCCCTTGGTGGTAGTGTATTGAAAAATCATATTCCTTGAGTAAATTAAAACATCACCTTTTACTCATGTTATGTTAATTATATGATAAGATATATTTCATGCCCTTGTGATTTTTATATATATCATATCTTTCACCATAGAGAAAGAGTCTCCATATCTTTATAGAAAATTATTATTGATTTTAACTCACAATCATGAGTTGGAGAGTTATTTTCACCTATTTTTGACTTCCATGACGGAGAAGTAATAAATCTTCCATTCAGCAAAAGGACACATCCATTTCCTTTAGTTGATGCATCAAAATAAATCAAAAACCCACCATTTAACTTTGGAAGAGTAAAGATCTAATAATCCACCAATATTCACAATAATTCTTCAAAAAAGTAATCACACACTTTTTTACATAATAACATACCCCTTTATGAATGTTCATTGTCAACAATTTAGATAATTGGGAAATGCTATGAATGAAATGTTGATAATAACCTGCAAAACCAATAAAACTATATACCTCAGTTATGTTTGTTATTGTATCCCATTTCTGAACTACCGTTTCCTTCACTGGATCAACTAATATTCCATATATAGATAAAATATGGCAATAAAAAAATTAAAATTTAGAAGTCACACTTTCTAAATGCCCAAAATAACTTATTTCATATAATAGTTTTTAGAACAACGGAGAATTGAGTCTCATGACCATCATATATTTTTGAGTATACAAAGAAACCATAAATGAATATCACAAAAAATTCATCAATATATTCTTTGAAAACATTATTCATTAGATAAATTATAACAAGGGGTGAATTAGTGATTCCAAAAATCATTAATATAATCTCATAATGCCCTACATGGTTGAAAATTATGCCTTTGAATAATCTTCCATCCTCACATGCAATAAATGTTATACAGATCGATGGTAAATCATCAAAAAATATTTTTCTCGAGGAATTTGATCAAATAAATCATCAATGTGATGAAAATGGTAATTTCTCTTTACTATAATAGTAATGAATTCTATATAGTAAATACAAAGCCTCATGAACCCATCCTTCTTCTTGACAGAGAAAACATATGATCCCCATGAAGAAACACTAGGGAGAATAAATCATTTATCACTCAATAACTCTAGTTTTTTTTATAGATCCACTAATTCTATTTTGGCATTCTATATGTATTCTTTGATATAGGCCTTTAACCATGAATTAATTCAATATAAAAAATAATTTCCCACATTAGAGGTTGTCCTGATAAATCCTATATAAATACATCAATGTATTCCTACAAAATAAATACATCATTGATCTAAATATTTCATTCCCCAACAGAAGATATTTTTTATATTCCTCCCTATGAATTTTATTCTAAAGATCTACTATGGGTGGATCTAAATAGGAATCACATGGAAAGTTTTCTACTGTAGGGATAAGTGTAACACCTCAAGCTTCTGCGGTACGCTTCTATTTGAATAATGTGATAGTGTGCGTTGTACGCAACATCGAGTTCTATCACACACCAACCAA
Source organism: Viscum album (assembly GCA_963277665.1). NCBI lineage: Eukaryota > Viridiplantae > Streptophyta > Magnoliopsida > Santalales > Viscaceae > Viscum > Viscum album. Next base: position 1,254,684,176 of record OY728153.1, on the reverse strand, counting down.
TCAAACTAGACGTTATCAATAGTAATACCTAATTTTTGAAATTATATATATTTTATATTTTAAAATAGACTTCATTTTTGGTTTTGGAATATCGAAATTATCTCAAGATGATTTTTTCGTATTTTTCTGAGAACTTCCAATTTTTCTGAATAGTGAAAAATACTTAAAAACAACTTTTTTAATCAAAATAATTTATAGTGATTAATTATATTATTGAGTGGTTTTAATGTATAATTAGAATATATTTTTACCATTTTATCCAACGATGTTCATTATAATTAATTTCACTTTGAAATTGGACCTAAACAATTGTCAATCTTTTGGTATATATTGTTTCTTAAAAACACACTACTTGTTGCGACAACGGGAATTAATTATAAAATTAATGAATGCAACTTATATGTTTGGAATTTTTTATAATAGACATCATTTTTGAATTCGGAATATCAATTATAGCTTAGGGTGAAATTTTGGCATTGTTCTGAAAAACATCAATTTTTGATGAATAGTGAAACAACTAAGTGGTAGTTAAAAAAACTAAATTTTTCATAAAACATAATTTTACCGCTTCTGTGAATGGAATTTCGAAAATCCGAGAGACACGGTTAATATTAAGAAGTGAAATGTGGTTCAATGAGATGAAAGTAATTTCTGGTGAATAGTAACTTTTTACTTTTATTTACCACGGTTAAAAGTAAATAGGGTAATTAAGGGTAAAAATGATATTAATATTACCCTAAAACATGTCCTAATTCTATTGGACAAGTGTATCTCGACCAAAAACAACCTTAGGAATAAAATATTATCATTTAGGTCAACTTGGATTAAATTGGGACATTTATTATTGTTTAATTCAAAGAAGAGTTAAAAGAGTTAAAATCAAATTTTATTTACTAAAACATTTTTAATATAGGGTTATACATAAGGAACATTTGATTGTAAATATTCATTAGAAATCAAAAAATATTTCATACATAATGATATTTCAGTTATAATTTTTAGACATTAAATAAATTAATTTATTAATGACACAATGATGATGTAATAATTACCTAATTAATGAAACATTAGAATAATTGATATTATAATTACAGAAATAAATATAATTTGAGACTTTTGATGAATTAAACTAATTTTATATGTAAATATGACTTTTTAGGATTGCTTCAATTAACCTTTTTTGAAGTAATAATTCTGTTATGATTTCTACAAAAATCAATTATGGAATAGTGTCAAAATTGACATAAAAGAGTTTTTAAAACAAATATTATATTATTAATTGATATTAATTACCTAAAAATCTAAGGATCGGCCAAGAGACCTCTATCGTGATAGGTTCATCATTAATGGACCACTTGGGGGTCTTTGGGATGTATATGGTATGTTTATTAACCATATAATATAAAAATACAAAGCGACATTGTAAAAGTGAAACTAATTAACTTAGAGTTAATACTTAATGATAAGGTTAATATAATGACCCAAACCTGTCTAAATTCTATTGGATGAGTGGTTTTCGACCTATCCCCACCTTAAAATTTTAAATAATAAACTTTAGTGCCATTAGAAACCGAATATAAATTTATTATAAATTAATATTTCTAGTTTTTCCAAAGGTTCCCCTCCCCCCTCTTATAAAAGGGAACTCCTCCTTATCATTTCTTCACACATTCAAAGCCTTTTGGTTCTGCCAAACTCTGCCCAAATACTCTCCCAACATCCCTCAATACAACCTAGATGCCTTATTTTGATCATAAATCCAACCTAAGGAGCCCTTTTGATCAAATCAAAAGGAAGAACCCGAAGAAGAAGTAATGATTTCACCACCCTTTTCCATGTTCCTTTCTTCTTCCACATCTCTTCTTCCTTTGTTATTACCATTCTAAAATAATAACTCCAGTATCATATATATACTGTGATGTTATTATAAATATGGTACAACCATATTCATTATTCTATCCTCCCTTTGAATAACATGTCACCATACGTGCGTACGTACGGCTTACCGTCTCCATGTCGTGGTGTAATTGTTATTCAATATATTATTATTTGGATGGGTATAATAATTATGTGTAACTCATGTAAATAATAAATATAACATGTTAATTTTTCTTTATATATGATATACCATCAATTTATATATTATTTTAATATCAAAAGAATGATATTGTCACTCGTGCGTACGTACGGACTACTGTCTCCACGAACGCGATGAGATTCATTCTCCGTCGTATCCATTCACGTTTTATTATCATTTGATGATTTAAAAATAATTTTTAAAGACTTGATATCATTCTGTACATGAATAATATACAACATATCCATGACAAATATGGCTTATGTAACAAAACATATAAAAGAAAACGACTAAGTTATCACCCGAAACGACGATAATACTAAGATATTATTAACAAAACAATGTTAAAAGATCATATATGATATCATATGAATGTATATGATTCTTGAATAATTTAAAAAAAATTATTTCACTATTATACAGGAGTTTGACCTACCACCAACCATATAAATGTACAAGGTAAGGGTTATTTCACAATCTCTTCATTATCCGAGGTTGTTTATACGTAATAATCTACTGGGATCTCTTTATCATCCACATCCTTGTTTCTTAAAAAGGTATTTCAAAACATTTTTAATATTTAAAAGAATATGGGTTAAGGTCATTTATACCCTTATTTGACTTTTTATAATAGTTTTATAAAGTAATCTTTCCGTCATTTTCCAAACGATGTGCTTTTTAACCTTTTCGACAGAATTAAGGTAAGAATGTTTTTTTAACTTATACGGTGGGTGCGGTTATTTTCCGCCATTATAAAATCGTCGAAGCTTCCCTTACAAGATTATAATAATATTTTCAAAGAAAATTTTTTATTAAATAATTTCAAAATAGAAATAGATATTTCTCTAAAAAGTGTTTTGATTTCATCTATGTCAACATCCTTTGATGGATTTTACGCTTATTTGAAGTTGATTTATTATGATACAAAACTTCTATATTTTATTGAAAGTTCTATGATATGTTTGACTGTGGATGTGCTATTTTTATACCTTTCATAGTTTATGGTGAAAGTATTGACATTTCGTATGCTAGTGTTAATACGAATGTTTATGTTATGTTTAAACCTTTTCATATGGGAATGCATTGGACTTAATATGTGACGGGGGGAGCCCTCTATAGATCCTTGATGCATCGTTAGGTCTCATGAGACAAACTAGTGTCTTGGCACAAGGCCTTGGCAAAATATTATTTGTAGTCTTGGCACAAGGCCTTGGCTATGTGGATATGATAGTTTGGCATTATGCATTCCATCATTATGAAAGTGGTTATTGATATTTCATGTGATTATTCGATTAGTAGAACATCCATGTGAATAAGTAAATGGAATTATTTCATTTTACTTTTTCTATACTATGTTTAAGTTCAAGTTTAAAAGGATTTTGTTTTAGTTATACATTGCCTTAAATGTTTATGCTTATTTTTGAATGTTTCCGCTATATTGTTATCCTTACTTGGCATTTGAGCTCACCCCTTTTCTATGTTTTATTTTTCCTAGGATGTGAAGAAGTAAGTTATGAATGACATGAAGGAATTTTATGAGGGGATAATAGTGTGGACTATGGAGACATTATGTTGTTTTAGTAGTTTTTCACTTTATGATGTAATGTAAAACTTTATGAATATATCTAGTGTTTCCAAGGATACTAAACCAATCGGTCTTTTGAGATTTGATCTTTCTTGTGATCATGACAATGTTATGTAATAACGCACCGACTCTGGGTAACTAGGTTCGGGTCATTACAGTTGGTATCAGAGGAAGTTTAGTACAAACCTTGGAAGCTAGATTTAGATAAACTCTGATTAGAGCACGTAGACCTAAGATGAACTTTGAGGATTAGTATAGAAGAACTTCCTAGAATTTTGGTATTGTAATGATTTTGTGAGTATTCTGAGCAATACATCCTTGTCTGGATATGATCCAGTAGAGGTAGATCTGGCACAAATGTACCTAGGGGTAAAACTCGAAAACACCGCTTTGAGATAGACTCGAACGGGAACTGGTGCATGACAACGAGCCTTGCTGCACTTTTGGTTACGACACTCCCGGTTGATATGCTTAGGATAACAATCATTTTCTTTTCAAATAATTATTAAGGGTTTATGAGTATATACTTCCTCAATGAAAACATTCTTATGATTATGAATTATATCCATAAATAGTTCAATTTATGGTAACTGTTTTATAAGTATGGGATTATATATTTTGATTCATAAACTGGTCTAGTTTATGCCATTGTTTAGAAATGGTGCCTAGTGGAGGAAATGGAAACTGTATAAATGCACGCACTTCATGTATGAATTTCCATCCTGCTCAAGATAATTATAGTCGAGCAGGTGATGTAACTGGTTCCGATCAGCTAATCACCATACTGGGACAACTCACTCAAGTTATGAATAATAACCTTACCCGTATGGAGCACCATGATCCGTAGCGTGGAGGATCAATGTTATATCGATTCATGAGGCAACAACCACCAATGTTCAATGGGAGTAAAAATCCTTTAGTAGCTGAGCAATGGATAAATTCCCTAGAGAAAATATTTCAGGCTTTGGGGAGTAGGGAATGGGAATAAGTTATCATGGCAGTTTACCGCCTCACCAGAGATGCTGATCAATGGTGGTCATTGATTCAAAATATGAAGGATGATGATGAAGTATCAAATATGGAATGGAGGGAGTTCAAAGAACTGTTTTTAGGAAAGTACTTTCCTTGCGACCACCGAGCAGATATGGAAAGGCAGTTTCTGAGTCTGAGACAAAAGGAGGATGAGAATGTCCCAAAGTTTGAGGATAACTTTACAAGGTTCACAAGGAATGCTGGAGATTATATATATAACCCATGAAGTAAGATTGATTGTTTTTTTGATGGGTTAAATCCATTTCTCCGTCGAGCATTAGTATCACAATCTTTCTCGTCGTACGAAGACATTGTCTCACGTGCTATCAAGACCAAAAAGGAATTCTCAAAGTCTTATTACATTAAAGCAAAGAAAGAGAAGAAGAGGACTGCTGATCAATCTAGGAATGGAAATAAGGGGAATAAGGGAATGGTTGAATATCCATCCTGTGGTAAATGTGGTAAGAAACACCCTAGTACTTGCTTGAAGGGAACATGATTCTATTACAAGTGTGGTGAAAAAGGCCACCAAGCTCGTGATTGCAAGGGGAAGAAGGATGCTACCAATGTTTAGTGTTAAAATTGCAGGGAGATGGGGCATTATTCAAATGAATTTCCTAAGCGTCAGGAGAACATAACTCAAAAAAGGCCAAGGGATCAAGGGAAAGATTATGCTATCACTACTGCTGAGGTAGAAGCTCCGAAAGATGTGGTGGCAGGTAATTTAATGGTTTCCTCAAGTTTAGCAAATGCATTATTTTATTCGGGATCATCGCATTATTTAATATCTTCCCAGTTTTCTAAGAAAATTAGATATTTCCAATTTGATTTAACAAGGGAGTTGTCAGTTAATACTCCTAAGGGAAGAATCATTGCAATAATGTTTTGTGAATCAGTACCCATTAGAGCACATAAATGTTCTTTATCTACTGATCTCATCGTCATACCTATTATTGAGTTTGATATAATCCTCGTTATGGACTGGCTTTTGGGATATGATGCGAAGATTTATTGAAAGAAGAAAGAGGTTACAATTTTTTATGATGATGATAAGGAACACCTTATCTTTAGAGCAGAATTGTCACAATGTAATTCTTATCTAGATCGACCCCCAGTAGCTCAACTAAATTCAATTATTGGGGAGGAAGAGAATGAAATAACTGTGGGTGAGGAACAAAATGTTCAAATAGAGGATGTACCTGTTGTGAAAGAATTTGTAGATGTATTTATTGAAGATTTACCTGGACATCCTCGAGAATGAGAAGTTGAGTTTTCCATTGATTTAATTCCTGGATCATGGCCTATATCGAAGACCCCTTATAGAATGGCCACTGTAGAATTAGTTGAACTAAAGAAAAAACTAGAGGAATTGAGTAATAAAGGATTTATTTGCCCTAGTTTTTCTCCATGGGGAGCCCCTGTTCTTTTTGTTAAAAAGAAAGATGGATCTATGAGGTTATGTATTGACTACAGGTAGATTAATGCTATAACAATAAAGAACAAGAATCCCCTACCTCACATTGATGATTTATTTGACCAACTACATGGAGCTCAATACTTTTCAAAGACTGACCTTCGATCTGGATACCATCAGTTGTGTGTGAAGAAGAAAGACATTCCGAAGACAACATTTCGAACCAGGTACGGGCATTATGAGTTTACTGTAATGCCTTTTGGATTGACTAATGAACCCTCTGTATTCATGGATCTAATGAATAGAGTTTTCAAGGAGTATATCGATGAATTTGTGGTAGTATTTATTGATGATATCTTGGTATACTCAAAAAGCAACGAAGATCATGAAAATCACTTGCGTATTATCTTGAAGACTCTGAGAAGACATGAATTATATGGGATGTTTAGCAAGTGTGAATTCTGGCTTCAGGATATTTCTTTTCTTGGCCATATTGTCCCTAATGATGGAATCTCTGTTGATCCTTCTATGACTAAGGCAATCCAATAATAGCCAGCACCGACGAGTATAACTGAGGTACATAGTTTTATTGGTTTAGCAGGTTATTATCAACGTTTCGTCCAGAATTTTTCCTGATTGGCTAACCCATTAACGAATCTCACACGTAATGGGGTTAAATTTTTTTGGAAAAAAGAGTGTGAAGAATGTTTTGAAGAACTGAATAGAATATTAGTCAATGATCCTATATTGAATCTACCATTGGGGAATAATGGGTTCGCTATTTATAGTGATGCATCGAAGAAAGGACTTGGTTGTGTCCTTATTCAGAATGATAGGGTTATTGCCTATGCATCACGATAGTTGAAAATTCACGAACAAAAATATCCTACTCATGATCTCGAGTTAATAGCTGTGATCTTCTCTTTGAAGAGATGGAGGCACTACCTCTATGGTGAAGAATGTGAGATTTATACTGATCACAAGAGTTGTACGTATATTTTCTCACAAAAAGAACTCAACATGAGGCAAAGGAGATGGCTTGAATTACTCAAGGATTATGATTGTACGATAAACTACCACCCAGGGAAAGCAAACAAGGTGGCAGATGCTTTGAGCAGAAAAGACCATGGAGTTTTGAACGTGATGATAGTTGAAAGGGATCCAATTTTGATGGATCTAGTGAAGATGGACATGGGAATAACCATGGAAGGTGAAACATCAATTCTTTTTCAAATGGTTTCCAAACCATCTTTACTAGAAAGAATTAAGAGTTCTCAGACCGATGATGAAGAATTACTAAAGAAGATTAAAGCATTGAATGATGGGATATTGAGAGACATTGTGTATGAAGATGTAATTTTGAAATTCGGGAAGAGGCTTCGTGTTCCCGATATACCAGATCTAAAAAGGGAATTACTGGAAGATGCTTGTAGTTCCAATTTCTCTATACACCCTAGGAGCACCAAAATGTATAGAGATTTGAAGGAACATTTTTTGTGGGACAATATGAAGAGGGAGATTGCTGATTTTGTGTCATGATGTATGGTTTGACAACAAGTGAAAGCTAGAAGGCAACATCCTAGAGGAGTCATGCAACCTCTTCCCATACTAGAGTGGAAATGGGACAATATTACGGATGGACTTTGTCATGGGGCTACCAAAGACTCCTAGAAGGAATGATGCAATATGGGTTATTGTTGATCATCTTACCAAGTCAGCACATTTTCTTGCTATAATAGAAGAACTAACACTAGAACGTCTAGAAAGACTCTATATTAATGAAGTTGTGAGACTTCATGGAGTAACCCTATCGATTGTTTCTGATCGTGATCCCCGTTTTACTTTCAGATTCTGGAAGAGTCTTCAGAAATCCCTAGATATTGATCTTCATTTGAGCACTGCCTACCACCATCAAATAGATGGACAATCAGAACGGACTATTCAAACATTAGAAGACATGTTGAGATCCTGTTCACTTGACTTTCAGGGTATGTGGGATCAGTATTTACCTCTGGTAGAATTTTCCTATAACAATAGCTTCCATTTGAGTATTCAGATGGAACCATATGAAACGTTATATGGAAAGAGATGTCGCACACCAACTTGTTGGGATGCTGTTAGTGAAAGAATACTTGTAGGTCTAGAACTGGTGGAGGAAACGATAGAAAAGGCGAAGGTAATCCAAAATCACATCAAAGCAGCTCAAAGTAGGTAGAAGATATATGCCGATAATCGAAGGAAGGATTTGGAATATCAAGTCGATGAGCATGTTTTCTTGAAGGTATCTCCATGGAATGGAGCCATACGTTTTGGTAAGAAAGGTAGATTGAGTCCCAGGTACATCAGACCTTTCAAAATTCTAGAACGAATTGGTGTTATAGCTTACCGATTGGCAATGCCGCCAAGTCTCTCCAAAGTTCACGATGTGTTCAACGTATCTCTGTTGAGAAAATACATGTCTGACCCAATGCATGTACTCACCTACAAGGAATTAGAACTGGAACTCGATCTATCTTATTGCGAAGAGCCCGTCAGGATTCTTGATACGAGAGAACATGTACTGAGAAACCGGACGACGCGTCTGGTAAAAGTTTTGTGGAGAAACCATAAGATGGAAGAGGCAACATGGGAACCCGAGGAACTTATGATGAAAAACCAACCGAGTCTTTTCATGAGGTAGTATTCTGGAAATTTCGAGGACGAAATTATTTGGAGGGGAGAATTTAACACCCCAAGCATCGACGGTATGCTTCTCTTTGAATAATGCGATAGCGTGTGTTGTACGCAACATCGAGTTCTAACACACCACAACCAATCAAACTAGCTGGTATGAATAGTAATACCTAATTTTTTAAATTATATATATTTTATATTTCAAAATGGACTTCATTTTTGGTTACAAAATATCGAAATTATCCTAAGATGATTTGTTGGTATTTTTCTGAGAACTTCCAATATTTATGAATAGTGAAAAATACTTAAAAACAACTTTTTTAATCAAAATAATTTATAGTGATAAATTATATTATTGAGTGGTGATAAAGTATAATTAGAATATATTTTTACCATTTTATCCAATGGTGTTCATTATAACTAATTTCACTTTGAAATTGGACCTAAACAATTGTCAATCTTTTGTTATATATTGTTTCTTAAAAACATGCTATTTGTTGTGACAGCGGGAATTAATTATAAGATTTATTAATGAAATTGATAAGTTTGGAATTTTGTAAAATAGTCATCATTTTTGAATTCATAATATCAATTATATCTTAGGGTGCAATTTTGGCATTGTTCTGAAAAGCATCAATTTTTGATGAATAGTGAAACTACTAAGTGGTATTTAAAAAAATTGAATTTTCCATAAAACATAATTTTACTACATCTGTGAATGGAATTTCTAAAATTCGAGAGACATGGTTAATATCAAGAAGTGAAGTGTGGTTCAATGAGATTAAAATAATTTTTGGTGAATAATAACTTTTTACTTTTATTTACCACGGTTAAAAGTAAATAGGGTAATTAAGGGTAAAAATGATATTAATATTACCCTAACACATGTCCTAATTCTATTCTACAAATGTATCTTGACCAAAAACAACATCAGGAATAAAATATTATCATTTAGGTCCACTTGGATAGATTAGGACATTTATTATTATTTAATTCAAAAAAGAGTTAAAAGAGTTAAAATCAAAGTTTATTTACTAAAACATTTCTAATATAGGGTTATACATAAGAGAAATTCGATTGTAAATATTCATTAGAAATATAAAACTATTTTCTACATAAGGATATTTTATTTATAATTTTTAGACCTTAAAAAATTTAAATTATTTATGACACAATGATGATGCAGTAATTACCTAATTAATGGAAAATTAGAATAATTGATATTATAAATACCCAAATAAATATAATTTGAGACTTTTTATGAATTACACTAATTTCATAGATTAATATGACATGTTAGTATTGGTTCAATTATCTTTTATCGAAGTAATCATTCTATTATGAGTTTTACAAAAATCAATTATTGAATAGTGTCAAAATTGACATAAAAGAGTTTTTAAAACAAATATTATATTATTAATTGACATTAAATTTCTAAAAATCTAAGTTTCGGCCAAGAGACTTATATAATGATAGGTTCATCTTTAATGGAGCACTTGGGGGTCTCTTGGATGTATATGGTAGGTTTATTAACCATATAATATAAAAATACAAAGAGACATTGTAAGAGTGAAACTAATTAACTTAGAGTTAATACTTAAAGATAAGGTTAATATAATGACCCAAACATATATAATTCCTATTGGTTGAGAGGTTTTAGACCTATCCCCACCTTAAAATTTCAATAATCAACTTTATTGCCATTAGAACCCGAATATGAATTTATTATAAATTAATATTTCTAGTTTTTCCAAAGGTGCCCCTCACACCTCTTATAAAAGGGAACTCCTCGTTCTCATTTCTTCACACCATAAAAGCCTTTTGGTTCGGCCAAACTCTGCCCAAATACTCTCCCAACTTCCCTCAGTACAACCTAGAGGCCATAGTTTGATCCGAAATCCAACCTATGGATCCCTTTTTATCAAATCAAAAAGAAGAACCCGGAGAAGAGGTAATGATTTCACCACCCTTTTCCATGTTCCTTTCTTCATCCACTTCTTCTTCCTTTGTTATTACCATTCTAAAATAATAACCCCAGTATCATATATATACTATGATGTTATTATAAATATGGTACAACCATATTCAGTATTCTATCCACCCTTTAAATAACATGTCACCATACGTGCGTACGTACGACTTACCATCTCCACGTCGTGGTGTAATTGTTATTCAATATATTATTATTTGGATGGGTATAATAATGATGTGTAAATCATTTAAATAATAAATATAACATGTTAATGATTCTATATATATATAATATACCATCCATTTATAAATTATTTTAATATCAAAATAATGATATTGTCGCTCGTGCGTACGTACGGACTACCGTCTCCACGAATGCGATGAGATTCATTCTCCATCGTATCCATTCAAGTATAATTATCATTTTATGATTTAAAAATAATTTTTAAGGACTTGATATCATTCTTTATATGAATAATATAAAACCTATCCATGAAAAACATGGCTTATGTAACACAACATATAAAATAAAACGAGTAAGTTAACACCCGAAACGGCGATAATACTAAGATATTATTAACAAAGCAATGTTAAAAGATCATATATGATATCATTTGAATGTATATGATTATTGTATAATTTAATAACAATTATTTCACTATTATACATGAGGTTACCCTACCCCAAACCAAGGAAAATTACAAGGTAAGGGTTATTTCACAATCTCTTCATTATCCGAGGTTGTTTAGACGTAATAATCTACTGGGATCTCTTTATCATCCACATCCTTGTTTCTTAAAAATGTATTTCAAAACATTTTTACTATTTAAATGAATATGGGTTAAGGTAATTTATACCCTTTTTTTACTTTTTATAAGAGTTTTATAAAGTAATCTTTCCTTCGTTTTCCAAACAAGGTGCTTTTTATCCTTTTCGACAAAATTAAGGTAAGAATGTTTTTTTTAAACTTACACGATGGGTGCGGTTATTTTCCACCATTATAAAATCGTTGAAGCTTCCCTTACAAGCTTATAAGAATATTTTCAAAGAAAATGTTTTATCAAATGATTTCAAAATAGAAAGAGATATTTCTCTAAAAAGAGTTTTGATTTCATCTATGTCAACATCCTTTGATGGATTTTACGGTTATTTGAAGTTGATTTATTATGATACAAAACTTCTATATTGTATTGAAGGTTTTGTGATATGTTTGACTGTGGATGTTCTATTTTAATACCGTTCATAGTTTATGGTGAAAGTATTGACCTTTTGTATGCTAGTGTTAATACGAATGTTTATGTTATGTTTAAACCTTTCCATATGGGAATGCATTGGACTTAATATTTGACAGGTGGAGCCCGCTATAGCTCCTCGATGCATCGGTAGGTCTCATGAGAAAATATAGTGTCTTGTCACAAGGCCTTGGAAAAATCTTATTTGTAGTCTTGGCATGAGGCCTTGGCTATGTGGTTATGATAGTCTGGCATTATGCATTCCATCATTATGAAAGTGGTTATTGATATTGTATGTGATTATTCTATTAGTAGAATATCCATGTGAATAAGTAAATGACATTATTTCATTTTACTTTTGCCATACTATGTTGAAGTTCAAGTTTAAAAGGCTTTTTTTAGTTATACATTGCCTTAAATGTTTATGATTATTTTTGAATGTTTCTGCTATATTGTTATCCTTACTGGGCATTTGAGCTCACCCCTTTTCTATGTTTTATTTTTCCCAGGATGTGAAGAAGTAAGTTATAAATGACCTGCAGGGATTTTATGAGGGGATAATAGTGTGGACTATGGAGACATTATGTTATTGTAGTAGTTTTTCAATTTATGATGTAATGTAAAACTACATGAATATATCTAGTGTTTCCCAGTCTACTAAACCAATCGGTCATTCTAGATTTGATCTTTCTTGTGGTCATGCCAATGTTATATAATAATGCACCGACTCTGGGTGACTAGGGTCGGGGCATTACAATAAGGGACTCTAAATCATTCTTAAAAATTGTAACATCCTTATTCTTGAAATATATTTTCACTCCATCATATGAAATAAAATCCATACCAAGAATTATATCAAATTAAATCATAGTTATGAAGACAATGTCAGAAACTAAATCACATTTATGTGTCATAAATGGGACTTATTAACACATCTTTATTTCAATGATACTTCCATTACAAGATTTTGGCGAAAAATTATTTATTAAATTAAATTGGAAATGTCTAATTTTTATGGAAAACTAAGAATATATAATAGATTTAGATGAACTAGAATAAAAAATGGCTATGTTCAAGGTAATAATTAAAGTACCTACCACCACATAATTAAGAACTTCAAACGCAGCACTTCTGACCTTATAAGCTTGAACTTGCTCCCTTGGCCATCTTCGGGGAATGCTTCCATGACCCCTAGGATCATTATTTTCATAATGTCATGTCTCTTTGGGATTTGACCACTGAACAAATTTATATTCTTTCTTTCCCTTTCAATCATGAGATGAGTTTAATTTTCTCTACACTTTTAACAAACACCCATACCCTTTACTGAAGTGCTGAGGAGTTTCCTCCAACAAATATCATAAGATGGAAAATCAACCATATTCCCCTTTTCTGTATTTAATTTTATAGAGTGTTTAGTATCCCTCTTCATCTTTTCCATTACATTGAATTCATATGGCTTAGAGAAATAATTTTATATCTTGACAATACATGAGACTATATCTTTGTATGATGAGAAATTTTGGCAGACTAGTTCCCTTCAGAGGAAGGATTTTTAAATATAAAATAATTTATCATTATTTCTCCTTGGCTTAAATATTTATTTTTTTGTCATGAATTTATATCCTTGTAATGTTTAATTCATACTTGGAAACATTATCATCCTCTTTTTTACTCAGATTCAAGAATTTATTTTCTATATTCGCTCATTATTCATGAGAATAATGTTTTTTAGGAATATTTGTCAAAAATCCGTCAATTCCATACTGGTAATTTCTTCCACATCCTTTTCTATTTGGATTAGTGACCACTATTGATCCATATCTCTCGATAGACAACAAACATCCATGAAACTATCTCACTTTCATTACATCCCAAAGCGAGAAATATCTTTTCGATGGAATGTATCCACTTCATAGCTACAAATGTATTTTTATACCCATTAAATTATGGTGGTTGTTGTCCCAGAAAGTGGTCAAAAAATTTTCCACCATGATTTGGATCATGATTCTCTATATGTGTAAGGATATTATTCTTATCCTAAGTTAGATATCCTTGTATTGTTATAGGATCCTCAACACCAATCACAACTATAATAGCGACATCTTTATCATCTATAGGAGGGAAATACAAACATGTGACATTTGTGTTGATAAAGTTTTCATTTCTTCCACTAGACGCAATTTCAAAACAAATGATTACACTAGATTACGTTATGGATTATAATGTATTATCTCAAAATAGAATTTTTTTTTAAAAAAAAGTGACTTTTTAGGCATAGCTAATATCAAAATCATAAACATGGTTTCCTATGAGACATATTTACATTTAAATAATTCATAATGATTTGTAAATAAATTGTGACTTATCATAAGAATATCCTCTGAGAGTATTAAACTAGGTGTGTAGTAAGGCTCATTGTCACATAGCAGGTTACCTCGAGTAAAGCCTTCGACACCTTGTGCGATTTTTTACCCCTAAGTAAAACTGTTCTAGAACCATTCCCATTTGTTGAATCCCAATAGAGATGTATTTATAGAAAGAATCACATAATATCTAATTTTCAAAAAAATTATTATGTTCTTCTATGATTATTTTCAATGTTATCTAAGGGTTATATTCCATAATTTATGTTTTCTAGATATTCCTTGAAAACCAAATGTAAAGACCCCAACACTTATTTCCTAAAGAAGGTTCCTTATTTTATTATATTGGAAACTAAACAAGTATTTTGTATCATGCATGAATGAATAGTTTTGTATCATTGGAAAACTAGATACATTCATAATAGTTACATTAGAAGTTGAAATGAATTTCAACATATTATCTATATTGGAAACACTAAAAAAATTCTAGATTATCCTCATGTTCCATTAATCATAAATATATTTTCATCTTGGTGAAAAATAAAAAATAAAAAAGGACTGATCTCAGTTGATCAGTAAGGGTTGGTAATATAAAGGAGGAAAAAATATAAATAATGGTTAATAAAAAAATTACACATGCCATTAAGACATAATATTGAGCATAAAATGGTTGGAATTAAAAAATGATAATGCCATAATGAAACACAAATATGGATATTATAGTAGTAGAATAATCACATGGAAAAATAATTACAATATTTATAATGAATGAATACATAATTTCAGACATTATAATTATACTATCATGGTATTATCAAGGCACCATACATAATGTGGAAAAACATAGGATATGTTTTCTCATGAGACCTACTAATGCATAGAGCGGCTACAGAAATCCACAAACATAACATATATGTTACAATAAACTCCTCATATTAAGGTGGAGAAACATAATCAAAATATAAAATCATCCCGAAACTAATATATGAAATGTAAATAACTTCCCCCAATCAGTAAATATAAACACTTTCCATTTAGAGTAATATGGTGACGGGTACCATGATAACACATCTGCAGTAAAACTAATAATAAGACATTCAATAAAATATGGTAGATGATATAGTAAAATAATAACCCCAATGAAACAACATAATCATCCAAAGTGTTGAAATAGATGGAAATCCTCATATAAAATAATTTATTAATACTTGAGAGAAATCCTCTTTTATGTTGCAAAGAAGTGTTGTTTTGGAAAACAAATTGTATAAAAACCGATGTGATATAAATATTTTTTTCAAAATAAAATGAGATATTTTATAGAAATAATGGTGTCTTAAAACATATTGTAGATTTAACTTGAAAATAGATATAAATTTGAGAAGTTCCCTTGAATGGGGCTTGTTTATCGAGAATAATTTGGGAAATAACCATTTAAAACATATTGTTCCCCATGAAAGAAAGAAGGATTGTTATTGGTATATATATATGTATAAAATTAAAACATAATTTATGAGGATTAAATATGAATAATTAATAATTTCTTTGGTTCAAAGACATAAAATGAGTAACCCATAAGAAACAAGTTGTTTGGGTAGAAAACTCATTTCTTCTGTCTGAATGTGTTCCGCACTTGAACATAACATCATGGATAATTAAACTAAATTCATTAATAAATTAAGTCATAAAATCCTATATATGCTTTTGACTTATTTTTATTTTAATATATTAATTTTTGGCCTTTTTAATGAGTAGTATGATACGATTTTATTTCTTGGGAGAGTTCATTTCCTTGATTTATATACTTGTATATGAGTAATGAAATTAATGTAAAATGGGTACCATTATCCAGAATCGGAATTTAATGTTGTTAATTAATAAAAAGAAGATAATTTTATATTATTTATTAATTTTTAAATATATTAGGAAGAATCATTTGATAACATGTTAATGATAATCATTTAGCTTATTTTTTTCGATTTTCCAATCATAATGAACTAGTTTTGTTCTATTATTTAATATTATGTACATAAAATTGTACAATAACCATAAATAAGTTATAATAAATATATTATAATCTGTTTCAACTATAAATGATTTTTCTTACTATATTTTAAGGATACATTTAAGATTAAAAGTTTTTTGTTGACGACGGTTGTAATTCGGCACCTCCCGGATGATTATGTCATTTTTAATATAAAGGGATAGGGAGAGTAAAGAGATTGATTATGAATATTCTATTAAAATGATTTTTTAATGTATAATTATGATATTAGAGTTATCATGAGCATTTTGATAGAATAGGTGAGGATAAGAAAAGAAATGAAAATAAATTTAATTGAAATTAATTGAAAAATGAAGAGGATTTACATCTTGAATTATCCTCCTCGAGAATCATCTGAAGAGAATGGGTTTATGTATTTTGGAAAAAACAAGAGCTCCTAGACATGGGGAGAGACAAAGGATGAGTATTTTGCTAGATTTATTACCTGATTTAAGGCATAGAGGTGTTAGGATACGTTGTGGTGGGGAGTGATATTTATTGTGGATGAGAGGGGTCATTTGTCATTATTGTATTCATTATTTTATTATTTTTTACAAGAAAACAAATAGTGTTTAATATTGGTAATAAATAATGTAATAAGTGAATTTGAGTGTGAATCAAGTTTTCTTACATCATACATGACTCTAAAATACTATTTTTATCTTATTATGCATTTATACTATAAATTACTATATTTTATTATTCCCTAAAAATTCACCGTATATATTTTTCTACATGTTGAATTAAAAAATGAATACCATTTTATGAAAATAATTTTCTATATATTAGAAATTTATTATATAAGGAAAATCAGTTTTTCTCAGATAATGCAGTTTTAAATTTATAATTTATTTTATAACACTTTAAAAAACTAACTATGGTGTTATATAATAATCCAAAAATAATAAGAAAATAAATATTGATTTATGAATAATTTTTAGGAATTTCTTTTTTCTTTTAAATAATTTTGTAAATTATAATATTGTAATGAAATTTTTATATCTTACAAAAATACTAACTCTTAAATATCAATTTTTTTAAAATATTCTTTTACTTAGAATATGATATAATTATATCATAAATTTAATTTATGATATGGATAAATTTTATTTATACATTCATTTGTGAGGTTACTATTCTATTGGATGATCCACTATTCACAAGTGTCACATTAATATTCCTAAGGCCATGTTACTATATCCTCAATATGGGTTCCTTAACTTATAGAAATTGTTATTATTTCCATTATTATTCATTTATAATGTCTTTATTGTGTTCTATAAGTGATTTTATATGATCTATACTATATGATATAAACATATGAAGGGAAATTTCATTCAAAGAGGTTTTGATCCTTATAGGATCTCTAATATTGGGACCAATATCAAGAAAAAACAATCGCCCACATCCAACTCCAAAGGTCTGACCGTACAGTATTCATATGATCTATGTCTTTGTTGAGTGGTTATCAAACTATTATAAATTACAAGCACTCTATTTGAGGCATCCTAAACCGTACATGGGACCACAATCGAATCCCCATATACTAATTTCCAACTATGTGGTTGATGAGATAACCTCATTCCAAGAGCCTATTAGGTTCTATCTAAATTGAATCACGAAAAATGGTATTCTATTTGACACTAAAATGTATAAGTGGTAATTTCAAGCTCCAATTTTGTCTAAGATGAAATCTCAAATCATGTCATGAAATATGATTACAGTCCACTCTTAGTATCCTTTTGTTTAAGGTTGGTTCACATCACACCATATGAAGTGAGTCCCTAGAGACTTCTAAAAGTCCTACCAATACCACGATAAAATATTCATATCTATATAATAAAATTATCAAGGGGATGTTATTTATGTGTAAGATCCTGAGGACATTGATCATCCCCTGTTTATCCCTTGATGGAGTCACATTGATTAATAAAAAGTGGGAAACATTCATCACTTGGTTGAAAATCACCCTAAAAACTTCATAAATCCTTGGTGTTCTAGGAGGAAATGAAAACATATACATCATGTTGTTCAACCAGTTTTATATGGTCACTATAAGGGTCTAGATAATTCTACAAAGACATTATTACCTAACTTTTACCCTATGGTATGTAAGGCATTGTGATATGAGACAATCAATGTCCCTCTTTATCCTCAGCCACCAAAACATACACATGATGTAATGGTACATATATTTCATAGTATGATGTACTTACTATCCATATAAAAGGAATTCTATAATAATATCATACCTAATGGAATCAAGTACTACCACTATTTTGTCTTAATGGATCATATCGCAATCTCCAAATGACCGACTGTGCATCTGGTCACCCCAAATTGTTGATCCCACATTACAACAAAGTCTAGATATGATTCCTATCCTGTATTAACCCATTATTAAAGAGAATATATGACCAAAATGGGAAAAATTGGTGTTCCAAGAACATTAGATGTATCCATTCTTTAGTCAACCAATAAGTTCAACAAGCACCACCGATCCTCAGAAGGCCTCTCATCAAGAACATTCTCATCCTTATCTTATGGAAAACGTCATATATAAAGATGTTACCCTTCCTAAGTGCATAATCCATGTCACAGAAAACAACATGATGATACTCTACCAAGTTCTTGTATCACTGATTTATGTTTCTCACTCTAATGATATATTGATAGCCATTATGGTCTCAATAAATTAAAGATCTCTTTCAAAAGAAATTATAAAACAAAAAAATTATATAATGAATCAAAAATACCCACTCCCAGTCATTATTAAGTTAGTTCCACTCATGTTATCATATATTATATGACACATATACTTATATTTTCTACTACTACATTAGTACTACATTAATACCAATTCATGCAGCAATAGATTATATGGTGTATTCGATCCCTGGATTGGGAAGTATAAACACAAAAGCTCTAGTGAACCTCCACTTCCACTCAAAAAAGTATTCATTATAATTTTTTGTATATTGAATTTATTCCACATTCTTTATTATTGATGTCATGTATTATAATAATAAAAATAATTATTGGATTAACCAACAGTAATATCCTTGTAAAGCTAAAAAACTCATAATCTCAAATGTGTCCTGAGGATTTTCCTAGGACATGACTACCTATGCATTCTATGGATCAATGGATATAACTATCACATACACATCATGTCCGAATAACTCCTTCTCGTAAATATTGATTTTACATGTTTATAGCATTGCGTAAATCCGATTTGTTCATAGCATACTCTAGACCATCTTGAGTTTCCTAGTGTACTGCTCATGTTCTAGTTGTATATAAGGATTTTATCAATAATCACCATGACCAATGAGTTTAGGTTTGGGTGGATGATCTTCCTTATAATATCCATGAACATTTCTAGAATGTTTTTAGTCCAAACAGCTTCCCCAAATACTCAAATAAACCATACTTACTAAAAAATTATATCTTCAGAATGTCCTCCAATTTAACATAAAACTAATGGTAACCCTATCCATGTTCTATATAAGAAAACCAATGAGACCCCAAAAAATAATGAAAAAATCATTGATATATGGTAAGGGATAACTATTTTTCACTTTCAACTGGTTTAAATTCCTATAGTTGAAATTGAGTCAACGACTACCATCAGCTTTCTTGGTGAAAAACATAGGTGTACCCCATTGTGAATTACTCGACTAGATAAAAAAATTATACTCTTTTTATTCCAACTGCACCTTGAGATCCTTCACCTTAGTACGTTCCTTAAAATAATGGGGTATTGAAATGTGTTTGTCACCCTATAAGATCTCAATATGAATGTATAATTCTCTATTAGAAGGATGTTTTTTAAGTGATATAGAAAATATCTATATGGAGGTCAATGACTATAATAAGTTTTGAGAGGTATTTCATTTATCTTTCTTAAGGTTCAAATCCTTCCATATCCTCCATGATCATTGAATAATAACTGAATTTCGGTCCATCTATTCATGTTCCTAGTTCATTCTCTCAATTAATCATGTATGTCTCACCCTTTGGTGAAGAAAATTACACTATCTACAATATCAATGAATGCATGCTCGAAAATAACTTAGCCAATCTATATAGAGAATCACATTGAATTTTTTTCTCGAGAGAATCAAGAATTACCAAATATATTCATATCCCAAATGACTAATGGATAATCTAAAAATTAATGAAGATGGTCTACTCATATTACAAACATTGTATCAAGGGGGACTTACTCAGAGAATAACTTTAATGGTAGGTCATTCCCCAAATCTAATTATGTAGATTTGGTTGAATTAGAACCTCATGTATCAAATGAGATAAATTATATAGTATAGGTTATTAGATCAACAACTAGAATTGTATATGGACCCTCTAAAACATCTTCTATATTCTATTCCATATAATTAACATTGCATGACTCAGCTCTACAACCATGTACCTATGGTTCATGACCAATAAGATTCCAGTGTTGAGAACCCTAACCGTACCCCTACGTCAAAGAATATTTATAACCCAAACCTTTATGGAACCACGTTCTCCAAAAATATATATCAAAACTACTAAACATAAGATGGATTTCATCATTTTAGATATGTTCTTTTAGGTTCTATACAAACCATAAAATGTTTCTAAAATATATATAGTTTAATAAACGTGAAACTAATTGGGGGGGGGGGTGTAGCTACACTCTTCTCCACCAGTATATTGATTCCATAGTTCAAATATCTAGACATCCTAATCCTATTTTAATAAGAATATACCAATGTAGTGAGAGGATTCTCAAGAACTATCTCACTATGGTCCGAGAGTAAGCCTACTAACCCATAATCCTCCAGACCCATCTGAAAGGTGAGGGATGTGTGAATAACATGTGTATATGTATTCTACACAAATCCCCTAACCTAATGTTTGAGATTTTTTCGTATGTAAATCCCTATATTTTGTGCCTTCTTCTTCTTTTTACAATATAATCAATCGTAAAATCAATGTAATTTTATAGACTGGGAAGAATATATAGATACAATCACTAAACGATTCTATTTTCTATGAACATTGGGTAATATTACCACTTCATTATGTCAACAATGAACTGTATAAGTAATAAATCTGTGATAGTCACCCATGTAAGACCCTCTAATATCCAAGAATGACTCATGTTAGTCCACCATCTCCTAGAGGTTCTATAAAACATGAAGGTATCGAGAATCACATGCATATCATCCAGAGTTCTGTGATGTTTTGTAATTCGCTCAACAATGTCCAGCCAATCCATTGTATCCTATGATTCACCTATACCATGGAATGACGAAGAATTATGGGGCTAGAAATCTCATTCAAGATCAGTCTTAGTCCTGTACATGGATCCTCCTTGGATAGGAACTACATGAAGGATTCTCAAATGAATGTAATATTCACCTTGTATCACCTATTTTGATATTGGAGTATAATGGGGAATATCCCCCATTACCATGGTTGGTGGCATGAAATCATCCTTGGCGGCCTCATTAGGTGGTCTCTCAAAATGTCTCTGATGGTATACCTTATATACAGAAGAAGGAAATTTTGCAATATAAAATGATCCTCTTTAGTCTATAGAATCACAAAAGGTTCTCCTAAGAGTCTACCTACATCCCAAGGTATAACCCTCCTAAAACTAACCATAGTGTAACATCCCAAGTAAGTAATGAATAATATATATTCTTATCTATGTATATTTATGAATTAGATAGTGTTTTACAGGATTAAAATGAGAATAAATCAAATCTTAATCGTGGAATAAACTAATATTTTTAAAAGAATGGTTTACTTCGATTTGATGGAAAACCATTTTTAAATAAAACTTTTGACAATTTTATAAGATCTATTTGTCAAAATAAACATATTATTTATTATTGGGACATTTAAATTTACTATGGATAAATTTTTGGTATTTTTCTGATAATGTTCATTTTTTAATGAATAGTGAAAAATACTGCATTTTACATCAAAACTGCATTTTTATCTAATTTAATTATATGGATAGACAATATTTTTAATTGGTTTTAAAGTGTAAATAGAATATATTTTTACCATGTAATCCAATGGTGGTCATTGGGATAAATTTCACTTTGTAATTGGGCATAAACAAGTGCCAAACCTTTCATAGATATTGTTTTTAAAAAACCCGCTATTTGTTTTGACAACGGGAATTATTTTTAAATTAATTATTGCAACTTATGTGTTTGGAATTTGGTAAAATTTATTTCATGATTTTAATCATATGGTCCAAATCATGTAATAAATATTCTTTTGTTTTTGGACATTCTGAAAAGTAAAGACGGTAATTATCTTTAATTATCTTGATTAATTAGTAATCGTGTAGTTAAGGATAAAAAATAATATCATAATAATAACAAATGACCCCAAAATGTGTCTACATGATACTGGTTGTGTCATGTACTACCATGGGATGCCTTGTTACTAACTTGGGGACCCCATGGAATCACTTTTGTGTGATAATGTCTTTTTATCTTTTTATTTTTAAAGAAACATAAATATAACAGAGAATTAATCACCTGAGTAAAAAAAAATTTATTTTATCTAAATAATTTATCCATTGGACTATAAATAGTCATTGGAATGATAAAAATATTTCCTACATCATACTATTTTTTTATAATTTTTATACATTAAATAAATTAAATTATTTACGACATCATGATGATTCAGCGATTACCTCATTATTGAACGATTTATATAAAATGAAATGATAATGTAAACTATAAGACTTAAATTTGTCAAAGATATATTTTTGAGTATATTTCAAACCACTATCACCTTATCCTAAAAATATATCAATGTGGGACCTTTTAAATCTGAAACACATTTTAATATAAAGTAACATTTTATAACATTCCAGGAGTGCCCCTCTTCTCCTCTTATAAAAGGCCCCCACCTCTACCTCTTTACACACACTTCTCAAGCCATTGGCTCTGCCAAGATCTACAAATTTTATCTCTCCACATCCCTCTATTCATCTTAGAAGACTTACCTTAGGCATAAAGTTCTTTAAAAAACCCTTTTAGTACAAACCAAAAGGAGTTACCCAATTTAAATGTAAAATCTTCTCTAATGTTCTTTTGTTTTATTTTGCTTCTCCAACCCTCTAAAATATTTTTTTTCATTTATTTTCTAAAAAAACCAGTATGTTCAATATACTAGTATTTTGTTATAAGAATTATTCTAGATACACTTACACACACCTACCTCTAATTGTTGAAGAACATACTGTTTCCGTGGATGGTGAATTTCTGCCTCATGAAACGATGATTGTTCAATATTTTTATAACACCTTCAAAAGTGTACATTAAGATGTCACTGCATTTATATATGATATATAATATGTTTATGTATTCCTTTATCTTATGTATTTTTAATTTATGGCATACCTTTATGGCTTCCATTATGGGTAAACGTCATATCTTCATTTTAGGAAGTGCGGACAACCACCCCCTCAAATTGATTTGATTCGTTAATGCCATAAGTGGGAAATATAAAGGATGGAGTTAATGATATTATATATGATATTATTATGGAATTATAATATACCTTTATATCATTATGATTCAATTCCATTAAATAGGAAATAGAATTCAACATAGCGTTCATGCATACGTACAACTTACCGTCTCCATGAACGGTGCATTTCATTTCTTACCTCTAAATGTTATGTAATATTATAAATGCTTGTATATACTGTATATCTATGATATATATGATATCTAAATCATGAATATAATTTTTTATATAATGTATATTTTACCACATGAACAAATTGTAATTATAAAGAGTTTATTTTTGACTCAAGTACCAATGATCGAAAAAACGACCATAATTAACATAAATAATTACATAGTGTTAATAACATGGTAATAAGTGATATAAAAGGAATAATGAACTTGTAAAGGTTTTTATGCAAGTATAAATTAACTCAAGTTTGTTATTCAGGATGTTAAGGAACGATCGAGCCAAGTCAGACCCGAGGAATGGGAATTCGTCTCAATCTCCTTTCATTGAGGCATATTTTGTTTTATACATAACATTATTTTATATGGTGTATAAACCCATTTTAATTTTACATTTATTCAAAAGGAATATTTTTTATAGGAAGAGTTTACTAAATGAAAAAAGGGAATGTTTTTTTGTCGTATGTATGCAGTGGCAATGACTTCTCTTCCATCGTGACCATTATTTGAGATTCAGCTTCTTCTACAAGCCTAACTTTTTTTAAAAATGAAAAATAAATACCATGTTTTCCTTTTCTATTATTTTGGTTTTGAAAATGGTTTTAATAATGTTTTTATATCAATGTTTTGTATTGATATCTTGTGATTTAAAAGTGGAAATGTTATGTTTCCTTTATGCATGTTTTATGTGATATGATTATGTTATGGTTCTTGGGCATTGTTATGAAGATGGGTGGTTCTATGATAAACTATGGGCGGGTGAGCCCGGTATAGCTATCCAATGCATTGGGTAACATGAAGGGGTTAACCATTAAGGTTTCTCCAAAGAGATTTATGGAATATACTATGATGGGTATTCCAAATATATCTATGAGGGTTACTCCCTACGTAAGAATGTTATGAATGCCTCAAGTTACCTTTATTCCATATGATTTCTATGATCTATTCATGATTTGATGAGGTATTTTAAAATGATTATGTTTTATGAGTAATGTATGATTTCAGACACGGACTAATGTTTTCATTTCGTACTTTTATGTCATTTACTGGGATTTTTATGCTCATCCCAAGTTTTTGAAATGTTTTTCACGGGTCAAGGGAAAGGTATATGATGTGATGATAGTGTCAAGGACGATTCAAGAAAGAATCCATGTTTTATTTTAAATATGTTTCCATTGATGGGAAAAATGAGTACTATCTTTTATGAAATCACTTTGTTTAAATGTGGAATGTAATACATGATTTATGATCTAATTCTCTAAAACTCTAAACCTGAAATGATCCTCAAAGTTTATTCTTGAAGTAACACATGATTATGTATTGTTTAAGGCTGGGGCCTTATACATGGTCTCTATCCCGTCATGTTAGTCTCACTCATCTTATTCACACTAACAACATAAAATATTTAGTTTAATAGTTATATACATGGAAATTGATACTATATTCCTAATAATTATCTATGAACACATATGAAATTATATAAATGAAAAAACAACATCATATTCTTCACCCATGGTGAACTTTATAACATATTAGAAAAAAACATCGTACTCCACATTATGAATCCTCCGAGGTGAACATTAATTTTATGGATATGAACTATCATAGTTCACCAACCTATGTCCCAAAAAAACCATATCCTAACTACCCTATACAAAATCAAATAAAAGATAAGAATCAAGTTAGTGTGTCCTGGTTCTATGGTACCATTTTTTAACAACTTGAACCAAACATCCTAGTCCAAGCTGGAGTTCCACATTACCTCATGCATTCCTCATTGAATGTAAGAGGCTACCTGAATGTATTGGGGGTATGATTCCATTGTTTGGGAGACTATACACTCATTATCATGTTATAGGATTATTAATAAAAGATAAAAAATAGAATAAGTAACCAGAGTGAACATGAGGAATCTAGATAATGGCATATATGTTATAAAATAATAATAATCCACCAATGTTGAAATCAATTTCAGTGTATAATATATTATTTAAATAAATAAATAAACAACAAGGACCTCTAGAGTCTATGCTTCTTCACTACTGGTTCCATATTCATATACTCCACTATCTTGTACAAGGCCCTATCCCTTCTTCAAATCACTTGTCATAAAATCTAGAAGCACACTAAAATTCTTGATTAGGGTGTGAGTACAGGACATAGTATGACACCATGATTGTTTCCTTATAAATTTATTATTAGGTATAATATTTTAATTCCATAAATATTATAAATTCATAAAAATAAAATCATCATATAACCCAGAACTGAGAGGTTGTGTGCTAACTAAGTTACCAAAACCCCCTACTGTATATTCTTTGGATACATGACATAATTATTATCACTAGTCAATAGAAAATGATCATGATATTTACATAAGTCTATTAGTTTTCCAATTAATATCCATAAGAAATCAAGTGGTCTTGATATATAGAATGCACAAGGCATCAAGTCGACACACTACTAAAAATCCACAAGGCATCATGTCATTGGGATATATGGAATCCACAAAGGCATGAAGTATCAACACGTTTCCTCAAAATTATCGAGGATTATTGTTAACAGGATACATGGAATCCAAAAGTATCCATGTAAATGGGATACATGGAATCCGAAACGCATCGAGTTTTGTTACATTTCCTTGAAATTCTCAAGGCATCAAGTTATGTATGGTCCACCTAACATTAAATATCTACCATGATCATTGTCCAAAATCAAGAAAACACCCCCTATATGGAATAACCATAACATGATGATCACCTATCACATGAAAAAAAGGCGAAATAATCTAAATTTTAGATAATACACAATACGTTATAGTATGAAAACATAAAAACATTCCATTATGAGATAAATAATATAACTAATGTCAATATGTGCATCATCATTAATATGGAATATAACTATTCTAACAAATTTAATGGAAACAATATAAAAGAAGATATCATAAGATATTTAGACACACACATGAGAAATTATGTCAATATAGGTTGTCAAATATGCTAAGGAAATGATTATAATAGGGTAGAATTTGGAAAAAAAATCCAAATAGTTAATGAAATTATAACCTCATCATTTTCAAATCTAATATCAACGATTTTGAATGGATTCATCACCACGAAAAAATATATAAACCAACCTTAAAATAGACACATTCCAAGGAATTCTAGAATCTTTTTCAAAGACAAATTTAATGGGATCCAAAGTAAAGCCTAGAGGAATAAGTTTAAGGGTTGAACATGTCCATACATGTGGTTGATAGACAGAAAATTCAAGTGTAATGCCCCATCCCCCATTACATATTATCAGTGCATTATTTTAATACACTGGCATGATAAAAGGAAATAATGTCCCGAAAGAGAAATCAATTTTGAAATCCTAGAAATAGATTTCATACATGAACTTCACATTACTAAATGAAATGAAAAACAATAACAACATTGTCTCCATTTACCACATTCATATCCCTTAGACTATCCCTACAGGTCAGTCATAATACACTTCTTGGAAATCATAGTATAATAAAACATAATAAAGAGGTGAGATCCAATGCTCGGTAAGGGTGAACAATTTAGCAGAAGATAACATAAAAAATAGGCATGGTAAATAATTACAAACACATGCCTTTATAGATAATATGAACAAACACTTTATGGAATAAATAAAAGTTGAGTAAATAACATCATAATAAAACATAGTCATGGGTATTCTACTACACGAATAATGACATGAACCATAAGTATTATTTTCATAATAAAGGAATGTATAATTCCTGACATTCTAGAAACATTTTGTCAAGGCATTAGCTAATAAGACTAAAAATGATTAAGGGCTCGTCCAAAACCATATATCAAATTGGAAAAGGCCTTAAAAAATTCCACGTCTAATTGTCTCATGAGACCTACCAATGAATCTAGGAGCTATAGGGGGCTCTACCCATCACTTACTATGTCAAATACATTCCTCATATTAGAAGATTGAAACATAATATAATCATTGATATTAAAACTAGTATATGAAATGTCAATACTTTATCCACAAATCACGAATGGAAAAAAAATAACACACACAAAGTCAGAAATATTACAAAACCTTTAATACAATATGGAAGATTTGTATAATAATAAATCAAGTTAAAACATGTTTAAAATCCATCAAAGGATGTTGACATATATGAAAATTATTTGTAAAACTCTTTGAGAGAAATATACCTTTTTCATTAAAACATTAAAAAGCCAAACAATTTAGTAGGGATAAATTTAAATACATTTTTGAATCAATGTGTTCCATACCACTTTCAAACTCTTTAAAGGAATTAAAATTTTAAAAACATTTATGTCCATATAAATAAATCATTAAAATCCGTTTTGAAAATATGGAAATTAATGAGAATGATTTAGAAGAATAAATATTTAAAACATTTAAAATAATATTTAATAAAAGAGTCCCTTAAAAATAATACATTTGAAAACACTTTTACGAAAGATGGACATGGATAATAAATATGTCCTAGTAGATACTCACATAAAAACAACCTCAGATAATAAAGTGATTGTAAAATTTACCCTTACCTTGCACTTTCCTTTGGTCGAGGGTACGTTTAACCTTTTATAAATGACCATAGTGTGTTATTAATTTATATCAGATAAATATTCATATTTATTATATCATAAATTATTCATTTACGACTTTATACCACCCATTTAATAATGATTTCCATGTCAAATTAACATTTTGGGTAATAATTGCTTTCTTTATCGTACGCGTTTTATGTTCTTATTCTGGATCATAACATTTAGATCATGATTTAAATATTTTAAGAATATAATACATGATTTAGAAATCATATATATTTAGAATATAAATATTTTTTGTAGATACATATATGAAATAGAAGGGACCATTTATGGAGATAGTAGGTCGTACGTACGCGTAAATGTTGTTACCGTTTTCATATTGCATTAAACAGAAGTTAGCGAATAAGATACATGTAAGTACATACATATATTCACATATATATCCAGTAGAATTATTATGTCATATATTACATACTTATTAATAATATATATTTTTATAATCATCATTGAATGGTGAATGTCGGAATGAATCTCATCGCGTCGTGGAGCCGATAATCTATATGTACGCACGAGTGAAAATATCATTATATTAGTGGATAAATCATATGTAAATGGATGGTATATCATATATAAATAATAATTTAAATTTTATATTTATTATTTACATCATTTATACTCATTATTATAACCATCCAAATAATGAAGTGTTGGAATAACAAACATTACCACGACGTGGAGACTATAAGTCATACGTACGCACGTAAGGTGACTTAGTCATTTATACGATGGATAGAATAAAGAATATGGTTGTACTAAATTCATAATAACATCACAATATGTAGGATATAATTGATTTATTATTTTGGTATGGAAACACCAATTAAAGAGGAAGTGGAAGAAGAAAAAAAACTTGAAAGAGGTGACAAAATATTTACCTATTCTTCAGGTTATTCCATTTGATTTGATCAAAAGGGCTTCATAGGTTGCCATTATTAGTAAGGGGAGGACTATAGGATGAAGGTAAGAATGTTGGGAGTATATTTGGGCAGGGATTGGCTGGGAAAAAGGCTTTGGAGGTGTGAAATTAAGAGAAGGGGAGGTTCCCTTTTATATGAGAGGTGAAGGTCACTTTAGGAAAATCTTGAAATATTATTTATTATATAATAATTTTCAGTTTATAATAGCTCCAAATGAATTTATATAGAGCCTTAGTTAGTTATGGGTTTAATTTAGATCAACCAATAGGTTTTATACATGTTTCGGTTACCATTTAAACCATATCTTTTAGATTTTACTATTATTTAAATAGTTTAACTTTTACCTGATCTTATTGTATTCTTACAATATATGGTTAATAAACATACTATTAACATCAAATAAAACCTAAATTGGTTCATTAATGAATTATATATTATTATTTAATCCCTTTGGCCAAACCATATATTTTTGGGAATATTATGTCAACCAATAATATAGTAATTGTTTAAAAAAATAACTTTTGTCAATTTTTACATTATTTGGTATTTTGTTTTTCTAAAAGTCATAACAACCTTATCACATCAAAAAAATCATATAATAATCCCTAACGAGTTATATCAACCTATAAAATTTGTTAAATTCATAATAAGTCTAAATTTATATTTATTTAGATATTTATAATACTAATTATTTTAATATTTCATTAATAAGGTAATTTCTGCATCATCATTGTGTCATAAATAAATTAAATTATTTAAGTAATAAAAATTATAAATAAAATACCATTATTTAGGAAATAATTTTCTCTTTATAATTAATATTCATAGTTGAATCTATATTATGTGAAACCCTATATTACAAATGGTATAATTATTAGACATTGAATTTAACTCTTTTAACACTTCTTTTAATAAAATAATAATAAATGTCCTAATATAATCCAAGTGGACCAAAGAGAATCATATTTCATTCCAACATTTGTTTTTGGTCGAGTTATAATTATCCAATACAATTAGGACATGTGTTAGGGTAATTATGATATCATTTTTATCCTCAATTAACCTATTTAATTTTAACCATGGTAAATAAAAGTCAAAAGTTATTATTCACCAAAAATTAATTTCATTTTATGAACCACAGTTTACTTTCTGATATTAACCATTCCTCTCAAATATCTGAAATTCAACTCACATAAGGAGTAAAATTATGTTTTATTTAAATTTGAAATGCTACTAGGAGGTGGGTAAAAAACGTTAAAAAGTTCAATAAATTTTTTTACATCCTATTTTGTTATAAAATGACTCCAATGAATTACATTGAACATATAAAGGTATTATATATATATATTTTTAATAAAATAAATTTTATTAAAATAATTAATTATTTAAATAAAATGTCTCTTTTAGATAATAACGTAGTGTTTGCCATTATTAATAAAAAATTGAATGTTTTCAGAAAAAAACCAAAAATTCACTCTAAGCTAATTTTGATAATTGGAATTTAAAAATGAAGTCTATTTTACCAAATAAAAAACATTTAAGTATCATTTATTAATTTTTAATTAATTCCCATTCCCATTCACAAAAAAATGGTTTTTTAAAAAGTAAAAACTATCAAAAGATTAACATGTGTTTATGTCAACTTTAAATTTGAAATTACTTATAATGAACCTAAATTGTATTAAATGAAAAAAAATTCTAATTATACTTATAAACCTTATAAATACTTAATTTAAAACCATAAACTATTTCTATTAAAAAATTTGTTTTCAATTAAAACATTGTATTTTTTACATTTTGTCAAAATATGAAAGTTATAAGAAAAGTACAAATAATATATCCAAACAAAATTTGTATGTCCTGATTCAAAAGAAGAATTTAATTTCATTAAATTGAATATATAAAAGTTTCAAATTTCATTTTAAAAAGGTTTTACCATTAATAGGTGGTAAAATTACATTTTCTGAAAAATACATATTTTGGCTGAAAAAATGATTTTGTCCTTATATTATGTTTAAGAAACACATAATATAGATGTTAAAATTATATAGATTATATAAGATTCGAAATTCAGTTAATATTATCAATAACTGCTTTTTGAATGTCGAGTTTGGTATGTTGTGGTGCACTCGAACTCGGTGTTGCATTTAGAGTAAGATACTGAATTACATTATTGAGATAACGTACTATAAAATACTGGATTTCTTACAATATCCTTTCCTTAAATATAATGTGTCCTCACAATTTGAAATTGTTATTCGGAAATAAACGGTCAAAATTAGAAAAACACCTTTGTGAAAAAACACATTGGAAATTGGTTTAATAAAATTTAGTCTCAATAATATGGAAAGGGAATAAAAAGTCACCACCAAAATATGATCTCTCTTAGGAGAACACTAGTAGAAATTAGAGACACATAATTAGAGAGAAAACATAAATATTTACAGGGAGTGATTGTGGTCATCAATCACAAACAAGTGTAAAATTAAGGGCCTCAAATCCATAAATCTATGATAATTTTATTATCATCGATTAAACAAAAAGACAAGGTATTAGGATAAAACATTTTTTGTTTTAAGATCCCTTCCCTAAAGTTTAAGAATTAATTTATTCATATAATAGGATGGAAATTTTTTTACTTGACTAGTAGAGTAATATATTTCATCTAATTCTTACCACAAACTCATATTTCTCTCCAAAATATAAGAGAATTCCAAAATATTATATTTATCCTGATCGTATAGGGTTAAAAAATAACAAATTTATTATTCATTTTTCAGATTATTTAAAAAACTACATTATACAAACTAGGACATCTCGTAATCTAGTGGTATGTGATTACCCTTGTCACCCTTCGGTTGCAGGTTCAAGTCTCGTGGCATTGTCGAAAGCGATGGGTTGTCGCTCGACCTATGGGGTGTACATTTTATAACAATCCAAAAAAATAATATTAAAATGTATTTTTAATGTTAAACAACAGTATCCAATGTTTAACATAATCCATTCCAACCATTAGACTTATCTAAAATACTTCATTCCAAACTCAGAGTCCAATGTTTATAAGGAATCTAAACACAATGATGATCCTTTTTTCCACATAGTATCATGTGAATAAATTCATAATGTATTATTTTAAAACAAGATAACACTCAGGATTACAATAAAACCATGTTGATTACATTAATGATCCCTTATTACTTATATAATATTAGATATACTCCTTATATCCAAAAATTATGTATACTCCATCAATGATTTGATATACAAATCGTTAATGTGTTTTGAGGTATTCAAGAATATCCAATATAATTTATCCAAATCAATCATATATTATTCAAAAATAACTACCTCAATATCAGAACCATATTAATGTTTATCTTTCTCTCAACCATATATTTTCTAAAAACATTGACCTGCTATTGAGTCACTTTTCTTTGTTCCAATCAATCTCATGTCCTTAATGAAATATTACTACAATGCAATCCTTATATACTCTATAATTATTATAACCAGTACATCATAGATAAAATACTCAAATGACATAATTCATTAATATAACCATAATAAAACTATTCATTACTCTTCATCTGTGGTAATATCATAACTTGATTATTATCCAAAGAAATCATTTGTGGTATACTCTAATGATTTGTACATTGATTCATTTAGTGTCCCAACTCCTTGCATATGAAGAATTATACATTTGAATCATTTTTCCATAACCTTCCAATTATGTACATAATGTAATTTTTATTCACACTTATATCAAACACTTATTCTCTTCAATCATTTACCAAGGGGTTATTTCCACAACTATCATATATAGGAAAATAGGTTTTCCCCTCTTCCTTTTATCTATATTTCTCTCTTCCATCCTTTTCTTCTCTTGCTTCCCTTAAAAACCATAGGACTAAGAGAATTATTTACTTATCTTATTAACAAATTATATTATTTCTTTATATGATGAAAATATATGGGAGACTATTTCACTTATAAATGTTGTCTTAATTCCATGAATGATATGGGCTTTCTTAATCTCTAGATCATGCGTATTGCTGGAGTTCTCATTCCTTCTAATAGGAACCATTTCTAAACAATGGAATACACTAGGTTAGTTAATAAATCTCAATGAATAATTCGAATATTGTAAAATAACAAACATAAGTTGAAAATATTATGCATATAATCTATAATCATAAAATGTTTTCTTTGAGGAAGTACTTACTCCTAAACATTTCTTAATTGCTTATTTGTGAAAATGTGAATTATCATAAGCATATCCACTGGGAGTGTTGAAACCAAGAGTATTGCAAGGCACACTTTCATGCCCCAGTTTCTGTTTGAGTCTACCTCAAAGCGATGCTTTCTCGTTTTACCCCTAGGTACATCTGTACCAGAGCCGCCTTTACCTACTCGTATCCAGACAAGGATGAATCACTTGGAAAACACATAATACCCCCAAAATACCAAAATTATAGGAAGTGCTTCTATACAAATCCTCAAAGTATATCTTAGGGTAATCTTCTCTAATCAGTGAATCTAGCTTCCATGGTTTGTGCTAAACATTATCTGATAACAACTTTAATGCCCTGACCCCAGTTACCCAGAGTTGGTGCATTATTTTAATACATTGGAATGATACATGGAAATCATGTCCTAAATGGCCAATCATTTTAGCAGTCATGGAAATAGATTACATACATAAACGTTGCATTATATTATAAAATGAAAAACCAAAACATAATTGTCTCCATTGACCACATTCATATTCCTTAGACAATACCAAGAGGTCAGTCATTATACACATCTTGGAAATCCTGGGAAAATAAAACATAAGAAAGGGGTGAGGTCAGATTCTTAGTAAGGGTAAATTGTTTTTGGGAAAATAACATAAACAATAGGCATGGTGAATAATTGAAAACACCTACCATTAAAAATAATAATAAAAAACACTTTATGGAAGAAATATGAGTTGAGTAAATAATTCAATAATAAAACATAGTCATGTGTATTCAATTTTTCTAATAACCACATGAACCAACAATATTATTTTCATAATTAGGGAATGTATAATGCCAGACATTCTGAAACATTTTGTCAAGGCCTTGG
This sequence comes from Viscum album, assembly GCA_963277665.1. Classification (NCBI taxonomy): domain Eukaryota; kingdom Viridiplantae; phylum Streptophyta; class Magnoliopsida; order Santalales; family Viscaceae; genus Viscum; species Viscum album. Next base: position 1,254,649,401 of record OY728153.1, on the reverse strand, counting down.
CCAAGGCTTCTAAAAATGATTAAGGCCTCATACAAAACCGTATATCAAATTAGGAAAGGACTTGGACAATTCCATGTCTAATTTTCTCATGATACACATCGATGCATCGAGGAGCTATGGTGCTCCACCAGTCACTTACTATGTCCAATACATTCCTCATATGAAATGACTGAAACATAACATAACATTTGTATTAAATCTAGCATACTAAATATAAATAATTTATCCATAAACCATGAATGCTATAAAAATAACACATCTACAGTAAAAAATACCACATAAACATCAATAAAATACGGAAGATTTGTATCATAATAAATCACCTTAAATAATGTTTAGAATCAATCAAAATATGTTGACATAGATGAAAATGATTTCTAAAACTCATTGAGTGAAATTTACCTTTTTCATGAAAACATTTAAAATCCCAAAATTTAGATGGAAGGAATTTAAAGCCATTTTTGAATCAATGTGTCACATACCAATTTGAAACTTTGAGTGGAATTTAAATTTTTAAAACATTCATGTCTATATAAATAAATCCTTAAAATCCATTTTGATAACATGGACATTAATGGGAATGTTTTAGAAGAATAAATATGTAAAATATTTAAAATGATGTTTTAATAAATTATTCCCTTAGAAATAATCCATTTTAAACCCCTTTTATGAAACATTGACATGGATGATAAATATGTCCTAGTAGATACTCACGTAAAACAACCTCGGATAATAAAGAGATTGTGAAATTAACCCTTACCTTGCACTTTCCGTTGGTCGAGGATACGTTTACCCTCCTGTATAATGACCGTAGTATGTTATTTAATTATACGAGAACCATATTAATATTTATTATGTCATACATGATTCATTTATTATTTTATATTACCCATTTAATAATGATTTCCATTATAAATTAAAATTTTGTGTAATAATCGATTTCATTATAGTATGTTTTTTAACTTGTTATTCTTGATCAGAATATTTAGATCATGATTTAAAAACATCCAAAAAGTAATCCATGAATTATATATAATATATATTTAGAATATAAATATTTGTAATAGAGAGATATATGAAATGGAAGGCACCATTTATGGATATGGTTGGTCGTACATACACATAAACATTGTTTCTGTTTTTATATCGCACTGTACAGAAGTAAGAGAATAAGATATATGTAAATACATAAATATATTCATATATATCTAAAACAAAATTATTATTTAATATATTACATACTTAATAATAATAATATATATATATACTCATCATTGAATGGTGAACGTGGGAATGAATCTCATCGCGTCGTGGATACGGTAATCTGTACGTACACACGAGGGACAATATAATTATATTGATGGTGAAATCCTATGTAATTGGATGGTATATAAGATATACAGAACCATTAAAATGTTATATTTATTATTTAAATTAGTTATACTCATTATTATACCCATCCAAATAATGAAGTGTTTGAATAACCAATAACACCATGACGTGGAGTCAGTAAGTCGTACGTACGCATATATGGTGACATAGTCATTTATAGATTGATATAATAATGAATATAGTTGTACCATATTTATAATAACATAAAATTACGTAGGAGGTGCATGAGTTATTATTTTGGTATGGAAAAAACAATGAAAGAGGAAATGGAAGAATAAAAGTACTTGAAAGAGGTGATGAAATATTTACCTCTTCTCCATGTTCTTCCATTTGATTTGATCAAAATGGCTCCTTAAGTTAGCTTAATGAAAAAAATAATGCCTCTAGGATGATGGGAGGAATTTTGAGAAGATATTTGGGCAGATATTGGCTGAAAGAAAAAGTTTTGGAGGTGTGAAATTCAGAGAAGCGGAAGTACCATTTTATAAGAGAGGTGAGAGTCACTTTAGAAAAAACATGAAATATTATTTATTATACAATAATTTTCAGTTTATAATGGCTCCGGATTATTTTATTTCGAGCCTTAGGTGTTAATGAGTTTAAATACTCTCAACCAATAGGTTTTAGACAAGTTTATGTTACCATTGTAACCTTATCTTTTAGATTTAACTCTTAGTTAATTATTTTAACTTTTACCTTGTATTCTTGTATTCTAAAACTATATGGCTAGTAATCATACTATAAACGTCCTAGATAACCTAAAGTGGTTCATTAATAAAATATATAAATTTATTTAATCCCTTTGGACGAACCTTATATTTTTGGGAATATTATATCAACCAATAATATTGTATTTGTTTTAAAAATTAATTTATGTCAATTTTGACACTATTTGGATTTTTGTATTTGTGAAAGTCATAAAAACATTATCAAATAGAGTCAAAATTTATATAAACAACCATAACATGATATATTAACATATAAAATTAGTGGAAGTCATCAAAAGTATCTTTTTATAGTTATGTGGATATTTATAATTTCAATTATTTTAATATTTCATTAATAAGGTAAATACTACATCATCATTGTGTCGTAAGTAAATGAAATTATTTAATGTAAAAAAATTATAAATTAAATTCCATTATATTGGAAATATTTTTATCTTTATAATGAATACTTATAGTCGAATTTATCTTATGTATAACCCTATATTAAAAATGTTTTAGTTATTAAACATTGAATTTAACTCTTTTAACTCTTCTTTAAATAAAATAATAATAAATGTCCAAATCAAATCCAAGTGGAAAAGAGGATGATATTTTATTCCAAAGGTTTTTTTGGTCAAATTATACATATCCAATAGAAGTAGGACAAGTTTTAGAGAAATCATGATTTCATTTTTACCTTTAATTGCCCTATTTAGTTTAATCTATGGTAAAAAAAGTCAAAATTTATTATTCACCAAAAAATAGTTTCAACTTTTTTAACCTCATTTTACTTACTGATATTAACAGTGTCTCTCGGAATTTTTAAATGCAATTCATAGAAGAGGTAAAATTATGTTTTACGATAATTTGAAAATGTTACTAGGAGGTGGGTAAAACATTTAAAAGTTAAATAAAATATTATACATCAAATTTTATTATAAAATGACTAAAATTAATTAAATTGAACTTATATTGGAATTATATATCTATTTTGACATAAAATAAATTTAAATTAATAAATAACTATTTAAATAAAAAGTATATTTTAAATAATAACAGAGTGTTTTTCCCTATTCATCCAAAATTGAACGTTTTCAAAAAAATGCCAAAAAATATTTATAAGCTAATTTTTATATTATGAATCAAAAATGAAGTCCCTTTTACTAAATTAAAATTTTTTATGTAGCATTTATTAATTTAAATTAATTCCTCTTCTGAAAACCAAAAAGCGGGTTTTTAAAAAGTAAAAACTATCAAAATATTAACATGTGTTTTTGTTTAATTTTAATTTAAAATTACTTATAATGACCTAAATTGTATTAAATGATAAAAATATAATATAATTATAATTAAAACCCACTGAAATTCATAATTTAACACTATAAATAATTTCGATTAATTTTTTTTCAATTAAAACATAGCATTTTTCACTATTCGTCAAAATATGAATGTTTTCAGAAGAGTACCAAAAATTTATCCAAACTAAAATTTTTATGTCCCTCTTCAAAATAAGAATTTAGTTACATTAAATTAAATATATAAAAGTGTTAAATGTTGGTTTATAAAGGGGTTATCCATTAAAAGGCAGTAAAATTCAATTTTTTGAAAAATTACTTCTTTTATATAAAAAATTTATTTGTTCTTATGTTATGTCAATGAATCACATAATATGGATGTTAAAATTATATAGAGTATATAAGATTCAAAAAGATGCTAATAATATTCATAACTTCTTTTTGAATGGCTAGTTTGGTTGGTTGTGGTGCGCTCAAACTCGGTGTTGCGTGTAGCGCAAGCTATTGTATTACATTAAAGAGATAATGTACTATGAAATATTGGGGTGTTACATAAATTGTTGGTAGATGGGTTCCTAGATGTTTGGAAGGCTCTAAGGTGAAAGTATGGTGTTTTAAGGAAACACACACCATAATAAAGAGTATAAAATCATAGTTCATGGTTTCACTTGAATATACCACCACATCATAGGAAACACCACTACAATGTGGGAACCAATGACCCTAGGGCATAGAAGGTTATTGTAGCATGTGGAAATACTAAAAAATGGACCCTATAACATAAACGGAGAGACTAAGACAATGAATTGTTTCGAAAATTAACTTTTATGGTGTATAGTAAGGACTGCGATGTAGAAATTTCATTGATGAAATTGAAAATTCTTGAATGACGCCAAATAGAGGTGGGGAAATGATATTTTTCAATTTTTATTCATGTTTAATATACCTAATTAATTATTTATAAAATATATAATTAAATTCCATATTCATTTTCAAAATGGATTCCATGAATTAATTTTGTATTATATTACTAAGAGGCTTAACTGATGAATTATGAATGTTGGACCATTTGTTTGTAACTGATGTGAAAAATAAGTTTGTTACATGGTTTGTTCCACCACATCATAGAATCCATGAACAACCATATAATGAAATGGATATAATGAAACCACCATTATCTACCATCACTATTGGGAAACCCTTTCATCTACATTTTTTCCTCAACACCATAGTAGCGATCTGAAAAAACCACATATTTTATGGTGTGGATCCACCTATTTTGGCCAGAACATTTTCCAAAGACACCATTAATCCTCATTAAGCTTCTTAATACCAAAAGGCTCTTACCCAAATATGGTTGAACTAAAAATCATGGATAAGAATAAGGGAATAAAAATTTTTAATAATGAAAATATTCTTTTTTCTTTTATACTACTTGTGCTAGTGGTAAGCATAGTGTAACACTATATAAATTTAAAACAAATCTATTATCGATAGTGTATAAAACACAAGACACTGAGCTTCAACGAACCGTGAAATTTTATTTAAACATTGGTATTATAACGTAGTCATTAAATTGGTGGGTATAAATATTATTTCCTAAATAATGATATATATATGACCAAATTAATACAAATGTATTGATTAATTATTATGAAATAAGTACTCAATTTTCAGTAAAGTTATTTGATGTTTTCAAAACTTTTAATCTTCAAAAATAAATTTAAATTAGAAAATATTATAATTAAATTATAAAAGTTATATATATTTTATTTTATTAAAATAAAATAATTTCTTAAATAATTAAATAAAAATTATATTGGGGTGAAATTTTATAATTTTTTGGAGAAGATTGATTTTCCATTGAGTATTGAAGAATACCAATTTTTATTTAAAATTGTAATTTTCAACCTTTTTAAAATTTAAAATTATAATTAAAATGGTTTCAAAATTAATTTAGTCATTTGGTAATATTAATAATATAATTATGTTAATTTGAATAAATTTCAATTTTTAATTGACTATAAAAACATTTTATCACATTAAAGTCTTTTTTTTCTGAAAATCTGTTTTTCATTGTGTTTTTTTGGTTTAATATTAAATTAAATTCTATTACTTATATGAATTTATTTTTGAAAAATGGACTCTTTATTTATATTCATATAGTCCTAATTTATTAAATAATACCCTTTTTGTTTTTTTCAAAATTATTAGTAAACATTGTAAAATTCATTACAACAACAAAGGGTAAATAAGGATAGATTTGGTTAAAAATAAGTGATAAAGATATAATTATCCCTTTTATTTCCTATTGGATGAATTTTATTAGAACATTATTACCTTATCATATAATTTTAGTTATTTAGTGGAAAAGTTTCATTGGATATTACTAATATATTATTTAAATTAAATATAATTAAAAAATATCACTCTTTTTTTAATATATTTCATTTTTTGACACCAGGAAAAAAGAAATATATCAATGAAAAGAAATTTCAATTTTCAGATAAATAAATTTATTTTAATTAAGGTTTATATCTATTATAAAAAGTATAATTATATTAAATTCATGTGCACTTCTGATATAATATTTATTTAATTAACAAAAAAATTAAATAATGGATTCAAAAAATATTAATATTAAATAATTTTAATGACATAATTTTTAGAAAGAATATCATTGATATATAAGAAATCGTATAGTGTTTTTAAAAAATTATATTATTATTATCCTTTTGTTTAATTATTTGATTCCAAATTAGATGAATAGTTTGAAAAATAAATAAAATGATATTTTTTCAAAAATATTATTTTATTAAAATATTAAAAATTCAACAAAAATATTATCATAAATTATGATAATGGAATAAAATTTAAAAATTCATACACAGACCATTTAATATTTCAATATGAATTTATAATAACATTACTACACCTTTTTTATTAACAAAATTATTACCATGCTTAAGGTCATAAAAACAATGGGTTAATCAAAATGATAAGGTTCAAAATGATATCCAAATCTATATAAATTACATTAGCTGATGGGATTAAAAACCTATAAAAACTTATATTATAATAAATATCCATTCATAGGAATTTTACATGAGAAAAAATATATACTAATTGAATATTTTAAGAAATTTCATGAATGCGCCTCCCCTCAATTATAAATGGGAACCCCTTCCTTCACTAATTTAGACCAATTTGAGAAACATATACCAAAAAAACATACCTATTATTTTTAATAACAATATTATCCATGTTATTTACGTTTTTTTACATACAATATATAAATCATTGGTCCCTAATAAAAGATATAAATGGATACCCACCATTCAAGAGGTAATCATCTTAACCGACTCTTTCAGGTTTATTAGTTCTTTTTTCTTCTTCTTTAAGTGTTGTAACCTTATTAATATTAAAAACACAGAATCACAAATATAATTTTATTTTATCCCTTTATGGTAAAACCATATTCCATCTATTTTCCATCCTATGATAATATAAATCATCGCTCATGCGTACGTATGACATACCATCTCCCTGTAGCGATGTAAATGATTTTTCATCACCACTATACTTAAATAGTTATAAATATATAATTAATGAATTTATATGATATATATGACAAAATAAATATTAATTAAATGATAATTATTTTTTACCTTTATTTTTTCCATCCATCAAAAAAATAAATCATTTTTCATGCGTACGTATGACCTACTGTCTCTATGAACAATATAATTCATTTTTCAATCAATATTTTTTATGGATGAATATATTTATCTCTATATTGAATATATATAATATTGATATGATTAATAATATTTTTTCATATGAGGTAACCATTATAGAATAACAATTATTTAAACTACCGAATCAAAACATACATCAAAAATGAATTAAATATCACATAGAATAGTGATTTAAGAAAGAGTTGATAATAAATGGATGATAAAATATTAATTGTGTTATAAAAACTATGAGTTTGGATATGAATTAAATTTATAATAAGTAAATATTTATTATTCATGAGGTCTAAAGACATTTTAACGTAGCAAAACATGATGTAAGGTCTTCTCATCTCGAATTTACTTCTGTGAAACTTATTCCATATTCACCATCAATTTATTTTAAGTGGTCTATTTGTAGGATCAAACATATAAAAAGAGACTCAAAATACAAGATGGGTGAATTGTAGTCTCTAAAAATTTATTTCTAACCTATAATGTTGATATAAAACTTTCTTAAATAAATTTACTTAACCATTCGAAAAACTGTTTCTTATGGTTAGCTTTTAGCATTATGAAAACATAGATTTAGAAATTTAAAGAAACATTCACAAAACCTCTTAAAGAAAAGATTCCACCTTAAAGTGTATAGAATATATAATATAGTCATAGTAATATAATTATAAAGTATAATAAAGTTATACTTCCTAAATTTAACAAAGTTGAAAATATAGCATAATTAAAACAACTTAATATAGTAAAAAAGTAACAATAAGATTCTTTTAACTCAAAGAGAAGGGTATCCAACAACCTTGGATAAAGGTTTATTGATTTATAATTTCTAGAAAGTTTGTATTGCTGAATCCCAGGTATGAACTCAATCCAAAGATTAGTATTTGTCTTGCTATCCCTGCAAGCCCATGATTTAGAAGGAAATTAGAACCTCTGTTTTACAAACCCAGAAGCCCACGATCAGCACGATTAGAGTCTACCCAAAGCATGTCTTAACAAGTTGTTCACAGCAGAACACGTTGTTCACAACATCCACACAAATCACGGAGAGTTGTAAGATCCTCTCTCTAGAAGTCACTTCATAGATTTTTCACATGCATAATTTTCATCCACTCTCTGCATTCATCTATTTTATTCATGTTCAAATGGACTTGTATTTATAAGAAAAAATTCCCAAAGGTCGGCTCAACTCCAACAGTCATATTTTCCTAAAATTTCAGAGGGACTTGGACACGTTTCAAACATGCAATGATTAGTTTGTAATAGATTGTACGAAAACGATTCAAGTATAAGAATCAATGTTAAGTTAAAGATATGTGTTTGCATAAGAAAACTTTGAATCCGATATTATTGGAATGAGACATTATGAAATTATAACATTATCAAGAAAACAGATTCTTATGAAAAAGTAAACCGGATTATGAAAATAGTATCACATTCATACAGTAATCAGAATCATAAAATCAGTATCACTTTTCCACTGGAATCAGTATCATAAAACCGGTATCACTTTTTCTCTAGAATCAGTATCATAAAATCTGTATGACGTTTGCACCAGAATCAATATCATAAAACAGATTGGATTTTGCACTAGATTCGGTGTCATGAAATCCTAATGAATTTTTCACTGTAATCGATATGATAAATATTTATGTATAATAGAATGGAAAAATGTAATGATAGATTTTTAATTATAAAAGAATGAAAAGTTCAGATCATAAGATAAAAAACAGTTCTTAAAAAATATCTGAACTTAAGAAAAACGTTTTTGTGGTTTTCATAACATAATACAATAAGGAATGGAGAAGTCATAAGATAATCATATTGACTCAACAATCTCCCCCTCCTTATAAAACACTAAAAACATGGCTAACGATGAATATATCGACTAAGATAAACAAGTAAGAAAAAACTTATCTACCCATTTTAATGATATTTCAATTGAATACCACTAACCCCCCCCCCTAAGGATATGTTTCCCAAGGATTGTATATATGATATTTAGTATCAAGTTTTATTTCTTAAGAAGATATCTGCCCCCCTTAGATTAGTATTTCTTCATTAAGTAAGACTCCCCCTAACATAAAAATTATCCTTTCTTACCATACTCTCTCTTAATAGATTCTACTACTTTGAGATCTTCATTAAATTATTCCTTTATATAAATTCTCCCCATTTGTGATTTTCAAAAAGACGAAAAGGAATGGATATGTATAAGATCTACCTGTAAGGTTAAGAATGCATACATTCGAAAAAAATGAATTATATGCAAGAATCATATTATGGAAAATTTGGAAATAAGGTATTGATTACAACAAGACATCAAAATGTAATGAAAATAATCCATCCTTCTTCTTCTCAGATAACATTTTATTTGTCATGGATTTTGGTTTCTTGATTTATTAATGATCTTCTTCGATCATTTTTAACAATATCTCTTGATCATGATTCTCTTTTTCTATAAATATGATCCATTCTTCTTGAGAAGCCAACTTTTTCTCTAACTTAGTTCTGACTTCCTTCTTACAGTTTATAGATCAGGAAATAGAATTATGTTGACTAGCCTTCTCAGAGATTAATGCCTCGAACTTATTTCACTCAATTTAAAAAGTATTGAAAGCTCTGTTTATCGAATCCATGGAGTCAAGAAATTGCCTAAGAACTTCATTAATGTTATTTGTGTGGATAAAGTCATTCTTAAAAGTCACCTTCAGAGCTTTGTAATAAATCAAAAGATTACTAAAGTATTCTTCTTTCTTGTCCACCATGTCTATAAGCATATTGGTTGATTCCATATTTTGAATCATGGTTTATTTCATTATTTGACTTCGGGAATCTATATTTTCAAGAACTGGAATGGTGCTGACCAACTTTTTTAAAGATATCATTATAGAGTCATGTTCAACAGATGATGAGTATTCGGAACCTGAAACATATTTTACTTTCTCAACTCATCTTGGGTTTAATGAAGATGGTTTATCTATTCTCTTAGAATACTTTTGAGGAGTTTCTTTATCAAATGAGGCAACCAAAAAATTCTTTCCTTTTTCATGATTTCGAACTAGGGATTATTCATCAGATACTTGGATAACATTATTGTCTTCAGGTTCAAATTATTTCCCTTCATACTCATGTTGTTGAGATCCTTCTTCTCTTTCTTCTTCTTGAATTTCTTCCTCTTCAGAACCGTATTGATCAACCTCTTCTTTCTCTTCTTCTTCAACTTCAATTCAAACTTGTTCTTCATCTTCAACTCCTACTTCATCCTCAACTTCTTCTTCAACATTCTCATCAACTTTTTCTTCAGAAACATATTTAGAGACTGAACTCGAAGGAGTTCAAATGTAATTTTCCACTTCTCTTAAAACATCATCATAATATTCTTGAGTAATATGATCTTTAATTTCATGAACAATTTTTGATAATGATAGAACATTCTTGGGTTTCTAGATTTTCAGAGTGACAACCAGTTTCCTATAAAAAACATGAGGTTTGGTTACTTGTTGAGATTTCTTTTCTATAAATTTATTAATGACTGACACACTTGAGAATCCAAAGATTTTGTCTTCAAGATCTTTTCCTTCTTTTCATTCTCATGATTTTCATATTTCTAGATTTTTAAGGCCTTAGCCTCTGTATGATTCAATCCAAATAAAGGATCACTTTCCTTTCTAGATGTTACGATTTCTCTCCACATTGAAATTGTTGCATCAAAATAGGATTTCGGTTTTTTTAAATGAGGAGGTGCTGATACTGAGGCATCAGGAACCAGTATTGGAAAGCTTTGTTCTTCATGTATCCTTTTATTGGTTACTGATTTTGAAGAATTCGGAACATCACCCTTTTTTTGGAAAACTATTTATTCACAACTTTTGGATTCCAAAAAGAAATCTACGTTTATCCTCCTTAGAGTGTCATAACATAGCAACAAAATCTTGAAAGGCTTTGAAACTGATCGGCATGGGACATTCAGCTCTTAAAGGCACATAACTGTTATCTTGGATATAGTTTCTTGATACATAAGAATATGAAATCTGATGGTTCCTCCTTTTATTTCTTGGATGGTGAGAAAGATGTAAGTCCCCAAGTTCATCTTTCTTAATTTCAAAAGATTGTATAAAAAAAGATATCACATATATTTAGATATTCCTTATCCCCTTTTCTTGGAATAAGAAAACCTTGCATCCAGAGAGCTACCATTTTGTGAGTAGTTTTAAGATTTCTAATCTTCGGATTCATTAACATACTTAAGACCATGATAATATAAAGCCTTGGATTTTCAAATGAAATTTCGTTCATAAGAAGTATTTGACAGCATAGAATTGCTTCCCCTTTATATGGTATGTTAAGAAAATTTTATGCCTTTTTATAGGGAACTATATAAGTCTTATAATAACATTTGAACATAAACAAATCCCTACCATCCTTTTGAAATAATGTAATAGATTCATAGAACTGAATAACTAGGTCAGGGAAAAATGGATCCTGACTTTTCTCCTTACCAACACAATTAATTTCCAATCCGTTATTTCTTAACATCTTAGAGATAAGGGATTAATATTTAGAAATGAAGTTATGGAATACCTACCATTCCCTAAAGATTGACCAATCCTATATCTACTTGCTAATCTGCATCTGATCTGTTAAGGATTCAGGAGTCATTCGAGATAATTGAGAAAAAGTAATCGGAATGAAGACTTTGATGGTTACAGAACATCAGTAGAGAGATTAGTAAAGATGGTTCGATGATTATAAACGAGGCATCCCTTATATATCCAAGGCTGATGACTACTCAACATCAATAAGAAAATAAAATGACTGAAAATAACATGATCTGATCTGACGGTTGAAGATTATTATAGAAAATATGAATGCCGATGTTTTGTAGTATGGTACACCAGAATTTAGAATTTTGAAAAACCAACAACTAAAACGTAAGATAAGAAAATAGAGTCAGTAAGAGTATATTTTGGTATACTCTAATAAGTTTATCAGCATAATAAGAAATCTAATGAATGTTTTAGATAAAAAAAATTTCAATAACGAAATTTTCATTTCCAAAATTTTCAATACCGAAATTTGCAATACCGAAATTTGCAATACCGAAATTTTTAATACCTAATTTTCCTATACCGAAATTTTGAATAAAAAATAATATAGATTTTCTTAGAGAAAGTTTAAATTTTAAGAAAAAATACTTATGGAAAGATGAAATTTTAAAAAAAATAAAATAAGGAAAGAGAGAAAAACATATGTACTCCCCCAGAAATAAAGACTAGTTTAATGTTAGGAGATGATTTAAAAAAGATGTATATATGAATGATTACCTTATAGAGATCATCCATAGATCCTGTTTAATGTATTCAAATCCATCGAAAGATAATGGATTTGTAAAAATATCATCTAGTTTTTCTTGTGTTCAGATGAATTTATGAATAATATCTCCTTTAAGTGTGTGATCCCTAAGAAAGTGATGTTTAATATCTATGTGCTTTTTACGAGAGTGATGTGTAGGGTTTTTACTTAGAAAAATGGAACTTATGTTATCACACATTATTAGCGTCTTAGTAAAAATAATTCCCTAGTCTATGAGTGTTTGTTGTATCAAAAAAAAATGAGCACAACAACTTCAAGATAATACATATTCTGCTTCAGTAGTGGAAAGAGCTATAGAATGCGGATTATTGCAAGACCAAGAATCTACGGAAGATCCTAAGAAATGAATTGTTTTGGATGTAAATTTTCTATCTGTTTTATAACCACTAAATTCAGCATACAAAAAAATTTTATGATCAAATGAATTTCCATAGGAATAAAATAGTCTCAAATCTAATGTTCCATTTAAATGCCAAAAAATTATTTTTATAGCCATTAAATGGGATTCTTTAGGATTTTAATGAAATATTGAACATAAGAATACTGAGAACATTAGATCAGGTCAACAAGATGTTATGTAAAGTAAACGTCATATCATTCCTCTATAAGATGTTTGATCCACAGGTTTCCCTAGTTCATCAATATCAGGAGTATTAGAGGTTCTGATTGGTGTACCTATACTCTTAGTGTTTTCATACAAAAACTTCATAAGAATATCATTGATATAATTATGTTGAGATATGTAGTTTCCCTATGATTTTCGGGAAATTTTAAAACCAATAAAAAAATGTTAATTTACCCATTATACTCATCTCAAACTCATATTTCATAAGATTCAAAAAGGAATCAATTAAGGATTGCAGAGTTGATCCGAAGATGACGTTGTCAACATATGTTTAGAAAATCAAAAAATCTATATTATTTTTCTTAAAAAAAGGGTTCGATCAGTATTTCCCTTAACATAGTTATTTTGAAGCAAAAATACTGAAATTCTATCATACAAACCGCTAGGGTATTTTTTATGTCCATACAATACTTTAGTATGTTTATAAACATGATTTGGAAATTTTGTATCCTCAGTGCTAAGGGGTTGATCTACATAGACTTCCTATTGTACGTAACTATTAATAAAATCACATTTTACATCCATTTGATAATGTTTATAATTAAATAATGCTACAATGGATAGAAGAATACAAATAGATTCATGTCTTTATATAAGAGCATAGGTTTATTCATAGTATACGCCTTCTTTTTGGTTATAGAATTGGGCAACTAATAATGCTTTATTTCTAAAAATAACTCTTTTTTCATCGCATTGGTTTCTGAAAACCCATTTTTCTATAATAAAAAAAGATTCCTGTGGTTTTTCAACAATGGTCTAAACTGGATTCCATACGAATTCATTGAGTTCATATTGCATTGCATTAATCCAATCTTCATTACCCATGACTTCTTTAGGAGTATTTAGTTCAAATTGGGAATGAAATGAGACATGTTCAACTTCATTCCTTAAATAACTTCTTGTTCATACTGGTTGATTTTCATTTCCAATGATATTATCACTAGGATAATTCCTAATTAACAACTGACTTGGATTTTGAAAAACAAGTTCATCAACACAGGGTAGAAAATTTGTAGGTGTAAATGTTTTAGAAATATTTTCATGAAAATTATCCTTGACAAAAAGATCATCTATCAAATGTTGGTGAACTATTTTAGAAAATATATCAGGAAAAGATTCAGGTTTTTTTAAAATAAAAGGATCATTTTCATAAAAATTAACATGTACTGTTTATTTTATTGTACAAGTGTTTTTTATTAAAAACTTTTTATACCTTAGAGTTAGTAGAGTAAACTAAGAAAAATTATTCATCAGATTTGGGTGCAAATTTATGTAAGTTATCCTTGGTATTCAAGATAAATACTTTGAAAACAAAAACATTGAAGTAATATAATTTTGGTTTTCGGCCAGTCCACAACTCATATGATGTTTTATTAAAAAAATATCTTATTAAAACTCGATTTATAGTATAACAAGTAGAAATTTCAACTTCAGCCCAAAAATGTTTAGCTATAGAATATTCAATCAACATGGTTCTAGTCATACTTTTAAGAATATGATTTCTTCTTTCGAAAACACCATTCAGTTGAGGAGTTCTTGGAGCTGAAATGTTTTGAGTAATTCCTTTTTTACTACAAAATGTTTTAAAATCATAATTTTCAAATTCTCCACTATGATGGCTATAAATAGTGATCAATGATAGATTTTTCTCATTTTTATCTTGAGCTCTAAAAGTTTTAAAATAAGAACAATCATCATATTTCATTACAAGAAAATAGAGCTATGTAAATCTAGTGTAGTCATCCACTAGGATAAACACATAGTCTTTGCCTCCAATACATCCAGTTTGTGTATGATTGAATAATTCCATGTGTACTTACTGTAATGCATTTGAAGTTGTAACTTCAATTATAGACATAAAGAAAGATTTATGTGGCTTTCTATATTGACTGGGGTCAGAGACTTTTGAAGAAACAAACTTATGTTCTAGTAGATCCTGAACAAGTTCTTTCTTAGAATGTTTACTAATATTCCATAAGTTACAGTGTGTTAGTCTTCTATGCCAAAGCCATGATTGATATTAGATTGCACTTAGGTAAGGAATATATTGATTTCTATAGTCTTCTAGGTTTAGAGTGTATACATTCTCCTGCCTATGTGCTGATAGAATAAACAATTCCTTGGAATTGTTTACAATACACTTGTCATAACTAAAATTCACAAGGTATCCTTCATCACATAATTGACTTATGCTGATTAGATAGGTCTTAAGACCATTAACCTATAAAATATTAGAAATCAAATATTTTCCAAGAAGAATAATTTTACATATACCGAAAATTTCCCTTTGATAGTTATCCCCAAAAGGTTATTTTTTCACATTTAGTCTTTAAAAACTTTTTGAAATAGTCTTTGTTACCAGTCGTGTGATAGGAACATCCACTATCGAGGTACCATATATTGTTGGTACTTCCATCATTAACATGAAAAAGGAAAAGTTAGGTTGTAAGAATCCGAACTTCTTTGATCCAGAATTGTTAAACAATAAAATTTTGTGTATCCACACGTGTTTAGAAAAGTAGGCATTCTAAAACCGAAGGGATTGAATATTATTTAATGAAGAGTTCTTCACCCAATGCCCCCCACTTTTCCATTTAGTTCAGAAAGGATCTCTTGGGGGATCAAAATAATTGTTTCTAAAAATAGGTTTTTCATGAGAATAACCATAACCATGACTATTACCATGAGGTCGGATTTCAGAATACATCTTCTCAAAATTTTCCTTACCAAATGTTAAATTTTTAAGAATTTTCCTCAAGGAAAGTGTTTCATACATTAGTCTAAAGTATAAATCCTTATCCTTAGGAATCATATATTTAGAGTTATGTTTGACCTCAAAATTATATTTTTCAAAAAAAAAACAGATATTTATGATCCTTATAAAGTTTATCCTTCTTAGAATTAACTTTCTCAAGTTTCTTATAATGATTTTCTAAAAAACCATTTTTCTTATCAAGATATTTGGAAAGATCTGAAATTTATTTTTTTAATATAAATTCTCTATAATTTTCATTTTCATGTTTCTTTGAAACTTTAGAATTTATTTGTTCATGCAAATTAGTAAATCTATTGACTTCAACATAAGAATTGAAATCATTATTGCTATATGATAAAGTAGATTCATCATCAGAAGAAAACATTTTATCAAGAAAAATTTTCAGTTTAAGACACATTGGTTAAGGATTAAATCGTTTGTACCTTAGCTATAAGACAATGATTTAGAAATGGAGCTCGAGCTATTTTACCAATATTATTTTTCTCAGAAGATTCATATGGTGAAGATTCATCAAAAAATCTCCACCATTAGCACTCTAAGTGTCATTTGATTTCAAGACTTTCTTATGCTTTGATCTGTATAACTTCTTCCTGTTTCATTCAAAATTCATGTCCTTCTTGTCTCTATTCATAAGTAAGGGAAAATCATGCCTGATATGAACCATTATTCTCCATTCATAGCAATGTCACATCCCCGTATTTCTTATCCTTTCCATCTTTCTTCTAGTATCTATATTTAATGTTCTTATTCCCAATAATCTTGTTCATCATATGGGAAAGATTAGCTAACTCATTTTTTGAAGCTTTAAATTCACTGGACTCATATCGAACAACAACCTTCTTAGATTTTGATCTTGTAATTATCTCAAGAGTGTTGTATTTCATATTATCTAAAGTATTTGTAAAAGAAACACTACTATTTCCATTAATCTTCTTAATATTATCAGCATCTCTCTTCATTATGGTTTCATGTTGAAGAAGAGTTCCAAACCATTCATCAGGAGAAATCTGTGTGAATTTCCTGTTATCATCTATAACAGTCCACTTGGGTTCCATTTGTTAGGGATGATGTCTATAATATTTTATATAAGGATCTCTTCATCTATACATTTCTCACCCATTGATTGTAAACTATTGCTGATAGTCATAAATCTTTGTTGTACCTTACATATGGGTTCTCTATAAAGAAAGCAGAAACCATTATACTCAGCTTTGAGCACAGATCTTCTAGTTTCAATGACATTAGGTGTTCCAAAGTGAGTTACTTCAAGCTTCTTCCAAATACTATTAGCAGATTCACAAGATAAAATATGGCTATATATATTTCTAGTCATAGAACAATGAAAGGTATTAATTACCTTAAAGTTTAGCGAGTATTCCACCTTCTCTAGATTAGAAAAGGTTCTATGTTCCTTATCATGAATATTACAATCACCAGTTATCATAATGTAGTTTTCTACACCCATTTTTATCACAAAGGTCTTCATTTTGTATCTCTAGTACTTAGAAGTTTCCATCGAAGATTGGTGGCCTAGTAGGATTATGATTATCTAGAGATCCAACATGAATTTCTTCCATACTAGAATAATATTTTCTTCCAAAAAATGTTATAAGTAAATGTTTATAAGAAAATTTGAAGAAACAAACTTGAGAAAGAAAATGTATATGTGGATATAAGTATTTCATAGACCTCCTATAATACCAATTGTAGGATCAAATATGTAAAGATATCCTCAAAACAAAAGAGAGTGGGGGGGGGGGTGAATTGTATTATTTTAAAATATCTTTAGAACCTTTAAATTTCATATAAATCTTTCTTAATGAATGTTTCTTGGCCTTAAGAAAAAATACTTCTTATGGATAGATTTTAACATTAAGAGAAAATAGTTTAACAAAGTTAAAAAAATATTTACAGTGCCTATTAAAGAAAAGATTCTACCTTAAAACAAATAGAATCTATAATATAATCAGGGTAACATAATTATAATGTATAAAAATGTTATACTTTCTAACATTACCAAAGTTAAGAATACAGCGGAATTAAAACATCTTAAAATAGTAAACAAGTAACAATATGATTCTTTTAACCCAAAGAGAAGGGTATCCATTAACCTTGGTTAAATTGTCCCTGATTTATACTTTATGAAAGTCTATCTTACCCAAACCCAGGTAATCCCTCAATCTGATGATAGGTATCTATCTCGCTATCCCCGCAATCCGTCAATTTAGAAGGAAGTTGGAACCTCTATCTTCCAAACCCAGAAGCCCACGATCAGTAAAATCAGAGTCTGAATAAAGAAATTATGAATAAGTTTTTCACCCCACAACAAGTATTTTATGACATCCGCATGAAGCATTGAGAGTTGTAAGAGCACCACTCTATAGAAATAACTTCACATCTTTTTCAAATTCATCAATTTCATCCACTCTCTGCATTCATCTACTTTATTCATGTTTGAATTGACTTGTATTTATAGGAATAACTTCCCAATGGTCAGCTCCACTCCAACGATCATATTTCCCTTAAATTTCAGAGGGACCTGAATACATGTCAAATATACAATGATTTGTTTATAATAGATTGTACGATATATTTTTAGGTATAAGAAACGATGTTATGTAAAGTATAATGGTTATTAATAAGAAATATTGGAATATGATAATATTGGATAGATACGTTAAACAATTATAACATTATCAAGAAAATTGATTCTCAAGAAAAAGTAAACCGGATTGTGAAAATGGTATCACACTGGTACCAGAATCAGAATCATAAAATTGATATCACTTTTTCACCGGAATCGGTATCATAAAATTGGTATTACTTTTGTACTAGAATCGGTATCTTAAAATCAGTATGACTTTTGCATTGGAATCAATATCATAAAAATGAATGGTTTTTGCACCAGATTCAGTATCATGAAATCATAATGACTTTTTCACCAAAATCATTATGATAAATCTGTAAGTCTAACAGAATGAATAAAACTTAATGATAGATCTATAAGTAAAATGGAATGTGATGTTTGGATCGTAATAAAAAAGATGTTCTTAAAAAAAATCGGAACATATGAAAAAATTGTTTGTGATTTTCAAAACATAATACAATACGGAATGGAGTGGTCATAAGATAACCTTATTGACTCAAAAGTATTTAATACTACATAAATATATTTTATCATGAATCCTTTTTTAATTATGGTATTTCAATATTTATAATAGGTTATTTATTTCATGGGGATTATGATTCAAAATTAATCCAAGTATTCATGGTTTGTTTCATAATCTCGTGATTATTCAGGATTGTTAATTTTTAAGTATCTATTATGAAATATTTGGATTCCATGTCCACGTTTTGTAAAAATGTGTCTAAAAATTTCTTTAATATTCAAAAAGAGGTTTAAACATAATTTTGATTGTTGTTTTAATTTCTAAAATAACTTTTTCAAAGGAATCATCCTGTCATTTTCCAGATAAGGTAGTTTCTTATTTTTCATAAAAATGTTTTAAATGAATACTTTGTTAAATTATATGGCAAGAAAATAATTTACCATCAATATAAAGACTCAATTATTTGAATATTCCTTTAAAAGATTTAATTGTTGTTACAAAATAAATTTATTTCATTATTATGTACTCTTTTTTTAGATTTTACAATTACTTTCAAAGTAAAAGTGTATTTTCCTCATGAAATATTACAACCATCCCTTTAATATATTTTTTGGTTTATTCCATCGTATATAAACTAGAAATTAGTGGAGGGTGATCATTAGTACGTGTAAAGGGTGTAGGGAATGTTCTTGATAGTTTGAGATAAACAAAACCTGATCGGGTATTGCCCATTTCAATTAGGGATATAAAATACAAATAATTTACTCATGGAAGGATATTTGACCAAACCGAGATCTTGGTAAGGTTTTCTCTCACCATCATAATATCACTAAGGAAGTGAGAGGAAACGGTTATGGAAACTCACAGTATTCAACTAAGAAGAAGAGGTTTAAATTAAATTGAACAAGGATAGAATTACAATTAGGAAACCCACCCCGACCTAATCACCATTTTCAATATCATAGTTTTTAATCATTTTAATTTCAAAATTCATTTAAAAATCAAAAAAAAAAATTACCCTTGTTTTAATGTGACAACCCGTTTTGTGTGCACTCTTCTTCAGGAGAAATCCTAGGTCAACCACATTACTAAATTTTAACTTAGGAAATAATTGTTTTTCCAACATAATTTTTTAATTTTATGTATAGTTTGTACTATAATGGCACTATTCATTATATATATTTAGATATGTTATGATTGGTTGGAATAGGGAATGTATTTATATTCGGTTTGACAAGTTCACCCAATACATAAAATTAATTAATTTGTTATGGAATGTTGATTCAATTGTATTATTTATTCATATAAAAAAACTTCTACTTACTGTGTTACGAGTGAGGCTCTGTATATCCCCATGATGCATTGGTTGGATTCATGAGATAAACTAGACTGGGTATTGACTAATTCCTTACCCATTTATGTAAGATTTCATGACATGAGGAATCAATGATATGTTATTATGTCTGAAATTATTCATTCTATCATTATGAATTTAGTTATTAAATTTCAAGTAATTATTTGAATATTTCTAATATAAATGATTATGTTTCAATAACATGTTATTATTTATTTGGAATCATTTTATCATCATTTATTTAATCCATATTATTCCTCCTATACATGTTATGGATTACTTGGAATGTGATTTGATTTCAGTAATTTGTATTACTATAATGAATATTATTTTATTATCTATTATATATTTTGATGTCTGCATTCCCTTATTACGAATTAGAGATCAATAATTTCTTATAGTTTATTTCTATAAGATTACCTAAAGTTTATTATGATTGATATACACTGCTATGATATATGAAATAATGGTTTACTAAAAAAACTGTGTAGTATTTTATTTTTTCAATTGTAATGTGTAATTAAAACAGGTATTATGTTTACAAAGATTACAATCCATTTTGTCCTTTAGTATTCAATTATTTTTATATAGTTACAATATAAAAAATTAAACATAGAATATGGGCTATTGAATTTGGGGAATTTACACCCAGTTTTCCTCCCAAAGCCCACCTCCTATCAGACAAGGGAGGAAGACTATCACTAAGATGTTAAAATAATCACAAGACAATATAGAGTATATCAATAGGAAAAAACAAACAACCAAAATACACAAGACACACCAAATGAAATCTATATATATATATATATTTATATATATATGTGATGTTAAATAACATATAAAAATCACCATACAAGATCTGCATAAAAAAACGTAATGGAAATGCCAGTGTAAATGAAAACTTCAAAAAAAAGAGTAACAACTCATCACTATAAATAAATTCTTGGAAAATAAAAAAAAACATTTACCCTACTATGATCCACTATAAGAAATATAATAAATTTCCTAGCTCATGAAACAATAGGTCTATTCCCACCATGTCTATCATTGAATTATGAATATGTTTTCCTAAACAATAAAATTATATGAATAAGGTTCCACATAGGGAAGAGTATAACAATATCTTATAAGATTCCCAAAAAGTGATAATGAATTTCAATGAAATAATAAATACCAATGATAAATATATTATGATAATTTTGAATGAAGGTAAAAAATATATTCATTACAGGTTAGTAACACTGGGTCATGGGGATACTATAATCAATATTGTCCATCTCCAAATTCAATGATAAATCACATAAGGTGTTTTGACATAAATGTTACAATATATATTCTTAAAATATCATAATTATAACTATTCATAAGTCAATAAATCAAAAATAATTGACACATTATCAATAATAAAGTGTATAGGATAATTAAAAAATTGTCAAAACATAGACCCAAATGTGTTACCTGCTGAATGACACATGAACCCATGATGTCAAAAAAAGCGTCACATATAATAACATTTCAGGTCACCTATTATAAATAATATCAGTGAACTGAATCGCATCAAGGAAACATGTATATATCAATGTAATACTACCCCTATAGATAATCATTCCCTAACCCATGTGTAGGTACTAACTCAATTGATAATGGACTCCTCACCATTACATGAGAGTGTACCAAAACTCTATTTAGTCAACATAAAACCATTCCATCTTGGTTTAACTATTATAGAGGACCCATTCATTTAATACACCTATTAAATATTACATTACATATGGATTTAGTTGGTTCCCATGTGATAATTTTATATAATTTCAATATTGGATCATTAGATTGTTTTGTCACAATTGAGGGATCATTTATCATTTGAGGTTATGTACATGAAAGAGAGTGATTTAGGATAATCCCATGTGTGTTTATGGAAAAGGTTTGAGTTTTAGTAATTAATATTATATTTAAATAGTACCTTGATAATATTTACATATATAATTTAGAATTTTAGTTGACACTAGGTAACGTCTATACTTGATAATGGCTTGATGTTCTAAATGGGTAACTGGGTACCCAACCGACCTAGTCTAGGTTCCCTATAGAATTTGATTTTTTACAGAGCGAATATGTATCATTTTCCCCATTTAATCCATTTTAAAATATATTCCTTAAACCATTTCATTTTATGTTCCATTTGAATGACGAATTTGATATATTGTATATTTTTTCAATAGTTTGTTGTAAACTAAATGAGGATGTATATGGTAAAAGTTATATATGTAAAGGTTCACACGAAAATTTATAGTATTGTATCCCAATGAATATATCATAAAATTTTAATATATAGAAGAACTATCCATGTAATGTGATATTTAAGAAGTATGTTCCAGTAAAGAATTATATTGGTGAACTGTTGAAGGATTATTGTCCGAAGGGGAAACCATTCAATGAAAAAAAGGCAGTGTTCAAGAATAATCATAATGTTAAAAGATAAAAAATTATTTTGATGATCCCCTTATTATTTACTATAGAATATTTGAAAAACTTACTTATTGATGAATGGAAAATTTCTATATAATTTTTCAACTGTTGTTATGAAATAATATGTAACACATTTCAGAAATATTGTTATATAGTAAAACGATTCTATGTTATTATTCTAGATCATAACATCATTAAGAATATAATGGTCAATTTTGAGTTATACAATGTAAAATATAGAACATTCTAATAATAAAAACCATGAAAATTGTTTCTCATAGTAGGATGTAAATAATGTTCATGATGCCAATTTTTTTAGATGTACCAAGGAAGAAAATACACATATTTATTTGAATAAGTAAAAAGGAGGAGAGGTCAGATGTGAGAGAACATTGAGCTTCCTAGGATTTTTGAAAATAAAATGGGAGAGATCAATGTATTATACTTGATATTTTATGGTCATTAATGTTATTATACATTCATAATTAGCTATTAACATCTTGAGTATATTGGAAATATTGTTTTTAAAATGTTTATGGGTGAAAAATTACGTAAAAAGATGTATGATGAAGGATTTTATAAATTCACAGATTGTGTTGATGATTAGAGGATATCATTTCAAGTCTATCCGAATAAATAACATAAGAAAATTCTTTTATGATAGAAATGTTATCCCCATCAAATAATGAATGTTCGTACAAATATTTACAAATATCATTAGATATAAAAGTTCAATGTTGCATCGGAATAATTACAAAAGAGATAATGTTCCCTGATTTTTGACATGGCATAATTTCATAGACATTTATTCGAAGTAATTATAAGTTCATTAGATAATTAAATTTTAATGTGACTCTAGTAAATAAATATATTTGATGACTGAGATGAACCGTTAGTAATATCATTTATAAAATTTACAATGTCCTATTGGTTAGGTGAGTAAAATTTTCATTTCATGAACAAGGTGGTATATCAAATGACATGCCAGGATGTGTTTTATATGTATAGATTATTGGAAAAAGAACAATAAAACATATTGGGATCAGAAAAAGAATGATTATGTAATCAAATTGATATTTTTGTGTTTTGAAAATTGAGAACTTTATACTGTTTCAGCTAATGAAGGTTGAAAAGTTGAATAGATGATGAATCATTGGACAAAACAATTTAGATTAAAATTTATAATTCTATCAATAAATGTACTTGTATGAAGTTAAACAATTAAATAAGAGTTATGTTCATATTCCTAGAATAATTTATTGAAGTAGATTGTTTATATTAAATCACGAGACGAAGAAGTTTCACATGACCTTGTTAGTGTAATTTTCATTGGATGGAGGAGTTGTTAATTGATATTATTAAATAATCATATTTCATGTGTAGACCAAAGAGATTTTATGATATCATTGTGAATATCTTGACAAGGATGATTCTGGTATGGTCCCCTAAGGGTTTTCATCAAGATGATATAATGAAACATGAAGATGTTTTTTTATCGCGAAGTGTATTGATGTTCAAAGGACGTTATAGATGATGTTGTTTTCATAAATATTCAATCATAGTTTTGAAGTGTTGAGAATTATACAGTGAAGTCAAAATGAGTGGGATAATCAAAATTATAATTTGATTTGACTAGAGGAACACATATTATTTCCCAATCATGTTCCCTTGAGGCGTTCCCATAAAAATTTTAGTACACACTGAAGGCACTGACATTGTTCCAATGTGAAACAGAAATGAAGTGATAAATATTTCAAATCAACATGAGTTTAATAAAAAGTAAGTACATGGTTGATGAATAGGATTTAGAATGGGTTACCAATCAATGGTGTTCTGACTATGTGTTTTTATCAAAGGCCTCAAAAATTGGTTTGTTGGTTTTAGATACAACAGATAGAGTTTTATTATATAAATAACTTATATATGTGGAATTAATTAAAGTCTAATCAAATGGTGGAATATAGGGAAAAGGTTTAGGTGAGGTGTATAGATTCATAGATTTTACAGGTGTACTAGATGGATTCATAACATAAGGAGGGTGAGGTAAATCAGATGGAGTCTTACTGAATGAAGGAAGAGGCAAGCTAGGTAGAGTTACACCAGATAAAGTTTTCAAACAAATATTTTATTTATTAAGGACTATGTAGCTTTATACTTATTATTAATATGTTGTATTATATTATATGAAATATCTATAATTGATGGGAGGGAGTAAAATATTATATATATAGATATGTGGAGAATTCCAAGAGATAAATAAACTATAGGATATAGTCTGAATACCGCTCCTAGGTAATTGATGAAGAACATATTAGTTTATAAATCATTGGACTGACAAGAGTCTCTATGGAATGTATGTAGGTTCTCACAGTAAGTCTTAAAATTGTATAAATAACAATGTTATGAATTTCATATATCATATATATAATGTAAGGGTAAATCTATGAGTAAGAGTTTCTAAATATCCATACATATTAATCGATAATATGGGGTTGATTAACTTTTTCTATGGTGGAGATCAATTTGAATAGAATAATTAAATGTTATTCACAATTGATTCACTAACCTCTTAGGGAGGCTACAATATCCACCAGGGAATATCAATGAGTATCAAATTGATGGATTCATTTATTTTTATCCACATTTTTTGTTATTAGTTGTGTTTAATTTAATTATAAAAATTTAACCTCTCAAAAAATTGAGAAATTTTCTCTCCAAGAAGTTTGTGGTTTTAGATAAAATAATAAAAATATTGAAGAAAAAAAGTAAAAAGTATATGAAATCTTCCTCTAATAACCAAAATATGGATGATCTATCACTACGATGATTTACAGTGTGTGGTAGGATATCAAGTGAGTCTAAAATAATAACCCTCTAAAATAATATTTTTCATGTTTTCCAGAATAATAATTTGTTGTATCTTTAGAAGATTTAATATTTAGAACTAAAATATTAAATGAAAAATATAACAATTGATGTTATTAAATATATATTTTCAAAAATTGGGGGAAAACATGAGGAAATCACATCAATGAAATCGAAACACAATGACATGGATCTATAAACAATGTAAAATGAATGAGTCTCATAAAACAATGTCATAAAAAAATAAAAATACTATTAAAATAATAATGATTGTATTTTTGTATCAAATGACCAGTAAATAAAAAATTATACCATGAATTGTTGACTTTGTTGAGTAGAAATATCATTAATTGTTCCTTCTAACATTTTTTCATAAAATATGTTTTCCATTTTAAAATCAGTTATTTAAAATATATATTTATTTTAAAATTTCTATAAAATTAATTTTCTTCGAATATAACTACGAATTTGTTTTGATGAATGAATCATTGAATTAAATAGTTATGATGGTGGGAAAACTAATTCATAAAGTGTAAGTTTAAAAAATCCCACTCATACTATTTAAAAAAGTGAAAAAGTACCTACTTCAAAAAAGATAAGAGTATTCCTTTTAATTTATTCTATTTATAGTCAATGATGAGTAAATATGTCATTTAAAAATAATATTATAGTTGTAATAAATGTATTTATTTTTTTTAAAATAGTTTTACATGGTAGAAATATTTTTTTTCAAAATATAAAAATAAGGTCTATTTTCATTAAACAACATTTCTTGACTATTGAATAAATAAAGAGAGGAAAAATGGATTTTATCAGTAAAGAACATAAGGATTATAAAAATAATTATCTTTTTGAGAGGTAAATGATTTGTTTGGTTCCCTTGAACCAAATATTATATACTCTACGATAAACTGTATTAATTGTTTAAAATATTAAAAAACTTCTTATCAGATCATTATTATTATTCTACATGACATAATATGTGATAATGTCTGAAGAGTAGATATCATTCTGAATGGTCGTGTGTATTCACTATTATGATGAGAACTCGTACATTTTATGGTAGAATTATTAAATATATTTTATATAGCTGGATTAAGTCATTTGATGGACACAAATAAAATAGTATATTAAGGTTGGGGACTCATAGGGCTATGATACACCTTTTAATAGGGTATTCCTTTAGTAATTTCTAGTT
The DNA here is from genome assembly GCA_963277665.1 of Viscum album. Lineage (NCBI taxonomy): Eukaryota > Viridiplantae > Streptophyta > Magnoliopsida > Santalales > Viscaceae > Viscum > Viscum album. The sequence continues at coordinate 1,254,622,488 of OY728153.1, read as the reverse complement.
TTATTAATTATAGGAATGGGACCCTCCAATAGTAAATCCATATTTATATGTGTCATTTTATGGTCCTTTATACAAATGTGTGTATTATTCTTTATAAATTAATATGATTATTAATAAATTTTATGATTCACAAAATTTTAAATATTTATAAAAAAATTATTCCACATCTTCATGGTAAATTATGAAACCATAGTTTTATCACGAGTAATATTTAATTAATGAATAATTAAAGAAATTATTTGTCTCTTATGTTCTTTAATAGAAGTTGATATCTTGGTCCCTTTGATGTAAATGATATATCTTATTTAAATCCATGTCTACTGTGTTTTGTAGGCATGTTATATTTATGGAATGGAAGTGAAAAATACACTGAGCACATATATTAATGGAACCATAATGAACCCTTCTTGATTAGATATATTGCAATAAAGGAATTATAATACATTTTAATAATTTTTATGTTGTTTTATTTTATTTTAACATTAACTTATTTCTCTACGGGTGACCTAGATTGTTACTAGGTGCGAACTATAGACATTTGATATCTTTTCCTAATGACATTGAGAAATAGGCCTATAGGGTCAGTTACTAAGTAGATCTAGAACCTTAGTTTAAAAAATATATTATTTATTATTTAACTAGTGGAATAAATATCTATCCCAATGGAAATTTAATAATAATTTTGGTTTTCATGGACAAAAATATTTCATCACCGTTTAATTAAGATATCATCTTGTGAGTGGAATATTTATTAAAGCATTATTTTCTATTTTCTAAATATAGTATTTACTTATTTAGTAGTGAAAAATATTTTTATATTTATATATTAGAAAAAATTCATTATTCTCAGTTTTATTAATATTGTAGAAGACGTATGGTCCATGATAAATATTATAGTGAGAAATAATATAAATTGATTATTATTTGAATAAATAATATATAATTTAATTATTGAGTCTTGTACTTGTTATGAGTTATTATTAATATTATTATTATAATTATTTAAATGGGTTCAATAATGAATTATTAAAAACAATAAGGGAGCATGAAAAAATATTATTTTCTAACCCTTGTGCTTTATAAACCCGATTTTATTATTTTATATAGGTTTGAATATTTTCTTTGGTTGTACAGAGTGAAATTAAAAGTTAATTCTCTCATATCCCTAGAGATCTCTAATTCCATGAATGCTATCAAAAATGGAGAGTGATGATTCTCCACCACTACTCTCATGTCTTGAGACATCAAAGATAATATTTCTTCCAGAGATTATTGGGGTGATCAATGGAGAACCATGCAGGCATCATGATCTATCATACTAGCACACATAGATTCATATATCGATGTTTGGTTGTTATTGGAATGCATGTGGGTCACTAATAGAGGGAATCTAAAAATTATTCGTACAATGCATTGATGGTATGATATAGAAAATTTTCAATAACGCTCAATAAAGATTTAATTAATCACAAATTAATTAATTAATTATTTTAATTAATTATAAATAATGTGTGATGATAATTCATCTTGGTTCTGGTGGTTAATCATCAATTAATTTTGATTAATTTCCATAGATCACTAAATTTATTTTCCTTTGAATCTTGTATTAATCATCGATTATGAACAAAATTGAGTTGGGTATTCCACATCCGACACTTCCACTACACCCAAAACCATCATTTGGTATCAAAGTTATAACATAATTATTAATAATTATTTAATGATATTTGATTTATCTAAAAATTTATCATGACATATAATTTCCAATTTAAAATATCCTGAATCTGAATTGGGATATAATCTATTCTTATTCTTTATTCTCACAAATATTATCAAGTAGATTAATTTTTTGAAACAAATATATTCAATGAACTCATTAGAATGTGACAATGATTTTAGATAGACACCACAAGAGTAAAAACCTTATATCCCATTCGTACATGTAATGTAACCATATTCAATGTAGTAAAAATAATTCACAATTAATACAATCTGTGTGATTTTGTTACACATGTAGTATATTTAAGTACACTATGTATTGACCAGGATAGGCTCAAGAGTGGTCAACTAAATAACACAGTGTGTACCATTTACACATGATGCATAACCCAATCATAGAATATGGGTTGTGTATTCTTGTACATGTAATATATGAAGGGTTACCATGTAACTAATAGATCACATGTCGTGTAGCTCACAAATAGATTGTGTACTACATTATTTTTTATTGGACGATTACACATAGAGTCCCTAGGATTGTTCTATAGATAGATGGTGAAATTTATTTTCACCATTTACCTAGATAATACAAGATGTGCATGTTACCAAATTCCAAATAATTATGTCAATTTATTATACTTTGGAAACCATATGAACCAGAGTTTTGTGTCTTCATTATGTTGACAGTACACTCCTTGTAACTTTTTATATATATATATATATTAAGTGTATAATTAATTTATGTATAATATTTGAAACTACATATCCTGGATAATTAATAACATAGAAATTACTCTATGATAATTGGTACAGAACACCCAAAGAAAATTCCATGATTTCTTTGTTTTCATTATGTTGATATCACATTTCAGGAAATTACATGTCAAGACATGTATTATACATACCGCAGGAGTAAACAGTGTATGAATATAATCATTATTGAGTACATTAGACATTTACTCACAGTGTTACCTCCATGGTACATTTTTTACGTAGTTAATTGAATTTTTTTTACTTGTTTAAAATTATAATTGATGATAATATCAGGAAAATTTTCATGAAAAATAATATAAAACTATTGATTAATTATATTATATATTTAAATGATTCAATCATGATTAATCTTAAATAATATAAAGAATAATGAATAATATTTTCTAAAGGATTAATTCATTTCATGTATGTGGATGATTGAGAGAATGGACCAGGCCATTGTTCATGATAAATTTTCATATAATTTATTATTAAATAAAATAGTGCACATACGTTTCATTCATCCTCTCATTATGAAAGGTCATGTTAGCCCAAGGTTTATTTTATGTAAACCACTTAAAAATACTTTAGTTATTCAAGCTTATGTGTGAGTTGATTAATATTTAATAGATGGTGCTCATAAGCTAGTAGTGGAAGATGAAGTTTGGAGCTTAGGGGAATGTAATCCAAGAGGGATATGGTTGGATAGGTGGGAAGCTACAAAATAAAGCATTAAAAGCTCAAAGATTTTCCCCTTGGTCGATAGTTAGGTGTCATTTTCTTGATAAAATAAACACTAGTAAAGGCTCAGTGTCATACCACTTAACTATTTTATTTCTTCCATGTTTCATGATTGTTTCATTATGGAAATTTTTTTCATGATCACATTAATTAATTAATTAATGATCATGAATTATTGAACTAAAAAATTGGGTAATGCTTAAATTGTATATAAAATTGTTAAAAAATTAAGTAAATATACTAAATAATTATAATAATTTAATAAAGATAAAATTGATAGTTAACATATAAATTTATAATCTTGGAAATATTTATATTATATCATTATAGCCTTACACTACAAAATTTAATACCAAGCACATGATTATAGTTCTTGACCGACCAAAGTTAGGGTAATTTCAATTATTGAGGAATTCTAAATTGAATTTTTTAGGTTAGAATAAGTTAGTTCACATCATTGTTTGGCAACCCAAGAAGGTATTTATGAAAATAAGAAGAAAAGTTTAATGAAATCAAACTTATATATTTCATTATTAGTGAGTCTACTCCATATATAAAGGCATCATGAGTTAATGAAACATGAATTTGGAATGCATACCAAAAATCCTTGAAAATATTTGACCAAAAATTGTTGGGTTGGTGAGAAGGGGAATATGGGTCATTTCCATAATAATTTCTAAACAAAATTACATTTCAATTCTAATGGAGAGGGCTACTGTGTATCAATTAAATAGTAGGAGATTAATAAAGATAATATTAACTTATTTAACTAACTGTATCATATAATGTCCTAAAATTATTATTTTTTATTCATAGACATGATAATAAATATGACATAAAACCTGTCACCATGATATATAATTAAAAAGGAAAACATTCTCAATGACTCTATTTCCAAGATTTGAAAATGTGCGTATGTGTTATTATAGCAAACCAGCCCGGGTGGACCATGAAATGGTCACCCGAGCCAATCTGTGCGAAGGCCCGAGAGGTGTTCTTCATCCTCCTTGGCTAGAGAGAAGTGTTGAGGCATCAAAAGAGAATACATAGGAATTATTTCACAAAATGAAAATAAACTAAATAGTGGAAATAATATATAACAACACAATATAGAATAACAGGAAAGGAAAAAAGCGACAAAGAACATGGCCAACCCTTCTAGGACTAAGCTTCCATATAACCCACTTGAGTTACACTCTGATACCGAAACCAAACATTACCCATGGTGATAAGAACCCGAGATGAATCAATAAAAAGGAATAGAAACACGAAAACACTACAGGCCTCCGTATTAAAACATAGTAGGTATGCCTAAGTAATTCTATTCCCATTGAGCATTCGTTAAATATAGAAGACAATGATTTCTGGAATCAAATACAATCTATAAATATAGTATTTTCAACACCTTTCTTTTTTATGTAAACAAATAATAATAATAAACCATTTCCCTCTGGTTTAAAATAACTTTTAAGATGTTGAGGAATGAAAATAAGACCAAATATGATTTATTAATTTTTCATAAAAGTGTCAAATGAAATTGTGATTGTTCATTAAAATTTTTTTTTGAAAATATATTTATAAAATCACACATTTAAAATTATTCAAGAAAACACAAAAACAATGTACAAGAGATATTACATCATAGAATGAAGGAATGGTATTAACTGTTATAGTGTAAGAGGAATACTGAAAATCTGAGGAACTTAGAGAAAAACTAGAACATACAAACACATTTGACTAATCATAAAGGCATACCCTACTCAATGACATCATAACACCCTAACACCCTACCAACACCCTACCTGGCGTGGTTATGGGGCACAATACCACAGTAATAATTACAAAATATCCCTCAGTTATGGGCTACTTCCCAGTGCGTTATCTAAACTGGTGTAGTAATCATTCTCGATAAACCTCTTTGTTATGCTAGGTTACCATGTGTAGTTGTCAATTTAGTTTTACACACATCTAACAAACAAGCCTAATATATATAACAAGACACATCACACAAACCAACACCACCCCATCCACCTCAATGATAGTTCCCCAAATTAGATAATAATTACACAACGGAGGTCTCATATCGAGTACCCTCTCATCTCATGATCAATTCACCAGGAAATGGGCCTAACACATTATAGGTTTTCCAAAAACCATTCTAAAATGTGATATGGTATAGTAGCTTCACAATGTTCAATGATTTACCAAAATTCTTTGAAATCTTTCTCAAAACATTACCAAAACATCATCTTTATTATAATGTGTCCAATCAACCCCTTAGACCAACCACCCACAAAAAATGTACCTCAGTGAATTTTGAAGCCTAACCAAAACACACATAACATCTAATGGTGGCAAATGTGCTCTACATCATTCTCAAAATAAAAATTCATTTCATAAAATATGATACACAAACCACTTTTAAAACCAAATTAGAACCCATTTCAAGGATCCAACCCATCATTCTAATCCAAAACATATTTAAAAGGGCCAAAGGGGCATATACCATTATGCACATATTTTGAAAACCCTAGTCAATGAAATAAATCACCACTTTAAATTAATAAGGACTTCTTAAGACACAATCATCATATAATAAACATTTAGTATTCATATCATAACTAAACAACTTAAAAATTTCCAAATGGACCTCACCCAATTTTCATGTAACAATACATGTCATAAACACTATACACAACCCCTTTTATAATCCAATCCATTATTTGAGAACAAACCACTTTTAAAAATACAATGGTACTTAATACTCAATATTATCATGAAAAAAACCCATTTGAAAACCCAATTCACCATTTTAAAATAAAAACATGTTTACAAAAACCAAACCATTCCGTTATAAATCACATGTGGCTTTAAAGGGAAAATCATGCTATTTTCTAAAACCCAATGTAAGAGATACCTCTCATACTATTACAAAACAACATATAATGAAGGGGAAACCAACCAATTTCACAAGATACAATTAATTTACATACACTAATTATGTAATTCACAATTATTAATTTAAATAAAAACAAGAATTAAATATAAAACTAATTTCAATGTACATGAAATGGGGTTCCAAACTCAAAATTGGGGGAACTTCTAGAAACTCGGAGCAAAACCTCCTCTGCACTATTGTCACACCCAAGGATATAATAAACGATTAAAAACATCATGATTGAACAAATAATTTAAGGATCAAACTCTAAAATTAAAATCCTAAAATCTTGGATTTGGGTAGAAACTAAAAACCCAAAAATTGGTGAAATACCATTCGATGGAGGGGAATGAGGGGTATTACGTGGAACCCCAAACAAAAAAAATAAAATAGAAAAGAAAACACAACAAAAAATACTAATAATATTAACATGATAATCATAATAATAATATGAAGACATAAATGGTAATAGTTTTAACAAACATAATAATTATCATAATGATATAATGATACAAATAATAATAATAGCCACTTTATTTTTTTAACATTCATATTGATAATAAAAATTAAAATATTCATTTCACTTAAATAATATTCATATAAATTTTTGTAGTACTCATGATATAAACAAATTTAATAATTATAATAACAATAAATACAACAACCAAATGTTAAACATTTTTTAATGCTCTTTTAATTTTTCGAAAATTATCACTAATAACATATTTTAATAACCATAATTATTATTATAATTTTAGTTTTTGAACAATTTCATTCATTATCATTTCAATTTTTTAATAAAGTGAATAATAAAATAAATAACATTTTTCCAAACCATTCCACATCTGTGCGTCGGATGCCTCCAACCGCCAAAACAAGAATCTTTCTCAACTATACACAAAAATTTAAATAGGGGCACACCCGAACCCGGAAGAAGTTATATAAATTAGTAAAAAAATAAATTAATGGGTTTTCAAAATATGGGTGTGATAGCTCTCCACACCATAATTTTTTCTTCCCCTTGGAATCAACAAAAGGTTGAACCACAAAGAAAGAACTGAAACCACTTTACAGTTCTAGTAGATTATCAGAAAATGATAAATGAAGATGTCATGAATCACCTCTAATGAGAGGAATGTTATCCAGAAGTACTCAGAAGACCGAGACGGACACCCCGCTAGGTGACATACACCCCCAAAAGAATAAACACCTCTAGTTGATCAGTTCAAAATATATGGAAATTCCACAAAACTAGAATCTACCTCAAAGAATGGGAATCCTAAACATCACCATGTGCGACACATATAATCCATCCAAAAAAGGGAACCAAGAAAAACCCCAACCCACTGAATACCATTATAACCTTATTCTATTCAAAACATCCAAAAAACTCAAATCTATACATTTACTCAAGGGGAAACTTGGAATTATGTGGTTTTAAACACGATGATCCACCACTAAACCAATACTGAGGAAACAAATCTGATACTAACAAGGGGAGGCTTGAATGGAATCTCCACCATACGGATTGGGATAACACTAAATTAAATCATGGGTAACTCATCGAGACCCCCATTGAGTATCCCCACCATAATAACTGACCAGCTTGACTGGTTAGCATAGACTGACACAAAAAAATATGTGGGCTTCTCATATACCAAATCCCCTACAACAAGAGACCAATTAGCTAATATACATACCAAACAGAAGACATGCGTTATACTAAGATCCATAAACCCTTGGGGGGGGGGGGTCCCTGACAATATGTTAGCTTCACTATATGTCCTATGGTTGGAGCTCTGATTTTTGAAGTATCTCCTTACCCACAGCTAGGATTTAAGATCCCCCAAATGAAAATTATCTATCTTGTGCTATAATAAACCACACCACATTCTGGGTCGAACCAAAATACCCCAACACATCCCAGGACCCACTTCACCTCAACATGGAGCTTTAACCCGATAGGGACTTAAAAGATATACATGCATCACCATATTCACCTCCATCATGGAGAAACTAAGAAAAGAATAAAACGAGAAACTCTATAACCCAAAACTAAGAATCTTGGAATTCTCAAACTAATGATGCACATTTTTCAAAATAGAAGTACCAAAGAGGCTCTATGACATCCACCTTTTCCTTTAAAAAATAACAAAACACTAGTAGACATCGCCAATCATGAACTATACAACCAAGGGAAAAATATATAGAATGAGATCTTAACCTAGGTCCCAACCATAATATGATTCTAGAAAATGGACATAACATCCCCATATGACCGAACTCACCAAACCACTTCTCGTGCGAGAGGATATGATCGACTGAATAAGGAAAGAGGTAGATTTGAGTTCCAAATTCTAGGATAGAATTCCCTTCATTGATCAACTAGATATTTTACCACTAAGAAGGTTCCCCATAACCAAATTTGGAACAGAAATTTATTATTCACTAGTTAGAACTCTAGATTAAGAGAAGAAACCAAGGACCCATATGAATTTGTCCATTGACCCAAACCAAGATTTTCAAAACATTCATAATAAAGGAAAAAGAAAATAATCCACAACGGGAATCTAGTGTCTTTGGGTGACTTAGGCACATGGTTGGTGGCTATATTCCATCCACACCACCGATACAAAGAGAAGTCTAGGGAAATCCACTTGGCCCAACAAGGATTTTAGGCCCTAAGAGATGATAGGGTAACTTTCCCAACTCCCTTTTCATTCCCCAATAAAAAATAACAGAAATTAATGGACATCAATAAGCCCGTATATCATATGGTTTGCTGAGGGATGGTACGAGCAAGGGCTCATGACATCCTTCTCATTATTATACCTTGAGTCCAATAAACATACTCCTCCTACCTTGAAATCCAAAAAATAACAATGGGAGCTTTGAAAATCAAGGTCCCTTTAGTGAAAAACCAGCACTAATACCATTTCTTCACAAACCATCTAGGGTTGACCCTGAAATGGTTACGTAAGAAAATCTGTGGCAAGGACAGAGAGGTGTTCTCGATCCACCTGTGATAGAAAAAAGATCTAGGGAATCAACAGAGTAATCATGGGAATTATTTTCACCAAATTAAAATAAACTAATCAATGGAAATAAAATAAGGCAATGCATGAAAAAAAAAACAAGAAATGAAAGAACGACCAAGAACTACATTATTCTATCAATGAATAAGATTCCATGTAACCTCATGGTTTACTCTCCAATACTAAAACCAAACATTCCCAAGGCGATCCAAACCAGAGTTAGAAGCCGAAAGATTAATAAAAACAAGAAAACATTGTAGTCATGAGTATTAAAACTGAGTAGGTAGACCCAACTAATTCTATTCCCAGTGCATATTCATTAAATAAAATGGAGATTGATTTCAGGATTGAAATACAATCTATAAGTATAAAACGTTCCAATCTTTTAATTTTAAGGTATATAAATCAAAATAAAAATACACTACCCTCAAGTTTAAAATATGTTTCCAGAGGTGGTGGAAATAAAATAATACCAAAGCAGAATTATTCATTTTTTAGAAAAGTGCCAATGGAAAGAGTGATTATTCATTAAAAACATATTTCATGAAAGTATCTTAAAAAAACCAAACATTTAAAATTATACAATAAAAAACCAAAAATATGTACAAGGTACATTACATCATAAAAAGAGGCCAATGGTACAGACTATACTAGTGTCAAAGGAAGATAGAAAATCCAATGAACTTTGTGGAAAACCAGAATGTACTAACATGTGTGACTCATCTTTATGGAATTACCTACAAAATAACGTCATAACGCCAAACGTTTGACCTACCTAGCCTGGTCCATGGTCCCAATCCCATAGCAACAATAAAAGAACATTCCTCTGTTATGGGCCACTAGATAGTTCATAATATAAACTAGTGATGCAATCATTCATAACAAACTTCTTTTTTATGCTAGGATCCCGGGTATTGTTATAATGGGGGTGTGCCACACATCTAAACAACAATACTCATATATATAACCAAAGACATCACATAAACCGACACCACACAAGGAACCTCAAGGATATTCCTCTACTTTAGATAAAAATTACTCTAAGGAGGTCTCATACCAAGGACCCTCCCGTCCTTGGATCAATCTGAAAGGAAAGAGACCTTACCCAAGTGGGGTTTTCCAAAAATTCTTTTAAAATGCGTGATGAGACTTTAGATTCACAAAGTTAATCCATTTACCTAAAAATATAGAAGGTTTTTCCAAAACATTACCAAAATAACATCTTTTTTATAATGTGGCCAAACTACCCCTTAGACCAACCACTCACAAAAAAATGTACCTAAGTGATTTTTGATTTAAAAAACACAAAAAACATCTAATGGTGCCAAAATGTATTTCCATCATTCTCAAAAAACAATTCATTTCATAAAATACCATACAAAATCCACTTTTTAACCAAATTGGAACTCTTCTCAATGATCCAACCCATCATTCAAATCAAGAACACATTTACGAGGGTCAAATGGGAATATACCACTAATACCTTATTATGAAAACCATATTTAAGGAATTAATCCACCAATTTAAATTAATAATTATTTCATAAGAGAAAACCTGCATATAATAAACAATTAGTATGTATAGAACAAATAGACGACATAGAAATTTACAAATAGGACTAACCCAATTTTCATGAAATAATTCATGTCATAAAAACTATACACAACACCTTACTATAATTGAATCCATCATTTGAATACAACACACTTTTACAAATACAATTTTCCTTAATCAACAATTTTTTCCTAAAAAAATCCCATTTGAAAACCCAATTTTCTATGTTAACATCAAAACGTGTTTACAAAAAACCAAAACATTCCATTTCAGATCACTTTTCACCTTAAAGGGGAATCATAGATATTTTCCAAAACCCCCAGCAAGTGAAACCTCTCTATAACTTCTAAAAAAAATATAATCAAGGGGAAACAAACCAATTTTAAATGATACAATTAATTTACTAACAATAATTATCTAATTAACATTTAATAATGGTGTGGAAATAATAAATAAATGTAAACATAATTCAAAATTATATGTAATGGGTTCCTACCTCAAAATTGGGGAAACATCTGGAAACACCGAGTGAAACCTCCTTCTCACCATGGACACACCCATGGAAGACAAGAACAAATCTAAAACACCAAGAGAAAAGAAAAAATTAATAGATACAACCCTAAAATTAAAATCATATAATCTAGGGGTTGGGGAGAGTCTATAAAACCCTTAAATTAATGAAACAACTACTGGAGGGGGGATGGGGGTGCTATGTGGAACCACCATGAAACCAAAAAAAAACCCTATTAAATACTACTATTAATATTAACTAAATAATAATAATAATAAGATGATAAAAATGGTAATATTTTTAATAAACATAATAATTATAATAATGATATAATGATAAAACTAATAATAATAGAAACCTCTTTTTTTAACATTTATAATGATAATAAAAATGAAAATATTCATTTCAATTAAATAATAGTCATAGGAATTTTTGTAATACTCATTATATAAAAAAATTTAATAATTATAATAATAACAAATATAAAAATAATATTTCAAAATGATTTTTACGCTCGTTTCATTTTAATAATAATATTATTAAAACATTTTTTAAATAACCACATTAATAATTATCATTTTAGTTTATGAAAAATTTCTCTAATTATCATTTCAATTTTTTTAATATACATAATAATAATATTAATAACATTTTCTTCTTAATTGTGCCTTTCCCATTGGTCGGATGCCACCAACCCCCCAAAACCCGCATTTTTCTCAAAAAGCACTCAAATTTAAATAGGGGAACACCCAAACCCTAACAAAGTTATCTAAACAAAGAAAAAAAATTAAAATAATGGGCTTGAAAAAGTTGGGAGTGACAGTTATCCCATTCCATGAATAAATCTTTTATTTATTGGAAATACAAATTCCTAAATAACATGATAATGGGGAATTGACGGAAGAGTAATCTATCTATGATAAATATTTAAAATATGCCACAAATATTCATTATTTCATTATATTATCTATAGAAAATGATATTTTAAAGTAACATAAGATCATGAATTTCTATAAAATGATGTCTCACATTCAGGATATTTGTTAAGCGATGTTGAGAAAATATAGACATAAGATCTAAAATTCTCAGTTTGCAAAAAATATCGGAGATTTGGTTCCCGATGAACATAATTTTGTCAATCGTACAAGATACATAAAAAATTGAGACTTATTTGGGATTAAATTCCCAAATGGGTTGTACACATATCACATACATTACTCAATACATAGTACCTTATCCATTTTAATTGGTAAATAAAACTTGACCACTAATGATAAGAGACATTTAGAACATCTTACTCTGATTCTCCATATAGATAAAGACAAGTGGTATAAAAAACTTTCATTCATTATGGTTAATAAAAAATGAATAAAAAGGAAATGGGTCCCAAAACTCAAAAAGATAATAAATATCCTGATCATCATCTTTCAAAAAACTGAAATACCTAGAGGTAGACAAATGAAATGGAATTTTTATTTTTTATATGGAAAGTAAGGATGTTAGAAGAAGAATTGAATTATGATGCAAGTTGTAGTTCAAGTTGCATTCATTATTTATTGTAAAATTTAAATATCTACACAATGGGTATTAGATATTTCTTATAGTGGTCACATCTAAATCCAAATGAAATATCAAATTTTATTTCGAGAGATTGAAGATGAGAGGTGTATTTGTGAGTTTCAAATGTAGTGAGGTAAGATGCTTTAGCCATTAGAGAATACCACTATTAATTTATAATAGGTATGATTCTATTGTGAATATATTTTCAGAATATAATAACTATTAATAAGAACTAAATTTATATATCATGCTATGATATAGATGGATTTATTTCAAAATATTAAAATAAAAAATTTTCTATTTATTAAATAAAAAATTTATTCCATAAAACCTTTGAATAATAGTCTTTAGGTATTAAACTATGAAATAAAAGTATTGGGATGTGATCTTGAATAATGTTCAAATGAATTATATAACACACAATATGAAATAACAATGTTAATTTATATGTAAATAATTTGACAGTGATACAACATTATGGTTATTTACTATCTTCTATGCTAAAATCACATGAAATATGTTAATCTTGTTTACAACGAACAAATAATAAACTACTATTTTGTGGAAATGGTTAAAGGGATAGAGAGATTATAGAATTGTTACAGACTGATGTGTGTGGAATATCTATAGTAGAATATATATGTGGGTATTCTCTATTAATTAGATTTACTGGTCACATGAGAAGATATGACTATTCCTACATGATGATGTATAAGTTTAATTCCTTAGAAAATTTAAATTATTTAAAAATTTTGAATAGAATCAAATTGGAAGTAAGATAAAAAAAAATTTATAAAATTGATGTGGTGGGTATCATAACCAAGAGTTTATTAACATTTTAAAAAAGTTTATGTTTCTATCTCAACTCATTCCACCTTATACATGATTGTGGAATTATTTAAGTCAAAGGATGAACCATACAATTATAGACATGGTAATTTTAATAATGAATCATATTTATCCTATATTAAATTTTCAGGATACATATTACATCATATGGAATAAAAACTAAAATGATATCCATATCACGTGGAGGAAATAATTCCATTTGAGTTATGGAGTGGAAGGAAACCTATTCTATATCATATACATGTATGGGGTTGGGAGTAAATTGTTTTTCAAATTATCAAGAAACAAACTAGAACCCTAGGAAACAATGTGTATTATTATAGGGTATCATTAAGAAACAAATGGGTACTATGTATAAAATTACCCAAATAAGAAAGTGACTATCATGAGATAAGAAATATTTCATGATAGGTAGAATATTATCTAGAGTGATAGTGGGAACATGGTTGGTTTTGTTAATGATTCTGCTCAATTTACTCAAGAGTTAGTATTAAACATATTCTTTAGGTCCACATGGAAGAATTTATTCATGAAAACCATGTTCTACCCATAATTTCTTGTGCGTTAAGAGAACCAGAGAGGTATGGTTTTCCAATAATGAAATATTTTAGCACATTATTGTTTAAAAATAATAAAACTCTATCCTACAATGTGGAAGTAGAGAGATCAGAATTTGAAAGGTGGAACGATTCCATGAAATCCAAAACAGATTACATATTTCATAACCATGTTTGGGATTTATTCGATCCACCCATTGATGTAATTCATGTTTGGTTTAATTGGGTACTAAATAAAAAATTGGACATGGAACAGAGTAAATTCTTATAATGAAAGGCCAATTGATAATGGTTTTAAACAACATCAACAAATTGAACATGATGATAACTTTCCATTGGTTTCAATTTTTAAGTCCATAATAATTATAATTTTTATAGTAGCATAGAATGAAAATGAAATTTAGTAAAAGGATGTCAAAATATTTTTCATTAATTGGAAACTTTAAGAAGATGTATACATGATACATATTGAAGGTTTTGTGACTCTCGGTGATTCCAATAACTTATGAATATTATAGGAATTGAATAATGGATTGAATAATGAATCTATATTATGGAATAATTATTTTGATGAAGATATATATGATTTTAGATTCAATAATAATAAATTTTAGCCATGTGATTCAATTAGTTTAAGTGGAAATGAGGTCATTATCCTAGTAGTATATTTTTATGACATATTACTTATCTGAAATGAAATGCCATTAATACAATCAATTAAAGACTGGGGAAAAATGGTTTTTATATACAGAACATTGGTGAATATCATTCATTTTAAGGATCTAGTTCATCTATGATTAATCCAAGAGGTTGAATAGAATAATTGAACGTGCATTCGCTGACTATATACTAAATTTATTTATTATGTAACAATATAAGAGGTTTGTTATTCTAGTTTCAAATGGTATTCATATTTAAAAGAAAATTTTTCCTCTTAATCAATATAAAAAATTTAGATGAGTATAATATTGAAATCCTTAGTGATAGGATAAATCATTTATTTGATGTTATGTACTAGAATTGATGCTTCCTAGACATTTATCATTATAGAAAAATATCATGATGATCAAGGAGAACAACATTGTTCTATAATAAAAGCAGACCTTACGTATTCAAAAAGAGATATGGATATGTTCTTGGTGTGTGGGGTAGAATATAAGCAAGTTATCAGGGGTTATACTGATGCTAGTTTCTAATCAATCTAGAATTATCATAATATATAATCAGTATATGTTGTTTTTTAATTGGAGGAGATGATAGCTATATGAGTTCATAGAAACCTTTTATTTCAAATTATATTGGAGTCTAAATATATAGCATCTCATTATTCAACTAGATAACTTGAATGGATAAAAAACATTGACCAGGAGGTTGATGTGGTACCTATTACTAAAGACTTTATTGCATTGTATTGTGATAATAATACAATGGTGGCTCCTGAAAAAGAGTTAATTTCACAGAAAATCACAAATCAAATATAACAAATGTATCATGTCATGAGGGATTTTTTCTCACTATAATTAAATCATTGTAATCATAGTTTCCAAATAATAAAATATAGAAAACCAATCGAATAAAGTCCTATCTTAGTAGAAGATTTAGTATCATGTGAGAGGTAGTGGAGATATGGTAGTTAGGGGTTGGATATAGTGAAATTGAAAGTCTGTTAGAGTGGGTGTCCAAGGAAAACCAATTGAATACCTTATGATAACATATATTCATATTTTTTCCTTTTTATAAACTCCACATTACATCATTTTTTATTATGTGTGATATAGTATTTGATAATGACATAAGAGTAGTTATCGTAATGAAAGGTTATAATAGTTCGCCACTATGATGAGAACCCAAACATTCCTCATAGGTATTATTAAATATATTTTGTATTGTTGGATGAAATCATTTTACAGACACATATGATTAGTCAATAAGCGGTGGATATTCATGTTAATTTTAGGCACCACATCACGGGGTAATCCCTTCCTAATTTCCATTGAATAAAATTATTAGAGTGTGACCATCTATTATAAAATCCACATTTATATGGGTTATTTTATGATACTATTGGTGAATGGGTTATTATTAATTATATTTTAGTATTATTATTAACTAATATTTTAAGTCACATACATTGTTGTATGGAATAAAGCAGTGATGATATATGTTAGAGATAAAGGATGATATATTGGGTGTTTCATGATTAGTATTTCCCTAACGAATATGGAAATAAATGATTTTTCATTGATTTCCTTTAACAAATGAGGATTTTTTATGAAAATTAACATAAATGATATATACTAAATAAATCATTGGACATGGTGTTATATAATCATTTTCATTTTCATAAAATTAAAAGAAAGAGACACTGAGCTCATAGGTTGACAACACCGGTATGGAAACAACTTGATTAGAGATATCTTGATAATGTGTTTATGTTATAGTGTTGGAATCCATATTTGATTTTATATAATTAAGACATTATATTCATTCTCTCTTGATTCCATAGAAAATCATCATCTAATGGAACTGAGAACTTGGCCTATAAGGACATAGATAATGTGTATCTATATCATTAGTTAAATAATAATATTATTAATTATTTTGTAAGTTGAGGAAACTGTATTATCTTATGTGGTTTAATAATTATTCATGTTTTCTGGATTCCTAATAATCCATCAGTAGTTCATTGAGAGAATACATTATGATTATAATATTTAGTAATATTTATTTTAGTTTTATTAAATATTATATTAATTTATTTATTTTCAAACAATGAATTAATTTTATTTATTAAATAAGATATCATAATTTAGGGTCCAATAAATATTATGTTTGATTGGAGTATTCTTAATAAGTGACTGTTGAGAAATAAGTTTTATTGAATATTATTGTACTATGTAATATTTAATATAATTCATGAGGTTAGTGCATATTTAGAAAAATTATTATGATTATTAATATTATTGATATGGGATCCCATAAGAATTAAGAAAATTAATAATGGTGCATGCCGAAATATTATATTCTAACCCCATTAGTATATAAATACAATAATAATTTTTTACCTAAGGTTGAAAATGTCATTGATTTGGGAACAATGACAGTTGGATGGAATTCTATCAAAGCCATACAGAGATCCCTCTATCTGAATTCCTCAAGAAAGGAGTGGGATCCTCCTACCCCACCACTCTAATGTATATATAGATAAAATACAATCCTTCATTAAGATATTATTAGGTAGATTAAAGGTGAGTGATACAACTGTCATTATCTTTGTTGTAGCACTTATAATTTCTTACAATTGCATTCATAGGTGTGTGGAAGATGTGTGGATCACCACTAGAGTGGATGTACTTTTAATTCCTATAATGAAACAAAAATATGATGTAATCAAGTTTTTAGATCCATCAATAAATTTTTTAATAGAACTTTAATTATTTATTTGTGTAAATTAATATTTAATTTTATGTTATGATCATGTTTTTTGGTTTTGGCATTCCATCATTAATTAATTTTGAATAATTTCCATTTATTATGACATTTATCATAAAAAAAATATCAAAAAATTAATATATTATGAAAAGAACTGAGTTCGTAATTCCACATCTAGTGATTCTATTATAATAAAATCCTTATTTTGATCATATGAATTCATTATTCGAAAATAAATCATAAATAATCTTGATAAACAATTATTATGTATCATAAATCCCTTTATAATATTGTAAAAATTATATTTTCAAGCCCCATGAAAAAAATAGAATTGGATATGTAAATATACATATTTTTAATATTAATAATAAATAAATACATTCATGGAAATTATAAACACAAATTAAAAGAAACATGTGGTGAATATGGCATGTATCTCACAGAAATAATAAAGAGACGATAATACATTACATCAGGTTCATCATCCTTAATAAGCATTGGAGGACCCTATCTAAAAGATATATATTTATTATAAACCTACTACAAAACCTTGATAACATATATCATAACATATATGATTTTTTATAACTGTTTTTCCCCTGTGTGTTAACAAGTTTTTGTTAATATAATAGTTCTGAGTGGTATCTGCTTTGTTATTCATCTATGTTTTAGTTCTGTAGTTATGGTCCATGTGTTGTGATCATTGTTCCATAATCCCAATAATTTTAATAATGATATAAAAATCATATAGTTCCATTATATACATTTTTATTTTATCTATAAAATTAAATATCGAAAAATGAATTACACTATTGATAGAGATGGTGGGTCGTACATACGCAAGAACACTATTTTAATTTTTTTTTGATGGAATTAAAGATATGTAATTAATAAATCAAAATTTAAGTTCAATTATTACATCATATTTATCATATATATATATATATTAGATCCATAATTATTTTAATCCAACTACAAAGGAAATGAAAAGTGAATCACATCGCTTCGTGGAGGTGGAAGTCCATATGTATGCATGATATACATATTCATTTTCGATGAGTTAGGAAGGTAAGAATGAATATATGATATTATAATTCATGAAGTATAATTATATCATAAATTTCATATATAACAATTAAATCCATTAATATTCTGATCCATAAAATATGTTGATGAGAAATGAATTGTATGACCATATAGAGATTATAAGCCTTATGCATGCACAAGTTATACTTTCACTTACCATTTGATGAAAATATGGTGAATATAGGATAATTCATAATAATAATAACATGTTACAATATTTTGGACACTGAATTTATAATACTATTAAAAAACATAAGAGATTTTGAGGTGGTAAAATAACAATTAAAAATAAAATGATCAGTTTTGTGATTTCCACTCCTTTGAAATAGCTCCTTTAGATCTTTTCTTTAGGACTGTATGGTCGGAATTTTGGGAAGAATCCAAATCATGATAGTGGATAGGGGAGTTTAGAAGATAAATTGTTAGATTTGGTTCCATATAGAATGTTAAATGTGTTGCGAGGATGATAAATGTTTGACTCCCTAGAATAAATAAGGGGTGGGGAACTACTGTAATTTCATAAAAATTAAAATATATTAATTTTAACAAGAGAAACAGTTCCGAATTGAATATATATTTGTATGTAATGAAATTTTATACCATATATTTATCACATTATATTTATTTAATAGATTTATTAGTTTATGTAAATTATTAAATTATTAACATTATAAAATATCATTATATCCAATTTAGAAATAATTTAATAAATTTGACATAAGAAACAAAAATAAAAATGTTGTATTCGAATAAAATCCTTTCATACCACTAAACTATGTGAAACATATACACAAAAATTATGGAACACTATAAATCTCAAAATTTATATTAATTTAATGATTTTTAAATTCATTTATAATAATTTTTATTAATCAATGAAATATAGCTTTGGTGCTGCATAAAAATTTAAGGTAATTATATAATTTATAAAAATTATAAATTAATTTATATAATTATAATAATTTAATTAATCTAAAAATAGGTATTTATAATTATTCATAGGATGCCTTTTTCTCTATGTGGACTTATAAGGGATATTTAAAATTATGAGTCTTATATTTTGTAACATTATTTTCGTTATATACTATATATGTCATTTTCTTGAAAAAATATACATTAAACAATTAAATTTATAACTTACAGTGATAAAGGTCGAATCAACTTCATCCAATAATAATTATTAATAAAATATTTGGAGTTATTAAATATTTTTATTCTTGATTACCCTGATTTACCCCTACTGAGGTCATAAATTTTACTATGGTAACAATTTATGAGGACAAAAAATGGTCCAATTTACCAATTATAGACCTAATGATTCAAAATAAAAAATTGATTTTATAAAACTCAGTAACTATAAATTGAAGAATTTTATTATAAAATAATAATGAAAAACATCAGATAAACATATTTTTAGAAAACTTCTTTATTAATATTTATAAATGGTTAATTATTATATCGTGCTATGAAAATCATTATATATATATAAATTCCCATACATTTCATAGATAAAAAAATTATTAGATGAATATTAATTACATAATATAATGTTCCACACAATAATTATATAGGTCTAGTGCCTTTGGAAACATAGGAACCTAAAAAATGGTTCATCAAAGATCAAAATTTTCTCCCGATATGTTAATCAAAACTAGTACCCTTATTAGACATATCATTCATAGTAAATTTAATCAAAACCTATGGAAATTAAATATAATAATGGGTGATCTTCGATGACTAGTAAGGGTAAAAAATTGATAGATCAATGATCATTTGAGAATAAGATAGACATTGGCGTATAATGATGTGAGAATAACATTTGTAAATCATACGCTATATATTGTAGATCATAATCGTGATTCATGGAATTAAACATATAATTTCATATGACATGAATAATAATGGAGTGAAATAACAAGATATATTAGAATATAACATTGGTATGAGACATATGTTTTTTTTCAATCATATAAGAATAAATAATCATTTTCTTAGTAGTGAAGTATCACTTTCCAGACAATCATAGTGGATTTGGTTCACTCCACACACCAGCATAGTATTCAAGGTTCAATAAAAATAATATCACATTGTATGAATTCCCTTACTGAACTGGGTTCTCTCATAATTACATTCCTATTTATCTCATGAGATATTAATATTCCACCAATGCAATGGAGGGAGATATAGGTATAACTTGTCATTGGTTATGAAATGACCACTATCTGTGGTATAATGTAACTACAGTACATGGTTATAATGTAACCACTATTATATATGAAAACCATATACTTGTTTCCCAAAAAATCATTAAAACATTCATCATATCATCACATCCTAACTCATAAAATGAATATTAGTTTCATAAAACATTCATAAATTCACTATATCATAACCTAAGGAAAATAAATGGGTTTTATAAACATCTCATCAACATAATCATTGACAAAACATATAGAGAATAAATATGAGAATATTTAGTAATATTCCCTATAAATCATAATTATCATCAATGGATGTTATTTTATATGAAAATTTATTTAAAAAATAAAGAGAAATGATTATTGAGGAAACTAACCATTCCATATAGAAAATTAATTTTAAAAATAAAAACATTTAAAATTTTTATTGAAACAATTTACATGAAAATAACCATGGAAACATATAATGTATTCTTAAAAATAATAAGTGTACGTGATGGTGAAAATTTCTATTCATTCTGTATAAGCTAAAAAAATATTCAATTTTTTTTAAAAGATAAATATCACTTTGTTTGGAAAACACAAAAAAGATTCATTTTTAAACATTTTGTTTTAAGTAAAACATCAGTAAAGATGACTTTAAAAATAATACTATAATATGAAATGTCTTATTTTAAACATTTTAGTAAAAAAGGATTTGTAAGAAAATGGATTATTGAATGAAGAGGGAAATAAGATTGATTTTCCATAAAAATCCACTATTAGTAACATGAATATTAAATGTTGAAAAAATGAATGTAAAAAATTTATTTTATAGAAATAAACATATGATATTATTGTTAATTATTTTCATATATCATAATAATTTATAATTGTTAACATAATAAAATATAATCCCAAAAAAACAATGATATTTTGACATAAAACCTTTAACAACAATGGTAATATTTTAATCGTTAGAGCATGAAATAATAATGAATATATGGGTATTTAAGTCGACATAAATTACATAATTATAATATTTAAAGATATTAATATTATTTATATACACCACCTTAAAGAAATAGAAGTTGAATAAGGCACGTGTTAATAGAAATGAATGTGAGACGAAAATCACTTAACTTAGTTCTGACTTCCATAATACTCATTGGAACATCATTTATAATAAATATTGAAGTAATATAAATATATAAAATTAAAATAATCATATATTTAATATGATATACTATTTCATTATATCCTTTTATCAAACACTTTTTGACACTTTTTTTTTATTAAAATCACATTTCTGAGTAAAATCTGTTTAGGTTTCCATGTCTGTTCGGGTTCGGTATTTTTGGTACTTATATATTTATCATGGTTACATAATATATATAATTTTTATCATGATATATATATATATATATATATTTAATATATTAATTATATAAATTTTTAGAGACATTCATAATATATTGTTCTTCGAAAATGAATCACACTGTTCATGGAGACTGTAGATTGTATGTATGCATAAACACTTTTTTTCGATAGACGGAATTAAATAAAGGTAAATTATAAATAAAAATTAATGAAAAATTATTATATCCTAAAAAATATATATTCATTAAATCCATCCATATTATCATCCATATAAAAAATAAAAACAAATCGCATCGTATCATAGAGGGGGTCATCCGCATATATACATGATCGACATTATCATTTTCCAATGTGTTTGAAGGAAAGAAGGTAGATACGATATTATCATTAAATATATATAATTATTTTATAATTATCATATATAATCATTAAATCCAATATAATACTCATTCATAAAATATGACTATGAGAAATGAATTGATTCACTACGTGGAGATGGTAAGCTATATGTATGAACATGTGATACATTCACTTCTTAATGGATGTAAAGAAGGCGACTAAAGGTGGTTTAATAGTAATAATAAAATTTCAGTATATTTATGACCCTGGAGTTATTATTTTATGGATAAAAAATTTTAAAGGATGAAAACTATTAATTAAAAAGAAAGTTATTGGTTAAGGCTACTACCTCTTCTTTGAAATAACTCCTTTATATATCCTCTAACGGAATTTACGTTTTGAATATTGGGATGAAAATAACATATAATATTTGTATATGGGATTGGAGAATATAATTTGGTAGATAATATTCAATATTAAATGATCAAAGTGGAATGAAGAAGGGAAAGGAATGGTTCCCTTTTATAATTGAGTAAAGTGGTGCCCTTAAAACTTCTTAAAATATTGTAATATATGAAAGTATTTCTCAATAAAAAATATCCCATATAAAATATAAATGGAAAATAAATGAATTTTTTACATATATTATCCCCATTTCCCTTTTTTAATATTTTAATGATTTCTAGGAAAACCCTTAAATAATTACTTTCATTAAATATTATTATTGAAAATATAGAAACTATGCATATAATTTTCCATGAAAAACATAATCTCATGGTTAGAAGTGTAATATAATTTTTAAAAATAACAAGATTAAGTAATATTAATTAAAAAATCATATAAAAAATCATCTCACTCATATTATTGATCTTTTACGAAATTTCAAATCATTTTATTTTTTTTAATCAATTATCAGTATTTCATAATTATTTAAGCTATTTAGAAATAAATTTATATGTTTAGAATATTTCCATTAATCTTAATACACTCAACTAGATTTTTTCATATTTTTTTTTCATTTTGTAGACACATAAGTGATATTTTAAATTGAGTTACATTCTGTATGTTTATTTTATTCAAATATTATATTGTTAAATTTCATGCAAAAGTATGCATTAAACATTTTATTTTTGAGTCTATGTTGATAATGGTGAAATACCCTTCATTTACAAATAATTATAATGAAAAATTGTGGTCTTATCACTATTTTTTAACATGTATTAAGAAGATTAAGCATTCACCCAGCTAATAAATTTTAAAAAAATTCTATTTATTTTGGAAAAATATAAAAGAGACCCCTATAAATAAATTTGAAGGTAATGATTCTAAATATAGATTCAATTTTTTAAAATAAAATTTTTATCAGTGGAAAAAATAAATTTTAAAATAAGTGTGAATCAATTGAGGGAAACTACTTTTTAGAAAGAATAGATTTTCAATCATAAAACATGGTTTATTCTTATCTAAGTTAAAGAGAAAATATTAAAGGAATGCTAAAATACATGGAAAAGAATATTATATATAAAATTATTAAAAAATAGATCTATTTAACTTATTAAGATAAAAACACATTGAGTGCATAGAAATAATTTTTAAGTAAAATATCTTTTTAAATATAAGAAACTATATTATGTTAAATCTAAACAAGAAATTGGTTCTAGTGGAATTAATTTTATTATTGAAAATAGAAGAAAAATATGTTTACATTTAAAACATGTTTTTAAAAGAATTATCTATATATATAAATTTTTCAAAAAAATCACCATTTATTTACTGGTTATTGGAAAATCAAAGCACTATATAATTTTCCAAAATATAATCCTAATATAGTTATAAAATTCAGATTCGAAAAATGAGAATAATATTATAAAATTATATTTCTTAAAGATTAAAAAATTAATCATATTATTTAATCGACGAAATAAGTTAAAATATTTTTTGTTAGAAATGATGTTATTATAGAATAAAAAGACTTTATAAACAATTAAATTATTATAATAAAAATATTTATTTATAAATTTTTATTTAGTATGTAATATATATCTTTTATAATGTATTTAATTAGATTTATAAACCCCAATTTATTAGATGGATTTGAACTATCACACCAAATAATTATATTATAGTATGTCATAGATAATTTATACTTAGTGTTTCATGTCGAACATTATTTCAAAGAATAAAAAATATTTAAAGATACATTTATTCTAAAATATAGTGTTGTTATATTCTCAACCATTTAATAGTTTTTTCCATATAATTTGAAATTGTGTTAGGTAATCAATGGTATGATATTCGAAAAGAATTTTTTGTTGAAAATACAAATCTTAAAGGGGGGGGGGGGGTTTATAATATATCCATTTAAAAGAGGGAGAGGGAAGTATTATGGTCATGACAAAACTATGTTTCCAAATAAAATATCATTAGTAAAGAGTGAAAATATAGGCCTAGAAGAGAAACCTAATTCAATAGGACTAATAGAGAGTGATAGAGAATATTTCTAGGATAATGATATCAAAATATAATGAATCAATGAGGGGTTAAAAGACAATAAATATTTCATAATTTATGGTTATTAGAGAACATTTATTTCATAATATCATTTTTGATTTGATAAATTACTCTTCCATCAATACAATGAATATAAGAAAATATACTTTCTTGAAAATTATAATTTTATCCATTAATTTATTTACACAAGAATCTTAAATGTTTCTCCAAGCGATGGGTATTAAAGAAGAAAATTATCTATCTATGAAACAATGAAATCAGATTCTAGTGGGTTGATAAATAATATCAATAAATTCCTCTTGTCTTTTGGTATTAACTAAAACAATATGGTATTTAGAATGTATGATAATCCTAAAAATAAATATACATTGATGTAATATATTTAAATCGAAAATTTTCAACAATGATAACAAATTCTCATGTTAGATCCTTTAAATTAATAACCCTAAATATCCCAATAACCAAAATAACCTCAATATTAATGGATATTTTAACATCATAAGTCATCTTATAACTTTTATATTACAAGTTAAAAAATTAAATTTTATTTTCCCGATTAAATTTTCATGTAAAATCACATGTTAAACATAATGGTTATAAATAACACAAATCAATAAAAATTCTACCAAAACATCAATAATCACCCTGATAAGTTACTATATAATAACACAATGTTTTTAAATTCAACCGAACATCATGAATAAAATATAGATATTATCCTAAAAGTTAATTAAAAACATGTTCTTTAATATCATGTATAATATTACCTTACCAATGAATCACTTTTCAAACAGTAAGATTAAATATATACTAATATCCAATAAACAATAATTACCTTAACATATAATAATCTACTATCCCGATGGGTTTTTTAAAAAATATTAGAGTATTATACCTAAATTCCAACAAAAATCAAATTTACTCAAAATACCACCACTAATACCACACATATGAGGTCTAAACCAATGAATATATGATCAAACATAAACATATAAATCCATGCCAGTATTCATAATTCATATGTTATCCTGACATGAAAAGTCTCTCTTTATTCTATTAATAAATTTATAGATGATTTTAATAAATAAAGCAATGTGATAAATATTATCAATGATTACCTAAAGACTTTTACATTAAATAAATATTTTTTAAAAATTAACCAATATTATCCTATTAATGTAAATCATCTGTTTATCCCAACTAAATATTATCGTTTTTCATTATTATTAGTTTAGTTAAATATATAATTTCAAAGTATTCATGAAACTATTGTTGACCAATCCATATATGTTTCAATATTTGTTTGAATATAATATAATTAGTATAACACTTATTAAAAATATTTATTGAATCCAAATACATAAAAATTTCAATCATACCACATCCCTCTTAAACCATTAACTAGGATTCATCATCTTATTCAACTAGAATTATTTCCTATAATATGTGGTATGAATTATGTCATAATATTTATCAACATAAATTTAATAAATCATATTACTTTTAACATAAGAAATACTCTGAGAAATATCATAACCTTCATACATCTCTTCAAAATCATCAGTAAAACCATTACTATTACAACCTTGATTATTACATTATCGAGCTTCCACGTTATGAAATTTATTTTTAAAATTCATATACATGAAATATTTAACAAATTTAATATTCAAGAAATCCTTAGAGATACCATAATTTTCATTAACATTATTAAGTGAAATTTTATTTTTTATATAGAAGTGACATGATTTGTTTGATTATTTTCTATACTGAAATATCTTTCCACCATTTTAATAAATTCCTTTGAGTTCTGCATCCCACAATCTAGGCGTTTTGATGTTTAATCATATTTTATATATTGTATTTATAAAATTCCATATTTCTATTCTTATATGTTCAAGGAAAATCACCAATGTTAATATTGTAAATCATATAATGAGATAAATGACTAGGAATGATCAAAAATTTTCACATTATGGCTCCCATTTCATTTAGATTGACATGGGGGCAATCACTCCATTTTCCTCCAGAATTAATTCGAATCATCCTACCTCCATAAATTGACGAAAATGAAAAAATCATTGTGTGAGAGTCAATTATTATAGTGTGGAATCCTAAAAAATAATTTATACGATATATAAAACATGAAAAATAATTTTTAATCTGTAACACCATACGATTTTCTTAGTTTATCCGTCATTACTTCTGAAATATTTTTTTTATAATCCTAAACATTTACTTATCCCTAGGGTTATCACTAAACTTCTCTTAGTATAGTTCCCAATGTAAAACTAAACCTCACTCTAATACCAACTATAGATATCCAAAATTTTCATACATAGATATAACATCTTAATAGATTAATATTCATTACAAGACATAAGTCACCTTTCCAAAATCATATTGGTATTCTTGCTTTGGAAACATTGACACATAAAAAAATTGTTTTGAAAAGATCTACATAATATCCAACTATGTGTTTCCTAATTTGTACCCCAAAACTAAACACCATACTTTTTGTATTTATTCATAGCGGGGGTAAATAAAACATAATAAAGGGGTGAATTGAAATTCCTGGTATGGGTAAACAATAGAGATATCAATTATCACATGATATTGACATGAAAATTATAGTATGAAAATGCGAACATAATAATGAAAAATTATACAATACTGATTATAGACAAAAAAATTGATTTAGGATATAAAACAAGGCACTTTATAAGGTATAAATCTTAAAAGATTCATAGAACATGATCCATGGTAGAATGAAATTAGAATAGTACAAAAGTTTTTAGAAAAAAAATCATAGAAAATCATTTCCTTAAAAATAAAATATCATTTACCAAATATCTATAGGGGAACTGGTTCACTTACCAATCAACCATAGTAGTCACAGTACACTCAAAAAAATTATTGTGGTAAAAATCATTTAATGAATCGGGTTACTAACAATTATAGTCTTGTTTTCCCATGGGATAGAAATATTTATATAATGAATTGGTGGGAGATATTGGTCCTAAAATTCCTTGGTTAATAAATTAATAACATCCTGGGTCAGTAAATAACTACAATACTTGACAATATCATAAAAATCATCATATAATTAAAAATGTACTTATTTTTCTACAAGATCACCAAAAAAATTATATCGTTACATCATAACCCATAGAAATAAAACATGGTTAATAATAATTTTATTAATTCATTATAGAATAGTCCATGTATAATAAATGGGTTACATAAAATTATCATCAACATTAAAAGTAACCACCTAGTGAAAAATTAAGGATGGGTACATTGGATCACATCCCTAAAATATAATAATTTATATTGAAGGAATTATACAAATAAATGTCATTAGAAAATTCCATGTCATATTTATTGAGGAATAAAAACATTAAATTTTGAAAAAAAACTAAAAAATTACAAAATTTATTATATAATTTGGGGAAAACATTTTTTAAAACAAAAATAGAAAATTTTAAACGATTACATAACTAATTGAGGAGTCATGGTAGTGGGAAACTCCATTCATTCTATATAAATTAAAAGATAATATTCATTCCAAATTTTTGGTTAAAAGTCAAGAAGTACATATTTAGAGAATAACCAGATGACTCATTTTTGTTTTTAAAAAATTTAAAATATGGGTAAAATTGAATTTTAAAAATAATAGTATTATATTAAATATCTTATCTAAATCATTTTTTTAAACATGGATATTTTAAGAAAAATGATTTTTGATCGAAAAGATAAATAAGTTTGATTTTAATTGAAAACATTTTTTGTATCTTGAGTCATTATACCATGTAAAATGAATAAAAAAATTTATTTTAATGAAATAAATATTGGAAGAAACAAGTATTGAGTTTCATTAATCCTTTTAATTTATCAGCATAAATTTAGTCATAAATAATCCCAATAAAGAATGGCTTTGAAATATTAAACCCATTACTGCTTTAGATAAATTGGAAACAATATCCCCATTAAAAAATAAACCATAGATGGATATTTAAAGGCACATAAATTTCATAATATTTATCTTAAAATTAATTTATGGGATTAATATACAACACATAAGTGAATCATGTGGTGAATATTAAACATGTCTCATAGAAATAAAAGTGATACAAAAATCAATGACCATAGTACTGAATTCATTTGTATGTGTTGGAAACATAATTATAATAAATATATATTTATTGAGTATATATTAAATAACCATAATAATATATTATAAAATTTTTTATTTTCTTATAACTTTTATCACCCATTTTCTTATACTTTTTAATTATATTAATATTTCCTGGTGGTATCTAATACATTTTTCATGTGTTTCTAGTTCAGTAGTTTTGGTAATTTTATTTTTATTATGGTTCCATAATATATTTAATTTTAATCATGAAAAAAATATAATGTATATTCGTTTTAATCATGTTTTGGGTTATTAATAAAATACTAAGATATATAAATGAATTACATCATTTATGGAGACGGTAGGTCATATGTACACATTAATGCTCAATTAATTTTTTAGAAGGATAGAACAAAAGATAGGTAAATAAATAATCACCATTATAGAATTATTATTATATCATATATATATATATTAAAGAAATCATTATTACCATCTATGTAAAACATAGGCGAAAAATTAATCACAACACTTTGTGGTGGTGGTAGTCCACACATAAACACGATCGACATTATCATTTCATAAAAAGTTGGAAGGCCATATAATATATATTATATTATAATTTTGGAAGTATAATTTTTCATATGTATCATACATAATAATTAAATAAGTCAAAATATCCATCCATATAATATTGTGGTGAGAAATTAATTATATCAATATGTGAAGAATATAAGCCATACATATGCCAAACCAATACTTTCCCATGACATTTTATGAAAATAGGGTGAAAATGTGATTTAAAATCATTAAACAATTAAGTATATTTTTTATAGTGAATTAATTATTTTATGAATAACATGAAAAAATTTTGGGTGGTAAAAGAATAATTAAAAAGATGGTGATCGATTGAAGAGATTACTTCTTCTTTGAAATAAATCCTTTAGATATCCTCTTAAGGGCCTTAGGGTTGGAATTTTAGAATGAAAACACCTCTACAATCTGGATGGTGGAGTTTCATAGATAAATTCTCAAAGGCTGTTTTGGATATAAGGATCAATGTGTTGTCATGTAGATAAATCTTGGATTCTATTTTATAATTGAGGGGAGGGCTACTGTGATGACCGGAAACCTCACGGTCCATCACTTTACCAAATTCCAGATCCTAGGGGTGACGTCTCGGTGGTAGGACGTCCTTAATTGATAATTAAATAACAATTAATTCCATTGTGTGTGACCACCCAACCACTTGGGGAACCACGATCCGAATTTAAAGCCGTTTAAATCCCCATATCCCGTGAAAACGAGATCTTAACTATATATCCCAAAACAATTTCTTCTCCCTTTTTCTTCCTCTTGGCTGAATTCCTTTCTTCTTAGTAAATTTGGAGTTTCCTATGTCCCTCCCCTGGGAGTCATGATTTTCCTTGCTTCTTGCCACGTGGAGAAGAAGATTGACCTTTGATCAATAAGGCAGGGTTTTCCTTCACCTCCCCATTCTATGTATCTTCCTGGGTGGATACGCTTTTGTCTCTGTGGTAATTTATGTAACCAATCTTACTGAAGATAATGAATGGACATTTAAAGAATGAAGGGGGGGGTGTGATCAATGTTTCCTGTTGTACTACATTTATATTGTATGTGTTGTGAATTATGTGGGCCTATGATCAATGAAAATCATGGTCATTGGTTCCCTTTCCTTGCGCACTAATGAACATTTTTCTTCTATTATGATTAAATTACTTAACCTAAAAATTGGTTAATCATGTAAACCCAGTTGGTTTAAATGGATGTTCAGTAAAACAAGAATCCATGTGTGACCTCCCCTGTTAATAAACAGAAATAATAACCTAATGAATGATGTGCTTGAACCTGGAAGTTTTCCATGCTGTTTGGTGGTGGGTGTGTTGTTCTGCATGGGGATTTTGGGATGATGTGAACAGGGATGGGATCCTCGGTTGTGGCACAGTTATTAGTTGTGATTTTGAATCTGTGTGGTTGCTCTTCTATGACACGAACTCGTGTGGAATCCTCTATCATCGAGAAATGGTGGGTACTAGGTTTTGGGAACATGGGGCTGTGTCTCGGGGTTTTCCTTGGTTCCAGTACTTCGAGGGATCTCACTTATCCCGTTGTCGTTGTGACCTTATAAGAGAACCGGCTGTGAATGCTTAAATTTTTTTTGGTTGTTTCCTTATTTTTTTCTAGCTTGTGGTTATGCCTGTTAGTTGTCCAGTAGTGTCAATTTCATCGTAATAGGATCACTTGAACAAGGAAACAAGAATTGTTGAGTGGGGAATTAGTTTAGGAATAAGTTGTGACTTGTCCATGAGTTCCGTGTCATCTTTTGTGAATGAATAGTAACAAGGGTTATTGTGCTTAGGTTTTAGAACACCTAGGTTGGGATGAGTGTTTATTACCTATACATATTTCTGTAGCTTTTATGTTTCTTATTCGCACCCCACCCAAGATGAGAACTTAGTGCTGAACACCCCATTTCATAGGGATGGTGTTTTTTCCAACACTCTTATAACTAAATGGTTATTATCTCCTTTTCTGCTCCCTTTCCAGAATAGCCCAAGACCTTTCGGGTAGTCTGTGATGGCTTGAGGTCCATTGTTAGCCCAATAATATTCAGGCATGGTGGTTGTGGTGGTTGGCCCAGGTGTTTGCAGGATGGCTGTTTCCCATGTGTCTCTGGGATGAGGCCCAAGTGACTTCAGGCGTGGCAGTAGTTGTTCTGGCCCAAGTGTGTGCAGGCGGGATTTGGCAGTGGGTCTGTTGTGAGTTTGTGGCTCAGGTGTGTGGGCAGGGTTTGGCAGTGGGACTGCGGTGAGGTTGTGGACCAGGTGTGTGCGGGCGGCATTTTCCAGTGGGACTGTGGTGAGAATGGCTGGATTGGTTCGATGCATAGGATGTCTTCAATAACCAGTGGGAAAGTGGCATGGGGTACCCAAATATAGATGTGCTACTACTATAATTTACTTACATTGTGTTATTTAAGGAGTGTGCCTTAATGAGACTTTGGTGGATAGTTTTTCATTTCTAGGTTCTTTGGTTTTTCTTTTATCACAGGGCATTAGAATACCTCTCCACTTGCGCACGAGAGTCTTTGGTTTTCCCTACTTAGTGTACTTGTATGCTCACCCTACGTATATAAAACTTTTTTTTTACTTCTAGGAGGACTTCAGGGATCATGCGGGACCGTTCTAGCTTGGACCTTGGGGCAGTTGCTGTTGTCGTTTTCCTTTTTCTTGGTACTTTACCTTCAGAGTATTTTTTCGGCTTGTATCATTTACTGTTGAACATGCATATGGGAGCATGTTATTTTTGGATATCCCTTTAATTTCAACTTTAGTATGGTTGAGGTTGCTATCTTATCTCTCGATCCTATAAAAACACAAAGGGAAATGCCTTCCATTTTGTGTGATATTCTATACCATTGGTGTTGGTCGCCACTCCGAGACCTATTCAAGGCAGGTTTCGAGGGTCATTATCTCTCCTTCAACATAATGAAAGAAGGGCCTGAAAATCTTCTAACCCTTCCCTCCTTTTGGTGATGGTGGGTCGTGAAATAATTGTATCAGAGGTGAGGTTGAGAGATAGGATAGTTTCTGGAGTTAGGTATAGTGAGGATTGCATGGGATGGTTGGGCAATAGTGTTGGGTGACCTTGGTGCGTGAATTAGTCCAGGGAAGACCGGCTAGGACATGAGATTTTAGGCCCACCCATGATCCAATGCAAGGACATTGGATCTACTAAACGACCAAGTAAGGATACACTGATTGCAGGGTAGAGACCCTAGGAAAGGTACATGCATCATAATGACATGTGCTCTTATGTTTCATGGGTGTCTTGTGGATTCAAATTAAATAAAGTAGTCTAAGAAAATTTGAGAACAATATTCTGCACTACTCAGGCTTAGGCATTCCTTGTTTACATTGTAGCTATGGCACCTGGGAGACGACCACAGGTAGTGTGGGTGATCGAGGCCCAGGAGGTTGACTCGGCTGATTGACGGAGAGCTGACCGAGGAGAGGAGGATGGCCAGTGGAAGAAGACGCTTCATGGCTTTCAGCGATAGACCCTCAGGAAGTATGAGGGCAGCACCTCTAACATAGAGATGGAGAGCTGGCTAGAAGAGCTAGTGAATGCTTTCGACTTGATTCAGGCTCCGATGGAGTACTGGGTTCCTCTGGATATCATCCAGATGCATGGAGAAGCACGTCAGTGGTGGACGCTTTATCATGGAGAGTAGAGGAAAGTAGAGGTTGTGTGGGCTGACTTCGAGAAGTAGTTCGGGGCAGAATTCCTCTCTTCCACGATGAAGGCTGAGAAGAGGCATAAGCTAGTCACCATCCAGTAGGGGAGTATGTTAGTGAGAGAGTTGGGGATTAAGTTCAAGGATCTCCTTCACTTTGCTCTGGACCTCTTTACAGATGAGGAGTCTCGGGTGAGATGTTTATAGGAGCCACTCTTACCTTCTCTTCAGTACGTTGTTACCAACTTCACCCTACAGACATACACAGAGGTGAAGAAGAAGGCTGAAGTGTTGGAGAGGATGCACATGCTGGGAGGTGTGTCACGAGAGGGGATCCAGTTGGGAACGTCAAAAGGGAAGGCTGTCAGCAGCAGGCCTCCAGCATCAGGGCTCTCTAGGTTCTGACCATCAGGGAGTAGGGCGCACCAGTTCCAGTTCCGGTCTCCCAGACCTTGCCCTTTAAATTAGGGCCTAGGAAAGAGGTGCTTCATCTGTGGAAGCTATGGGAACATTTGAAACTAGTGCTCGGACAGAGTACAATATGGTGGGGGTGGGCAGGTCCAGCACCCACCTCAGTAGCAGCAGTTCCCGTCTATGCCCTTTCAGTAGCAACAATAGGGATAGCGAGCTCCTGCCCCTCTGAGGGTAGACGTTGTAGGAGGAGGATAACCTCAGGGACCTCCTCAGGGACCTCGACCCGGGCGTGGTTGAGGAGATGGCCAACAGTCAAGAGCTAGAGGAGCTGGGTGTGGGCAGTTGCGCGCCACAGAGGCAGCAGTTCCAGTAGGGAGAGAGGTAGTTTGAGGTATGATCGGCTTGTTTAGTACCCTTGCATATGCCTTGTTCGGTACAGGAGCTTCCCACTCCATTGTTACTCCCAGTCTGGCCCATGCTCTGGGTTTAGACGTTGAGAGACTTCCAGTGCCCTAGGTGATGAGCAGACCAGTTGGAGGACAGACCGACATATTGTATGTTTGTCGAGGATGCAGACTGCTGATAGGGAAACATCAATCAGTCAGGGATCTTATACTATTGCAGATACAGCCATATGATGTCATCCTAGGAATTGACTGGCTATTCTCCATATGTGCCTTCACTGACTGCTTCTGAGTAAGGGTTTTGTTTTTAGACTTGGGAGGTCGACGAGTGACTTTCATCGGTGAGAAGAGTTCCCAAGGAAGAAGCAAGAAAGGGGAACCCCTCCTCTCTTTAGTGGATGAGCTATTACTGGAGTTAGTGGATGCAAAAATGGTGGAAGTCCCAGGGGTTTTTAGTGAGCTTATTGATATCTTCCCGGAAGAGGTAGCAACCCTGTCCCCTCGACATGATGTTGAGTTTGGGATAGACTTGCAACCTGGTGCCCGTCCGATTTCGATTTCTCCCTATCAGATGGAACCTTCTATGTTGCAGGAGTTGCAGATCCAGATTAACTATCTAATGAATACGGGTTTTGTTCGGCCAAGTGCATCACCGTGGGGTGCTCTATTCTTGTTTGTGAAAAAGGCAGATGGAGGTCTAAGGATGTGCATAGACTACAGGAGGCTGAATCATGTGACGGTCAAGAATTGATACCCTCTCACAAGGATAAATAATCTCATTGACCAGATTAGGGGGGAAGGTATGTTCTCGAAGATTGGTCTGCGCTCTGGATATCACCAAGTGAGGGTGAAGGAGGGTGACATATCAAAGACTGCCTTCAGGTTCAGATATGGGAACATTGAGTTTGTAGTCATGCTGTTAGGAATTACGAACACACCATATGTATTCATGGGGATCATGAAATTCGTATTCTGAGAATATCTGGACCAGTTCATAGTCATGTTAATTGATGACATCTTGATCTACTCAATATCAGAGGATGAACACGCTGAGCACTTGAAAACGGTTTGGGAGGTCCTTCGACAACACCAGCTCTATGGGATGTTGTCCAAGTCAAAGTTCTCGACATGACAAGTGCATTTCCTTGGGCACGTGGTGTCCTAGAAGGGGATAGCAGTGGACCCAACGAAGGTCGAGGCGGTTTTTTCTTGAGAATCACCCAAGAACGTGGAAGAGGTTCGTAGTTTCCTCAGGCTGGCAAGATACTACCGGAGGTTCATGCCCAACTTCTCCCGAGTGGTGACACCCTTGACAGCTTTGACCATGAAGGACTAGGATTTCGTTAGGGATGAGTAGTGCGAGGTAGCCTTCAGCTATCTGAAGGAGAAGTTGGTTAGTTCCCTAGTGCTGAGGTTGACAGGGTAGCATATAATGTGTTATGTGATGCCTGAGGGCAGGGAATCAGATGTGTGTTGATGCAGCAACATGGGGTGATCTCCTATGGGTCTAGGCAGTTACATACCCATGAGCGTAACTATATCACCCATGATCTAGAGCTCACAGCAGTCGTGTTCACACTAAAGTTGTGGTGACACTACCTCATCGGGGAGCGCATTGTGGTCTTTAAGGATCACAAAATCTTGAAGTACATCTTCTCCAAGTGGGACCTGAACTTACAGCAGCAAAGGTCGATGGAATTCCTTCAAGACTAAGACTTCGAGATTTTCTACTCCTTAGGAAAGGGGAATGTGGTGGAAGATTCTTTGATCAAGAATTCGGGGGAGGATGTAGTCCAAGAGTCGGTAGATACATGGAAGGTGATGGAGGATTTGGCTGCCCTGCACCTGGATGCTAGGATGGAAGGTGGTATTGGTTGCCTATATCATATGACAGTCCAATATTCTCTGTGGCAGCAGGTATAGGATTCCCAATGTGGAGAATCAGAAAGAAAAGTGATGCGTGACCGAGTTTACAAGGGCAATGCTTCGGAAGGGTGGATGTAGTATGGTCAGAACCAGAATCGTTTCCAAGGAATGTTGTTTCTTATAGAGGCTATGCACGGTAATGTTCTTAGTGAGGTCCACAACTCACCCCTAGTGGTGCACCCGGGAGTTTCCAAGATGTAACAAGGCCTGAGAAGACAGTTTTGGTGGCCCGGGGTGAAATAGGCTGTAATAATGTTTGTAGCAATGTTCATAGTTTTTTAGCAGGTGAAGGCTAAACACCGTCTTCCAGGCATCTTGTTGAAACCTTTAGATGTTTCTCGAGTGGAAGTGGGAGGCATTCTCAATTTATATCTTCATGGTGCTACCCATGGTTCGAGGAGGCTGCGACGCTATGTGGGTAGTGGTGGATCAGTTGATGAAATCAAACCACTTTCTAGAAATCAAGGAGTCGGGTGCAGTGAATAGCTTTAGCACAATGGTACGTGGATGAGGTGGTGTCGTTGCATGGGGTTCCAAGATCCATAGTCTCGGAGAGGGATGCGTGGTTTACCTCACAAATCTAGAAGGGATTATAACATAATTTTGGCACCCAGCTACGTCTTAGCACTGCTTTCCATCCCAAGACCGATGGACAGACATAGCACACCATCCAGATGTTGGAGGACATGCTACGGGCAGGTATTATGGATTTTGGGGGATCGTGGGTGTGCCACTTTCCTCTTTTAGATTTTGCCTACTATAATAGCTATCACTCTACCATTGGAATGTCTCCATTCGAAGCCTTTTATGGGTGGTCATGTCGCTCACCCGTGTGCTGGGCTAAGGTTGTGGAAGCTAGTGTTCGTGGCCCGGAAGAATTGTAGAGCACAACAGAGAAGGTTCAGCTTTACGAGAATGGATGAAGGTGGCATAGGACCAACAAAAGTCATATGCCGATAATAGGAAGAGACCCTTGGTGTTCAGGGTCGGGGACCACGTGTTCTTGAAGGACTCCCCCCGGTGTGGACAGTGGATGTTCGGTAGGGGGAGCAAGCTCTCTACAAGATTTATCGGACCCTTCAAAGTGTTGTGGCGGGTCAAAGAAGTGGCTTATCAGCTAGCATTACCACCGCCGCTACTAAGGATACATTACGTCTTCCATGTTTCTTTTCTCTGTCGGTATCTGCATGACGATTCACACATCCTTGACTGGGGAGAGCTAGATATTTAAGACAATGTAACATTCATGGAGAAACCAGTGATGATCGAGGATCGTGAGGATAAGGTGCTTCATGGAAAATCCATTCCTTTGTTTCGTGTGTTATGGAGGCATGGTGGTCTTGAGGAAAGTACCTGGGAATGGGAAGCACTGATGCATACCCAATACCCAAAGTTATTTTGTGGTTTGTGTTATTCTATTATACACCTGTTGTAATGGAACACTTTACCTTGTTAACTATGAAATGTGTGGTTTTACTTTTTATGTGGATGTGTGTGATGTATCCTGAGATGTGAGGAGGGGAGGACCTAATCCCTAGTTGAGACGCATTATAGTGGATGCGCCAAAACTCGTGCGGGCGAGTGAGATCCAGCCAATGCAGATAATATCATAACATGGAGGAAGGAAACCCCTCGCCACATGACTAGACGGTTTAATCCTATGTTTTACGGTTATTGTAATGGTTCAGGTTCACTCTTGAGAGGTATCTTCCTATGCGGTTGTTCGGACCCCCTCCATTTTTCAGGTCTGGTTTTAAATTCGTGAGGGTGAGAATGCATTGAGAGGTATCTGATGTGAGGAATTGAAGCCTCACGGTCCATCCATTTCCCAAATTCCAGATCCAAGGGGTGACGTCTCGGTGGTAGGATGTCATTTCGGTGTGGGACCGATCAGGGTGACCGATCGACGCGACTGATCGGTGCAACAGATCAGCGAGACTGATAAGTGTCACCCAACCTTGTCGGGTTTCTCTTCTATAGTTTTTCCCATAATGCCTCTTTTTGGATGTTCAAAATTTTTCAAGTGGTTCAAAGCCATTTAAAATCCCATATTTATTATCCAATAAATCCCAAGGGACCTCCTCAATGGATAATTAAATAAAAATTAATTCTGTCATGTGTGACCACCCAACCACGTGGGGAACCAAGATCCGAATTTAACGCCATTAAAATCCCTATATCCCGTGACAATGGTATCTTATCTATATATCGCATGAAAATTTCTTCTTCTTTATTATTCATCTTGGATGGCTTTCTTTTTTCTTAGTATATTTGGAGTTCCTGATGTCCCTCCACTGTGAGTTACACTTTTTCCTGATTCTTGCGGCGTGGACAAGAACTTCGATCATTGATCAATCACGTAGTTTTTTCCTTCACCTCTCCTTTATGTGTATCATGTGGGGTGGATACTCTATTGTCTCTATGGGAATTGATGTAACCAAATTTAATGCAGATAATTAATGGACATTTAAACAATGAAGGGGGTGTGATTGATGTTTCTGATGTCTTACTTTTATGTTGTATGTGTTATGAATTGTGTGGGCCTATGCTCTATAAAAATCATGGTCTTTGGTGGTATTTCCTTTCTCACTAATTATCCTTTGTCTTCTATGATAATTAAATGACTTACCTTGAAAATTGTTTAATCAAGTAAAACCAGTTGGTTCAAATGGATGTTCAGTAAAACAAGAATCCCTTTGTGAGCACCCCAGTTAACAAATAGAAAGAAGAAACTAATGAATAATGTTCTTGAACTTGGTTGTTTTCCACTCTATTTGGTGGTTGGTGTGTTGTTATTCCTATTACTTATGGGAAGATGTGAACGGGGATGGGATCCTCTGTTTTGACATAGTTGTTGGTTGTGAGTTTTATGTTGTTTGGTTGCTCTGCTGTGACCCGAACTTGGGTGGAATACTCTATCATCGAGAAATGGTGGGTTCCTGGTTTTGGGAACATGGGGCTATGTCTCAGTATTTTCTTTGGTTCCAATAAAAAGAGGGATCTCACTTATCCCATCGTCGTTGTGTCATTACAAGAGAACCGGGTCTGAATGCTTAAATTTATGTTTGTCTATTTCCTTCTTTTTTTCTGGCTTGTGGTTATTCCTTTTAGTTGCTCGGTAGTCCAAAATTTACCCTAATGAGATCACTTGATCATGAAAACAAGAATGGTTGAGTGGGAAATTAGTTTGTAAATGTTTTGTGACTTTGTCATGAGTTTCATGGCTTCTTTTGTGAATGAATAGTCGCAAGGGTGTTTGTGCTTAGGTTTTAGAACCCCTAGGTTTGGATGCGTGTTTGTTACCTTTACATATATCTCTAGAATTTATGTTTCATATTCACGCCCCACCGAGTTGAGAACTTAATTCCGAACACCCCATTTCATGTGGTGGGTGTTTTCCCAACACTCCAATGGTTGGATGGTTGTTATCACCATTTCTGCTACATTTCCTGAATAGCCCAAGACTCTTCGGGATGGCTGTGATGGGCTGAGGTCCCTTATTTTCCCAAGATTCTTCGGGCGGGGTGGTTGTAGTGGGTGGCCCAGGTATTTGCGGGCAGGCTATTTCCCAAGTGTCATCAGGATGAGGCCCAGGTGTTTTCAGGCATGGTATTAGTTGTTCTAGCCTAGGTGTGTGTGAGCGAGATTTGGTAGTGGGACTATGGTGAGGTTGTGGACCAAGTGTGTGCGGGCGGGGTTTAGCAGTGGGACTGCGGTGAGGTTCTGGCCCAATGTGTGCGGGCGGGGTTTGGCAGTGGAATTGCGGTAAGAATGGTGGGATTGGATCGATGCGTACAATGTCTTCAATAACAGTGGGGAAGTGGCAAGGGGTACCCAAATATGGATTTTCTATTACTATACTTTACTTTCCCTGCAATATTTGGGGAGTGTGCCTTGGTCAGACTTGGGTGGATAGTTTTTCCTTTCTAGGTGCTTTGGTTTTTCTTTTTCAGAGGGCATTAGAATGCCTCTCCACTTGTGGACGAGAGTATTTGGTTTTCTCTACAGTGTATTCTTGTATGCACACCCTACGTATATAAAATTGCTTTCAGGTTTCCAGGAGGACTTCATGGATCGTGCGGGACCATACTAGCTCAGACCTTAGGGCAGTTTTTGTTGTCGTTTTCATATTTCTTGGTACTTTACCTTTGGAGTTTTTTTGTGGCTTGTATCATTTACTGTTGAACATGCATATGGGAACATGTTATTTATTGGTTTCCTTTTTACTTTCATCTTTGTTATTGTTGAGTTTTCTATCTTATCTCTAAATCCTATAAAAAAGGGTAATTCCTTAAATTTTGTGTGAGATTCTATACCCTTGGTGCGGGTAGCCACTCCGGGACCTATTGAAGGTTGGTTTCGGGGGGTCTTTATATCTCATTTACCTTAAAGAAGGAAGGGCCTAGAAATCTGTTGACCCTTCCCTCCTTTTGGTGAAGGCGATTCGGGACAACTACCTGTGTAATTCCCAAAAATATTAGAGAATATTATAGAATTATAAAGCCCAATGGATCAATTTATATTATAAAAAGTAAACTTATGGCATTATTAGCCATATGTTATCCACATTGTCCTATTTTTTTAGTTTTAATTAATTTAATAAAATATTAAAATCATAAAATTTCATTATATCTAATGTAGCCATATTTTATTTAATTTGACATGAAATTATATGCAAAATGATTTATATAAAATATAATTAATTTATATAACACTAAAAAGTCATATTAATTTAAAAAATATTATTTCAACAAATACCTTACCCAAATTATATAACAGTTAATATTTCTAAAATATTTTTACATTTTTTTTCTTAATTGATGAAATATTACATCAGTGTTTCATAAGAAATAATTTTCATTAAAAATAAATTTATATCATAAAAAAATTTCATTAATCTAATTATATAGAAATATTTACATTTATATATTTCTTTTATCCCTTTGTGGACACATAAGACATATTTAAAATAAGAGAGTGATATTTTGTAATAT
Source organism: Viscum album (assembly GCA_963277665.1). NCBI lineage: Eukaryota > Viridiplantae > Streptophyta > Magnoliopsida > Santalales > Viscaceae > Viscum > Viscum album. The sequence goes on along the minus strand of OY728153.1, from coordinate 1,254,581,209 downwards.
TCATTCTTTTAAAAATTTGATAGGTAATTGTCATATAAATGTGTCCATTAAAAAACTGAATTTTTTATATAATATTCTATGGGTAAAATAGTCTTAATAAAAAAAATTATTATGATGAAAATGTATATCCTAAATAGTTAGGTCTAACCCAGATTAAACTAATCTACCAATTACAAGTGTGGTAAATTTTACCACTATTATTATTCATATTCAACAAAAATAGACATTTGACAAAATTTGAACCTCCTTTTTTTAAATATTTAATACTTTTTCTCAATTAAATTTCTATAAGTAAATAAAATTAATTTTAAAATAAGCGTGCAACTCATGTTAAAAACAAATTTTTAGAAAAACTGCATTTTATGCATAAAATGTGGTTTATTATTATATAATGCCATGAAAATATATTAAATTAATGTTACATTTTTTTATATAATATATAATGTATAAATTTTAATAAAATAAATCTATATTTTTTATCAAAATTATTTTTTTATGATAAATAAACACTAGTTGTAAAAAATGGGTTTCTTGTAAAATTTTTGTTTTGCATATAGAAAATATTTTTTTGGTAAATCGTAACATGATATTAATTCTAACAAAATTTATTTGATTATTAAAAATAAAACAAAAATATTTTATTATGCTATTCTAAAACAAAATGTTACTTTGTTCATAATGTTTTCAATAAAATCACCATTTTTAATATTCCCTGGAAAATCAATATTTTAAAAAAAATATAAAAAATTATTCTTAAGATAATATTAATATGTCGATATCAAAAAATATTTTAATTTTTTTAAATAATATTTATAACGTTTACAAAATAATATCCATAATAGTTTCTCACAAAAAATATATAAAAATCAATTCAGGAGGAAAACCTATTTTTAAAGAAATAAATAACTACAAAAATTTGGATTAATATTTAATAAGAATTTATCAATAAATTTATATTGAGTAGAAAATTTTTAAGTATTTAATAATTTATTTTATTATATTCATACCCCTCAATTTAATAGCTTTGTTATATCAATCACATTGAATAATATTTTATTTATATATCGTGGAACGTTAAAACTCCAGGTTGCTTATACCACAATATATCAATGTTGTAAAATTATATAAATTAAAATATTTTCTAAAATCTAGAGGTGTTATACCCCCCCCACAAATAATAATTTTCATGATTCTAATTTGAATTTTTCTTGGTAGTCAATGGTTTGATATTTTAAAAGACATTTGTTGAGAACACACATCACAAAAAGGATTAAAAAAATATACTTAAAAAGAAGAAAATGTATTAGTGAAGGTCAAAAAAACTAGTTTTAAAAATACGATAATTTCATTGGGAAGTGAAAAATTTTAATGTAAGTGAAAAAAAGGCATAAGGACTAATGAAGGGATATAGAAAAAATTTATTGGAGATGGTAAACAACAACAGAACCATGCATCAGTTGGGGTTAAAAGACCATCAATTCATTGTAATTTGTGTTTATATGAAAATATTTGATTTTTAAGATTCTTTTAATAGAGTTTATGAATTACTATACCACCTAGACTATGAAAATAAGGGAATATACTAACTAATAATTATAATTTCATCCTTCAATAAATTTACACCACAATCTAATATATTTCCGAAAATTATGAGTATTAGAGATGTATTTTTTCACGCCTGATGAATTAAAAACAACTTATAACAGATATAAAAATTATATAAATATAGTCATACTATATTTTCTATTAAGAAATAATATATATGTTTAGAAAAAGGTAATATGATTTCCAATATAAATTGACCTTGAAATAATACATTTTACTAAAAAATATTCTAGAATAAAAAATAAAGGTTCCACATAAATCATTTCACCAAATCACCATACATATCTAAATAACACTAATTATCTCAATATTAAATAATTTTTAACCTCAATAGTGATCTCAAAACATTCATCTTACATCTTGAAAATTTTATTTCATTTATACGAATTAGTATTTTATTTCAAATCATATGTTAAACAAAAAGGGTATACACCCCATCAAAAAATATTCCCCGAATAAATCTTTACTCACCATAATAAATGAATATTCAATATTTTAATTTAGTGAAATTCAATAAAATAGCATGAATAATATTTATTTATTAATTTTAATTTTAATATTTAATTGACATGAATATATTCTAAAATATATCATTTTATAATTTTAAAATATTTAATATTTGTCAATATCCCACTAGAAAAAAGATCATAATTAACGTAACATTATATCATACAGTAGCCCAAATGGTTATTCAAACCACAATTGAGTATTATTCCTAAAATTTAGAAAATATCCTAATTACGTCAAATCCCACCACATAAAACCTAAAAAATTTGGTATATGAAATTGAACTTATGATTAACCTCAAAAATATAAATCCAAAATGGTATTCGTAACTCTTACATTAGACTCACATAAAACCAAAATCCATATTCTAAAAATTAAAATAGTGACTATTTTATTAAATCCAAAAATACAATAAACATCATCAAGGATAACATGAATCACTTTGGCATTAATCACTAAAATATTTTAAGGCCACTAGTACTATCCCATCAATGTAAATCATCTCTTTATCCCAACAAAAGATTATCAATTATCTCAATTATTAGTTCCACTTAACATTTGATTTTAAATCCTTAAATGAAACTTATGTTGATTAATCCATAGATGTGTACTGATTTTTATAACCATAATTTCATTTCTATAACATTTGTATAACATATTTATTGAATAAATAAACTGTAATATTTTAATTATCCCAATTCCTTGTAAAAAAATAACCAGGCTTCATCATCTTATTCCCCAATACTTCTTTCAAGTAATACAAAATATAAATCATGTCTTAATATTCAACTAATTAAATTTCATCATGATTATTAATTTTAATAAATGAATACTTTTAAAATGAAACATTAATTTCATACCATTCATCATTATCCTTGGTAAAACCATATATCATACATCCTTTTTGATTCTCTTCTCAAGAGTATGGCATATGAGAATAATTTTCATAGTGTATGCACCTTCCTGATTTATAACATTCACATATAGACGATAACATAGGGAGACCATTATTCCCGAATATTTTGTAAATATATATTTTCAATTTTCAATAGTAATTATTATTTTTACTTATTTTCCACACATAAACCATTGTCTTATTTCTCTAAGACATTCATTTGAGTTCTTCTTCCCACATTATAGACATGTTGGAAGTTGAATCTTATTTTTTTACATGGTCTCTATTAATATTAATTTCTATATTATTAAGTGTGTTTGAATACTCAAGAAATAGGATATTCTTACTCATATATTTAGATATTCAATTATACATAATATCATAGTTTTAAATCGGTCCCCGGTTTCATTTGGTTTTTAAAAAGGTAAATCATTTCATTATATTTCAATATTAACATAAATTCTCTTAGTTCCATCCATTCCCTCAAAAAAACATAGTTTGAATAAAAATAGTTATTTTTAAAAGCATGGAAAATCCTTCAAAAGATGTTTAAATCATGAAACGTATTTTTTAATATATTACAAATTAGGTTTTTTCTAAGATATCTATGATCATTAAAAAAAAGTAATGTTGTTATGAAATACTTTGAATTATAGTTTGTGTTCTCACTAATGATTTCTCATCTTAGCTTCCAAAGGATAACCAAACTTTATATCGATACCAAATAGAGAATCCTAGACTTTTCATACAATGATATCACATATTAGTAGATTAATATTCATTATATAAAATAATGATAAATTCTAGAATCATATAGGTCTAGTGCCTTTAGAATCATAGGAACATAAATAACTAGATCATAAAAGATCTACGCCATATTCCATTATGTTATTGATAACTATAACCCTTATTACAAATATCAAAAATAATACCTTTCCTCAATACATAATTAAATTAAAAATAATGAAGGTGTTATATTAGATTATAAGTAATGGTGAACAATGGATTTAACAATGATCACTTGAGAGTATCATTAACATTTGAGTTTGAGAATGAGAGCATAAAATTTCAAATTTACACTATACCTATTATATATAATATTAATTACACTTTGAATAAAAAAAATATGATCATATGAATTTAATATTAAAGTAATAAAATAATATAATCCATGATATAATAAAATTAGCATTAGGAAAATATTTTGGTCATAAAAATGAGAATTGAAAATGTTTCCTTAATTTACAAGGTACATTTCCATAGTGATCATATTAGAATGGTTTCAATAACCAAACCATTAAAGTAGACAAGGTTCACTCCCAACACTATCATGGAAGAATAATTTCTTTACTGAATTAGTTATAATCCCCATTCATGTAATAATTATCTCATGAGATATCATAATTTACACAATTGGTTGTAGAGAGATATAGTTCCCACCCATCCTGGGTTATTACATTACATCCATCCTTGGTTATAGCATAACCACCTACCATAGTTATACCACTACCACTATCATATAATTAAAACCATATATATTTCTTCCATAATATCATTAAATAACAATCATATCAACACATCATAACCTGTGAAATGAAATTAGTTTTCATAATGATTTATTCATTTCACTATATCTTAACCCATGGGAAAAAATGTTTCATAAACATAACATCCATATAAACACTAAACACTAATATAAAGATTAATGATGGGTACATTAGATCACATCCTCAGAAAATCATAAGTAAAATAAAACAATGTTATAATATGAAAAAAAATTAAAAAAACTGAAATGTTTCTTAATAAAATAACAATTCCATTTTTGAAAATTACTTTTAAACTAAAAATATTTCCCAAATATTATTGAAAAAATAATAAATTAAAATATACTTGGAATCATATAAATGATTCTCCGAATAATGGTGTGTTCATGATGGGGGTAAATTATATTCAAGTATACATTTTAAATCTGACATTCTGTCCACATTTTTTTAACTAGTCAAAAGGTATCTTTTTCAGAAAAAATGAATATTCTTTCAAAAACATATAGAAAAATTCAAAACTTGGAAGGAAAAGGGTTTTCCACCAAAGATATGAATAAGGATGATTTTCTTTAAATTTTTTTGGTCTCTTGGATAATTTTGTTAAGGAAAATGAATGGAAAAAATTTATCCTCTAGAAATAACTAGAGGAAAATAAACTTCATGAGTTTCTTAGATCATAAGAATTCTTCATAAAAACATAAACATAAACAATCTTGATAACAATGAGATTGTAATATAAAACCCTCTACCACTGTGGAACTATTTGAATCGTTACTTCCATAAAATATAAAACCACTTATTTTTTTATAAATCCCCATAAATATCATAAGAATCATCATAAAATACATTCATGGGAATTATATTCATCATAAAAAAGAAAAAATGTGATAAATATTTGTTGTGTCTCCAAAAAATAAAAGTGAGATGAAAACCCCTTACATTAGGTCAAGCATCCTTCATTCAATTTGAAATGTTCACTATAATTAATAAATAATTATTATATACTATTAAAGAATTATAATCATATATATAATAACATATATTTCAGTCTTATAACCATTTATCACTCGTTTATTTAAACTTTTATTTCAAATCACTCTATCCAGTTATAGTTTCTTTCATTTTTCATGTATGTTATGGTTCAGTAGCTTTGGCCCATGTATTTTTATCAAGGTTCAATAATAGAAATAATACTATTATATAAATAGATACCATTTATATTAATTATATAATATTTTATATTCATTATTATAATGATAAAGATAGAAAAATAAATTAAACTCTTAATGGAGATGGTAGGTTTTACATACACGTGAACACTATTTTCATTTTTTGGATATATGAAATAAAGTATCAAAAAAAACATATAGAATCATTATTATATTGTATATATATCATTTATTTTTTTAAATCCATCATTTATACCATCAATGAAAATAATAAATTACAATTAAATGAAATCTCTTTTTAGAGGTGGTAGTCCACATGTACACACAATCAATGTTACCATGTTTCAACAGATTTAATGGAAAGGAGATTGATATGGTATTATAATTCATCAAGCTTAATTATGTAATAATTATTATTTATAATAACTAAAAATATTATTATACCAAACTATAATATATGGTGGTGGGAAATAAATTACATCATTATATGGAGATGGTAAGTTGTGCGTACACACAACTCATACATTCCTTTTCCATATTATAAAAGTATGGTTAATAAAGGTAGTTTAACAATCATAATAACATTTCTTTATATTTTGGATACTAATTTTAATATATTTTGAATAATATATTATATTTATAGGAGGTAAAATAAGAAATAAAATAAGAAGATCTGTAAAGGAGACCGTATATTATTTTAAATAACTCATTTATTACTCCTATAAAGTTATTTTTGAAATGAAATTTGGTAATACATGAAATACTAGAATATAGATATGTGATATAATGAGATAATTTAGATGATTTCAGTCTTGATAGATAGATCAATGTGATGTGAAGAAGATAAAGGATGGCTTACATTTTATAATTGAGGGGAGGGGCACAATTGTAACTTATTAAAAGATAAAATATATTAAATATTTTCTAAATAATTTTTTTTTTCATAATTTATATAAATGGGAATGAGATGAATGTTTGACCATATATAATCTCTATTCTACATTGTTGATATTTTTTACGTAATCTAATTAAATATTATTTTCATATAATATAATTATTGAAAAATTAGACACTATTCATTTAATTTCACAAAAAAAAACATAAATAAAATGTTACAATTAAACGATAATTTATTAAAAATAAAATAATAATTAATATTAATTTAAAAAAATTCATGTACCATATTAACTCACTCAAACTATATCACTTGAAATATTTTTTAATCATTTTATACATGTTTATTTTAGTTGGAGAAATACTACTTTAGAGTTGAAAGAATATTTAATGATATTAGAAAATATTTGTATGTAATTAAATTTAATTTCAATTAGATCAATATAGAATAATAGATTCATTGATAATGTACTTTCTTCCATATATGGACACAACATGAATATTTAAAACAAGAGAGTGAAATTTTATAAATTTCATTGCTTTAATTATTATATAAGTCATTTTCATGGAAAATAGTTTTTTGGACGACTAAATTTCATGTCTAATAAGGTAAACGAAGAATTAAATTCATCAAATAGGAATTATTGTGAAGAATAATGGTGTTATAAATTTTTTTTAACCTAGATTATCCTGATTTACATTTTACCAATATCATAAATTTTACCTCGGTTACTATATTGGAAAAAAAGGAAAATATATACCAAATTTAAACATAGTAATTCAAAATATTGAATTTATTTTGTCAAATTAAATTTATATAATCTCCATATGTTAATTTTAAAATAATATTATAACACAAGAAAAAAACTCTTTTTAGAAAAATTCATACTTAATCATAATACTTCATTTATTATTATCTCATTCATTGAAAAAATGTTAAATAAATGATAAAACATTTTATTAAATATTTAATATATAAATTTAATTAAAATAATAAAAAATAGTAACAAAAATAATTTAATAATATAAATAAACATTACATGAAAAAATAATACTTTTCAAGATAATGGATTTTACATATAAAAAATGTTTTTAGATAAAATTTAAATATGATCGTGATTTAATTTATATTAATTATTTGAACAAAAATCTAACCAAACTAATTTTACATGAAAATATTTTTCACAAAAAATATAACATTGTACATATAGTTCTTAATAAAATCATTATTCTATAATATTCACTGTAAAATCAATCTTTTTATAAAATTGTCAAGAATTCATAATACGGTAATTTTAATAACAACGTTACGGAAAATTGAGTGCTTATTTACTGCTAATTTATAAATATATTTATATTAATAAAAATATTTATATATATTCCCAGTTATATTTAATAGTAATCATACACTATAATTTAATTCCAAGGTTATAATTGTCAAATAACAATATTTGAATAGTATACCACAGTGCATTTAAACAAAGTGTTGTGTGTAGTGCCAGTTATAGATGAAATAAATTATTTTAAGAGAAATGTTTTATAAAAAATTATTCAGTTTTTAAATTAATGTTAATAAATTTTATGGAATATAATATATATATACATTTCATTAAAATCATTCTCTAATAGTGATCAAAAAAATTTATTATGATAAAAATGCATTGTGCATATAATTTTTTTTTTGTTTTGAAAAATTCCATCTTCTGTCTAAAAATATTTTCCTACTAAATTGAAAAATAAAATTTTTCCTAATTCAATTAACTATATACTATAAAATAATAGATAATTAAATTTATTTTCAATCTATTCTAAAACCAAAATGATCATTGTACGTGTTTTGAATAAATATAGTTCAAAGAATAATTATTTTTCACTTTTCGATCAAAAATCAATCTACTGAGAAAAATAAAAAAATTTATACCTACGAAAATTTTTATATGAATAATTAAAAAATATAGTAAATTTATTCATTAAATTTGAAATTGTGGTATGAAAATTAGATATATCATTTTCTTACAAAAACAGAAATATTCGTTTTGAATAGAATCCATTATTCTATGTGTAATATCGCATTGCTAAAAATTGGATGTCTATTTCATTAAAATTAATAAATAAATAAATATTAATTGGGGTATTTTTAGGTATTCCATAAATTAGTTGATAATATTTATACTTATCAATTTAACAGAAATGTTATAATGGATATATTTAAATAATAATATTTAATGTTTCATTTATGTTTAGTGTTGCATGTCGTATATGATATCGAACATAATATTCTTATATTTTAAAAAATATAACAGTCTACTGAATTTTAATTATCATTTTTTAATTTAATATTTTTCGGTTTGAAAAAATAACTCATTCCTGAATATATTTACTACAATCTGGGATATTTTAATATAGAAAATTTTATATTGGTTAATTTTAAAGGGTTGAGTAATACTGAAAGTTTGGAAATAGCCTTTCATTTAAAGTTATTATCCTGATATAATCATAAATATATTTAACTGAAGAATACATATAAATTTATTGAGTGTTCATGTATTCATCTCATGATTTAGGAACCTGATAAGGTGTAGTTGATATTTTTTATGGTTTTATGAATCAGAAATTAATATTAAAGAATATGTTATTATTAAACATTTTTATTTTTTTATTTTCCTTCTTACAAGGATATAAAGGACAAATGGGTTTAACAAAACCATTATTGGCTAGTTTTGGGTAGAAATTTGTGTTTTATTGATTTTAAATTTGGACAAATTTAGTTCTGTTATGTTTCTGATTAACCCTTATAAGGGGAATTGGGATTAATGTATGAAATCATACATCCCCTTGAAATCTTATTATACCAACCATGATTTCAAAATTAATTTAAAAAATAATGGGCTAGAATTATTGTTTCCCTATATTTAAAAAATTATTATGTCATTATGAAATTTTTGGTTCCTATATTTCATTAAATGAAACATAAAATTTCATTTTTATCATATTTTACTAAATTGAGATCATTTACCTAATATTACCCCTAATTTGTTATTAAAGATGATTTTTACTATAAAATGGTTATAATTTTTAATTTTTACCGATATAATTGTATTTTTTTTTTGTGAAAGATGTTTATTTAGTCTTAAATTATATATTATATCCATTAATTTGGTCTTTTCCTAAAAAATGCAATCATTAAATATTATAAATTTCAACCATTCCATAACTTTTTAGGATCACTTATTATTATTATTATTATTATATTATTTATAATTTCTTTTTACAAATCCCTTTTTAATTCTAAAACACATTTAAAAAATCTTTTAAAAATTTATGAGTAATATGGAAAACCTAGTGTTTTTCATTTATTTTTTAAAACTGTTAAGTGTCAAAAACAAATTAATAATAAGATCTTCAATAATAATGAACAATTTATTAATATACGTTTTATGATAAGAAATTTATTTCTCAATGAACCAAAATTTTAAATTATTATCTAAAATATTCATTAGGATTTATTTATCATCATATTGAATTTACTGTACACATGTGTTAATTTTTTCTAATATTATAATCTATTTCATATATTATAGATTCCCATACAGAACATAATATTCTATTTAGAAATGTATTATCGAAATTATAATTATTACCCACTCAATTTTATAAATTTTTCATGATATCCCCAAGAGATTTATAAATATATTTTTATTTTATTTTCAATTATATAATATTAATAGTTTATGATTCATTGTTCTATGAATGAGAAAAACATGAACCCTATATTATTGATTCTAGAAATAATATTGTTAATAAATTATTGTTTATATACTCTATAATTTTTAATTAGAGTTGTTATGATGGGTTTTTTTACTGTATGAAGATTATTGTTTTACATGGTGACCATATTGATAGTTTTATATACTAGGAACAATGATTTATATCGTCTGTAACAATACATCAATCATGGACCCTATTATGTAAAATTATAATCTTTCAAGTAGATTTTTATTATTTTAATATGATATTTTTTATATTTTACATATTTTACAACTATATTATTAATGGGATGGTCTAGATGATATAATTGACAAGGTGTCTGATAGTTTACAGGATTGAAGAGACACTATATACTCTAGTTACCTTCCTAAAATGAATTAGTGGTCTGATTACACCATAACTATATATACATAATCCTCATTTATAAGATGAATGAAAAAATAAAACATTATTTTAGTAATTTATTTTTACTATTAGGATATGACATGTTTATATTTGGTTTGATTTAGATTCCATGTGATACATTCAATGTTGGTAAACAAGTATAACTCAACCATGTACAAGGGGTTAGAAATCTATTCTATTCATCTGATATGTTTTCTTCTTTGTAATTTTTATTTTCATGTTATTAATAAAAATAATATTTTATTATACATATTTAAACAAGTAGATTTATCTTTTGTATAGATTAATATATAATCCATGTATGTTAGTATTGGGGTGGATTCCATTTTGGTACTACATAGTCACACCAAGAAAGTTCACTCTCTGAGATGTGATGCATCAATATATATTTTTGTATAATATTTAAGTAATCTAATATTTCTAAAGATTTATTTCATTACTCATTTTCAATTGTAATAGAAGATATTTACCACCTTGTTTTCACGGCAGGAGATCATTTTTCGAATTTACCAATCTGTGTTAGGTAGTGATTTCATTTTTGTTATTATAAAATATTAATTTTAATATTTATTATTCATTCCATTTTTTGTCAAGATTATTTAAAATATAAGAGAAAAAATATGTGTGGGAAACCATCTCCAACAAGTAATCATAAAGACCACATGGAAAATTTCTATGCTTTAGTAATTGTAAGGCGAACCTCTGGTAATGTGAGTGCCTCTCTTGGTAGTGTATGGGTTTTCAGGTTAGGATTTTTAATAAATTAAATAATATCATGGGATTAATACCATTTCTATAATTTAGAAATTTTGATGGATTATATTTTTATCATATGGATTTCAGAATAGTTCTATAATGAGATTTAAAGTATAAAAATGCATTTCAAACCTCTTTAGTATGGTATCCCATGTTATGAAGGATGCAAAGGTAGTTAGATAGGTATCACCAATGTTGTGGTGGTATTAATTAGAGTAACACAACTATAGATGAGTTAGATTCTATAATACGTTATATGGATTGTCTAGGAGACACATCTAAAATAAATTTCAGAATCTTCTATTTAATCACATTTGATTATAATTACATTAATGAATTTACAAAATACATATAAAAGTATAATAAATTATACAAAAATAATATTATATATCATGGTTTACTATTTACATAATTAAGGAGATATAATTACATTATTCATTCATAGGGTCGATTTCATCATTTTCATTGAGAGGAATAATTTTTAGATTCCTTTATTTTATTGAAAGTGTTATATGTAAAACTTTTATAAACATTAATTTATTCTATTCTAAAATTATATTATATAAAAAATGATTCTATAACATTATTCACAAACTAATTCAATGTTAGGATATATGTAAGACAATGATTCTCATATTTAATGTGTAACCTAAGATTTTTTTATCAATATATCATGTGTTTCACTATTTAATGGACATTAGATGACAAAATGGGTGATGTTTTATCCTATGTATTGTTGTCATATGTTGGTTAGTGAATTTTTTTTAATGTATCACATAGTGGAATCCAGATAGATAATTGTATTGAAAATTATTTTGATTGTCATATAAATTAGAACTGAATAATATATTATGTCTTACATCATATTTTAGATATATAAACTAGAAGTGAGATTAATATTAAGAGGTGTTTTTTATTTCAAATATAGAATATTCAGAATCAAATATTATTTTGAGCTTTATTTAGGAATTGTGTACCATGAGTTTTTTTAAGCCTAAGTATTTATCTTAGAGAATTATGGATATTGAATCATTTGATCAATGAACTACAGAATATTTTCAAGGATTAGAAGTCATAATTTGTGGAGTTTGAAGGATTATATGTACTGATTACAATGTTTATGGTATTATTAAGGCCTTATCTAAAAATTTTATGCAATTATAATATCAGATAAATTAATTATTTTACCCATTTTAGGGGTTGTTTTATATTCAATTATTTGGATATAACCTTGATTTCTTCAAGATTTACATTTTTTATACAGCTGTGATTTGATATTTTATAGATTATTCAAGTATTTTAGTGCCATAGAATATATTCCACCTATTATATAGAACAATCGGTTACACCAGAAACCATGTGGGGGGTATCTGGTACCCCATTAATCTAGAATAGGTCTAATGTACATGGACATACATTGGGAACCTATTGGACAAAGATTGGGTACCTAATAATCTCTAGATTTTTACTGTATTAATTTATGTATTTGTTTTAAATTAGTATATTTAAAATTCATTTCCATTAAACATCAAATACGTTTCATCTCAATCAGTCTAGAGCCCATCGCATGGATATTATAGTCAATTTTTTCCCATGCTTCTCTATATTTAATAATTTTTTATTCAATAACTATTTGTCATGAAGAATACAAATATTTTTTTCATCCCCTATCACATTCAGTTATCCACATCATTTCCACTAATCCACTGTTATAAAAGAGTTTCTGCGATTGTGATTTTACTAAATTCATGCTAAATTCAATTTTTGCAAATTTCCATTAATCCATTGTTATAAAAGGGTTTTGGGGTTTGTGATTTCACTAAATTCTTGATAAAATCAATTTGTGTGAATTTTATAGTTATTTTTAATATTAAGAGAGTCCTAGTTATGTCATTTTATAGTTTTTATTACTATTTTATATATTTTCATTGAACAATTATTTTATTAAGGATTTCATGTGTTCACACATTGATTTAGCATTCCCAGGGTCTAATATAATTTATTATATTATAGATTTATTATTATATTTAATAATATTAAATTCTACATGGGATTTTGATTATAATTAAAAAATATTTCTATTTTTATGTTCTGTTTGTTAGAGTGATTAATAATCAATAGTTTTGGATATAATTGTCTGATATCTTAACTTTTTAATAAATAACGATTGAAGTCTTTCCAAGGCTATTTTCATGGAAGGTAGTCATAACCCATATGGATATATATGGGAATTTATTTGTATAAATTTTTTATATTTTAATATTTTTATAAATATGATATCAATTAGTTTCAATTATATGAAACAATTTACATTTGATTCACTATTTTGATATCTAAATTGTTCGGCATGAAAAAATGATAATCTTATATGCATGTGTAAAGTTCAAACTGGGTTATAATTTGAATAAATTATTTTTTCGATTAACTAATCATTTTTTATTTACACTATATTATATAGTTATGATTTTTTATATAATCTTTTTATTGACTACAACTTCATTTTTTAATAAATGTTATATATAAAAATATATGTTGTTTGAAACATCATTTCTACCATTCCTCAGTGTTCAAAATAAGAAGGTATAAATGAAATTTTTTTGTTGCATTCCTTAACTAAAATGGATTTTAATGGCCATTTTGTTCATATAGAGTTTTATTTATATATATTATTAATAACTATGAACATGATGCCACATGGGGCTTTCATACCATTTATATCCTTTATTTTTTTCATTATATTGTTTTTTATGTATTTTATAGAGTGAAGAGTTTATTTATACTATGTTATTGACTAAATAATATGGGGTTATTTTTATTTCATATAATAAAAATAAAAATAAATCTTGGATATTATTACATCATCCATGATTATGGAAGTTGTTTATAAGGTTTAAATTGAAAATTAACGGATTTCTAGATTTAATAAATGATTTTGATTCTATGTAATATATTTTGTACATATTGAATTATGAAAAAATAAGAATAAAAATTTTCAAATTTTACTAATGAGATATAATTTTATTCCATTTTTTATTTATTACGTTACAATCCAACTACCAATATATTCTCTTGTCTAAATGTTTTTATGGGTGGTGAGAAAGTGGCTTGTTACACCTTGAGATTTTAAAAGAGGAAAATCATATTATATATAGTATATAAAAGAAAAAATGATTATAAGAGAATTATACACCAAAATAAATTAAAAAATTATTTTTTTAATATATTCACTCTCTTTGATAGCTTTTAATGCACATTATATATGTTTTTAATGAAACATGACTCTTTATTAAATATTATTTTTTAAACATGACCATTATGACATAGACATTAAAATGAAGGTTATGAATAATATTAACTAAATTAAAGAAATTATATAGTGAAAATAGGAAAAATATAAATTTAATTGTTATATATTAATTATAAATAACATAAGAACCCTTTGGGAGTGAAAAATGTTTTTTTGAAAAACTATATTTTTCTAAAAGGCAGACTAGTGTTGCTTTCCACACATAATTTTATTTCAAATTGGTTTTAAAGTAAAATCAGTTTAATTATATCATAATTTAACTTATTTAACTCACCATAATAAATTTCATGTTCAATTATTATATTAAAACATTCTATACATATGATATTTTTTTATGTTGAAAACCACCCATTCATCACATATGCGGTTTAATATTAAATTTAATTCAACCTATTTTGTGAATTTAATTTTAAAAAAATGATTTATTATTTAACTTGAAAATAATTTCTGTTATCTAATAATTCGAACATAATGTTTGACCATAATTAATAGTAAAAAGGCAGAAAATAAATATTGGATTTATGTTGAAAATGGGTTTACTATGGTGGAGGGGGGGGGGGGTTAAACTAAGAAGATATGGATTAAAAATGACATAAAACATACCCAAAACCAATTATATGTCCATATATTTACCCAATTACATCTAAGGTTCTAAAATTCCCCAATGGGATGTCTTTTGTCATGAGAAAAACATGCGTACCGCTTTATAATTTTAAAAATTCAATGTGTGTCCTCTCACAGGTATATGAAATACCACATAATCCCATCCCATATTCACCAAATAAATACCTTTTATATTTGAAAATAACTACCAAACAATATTACTTAATTCCCTCCCAACATCCTATATAAATTATTTTCATTAAGATTCTCTTCTATGAAGGATTTAGGCATAATATAAAGTGGATTTTTGAAGAAGTTGTACAATTTTTAAACGTGTGTATTTGTTATATTTCTTTTTACATATCAATAATACAATATTAAACTATGATAATATTGAAAGAAAAGTATATAATATATAACTTTAAGTTATTATGTTAATTTTATAACCCATATATATCTTTAAATCCAACAACTGGGAAACAGAACCATCGATCTAGTGTATACTGGACTACAACCTCATTAACTGATGAAATTCATTTCCATCACCAAATTTAAAGGATGAGTATAACTATTGATTTAATACAAATATTTTTATATATATGATAAATATAAATTTTTTAAAAAATTTTGAATTATGATATAACATATACGTTCTTAATCTCCATTTTCTAGGGGATAAATTATGTCACTTGTGTGTATCAGAGACTATGACCTCACTAAGAGATATGTTTCATTTATCTCCTATTAGTTTCATAGATGGTCTAATGAGTAAATTTAGTACATATTTTTTATATTAATTACATAAACATACAACTAGATATATAAAATCACATATATCTTCATACCTTCCATTGCATTGGAAAACAATAACGTCGATCATATGAACTGATGGAATACCGCCTTCACATCGATCATCTTACCTTATTCTAAGGATATTATCAAATTATAGTGATTGATATCTAGGAATTTCTATCAATGTATATTTTGTATTTTTCATTGGTCGATGGATGGTCACCTTGGGTAGGACTATTCTTTGGTAGTGGTTTGTGGGTCGGTCCAGGGAATTCCCCTGCCATTTTAAAATATCGGAATGTTTTAGGGGGTGGGAAACATGCTTAGATCAATTCTATTTTTAGTTGAATGGAATGTTCAGCTTGATGAGTAAGAAGTTAAGATAATATGTGTCATCATGGATGTATCTTATCCATTTCCTTCGAATGTCTATAGTCAGGTGGAAGGTTTGGATGCTGGGTCTCATCCACTTGTGTATCCTTCGATGCCATCATTCTGTGGGGGATTCCATTAAAAAATAAAATCATTATAGTATTTCAAGAGGTGGGATCATGATCGTTTAGTATGGCATAATCTAGTAATTCTATGTTATAATTGACTTTCAGATCTATTGGATTAGAACAAGAATCCTTTTCTTCTGTAGATGGGGGTTGAGATGTGTTCCATTTTGGATGTTTTCATGCTCGGTTTGGTTCCCCCAGGAGCTTTCAAGGAGCCTCTCAAATCCTCCACTGTTGTTGATCCTTCAATAGTCTTGGTGAATTCATATATTAGAATGCTTCAATATTTCCCTCACGTTTTTGAGTTTTAGGGTTGTTTCATTTCAGTCTCCATTAGCCTTCGAGGCTCTTCATGTTGCAGTGTGGTTAGTCATGCGAGGTTAGAGCTACTAGAACATCATTGTAGTGGATGAATTGAATGGACTCTAACTTGTAGTTATCCATTGGTTAGTCATTATCATATTAAATTTTATTTATCAATCGACCACCCTTGTCTTATTCTCTTCTAAGGTGATCTTGATTCTTCGAAGTAGGGTGGGGGTGTAGAGATCTTCTTCTGCATGATTCTCCAGCCCACAACCTTCCATCCCAAGTGACCCCACCCATGTCATCATGTGAAGATTTTATTTTATATCATATTATTGTAAATAATAGAGGTTCCCAACATGATAATTTGGATCCATCGTATTTCTCTTCATCATCACATAATACTAAGTTTAGAGGATTTTTACATGATTTGGATTAACATTCCTATAATGCTTCTACATTCTATTCTCCTAAAAATGATGTTTGTACTAGCTCTCTTTTTAATAATATCCAAAATGTTTTTTATTCATAGAAAAAGGGATCATCTATTCCTAGGGTCACAATTAGATGTCCTTGTGTTCAATGATTTCTCTGATTATCTGAAATGAAATGGGATTGGGGGCATGAGTGAGGTCATATTTCAATACTTCTGAAATACATCATTCCAAGTCATAGGTGGTGGTGATTCTGAAACCTAAATATCAATCTAAAAATATCTTATATTTTTCCATGAAATTTGGCCTCTATGGTTTTTTTCATGGTGCCAGTTAATCATTATATTTGGGTGTTTTGGAGAAATTATATGTTTTTTGATCTATTGGGGGGTTTCTAACAATATTGTTTTCGTAAATATTAGTGTATGTAATCAAGAATGTATCTTATACATTGTTTATTAAAAGTGTGAGGTTATGGAATTAGAGGCTCTATGGTAGGATCTATAGTGTTCTGATATAGGTAATTCAGTGTGTCTTATGAGAGGGTATTTCAACATTATCCTCAACTCATTAGAAAATATCGGGGGTAGTGTTGTTCCTTGAAGGGATTGTTAAGCGTTTGCATCTTATGCAGTCTGTAATGGGCTCATGGATTTGGAATTCACATGAAATAAATGTATATGGTGTAGTAACCAAAAGGGGAATTGATGCACCATGTGTAGTATGGACTATTAGTTTTCGTATCTCCAAGAAACCTCCTCTTTTTTGAATTCAAGGGTTGAGAACATGGTGCGATCACTATCCGATCATGCTCCCATTCTCATCCTTCTTGAGTAGGGATAAATGGACTTTAAATGTTTTTATTATTAAAATATATGGTAAATATATAATAAATTTATTATAATGTTGAGTTTTTAATGGAAAAAACACATGTATGATAATAGATTGGTGTGTCTGTACAATAAGATGAGAAGACTTAAAATAGATCATCAATCTTAGTATTATATTGTTTCTTAAAGTTGGAAGGATTAAAAGATGAGATCGAGCATATGGAAGAGAGACGTGAAATTATTTAGGATGAGGAGGTCTTCTGTTCTTTGGAGAAAAAAAATTGATAGTTTACTGAACTTTATTTGGAGAAGGAATGGTCTACGCGCGAGCAGTCCTTTGAGATCTGGGTAAGGGAGGGGGATCAAAATACATCCTCTCTTAGGCATCCATTAATGAAAGGAAGCAGATCACCATTCAGATCATAGCTATAGGATGGTTCATTTACATAGGACATTGAGGTCAAGGGAGCTATTCCTAATAATTACATTAAACTTCTATTGGTTGTTCCTAACCCCCATATACAAGGAGCACACAAAAATGAACCAACTAATTTATTATAAAATTTTCAGAAAATGGTGTCCAATGAGATCGACAGCTATTTTTAAAGCACACCATGGGAAACTAAGGTTTGGGAAGCTGTCCTGTCACTTAAGGCAAAAATTTATCTGTGGCCTTATGCATTCCTGGGATATTTTTTATTTTTTTTCTAGGAACTGATTAAGAAGGAGCTAGTGGAGGATACATAGGATTTCATTAACATTGGATTCCTACCTGTGGTTGCTTCTGACTCAACCATAATTTTCATTCTAAAAGTTAATGACACATCTTAAAATAATCAATATAGGCCTATCAACATGTGTAATTTCTCATATAATGTAATGGAATGTATTATCAACAGAAGGTTGGTGACATATAATCTAGCTTAGGTCTTTGAAAATAAACATGGTTTTATAAAAGGTAGATTGACTCAGTCTCCAATTTCCATTGTTCAAGAGATGGTCGGTGATATTAAAAAAAATTTATTGGGTTCAAACATGGTAATAAAAGTTTAAATGCATAAATTTCATGAAAAAATGGTGTGGATCATCATCGATTGGGTGTTAAACTACATGGGTTTATTTTCTAGAGGTTCAATTTATATAATTTTGTAGGATTTTTATCTCACCATTGCTAGCCATCTTCTTTATGGGAAGGAGTTTTGGGTTCATTAAGACTACTCGGGGTCTAAGGTAGAGTGATCCCTTATACCCCATCTTTTTCATCATGGTAGAAGAAAAACTAAGTTGGGGTTTGTATTGGAACATTAGTTCTGGAATCATGTGGCCTTATCAGGGTAGAAAACACATAGTTGTTATTTTTTGTGTTTTTTTGATGATGACATAAACTTTTTTTCAAATGGAACTCAAAAACAATTCATGAGTTCAACAAAACCATGGATATCTATATCACATGGAGTGGTTAAGATACTACATGGGACAATATTATTGTGTATATTTCAAACAAAATGTTCTAATATGTTTGTCAGAGTGGTTAACTCAAGAGGGTGAATTGAGTTCCAATTAAAATTTATGTTAAAAATATTTCATTTAAAATCTCCCAGTTATAATACTAAGTTAAACTGTAGTGAATTTGTATTACAGTAAAGGGTCAGTCAGATTCTCAAGAGATTTATTAGTTCTCAGTTAACTAAATCTGAATATTAATTAAATTTTTAACCTAACCTAATGCTTTATAGTACATACCAACACTTTCTAGTTTAACTATCAAAGAGACTTTAAAATATATTTACATTAAAAATAAATAGCAGAGGAATATAAAAGATATAGTATACTTTAGACTTAATCTAAGATGCACCGTAGATATAAAACGAGTGGTTCAGTATCAGGTTGAGACCTCATCCACTCCACTTGGTGATCACCTACCACCAAGCAGTTTAAATAAATAAACTCTGATCCACACCCTGGATTGGGGTAATAACAGTACATAGACTATCCAGGCCATGCAGAGACCTCTTCCACAGTTTTCTTGGGTAAAAAAAGTAATGACCAGTTCACACATGGACCTCTTCCACAGTTTTCGTGGGTAAACAAGAGTAAAAATTTTGGTGTAAGGATTTTGAAATCCTTCAGTTCAGCGAAGGAGTCAGTGTGTGTGTAAAATATAAATAGTACAAACACTGATCTAAATTAAGTAAAATAATCAATAAGATAGAATAGATATGAGTTTATAATTCTCTAGTGATTAGCGTTACAGCTCTGGACTTGTTGGATAACACAAGAAATGCTTCTGATTCCTTCTCTTGTTTTTCTATTAAAAAATAGAGTGTCATGGTTCAGCTTGTGTTCTTCATGAGTGAAGATGTTCTCTTGATCCTAGTGTACTTCTTGTGTTCTTCAGTAGAGTAGGATTGCATGCATGAGACAATTAATTATTTTATGATCTTCCAATCTATTCTTCGTGGTCATGCTCATGATTGGTGTTTTGTTCACTACAGTGCACTCGCTTCTTACATTATTGTGTTCTGTCGTGTCTCTTCTTCCTCTAGAGAACACTTCTCTTTATCATCAAATGTATGAGGATTAGCTGACATGTTCCATGTATTTCGTGCCTCGTACCTCATACTATGTCTACAAATAATCAGTAAATATGTCAGAGCATTAAAGACTTCATATAAGACCATTAAAAATTTAAATATAAAAATGAAAAAATAGTTTATGAAACATTGTCACAGTAGTTCTGAAAATGGTGTCTCTTTCGCGGTATCTTCTTCACGGTGTCTCCATCACCGGTCTCACTCACTATGTCTCCTTTACAGTGTCTCCTTCTCAGTGTCTCACTCATAGTGTCTGAGCCACAGTGTCTGACTTACGGTTTCTGGCTTCCTGTGCCTTTCTCATTGTTTCTTGATTCAGAGTGTCTATATGACTGTGTCTTGGTAACTATGTCTGGCACATAAGTAAACAGATTGCCTTGCATACGATGTCTGTTCTTAGTGTCTTGCTTCAATGTGTCAGGATTACTATTTCATGGTGTCTCGTGGTCACGGTGTCCCATGGTCATGGTGTCTCGTGGTCATGGTGTCTTAGACTTAGGCTTCACGGTGTATGCTTCATCACAGTGTTCTTGTTCACAGTTTTTGTGTCTTGTACATAGGAAATTAACTATATTCAAACTTAGATTGTAATATGCATAAAACAAATTGCACTTAACCATTATAAAGTATCATACCACTTGAAACATAAATACACATGGTTAACAAGATTTGTGAGATTTGTGATCATTAATAAGATTTGTAATTATTATTGAGATTTGTGATCATTAAAACATGATTAATACATGAGGAGTCCACCAATATCCCCTTTTTGATGATCACAAATCATATACAGGTAAAGGGTAAATTAAATTCAACTACATAGAAAAATTACATTTGATAACATAGATTTCATATTTCTCCCCCTTTTGGGATTATAAAAAACTAGAAAGAATAGAGGGAAGATAGTTTATATGTCATTAAAACTGTTCATAAAATAGTATATACTATAAATAAAAAAATCAGTGACATCCCCATAAAAAAATAGTCACTGGTCTTCTTTAGGGATATGCCTTCTATTTGGCTTTATCAGTAGTAGAAGAAGAATCCATAAGAGTGGTTGCTGATGTAGAAGAAGGCATAAAAGTGGTAGATAGAGATGGTAAAGGGAGACCTTCGAAGATTGAGGGATCCAAAGTTGGGGCAGTAGATGATCGAGGTAGTTACTGGTCAAGGATAATAGGCCTGATCTGACTATGATCCTAGACAATGGACATCGATGTTGATGCTAAGGAATAAGTGAAAGTTGGTTATCCTGGTCTAAGAGAAGCAGCCTCTGGAGCAACAATTGATGTACACTGAACATGAAGATACGGTCTCAGATGTTTAATGATATCTGCAATAATCTCTCCTCCATACTGCATGGAATTTTCTAAATCATCTTTATTTTCCATGAACTTTTCCAATAATATGGTAATCTCAGTGAGCTTCTGGACATGGTTTTTGAAGTCTTGGGTTATAGGAGAAATTATCAGATTCTCTATAAGGTATTTAAAGTGATTGGTCATATCAGTCTTGAAGAAAATCCGGTTTAAATAAAAGTCCACTTTCTTAGAGATCTCTTGTTGGGCATTATTGGGAATCTTTGACTGAATTTAAACCAGGTCAAGCACTCTATCACTGTTCATAACAACTTCAGATAAACGAGCCATATCAAATCCATTTATGGTATTCTGAATCTCTTCCTTGACTATAGATCTGAGCATAGAACTATACAAATAAGGAGTAGACGTCTGACCAGAAGGAGTAGAAGCTTTGACTGCTATGGTTAGACATTTAAGCTGATTCAGAACCTTTTGAAAATTGCCAGTATATTCATCTGTGATCTTATTAAGGTTCTACACAAGCTCTCTCATGTGTTTAAACATGTGTTTGTGCCTTTGTCCAATATTTTCTTCAAAGGATAGCAGGTATGGGTGACTCTGGGACACAATGTATCGAGAGATGTTTGAAACATTAGGTTCAAGAGAAGCAGGAGTAGGTGCAGGAACATGCTCTCATCTTTAATGCAATTCTTTCTGTAGGTTTTCAACCATACTTTTCATAGTTTCAACTTTAGTACTGAGCAACATATTCTCAACACTTACTTATTGAATTTCATTTATCATCTTGTTTTGAATGTGCTAGATAATCTTTTCTAAAATCATTGAGGTATCTTCCTGACTCAGTTTGGTCACAGGAAGAGTTTGAGAGGATAAAAGTTTCTCAACTCCAGCTAAGATAGTGTCTCCAAATACTTTCAATTCATCCTTATTGACAAACTATTGTGGATCAGGTAATGTTGCAGGAGGAAGAAGTGGTATAGGGGTAGGTTCAGGTTCAGGTTCAGGGTGAAGTTCAGGTTGAGGTTCAGGTTGAGGTTCATGGTGTGGGACTGAATTCAATTGAAATAGAGAAGAAAGATCATTCCCAGTTATAGTACCCTGATGAGATTCATTTACATCATAAAATCTAGGGAATACAAACTGAGTGTACACATAATATGATTCAGTTGGTTTAGATGCTTCAACAGACTCAGCTTCACCAGTCTCAAAATTTTTAGGTTCCTCCCCCTCAATAAGTTCATCCTTTTTAGGACCTTGAAGCTCAGGTACTTGTTTTAAATCCACTGGTTCATCTCTAATTTCCTCAGCCATTTCTTGCCTAGCCATCCTAAAGGCTATCTCCATCATATCTTTAGCCGAGGGTATAAACTCAGGAACCGACTGTTCCATAGGGAGTACTTCCAGAATTGCTTCTAGAACAACACATCGTTCTTCTAGAGTTTCTTCTTGCACAATAGGGAGTTCTCCTACTTCAGCCTCTTACATGGCATGCTGCTCAGATTCTGGGACAACTAATTCTCTTGCAACCTCATATTGGATTTCTAGATTGATATCAACTATAGGGATAAGAGGTTCTTCTTCAAGAACAACTATAGGAACAACAATAATTTCTTTCTCAACAACAAATTCTTCCATATGAGGTATATAAGCCTCTTCTATATGTGGTACTTCAGATTCCTATTCCTCTTCTTCTTCATCTTCTGAATATTCAACAACTTCAACTGGTTCCAAACCCAGATCAGAAAAGTCCTTTGGCCTTGTTGGAGAATCGACAGGATTATACTTCTCATAAAGCTTATCATTATCATCAAACAATTCCTTATTCCTGGGGATCTAGTTTATTTTCATCCCATTAATGTTAGGTTTGGATAAATAGTATTCAAAATCCATAAGCACTTCTTCATTGGTTCCAACTACTCCTTTTACAACAATCATTGCTGAAATCATGTGGAGTTGGTTGTGACCTTGATCAATTCACATATATGTTGAATGATATACCTGCACAGATTGATTTTGTGTCCATCATTCATCACATAGATCAAGAACACATCATGATATTTCAAGAAAACATAGTCACCTTTCCCTAGGCTAATCAGATTTTGATCAAATTTGAACAACAACATTGTCTCCCCATAAAGTTCAGCAGCTATAGCCCTTCCCTTGGTTCCATTTCCAGTTAGGGTTTATATTGCATTTTCTATGTCAATGAAATCAGTTGTAGGTGGGGGATCTCTTAGATAATCATCACAGATCCCTTCATGATGAATGTTAAGGCATACATCCCATAACCATGATGAGAAGGGTCAGCACTGTCCATTAATCTATCTTCTCACAAAAAAACTTTAACCAGCATCAAAAGAAAACTATACATACTAGTAGAACTGAGCTACTAACCTCAGATAAATGGGTCCATCCTTCCTTGAGAACCATTCGATCCATCCTTGTTCTCTTAAAACTTTTAAAACCAGAGATTTGATAGAAAAAAAGCCACTCAGGGAAAATTTCTTTTTCAGGTACAACACTATGGTTTACCAGGTTTGGATTCAAGGGTCCTTCGGGTGCCAGCTTTGGTGCTATTTTATTATTCATCGAGCTATGCTTCTCAGGAGTAGATGAAGACAGAAACATCATCCTTGGCATCCACTAAATGTTCAAGAAAGACATAAAGAGAATGGTGGAAATGTTGAGAGGGATTGAGAGGAGGTACGAGTGAAGAACCGAGTGAAAACCTTTTGTTTTATCATTTGGGAATGTCATAAGTCACAAAAATAAAAAAACGAGAAAATAAAAAAAACGATGAAATAATAATTTCCATGATATTGATTAAAAGAAAACCAAAAATAATTCTCATGGTGAGACTGTGAATAGTTGTTACGGTGCGATGGTAAATGGTTGTTATAGTGAGACAATCAGTGGTTGTCAAGGTGAGACAGTGAATGATCTATTCAATCATGGTGAGATAGTAAGTAAATTATTTAATCACGGTGAGACATTCGATGATAGACCGTGAACACAAGGTGCTAACTGTGAGACTGAAAACATGAGACAATAACCGAGAAACTGTGAACATGAAACGGTAAAGTAAAATATTAAACAGTAAGACAAGTAAGACAAATATTTGTGATTGATCATTACAAGATCATGTATGATGTAATCTATTCTCTCAGAATTTAATGGTTTATTGAATATATCAGCAAGTTGAAATTCAGTACCAATGAATTCCAAGGTGATATCAACTTTTTGATAATGATCCAACACAAAGTGATGTCTCACATCAATATGTTTTGTCCTAGAATGTGAAACATGATTTTTTGAGATGTTAATAGCACTTGTGTTGTCACAATTCATTGGTACATGTCTAAATTGATATCCATAATCTAGTAAAGTGTGTTTCATCCACAAATTTTGTGCACAACCACTGCCAGAAGCTATGTATTCAGCTTTTGCAGTAGATAATGTAACAAAATTTTGATTCTTACTACACCGTGATACTAGTGACTTTCTTAAAAAGTGACCTGTTCTAGAGGTTCTCTTTCTATATAACTTACAGCCACCGAAGTCAGCATCTGAATAACTAACTAGTTCAAATGACTATCTTTTAGGATAGAATAGTCATAGATTGGTGTATGCTTGAGGTATTTGAAAATTTTCCTTACAATATTTAAATTTGATTCTTTAGGGTTTTCATGAAAACGATCACACGTAGACACATTAAAAAAATGTCAGGATGACTAGCAGTTAAGTAGAGTAGACTTCCTATCATTCCTCTGTAAGTGGATAGATCAATTGATTTTCCATCTTCATCAAGATCCAACTTATAGGTGCTACTCATGGGAGTTTCACTACTTTTAGTGTTATCCAATCCCAAATGAATTCTAAGATCTCTAGTGTATTTACTTTGAGTCAAAACAATTCCATCATTATTTTGAAAGACATGAAATCCAAGAATGAATTGTATTTCACACATTAAACTCATTTCAAATTCATTTTGCATCATTTTAGAAAAATCAATACATAATGAAGTTTTTGAAGATCCAAAAATAATATCATTTACATAGATTTGAACAACTAAAAAATCATTAGAAATACATTTTATAAAGAGGGTAGGATGAAATATTCATTTTGTAAAACATTTAGAAATAAGAAAAGTACTTAACCTGTCATACCAAGCTCTTGGAGCTTATTTTAAACCATATAATGCTTTTGATAATTTAAAAAATATGATTTGGAAAATGAGGGTTTCTAAATCTAGGGGTTTTCAACCAAAACATCCTCATCTATATACCCATTTAGGAATGCACTCTTAACATCCATTTGATATAGTTTGAAATTCAGATGTGCATTATAATCAAGTAGAATTATAATGGATTCATGTCTGGATACTTGAGCAAAAGTCTCCTCATAGTCAATTCCTTAATCTTGACTATATCCTTGTGCAACTAATCTAGCCTTATTCCTAACTATATTTCCAGCTTCATATACCTTATTTAGAAACACCTAATTAGTGCCTATGACAAAAGTGTCCTTGGGTCATTAAACAAGTTTCCAAACTTTATTTCTTTCAAACTGATTGAGTTCTTATTGCATAGCCTTTACCCAAAATTCATATTTAATGGCATCATCAATGTTTTTAGGTTCAAGCTATGACAAGAAGGCTTGATGTTCAACCTGATTTCTAAGATAATCTCTAGTTTCTGTTCTTTTCACTAATTCTCCTACAACATCATCTAAGGGATGGATTCTAAGGGTTATATCCGTTCTAGAAAAAGAGGGACTCAAAATTTCAGGTTCATTAATAGATTCAGGTTCATTATGACTTGATTGCGTAGAATTTCCAAAAATGGAAGTTTTCACAGAATCTTTCACAATTTTATTTGAGGATTTTGAGTTGATGTTAAGATTTGATAAATCATCCTCCATACTTTCTAGGATGGTTCTAGCCTCATGTGGATCTGTTTCATCAAACTTGATATGGATAGATTCTTCGACACATTTAGTTCTCTTATTGAATACTCTATAAGAATTACTTGATATTTAATAACCTATGAAAATTCCTTCATCACTTTGGGATTCAAATTTTGTCAAGATTATCCTTCGTGTTGAAAATAAAGACTTTTCAGCCAAAAACCCTAAAGTAATTAACCATAGGCTTCCTATTATTTCAAAGTTCATATGGGTTATTTTTGAGAATTGGTCTAATCAATACTCTATTGATTCTGTAGCATGTTGTGTTAACAGCTTCAGCCCAAAAGTAAATAGGTAGGTCATATTCACTAAGCATAGTTCTAGAAATTTATTGTAGGGATATATTTCTTATTTATACAACACCATTTTGATAAGGGGTTCTAGGGGAAGAGAAATTGTAATTATAACCATTTTGTGAGTAAAAGGATTCAAACTCGTGATTTTCAAACTCATATCCATGATCACTTCTGAAAGTCTTAATCTTATGTCCCTAAGGTTCTCTACATAGATGGAATATTTAATAAAGTAAGAAAAAGCATCACTTTTGTGATCTGAAAAGTATACCCAAGTATATCATAAAAATTAATCTACTAAGACATAAACATACGGATTCCCATTTAAGATAGAAACTGTAGATGGTCCAAACAAATCCATGTGAACAAACTCAAGAGGTTGATAAGTAGAAACTTCTTTATTTGGTTTGAAAGAGATTTTGTGATGTTTTCCCTTTTGACATGGATTAAAAACGTTGTCATTTGGAAACTCACTTTTGGGTGTGTGTTTAACTAAGTAATTCCTGGTCTGTTTTCAAAGTGAATGTATATTGCAGTGTCCTAATTTTCTGTGGCAAATCCAAGACTATTTATTAAAAGAATATAAACATGTAATATTTTGTTTGGATAAAGAATTCAAATCAACTGCATAATGATTTTCATTTCTTAAGGAAAAAAAATACTAAATCATTTTTAGAGTTAAAAACATTACAAGAATCATTTTCAAACTTAACATTATATCCATCATAACATAACTGAGAAATACTTAACATATTGTATTTTAATCCATCAACAAATCAATCTTTTGAAATTAAAACAGAATTAGTGTTACCAATTTGGCATAGGCGGATGATATTTTCTTTAGAATTATCACCAAAGGTGACATACCCTCTATCAACATTGATTAAACTATTAAAACATGAGAAGTCTCCTGTCATGTGTCCTGAACATCCACTGTCCAAGTACCACGTCATTCTATAGGAACTCTTTATGTAGGTCTCCAACAAAACATGTTTAGATGGAAAATTATTTTGGTACCCAAATTCTCTTGGGTCTAGACAGGTTGGATAGCAAATCTTTAGGTACCAAGAAATTTCTTATGGGTCACATATAATTCACAAAATCAATAGATTTTGAAAGATAGACTTTATTTGGTCTATAACAACGTAAATAACTAGTTGAAGCATTTGAATTTCTAGAACTAGAAATAGCAGTATTCTGTCCAGATTTAGGAACAAAATTAGTTTTAATGTTCTGTCTTTTTCTAGGATGATAGCCGATTGTAGTGGTATATTTTGATGCCACTTGTTTACCTAACATTTGAGTTAGTGTGTCTTTTCCATTTGTGATCTTTTCTAAGTCATTTATCACTTGTTCATTAGAAATTTATAGTTCAGTATTTTACTTAAGTAATTCAGCATTCTTTTCTTTTTCTACATCAAGAGAAGATTTAACAGAACTAGTCAAAGCATACTGTTTCTTCAAGGATGTATATTTTTCATTAATCTCATTATAGGTTTCTTCCAGCATGTTATTGTATTCAAATAGTTCCTCACTAGACAGGTTTTCAGATTCATAATCAAAATCAATTTCAAAATAATATGAATTCAAAGCAGGAGTGTCCAGTGTTACCTCTGAAGTGTTTGTCACAAAATAGATGTTAGCTTAATGAGAGTCTTCATCCTTAGTAGAATCGGAATTACATGAAGTGTCTTCTAAAGAACTCCAAGTTTCTTCCATTGCCTTCTTATACTTATTGTCCTTGTAGTCATATTTCTTATTGAACATAAATTTTGGACAGTCAGCTTTTATGTGACCTTTTCTTTTTCATTCATAGCGGACAACTTCACCACTCTTATCAGCTTTATTCCAATCATTCTTCCAGTGTCCTTTGTTATCATATTTACCTTTGTAGTTTGGTTTTCTGAATAATTTTTCTTCCTATAGAACTTCTTAAATATCCTGGCCATCTGAACTATCTCAGCATCACTATCAGATGTAATCTCATCACTACTCGATCTTTTAGTAGGTATGTGAACTTTCTCCTCGTCCTTTCTCTTTGAGGAAGTAGACATAAATTCTACTGACTTCCCCTTTGGTTCATCATCTTCTTCCTTGTTTACCTTTAGTTCTTATTCATACATCATAATCTTACCAATTAATTCATTAATAGGTAAAGTACCATTATTGCAAGATTCCCTAATAGATACATATGTGCCACTCCATTAGTCTAGTGGACATCTCAATATTATCATGCTTTGTTCCTTTGTTGGAACAAAATTTTCAAGGGAGCTCATAGTGTTGATAATTTCATTAAACCTGAGGTACATGTCGTAAATAGGTTTATCAAGATTCATTTTAAAATTATCATATTTAATAGTATAAGTATTCAATCTCATTTCTTTAACATTGGTTGTTCCTTCATGAGAAACACCCAAAGTATCCCATATTTCATAGCTAGTTTTGTAAGAAGATATGCGAGGAAATTCCTCATATCCTAATGCACGTTACAGGGCATTCAAAAATTTATATTTATTATTGTAAACTATTTTAGTAGGTTCATCCCAAGTTTTTCTTTCAGTTTCTGGAATCTTATATTGAGCCTCTATTGCAGTCTAGATATCAAATCCCATACTCTCTAAGTGAATTTTCATTTTAAGTTTCCATTGGGCATAATTTGAACCATTAAATAAGGGTGGCCTATTAATAGTAGCACCTTCCAATATATTTTCCATAATTAGATTTTAGCAAATATATTTAAAGAGATAAAATTTAGAACTAACATAAATTTAAGATCATTAAGGATGAAACTAAAATCAAAGTTGAAAAATAGAGTATTTTAACAACCTCCCTCGGATACCAAATATTGGTCAGAGTGGTTTACTCTAGAGGGGGTGAATTGAGTTACATTTAAAGTTTCTTTTGAAAATATTTCTTTTAAAATACCCCAATTATAATACTACGTTAAACTGTAGTGAAATTGTATTACAGTAAAGGGTCAGTTAGATTCTCAAGAGATTGATTAGTTCTCAGTTAATTCAAACTGAATATTAATTAAATTTTGAACCTAACCTAATGCTTTACCATACATACAAACACATGCTACTATAACTATCAAAGTAAAATTAAAATATATTTTTATTTAAAAGTAAATAGTAGAGTAATATAAAATATATAGTATAATTTAAACTTAATCTAAGATGCGCAGCAGATATAAAACAAGTGGTTCTGTCTCAAGCCGATACCTACTTCACTCAACTTGGTAATCACCTGTAACCAAACATTTTATATAAATAAACTATGATCCACACCATGGATCAGGGTAGAAATAGTACATAGACTATCCAGGCCACGCAGGGACCTCTTCCACAATTTTCCTCGGTAAACAAGAGTAAAAAGTTTGGTGTAAGGATTTTGAAATTCATTAGTTTAGCGCATGAGTTAATGTGTGTGTAAAATATACAGAGTACACACACTACTCGAATGTAAATAAAATAATCACTAAGATAGAGTATATGTGAGTTTAGAATGCTCTAGTGATTAACAGTGTAGCTCTGGACTCGTTTGATAACACAAAAATTCTTCTGAGTCCTTCTCTTGTTTTTTATTGAAAAAGCAGAGTGTCTTGTTTCATCTTGTGTTATTTAGGAGTTAAGATGTTCTCATAATCCCAGTGTACATCGTGTGTTATTTAGTAGAGTTAGATTGGATTCACGAGGTAATTCTTCCTTTTAAGATCTTGCAATCTCTTCTTGGTGGTTGTGCTCAAGATGGGTGTTCTGTTTAGTACAGTGCACTCGCTTCTTATGTTGTTGTGTTGTGTCATGTCACTTATTCCTCTTGGACACACATCTCTTTATCTTCGAATTTATGTGGTTTAGCCGACAGGTTCCATGTATTTCATGCCTCATACCTCGTACTATGTCTACAAATAAACATTAAATATGTCAGTGCATTAACGATGTCAAATATGAATGTTAAAAAGTGAAATAGAAAAAGGACAAAATAGTTTAAGAAATTTTGTCACAGTAGTTATGAAAACAGTGTCTCCTTCATGGTAACTCCTTCACGGTGTCTCCTTCACTGTTTCTCGCTAATGGTGTCTCCTTCACGGTGTTTCCTTCACAGTGTCTCGCTCACGATGTCTGAGTCACGGTGTCTGAATTATGGTTTCTGGCTTCTGGTTCCTTTCACATAGTTTCTGGATTCTCAGTGCCTTGATGACTGTGTCTTGCTAACTGTGTCGAGCACTTAGGTAAGAAGATTGTATGTCTTACGGTGTTTGTTCTTAGTGTCTTACTTCATGGTGTTAGGCATACTGTGTCACGATGTCTCGTGGTCACGATGTCTCATGTTCACGGTGTCTCGTGGTCACGGTGTCTGAGACTTAGGCTTCACGGTGTCTACTTCATTATAGTTTTCTTGTTCAAGGTGTCTGTGTCTTGTACATAGGCAAATACCTATATTCAGACATAAATAGTAATATGCATAAAAAGAATTGAGCTTAACCATTATAAATTATGAGATAACTTGAAACATAAATACACATTATTAATAAGAGTTATGATATTTGTGGTCATCAATAAGATTTGTAATTATTATTGAGATTTGTGATCATTAAAACATGATTAAAACATGAGGAGTCCAACATAAGAGGTGGAAGAAAGCAATTGATTATTGGATGGGTTTTCAAAAAAAATATCATTCCCATGAATTATCTTGGGGCTCTTTTTGCTCTATATAGAATCTGGATTCACCAATTTGATGGGCTAGTGGATAAAATATCTTCTCACCATACAAATTGAAAAAATTGGTTCCTTTCTATTATAGGATGCATCACTATTGCCAATTGTGTTTTTTATTCTATCCCTATGCATGTATTATCAGTTATCAATGTTCCAAAGGAGATTTGAACAACCTTGAAAAAATAATGTCATGTTTTATTTGGGACATTCAGGCAGAAGGGAGATATAATTATGGATCATGGGGCAAGATATCCATGAATGTGGGGGATTGGTGTATCAGACTTAGGAGTGTCAAAGAAGGGATGAAGAGTATTCAAGAAAATAATTCGTCATAATTCCTATTTGGGAATTACCATTGTGCTAGGATTATGTCTAGTAGATATTGAAATCAATGGATTTATATGGTTGGTGAATTCCATCCATCTACCAGTACACTAGAATCATTCTAGGTGGATTATTAGCTGTCAAAAGATAAGCTTACAGAATGATAATTAGGAGAGGATGATGACTGGATTATCAGGATCACCTGATACTAAAATCACTTTATAGCAAGCTAGTGGGTTGTTTTCTTTTATTAGGGCCATCCTTAAAAAACCAAAACTCCAGGTATTCAAAATCATTAGAATTAATGGGAATCCATACAAGTTTGTTTTTACCAGTTCATCCTTTGGAATGTTCTCGACAGTGGGGAACTTCTTGATTACTCAAACAGAGGGTGATCATCAGTCTTGGAATGAGATCCTATAGTGTAATGAAATCCACACCACTTACAACATCCTACTTTAGAGGATTTGTAATCGAGATCTCTTCATTGATTAATAGATTATGAAGAAATTTATTTCACTAGTCTCTAAATTTCTTTCTTCTATGAGATCCTAGAGGACTCCTCATCTCATCTCTTCATTACAAGAGAATGGGAAACTACCATCTAGGATGCATTGAGAGAGTTGTCTATGATAGGTAATAGAAGATACTCATTAGAATCTTTTCTTTATAACTGATTTTTGGTTATTGAGGACAATTCTCTAGAAAGGAAGGTGAGGTTAATCCTTATTACTGTTAGTTGTTGGAAAATCAAGCTGGTGAGGAAATAGAATCACAATTCGATTGTCTCTATGTCACCCATGGTCATATTGTTCAAAGATAAAAGAAAAAAATTTGACCTGGTTCCTCTTGTAATACATTGGAAAAAATATCCACTTTGAATAAATATGCTCAGTAAATTCAAAAGGTGTACTATGTGAGCTCCTAACAGTCATGGAAGGCGGCTGTGTTGGAGTCCTCCTTGCAGTAGTCTTAATCTCAATATTGATGTATCGTTCACCACATGGGTTATACAGGCGGGATAATCAAGGGGTCATGTTTTTGGAATTTAGTAGCAGCTTTGAGTAGGGGGATTCTGACATGGAGGAGGCTAATACGATATTGATCAGGATTGAGCTATGTTAGGGGCACAATATCATACTTGGTTAGTGCAAACAGACTCGACAGTGATCCATGAAGTATTATAGGGGAATTCATAGATTCCATGGGACATCACTTATCTCATCCAAAAGGAAAAAATATATCTTCTATCTGTAGATGGACATTGGTCATACATCCCAAGAGGGGAATATGGTGGGTGATTTCCTTTATTCTTAGATAACTAATGGGGATCAATAATTTTTATTTTGTGGTTTGGGTTCCTTACCACCTATGTGTAGTGGCCTTACTATGGAGTACACACTTGGTCTATATTATTTTTGACCAAGTTGAACATTTTATGAACTCGTTTTTCTTTGGATTTTCGCAGACATAAATAAAATTGTTACTTCGAAGTGAATAGAATTTTTTAACTACTATGACATAATCATAATTTACTACCATTATAAATAATCAATTAATTAATTATTATTTTATTTTTTTAATTATAAATTTAAATAAATATATTTTTAAAATGGTTTATGAAATTTTACTTTTAATAAATTATTTTAAAAGTGGAATGGATTTTTCCTCAAAAATATTTTATGGGATATTTTCATGGAATTTGTATCTACTAATGAAATAAACCATAATTAAACATATTAAATAATTAGTGATATGTTGTATTGATACCAAAATTATTATTTTTATAGATATTTTATGACCAGTTTTAATTGGGATGTATAATTTTATTACAACTTGTTATTTTACACTTGATGGATTATGATTGTGTTTTTTGATTGATGTAACTATTTACATTTCATATGATATATATTCATTAATAATGTTTATGTTCTTTTTTTATCACAACATTTATATAAGTAATTCATTAAAACTAGTAAGTGGCAGTTGGGGATAGGTTATAGATAATCCCTTGATTCACCAACATGCTTCACATAGAAAATTAGTTGGGTAAATATGATGGGTTTATACCAATATAATTAAACTATCTAGTGATTTTTTTGAATGTTTTAGATGTCTATAATTATGCATTTCATACTTATGAGAATAGTTGTTGACTTCCATGTGCATATTCAATTAGTTACAATATCCATGTATACGATTAAGGATTATTTGATTAATTATATGGTTTTATTTGATGATCATTTATTCCTTACATATTATTATAATTTTGTTTTTTAAATTTCATGTATCTTGGTTATTTTCCTTTCTATATTGGTTATGATTATTAAGTTAGGATAGATTTTAGTGTACACTTACCCATACAGAGCATTTGTGATCACATATTTCTTATGTTTTATTTTCCCTAATATAATAGCATGTGTTTTATTATTGATATAATCGGATATTATATGGGGAATAATGGTGTTAAAAAAATAATAACATGTGTATTAAGAGATTAAAATATATTGAATATTTTTATATATGTTTTTATATTATGAAGACTAAACAAATGGGGGATGTGATACATTTTATCTTGTTCCGATTTATGAATGTGGACACAAAATCTAGGATATTGGAGTCGAGGCTATAACATGGATGGGTTTATATATATGTAAATCGAAGGTTTTGTTCAAGAAAATATTATAATTAATTTAAAATAGGTTTTACATAAGAAAAATATAATTCATAAATTTACTAAACAATATCAATTTTATAATTATTCAATTTTTTTGTTCATATGATACAAATTAATTTTTTATTACAGTCCTTTACAACACATTTCAATCAAAAAACACATTTACACCTATTTTGTATTATTTTAATGTATTAAGATAAAACTAGACTTTAAATTTGATGTGAAAAAAGGGTGGGTAGTATGAAATTCATTATGAATGGCCATTTATTCTAAATAGTTACTTTTTAGTGTCTATTTCACAAAATAAAATATTAAATTAGAATCAAATTACTTTTAAATAAGTCAAAAATAACATTTGAACATTAGTTTACACATTATTTGGGATGCTACAATCATATTTTGATTTTTTCTAACATTATATTCTATTTATCATATAGAAAAACACATTCAATATTTAGTGAATTTTTTCTTAGAGTTTGTGAAAATTTAATCGATACATATTCAATTATTTTCATGGATGGATTTCCCCTTCAGTTTACTGAAGGAAATATCATTTGATAATGATATATATTCTGGGGTTTATGTGTGTATTCTATTTAAGTTTTATGGTGTAATATTGAAGAATCATTCTAGAATTATATTATGATCAAGAAAAAATAAACTATTATTTTTTGATAAAATAACTCATATTTCTCTTGTGAATGTGCATATCTTTGGTTATATTAGAATTATAGACTTTATAATGAATTTTTTACCTGATCATGTCTGTACATATTAATGATATACAAATTGTTCAATTTTTATATCATACATGGTGATTTATGTAATTGGTAAAAAAATGTATGGCTGGATGAAAATTTTATAAAAGATAAGAAATTGGCTATAGGTTTTCATTGTTTATGTGAAAAATAAATATGTATTTCAACTATTCATATATCATTTGTTTTGTGGATATGATATAATATTTCATAATCAAACTATTGGGTAGGCTACCATAGCACCTTGAAATAATATTCCACTTTTCCTAACCCAGATGTGTTAGGTGAAATAAAATTACAAAAACTATATTTATTAAATGGTTATTCTATTGATATATGGTATACATAAACATTCAATTTGGTTTCAATTTTCAATGATTGGTTATAATAATCCCTCATTTTATTTTTCTTATTCCATTTTTAGTTGGGATGATTAATATAAACTGGTGTGAAACCTCAAGGTATGGGGGTTTCATATGCATTATATTCATATACCATGT
Source organism: Viscum album (assembly GCA_963277665.1). Lineage (NCBI taxonomy): Eukaryota > Viridiplantae > Streptophyta > Magnoliopsida > Santalales > Viscaceae > Viscum > Viscum album. The sequence continues at coordinate 1,254,544,737 of OY728153.1, read as the reverse complement.
ACATTCTCAGTTATAGTTATTTCATTTAATGTTATCCTGAAAAAATATTTTTGTATACATATGTAAACTAGTTAATATTAATAATGAAAGGAGTTCTAAATATTTTATGTATGTTTGAGTTATGATGGTGGCTTTTTTGGTAATTTTTTCTCACTCCGTACATGAACAATTATTTTATCTCATTGTATCATGATTCCGTCAAATATTATATATATATTGTATAAGATTTTTTGATAATCATTTCCCTAAGCACTATAAATTTTGTTATAAGTCATGTGAGATTCAATATTTCAGAACATATATCTGGTTTGGGATTTAGTCATGGGTGCTAAGTACTATATTCTATTATTTATATTTATCAGAATTTTTTATTTTACTATATGTAATTCATGATATTTCAGGTTATGTAATTTTTTCCTTAATGTTCGTTAATTATAGGGGTAAGAAACCACACTTTTAATATTTAATACCTTTAAACCATCAAAAATAAACTACAGACCAAAAGGCACGTATTAGGATATGTGGTATCCTTGGTCGACATAGTTCATCTATTCAAATCAGTATTGTTGCAGTGCCTCAATAGGTTTTACATAACAATTGAGTGGTTAGTAACCCCTATAGAGGACGCCGAACATGTAGTGTTGTATATGAATCATCTAGTGGGGTTACATAAACTACAATGGAAGAAACAAAAACCCATTATAAATGTGTGATGGGGGGGGTTAACTAAACTTATTTGTATATAGATGTCCTGGTTCATAATATATTTTATACCCTTGGGGGTTTTCGACACCATGTATGATGGAAAAACTCTTTCAAACACCTCTAAATCATCTTTTTAGAGAAAAACAAATTCTATTTCTCAAAATTAAATTGAAAATATATTCTAATAGTGATAAAAAGTTATTGAATAATAATAAAATAGGAAAATTATCAGAATGGATTATTCATTTTTAAATTATAACATCTAGGTGGGAATATATGGGGACAGGTACCATCGAACCTAGTACATGACAACTATTATTCCATATAGGTAGGGTATGTCTCTATCATTGTCCAATTCATGTTCAATAATCATACATTTTATTTATAGTGTGATATATAATGTTTGGGACATTCATAATTTTATGGAATGTAAAGATATGTGTGTATGTGTTGTGTTTCAATTATATAAATTATGTACTCCTATATATGGAGCTTTAGGGACTATGGTGTTAAAAAATTTGTGTCTGGGTAGAGACCATATCATGTGGTTCACTATACATATCACATGACTTAAGGACAAAATCCATGTGAAATTTATATCTTTGTATCAATTATGTTCAATACATCGAGTGACATTGAAAGAATATGTTCTAGGGAAATACATCATATAATAAGAATTCCTTTTGAATATCCTTCTCTCTCAAATCAATTTGTAGCTTATATATATTCGGTAACCTCTAAATCCCATCACCATATATCCTCTATATACTTCCATCACTACTCATTAATAAATATTTTCTTGTAATGATCCTATGAAATTTTAAAAAACCTAACTACATTTTTATAACACCATCATTCAATAGAAAATCCATACTTATTCTATTTTTAAGAGTCATACACTATTCTAATACCACCAAAATGAATGAATGATAGAACCGCATAATAATTTTTATGTAAAAATTACTATAATCCATAAATTTTTAGTAATATCATTCACATATTTCCAACCACTGAAGAATCATGCTATGAAATTTCTAGGAATAATTGTTTTTCGTGATAAAATATAAATTATTTATGGAGAAAGAGAAAACTAAAGGTTAAGATAATTCTATCCACACATAATTTTATAAAAAAAAGTGTCAACTAATTAATATATATATATATATATATGAAAGTAATAATGATGAACAAAACTATATGAAATTTAAAAATCTGATGACAAATTAAGCGACATTCCATTGTGTAAAATTGATAAAAACCCAAAAAATATGACATTTAATATATAATTAATTCCATAGTAATTCATGATATATCAAATAATATATTCCCAAAAAATCATACAAATAATATGGTATTAAAAAGTGAATTTTTTTTTTGAAATTAAAAACACATTGTTTTTATTTTAGTTTTCCACATTAGGATACTAATTAATAAAAAATTTAGAAATAATTTTTTATTATTTTGAAATGATATAATTCTTATAATATTAACAAAATACCACGATGAGAGAAATTTAATATTTTTATCGAGGAAGATAAAAAAATAAAATCACTTTGGGAGTATGGTGTATAGTAAAACAATTATTATTACCTCATTGTAATTCACCGACACATTAATGAGTATCTCATTGATTCCGCACCAATAATCATTTAATCCATGTTCCAATGTGTGATCCATATAAATGATCAATATCCCCACCAAAAACCCTTTGGTATTATCAATAATGAGAAATTATAAACTTATATAAAAGTCTAAAACATTATTTTTTTTTGGAAATATGTGTAAGAAATTTTTTTAAATAACCTTAAACTATCCAATCACAATACATGATACATGATAATACAAATTATTCTTTATAATAGTAAATTACCCCATTCCTATAACATGCACAATTTATGGATTTTAATTTGAGACTCCATTTTAGAGGTATTACTACTCACATAGTAAAAAAAATAGTTATTAAATAAATATTTTATCTTCATCAATATTCAATCACCTTGAAATATCATCAATATTCATCATATGTGATAACCAAATTTTCGTAGATCGAGGGAAGACAACTAAAATTTTAAGCATCATTATCCAATGAAATTATCTCATTTTACCATATTTTAGGGACCCATGAATCTATAACATGAAAACTAGATAACACTCATATAATTGAAATACAAGGTTTGTACCACAACTCAGATCCAATATCATGTCCTCCAAAAATGTCTTTTATCCATGGAGAATCTCGATCTAGAAATTATAGTACATGTATTTTACTAAAACATTAACTAATAAAATAAATATTTTTAACCAATGAAAATATATAAAATCACGAACATATTTTTTAATTTTAGTTTATACATTAAAATTGAATTTATTTCTAATGATTCAATGAAAAATGGTGGTTTCTGAGGAAAATTTATGTGATTAGAGGAATTTTAATATGTCTATAAAATCATTTGGATACCATGAATATTTTATTTTTATATCAGTAAACATATAATTATTAAATATTTTTAATAAAGAATAAAAATCACCTTAGAGAAGTAGAGTTACAATTTAGTACTAGGGTATGAATGAAAATTTATGATTTTAGTGATGTTTAAATAATATCATATAATATATTACTATTCTACAATGGATAGGTAAAATTATATGGTGTAAATGATTTTAATAAACTATAATAAAGAACATCATATGGTACCTTAATAGAAAAATAATTTTTTTGGTTGTGGAAAATGGGAAAAAGTACTCAATGAATGTACCATTATTTTTTGGTGAATTAAATAATAATAGAAATACAATTTATTATTACGGTTTAAAACTATTCAACAGTATCACGATGTGGGAAGACATGTTGTTTGAATTATAAAATAAAGGGATCCATTGGAGAAATTATCAGGGAAGAAATGTTGACACAAGAATGATATGGTGATGATTATCTTCAACATATGATTTTCATTAGAAAAAATATTTTTATGTTCCCTTATTCTTGAATATCGTTTAGATTATTTCTATGACTTTTCTCAATCCTAGAGAGATTTGAGATGGAACCATCGTTGTTATGGAATTTTCAACCTATGTTTTATAAAATTTTGATTTCATTGATCCTCCTATGTAATTTTTTTAATCACATGTTCTCCTATGAAATCTAAATAATTTGAATTCAATTATTTTATTGTTATTAGTTCACTTTTAGTTATAAATAAATAAGAACTCATGGGATTTTGAATTAAAGGTTGATGTGTGGTTATTTGGTTTTAATGACTAAAATTTAACTATGGATGTCCTTTTTATTATTTGTTATCAGATTATTCATAATATTTATATCATTACATATTAATTCATTACAGAAAATAATTAATAATGGAGTAAAACTAAAAAAGAATAAATAATATCTGTGATGAGAATAACCTAGAAAACTTGTTTATAATTGATATTGGAACTAAATACACCGTAGATTAAGTGGATTTATTTGGTGACATTAAATTGAAATATATAAGATATTATCGACTAAAATTGATATACAATAAGATTGCTTACATTAGAATATTGAAACTAATCATTTAAATTATATCTATATCTATCAAAGAATTTTTTTTATATGAAACATTATTTGAAATTTATCTTTCATCAATTCTTAAAATAAAAGTGTAATTTTTGTTATTAATGTTGGGATATATGCTTGATAAACATTTTAATATTGAAATTATTGAGCCAATAGTTAATCTTTTTAAATTTATACACTTTATGGGGTATTATTATCATAGTTGTTTTACCACATACATCAATAATAATATATTTTAACAACTCTATGAGGATTTTGATAAATAATTAATTGAGAATGACGATAACTTTCTTTGGAAGTTAATGATTCATGGGGGAGACACTTGTTGTATCGATTTTTAAGGAAAAAACAACAATACTGAACATGTAATACTGAAAATATATAGGTTTATTGATATTAATATAAATATAAATAATTAAATAAATATATATAATTTAAAAATTTACCCTTTTTCCTTTTTACATCATAGGTTGTTAAATTTTCATCATTTTTAGATCACACATTCAATAAATGGATTAGACTTCTTTAATTAAGGTAAAGAGGAAAATATAATGAATACAATATATTATAGTTAGAGACAATTGTGTGTATATATATATATATATATTGATTATTTCCAATGTCACAACCCATCCCCTGGGGCCCGTGTCGTGACTACCCTATGGCTGCCTTCCATAGGCCAGGGGCTGGCGACTAGCACCGAAAGGTGTATTCCCTAAAACAGGGAAGGCATTGCCTTTATAACCTGTAAACACACGCAACCAAGAACACCAGGAGATATGAACATAAGTAAACTATATAGTAAAAAGAGTGTGCATAATAAGAAAAAAGTGTCCAGAATAAAAGCCCAACTAGAAAGTATAAGAAAACTGTAAAAGTACATGAATACTAAAACATCTCATGTGAAAACCCACCAAGGATCCTACATGAAGGGTAGGTACAGCTCTTGAACGACCATCTTTGTGATACGCCTCATCTAATTTCCACCTCCGAGCTACCTCTAGTCCTGGTACTCTCATCCTCAGTCTGCATCGTCCATCGTCTGCACCAAACACTACAAGGTGTGGGCATAGCCCATGTAGGGGTGAGTATAACGATACTCAGTAGAAACCCTAAGACCCTCAAAGGTCTCCAAAAATACACAAAGGATAAACCACACAGCAGGTAAACATCTCACAACCCTACTTGTGAATATTCCCATACATATACCCATTTTATCATATATACATGTGTCATTCGTCAGGATACACAAGGTCCAACTCAAAAGCCCAAATCTCAACTGTTCCACAAAGGAAGGAAAACCACGAAGGTAAAACCAAAAAGGTAGCACCACACAGAAGAATACCACAAAGGTTTCACCATGATGAAAATTACCACACTAGTACGCCACATAGAAGAATACCCCAAATGTATCACAATGAAGGTAAGGACCACACAGGTACGCCACACAGATGAATACTACCAAGGTATCACTCCGAAGGAAATTACCACACAGGTACACCACATAGAAGAATACCACAAAGGTTTCATCACAAAGGAATATACCAGACATGTATGCCACATAGATGAATATCAAAAGGTATCATCACGAAGGTAAGTAGCACACATGTACTCCATAGAGAAGAATACCACCAAGGTAACAAGATGAAGGAAAGTACCACACAGGTATGCCACAAATAAGATTTAAAAAAAGGTATCACCACAAGGGTAAGGACTAAAATCACACCATGAATAACTAAGGTACATTAGTAAATATGATTAGACGTAACTACTCAATCGTCTTACTCTATTAAGAGGCAGACCCACACAGGATCATAAATCATCAGTCCCACATAGGATCCTAAATAATTAGACTCTGGTAGGATCCTAGAGTAGTCCAATGGGTATTCTTAGAGGAGATCCAAGTGAGACTCTCAAACACAGACCCACACAAGATTCTAAAGCATAGAACATCACAAGATATTTTTCTCAAGTTACAACCAGCTACAGGGTTCCCGTACTTAGATAGATTGATTCCGGGAGGATCCACTCCCCAAGAAAATGGTTGATACTATAACTATCACAAAATCCCATGATGAATTATCCCAGAGGACCGCCATCTAAAAGGGGTCTCAATGCAACAGACAGTGCATCAATCGTACGTCTAGTCTGTAAGTTAATTGCCTTTTATTCCCAAGGGCCCGGTTGGATTCGTGCTCGATCCAACCTGGTCGTACCCCAACATTATCCAATACTCAAGAGGGGTATGCCAAAAGGGCAGTCTCTATCCATCGTTTTTGGTGCCACAAATATTTCATCATTTCAACACCGTATGTGAGAGATATGTCGAATACAAGATCCCGCAATAATAATAATAATATTATTGGGTGTTTCATGAACCGAAGCCACGGACCAAAAATTAATATTCAATATTAGACTTAAATATACCATCGTAATGACATGATCACATCCCCATACATGGTAATTCAGTCGGATGTCTCACGCAATAGTTATGGATGTTTGAAGATTTAAAAATAATAATATATTATTATTTGACTGTTTCGCGTACCCAATCCAAAAAACCCAAAAAAGAAATCCAATATAGGACTCATAATTTCCTTCAAGAAGTCATGGTCATGAATCTGCTGAAGGTTCATGAAACTGTGGTCGCATGGATAAGTTACAAACAAATTATGGTTTGACAAGAAAAAATAATAATAACATTATTTATATTACTATTATTTTATTCTTTTTTTCCCTTATAACCCATATCTATTGAAATTCAAACACAAGGGTAGTGACACCCCCTTATTCCAATGATTTACATTATAATTTATTAATATTTTTAATTCATTTCATTTCAACTATTCCTCTCTCCAATTAACTCTTTCTTCCCCACAATTCTCACGCACATTTCCAGCAAGCAATCAAACCCACGACTTCTCCAACAACTCTAACTGTAGGCTTCCACCACACATCTAGATCCATCATCACACCACCTATCTTGCCCAGAGCTACACACCAACATCAAACCAAAATTGAACCTCTAAATTTCCCCTTTTGTGGCCCACAACATCTTATTTCTACACATGAAAAATAAAATGATAGCCTATTCGTGATCCTTGGGTCGAGGGCTCCGTCTCCATATGTCATGCTCAACATAATATTGTGTTTCCAGTGCCAATAAATATTTCGATAACTCCTTCTGAAAGACATTATGACTTCATTCCAAGATGGAGAAGTTAAATGATCACATATTTGTGATCCTTGCATCTAGAGCTTCACGTCCATTTATCGCTCTCAACAAAGATCTAGGTTTCCAGCACCAATAAATATTAGGCATTGAGGAATGCACAAATAATGCACAAAGAATAAAAAGAAATTGGAGCATGGTTTATGAATGAGAAGATGCCGATGTTCGTTAGTCCATCATTGTCATTAATTTAGGATATGAAGAATCTTTAAAACAGATTCAAACATATATAAAAACCCCTACCTTGATTGTCGTTTGGAGGTAGTGTGAGGAAGAAGACAAAGTCGATGAGATAGTGAAATTGGATTTCGTTGCTCCTGTAAGATGTTTCCAATATGGGCTCAAGAATCATCCTCGTTCTCTAATCCCAGAGGATGGTTTTTTTTGGAGAGTGTTATTTATTAGAGAAGATGATCCTCCAAAAGCTCACCCCAATTCTCCCTTTTCCAACGCTTTCCCCAAACTCAAGAAAAAGAGGAGCCACCATATTAAAATAAGTCTATTAATTTAACATGTTATGTTTCCTCATTAAGTAAATTGAGGGTAGAAAATTATCTAGAGTAATACCAAGGGTTTTCCTGACATTAATTGGGAGTTTGGGTGGTCCCCACCACTAAGCATTAAAAATGGTGGTTTCAAATAAAATAAATAAAAAGTTGTTTTTTTACTTTTTTCCTTCTCCCACAAAAATCTAAAGAACTAACATCCACCCTAGTCCCTCTATAGTCAAGGTGATGGTCTTTTTAAGTGAATAGAAGTGCTACGATTTCAACGGTGTCATCAAATTTAAATTCTGAGTACCGGTTTAAAAGTTATAGAACATCGCTCGCGTGTTAATTGAACATACCCAGAAACATTTTTGGAAAATTATTAATAGTCACCCATGACCTGCGCCGGTCAAGGTTAGGCTCTAACCATGTTAAAAACATCCCAAAAAACATAATCGTACTCTCGGACTTCCAATTTGAGTTACCATCTAAATGTTATGGATTTTACAATAAAATAATTGTCACTTAATTATTTTATTTACGAGCAAAAATGAAATTTCACTGGTGGCCAGAACCGACCAAAGTTAGTATCTGCATAAATAAAGCATTCCCCCACAAGATCAAGAGTGGTAATTTATTTTCAATCCAATAAACCATTTTTGAGTGATAATAATGTAAAAAATAAAATAATTTATTTAATTATTTTATTTACGGTTATGCCATTTTTGTGTTTTCTTACAGAAAGCCCGCGCCGACTTAACTTATATCACGCCTAGGGTAAAAACTCCATTATAAACACAAAGGTGCCCTTAATGTTTTAATCTAAGTTACCATTTAAGAGTTATTCCACTTTTCCAGGAAAACTGCTTATGCGCGCTAATTAAAAACCAACCAAACATCGACGGATCATTCCGAGCACTCTGGGCCTTCGAATCACGCGTCTTCGAATTTAGCTGTCTTGAAATAATTCTATATAATTGAAAAAATTTATACAGAATTTCCAGAACATTAAATTCTCCCCACCATAGGTATTTATGTCCCTGAAAACCACAACAAATGAAAAAAAACGAAAAGAGGGTACTGAGCAAGAATCTGATCATCCCCCTCCCATGTGCTCTCCTGGAAGTTCTGGTGCTACCAACATACATCCACTAAAGGTATAAATCCCCCAAAAAGGACCCTCTCTCGTTGATCCTAAATCTCCACATGAACCTCTTTAAACTATGCACCACCATCTAAGTCTAGCTCAATGTGGATGATGATGTTAGATGGGTCGTGAACCTATCCCCTCAACTAGGATACATGGAAGACGTCGTACACCCTTTGTAACTATGATCGAAGAGTCACGCGGTATGCCACATCATCTAAAATCTGAAGGATTAGCAAAGGACTAATATACCTTGGTGAAAACATTCCCCCTCGACCAAATATCTGCAAACACCATAGCGGTGAGACCCGTAGGATGACATGATCTCCCTCCTCTTGGAGGCATAATACTTCTTCTGAATCTGAGTAGTTTTCACTTTCTAACAAGTGAGACATCGTGATATAACATCTTCCACTAATTTCATCATCCCTGGGAACCAGTACAGACCCAAAAGGACCTGGTACATCTTCACCTCACCATGATGTACCACTAGAGTGGACGTGTAGAACTCCCTCAAAACCTCCTTCTGTAGTGATACTGGTACCATGGTACATCCTCTAAAGAGGACGAAGTGCTCCCCACCATTAGAAAACCTATCTAGTGCCTACGCAGAGGATATATGAGCTCGTCGAACCTCTCAGTCTTCGTCCCCAAGCTACGCCTCCTAGACTCACTGAAGAATTTGGGGTGTGACAATAAGAGAGTAAAGAAATGATGCTCTATCTCGATCCACAAAGGATATCTGCAAAGTGGCTAGCTGCTATGTCACCTCACTTAGTAGATAAAGGTCACACCTCCTACTTAGTGCATCTGCTAAAATGTTCCCCTTCCCATGAGTATAGACTATATAAAAGTCATAGTCTTGGATGAACATTACAAACAGAAGTTGGGAACTGAAAACTCAAAACTCCTACTGCCACGAGGGTGTGTCTGGCTGAATCATGAGTGATTAGCTGCACCCCACTATGCAGGAGTTTATCCTATGCTTCTTGGGTTTCCTTTTATTCAAACTAAAGAATACCACATCCCAAAATTGTAGATAAACCACAACCATTTTTCCTAATACAATCAATCTGAGTATGAATTGTGGATGTCCAGTCATACCCAAAAAACATCGTAAGGCCTCGACGATGCCACCAAGGGGTTCCACCCAAAAATATCACATCAAGGGTTAGATCACACCATCAGTGTAAGTGTGATTATCTAGTCTCCTCCTAAAGGTATATCCAGACGTGAGGGTCTATTAAATGGATTAACTAAAAACTCTAGGTCTTGGAAAAGATTGTTGGAAGGAAGGAATGATTGGTAAATATGTCTATTGATACAGAGGCTAGTAGTAGACACATATCATCCCATTAATCATTTTTAGAGCCCTTTGGGTCACACTCCTTGAACGCATGCAGCTACTCTCTTCCCATGTCCTCCCGCTCTTTGAGCCTGGTGCGGACCACAAGGGGGGGGGGTTGTAACATGTCGAAATGTACACCACATCATGCTACTCCACTACCTCTGATTCTTCATATGTAGCCCTACAGATTCATCTATACATAACACTTCTTCTACTTGAAAATTTTATACATGCCCAAGTCTCTATGACTGGTGATAGTTTCCTACTTTCCCACTACTAACATTCAATGGCTACATCCTCTCAGTCAAAGAATATTCAACCAAAAGGTTCTCTCTAGCACCGTAACATAAGTAGAAATACATAGAAGAATAGTTCTAGCACAGATGTCTCTAAAGACACCTCACCCTGAGGTCCGAGCTCTGAAGCACAGATCATATCATATTCATTGAGTACCATGAATGATCTGTATGCCTCGATGAATACTCAGCTACCGACATGTCATCCTTCCAAAGCTATAAAAGCTCCAGATAACTCTCATCCACCTCCTCATGCCAGTCCTCACCCACATGTGACTCAGTATGGACTTGAAACCTGAGGGGTATCTGATGCTGAATCAGGCATAAGGCACCAAGCCTATATGTGTCCTTTACAGGTACCGCCAGTTGTATCCACTGACCAACATGTAGTGATATAGCTGACACACTACCCGAAGGTACTATCTCTGGTAATGGTCCATGTACCGAAACCTCATCACTATGCGGACAATCCCCAATTTCACTCACTGAAAATGACTAGTAGCTAAGATCAACATCTTCTCATCTGGTGTCTCAAATAGGCCTAAAACTCTAGCAACCGCCTCCAGCTTGCCCACAACCGCTTAGGAATATATCTCGCCTTGATTCCTCGGAGGCCATTGCTACTAGAACATGTGAAATGCGTTCAGTCAGCGTGCACCTTCTGCCAGTGTGGCTGGTGGTAACTGTTGCCCAACATGTGGTGGTGCTGCCTGTACACCACCAGAAGTTTCCAACATCGTAAGAGGGCCCTACACCGGAGCCTTATCGCTTGGTGGGATGTCATCCTGTACTCTCTAATGAATCTTAGCTGGTTTTCAATGCTCCACAATCCTGATAAAGAACAAGTGATCCACAATCATTATGTTATACATGGAGAGGTGACTCAAAGAAAACAGAAGAAAATTTTTCAAAAAACTCACACAATCAGTGTTTTCATGCACTGAGTCAGAAATCAGAAGGTTGCATCCTCATGTATGGATACATCAGCCACCACACCAACACTGATTTCTCTAAACTAATATCCACACACTCTAAACTTAACACTATTTCCATTAAAAGATCAGACTCCTATGTTCTACGGTAGAACCGACTCCTATTATACCAATTTGTCATCACCTGTCCTCCAAGACTTGTGCCATGACTACCCCAAGCCAGCCTTCCACAAGCCAGGGGAAGGCGACTAGCCCCAAAATGCGTATTCCCTAAAACCAAGAAGGCATTGCCTTTATAACCTGTAAAAACACATATCCAATCACACAATGAGTTATGAACAAAAGTAAACTGTACATTAGAAATAGTGTGTATAGTAAGAAAAAGGGGCCAGTATAGAGGCCCAACTGGAAAGTACAAGAAAACTGTTAAAGTACAATGAAAACTGAAACAAAACATATGAACACCCGGCAAGGACCCTACCTGAAGGGTAGGTACATCTCTCAAATGGTCGTCTCTACGGTACACGTCATCTAATGTACACATCCAAGCTAACTCCAGTCCTGGTACACTCATCCTCAGTCAGCATTGTCTGTCATCTACACCGAACACAACAAGGTACATGAGTAGCCCGTGTAGGGGTGAGTATAATGATACTCAATAGGCACACTAAGAACCTAAAAAGGTCTCATGAAATCCACAAAGGATAAACCACAAAGCATGTAAACATATGAAAACCCTACTGAGGAATATACCCACCTATATACCCAAGTAATTAAGTAAACCCGTCTCATTCATGAGGAAACACAAGGTCCAACTCAAAATCCCAAAGCTCAACTATTCCACAAAGGAAGGAATACCACAAAGGTAAATCCACAAAGGTGAGTACAACAAAGGTAATGAAATAGAGAAGATTATAACAATGGTTTCACCACAAAGAAAAGTACCACACAGTAATGCCAGACAAAAGAATTCCACAAAGGTATCACCACGAAGGTATGTAACACATAGGTACACCACACAGAAGAATACCACCTCGGTATCACCAGGAATGAAAGTACCAGACAGGTACACCACATAGAAGAATACCAAAAAGGTTTCACCACAATGGAAATTACCACACAGGTATGCCACACATGAGAATACCACAAAGGTATCACCACAAAATTAAGTACAACGTAGGTATTCAACACAAAATAATACCACCAAGTTATCACCATGAAGGAATGTACCACATAGGTATGCCACACAGAATAATACCACCAAGGTATCACCACGAAGGTAAGGACTCAGCTCGCACCTGGTATAACTAAGGTAGAGTTGTAAAGATGATTAGATTTAACTACTGAATCATCTTACTCTGTTAAGAGGCAGACCCATACAGGATCTTAAATCATTAGACCCACACAAGATCCAAAATCATCACACCCACACATGATCCTAAATCGTCAAACCCACATAGGATGCTAAATTATCAGACTCACATAGGATCCAAAATCATCATAATTACAAAATATCCTAGAGTTGTCTCATTTAGAATCTTAGAGTAGATCCAAGTGAGACACTAAAACACAAACCCACACAGGATCCCAAAGAACATACCCACACCAGATTCTTTTCTCATGTTACTTCTAGCTATAGGGTTCTCGTACTACGCTCTCTTGATTCTAGGAGGATCCTCTCCTCAATCCAGTGGTCAATACTCCAAATGTCACGAAGTCCCATGAAAAATTATCCCAATGGAATTCCATTCAAAATGGGTCTCAACCTAATAGATTATGCTTCAATAAGACATCCAGTCTTTAAGTTATTAGATTTTTAGTCCCGAGGGCTCGGTTGGATTCGTGCTTGATACAACCTGGTTGTATCCAAAATTTTTCCAAAACTCTCATGTGGGGTATCCCAAAGGACCATCTCGATCCAAGGTTTTCGGTTCCATAGACGGTTCATCATTTTGTCCCCGTATGAGGGAGATATGTCAAATAAAAGATCTCGCGATAATAATAATATTATTATTGTGTGTTTCATGATCCCAAGCCACGAACATGAATTTAATATTCAAAATTCGACTTAAATTGACTATCTTAAGGATAGGGTCATGTCACCATAGATGGTAAGTCAATCGGACATCACACACTAGAGTTCTGGAGGGTCTAAGAATTAATAATAATAATATTATTATTATTATTTGAGTGTTTCATGTAACCAATCCAAAAACCCAAAAAACAACATCCAATATTGGACTCAAATTTATGTCTCAATGTAATGGTAGTACTGCCGCTGATGGTTTGTGAAACCGAGCTTGCATGGATGTGTTACATATGAATTATGGTTTTACAAAAATAATAATAATAACATTATCTGTATTATTATTATTTTATTATTATTTTCCTTATAACCCATCTCAATTGAGATTTACACACAAGGTTTGCACCTACAAATTATTACAACAAATTACTTTTTAATTTATTTATATTTTTAATTAATTTATTTTTCAACTATTCGTCTCTCCAATTAACTCTTCATTCCACACAATACTAATGCACTGTTCTAGCAATCAATCAGGCCCATGACTACTCCTACAACTCTGACTATAGGTTTCTTCCATGTATCTATAACTACTGTTGCAATGCCTATCTCGCCTGAAGATATGCTCCAAAGATACATCAGAATTTCCCCTCCACATTGCCCCTTCCATGGCCCACTAAATCTTCGTTTTAAACCCAAAAAATAAAATGATCGCATATTCGCGATCCTCGAGTCGAGGGATCCGTGTCCATATGTCACGCTCAACAGAATATTGTGTTTCCAGTGCCAATAATTATTTGGCTGCCTCTTTTTTGTGAGCCATTGTTTCTTCGTTCCAAGCACGAAAAATTAAATGATCACATATTTTTTATACTTGTTTCGAGGGCTTTTTGTCCATATATCTCGCTCAGCAAAACATCATCCTTCCAGTGCCAATAAATATTAAGTGTTGAAGAATGCATGAAGAACACACGAAGAATAAAAAGAAAGGGGAGGATGGTTTATGTACTTGATGATGAAAATGTTTGTTTGGACATTGTTGTAATGAATTTAGGATATGATGAATTAATAAAAAAAATCAGACATATATAAAGACCCCTTCCATGATTGTCCATTGGAGGTGGCGTGGGGATGAAGACGAAGTTGATGGGATGGTGGCGTCTACGTTCATTGCTCCTACAAGATGTTACTGATCCGGGTTGAAGCATCGTCCTAATTCTCTAATTCCGAAGGATGCTCTCCATTGTAGAGTGTTCTTCGTTGGAGAAGATGATCCTCCAAAATATCTCCGCAATTCTCCCTTTTCCAACACTTTCCCCAAACTCAAGAAAAAGAGGATCCAAATTAGAGAATTATGTTTATTAATTTAACAAGTTATATAGGATCATTAAATAAATTGAGGTTGGAACATTAATTAGGGGAATAATAGTTGTTTTCCCTATATTAATTGGGAGTTCGGGTGGTCCCCACCACTATGCATTCAAAATGGTGGTTTCAAATAATGTAAATAAAACGATATTTAATTTAATTTTTTACTTCTCCCATGAAAATCTTAGAAACTAACTTCCACCCTCGACCCACTGAAGTCAATGTAATGGTCTTATTAAGTGAATATCATCATTGAGAGTTCAATGATGTCCTTGGATTTCAATTACAAGTACCGGTTCAAAAGTTACAAAATACCACACACACGTTTAATAATTGTAGTCGAAAAAATGATCAAAAAATTAAAACCGTCACCCTCGACCAGGACCAGTCGAGGTTAGGCTCTACCCAATTTTATCATGACCTAACAAACCCAATGGTACTCTCGTATTTCCAATATGAGTAAACATTTAAATGTTATATAGTTTACAATAAAATTATTATCACATAATTATTTTATTTATGGCCAAAAATTAACTTTCACTGGTGGTCTGTGCCTGCTGAAGTTATTATATGCTTAAATAAAGCATGCCTTCACTAGTTTAGTGGTGGTCATAGATTTTCAATATGAGATACCATTTGTGACAGATACGAATTTGAAAAATAAAATTATATATTTTATTATTTTAATTACTATTTAGGCCATTTTTGGGTTTTCTCAGTGGAGACCCACACCGACTAAACTTAAGTCAAAACTAGGGTTAAACCACCATCTTGAACGCAACGATGCCCTCACATTTCTGATACATATTACCATTTAAGAGTTATTCAACTTTTTTAGGAAAACTGCTTACATGCACTAATTAAAACTCAAACAAACATCGATGGATCATTAGGGGAACTCCATGTCGCAGAATCATGAGCCGTCAGATTTTACGGTCTTGAAATAATTCCATATAATTAAAAAAAATTATATAGAATTTCCAGGACATTACATCAAATATATGTTTTTTGTAGATTGGATTATAAAATAGGATATTGATTAACCCTATGTGGTGGAAAAATGGTGTGCCTAATATAGTGAATATTATAGAATGCATTTTTTAAATTTGTAATTTTTGTAATTAAAGAGGGGATACATAATGTTAACATATTATCTATATGTACTTATGTGATATTATTCAAAGGGGGAGTGTTAAATGAAATATTGAAATAGGTTACTGATGTGGATGCTTCTATAATTATATTATAATTTACAATGCTATTTTAAGAGCCAAATTTTTTTTTTCATAGAATTTATAATATTTTAAAAATTGATGTGCAAAATTAATTTAGGAAATCATTGACTTGAATTAATTTGATATTTTGATTAGCTAAGGAGAAACAGATTAAATATAAAAGAAGGACTTAAAATATTTTATTATATGACTAGTGAATACAGAATTATTAGGGTTTCTTATTAATAATATGGGGCCCATGTTTTGAATAACAAAAATCAGGAAATTATAAGATTAATGATGAAAATTGAGGTTAGTTTACCTGATTATAGTGATTTATAAATGTGATAAATATATAGAAATTGAATAGATATTGTTGATAATTATATAGGTAAATCATTTTGTTAATATATGAATAAAGGGAATAATGTAAATTGATTAATGAACATTGATGATAGAGAATATGAATATATATGACTGTGATAAAATCGAATAGGTGTTATATTCAATTTTTTTATTCATGATATAAAAACATATTTAAGAATAATTTAATCATATTTGAGTATTTAAAGATTCATTAAAGTATTAAACATGACCTTTTCTGATACGAAATTCTAGTAAAATATTTTTTAGTTAATTAATGTTGGGTTAATAATTATTGATGGTATTTAATATATTTTAAAATCATTTGATGTTATTTAATAAGGTTTAATATATCATTAAAAGGATCTTGGGAAGTATAGATATGATCAAATAATGTTGGAAAAGTAATTCACGAATAAAATTGAATAGAAAATTGTTATATAAGAGTGAATTTGATCTTTTAATGGTCGTGCAAGAAAATATAGAAGCTATGTATAGTAAATATGATTTTTTGAAAGGCTATGTTTGTTTTATAGTTTGAAAATCAATAGATAAAATTAGTTTTCTAGAGTAAATGGGTATTTCATTAGTGTTTTGACATTTAAATCCCTAAAATCGATGCTTATCTGAGATAAATCATTGTTTCATGTGTGAATAATATAATTACTCAACATGAATGATTTAATAGTTTTAGGATCAAATATGTTTATTCTATTATAGAATATGAATAATTTATTGTGTCTTTTTTTATTATTTATGGAACTTAATGTTTGAAACATGCTACATAAAAATAATATTCATGGAAACATTGTATTTTTAAAAATATCCGTATTAATAGATTTGTATAGATAATTTTGAGTGAATATTGATAATGATTTTGGTAGATATATATGATATAATTATTGTGATTTAATTGGATCATATTTTCCCCATATAATGAAGATATAAGTTGGAGTGTTCTACATGTGAATATATGAGATTTTTTAATTAAGAATCATAAAAAATAAAACATTGGATTTCATATTAAAATATAGAAAACAATCCACATGATTAGAATGTTTATATAAACATTAGTATATAAAAAATTAAATTAATGGGTGGGGATGGAAACTAAAAAATAATCTCTACCGTATATTTATATGTTTTGGTTTTATAATAATCAAAGGGATTTTTTATTGTTGTCAAATTTCAAAAGGATCAATTGTATAATATATGATAACATATGGGTATTTTTAATTTCATTTATCATTTAATGGATAGAAATAATAAATAGTTATTAAAGACTAAAAGTAAATTAAGAAACTATAAAATCATCGAACATCCTTAATACACTAGTAGAACGATATAGGATTCAGCACCATCGTAGACCAAAGGGAATTCCCAATTACCATAGGATATAGAATAGTTCCTAGGAATCCAAAAATGATTAGAATAAATGATTCACTATAAGAAAAAAATCAATATTTCGTAACATAAGTAAATTTATTGAATAACAGTATAAAAACACTCCTCAAAGAAGAATATAACAACGAAATAATAATTATGATAAAAAATGGAACATCATCTAGTAAAATCCACAATATCCATGATGAATATTTTCTATAATCCTTATGTAATGTGTAACGCCCCGACCCCAGTTACCCAGAGTCGGTGCATTATTACATAACATTGGCATGATCACAAGAAAGATCAAATCTCGAAAGACCGATTGGTTTAGTAGCCTTGGAAACACTAGATATATTCATAAGTTTTACATTACATCATAAAATGAAAAACTACTACAACAACATAATGTCTCCATAATCCACACTACTATCCCCTCATAATATCCCTGCAGGTCATTCATAATTTACTTCTTCACATCCTGGGGAAAAATAAAACATAGAAAAGGGGTGAGCTCAAATGCCCAGTAAGGATAACAATATAGCGGAAACTTTCATAAATAAGAATAAACATTTAAGGCAATGCATTACTAAAACAAAAGCCTTTTAAAATTGAACTTCAACATGGTATGGCAAAAGTAAAATGAAATAATTCCATTTACTTATTCACATGGATATTCTACTAATCGAATAATCACATGCAAAAATCAATAACCACTTTCATAATGTTGGAATGCATAATGCCAGACTATCATAACCACATAGCCAAGGCCTCGTGCCAAGACTACAAATAAGATTTTGTCAAGGCCTTGTGCCAAGACACTAGTTTGTCTCATGAGACCTACCGATGCATCGAGGAGCTATAACGGGCTCCACCCATCACTTATTAAGTCCAATGCATTCCCATATGAAAAGGTTTAAACATAACATAAACATTCGTATTAAAACTAGCATACGAAATGTCAATACTTTCACAATAAACTATGAATGGTATAAAAATAGCACATCCACAGTCAAACATATCACAAAACCTTCAATACAATATAGAAGTTTTGTATCATAATAAATCAACTTCAAATAATCTTAAAATCCATCAAAGGATGTTGACATAGATGAAATCAAAATTCTTTTTAAAGAAATATCTCCTTTTATTTTGAAATCATTTAAGATACATATAAAATAAAACATTTTCTTTGAAAATATTCTTATAAGATTGTATGGAAAGCTTCGGCGATTTTATAATGGCGGAAAATAACCGCACCCACCGTATAAGTTAAAAAAAACATTCTTACCTCAATTCTGTCGAAAAGGTTAAAAAGGACATTGTTTTGAAAACGACGGAAAGATTCCTTTATAAACCTCTTATAAAAAGTCAAAAAAGGTTATAAATGACTTTAACCCATATTCTTGTAAATAGTAAAAATGTTTTGAAATACATTTCGAAGAAACATGGATGTGGATGATAAAGAGGTCCCAGTAGATTATTACGTATAATACAACCTCGGATAATGAAGAGATTGTGAAATAACCCTTACCTTGTACTTTTCCTTGGTTGTGGTAGGTTAACCTCCTGTATAATGGTGAAATAATTGTTATTAAATTATACAAGAATCATATACATTAATATGATATCATATATGATCTTTTAATATTGATTTGATAATAATATCTTAGTATTATCGTTGTTTCGGGTGTTAACTTACTTGTTTTCTTTCATATGTTTTGTTACGTAAGACATGTTTGTAAAGGATAGGTTGTATATTATTCATATCCATAATGATATCAAGTCCTTAAACATCATTTTTAAATCATAAAATGATAATTACGCTTTAATGGTTACGATGGAGAATGAATCTCATCGCGTTCGTGGAGACGGTAGTCCGTACGTACGCACGAGCGACAATATCATTCTTTTGATATTAAAATAATATATAAATGGATGGTATATCATATATACAGAATCATTAACATGTTATATTTATTATTTACATGAGTTACACATCATTATTATACCCATCCAAATAATATTATATTGAATAACAATTACACCACGACGTGGAGACGGTAAGCCGTACGTACGCACGTATGGTGACATGTTATTCAAAGGGTGGATAGAATACTGAATATGGTTGTACCATACTTATAATAACATCACAGTATATGTGAGATACTGGAGTTATTATTTCAGAATGGTAAGAACAAAGGAAGAAGAAGTGGAAGAAGAAATGAACTTAGAAAAGGGTGGTGAAATCATTACCTCTTCTTCGGGTTCTTCCTTTTGATTTGATCAAAAGGGCTCCTTAGGTTGGCTTTCTGATCAAACTAAGGCCTCTAGGTTGTATTGAGGGATGTTGGGAGAGTATTTGGGCAGAGTTTGGCCGAACCAAAAGGCTTTGAAGGTGTGAAGAAATGAGAAGGAGGAGTGCCCTTTTATAAGAGGGGTGAGGGGCACCTTTGGAAAAGCTAGAAATATTAATTTATAATAAATTCATATTCGGTTTCTAAAGGCTCCAAAGTTGACTATTCAAATGATGAGGTGGGGAAAGGTCGAAAGCAACTCATCCAATAGAATTTAGACAGGTTTGGGTACCTATATTAACCTTATCTTTAAGTATTAACTCTAAGTTAATTAGTTTCACTTTTACAATGTCTCTTTGTATTTTATATATTATGGTTAATAAACTTACTATATACATCCAAGAGACCCCCAAGTGGTCCATTAATGATTAACCTATCATGATATAAGTCTCTTGGCCGAAACTTAGATTTTTAGGAATTTAATATCAATTAATAATATAATATTTGTTTTAAGAACTCTTTTATGTCAATTTTGACACTATTCAATAGTTGATTTTTGTGAAACTCATAACAGATTGATTACTTCGAACAAAGTCCATTAAATAAATCCTAATATATCATATTAGCCTATAAAATTAGTTTAATTCATTAAAAGTTTCATATTATATTTATTTGGGTATTTATAATATCAATTATTTTAATTTTTCACTATTTTAGTAATTACTGCATCATCATTGTGTCATAAATAAAATATATTATTTAATGTCTAAAAATTATAAATAAAATATCATTATGTATGAAATCGCTTTAGCTTTCTAATGAATATTTATAATCTAAAATCCAACATATATAACCCTATGTAAAAATTGTTTTTCTAAAAGATATATGCTTGTGTCATTTTTGTATTCATTTTAACTAAATTAAAATAAAGTGTCATTATCACTTACAAGTGGATCCATGGGGTCCCAAAATTGACACAAAGATGCCCATGGTCGACCATCTATCAACCAATAGGGTTAAGACACGTTTTTAGGGTAATTTAGTATTATTATAATATTATTTTTTTAACCCTTATTTACCGGATTTACCCTTAACCATGGTAAATAAAATATTTACCGCAGTAATTATTCAAAATGTCTAAAAATAAAAGTTACCTATTTACACAATTTTAACATCCTGATTCCAAATATGGAATCCATTTTCCAAAATTCAAAACACAGAAGTGGCAGAAATTAATTTAAAATTAATTCCCGCTGTCAAAACAAAAAGCGTGTTTTTAAGAGATAATAACTATCAAAAGATTGACACTTGTTTATGTTCGGTTTAATTGTAAAATTATGTCCAATGACCAACATTATATTAAATGGTAAAAATATATTCTAAATATACTTTAAAACTACTAAAATTCATAATTTATCACTATTAATTATTTTGATTAAAAAAGTTGTTTTTAATTAAAATTTAGTAATTTTCACTATTCATCAAAATATGAAAGTTATCCGAAAAGTACCAAAATTTCACCTTAGGCTAAATTCGATATTCCGAGTCCAAAAATGAAGTCCATTTTGAAATATAAAATATATATAATTTCAAAAATTAGGTATTACTATTCACAACGGCTAGTTTAATTAGTTGTGGTGTGTGTTAGAACTCGAGGTTGCGTACAACACACGCTATCGCATTATTCGAAGGGAAACGTACCGTAGAAGCTTGGGGTGTTACATTCTCCCCTCCTTCAAATAATTGCGTCCTCGCAATTTCTAGGGTATTGCTGCATAAAAAGACTCGGGTGGTTCTTCATCATAAGTTCCTCGGGTTCCCACGTTGCCTCTTCCATCTTATGATTTCTCCACAGAACTTTTACCAGACGCGTCGTCCGGTTTCTCAGCACTTGTTCTCTCGTATCAAGAATCCTGACGGGCTCTTCGCAATAAGACAGATCGGGTTCCAGTTCTAATTCCTCATAGGTGAGTTCATGCGTTGGGTCAGGCATGTATTTTCTCAACAGAGATACGTGGAACACATCGTGAACTTTGGAGAGACTTGGCGGCATTGCCAATCGGTAAGCTACAGCCCCAATTCGTTCTAGAATTTCGAAAGGTCCGATGTACCTGGGACTCAATTTACCTTTCTTACCAAAACGTATGACTCCCTTCCACGGAGATACCTTTAGGAAAACATGATCACCGACTTGAAATTCCAAATCCTTCCTTCGATTATCGGCATAGCTCTTCTGCCTACTTTGAGCTGCTTTGATGTGATTTTGGATTACCTTTACCTTTTCCATCGTTTCCTCCACCAGTTCTAGACCTACAAGTTTTCTTTCACCGACGTCATCCCAACAGGTTGGTGTACGACATCTCTTTCCGTATAACGCTTCATATGGTGCCATCTGAATACTCGAATGGAAGCTATTGTTATAGGAAAATATTTCTAGTGGTAAATATTGATCCCACATACCCTGAAAATCAAGTGAGCAAGATCTCAACATGTCTTCTAAGGTCTGAATAGTCCGTTCTGATTGTCCGTCTATCTGAGGGTGGTAAGCAGTGCTCAAATGAAGTTCAGTATCCAGGGATTTCTGAAGACTTTTCCAAAATCTTGAAGTAAAACGGGGATCACGATCAGAAACAATCGATAGGGGTACTCCATGAAGTCTCACAACTTCATTAATGTATAGTCTTGCTAGACGTTCCAGGGGTAGATCTTCTCTTATAGCAAGAAAATGTGCTGACTTGGTAAGACGATCAACAATAACCCATATTTCATCGTTCCTTCTAGGAGTCTTTGGTAGCCCCATGACAAAGTCCATTGTAATATTGTCCCATTTCCACTCCGGTATGGGAAGAGGTTGCATGACTCCTCCAGGCTGTTGCCTTCCAGCTTTCACTTGTTGACAAACCATACATCTTGACACAAAATCAGCAATCTCCCTCTTCATGTTGTCCCACCAAAAATGTTCCTTCAAATCTCTATACATTTTGGTGCTCCCAGGGTGTATAGAGAAATTGGAACTATGAGCATCATCCAGCAATTCCCTTTTTAGATCAGGTATATTGGGAACACAAAGTCTCTTCCCGAATTTCAAAATTCCATTTTCATACACAAAGTCTCTCAATCTCCCATCATTCACAGCTTTAATCTTCTTTTGGAATTCTTCATCATCGGTCTGAGAACTCTTAATCCTTTCTAGTAAAGATGGTTTGGCAACCATTTGAAAAAGCATTGATGTTTCACCTTCCCTGGTTATTCCCATGTCCATCTTCTCTAGATCCATGAAAATTGGATCCCTTTCAATTCTCATCATGTTCAGAACTCCATGGTCTTTTCTGCTCAAAGCATCTGCTACTTTGTTTGCTTTCCCCGGGTGGTAGTGTATCGTGCAATCATAATCCTTGAGTAATTCAAGCCATCTCC
Source organism: Viscum album (assembly GCA_963277665.1). NCBI lineage: Eukaryota > Viridiplantae > Streptophyta > Magnoliopsida > Santalales > Viscaceae > Viscum > Viscum album. The sequence goes on along the minus strand of OY728153.1, from coordinate 1,254,520,962 downwards.
TTTGCCTCATGTTGAGTTCTTTTTGTGAGAAAATATACTTCAAACTCTTGTGATCAGTATAAATCTCACATTTTTCACCATAGAGGTAGTGTCTCCATATCTTCAAAGCAAAGATCACAGCTGCTAACTCAAGATCATGAGTAGGATAGTTTTGTTCATGAATTTTCAACTGTCGTGATGCATAGGCAATAACTCTATCATTCTTCATAAGGACACAACCAAGTCCTTTCTTTGACGCATCACTATAAATAACGAACCCATCATTCCCTGATGGTAGAGTCAATATAGGAGCATTGACTAATCTTCTCTTCAGTTCTTTGAAACATTCTTCACACTCTTTTGTCCAAACAAATTTAACCCCTTTACGTGTGAGCTTCGTTAATGGGTTAGCCAATCGGGCAAAATTCTGGACGAAACGTCGATAATAACCTGCCAAGCCAATAAAACTACGTACCTCAGTTATACTCGTAGGTGCTGGCCATTCTTGGATTGCTTTGGTCTTAGAAAGATCAACAGAGATTCCATCTTTAGAGACAATATGGCCAAGAAAAGAAATCTCCTGAATCCAGAATTCACACTTGCTAAACTTCCCATATAATTCATGCCTCCTTAGAGTCTTCAAGATAATGCGCAAGTGATTTTCATGATCTTCGTAGGTTTTGGAGTATACCAAGATATCATCAATAAATACCACCACAAATTCATCGAGATACTCCTTGAAAACTCTATTCATCAGATCCATGAATACAGAGGGTGCATTAGTCAATCCAAACGGCATTACAGTAAACTCGTAATGCCCGTACCTGGTTCGAAATGCTGCCTTCGGAATGTCTTCCTTCTTTACACACAACTGATGGTATCCAGATCGAAGGTCAATCTTTGAAAAGTATTGAGCTCCATGCAGTTGGTCAAATAATTCATCAATACGAGGTAGTGGATACTTGTTCTTTACCGTTATAGCATTGATCTCCCTATAATCGATACATAACCTCATAGATCCATCTTTCTTTTTAACAAAAAGAACAGGGGCTCCCCATGGAGAAACACTAGGGCGAATAAATCCCTTATTACTCAATTCCTCTAGTTGTTTCTTTAGTTCGACTAGCTCTACAGTGGCCATTCTATAAGGGGTCTTCGATATAGGCCTTGATCCAAGAATCAAATCAATAGAAAACTCAACTTCTCGTTCTGTAGGATTTCCAGGTAAATCTTCCGGAAATACATCTACAAATTCTTTCACAATAGGTACATCCTCTATTTGAACATTCCTTTCCTCACCGACAGTTATTTCATTCTCTTCCTCCCCGATAATTGAATTAAGTTGAGCTAAAGGGGGTGGATATAAATAAGAATTAGGTGGTGGCAATTCTTCTCTAAAAATAAGGTGCTCCTTATCATTATCATCAAGAATCGTAACCTCTTTCTTCTTACAATAAATCTTCGCATCATAGTCCGAAAGCCAGTCCATACCGAGGATTATATCAAACTCAATCATAGGTATGACGATGAAATCAGCAGATAAAGAAAATTTATGTGCTCTAATGGGGACTTATTCACAAAACTTTGATGCAACGATACTTCCCTTAGGAGTTTTAACTGACAACTCCCTTATTAAATTAAATTGGAAATATCTAATTTTCTTAGCAAACTGGGAAGATATGAAACAATGCGATGATCCAGAATCAAATAATGCATTTGCTAAACTTGAGGAAACCATTAAATTACCTGCCACCACGTCTTTCGGAGTTTCTACCTCAGCAGTAGTGATAGCATAAGCCTGGCCTTGATCCCTTGGCCTTTTCTGAGGTAAGTTCTCCTGACGCTTAGGACATGCATTTGCATAATGCCCCATCTCCCTGCAATTGTAGCACTGAACATTGGTAGCTTCCTTCTTCCCCTTGCAATCATGAGCTTGGTGGCCTTTTTCACCACACTTGTAACAGACTCCCATTCCCTTCAGGCAAGCACCGGGGTGTTTCTTCCCGCACTTACCACAAGATGGATATTCAACCTTTCCCTTCTTCCCCTTATTTCTATTCCCAGATTGATCAGCAGGTCTCTTCTTCTCTTGCTTTTCTTTAAAGTCATAAGACTTAGAGAATTCCTTTTCGGTCTTGATAGCACATGAGACAATGTCTTCGTACGATGAAAAGGATTGTGAGACTAATGCTCGACGGAGAAATGGTTTTAACCCATCAAAGAAACGATCAATCTTACTTCTTGGGTTGCGAATATAATCACCAGCGTACCTCGCTAACCTTGTAAAGTTAGCCTCATACTTTGTGACATTATCATCCTCCTTTTGTCTCAGACTCAGAAATTGCCTTTCCATATCTGCCCGATGGTCGCGAGGAAAGTATTTTTCTAAAAACAGATCTTTGAACTCCCTCCATTCCATGTTTGATACTTCATCATCTTCCTTCATGTTTTGAATCAATGACCACCATTGATCAGCATCTCCAGTGAGGCGGTAAACTGCCATGGTAACTTTTTCCCTTTCACTACTCCCCAAAGCCTGAAATATTTTCTCTATGGAAAATATCCATTGCTCAGCTACTAAGGGATTTGTACTCCCATTGAACGTTGGTGGTTGTTGTCTCATGAATCGATTTAACATTGATCCTCCACGCTGCGGATCAGGGTGCTCCATACGGGTAAGGTTATTATTCATAACCTGAGTAAGTTGTCCCAGTATGGTGATTAGTTGATCAGCACCAGTTGCATCACCAGCCCCACTATAATTATCTTGAGCAAGAGGGCAATCCCTACATGGAGTGCGCGCATTGATACGGTTTCCATTTCTTCCACTAGGCGCCATTTCTAAATAATGGCATAAACTATATCAGTTTATGAATAAAAATACATAATCCCATACTTATAAAACACTTAACATAAATTGAACTATTTATGGATATAATCCATAATCATAAAAATGTTTTTCTTTGAGGAAGTATATACTCATAAACCCTTAATAATGATTTGTAAAGATAATGAGAGTTATCCTAAGCATATCCCCCGGGAGTGTCGTAACCAAGAGTGCAGCAAGGCCCGTTGTCGTGCACCAGTTCCCGTTCGAGTCTAGCTCAAAGTGGTGTTTTCGGGTTTTACCCCTAGGTACATCTGTGCCAGAGACGCCTCTACCTGCTCGTATCCAGACAGGGATGTATTGCTCGGAAAACTCACAAAATCTCTACAATACCAAAATTCTAGGAAGTTCTTCTATACTAATCCTCAAAGTTCATCTTAGGTCTACGTGCTCTAATCAGAGTTTATCTAAATCTAGCTTCCAAGGTTTGTACTAAACTTCCTCTGATACCAACTGTAACGCCCCGACCCCAGTTACCCAGAGTCGGTGCATTATTACATAACATTGGCATGATCACAAGAAAGATCAAATCTCGAAAGACCGATTGGTTTAGTAGCCTTGGAAAAATTAGATATATTCATAAGTTTTACATTACATCATAAAATGAAAAACTACTACAACAACATAATGTCTCCATAATCCACACTACTATCCCCTCATAATATCCCTGCAGGTCATTCATAATTTACTTCTTCACATCCTGGGGAAAAATAAAACATAGAAAAGGGGTGAGCTCAAATGCCCAGTAAGGATAACAATATAGCGGAAACTTTCATAAATAAGAATAAACATTTAAGGCAATGCATTACTAAAACAAAAGCCTTTTAAAATTGAACTTCAACATGGTATGGCAAAAGTAAAATGAAATAATGCCATTTACTTATTCACATGGATATTCTACTAATCGAATAATCACATGCAAAAATCAATAACCACTTTCATAATGTTGGAATGCATAATGCCAGACTATCATAACCACATAGCCAAGGCCTTGTGCCAAGACTACAAATAAGATTTTGTCAAGGCCTTGTGCCAAGACACTAGTTTGTCTCATGAGACCTACCGATGCATCGAGGAGCTATAACGGGCTCCACCTGTCACTTATTAAGTCCAATGCATTCCCATATGAAAAGGTTTAAACATAACATAAACATTCGTATTAAAACTAGCATACGAAATGTCAATACTTTCACAATAAACTATGAATGGTATAAAAATAGCACATCCACAGTCAAACATATCACAAAACCTTCAATACAATATAGAAGTTTTGTATCATAATAAATCAACTTCAAATAATCTTAAAATCCATCAAAGGATGTTGACATAGATGAAATCAAAATTCTTTTTAAAGAAATATCTCCTTTTATTTTGAAATCATTTAAGATACATATAAAATAAAACATTTTCTTTGAAAATATTCTTATAAGATTGTATGGAAAGCTTCGGCAATTTTATAACGGCGGAAAATAACCGCACCCGCCGTATAAGTTAAAAAAAACATTCTTACCTCAATTCTGTCGAAAAGGTTAAAAAGGACATTGTTTTGAAAACGACGGAAAGATTCCTTTATAAACCTCTTATAAAAAGTCAAAAAAGGGTATAAATGACTTTAACCCATATTCTTGTAAATAGTAAAAATGTTTTGAAATACATTTCGAAGAAACATGGATGTGGATGATAAAGAGGTCCCAGTAGATTATTACGTATAATACAACCTCGGATAATGAAGAGATTGTGAAATAACCCTTACCTTGTACTTTTCCTTGGTTGTGGTAGGTTAACCTCCTGTATAATGGTGAAATAATTGTTATTAAATTATACAAGAATCATATACATTAATATGATATCATATATGATCTTTTAATATTGATTTGATAATAATATCTTAGTATTATCGTTGTTTCGGGTGTTAACTTACTTGTTTTCTTTCATATGTTTTGTTACGTAAGACATGTTTGTAAAGGATAGGTTGTATATTATTCATATCCAGAATGATATCAAGTCCTTAAACATCATTTTTAAATCATAAAATGATAATTACGCTTTAATGGTTACGATGGAGAATGAATCTCATCGCGTTCGTGGAGACGGTAGTCCGTACGTACGCACGAGCGACAATATCATTCTTTTGATATTAAAATAATATATAAATGGATGGTATATCATATATACAGAATCATTAACATGTTATATTTATTATTGACATGAGTTACACATCATTATTATACCCATCCAAATAATATTATATTGAATAACAATTACACCACGACGTGGAGACGGTAAGCCGTACGTACGCACGTATGGTGACATGTTATTCAAAGGGTGGATAGAATACTGAATATGGTTGTACCATACTTATAATAACATCACAGTATATGTGAGATACTGGAGTTATTATTTCAGAATGGTAAGAACAAAGGAAGAAGAAGTGGAAGAAGAAATGAACTTAGAAAAGGGTGGTGAAATCATTACCTCTTCTTCGGGTTCTTCCTTTTGATTTGATCAAAAGGGCTCCTTAGGTTGGCTTTCTGATCAAACTAAGGCCTCTAGGTTGTATTGAGGGATGTTGGGAGAGTATTTGGGCAGAGTTTGGCCGAACCAAAAGGCTTTGAAGGTGTGAATAAATGAGAAGGAGGAGTGCCCTTTTATAAGAGGGGTGAGGGGCACCTTTGGAAAAGCTAGAAATATTAATTTATAATAAATTCATATTCGGTTTCTAAAGGCTCCAAAGTTGAATATTCAAATGATGAGGTGGGGATAGTTCGAAAGCAACTCATCCAATAGAATTTAGACAGGTTTGGGTACCTATATTAACCTTATCTTTAAGTATTAACTCTAAGTTAATTAGTTTCACTTTTACAATGTCTCTTTGTATTTTATATATTATGGTTAATAAACTTACTATATACATCTAAGAGACCCCCAAGTGGTCCATTAATGATTAACCTATCATGATATAAGTCTCTTGGCCGAACCTTAGATTTTTAGGAATTTAATATCAATTAATAATATAATATTTGTTTTAAGAACTCTTTTATGTCAATTTTGACACTATTCAATAGTTGATTTTTGTGAAACTCATAACAGATTGATTACTTCGAACAAAGTCCATTAAATAAATCCTAATATATCATATTAGCCTATAAAATTAGTTTAATTCATTAAAAGTTTCATATTATATTTATTTGGGTATTTATAATATCAATTATTTTAATTTTTCACTATTTTAGTAATTACTGCATCATCATTGTGTCATAAATAAAATAAATTATTTAATGTCTAAAAATTATAAATAAAATATCATTATGTAGGAAATCGCTTTAGCTTTCTAATGAATATTTATAATCTAAAATCCAACATATATAGCCCTATGTAAAAATTGTTGTTCTAAAAGATATATGCCTGTGTCATTTTTGTATTCATTTTAACTAAATTAAAATAAAGTGTCATTATCACTTACAAGTGGATCCATGGGGTCCCAAAATTGACACAAAGATGCCCATGGTCGACCATCTATCAACCAATAGGGTTAAGACACGTTTTTAGGGTAATTTAGTATTATTATAATATTATTTTTTTAACCCTTATTTACCGGATTTACCCTTAACCATGGTAAATAAAATATTTACCGCAGTAATTATTCAAAATGTCTAAAAATAAAAGTTACCTATTTACACAATTTTAACATCCTGATTCCAAATATGGAATCCATTTTCCTAAATTCAAAACACAGAATTGGCAGAAATTAATTTAAAATTAATTCCCGCTGTCAAAACAAAAAGCGTGTTTTTAAGAGATAATAACTATCAAAAGATTGACACTTGTTTATGTTCGGTTTAATTGTAAAATTATGTCCAATGACCAACATTATATTAAATGGTAAAAATATATTCTAAATATACTTTAAAACTACTAAAATTCATAATTTATCACTATTAATTATTTTGATTAAAAAAGTTGTTTTTAATTAAAATTTAGTAATTTTCACTATTCATCAAAATATGAAAGTTATCCGAAAAGTACCAAAATTTCACCTTAGGCTAAATTCGATATTCCGAGTCCAAAAATGAAGTCCATTTTGAAATATAAAATATATATAATTTCAAAAATTAGGTATTACTATTCACAACGGCTAGTTTAATTAGTTGTGGTGTGTGTTAGAACTCGAGGTTGCGTACAACACACGCTATCGCATTATTCGAAGGGAAACGTACCGTAGAAGCTTGGGGTGTTACATAATGAGTAGTTCAAAGATGCACCAGCCACTTCCATCATTGAAGGTAACATGATTCTAACACACTCTCAACCTCCATGTGGCTCTATTCCATTTTGTAGACCATGTATAACATTATCTACTAATTCTCGGTAGAAATGGACTATTTATGGGAAAATATCTCAGTCATAGATCGTTGAATGTTCCACAACCAATTACCCAACTAGAAAACCATTTATTAAATAATTTATATAAAAATGCGCCTTTGAATATAATGTCATATTTTCTAGTCAAACAATATTTAAAATCATGTTGATCAAAAATTTATCAAAATTAAAATAAATTAACATTTTCATTAAAATGAAATATAGTAATAAATCTGTTTAATTTATATTTCAATGAAATAATCAAATCAAAACAATGAACCATGGTTATATGCACTGATTATCATTAATTATTGGATCTAGGATCCTTACACTAGTCAGTGATTCCATTGTGGTTAAATGAGTTCCCACAACCCTAAGAATCAAGTCATTGGGAAATAATAAATAAAATATCCTTGGGGAATAACACAATTAATATTGTTTAGTTGGAGTTTTATTCATAAATCCATTTCTGGGGTGTATGATTCATATTGTTCTTTCCTAATCATCCATTGACAACTTAGTCTCATATATTTATTCTATCAATCAACAAAATGAAAATAATTTGTTTCAATTTTCTTGGATCTCTATATTCATGGAGGTATGTAATTGTTTAAAATATGGATGAAAATATCTTTTTTTGGTTAATGAAATGTTTCCAAGGATTTTTAGGGGCTTCATGGGTGTTTTAGTGGATTTAGAACATGAATGAAAAAGTAAAACAAGCCAACCTATGTAATATACATGGTTGGTACGTGGCTGGGGCACGATTATGTAAACCATGCGAGGTGGGAGGCCAAATTGTGCAATTTTGGACAGTGGCATTAGTGCATCATTTGAAAACTATGAAGGCCTTAAATGTTAACCGTGTGATACTACTCTCTTTGATTCTGGCTTTCACATTATTTTTTCATGGTTTGGAGAACTATATGGTTAAACCATGTTCCCATTTAATGGTTGAAAAATTATAAAATTTCTATTACAGGATTTAAGAACCTCACAAGATATTCCGTCCACTTCCCCTCCTCAAATACCTATTAAAAATCCCAGTTACCCAAAGTTTCAAGAGGTTTTTAACCATTAATCCTAAGACATTTGGAATGATTTTGGTTGTGGATTTATGGTCTGAGTGAGTTTCATCCCTCTATTGATTCCCTATTTAGTTTAGGGTTATCATCTTTCCCTTATGTCCATCCGAAGCTCTAAACCCCTATTTTCTTGTGACATATAGGATGAGGATTTAAATAGTGATAATATTGGTATTTGAGTCTAAAATTAATATTTCATTCATAAATATATTCATGGTATTTGATCTCCAAGTTATTTCCCATAGATTTTATATGGATTTGGGCAAGAATTGTTATGTTTTTAATTTTCCGCTTATCATTTTCTATGAACCATTACTAATATATAATATAATGTGTGTAAAAATAAAAAATTAAACCTATCATGATCCCCATGGGATGTATGGAGGATGACTTGACAATTTTAGGGCCCCCCATGGCGTGCACCGACCTTCCCAAACATGGTTAACAATAATATTATGCATGAAAAAGCCTTATGATTAAGTAGAGCGGAAGATAAAAATGTTAACTGTTTTTTGAGATTACTAAGAAGTGAAAATGGGTATTTCTTCCTACATGTGTGTAATGTCTAATGGAATTTTTTTTATTTAAATTAAAATGGGTAAATGAGATTAATGGTAACGTGGAAAACAAAATGTTACTTTTACTTGAAATGCATATATTGGGATTGTACATAGGAAATGTTAATTGTTTTAAATGAATTAATATATAGAATGTGTTGGATTTTTAATTTGGTTAATTTAGGGAAATTACAAAATATGTGTAGTGAGTTGGGCATAAGAAATGGGAATATGGCTAAATGGATATGTAATCTAAATAGAAAATGGGTTAATGGTTTATAGCATATTGTTAATTTTAATGTCGGTTATAATGGAAAGTGATTTATATTGGTATTTGGTTTGTTTGTTTGTGATATGGTATATGTATGTTGAATGGACGAATAATAACAAGAAAATGTATTGGTATAGTGGTTTATTAACATGAGGATCTATGACAACATGTCGAGTCACACAAAGGCTTTAAACTCCACCCCAAAAGTCATGGATTACGGAAGAGGAAATATTCTATTTTCCTAATGGTTTCATTTCATGAGATCACCTAGAATGATAATTCATGGTGAGTGTTATGTATATGTGATTATTTGATCGACCCTAGTGAGGTAGGGATCTTGATTTATTTTTCCTATGTATTGATCTGATGAAAATTCCAAATCTATTGATAAAGTGGCGAATGTGACATAAGTAGTGAAGATGGTATATGCATTTGAATTGTGAATCATGATAGGGAATACTTAATTGAAATTCTTTAACTAATGGAACCCAGATATTCATTATTTACCTTGCCTTTAATTAGAAACTATATGAAATATATATTAAATAGATATTTTAGAGGAACCATTGGTGGTTTCCCAGTATGTTCCACTCACACCTTACTTGGGAACCGTGGGGTACATAAGTGGAATTCATGCATGTAGGTTATGAAAGGGGAAAAGGCCGTGTACATGGGATTTGATTCGGGCTTGGGAGAAACATGGAAGAGGTCCTAGACTTTTTGTAAGGTCTATTTGTGAGATTTACCCATTTAATTAAATTTTGGGTTTCTGTGAACTTTGTGGAAAATTCACAGGTCATAAAATTATTCACTATTTTATTGTGGCATGTACCATGTTGGGAGAATCTTGGTTCGGCATGGATATTGGTTATTATATTTTTCCCACTATTTCATTTATTATCTCTAGTTGATTAATATGTTAAATATGGTATAGTCTCCCCATGTGACTCATTGACCTTCATTGTTAGTCAACAACCACTAGGGTATAGGGAGGCTTTCTTGAGGTCATGTGTTGACCTAAGTCAAGGCACTTCTTAAGTGCATAATGCATGGGGGATTTAACAATGTGTTTTCAGAGTGGTTATTTTCTGTGGAATTTTTTTTGGGAATGTATACATAGGAATAAGATGTGCCGATCAATGTTAATGAGCTTGTTCTAGGGTGTATCTAACCTATGTTTGGGGGAAAAGCAAGTCACCCAAGGAGGGAATTATTGTTATTGATATTCATTGTTACAACTAATAATATTTCACCGTTGGCTGTTGAAAATTGTTTGTGATGTGACTATTTTATGAAATTTTCCTAATGTTTATAATGAAAATGGTTTTCCCATTCATTCTTCTTTATAGGAACCTCGGTATACTGAACACATGAATCAAGGTAGTCATTCCTAGGATGGGTGTCTGCGATATAAAAGGTGAATTTAATTTTACATTATTGAAAAATTAAAACAAAATGGTTTCTAATAATAGTAATAGTATTGATATAATATGAAATAATGTAATTAAAACGTTAATGAAATGTTTTTAATGATGATATAAATGAGTTAAAATGTGGTTGTAAATAGTTGAAAAATGGGAAATGTGATTATGAGGAATGATTTAAACAATGAGTGTAAAGAATGGTTTTAAAAAAAAGGGTGTCTATTAAAGAACCATGTTGATGTAAATTAGTTTACACCATATTTATCATTACCCATAGTAGGTATGGTAGGGGTAGTGATCTATGTGTGATGGTATCATTTGGTAAGGTGTATGAAAATAAGTTGTTTATTTATAGAAGATAGCCTTTTTTGTACATTTTGTGGCATCTTTCTGTTATGTGTTCTAAATCTCATGTTTAGAATTGCAGATAAATGCAATCAAAGAGACATGTTCTTGTTTGGAAATAAGAGGATATTTATGAGAACTCTCCTCTAGTAGTTTCGAAAGATAACATGGTGATCTATGATAATAGAGAATAGTAGTTTTGTTATAATCTTACTGGATTTATGGAAATGATGGAATTTGACCTAGGGCGGGGTGTGTGGAGCATGTTTGAGCTTACTAGCGAATTTTAGTTATTTCCCCATGAAACCATCAATAGAGAGTGTGGACTTGAGGTAGATGGTTTTTGGATAGGGTCCATAATAATGAATGTTGATCATCTGTAGACACCTTCTAAAAATTGAGTCATGTTGGAGGCCTATATTTTGAGAGCATAGGCAAGGCATTGGCGGGACATCATCATGGAGGTTGAGTAAGCATATGGAAGGTTATGGAAGGATTTATAAGACATCATTATTGATAATTTAAACCATGATACATTGTGGCATGAGAATGTTTTAGATATCATGATTCTTACCCAAATGGAAATGTTGGTGAAGGATTTTTCTAGTTGCTTCATTGATTTGTGTTACTTCATCCCAATGTTGGGAGGAGAAGAGAACGATATAAGACAATGTTTCCCAGATGTAATGATGCATGAGATGATGTATCATGTGAAAATATTCTTCCTTAAAAGGTTGGTAGAGGTAGTGTATTAGGCCCTCATCTCACAAGAAATCCTAAAGGGGGCTTCAGTATGTGGAATCATGGTAGTGGTTGGATGAGTGAGTGGTGTGGCTTTTGAGAGCAAGAAGCATCATTTTGGGTGCATTAATCAAGGTGTTAGTTCATAGAGTAGCTAGAATATAGGTTCAACTTCTCAGGGTGGATACCTAGTGTTCTATTACCAGAATGGAAGGCCTGGATATATGCATGGTCAGTGTCCCCATCCACCAGTTCAGTTTCAATGGTATGAAAAAATGCGGCATGTTAAGATATTCTGTAGGAATCCCTTCTAGTTGGGAATATACGGGGGCTTGAGGATGACACAGTGTGTTGGTAGGTGGTGATTTAACCCATATTAGGTATTATATTGAATATTTAATATCATTACATGTAGATTATTTGTATGTTATACATTGGGGAGAGAGTGTCTAAATTAGTATGGTTGTGCATTACAATGGACTAAGGATGAATACTAGAGTAGAGGGATTGGTCAGCATCAGAAATAGTTGTGTCGACACCTGGGGGTGGAGAGGCTAGACCATATATAGTTCACGGTATGATTATTGTAGATTCCACACTATGTATGCTTTATTCGACAAAGGTGTCACACACTCCTTTATCTCTTCTCAGTTCATAGTTGTGTTGGACCTAGCGAGGGAATGTTTGTGTGTGGGGTTTTGTTGATTGATAATCTATTGAGGGGTGAGAGGTGAGGATATCAGACAATGTAAATGTTTTTAGTTGGAGTTTTGTGATTATCATTTTCTATGGAACCTGTTATTCATCGAGATGTCGGGTTTTTACAGGATTTTGGGCATGGATTGGATGATATTGTACCTAGACCGAAACAATTTTTTCCACTATATGGTAATGTTCATGTCTCTTGTGGGAGAAATTTAGGTCATTCGTGGTGATTGGGACGCCCGGGAAGGAAGTGATTTGCTAGTTTTCCAGTAGTTAGGGGAACTCACAACCCAAGTGGAATGCCTTATTATTGATGATAGATAATTTAAAAACAATGTGTTTAGTTTTATGGTGGATCATTTTCAATTTTTTTCCTATTTATTTCATGATTATTCCACTAATGAGGGATGTTGAGTTTACGATAGAGTTTGTTCTGGGAGTGGAGTGAGTTTTCATTACTCTATAGAGAATGACACTAACAAAATGCTTAGTTGTTATTGATCATTTGGAGGAATTGGAAAATATATCATTAATCCATCCTATTACATCACCTTGGGGTCTCCCAGGTTATTTTCTAAGATGTTTAATATATCATTGAGTTCATGTGTCGATTATAGGAAGCTGAATAAGATATGCAGTAATAGTCAATTCCCTCTCCCTAAAAATGATGATTTATTTGACCATATGAGAGGTGCATTAGTGTTTTCTAACATAAATTTGATATTGGGGTATCACTAGATTAGGGTGATTACTTGTAATATATGATGGACTAACTTTAAGAGTAGGTACATGTTGCATGAGTTTTTTGTGATGTACTTCAGGTTAACAAATTCATCAGATGTGTTCATGTCTTTAATAAACCAAATATTTCACCAATATCTATACTAGTTTGAAATCATCTTCATTAATTAAATTTTGGTGTACTCCCGAACTCAGGATGATCATGCCAAACATCATTGAATCATCCTAAGTATAGTAAGAGAGGTCAAGCCTTATTCCATGCATGCTATCAAAATCTAATTTCAATATTGATAATGTACAATTCTTAGGTTTTATAATCTCTAAGAAAGGTATTTTGGTGGACCTGTTGATAATGAAGGATATTGTGTCTTGTGAATTACCCAAGAATGTAACTATTGTTCATAGTATTTTTGAGAATATCCTCCAATTATAGGTGTTTCATTAAATATTTATCCCATTTTGGAGGTCCACTTTTGAGTGTATATAAAGATGGAGTAATGTTCGAATAGTCTGATAGAAGAGAGATTTCATTTCAAGATTTCAATAATTGGTTGACGACTGAACCTATTCTGATCTTACCTATGTCGGGTAATAGGTATACCTTGTCTTCTGATTTGTATAGTGTTGGGATGGGAGAATTTCTGATGAATTTTGATTGGGTTATTTCATATGTTTCATGGAAATTGAGGCCTCATTAATGGAATTACCCAACTCATGACATTGAGTTGGCCTATGTGGTTAATTCCATAATTTTTTGGAGGAATTACATATTGGGGGAGAATTTTACCATATATAATGCTCACAAAAGTAATACGAAAATTTTTTGTCATCATGATTTGAATATTTGGAAATATATATTTTTTGAATATTTGCAATATTTTCACTTCGATTTAGTATAAAAAAGTAATGGTAATTTTATTCTGGATGCTTTTAGATGGAAGAATCAAAATCACGTGGTTCTGGAATCCAGCTCTGAGTGAAGAATGATGACCTTGTTTTTTGAGATAGACCTAGAGGTCTGGGATAGGCACCATCAGATGACCCATGTGTCCATAGTAGCTGAGTCTACACTTCTGCACTATGTGAACGAGAGTCAGCTTGAGGATCCAAAGTTTTTTTCTATGAAAGAACATATTAAAGGTGGTGAGTCACATTTGGGATATACGATAGGTAATGATGGGGTCTTCTATGTTCATATATGTATTTTGTTGATAATGGGAATGTTTGGATATTTGATACATGATTCAGATGAATCAATGTGGCTAGTGGATCCTAATGTTATTCAGATATATAATGAACCTTATAGGAAATATTTTTTGTCATAAATGATGAAGGATTTCATAGAGTTTGTAGAGAAATTCCTTTTCAGTAGGTAAAGGATGATAATTAGTACATAACCATTTTTTTCAAAAATTCTTATTAAAATATGAAAGTGGTATGACGTTACAATTGATTTTCTGTTAGTTCTTCTAAGGATTCCTCAAAAGAGTGATGAAGTTTGGGTGTTTGTGGATCAGTTAACAAAAGAGGATCATTTTTTTCCAATCCAAGAGTATTTCACATTTGACCAGTTGGATGAGTTATATTCTTGGGATATATTATAGTGTAATGATATACCGAGGTCAATCATTTCAGATCGGGATCCACATTTCATATTCTCTTCTGGAAAGGATTACATTAGGTGTTTGTTTTACATGGGTTTTTTGCAATTAATTCCACCCATATATGGATCGAAATTCATATTATACAATTAATTTATTGGGGGATATTTTGGGAGCATGTGTTATAGATATCAGAGGTTTGTGGGAAAAAAACCTTGTCTCAAGATATGACTTCCTAAAATAATAGTTTTTTGGTACAATTCTTGTGGAACTATTTGAGGATCACTATGGGAGTATGTGAAGATCACCGTTGTGTTGGTCAGAAGATAATGAATCTGAGATACTTGGACTCAGCCTTATTCATAAGGTCTCGAGAATGATTTAGTTGATTCAAAATAGAATAGAAGTGATTCTGAGTAGTAATAAGTCATATGAAGATCTACGTCATCAAACTATTTAGTTTTCATTGGATTGTGGTGTGGTTCTTTGGGGGTTTCCAAGATTGGGACCCTGGTGAATTTGGAAATAGGGTATGTTGGAGCACATGTATGTGGGACCAATTGAGATCATGGAAAGGATTATGCCGGCGGTGTACCAATTCTCTCTTCCAAAAATGATATGGTTATATGAATGTTTTTTTTCATGTTTACCATCATCAATAGTATCTACATGATCCATCTCATGTGGTTAAATTTTTTTTGATCTTATGGTTAATGCATCCATTGTGGACCATCTGATCTGTGTAGTGTATCATAGCGAGATATTCTTATAGGGAAAATTTATGCCTTTAGTTCATATTCTAGTGGAGAATGGAAAACATCATGTAGACTCTTGGGAGAAAGTATCAGATATGCAGGCACAATGGACAGATCACTTTTCTACGAGGACTCTATGATTCTCGGGGAGTGAGGATGAACGGAGAACTATTATAAGGTGGGGAGGTTTTAAGATCACAGACTTCATAGTGGTATGTAATTATTTAAAACATAGTCTAAATATCCTGCTTTTTGTTAATGAAGGGTTAATCAAGAGTTTTAGGGGCATTTCGGGTGTTTTAGGGGTTCATAAAAATAAATAATGGGAAAACCATGACAACATATTCAAGGTGCATAGATAGATTATGACTAGAACACTGTTATGTAAACTGTTTGAGGTCGGAGGAAAAGTTGTGAAATTTTGAATAATGTCATATCACATGGTTGGAGTATGGTTTGTAAACATGATGGCCTGACCAAGAAACTGATCATTACTCAAATACATTAAACAGTGTATTTCACACCATTTTCACATGGGTTTTCAGATCATATGGGTAAAAACTGCAACCCAATAAAAGTCGTAAAAATTAAAATAGTTCCATTGTTGGATTAAAGAAACTAATTCTATTACCCACCCGGTTCTTATCCACTATAGCCTAATGATGAACCATGGTGACCTAACCTTTCAATAGGTGATTACACATTGATACTAAGTAGTTTAGAGTTCCATTGGTTGTGGATTGAAGCACCAGGTGAGTCTAATCCCTCTCTTTATTCTCTTTTTAGGGTTTTCATCATTCCCTTAACTTCATCTAAAGAACTAAACACTATTTTTTTCAGTTAGATCATGGTTAAAATATCAAAGGGTGGTTGAAATAATATTAAATGCTACAATAAAGAGTATTTTAATCAATAGATTCGCTGTAGGAGGACTTATGCCCCACAGTTTTTATAAATATTTGTGGTTGTAAGGTTGTGTTTTTGTTTTTCTCCTTACAATGTTATTTGTTACGTTAGTCATATTCCATTTAACAGGTGTCCCTATCCAAAATTTAACCTCTCATGATCCCAATTAGATGCATAGAGGATGATTTAAGAAATTTAGGGCCACCCTTAGTGTGCATCTTCCTTCCCTAGCGTTGTTAATTCAGAATTTTAAGTTTCAGATATACTTATAATTTTGGTAGAGCCCAAGAAAAACAAGTTAATTAATTTTCTCTGATGATTAAGAATAAAAATTGGTGGTTTTTCCTATGTGTGTGTAATGGATAAAGGATTATTTAGATTTACATAAAAATGGTCAAATGAGATTTATGGTAATGTTCCAAAGGATGTGTGATTTGTAATTTAAATGAATAAGTTGGGCTAATACATGGGAAATTTTATTTGGGTACAATAGATTAATTAATAGAGAGTGTGGTATATGCTAATTGGGTTAATTTAGAGGAATTAGTGAATATTATTAGTGAATTATTTATACGAAATGGGAATTGGGATAAATGTCCACGTAATGTAAATTGTAAATGTGTTAATGGGTTATGGGAAAATTTTAATTACCATGTTTATTATTATATATTCTCATTTCAATTGTTATTTGTTATGATTGGTTGTGATATGGTATATGTGTGGTGAATATACAAATAAAAATGTTCACATTACTTTGTAGAGTGTGTTATTTAAATGAGGATCTACAACCATAGGTCATGTTATACTGAGGCTCTAAACTCCACCCAAAAATGCATGGATTAGGGAATGTGATAAGGTTATATTCTCTTAATGGATTCATTCCATGTGACCACCTAGACTTAGGTTTGAAGGATAGTTTTTTGAATATGTGATAATTTGATCATACCTAGTGAGGTATGGAACATGATTTATTTACCCTACACATTGAGTTTATGAAATTTCCAAACTAATTGATAATGTGACGAGAGTGAACTAATTAATAAAGATGGTATATGTATTGAAATTAGGATTCATGCTTGGAAAGATATCCGTGAACTTTTTTAACTAATAAAACCAAAATTTTAATTATTTAACCCAACTTTAAATAGCACTTTCATTCACTATATATTGACTAGCTATTTTTTAGACACTGTTGTTTGTAGCCAACTAAGTTATACTCACACCATGCTTTTTCACTATGGGGTACTTGTTTAGAATTAATGCATGCAGGTCATGAAAGTGGAAAAGGACATGTACATGGGAGTTGAGTCAGGCTTGGGATGAACATGAATGATGTTCTGGACACGATTTCATGGTTCTTTTGGGGGTTATCCATTCAAGTTTATTTAGTGGTTTCGTTCACTTTTTGAATTGTTCACATCTTATGAAATTATTTAATATTTTAGTGGGGATTTTACCTTTTTGGGAGATATTTACATATGCATGGATATTGGTTAATACATTTTTTACACTACTACATTTATTATCTATTGTGTATTTCTCTAGTAAAGAGGGTATAGTCTTACCACATGACTTTTAGACCCTCACAATTAGTCAGAAACATCTAGCATATGGGAAGGCAAGCTTAATGTCATATAGAGACCCGGATCAAGGCACCGATTAAGTGTATATTAGGATGGGGACATTGAAATTTAAATTTATGATTTTCATTTCAAATAAATAATTTAAAATTTCAACATGTAATTTGATCATAAAAATTAAATGATACGTTTTTATCAATCTTACACTTTTAAAAATCAACTTTTATTTAAAGAATTTTTCTAAAAAATAAACCTAAAATAATTTCATCATATCAACATCCATATCATGACAACTTTTCTCAAAGATATTAGACAAACTAGATGAGTTTTATAAAACACACCTAAACATATATACATGAATAAAGGTTGTTTTAAGAGCCAAAATATTCTCTTTATAACCACTTATAGACAATGGAAAATATTAGGTTTGAATGGGAAGAGATTAACATTTAAAATAGGTACCTCATGACATTAATCATGAATTTTGGAGAAATATTTCCAAACTAATGATTTCCTAATATAGGATGCCTGGTTACAACTAATTATGGTCATAACTGTGTTACCTTACTAGGATTCTAAAGAGAGTGTCATGGTTTTTTCAGATGGTTTGTCAAACTGTTTTGAAACCATACACTTCCTCCTCACCTACTTTAATTGTGTGTAGGTTTTGGCCACACTGTTTGCTAAAAAATGGCCTTGAAATAAATATATGGACCCAGCCTTAAAACATTACATAATATTGAATTAAATAAATAATTCACATTGTGGATCTTTCCCGGTTTAGAGTTTTATATAATTAGGACATAAATATTACATCTCAAAAGATTATAATGTAGACACTTCTTCTTAGTTTGAATTTTTTCCTAAAACAAAATATATTAAAATGAAACATGTCTATTTCTATGTATTAGACAACAATTCTTTCCTTAATATAATCCTTGACCTTGTTCATCATTATGTCCTATGGGAAAGATTTCAAAAACATGGATGAGCATAAAAAGCTCAGTAAGGGTTATAAAACAAGGAAAGAAAACATTACATCATCAATATATACATAACATAAGATATTTAACCTTCCTTAAGAAATCATAAGATTCGTGAAATACACATAGAAGTCAGAAATATTAAAGGTAACTTAAGGCATACATAACATACTTACATTTTAGCATTCACAACTACATAGGGTGTCACATTTAGAATACCCATCACAATATATTCCCAAAATCTCTTAGGAGAAACATTAACGATTACCTCCATCAGATTACCCAATGAATTGGAGAGATATCTTGGGCTCACCCGCTCATGTTTTATCACGGAACCACTCGTATACATAACAAAGGCCAAGAACCATAACATAATCATAACACATTACATAAGAATAATTGAAATATAACATTCCTATATTGCAATAGCAATATAAAATTTTAAGATATGGAAATAATAAATCCATTCAAAAAACCATTTTCTATACCAAAATATGTAAAAAGAGTATATTCTATTTATTTTTCTTTTGAAAAAATTACATCTTGTTAAGGAAGCCATAGACTAAATAATACTCACGGCAGCAGAAAAGGTCATTTTCACCACATAAATTAAAAAAAAACATTTATTTTTGTCATTTGGTAAAACAATTTGTAGAGAAAATATTCCCTTTTGAAGTGCCCAGATCAGTGTGAATCACTGAGAGGGGGAGGGGGTGAATCAGTGATCCCTTAAAACTTTTTACTAATTTATTCTTAATCAATTAAACCTCTATGGATGGTTGAAGCCTCCATCCACTCTTATTGTATCTCTCACCTTTCCACGAATGATGCAGTAAATGTAAAGGCACTGGACACAAGGATTTACAAGGTTCGGCACCAAAGGCCTACATCCTTGCCATGTTGGTTATACGCCCCAACATGGTTTCTTCCATTATAATCGGTTAGTATTACAATGGTCGATACCGAGTCCCACTGTATCTCTCCTGAGTCCCACAAGAGGGTCTTTATACTGCGTCTCACAGTGTTACCAGAGTCCCACTGGCCTGCTCCAGAATCCCACTGAAGACATCTTCCACCCTGAGTCTCACAGGGGGCTTCTCATGGCTCCTCGAGTCACACGAGTAGCTCTTCTTCACTTTAAGCTTCTTCAAGTATCTTCAGCAGTCTGGGATAAAGACAGCTGGCCTTTCTCTGTACCTCTGATCACTTGAGTTGATCAGGTCTTCTCGTCTTGCTCAGGATTTATCTCCTTCTTCTGAGGATGACCTGGCTTCTCTCTTCAAGAATCTTCAACAGCCTCTGATAAGGTCTGTTGGTCTTGCTCAGAAACTTCTGATCACTTCTGTTGATCAGGCTCTTCTCAATCACTGATAACTCAGACAACTGATATCTCTAACTTCAGTTTGGCTTCAGTCTGACTTCACATCAACTTCATGCACTGAGTGCATGGCATCTCTGCTTCCTCATGCACTGACTGCATGGCCTTCTCAAATTCTTCAAGAACCTCTGGTCTTGGTCAACTCAAATGCACACAAGCTGGTTTGGCTTTGTTCACGTGTGCATGTGCATGCATGCATGCATGCACTCCCCTTCTTTCTTTTCTTGGTGTGATAAACCCACAAAGGGTGTATTCTTATTATGCACAAATACCTTCTCAAACTTCACACACTTTATTCAATTTGATTACACACTTAAAAGTGTGTTATACATTAGTGTGAGTCTTCCACTTATTTCTTCTTCTAAGTGTGTTCACTTTTGGTGCACACACCTAGGTTCGGCCTTGTTCTTGTTTAGCACACACAATTTATTCTTTTAGTCTTCTTTGCACAGAAGTCTTTTCCCTTCACTTCATCTTGCACACACAACCCGTAGCCTTTCTTCTTGTTCACTTTGCACACACAAATAGTGTATGCCTCGGGTTCTTCTCCTTTGGTTAAACACACCAAGGTGCCTCGGATCTTCTTTGCCACTTAAGATTAAAGGAAGCACGCAAGGTGCAAATTTCTTTACTGCCGCACAAGCACCAAATCGCGCAAGTGCTTCTGCCTTGGGCACAAGAAGGGCGTGCAGGGTGCTGCGGACACTTCTGTCGCGCAAGCTCCAACCAACCACGAGGACGCGAAATTAATGCGGCCTCGGGTCTTCCTACCGCGCAAAGAGTAGGCGCGCATGGGACCTCCAACCTTCTTGTCGCGCAAAGGTGTTGCGCGCAAGGAACTCCAGCCACGCAAGTTTACTTGCGCGGGGCTTCAAAATTTTCGCGAGACAGAGCACTCACGGGGCTTCTTTCAAGTTCATCAGCAAACATCTAAGAGGGCTCGGGCTCTCTTTTTATAGGCAATGGCATTCCTCGGATCATCCGCGTGATAAATCTCAAATCACCGAAGATTTCAGATCTTCAAGATTCTTTGAAATTTTCTTTTTCACCTCTATTCACGCGGGTTCTTTTCCTTCATTATTTTCCTCTTCATGCATGTGCATGGAGACGTACGCATGGCCTTTTTTAAACCCAATCCATGCAAACCATCAACACCGAATGGCCTCGCACCTTCGGTTACTTCGGCCGAACTTCAAAACTCTCCAAACATTGCATGCAAGTGTATTTTTAAGCATGGATCAATTCAGTGCGTCGAGACGATTCCAATGGACTCTTCGGCTTGATCGGAGATGGCCGGGAACTCGAATTTTGTTGTCGGGGAGGCCTCTGGTTCGAACGGAGCTCGCGGGTGGCAGCGGTCGAGCTCGAGGTTGAAGACGCCTCAGAACCGTCGGATCCGGAGTTGAGATGACATCGGACGGCCTGGATCAGATCGCGAATGGCACGATTAGATGAGCGGCTCGGATCTGGAGCCCGATCAATCGTGCGGCCAGGATGCGCTCCCGTGAATTTTTCCGCGTCCCACATCGAAACGGGGCGCGGTTTTGCCGCAGCTTATCAACCTAGTGCTGCCCGCCTCTCGGCAATTGGACTTCCCCCTCCACGGTGCCGCCCCGCACCGTGTTCTCCCTGAGGGCGCGCTCTGCGCCCACTATGCTCCTTGCGGGCGCGCCACTGGCGCCCACTATGCTCCTTCGGGCGCGCGCTCTGGCACCCATGCTGCGCAGGACCTGATCCCCTGCGTGGCCCGGCTTACACACGGCCGCGGCCTCTCGGGCTGGCCCCATGGGATCCCCTTGGGCGTGGTGACCTAGTCCCACATGTGCCTTGGGTTGAACCCTTAAGGCTGGCCCTTGGTGGCTATTTTTTTGCTTGAATATACACTAAGTATACAAAGTACTTAGGTGTAAAATGACAAATGCCACAACTCTTCTTCTTCATTTCTTCCCTTCTCTTCTTCATTAGAATTCCTCAAATCTCCTCAACATATATTCATGACTTAGGAGTGAATTTTTGAAGGTTCTTCTTCTTCAACCGAACTCCTGAATCACTTAAATTCTTCAAAGTGCTTCATTGATCTAATCAGATATCAAGTTGGATCACTTCCAATTCACATGCACTAAGAGTTAGTACATGGACTTCTTTAATCCACTTCATCCACTTAGAAGTTGTAGATGGATCTCTTTGCTTCTCCTCATGCATTTCTTTGCTTCTCCTCATGCATTTTCAATACAATGCATGGTCTTAAAACATTGTTGTGACTTTGTATCATCAGGATACAAGTTCTATGAACTTAATGATCAGCTCAACAATCGTCTGATTTTCTTAGAGAATGTTTCAACCACAACATCCTATGTCACTTAGTGAATCTCCTAAGTGACATGCATCTTAGTACCATGGCCATTATCCTTCATCACCATCACCATCACATTCTTTGTCATTCACATATTGAAACTCCTTGACATCCATCCATTCATTCCTTGACAACAACATACCTCATTGACAACAAATGCAACACAGTGCACTTCACCTTTGAATGAAATAAAAAGTCAAAAGGTTTTTATACACCATATAAAATAATGTCATGTAAAAATCAAAAGATGACTCAATGAAAGGAGATTGAGATGAAGTCCAATACAAAGAAAATATCTTTAGATTAAGGATGAATCAATTACACAATTATGTGTGAAAAATATAAATAAACCCAATATAAGTAAAAATTATGTGTAAAACAATCAGGGGTCATCCACACATATTTATATCATGACATAATCAATAAGTATAGGTTCATCCCAAAGAATTGAAATTGGCTTAAGAGGGTACCTTACAGAAATTTGACAGCTTAACAACGTCACTTTTAAATTTAGAAAATGAGTTGATGAGAGATAAAAAGGGTGTCTCATCACATGGAAATAAATTTTAAAATAATAACGATATATGAGAACATATTCCAACATAAGAAGATGTAAATTAAAATTCATAACAAAAATTTGTTTTTTAAAAAGAGGAGGGTGAAAGTCTCCCTTACCGATTTGGGTAACTTTCGAAACGTACACCACATGAAAGAAGGATCATTCAATGAACATGTAAATAACCATAATGTAAATTATATTACACAAAGAATACAATCATGGGTATTATATACACCACACAATAGAAAATAGGGGAAAATTTAGCATTAATATTATGGGAATAAAAAGTGTGATAATAACCCCTTACCTCGTTGTAATAAATCGAGTCGAATGAAAAAATATATAATAGACACCAAATAAATAACATAATACCACAAATATAAATATAATCATAATATTATATATGAAATGTAAGTTCACAATACACAACATGCAACAAAAAAGTGGGGAACAATGGAAATCTCTCAGAATTAAAAGTGAGATATGAAATCCCTTACCTCAAGTACAAATTTCCTTGTTCATTTCATGTTATTCATAAATAATAAAATGTGGTAAATTTATAATTTATTAAGGAATTACTTTAAATATTATTATTCAATTAATATCACATATTATCATGTTTTAACAGTTATTTAATTATGTGAGTTCATATCATATGTTTTGTCGATGTTCGGGACATGAGTCAAAAATGAACTTGATTGAAGAGAATTGTCCATATAGTTATATGTAAATCATCTCAGGAATGGTATTATTGAGTTAAATATCATATATATCTTGTATATATTTATTTAATTATATTCCATAATGTTTGGAGATAATAAATCAAATGTACCATTCATGGATATGGTAGACCGTATGTACGCATGAACGCTGCTTTCATTTTTTGTCAAATTAATGGACTTTAAAAATAAATGGGACAAAGATATGTTATAATTCCAGTATAATATATATTTTATATATGTAAAAAATTTTCATTAATTACATTATTTATAAATTCCATGTTTTTCATGAACGAGTCACATCACTTGAGGGGGCGGTTGTCCACACGTCCTCATCTGAAATTATTGCATTTGCGTAACATGCAAAGCATAATGGTATGTTTTAAATATAAAATACAGAAGCATAGAGAAGGCATAAATAAAATATATATCAGATATAAATATAGTTCTTTCATAATGGAAAACATTAGAGGTGTTAAATGAAGATTTAACAATCATCGTTTCACGGGATAATAATTCGCTATTCACGGAAACATTATGTTCAATAACCATTAGACGGAGGTGTGTGTAAGTGTAGGTAGAATACTTATCATAAAAAAATCCTAGTGTACTAAGGATAATTTTTTTATTATGGGAACAAAAAATAAGAAGATATTGGTGAGTGAATAAGTAAAAAGAGAAAGAAACTCGAGAGAAGACATTTCCTCTAAATCAGGTAACTCTTTTTGATTTGAACCAATGGTTTCATTGGAAAGAATTCATCCCAAATTGAGGCTTCTAAGAGTAAGAGAAGTATGTGGAGAGATAATATGAGCAGATTTTGGATGATCCAAAGGCTTGAGTGGTGTGGGTAAGTTGGTAGAGGTGGGTGCCTTTTATAAGAGGGAGGAGGGTCACTTTTGGAAAGTCCTGGAATGTTAATTTATTATAAAGTGATTTTCGGATTTTAATGGTCCCATAATGATATATTTTGAGGATAAGGTGATAAGGGATCTAAATACACACATAAAATAGGTTTTAGACATGTGTAAGTCATAGATTTTACATTATCTTTTCATTTTATTTAAATCGTTCATTAATGAGGTAATTACAAAATCATCATGGTGTCATAAATAAATTGATTTATTTAATGTCTAATAATTATAAAAGAAACCAAGATGTAGGAAATATTTTTAGATTTACAATGAAAATTTATAGTCTATGATATCAATTTTGTAAACAAAATTAAAATTTTTTACTTAGGATATACAAACCTTTGTTATATTTCTCTTTTTTTAATAAATAATGTCATAAATGTCACTATCACACCCATGTGACTCCATGGGCCCTAAGTTTGGTATAAATCTTTCCATGGTTTGACATGACTCATACAAGTGAATTTGGACACATTTGGGGGTCATTTTATACTATTATGATATTATTCTATTACCCTTAATTACCCGATTACTAATTAATCCCGATAATTAAAGATAATTGTCGTCATTACTATTCATAATTTCAAAAACCAAAAGAGTCTTAATTAAATAATTTGAAACATATGATTCCAAATATGGAATCCATTTTACAAAATTTTAAACATAGAAAATGATGTAACTAATTTAAAAATAATTCCCATTGTTAATACCAAATATGGGTTTTTAAGATGTAAAATCGATCAAAAGATTGAT
Source organism: Viscum album (assembly GCA_963277665.1). Taxonomy (NCBI): domain Eukaryota; kingdom Viridiplantae; phylum Streptophyta; class Magnoliopsida; order Santalales; family Viscaceae; genus Viscum; species Viscum album. The sequence goes on along the minus strand of OY728153.1, from coordinate 1,254,495,364 downwards.
TTGTTTTTACATCAAATTTAAAAGTGAAATTGCATCCAATGACAAAAAAAATTTTAAATGATAAAAACATATTTAATTTACACCTTAAAACCAATTAAAATGACAATCTAACTATATTAATAAATGGATGAAAAATCTATTTTGAATTAAAATGCTGTATTTTTCAGTATTTATTTAGAAATGAACATTACCAGAAAAATATAGAAATTCACCCTAAGATATATTTGAAATTACAAATTAAAAAAGTTTTTCCATTTTACCATATTTTAAACATGTATGTTTCATTAATAAAATATATATTTAATTCTAGCTGTTAAAACAAATAGCATTTTTCTAAAAGAAATATCTATCAAAAATTGATAATTGTTTATGTCCATTTTCAAAATGAAATTAATTATATTGACCACCATTGGATTAAATAGTAAAAATATATTCAAATTAAACTTAAAAACCAATTAAAAATATAATATAACCATATAAATAAATTAGATTAAAAAGGGGGCTTTAAATTAAAATACAACAGTTTTCACTATTCATTAAAAAATGAACATTATCGGAAAATATACCAAAAATGTACAAAAAGTAAATTTTATTTCTTTATTCAAATGAAGGATTTTATTTTGTCAAATTTAACATATAAAAGTGACAAAATGAATATTTAAAATGGGTTTTCCATAAAAAGTTGGTTAATCGACCTTTTAAAGAATATTAAAATATTTATGCTTAAAATTAGGTTCATTCGGATTTTAAGCCTCTATCATTTATTGGGTAATTGTTAAAATATTTAAGAAACATATATTATCATTTTGTAATAAGTTCTATTCATTCTTTCTATTAAAACAGTTAGGTGTTTACTACCATTTGAAATATTAATATTATATTATTAGTGTGCAATGTAAGATTTCAAAGAAACTCATTGTTTCGTATTGGGTACGCCATCAAACATAGAATCCCTTTTAAAGTAACATTAATATTTTATTCACAAATATTAATAAATATATAAATGTCATATTCTTTATTTACCTGGAATGTTACATCCTTCCCCCATTTTGGGAATTGCGTATTCGCAATTATAAAATTGGTCTCGGAAACTTCATTGAAAGTCCCACATCAGAAAAGGAGTCAGTAAAACTATCACTTTATGTGAAGGAAAAAGATGTACAAAGGTCACCCGAGTTAACCCATACTAGGATTCCATGTATGAAAACATTTATATGGAAGTGAAAACAAATGGTCCTATTCTGATGCAGAGTGATAGAAAAAATATATAGGAGAAAGTTAACCACCAGAAAATCACAAACTTGTGATGGGTTAAATGGTATTTGATTCCCCAGTAGGAAAAGTTAACAAACAACGATTTTTAAGTTACTTTTCATTGTGGAATGTATTTATGAGCATAACTAAAACATAAAAAAAATCTAATTACTTATCATGTAGACTTTCGTCTCTTACTATATTTCTTACACAAACTCATATTTTCTCCAAAATATGTGTATTTAGGATGACCTGTTCACATTAAGAGCGTTATAATAAACTTCTTGAGAATCACATATCCCACAAAAGATAAACTATATATTTCCCATTTCATTAGACCTTAACCCAAAAAAATTGTTAGTACAATATCAGATAATCCCCAAAAGGATAATCCTTTATAAAAAGAAATAATTCTCTAAATCTCGAAAATTTAACAAAAAGAACCAAAGGTTCAAGAAATACCATTAAATAAATAACTATCCATAAAATTTCTAAAAGTAATCTAAACTAAGATTGAAACCCAAATCTCTATATGATTAAATCACTTAGTCTTTGAAGGTAAATCTTAACATTTATCTCCAAATAACCTTAGTTACTCTTAAAGTCTCATATCGAAAAGTAATTAACCTAATCACATATCCTCCATGATAGGTCAATCATTTCCATAGATAACCCAAAATTAACTTATTCTTGATTCATAAAACCATCTAACTAAAAATAATTTGTCATACTTACTAGGTACATCACATAGTCCGGTGGTAGGCAAGGAATACCAGTTGCACTTTGGTTATGGGTTAGATTCCCAAAGCTCCATCCGACGCGACAGGTTGTCACATAGTCTACGTGTTGTCCTTTTTCAAAAACAATATAATTTTATAACATTCCCAAAAAGAGATAAATTCATTGAAAATTAAAATAACATAATCTAACTATGAAGGTTATCTAATAACTTTCATTTTGCATTCCAAAATGTATTAACCGGTAATTACCTCAAATTCAGGGATCATATAATGCCAAACAGTTCTTTATAACTATATCAACAAAAGAAAAGATAATTATTCCTTGAATAAAATTTCCATATATCAAACATCAGGGTTACAGATACTAAAAAAATTATTCTATTGTAATCCCACCATAAAAAGAGCCGTAATACATTTAGGAATTTTTCCATCCTATAATCTACCATAACTCTTGAATCCCTTATATGTTAGCTTTTTACTCATTCTACATTCTTCATGATCCATTAAAAATCCCTTTCAAACATATTGTGAAATACTTATATCCTACAAAGAAATAATGAATCATATCCTAATATTTAATAATAGGAAAACATATGTTAAGAAATAATCTATACCTTTCATTGGTCATTATAAGTTTCTGCATCCTCAATTGGAATGGCATTATGTATTAGTAAACAAATATTTGTACACTCCTGGTGATCCCATTAATGAAACTTCTTTGAAGGACGTGTGTTTACATAATAACCATGCACACCACATTTAAAACATTCAATTGATCCTTAAGAATGAACTTCTTTCCCTTTCCAAGTGTAAACTAGATTCTTCCTTTTTCTATGGCATGTTCTTTCTTTATGACCTTCATTTCCACATCTATTGCTCCTTTATGAACCTTGGAAACATTTTACTTTGTGTTTATTTCCACATCTATGACACATAGGTTATTGAACATACGTACCATTATTATTATTACCTGAACATCCTTATGAATTTTTTTCTCTCCTATATGATGTCTTATAAAAATCACTAAGGTTCTGGTAGTCAAACATGACTCTAGATAGTTAGTTTAAAATAACCAAAATAGTTCTCATTTCAGCTCCCATATCATTCAGTTGCTCATTCAGATTACTGTCAAACTTTTCTTCACATCCACTATTACATTAGTTCCTACTAGATCCAACCATTTACTAAAACCAAAATGGTCAGGGTGGGTATATCAGTAAAATCATCATATAATACTAAGATATAATTATTTATGTTATCTTAAACTTATTCACTTTATCTAAAAACTATGACTCTTTCTTAAATCCTAACCATTCATGTAATTTCACTTAAGCTTAAAGAATACCCTAACCTCTAAAGTTATCTAAACCGACCGTTGATACCAACTATAGGGACTCGACCTTAAAACATTACATAATAATGAATTAAATGAATAATTCACATCGAGGATCTTTTCAAGTTTAGAGTTTTACAGAATTAGTACATAACTATTAAAACTCAAAATATTATAAAGTAGACACTTATACACAGTTTCCATTTTTCATAAAATAAATACTCTTAAAAAGAAACATGTCTAGGTACAAGTTTTAGACAACATGACTTTTGATGATCCCATCCTTGACCCTATTTATCTTTATGTCCTATGGGAAACATTTCAAAAACATGGGATGAGCATAAAAAGATCAGTAAGGGTTATAAAAAAAGGAAAGAATACATTAGATCATCAATATATACATAACATAAGCCTTTTAACATTCCTCATGAAATCATAAGATTTTATAAATACACATAGAAATCATAAATCATGAAGGTAACTTAAGGCATACATAACATACTTACATTGTAGCTATCCCAACTACATAGGGAGTCACATTTGGAATACCCATCATAGTACATTACAAAAATATCTTAGGAGAAACATTAAAGTTTACCTTCCTCATGTAACCCAATGCATTGGAGAGCCATCTCGGGATCACCCACCCTAGGTTTATCACGAAATCACCCATATACGTAACAATGTCCAAGAACTATAACATAATCATACCACATAACATAAGCATGAAAGAAAGGTAACATTACCATATTGAAATAAAAATATAAAATTTTAAGATATTGAAATAATAAATCCATTATAAAAACAATTTTCAATACCAAAATACGTAAAAAGTGTATATGATATTTATTTTTTCTTTTGAAAACATTACGTCTTTAAGGAAGCCATAATACTAGCGGTGACAGAAAAGGTTGTTGTCACGGCTTAAGTTAAAAAAGAAATAGTCCTTTTTTTCATTTAGTAAAATTATTCATAGAGAAAAGATTCCCTTTGAATGAAATGAAAAGTCAAAAGGGTTTTATACACCAAATAAAATAAAGTCGTGTAGAAATCAAAAGATGTTTCAATGAAAGGAGATTGAGACTAAGTCCCGTACAATGACGGTATCCTTATATTATAGATAAATCAATTAAATAATTATGAATGAAAAATATAAATACACACAATGTAATTGGATATTAGGAATAGTAAAATCAGGTGTCATCCACACATTTTAATAGCACGACATAATCATGAAGTACAGGTTTAACCCAAAGAATAGAAATTGGGTTATGAAGTTACCTTACATAAATTTGATAGCCTAACGACATCATGTTAAAATTATGAAAATGAGTTTATGAGGGATAAAAAGGGTATCTCATCACTTGAAAATAACATTTACAACAGTAAAGATATATAAGAACATATCCCAACAAATGAATATGTAAATTAAAAGACCTACCAAAATTAAAACTTTTAAAAAGAGGAGGGTGAAATTTTCCCTTACTGATTTGGGTAACTTTTGAAACATAGACCCCATGAAAGAAGGATCATAAAATGAAGATTTAAATACCCATAAATTAAATTATATTTTACAAATAATACAATCATTGGTAGTACATACACCACTCAAAAGGAAATAGTGGCTAATGTATCATGAATCTCACGGGAATAAAAAGTGAGATAAAAACCCCTTACCTCATTGTAATCAATCTGGTCGTATGACCAAAAGATAATAAACACCAAATGAATCACATAATACCATGAATATAAATAGAATCATGATAATATATATGAAATTACAATACACAATATATCACATGCAACAAATAAGTGGCGAACAATTGAAATCTCATGAAATTAAAAGTGAGATAAGAAATCCCTTACCTCTAGTCTGACTTGTCTTGTACATTTCTTTATATACCTAAATAATAAACCTTTATCAATTTATAATTGATTAAGTACTTCCTTTGAAGTTTATTATTCAATTAATATCATGTATTATCATGTTATAATAGTTATTTAATAATGTGAGTTCATATCATACGTTTTGTCGATGTTCTGTATATGGGTAAAAAATGAAATTGTTTGAAGGGAATTGTCCATGTAGTTATAAGCACTTCATCTCTGGAATTTTGTTCATGATTTAAATATCATATATATCCAGTATATATGTATTTAATAATATTCCATAATTTTTCGAGATATGAAATGAAATGTATCGTTCATAGAGACGGTAGGCTGTACATACGCATGAACGCTACTTACATTTTTTGTAATATTAATGGAAATTAAAACTAAATGAGACATAGATATATTATAATTCCAATATAATATATATTTTATATAGGTAACATAAGGTCATTAATTATAATCTTTAAAATTACATGTTTTTTATGAATGAGTCACATCACTTTAAGGGGCTGTTGTCAACACTTCCTCATATGACATTATCACATTTCAACAACATGAAAAGCATAAAGGTATGTATTAAATATAAGATACATAAGATTATAGAGGAAATAAATATAATATATATCATATAAATATAGTTCCATCATAATGGCCACCATGAGAGGTGTTAAAATAATATGAACAATCATTGTTTCGTGGGGCAGTAATTCGCCATCCACGGAAACATTGTGTTCTATAACCATTAAACGGAGGTGTGTGTAAGTGTAGGTAGAATACTTATCATAAAAACATCCTATTATATTGAGGATACTTGTGTTATTATGGGATAAAATAATAAATAGATAGTGTTGAGTGAAGAAGAAAAATAAAAGGAAGAAACTCGAGATAAGAGATTACCTCGAAATCGGGTAACTCTTTTTGATTTGAGCCAAAGGGTTCCTTGGAAAGACTTCTGCCCAATGTGAGGATTCTAGGAGTAAGCGAGGGATATGGAGAGATAATATGAACAGATGTTAGAAGATATAAGGGCTAGATTGTTGTGGGTACGGGGGTAGAGTTGGGGTCCTTTTATAAGAGGGAGGAGGGTGACTTTTGGAAAGTCATGAAATGTTACTTTATTATAAAGTGATTTTCAGATTTTAAAGGTCCCAAAATGATATATTTTGAGGAAAAAGTGATAAATGTTCGAAATCCACCCATACAATAGGTTTTAGATAGCTCTCATATTTATATTTTACCTTATCTTTTCATTTTATTTAAATCTTTCATTAATGAGGTAATCACTACATCATCATGGTGTCATAAATAAAAAAATTTATTTAATTTCAAAAAATTATAAAACAAATACCGAGACATATGAAATCCTTTTAGATTGACAATTACTATTGAAGGACTAGAATATCATTTACATAAAGAAAATTAACATTTGTTTATATAGGATATAAAAACCTTGGTTATATTTCTCTTCTTTTTTAAAAAAAATGTCATAAATGTCACTATCACACCCATGTGACTCCATGGGCCATAAAGTTTGGTAAAAAGAATCACATGGTCGGACATGAATCAAAAAAGAGGATTTGGACACATTTTGGGGCCATTTTAATTTTTTATGATGTTATTTTATAACCCTTAACTACCCAATTACTAATTAATCATGATAATTAAAGATAATTGTCGTCGTTACTATTCATAATGTCCAAAAACAAAAGAGTATTAATTACATAATTTGGACCATTTTATTCCAATTATGGAATCCATTTTACCAAATTCCAAATACATAAATTTCAATAATTTATTTAAAAATAATCCCCCTTGTCAAAAACAAAGACGAGTTTTTATGATGGAAAATCTATCAAAAGATTGATTTGTTTTTACATCCAATTTAAAAGTTAAATTTCATCCAATGACCAAAATTGTATTAAATTATAAAAATATAATTTAAGTACACCTTAAAACCAATTAAAATGACAATATAACTATATAAATAAATTTTATGAAAAGGCAATTTCAAATTAAATTTGTATATTTTTCATTATTCATTAAGAAATGAACATTATCCAAAAAGTACCAAATATTCACCCTAAGCTGTATTTGATATTAGATATTAAAAAGATATGTAAAATTTACCAAATTAAAAACATAGGAGTTTCATTAATAAATTATATAGTTAATTCCCGTTGTCAATACAAATAGCATGTTTTTAAGAAACAATACCTATCAAAATATTGATACTTATTTATGTCCATTTTCAAAGTGAAATCAATTCTAATTACCACCATTGGATTAAATGGTGAAAATATATGCTAATTAAAATTTAAAACCAATTAAAAATATAATATAACTATATAAATAAATTATATTAAAATGGAGGCTTTGAATTAAAATACATCATTTTTTATTATTAATTAAAAAATGAACTTTATCATAAAAAATACCCAAATTTTACGTGAAGTCAATTTTGAAGTCTTTTTTCTAAAAAATGATTTTATTTTGTCAAATATTAGATATAAATGTGAAAAAAGTGTATTTAAAAATCATTTTCAATCTAAAGCCGGTTAATCAACCATTTAATGAGTATTAGAATATCTATGCTTAAAATTGGATCCATTCGCATTTTAAGCACCTATCATTTGTTAAGTAATTGTTAAAATATTTAACAAACATATATAATCATTTTTTATTTAGTTCTATTAATTCCTACAATTACAATGGCTAGGCGTTTACTACCATTTAAAATAATATTATTATATTAATTGTCTGCAACCTAAGATTTCAAAGAAACTCATTTTTGCGTATTGAGTACGCCATCGAACATAGCATCCCCTTTAAAGTAATATTAATATTTTATTCACAAATAATTATAAATATAAAAATTTCCTATTCTTTATTTACCTGGGATGTTACCATATACCCCACACTATCCCATGAATCATGGTTTGAGGGGGTTCCCACAAGGTTTAACCAAACAAAGTAACCCTTCCCGAACCTATAAAAAATTAACATAGTTTTCTGGGACTTGTTTCATGATTTTCCTTAAAATTATTATAATAATTTTTTGTCCCATAATCTTTCAAAATCTTCTTAAAAAATAAACAAATAACCCAAAATTATATCAAAACAAAATATTACTAGATCCATTTAATAAAAGTATTTGAATATTGTTGAAAAGATGTTAAAATAAACCCACTATAAATTCTTTCATCCCGCATAAATACTTTAAGAAAGACTCCATATCAATGATATGATGAAACTACTTTCTCATAAGTGCCTCACACTTCCCTGTCTTATATGAATAAGAACTATGTTGTTCAAAAACATCAACTAGTAGGTATAGAATTTCCATGATAAAAATTCCTATTAGAATCAAAATATAAATTATCTACTCATTCAGGGATAAATCATGTTCAATATCAAGGTCATTCCAAATAAAGACATGAAATAGGTTAGGGAGAAAATTTAAAAGCTATCAAATATGAAATATGTAATGTTTATTTATCATTTGAAGTGGGAATGATAAATAGTAATCCACTATCCTTACATTCTCAACATTCTCAAATAGACTTAATTATATCAGTACCATCTTTAAATATTTTCCAATCCTCCAGTAACCCAAATGAGGAGAAACTATCTGCAAATCCTGGTGGCCAACTGAGAAATATAAAGGGAATTGGTGATAATAAATATAAAATTTATAATATCTCTAATCAGTTTATAATTTCTGAGGTATAAGCTGACTCATTTCAATAATATATTGGACAAAATAGGTCTAACTAGGAAATATTCACTAATAATGAAACAATAAAGAATATATATAAAATGTTTGTACATTATACGATTCAAATGGTTTTAGTTTAATTTCCAAGTGGTAACTATTATTGTTGAAAAATTCAACAAGTCCAAAATGGTTATAAAATTTTACAATAAATTGAAAATTGAAGCATAATTCATGCCATAAAAAATATGTATAGATCTTTTCATTTTTCCATCTATTTCTCGATGATATTCCATGCTCAATATGACATGGGATCCCATCTCCTCAATGGAGAATTTATAAAAGTATGAAGTGAATTGGGGATACCTGTTATAAACTATCATAGATGGAACTCCATAAAATATGATGATCTCCTTCACAAACAAACTATAAATGTCCTAAAATTTGGTTATATAATAATTGGGAAAAATGATTCAATTTTACTATCTAACAAATCACTACAAATATTGAATTCTTCCCATGAGGGGTACACAACAATGCAACAATTACGTCCTTATTAATCTCATCTAACTTCCAAGTCATATTATGATGGGGTAGAAGCAAACCATATTGTTTATAGTTCATATCCTTACTGTATTTATTTATACAATAATTAGAAAAACCAAACTAATATCCTATCTCATACAGAGAAACAAGAATAATCTCACTATATAGTAGATCATCTTTATTGTGCATGGGTGTATCACCATCATGTAATTATAGTAATCCCCCATGAATAAATTTATCACAAAAAATGTACGCTTTATAGAATATAAAATCAATGGATACCCAAAGAATAAAAAAATCCATTTCTGATGCTACCCCAACCTAAAAATTTCCATCATTCCATAAAAATCATTATACAACTATTTTCCTTGAAGAATAATCTAAATAATATTATAGGTAAACTGAATTATTTCATGAAAACAAATCTTTCTCAAACCCCTAGACAACCATGTTCATATGAAAAAAGAGATCCATAAGATTATAATATTCTAATAGTTCTTTCATATATTGGTTCAGAAGTCTCATGATCATGGAATTAAAAAATATATTACCCATAACTATGGTTAAGTAATTTTGGAATAAATATATTTCAAATAATCCTCCAATCAAATGAGGAAATGATTGAAATAATTTCATTAGAATACACTAATAAGTATTTTATGATTTGGAAAAATTTAAATCGTTTATCCAAAAATATAATACCACTAATTCTTAAGACAAGTAATCAAAACCCAGATTTTGGTATTATGAGCAATATATTTCTTATAATGTTTCATATGATGTATGGAAAGATATTCTGTCATGTGATCCCACTAAAATATAAGAAATCCCAAACATGAATTAGATACAACTCAAAAATATCACATAGACACTCATATTTTATTAAAGAGTTAACCTTAAATTATAATTAAAAATATTATTTAACTCACCAAAAAAGTTATGAAATTTTGAATCCCATTGGAAATTTTATTCATTCTGAGTGAGAGTGTTCATCGGAGAATAATTATTTGAGAAATATTTAATAAACCTACTATAATAACCCATTTGGACCAAGAAGCTACTAATATTGAAAAAATTGGTTTTTTTTCTCAATATCATAAAAGACTTCAAAATTTCAGGATAATTTGAAATAACATGTTTTGAGACAATGTATCCCATGAACATCAATTCCCAAGTCTAATAATTAAATTTCAATATGTTGGTGTAAATTTGATGATCTTTCGTAATTTACAGAACTAATCAAAATTGATGCACATGATATCACTCAATATTAGAGTGAAAAATGTTGTCATACATAATTACCACCATTAATGAATCATGATACTCATGAAATATCATATTCATTATGAAAAATCTATAAAATCATTTTCTATACCAAAATACATAATTAGGTTCCTATATTGTCTGTACCTACTCGGAAAGGTGGTCTTTAGAGTATCAAACTCTTTGATTACTATTAGGTGATTACTAGACTACAGATAAATATTTTGTAACTACGTGTCCCCTTTTAACTGGTCAAAAAAAGAAACAATACAAGACAACATATACTTGATCATTACCATAAATTTCATGATTTTTCATTAATAAATTAAATTTTGAAGGGTGAAATTATATTTATTCATAAAAATTATAGGCACCACCCATGAAGAAAAACCTAGAAAAATGAATACATTATTAAAAATAACATTCTACTTGGTTTTAAATCTATAAATATGTTTTATTTATTATAGTTGTAAAGAATACATATAGGATGATTACATGTTACTCATTAAATAATAAATTAAACATCCCTTACTAGAGGTTATCTTAGATAATAAGACTAAAACACATCGAGAAACCTGATGACCACTGGAGGAGGATAAACACTCATAGAATAATACTCCAATTGAAATGTAATCATATGTGTCATCATTTACATCTCCAAACATGTTAGTATGAATCTAAATGATTTTAGGTTCAATTATCTATATTTTGTGTGATAGAATCTATTTTGAATAGTAAAAGAGACCCCCCAAATATTTTATTATTTCCCGTCTTTATAGATAATTAGCCAATATTTCATTTAATGTCATCTATATGTTTTATATCTTGAACATGAAAATACTAAAAAAGATTGATGTCTAATAAATGGAATGCATAAGATGGGTATCTGAGAACATTATCTCTCATCAATATTAGTGTTATAGAAATATCCATCAATAAGAAATAATTTATGTATAACGGTTTAATAGATTCATAATGTGAGTGGATATTAATGAATAATATGAACTTGTTTAAAATAGGATAATCTCTAAAGATGAATATATAGTGATTTTTTCTTTCACTGTAACTAACACAACATTATATTCTTTTAGAGACTCATCCACTATTTGAAGAAGATTCATACTAAATGATTAAAGTAATAACACCTTCGATGATGAACCATCCAACTAATGTGTAGTAAAGTTCAGTACTGATGATATTATTCTACTATGGGGGTAAAAAAGATAAGATATAATGTGAAATTTTTATAAAGATATAGTACAAACTAAAAATCATTAGTTACTATCTAAAAAACCACATGTCATTCTTTATCATTCTAGATTTAAAGTTAGTGGGACTCTTCTATACAGTGTTGAAGTATTGGATGATTTTTTCAATAAAGATACATAATGAGACTCGGCTAGATTAATCCCTTCACTAAATGAATAACAAAACTACCACTGAGAGTGGAAGGAACTCCTAATAATCTTAAATTACCATCTAGGTCAAGAGTATCCATCAAAGATCTTTTCATCACAAAAAAAAGATGTGATCATTCGTATCAAAAAACCGAGATTGAATGTATGATTGAAGATTCATCTAGAATAATTGGGCCTTCAGATTCTCATTCAATAACACATTAGGTGAAAACTAAAAATGTTTAAAAAATATGATTTCAAACTTTTTCATGGATCAATCTGCTTTTTAGAGGCCTTAAATTCAATAGATTTCATAAAAATGATCAATTTTAAATATAAATAGTCTATGAAAAGAGATTTAATGACTTTCCACTATAATATTTTTTTATTTTATGTAACCATAAAATCCTACAACTTAATTGTAGTCCCTCAAATCAGGAAGGTATCACTCTTCATATTTATTGAAAATCACATTTCAAATAACACAGAAATAAGATTTATCATTCTCAACCAACACTCTTCCTCTTGAATATACTCATTGGGGTATTATACTACAAAATATTAACAAGAAACACAAAAAAACTAAGTAAGGATACTCATATAGTCAACTAAATCATGGGATATAGGAATTTAAATTCCATTATATAAAATTTAAATTTTAGGATTTCAAAATACACAAATCAACAATAGAAAAATAGTCGAATCAAATCAATTTATTCTTAAAAGAAACATTTCCCAAAAAACATGGTGAATCCATGATCACTATTATGAGGGATGAATAAGAACACTCAAGTTAACAACACATTATGTCCTAATATTCCTACCACCTATCTACCATGACAAACTATACTGCATACTAATATCATGGAGAGACACCCAACCTACCTTGAACAAGTAATTTTCATGAACCAACAAAAATACATTGGTACACCGGTACTCAATCCAACAATGATATTTCTTAAAGGGATCTACTGATCCCTATGGGCTGGTGACTAGTTTATGTGATTCTAAAAATTGTTATAGGGAATAGTTCACCATAAGGGAAAATAATCATTATAGAATAGTAGAAGATAAATCATGGAATAGTTGGCATTACAAACACTCATAAAGGATAAATATACAAAATTATATTGACAAAAACATAAAAAGAAACATAATAAAATAAACGACACAATACCCATCAAGAAAAAATCCCCAAAATATAATTGTATAGAGTTAACACATCTCCACTAGTCAGCACCATCACCCAATGTCATGGCAGTCAAGCACATTCATCACCTCCATGTAGCACATTCCATAAAAAATAATCCATTTTTTGCTTAAACATTATAAAAACATGTCTTGGAATATCAATTCATATTTTTAGTCAGACCATAATTCAAATAAAGTTAATAGAATGTATATAAAAAATATGATTAGGTGAATATTTTCATTAAATAGAATGGAATAAATAAATCATTTTATTAAATGCGTATATTTAATAATAGAATCAAATAATGTCACCATGGTCATACGCCCTGAGGTTTATTAGATCATGGCTCTAGGATCCTTGCACTACCTAGTCAATCAATTACAACTCAAATTGCGCACAAGTTCCTATGTCTTTGTCCATTATGTTAGAACCAATCAACATCATTTCAGGGGAAATAATGATACATTTTTCTTAGTTAGTTTTCAAATTTTTAATACATTTATTGGAGTTCAGAGTCCAAGAGACGATGTCAAAGTGATTGACAAAATTCAAAGGATCACATTTTATTTCTATCAATAAACAATGGGAAAACCATTAATTTAAAATAAAAATATTGTTAAAGTTAAAATGAATAATTAATTATTAAAAAATTCCATTTCAACATAAAAATTAAATCATTGGTTTTTATCATATTCATTATTTCGAAAAAAATCCATAATTTAAATCCATTTTTATCAAGACTACATATTTAATCATGTCTTCATATCCATTTTAAATTTAAACTATCTTATCCCAAAATCTATCAAAAATTTTCCAAACCCTTAACATTGTTTTTTATTAAATAAATCTAGGACTTTATGAAATTTATCCTCAAATATATTCAATTCAAGTTCTAGAAATAGGTTGAAATTCCATTTTAAATGATGTAATAAATTAAGGATTTTTTATGGGAAATACTTATGGAACTGCCTACTTCAAATCATAACAACATCACCACTTCAATAGAGGGTCCAACAATAAATATTTCAATGATAGAATAATAAATATTGATCCATAGTAACAGAATTTAATAAATAATTATCTAGATCCATGAACAAAATAGGGATTTATCACCACAAAAAATAGAGAAAATCTATTAAATAAAAATTACAAAAATAGAATTACACTCACAGGACGAGGTCCAACAGACCCAATGAAACATTAATCCATGATTAAAGGGGGATATATGAGCTAAAATACTATCTATAGAGGCTTATAAATGAAAATTATCATGTTACATTCGATTGAGAGGATAAAAAAATTTAAAATACCAGTCATAGGATATTAATAAAGAATTTAAGAAAAATTAATTTCCATTACAAGGGTTTCGAGGGTAGGCCACATGGGTAGTAATATATGTGAGCATAACAATTTTTTCATAGTAGGCCTCTAAAAATTGTTTCATTGTTTAGACATATGTTTTAACAACGTTTCAAATAACTGTACACTCACACATGCCCAACTAGAAAGGGGCGTAAGAGTTTGCCACATGGTTTTATAAACTGTATGGAAACAACGTGCTCCCCATTGAACCATATATCATGGATTGAGGGGGAGTCCACCAAGATTTAACAAACAATGATCCCCCATAATATCATTAAAAAATAACACAATTTCCTGGGATTCCATGAGTAGTTTTATGTAACTATGTTCCAAACTTTCACAGGCCTAGAAACATCAATAAACATTAAAAATTCCTTAAATAAACTGAAATTAGATCAAAACAAAACATGATAAAACGAATGAATTAAAGTCATTTAATGATTATTATGGGATGTTATAAATAATGTCAATAGATTCATGTTCATGGTGTGTCTATTTCTATTATGATTTTAAGCATTTCATGGGAATAAGGAAAATATAATTGCAGACGAACATTTTGGGGAGTATTGATAATATGACCTATTATAATTTGATTATCTATGGTTAATTGGAGGATAATATATTATGAACCTATTGTGAGATAGAAAATATATTAGTAAATTTTTCAATAGTTTCAATATTTTACTATTTAAATTGTTTACAAATTATCAAATTTAGGGATATAAATGTATTTAAATTTAGGAAACACTGCAATGTTATATCAAATCCCATTTATTAAAGGTGTTAAAAAATTCCATTTGTTCTTGTCTAATTTTATTTTTCATTTAATTTAGTGTGACCATGATTGTTTATAGATTAAATATTTTCATTTAAATAATTTGATTGGATTATTTTTTAATGAATTAATAAAAATCTAGAAACATAAATTCACTAGATCCCATTGTGTTGTTTAAAAAGTTTTATTACAATAAAATTTTACATCCGGGCTGTGGTCAAACCTATGATTCATTCATTTTGATTATATTTATTTCTATTTTTTATATATAATGTGATTATTTAAAAATTAATTTTATTTACTATAGAATGGAAATATTGATGTCATACCTATCAATGAATACAAAAAGGTTGTTACAATGAAAATCATAAGGAACATGAAGAATAATAAATATTATTTGTTTCATAAAATTTTATATACGATAATATAATTATAATATTGAAAACTAATTAATAGTATTTAATTTATATATATAATTAAAATATAAATAGATAATTACACATGTGTATTATATTTTTTAGTCTATGATAAATACAAATAAATTGAATCACTTGGAAAATATTACATTGAAAAAATGATTTCATGAAAATGAATCCTATAATTTTTTTTACTTATATATGTATATAAAACATTGATTAAATGTTTGATAAGATATTATTAGAGATAGGGATAAGGTAGTGGGAGAATTTATTGGTTTATAAAATAAGGATATATAAAAACCAAATAAAATATGTATGAGTTAAAACAA
Organism: Viscum album; assembly: GCA_963277665.1. NCBI lineage: Eukaryota > Viridiplantae > Streptophyta > Magnoliopsida > Santalales > Viscaceae > Viscum > Viscum album. The sequence continues at coordinate 1,254,479,149 of OY728153.1, read as the reverse complement.
CATTTTAATTATTCTATAAATTAAAATATTCATATCTTGAAAAAGAATTCTAAAAAAATAATTTAAATGTTTTTATATGTAAATTATTTGAGTAGATAATCTTAAATTCATTAAAACTCACAAATCCAATATTTTTCTCCAAAATATGATTTTTCTGTTTAATAAAAAATTAATAAAGTATTTTTTTTAAAACATTTCAAGAGTAGAGAAAGATGACTGAACATAATATAGGACTTTCAGAGATGAAAATTTTAATTTTATAAAAGAGTTAAATTTATTTAAAAATTAATATATTGTGTTTCATGATTTGTATATTATTTTTTAATGTATAAGTTGTTTAAAAAATCAGCATACACTGTTGAGAAGTTATGTGGTTCCACCAAGTACTACAACGAAGGATAAAATTTCATATGTCCGCATTCTATGGTATTAAATGTTTCAAACTATATTAAGGTATGTTCATTGTAGGATAAATGAAAAGGGTGGTTAATGTTTTCTTAAAAACGCCTTTTTAACTAAATACTTTTCATTAAATGTTCTTATTGACTAAATATTTCTTAAAAAATATAGATTCATAATACTAATGAAAAACTAAAATCCACATCAATGGTGAATATGAAAAAATGTAATGATTAAAGGATTCACAAATATATTAATGTTTAATTTAAAACTAAGAAGGTTTCAAAGCCTGAGTTTATTTTTTCAAAAGATGAAATCAATATGCATTCACTACATTTGGTGATAAAAAAATTTGTATAAAAAATTGATTGTTTTAATTGATTTTCATTTATACAATTAAAATTATGGCCTATATTATAATGTCTTAATTCAAAAGTATTCTTCCATTTTGATGCATTATATATAGTTTTTTAACTGAAAAAATATATTTATTTCTAAAATAATTAATTTCATGGATTGATTATATATAAATTACATAAAGGCATATCATTAACAAGGTGAATATGAGTTTAGATCCATCACTAGAGTATTAAAAATTATTTATGAAATAATAATAGAACGAATGAAATTGAATCAATGGAATAAATAAGGTAATAAAACATTACTTGTATTGATTAAAGGAAAATTTTAGAAAATATATACCCATGAAGATTTTGGATGACAAATTATAAAAATGAAAAAGAAGGTACATTTAAATTGGGACAAATGAATCATAGTAGAGTAGTCTAAATAGAAATTAAATTTTTATATTATTGTATGAAATTTAAAGAAAACATTGAATCAATCCGATAATGAAATGAAAATTTTGGGTATTTAGAAGGAATATAGATCATTTAGTAGATAAAATAATTATAAAATTTAGTATATGATTCTAGTGGTAGGTAGATCAAAAAATAAATTTTTTTGGATGATTAATTTAATTATGATATACTATTTTAAAATATATGAAAATATACAGAGTATAGGATAAAATAATAAATATAATAGAATTAGAATATCTTAAATAATGTCTCATGATAGTTGAGTTAAAAAAATAAGTATTCCAACAAAGAAGATGTCAAAAATAGCAAGAAGACCTTTATTTCCATGAGGATTTTTATTTAGAAAAATAAATAAAAATGTATGAATGGGAATTAAAGTTTTAGAGTGTAAATGAAATGAGTTTAAAGGTAATGAAATAATTATGAATAATATTTATCTCACTCTGTAAATAAAATTGAACACGCCTTATTCTTATGTCTCATTTTTTCTCTATAGGTAAATTTTTACGGGGAGTACCTGAATACTATATACCAGTCATGGAGCACTATATATAATGATGTATTAGTTATCCATGTTACTCTTTTTATTTGTTTTGAAAATACTAATAAACCATGATAAACATATGATGATGTTTACATATTAAAGAGAATAGGTGTGGGGAAACATAAAAATATCAATATATAGTGGTAAAATTTGAGAATTATTGAAAAAAATTTGGTATGATTATAATATATTTTGTTTTTTTAAAATAAATATTCATTACTTTTACATGATGAGATTAAATTAAATAATTGAGAAGATGTTAAGGAATTAATTTTTATATTGGAACAAAACGAAAACTAAATTAGTCACTCAAATTTTTTATATATTATTTTTATTGCGTGTAATTTAATTTTTATAAATTAAATCACAATGTATATATAATAAATATTTTTGTTAAAAACCAGTCTTAGAAAATGAGAACAGGGGTACAAAATAGTATTGAGAGAAAATAATTTCTTTAATTTTATTAAGGGAACTAAAAAAATGAATATTGAAATATTGGAGATAATAATGGATTAAATTCAACAGATAATGTTTTAATATTTAGTTATTCTGAGTTGATATATAATAATAAAAATATTTATAAGTGAAGATAAATGTACTAAATGAGAGATTTAGTTCCTAACAGAGTTGAAAATTGATTTTCCAACTGGATTATAATTTAGCATGAAGTAATAGATGATTAATATACATAATTTGGAAATAGGAAATAATAAAAGTATTGTTGTTGTCTATATCTGCTAAAAATGATTCATAATAGTGATAATTTATTAAATATACTCTTATAATTTTTTAATGAGTTAGAAGATAAATTATTGGGATGATTATTTTGTATCTATTTGAAGGATAATGCATCTCTTCATAATGTTTCCAAATAATATACTAACATATTTTAAACAGTCTTATTAGAAGATTCCTCAAAATTAGGAAATTAATAATATAATGAAATGAGGATTTTCATATTAAATATAGAGCTATTTATAAACATTTTTATTAGATTACTATGGAAGACTAAGGACTCTAGTTTTTTGACGATCAATGAAAAAATTTGTCCAAATTACCTGGATCATAAAGATGATATGTTAAATAATAAAAATTTAGTTTATTTTAATGGTGTTTGGTGATTTTTAAACATAAATATTCAATTAAAATTAATGAAAAAGGACTAATACATTTAATAATAAATCACTCTAGTGATTTAATCATTAAAATTATTGAAAAAATGACTAATAAAAATTTCTGATGATGATGTTGAGGATGTTATTTTTGGTCAATATGTAAAATATGATGCATTAATTTTTAAATGAATCATGGTCTCTAAATGTTTTGAAGGATAATTTATGAGATTGAGGTACTATTAGATACATGGAATTTCTCAAATAATTTCATGATTACTGTAAAATCATTGGGAAATATTCTATAGAAAATGAAATATTGAATAATAAGTCATATATTTATATGATTAGTTTTATAGTTATATTATGTGATTTTTTATTTTAAAATAATCCTTGAATATGTTATGATTTTTATGGTGAGGTATCATGAAATAATAAGTATGAATTTTAAATAAATAGAAAAATAATTTATCTTTCAAAAAGAAACCCCGATATTTCGTTAAATGTTTAAAAAAAATTCAAAATCTACATATTAATAATCTATTTATTAAATGGATATGACTACTTTTTTATAGATCATGATTAAAATATTAAAGGGATTATGTAAGAATGAATAATTTTATCAACAGTCTATAAATTGGTAACTTAGGGGTTTCGATTTTTTTTGTATGTAAAAATATGGTCTCATATATGAATAATATAATTCCCACACTAGTCAATGGTAAAGGTTTTAACTCTAATGTTTAAGTAATGTTCACTTTATATATTATTATTTTATCTCAAGTATATGAGAATAGTATATTTTTAAATTAAACTCAATACTACAAAGAAAAAAATATTCATAAAGTTCTATAATTTCTTCTCATAGGTTTAGAATTGGTTTTGAAAGGGGAATGTAATGGGAATATTTATTGTGATTTTTTTAGTTATTTTATGATAATTGTGGTTATTTTATTGAGAATATTTTTTTCCATATCATAAATATTAATGATTTTCATTTAAATTAGGGTATATTTTACATGTTTCAAAAGAAGATCATGAGACAAAACATTTGACGGATTCTATATCCAAAATTAGAAACCAATGAACCTAGCCATGTATAGTTTATAAAATGTATATAATACAAAGATAAAAACATAGAGAGTGGGAGAGATAATGAAATATAATAACTTGTGAACATATATGACATGTTATTAAATAAATAGAGTTCTTAGTAGAATAAAAAGTCACAATGATATATTGATGAGATAATAAGAAAACAATTGTTTCTTTATTTTAATATCACATTGATCCTTAAGATGAAATGAATTAATATAATATTAGTACATATATAATGTCTTGTATAAAATAATACATTTAAGAGATACTTTTGAATTTTTTAACTCTTTATTCAAATTATAGTCTAAGTATGAAATTTTGTTTAAAAAACTAATGCATGTATATTCTAGAGATAATGTATTTGATTTATTATTATAGTTTTATTATAAATTATAGACATGAGAAATCATATAGATGAAACCTATTTATAATGTTACAATATCTAGAGTATTATTTCAATGTTTCATGGTTTTTACATTTGATATTGTAATATCATTATGATATTTTCACATATCTACATACAAACATCATTGATCCTTTAAATAGTGTACACATTTTTATTGAGGTAAAAACATTTAAATAATCATGTATTTTAAAATAATCTTATAATTAAATACATGTATAATAACATCCAGTGATTTTCTAGAAATATTTATTCATTTAAATAGGTCAATTTCTTTGATTTAAAAATTATTCAACCAGAATATATTCTTAATTATTTATCCCCTATCAGTGTTACTGGATGAGTTTGTAAGAGGTAAGATAAAGAGTCTAAACACATATAAAAAAAATTAAATCTCAACAATGATATTGAGTGGAAATTAATGAGTCGCTAAGGATGGGATAGAGAAGACCAACTTTAGCTTAGTGAAAATGATTATGATGTTGGATAACTATCTGATATAGACCCATCCATGTTGTATGAAATAGAAATTATGAAATATGTACATTAATAAATTTATATATATTTAATGAAAACCATAATTTCTCTAATTAACTACCTAATATTTGATCATAAATAGATTATATCTTACAATTTAAAAGATGTTTTGTAGTTCATTCTAATAGAGAGTATAGATCCGCATATATAAATCTTCATTTTTCATTAAATTTTTGATACTTTTCAAAAATAATGGGGTCTTTGGGAATGATACTAGGGTAATAGACATCATTTTTCAATGAATAACTTGTTCAATAATAGATTGAATGTACTAGAAAGTAATTCCATTACTATATGAGAAAATATTTGTTAAGAAATTTCATGAGATTCATTATTTATCTTCAAATATAGATGTATTTTTAAATGACTTCCAGAAAAAATAAAAGTAGATGGGAGAATACACTATTAAAAAATTAAAACATTTTATAAATTCCTCATATCATGATAGAAACAATTGTGTGTAATTTAGCTAATTTTTTTGTAATTATCATCTGACATATTAAGACATTATTGATGAAACAACTGATAAAATACTTATAAAAACCCGTAAATTTCTCATTATATTCTTGAATAATTTTTTATAAAATTAATTTGTTAATATAGAAATTTTTTACCAAATAATGGTATCCGTCATGTAGTAAATAAAACTAATTTATAGTCTAATTTGAAATAAATTCTAAACAATTGGATGACAATATAAATATTCTACATAATGCATCACCGATTTATTAGAAATAAACAATTTTATTTATATTTTTTGGATTTCAAATCGCATTTAAGTATTCTAAATATTGAAATAGATAGTTAGATACTTTAATTGTTTCTTATATATTGTGAAATATAACATATAAATATTTTATTAATCATATTCTAAAATTGTTAAGGATTATGAATAAAAACTAATTATAAAACTATAATTATGAAATATAAACAATATATGGACCTACTAGATAATGGAATTTTATAAGGGAAAATATTTTTCTAATAAAATTAAATAATAATTAAAATTTATAATTAAAATGATAGAAAAACCAAAGTGATAATCCTAGCAGCAACAGAAAAAAAATTTAGAGATTCAAATATTAATTGAGGATTTCGTAACATAGATCATAAAATATAGTGGAATAACTATAATAATACACAATTTAATAATAATTAGACCAAAATATTATGTAAATAATTCATTCTATAAAATATCTACCTCCCCCTAGGATATCATTTGAAAAAATTATGAATCCACTAAATAGATTACCAGGTAATAGAAAAATTCAAATATAGAATGTATTTGGGAAGACATTAAGGAGTGAAATGGGTTGGAAATAGAATACAACTAATAAATATTTATATGATAAAAATAAATATAATTTGATAAATCTATTGATAAAAAGGAATAATAAAAATAATTTAATATGTCAGCTAAGATAGATTTATAAATAAATGTGATGGATACATTAATGAAACTATATTGTAACCATACTCGTTACCCTTTCCCCATTTAAATGGGATAATCAATGTTAATGGTGAATATTAATTCAAATAATCCATTGATATATTCCAGTAAATTCATAAAACAGTTATACTCATCAGGATAATTTTATTAATAAGGATGAATTTATAATTTTCAATAAATTTCTCACATATAATAATAAATTACTAAATCGTATAGTGATTTCATTAAATGGGTATGGTATAGATACACCTCTTGGAATGATCATATCCAAAAACAAAAATCGATCTAGGGAACTTCTCAATTCCATATACCATTATATTATTAATATTTTGAATCTTAATATGCTATTTTGAGGTATTTTTTAATCCCATAATATAGACAATTTATGCAAACCTCAGGCTATATAATACCAACCCTATTAGAGTTTCCATTAAAAATTAATATCAAAAGTTCATATACATAATTAGAATCATAAAGTTTAAAATTAAATGGTATGAATGTTTCTTATTTTAATTTAATTTCTTTTCCCCAAGATAGTGGAGGATGTAAATACACTCACCATCCTTCATCAACCACTCCTAGCTTTGGGAAAATCTATAATTTATGATAATAAAATAATTTTTTAGATAAATAATTAGAATATTAATCAATTAATATATCAATGAATAGAGAAAATCCCAATCAATTCATAAAATATTTATAAATGAATAATATCATAGACTAAAAGATATATAGTTATAATAAGGAAGATCTATGAATGAGATGATTGATGAGGAAGAGTTGTGCGAAAAGATTGATAATAGTAAATCCCTTGAATAAGCCAAAGGAGTTGATACTATGAAAATCATTCCTATAAATCCATACATTAATTATTTTATTTTATTATAACAAAAAATAGAATTTATCTGAATTTAGATTAATGTGATAAACTAATTATTTTTTGAAGGCAAAATAATGAAGTTTACTATGAGTTTAGAACATTAAATTGAATAATCATCATTTTATTTATGTTTTTAATGAATTTATAAAGGCAATTGTATTGGTCCATAACAATATAAATGTTATAATTCCATCCCATTTATCCCATGTAGTATTATAAATAGATATAATGAATCCAAAATGGATACAATAATGGAGGTTTAATATTATAATTTTATAATTATTTACAAAAGAGTTATTTATTTTATTGGACTTAGGGATCATCTACCTAGTTATTGAAAACAAATGGAAAATCTTAATATATGTTATATCAAATATAAGAGTTGTGGATATGATAAAAAAATATGATCAGGTAAACTCTATATGAATGTGTATGTGTTAGAGATTTTTTGTTTATTTTAAAAATTTAATGGATGTAGTGATGATGTTTTAGCTATACATAATTTCACTAATCATATGTTCGAATTTTTATATATACATCATTTTCACTACCTTTTTCATAGAACTAAAACAACAATCAAATTATTTTGGAACAATACTATCATTTAAAAACCAACATAACTTTTTCCTTGAGATATTTCAATAAACTCAAAATATAATGTATAATGTTTAATTAAATTAATAAATATTAGTCTTAAATGAAAATTTTAATTTATTTAAAATTAAATGAGTTTCTTTAATCATTTATTGATTATTTCTAAATATATATAATATAATTAATGTATATATCAAGATATAATATTTTTTTAGAATAATTTGATGATAAATTACATTTATTGAAATGGGATAGGTTATATTTTATATTTAATTAAAGGGTAATAATCAAAAAATTAATTTCTCGGGTCCCAATAGTAGTTGATGTAACCATGATTAATTTAATTAAATAAGTATGGGAACCCTAAATGGTGATAGATATTTATGTTTTTTAATCATCCCATCTTCTAAATAATTTTTTTTATATATTTTTCATGAATTATTTATCATCAACCATTACATGAAAAAACATGTGATTTTATATTCTTATTAAAGATGAAAAAATCATTTTAAGATATAATTAAAATGATAATCAATATCCTTCACACATTCTAATTAAAATTTGGTGAACTATTAACACAATTTTTAATTTTACATGACTATATTTTTCAATTATGGTTATGATGGAGGATTGATTTTATTTTATTTACAATCATAGATGAAAGTAATTATATTGGGGAGATGAAATTAAAATACACAATATAGGTGTTCGATCTTGGTATAATGGAATTTTTTGGTGCAGTGTTTAATCAATATTATACACTCCAATGTGAGGTTTACACTAATCATGAAACACATAAAAAATCATTATAAAAACATATGGAAACTAGTACCTAATTAGTTTAATCTTGTTACTCTGTGAATTGTACATTGAGATAAATGATATGAATGGATTTAAATAAATTATAGAATAAAATATATAATTGATTTAATTTCACAATTTATGTATATAATATGTTTAAATTAATGATATATTAATGGGTAAACAATTTTCTACAATACAGTTGATTGATACTCCATGGTTTTTGTAACAAATAATTTTAAATAGGAAAAATAATCTCATAAATTTCATCTCAAAAGAGGTAATTATTCTCATATGAAATGTCAAAATTTAGTTTCCATAATCCAATACAATTTAGACAATATTATTTTGTATTAATTCACCTATGTGTTTCCATCACTATAATAGAAAGTGCATGGAAATTTATTAACATAACTCTAATGTGAGTAAATAAAATTCTTAAAAATACTATGGATATGAATTTTCAAATTATATTATATTAGATAAGATATCAAGAAGATAGATTCATTGTTTCTACTTTTCATCATAGTCAATAAATTTGAAACAATAGAAAAATTGATGACATGATAAAAACCCCTTATATAAATCAATCAATTTATGGTCTAGAGAATCAATATCATTTTTCACTTTTAGTTCCTTTTGGAAATATATAAATTACAATTTTCATTGATTATATAACTAAATAAGTTGATTTTTAGTCCCTCTAACCTATCAATGTGAATTTTATAAAAACATTATCTGGGAACATATTCTCAGAAGAATCATAGTTCTTATAATTTTTACCCATTATTAGAAAACAATTCTATGAAAACCATTATTTGAATTTGTTATAACTGAAAAGTGGTTTTATCTAAAAGTAACTTACTCTATATGAACCTAAAATGTGTATTCAGTTGGAGCTTATAAACCCTGGTTAATAATAATTTCTATAGATGATGGATAATACAAGAAAAATGTTTGTTCTTTAAAATATACTTATTAATATAGTGATAAAATAATATTCTAAGAGATAGAAATGAGTGTATATATATAGATAATTTTGCATACAGGAAACCATTCCAAGGCTATTTAGATCATTCAACAAATTAATATTAGTTTGTTATTTATTTGAAATGAAAAGAGTGTAAATATTAAAATGGTCATGGATATTTCAATATGTTTTTTATGAAATTAGAGATAGAGAAAATTTTATCACCACTATCTATAATTAAAATATATATGTTCTTTCATCCCCAAATTCATTGAATAGAGATACACTTAATTAATAGTTTTTAACATTTTTACTCATATTGTTAAGTATTTTTATAGTTTCAAATTTTATGGTGGTTGAGACCCTTTACTTTTTAATAACCAAATAATTTTATGATTTAAGAATTTAATATAATTAAGTAACCATAATCAAGGATAAAAACATTGTTAAATATATTATAATGAATAATAAAAACTTCTTTGTTCCCTTTCCGTTTGATTTTATTAAAAAACATTTTTATATTGAACCATTATAATTAAATAAATCACCTAGTATAGAGAATTGTATGTATGTATCAATAATTTTAAAAAAAATTAAATAATTATAAATAATTATTTTATAAATCATTTGGTAGATGGGGAATTTGTCTTGGGTTGATAGAGGATTCTTAAAAATACCCAAAATTCCTTCTAAAAATATCCCTCACAAATTAGATTTTTAGCTTCTATGATATGGGTCAATTAATTGGAAAAATGAAATGTTATGGGAATTTTATTTTAAAAATTAAATTGATAATTTCAAAATAAAAAACCAAAAGTGGTTTTTTATAAGTTATAGAGGTGAAATTGATTAAGTTATAAATGATAAACTGGATTCATATAATAATTTTGATATCAATGTTAAATAATATTTTATGAAATGTGGATAGAGGATGAATAAAATTTATATGATTTAGGTGTGTCAAGATTTTAATTATTGAGTGTGGTAAATAAAATAATATTTTGAAGAAATTTGGATAAGGATTTTGGAAATAGATTAGTGTGAGGCCCTACATCTCCACTCTTCAACTCGAGAGGTTAATATTATTTAAACCTTCACCTTAATGATGATTAAGAAACTTTTCCCTCATAATTTTATTTTATCAACAATCTCGTAAGATTCTATGATAGTTAAATAACGCATCCCTATCATTGGTTGCAGGGATCATTCAAATCCGATTATGTTTAGTTTTTTTAGAAAGAAACTTCATATATAAGTTAAAATGATATGAGAAATATTTCATTGAATAAAAATTAATATTCCAGTATTCAATCTGTCAAAAAGGATTGATACAATTTGATAGTTGAATAGAGAAATTTACACTAGTGGTATCCTTTTAAATAAGTATTTGAAGATTGTCTCTTTGTGATAATATTGAGATCTCTAGAACTTCTTTATTAATTCAATCAATTAGTGTCATTAGGATTAATGCTTATTCACCATGATGATGAGGTACCTTTTATATATCCTCCTTGTAGAACTCAAACCGTAGAGAATTTTTTGGTTTAAATAAAGTCAACGAAGAGTTCCATAAACACATTTTTACCATATTTAATTACATATTATACATGTTGTACTGGTTCCATTAGATACCTGATATCTTATACAATGAATCTATTGCCCTACCTAGAGTTGGGTGCATTTATTGAAATATTACTAGTAAACTAGTACACTACCACTGACTGGATGACGACCTTCTAAAAAAGTGGAGATAATTCCTTCACCACTTTCCATTCAATGACACTAAACTGGCTGAATGAATGTTTTTTGATCATAATGGAATCTATAAATGTGGAATTAGTTATCCAGTGTCAGGTATCATGTTTTTTACCATGATGTTTCCCATATTCAAATGGTTCATCTTTAACACCCATAAATTTCTTTATAATGATCTACCATTAAGATTTCAATGAATTATCAGATAAAATTAAACATAATGGTTATGTTAAAATGTTCAAAAGCCTTTAACATGATCATTCTACTTTAACTTGATTCCATCTCATAAAATTTAACATAAACACTAAAACCCACTTAAATGATATTTTTACAATCATTTGTGAGTTTTTGGGATTATTATAAAACTATGAGATATAGATTGATAGGTACAAAAATATTTTATTGTTTTATTATCAAAAATAATTGACATATAATAATAAATTTTGTGTAAATAAAGAGAAAAATATTGGTTAATGAGGGTCTATATACTTCAAACTCAATACAGATAACACATAAAGATAAGTAAAAAGATATAAAATTCTCAATAGTTGATAAGATATGGAATATTTTTATTATTCAAACCAGGCTCACCAAAAAGAACAAAAACAATCTCCCTATTGGATTTAGAAAAAATTCTTACTCCTTTGACGTAAATGTCTAAATAATAAAAAAAGAAACAAATCATGTCACCCTTTTTTATTTTAAAAAATGATACAAGGAATGTAAAAAAAATATTATTTATAAATACATATGAAGAGCATTCAATGATATGGACATTTATAATATTATTTTAACAAAATATTCAATAGTAATACATGATTATAAAATAAAAAATAGTGTTATCATACCACGATTAAGAGGTAAAGAAGAAATTATCTTAAAAAAATTCATCTATGTGAATCATGTTGGTCATATAACATGTGTAAGACCACAATATTTTACTGTTTGTATCATCTTAAATAAATTCAATTTCATAAATAATATATATTGAACGTAAAACCAAACATAAATGAATTATGATATAGTACTAATTATTATTATTTTAACACATGATGTTATGTTGGATAATGTGAATAGAATTTACTATGTTATGAAAATATTATTGGGAATTTATTGTTTCAAAAATACTCTATAAAGATTATTGATTTTGATGCTCAAAAATACCTTTTTTGTTTTACTAATGATATAATTATAAGTGTATATCAGGAAATTAATATTCTTAATATTACTTATTTTAGAATTATATTCAAGATTATTATTCACATGAAATATTCATTAATGTTTTCAGAATGCTCCTAAGAATATTCTAAAACCATTGTTCATACTATTTGTTGAAGAACATAATGTAAGTGAAAAACCTACATTTTTATTAAACCTTATGTTGAATGATCAATGTGTATGTTTAATCCACCCTATATTGATAGAAACATATCGATAAAAAACCCTATGTTTGGATAAAATATTACTTTTAACAAAGATAAAATTTTTGGTTAAAAACCCTACATAAGTATGGAACCTTACCTTTGATAAGAAGATATATAAATCATAAAACTTAATTTTTTTATAAACCATATGTTTAGATAATTAATGCTATATTGTTGAACCCTATATTTTTTATTTCATCTTTTTGTGATGAAACCTTACGTTTGACTTTTCATCAATGAGGATTTGAATTTACGTTTTTATCAGAGTTTTGTGCAGAGGTCTTTAGAGAATATCATGCTGATTTAACACTTGTTTTTCAAAAAAATAAAATCTCATTATGATTGATTGAATGAATCTTATTAAGAAGGGAAATTATCTCTTATTATTAAAGGAAGTTATGACTACTTTGAGATGTCTCGGGAATTTGAATTTTTTCAATTTATTAGGTGACTTTCTTAGATATTAAAAACAAAGGGAAGCTTTCGGATTTATTTATTCTATATGTGTATTTGATATATATAAGTTTGTGTTACTGAAAGAAGAAATTATAATTATTGCGAATATATTGATCCATATATTAAGACATATTTTCATGATTGAAACTGTATTCTTGTAAATATATTTTACCAATATACTACAACAATCGATCAGACTCTATTTTATATAGAAGAGGCTATAGTGAAGATATACAAACTTAAATGATATTATTTCATGTAATTATAATTCTAATAATCATTTATATTTTTAATTCAATGATCTATTACAACCATATTGCATAAAAAATTCACCATCTTGAAGAAGAAGAGGAAGATAAATCTACCTTCAGTTGATGTCTCAACTGTGAAGTTCAACTAAAACATTTTTTAACCAATATCTTTTAATTAAAAGTATAAATTGCATGAACATAGTAATCGGGGAATATAATCTTCTTTGATCTAATATGTGGTTTTTCAGTTTTTCTATTAAATAACTAGAAGGATCTATTTTTAGCATTATCTATATAGGTTTCAACTTCCAGCACTCTGTTGTGGATTGGTCTTATGGTATGAGGACATGACTAGTGAAATTCACCGAAGTCATGGAGAGAGTAATTGGTGGAGTGGATTGGAGATATTTATTACCCAAAAAACTATAAACATAAATTTTTAATATTTCTATACTTATTTATTTGCAATAATTTTATACAGAAGATAAATATTTCTTACCTGGAAAATCAATAGTTGGCATCAAAATGCATAATTGTGATTGTTTTGAAAAAGGTTGAAAAGACACAATCCCCCCTCCTCTGGTGTATCATTTTATATTGTGACATAAAATTTGGTATCAGAAGAGATGTTTTGGAAAAAACTATAAAAAGATAAAATAATAATGTATATACAATGATTTAAATAACCGATTAGAGAGAATGAATGGCAATGGTTCATTCTCCTTAGTTCAACGGTGAAATCAATATATGTTGGAAATCATTGATGATTATATATTTGGATAATTTGAGATTCAAATTTTACTCAAAGATCATTACTTCCTATATAATTCAATAAAATTATACAACTTGGCCTGCTCCTACAGAGTTTGAGTATTACGCGAATTCTAAATCAATGAATTTTACTATCTATGATCTTGGACAAGATTAATTCAACCATGTATCACAATGTCCAACTACTTATGAAATATGGAAAAACAATACAATTTCTTATAAATGAATAGAAAATATAAGACAAATGAGATATGAAGCTAAAAAACTGAAATATGAAACATTCATAATGTTGGATGGAGAAATTATCACATAGATGAATGGAAGGATTACATAGATTATTAATAATATTATAGCCTTAGGTGATCATATAATACAAGAATATCTTTCTTTGAATGTGCTAATAGTATTACCTACAAAATGGAATGGTAGATGAGCTGCAATTAGTCAATCAACCCCTATCAAAAATATGAAAATGAGAGAAAAAATTGCAACAGTGATGATGTATAAATATGAAATGCAAGATGAAGATGAAGATCATAATGTCTTAGTGAAAATGGATAATATTTCTCTCAAGGTAACATCTCAGTAGAAACAAAAAAGAATAAAAATAAATTTCAGAGATGAATGGAATTAAGATACATCTGATTCTATAATGGAATTGTCTCAATTAGATAGAGGGTTTAGCATTTTTTACAAGAAGAAAATAAGATTCCAAAAACACCTCAAGAGGGATGAGAAAGATTAAAGGGAAGTCAAATTCTATGAATACAAGATGTTATTTCAAATAAGACCTTATTTCCCCTAGATAAAATATGGAATGAAAAAGAAATAACAGAAAAATGATGATTATGAACATAAAGACAAAAGATAAATGAAGGATACATAGAATGTTTCTAAAGACTCCAACGGCTCATCAAAATATTATTCAAAAAATTAAGAATCAAATATAAAAGAAATATGTATTTAATGGAAGATGAAGTTAAGGTACTAACCTATTATTCTTTTAATTCAGATTCAGATTCATATCATTCAAATAATAAATTGGATTCCTAATATAAAATGGTAAATTCAAAATATGACTCCTTATTAAAGAAAAATAAACATTAAAAAATATTTACAATTCAATTTTAGTTGAAAGGGATTCCTTACTTAAAGAAAATAAAAATTAATTTAAAAATCTTAACCCAACTACTACAAATTGTGCTGATCATGAAAATAAGATTAAAGGTTTACAAGATGATGTAGAAAATTATAAAAGTACTTCTCCCATATTTATAAAAGGATAGAAAAATTCTAAATGAAATTCTTAGTAAAAATGTCAATGTAATTAAAGGATTTGGTATATGACGTAATGGTGAGAAATCTAAACTGTATAATAACTATTTTTTCCCAACTCAAAAACTGTTACTTGTTATTTTTCTGGAATAGAAAGAAATATAACAAAAAAATTTAATTTAAGAGATACTCAAGTAAGTGGAATTAAGAAAGAAATTTATTTCAAATAGATTATCTTGTTCAGATTATATGTGTTATGTAAAAGAAAAGTAGGTATGGATTCTTAGATAATTTCTAGCAAACACAGGTGGACCTAAAATAATATGGGTAAACAAATGAACTCTTGTTTTATTTGTATCTATAAGAAACAAGTCATAAAAAAGAAAAGATATTTATTATATGGATAGTGTCTACTACACAAATATGATTGGAAACTCATCATAATTCAAAAAAATAATTCATATAGATGGAGGTCTAGTCACTTTTTGTGATGATTCCAAAAAAATGGACTTGGAACTATTGGATATCTAATAACAATATCAATCGAAAAAGTACTATATGTATACGGGCTAAAGCATAACCTGATAAGAATCTCTAAACTCTGTGATGGTGGATATTATGTTGATTTTTCAAACAAATAATGCTCTACATTTAGAGATAAACTTCTTCAGTTTAGAATGCCTAGAGCTAATAATGATTAAACATTGGATTTAAATTAATTGTGTAAACAAAAAGTGAATTTTTTTAACTGCTAAGATATATGAGACTTGGATATGAAATATGAGAGTTGTAAATTTTAATATTTATGATTTATATAAATTATATAGGAAATATTTAGTTTGTTATTTTCAAAGAATTATATTTGATAATGACAAAAAAAATTATGCATGCCAAATTGGAAACACCACAAATACTCATTCAAATATATTAACAAAACTGATACATCAAAACCTCTTTAACTTATCCACACAGATCTATTTGTACAATCAAGATTTGAAAGATTGGATAGAAAATTATATTTATATGTTTTAGTTCATGATTACTTGAGATTTACATGGATTTATTTTATAAATCTCAAAAGTGAACTTTTTTATATTTTTGGATGTTTTTGTAAAACTGTTTAAAATGAAAAATCTTTTAAGATAATTTCATTAAGAAATGATCATGGTGGAGAATTTGAGAATCAAGAATTCAATTCCTTTTTTTCAAATCTATGTATTAAACACATTTTTTCTACACCAAGAACAAATCAAAAACTGTAATTGTTGATAGATGAAACAAAAATATTAAAGAAATGTCAAGAAAAATGCTTAATGAATAAAGTCTACCTACCTATATATGTGTATAAATTGTAATAATAGACTATTGTATCATGAATAGAGTTTTTATTTGGCCTATCTTCAAAAATTCACATTTTTAACTTTGGAATAACATAAAACCTAAGGTTATTTACATTAATGTTTTTGGATATAAGGTGTATATCATGAACACCAAGGATAATATTTGTATGTTCGATCCAAAATCTGATGAAGGAATATATTTAGGATACTATACTACCTCTAATACCTATTGATTGTTTAATAAAATGTTAAGGATTTCTGATGAATCAGTTAATGTAATGTTTGATGAAACTAACCCTTATGTTAAAGAGAAATATAAAACTGATGAAATTACCGACTCTTATAACAACATATGACAAGAAAACCTGAAAAATGATTTTGAAAATAACATAAATAAAATACAGTGTAGTTTAGAAGAACATGATACTAATGAACGTATAATTATTTTACCTAGACAGTCTAGAACCCATAAAGAATCATCCTTTAGAAACTATTTTAGGATCATATGACATAATAATAATAATGAGATTAAATACGGGAAACCTAGTTGAATTATATACCTTTATATATAAACTAGAACATAAATCATTTGAAGAAGTCTTTGAAGATGAGAGATGCATGTTAGCAATGCAATACGAGCTAAATTAATTCCAAATGAATGAATTTTTGGAATTATTTGAAGGACCATAAAATTATCCAGTAATAGGTCAAGGGATTATTGCTAGAAACAAAGCGAGATTAGTATCTCAATGATATAATTCAGATGTAGTTATAAATTTTGATGAAACATTTGCTCCTATAACTAGATTAAAAATAATAAGAATTATTTTAACTTATGTCTCTCATATGAATATTAATAAATTTTCATTTTTGAATGGTAATTTAGTGGTGTAATTTTATGTTTAACAACTTTTAGGTTTAAAAAATTATCAAAAAACAAGATTTTGCCTTTAAATTTACTGAAACAATCCATGGCCATAAACAAGTACATAATGCACGGTATTAAAGATCATGTTGTTTTATTTTAAAAATGGGATTTATTGCTAGATTTTTATATCCAACTATTTTTATGAAAACCATTTTATCTAATATATTATTAGCTCAAATCTTTATTGATGGTGTTATTTTTTGTTCAACCAATAAAATAAATTGCAATAATTTTTTAGAACATTTGAAAAAAGATTTTGAAATGATTATGACACGAAGATTAGATTCTTTTTTTGGAAATTAAATTTACCTAAATATTATGGAAATGTTTAAAATAATTACATATATTACTGATTTATTGAAATATTTTGTTCTAGAGAAAAGGAAGAAATGTACAACTCTCATGTGTATCAATATAACACATTATTAGGATGAATTTGGAAAATGTGTTCGAAATAAATTATATAGTGGTATGATTGGTAGTTTATTATATCATACTTCTGTCATACTTTATATTATGTTTTCTATATGTTTTTGTGTTATATTTCAAAAAAATCCCAAAGAATATCATTTTAATTCTTCAAAAACGAATTTCGGATATTTAAAGGGAAATGTTTTTCAATCTATTCTATATCCAAAACATCTTATATTAATTTAAGATCATATTTGAATACTAATTTTGTAGGTTGTAGATTATTTAGAAAAATTACCACATAAACTTATCACTTTTCAGGAAAATATTTAATATAAAGATAAACTAAGAAACAACACTCAGTTTTCCTGTCAACATTTGAGGCAGAATATATATCTACAGGATGTTTTTGTGCATATGTATTAAGGATGAAAAAAACAAAACGAACATTGGATTAAATTTTAACAATAAACCTATTTTATGAGATAATAAAATTTCTATAAATATTTCGAAAAAATCCAATTGGTCATTTAGGAACTATGAATATTGATATTAAGCATCATTTTCTAAGAGATCATGTTCTTAAAAAGGAAATATCTTTAAAATTTCAAAATATTGAATATCCACTACCTGATATATTTATTAAACCACTTCCAACTGTATTTTTTGATTTTATTAAGGGGGAGTTAGTTTTATTTAATTTATATGACATAAATATTTTTAATATTTTTAATTTCAAATATTATTTTATATTATTTTATATATTTATTCATGTAAATTTATGTCAAAATTATTTACTGAATACTTTAAAACTGATGTGTTTTAATATTTATATCTGTTTATAAATTTTAGTTAATTTTATATTAAATTTATTCACACCTCATGTTTTTAAATTTTATAATGATTATCTAACATAATGACACAAGAAATAAGGGTCGGTCAGAAATGATTCGAATACCAAACATTTTCTAATTTCAAACACTTTTCGAATGAGAAACACTCGTATACCTTTGTCTACATTAATTTACCTGTGTTTTATTTCAAAAAACAAAAACCTAATAATCTCATAGAATTATTTTCCCAGAAATGAAGAAAACTAAGTGAGTTGATGAAGGAGAATCCGGTGACCCAAAGCATCAGAAAGATTCCAGATGAAATATTCTCTAGGGTAAAGTAGTTGATTTCTAATATATTTATCAGACAAATATGCTCCGAAATCAAGGTTTATCTTTTCAAGGATTGAATTCAATGTTTAATGAGGTTAACTGAGTCTTCCATTGTGAGGTAGAACATAAAAATTTCTATAATAGTGTTCAGTTTAGTTTTGATGACACATAAGATATAGTTTTTTCAAGAATAGAAGATAAGGACTTTTCAGCTTCTTTGATTGAAATTTCTCAAATTTTTCCTCATGATGGATTATTTCATTTAAATATAAAGTTTATTATAGAGAAGGACTATAAGTTTGAAGACGTTATGTATATTCTATTTGGTTCTTCAAACAATAGAAATAGTTATTTCATGGATCTGGAGAAAAACCAGAAAATCTGAAATACATTTTTTCAAATACTAATTTCTCTTAGAATGGATTATATAGAGATGATTCTATATCCATACATGTATATCATGTTTATATTTATAAGGTAAATAATGAGGAATTATCCTTGGTATATGATCCGATATTTTCACTACTATTGTAAACAAAATTCTAGGATGACCTCTTATCCTTACAGAATGATAATCTATCAATTTTTGTTTAAAAAATAAATCAGGTGTTTAATAAATTATAGAATTAAATGTCATCACATCAATTTAATCAATGTGGTAACTTTTAGGTAATTTAGTTTTAACTAGATTCATTCAAATGAATAAACTTTTTGGTTGGTGTATATGACAAACAATGATCCATATATTTTTCTCTGGGGGAGCAATGTGAAATTGGGAATGAAGGAATTTGTAAAACCAGAGATGGCGGTCTCTCCAAACTAACTAATAAAAAAATGAGGCATGTTGAAGAAGAAGAATATGATGAGGAAGAAGAGTCTATAAAAGGATATTTGGTTGTCAAACCACAGTAAAGAGTAGATCCACCTGCTGTAGAACTGGTGATGGGATCTAGTGAGGCTACCAGGTTAGTACACATAGAGGAAAATTATCTTGAGAAGATCAACAAGTTGAAATTCAGATAAAAGATCTACAGGATATTGTTTTTCTAGTTGTCTAAGAGGAAGAACCAGCTATTTAGAAAGAGAAATATTTCATTATATCTAAAAATTTGAATACCAATATTTTTGAAAATTTGGTTCTCTATATTTTTGATCATGTGGATGAAATAAATCAATCTAAAACTGATGACAAAATAGTAGTTCTTGATATTATGTCTTATTCAAGTGAAAAATAAATTAAGAATCCATCGGAAAAGTCTGTGAAAAAATATCATTCAATATCTCTAGATACTGTGGATGTTTTCTTTCACAACATACATATGAAGGGTCATATGATTCACAGTGAAATAAGGTAGAGAAGCTTGTAATGAAGAATAATAAGTTTCAAGAAAATAATGTTCATATTTAAAAATAATTTTTAGCTGCAAAGAAAATGTTACAGGATCTTAAAAAAATTCTATTTTCAAGAAGTAATTAGATGTCTTCATGAGAGACATAGTGAATTAAGTTGGAAGGATAATGACTGAAGTTGTTTCTATGTCAGACATTATTGATATAAATTGGTATTTGGGGTGTTAATTTGAATCAATCAAGAGTAATGTTTGTCAGACTAGTACATTTACCTCTTCTCCTACTACCTATCCAAATCTGATTTGTGGATTTCATGAAATCACACCTCCTATGGTATATATGAATGATCATATTAAAAATCATTAGAGAAATAGTGCTCCTTGTTTAGTTCTGTTGGAAAATCAAAAATTTATAGGTGGCCAACTGACACAGAGCGAACCAGGGATTAGATTTTTGCTGAAAAAATCACATAAAATTTAGAATTGACTATAGAACAAGAGGATACTTTGGATGAATTTTTAAAAGTAAATATTATTGAGGATTTTCATATCAGTCAAGATTCCAGAGTTTTGATTATTCAATTGGGGTATAGTCTAATGAAGAAGTTTTGGTTACATATGACATAGTTTAAAGATATGCTTGAGGCTTCTTAAAATCCTTATAACCATATCTTATCCAACTAAATCCCAATAATTTGTACCCTAACCATCCCAGTTGAGTATACGTGTTTCCTAGTCCTAGAGATTATTATATATATAAATTTTTTGATCAATAAAATATTCTTATTTATGTTTCTATGTTCATTATTTCATATTATTATATTTTTATGTCACAATTCAAAAATACAATATTATTTATTTAAATAGATTATTATAACACCCAATTAAATATCTATGAAAAATTAAATGTGTTTTTGTTATTTTTTAAACATTCATTTTGATCTAAAAAAATGGGGCAGAATTTAGATAACCCAAAGTTTATTTTTATCAAAATAATTTGGTAAATTCGAATTTCAGAATATTTTCATTTAATTATTTTATATTTTAAAAATTATATTATTATTTAGATTTTTTTGTGATCATCCTCAAGGGGGAGATTTTTTGGCATGTATTTTCTTAATAATAATCTATAAATATTATTGATTTGGGTTATTTCAAATACCCTTGTTTATTTTACTAATGATATTATGTAAAGTGCATTTTAGAAAATTAATATTCCCTATATTCTTATTTTGGATTATATTCAAATTTATTATTTGTGTGAAATATTCTTCAATGTGTTTATAACGCTCTTAAGCATATTCTGAAAACATTTTCCATACAGTACATTAAAGAACACAACGTAAGGAACAAACCCTATGTTTGTATTAAATCTTATGTGGAATCATCAATGCATATAGTTAATCAACCCTATGTTGAAAAAAACATATGTATAAATAACACTAGGTTTGGATGATTCCTTAAGTTTGAAAAAGGTAAAAAGTGTTGTCAAAGAGCCCTACGTAATTATGGAACCATACTTTTAAGAAGAAAATGTGTAGATTATTGACCTTAAATTTTTCATCAACCTTGAATTTGGAGAATGAGATCTATATAGTTCTACCCTACGTTAGGTATTTCATCATTTTATGATGAAACATTACATTTTATTTTTCAGCATCGAGGATTTGAATTTATGTTTTTATTAGTGTTGTTTGCAATGGTCTTTCCAAAATATCGAGATAATTTAAAGTTCTTTTTTTGAATGATTAAAATATCATTTTTATTTATTCAAAGAATCATATTATTTAAAGAAAAACTATTATTCTTAAGGGATGTTATGAATACTCTATGTTGTATTAATAATTTGAATTCTTATGATTTATCAGGAAACATTAATGGATTTGAAATTGAAAGGCATGATCTTTGATTTATTTATTCTGTCGGTGTATTTTTCTATATATATGTGTATGATTCAATGAATAAATAATTATTATTGAGAAATATAAAGATCTATATATTGGGACAAATTTTTATCATTGAAACATCATTATTTTAATGATACTTTTAGATCTACTGCAATAATTGATCAAACTCTTTTTTCAACAAAAGAGGATATAGTGAAGATATTCATATTCAAACGTTAGTATTTCATGTAAGTATGTTACTAATATGCATTGATATTTATATTTGAAAGATCTATTGCAAACAGATATCCTCAAAACTTCTCTTTCCTAAGGAAACTAATTTTGGTAGAAGAAGATCCACCTACCACCAGTTGATATTTCAACTGCGATGTTCTACCAAAACCATTTTTAATCAATATTTTATTATTGAGTGTTTCAAATTCTCAAGGTCAAATTTGTTGGAGTATTTTCTTGTTGATAAATGATGAGATTTTTTGGTTCTCTATTAATGAACCATAAGGCTCTGTTTTTAGCCTTATTTGTAATGGTGTTAACTGTCTACAGTCATTTATGGATTTGTCTTATGATAGAAGGACATGACTAGTCAAATTCACAAAACTCATAGAGAGAGTAATTGGTGGAGTATAATAGGAGATATTTATACCTAGGACCACTATAAAGACTTGTGTTCTATATTTCTCTTTTTATCTATTTCCCATAATTTCATATAGAAGATAACCACTGTTTACAGGGACAATCAATAGTCACATCCAAAGTTAGAAGTGTGAATGTTTTGAAAAAAATTTAAAAGACCCAATTCGCCCTCCATATTGTATATTTTTTACTATTACAACCAAAAAATATATCGTTCAAATTTTTATTAAAATTATTCATTGGAAATTAAAATGAAATCAATTTAAAAATAAGTGATGTTTTTAATTAGAAAAATAGTCATTATGTCCATAAAGGTATTGTATCATAATAAATTAAATTAATCACTATTAGTGAGAGATATCAATGAGATGTACATGTTATATATTATAAAAATTAAATGCATCCAATAAATTTTAATTATATAAGATAATAATAAATCATATTTTAATCATAGAAGGTTATATTTTTCTTAAATAAGTTTTGCAGCCTTTTAATGACACACTTACTTTAAATAATGTTTTTCACCATTTTATAAATTATATTTTACAAAATAAACAAATTCATTTAATTTGGAATATATCAAATTACTTTAGTTGAGTTGTTTTGCTATTTTTCTAACTATATTTATGTTTTGATGAATTGTAAAAAAATCATTCTATTTAATAGGATAAAACTTATTCGTCTAAATAATTTACGGTGTTATATAATATTTTTTATTTGTTTTAAAGTATAAATGAAATAATATTTTTTTCATTTTCTCTATTTTGGCCATTGGATTCATTTTCAATATTAATTTGGATAAAAAATCATTTCATTCATTTTCACATTTTTACTTAGAAAACTCATTTTCTAGTTCTTTTAACGGTATTAAATTAAAATTAATTATTTCAACTTTTGTGTTTTGAATTTTGAAAATTGGATTAAATATTTGGAATTAGTTAGTCTGAATTATGAAAAAAAAAATCATTTATTTATTGACATTATGAAAATAAAATTTAGTAATTTGTTTTATAAGTCAATAAATGATAAATCAGCTAATTATGTGTAATAATAATAATATATGTATAATAATTTTTCCTTTACACTTCCTATAATTTTATTGGTTGAGTTTTTATAAAACAAAATAATTCTTGGTTTGATTTGTTTGCCTCTTGTATCCAATCACATGACTCTATTCCTTTTATAGTATTTTATTCAATGGGAAGCCAAATATGACATACTCATGTCTTTAATAAGAGTTTCATTTTTAAAATATTGTTAATCAAATGATAAATTAGATTATAAATAGTCATTTAAAGACACATTTTTTATTTATTTTAGGACAATTTATTTTTAATATTCAAGGAATAAATATTTTAATTAAATCCTTCCAAAATGAGGATGAATTAATTTTTTTATTAATTTACATTTCAAATAAATATTATTAAAATTTTTAAAATAAATATAAGTTGATATAATTAATAATAAACAATAATTTTCTATATTCACTAGATATAATATTTATGTATTAATTGTTTTGGTTCGAAGTTATCATTTTCTAATTACATTTTTAAAAAAATTATGTAATTAATAGTCTCAAAATTGAAATTAATGATATTCTAAAACAAAAATTATTTTATTAATTTATATAAATTTAATAAAAATAAAAAATTTGTCCAAAATTAATCATATAATGTTAATAATTTTATCCATTAATCAGTTAAGTTTCTTTTTAAATATTATAGTTACTATATTAACCTTTAAAGAATAAAAACATATATTTTCACTTTTAAAGTTAAAGAGTTTATATAAGGGTTAAAAAAATGTTAAGGGTACAAATGCTACATCATCTTGTAAAAATACTATTTATTTGAGAGGATTTATAACCATAATAATATTACCTTCTAGATAACTCAATTTGAATCGATTTTAGATATTTAAAATTATTTTATATTGATTTAATATTTTAAGAGTATCAAAAAGGTCCCCTAACCTCAATTATAATTGGGAACCTCCTACCTTATGTCCTCACACCAATTTGAGGATTCAAGCAAGACCAAACACTTAAATGTTCTCCTCCTAAAATAATAATCCCATTTTTGTAAGTTCTGTCATTCAAATAAGACAAAATATAGATCCATAAAGATGTGACAAAAATAAATTCCTCCAAAGGGGATGGGGTTAAAGCACATTCAACTAAATGAAATTGAAAGCTAAGAGTTAATTTTAAATATCATTATTATTTTTTGATTTTATATAAGTATATATCTATTGGGTAATATTTATGATCCATGATTGTGTTTTGAAAAAATTCCAAAATATTTTTACTATTATCATTCAATTTTTAAAATCATTTTACCTATTTTCCACATTTTATAAAAGAGTTTTAAATGAATATTTTTGTATTTTTATAAACAAGTTACCTAGGAATTTTTTTTACAAAATATTACATATGGAATGTTGTTATAACCCTATACAAAATGAGAGGATTTTTTTCCATCATGAAACATTATTTTATTGAATCTCCCTTTAAAATTGTATAGGATTCTTTTCATTAAAAATGTTTTCTTTATAAATTTAGATGAATTTTAAATAAATAATTTCAAAGCAATAAATATTTATTTATATCAATTAATTTTCAATGATTTTATTAATGTATTTTAATATGTGACAAAATTATTTATTAGATCTTATTCTTGATTGAGGTTGATCTATTATGTTCTCATTAACCGTATTTCATTTAATGGTTTATGATTTAGTTTTACTATAGATGTTTTATTTTGAAATCATAAATAGCTTATGTGTTAACAATTTGAATGTTAGTTTTTAATATGAATGTTTATATTGGTTATGTTTCACTATTTTTATAAGAGGAATGTATTGGAATTAGTAAGTGTCAGGCAAGGCCTACTATAGCCCCTTGATTAATCGGTAGGTGTCACGAGACATATTAGTTTGTGTTTTCTCTAATTTGATACACAATTATATATGTTGTCTTATTAAATGTCTTGACAACATGTTTATGATGTCATGAATTATGAATTCTCTTTTTATGAGATTAGTTATTAATATTTCATGAAACTATGTGACTAGTAGAATATACATAGATATGTTTCATTATCATGTGATTATTTATATAGAATTATTTAATCATATTTTATTCCTTTTATATAATTACTAGGTTATTGATTGCATGAAATTTGATTTAATTAATCAAATTTCCAAAACTATATATAATACATTATAATAAGTTACAATATTTGTAGTCCCTTTCTATCCATCTGAGCACACCCCTTTCTTATGTTTAATCTTTACGTGGGATTCAAATAAGAATATTATCACCGATGTTAATGGTTAAATTATGGGAATTAATGTAAGCCTAATAAAAAAATCTTTTTTATTTTATATTTTGGATTGTAATATGAATTTCATGTATTTATATAGTTTACCAAGGTTACTGAACTATTAATCCCATTAGGACATGATCATTAGCATCTTATGTAAATGTAATAAAGTAAGGCATCAACTATAGGTTACTGGGATGGGGTTCATTATAGTTGGAATATGTGTAAGTTTTGTAGAGACCTTTGGAACAAGATTTAGTTGATCATGGATTTGAAAACATTATCATATGAATAATTATTGGATACTTATATGAATATGATATCATCCTATTGATTTGGTAATACCTTAGAAAACCTAGCTAGACCTAGGGACTCAAAAAATTTGAAGAAGATTTCATTATATATTCGTTCTCAAAAAGATTTTTCGTTACTATATCAATATGTTTATGGATTTTCACCTTTTTATTTGGGATTTAGTCCACATATCGTATCAGTAATCTTAGGAATGTAATGGTTTTACTATTGACTTTGAATAGACTACATGAGAAAAATTATCAGAATGTGTTTTTAATGATTAAGATGATGAAGAGTAGCTCATGGTTTATGAATGATGTTTAATAATTTATGTTTTATGTTTTTGGATTCAAGAATTAATTCATCAATTGTTTTATGGTTATAATAATCATGTGATAAATAAGTATTGTATTACATTTCTTATTCATTGAGTATTTTGAAGCATGGATGTCTTCGTTAGGACTTTTAATGCGATTAAGGTGTTAATTTATTTGGAATGCAACAATAAGAGATACAATATGTGCTTTGGGGTATCTAATGTTTTGATTGATTTTGTAAATTTAGAGAAATTTTTGGATTGTGAATTAGTACATATATATTTTGGATGAGTCTTTTGGTGGGAAAGGATTAAGATGAAAATTTGATTTTATTTTATGAGTTTAATGTGAGATTTATTATAATGGATATCATGTGATAAACATTTGGTTTTTGGTAATATTTAATGGTTGAATGAATTTCAAGTGGATATTTCCCTAAATCCAATGTATATATAAAAATGCATCTTGAATATCCATCTCTATGTGTATGAAATGAAGTGAAAATAGATTTCAGCACAACAAAAGGATGATATTATACTCCTGACATATAAATCAATCATGTAAGTTTACTTTATCCATTTTTTATTTAGATAGTAAAATAATATCTCAACTATTTAAATGAAATTTGTAATGAATATGATATTCATTTAATTTTCATTTCTAGAACTCCATGGCCTCTTCATCCCATCAAAGATTTATTATTTTGTAATGGTAGACTTTATAATGACCATGTTTTATAACACTCTCCATCAAAACATGGTAGTTTTATTTCTCTTCGATGTCCCTGTTTTTACTTTTCACTATTTATATCCTATTATAAAACTAAAATTTTTGGTGACCTTCACATTTCTATTTCCCTATTTTAAGCAAATTTTTTATTAACTCTTTTCTGGATGTGGTTTTCCACAAAGTAATTTTCAAGTATAAATCATTTCTTTTCAAATTCAATTTCAAATCACGAGGATGCAATTTAATGAAGGTTGATAGAATGTAAGACCCCGTGATTTTATGGTATATGTCTTTTTAAATAATTTCAATTACATAGAAAGTATAGATTTCACACAACATCAAACTTATACAAACTATGATATATTTTAAATATAATTTTTGAAACTATCTGTTAATTGTTTATATTATAAATATGATTAAATATGTTATAAAATTTATTTTATACATGTTTTTAAAATGAATTAATTTCAAATTAAAATAACATCAAATTCAAAATAATGATTTTGTTTTCATCAACAAAACATTATCGTTAAAAGGTATTTTATCATACTAAATTAAATTAATCACTATTAGCTAAAGATAATAAATATATATATATTTTATATTAATTTTTTTTTAAATTTATCCAATATGATTGATATATTAAGAAAAGAATAAAACAAATTTTATGCATACAATGATATATTGTATTGAAGGGGGTTTTGAAACCATTTAATGGGGAAAACGTTTTAAATCATGTTTTTGACACTTTTTTCACCCCTATTTGAAAAAATTGACAACTTATTTTAATAAATAATATCAAAATTTTCCTTTTATGAATTTATGGTATTTTTATGATATGTTTCATGGTTATATGAATAGAAAAAAAGTATTACATTTTAATTGAAAACAAAATTTTCATCTAATTAATTTATTTTTTATTTAAAATTATTTATTGGTTTTAAAGTATAATTAGATAAATTTTATACCATTTAATATATCTTAGTTCATTTTAATAAATCTCACATTGAATTTGGATAAAAAAACATTTCAATCTTTTGAATGTGTTTACTTTTTAAATCATTTTCTCGTTCCATCACTGGGTTTAATCATATATTTATAACAGCAACGTCTACATTTTGAATTCTAAAAAATGGATTAAATATTTTTAATTAGTGAGTAAAAATTAATTAAATATGTTTCTTTTGATTTTGGAAATTATGCATAATAACTATAATATTTTTTTGTTAATATGGGTAAAGGTAAATCTGATAATTATGGGTAAAAATAACATCATATGTATTATTATATTACCTTAATGTTGTCTTAATTATACTGGATGAGTTATTATAGACTGAAAACATATATGGGCAGATTTTACGGACTCTTGTATCCAATTGGATGACTATATGTGGTTCATAGTATTTTATGGTAAGGAATATCAAATATGAGATAGATATGCTTTTAATAAGTGTACGATATTTTATATATATTTATTAATAATATAACATCGACTATAAATATTCATTTGAAGGATAGTGTTCTCATCTTAATCATGATAATTTATTTTAAATATTTGGGGAATAAATAATTAAATTAATGGCTTCCACAATGGTAACAATGTAGTAGTCTAATTAATGGACATATTAAATAAATTTTCATAATATTTTAAAATAATTATAATTTGAGATAATTAATGTCATAAAAGAATTTTATATATTAAGTAGAAATATTATAGATATATTCATGGTTTCTTTAAGTTATCATGTGGTTATAATATTTTAAAAAGTCTTGTCATGAATAGTGTCAAAATTGACATTAATGATATTTTAAAATGGTGAATATTTTATTAAATGATAAAAATGTATACGAATCTAAAAGTTGTGTAAATATTTTGGATAAAGATTTAAATGTTATGTCGGACCCATTTAAGGTTCTTTTGGAATATTATAGTAACTATATTAACATTCAATGTGTACAAAAATATTTCATATTAATAAGAGTTGAATGGTTCAAATAAGGGTCAAAACCAAATGATAAGGATATGCATGTTAACTAAAATTTCATAAATAATTTTTTTAAAGAGGATTTTGACACATAGTCATATAATATTATAAATAACTCAATTTTGATACATTTATAATGGAAGATGAATTTGTATTAATTTAATCTTTTTAGAGTTTTCCAAAATCCCCTCACCCAAATTATAAAAGGGCACTTCCACACTCACTTATTCACACAACATTGTGCCTTCTATCTTGACCCACCGTACCCATTTGTACTCTTGATATTCTTAGAAACATTATAGAGGTCTTCATCTTCCAAAAATTTCATCTCGAGATTCCATAGTAAGTTATCTAAAGGAATTCCTGCAAAGAGGAGGAGGTTAAAGCACATTCCACTTAAGGAAGTTCCAAGGTGAGGGTAAGTTTCCCAATCTCATTATGGTTTGGGATTATTTATATATATGTATCTATTGGGTACTATTTATCATCAAAGTTCAATGTTTATGAAAATATTTTCCAAATGGTTTTCACTCATTACTTTTATATGATTATAATCTTTTCACCCATGATTAACTATTTATATAGTGGGTTAAAGAGGATATTTTCTTTTTCTAAAAAAGGTCCTTTGTTAATTTTTTAACAAAAATAAAAAAAATTAATTTCTTAAATTACATGGAATGTGAGTATTTTTCTTCCTTTAAGACACATTAATGTCTTTATGTTACCTTTACATGTTACTTGATTTTTTACCGTAAATATGGTTTCATTAAAAATTATGAGACCATGTTAATAAATGATTTCAAAGAAAATATGTTTATTTATCTGCATAAAAATTTAATGATTTTGATAGAGTATTTCCATCAATGACGAAATTAATTTTTGGATCATATTCTTGATTAAGGACAATCTTTTATGATATCATTTACCATATTCAATGTAACAACCCGAGATTTTATAAGATATATTCATTATAATTTCTTTCATATCTTCTGTAGTATGCTACATTAACATTATCATGTGCTATACATAATAACTTATTAGCTTGAAGTATACGCAACACAATTCTTGGATCGTGTTATACACAATTTCAAGTTCATTTGATAGAAGTTATTCTACGTAACATTGAGTGTATATATATATATTCAATGTATAAATAAAAAGTGGTGGGATTATATTATAATGAATCAAAAAAGGAGTCTTTCACTATAAGAAACCATGACTTGGATTGCATTACACGCAATCGTGACCTTCTTCGATAGCGTGTGTTGTACGGAATATCCGGTTTTACTAAACAACGATATGTTATTATAATATTATTATGAACTAGAAGTTATGAATAGTATTAACTAATTTTTGAAATTTATAACATTACTTTTCATCTTAGGAATATTCTTGAACATGGTATAAGAACAAAATAAAATTTTCGGGTAAAAAAATTATTTTTCCAAAAATGCAGTTTTGCCGCATTTTGATAGCATACCCACATTAAATATACTTTTTGAGATGTTTATAAGTTCAATTTTTCAAAATAAAATTATTCTTTGGAATAAGGATATAAAATTTTACCTTGGATAAAATTTTCATATTTTTCTGATAACTTTCATATTTTAATTAATAGTAAAAACACGATATATTTTAATTAAAAACAACTTTTTTCATCTTAATAATTTATGTGGTTAAGTTATAATATTTAATGGTTTTAAAGTATAAATAGAATATATTTCTACCATTTAATACAATTTACATCATTAGCATTGATTTTACCTTGAATTCGTAGGTTAAATAAATTCAATATTTTGCAATGTTTTAAATAAAAACCTGTTTTCTTTCGACAACGGGATTAATTTTAATTTAATTTCTGAAACTTCTGTGTATTAAATTTGGATAAATTTATTCCATATTTGTAATCAGTGGGTAAAAATTATATTAATAGACTACTTTTTATTTTTTGGGCTTTATGAATATTAACAACAGTAAATTTTATTTACCATAGTTAAAGGTAGAGCATGTAATTAAGGCTAAATATAATATTATAAACTTACCTTAACACATGCCAATATTCAATTAGATGGCTAAAGTAGACCCATATCACCTACGGCTTGGATTAGATTCATTTTATGGACTTTTGACCATGGAAATAATTTAATTATTATTAAAACCAAAGAAAGTGACAACATGTCACTCTCTTAAATCTTATAAGTATAATAATTTCAATTTTGTGATAAACATCTTAAAACATGAATCCTGAATAGTCTCCAAAAATCTAATAAAATTATATACATAATTATAATTTATTTATAATTTTTAGGGATTAAATAATTGTCATTAATGGTGATACAATAATGATGCAGAAATTATTTATTAAGTGAGAAATCAGTAATATAGTTATTATTGAAGTAATAATACCAATTAAAAGGCCCACAAACCTGACCAAAACTTGTTGGTAGTGTATATCTATACCATAATCATCAAATGACCTAATATATAACCGTTTGGAGTCTTATAAAAGTGATTATGACACTTATATTATTTTATTTTAAATAATGTCAAAGTTGTCACATTCATAATTTAATAAATATAAAAATTAAAATATTGTTAATTTAAAATGATAAATTATATTAAAAGTATTATTGTGAACGGTAATAGATTTTTCTTCATAATAGTATTTTATTTTGAATTGTTATGCAATAAATAAGTATATTAAATAATTATACAATAATGTTGTAGAAATTATTTTATTAAGAGATAAACCAAATAAATGGTTTTAAAAATAATAAAATAAATAATATATGAACTATTTAATGTTATCCACTTATTTTATAGATACATATGACCTTTTATTAATCTATTAAATCCTTTAGTTCGAACATATCTTTTGTATATATTTTCTTTAAGTTCAAATAAATGAATAGTGTCAAAATTGAAACTATTGTTATTTTATAAAAATAACATATTATAAATTTGTTTAAAAATCACACAAATATTTAAAAATTATAAATTATAAATTTATATGTAATATAATGTTATAAATTAACCAATTATGGACAATTCACAACAAATAAGTAATTATTTGTTATAATTTATAATTTATAATTTTATTACCACAAATAAAATTAAATTGATTAAATAAGGATAAATCATGTTGATAATGTTTTAAATAAATTCATAACATGTCTAAATTTTATTGGTTAATGATATTACAACACTAGTGCATATAATATTTGAATATGATTCATTTTTTGTGGTTTTTAAGTGAGATTAGATTTATTATAAATTTATATATTTAAGATTTCCAAAGGTGCCCCTCTCCACCCTTATAAAAGGGCACCTCCTCCCTCCCTTCCTCATTCCAATTTGAGCCTTCATGCTCGGCCAAACCCTGCCAAATTCTCTTCTACACTTCCCTAGAAACATCCTAATGGTCCTGGGCTTCTTGAAATACCAATTTTAGTGCCCTAAGAGGAGGTCACAAAGAGGCGCTTCAAAGAAGAGGTAATGTCTGTTACCGATTCTTTCAACTTTATTCCTTCTTCTACATCTTATTCATTAGTTGTTTCATTATGAAGTAATAAAATTAGTATAACTCATATATTTATATGTTATTATAAGTATGAAATAACCCTATTTCACCATTTATCCATCCTATAGAAAACAAAATCACCACGTGTGCGTACGTACGGAATACTGTCTCCACGCCATAGTGTAATCTGTTTTTCAAACGCCACCTTACTTGGATGGGTATAATGGTGAAAATAATGACTATATATATTTATTATACCATCATAATGATTCTGATATATTGTATCATCCACTCCAATTCAATTCAATAATTATGGAAACAATATCATCGCTCGTGCGTACGTACGGATTACAGTCTCCATGATGCGATGAGATTAATTCTCTATGTTAACCATTTAAGAATGATAAAAAAGTATATATAAGAAATAATAATGAAATATATGACATTATAAAGCTACTGGATTTTTGTATATGTATGTCATCTACTTAATTCCATTCAACTCAATAAGGAAACGAAAACAGCGTTCATGTGTACGTACGGCCTACCGTCTCCATGAACGGTGTATTTCTTTCCATTTATTGATCTATTATATATATGTATATTATGAATATATATTATATATAAATAATGTTTTATATTCTGGAATTATTTAATAATGATCTATGTAATCATATAATTGATTACAAGTCAAAACATGGACGACAAATAAAATGATTTTACCCAAAACACTCTTTAACATGGAATTTACAAAAGAACGGATAATATAAAGTCATAAGTAAACCATATATGATATCATAACAATGAATACGATTCTGTAATTAGTCAATGCCATTATTTAAATCATTATACAGGACGTTCAAATACATATGAAGCATATCATACATAAGGTAAGGGATAATTTTACAAATCTCATTTATATCTCAGATTTCTTATTCATAAGTATTTACTGGGGTTATTTCTATCAACCATGTCCATATATTATAAAAGTTTTTTTATGAATTTTTAATGTCCTTTTTACCCATTTTTTACTTTTACTACATGGTATGTATGGAATCATTCTATTACGTGGTACTTTTTGACTTTTCCGACAAAAGTACGAGAAGATTTTTTTTAACTTATACGACACGAACAGATTTTTACTGTTTTATAAAGCCTTATTTTCATGAAGATTACTCGAAAATATTTCATGGCTATTTTCATCAAAATCCTTTTCTTTAAAAATTTCATGACATTTTGTAAAATGAAAATTATTTTGAAGAAGAAAGGATATTTTCCTCAAGAATTCATTTCAAATGTTTTATCAAAACCATTTTTCCATCTAAGATGACATTATTTCATATGTGTATGTTTCAAGTATAATGTCTCTATGATTTACATGGTTTCACTTTTATTATTATGAAATGATATACATTACTTTTATATGGATTATTTGATGATGGGATGATGTTTATGAAACCCATTTTATTCGTTGGGTTATTATGAATGATGTATGTTTATTTTGTGCCACAAGTAAGAATGATTTTATTATGAGATGGGTGGGACCTATTTCTCCATCCAATGCATTGGGATAAGATTTATATCTCATGAGATAGACATGGATGGAATGGAAAGTTAAACCGGTTCAGTAATAGAGGACTAGAATGAGGAGTGAACTTGATTCAGAAAGGGACTTTGTCCACTAAGATGGTCTTCACAGCAATGCCTTGGCTAATATGGAAATCATATCATGTGCTTAATGGTTTCCACAATTACATGTTTTATTCCCATGATATTTTATCATTATTAATGTTTCTTTATGATCTATGCATTACGTACTTTAATGTTTTATGTCATTTCTCAAGCTTTTGATGTTTAAACATTATGTTCATGTTTTTAAGTTCAAATGTTTATGGTATGTTTTATTTTATCCATGCTTACCCTTACTGAGCATTTGAGCTCACCCTTTTTATGTTTTCTTTTCCCCAGGATATAAATAAAGGTTTTAGGTAATAAAAAAAGGGGAAGATCTTTATGGGTGATGTTGAAGATCTTTCACCATGATGAGAAGATTACATTCCAAGTTTCCAAAGACACTAAACTATTACGGTCCTTGTGTGTCTATTTTTGTTATGTATTAAGTATTCTGCTAAAGTAATGTAATTTCCATGTACGTCAAGATTCGGGTCTCTATAGTTGGTATCAGAGGAAATATTTAGTCAACCTTTGGAAACTAGGATGCAAAAATGTTAGTGAGATCCCTAGAGACATTTCTAAGGTATGTCTAGGGATTTCCCTTAGGATAAGTATATGTATAAGATATTGTCCTAGAACTACTGTATAGATCATATAATTAAACCTAAGATGTTAGATATTGAGGGTACTCCCCCTTTATTATGTTATTTTTCCTAGAATGGTATTTTCCTCTCACACAATTATTTTTGGGTTTTAGAAAATGGCTGGAAATAGGAATATTTAGGATATTGGAGGATATGATGGACAATGGAATGATATTATTCATGAGAAACCAAATGAATAAAAATTTGGAAATCCAAACATCATTATTATGCCTAATCAGCAATCTCATAATATGATCAAAAATCTCAACTTTGGTAAGTTTCTGGACTCAGATAATAAGAGAAAGATGGAGTTTCATGATGATCATAGAGGAAAGAAAGTTAAATTTCCCTCATAAAAATCATGTGGGAAGAGGCATCGAGGAGATTATTTCAAAGGAACTGGAAGATGTTTTGGGTTTGGAAAAGAAGGACACAAAGCCAGTAAGTGCAAAGGAAAAGGTTCAGTTAACTCACGAACAAGGATAATGGTATTGCAATGACATCAACAATGATTAGATGTTTTAAATGTGGAATGTATGGGAATTATGAAAACCAATGCCCTAAGGGAAATCTCATAAAGAGAATCTGTATGGTCATATGAGTAGTATTTATGTGGATGATGATGAAGAGACTACAAATGAAATATGAGATGAAAGAAATGATGAATCTTAGTCAGTGGTTTAAGAAGTTAGTGGAATGATTTTATGTTTATAAAGAATAATGTATGGTACGATGGAATAAAGAATAATCTAAGAATTGTTACATTATTGTTTTTCCTAATGTATTTTAAAGTATATGTTGTATGGTAATTATAACCATGGAAGGTTATTCAGATATTTTGGAAAGCATATCATATGAGAATAATGAAGGGATAAGGTATGTTTGACAGTATTCATGAGCTCATGATTAGTACAAGGGCTATGTCATTTCATGGATTGAGTATATAGAATTTTGAGGATTTTGGTATGTGAAAAGAGTTAAATTTTGACAGCAGTCATGTTTTCACTAAGATTCAATGGGTATTCATTTTTCAAGAGAATACATGATTAAGGTATTCACATTAATGGAATGTGACCCACAAGATATATGAGGGATAAATGATGGTATTCATGTGCTTGTTATATGACCTTTTTAGTAATTGTTCTCTTTATACAATGAGTTTGGAAAGAATTATTTTGGATAAGCCTGAGGATTGGAATGGATAGTATTGTTTAAGGATAGAACTTTTTTTCATAATATTATTTTTATAGAAAATGGATAACCTGTAGGATGGGCGACAAACCGTCGCGTCACACAAGGTTGCGGGAATCGAACCCACAAACGAAGTGCAACTGGCCTTTATCGCCTACCACTAGCCTACAGGATGTCCCTGGTTAGTAGAAACTAGATTTATTTTATTAAGCAGTATGATA
Organism: Viscum album; assembly: GCA_963277665.1. NCBI lineage: Eukaryota > Viridiplantae > Streptophyta > Magnoliopsida > Santalales > Viscaceae > Viscum > Viscum album. The sequence continues at coordinate 1,254,441,976 of OY728153.1, read as the reverse complement.
TATGAACTAAAAGTTCATTTTTGAAATCTTATATGATTAACCACTCCATAGATGGACTTATGTATATTTGATAACTTTTTCTAACATTTTGTTTGAAACAGATGGACTAACTCATCATTCTATCACATGATCTACTAACACTCCATGAATGGAAAATTCGACTTTATTTCTTTAAGAGATGAAGTTGAAATTGTTCAAGGCATGAACAACGGTGAGATTGTACCAAAATCAAGTAAGTATTTATTTTGATTATAAAATTCTTCAACATTAGAGAAATGATCCTGAAATCCAAAAATGTTGTTCTAGTACTCTTATATCCAATAAATTAGATGGTACCTTAGATCATCTCAAATCTATGGCTTTGTGATTGTTGGCTATTTCATAGCCATGTTCTCTACCACTCTCCATCAGAACTTGATGGTTAGATTTTTTTTTCTATATCCATATTTTCACCTATACTCTAGTATGTGGAAACCCAATGATGAGTTACCTTGGGTGACCATTACATTTCTAACATTCTTTTTTAAAGTTAAATTTTAGTATTCCCTTTTACGATGTGGGTTTCTATGAATAGTAAACGATTTATAACCCTGACGAATTTCAAGGGAGAAATTCATTTTAAGGGGGGTAGAATGTAACAAACCAAGATTTTATAAGACATATTCATTTTAATTTCATTTATATCTTCTATTGTATGTTACACAAAGATTATCTTGTGCTATACGAAACACTGTATTAGCTTGCAGTATATGGAACACAATTCTTGGATCGTGTTATACACAATTTCAAGTTCATTTGATAGAAGTTATTCTATGCAACATTGAGTGTGTGTATATATATATTCAATGTATAAATGAAAAATGGTGGGATTATGTTATAATGAAACAACAAATGAGTCATGCACTATATGCAACCCTAACTTGGCTTGCATTTCACGCAATCACGACCTTCTTCGATAGCGTGTGTTGTACGCAATACCAGGTTTTACTAAACAATGATATCTTATTATAATATTATTATGAACTAGCCATTATGAATAGTATTAACTAAATTTTGAAATTTATAACATTATTATTCATCTTACACATTTTCTAGAACATGGTAAGTGAACAAAATAAATTTTTCGGGTAAAATAATTATTTTTAAAAAAATGCAGTTTTGCCGCCTTTTGAGGGTGCACCAACATTAAATCTAGTTTTTGACATGTTCATAAGTTCAATATTTCAAAATAAAATTATACTTTGGAATAAGGATATAAAATTTTACCTTGGATAAAATTTTCATACTATTCTGATAACATTCATATTTTAATGAATAGTAAAATCACGCTATATTTTAATTAAAAACAACTTTTTTCATCGTAATAATTTTTGTGGTTAAATTATAATATTGAATGATTTTAAATTATCAATAGAATATATTTTTACCATTTAATACAATTTATATCATTATCATTGATTTTACCTTGAATTCGTAGGTTAAATAAATTCAATCTTTTGCAATGTTTTAAACAAAAACCCATTTTCTTTCGCCAATGGGATTCATTTTAATTTAATTTATACAACGTATGTGTATTAAATTTGTAAAAATGGATTCCATATATTGAATCAGTGGTTCCAAATTATATTAATAGACTAATATTTATATTTTGGGCTTTATGAATAGTTACAACGGTAGATTTTATTTACCCTAGTTAAAGGTAAATCGGTTAATTAAGGGTAAATATAATATTATAAAATTACCCTAACACATGCCAAAATTCTATTGGATGGATAAAAGTAGACTAATATCACCTAAGGGTCAGATTAGATTCATTTTATGGACTTTTTACCTTGAAAATAATTTATTTTTTATTAAAACCAAAGAAAGTGACAACATGTTACTCTCTTAAATCTTATAAGTAAAATTATTTTAATTTAGTTATAAACATCATAAAACTTAGAAAATAAATAGTCTCCAGAAATCTAATAACATTATCTACATTATGATAATTAATCTATAATTTTTAGGGATTAAATAATTGTCATTAATGGTGATACATTAATGATGCAGAAATTATTTTTTAAGTGAAAAATCAGTAATAGTGTTTTTATTAAAGTAATAATACCCATTAAAAATCCCAAAAAACCTGACCAAAACATATTTTTAGTGTATATATATACCATAATTATCAAATTACTTAATATATAACCGTTTGGAGTTTTATAAAAGGGATTATGACACTTATATTACTTTATTTTAAATAATGTCAAATTTGTCACCTTCATAATTTAATAAATATAACAATTAAAATATTGTTATTTAGGATAATAAATTCGAGTAAAGTATTATTGTGAAAGGTAATATAATTATATTCCTAATAAGATTTTATTTTTAGTTTTTATGCAACAAATAAGTATATTAAATAAATATACAAATATGATGTAGAAATTATTTTATTAAGAGATAAACCAAATTAATGGTTTTAAAAATAATAAAATAAATATTATATGAACTATTTAATGTTCTACACTACTTTTATAGATACATATGACCTATTATGAATCTATTAAAGATTTTAGTTCGAACATATCTTTTGTATATATTTTATTTAAGTTCAAATAAAGGAATAGTGTCAAAATTGACACTATTGTTATTTTATAAAAATAACATATTATAAAATTGTTTAAAAATCACAAAAATATTTAAAAATTATAAATTTAAATTTATATGGTCTAGAATGTTATAAAGTAACCAATTATATACAATTATCAACAAATAAGTAATAATTTTTTATAATTTAAAATTTAGAATGTTATTACAACAAATAAAATTAAATTGATTAAATAAGGAAAAATCAAGTTGATAATGTTTAAACTAATTTTCTAACATGTCTAAATTTTATTGGTTGATGAGATTACAACCCTATATCATCTAAAATTCAAATATGAGTCATTTTAGGAGGTTTTTACGGGGCGTTAGATTTATTATAAATTAATATTTTTATGATTTCCAAAGGTTCCCCTCTCCTCCCTTATAAAAGGGGACCTCCTACCACCCTTCCTCACACCAATTTGAGCCTTCAAGATTGTCCAAACCCTGAAAAATTCCCTTATCCACTTCCCTAGAAAAATCCTAGAGGTCTAAGTCTTCTTCAAAAACCAATATTAGTTCCCTAAGAGGAGGTCTCAAAGAGGCGCTTCAAAGAAGAGGTAATGTTCGTTACCGATTCATTCAACTTTATTTCTTATTATACTTATTTTTTAGTTGATTAATTACGAATTAATAACATCAGTATCACTCATATACTTATATGTTATTATAATTATGAAGAAACCCTATTTAACCATCTATCCATCCTATGGAAAACAACATTACTGTGCGTGCGTACGTACGAAATACCGTCTCCACGCCGTGGTATAATCTGTTTTTCCAACACCACCTTACTTGGATGGGTATAGTGGTGTAAATAATAACTATATATAGTAATTATACCATCATAATTATTCTTATATATTGTATCATTCACCCCAATTCAATTCAATAATTATGGAAACGAAATAATCGCACGTGCGTACGTACGGACTACCATCTCCACAACGTGATGAGAATCATTATCCATGTTAAACATTTATGAATGATTATAAAGTATATATAAGAAATAATAATGAAATATATGACATTATAAAGCTACTGGATTTATTTATATGTATGTCATCTACTTTATTCCATTCAACTCAATAAGGAAACGATAACAACGTTCATCCGTACGTACGGTCTACCGTCTACATGAACGTTGTATTTCTTTCCATTTAACGATCTATTATATATTTGTATATTCTGAATATATATTATATATAAATCATGTTTTATATTCTGGATTAAAGTAATCATGATCTGACTAATCATATGAATAATTACAAGTCAAAACACGGATGACAAATAAAACGATTTTACCCAAAACACTCTTTAACATGGAATTTACAAAAGAACAGGTAATATAAAGTCATAAGTAAACCATATATGATATCATAACAATGAATATGATTCTGTAAAAAGTAAATTACATTATTTAAATCATTATACAGGTGGTTCGGATACATATGAAGCATATCAGACATATGGTATGGGATAATTTTACAAATCTCATTTTTATCCGAAATTGCTTATTCGTAAGTATTTACTGTGGTTATTTAAATCAACCATGTCCATATTTTATAAAAGTTTTTTTATTTATTTTTACTGTCATTTTTACTCATTTTTTACTTTTACTACATGGTATGTATGGAATCTTTCTATTACGAGTTACTTTTTGACTTTTCCGACAAAAGTACGAGAATAATGTTTTTTTAACTTATACGGCACGAACGGATTTTTACTGTTTTATAAAGCCTTATTTTCATGAAGATTCCTCCAAAATATTTCAGGACTATTTTCAACAAAATCCTTTTATTTTAAATTTGCATGAAATTTTGTGAAAAGAAAATGATTTTGAAGAAGAAAGGATATTTTCCTCAAGAATTCATTTCAAATGTTTTATCAAAACCATTTTTCCATCTAAGATGACATTATTTCGTATGTGTATGTTTCAAGTATAATGTCCCTATGCATTAGATGGTTTCACTTTTATTATTATTAAATTATATCCATTACTTTTATATGGATTATGTGATTATGGGATGATGTTTATGAAACCCATTTTATTCGTTGGGTTATTATGGATGATGTATGTTTATTTTGTGGAACAAGTAAGAATGATTTCATTATGAGATGGATGGGACCTATATCTCCCTCCAATGCATTGGGTAAAGATTTATATCTCATGAGATAGACATGGCTGGAACGACAAGTTAAACCGGTTCAGTAATACCGGACTGGAACGAGGAGTGAACTCGATTTAGAAAGAGACTTTGTCCACCAAGATGGTCTTGGCAGCAATGCCTTGGTTAATATGGAAATAATATCATGTGCTTAATGGTTTCCACAATTACATGTTTTATTCCCATGCTATTTTATCATTCTTAATGTTTCTTTATGATCTATGCCTTACGTACTTCCATGTTTTATGTCATTGTTCATGCTTTTGATGTTTGAACAGTATGTTCGTGTTTTTATGTTCAAATGTATGTGGTATGTTATGTTTTATCCATGCTTACCCTTACTGAGAATTTGAGCTCACCCTTTTTATGTTTTCTTTTCCCCAGTATATAATATAAGGTTTTAGGTAATAAAAAATGGGGAAGATCTTTATGGGAGATGTTGAAGATCTTTCACCATGATTAGAAGATTACGTTCCACGTTTCCAAAGACACTAAACTATTACGGTCCTTCTGTGTTTGTTTTTGTTATGTATTAATTATTCCTCTAAAGTAATTTAATGTCCATATACATCAAGATTTGGGTATCTACATTCCATTGAATGTTTTTTCATCCAGTTAAACTAGGTGAAACATCCAAAGCTTCCACGATATGCTTCTCTTGTAATAATGAAAAAGTTTGTGATGTACACAAGTTTGAGTTCTAGCAAAACACGACTAATGAAACATGACATTATGAATAGTACTAACCAATTTTTTAAATTATTTAATTTGTTTTTAAAATGGACTTTATTTTTTTTATTCGGAATATCAAAATCTGCTTGGGGTGATGTTTTTGTATTTTTCTAAAAACTATCCTTTTTGGATAAATAGTGAGATACACTGCGTTATTATTTTAAAAAATTATTTAAATAATTATTTATCTTATTTTAATATATTTTATGTCAAAGTAGATAAATAATATATATAACAATTCAATGTAATTCATTGAAGTCATTTTACAAAAATATTATATGTACAAAATTATATTGACTTTTTAACAACTTTTACCCACAATCTAGGCACATTATAAAATTTTCATAAAACAAAATTCTACCACTTCTATGAATTGAATTTCAAAATTCTAAGAGACAAATTTTACATCAGTAATTAAATTTTGGTTCAATAGGATGAAAATATTTTTTGGTAAGTAGTATCTTATGACTTTTATTTGGCACAGATAAAAGTAAATAGGTTAATTAAAAGTGAAAATGATATTATAATTACCATAAAACATGTCCTAATTATATTGGATATTTTTTTTCTACCAAAATCAACATTAGGAAAAAAATAATATCCTTTTGGTCCACTTGTATTAGATTAGGGAATTTAGTATTAATTTATTTAAAGAAGACATAAAAGAGATAAATTAAAAGTATACAAATTAAAACATTTTTAATATATTGATATAAATTAGATAAATTAGACCTTAAATAATCATTAGAGATATAAATAATTTTCCTACATAATTGTAATTTATTTATAATATTTATACATTAAATAATTAAATTTATTTATTACACAATGATGATGTCGTAATAACATTATTTTAAAAGATAAAAATAATATATTTTATAAATTTTAATATAATCATAAATTCATACTTTTGATGTATTCCAGAATTTTTCTAGGTTAAATTGAAATGTTAGGTTTGATGAAATATTTTTGTTGGAAGTGATAAAGTTATTATGACCTCCACAAAAACAAAATACAAAATAAAATCAAAATTGACATAAATTAGTTTTTAACACAAATACTATATTATCAATTGATATAATATTCATAAAAATATATGGTTCATCCAAAGAAACTTATATAAGGTTATATATTTCAATAATTAACCGCTTTGGGACCGATTGTATTTTTATATTTTGTTTATTAACCATTTATTATAATAATACCAGAATACATGGTAAAGGTTAAACTATATAATTAAGAGTTGAACATAAATGATAACTTTAATATGGTGACCTAAAAATGTATAAAACCCATTTGTTGAGATATTTTGGACCCATTCCCTCCTTAGGATAAAAAATTCTTTTTGGGACCATTATAAATCAAATATGATTTTATAATAAAATAATATTTCAAGCCTTTCCTAGAGTGACCCTCACCTCTCTTATAAAAGGGTACATAACCTTCTCTCAAAATCACACCTCCAAATCCATTTGTCTTTCCCAACACATGCTCAAATATTCTCTAAATTACCCTCATATAAACCTAGATGTCGTACTTTGATCATAATCCAACCTAAGGAGCCCTTTTTATCAAATTATAATAAAGCACTCGAAGAAGAGGTAATAATTTTCCCACCTCTTTCAATGTTGTTTTCTTCTTCCAATTACTCTTTATTTTCTATTACCAAACCAAAATAAAAACTCTAGTAACTTATAAAAACTATGATGTTATTATAAATATGGTACAACCATATTCATTATTCTATCCTTCTAATGAATGACAAGTCATCATATGTGTGTAAATATGGCTTACCGTCTCCACGTCATAGTGTAGTTAGTGATTAAACACATCATTATTTGGATGGGTATAATAATTAGAATAAAAGATGTAAGTAATAAATATAACATGGTAATGATTCTGTATATATGACATAGAATTCAATTATATATTATTTTACCATCAATAAAATTATATTGTCTCTCATGCGTACGTATGGATGATTGTCTCCATGAACACGATGAGATTCATTCCCCATCATAACCAATCAAGAATAATTTTCATTTTACAATTATAAATAATGTTTCAAAACATAAGATAATTCTGTATATGAATCAATAACGTCTTATCCATAACAAACATGTCTTACATTATAATGTATATAAAGGAAAATGAATTAGTTAACTCCCGAAACAATGATACTACTGAAAATTTTTAACAAAGCAATATTAGAAGATCATATATGATATCATATTTATGTATGTGGTTCTTGTATAACTTATTAATAATTATTTATCTATTATACAGAAGGTAAACATACCCATGATCAATGAAAAGTATAGGGTAAGGGTTATTTCCTAAATCTCATTATTATCCGAGATTATTTATCCGTAATTATATACTAGGACATATTTATCATGAATATCTATGTTTCAAAAAAATATTTTCAAATGGAATATTTTATGATTTTATGGAGGGGAACATTAATAAATATATTCATTTTAAATGTTTTAATGATTTATTTATCTAAATCTTTTAATTAATGTCCATGTTCTAAAAATTATTTTAAGGAATTATTTATATGGACATGATTCATTTAAAATGATAATTCAATTCAAAAGTTTAAATGTGGAATGGAACAATTTGATTAAAAAATATCTTTTAATTAATTTCCTTCATAAATGTGTTACTTATAAATTATTTCACAAAAAAGGGGTATTTCCATCATAGAGTTTTACTAGTCATTTTCAATTAATTCAACATTCATTACTTGATATTATTATTGATTATGGTTGATTTATTATAATAAAATATTCTATATTATATTGAATGAGTTATTAAATGTATGGATATGGATGTGCTATTTTATACCATTCATGGTTTATGGTTAAATTATTTACATTTTTTATTCTATTTTTAATATGAATGATTATGTTATGTTTCAACCATTTCATATGTTGAATGAATTGGACTTAGTATGTGATGGGTGGAACCCCTATAGCTCCTCGATGCATCGGTAGGTCTCATAAGACAAACTATTCTCTTAGCACAATGCCTTGAGAAAATCTTATTTGTAGTCTTGGAATGAGGCCCTGACTATGTGGTTATGATGTCCATTATTATGAATTCCCTCATTAAGTAATTTTATATTGATATTACATGCGATTATTTGACTAGTAGAATATCCATGTGAATATGTAAATAGATTTATTTGATTTATCTTTTCCATATTATGTTAAATTTTATGCTTAAATGTATTTTGTTTTTGTCTTATAAATTTCCTCAAATTTTTATGCTTATTTATGAATGATTCTGCTATATTGTTATCTATTATGAGCACCTAAGCTCACACATTTCTATGTTTTATTTTTTCTTGGATGGGAATTATTATATTATGACTGACCTGCAGGGATAGTCTAAGGGAGTTAAATGTGTTAAAATGAGACATAATGTTATTGTCTTTAATTTCATAATGTAATGTTAAATTCATCTTTTTATCTAGTATATTCAAGGATATAAAACAGATCAGTATTTCAGGATTTGATCACTTGTGATCCTGGCAATGATATGTAATATTACACCGACTCTAGGAAACTAGGGTCGATGCGTTGTAGTTGGTATCAAAGGAAGTTTAGTAAAAACCTCGAAAAGTATATTTATAAAAAAATTGATTAGAAAACATTACCTTAAGATAGAATTTGGGGATTAATATAGAAGAACTTCCTAGAATTTTTGTAATATAGAGATTTTGTGAGTTTTCCAAGAAATACATCCATGTCTGGATACGAACATGTAGAATCATCTTTGGAAAAGTTCTAGTTATGAGTGAAAACTCCGAAAAAGAGTATTGGGCATGAACCAGGAAATCCATGTACATGACAACAGGCCTTGCTACACTCTTTGTAATGACACTCTCCGGGGATTTTCTTAGGATAATTCAAATTTTCTTTAAAAACAATTATGAATGTTTTATAAGTATATACCTTCTTAATGATAAATATTTTATGATTAAGGATAAGATCCATAAACTGTTCAATTTATGTTAAGTGTTTTACTAGTTTTGAATTATGTATTGTGATTCATAAACTTATCTAGTGTATATCGTTATTTAGAAATGGTTCCTAGTATATTGAATGTAAACTATATCAATGCAAGTAATCCATGTAGGGATTTCCATCTTACTCAAGATAATTATAATGGGGCAGGTGATAAAACCGGTGCCAAAAAACTTATAACCATACCAGGACAACTCACCCAGGGTATGAATAATATCCTTACCAATATAGAGCAACATGATTCACAGTGCATATGATCAATGTTAGACCACTTCATGAGGAAAAAACCACCAACATTCAATTGTACTAAAAATCCATTTGTAGCTGGGAAATGGAAAAGTTCGTTATAGAAAATATTTCATGCTTTGGGGAGTATCAAAAGGGATAAAGTTCTCATGGCAGTTTATCATCTCATGGGAGATGCATATCAATGGTGGTAATTAATTCAAAATAAAAAGGAATGTGAAGAAGTATCAAATATGGAATGGAGGGAGTTTGAAGAGATTTTCATAGAAAAATACATTCCTCATGACCATCGAGCAGATATAGAAAGTCAATTTCCAAATCTGAGGAAAAAAGAGGATGAAACGGTCACAAATTATGAAGATAACTTCACAAGGTTAGAAAAGAAGTGAACAGATTATATATGTAACCCAAGGAGTAATATTAATCGATTCTTTGATGGGATAAAACAATTTATCCATCGATCATTACTCTCAAAATCCTTCTCAGTATACTAAGATATTGTGTCATGTTATATCAAGACAAAAAAGTAATTAACCGAGTTTAACAACTTTAAAGAAAATCAATATAAGAAAAGATATACTGAACACTCTGGAAATGGAAATAAGGGGATGGACAGAAAAGTGGAATTTATATACTGCGGTAAATATGGGAAGAAACACCTTGGAACATGTCTGAAGGGAATGGTAGTCTATTACAAGTGTTGTGAAAAAGTCCACCAAGATCATGATTGAAAGGGAAATATAGATTCTTTCAATGTTGAATTCTATAATTGTAGAGAAATGGGGAATTATGACAATTAATGTCCTAAGAAAAAAGGAAAATTTCCTCATAAAAGGGAAAGGGAGCAAGGCTCAGCTTATGTGATCACTAGTACTAAGGTTGAAGATCTGAATGATGTGGTGGTATGCAATTTAATGATTTCCTCAAGTTTAAACAATTTATTATTTGATTCTGGATCATATCTTTATTTCATATCTTCCAAATTTTCTATGAAAATAAGATATTTCCAATTTTATATAACATGGAAGTCTTATGTAAAAACTCTTAAAGGAAGTATCATTGCAACAATGATTTGTGAATCTATCCTCATTAGGGAATATAAATGTTCTTTATCTATTGATCTTATTATTATATCCATGGTTGAATTTGATATAATCCTCAGTTTTTATTGTTTATCAGACCATGATGCAAAAATTTATTTTAATAAGAATGAGGTTACAATTTTCAATGATGATGGGGAGTACCATTCCATTATAGGAAAAACATCACCATCTGATTCTTATCTAGATCCACCCACAGTAGCTCTACTTAATCCAATTATTGTGGAGGAAGAGAGTGAAATAAATATGGGTGAGGAATGGATATTTCAAATAGAGGATATAACTATCGTGTAAGATTATGTTGATGGGTTTCTGGAGGATTTTCCCGAACATATTCTAGAATAAAAAAGTTAGTTTCAATTGATTTAATTTATGTTTCAAGGCCCATATCGATAACCTCTTATAGACCAACCATTTTAGAATTAGTGCAACTAAAGAAAAACCATGAGGAATTGAGTAATAAAAGATTATTTTCCCTATTTTTCTCTATGGGGATCCCTTGTTATTTTTATTGATAAGAAATATTGATCTATGTGGTTGTGTATTGACTATAGGGAGATCAACTCTATAACAACAAAGTACAAGTATCCCCTTCCAGGCATTGATCATTTATTAGGTCAACTTCATGGGGTAAAATATTTTTCAAATATTGTCCATCGATCAATATATCATCAGTTTTGTGTGAAGAAGGTAGACATGAAAAAAAAGCATTTCGAATTTGCTATGAGCATTACATATTTACAGTAATTCCTTTTGGACTGACTAATTCGCCCTCTATTGTCATGGATGTAAGGAATAATGTTTTCAAGGAATATATTGATGAATTTGTAGTGGTATTTATTGATGATATCTTGGTATAGTCCAAAATCAATAAAGATCATGAAAATCAATGGTGAAATATTCTAAATACCCTCAAGAAGAAATGAATTATATGGGAAGTTTATCAAGTGTGAATTATGGATTCTGGAAATTTATTTTCATAGCCAGATTGTCTCTAAGGATGGAATCTATGTTGATCCTTCTAAGACAAGAGTAATACAAAAATGGCCAACACTGATGATTATAACTATGTTATGAGGTTTTATTATTTTAGCTGGTTATTATGGACATTTATTCTATAATTTTTCTCAATTGGATAACCCATTAACCATGCTCACACATAAAGGGGATAAATTCTTTTTGACAAAATAGTGTGAAGAATGTTTTGAAAACTAAAGTGACGATTATTTCGTGCTACTATCATGAATTTACCATCAGTGAATGATGGGTTTTTTATTTATAGTGATGCTTCAATGAAAGGAATTGGTTGTGTCCTTATGAAGAAAGATATAGTTATTACCTATGCATTAGGATATCTAAAAATTCATGAATAATACTATCCCACTCATGATCTTGGGTTAGCATCTGTAATCATTTCATAGAAGATTTAGAGACACTATCTCTATGGTAAAAAATGTGAGATATATGCCAATCAAAATATTTTGAAGTATATTTTCTAATAGAGTGAATTCAACATGAGGCAGAGATGATCGATTGAAGTACACAAGGATTATGAATGCACTATACACTACCACTTGGGGAAGAAAAATAAGGTGGAGGATGCTTTGAGAAGAAAAGATCATGAAATCTTGAACAAGATGAGAGTTGAAAGGGATCCAATATTTTTGGATCTAGTAAAGATCGATATTGGAATAATCATGGAAGGAAAAACATCAATACATTTTCAAATTGTTACCAAACCATATTTACTAGAAGTGATAAAAAGTTCTTAAACTGATGATGAAGAGTTTAAAAGAAAAATTGTTGTTGTGAAAGATGAGAGATTAATTGACTTTTATATAAAGATGGAATTTTGAAATTTGGGAAAAGACATTGTGTTTCTGATATACCAGATCTAAAAAGGGAATTATTGGATGATTCTCATAGCTCTATCTTCACTATACTCCATGGTAGAACTTATATGTATAGTGAATTGAGGGAAACATTTTTGTGGAACAACCTGATAAGGGAGATTTTTGATTATGTGTCAAGATGTATAGTTTGTCAATAGGTGAAGACTGGTAGAAAATATCCAAGAGGAGTCATGAAACATCTTCCCATACCTGAGTGGGAATGGGTTGAAAGCACGATGGACTTTGTGATGGGGATACCAAAGACTCCTAGAATTAATGATGCAATATGGGTCATTGTTTATCATCTTACAAAGTCATCAAATTTTATTGATATAAGAGAACATTTACAACATGAACATCTAGAAAGACTATATATTAATGAAGATTTATGACTTCATAGAGTACCCCTATCGATTGTTTATAATCATGATCCCCATTTTACATCAAGATTCAGGAATAGTCTACAGAAGTCCCAGGATATTGAACATAATTTTAGCACTACCTATAACCTTTAAAAAGATGGATAATCAGAACTAACTATTCAACCCATAGAAGACAAGTTTAGATCTTGCTCACTTGACTTTCAAGTTATGTGGGATCAATATTTACCTTTGGTATAATTTTCCATTAACTATAGCTTTCATTCAAGTATTTAGATGGAATCATATAAAGCATTATATGGAAAGAGATATCACACACCAACTTTTTGGGATGATATTATTGAAAGAAAACTCATAGACCCATAACATGTTGAGGAACCAATGGAAAAGTTGAAGGTTATCAAAACCCACATCGAAGCCGTTCAATGTAGGAAAAGAATAATTTCCAATAATCGAAGGAATAATTTATAATTTCAAGTTGGATATCATGTATTCTTAAAGGTATCTCCATGGAAGTGTGTTATACATTAACATGAAAAGGGTAAATTAATTCCCATGTACATCATACCTTTCAAAAGTTTATAACAAATTGGTGGTGTAGCTTACCATTTGGAAATTCCACAAAGTCTCTTCAAAGTTCATGATGTGTTACATGTATCATTGTTGAGAGTAGACATGCCTAAACCAACACATGTACTCACCTATTATGAAATTGAACTAAAACCTAACATGTATTATTGTGAAGAGCCTATCAGAATTATTGATATCATATTACAAGGGTTGAAAAACCAGATGACTCATCTGGTAAAAGTTCTACGGAGAAACCATAAGATTGAAGAAGTAATGTGGGAACTCGAGAAACTTATGATGAAGAACCTCCTGAATCTTTTTATGTAGTATTATTCTTGAAATTTCATGGAAATAAATATTTGAAGGAGGGAAGAATGTAACACCCAAAGCTTCCATGGTATGCTTCTCCTTTAATAATGAACTAGCTTGTGTTGTACGCAACTTTATGTTCTAGCACACCACGACCAATCAAACATGTAATTTTGAATAGTAATAATCATTTTTTTTAATTATAATAAATTTTACTTTTTAAAAAGGACTTCATTTTGGATTAGGAATGTCCAATTTAGCTTAAAGGATTTTCTTTATTTTTTTGAAAACATTCATTTTTTGGCTAATAGTGAAAAACAATGCGTTATTGATTAAAACATAATTTTTATTTAAATAATTATTTATTTTATTTAAATTTCTTTTAACTCAAATAGATACATAATAGATATATTATTTCAATTTAATTTGTTGATTTCATTTTATAATAAAATTAGATGCAAAAATTTTTATTAAATTTTTTAACGTTATTTACCCACCTTCTAGGCACGTTAACATATTTATATAAAACGTAATTTTACCACTTCTATGAATTAAATTTCAAAAAATGAAGAGACACAGTTGAAATTAGTATGTAAAATGTGGATCAATAGAATGAAAATAATTTTTTTGTGAATAGTAACTTTTGATTTTTATTTACCACGGTTAAATGTAAATTGGGTAATTAAAGGTAAAGATGATATTATAATTACCCTAAAAATGTCTTAATTCTAATGTATATGTGTTTTTCGACAAAAATAAACCTTAAGAATAAAATATGATCCTTTTGGTCCATTTGGATTAGATTAGGACATTTAATATTATCTATATTCATACTAATGAAAGGTTTTTTCCAGACATGTGTCCACTTCTCATCAATTCTCTTGAATAATCCCTCTTCACCTAATTTTACAACCTCAACCTGTCCTCTCTCTATCTCGCGATTTTCCTCTCCCTATCCTAGGGGTTCTGCCTCATCTCCGCTCCTGCCTCTGTCGATCCATCTATGGACAGCAGCCTTCGGCTCCACATATCCGCACTCTTGGATCATCATCAAAGTCTCTTCCTCCTATCCATCTCCAGCACTCCTCATCTCATCATCTATGTATTCCCTCTCAATACGGTTTCACTCCCTCAATATCTATTCTATTGAGCTTACGATTTCCCTCTCCATGTCTTAGGGTTTCTACCAGTTCTCCACTCCCATCTATGGCTCTTCGTCTACGGAAAACACTATTCAGCTTCCCATCTATAACACTATTGGATACTCATCTCTGTCTCCTACTTCTTCTCATATCTGATAGTTCTCATATCTTTGTCTCGTCATCTCTTTCTCCGTTCACAAAAATACGACTCCCCATCTCCAGTAGTCATGCCCATCACTTTGGCTCTCCATTCACCGTTACAGCCTCTGTCACTCCTGCCTCCCGACCATCGTTTACTGTACTTTAGCTATTGGCCTACGTTTATATTCCTGCACTCTATTCATTGTTCCTCTGCATCAGGTTTGTTCATCTTCAAACATTATGTACTTTTTAATATCTTTTGTTAAATTTTCAGTACTTCCATTTTCTTAAGAATTTTTATTATTTCATAATATTAAAACTATTCTCCCAATTAATCAATTACAAAATCTATTTCAGTCTATGAGAATATTTATTCACCTATTATTTTTCGAGGGTTCGCAGTTTTTTTCAAGCATATCAAAACTTGTAGAAAATTACGTATGTCTAACTAGATTTATTCATTGGACTGTATTATCAATAATATTTATGTTCCTCACTTTTATATTGTATAAATTATTTAGTTCTTATTTTCATAATAGTGTTTCACTATATGTGTACTGTAATTTATGTTTTCTATTTCAAATAATCTATGTTACCTACTCATCGGTTTAGCACTTCTATCACTTTTTCTAAAAAAAATGATTACTGCCTTATTGTACCTTTGATATGGTTACTCCTAAAACAACCAGTAACAACTTCTCCTCCATTTTTCTCTAAAATCTATACTCATCTACTCATCTAATTCACTAGGGTTCTCCTTGGATTATCTCTTTGTTATTTATTTACAACTTTTATACACTAAATTCTACCTTTCTATTCAATAGTGATTAATGTCTCCATTTTTTCAATTCTTTTTAAATAGTGACATTATAATTATTGAACTTATATATATATATATATATATATTATTTTTCGTTTGATTTAGAAATTTATTATGATATTTGCTTCTTATGGAAGAGTTTTTTAATCTCCAAGGGTTTCCAAAGAAAATATGACTAGCATGATTGATAAATTCCCAATTCCATTTCAACACTTGATCCAAATTCTAAAACTACATGTAACTTTTGAGATATACTCATCTCAACATTATAGAGGTGCCATAATTTATTCTAAATGCATTTCAAGACACCCTTATTTTTTATCCTACTATCATTCAAATGATAGTGATACATTAAAATGAAAATGATGATGGAATCCACAAGAATGACCAATAGCATGTTGTAAAGGAATTTTTCATGGCTGATTAAAAGGTGCGTAATAACAGGATATTTATATTATTTTCTTATTGTATATTTTATGTCAGGATTGAATTCTAATTTCAATCATCCCTTCTAATTTAAAATCCACATACATGCCTCAATTTTAGTCCATATTTCTGTATTATAAAGAACTTTGATTTAAAAAATTTTAATATTAGTGTTTAGTGATGATATTACGAACCTTGGGATCTTGTGTGTTATTGGATTATCTAATGTATCATATTGTATTCACAATTAATTTACTCATTTATTGTAATTGATCAACATATACTACGCATTTTGACATTGATTTGTGATAACATCAAAATTTTACTACTTGGAAATATTGTCTCTTATTATGCTTAGACGACACAATATGTGTTCCATCATGATTAAGACACTTTCCACTGCCTAGTTGATTATCCTTTTAAACCTGTTTTTTTAGATAAAGGTTTGTAAACTAAGATTATTCATTCATAGAACATATTACTTTATTCTAATAACTACATTATTCATAATAATGATTAATACATTCATGGAATCATTTATGTTTATCTTAGACTTTTGTTCTGATCATTATTTGGGGATGTCAGGGGACAATACCTTCAATGTTGCAAGTGGAGAGGCATTTGGGGACTACTATGCATTGTTAAATACAACATTGTGGCCGAAAATTCCCCTACCCCATAGGATTATGTGCTACATAAATCCACAGGTATTCTATGAAATTCCCCTTCTAAAAAGATCACATTTCATAGAAACTATTTTTCATAATTTCAATATCTATTTTAGATGCTCTTTAAAACTAGGGATATCAATGTATTGAATTTGAATAATATGACAATGCCATGAATGGATAAAGGATGTAATGTTTTGTTTGACAAATCTTTCCAAATACTACTTATCGAACTTATTCGACTTCACCTGATTTTATTATTTGGAAATATTCTCTCTTCTTCTCCTTAGACGAAACAAAGTGTTTTGCATCAAGCATAAGACACTTGCCACTACCAACTTGATTCTCTATTTAAATATTTTTTTTTCAGCTATATTTTTTTTGAAAATTAATTATTCATTCATAAGAAATATTTCGTTATTATAATAACTAAATTATTCTTAATAATGATTAATACTTTCATGGCCTCATTTATGTTTATCTTTGATTTGTGTTCCAGTCATTATTTGTCAATGATAGTGGATAGTAGCTTCAATGTTGCAAGTGGAGTGGCATTTGGGGCCTGTTAAGGTTGGTTAAATACAACATTATGGCCGAAATATCCCCTACACCTTTTGATTATGTGTTATATAAATCCACAGGTATTGTATGAAATTCCACTTCTCAAAAGTTCACATTTCATTTAAACTTTTTTTCACAATTTCCGGATCTGTTTTAGGATACTCTTTAAAATAGGGATATAAATTTATATATTTGAAAAATATGACAATTCCATGAATGTATGAAGAAGTTAATGGTTAGTTTGACAACTCTTTATGAATACTTCTTATAGCACTTATTCCTCTTCACCTAATTTTACTACTAGGAAATATTGCCTCTTCTTCGGATTAGATGACACAAAGTGTTTTTCATAAAGCATAAGACACTTTCCACTAACCACTTGATTCTATTTTGAAACCTATTTTTTCCAGATAATGGTTTTTGAACTTTAATTATTCATTTACAGAACATATTACATTATTCTAATAAATACATTATTCTTAATAATGATTAATACTTTTATGGAATCATTTATGTTTATCTTTTATTTGTGTTCCGGTCATTATTTGTGGATTCTAGTGGATAATAGCTTCTATGATGCAATTGGAGTGTCATTTGGGGCCTATTAAGTATGGTTAAATACAAAATTTTTGCTAGAATATCCCATACACTTTATTATTATGTGTTATATAAATCCACAAGTATTGTGTGAAATTTCACTTCTCAAAAGTTCACATTTCAAAAACTTTTTTTCATAATTTTAGGATCTATTTCAAGATGTTATTTAAACTAGGGATATCAATGAATTTAATTTTTACAATATGACAATTCCATGGATGGATGAAGAAGGTAAGGGTTAGTTTGACAAAACAATTCAAATACTTCATATAGAACTTATTCCTGTTTGTATATATAAGTTATGTTTCCTTCCGAAAATATATTTTATTACTTCTTCAAGCATGCTATGGTCAAATGAAGTGAGATCTATGTGAAATGAAGTGTCCTCTATGTGAAATGAAACATGTTTATAATGATAATAGAATTGAGTTGGTTCAAAAAATAGTTTATTTTTCAATAATAATGAATGACGTTTTACAACTTTTTTATCCCAAAATTACTTTTCCAGTAATAACTAAAATATTCTAAATAATGTTATTACATTCATCATATCATTTTTTATGTTTTATATTTGATTTGTGTTACGGTCATTGTTTATGGATGGCAGTGATAGTATCTTCCATGTTGCATGTGGAGAGGCATTTGTGGCCTATTAAGGATAGTTAAATACAACCATGTGGGTGAAACTGCTCCTGACCCATATGATTATGTGGTACATAAATCCACAGGTATTGTGTAAAATTACACTTCTCAAAATTTGACACATCATATAAGTTTTTTTCATAACTTTTTGTTTCGATATTCTATATAAAACATGGGATATCAATGTATTGAATTCAAAAAATATGGAAATTCCATGTATGGATAAAAAAGGTAAGGATCTGTTTCACTACACATTTCAAAAAATTATTATAGCACTTATTCGTGTATGCATTTATAAAGTATGTTTCCTATCCAAAATATATTTTATTAATGATTAAAGTGTTCTCTGGTCAAATTAAGTGGCTTTGTGTGGTCTGATCAAATCAAGTGGTTAAGGTCTATCAAAATTTTCTAACATGATGATTGTATTCTTTGATGTCACTTTATAACTATTTTCATTTTTTGTAAATTTAATGTTCAGTGGAATACTATTTCACTGGAGCTTGGAAGAAAGATCTGACTTATTATGTTTGATGATGATGACATTGACAAGGGTATGTACTTGTATTACAAACTTATCTATGATTTAGAATGCTTATGCCCAACAAAAAGTGGTTGAATGGGTTGTGTACCATTTTTTCTAAAAAAATGGCCAAATCTACTCTGAAAAATAATTTGTTCTTGTGCATGTATGTTTCATAACATGATTCCATGTATGATCTTTCATAATGTTAATTTCATTCCAGATGTCTTACGCTCATATGGATAATTATGACCTTTTCTGTAATGTATAGAAGCGTGTTTTCACTGGAGCTTTTAAGAAAGATCCCACATATTCTGTTTGAAGATATTGACATTGAAAAGGGTAAGTAACTGTATTTCAAACTTATCTATGATTTAGAATGCCTATGGCTTGAAAATAGTGGTCGAATGGGCTATTTTCAGTTTTTTCTAGACAAATGGCCAAATATTCTCTACAAAATCTCGTTTTGTTGTGCGTATAGGTTTCATAACTTGATTTCATGGGTGATCTTTCATTATACTATTTTCAGCCCAGATTGCTTACCCTCACATGGATTATATTAATTCAATATCGTAGATGGCTTACCCTCATATGGATTATTCTAACCTCTTCACAATATTATCTATAACCTTTTTATTATCATCCATCAACAGACTATTTGTATACATTGGGGTACATTCAGTATCTATGATGTCTGTACTAGATAAAGCCTTTACAGAGTTTATAAACATTACAATTAACCATTATTACAATATATTTCTACATAATATTATGCAATTTCATCATGTATTGGTTTAGATTCTATGTTTTTACTCTTCCTTATTATAATAGAATTTTCCAATACTGGTGAATATGAGAATAATTAATTTGTAAAAATTTCCATTTCATGGAAACTATGTAATTTTTCACCATGATTATGGTGTCTGAAATTATTGTTATCTTTTTAAAATCATTCTAGGAGGGTTTAATTTATATTCTTAAAATCATTATTTTATCCAACTAGATTGAAATACTTATCCCTTCTATTTTTCTTTATATTATTTGTAGGTTTACATATGGTAATGAAAAATCCATAATACTTTATCATATTTCAGTAGTCTGATTATTATTTTTCATCACCATTTAACTTCTTTGGATTATAGTAAATAAACAACTCAACATATGTCCATTCTTCCTCGGCTCCCCCTACTCCCTCTAGTCCCTCCATCCCCACACTCCCACGCTCCTGCGCTCCCGTTCTCACCATTACCGACCCTCCTATCAGTTTAAATCTTTGTGTCCCACTGCAAATCTCAATATTCACCTTCTTTCTACCCAACTCCTCCATCGAGCTATCCTCCTACAACTTCTCATGATCCTAAGCCTCTATCTTCCGACTATGCCTCCACCTCTCTACAGTCTTCCCACATTCTAGGAACTCGGTCGGCGCTCCATGAATCACGACATCTAATTTTCATGTGGTAGTATTTATATGGATGATTATTGTTATATTTACTCAAATCTAGGATCGATTTATACCATTGGGGTTCTTATTAACTATTGTTTTCTCAGGTATGCTTGATGTTGCATGTGTTTTCATGTATTTAAGGAGTACTATATTTTTATCTCAATAGACCATTAGCCATTGGAATTTTATTTAATTCAAAATGATGTATCATTTCTTGTTGTCCTGTGATTTTCATGTGGTAGGGTTTATTTGGATGAATATTTTTCTATTTATTCAAATGTAGGTTCGATTTAAACAGTTACTGTTTTTATTAACTCTGATTTTCTGAGGTATGCTTGATGTTGCATTTGTTTTTATGTATTTAAGAAATACTAGGTTTTTATCTCAATAGACTGTTAATCATTACAATTATTTTACTTCAAAATGATGTTGTATTAAAATTTTCCTTTTTGTCCTGATTTTCATTTCCAAAAAATACAATATTTTTAAAACATTTATTTTTTTTGATGGAAGACTAATATAACATGGAATAGATATCATCATATGATTATTCATAAGTACTTTTTTATTGTTTGTATTTTCCATTCTTATTTTTTTTTCTTGTTATACTTTTGACATTTTCTAACATCTGTTTTTTCTATTTTTAGTGACATATAGATCAATGGGTTATAATTTATATATTTTGGAAGTCTTTATTTTAATTTTCTATTGCAGTTTGCAGTGGCAGGTGCGTCATGTGGGAATTATTTTGTTGAACACAAAAATGAAAGATGGATGATGTTTCTTTACGGGGTAATGATGCAGTTTTTCTAACTCACATAACATATTAGGTTTCTATTATATTTTGTAATTACTAGAAAGGCTTGCATGAGGTCTTCAATGCAATATGTTTTGGGTGATAATTTATATGGACAACCAATTCAATGTTATATTTCTCATCATTGTATAAATTTTTATTTTCTATTTTATGTTTGGTGAAATTTTAGGGCCCAATGGTTCTGGATTTAAGAAGTCTACTATATGGATAATTTAAATACGTATTTATAATTTTATTTTTACAAACAATGTGTAATATATATATATATATATTTAGTCTCAATAAAAAAATCCACGGATTTTTATAAGGTGTCTACCTTCTGTAAAAAAATATTGGAAACTATTTTTTTAAATTAAAATGGTGTGGTATTTAATAATTGTCAATATTTTTCTCATTTTCTTTCCCTTTCAAAAAAATACACATTTGAAAAACATGTGTTTTTAATCTTGAAATATGAGAAAATATTGCATAATAAATTATATTTGATCATCGAGACATGTATTTTATTTTTTATTATTGTTTTCTGTTAATATTTTCTATTATTATTTTATGACTTTCCATTCATTGTAGTATTTTTTTGCACCTTTCTGATTTGGGTATTACTAATTCCGAGACAAAATGATATAAGATGATTCAGGCTAATGACATTGGCCAAAAAAATATTCCACTTTACATGTTCTTGAAGTCTTGCAAATGGAAAGATATTTGGGGTTGACATAAAATGTAATTTTTCTAAGTTACTTTCATTATACGTTTACAAATCCAATTAACAGTTATAAAAACATTTTTATTCATTCATAATTTTAATGTTTTCTATCTTTAACTCAAATGAAATGTAAAAAAAATATTTGAATTGTAGTAATTTGTACAATTTATATAAAACATTTTAAAAGAATTTAAAGAAACTCTGTATTATATTAATTTAGAAAACAATTTATGCTGCTTATTATTCTTTTTTATATCCATTGTAATGATCTTCAGTTTCAAATTATGATTTCTTTTAGGCAAATATCCATATTGGAATTAGAAGAAACATTATCTATAATCATTATTGGCAATTTAGTTGATTTAACTATTCTATTTTCTTTAATCTAGGTCAATAATGAATAACATTTAGACACTACCGATGGAATGTTTCCACATAGGGTTTGGTTCAAGTTCTATAGAATCCTGATAAAACCCAGAAAGCATGCTCTTAGTCTTTATATATTTTATGTCCTTCAACATTATCAACACATTCTATATTTACACCTTATTCCTCACCTATTCAACCAGATAAATATAATAATTTTTACATTAAATAAAAAATGTGTTATGAATCCCTCTCTCTCAAATAGAGTTTGATGCTGATGAAGCATTCCAAAAAATTATTACAACGCCTTAAAACTATGGAAATAGAAATCGATGAACTGCATCTCCATTTGAAGGATATTTACAACAAGAAAACAGTCAAAAAATGACATAAAATCAGTGTTGTTTTTTCCAAGGTATTTTAAATTACATATTAAATCTTTTATTTTCTAATAACCTTTTACATTTTTACATC
Source organism: Viscum album (assembly GCA_963277665.1). Lineage (NCBI taxonomy): Eukaryota > Viridiplantae > Streptophyta > Magnoliopsida > Santalales > Viscaceae > Viscum > Viscum album. The sequence continues at coordinate 1,254,418,584 of OY728153.1, read as the reverse complement.
CAATAATTTTTATACCTTTATTAAAGAGTACATGAAACTATGTAAGAACATGTTTAATGAACAAATAGACCCTTTCAGACGCGTATCGCATGTAATGTGAACACATTTTCAATTTACAAATTTCTCAACTATACTTAACTGCTACAGGAAACCATATTACTCTCAACCAACATCCTTCAGTGTTTCTATACTACAGGAACATATCAATCCATTACGTGGAGGATATATCCAACAAAGTAAGATGCAGAATGTTTGACTCCAAAGGGGACACTGAATACTATTAAAAACAGTAGTTACTATCTGATTTTTAACCCACCTCTTTTCAGATGTAACTTTATGTGAATACATGGAGTGCTGTTTTGTTGGTTCGATAACATAATATCCTCTAACAGAATGGGTTTTTCAATTTTCATGTTTTATTTTTTTTAACTTTTCTTATTTTAAATTTTTGTTACTTTATGTCTACTATTTCAATTTGTTGAGATTAATCTTTCCATCCTTTTCCAATATAATTTATTCTTTATACTTTTGTGTTGAGGTTTGAGAACATTAGGATATAAATATTCATTAAAAATATAAATATATTTCCAAATTAATTTTATTTTTTTATAAATTTTAGACATTAAATAATTAAATTTATTTGTGACACAATGATGATGAAATAATTACCTTATTATTGAAAGATTAAAATAATTGATATGATAAATATTAATATAATTGTAAATTGAGACTTTTTATGTATTCCAATAATTTTATAGGTTAATATAGGGTTGATTAAATATTTTTTGTTCATTGCGATAACGTTTTTATGACTTTCAGAAAACAAAATATCAAATAGTGTCAAAATTGACATAAATAACTTTTTAAGACAAATACTATATAATTAATTGATATAATATTCCAAAAAATATATGGATCATACAAAGGACTTATTGAAGTTTATCTATGTCAATAATGAACAACTTGTGATTTTCTTTTTTTTTTTAGAAAATGTATTAAACATTTATTATAATAATAAATCCATACATGGTAAAAGTTAAATTATTTAATGAAGAGTTAAATCTAAATGATAAGGTTAATATAGTGGCGTAAATGTGTCTAAAACGTATTGGCTGGGAGACAGTTCAACCCATCCCCACCATATACTTGAAATTAATCCTTTTGGAGACATTATAATGCAAATACGATTGTTCAATAAAAATAATATTTCTAGTTTTTCCAAAAGTGACCCTCCCCTCTCCAATAAATGGGTACTTACCCTTCTCTCAAAATCACACCTCTAAACAAATTAAACACAGACAAAAACTATTAAAAAATCCTCGTAATTACCCTAACTTCAATCTAGAGGACTTATATTGATCATAATCTAGCATAATGAGATCTTTTGATCAAATTCAATGGAATCACCCAAATAAGTGGTAATTATTTCCCCACCTCTTTCAAATTTCCTTTCTTCTTCTATATCCCCTTTCATTTTTTCCCAAACCAAAATAATAACTCTAGTACCTTATATATACTACGATTAGTTTATGATATGGTACAAACATATTCAACATTTTATCCATCCCTAGAATGAATAGTCACCATTTTTACATTCGTACGACTTACCATCTCTGTGTCGTGTTTTAGTTTGTTATTCAACACTTTATTATTTGAATGGGTATAATATGAGAATAAATGATGTAAGTAATAAATATAACATGTCAATAATTATTTTAATATGATATAACATCCAATTATATATGTTTTCAGCATCAATATAATGATATTGTCGCTCGTGCATATGTATGGATTAATGTCTCCATGAACAGGATGAGATTCATTCCTCATCATAACCATTCAAAAATAATTGTAATTTTAGGATTAAAAATAATGTTTAACAACATAGTATCATTCTGTATATAAATCAAATACATCCTATCCATAACAAACATGGATTACATAATAAAGAATAAAAAGGAAAATGAATTATTTAAAACATGAAACAATGATACTACTGAAATATTATTAACAAAGCAATATTATAATATCATATATGATATCATATTTATGTTTGTGGTACATTTTTAATTTAATAAGTATTATTTAACTAGTATACTGGAGCTTAACAAACCCTCGATCAAGGAAAACTATAAGGCATGGTTTATTTCCTCAATCTCATTATTATCCAAGATTGTTTATCTGTAAGTATCTATGGGGACATATTTATCATCAATGTATATGTTTCATAAAAATATTTTCAAAAGTAATATTGTATGATTTTGTGGAAGGTAATATTTATAAATATCATCATTTTAATTGTTTTAATGATTCATTTTTCTAAATATTTTAATTTATGTCCAGGATTTAAATATGATTTTAAGGATTTATTTATATAGACATGATTCATTCAAATTGATAATTCCTTTCAAAAGATTCAAATTGGTATGGGACACTATGATTCAACAATATCTTTTAAATAACTGCCTTTATAAATGTGTGACTTTTAAATGATTTCACAAAAAGGGATATTTCTCTCAAAGATTTTTACTAAACATTTTTTACTAAGTCAACATCCTTTAATGGATATTATTCTTGATTCATGTTGGTTTATTATAATAAAATATTCCCTACTATATTGAATGAGTTATGATATGTATGTCCATCGATGTGCTATTTTATACAGTTGATGGTTTATGGTTAAATTATTGACATTTCATATTCTAGTTTTAATACAAATATTTATGTAATGATTCAACCTTATCATATGAGTAATGAATTGGACTTAGTATGTGACGACTAGAGAATACTATAGCTCCAAAATGCATTGGTAGTTATGATGAGATAAACTAGTGCCATGGCACAAGGCCTTGACAAAAGGTTATTTGTAGTCTGGGCATGTGGCCTTGACTATGTGATTATGATATCCGAAATTATCCATTCCATCATTATGAAATTGGATATTTATATTACATGTGATCATTAGACTAGTAGAATATCCATGTGAATAAGTAAATGGCATTATTTGATTAATAGTTATCATATTATTCCTATGATTATGTTTAAAAGGATTTTGTTTTAGTCTTATATATTTCCAAAAATATTTATGCTTATTTATGAATGTTTCTGCTATATTGTTATCCTTACTGAGGACGTGATCTCAACACCTTATATGTTTTATTTTTTCTAGGATGTGAAGAAGTATATTATAACTGACATGAAGCGATAGTTTAACAAATAAAAATGTGTTAAAAGGAGACACAATGTTGTTGTTTTTCATTTCCTAATGTAATATAAAACTCATGTTTGTATCTAGTACATTCAAGGAAACTAAAATGATCGGTATTTTGGGTTTTGATACCTTGTGATCATGCTAAGTTGTTTAATATTTCACTGAAACTGGGTAACAAGGGTCAGTGTATTGCACAATAGATATTCTATTTTGATACAATTCATAGTTTATGAATTCACATTTCATATGATATATTTTAATTGTAATTTTTATGTTGATATTTTTCTTAATTTTTATAATACAAATGTATTGGACTTACTATGTGTCGGGCGAAACCCTACAGAGCCCTTGATGCATCTGTAGGTCTCATGAAAAAATTTAGTTTTGTTTTTGGATAATATATTACTTGATTATAAATTTTTTCTCGGACCAAGATATTGAAATATGTTTTTGATGTCTGAAATCATGATTTCTCTATTTATTATATTAGTTATTGATAATCAAAGTGATTATTCAACAAGTATAATATCGACTGTTAAGATTTATTCTCATGTGACTATTTATATGGAATTATTTGACCATATTTAAATCCTTCCATATTATGCCCAGGTTATTAATTAAATGGAATGTTTTTCAAATAATCGCCTTTTAATAATTCATTCTTCTTGTTTATGATAGCTTCTTTTGTATGTATACTCTTACTGGTCATTTGATCTCACCCCTTTCTTATGTTTTATATTTACAATGGATAAAAAGAATTATATAATGACTAATTTTCAAGGTTAAAATAAGGGGATTAATGTCATGATCGAGAAAAATTATTTTGATATTTTATGTTTTAGATTATATTATGAATTTCAAGTATCAAGTCTACTAAGGTTACTAATCTATTAGGTCCTTTAGTATGTGATCACATATATCTTTTGAAAATGCATCAAAGGCAGCATATCCAGGATATTAGGGTTAGGATTGTTACAACATTAAACTTTATATTATCATAAAAAGTAAATAAAATCAATGAATACAATAAATTTGAATTTTTTTAAAAAAAATATTAAAAATATTTATTTTCAGTAGGGTATTTTAAATGGGAAAAAATGACAAAATTAATGTTTCAAATGCTTTAAAATGTTATATTTTTGGAAAAAAATAAGATATGTAAATAAGGAAAATTATTAAAAATATGACATATACTATTTTAGTAAATCATTGATGAGAGATAGATATGGGAGATATATAAAATAATTTAAATTGAAAAAAATACATTTAAATAAATTAAATAAAATATCCCCATGTTGATCAAGGTTGATGTTAAATTTTCTCTAGAAATAAAAATCGATGCTCCCCATAAAATATAGCATTAAACACTAATATCACGATATAATGATTTTAACAAGTTATTTTATATACAAAATAGTATTTCTATTTATAATACTCTATATAAAATATCAATGAATCATAGTGGAAAACCCCAAAAAACATGAAAATAAAGTGAAATTTGGCACCTTTGAGGGTATGAAAATGTTAGCTAATAAAAAATTTAATTTAGATTTTCTGTCATCTTCTAAAATAGGATAATAAAGATTTGGGAATACAATTATTTTATAATGAAAATTTATTTTATAAATTTTATACTAATTATGGTTGTATTGCGGTCATCCATATCTAGAATTTTTGAAATCACATTAAAAAATAAAATGACCCAATTTTCAATAACAATTTCACTTTTTTTTGAAAACCACATTACATTATTTGAATAACCAAAACTAGTATTATTTCCTTAAACCAATTTATAACTATGTATCATTTTGAAATTTATTTTCCATTTATAGATATATAAATGAGATTTTTAGGATGTGTTCTTTTATATTTAAAAACATCAACGTTTGGTTGATATTTTATTTTTAAAATCAATTAATCCTTTAATTTAAAAAAAACAGTCTTTTAATAAAAATATTATTTTTTTCATTAAACCCATTTTATAATTCATTGAACAAATCACATATTATGAAATAAGTTCTTTACAAAACATTCTAAAATAATTTTCATGATAAGGGTTGTAAGGATAATAGGATTAGTGAGGTACATAAGAGTAAAATGAATGTTATTGGGAAATAACATCATCAAAAATCACTCTATGACCAATAGAGAATTCATGAGTTGATTCATTTAATTACTACGACAAAAGAAAATCATGAACAAAACTATTTTTATAGAAATTTATATTCTTATTACCTTTTTAATTTTATAAATAATTTTCCTATGTATAATATATCATTAAGTGAAATTTGATTTATCCATAAAACGTTACTTTCAAAAAAAATATTAAAACCCTGATACTATCAGATTGAATGATTTTTACATCTCCATAAATTTTAGAAGAATAGTAATTGATTATATTTAATTATATGGTCTCTTTTAGTTCCTTGAATTCCATAGCATACTTCACATTGTTTTTTTAAAATATGTTACATAAAAAAATAATAAAAATATCAATAGTGGTTTTGGAAGAGAAAAAAAGATTAATTTTATTTTAATTTATGCTACAATACGAACCATTCGTAGCATTGTAATCAAGTTTAGAAAATGGACAGGTTTTAGAAAGTCTTATTTCCTTCCTATAAAATTGAATTATTAAAACCAAACATAATTATGTTATAAATTGCAAAACTAAAAGTATTAGTAATAATTAACATGAATAATTTCCAATGACCATAATCATTAACATAATTAATAGTAGAATGAAAATATGGGGTAGAAATAATTTTAAAAATTGATCTTTGACATGTGTTATGATCTTGAAATCTAAAATCATATTTTGAAATACTGATATTTTGGAAAAAATACAATGATATTCTTTGTTACCTAGTTTTCATAAAAGCAATGGAAATTGACATTGGGGCTTGAGTTTCCCTTTATAAATAAAAGCGAACAAATCAAATGATAATTTTAAAATAATATTATTTAGATAAGATAAAGTAATTTAATTGATAATTTGATCAATGGTAAATTAGATTAAAATAATTAATACAATATGACTGTAATTTAATCAATTAATAAGAAAGTAAAAAGGAAAAATCTTATTTATTCAATTTATATGTATTTAGATTAGGGAAATGTAATGAAATCATGTAAATAATAGACAAAACGTAGTTCAATAAGGTGTTAAAAAATAACTATGTTTGTGCCTCTACTTCTCCACACCTTGACATAAGAAAAAAATATTATAAATTCATTGATCTTATATTGGATAAAGAAACATATTTCCCCAAATTATTATTTGTGATCACCCTTTGGAGATTTGTTAGTATCTTAAGAACTCATCCCTCATATCACTAGTTTTATCATGAAACTCAATGTTGAAGTTAGGATAATAAGATAAAGATATTCATTGAATAAACATGGTAGAGTGTTATTCCATTATCTCTACTAAAGGATAAAATAATTTTAAAGATGGATATTGAGAAAATGGTGAGTTCAAATTGGATGGATATTTGAATATCATATCATTGAGAGGATTTTCAAATTTCTAGTGCTTCTACATTGATTCTATTATAGATCATTATTGGGAGTTAAGATGTTTCCACTATGATGCAAAGTGAAACCTTTTATAGCATCCGACTATGTCTAGAACCATATAGAATAAATATTGGGTAATGATGTAAAATAAGATTATAATAAATAAATTTTCACCATAGATAACACCATATCAGAGTAGTTGTTCTGACATCATCAAATACATGGTAACCTATACTAGTTATCCATAAGACAAGCTAGAGACAGATATAGTTCTAGAATGGGTATCAGTGTGCTAGTACACCTCCAATGGTTGGATAGTTTATTTAGAGAGAAAGTGGAGATATTTCCTTCACAACTAAACAGCCGGTAGGATACCACCTTTAGGCCAATAGTTCGTCTTCTCATAATAGAATCTGGACATCTGCCACTTGGTAGCAAGTGCATCCTGCTAGTACACATCATTAAATTGTGATTCCTCTATTTCCATTAATATATTTATAAGGTTATTCAAGAAATTTTAAAATTCATCATTTCATGAAATTATACATCAAGAATATTAAAAAACATTCTCATACACTTATATATTATCATCTAAATTTAATTATATTCCATAAATTGATATTTAGTATAAATAGTAAAACATAATTAAATTAAATAATTATAATCCTAGGTTAGTGCTTGTTATTTATAAAATAGTATGAGAGATAAAAAGGTACGCATAATATTTTATAAGTGTTACACATGATTGGAATAAGAAAAGTGTTTTAATGGAATTGAAAATCAATTTGAAATGTGAACCATTACACTACAATGCTATTTCATTTAGAAATTTCTATTGTATATGAGTTACCTAATGTATAACATACATAAGAATTTCATCATCTTAGATTAATATTAAATTAGTTTTATAACAATTAATGCTTGAGATACATAATGGTTTAACATACTTGGAGACTATATATATGAAAATATTATTCTTTAAAATACCAAAAACATATCCAATAATATTATTCTTTCTTATTATTACTCTCAGTAATACCCTACTTAAAAAAATTCTTCAGAACATATATAAACATGTTACATAATAAAGGGATATGTATGAATATTAGGGAGGGAAAGATAAATATATCAAATAACTATCATAAGTGAGATTAAGGGTATGAGAACATAATTAAAACATAAATAATTCATTTGAAATCAATTATATATCATTAATCAAGAGTAATGGAATAATGATTTTTTCATAATAGAAAAATGTCATAATAGTACCGAATCATTAATAGTAAATCATGAGCCATGAGAGAATATAATTATAACTATAATTTTATAGTGAACCAATCTTCTCATACATGGATAATAGATATTTATATATGAATATTCATTACATTACCCAGGTAGAATCCTAAAGACCATAATAGTTTAGTGTATTTGGAAACATGAAAAAAATAATCAATTTTGTGAAATATATTTATTGTCTTTCCTAATGTTTTTTTCTTAATCTATTCTTCAAAGAAATGACGTATTTAAAACCCTTATTTATAACAAGCGGAATGCAATCATATGAAATAGTGAGCATATATTCTTATTATGTATAAATATAAGAGATATAAATCTATGATCCTATGATGTAATTAGATAAGAATAAAGTTTAATGATCATGAATATGAATTAAAAAAGTTAATACCCAACCCTTCATATATGATAAACATGATTCATGACATAAAAAAGTTTTATTTATAAGAAAATTTTCCATAAGGGTCATAAATCGTCATAGATATGTCATGAACTATAAACTCTTATCATGTGTGGCACCGTCATAAATATAGAAAACCATTAACTCTAGGTAAACTACACTAACTATCAACATAGTGGTGCATGACTTATAAATTTTTTCACATTTTGGAAAAGTAAACACTTACACTCTCATGGATCAGGGTAGACCTATTTCCCAGAATGTATCAGGACACAACTATTTCAAAAGGGGGTCTGGACCAATCTTTTTTCCAATAGGGGATTAATACCATCAACATTAAACCATGCTTATTTATCTAGATATTATTATTTACCCAATGAATTGGATGAAAATATTTTTCCCAACCATATCATAATTAAAATCATATTTACATGTGCCTTATAATCTTAAAAAATTAAACTTTGCATAACCAATGAAATAAAATAGGTTTCATAATCATTTCATCATATCATACTCTATCGAAAAGATAAAGGTTTCATAATAATTTCACCATTTCATCATATCATAATCTATAAAAAGAGGGGGGTTTCATAAGAGCTCAATCATGGTATAAACCATTGGAAAAATAAAGATTCATAAAAATCATGCCATCATAAACATGAACAATTCAAAGAATGAATAAGAATTATTTCCTTAGATCATATATCTAGTAAAGAATAGGTAACTGTAACACATGTCATTATAGATGCACAATGATTTTCATTGATTATATATAAACATTCAAACTGAAAATATAATTTTTATTTTAAATATATGTTTTTAAAATATTTTACAATTTTCAAATAATTTTCATAGAAAATAACCTTGAAGACATATAATAAATTCTTTAAAATTTATTTCATACATATCTTTAGGAAAATGTCATTTCATCTGTGATTTTTTTTAAAAATAAAAAATTTATAAAATAATATTCATTTAAATTTAATTTAAAATATATATTATATTATTTTATATAATTATTGGTAATGATGTCTTAGAAAACCTTTCATGTAATACACATTAAAATGAATGATCAATTTTATGTTTTCACCAAAATACAAACAATATGTTTATGATAGATGATTAGAATAATCTATTTAAAAAAAAATAAATAAAACATGCTTTCAAATGACTTCTAAAATTCATATAATATTAATAATTTTTTGAAACTTTTTTAGGAAACCCTATTTTGGGGGAAAACAGATTTCCATCCAAAGTGAGATGTAAGGTCATATTTTATTAAAATCATTTTCTTAATTATTTTATGTACCAATGATTAAAAATATGTAACTATTACATTATAATATCATGAATAATGGTAGCATAATAACTAACATGTGTTTTTTGGAGGTGAGTTATTTGATTTTATCATAAAAACATAATCATAAATAATCCTGATAAATGATGAAATTGTCGCAAAAATCACTAAAACATTGATAACATGAATCATAAACCCATGGAAAGAAATAAAATAAAACAAAAATTAAAATAACATGAGAATGAAGAAATTCATTATACTACAAGTTAATGAAGATGTATTTATATCTCCAAAATTAATATATATGCATAACATAACATATGTCTCCAAGAATGTAAATTCATAAAAAATACCTCACTATTTTTATAATGTTTTAACTATAAAAACCATCAAATAAATATCCATTAATGGATATGTAAGTTCCAATAACATTCATTATATATATCATAAAATACATTCATGGTTAGTATAAACCCCACATAAATGAAATAGGTTGTGAATATGGCATGTGTCTCGTATAAGTAAAAAGTGAGAAATAAATCCCATAAACTCAGTCTCAACATCTTACATACATGATAAAAAATCCATTTTAATAAATATGACATTTTATTCATCTATTATATAGTTATACATATAAATATCACAGTATATATGGTTTTCCTAGGAAATTTAATTATCTGTTTGTTATGAATTCCTTGTCAATGTCACGTTTTCGGTGATAATTAATGTGTCTTTTGTATATATTTTTTTTTATTTTTTACGTCATAAATTGAGAATGGATCCATAAATGAACGAATTATAAAAATTATAATAATATCATATATTATATATTTATATATATTTATATAAATCCATAAAATTTATTTTTTGAAAATGAGATACACCATTTTGTATATGTTTGGTTGTATATACTCATAAAGGCTACATCCCTGTTCTTTTGGGATTGATTAAAAGTGATTGAAATGTTATATTGTCATTATAGAATCATTTTAATCTTATATATATTACAATTTCTCATTAAATATATCATTAATACCTTCCATGTAAGGCGTGAAGGACTTAAATCACTTCACTTGGTGGTGGTCCGCTATACATGTGAGCCACATTATCGTAATCCCAAAAAATGGAAATACTAAATATATGATTGATATAATAATTAATAATATATAATAATATCATAAAAATAATATATAAACATAAATCCTTGAAATTTTTCAATCGTGAGTGGTGGTAATGGAAAGACGAATGACATCACTACCTGAGGTGGCAGTTCTCTATACACAAGAACTACGATTTCGTAACCCATTAGATATAAGTGGAGGTGGATATACATAATTAACATAGGATAACATCATATTAGTCTATTTAAAATATTATTTTCATTATATAATAAATAAATCATAATAATTTATGGGGGTGGAGAAAGAAAAAAACAAAAAACGCACATCGATGAACGTTGCCTCTTATCTGGGTATACTCCTTATGTTTGAACAGAAAGAAAACCATGGTTGGATTTATGTCCAAAATTAGAATTATTTTGTGATATGAGGGAATTTGGGAAGTTCTTTGGTCAGGTATTTACTAAGAAAGATAGCATTTATGGTTTAAATAAGAGAGGAGAGGGGGTGGCCTTTTAGAAGTGGGGGAAATGACACACTTGGTATTTTTGAAAATAATTGAGAGATACCACATTTTTCATATTTCACAATAGATAAAAATGATAAATTTTTAACACTTAGAGGTTTTATGGACTATATATTTCTAGAAACTGGTTTTTAGAACAGTTTATATGATATTTTTTCCCTTATTTTTTAATTTCACCCCTATAAACCCCTTTTTTATTAAACTGCAGTAATTAATTTTTCTTGTATTCACAACTAATTTTTTAAAAAATAAACTACTAATTATTATATAAAATATGTTATTATTTTTAAAAATATTTAATTCATTTTTCAAAATACCATTCCCAGAAGTGGAATATTTTAATTTAAAAATAATCACTTAGACGCGATGAGAAAGAAGGTTTTTCCATAGAAAATGTTGAAATGTTGTCAAAGTTTTTATATCAATATTTAATATAAAAATAATTATAATGATATAAATTGGATTTATGGATATTTATTTGAAATAATATAACTTTTAAAAACAATAAAAAATAATTTTACATTATAAATAAATTAAATGAAAAGGATGTTTTAATTTAAAATTCGATAATTTTCACTATTCATCAAAAATCAAACTTTTAGGAAAGATCGAAAAAAATTCCCTTATATAATTATGATAATTTTTTCAAGAGATAATTTTATTTTATAAATAGTTCATTTAAACTTATTTAACATTTATTTTAAAATAGTTACAACAAAGGTGACAAAACTATTATTTTTTATATACAGTTTTATGTATAATATTGGATTATTTATTATTTATTATATAGAACACACATATAATGAAAGGTGAAAGTTTGATGGAAAATATAATATATACATTTAATTAAAATAATTTTTAAAAAGTGATACATTTATTTTATTTAGGAAAAATGCAATTGTGTGCATAAAATTAGTTTTCTGTAAAACTATTTCCTATATTTTGACAATGTTTTAATTCACAACCCTATTTAGATTTTCAATTGATAATTCATTATATATATTTATATATTTGACATTTAATTTCATAATTTAGTTAATCTAATTCATAATATCTATTCAAATTTCAATGTGATAAATATCCTATTAAATAATAATATTTTAAGAGTATGACATATTTTTCTTAACCATAGTGTTTTATGGAACACAAGATGAACTCTGTGTGGTGAATTACATAAAAAATGATATTCCATAAAAAATTATATATAAAGGATTAAATTTATTTAAAATAATAATAATATTAAAAAAATGTCAATGTGTTTCATTCTACCCCCTTAAAATGAATTTTCCATCAAAAGTTATCACATTTGTACCAATAAAAGAGGATACTTCTGCCTCATTATATCCATAGGTTCCCCCATTAATTTCTAAATATACTGGTTTCACCACAAAATAATGGATCTGTGAGTGTTCCTATTTTAAATAAATTTATATAAATTATTTTGGATCATTAATAGTAATTCCTCATATGAAATATCAAGCTCTAATGGTATGAACACTATGTTTAGTATAAATGAATGGTTCTGTATTTACATCCTCAGTAGAGATACATGGAACACATATTAAACATAATAGAGCTTTAGTGAAAATTCCAAAAGATAGTGTACTATCCTAATAAGATCATTTATTTTTTAGACTGATATATCTGAGGATGTTTTTGACATTATTTCATCCATGTAATATTCATAAAAAGAGATTCTCAGCAACTTGAAATTATAGTCCATATAGATTATTATCTATATATCATCTCATTTAACATTCATTAGTATATAAATGTTCTAGAATGTACCTAACCTTCAAAACTATATCATCAGCTAACTCATATTCCAATAGCATTATTTCTAAAATGTCATTCTAATACTTATAAAGGGCTTCACAAGGGCCCATATAAGTCCTTAACAAAAATCTATTAATGTAAGAAAACTGAAATAATAGAATATTTTTTCCCATACACCTTTATATATATTGAAAAATATCTTACCATATCCTATAGGGATTGAATTTTTCATAAAGTGTTGAAACAAAACTCTATATCAAGATCTTGCTGAAGACATACCAAAAACACTTAGGAAACATTCATATGTCGATCATATGAAATTGAATGTGGTACTATATATAAACATACCAATTCCATAATGTTTATTTTCGAAAATTAAAGTAGAGAGGAATCATATATGATAGTGAAAATGCATGTTTACATAGTAAGGTGATCAACTTCAACCCATAATTTCCTCGAAATGAAAGATAGAGAACCCCTAATGTTTACCTATACCTTTAACTATATGTTCACGAAGTGTAGAGAAAATATTACTTAAATAAAATTTTCACTAAAAAATATAGAAAACCAATGGTGTCTATTACCTTAAATTTTATATTATTTCTTATTAATCTTCATAATCAACAATGAAATGAAATTTCAGTAAAGGATACAAAATATGATTTTCAAAGGTCCCATTCATAAAAAACCAAACATGAAATTACCCAAAATTAGGGGTGGATAAGTGTGCCCTAATTATCAACATTTACATCATAAATTACGATTTCATAATCTTCTCCTATTTCAGTTTTTCATTTTAGGTTGTTATGGATTTTCATCCATATTCTTCATTAGATTCAGGAATTGATTTGCCTAATGTCCAAACTCCTTTTACATAAAACATAGAAGTGTGGGTGGTGAATTTTTTGGTTTCCTCATCCAATACATTTCATTAACCATTAAATTAATCATGTTTTTAAATGAATAGACATTATAACATAACATTCCAATTTTAAAGTATCTCCTAGTTCTATTGAAATAATTTTTTTTAATGTTTCTTCCCTCATTTCGGGAATACATATGACTAGAATTTCATTGCTCCAATTTTATTTTGTTGAAAATTTATCTTAGTTTTCTTATCTAATCTAGAGGAATTGTGGGAATATCAAATTTATATTAATACCATTAGTGAAAATTAAAATAATTATTAATATCTACTAATGTCTATTATAGCTAATTCCTTTCAATGAATTGGATTTATCACCACCAAGAACCAATCAATTTTTTTAGAGATAATGATTAAAATAGACGCATAGCATGGGTGTCATGTAATATTAGATTCATAGGTACCACTAGATTTAATTTTATTTATAAATATCAATGAATTACTTCTCTATCTTTGTACATAAAATATAAATGATGTACATACTAAAAAATGGCCCTTAATCTGTCCAAATTCATTAGATTAAATTTCTTCAAATTCCATAGTATTCTTAATAATATTTCACCACAAATCTATTTCTACATCAAAATGATAAAGATCAATAATGTATTTTTCATTATACAAACTCTGATGAATAGAAAATTTATTTTTAGGGTTACATATCGTTTACTCAATAATTAGTGGGAAAATGTAACAACAATAACAATGTGAAGATTTACTCACTAGGTACTCAATATATTTTTGTTGGATAATTTTATCCTTCAGATTCTCAAATTGACTCATGTTTTCATAAATGCATTTTAAAATATTAGTAAGAGTTTGTATTCTATCCCGCATATCATTCGGTTTATCAAAAGGATAATTATTTCATTTTATAGTGAATTCATCATCAATACAGTTACTTCATGTTCCATACATTGATTAGACTAGAAAGTAATGTGTGGTAAATACTAATCATTGTGTAAAACCACATAAAAAAGAAAATCACTTATAGGATGTATAACTCAGGAAACAGTCACTTCAAACTAGAACACAATATGTTCATCCTAGGACTTATATAGTCCCCATATAATTTAAATTATTCACATTGGATCATAAATAGTTTGTGAATTTCAAAAATATATACCATGGGAGTGTCAAAACATGTGTGTAGCAAGAACCATTTTCATGAAACAATACCTAATCGAGTCTATCTTAATATAGGGTTTTATTTATTATTATAGTAGGTATGTCTATTTCATATCCACATGATCTTGTAGTATCTATACGTAGATATAATTTATTAATAATATCTTTCTCTACCATTTACCTAAATTATAGGACATATTAGTATATTAGAATCATCCTTATAATTATCATCACTCAAATAAATAAGGAAAAAATGTTTTCTCATTATTGTTTCCAATGGATAACTAACCATATCAACTTATACCATCTATAGTGACTTGGGATTCTCAATGATGAACAATACATATTTTAGGTGGAATATTCATTAAATTACACAAACAATTATTGAGGATCATTATAGTTTAGTTCCATTTGAATTTGTGAAATCAATCATCTAATTTAGTGAAGGATATTTAATGTTCTCCATAATAATAATACCACTACATACACCTCGTAGACATACCATAAATAAAATCATTGTTGATAAAAAACGGAAATTAAACATATTAATTTTTGAGCTCATATTATCTGCATGGGTAAATATAAGAGATATTAATCTAAGATAATATCAAATCATAAGATAAATATAAGGGTATGTGATCATGAACAACATGTACAATTTTATAAGCCATCCAATAATAGATCATAATCATAATTCATGGAATATAAATATATCATTTCTAAAAACATGGCTTTTAAGGGTGATAAACAATCAAAAATCAATAAGGAACCATAATATACTATCATAAAATGGTGTCAGCATCATAAATATATAAAACCATTTCATACATAATGGTTATATACCATAAATAAAAAAATATTGGATCATGAAATGTCATATATTTTCTAATTGTGTATCTGAAAACACCTGTTTCCCATAATGGATTTGGATACACCTATTGCCAATAGTGGATCATAACACACCTGATTCACAAAGTGGATCAGGAGACACTTGTTTTCCACAGTGGATCAAGCTTGTCAACATGTTTCCCATTTTTATGTCATGTGATATAAAGCTATAATAAATTACTAAAAGTGAGATATATGTCCCACATTTCTTAAAATGAAAAACATATTTATACATTCAATAAGATCATAAAACATTTATCATATCATTACCAAAAAATGAAAAGGATTTTATAACTATTTTATCATATTATAATTTTTTTAAAAGAGACTTGTTTTATAATAATATTATTATTTCATCTTAGAACATCCATTGAAAATAATCAGGTTCATGTCGATTCTTCTCCCTCGTCAGAAGTGTTTTCCAATGAGTTCAAGGTAGGGGTTTGATGTTATTCTAGGAGATTTATGAATCATATTCTTCTGTTGTTGTCAAAATATGATGAATTCGGATCAACAGACTAATGGTTTGACCCATGTATCTTTTTTTCATCTAGTGGGTGGTTTATTTCGGGTTTAAATTTTGGATTTAAACATTATCTTGATGATGTTTGAATTTTTCCCATGATAAAATGCGAACGCAGAGGGCGTGGGCCAATCGGAAGAAGGGTTAGAACCTCCTCCGATCTTTGTTTGGTTTCGTTCCTTGTGGGAGATAGAGCAACGTAGTGACAAGGTGAAACTGAGGGACACACATTTATGGAGGCATCTTGCGAGCCCTTTTGGCACTGACGGGAAGGAAATCAGACCACCGGAGCTTCACTGGTGGCCCATGGAAGTACCACCGGCGATCGATAGTGGAGGTGGTGGTGACTAGTAGTGGTGGTACTGGAGACTGAAAGTGGTTGTGCCAGTGACTGGCCGCGATTTAGTGGCGACCCTCACAAGATTCGTGGTGTACAAGGAGGTGGTTAGACATCCTCGGTCGTGTTGATGCTAAGAGGCGCGTCGCGGAGGAGGCACCAGGGTTACAACCGTAGCGGTGGCAGACCTGCATGCATTAGTACATACCAAGACTAGTCCATCTGATAAGTCATCTAGGGGAAGCTCCAGACTGGGGCCACTGGTTGAATACCCGAATAGTCTTTGTCAATTCAGGGGGGGACCTCCCCCAGCTTGCGAGCCGGGTGGGTCCCACGGTCTGATGGGCTGGGCCATTCTAGACTATGTTAGGCCCCACTAGACCAGGACGAGCCCAGATGACCCTAGTCAGGTCAGAGCATAGTCGGATCGGTTCGACTCAAACCGGATCAGGTCAATCCGGACAAGACTCAGACCCAATTTGATTGAATTTCACTTAATGGTATATAACATCTAAACCAGACGTCCATTTGACTAACCGTTTGTGGCGCTGAAAACCTTAAGATGAGGTGGTACATTTTAAATAATCGACATAGGTTTTAGGGAATGTTTGTGTATGTTCTGGTTGGATCAAACTCAAATCCCACCGGGCACTCGATATTAAAATGCCAATAACTTACAAACTGAGCATCTGATTGACACTCAGTATGTGGTGTTGGAACCCTTATGACATGGAAGTTATTTTCATTTACTTCTTTGTGTGACTGTATGGTTGTTGAGGTACAAATAATGGATTTAGTAGAAGAATCTATCAAACACAAGCGTAGAAAGTGTGGGAATTCAGGGGCCGAAATTCATACGAAGGGAGACTATTTATGGATTTGCGTCAAAGGGACCCTATGTGGATCAAAAGTAGTGTGAACCAATGAGAACCATCCTTGGAGTGGCCCATCGTGGATCAGTGTCTTATGACCCTCCCTGGATTGAAAACTTATGCCCCTATTTGGATCCATGACTTACAACATTGTTTGGATCAAAGACTTACGACATTGTGCATATCGATGACTTATAAACCTGTTTGGATCAACGACTTAAGACCCTGTGTGGATGGGTGACTTATGACCCTGTGGGGATCAGAAATATAATTCATGGTTCAGTAGAAAAACTCCTCAGCAGAATAAAATGATTTATCGTTATGACTAATCATCATTATTTTGGTTCTCTATGTTATATACCTCGTGTGAGATGTATTTTACTTTGTGATTTGTGATTGAGACAAAAAATTTTGGTTATTCCGTTGTGGAATTATGTGAGACATTTGGTGGTATCGATGTCCCTAATGGGTATTGTTATACTCAGCCATGCACGGGCTTCGCCAGCACCTTGTTGTGTCTTGTGCAGACAGCAGACATATTTGACAACGATTTGGAAGCCAGGACTAGATAGTGTACAGGTGTAACCTGTTGATCTGGAGAGATGTAGTGATGATTTGAAACTACACTTCTGGTAGGATCATTAGGGGATGACCTCAGGAGCTATTTTCCTTTTTGTTGTACTTTATTTTAGTTGGGTTTATATACTATCTTATTTGTCTTTAGTTCACACAATTACATTCAACTTTTATAATGTGTGGTTTTCTCTTGTTTTGTACCTGGTTTCAATATTTTTTGGATTAAAGGCAATGCTTTACAATTTTAGGGATATGCCCTTATAGTGCTAGACTTCATCCCCTGGCATATGGATGGCAGGATTGGGGTATCATGGAACAGGCCCCGGGGGACGGGTCGTGACAAAGTGGTATTAAAGGAGTCTATTCTACTAAAGAACTAAGAATCATATATTTTAAATGGAGAAATAGTTTTAAGTTTTTGGAGTATGTTTTTTAGTTTTGGGAGACCATTGTTGGTGCAATGGGTGACATATCCACACAACAAGAACTTTAATTATAATTTATGACTCAGTACATGAAAACACTGATTGCACATGTTTTGGAAATGATTTTATTTTGATCCCTTTTGAGCCATCTCATCAGTTATAACTTATTGACTATGGCACATATGTTTCATTATATAATTCCACCATGTAGATAGATAGATAGGGTTCTAGTGAGAGATCATGATGACAGCGCACTGAGTGATGAGGCATTAGTACATGGCCCTCTTACTGGAATAACACCTTAGGGTGGCGTACCAGTAGCTCCACCACCCATAGGGTACCAGTTTCCACTATTCCCACTAGCATAATGTGCATAACAACTTAGCACATTGCATGAGTTCTAGAGATAGGGGCCTCTAAGAATCCGAGGTGAGACAGATCCACATGCATCCGAGGTATGGTTGGAAGTTGTGGCATGCATTTTTTGCTTGGTTGAGACACAAGATGACTAGATGGTGATCCTAGCTGCTATTCCCTTTCATGGAAGAAAATGGAGATGGTATAGACTGACAATATATACACATGCAGAGATGACTCTTTCCTAGTTGGACATCGAGTTCCTCTTCAAGAAAGAGTTATTTCCATCATCTTTACACTCTATGCAAATTCAGGAGCTACTGCACTTGCAGTATGGTAGCCTGACATTTGCCCAGTACCTGGTGAGAGTCACTGTCCTCTCTTGCTACTTCAATGACATGGTGCAAGACCCTTTCATTAGGGCCCAAACTATTGAACAAGTCCTTTGATGGGAGATCATAGAATAGATGATATCCCTCAAAATCCCAACGTTTGCTGGAGTGATAGAGTGATCAATATTGGTGAAGAGAATACTAGCTTAGCAGGAACCAATGGTGGGAGCCACCATCAGATGAAAGGTAGTCAAGTCATCTGTAGTTGGATGTAGGCAGGTGATGCAGAGGCCTTTTGTGGGCCAGGTATTCTGGAGGACGACACAAGGATGTAGGGTCAGAGGTGCGGAAATCGTATGGTAGAGGAGGCATGCAAGGGAGGATACTATTCTAATCATACTACGAGCACGGTCACGAGGATTTATATTTCCCAACCCACCATAATGATGATAATAAAATGATCGAAGAAATGTCGGGGGGAGATGAAGATGTTTGATTGAGGGGTTCTACCGAGTGGTGGAAGTGGCTGAAGAGCAGGTTGTCCAGCTGGTGGTGGGTGAAGGTTTGAGGTACTACCACCACCACCCCCAGGTATTCCACCCTGGCCTTAGGTATTGGGTGGACAGGGATGATCTCTTCTTCATGAGACAACAAATTCTAACCAAGGCACTCCAATGGTGATTTGAGATGTGCTACGTGTCCACTCCACTAGAGCTACAGTTCTTATAGACATAGGTACCCGACACTATTTAATTTCCATAGCTCCTGTTCAAAACACAAATATTATGGTGGAGCTATTGGCTAGATAATAATGATTAGAGCCTCTTAGGGGATAGGAATTGACGATTATAAAATTGTGAAAACACGGTTATATTACTCTAAGAGGTGAGATATTCGGCTGGGATCTCCTAGTAGCAGCATCGAGGCCTTACAATGTCATATTGGGTATGGACTGGTTATACATGGTCCATGCGTAGATCAACTATTTTAGTCAAAAAGTGCAGTGTATCCCAGTGGATGGGACCAATTTTTTCCTCACATGAGATAATAGAACCTTTTCATCTCAGGATGCACTTTCACGGAGGAGGGTGCAGCCGATCACTCATCAATTGGCTAGCCTTACCCTCAGAGCAGATGACGAGGGGCGTCTGATCAATCTTGTAGTAGTGGACCAGTATACTGATGTCTTTCTGGAGAAGGTTCTGGGACTACCTCTTCATAGAGAGGTATAAATCTACATTAACTTGTACCTTAGGATGGCATGAATATCTACACCATCATATCAGATGGCTCATGCGGAGCATCGTCAGTTGAGGGTATAGCTGGAGGACATGCATGGGAAGGGGTTTATAAGGCCCAATGTTTCATCATAAAAATCCCTGATTATGTCCACCATGAAGGTAGACATGAGTTATAGTCTTTTTTTTACTATTGGTGCCTGAACCAGGTGACCGTGAAGAACAAGTATCCACTATAAAGGGTTAATGATCTCTTTTATCAGTTGAAGGACGCTTGATGGTTTTCAAAGATAGGCCTCTGATCCGGTTATCAGTAACTCAGTGTATTAGAAGAGGATGTACCGAAGATAGCCTTCTAATTCCAATATGGCCACTATGAGTTATTTTTGATTCCTTTCGGCATGAACAATACCCCCACAGTGTTCATAGGACTCATGAATAGGATCTTCCATCCTTAACTCGATCGCTTTGAGGTGGCCTTCATTGACGATGTCTTGGTGTACTCAGCCTCAGAGGAGGTGCATGCCAGTCATCTACAGATAATTCCTAATACAATCCAAGAGTACTAGATTTATGGTAACCTCTCGAAGTTCTAGTTATTGATATGGGATGTACACTTTCTGGGACATGTTATCTCGGAGGATGGAGTCATAGTAAATTTAGAGAATATAGAAGCAGTGCATTCTTGGGAGTCACCCAAGAGTGTGACCATGGTGCGGTGTTTCTAGGGGCTGGATGGGTACTACCAGAGATTCATACTTGACTCTTACAGAGTAACATCACCCTTGACAGCTTTGAAAAAGAAGGGACAACCTTTCTTGTTTAAGAAGAGATTCCAACAGAGTTTCCAAGAGTCGTGGAGGAGACTGAAAATTACCCCCGTCTTAAGGTTACCAGAAGAGGGAATTGGGTATGTAGTCTAATATGATGAATTAGGGTCTAGAAATGGATGTTCCTTGATCCAGAAGGGATCATTGATCACCTACATATCATGAAAATTGAGGAAACACAAGAATAAGTACACTACCTCTGACATGGAGTTAGCAACAGTGGTCTTTACCTGGATGATATGGCAGAATTACTTGATGGGTGAATGATTTACTATGTATTATGATCCCAAGAGTCTAAGTTATATCTTCTCATATAAGTAACTAAATTATAGATAGAAGAGATGACTGGATTTCTTCCAATACTTTGACTTTAAGACAGTTTACCCTCCAGGGAAGGAAAATCTGGATGCAGACGCACTCAGCAGGAGGTCTGCTTTACTATTGTTGAGTGACGTGATAGAACAGCTAGCCACGTTGTAGTTATCCTTCATCAATTATGATATATCATCATTCCTCTAGTCCATGATAGTCACTCGCCCACTCCTTCCGTGAGTTATGGAGGCACAACTTGGGGAAATTGCCTATGAGACTAGATGTGCTCATATATCCTCTGGACAGGCTCCTAAAGGACTTTCTAAAAGTGGGGAGAACGTCATCCTTTTCAATGGATTCACCATGGTAGTAGTGATGCTATGAGAGGAGGTGTTGAGGGAGTTCATCACATCCTCTTTAGAAGTATATCTGGGTGTGGTGAAGATTTACCAAGACCTCTGGCATTAGTATTGGTGTCCAGGGATGAAGAAACCAGTGGTAGAGTTTGTTTCACAATTCCTGACTTGTTAGAAAGTGAAGGATGAAAATTAGGTTCTACCATGATTAGCATTTCAACTTTTGGAGCTGGAATGAAAGCGGGATGGAATCTCTATTTACATCAAAATAATGATACCAAATACATCCAGGGGACACAATTCTATCTATGTGATCATTGACAGACTCACCATGTTGGCCAACTTCATACCCATATGAGAGTAGAGATCAGTAGATTTCTTGGGACACCTCTACATACAATAGATTGTATGGAATCACGAGGTTCCATCGATGATCATATCAGATCATGATGCACGTTTTACATCCCAATTGTGGAAGGGATTACATGAGGCATTCATGGATCAGCTATGTTTGAGAACCACCTTTCATCCTCAGATAGATGGTCAGACAGAATAGATCATATAGATGCTTGAGGACAAACTTTATACATGCGTACCTGATTTTTACTTCAATTGGGAGGATCACATTCCCATGGTTGTGTTCTAATACAAAAAAATCTATCACTGCACCAATGACATGGAACCATTTGAAGCATTGTATGGGTGACTATTTAGATCACCTCTATGCTGGAAATATCCAGATGAATCAACAGTTATGGGTCCAGAGCTGGTATGGGCTACCACTAAGGATATGTAGATCATCTAAGAGTGTATGATGACTGGAAAGAGCAAGAAAAAAAGTTATATGCTAATAGAAGAGGTATACCCTTGTATTTAGAGAAGGGAGACCATGCCTTCTTATGGGTCTCACCTTGGTGTGGTTTGGAGAGATTTGGTTGGGGCGGAAAGCTATCTCCAAGGTTCATCAAACCTTTCCAAATTTTCAGTAGAGTTGGAAAGGTGGTGTACCTCATAACTCTTCCCCCACTGATGCACAGGGTGCACAATGTTTTCCATGTGTCCCAACTGAGGAGATAAGTTAATGATCCATCACACTTCATTCACTGGGGTGAGATGGAAATTTACGATGGGGTGACATATGCAAGGTTCCCAATATAGATAGAGGATCGACAAGACTGGTTTCTTCGTGGAAGGTCAATTAGTATGGTGTGAATTCAGTGGCAATATAGGATCCTTCAAGCGAGAAAATTGAAATTAGAGGATCATATTCATGCTCAGTACCCCTATTTTTTTCTATGCATGTTTCTTTGCTTTCTGGGAAGAAAATCCCTAAGGTGGGGAGAATGTAAGGACTAGAAACTTTTGTATAATTTTTTACTTATATGGAACTATTCTGAGCCTATAAAAATTAATGGAATGTTATTATGAGGCTCGACATGCCCATAATGGGATTTTCAACTTTCTTTTAAATTCAATTAAGTGAACATGGGGGTGGGATTTCAAACATTTGAACCGTTTCTCGGAAGTGAAATACGAGGGCACCGATGAACTCGTAGAGTCGGGATTCTCTTAGGTGAAGCATAACATTTTTTGAAATATATCAAAAAAGAAAGTTATTTTTTATTACTTTTAGAAAAAAGGTTATAAAATAACTAAAATTATTCTAATTCTATATTTAAAACTACTGAGGGAAGGTGGTGGGATGGTAGAGTTAACAGGTCATTAAATGAATTCATTTGATAACCACTTACAGTAGGTTCTGTAATGACACCTTCAGGTAATTTATGGGTTATTTAATTAATTTATTAATGGAAGACATTAATGGGAGAAGAGTAATTTTTTTTAATTGTAATATGATATTCAAACCATTGGAAATGGGATTGGACGTCCAATGGAGAATCCTTGATGAAGCATTGGCAGAAATCCTCTCCAATGAAGACCATGTAACGGATAATGCTGATGAAGATTCGATCCGGGATCAATGAACACCGACAGGAACCTTCAGATGTGGATTCTTATCCCTCATCCACATTATATTCCAACAAATGCAATCTAGTATTTTTGATATTATTCTAGAAGATTAATGAATCATCTTCTTTCATTCTTAAAAAAAATTAACAATCGTGGATCAACTGACTAACTGGTTGATCAATGGTTCATTCTTTTTCTTCATGTGGTTAGTTAATGTGGGGTTGAAATTAGGGTTTAAACAGTATCATTATGATGTTTTAATTACTCCCATTAGAAAACTCAAACAAAGAGTGTGCATGCCAATTTGAACAATGCTCGGACACTCCACTGATGTTGGTTTCGTTATGTTCTTCATGGGGGACTGAGCAACATGAAAACGAGGACAAAATGAGGGTCAACCAGTGAAGGCGACAACTTGGGAGTCCTGTAGGTGCATACCTGAAAAAATAAGTCAAACAGAGCTCCACTAGTAGTTAGTGGAAGTACCACCAAGGTGGCACTATAGGCACATCACTGCCGGCAACCGATGACTGTGAGGAAGTGGTGGTGGCTACAAGCACTGCAGCAGACAATGATTCGGGTGGCCATCACTTACTGTATTGATGGAAATAGGCACTCCATGGTGTCACACCGTAGATGAGGCATCGTGGATCTGGCTCTAGTGGTGGAGGAACCGGGTCCACGGGTCCCTCCCTAGACTGGGCCACCAGATAGGTCAGCGTGGGGGGGCAACCAGTCACCCCAGTTGAAGACCTGAATGAACTCTGTTGGTTTGGTGGTGGGGAATAGACCCCACCCATCTACTGAGCTATGTGAAACTAGGTCAGTTGGTCCGGTCCTGCATCCTAGTGGATCGAACTGATCTAGGACTAGTGGGTGGGTTAGGCTAGGTTGGGTCATCCCAGACCGGGTTAGGTAGGACTGGACTCGGACCCAATTTGATCCAGTTTTTCTTAGAGGGCCATAATATCTAGACCAGATGACCATTTGATGAACTGTCAAAATTACTAGAACCCTTAGGAAGAAGAAATAATTTGAAGATACTAAACTTGGGTTTTGGAGAATTTTTTAGTATAGATAGGTTAGATCAAACTCAAATCTAATCGGGCCCTTGATACTAAAATGCCTATAACTTACAAACCGGGTATCAGATTGACTCGTCGTCTATTGTGTTAGAACCCTTTTGATAAGGATGTTATTTTGGTTAATTCTTTGTGGGACTTCATGGATGTTGAGGTATGGCCGATATCTTGAGGAGAAGAATCAACAGAACTCAAGTGCTCCAAGTGTGTGAATCTTGGGTAGGCTATCAAGTGAAGAGAGACCCTTTGTTGATCAGCATCAGAGGGACCATATGTGGATCAAAAGTATGGTGACCTGACGAGGACCAGCCAGAGGGTTGACTATTGTATATTATCAACTTACAACACTGTGTGGATCAACAACATACAACCATGCATGGATCGACGACTTACGACCCTATGTGGATTATAAACTTACAACCCTTTGTTGATCGATGACATAAAACCTTATGTGGATCGGTTACTTACAAATTATGTGGATCAACAATAGAATGAATTCTTTTTAGTTTAGGAGTGTAACTTCTCAATGGAATAAAATGATTTAGCCTTATGACTAATCATCATTATTCGTGTTCACTAAGATATATACCTGTTGTGACATTTCTTTTACATTGTGCTTTGTGATTGAGATCATGCTTTGTGGTTTTCCTTTGGGGATATATGGAAGACCTTTGGGGGTCTCAGGGTATCAAATTTGAATTATTATACTCACCCATGTAAGGATTCTTCCACACCTTGATGTGTCTGGTGCAGACAACATTCAACTTTGACTGAGATTTTGGAACCCAGACTAGACGGTGTTTGTAGAGACCCGAAGCTTATCATACATGGACATTACATTACTTTTGCAGAATACTTAGTACATAACAAAAACACACACACAAGGATCGTAATAGTTTAGTGTCTTTGGAAACTCGGAACGTAATCTTCTAATCGTGGTGAAAGATCTTCAATATCTCCCATAAAGATCTTCCCCTTTTTTTTACCTAAAACCTTTCTTTATATCCTGGGGAAAAGAAAACATAAAAGGGTGAGCTCAAATGCTCAGTAAGGGTAAAAAAAGAAAAATCAATCACATCATATTCATAAGAACATAACTTTTGGAAATCTTAACCTGCAAAAGAGAGCATAATATCTTAACATGGAACAAATCATAGAAGTGAAAATGAGATCACCATAATCATAACATGAAACTTGATACTTTGTGGCATGCACACATAATCATGGAAAATCATTTCTTGTTAGTCATGACTCATTTCCAAGACTATCTTAGTGGACAAAGTCCCTTTCTGAATCGAGTAACCCTCGTTTCAGTCCTGTTTCACTGAACCGGTATAACCTACCATTCCAGTCATGTCTATCTCATGAGATATAAAATCTTTACCCAATGAATTGGAGGGAGATATAGGTCCCACCCATCTTATAATGAGTCCTTTCTTATGTGTGCCACATAATCATAAATCATAATTCATCGCATAACCCATGTAATAAAAATGGGATTCTTAAACAACATGACATCATAAAACAATTCATATAAGATAAAGTAATTCATCAAAATGTTTCCATCACAACATAATCAAATCCATGTAATAATAGGGATAAAAACAGAACCCTTTTATTATCTTAGATGAAAAATAATGTTGATAAAATACTTGAACTTCATTCTTGAGGAAAATATCCTTTCTTCTTCAAAAACATTTTTCCTTTCATAACATGTCATACAACATTAAAATAAAAGAATTTGATTAAAAATAAACTTGAAAACTTTTAAAGGAAGCTTCTTGGAAATAATGTTTTAAAAATCCATTCATGCCGTATAAGTTAAAAAAACATTCTTCGTACTTTTGTCGGAAAAGTCAAAAAGTACCTCGTACGACAAAAGATTCCTTTCATAGATATTACTAAAAACTCACCGAAGGGTAAAAATGGATTTAAAAAATTGTAGGTGGATGGAAATAATATTACATATTGATGAAACATGGATGTGGATGTTAAAATACACCCCAGTAAATACTTACGAATAAACAATCTCGGATAAAAATGAGATTGTGATATTTCCCTTACCTTAGGTCCGATTTGCTTCGTATATGTCCGAACCGCCTGTATAATGATTTAAATAATGTCATTGACTTATTACAGAATCATATTCATTGTTATGATATCATATATGGTTCACTTATGACATTATATTACCCGTTCTTTTGTAAATTCCATGTTAAAGAAGCGTTTTGGGTAAAATCGTTTCATTTATCGTAGGTGTTTTGACTTGTTGTTCTTGAAATCATTATTACTTATATCATGATTTACTTACTTCCAGAATATAAAACGTGATTTATATATCATATATATTCAGTATATATATATATATAATAGATAGATAAATAAAATGAAAAACACCGTTCATGGAGACGGTAGTCCGTATGTACGCATGAACGTTGTTTTCCTTTCCCTATTGTCTTGAAATGGAAGTTAGTAGATGACATATATATATATAAATAAATCCAGTAGCTTTATAATGTCATATATTTCATTATTATTTCTTATATATACTTTATAATCATTCTTAAATGGTTAACATGGAGAATGAATCTCATCGCGTCGTGGAGACGGTAGTCCGTACGTACGCACGAGCGATGATATCATTTCCATAATTATTGAATTGAATTGGAGTGGATTATACAATATATCAGAATCAATATGATGTTGTAATAACTATGTATAGTTATTCTTTACACCATTATACCCATCCATGTAAGGTGGTGGTGGAAAATAGATTACACCACAGCGTGGAGACGGTATTCCGTACGTACGCACGCGCGGTGATTTCTTTTTCCGTAGGATGGATAGATGGTGAAATAGGGTTGTTTCATACTTATAATAACATATCAGTATATGATTGATACTGATGTTATTACTTCATAATGAAACAACCTAAGAAGAATAAGTGGAAGAAGAAATAAAGATGAAAGAATTGGTAACGGTAAGTACCTCTTCTTTGAAGCGCCTCTTTGAGACCTCCTATTAGGGCACTAAAATTGGTCTTTGAGGAAGACCAGAACCTCTAGGATGTTTCTAGGTAAGTGGAGAAGAGATTTTGGCAGGGGTTGGCCGAGCATGAGAGCTCAAATTGGTGTGAGGAGGAGGGGGAGGAGGTGTCCTTTTATAGGGGAGGAGAGGGGCACCTTAGGAATTCTTAAAAATATTAATTTATAATAAATCTAACCCCACATAAAAACCTCCAGAAATGACTCATATTCGAAGCTTAGATGAGATAGGGTTGTAATAGCATCAACCAATCAAATTTAGACATGTTTGGATCTTATTTTAAACCTTATCAATTAGATTTAACTCTAAGTTAAATAATTTAACTTTTACCGTGTCTTTTTGTTTTCTTTCACTATATGGTTAATACACTTACTATAACATGCCAAACGAACCCCAAATTGTTTATTATTAATATATATATCCTTATCTAAGTCATTTGGCCTAACCTTAGATTTTTAGGAATAAAATAACAATTAATAATATAATATTTGATTTAAAAACTATTTTGTGTCAATTTTGACACTATTTGATATATGATTTTTGTGAAAGTCAGAACATGATTAAATGTTCGAACCAAGTTGATTAAATCAATATTAATATATCATAGTAACCTAGAAAATTAGTGTAATTCATAAAAAGTCTGAAATTACATTTATTTTGGTGTTTATAATCATCAATTATGTCAATATTTCATAAATAAGATAATTACTGCATCATCTTTGTGTCATAAATTAATTAAATTATTTGTTGTCTAAAAATTACAAATAAAATACCATTATGTAGGAAATCTTTTTATCTTTCTAATGAATATTTATAGTCGAATTTATCTTATGTATAACCCCATATTAAAAATGATTTACTTATTAAACTTTGATTTTAACTATTTTAACCCTTCTTTAAATAAATTAATAATAAATGTCCTAATCTAATCCAAGTGGGCCTAAATGGTCATATTTTATTCCTAAGTTTGTTTTTGGTCGAATTACACTTGTCCAATAGAATTAGGACATGTGTTAGGGTAATATTGATATCATATTTACCCCTAGTTACCCTATTTACTATTAACCGCGGTAAAAATAGTAAAAAGTTACTATTCACCAAAAAATTATTTTT
This sequence comes from Viscum album, assembly GCA_963277665.1. NCBI lineage: Eukaryota > Viridiplantae > Streptophyta > Magnoliopsida > Santalales > Viscaceae > Viscum > Viscum album. The sequence goes on along the minus strand of OY728153.1, from coordinate 1,254,389,137 downwards.
ATCTCATTGAACCACATTTTACTTACTGATATCAACCGTGTCTGTTGGATTTTTGAAATTCCATTCACAGAAGCGGTAAAATTAAGTTTTATGAAAAATTCAGTTTTTTTAACTACCACTTAGTAGTTTCACTATTAATCAAAAAACGAAGGCTTTCAGAAAAATGCCAAAATTTCATTCTAAGATATATTTCATATTCCGAATTCAAAAATGAAATCTATTTTACCAAATTCATAAAATATAAGTTGCATTAATTAATTTTATAATTAAATCCCGCTGTTAAAATAAATAACGTGTTTTTAGGAAACAATATATATCAAAAGATTGACACTTGATTATGTCTGGTTTAAATGTGAAATTACAACCAATGACCAACATTGTATTAAATTATAAAAATATATTCTAAATATACTTTACGACCACTCAAATTAATAATTTATCACTATTAATTATTTCGATTAAAAAAGTTGTTTTTAATTATAATTTATTAATTTTCACTATTCATCAGAATATGAAAGTTATCCGAAAAGTACCAAAATTTCACCTTATGCTAAACTCGATACTCCGAATCCAAAAATGAAGTCCATTTTGAGAGATAAAATTTCTAAAATTTAAAAAGTGGTTATTACTATTCATAACGGCTAATTTTAATAACATTTTAATAGCATAACATTGTTTCGTGAAACTCAGTATTGCGTACTACACACGCTATTGAGGAAGGTTGCGATTGCGTGTAATGCAAGGCAAGTCAAAGATGCGTGTTGTGCAAGCTCCTTTTGGTGTAGCGTACAACACAAGACATTAATAAAATTAAAAAGATTATTTTTAATAAAATCTCGGGCTGTTACATTCTACCCCCCTTAAAATGAATTTCGCCCTCGAAATTCGTCGGGGATATAAATGGTTTACTATTCGAATGTTTCTTTAATAGAAACCCACATCGTAAAAAGGAATACCAAAACCAATATTTTTAAACAAAAGTATGAAACTTAACGGTTACCCAAATAAACTAATCACTGGGTTTCCACATAGGTGAAAATATGGATATGGAAGAGAAATCTAACCATCATGTTCTAATGGAGAGTGGTAGAGAACATGGCTATGGAAAAGCCAACAATCACAAATCCATAAATTTGTGACGATCTAAGGTAACATACGATTCATCAAGTATAAGATCACTAGGACAACATTTTTGGTTTTCAAGATCATTTCCCTAAAGTTGAAAATTTGAATTAGAATAAATACTTACTTTATTTTGGTACAATCTCACTGTTGTTCATGCCTTGAACAATTTCCACTTCATATCTTAAATAAATGAAGTTGAATTTGTTATTCATGAAGTGTTAGCAGATCATGTGATAGAATGACGGGTCATTCCATCTGTCTCAAACAAAGGGTTAGCAAAAATTATATGCATAAGTCGATCTATAGTGAGATTAATCATATATGGTTCCTAAAATGGACTTATACTTCATATATCATACTGCTTAATATAATAAAACTAGTTTCTACTAAACAGGGACTTCCTGTAGGCCAGTGGTAGGCGATAAAGGCCAGTCGCACTTCGGTTGTGGGTTCGATTCCCACAGCCTTGTCCGAAGCGATGGGCTGTCGCCCGTCCTGCAGGTTGTCCTTTTTCAAAACTATATAACATCCCATCAATAATATCAAAAAAACAAACAATACTAACTTATGTCCAACATAATTCATTCCAATCTTTAGTCTTATCCATAATACTGCAGTCGACTCTCATAATATAGTGAATACGATTACCAGAGATTTAACACCATCGTCGATCCCCATATATCATAAGATATGTTTTGTTGGTCACATTCCAAACATTCAAAGTCCTTAATCGTGTATTCTCTTGAATACCTTAGTGAAAACATGAATGCAGTTAAAAGTTAACACTTTTCACATACCAAAATCCTCAAAATTCTATATACTCAAACTTAGTCCTTATATCAATCATGAGCTCATGAGTACTGTTAAACATTTCATTTTCGCGTTTTCCCTTCATTATGCGCATAATATCTCAATCACTTTGAATACCACATTAGACCAATACATAAATATTCCAATATTCCATGATACAACATTATTTTGGAATCCCATTACATAAACACTTAATCATACCACCACATCGTTGTCATATTAAACATTGCCAATAGTGATCGCATGTGACTTCCCTTTGTCCTTTGCCTTCAGTGGTTGCTCATGTTGATCATCACTAACCCTTGGATTAGGGCATTTATTAGCATAATGCCCCATTTCCTTGCACTTGAAGCATTGAAGTGTTGGTTGTACGTTCTCTGCAGTGTTTGATTTATTCACTTCATTAGAATCCCTTTTTCCATTACTTCGACACTCAGCTGCTCGATGACCTTCTTTTCCACACTTAAAACATTTTCTAGTCCCTTTAAGACAATCTCCACCATGCTTCATTCCACACTTTGTGCATAAGGAAACATTCATCTTCTTTTCACCATTATTCTGAGATTTCTCCTTGAACTCCATCTTTCGTTTCTTGTCAAACCCATGAGATGGATATATAACACCAACTTCCATTTCTACCTTGATAGCACAACGCACAATTTCGTCATAGCTACTGAAGTCTCTTATAGCTAATGCCCTTCGAAGACTTAGTTTTAAGCCACTGAAAAATCGATCAACTTTACATTCAGGTTGGATGATAATACCAGAAGCGTACCTTGCAAGTCTTGTAAAATTTGCTTCATAGGTACCAACAGATTCATCATCCCTTTGCTTCAGTTCAAGAAACTCTTTCTCCATCTTTGTTCGGAGAATACGAGGGAAGTACTTATTGAAAAATAAGTTCTTGAACTCGTCCCATTCCATAGACTCAATTTCATCCCTTTGCCTCGTATTCTTAATAAGATTCCACCATTGATCAGCATCTCCTTCCAAACGATACACTGCTAGGATGACTTTATCATGTTCAGAACATTGAAGAACTGAAAATATCTTTTCAGTAGTACTAATCCATTGTTCAGCAACTAATGGATCAGTAGACCCACTGAAAGAAGGTGGACGCTGCCTCATGAAGGATTCAACAGAATGTTGCTCCTTCCTTTTCTCGTTTGGAAGTCCTGCATGATTCATAGCTTGAGAAAGTTGTGTGAGCATGGCTACAAGATTTTGCATTCCAGCTCCCATATCGTTTGGTTGCTCAGGGGGACAATCATTGCATTGCCCATCACATTCCGCATTAACACGGTTCCTTCGGGTTCCAGCCATCGTCTAAAACCCCAAAAGAATAGTATGAGAGGCAAAAATCATGCTAGGGAAAACAACATAATAATGGGGTAGTACCCTCAATATCTAACATCTTAGGTTAAATTCGAAGATCGTTAGTGCAATTCTAGGACTATAACCTATATGTATACTTAACCTTAGAGACATCCCTAGACATACCTTAGAAATATCTCTAGGGATCTCACTAATGTTTTCGCATCCTAGTTTCCAAAGGTTGACTAAACCTTTCCTCTAATACCAACTGTAGAGACCCGAAGCTTATCATACATGGACATTACATTACTTTTGCGGAATACTTAGTACATAACAAAAACACACACACAAGGATCGTAATAGTATAGTGTCTTTGGAAACTCGGAACGTAATCTTCTAATCTTGGTGAAAGATCTTCAATATCTCCCATAAAGATCTTCCCCTTTTTTTTTACCTAAAACCTTTCTTTATATCCTGGGGAAAAGAAAACATAAAAGGGTGAGCTCAAATGCTCAGTAAGGGTAAAAAAAGAAAAATCAATCACATCATATTCATAAGAACATAACTTTTGGAAATCTTAACCTGCAAAAGAGAGCATAATATCTTAACATGGAACAAATCATAGAAGTGAAAATGAGATCACCATAATCATAACATGAAACTTGAAACTTTGTGGCATGCACACATAATCATGGAAAATCATTTCTTGTTAGTCATGACTCATTGCCAAGACTATCTTAGTGGACAAAGTCCCTTTCTGAATCGAGTAACCCTCGTTTCAGTCCTGTTTCACTGAACCGGTATAACCTACCATTCCAGCCATGTCTATCTCATGAGATATAAAATCTTTACCCAATGCATTGGAGGGATATATAGGTCCCACCCATCTTATAATGAATCCTTTCTTATGTGTGCCACATAATCATAAATCATAATTCATCGCATAACCCATGTAATAAAAATGGGATTCTTAAACAACATGACATCACAAAACAATTCATATAAGATAAAGGAATTCATAAAAATGTTTCCATCACAACATAATAAAATCCATGTAATAATAGGGATAAAAACAGAACCCTTTTATTATCTTAGATGGAAAATAATGTTGATAAAATACTTGAACTTCATTCTTGAGGAAAATATCCTTTCTTCTTCAAAAACATTTTTCCTTTCATAACATGTCATACAACTTTAAAATAAAAGAATTTGATTAAAAATAAACTTGAAAACTTTTAGAGGAAGCTTCTTGGAAATAATGTTTTAAAAATCCATTCATGCCGTATAAGTTAAAAAAACATTCTTCGTACTTTTGTCGGAAAAGTCAAAAAGTACCTCGTACGACAAAAGATTCCTTTCATAGATATTACTAAAAACTCACCGAAGGGTAAAAATGGATTTAAACAATTGTAGGTGGATGGAAATAATATTTCATATTGATGAAACATTGATGTGGATGATAAAATACACCCCAGTAAATACTTACGAATAAACAATCTCGGATAAAAATGAGATTGTGATATTTCCCTTACCTTAGGTCCGATATGCTTCGTATGTGTCTGAACTGCCTGTATAATGATTTAAATAATGTCATTGACTTATTAAATAATCATATTCATTGTTATGATATCATATATGGTTCACTTATGACATTATATTACCCGTTCTTTTGTAAATTCCATGTTAAAGAAGCGTTTTGGGTAAAATCGTTTCATTTATCGTAGGTGTTTTGACTTGTTGTTCTTGAAATAATTATTACTTATATCATGATTTACTTACTTCCAGAATATAAAACCTGATTTATATATCATATATATTCAGTATATATATATATAATAGATAGATAAATAAAATGAAAAACACCGTTCATGGAGACGGTAGTCCGTACGTACGCATGAACGCTGTTTTCCTTTCCTTATTGTCTTGAAATGGAAGTAAGTAGATGACACACATATATATATATACATAAATCCAGTAGCTTTATAATGTCATATATTTCATTATTATTTCTTATATATACTTTATAATCATTCTTAAATGGTTAACATGGAGAATGAATCTCATCGCGTCGTGGAGACGGTAGTCCGTACGTACGCACGAGCGATGATATCATTTCCATAATTATTGAATTGAATTGGAGTGGATTATACAATATATCAGAATCAATATGATGTTGTAATAACTATGTATAGTTATTCTTTACACCATTATACCCATCCATGTAAGGTGGTGGTGGAAAATAGATTACACCACGGCGTGGAGACGGTATTCCGTACGTACGCACGCGCGGTGATTTCTTTTTCCGTAGGATGGATAGATGGTGAAATAGGGTTGTTTCATACTTATAATAACATATCAGTATATTTGTGATACTGATGTTATTACTTCATAATGAAACAACCTAAGAAGAAGAAGTGGAAGAAGAAATAAAGATGAAAGAATTGGTAACGGTAATTACCTCTTCTTTGAAGCGCCTCTTTGAGACCTCCTCTTAGGGCACTAAAATTGGTCTTTGAGGAAGACCAGAACCTCTAGGATGTTTCTAGGGAAGTGGAGAAGAGATTTTGGCAGGGGTTGGCCGAGCTTGAGAGCTCAAATTGGTGTGAGGAGGAGGGGGAGGAGGTGTCCTTTTATAGGGGAGGAGAGGGGCACCTTAGGAATTCTTAAAAATATTAATTTATAATAAATCTAACCCCACTTAAAAACCTCCACAAATGACTCATATTCGAAGCTTAGATGAGATAGGGTTGTAATCTCATCAACCAATCAAATTTAGACATGTTTGGATCTTATTTTAAACCTTATCAATTAGATTTAACTCTAAGTTAAATAATTTAACTTTTACCGTGTCTTTTTGTTTTCTTTCACTATATGGTTAATACACTTACTATAACATGCCAAACGAACCCCAAATTGTTTATTATTAATATATATATCCTTATCTAAGTCATTTGGCCGAACCTTAGATTTTTAGGAATAAAATAACAATTAATAATATAATATTTGATTTAAAAACTATTTTGTGTCAATTTTGACACTATTTGATATATGATTTTTGTGAAAGTCATAACAGAATTAAATGTTCAAACCAAGTTGATTAAATCAATATTAATATATCATAGTAACCTAGAAAATTAGTGGAATTCATAAACATTCTCAAATTACATTTATTTTGGTGTTTATAATCATCAATTATGTCAATATTTCATAAATAAGATAATTACTGCATCATCTTTGTGTCATAAATTAATTAAATTATTTGTTGTCTAAAAATTACAAATAAAATACCATTATGTAGGAAATCTTTTTATCTTTCTAATGAATATTTATAGTCTAATTTATCTTATGTATAACCCCATATTAAAAATGATTTACTTATTAAACTTTGATTTTAACTATTTTAACCCTTCTTTAAATAAATTAATAATAAATGTCCTAATCTAATCCATGTGGGCCTAAATGGTCATATTTTATTCCTAAGTTTGTTTTTGGTCGAATTACACTTGTCCAATAGAATTAGGACATGTGTTAGGGTAATATTGATATCATATTTACCCTTAGTTACCCTATTTACTATTAACCGCGGTAAAAATAGTAAAAAGTTACTATTCACCAAAAAATTATTTTTATCTCATTGAACCACATTTTACTTACTGATATCAACCGTGTCTGTCGGATTTTTGAAATTCCATTCACAGAAGCGGTAAAATTAAGTTTTATGAAAAATTCAGTTTTTTTAACTACCACTTAGTAGTTTCACTATTCATCAAAAAATGAAGGTTTTTAGAAAAATGCCAAAATTTCATCCTAAGATATATTTCATATTCCGAATTCAAAAATGAAATCTATTTTACCAAATTCATAACATATAAGTTGCATTAATTAATTTTATAATTAAATCCCGCTGTTAAAATAAATAGCGTGTTTTTAGGAAACAATATATATCAAAAGATTGACACTTGATTATGTCTGGTTTAAATGTGAAATTACAACCAATGACCAACATTGTATTAAATTGTAAAAATATATTCTAAATATACATTAAAACCACTCAAATTAATAATTTATCACTATTAATTATTTCGATTAAAAAAGTTGTTTTTAATTATAATTTAGTAATTTTCCCTATTCATCAGAATATGAAAGTTATCCGAAAAGTACCAAAATTTCACCTTAGGCTAAACTCGATACTCCGAATCCAAAAATGAAGTCCATTTTGAGAGATAAAATTTCTAAAATTTAAAAAGTGGTTATTACTATTCATAACGGCTAATTTTAATAATATTTTAATAGCATAACATTGTTTCGTGAAACTCAGTATTGCGTACTACACACGCTATTGAGGAAGGTTGTGATTGCGTGTAATGCAAGGCAAGTCAAAGATGCGTGTTGTGCCAGCTCCTTTTGGTGTAGCGTACAACACAAGACATTAATAAAATTAAAAAGATTATTTTTAATAAAATCTCGGGCTGTTACAGTGTTTGGAGGTAACCAGTTTACGTGGAGGACAACAGTGATGATCCATACCTACCATTCAAGTTGGATCCTTGGTATATGACCTTAGGAACAATTTTTCTTATTTTCATTACTTTCTTTTAGAAGGGTTTGTATACTAGCCCATTATACATCATTTCACACAATTACTTTCAGTAGTAATATTACATGGTTTTCTCATGTTTGTACATGTCCTATGTGTTTACAGGTTTAAAGGAAATGCCTTCCAAATTTAGGGATATACCTTTCTAGTTCTAGTCACCAACTCTTGGACTATAAAAGGCAGGGTTGGGGTAGTAACGACATGGGCCATGGGGGACTGGTTGTGACAAAAACACTAACATCCATTTCAACTATTATTTTACATAGATCATTTTCATCATAAACATTATATCATTATAGAGAAAATAATGTTTGGAGGCATTTTTTTATTCACATGACATATTGATCGATTATACAAATAGTTTTGTTGATAAAACAAGAAGAATACCACAAATGTCTTTTAAAATTTTCCTCATTGGTACTGAAATATTTATTATATTTTCTATATATTTAAAGGAATATATTCCCCATATTCATAAGAATAATTCAAGGAAATTTCATATTCAAAACATGTTCTTGATCTCATCCCAATCCAAGAGTCCACATCATCACATTACCTCATTCTCTTGATAAGGTTCCACTATCGACTAACTTCACCTTCCAAATGGTGGAAAACTAAAATGAGTCTTCCATGTTCCAAAAAATGGAGAATGAAAAATATATTTTTAGTAGTTATGGTATATTTCTCAAAAAATAGTTAATATGTGAATCCACTGATATAATTTGGACATCTACTCCTCGAGGACTTAATATAATGTAGTTTCCCACTTTGTTCATTTGAATGTTCTTACATGAATCAAAGCAAGATAATGTAGTCTGAGAATAACAACATATTTTTTAATTTGAGATACCATAATTATTATATTATTAGGAGGATAAGCATCACATTTTCTATCGCACTCATCATTTACACGTTTATTTAGGTTCTATCCATTGATGAAACCAATAATGTTGAGTGTAAGAAATTATAATCATGATGGGTAACCACAAAAACCATGAAATCATACTTATATGATGTCAAAATAATTTATCATTTTTCAACATATTAAACTATAGGATTGTGTAAGAACATTTATATACAACATCCATTTAAATCATATAATATGGTTAATAAATAGTTTATGAATTTTTAATGTGTATCCCTCTGGTGTGTCAGACCATGTGTGAATTAAGTACCATATCTGTAACGCCCCGACCCCAGCTACCCAGAGTCGGTGCATTACTTCGTAACATTGGCATGATCACAAGAAAGATCAAATCTCGAAAGACCGATTGGTTTAGTAGCCTTGGAAACACTAGATATAATCATAAAGTTTTACATTACATTTCAAAGTGAAAAACTACTACAACAACAAAGTCTTCATATCCACACTATTAACCCCTCATAATATCCCTGCAAGTCAATCATAATTTACTTCTTCACTACCTGGGAAAATAAAACATAGAAAAGGGGTGAGCTCAAATGCCCAGTAAGGATAACAATATAGCGGAACATTCAAAATAAGCGTAAACATTTAAGGCAATGGATTACTAAAACAAAAGCCTTTTAAACTTGAACTTCAACATAGTATGGAAAAAGTAAAATGAAATAATTCCATTTACTTGTTCACATGAATATTCTACTAATCGAATAATCACATGCAAAATCAATAACCACTTTCATAATGTTGGAATGCATAATGCCAGACTATCATAACCACATATCCAAGGCCTCGTGCCAAGACTACAAATAATATTTTGTCAAGGCATTGTGCCAAGACACTAGTTTGTCTCATGAGACCTACCGATGCATTGAGGAGCTATAACGGGCTCCACCCGTCACTTATTAAGTCCAATGCATTCCCATATGAAAAGGTTTAAACATAACATAAACATTCGTATTAAAACTAGCATACGAAATGTCAATACTTTCACAATAAACTATGAATGGTATAAAAATAGCACATCCACAGTCAAACATATCACAAAACCTTCAATACAATATAGAAGTTTTGTATCATAATAAATCAACTTCAAATAATCTTAAAATCCATCAAAGGATGTTGACATAGATGAAATCAAAATTCTTTTTAAAGAAATATCTCCTTTTATTTTGAAATCATTTAAGATACATATAAAATAAAACATTTTCTTTGAAAATATTCTTATAAGATTGTATGGAAAGCTTCGGCGATTTTATAACGGCGGAAAATAACCGCACCCGCCGTATAAGTTAAAAAAAACATTCTTACCTCAATTCTGTCGAAAAGGTTAAAAAGTACATTGTTTTGAAAATGACGGAAAGATTCCTTTATAAACCTCTTATAAAAAGTCAAAAAATGGTATAAATGACTTTAACCCATATTCTTGTAAATAGTAAAAATGTTTTGAAATACATTTCGAAGAAACATGGATGTGGATGATAAAGAGGTCCCAGTAGATTATTACGTATAATACAACCTCAGATAATGAAGAGATTGTGAAATAACCCTTACCTTGTACTTTTCCTTGGTTGGGGTAGGTTAACCTCCTGTATAATGGTGAAATAATTGTTATTAAATTATACAAGAATCATATATATTAATATGATATCACATATGATCTTTTAACATTGATTTATTAATAATATCTTAGAATTATCATCGTTTCGGGTGTTAACTTACTCATTTTCTTTTATATGTTTTGTTACATAAGCCATGTTTGTTGTATCTTATTCATATCCAGAATGATATCAAGTCCTTCAACATCATTTTTAAATCATAAAATGACAATTATACTTGAATGGATACGATGGAGAATGAATCTCATCGCGTTCGTGGAGACGGTAGTCCGTACGTACGTACGAGCGACAATATCATTCTTTTGATATTAAAATAATATATAAATGAATGGTATATTATATATACGTAATCATTAACATGTTATATTTATTATTTACATGAGTTACACATCATTATTATACCCATCCAAATAATATTATATTGAATAACAATTACACCACGACGTGGAGACGGTAAGCCGTACGTACGCACGTATGGTGACATGTTATTCAAAGGGTGGATAGAATACTGAATATGGTTGTACCATACACAGTATATGTGAGATACTGGAGTTATTATTTTAGAATGGTAAGAACAAAGGAAGAAGAAGTGGAAGAAGAAATGAACTTAGAAAAGGGTGGTGAAATCATTACCTCTTCTTCGGGTTCTTCCTTTTGATTTGATCAAAAGGGCTCCTTAGGTTGGCTTTCTGATCAAACTAAGGCCTCTAGGTTGTAGTGAGGGATGTTGGGAGAGTATTTGGGCAGAGTTTGGCCGAACCAAAAGGCTTTGAAGGTGTGAAGAAATGAGAAGGAGGAGTGCCCTTTTATAAGAGGGGTGAGGGGCACCTTTGGAAAAGCTAGAAATATTAATTTATAATAAATTCATATTCGGTTTCTAATGGCTCCAAAGTTGATTATTCAAAGGTTAATGTGGGGATAGGTCGAAAAACACTCATCCAATAGAATTTATACAGGTTTGGGTACTTATATTAACCTTATCTTTAAGTATTAACTCTAAGTTAATTAGTTTCACTTTTACAATGTCTCTTTGTATTTTTATATAATATGGTTAATAAACTTACTATATACATCCAAGAGACCCCCAAGTGGTCCATTAATGATTAACCTATCATAATATAAGTCTCTTGGCCGAACCTTAGATTTTTAAGAATTTAATATCAATTAATAATATAATATTTGTTTTAAGAACTCTTTTATGTCAATTTTGACACTATTCAATAGTTGATTTTTGTGAAACTCATAACAGATTGATTACTTCGAAAAAAGTCAATTAAATAAATCCTAATATATCATATTATCCTAGAAAATTAGTTTAATTCATTAAAAGTTTCATATTATATTTATTTGGGTATTTATAATATCAATTATTTTAATTTTTCACTATTATAGTAATTACTTCATCATCCTTGTGTCATAAATAAAATAAATTATTTAATGTCTAAAAATTATAAATAAAACATCATTATGTAGGAAATATTTTTAGCTTTCTAATGAATATTTATAATCTAAAATCCAACATGTATAACCCTATGTAAAAATTGTTCTTATAAAAGATGTAAGCTTATGCCATTTTTATTTTTATTTTAACTTTATTAATATAATGTGTCCCTACCACATACAAGTTGCTCCAAGGGGTCCCCAAATTGACCCAAGGATGCTCATGGTCGGGTATGTGTCCACCAATAAGGTTAGGACACGTTTTATGTTAATTTTGTATTATTATAATATTATTTTTTAACCCTTATTTACCGGATTTACCCTTTAACCATGGTAAATAAAATATTTACCACAGTAACTATTCAAAATGTCTAAAAATAAAAGTTACCTATTTACACAATTTGAACATCCTGATTCCAAATATGGAATCCATTTTCCTAAATTCAAAACACAGAAGTGGCAGAAATTAATTTAAAATTAATTTCCGCTGTCAAAACAAAAAGCGTGTTTTTAAGAGATAATAACTATCAAAAGATTGACACTTGTTTATGTTCGGTTTAATTGTAAAATTATGTCTAATGACCAACATTATATTAAATTGTAAAAATATATTCTAAATATACTTTAAAACCACTCAAATTCATAATTTATCACTATTAATTATTTTGATTAAAAAAGTTGTTTTTAATTAAAATTTAGTAATTTTCACTATTCATCAAAATATGAAAGTTATCCGAAAAGTACCAAAATTTCACCTTAGGCTAAATTCGATATTCCGAATCCAAAAATGAAGTCCATTTTGAAATATAAAATATATATATTTTCAAAAAGTAGGTATTACTATTTATAACGGCAAGTTTGATTGGTTATGGTGTGTTAGAACTCGGTGTTGCGTACAACACACGCTATCACATTATTCAAAGGGAAACGTACAGTGGAAGCTTGGGGTGTTTCATTTTAAATTTTTGATGTCCCCATTTAGTCAAAAAGTTTAAAATATTGTATTTAAAATGGTTTCACTATTAGAAGTTGATAAAAGTGAAATACTGAAAATGAATCTGTTCTTGCATTATGACTAAGAAACTCATAATAGGGATTCTAAAATTATAAGGATTATATAAACATTAAAATTTATCTAATACTATTCATAACCTCTTTTGAATGGCTTGTTTGGTAAGTCATGGTGTGCTTGAACTTGATGTTGCATGTAGTGAAAGTTATTGAATTATTTTGAAGAACTAACACACTATGAAATCTTGGGGTGTTACATTCTCCCCTCCTTCAATAAATTGCGTCCTCGCAATTTGAAATTGTTCTTCGAAAATAAAAGGTGGAAAATCGATAATATATTTGTGGGAAACCCCACATCGGAAATTGGGTTACTAAAATTTAGTCTTAATATGAGGAAAAGAGAAATTAAAGGGTCACCACCAAATTATGATCTCGATTAGGAGAACATTGGTGGCATTTAGAGACATATAATTGGAGCAAAAACGTAAATATTTATAGGTAGTGATTGAGGTCATCAATCACAAACAAGTATAAAATTGAGGTCCTTAAATTCATCAATCTATGATGATTTGAAATACCATCGGTTCAACAAAACATAGGGTATTAGGATAACACATTTTTGATGTTTCAAAATATCCTAGTTGAAATCCCACATCAAAAAATGAATTAATGAGGCCTCTATTTAAAATAAATAGTCGAAAGTATGAAGATTACCGAATATAACACATACTAGGGTTCCATGTAGGAAAATATGGATATGGAAGAAAAATCTAACCATCAATTATCTGATGGAGAGTGGTAGAGAACATGGCTATGAAAAGGCCAACAATCCCAAAGCCATAAATTAGTGATGATTTAAGGTACCATCTAGGACAACATTTTTGTTCTAAGTTCCTTTTATTAATGTTGAGGAATTTATTTATGAGATTGGCTTAGATCATAAGGAGATATACTTACTTTATAATTAGAGTTTTATCCATTAATAAATTTCTACCACATACTCATCTTTCACTCTAAAAGATAATAGAATGTAAAAAAATTCTATTTACACTATTCGTATAGGGTTCCAAAATAAACGAATTTATAATTCATCTAAAAGATCTTTTAATAAAAACTACATTATTTAATCCAGGACATCCCGGAGGTCGGGCGGCAACCCGTCGCGGGTAATTTAATGGTTTCCTCAAGTTTAGCAAATGCATTATTTGATTCTGGATCATCGCATTGTTTCATATCTTCCCAGTTTGCTAAGAAAATTAGATATTTCCAATTTGATTTAATAAGGGAGTTGTCAGTTAAAACTCCTAAGGGAAGTATCGTTGCAACAAAGTTTTGTGAATCAGTCCCCATTAGAGCACACAAATTTTCTTTATCTGCTGATTTCATCGTCATACCTATGATTGAGTTTGATATAATCCTCGGTATGGACTGGCTTTCGGACTATGATGCGAAGATTTATTGTAAGAAGAAAGAGGTTACGATTCTTGATGATAATGATATGGAGCACCTTATTTTTAGAGCAGAATCGTCACCACCTAATTCTTATTTAGATCCACCCCCTTTAGCTCAACTTAATTCAATTATCGGGGAGGAAGAGAATGAAATAACTGTCGGTGAGGAAAGGAATGTTCAAATAGAGGATGTACCTATTGTGAAAGAATTTGTAGATGTATTTCCGGAAGATTTACCTGGAAATCCTCCAGAACGAGAAGTTGAGTTTTCTATTGATTTGATTCTTGGATCAAGGCCTATATCGAAGACCCCTTATAGAATGGCCACTGTAGAGCTAGTCGAACTAAAGAAACAACTAGAGGAATTGAGTAATAAGGGATTTATTCGCCCTAGTGTTTCTCCATGGGGAGCCCCTGTTCTTTTTGTTAAAAAGAAAGATGGATCTATGAGGTTATGTATCGATTACAGGGAGATCAATGCTATAACGGTAAAGAACAAGTATCCACTACCTCGTATTGATGAATTATTTGACCAACTGCATGGAGCTCAATACTTTTCAAAGATTGACCTTCGATCTGGATACCATCAGTTGTGTGTAAAGAAGGAAGACATTCCGAAGACATCATTTCGAACCAGGTACGGGCATTACGAGTTTACTGTAATGCCGTTTGGATTGACTAATGCACCCTCTGTATTCATGGATCTGATGAATAGAGTTTTCAAGGAGTATCTCGATGAATTTGTGGTGGTATTTATTGATGATATCTTGGTATACTCCAAAACCTACGAAGATCATGAAAATCACTTGCGCATTATCTTGAAGACTCTAAGGAGGCATGAATTATATGGGAAGTTTAGCAAGTGTGAATTCTGGCTTCAGGAGATTTCTTTTCTTGGCCATATTGTCTCTAAAGATGGAATCTCTGTTGATCCTTCTAATACCAAAGCAATCCAAGAATGGCCAGCACCTACGAGTATAACTGAGGTACGTAGTTTTATTGGCTTGGCAGGTTATTATCGACGTTTCGTCCAGAATTTTTCCCGATTGGCTAACCCATTAACGAAGCTCACACGTAAAGGGGTTAAATTTGTTTGGACAAAAGAGTGTGAAGAATGTTTCAAAGAACTGAAGAGAAGATTAGTCAATGCTCCTATATTGACTCTACCATCAGGGAATGATGGGTTCGTTATTTATAGTGATGCGTCAAAGAAAGGACTTGGTTGTGTCCTTATGCAGAATGATAGAGTTATTGCCTATGCATCACGACAGTTGAAAATTCATGAACAAAACTATCCTACTCATGATCTTGAGTTAGCAGCTGTGATCTTTGCTTTGAAGATATGGAGGCACTACCTCTATGGTGAAAAATGTGAGATTTATACTGATCACAAGAGTTTGAAGTATATTTTCTCACAAAAAGAACTCAACATGAGGCAAAGGAGATGGCTTGAATTACTCAAGGATTATGATTGCACGATACACTACCACCCGGGGAAAGCAAACAAAGTAGCAGATGCTTTGAGCAGAAAAGACCATGGAGTTCTGAACATGATGAGAATTGAAAGGGATCCAATTTTCATGGATCTAGAGAAGATGGACATGGGAATAACCAGGGAAGGTGAAACATCAATGCTTTTTCAAATGGTTGCCAAACCATCTTTACTAGAAAGGATTAAGAGTTCTCAGACCGATGATGAAGAATTTCAGAAGAAGATTAAAGCTGTGAATGATGGGAGATTGAGAGACTTTGTGTATAAAGATGGAACTTTGAAATTTGGAAAGAGACTTTGTGTTCCCGATTTACCTGATCTGAAAAGGGAATTACTGGATGATGCTCATAGTTCCAATTTCTCTATACACCCTGGGAGCACCAAAATGTATAGAGATTTGAAAGAACATTTTTGGTGGGACAACATGAAGAGGGAGATTGCTGATTTTGTATCAAGATGTATGGTTTGTCAACAAGTGAAAGCTGGAAGGCAACAGCCTGGAGGAGTCATGCAACCTCTTCCCATACCGGAGTGGAAATGGGACAATATTACGATGGACTTTGTCATGGGGCTACCAAAGACTCCTAGAAGGAACGATGCAATATGGGTTATTGTTGATCGTCTTACCAAGTCAGCACATTTTCTTGCTATAAGAGAAGATCTACCCCTGGAACGTCTAGCAAGACTATACATTAATGAAGTTGTGAGACTTCATGGAGTTCCCCTATCGATTGTTTCTGATCGTGATCCCCGTTTTACTTCAAGATTTTGGAAAAGTCTTCAGAAATCCCTGGATACTGAACTTCATTTGAGCACTGCCTACCACCCTCAGACAGACAGACAATCAGAACGGACTATTCAGACCTTAGAAGACATGTTGAGATCTTGCTCACTTGATTTTCAGGGTATGTGGGATCAATATTTACCTCTGGTAGAATTTTCCTATAACAATAGCTTCCATTCGAGTATACAAATGGCACCTTATGAAGCGTTATACGGAAAGAGATGTCGTACACCAACCTGTTGGGATGACGTTGGTGAAAGAAAACTTGTAGGCCCAGAACTGGTGGAGGAAACGGTGGAAAAGGTGAAGGTAATCCAAAATCACATCAAAGCAGCTCAAAGTAGGCAGAAGAGCTATGCCGATAATCGAAGGAAGGATTTGGAATTTCAAGTCGGTGATCATGTTTTCCTGAAGGTATCTCCGTGGAAGGGAGTCATACGTTTTGGTAAGAAAGGTAAATTGAGTCCCAGGTACATCGGACCTTTCGAAATTCTAGAACGAATTGGGGCTGTAGCTTACCGATTGGCAATGCCGCCAAGTCTCTCCAAAGTTCACGATGTGTTCCACGTATCTCTGTTGAGGAAATACATGCCTGACCCAACGCATGTACTCACCTATGAGGAATTAGAACTGGAACCCGATCTTTCCTATTGCGAAGAGCCCATCAAGATTCTTGATACGAGAGAACAAGTGCTGAGAAACCGGACGACGCGTCTGGTAAAAGTTTTGTGGAGGAATCATAAGATGGAAGAGGCAACGTGGGAACCCGAGGAACTTATGATGAAGAACCACCCGAGTCTTTTTATGCAGTAATACCCTAGAAATTGCGAGGATGCAATTATTTGAAGGAGGTGAGAATGTAACACCCCAAGCTTCTATGGTACGCTTCTCTTTGAATAATGTGATAGCGTGTGTTGTACGCAACACCGAGTTCTAACACACCATAACTAATCAAACTAGCCGTTATGAATAGTAATACCTACTTTTTGAAATTATATATATTTTATATTTGAAAATGGACTTCATTTTTGGATTCGGAATATCGAATTTAGCCTAGGGTGAAATTTTGGTACATTTCGGATAACTTTCATATTTTGATGAATAGTGAAAATTACTAAATTTTAATTAAAAACAACTTTTTTAATCAAATTAATTACTAGTGATAAATTATGAATTTGAGTGGTTTTAAAGTATATTTAGAATATATTTTTACCATTTAATATAATTTTGGTCATTGGACATAATTTTACAATTAAACCGAACATAAAAAAGTGTCAATCTTTTGATAGTTATTATCTCTTAAAAACACGCTTTTTGTTTTAACAGCGGGAATTAATTTTAAATTAATTTCTGCCACTTCTGTGTTTTGAATTTAGGAAAATGGATTCCATATTTGGAATCAGGATGTTCAAATTGTGTAAATAGGTAACTTTTATTTTTAGACATTTTGAATAGTTACTGTGGTAAATATTTTATTTACCATGGTTAAAGGGTAAATCCGGTAAATAAGGGTTAAAAAAAATAATATTATAATAATACAAAATTACCCTAAAACGTGTCCTAACCTTATTGGTGGACACATACCCGACCATGGGCATCCTTGGGTCAATTTGGGGACCCCTTGGAGCCACTTGTATGTGGTAGGGACACATTATATTAATAAAGTTAAAATAAAAATAAAAATGGCATAAGCTTACATCTTTTATAAGAACAATTTTTACATAGGGTTATACATGTTGGATTTTCGATTATAAATATTCATTAGAAAGATAAAAATATTTCCTACATAATGATGTTTTATTTATAATTTTTAGACATTAAATAATTTATTTTATTTATGACACAATGATGATGAAGAAATTACTATAATAGTGAAAAATTAAAATAATTGATATTATAAATACCCAAATAAATATAATATGAAACTTTTAATGAATTAAACTAATTTTCTAGGATAATATTATATATTAGGATTTATTTAATTGACTTTTTTCGAAGTAATCAATCTGTTATGAGTCTCACAAAAATCAACTATTGAATAGTGTCAAAATTGACATAAAAGAGTTCTTAAAACAAATATTATATTATTAATTGATATTAAATTCTTAAAAATCTAAGGTTCGGCCAAGAGACTTATATTATGATATGTTAATCATTAATGGACCACTTGGGGGTCTCTTGGATGTATATAGTAAGTTTATTAACCATATTATATAAAAATACAAAGAGACATTGTAAAAGTGAAACTAATTAACTTAGAGTTAATACTTAAAGATAAGGTTAATATAAGTACCCAAACCTGTCTAAATTCTATTGGTTGAGTGGTTTTCGACCTATCCCCACCTTAACCTTTGAATAATCAACTTTGGAGCCATTAGAAACCGAATATGAATTTATTATAAATTAATATTTCTAGCTTTTCCAAAGGTGCCCCTCACCCCTCTTATAAAAGGGCACTCCTCCTTCTCATTTCTTCACACATTCAAAGCCTTTTGGTTCGGCCAAACTCTGCCCAAATACTCTCCCAACATCCCTCACTACAACCTAGAGGCCTTAGTTTGATCAGAAAGCCAACCTAAGGAGCCCTTTTGATCAAATCAAAAGGAAGAACCCGAAGAAGAGGTAATGATTTCACCACCCTTTTCTAAGTTCATTTCTTCTTCCACTTCTTCTTCCTTTGTTCTTACCATTCTAAAATAATAACTCCAGTATCTCACATATACTGTGATGTTATTATAAGTATGGTACAACCATATTCAGTATTCTATCCACCCTTTGAATAACATGTCACCATACGTGCGTACGTACGGCTTACCGTCTCCACGTCGTGGTGTAATTGTTATTCAATATAATATTATTTGGATGGGTATAATAATGATGTGTAACTCATGTAAATAATAAATATAACATGTTAATGATTCTGTATATATAATATACCATTCATTTATATATTATTTTAATATCAAAAGAATGATATTGTCGCTCGTGCGTACGTACGGACTACCGTCTCCACGAACGCGATGAGATTCATTCTCCATCGTATCCATTCAAGTATAATTATCATTTTATGATTTAAAAATGATGTTTAAGGACTTGATATCATTCTGGATATGAATAAGATACAACAAACATGGCTTATGTAACAAAACATATAAAAGAAAATGAGTAAGTTAACACCCGAAACGATGATAATTCTAAGATATTATTAATAAATCAATGTTAAAAGATCATATATGATATCATATTAATATATATGATTCTTGTATAATTTAATAACAATTATTTCACCATTATACAGGAGGTTAACCTACCCCAACCAAGGAAAAGTACAAGGTAAGGGTTATTTCACAATCTCTTCATTATCCGAGGTTGTATTATACGTAATAATCTACTGGGACCTCTTTATCATCCACATCCATGTTTCTTCGAAATGTATTTCAAAACATTTTTACTATTTACAAGAATATGGGTTAAAGTCATTTATACCCTTTTTTGACTTTTTATAAGAGGTTTATAAAGGAATCTTTCCGTCGTTTTCAAAACAATGTCCTTTTTAACCTTTTCGACAGAATTGAGGTAAGAATGTTTTTTTTAACTTATACGGCGGGTGCGGTTATTTTCCGCCGTTATAAAATCGCCGAAGCTTTCCATACAATCTTATAAGAATATTTTCAAAGAAAATGTTTTATTTTATATGTATCTTAAATGATTTCAAAATAAAAGGAGATATTTCTTTAAAAAGAATTTTGATTTCATCTATGTCAACATCCTTTGATGGATTTTAAGATTATTTGAAGTTGATTTATTATGATACAAAACTTCTATATTGTATTGAAGGTTTTGTGATATGTTTGACTGTGGATGTGCTATTTTTATACCATTCATAGTTTATTGTGAAAGTATTGACATTTCGTATGCTAGTTTTAATACGAATGTTTATGTTATGTTTAAACCTTTTCATATGGGAATGCATTGGACTTAATAAGTGACGGGTGGAGCCCGTTATAGCTCCTCGATGCATCGGTAGGTCTCATGAGACAAACTAGTGTCTTGGCACAAGGCCTTGACAAAATATTATTTGTAGTCTTGGCACGAGGCCTTGGATATGTGGTTATGATAGTCTGGCATTATGCATTCCAACATTATGAAAGTGGTTATTGATTTTGCATGTGATTATTCGATTAGTAGAATATTCATGTGAACAAGTAAATGGCATTATTTCATTTTACTTTTTCCATACTATGTTGAAGTTCAAGTTTAAAAGGCTTTTGTTTTAGTAATCCATTGCCTTAAATGTTTACGCTTATTTTGAATGTTCCGCTATATTGTTATCCTTACTGGGCATTTGAGCTCACCCCTTTTCTATGTTTTATTTTCCCAGGTAGTGAAGAAGTAAATTATGATTGACTTGCAGGGATATTATGAGGGGTTAATAGTGTGGATATGAAGACTTTGTTGTTGTTGTAGTTTTTCACTTTGAAATGTAATGTAAAACTTTATGATTATATCTAGTGTTTCCAAGGCTACTAAACCAATCAGTCTTCCGAGCAATACATCCCTGTCTGGATACGAGCAGGTAGAGGCGGCTCTGGCACAGATGTACCTAGGGGTAAAACCCGAAAACACCGCTTTGAGCTAGACTCGAACGGGAACTGGTGCACGACAACGGGCCTTGCTGCACTCTTGGTTACGACACTCCCGGGGGATATGCTTAGGATAACTCTCATTTTTTTACAAATCATTTTGAAGGGATTATGAGTATATACTTCCTCAAAGAAAACATTCTTATGATTATGGATTATAACCATAAATAGTTCAATTTATGTTAAGTGTTTTATAAGTATGGGATTATGTATTTTGATTCATAAACTGATCTAGTGTATGCCATTGTTTAGAAATGGCGCCCAGTAGAAGGAATGAGAACTCCAGCAATGCACATGATCCAAAGAGAAAGAAGGATCATATCTTTCATGGTCTTAAGCCAGAATTTATAAGAGAAATAGTCTCCCATGTATTATCATTATATGAAGAAATAATATCATGTGTTGATAAGATAAGTAAAGATTTTACTGAGTCCTATGGATTTGAAGGGAAGCAAGAGAAGAAAAGGATGGAAGAGAGAAAAATGGATAAAGGGAAGAGGGAAAAGAAGAATTTTCCCATATGTGGTAACTGTGGAAAGAAACACCCTGGAACTTGCCTGAAAGGAATGGGAGTTTGTTATAAGTGTGGAGAAAAAGGGCACAAAGTACGTGACTGCAAGGGTAAGAAAATGGTTTCAAATGTACAATGCTTCATTTGCAAGGAGTTTGGACACTACGCGAACCTATGTCCCAGTCATCAAACTATGCCGCAAATGATGTTATTGGATAATAATCAAGTTATGATACTACCACAGATGAAGAGGAATGATTAGATTTCTTATGTTGATTATGTCAATTGAGTGTGTATCAACAATTTACTTGTTATAATAATTATGGAGTATGTAAGGATTGTACTGCAGTACTATTTCATTAAGGACTTGAGATTTTGTGGAACAAAGAAAAGTGACTCAATAGCAGGATAAATTTTTGGAAAATATATGGTTGAGAGAATGATAAACCATAATATAGTTCTGATACTGAGGTAGTGATTTTGGAATAATACATGATTGTTTTGGATAAATTATATTGGATATTCTTGACTACCTTGGAACTGATTAATGATGTGTATATTCCATCATTGTTGGGGTTTAAAACATTTTTGGATTAATGAAGTATATCCAGCATTCTATATGGAATAAGGGAGCATGAATGTAATCAATAAGGAATATGGTAATTCAGGATGTTTCAGTGTATTAAAAGAATACATGATGAAGGTATTCATATGCTATTACGGGGTAAAAAGAATCTACATTATTCTTACCTTCCTTATAAATGTTGGACTATGAGTTTGGACAGAAGTATTTTGGATAGTTCTAGTTTGGATTATTTTGGATTGCCATAAAAGGACAACCCGGAGGTCGGGCGGCAACCCGTCGCGTCCGGCAAGGCCGCGAGACTTGAACCCGCAACCGAAGGGCGACAAGGGTGTATCACCTACCACTGGCCCACGAGATGTCCTGGATTAAATAATGTAGTTTTTATTAAAAGATCTTTTAGATGAATTATAAATTCGTTTATTTTGGAACCCTATACGAATAGTGTAAATAGAATTTTTTTACATTCTATTATCTTTTAGAGTGAAAGATGAGTATGTGGTAGAAATTTATTAATGGATAAAACTCTAATTATAAAGTAAGTATATCTCCTTATGATCTTAGCCAATCTCATAAATAAATTCCTCAACATTAATAAAAGGAACTTAGAACAAAAATGTTGTCCTAGATGGTACCTTAAATCATCACTAATTTATGGCTTTGGGATTGTTGGCCTTTTCATAGCCATGTTCTCTACCAATCTCCATCAGATAATTGATGGTTAGATTTTTCTTCCATATCCATATTTTCCTACATGGAACCCTAGTATGTGTTATATTTGGTAATCTTCATACTTTCGACTATTTATTTTAAATAGAGGCCTCATTAATTCATTTTTCGATGTGGGATTTCAACTAGGATATTTTGAAACATCAAAAATGTGTTATCCTAATACCCTAGGTTTTGTTGAACCGATGGTATTTCAAATCATCATAGATTGATGAATTTAAGGACCTCAATTTTATACTTGTTTGTGATTGATGACCTCAATCACTACCTATAAATATTTACGTTTTTCCTCCAATTATATGTCTCTAAATGCCACCAATGTTCTCCTAATCGAGATCATAATTTGGTGGTGACCCTTTAATTTCTCTTTTCCTCATATTAAGACTAAATTTTAGTAACCCAATTTCCGATGTGGGGTTTCCCACAAATATATTATCGATTTTCCACCTTTTATTTTCGAAGAACAATTTCAAATTGCGAGGACGCAATTTATTGAAGGAGGGGAGAATGTAACACCCCAAGATTTCATAGTGTGTTAGTTCTTCAAAATAATTCAATAACTTTCACTACATGCAACACCAAGTTCAAGCACACCATGACTTACCAAACAAGCCATTCAAAAGAGGTTATGAATAGTATTAGATAAATTTTAATGTTTATATAATCCTTATAATTTTAGAATCCCTATTATGAGTTTCTTAGTCATAATGCAAGAACAGATTCATTTTCAGTATTTCACTTTTATCAACTTCTAATAGTGAAACCTTTTTAAATACAATATTTTAAACTTTTTGACTAAATGGGGACATCAAAAATTTAAAATGAAACACCCCAAGCTTCCACGGTACGTTTCCCTTTGAATAATGTGATAGCGTGTGTTGTACGCAACACCGAGTTCTAACACACCATAACCAATCAAACTAGCCGTTATAAATAGTAATACCTACTTTTTGAAAATATATATATTTTATATTTCAAAATGGACTTCATTTTTGGATTCTGAATATCGAATTTAGCCTACGGTGAAATTTTGGTACTTTTCGGATAACTTTCATATTTTGATGAATAGTGAAAATTACTAAATTTTAATTAAAAACAACTTTTTTAATCAAAATAATTAATAGTGATAAATTATGAATTTGAGTGGTTTTAAAGTATATTTAGAATATATTTTTACAATTTAATATAATGTTGGTCATTAGACATAATTTTACAATCAAACCGAACATAAACAAGTGTCAATCTTTTGATAGTTATTATCTCTTAAAAACACGCTTTTTGTTTTGACAGCGGGAATTAATTTTAAATTAATTTCTGCCACTTCTGTGTTTTGAATTTAGGAAAATGGATTCCATATTTGGAATCAGGATGTTCAAATTGTGTAAA
The DNA here is from genome assembly GCA_963277665.1 of Viscum album. Lineage (NCBI taxonomy): Eukaryota > Viridiplantae > Streptophyta > Magnoliopsida > Santalales > Viscaceae > Viscum > Viscum album. The sequence continues at coordinate 1,254,364,723 of OY728153.1, read as the reverse complement.
TAGGTAACTTTTATTTTTAGACATTTTGAATAGTTACTGTGGTAAATATTTTATTTACCATGGTTAAAGGGTAAATCCGGTAAATAAGGGTTAAAAAATAATATTATAATAATACAAAATTAACCTAAAACGTGTCCTAAACTTATTGGTGGACACATACCCGACCCTGAGCATCCTTGGGTCAATTTGGGGACCCCTTGGAGCCACTTGTATGTGGTAGGGACACATTATATTAATAAAGTTAAAATAAAAATAAAAATGGCATAAGCTTACATCTTTTATAAGAACAATTTTTACATAGGGTTATACATGTTGGATTTTCGATTATAAATATTCATTAGAAAGCTAAAAATATTTCCTACATAATGATGTTTTATTTATAATTTTTAGACATTAAATAATATATTTTATTTATGACACAATGATGATGAAGTAATTACTATAATAGTGAAAAATTAAAATAATTGATATTATAAATACCCAAATAAATATAATATGAAACTTTTAATGAATTAAACTAATTTTCTAGGATAATATGATATATTAGGATTTATTTAATTGACTTTTTTCGAAGTAATCAATCTGTTATGAGTTTCACAAAAATCAACTATTGAATAGTGTCAAAATTGACATAAAAGAGTTCTTAAAACAAATATTATATTATTAATTGATATTAAATTCTTAAAAATCTAAGGTTCGGCCAAGAGACTTATATTATGATAGGTTAATCATTAATGGACCACTTGGGGGTCTCTTGGATGTATATAGTATGTTTATTAACCATATTATATAAAAATACAAAGAGACATTGTAAAAGTGAAACTAATTAACTTAGAGTTAATACTTAAAGATAAGGTTAATATAAGTACCCAAACCTGTCTAAATTCTATTGGTTGAGTGGTTTTCGACCTATCCCCACCTTAACCTTTGAATAATCAACTTTGGAGCCATTAGAAACCGAATATGAATTTATTATAAATTAATATTTCTAGCTTTTCCAAAGGTGCCCCTCACCCCTCTTATAAAAGGGCACTCCTCCTTCTCATTTCTTCACACCTTCAAAGCCTTTTGGTTCAGCCAAACTCTGCCCAAATACTCTCCCAACATCCCTCACTACAACCTAGAGGCCTTAGTTTGATCAGAAAGCCAACCTAAGGAGCCCTTTTGATCAAATCAAAAGGAAGAACCCGAAGAAGAGGTAATGATTTCACCACCCTTTTCTAAGTTCATTTCTTCTTCCACTTCTTCTTCCTTTGTTCTTACCATTATAAAATAATAACTCCAGTATCTCACATATACTGTGATGTTATTATAAGTATGGTACAACCATATTCAGTATTCTATCCACCCTTTGAATAACATGTCACCATACGTGCGTACGTACGGCTTACCGTCTCCACGTCGTGGTGTAATTGTTATTCAATATAATATTATTTGGATGGGTATAATAATGATGTGTAACTCATGTAAATAATAAATATAACATGTTAATGATTCTGTATATATAATATACCATTCATTTATATATTATTTTAATATCAAAAGAATGATATTGTCGCTCGTGCGTACGTACGGACTACCGTCTCCACGAACGCGATGAGATTCATTCTCCATCGTATCCATTCAAGTATAATTATCATTTTATGATTTAAAAATGATGTTTAAGGACTTGATATCATTCTGGATATGAATAAGATACAACAAACATGGCTCTGATACCAACTGTAACGCCCCGACCCCAGCTACCCAGAGTCGGTGCATTACTTCATAACATTGGCATGATCACAAGAAAGATCAAATCTCGAAAGACCGATTGGTTTAGTAGCCTTGGAAACACTAGATATAATCATAAAGTTTTACATTACATTTCAAAGTGAAAAACTACAACAACAACAAAGTCTTCATATCCACACTATTAACCCCTCATAATATCCCTGCAAGTCAATCATAATTTACTTCTTCACTACCTGGGAAAATAAAACATAGAAAAGGGGTGAGCTCAAATGCCCAGTAAGGATAACAATATAGCGGAACATTCAAAATAAGCGTAAACATTTAAGGCAATGGATTACTAAAACAAAAGCCTTTTAAACTTGAACTTCAACATAGTATGGAAAAAGTAAAATGAAATAATGCCATTTACTTGTTCACATGAATATTCTACTAATCGAATAATCACATGCAAAATCAATAACCACTTTCATAATGTTGGAATGCATAATGCCAGACTATCATAACCACATATCCAAGGCCTCGTGCCAAGACTACAAATAATATTTTGTCAAGGCCTTGTGCCAAGACACTAGTTTGTCTCATGAGACCTACCGATGCATCGAGGAGCTATAACGGGCTCCACCCGTCACTTATTAAGTCCAATGCATTCCCATATGAAAAGGTTTAAACATAACATAAACATTCGTATTAAAACTAGCATACGAAATGTCAATACTTTCACAATAAACTATGAATGGTATAAAAATAGCACATCCACAGTCAAACATATCACAAAACCTTCAATACAATATAGAAGTTTTGTATCATAATAAATCAACTTCAAATAATCTTAAAATCCATCAAAGGATGTTGACATAGATGAAATCAAAATTCTTTTTAAAGAAATATCTCCTTTTATTTTGAAATCATTTAAGATACAAATAAAATAAAACATTTTCTTTGAAAATATTCTTATAAGATTGTATGGAAAGCTTCGGCGATTTTATAACGGCGGAAAATAACCGCACCCGCCGTATAAGTTAAAAAAACATTCTTACCTCAATTCTGTCGAAAAGGTTAAAAAGGACATTGTTTTGAAAACGACGGAAAGATTCCTTTATAAACCTCTTATAAAAAGTAAAAAAGGGTATAAATGACTTTAACCCATATTCTTGTAAATAGTAAAAATGTTTTGAAATACATTTCGAAGAAACATGGATGTGGATGATAAAGAGGTCCCAGTAGATTATTACGTATAATACAACCTCGGATAATGAAGAGATTGTGAAATAACCCTTACCTTGTACTTTTCCTTGGTTGGGGTAGGTTAACCTCATGTATAATGGTGAAATAATTGTTATTAAATTATACAAGAATCATATATATTAATATGATATCATATATGATCTTTTAACATTGATTTATTAATAATATCTTAGAATTATCATCGTTTCGGGTGTTAACTTACTCATTTTCTTTTATATGTTTTGTTACATAAGCCATGTTTGTTGTATCTTATTCATATCCAGAATGATATCAAGTCCTTAAACATCATTTTTAAATCATAAAATGATAATTATACTTGAATGGATACGATGGAGAATGAATCTCATCGCGTTCGTGGAGACGGTAGTCCGTACGTACGTACGAGCGACAATATCATTCTTTTGATATTAAAATAATATATAAATGAATGGTATATTATATATACAGAATCATTAACATGTTATATTTATTATTTACATGAGTTACACATCATTATTATACCCATCCAAATAATATTATATTGAATAACAATTACACCACGACGTGGAGACAGTAAGCCGTACGTACGCACGTATGGTGACATGTTATTCAAAGGGTGGATAGAATACTGAATATGGTTGTACCATACACAGTATATGTGAGATACTGGAGTTATTATTTTAGAATGGTAAGAACAAAGGAAGAAGAAGTGGAAGAAGAAATGAACTTAGAAAAGGGTGGTGAAATCATTACCTCTTCTTCGGGTTCTTCCTTTTGATTTGATCAAAAGGGCTCCTTAGGTTGGCTTTCTGATCAAACTAAGGCCTCTAGGTTGTAGTGAGGGATGTTGGGAGAGTATTTTGGCAGAGTTTGGCCGAACCAAAAGGATTTGAAGGTGTGAAGAAATGAGAAGGAGGAGTTCCCTTTTATAAGAGGGGTGAGGGGCACCTTTGGAAAAGCTAGAAATATTAATTTATAATAAATTCATATTCGGTTTCTATTGGCTCCAAAGTTGATTATTCAAAGGTTAAGGTGGGGATAGGTCGAAAACCACTCAACCAATAGAATTTAGACAGGTTTGGGTACTTATATTAACCTTATCTTTAAGTATTAACTCTAAGTTAATTAGTTTCACTTTTACAATGTCTCTTTGTATTTTTATATAATATGGTTAATAAACTTACTATATACATCCAAGAGACCCCCAAGTGGTCCATTAATGATTAACCTATCATAATATAAGTCTCTTGGCCGAACCTTAGATTTTTAAGAATTTAATATCAATTAATAATATAATATTTGTTTTAAGAACTCTTTTATGTCAATTTTGACACTATTCAATAGTTGATTTTTGTGAAACTCATAACAGATTGATTACTTCAAAAAAAGTCAATTAAATAAATTCTAATATATCATATTATCCTAGAAAATTAGTTTAATTCATTAAAAGTTTCATATTATATTTATTTGGGTATTTATAATATCAATTATTTTAATTTTTCACTATTATAGTAATTACTTCATCATCATTGTGTCATAAATAAAATAAATTATATAATGTCTAAAAATTATAAATAAAACATCATTATGTAGGAAATATTTTTAGCTTTCTAATGAATATTTATAATCGAAAATCCAACATGTATAACCCTATGTAAAAATTGTTCTTATAAAAGATGTAAGCTTATGCCATTTTTATTTTTATTTTAACTTTATTAATATAATGTGTCCCTACCACATACAAGTGGCTCCAAGGGGTCCCCAAATTGACCCAAGGATGCTCATGGTCGGGTATGTGTCCACCAATAAGGTTAGGACACGTTTTAGGTTAATTTTGTATTATTATAATATTATTTTTTAACCCTTATTTACCGGATTTACCCTTTAACCATGGTAAATAAAATATTTACCACAGTAACTATTCAAAATGTCTAAAAATAAAAGTTACCTATTTACACAATTTGAACATCCTGATTCCAAATATGGAATCCATTTTCCTAAATTCAAAACACAGAAGTGGCAGAAATTAATTTAAAATTAATTCCCGCTGTCAAAACAAAAAGCGTGTTTTTAAGAGATAATAACTATCAAAAGATTGACACTTGTTTATGTTCGGTTTAATTGTAAAATTATGTCTAATGACCAACATTATATTAAATTGTAAAAATAAATTCTAAATATACTTTAAAACCACTCAAATTCATAATTTATCACTATTAATTATTTTGATTAAAAAAGTTGTTTTTAATTAAAATTTAGTAATTTTCACTATTCATCAAAATATGAAAGTTATCCGAAAAGTACCAAAATTTCACCTTAGGCTAAATTCGATATTCCGAATCCAAAAATGAAGTCCATTTTGAAATATAAAATATATATATTTTCAAAAAGTAGGTATTACTATTTATAACGGCTAGTTTGATTGGTTATGGTGTGTTAGAACTCGGTGTTGCGTACAACACACGCTATCACATTATTCAAAGGGAAACGTATCGTGGAAGCTTGGGGTGTTTCATTTTAAATTTTTGATGTCCCCATTTAGTCAAAAAGTTTAAAATATTGTATTTAAAAAGGTTTCACTATTAGAAGTTGATAAAAGTGAAATACTGAAAATGAATCTGTTCTTGCATTATGACTAAGAAACTCATAATAGGGATTCTAAAATTATAAGGATTATATAAACATTATAATTTATCTAATACTATTCATAACCTCTTTTGAATGGCTTGTTTGGTAAGTCATGGTGTGCTTGAACTTGGTGTTGCATGTAGTGAAAGTTATTGAATTATTTTGAAGAACTAACACACTATGAAATCTTGGGGTGTTATAATATCATGCACCATATGATACTCAAGGTTATCTCAATGTCCCCATTTTGTAGTTGTTAACACAATGTACCCTTTTCCTGGAGACACATACCCTTGTTGTATCTTGAATGGGAAGTAATTTTATAGAATCCAACCAATCTACCCTTGTCCGAAATTCCACAACATTTTCCTATACATTCTCTAATTCTTTGAATTCTCTATAGACATGTCCTCAGAGATATTACTATGGATTTATGATAAATGTTTCCCAAATTTTATCTAATCCAATCATTTGATGCCAAATATAGAGACCTTCCCTTATCCTATATAAATATTACATCATTTTTTGGATGAATATTCATTGCATTAAAAAAACACATTCCTGAGGACAATAATAGTATAGAACATTTGGAAACATAGAAGCACAAACCACTAGACCATATGAAACATAAATTCTTTTCCCCTATTATATTCATAAGAATGACACTTCATAGAAATTTCATACATAATAAATTTTTAAATAAACTTTGTAAAGTAAAAAATAAGAAAGTGTGAGCTCATGTACCGAGTAAGTGTAAATGAGGTAGGTATATAAGTATAACATGAATACAAGCGTTTGAGAATGGGAACAGAATATTTTAAACACATACCCTTTATTTCAAAGATCATAATAATGAGTCAAGGAATATTTATTGACAGTTTATAAGACATGAATCATATGGTAATGAAATTACTTGATCTTTTAGATAATTAAATTTCCATAAGACATAGATTTTTGTAATGGACAAATGACTTGAAAATCATGTTTTTGTTAGTCAATTATCATTTAAAAGGATATCAGAGTGTAATATTTTGACTCCCCAAGACATAATAGAAGACAACAATCACTCCCAATACCAACATAGTGGACACAATCCCTCACTGAACCCTGGTCACACACCATCCCAGTACACTCAATATCATTTCAAAAAAATCTTTACCCATATAAATTTAATTCGGTATAGGTCCCACCCATCTCATAGTGAAAAAATATTTATTTGTTCCATAAGATAATAAAACTTTCATTTTATCATAACCATTGGAATTAAGTAGATTTCATAAAAATTTCATATTAAAATAAACCGTATAAAATAGACAGTTATCATAATCATTTAATCATTTCTTCATATCATAACCCATGAAAAAAAGTGGGTTTCACAATAATTTCTTCATGATATAACCCGTGAAAAATATTCAAGTTTAAAAAACATCATTCCATCATAAACATAATTAATTTATATAAATATTAATATAGTTATCATTGTATTACACCCCTATTAAGTCATTGGTAACATCAAAAAATTTTATCATAGATGTAAAACAATTTTTATGGATTATTTAAAACATATATTTAGTAATTTTTTAATCCCTCATTGAGAATCAATTTTTAAAGTACATTTTTTAAAAACATTTTATTTGAAAGTAAACATGCATAAATATAAACCTATCATAAAATAAAATGATATTCGTGATGATGGAAAGTCTTATGCATGCCATACACATTAAAAAAGATTTCTTTCACAATTCTAGTAAAATAAAAATATGAATTGTTTATAAAATAACATGATCATTAATATAAAACTAAATTTACAAAAATCCATCAATTGGAAAAAAATATTCTTTTAAAAAACCATAGCTGTATATTTTATCATTTTTTAAAACATTTATAGAAAAACTGATCTTTAAATAAAAATGATTTCGTACCAAAGACAGTGATAATGTCATATTTTCATAAAAACAATTTATTTAATATTTTAATTACCAAAGAGTTTGAAATTGATAAATTACATGAAAATATTATCAATAATAATTGAATATTGAAATTCATGAATTTATAAATATATGGATCATATGATTTTATCAATAGAATCATAATCCCATACAATCACAATAAATTTTGTGATTGTAAAAAGCCTTATATAACACTTTAGTAACATTGAATCGTAATCCCCATGATGGAATGAAATAATATATAACATAACATAAAATAAGATTGAATAAATTATTTACATTACATGTCAATGTGGTTTTATATAGTCCTCATTAGAAAATATAGGTGCCTAACAAAACATATATTTCAAATAATGAAAATTTCGAAAAAAATCACATAATTTAAGTATTAAATTATATATTAAACATTAAAATATCATGTATAATAAACATATATTTATTATAACTATATTGAATAAAAATATTTATATATTTCATACCATATATGAAATTCTTATAAAAATTAAATTACCCATTTATTAACAAAACCATGTTAAAGTTATGTTTCTTGTAACAACCACCATGATTTTCATATATAATTTTACTTTCTGTTTTTCAGTCCTATTAATTTTTCCAAGATTTAATAATATAATTAATGTTAATAATTATATTAATATTATACATAATTACTATATATGTATTTATATTCTTCAATCAAAAAACTATTGATAAAAAAATGAAATACATTATTCATAAAGGTGGTATGAAGTACGTAGAAATGAATATTAATTCCATATTTTGGCTTGAATGTAAGAAAGGTAAATGATATATTATCATTATATAATGATTTTATTTTAGATATATAATATATTTTCATTAAAAAAATCTTTATTTCTTTCAATATAAATTGTGAATGAATCACAATGCTTCATAAATTTTTAGTCCTCCATACTGATAAGAAATGTTATCATGTTCTTCGAAAATTAAGAGTCTGAAGATATGTGTGAAATAATAATAAATTAAATATAATAATATCATATATATATATATATATATTAATAATATATATATCATAAATCTATCATAATGTGAAACCTTGGGAGAAGGTAATGGAAAAAATAAATGTGATCAGTTCACAAGGAGGTAGTACGCCGTACATAGGAATGATGATTTCATTACCCATTTGATGGAAGAATAGATAGTTATAGTTCATTCCCTTAAAACTGACCTACTATACATGGAAGACACCCAAGACATCCACATAGAAAATTTAAACATGATTAACTCATAGATAAACATAATGGAAGGAATGATAGAACTGTGTTTGGATGAAATATTGTTTAATAATATTGCTATAAAAAAACAGCACCTTAACTAATATGATTCTATAATAGGAGTAATCAATTTTCAATAAATATAAAATTATATAGCTTAGAGAAGGATAGATTCTGAATAACATGGTTTCATTAAGGGGACATTGATACTATGAGTGATTGGGAAAACGTTGGATATAGAGAGGGACATAAACCTCCATATGACTAGTTCAAATGTTGTTATTAATATATACATAGAAAAATCTTATCATAATTATGAGTGTAATGTAATTTTTAATCTTCTCTCCGGCATAGAGTTTTCTACTAGGTTCTCGGAAATGTTTTATAGGTTTTTTAGTTCTTCTTAGACTACTATTCCATTTATGGGGAAGAACTACGATTTCATCTAATCAGTATGTGGTCTCCTTCAAGGAGAACCAATCTCCCTAAGCTTGTTCATCCTCGTGTAGAACACTCCTATATTCTATAATATTTGAAACCTCAAGGACAGAAACAGTCTACCATTTGGATGCATTCTTCATTTATGTGGCTCCCCTCATCTCATTTATATATATGACACCATAATCTCACTTAATGGAAGTAGTATATCTATCCACGGAATAAAAAATATATTGAATGAATTATAAAAATGGTGAGGGAAAAAATTACCTGGGATAATATAGGTCTCATCATCTCCTCCTGGTGTTCATAGTATCAATATATTATTCTTGAAAGTAGTGTAGGAATTTGCAGGTGAAAATTATTTATGGATTACCTTAGAGATCGATTTCCCCCAAGAAGAATTCAAATCCATAACTTCAATATGTTGGTCGAAAAGATAACCGGACAAATAAATAATTGGAAAATCCTTTTTTATCCCTTGGGGGTTGCATCTCGTGGGTAAACAGTGTTTTTAATTCTATCCCCATGGATATTATCTTTTCTATAAATGTTTCAAATAGTGTCATTAACATTATCAAAAACACCATGGCAGCCTTTATTTGAGAAAATAACAATGATGGTAAATGAAATTGGTTTTCATAATCTTGAATGAATGGAATGACCAGTGAGGGAGTAATCAATGTCAAGATCATTTCTATAGAAATGTATGGGAATTGTACCAGTCTTTCTTTGGACATAATCTTGGTTCACACTCTATGGGGGAGTCTCATGGAACAAAAATACAGAACTTGATCAGACATACATGAAACAAATCTCTCTCCACAAGGGAATTTGGTTCAGCATCATATTCTGTTTCATCACCTTCTTTCTCATTTGTTAGTTGGTTGGGGAGACCTGAACTTCTGATATCTTAACTGGCATGGAATGAACCATAGTTTTCTTGGCTGTCCAAACCTGTCCATATAATTTAAGGAAGACAATAATCACCTGGTCTTCAATTAATCTATCATTGTAGAGGAACAATATTTCCTATTATATCACATTGAATTATCAATAAAATAGAAAATATATTATTACAAGGACATTGTTGGATGATTTATCTAGAGGATAATATCTTAAGGTATAGTATCCTAAAATATTATGGGATTACTGAGTCGAATCATAATGATGTAATGAAATACATTCTAAACTAATGTTTTAATTATGACACATCAAAAATGAGGATTTACTGACTAATGAACTAGTGAAGCACACCAACATATATCTTGCATCAAGTTGTTTATGCTTTGATAATACATGGGAAGAAAATCCAATAAAACTACTCATTGAATGTGGTTGGTCTTGAGAAGTGTGGCTGATGTTAATTCAATTTATAACATTTCACACACAAACCTCTTCTAAGGAATATTCTCTCAAATTATTGTTTCATGGATTTCAAAACAATGAATTGGAGAAGAAGGAAAGAGGGTATGATCTCAGGGTTGGTTGTTTGAGCCTATGGGAGGCTCAAAATAAAGATCTATTGGAGGTTTTGTCTTGGTTGAAATTGTCTATGTTCTTCAGTATTAAGTGCCTTCTCATTTACACGGCTCAGCTCCTTCCCAACTGATTTAGGCATCCTAATTAAAGGTTCTCTTACATATAAGGAAGTTTCAATATAGTTTTTGTTTTCCCTAGGGTTACAAGATCATCTAGAATCCCCATAGATATGTCATTAAAATCAACCGGGTCGGTTCTTGAGGAATCGGTATGATGAGAGGAACTGGTGTTTTTTGTGATGACATGAGATGTGTGGTTCTTGGTTTTAGTGCTCCCTTAAGATATGTAGACTCTCTACAAGAAAATTATTGGGTGATGATGCTGAGTCTGGAGTTGTGTATTATCAGGAATATTGACCAGGAAGTGGTGGAAATGGATTCATAAATCCTCCAAAATTCCATTCCATGGTCACGTAATACTCTCTGGAACATCACATATTTTGTTTTTATATGCAATAGGTTTATCATCAATAGACTGAACATCATTCACAACTATTTTGAAGGTATTAATGTTTCATAATTCCTTGTTTATAGGGATCCCCGAATAGATATAGTTACTTTGTTTTCAGATTTGGGCTCGTTTCCTTCTGTAGTAGCTAACATGGTTTTAGGGGATGCCCTTGGGTTATACTATTTATTACCCCCTTTGAGTAATATTTATTTTTTTTGTATATTGTTTGTGTTTATTTCATTCCCACTTTATAGTTAATTAAATTATAAAACTATTTGGATGGGTCATTAGTTTCACATAAAAACATCTATGTATATGGAAGATACTGATGTTATTTTATCAACACAATATAATAATAATTATAGTATCTGTGTGATGAAATTAAACAAAAACAATTATTGATGAACACAACCTCTTCTTTGGGTATCCAACATAGGTTTTACCCAAAAGAATTTCTTGGATAGATCACAATCAAAAAATATAGTTTATATGATGAGAATAGTAATGTTGGGAAATTATTTGGGAAATAAATTTTTGAATAAATTTTTCTTATATTGATAAGAGGAGAAGAGAAGTGGTTTCCTTTTATAATTTAGGTAAGTGTCAAACAAGTAATTTTTGGAAAGAAAGAATGTCATACAGGTTTTATAATGTCAAATGGGGAAATAATATAACTTAATAGATACCTAAAGAGATAAGTTCTAAATATGTCTCTAAAATTGGTTTTTTATAGTTTTGGTTTATTTTTTACTTGTAACTTTTTATTTTAACACCCACTGGAAAACCAATTTTCACCTTAACCGATTTAAATAATTTTATGAATTTTTTCTAATCAATTTGGTCAATAAGAATATAAATTTTTTATAAAATATGTAATATTCTTTTTCCAAATATAGAAGCTATTTTGAAAATTTTATGTGAGGGAAGTGTGAAAATATAATTTAAAATTAATCATACAAAAGCAATGAGGAAGTATCTTTTTAATGAAATAATGATGAATATTTTACAATTTTTTTATATAAAAATTAAATATGAAAAAGATTAAAATGACCTAAATTGGATTATTAGATGTATAATTTAATTAATTTTACTTTAAAACAAATTTTTAAAATTATTTATATATATATATAAATTAAGCTAAAAGGAAATACTCAAATAAAATTCAATAGTTTTCATTATTCATAAATAAATCAAACTTTTGAATAAATTTAAAAATTAAAACTAAGATAGTTTTCGAAATATGAGTTCAAAATAATTTTTATTTTATAAAATTAATTCTTTTACATGGGGAAATTTAATTTTATTAATGATCAAAAATAGAAAAACAATAATTTCTTTGAAAAAATAGTATTTTCAAAAAAATTTATGATTTAAACAGAAATTATGTAATTTTATTATCAACATGTTTTGTTTATATAAATAAATTATAAGTAATATATAAAATATTGTTATTCATATTAAAATCAATATGTTTAATGTGTAGATTATAATTTTCATTTGTTTGAAAAATACTATATTAAAAATATATTTTTTCTTTGTAAAAAATCAATGTTATGTTCCACACAAGCTGTCCTAGTGTTACGTATAACAAAAGATTAACATATATTTTCATGTATCCCAAGTTATCAAAAAATATAATTCATTCGAAAACAATAATTCATAAAAACATAAGGTTTTAATGGTTTCCATTGATCACACAAATCACCTACTCACTAATGTTTCAGTTGAAGACAAGGTTCTATAGGTTCCCCACTTAGTCCAAAATCTAGGTCTCTCATAAATTTAAAATCACAAGTCATCTAATGGGGCCCTATATATAAAAACCCATGGTATCTACTATGAAAAAAATCTAGCTCCATGGTCTCACATACACATATATCAGAAAACTCGTGCAAAGTCACCATTCTTCGTGGTCATAGATACAGACACGGCATCGACGTATGTGGTAGACACCTTGAGAATCCAATCAGCATCTGATATTATATATATATATATATATACTTAACAGTATCATCCTAGATGATTTTTACCAGGTATCATATAATTAAACCATTTAGATAAATATATTTTTCATTAAATTATATATGGGTAAACCCATATATTGTTACTATGAAAATAATTCATTTTAAAAAAAACCCACAAGGGGTCTATATCTAATGAGTTATTTTACCAAACCAACTAAAAAGGCCCCCATAAGACCACTCCTGGAGGGATTGAATCATCATTGTCATTGATTCACTCACCATAGATCTACATGGACTTCTATTAGATAAGGATATATATACATGGATGACCAGCTGAATCTAATTCCACCTTAATATTCTGCCATAAGATTTTATATGAGTTATTACTGACACATTAAATAGTTTAACATCCCATCAATGATAATAATCATAGCTTATTAGGTACCTAAAACTCATGTGAATCTCACTTTCCTATCCATGATATTTTATATTCCTATTTCATCTATATTCCGAATGAAAAAATCAATATATGTAAAAAACATTAAACATCCTGTATATCACATGATGTGAAAAATAAAACAACTGCAACATTTTATATCAAGGATAATATTATCAATTGATAGTTAACATGGGAATCATAATAGAATACGTATTCAATTTTTACTAACCTGATATGTATCTTAGGATCTATTAGATTCTTATATCTCCTTGATATAATATCAAAATTTTAATTAAAATTGAATTATAACCATTTGATTCCACTTATTAGTTTTCCTCCCCATAGGACACTCAAATGGGGTCCGGAATGGATTTTCTACATGACCCACGGTGTGCCACCCAAAATATGAATGGTTTATAACATGGAGTGGGTGTATAACATATGATTAGGGGGAGACTATACCCCACTATCAGAGTCTTGAGTATAAAATTTATAACAAAATAAAATCCTCATAATATTACAGATAAGAATAAATAAGATTACAAAAAGATAATAAATTAATACGGAATGAATACTGACTCTATCATTAATGGAGGCATAAAATTCATATCCCCCAATAAGATGATAACATATATATGCTAAATAAAGAAACAATAAACATTAGATAGGAAGTATAACAGCCCAACTCCGGGTCTCATCTCTTATATCTGGATCCCACTAGAATAGTAACAGTTCAACCCCATAATAATTCATCTAATCCAAACATAAACTTATGACCAATAAATATTCGTCTCCAGATTAATATTTTTAATAATTTCCTGAGAAGGGTGTAACGAAAAAACCCATTAGTATAGCACAACTGCATTCCCATACATTACTAACTATGCATTGATACTTCAATGTCTCATACTTAACTAAAATTGATAATAAATATAAATTAACAATTAAATAAATATAAAAACATAAATCAATAGCTCTATAACCTAGAAACACCATACATACTTAAAATTGGGTTATTGAGACATTGATAATGTCTAGTTATTATGAAAACCATACAATACCCATGGCATATTCCTATGAGAATATTCTGGGAAATATAGTAGGCATTCGTTAATGGATAAATAACTAGTGATTAAGTGATGAAAACCATGATGTCAATCTTCATCAACATATCTCTGAACTATTTTAATATTAAATGGATTGATTATGATTATCAGGCATCCCAGGAAATCAGGGATCGGAAATATCATATATGTTACCATGCCAACTATCTAATTTATAGAATTCTTGGTATCTATCTGAACTATGTCGTGTCATCATGGTTAACTACTGGGATCTTATGGGGGCCTATATATCTCACTATAATGATATAATTAATAATAAAACCCCATTTTTAATAAATGTAATTTTGTCATGATATGTATTTAATGAAACCATGGAATTCAAGGCATCAATATTGACCAGAGGATTAATCCAGATGTCACTAGAATTCATCACCTAGACCAGGATATATATATTTATTATAACATCCAAGTATCCAAAACTATACCAATATCATATCATTTTAGGATTAATATATAAAACACAGGAAGAACCTCTGGGAACCCATAATGTAATTGCCATGTCATATTAGGCACATTATCCAAATCCATGAAATAGAGCTGTAAATCCCTAATTTCATAATAAAAAATAAATAAAACATAAGTAAAATGAATATAATTTATGTAAACATAACCCCATCACCACTACCCTTTTCTATTTTTTTTATATGTAGGCCACCTATTCTAAGGGGTAACCCAATACCCTCTATATCAAAAAAATCCCAAATGACCCCACTAAGGTTTTAATTATCATCAATGTAGTAATTGAAGGCCCCAAAGTCTTTATATAGGAAACGAACCCTTATTGGGCGTCCTTGAGGTCTATACTACATGGGAATATTTTTTTCAAGAGGTTCAATTTGGTCCAAATCTATCTCTTCGGGGATTTCACACTCCTTGATAGAGTCATACAATTAATATGTAATCACATACCACATGGTGTATTCCATATTAGAAAAGGTCACAAGATATAGATTTTGGCCTATCTCAAAGTCTTAGTCTATCATTGTATGGTCCTCTAAACCAATCTAACACTATTTTACCCATTTTCCATCTACTTATACCAAATATGTTGAATGGTCAACACATGGTCCATTTTTTTCATCCATCATAGGTATTGTTATGCCCTATTATAGTGGAATCTAAAGGCTGGTTCACTTGGTCCTATGTATGTGACTAAGAATGGTGGAACATCTTAATGGGTTTTCATTTCACAATGAGTCACACATTTTTCATGACCTCAGTCATAAGTTGAAGAGGATTGTGAGACTATGATCAAGGATTCAACCTGTCCCGTGTATTTTTTCACGGTCTATGGTACATTATACCAGATTAAAAAAATTAAAATTAATGTATACAATGAAATATAAACAATATATTAAATTAATATGGTGTGGTCAATATTCCTTTGTGATAATATAGAAAGTTCCCATAAACCATAATTGAAGCATAAAATTAACATTCACGTATCATATATGAAATATCATATTTATTTATTTTACCATTATATAGCATGGATCAAAATCTCTAATTAATCCCATATAATATGTAACCAAGCTCATTTGTCCATTTCAAAGGCATGAGAGGTACTAAATAAAGCTAAAAATTTGTATAAATTAATTATTATATGTATAAATACAAAAAAAATATGATTTAAATGTTTATTATATTTCATTTCACTCAGTTGACATAACAACATGTTCGAACTAAAATCCATAAACCAAAAATGGTTCACAAAGGTCATTCGATACTAAATAAGAGAAAGCCAAATCAATCAAAATTAATACCTTGATTAGTTTAATTTTATCTTTATCTAATATCTTAATAAAATATTCAATAGTTATATACAATCTCCAAAATGATTAATAATAATGTAAATACGTAATTATGGGGGGTCAACATACGAGGATGCATGAAATTTTAATAAAATATGCAATTTCATCATATTGTGGTGAAATTATTATAATCCCCCAAAAACTAAATAATGAAAATTAAATAGAATAAATAAGGGTTTAGATAATGGGATGCGTGATTTTATGCCTCAATACTCTAATAAAAAAACCCCTACAACATATCTTCAAATCAAGGGAATGAAGAAAGGTGTAAGGGGATAAGGTCCCCTGGCAGTGTGTGTAAAATAATGGACAGAAATTGGGACACCCCCTTAAAGATTTCTATCTGAATAATATAATTTTACATCATTAAAAGTCCACAATTTAGCTAGTAATAATCCACCAATACTCCCATTATCCTAGACAACATGTAAGAAAATATGACAAGCCACTGAAAAGTCAGGGGATGGAGAATATAGAAACAAAAATTAAACCACTGCATAGTTCATTTTTCCTTCAAAAAATGATCAAATGCACCACATAATGTCAAAACACATGGTATAGGTGCGTAAAATCCAAAAAATATTTTATATACCCCAAATAATAGTCCACTTAGTTTATAAAATTAAAAAATCAATAATATCTTCAAATTGAATGATTCTTTTTGAGATGGTGTTTTACGAATAGGGAAGCACCTAATTACCATACCCATGTCTTAGTCATCCTATCACAAATTTACCATTCCAAAATTAATAATAAAATAAAAGGAAAAAATTTCTATTTCCTATCATTTTTTAACACCCAAGACCAAATATCTTGGTATCGGTTTGTGGGTCACATAACACTTTTAGGACCACCCCTTATATAGAAAAATGTTGACTAGCATTGAGGGTTTGAGTAATAACAAGGGGAGAATATTCCCTTAGTAAAAAATAAAAATTCACAATAAGTAAAATGGATGTAATAATAAAAATAGATTTCAATAATACTATCAAAAATATATACGAATTACGAATGGAATGAAACATTTATAGTACTATAAGTTTCAATTAAAGAGTTATATATGAATTCAACAATAAACCATTATATAGTGAATCAATTTTAAAGAATAATAGAACTACATCAAAACAAATTATGCATGAAATTGTGATCATTGAGTCTCTCTTGACATCACCTCAGCCCTACCTACTTCTCCTTCTTAACAGCTCAATATAGGACCATTTTCCTTTGATAGATATGTGACTATAATTTCATCACCCATATCATGATATACATTATGTGGGTGTATATAAAACTAGTTAGGAACAAATATTTTTAAAATATTTCTGACGAAAGTGTATATAATTTTGTATGTAATGTCTGAGTATAAAATTATAGTTAAACATGAAATTGCATGGGTTATCATGTGAAAAAAATTTAACACATTCCCATATCCTTCATACTTTTTATTCGTACCAAATGTAATTTTAATCCAAGAGAATTTTCAATATTTTAATGGTTACACAATTAATTGTATGAATAAAACATATAAATAATTAATGACCATAGTATAATCTAATTCACAATGGGATAATTGAATAATAAATCACACAAGGTTACACTCGTATTCTCTTAATTGTCAAATCACGTAAAAAATGATGTTGAGAGAGATAAATACCGACCCAAATGTTGATTAAATCAAACACACAAGGTTTTCATAGTGATACACATGAACATAAATATCAGTAAAGTCATTCATCATAATTTAAAAGTCATAATATGGAAAATTATTCCTATCAAGACTGTAACATAGTCTAATTTCCATAAATCACCTCAGAATTCAAACCACAAGTATTAGAACCATATGTTCAGAACCAAATTCATCACCTTAATGGTTTAGTATTAACTATAAAGTAGAGGAACACATATATGAATTGAAAATATTTATACATTCAAAACAAAACCATCTATAATGAATGGAACTTGAATTGACTATGAGATAATGTAAGAAGTGAAAACTTCTCCAAAAAGAATCTGCTTGTTTTTCCTCAGTCACTAGTGGGTTGAGGGATATCTCAAATAATGTTCTTATTATATGTTTTAAATTTATCCCTCTAAACATTTCTGTAATGGAATGTTTCATATAATGAAAATTTCATACACATTGTGAAAATCATTATGTTCAAACCACTCATAGAGTAACCTTTGTGTCACAAAATTAATTATTTAGGTTGTATCCATATAGTCCCACCATTAAACATTCAAGACATGGCATTGGGTGTCATTCCGTAGAAACAATCTTATAAAATCATTTCATTCATGACCAACATGTAATCCCAAAAACTCTATCCTAACAACTAATATAGCCTCAATAAAACTCACTCTACACAATATATAAACTGAATAAAATTTTTTAAATCCTTATAGTCCTCAAAATATATGGAGTTTTATATAACAACTATATATGGTATTTTTATCCCTAAGAAGATTGACCCATGGATGCATACAAAAGTGTTACTAAAAATGATCATACTGAAATGCAATTGACTAACATCCAATTACACATTTTATTAATGAATGTGACCAAAAAATAATAAAATAACATCACCAAAAACGTGTTCACCAGGTCTGGATATAGTGATGTCTAAAGGAATTCCCTCGACCAATCACTAAATAACCAATAATAAGAGAACTAATATTGGAAAACATAAATAACCAATCATCATATTTACCTTTGGAAGAATGTATTTCTTCTACCTTATTTCCATCAAACCATGTCTAAAAAATAATCATGTTAGGGTGAATAATATCTCTATAAGAACAAATTTTATAGATAATATTCTAAGGAAAGTACAATTAACCATTCCTGTAATTAACAACAATTAATTAGTCTGATTCAATTTTAAACAATTATATAGCTCTTGATTTACATATTTTGAGACCTTGATGAATTTACATATCCCCTTTAATCACTGATGCACCCTCCCCACGACAAGAATAAATATCCACAATAATTGAGCCATGATTATCATGAACACCTCCATAACCATGCATGATCCCTTTATCACAATAATTATCCACATTGAATTTTTACACATGAGTAGGGGGATTCCATTGCACCAAAACACCAGGAGGTCTCCAACTAATAATAGTATCATTAGTTGAGCATCTATATTACACAAAATAGTAAATAACTAATGAAATGTTGACACCGTTAAACGGTCTCCCATACAAAGAGAGACGATCCATGAATTTGGACATGATATAAGGAAGATTAGGTTGAATTCTCTAAGACATTCAATATTCCATATTTTTCATATGGTCTAACAAGCAATGAGGATGAGACAGGTCGACCCTTTAGATTACACACAATACCTCTCTTAAAAAATTCACCATTCTTGTATAAATTCATACATATAATTATACTACCACTGAAATCAGGAAATACTACAATATGAACTCACATATAAACAGCCCAGTAAATTTTATAGTTGAGACTAAAACAGTTTCATATTTATAAATAAATAAGCACGCAAATTTTGATGAAAAAGGAACATTAAATCATTGAATATTTTCATTTATCAATATAACAATACTATTAATTATCTAGAAGAGAATATTGAAAGAAATATAGTCATAATGATAAGTTAAATTGCAACCGATCATATAAAACAAAATGTATGAAAAAATATTTTATAGAGAAAAATATATTTTCATCTACTATGTAGTTGTTTAGGAAGAACCCAATGTCTAGAAATAATAGTATTGAAAATTTTGATATCCATCCCACATATGTGTTATGACCACACCAACAATGAAATTTAAATTATCAAAAATAAGATATAATAGAAGATCTCTATCATGGGGACCTTATATTTGTAGAGTGGTGAGACTTTTCATTATCATATCAAATGAAACCCTATAGAGAACATCAATAATGATTTCAAAAGCTTTTATGAATAAAAGACAATGGTACACTAATTTCACTAAAATATTAGTGAAGTGCTAATAAATTCTAGTATGTCCTTGGAATTATTATACATCTTGCACAAATGAATTCTATTGAAATTACAATATAATGTGTACCTTATAACTATTAACAATGACTCTATTCGATTACACTACATGAACTTCGATAATGCACTTCTTTTCCATGAAATCTCATTTATCAAAATATTATACCATATATTTCTCAAACAATTGATGTAAAAAATCTCCCAATAAAGTGGGAAAGATGTCAAATGATGATCAATAAATTGTAAAAACATAAACAAATATATAGGTTCATAAATAAAATAAATTAGACAATATAGTCCCAATTTGTTGTAATATGGTTCACACGTTGTTATAAAGTATAAAGATCATGATCCGATATAGAAATTTAGCGAGCATGCATGTCAATTTTATCTTCCTTGGTGCCTCTATTATAACATGAACCTAGGTCCTTTAAATTATATTCCTAAAATACATTGACTTGTGACAATAATCTTTACCTATCATTATAAGTAACTTGGTATTTTCATTTATTATAACTATTAAACTATTTTTATTTGGTACCAGATACAATTAATATACCCACTAAGAATCATATATATGATATGTGACATAGGATTCATGAAATTTTTAAAATTCTATATGTAGAAATTCAAATATTGTGCGGTAAAATATCATTTTTGGTTTCCAAAAAATTATCAAAAAACTCTACAAAATCATATACATGAAAATGGAGGGGATAATATATTGTATAGGATCTACTGTCCACAAAATTTCGCTAATATTCACCATGAAAATATTTGAAATATATTTTCATAATTAAATAAAGATATAAATAGATATAATTTATTTAATTATTCATCATTTTATAAGTATGAAAATTTTCAAATAATGGGCAATGGTTGGAGTTTCAGTTTGGTTGGGTGTTTTATTGATTCAAATGTCTTGTGAAATAAGATGTATGGACAAAAAAAAGTCATGATATAAATATATATCTTCAACATCAAGGGATAATGCACTTTATGCATTGATAAAATATATATGGGAATATTATAGTATGAAAATACATGCCCAAAATTAGAATAAAAATATACAAAATAAAAATAAATGAGAGTAGTTTGATCATGAGAAATAGGTGTTGACATGTTATAAGAAATCAGACCTACACCATGACACAAAGTCTCTAATGGGATTTAATGATTCTCTTTTGTTAATAACTAAATGACCAAATTTTTAGAATAATTACAAGTTATTGTAGAATGGGTGATAAATAAGGAATAATGGTCTCCTTTTGAATACAAAATGCAGAAAAAATATATTCAATCTCACAATATCATCCCCAAAATACACAAAGATTTTACTGTCATAGCTATTTAAGATTATTCAGGAATATTTAAAAATGGATCTATGAGGATTGTTTAAATGATGAGAACATTTTATATCTTCATCCATATTTATAACATAAATATTTAAGGTAAATATTATATTACTCAATTAGAGAAATAAATTATTGATGAATATTTTTGGCTATGTCATGGTTTGATTTTTCAATTAAACCTAAACCAAAATCAATAATGACTCTCTAACTTACATGGATGTGAAAACAGAATGGGGAATGCATTATTATGGGCACCCAAAAATTATGAAGAATTAGAAAAATGAAACACCCATATAGTCCATTTTTTGGTTAGTGGAATGGGGTCTATTCACATTTCCGTTATTACGGATGTAGTTTTAATGAGTACATAGAAATTATTCCCATGGATGATATTCCCACATTCCTTTAGCTTGACTGGATCCAATTAATGTTATTTGGAAAACATGGAAAATCATATAATTTGATTAATTTCTCATGTAGAGAGGTGTTTACCTAAAATAATTTAATATCCTTAAATACTCTTTTTAATCACCACTAAAATAATATTCAACAATTATAAATCTATATTTATAAAACTAATGGGTTTAAGAGGAAGACCTACAATATTATTCTTAGTTTTTTATTTTCTCTTAATCTTATTATTTAATTTTTTTCAATAGGGACTATCTATATACATGGTGAACCATTTTAGATAGATTAAAATTGAATTAGTGTCAATTTGATTCCATCTTCTTGGTGAAATGATAGAAATATTCAATTGTGGATTGAAATAGGTTGTGATGAATGTTTTTTTAGTTCATACTAATATGTACATATATTTTGGATGTAATATAGATTATATGAATTGTCATAACATTCTAATTCATACAGAATCACATTTTTTAACATCATGAACCAGGATTCACGGACCAATACCCTAAACAGGTAGGTCACATGACCTCAGGCATGCCCTTTTATATGTAGATGCTTCTAACTATCAGTGAGGGTCTAATAACGATTATTTAGAGACTATACTCTCTTTATTAAGGTATCAAAAAAATCTATGTAAGAAAAAAAATCCAAATAATATAACCAATAACTAAATCCATCTAGTAACATGTGATGAATGAATCTGGAAACACAATATCAAGAAATAAACAATAGATAAGTCATTCCAAATATTTTTCAAGTTACCATATAAAAACCCTCAAATAAATAAAGAAATTTAAAACTCTCAAGCATGTCCCAATTACATCTCGTTCACTCATCCATGATCAAACACATGTCATCCATCTAACATAGGGACCTTTCAATTATCCTTCCATGAAACCTAAACATTATTATGGTACAGATCAGGCATCCCAAATAGGGTATTAGTAAAACACATTATCCCACAACCAAAAGTGTCTGAAAGAATATCCCGTAAATAAAAGTGTATTTACTTTTATAACAAACAATGTATAATGCATAAATTAAGCATTTATAACATATTATTATATTTTAATTAACCACATAAACCATCATGTTCTCAATGAAACATAAACCCTCAATACCTTCTTCATCTCATGTCAGAATTTAAACATTCACCAAGGGATTTCCTATTTCACATTACCATAATTATCCATTATCATTTTAATAAAATTTGTAACACCCTGAGATTTTATGAGAAATATTATCTTTAATTTCATTGATATCAGGTTTTGTACACCACACCAAGTTTATCTTGAGCTATATGCAACACTGTATTATCTTTTAGTATACACAGTCAATATACTTGGCTTGTGTTACATGCAAGAGATACCTTCCTCGATAGCTTGTGTGGTACACAATACCGAGTTTCACTAAACAATGATATATTATAATATTATTATGAAATAGATGTTATGAATAGTATTAACCATATTTTAAATTTTATATATTATAATTAATCATACACATTTTCTATGACATGTTATGAGAACAAAATCAATTTTACGTATAAAGGAAGTATTTTAAAAAAATGCAGTTTTGTATTCTTTTTACGGCATACCCATTTTAAATCATATTTTTGAAATGTCTAAAAGTTCAATTTAAAATTTTAAACTTATTATTTTGAATCAGTATATCAAAATTTACGCAGGATAAATTTTTGACATTATTCTGATAACCTTCATATTGTGATTAATAGTAAAAATACAATAAATTTTATTTGAAAAAAACATTTTTCATCGATTTCATTTATATAGTTAAATTATGATATTTAATGGTTTAAAATTAAAAATACAATATATTTTTAGCATTTAATATAATATAAGTCATTATCATTAATTTTACATTGAATTCAAAGGTAAAAACATTTCAATTTTTTGAAATATTTTAACTTTTAAAACATTTTTTCTCGACAAGGAGATTAATTTTAAATTAAAAACATCAAAATTTGTGTATTGAATTTGGAAAAATGGATTCCATATTTGGAATTAGTAGGTCCATATTATTTATATATTATACTTTTTCTTTTTGGGAATTATGAATAGTAACTACAGAAAATTTTATTTACCATGGATAAAGGTATATCAGGTAATTATGGGTAAAACTGATATTATAAAATTACACTAACAATTGTCTTGATATTATTGGTTGATTATACATTTTCTCTAAAACATAATTTGGTTGAAATGGAATCAATTATAATCCACTAAGATGATATTAAGACCTTAATTTATTTTATTTAAAAGAAAATGAAATATATCTCACTCAAACTTTATTAATTAAATTATTTTTAATATAAAGTAATACACAATATAAATTAGATTATAAATACTAATTTGAAATATAAAATGTTTTTATTCATCGTGAAAATTTATTTGTAATGTTTAAGTAATATATTATAACTTTAATAGATTATACATTAATGATGTCGAAATTATTTATTTAGTGAAAATCAATAATAGAGTTATTATTAAAATAATAATACCCATCAAAATGACCAGAAACATGACCACACCTTATTGGTTGAGTATATATATACCGTAATCATTCAAGTGACAACTTGTGGAGAATTTGGGGACTTATAAAATTTATCATGACATTTATATTATTTTATTTTAAATGATGTCAAAGTAGTCACCTTCAATATTTAATAAACATATCAATTTACACGTTGGTTGTTTTAGAAGATAAATTTGACTAAAAGTATTCTTATGAAATATAATAGATTTAAATTCTTCATGGTATTTTATTTTTAATTTTTATACAATAAATTATTATAATAATTAATTATATAAAATGTTGTAGTAATTATTTTATTATGAGAAATATTATTTAAATGGTTTGAAAAATACTAAAAAAATTAAATTAAAATTTTAATGTTCTACACAAATTTTATTTATATATATTACATGATATGAATCTAGTTAATATTTTGGATCAGACATATCTTCTGTGTGGATTTTATTTAAATTCAAACAAATTAATAGTGTCAAAATAGAAACAATTGATATTTTATAAAAATAACAAATTATTTTTTTAAAAAAAATCACAAATATATTTTAAAATTAAAAATTACAATTTATATAGTCTATAATGTCATAAAGTATCCAATTATGAAAAATTCACAACACATAAGTAAATATTTATAATAATTTAAAATTAATAATCTTATTACCACAAATAAGATTAAATAGATTAAATAAGAATAAATCAAATTGATAAGGTTTGAAATAATTTACCAACATGTAAAAATTATATAGGATGATGATATTAAAACCCTAAATCATCTCATATTCGAATTTGTGTAACACCGTGTGATTTTAGGAGATATATTCCTTTTAATTTCATTGATATCTTCTATTGTACACTAAACCAAGATTAGCTTGAACTATATGCAACACCGTATTAGCTTTCAGTACACACAACACTATTCTTGGCTTGTATTACACACAATATCTAGTTTGTTCTACGTAAATTATTCTATGTAACATTAAGTATATATTTTGTTTAATGTGTAAATGAAATAAGTTTTGATTATGTTATACACAACACCAAAGGGAGATTTCACTACACATAGCCCTGACATGGCTTGCATTACACGCAATCACGACCTTCCTCGATAGCGTGTGTAGTACACAATACTGGGTTTCAGTAAACAATGATATGTTATTAAAATATTATATAAACTAGTCGTTATGAATAATAATACCCACCTTTTGAAAATGTATCTTTCAAAATGGAATTCATTTTTGGATTCGTCATATCGAAATTAGCCTAGGGTGAACTTTTTGTATTTTTTAAAAAACTTTCATATTTTTTATGAATAGTTAAAAACAATGAGTTATTGTTTAAAAATGAATTTTTATTTAGATAATTATTTATTGTATTTAAATTTATTTTATCTAAAAATTAATAAATAATACCTATATAAGTTCAATGTAATTCATTAGAGTCATTTTATAATAATTTTAGATATATAAAAATTTTATTGAACTTTTCACCGTCTTTTACCCACCTCCTTGGAGAATTTGAAAATTTACATAAAACATAATTTTACCGATACTATTAGTGGAATTTCTAAAATCTGAGAGACACGGTTAATATAATAGAGTAAAATGTTGTTCGATAAGGTATATTTTTTTTGGTGAATAATAACTTTTTACTTTTATTTACCATAGTTAAAAGTAAATAGGATAACTACGGGTAAAATGATATTATTATTACCCTAACACATATCCTAATTCTATTAGATAAGTGTAATTCGAACAGAAACAAACATAGGAATAAAATATGACACTTTAGGTACACATGGATTTGAGTAGGACATTTATTATTATCTAATTCAAAGAAGAGTTAAAAGAGTTAAAATCGATGTTTAATAACTAAATCATTTTTAATATATAGATATACATAAGATAAATTAGTCTATAAATATTCATTACAAAGATTAAAATATTTTCTATATAATGGTATTCTATTTATAATTTTTATACATGAAATAATTTAATTAATTTATGTCACAATGATGATGCAGTAATTACCTTATTAATGAAATTTTAACATAATTTATGTTATAAATACCCAAATGAATGTAATTTGAGACTTTGTTATGAATTAAATTAATTTTATAGGTTAATATGACATGTTATTATTTATTTAATTATCGTTTTTTGAACTAATCATACTGTTATGATTTTCACAATAATTAATTACCAAATAGTGTCAAAAATGACATAAAATACTTTTTAAAACAAATATTTTATTATTTATTGATATACTATTCCTAAAATATATAAGAATTCGAAAAATGACATAGATAAGGTTATATTTATTAATAATAAATCACTTTGGATTTGTTTGGTAGTGTATTGTAAGTTTATTAACCATATATTGTAAGAAAAACAAGAAGACACGGTAAAAGATAAATTATTTAGCTTAGAGTTAAATCTAAATGATAAGGTTAAAATAGTAAACTAAACATGTCTAAAACCTATTGGATGATAGGATTTTGACCCATTCCCACTTTATCATTTAAATAATTGACTTTGGAGCCATTATAAACCGAATATGACTTTATTATAAAATAATATTTTAAGTGTTTCCTAAGGTGCCCCTCACCCCTCTTATAAAAGGGCACTCCCACTTCTCTCAACTTCACTCCTCCCAAGATATTTGGAATAGCCAACCCCTGCGAATTTCTCTTTTAAAAATTTCTAGTTATATCATAGAGGTTCTGGTATTCTTAAAAGACCAACTCTAGTTCCCTATGAGGAATTATAAAAGAGAGACGTCAAGGAAGAGATAATCTCTAGTACCGATTCTTTCAAGTTTCTTTCTTCTTCTACTTCATCTTCTTTATTTGTTTCATTATAAAATAATAACATCAGTATCACTAAAATACTGATATGTTATTATAAATATGAAAACATCATATTTCACCTTCTATCCATCCTACGGAAAATGAAATCACCGCTCGTGCGTACGTACAGAATATCGTCTCCACTCCGTGGTGTAATCTGTTTTCCACCACAACTTTACATGGATGGGTATAATGGTTTAAAGAATAACTATATATGATTATTATAACATGATACTGATTCTGAGATATTATATCATCAACTCCAATAACATTCATATTAGTATGGGAATGATATCATTGCGCGCGCGTACGTACGGACTACCATCTCCACGACGCGATGAGATTCATATTCTATATTAACCATTCATGAATGATTATAAAGTATATATAATGAAATATAATGATATGTATGACATAATAAGGTTACTGGATTTATATATATATATATATATGTCATCTACTTAATTCTATTCAAATCAATAAGGAATGGAATACAGCGTTCATGCGTACGTACGGCCTATCGTCTCCATAAACAGTGTGTTTCATTTCATTAATCTATATATTATATATATATAATGAATATATATGAAATATAAATAATTTTTAACATTATGGATGTATGTAAATCATGATATATGTAATTATAATATCAGGAGCAAAAATTCCAAACACGTACGATAAATGAAACAATTTTACCCAAAATGCTGCTCTAAAATGGAATTAAGAAAAGAACGGGTAATATAAAGTAAGAAGTGAATCATATATGATATCATAAATATTATTATGGTTCTATTACAAGTTAATAATATGTTAAACCCCACTATATAGGAGTTTCAGACACTTAAAGAAGAAATTGGACCTAAGGTAAGGGATAATTTTGCGAACACATTTTTATCTCATATTTCTTATACCTAAGTATTTTCTAGGGTAATTTTTCTCCTCCATGTCCCCGAAATTGTTTTTCATAAAGTGTTTAATATTATTCCATGTATTTTTAAAGTTATATTTACCCATCTTTGACTTTTAGTTTGTGTTAGGGAATGAATCTTTATTTTTTTTACCATATATTTACTTTTTGACATTTCCGGCAAAAGTACGAAAAAAATTGTTCTTTTAACTAATACATGATGAATGGATTTTTAATGTTTTATAATGAATTAATTAATTGAAGTTTCCCCTAAAACATTTCATGATTATTTTCAACAAAATCCTTTTCTCTTAAAATTTCAAGGAATTTTGAGAAAAGAAAATGATTTTGAAGAAGAAATGACATTTTCCTCAATAATTCATTTCATGTGTTTTATCAAAACTATTTTCCATCTAAGTTGACATTATTTCATATGTGTATGTTTCATGTATAATGTCTCTCGGATTTACATTGTTTCAATTTTATTATGATGAAATGATATCCATTTGTAACATACAGATTATGTTATGATGTGATGATGTTTATGATACCCATTTTATTCTTTGGGTTGTGAAGAATGTTTTATGTTTATGTTGTGGAACACGTAAGAATGATTTAATTATGAGATTTTTGGGACCTATATCTCCATCGAATGCATTGGGTAAAGATTTATATCTCATTAGATAGTCATGGCTGGAACGTTATGTTAATCTGGTTTAGTGATACAGGACTGGAACGAGGAGTGAACTCGATTTAGTAATGGACTTTTTCCACTAAGATGGTCGTGGCAGCAATGCCTTGCTACTATGGAAATCATGTCATGTGCATAATGGTTTTACACAATTACATGGTTTGTTTACATGCTATTTTATCATGATTGATGTTCTTTTAAGATATATTCCCTACGTACTTCCAAGATTTATCTCATTGCTCAAGATTTTGATGTATAGATTTTATGTTCATGTTTTTGCATTCAAATGTTTATAGATTGTTTTATGTTCCATATGTTTACCCTTACTGAGAATTTGAGCTCACCCTTGTAATTTCTTCTTTTCCCCAGGATATATGGAAAGGTTTTATGTAAGAAAAAAAGGGAAGTTCTTTATGGGAGATATTGAAGATCATTCAACAGGATTAGAAGATTTTGTTCCAAGTTTCAAAAGACACAAAACTATTATAGTCCTTGGGTGATTGTTGTTTTTATGTATTAAGTATTCCGGAAAAGTAATGTAATGTTAATGTATGTCAAGTACGGGTCTATACAATTGGTATCAGAGAAAAGGTTTAGTTAACCTTTGAAACTAGGATTTGAAAACTTTAGTGAGATCTCTAGAGATATTTCTAAGGTAGTTCTAGGGATGTCCCTAAGGTTATGTATAAGTATATGTTATAGTCCTATAATTATAGTAATGATATTAGATGTAAACCTAAGATGTTGGATATTGATGGTACTCCCCCTTTATTATGTTGTTTTCCAAGCATGATTTTTGTCTCTCTCACTATTATTTTTGGGTTTTTAAAAATGGATTGAAACAGGAAGATTCACGATAACATAGGATATTATGGACAATGGAATGGTATTATTCATGAGAAACTAAATTAAATGGGATTTGAAAGTCCAAACATCATTATTATGCATAATCAGCAATCTCATAATATGATCAACAATCTCAACTTCGGTAAGTATCAAGACTCAGCTAACAAGAGAAAGATGGAGTTTCATGATGACCATAGAGGAAAGAATGATCAATCAACCTCATGTAAATCATGTGGGAAGAGGAATTATGTACAATGATTCAAAGGAACTAGAAGATTCTTTGGGTGTGGAAAAGATAAACACTAATCCAATACTTACAAAGGAAAAGGACTAGTTAACACCATGGACAAAGATAATGGTATTTCCATGACATCAACAACAGTTAAATGTTTTAAATGTAGAATGTACGGGAAGTATGCAATCCAATGCCCTAAGGGAAAGTCTCATGAAGAGAATCATCATGGTCATATGGGTAGTATTTATAATGATGATGATGAAGAGGCTAAAACTGATATATGAGATCAAAGAATTGTTGAAGCTCGGTCAATGGTTTAGGAAGGTAGTGGAATGATTTATGTTTATCAATAGTTATAATGTATAGGTAATTTAATGGTACTATGGAATAAAGAAACATTTAAGGATTGTTACACTATTGTATTTTCTAAATTATTTGAATGTATATGTTGAATGGTACCAGTAACCATGAAAGGTTATTCAGATATTTTTGGAAAGTATTTGATATGTGCATAACAAAGGGATAAGAAGATACTGAGATGTTTGATAGTATTAATGAGGTAATGACTGATATAAAGACAATGTGATATCATGGTTTGAGTATATAGAAATTTTCTGATTTTGGTATGTTGAAAGAGTTAACATTTGACAGAATTCATATTTTTACTATGGTTATATGGTAATTTATGTTTCAAGAGAATACATGATTAATGTATTCACATGTTTGGAATGCTATCAACAAGATATATCTTATGATATATGAGGGATAAATGATGGTATTCCCATTCATATTATGTGGCCTTTCTAGTAATCATTTTCTATATACTATGAGAGTGGACATATGTATTTTGCATAAGTCTAATGATTTGAAAAGATTATATAGGGAATCAGATAGTATTGTTTATGGCTAGAAATTTTAGATCATATTTCTTTAATGTTATAATATTGTAGTACGAGTTAAAACCTGTCATGTCGGACAAGGTTTTGGGAATCGAACCCACAAATGAAGTGCAACAGGACATTATCAACTTTTACTAGCCAACAGGATGTCCATGGTTAGTAGAAACTAGTTTTATTTTATTATGTGGTATGATAGATGAAGTATAAGTCCATTTGTTGAACCATATATGACTAATCTCACTATAGATATAGTTATGAATATTTAATAACTTTTGATAACCTTTTTTTTGAAGTAGATAGAATGACCTATCATTCTATCTCATGATCTGCTAACACTTCACGAATGACAAATTCAACTTCAACTCTTTAAAATCTAAAGTGGAAATTGTTCAAGGAATGACCAATGGTGAGATTGCACCAAAATAAATTAAGTATTTCTTCTAATTCCAGTTTTTTCAACTTTAGGGAAATGATCATGAAAACCAAAAAATGATGGTACCTTAGATAATCACAAATTTATGGCTCTTTGATTGTTGGCTTTTTCATAGCCATGTTCTCTACAACTCTACATCAGAACTTGATGGTTAGATTTCTCTTCCGCATCCATATTTTTATGTATATTCTTCCCTGTGGAAACTTATTGATGAGTTAATTTGGGTAAACTTTATGTTTCATACTTTAGTTTATAATGTTATGTTTAGGTATTCCTTTTTACGATGTGGATTTATATTAAATAAACATTCATGTAGTAAACCATTTATATCCTCGACGAATTTCAAGGGATAAATTCATTTTATGGGGGGTAGAATGTAACACCATGAGATTTTATGAGATATATTCTTTTTAATTTCTTCTATGTCATCTATTATACACTACACCATGATTATCTTTTACTATATAGAACACTGTGTTATCTTGCAGTATACACAACACAATTCTTGGCTCGTATTACACAAAATTTCAAGTTCTTTTTGTGGAAATTATTGTACACAACATTAAGTATAGATATTGTTTAATGTATAAATGAAATAAGTTTTGATTATTCTATACACAAAACCAAAGAGAGCTTGCACTACACACAGCCTTAACATGGCTTGCATTACATGCAATTGCAACCTTCCTCGATAGTGTGTGTTTTACGCAATACTGGGTTTTACTAAACAATGATATGTTATTAAAATATTTTATAAACTAGCCATTATGAACAGTAATACCCACATTTTGAAATTTTATCTTTCAAAATGGACTTCCTTTTTGGATTCGGAATATCGAAATTAGCCTAGGGGGAATTTTTGGTATTTTTCTGAAAACATTCAATTTTTGATGAATAGTGAAAAACATTGTGTTATAGTTTCAAATAGAATTTTTATTTAAATAATTATCTATTTTATTTATATTTATTTTAGGAAATAATTGATACATAATACCTATATAAGTTCAATGTAATTCATTAGAGTCATTTTATAATAATTTTAGATATATAAAAATTTTATTGAACATTTTGCCGCCTTTTACCCACTTCCTAGGAGAATTAGAAAATTTACATAAATCCTAATATAACCACTTCTGTTAGTAGAATTTCTAAAATCTGATAGACATGGTAAATATAAATGAGTAAAATTTGGTTCGATAAGATAAATGTTTTTGGTGAATAGTAACTTTTTACTTTTATTTACCACAATTAAAAGTAAATAGGATAACTAAGGGTAAAAATGATATTATTATTACCCTATAAAATGTCAAAAATTCTATTGGATAAGTGTAATTCGACAAAAAACAACCATAGGAATAAAATATGACCCTTTTGGTCAATTTAGATTAGATTAGGACATTTATTATTATCTAATTCAAAGAAGAGTTAAAAGAGTTAAAATCGGAGTTTAATAATTAAAACATTTTTAATATATGGTTATAAATAAATTAAATTAAACTATAAATATTAATTATAAAGATAAAAATATTTTATACGTAATTGTATTTTATTTATAAATTTTAGACATTAAGTAATTTAATTAATTTATTACACAATGATGATGCATTAATTACCTTATTAATGAATGTTTAACATAATTGATGTTATAAATGCCCAAATAAATGTAATTTGAGACTTGTTATGAATTAAACTAATTTTATTGGTTTATATGACATGTTATTATTGATTTAATTTTATTTTCTCGAACTAATCATGCATTTATGATTTTCATAAAAATTAATTACCAAATAGTGTCAAAATTGACATAAAATAGTTTTTAAAACAAATATTATATTATTTATTGATATTTTATTCCTAAAAAATATAAGGATCTAAAAAATGACTTAGATAAGGTTATATATATTAATAATGAACCACTCTGTCTTCTTTTGGCAGTTTATTGTTTGTTTATTAACCATATATTGTAAGAAAACAACAAGACAAGGTAAAAGTTAAATTATTTATCTTAGATTTAAATATAAATGATAGTGTTAAAATTGTAACCTAAACTTGTATAAAACCTATTTGTTGAGAGTATTTAGACCCATACCCACTTTACCTTTTAAATTATTCACTTTGGAGCCTTTATAAACAGAATATCACATTATTATAAAATAATATTTTATGTTTTTCGAAGGTGCCCCTCGCCCCTCTTATAAAAGGGCACCCACACTTATGTCAAAATCACTCCTCCCAATCCATTTGGCTCAGCCAAAACCAGCCCATT
Source organism: Viscum album (assembly GCA_963277665.1). NCBI lineage: Eukaryota > Viridiplantae > Streptophyta > Magnoliopsida > Santalales > Viscaceae > Viscum > Viscum album. The sequence continues at coordinate 1,254,330,737 of OY728153.1, read as the reverse complement.
TATCTTTTCAACATCCCTATTTATATCATAGAGGTTCTGGTCTTCTCAAAAGGACAACTCTAGTGCCCTAAGAGGAAGTATAAAAGAGACACATCAAGGAAGAGGTAATCTCTTCTACCGATCTTTCAAGTTTCTTTCTTTTTCTACATCCTCTTATTTATTTGTTTCATTATAAATTTGTAAAATCAGTATTACTAATATAATGATATGTTATTATAATGATGAAACAACCCTATTTCACTTTATATCCATCCTACAAAAAATGAAATCACCGCACGTGCGTACGTACGTAATACCGTCTCCACGCCGTGGTGTGATCTGTTTTCCACCACCACCTTACTTGGATGTGTATAATGGTGTAAATAATAACTATATATAATTATTATAACATGATAATGATTTTTAGAGATTATATAATCAACTCCAATTCCATTTATATAATTATGTTAATGATATCATTGCTTGTGCGTATGTACGGACTATCGTCTCCACAAAGCAATGAGATTCATTCTCCATATTCACCGTTCAATAATGATTATAAAGTATATATAATGAATAATAATTATATATATGACATAATAATGCTACTGTATTTATGTATATATGTATATATATCTCATCTACTTACTTCCATTCAAGTCAATACGGAAAGGAAAACAGTGTTCATGCATACGTACGGCCTACCGTATCCATGAACGGTGTGTTTCCTTTCATTTATCTATCTATTATATATATATAATAAATATATATAATATATAAATCATTTTTTACATTATGTAAGTAATTAAATCATTATATAATTAATAAAAATATCAATAACAACAAGTCCAAACACGTACGATAAATGAAATGATTTTTCCCAAAACACTGCTTTAACTTGGAATTATCAAAACAGAGGGTAATATAAAGTCATAAGTGAATAATATATAATATCATAAATATTATTATGGTTATTTTACAAGTTAATAATATGTTTAAACCCACTATATAGGAGTTTCAGACACGTACGGATGAAATTGGACCTAAGGTAAGGGATAATTTTGCAATCACATTTTTATCCAAGACTTCTTATACGTAAGTATTTAATGGGATTATATTTTTCATCCATGTACATAAAAATGTTTTTTGTTAAGAGTTTAATATTATTACATGTATTTATAAATTTATTTTTACCCCTCTTTGACTTTTACTTTGTGTTATGGAAGGAATCTATATTTTGTTTACCAAATAAGGCACTTTTTGACTTTTCCAACAAAAGTACAAGAAAAATGTTTTTTAACTTATACGGCGTGAATGGATTTTTACATATGTATAATGACTTAATTCAATGAAGTTTCTTCTACAAAAGTTCATGATTATTTTTCAACAAAATCCTTTTCTTTTAAAATTTCTTGGTATTTTGAGAAAAGAAAATGATTTTAAAGAAACAGGATATTTTCCTCAAGAATTCATTTCAAGTGTTTTATCAAAACTATTATAAATATAAGATAACATTATTTCATATGTGTATGTTTGAAGAATAATTTCTCTATGATTTACATGGTTTCAATTTTCTTTTGATGAAATTATATCCATTTGTTTTATATGGATTATGTTATGATGGGATGATGTTTATGAAATCCATTTTCTTCTTGGGGTTATGATGAATTATTTATGTCAATGTCATGGAACATGTAATAATGATTTCATTATGACATGGGTGGGACCTATATCTCTCTCCAATTCATTGGGTAAAGATTTATATATTAGGATATAAACATGGCTGAGATGGAATGTTAATCTGGTTTAGTGATATAGGACTGGAACGAGGATTAAACTCGATTAAGTAAAGGACTTTGTCCACTAAGATGGTATTGGCAGCAATGCCTTGGCAATTATTGAAATCATATCATGTGATTAATGGTTTTCCACAATTACATGTTTAATTTCCATTCTATTTTATCATGATTTATGTTCATTTATGATATATGCCTTACGTACTTCCATGATTTATGTCATTTCTCAAGATTTTGATGTTTAAATTTTATGTTCATGTTTTTGCATTCAAATGATTATAGATTGTTTTATGTTACATATGTTTAACCATACAAAGAATTTGAGCTCAAACTTTTTATGTTTTATTTTCCCTAGGATATAAGAAAATATTTTAGGTAAGAAAACAAAAAGGGGACGTTTATTATGGGAGATATTGAAGATCTTTCAACACAATTAGATTACTTTGTTCTGAGTTTCCAAAGACACTAAACTATTATGGTCCTTCGGTGTTTGTTTTTTTATGTATTAATTATTCTTCCAAATTACTGTAATTTCCATGTACTTCATGCACGGGTATCTACAATTTGAGTAATTTTAGTGGTTTTACATGGGGTTTTAGTTTATTATAAACTAATATTTTTAAGGTTTCCAAAAGTTCCCCTCTCCTATCTTATTAAAGGGAATCCCCTCCCAATTATCTTCACCCCATTATAATCATTCAAGCTCAGCCAACCCCTGCCAATTCATCCTATCAACCTCTATAGTTATATTATTGAGGTTCTGGTTTTCTCAAAAGACCAACTCTAGTGCCCTAAGAGGATGTTTAAAATAGGCACGTCAAGGAAGAGGTAATCTCTTCTACTGATTCATTCATGTTTCTGTATTCATATACATCCTCTTCCTTATTTGTTTCATTATAAAGTAATAACATAAGGATCACTAATATACAGATATGTTATTATAAATATGAAACAACCCTATTTCACCTTATACCCATCCTACAAAAAACAAAATCATCGCTTGTGTGTACGTATGGCTTACCCCCTCTACGTCGTGGTGTAATCTGTTTTTCCACCACCACCATACATGGATGGGTATAATGGTGGAAATCATAACTATATATGATTATTATAACATCATACCGATTCTAAGATATTATATCATCCAATACAATACCATTCAATAATTATGGGAATGATATCTTCGCTCGTTCATACGTACGGATTACCGTCTCCACGATGCGATGAGATTCATTCTCCATGTTAACCATTCAAGAATGATTATAAAGTATATATAATAAATAATAATTAAATAATCTACATAATAATGATACCGTATTTATGTATATGTTATTTACTTTCATCGATTAAATTTAATAAGGAAATAAAAATAGCGTTCATGCGTACATACGGCCTACCGTCTCCTTGAACGGTGTATTTCATTCCATTTATCGATCTATAATATATATATATATATTATTATATTCTTATAATATATTATTTCTAAATAATGTTTTACATTCTGGATGTAAGTAATCATGATCTATGTAATCATATGAATAAGTACATGTGAGAACACGTACAAAAAATGAAATGATTTTACCCAAAACGCTGATTTAACACGGAATTAACAAATGAATGGGTAATATAAACTCATAAGTGATTCATATATGATAGAATAAGTATTATTATAGTTCTGTTACATGTTAATATTATGTTAATCCCTCTATTTAGGAGCCTATAACACATATCGAAGAAATTGGAAATAAGGTAAGGGATTATTTCATATCACTATTATTTCTATGAGACATATGCCTTAATCACCATCTATTTCTTTTGTGTGGTGTTTATGATTCCATGAATGTTTTGTGAATTTTATTATGGAGGATATGATATTTACATTTAAATGTAATTTTTTTATTTTATTACATGTATAATTCCACCGATCAAAAAAGTTGAGGGATGATTATTCCAATCTCATTCATATCCAAGATTTTTTATTCGTAAGTATTTACTAGGGTTATCTTTATCATCCATGTCCTTGTTTTCTGAAATTTTTTTCATAAAATGTTATCTATTCTTCCATGTATGTTAAAATTCATTTTTACCCTTTTTTACCTCATTGTATGGAAGGAATCAATCTTTTATTTACCATACGGGGTACATTTTTACTTTTCCGGCAAAAGTACAGGAAGAATGATTTTTTAAATTATACAACATGAATAGATTTTTACAGTTTCATAACATCTTATTTTCCAAAATCATCCTCTAAAATATTTAATTAATATTTAAAAAAACCCTTTTCTTTTAATATTTCATGGCATTTTGAGAAAAGAAAATGATTTTCAAGAATAAAGGATATTTTCCTCATGAATTCATTTTATGTGTTTTATCAAAACTATTTTCCATCTAAGATGAAATTATTTAATATGTCTATGTTTTATGTATAATGCCTCTATGATTTACATGGTTTCCTTTTTCTTATGATGAAATGATATCCATTTGTTCTATTTGGATGATGTTATGATGGGATGATGTTTATGAAACACATTTTATTCATTGGGTTATGATGAATGATTTATGTTTATTTTGTGGCACATGAAAGAATGATTTCATTATGATATGGGTGGGACTTGTATCTCCCTCCAATGCATCGGGTAATCATTTATATCTCATGTGACAGACCTGGTTGGAATGGAAAGTGAATCTGGTTCAGTAATACAGTGCTGGAACGACAAGTAAACACGGTTCAGTAATGGACTTTGTCCACTATGATGGTATTGGCAGCAATGCCTTGGCTACTTTGAAAATCAAAATATGTTCTTAATGGATTCCACAATTACATGTTTTATTCCCATTCTATTTATAATGATTAATTATCCTTTATGATTTATGCCTTACGTACTACCAATATTTATTTCACAACTCATGATTTTTATGTTTAATCATTATGTTCATGTATTTAAGTTCAAATGTATATGGTTTGTTTTATTTTCTCCATGCATACCTGTACAAGGCATTAGAGATCCCCATGTTAATGTATTATTTTTCCTAGGATATAAAGAATGGTTTTAGGTAAGAAAACAAAATGGAATTCTCTTTATTAGAGATGTTGATAATATTTCACCATGATTAGAATATTGTGTTCCTAGTTTCCAAAGACACTAAACTATTATGGTCCTTGGGTGTGTGATTTTTTATGTATTAATTATTCCGAAAAAGTAATTTATTCTCCATGTATGTCAATATAAGGGTCTCTACAATTGGTATCAGAGGAAAAGTTTAGTTATCCTTTGGAAACTAGTATGTGAAAACTTTAGTGAGATCCCTATAGATATTTATAAGATATGTCTTGGGATTTCCCTAAGGATTAGTATAAGTATAGGTTACATTCATAGATTTATGGTAAAAATCGTATAATTAAACATAAGAAGGTAGATATTGAAGGTACTCCCCCATTGTTATGTTGTTTTCCAAGCATGATTTTCACATCTCACACTATTCTTTTTGCGATTTAGATGATGGATGGACCTAGAAGGAACTGTGTTGATCAATGCAATGGAAAATTCAATGATTATACTCCTGAACAAACCAATGTTATGGGAGATGGAGTGACAAATCTTATTTCAATACTTACAAAAGATATGAATCATTATGGACATTGAAATGAGTAGAGAAGTGAACAATATTCTACTAAGTAATTCATGAGGCAACGTCCACCTTCTTTCAGTGGGTCTTTTGATCCACATGTTGCTTAAAAATGGATAAGTATCGTTGAAATGATATTTTCTATACGTCGATGTTCAAAACATGAAAAAGTAATTATGGATATTTACCATTTAGAAGGTGAAGAAAACAAGTGGTGGACTTTAATAAAGAATATGAGGCCCCAAAATGAAATTGAATCCATGGAATGGGATGAGTTCAATAAATTATTTTTCAATAAGTACATTCATCGTATTCTTAAAATGAAGATGGAAAAGGAGTTCCTTAAGATTAATAAAAAGGATGATAAATATGTTTGTATATATGAAGTGAATTTTACTAGGCTTGCAAAGTATGCATCTGGATTTATCATCCATCCTAAAAGTAAAGTTAATCAATTCTTCTGTGGTATAAATCAAAGTCTTAGAAAGGCATTAGCTATAAGAGACTTCAATAGCTATGAAGAGATTGTGCATTGTGATATCAGGGTAGAACTGGAAGATTGTATTACATATCCAACTCATGGTTTTAACATGAAACGAGAGATGGAGTTGAAGGAAAAATCTCAAACTTTGGTGAAAAGAAGGAAATATTTTGGTTATGCTCAATGTATGGAAAGATGCATGGTCGAGATTATCTTAAAGGGACTAAAAAATGTTTTTTAGGGTGGAAAAGAAGTTCATCGAGCAGATGAATTCCGATGTAATGGGCAAAAAGTATAAAATGATGTGAATGGAGAAAATACTACAAAGAATGCACTAGAAAAACATAAATTCTATAATTTTAGGGAAATGGGTTATTATGCTAACCAATTCCCTAACCCAAGGTTTAATGATGATCAACATAAACAAACTCTTAAGGAAAAGGATAGAGGGAAGACACATGCAATCACCATTGGCAATGTTGAATATTACAATGAAGTGGTGGAATGATTATGTGTTTATGTAACAGGAATCCAAAATAGTGTTGTGGAATCTAATTTATAGTATCGTGGAATATTAGAATATCTATGTATTTGTTTATTGTGGATTTCAATACTTATATAGTGCTGGTAACCATGAAAAGTGATTGAAATATTTTTTAAAAGCACCTAATATGCGCATAATGAAGGTATATGGAGATAATGAAATGTTTGATTGTATTAATGTGCTCATTACTTATATAAGGACAAAGTGATATCATGGTTTGAGTATATATAATTTTTGGGATTTTTGTATGTGGAAAGAGTTAAATTTTTATAGAATGAAGGTTTTCACAGAGATTATATTGTAATTCATGTTTCAAGATAATAAATGATTAAGGAATTCATATGTTTGGAATGAAACCAACAAGATATATCTTATGATATTTGGGGGATAAATGATGGAATTCACTTGCTTGGTAGATGACCTTTCTAGTAATCATTTTCTTTATACTGTGAGATTGGACAGAAGTATCTTGGATAAGCCTAAAGATTAGAATTCATTAATTTATACATCAGATAGAATTGATTAAGGATACAACTTTTTTTCAATATTATTTCTGGAATGTTATAATAGTGTAGTATTAGAAAAAAGACAACCTACAGGACGAGCGACAACCCATCGAGTCAGACAAGGATGTAGGAATCGAACCCCATACCGAAATGCGACATGCCTTTATCGCCTACAACTATCCTACCAGAAGTCCATGGTTTGTAGAAATTAGTTTTTTATTATTAAGCGGTATGACAGATGAATTATAAGTCAATATTTGGAACCATATATGATTAACATCACTATAGAGGGACATATGTATATTTAATATCTGGTGCTAACCATTTTTGTGATAGAGACAGATGGAATGACCTATCATTCTATCACATTATATGTAAATACTTCATGAATGAAAAATTAAACTTCATTTCTTTATATAAGAGACGATGTGAAAATTGTTCATGGAATGACCAACGATGATATTACATTGAAATCAACTAAGTATTTCTCCTTATGAAAACATTCATCAACTTTAGGTAAATGATCATGAAAACCAAAAATGTTGTCCAAATACTATTATATTCAATAAATCAGTTTATAACTTAGATAATCACTAATTTATGGGTTTGTAATTATTGTATTTTTAATATCCATCTTCTCTACCACTCTTCATCAAAACATAATGATTATATTTTTCTCCCATATCCATATTTTCACATATATTCTCTTTTGTGGAAACCTAGTGTTGAGTTACATTGGATGACCGTTATGTTTATAACATTATTTTTATAGAATTAAGTTTTATTATTCCTTTTTACAATGTGGGTTTCTATGAAAGAAACTTTCAATTAGTAAATGATTTATAACCCTATTGAATTGTGATGTTGAAATTCATTTTAAGGGGGGTAGAATGTAACACCCCATGATTTTATGAGAAATATTAATTTTAATTTCTTTGATATCTTGTGTTGTACGTTACACCATGATTAGCCTACTCTATACACAACATTGTATTATCTTTTAGTATACGCATACAATATACTTGTCTTGTGTTACACGCAAGAGCGACCTTCCTCAATAGCTTGTGTGGTACACAATACCGAGTTTCACTAAACAATGATATATTATAATATTATTATGAACTAGATGTTATGAATATTATTAACAAAATATTGAATTTTATGACAATATAATTTATCTTATAAACTATCTAGACCATGGTGTGATAACAAAATCAATTTTTCATATAAAAGAAATATTTTTCAAAAAATTCAGTTTTGCCATCTTTTTATGGTCCAGCCATTTTAAATAAAAATTTTCAAAATATTATAAGTTCAATTTGATAAAATAAACTTATTCCTTTGAATCAGGATATAAAAATTTATGTTGGATAAATTTTTGACATTATTATGATAACCTTCATATTTTGATGAATAGTAAAAATACGCTAAAATTTAATTAAAAACAGCTTTTTTCATCAAGATGATTTATATGGTTAAATTTTAATATTGAATGGTTTTATAGATAAATAGAATATATTTTTACCATTTGATATAATATATGTCATTATCATTAATTTTACATTGAATTCAATGGTAAAAGCAGTTCAATCATTTGAAATGTTTTAACTTTTTAAACCTATTTTCTCAATAGTGGGATTAATTTTAAATTAAATACTACAACTTTTGTGTATTAAATATGGAAAAACTGATTACATATTTGGAATCATTAGGTCCAAATTATGTTACTATGCTACTTTTTAATTTTGGACATTATGAATAGAAACTAAGGAAAATCATATTTACCCGAGTTAAAGATAAATCATGTAATTAAGGGTAAAAATAATGTTATAAAATTACACTAACACTTGTCTTGAAATCATTGGTTGATTATTTTTCTCTCTAAAACATTCTTGGGTCGAAATTGAATGTATTGAAACCCACTTGGATAAGAATAAGACCATTAATTTATTTTTTTTAAGGAAATTGAAATATGTCTCACTCAATTATTATTAATTAAATTATTTTTAATATATGGTTATACAGAATATTAATTTCATTATAAATAATAATTAGAAATATAAAATATTTTTATTCATCTTGGGAATTTATTTTTAATTTTTATGAAATATATAATTACCCTAATATCTTATAAATTAAGGATGAAGAAATTATTTATTCAGTGAAAAATAAATAATATAGTTTTTATTAAAAGAATAATTCCCATCATAAGGACCAGAAAATTGACCAAAACATATTGGTCGAGTATATATGTACACTAATCATCCAAGGGACTACTTTTTGACCATTTAGAACCTTATGAAACAGATTTTCCACCACCAGCATACTTGGATGGGTATAATGCTGGAAATAATAACAATATAAGATTATTATAACTTCATAATTATTATGATATATTATATATCCACTCAAATTCCATTCAATAATTATGGTAATGGTATCATCGCTCATGCATACGAACAAATTACCGTCTGGACAACGTGATGAGATTCATTCTCCATGTTAACCATTCAGGAGTAATTACAGTGTATATATAATAAATAATCAAGAAATATATGAAATAATATTAATATTTTATTTATGTATATTTTATTTACTTACTTCCATTCAATTTAATAACAAAACGAAAACATCGTTCATGCGTACATACGGCCTACCGTCTCCTTGAGTGGTGTATTTCATTCCATTTATCCATCTAATATATATATATATATATATAATATTCTGAATATATATTATATATATATAATTTTTTACATTCTTGAAGTATGTAATCATGATATAAGTAATCATATGAATAATTACAATTCGAAACACGTACGATAAATGTAACGATTTTACCCAAAACACTGCTTTAACATGGAATTGACAAGTGAACGGGTAATATAAAGGCGTAAGTGAATCATATATGATATCATAAATATTATAATTGTTCTTTTACAAGTTAATAATATGTTTAATCCCACTATACTAGTGTCTTGGACACATATGATAGAAATTGGACATAATGTAAAGGATTATTTTGTCTCAGTGTTATTTTTTTGAGACATATGCCATAATCACCATCTATTTATTTTGTATGGTGTTTATGCTTCCCAAAAATTTTTTATGATTTTTATTATTTAGGATATGATATTTACATATTCATGTACTTTTCTTTATTTTATGACAAATATAATTCCCCTTATTATAAAAGGTAAGGGATAATTATTCCAATCTAGTTCTTATCTGAGATTATTTATTCAGAAGTATTTACTAGGGTTACGTTTATCATCCATGTCCTTGTTATCTCAAAATGTATTCAAAAAATGTTAAATATTCTTAAATTTATGTTAAAATCCAGTTTTACCCTTTTTTTACCATATGGTAGGGATGGAATATTTCTTTTGTTTATGATACGAGGTATATTTTTACTTTTCTAGAAAAATTTCAGGAAGAATGTTTTTTTAATTTATACAACATGAATGGATTTTTATAGTTTCAAAACATCTTATTTTCATGAAGAATCCTCTATTCTATTTCAGGGTTATTTTCTACGAAATCATTTTCTTTTAAAATTTCATGTCATTTTGAGAAATTAAAATGATTTTGAAGAAGAAATGATATTTTATTCAAGAATTCATTTCAAGTGTTTTATCAAAACTATTTTCAATCTAAGATGACATTATTTAATATGATTATGATTCAAGTATAATGTCTATATTATTTACATATTTTAATTTTTCTTATGATAAAATGATATCTATTTGTTCTATATGTATTATGTTAGGATGGGATGATGTCTTTGAAACCCATTTTATTCATTGGGTTATAATGAATGATTTATGTTTGTCTTGTGGAAGACAAAATAATGATTTCATTATGAGATGGGTGGGACATATATCCCCCTCCAATGCAATCAGTAAAGATTTATATCTCATTATATAGAGATGGATGTAATTGCAGGTGAATCCGGTTTAGTAATACAGATCTAGAACGACAAGTAATCCTGGTCCAGTAATGGACTTTGTCCACTATGATGGTCTTAGCAGCAATGCCTTGGCTACTATGGGAATCATAACATGTTCTTAATTGATGCCAAAATTACATGTTTTATTCTCATTCTATTTTATCATGATTAATGTTACTTTATGATATTTGGCTTATGTAATTCCATGATTTATTTCAAATCTAAAGATTTTGTTGTTTAAACATTATGTTCATGTTTTTAAGTTCAAAAGTATGTGGTTTGTTTTATCTTCCCCATGCTTAACCTTACTGAGCATTTGAGCTCACCCTTTTTATGTCTTCTTTTCCCCAAGATATAAATAAAGGTTTTAGGTAAGAAAACAAAAGGGAAATATCTTTATGATAGATATTGAAAATCTTTCACCATGATTAGAAGATTGTGTTCCCGGTTTCCTAAGACACTAAACTATTACGGTCCTTGGGTGTCTGTTTTTGTTATGTATTATGTATTCTGAAAATGTAATGTAATCCCCATATATTTCAATATATGTCTCTCTATGAAATTTATATTACATCCAATTGGAACCATAGTCCAATGCCGTCATTTGGGTCTAAGATGTCCTTGATAGGACCCCATGGGATTTTGATGCATCATTTTTGGTCTCACAATCATTATCACATATATGGAACAAGTATCCATTTTAAGAAGAATTATGTGTCCCAAACTCATAATCACTTGGGGATTATGAAGTAGAAGTACCTGTACCACAAATATTTATCATGAAAACACATTAGGGGGACTTTGAAGTAACAGTCTGTGTACCCCATTCATTATCACTATGGGATTTTGATGGAGTCCATATACCACACACATTTACAAATAAATCACATATATAACAAATATCTCAGTAAATAATCATTAAAACAGTCATTAAAATATCACATCATGGTATACTATTAAAATTTATCACAAAATATTAGTATTTAGTACATTAATCAGATTGACTCATAAATATAATTACTCATTAAACCAGTTTACAATATCCAATTCATATACACATAAAACCATTTAGTTCAGATCTTTCATCTCATAATGCCATTTATCAATTAATTCATAGACAAATTATTTGACCACTTTCATAATCCTAATTTCCCATCAATTCCACAATCACAAAATTCTATTAATTAATTATCCAATTAATTATTCAAAATCCACAAATTTCATAATTTTTTTACCAAAATACAATTTACCCATATTCAAATCATTTTTTAATTACATTCTAAATCAAATAATCAATTCCGTAATTCCATAAATTAATAAATTAATTAATTTATTAAACTCAAGATTCAATTTTCAAATGTACCCTGACTGAAAATAATTTTCTTTTTTTTCAAACACTTTTAAGAAAATAGAGAAAAAAAGAATCACTATGATGGAAAGTGATACACAATACAAGATCACAACAGACATCAACCACAATCTAAGAGCATGCAATCGAATGATAATAACATACCAACTCTACCACTACAAATCATAATATCCATACTCATAACTGCACCCAAAATAGGAGTCCTCTTCCGCAGCGGTTGATTCCCATTTTGACGCTGGATTATACCACCTCATAAAATTATGACATTGATCCCGACTCATCATTTCACCCAATTTCCAAACGCACCCATTAAATTTTTACAACATATATACATAATTGATATTTATGATAATTAAAATTGAAATTAGATGAATTACTTAATGATTGATGATAAACGGTTGCCAATAAGAATCTCCAATTGATGTGAAATAGTCTTGTCCTTAATGATGACTAATATCCACATATAACACCTAGATCAAAGATAAAATAGATTATTTCTAACAAAAACACTATCTAGAACCAATTCCAACGTGGAAAACAACCCACTAAATGATGATCTAAATACAATAGATAGGTAGAAAACCAATTTAAATTTCAATTTGTTACTGTGAGATGTTAGGATATTCAATCCATGATTTTATTTTACATGAACGGTGTTTAGAATTCTAGGAATACATTGGGGATCCCAAAATGTGAGAGAAATCATTTTGGGTTGATCTAGGTTGATATAAGGTGAAGTCCAAGTGGTTCAGTAATTTTAAATCGAATTTTTGAAATAATTAAACTTGTACACATGGTTTCCTAGGTTGGGGAACATAGATTTCCAATGTGTGTGCCTAAAACATGCATCTCATCTAGGGGTACATAGATACTCATAGGGGGGAACACAATGTGAACAATTATTCATTCTTTGTGAAATCCCTCTTTGTTGGGGATTTCCCGGTTTGGGAAAACTGCTCAACAACCATGCACTGCACAAAATGCGACAAAAAAATATCGATTTATACCCAAACACCAAGGGTAAAATGAGATGACATATTCTAAAAATAAAGGAAAATAGTACCTATTAATATGATCTATAAATCTCATGAAATGTTCCAGAACTTATTATATCCCCACCTTAGGACATCTCATCCTTGAGTTGTACTCCCAAGCCTCTATAGTATGTTGAGTAAAACAAATTAGACAATGGAGCTAGCATGACCACTTTTATATCAAATGTTTCCTCATAATCACTAAAATGGTTCAACAATATGCAAACTATCAGCATGGTCTTCCCCAAAACACATTATCACAATGATCCAAAACACATATCAGATTCTCCTAGAAGGAAATAATAGTCTCAAGCTCAACATCTTCTTCATCTATCGGATTAGAAGGGTTAGAGTGACAGCACTGAATTTTGGACTGCTGATAAGAATCATTAATATCATTGTACCTATGTTTAATAGACTTTCAGTAAACCATTAACAAAATTTTCTTTACAACCTTAATATATCCCACAAACACGGGTACTAATATTCCCATTATCAGTATCCCATGGTGACCCAAACGAGGATAATCACTAATGAATACATGATCAATATCTTCATATTATAAGGGTTTTGATGGTGAGTAGAATATAAATTCAGAAAACACTAAACAATAGACATACACATTCAAATTAGCTGAACCGACACTGATGTCTCATACATGACACTATATCCCAAAAACACTGACTCACCTACCACCATCCACCATAGAGGTGGTCTTCCTGGCATACCATAAAGAGACTCATGTAGTGCCATCTATTTAGTTTTATAATGATTATATTTATGGTGGAACACAACACATGTTATGTTATTTTACCAATACCCAAATAATTCTAGGACACATGCTCGTATAATGTCCTCAAGCACATGTATAGTACATTCCAACTATCCATCAGTATATGGATGGAAAACCATACTCAGTAAAACCTATGTACTATGTTCTTTCTATAGGATCATCCATAATCCTGATGTTTAAAATATTTCAACGTCTGAAACAATACTCTGTGATACCCAGTTCATTTGGAATATTTCTCAGACATATCGTCTCTAAAAAATTCTCTAGAGAATGTCTCCCGTATAAGTTTGAAATTTTTATATGCATTAGTTGGTAAAAAATTACCAAAATAGTGTTATTCTTTTAAGGTTTTCTCATGAGATCGACCACAATGTCCATGGTAACATCATTAAACATACATTTGAAATGTGTAATGAATTTCATAAACATCGAGGTCATTTATGCTCAACATTCACCTATTTAAAGGTGTAGCATCGTGTCATGAACCCATCTATAACATTTTTCAGGCCTAACCACCAATATTTTTGGTGTAGGTCATGGTAAATATTGGTTTATCCCAAATTTACAACCCACATTGAGGTGTCAAATTTACTCATCATATCCTAAAACATATTCATAGGAACAAGATACTTGATTCCTGACATATGTGATATCATCATCATCTATATTCCAACATGAAGGTGTATCCCACACATGAATGGTTTCTATTAATGGAAAATGTTCTGGATCCTCATACATCCTTTCCTCGATCTATCTAAAAAGTTTAAATTCCATTTCTATAGATACAAGATGCATTATCTCCTGGATCCCCTAAAACACAACATGTATCACATCCAGTAAATTGATAACCATCAATTCAACACCAGACTTTTAAACTACATGAGTCATTGTTTCTCTGCATAATTCATCAGCAACACTATTCCCCTTTACAATTATATATTATATCTCAAGCTCAAAAGAGTTCTTATACTCAACCAACCTCCACTACTAGAGATTCTATTATTATTGCGAAAATATGTACATTAAGATCCTATGATCAATATATAACTTTATTAAATATCCCAATAGGAAATGAGACCAACACATCAAATAAAAAACCAATATAGCTAACTCGAGGTTATATTTAGGTTTGTTCAGTTCATGTGTCTAAAAAAATTTAGATACATATTCCACCACTCAATCTCCCAATAACAACAATACTCCAGTTCCACTATATATGAAACACATAAAACTATATACTCCTCACATGGTGTGAGTAGGATCATGATTGGTTTCATCATTAGGGAATTCTTTAAATCATTGAAATCATTATCACATACTCTATTTTATTTAAAATTTACTCCCTTCTTGTTCAATCCCAAATTGTTTATTCAAAATAGAAAAATTTATGGATGAACCTATGATAATAACATTCTTGTCCTAAAATGCTACATATATTGAAAAAATTCCTAGGATTCTCCCAAAAAAATACTTCCTTCGCCTTCTCTAGATCTACTAGCACACCTTCCTCCTAGATGATGTGACCCAGGAAGTGTACCTAATCAATAAAAAACTGACAGTAAGATAGCTTGTCATGTAGACAATTATCTCTTAATGTAATGATGAAAATTTCAAGATGTTGGTAGTGATCATCCTGATTCATGGAGTACAATATGATTTCATCAACAAACACTAACAAAAACTAATCGATGTATGGGTGGAAGATTTTATTCATTAGGTCCACTAACACTACTAGTGAGTTAGTCTACCCAAAAATTATCACCTAGTGCACATATAGTCCATAAATACTTCTGAATACAGTTCCTAGTATATCAGATTGTCAAAATCTCAACTGATGATAACCTGATCTCATGTAAATCATGGAGAAGACAAAAGATTCCCTCAAATAGTTAGAATTTTCATCAATACATGAAATAGTATATAGTCCTTTATATTCATTTGGTTCATCATCTAGTAATCGACACACAAGTAAATAGTTTCATCCTCCTTCATAGAAGATAATGTTGGAGAACCCCAAGGTGACGTACTCAAATGGATAAATCAATTATCCTCCAACTTCTCTATTTTACTCATAATCCCTTGAATTTATATAATTGTAATTCTATAAGGTGGAATATAAACTAGATCTTTCCATTACATTATCTCAATAGTAAACACTACATATCTCTCAGGTGGCATCAAAATTATGTCTTCAGAAAAATAATTATGAATCATTTCCACTATAGTTTGAAATACATCATGCTTGAGACCCCTATCATCCTTCAACAAACTAGAAACCTTTGTAGAGATCTCCCCTAATTTCTGAAGAACTACCCCTGATAGGCCTACCTAGATATCCCACTCTCGAAGGTGAATATATTTTTCACCCTTAAGAGACATAATCATCACACTATTGTGGTAAAAATCTATATGGGATCAATATACTAATAACCTGTCCAAAACCAAAATTAGGATAAATCCTACATATCCATAATGTATATATCTCAATGAAAATGATACACCACAACTTTGAGAGAACACCACATTCATAGAAATATTTCTCACAAGAACAAAACCAATGGTGTATAGATCACCAAAACCCTACTCAAGAAATCCACCTATAGGATAAAACCATTTACACATTTTGAAGATATAATATAAGGAGGGGTGCCTATATCAAAAAAAGAAAGAGATAACGAATAATCTGTTAGAGTAGTACTTCTAACTATTGAATATCCATCCTCGTTATCCGTGAGTGTAGGCTGAACTAGATTCAAATGGACATCCACTCTTCCTTGGGTGGCAGTATAATTCCCCTATGCTACACAACATAGCTGATATGGGCACTCTTCCCATGAATAACCACGTCCACTACCTCTAAATCCATTAAAAACAGTAATCTATCTACTAATGTGATAAATTGAAGAAGATATTCTTCTTGTACTGTAGTTCTGCTTATCTTATTCATCATTAGTTATATGTCATGGGTTCCTATAGAACCTCTATTGATTACCCATATTACCACAATCACTCTGTTGACAAATGAATCAAGTAATATTATATGTGACTAATCCCCCAATGATAGTCTGGCATCCATTGTTCTGATCAAAATTATCATAACAACACATCATACAATTAGAAGTAAAACCTACTGATTGTATAGAAGAAACCAACCGTCCTATACCATAAGATTAATTAGGTTCCCCTTAGGAATGAGTTATTTATACACTACTTTTGAAAACATCTTCATTCTATAGATGTTAAATTGATACCTAGTTTTACATTTAATCCCATCTGTAACCCTCTTCAATAGAGTAGCCTCATACCCCACCAATATGAGAATAATGCACATCAAAACTATAATGATGACAATATAGTCCATAAAATACATGCTCTATTGAGTCAACCTCCTAAATTCATATGTCATCTCCTATCTCAACATATGGGAAAAAATTCTCCATGAACATCTCTTGAAATTCCATCCACTCAATATTTTCCATCTATCCATCCCAAGTCTCAATGTGCCACCAATAATTCACCTGACCACATAACATATAAGCATCGAGTATGACTATATTCTCAGTATAAGTCTTTTAGTGGTCATGTATAATCTAGGTAGACTCAATCCAAAACTCAACTACCTCTTGTCCACCATCTCTTGAAAAATGTGGAGGGTGATGAAACTAAAACTTCCATATTACATTATACATTATTTCTATAATCATATCTAGGACTATTTCCATGAATTTCATTAAGCAGGCAATGTTCTCACAAAACTACACTCCATCTCCCTCACCTAGCACTATTGTTGTGTCATGTTACACCACCAGAAGAACATTTCTAGAAAATTTTTATTTCATCTTCTTAACATGTATCATCATGGATGAATATCTCCACAATTCCAAAAACATGTCTTCGAACACATTACACATCTTTAGAACTAATAAAAATAGAGTTTAAGAAAATCTACAACTTCCTATTCCCCAGAACCGGAACACGTCGTTAAAACAAATACACTATTACAACCCATAACAATTATAATTATAGGTCATGGTTAGTAATGGGTAAAATCGTTCTCATTATTAATTTAATTTTCATAAAAAATCAATTTATCTACATTTTACATCATTTAAAAATTTCAAGTTCAAATTAGGAAAAAATTTCATTTAATATTCACAAAATAAAGAAAATCAATTCCACATAAACAACTCATCAAAAACTATGTTTTTTTATAAATAACTAAAATGATACATGTCTTATAATTCATGAGTTCCTAGAGTTATGGATGCATACTAAACTCTCATGTCATTTTGAGCCATTATTTAAATATTAAAAATCATTAGAAACAACAATCAAAACAGCCATAAAGTTCATAACTCAATGTGAAAAAGAATCCAACTATTACAACACACATTAATAAAAACAATTCAATCATGGGTACTAGGTTTTTACCCCTTAAATGGGATAGATACAACCATGCACGATATCATAACCATATAACAAATAATCATATTATCCTATCTAACTTTCAAAAATAGTTACAAAAAAAATAAATAGAAAATAAAACACTATTTCATACAACTTTGTAATATCCTATCATGAGGTCCACACACCGAAACCCCAAGCCACTCAGTCACATGGCCTCAAAAACAACAAATCTTATGCCAAAGGATACCGACTAGAAGACAGTGTATAATATAGATCATGGATAGACTATACGCTATTTATCAAAGTAGAAAAATAGTTAAAGTACCAAAATATATAACAAACAAACCAAAACCAACCATTATAAATTGATGACCAAAACCAGATATACAATATCCTAAACTAAAATATATATATTCCATGCCCAATATGTGTCACATTTCAATATGAAAAAACTAAAATAAAAAAAAATAACTGAAAACTCCCATGTTAGTCTCAAATCATGTCTAATTCTTTCATCTATACATTATCTCATATCATCCATATATCAAAGGGACCATTCCTTTATCTAGTCCTAAAAACATGAAATCTATATGGGTATTGAGCTTTAAACTAGAGTAGTGTGTGAGTTCAACTCTGTATGCCACCACCAAAAGTGTCTAAAACAATATTCAGTTAATAAAACTGTATATAGTTGTATAAATAATAATGTAAAATTTAGTATTTAAACAGTTATGACATTTCAATATTCATATATTAACCTCATAAATGTCTATATTCTTAAGGACACTCGAACCCTCAACATCTATACTGGCCCATTCCTGAGTCAAAACAATAACAAAAGGATATCATATATGAAAAAACCTAAGATATCACTTATGATATCAATTCAAATCACATGACACCCAGTTGGAACTATATAATAATGCTATCAATTTTTTTTTGGAATTTCATATCTAGGAACCTAAGATATTTTGAAGTGAAATTCCATGACCCACACTCATTATCATATATATCACCCAAGTGTGATTTTGAAGAAGTGTTTTGTGCCCCACACTCATTATCACTATGGGATTTTGAAGTAGCAGTCAATTCCCTTCACACATTTATCAAGTAATCACAAAAATGATCTTTTGAATAGGAAATCCATTCCCCACACTCATTATTACTATGTTATTATAAATTAATAGTCAATTTTATGTACACATTTCTCAATCAATCACATATGTCACCTACATCTCGATTAATCATCATTAACCCATTCATCAATATTTCACATCATGGTATACACTTAAAATTTATCAAAACAAATAGTGGTTCAAAACATTTATTTTAGGAATTATTAAGTTCAATTCACCATTAGTTTTTTTTCAATATTCATTTCATATACCCATTAACCCATAATATTCAGGTAAACCATCTCATAATACAATTTGTTAATTAACATTTAACCACATTAATAGACCAATTAC
Organism: Viscum album; assembly: GCA_963277665.1. Classification (NCBI taxonomy): domain Eukaryota; kingdom Viridiplantae; phylum Streptophyta; class Magnoliopsida; order Santalales; family Viscaceae; genus Viscum; species Viscum album. Next base: position 1,254,310,783 of record OY728153.1, on the reverse strand, counting down.
ACAATCCCAATTTCCATAATCAAACATAATAAAAACATTCCATTAATTAAATATGAAATTATTTAATCCATGTCCACCAGTTTCATAATCAACATTTTTAAAATTAACATCTCACCATTTCAACTCATTTCATATTCATATTTTTAAATAATTAATTGATTCCACGATTCGATTGATTGATTACTTAATTTATTTATTTATTTAACTCATGATTAATTTTTCAAACGTACTCATTGATATTCCACAAAACATATATGAAATTGAATTTAAACACTAAAGGGATTGAATTTTGACCACTTGCCTCAATATTTATGATGTATGCTCGCCAATGGAAATAACCAATTGAAGAGAACCAACAATGATCATAGAAAATAATGATATATAGATCCAATACCTAGATCAATGATCAAATAGATAACATTAATTAAGAAATATATCTACATCCAATAAAAATATTGTAAAACATCCATTTAAACGATATGATAATGATGGGAGAGAGGGACAAAACCAATCGGGGATAAAATATTTTACTGTGAGAGGTCTTGATCATCAATTCAGGATCTAATTCATGAATAACAGTGCCTGTAAGGACTAGGAATCCATATAAGAGCCTTAATATTTGTCACACGTCATTTACGGCTATGTGAGGCTGAAATTTGTTGATGTATGGGGGTAAAAAATTTTAAATCTCATATTAAGATTAATTAATCCCCCAGACATAGTTTCATGGGTAAGGGAACATAGTTTTCAAAACCATGAACCTAAACCTTGTATCTATTCATGGGTGGGGGAATTATTACTACTAATATAGAGCATGGTTTTACAAACTATTCCTAATCCATCCAAACCCTCTTTGTCTAGGGTTTCAAGAATTTCTTTGGAAGGCCACACAGTTTGAGAAAACCATGTTCCAACGATGCACTACCAAAACACCCCCAAAACCTCCAATTTTCCCCCAAATTCACCAAATATAAAACCCAAAATATTTATACTCATAACAAGGAAAAGAATACTTGTTAACGTTCTTGATACATGTCTCTAAACATATGTATTATTACAAGTTTTTACATTCTATTGATTAGGAACAATATGAATAAATATATATTTGTTATTAAAATATATCATTCATTGGGATGACCCATTCTTTGTTTTATAAATGGTATGTGGGTGTTGTGTACATGTTGGGTGTTTTAAAACACAATTTCCTATCTTGTTGTAAGTTAAACATAAATTTATATATGGTATTTTATTATTCCATGTACTATAATTGAGACTCATATGGTCATTCCATTATCCACTGAATGTTAAAGAGTATTATCAATGATATTTTCAATATGTGGTTCTTGTTTTTGCTAAAGTTGAATCACAAGGAAGTCAATGGAACACTCATTAATCTATTGATTATGTATACAAAAATTAGTATTGTGATCATATTCAATTAATATGATTGATGACCACATAAGATAGGGATGTGATATCTTTGGAGAGAAACACATTTTTATTAATATATTAGACAATTCACCCATCATAGTATCTAGTGAAAAATATTTAACAGAAGAATGAATTTCATGTGGTAATCTATTTATTAATGTAATATTGTGATCAGGAAATTATTGAGACTTATATGACACCATTATTATAAATTCAAGTAAATGTATGAATTTATTATTGATAAATTCTCATACACTTATGAAATAAGTCCTTGTATTTTAAATATCTACAAATAATTTGAAGTAATAAAATATTAGGAGTGGATAAAAGATTTTTTGATGTGTTTAGACTGCACACATCATGTCTAATCACCCCCATTAATCATACATTGACTACCATGGTACTTTTTAAATCCCTGAGGTATCCTTTCTAATAGATGTAGTCCATGGTATAATTAAAAATTATGCATGAAATGATAATTTAACTCATTTAACATTCAAACTACTATGTTAATATTAAATAAATAAAATAATTTTCTGTTTTATTCATTTAGTATGAAAAATAAATTACATTTATTTGAATTTTAGAGACTCTATTTTTCTTTATTGTTTAGATGATAATAATTAAAATTGTATGATATTTTCTAGGATTCTTACATGAGAGGCCATGAAATTTTAAAATAATTTATAACAATCCCCACTCTAAATCAACTAATGAATCAATTTTTTTTACGAAATACATTTTGGATGAAAATTAATGACTAGTTAAACCATCTCATACAGGATTGTATTATGTTTACTATTATTATATTTATCTTTTATATCCATTATTATGTTGGATTTATATGTGCTTCCATTTTTAAATTTTATAAAATTGATTAATTGCCTAATTGGTATAATTTCAACAAATTATGTAGATAAATTCTATCTAATTTTATTCCTAAGTCTAGGATCAGTCTTAGGGTCTAGATCAAATATATCTTTCATGTGAGATCATGTCATTAATAAGAAATATGAGAATAAATTATATTTTTTCCATGCATTAATGTGATATAATTTGAATTGATGGTCCAGAAAAGAAAAAAGAAGAAAGGGGAATATCAGATACTAATATTAAGAGTTAATAGTGGAAAAAATATTTAAATGTGTTCAAATAGTTGAATAAAATACTGAATTCCCTAGTAATGATGTAGAATTAATGATAATTTTCACATTTTCTCACAAATGATGTGTAGTATATTGTAATTTTGTGTAAGAGAGTGGATGACCACATTGTTTCTCTTAAATAGGTAGTACAATAAAACCATATAAAAGATATTATGAATATAATATAAAAATATGATAATTCCAAATAAGATGGAAGGGTTATATAAAATTTATAAAAAAAATTAAAAATATTTGGGAATGACAATTTTTTCTAAAATTTTTTACATGGTTTAGTTGATATATATCTTCTTATTAAAATACAAATTAAAAATTATATTTGAAATTAAAATTTAAATATTTATGATGACCAAATTATTTGCAACCTTATCCCTAGGGGAATTATGTGACGACTATTATTTTCTTGATTTTATTTTATAGAAATTATTTGGAAAAATTTCTAGACTAGGCGTAGACATGGTGTGAGATTCTAAGGCCCTGTGTACAAGAAATAATGTACAAAATAATGTTATTTTTTTTATATTTTTCACATGAAACATTTCTAAAAAACTGAAATTACATTTACATGGTTACCTAGATCAAGAATATTAGGGCACCATTGATTTTAGAACAATGAATTTCCCATAGGTGCAACCATTCCATGGTCTACACTGGTTATCTATAGAAAAATAATCCAAGGGCGTTACTATGAACAAGATAATTGAAAAAAATAGTTTATTTTTCAAAAACATAATATCACAATAATGTTATCTCATATTATAAATATGAGACAACAGTTGTGTTTTTAAGGAGGGTTTTTCCTTAGGTGATGCCAAATATCAGCCAACATTGGACGGCTATGAAAGATATTTTTTGATGTAAATGTCCATAAAATATTTTATTCTTAATGAAAAGACACATTTTATATTAATATATGTTTGTAATAGGATTTAGTGTTATCAATATACCCTTGTAATTTCTCAAAGGTAGGTAAATGATGATCTCTCGACAAATGATTGCAGATCAGGGATCAACGATCAACGAAGAACCTCAGATTCAATTGATCTTCACCAATGAAAACAACACAACGCCCCTTCATTTTGGAGATAGAACTGAATTAAGGTAATGCATTTGTGATTTTATGGCTCTTCCCTATTTATGAATTCCATGATGAAAACAGACTAATCAACAAATTGATTGGTCCGTGGATCGATCGTAATTATAGGATGGGAATAAAATTTGTGGAGTTTTTAGAGGAGAATGACCTTGTGGTTATTTATTGGATTTAGTTTTTCATTATAAAGAAAAAAATCCAAGATCTACATGAACATTAATCATGGTATATTCCTCTTTTCTGATTTATTCTTTTCTACACATGTTCTTCATTCATCATAGGCATTCTTTGTTTGGCCCGCAACTCAATATGTTTTGATCTATCAATCATTACACACTTAATCGTTAACAAAACGATCAGATATCACAAATTTCTGATTAAAATACGATGAAGAAGTTGTGATGATTATGGAGATATCAGGATTGAAGTATTTAAATTAATATTTTCATTCAAGTGGTTTTTTTATCGAGATTAATTGTAACATTGATCCGAGTGTTGGGTGTTGAAGAACGTAACCTAAGGATTGTAGGGGTGGCTCCATTTAAAAAAAAAAATGGTGCACAAGAGGAGAAATAGTGGCATATGGAAGGTTCCACCATTATGTCGCTGGCCAGTAGTGGTGATGGCACATGGATGTGGCCATATGTGGGAGGCGGTGCACGTTGGTAGTGTGTTGCGGTAGCGGCACCCGCATGAACCACGACCGAGCCACAGTTTGGAAGAGCCCTTGAAAGAAAGGCCACATGGAAGAAGGATGCACAACACCTCCACATGGAACACGGTTGTACAACATTGGATAGGTAGATGAACATGGTCTAGAGGACCATGGACAATGCTAGAAAATTAGTTTTTTGCGTGGGACAGATTAGGTGAGTTCGGTTGTTCTATAGGACCAAAAGGTTGGATCATGCCGCACATTAAGCTGGACCCTTCTGGGTGGGCTGGTTTACACCCAACCAAACCAAGTTGGGTCCGTAGAACTCAGTAGGGATGGGTCTGTTAGAACAATTAGGGTCATTAAGAATGTTGGGTTGAAATCAGACTACGCCTAGATTGGGCCTTTTCATGGAAATGTTATTATCAATCAAATAGATCATTCGGTTGATGATCCATCTGAATCGTTGTGACCATTGTGACGAGGTGGCCCTTTTGAGATGGATTGGTGGGTTTTTAGATGGATCAACTAGGGTTTAGAGTTCCTGATTGGTCTTTTTATATGAAAGTTAAATATAGGATCTCGTTCCTATCATAGAGGATTACACGTATTCTGATGTGAGTTGTGTCAGCCCAGCTTTAATAAATGACATTGTGGGTTGGAGCATTTGTCACACCAAGAGGCCTAGTCGGTCCCCACATTTCTTCATGGGGAATTAGATTTGGTTTTTGTACATTTTATGAGAAATATATATATGGGAACTTATCCCTTCTCTTAGATGATGGTTCTTATAGTTTGTGGAGTCCCTCTAGCGATCCCTAGGCACAATGGACCCCATATCTATGTATTGAGATCAAATTATTTCCATTATACAAGGAAAGACCTGAAATGTGTGCTTTGGATAGTTTTTAGCAGTTTTTGTTTGGTTTTGACTTAGCGTATACACCCCTTGGGGACTGTATAATTTATTGACACATCATGTGTTAGTGACACTCTGTGTGTTTCTAATACTCCATGTATTAGAGATACTGGATGTCTTTATGAAACGCCATAACATGTAGAGACTATAGTGTTCTCTTGAGGACTTTTGGTAGTCCTTCTCCACATTCTTCTATTAGATTTCTTGATGAATGATATATCCCATAACAAGCATTCTACGAATTGAACTGTGTTGCTGGAAGTGGATGAGACCTTGCATCTTGGAATACTTTACGAGTATACCAGGATGTTTGTGTTGTATTTTTTAAAGAAATATAACTATGTTGATCTGACTATATATTCATAGTAGTGTTTTTACATTGTCATATATCTTCATGGTTTCTTCTTCTTGATGTTTCCTTTGTGGCCGTTTACATTTTTTATGGGTGTCATACATAGTATTTCTTTAATCACCCCTACATGGGATTTTCCCCACACTTGTTTTGTTCTATGATGACCGTCGACATTTTGACAGAGTTAAAGGTGGACTACTACCTAGTGGTTCTTAGAGGGATACCAGATTGGTGAGGTGTGATCATACTGAATCAGACAAATGTTTCTATACATACCTTTCAAGTAGGGTTTTTTTGTGGCTGGTATTCTTAACCTTGTGATACAGAATCTTTTTATGGTTATCTTGTATTTTAGCCAAGTATTTATTTACTACACTTTACATTCCTATCGTAATCTGTTAGTTGGATATATTAGTTTGCATTCATTTGATTACGTTATGTATTTACTTTTTATAATCATGGTCTTGGAGATGTGTGTGTGTGTACAGGTACTCTAGAAAATTCCTCCCAGTTGTGGAATATTCCTTATCAATTCTAGTCACTATCCCCTAGCCTATTCTAGATTGTCATTGGGTATTCATGACATGGTCCCCTCAAGGATGGTTTGAGAAAAATTAATCGATCCCCAGATATGAAATGTAATAATAATTTATAAACCACTATAATGAGAAATTTAAGCCCCACACATTGATTATCTTTCCTAGGATAGTTTATTATTTGTCAATAATTTGGTCTTATATTCATGTAATAAATTGGAATTTGTTTTGTTTAACGAACATTTTGATGCACTATAAACTAACTACCCTTGATGTTTTTATTGATTATGCTTAAATTCTTATTATTTTATCATTTTCAACTTCACAGTTAATATTCTTATCAGAAGAATATTTTTAAATAAAAAAAACCCAATTAATGGATTTCATAAATGTGAATTATTATAAGATCTTTGATTCATAACAAATAACCATGTAATTACAGTTCTTCCTTGAATTCTATGAAAACTACCCTTCAATAGGAGGACTATTTTTTTCAGATAATACATGCATACATAAGAGTCTAGAAAGGGAATAAACCAATAAAATTTATACTATTAATTTTGAGACTAAACAAGTGAATGGTATAATAGTACATAAAATTAATGAAATATTTAATATTCTAAAATAAATTATATCTTTAATGAAAAAAGACAGATTCATTAAAGAGGACCTTCTATCTAGAATAATCCATCTTCTAATGATTAAATAAATGTAGTTGAAACAAATTTCAACTAAAAAAATATTTTAATTCATAACCAATCCACTAAAAATAAAAAAAAAATATTTAGAGTTGATGGGATTCTATGGCTACATGAGGATAAAAATGTCATGGTAATTTGACGACTATATTTATATCAAAATAACTCTAATTTTTTATTTTCACAATGAATAAACCCATTATCCATAAAGAAGTATTATAAGTTCATAATTTTATTTTCTGTAATATATCTAAAATTGAGATGAAATGAAAATATATTTATTAATATATTTAATAAATGGGGATGTGGGATACTTGTTGATTAGTCCAGCTAGGTATAATATTTCATGGGCCATTTTCTCCCATTAAATTTATGATCCACTAAGGCTGGTAAAGTTAATAATGTTTCTCGTAGTGTGGATAATTATTTTGTAATATATTAATTATATAACTATATAATAAAAATATTCGTGAAAAAACACTATATTATTCATTAATGAGTAAAAAATTGATATATTTTATAAAATTCTAAATACATGAGCTGATCCTATTATGTCTATAAATAAAATTATTTATCTGAAAATCTAGAAAATAAATATACCATTTTTAATGAAATATTGAATACCATAGTGTTTTATCAACTTACCCTATTTTAATTTCTCATTATTAATTCATGATTATCATCACATTATGAGTTCATTGGTAAAATGAACCACTATCTCCCACTTTACTGCTATCGGTGATTCCCTTCATGGCGATGGAAGGCATGGCGGTCACTCCCCCCTCTTGGGGGGGGGGGGATCCCATCATTGTCATATGGGGCTCACCCAATTCCCTTCATCCCGTTATCTACCCATCATTACCTTAAAAACTTCTGTACCATCGTTCTTAGTACTAAAGTTCTTGATCCCTTTAATGGTCATTCTCATATTGTGATTTAATATTCAGAGTTCATAGAGGCCTCAGATATTTGAAACATGGAATTAGTGGCCCATTTTTGTCAACATCTTTCATTATACGACTTCTTCGATAAATTATCTATTAGTTATTTTGGTTCATAGGACATTGTTGATTTTTTCTTTCTAGATAACATAAATATCATGATTTATTTTTTATTATTGTATGATTTGATTACTAATTGGTCTAGATCTCCCTGATTTGGAAATGGATCACAATTCCTAATATTTCGAAGGTCATATGACATTCATATGAAGTGTGCTTTCCCATCTATAGTGATGTGGGTAAGCCTTTCAAAATTTAATATTCGTTTCCATAATTAGTCATTCATCCACATTATGGGAAATATATTAGGTCATGTTTTGTGTTCGAATAATAGAAGAATCATAGTTTGTCACCTATTTCCCGGCGTATATGTGTCAAAGATTATGTTTCCAAAAAAACAATTGAATTTGAATGTATTATGATTGGAGTGGATTTTTTTTTGAAAATAATATTCTTAATGTCTTAAACACAATACTATTTTTTTATAAGTATTTGGGCCACTCGGTTTCATCCTGTCAGAATGGTTACATGGATCTCCTCGATAAGGTTGTCCCCTTCCAGAGATTCAGGCTAGTTATTTCTATTGGTCTTTCATCGTTATTTTGATTAAAAAAATTTAGAATATCTTTATGAAATTATGAGAATTATGAATTCTAACCCAATAGTGACATATAATGTTGAGTCTTGGTTTTGATTATTTCAGGATGAAAAAGTGGGTTCTAGTATAGATTGGACTAATCCATCCCACGATCTATCCTTATTTTGCTAATAAAGTCAAGGATGTTGGTATGGGTAATATGTAGGAAACTAAGAATAGTAATTCAGATTATGGTTATAGAACCCAAAACCAAGAATATTCATGAACACTTACTGAGATATAGTAATTTTCAATGTTGGTATATAGTGTTGTCTCTGAGACGGGGGATGCTCGACCAGTAATAATCACGAAGGAAAATTAATCTCCAAAACCATTTATCAACCATGAATTAAAATTAAAAAGATAATGATAATGATATACGATTATGAACATATAATAAAATATAGACACTAAACAATTTCATGTTAAGGTCCTTTGAGGATTTTGAGCTAAGTGAAAAAGGATAAGACTCACAGAATATGATGGAATATGAGAAGGACTCTAAAGGAAATATTTTTAGTTTGTAATTGAGGAAGCGAATGAAAGGTAATATTTTTTCTAGTAAATTTTTAGTTCATATTTGTGAATAAGAAATACCTTGCAAATATTACTTGAATATTCCAAAAAAATTGTATCCAAATCTTCAGGTAAGGAAACTAAAAAATGGTAATAGGTAAAATCAGGGGAACTAAATTGTTTTTAACGTGTTAACTTTTTTATCTAGAAATATGACAAGAAAAACCTATGTGATTTCAACATGGATCCTAAATGAAAAATCATTGTTTATGACAAAGAATTAGTGTTCTTGATGTATTGAAAAAATGGAAGGAAATGAATATGAAGAGAATGGTATATTCATGGAGCTTGTTCAACTCCCTATTGATAAAATTTTATAAGAATGCTTCCATATCAATTAAATGATGGAGGTTGTCAATAATATATTTTATTGTATTATTTGACGTGAAATTAATTTTGATCAATTAAATTTTATCAAAAAGGTATAATTTTGTGTTTGGTTTCAATGAAAGGATGATTAACTTGTAGTAATATATATAAACAATTGATAATATGGACAATAATTGTGAAGATCTTATAAAATATGATCCCATTATGTAGTTATACTGAATTCATTTGGTGTAATATAGGTTTGTTGATTTCAGTATTCACATTCTTATCTTCAATGTTCTTTTGAAATATTTATATCGATATAAATTTTTTTTGACTTCATTAGTTTCCCAATTTAACATCAATTGTTATTTTAAATAATATATATTTTATTTTTAGTCAGTCTTAATTCAAAAAAACAAGAATTGTGGTCATTTCAAATGTAATTAAAATAATTCATATCATTTTTAAGTGAAATATATATTATGATATATTAATGTAATTTTTGAATAATTATTTATTTATAAAAATGAAATATCATTATATATTTATGATCATTCTCACATGGATATTTAAGGTTGGTATAGAGACAAAAAATATACTCATAATGGAGAATTATATATATAATAATAGTTTTTTTCACATTTTTAAATAAGTCATTCAATTTATGAATAATATAACATTAATAGGTTATGGAATAATTATCCATGACTCATATTGTGTTTATGATTTCATCAAATGAATATATTATGGTTATTGTTTCATACCCATGAATTAATAGGGTTGACAATCAATGTAAGTTTCATTTAATAATGAATCTAGAAAATATTACTAGCAACATCAATACTTATAAAAGAATTGGATAATATGGTAGATAGAGGAATGAAAGTTAAATTTATTTTAATGTGGTGAGATAAACATTTAGGTTTCCAATATGATAAAAAAACTAAATAGAGGGACACATTCCCCCACATTAGAGTTCTCTTATGAGTTAATTATCTCTCAAAATATCTAAATGTTCACTGTTATATTTTACCACATTCATTATAATAATTTTTATTGGAAATGGTTGAGAATTATAGGGGATGTATTATTTAAAATGTGAAGATAGATGATTATTTTTATATTTAATTATAATGGGAGAGAATAGAAGTTAACATTTTCTTACATTGGGTCACGTTAAATAATTTTAATTGATATTCACTGAAATTATCAAATATCATTCAGATGATTATAAAAAATGCATAAAGAAATGTAAATGAGTGTTTGATATATTTAGAGACCTAAAGTCGTTATTATGTTATTAATAAAGGTATAATAATGAGAATAGATCAATTGAAATATGTTTAATGTTTAATTTATCATTTCACAATGGCTTTGAGATCATAAAAATATAACATTTTATTAAAGTATATGGTGTTTAGTCAACTAAAACACATTTGATTATTATAATGACTAGTACCATGAGGTAATTCTTTCATGTCTATTTATAGTTCAAGTTTCCTATATTTATTATCAATATTAATATACATAAGATCGATATTGACTTTAGTTATGTAATTAGAAATGGAATGATGATTTATAAGAGAAGGGAAAACTATGAGGCATGGTGTTGATCATTTTGACACAATTTTCTTTGACGATTGATAAATTATCACATACATGAGTTTCTTGATAAAACATGATTCATGATAAATATTGTTTTTGGGGGGATAATATGGTTAAAAAATTATTAATATTTAGTTCACTATCTTTCATATGATGAAATAACCCAATGAAATATGTATCCTAAATAGTATATGGTCACTATTTCATAATGGGAGGGGATAATTGGGATTCCATACAAATGATTCTAATGAATCCCCATTAGTATATATGATGGGAGTTTGGTCTTATCTGTAACACCCCAGGTGAATAAAAAATTTGAAATTTTTATATTTATCCATATTTGTGAATAAAATATTAATATGACATTAAAGGGGACGCTATGCTCGATGGCATACCCAACACGCAGCAACAAGTTTCTTGGGAATCTTACGTTGCACTCTAATAATAAAATAATATTATTTTAAATGGTAGTTAACATGTAGTCGTTGTATTGGCAGGAATGGATATAAACACCTAAAATATGATTACATATGTTTTTAAATGTTTTTACATTTATCCAATAAAAGATAAAGGCTTAAAATACAGAAAGAATTCAATTTTAGGCGTATATGCCCTAGTTTTCACTAAAGGCTCACTTATCGCCTTTTGATGGAGAACCGTCATTAAATATAGTTTTTTTCACTCTTAAAAATTATATTTTACCAAATTAAACTCTTCTTAAGAATCAGGACATCAAAATTTACTTTGTGTAAATTTTTGGTATCTTTCCGATAAAGTTCTTTTTTTTAATGAATAGTGTAAAAGGTTGTATTTTAATACAAAACCTATTTTTAATCTAATTTACATATATGATTAGATTATCTTTTTAATTGGTTTTAAAGTGAAATTAGAATATATTTTTACCATTAAATCCAATAGTGTCCGTTGGAATTAATTTCACTTTGAAATCAGACTTAAACTAGAGTCAATCTTTTGATACTTATTGTTTTATAAAAACACGCTATTTGCTCTGACAGGGGGAATTAATTATTGAATTAATTAATGTGACTTATATGTTTTGAATTTTGTAAAATAGACTTTATTTTTTAATTCAGAATATCAAATATAGCTTAGGCTGAATTTTTGGGATTTTTCTGAAAAACTTCAATTTTTGATGAATAGTGAAACCACTAAGTGGTACTTATAAAAACTGATTTTTCCGCTTAAATGAAATTTTCCCATATTTGTGATTTAAATTTCAAAAATCCAACATACATGGTTTTTATTATGATGTAAAATGTGGTTCAATAGTATTAATATAATTTTAGTGAATAGTAACTTATTAAGTTTTTAATCGCGATTAGAGGTAATTAGTGTAGTTTAAGGTAAAAATAAAGTTTTAATAATATGAGATGAGCTTGACACATGTTCTAACAACATTGGATGTGTCATTGACGACCGAGAAAACCCATGGGTCAACTTGGGGACCCCATGAAGCCACTTTGGTTGGGAAATGACATAAATAACTTTTTATTTAATGTTAAAGTAAAAATGACACAAACATGCAATGTTTTACTAAATTAATTTTAACATGGGGTTATAAAAATCAGATTTTTGACTATAAATATTTATTGTAAAGATAAAAAGATTTCCTACATCATAGAATTTTTTTTAATTTGTAGAAATTAAATAAATTAAATTATTTATGACATCATGATGATGCAGCGATGACCTCATTATTTAACGATTTAAATAAAATGGAAAGATAATGTAATATCTAAGACCTACACATGTCCAAAACCTGTTGGATGAGTGGATTTCGAACCCTTATCACCTTATCCAAGAAACACATCAATGTGGGACCTCTTAAATCCGAATACTATTTTTTTTAAAAAAGTGACTTTTCTTTACCTTGCAAGAGTGCCCCTCCTCTCCTCTTATAAAAGGCCCCCAACTCTACCTCCTTACCCACACTCCCAAAGCCTTTGGCTGGTCCAAACTCTGCCAATTTTGTCTCTCCACTTCCCTCTCTTACTCCTTGAAGCCTCACATTTTTCATAAGTCTTCCCAAGGAAGCCTTTGAGCTCAAACCAAAGGGAGTTACCCGATTTTAAGGTAATGTCTTCACTTGAGTCCTTTTGTTTTATTTTGCTTCTCCAACCCCCTAAACTCATTTTATTTATTTCTTTTGTAACAAATCCAGTATCATAAATATACTGGGATGTTGTTATAAGAAGCATTCTAGCTACACTTCCACACACCTACATCTAATGGTTAAAGAATATACTATTTCCATGGATGGCAAATTTCGGCCTCCCAAAACGATTATTGTTCAACATTCTTTTAACACCTTCAAAGGTGGCCATTAAGATGACACTATATTTATATATGATATATAATATGTTTATGTTTTCATTAGGATTATGTATTTTTCATTTTTGGCATACCTTTATGGTTTCCAATATGGGTAAACGTGATATCTTCATTTAAGGAAGTGCAGACTACTGCCCCCTCAAAGTTATTTGATTCGTTAATACCATACGTGGTACGTATAAAGGATATATTTAATGATATTATATATTATACCATACTGGAATTAAAATACTATTATATGTCATTATGTTTTAATTCCATTATATATGAAATATAAATGGAAGTAGTGTTCATGCGTACGTAGGGCTTACCGTCTCCATGAACAGTACATTTCATTTCTTAACTCAATATTTTATGTAATATTATAAGTACATATATATAATGGATATATATGTAATATATTACATCTAAATTATGGATATCATTCTGGAATTATAACATATATATATCTCTCCCATTTTGTTTTAATTCCATTAATATGACAAAAAATGAAAGTAGCATTCATGCGTACGTACGGCCTACTATCTCCATGAACGGTGCTTTTCGTTTTTTATCTCCAAATGATATGGAATAGTATGAAATGAATATTTACTAGATATATATGATATTTTAATCATTAATACTATTCTGGAAATTATTTACTTATAACTGCATGGGCAATCGTTTTTCAAACAAGTTCATTTTTGACTCATGTACCAAACATCGGCAAAATCGTCTGATATGAACTAACATTATTAAACAATTATTGTAACATTATAATATTTGATATGAACTGAATAATAATCTCTAACGGAGTTACATAGGAAATTATTAATTGACCAAGTTTATTATTCAGGAATATAAAGAAACGAATAAGACAAGTTGGACTTGAGGTAAGGGATCCTACTCATCTATTTCTTTTTAAGTACACTCTTTTATGTCATTCCTTTTAAGCTCATATTTCTTACGATTGGGATTTTCTTTTATATTACTCTTACTGTAATTTTTATGTTCATGTGATGAGAGACACTATTCTCTCTCATCAATCCATTTTGGAAGTTTTGAGTGGCACCGTTAGGCTGTCGAATTTTGGTAAGAGACCTAACCTCTCTCTTTCTTTTTAAGTACTCTACTTTATGTCACTTCTTTTAAGATCCTCTTTGTTATGTTGGGGGATGTTCTTTTATATGACTCTTTCTATAAAATTTATGTTAATATGATGAGATACCTCATTTTATCTCATCAATCCATTTTTTTAAGTTTTATGTGGCGCTGTTAGGCTGCCGAGTTTTCGTAAGGGATTTTTCATCTCACTTTTATTCCGATGAGATTTATGCTACATTTTCCATCATTTCCTTTGAGTGGTGTATGTAATTACCATTATTATACACTTTGTATAACTTAATTTCATTTATGGGTATTTACATATTCATTGTATGACCCTTCTTCAATGGGGTGTATGTTTCGAAAGTTACCCAAGTCGGTAAGGGAACCTTTCACCCCCCGTCTTTTTAAAAGACTTATTTTGTTATGTATTTTAATTCACATACTATTATGTTGGGATATTTTCTTATATATCCATATTGATGTAAATTTTATGACCAATTGATGAGATACCCTTTTTATCTCTCATCAACTCTTTTTCTCAATTTAGAAGTGTTGCCATTAGGCTGTTGAATTTTTGCAAGGGAACTTCTTAACCCAATTTTGATTCTTTGGGATAAACTTGTACACATTGAACATGTCATTCTATGATTTTGTGTGAGTGTTCTCTAATTGTTATACACTTAATACCCAACTATATTTCGTGTATCCATTTGTCACACATAATTATGTAACTGATTTATCCTTAATCCAAGGATACCATCTTTGTATGGGACTTCGTCTCAATCTCCATTCATTGAGGCATATTTTATTTTCTACACAACTTTATTTTATATGGTGTATAAACCCCTTTGACTTTTACGTTTATCCAAAAGGAATATTTTTTATATGAAGCATTTTACAAAACGACAAAAGGGAATGTTTTTGTCGTACGTATGCGGTGACAACGAATTCTCCACCGCCATGACCATTATTTGAGTTTCATCTTCCTCTACAAGCCATACCTTTTTTTAAAAGAAAAATAAATACCATGTTTTACTTTTCTATTATATTGGTATCGAAAATGGTTTTCATAATGTTTTTATATCAATGTGTTGTATTGATATCTTGTAATTGAAAGCTGGGAATAATATGTTTCCTCTATGCATGTTTTATGTGATCTGATTATGTTGAGGATCTTGGGCATTATTATGAAGATGGGTGGTTCTGTGATAAAATATTGGCGGGTGAGCCCGATATAGATCTCCAATGCATTGGGTAACGCGAAGGAGTGAAACGTTAAGGTTTCTCCGAAGAGATTTAGGGAATATATTGTGATGGGTATTCCAAACGTAACCAAGAGGGTTACTCCCTACATAAGAATGTTATGAATGCCTCAAGTTACCTTTATGTATTATGATTTCTATGATTTATTCATGGATTCATGAGGTATGTTAAAGTGCCTATGTTTTATGGGTAAAGTATGATTTCATTCTTATGTATATATGAACTCATGTTTCCTTTCCATATTTTTATAACCCTTACTGAGCTTTTTATGCTCATCCCAAGTTTTTGAAAGGTTATTCACAGGTCAAGGGAAAGTTACAAGATGTGATGATAGTGTCAAGTATCTGTCAAGAAAGAATCCATATTTTATTTTAAATATGTTTCTGTTGATGGGAAGAATGATTACTGTCTTTTATGTAACCACTTTGTTTAAAGGTGGAATGTAATGCAAGTTTCATGATATAATTCTCTAAAACTCTAAACTTGAAAATATCCTCAATGTGTAATCTTGTAATAACTCAAGATTGAGTAAGGTTTAAGGATGGGGCCTTATAGTTGGTATCAATGGTCAGTATAGATAACATTAGAGGTTAGGGTAATCTTTAATCATAAGTGGCATTACTATAATGGTTAGGATTTCAGAAAGAGTCCTAGTTTTAGATAAAGTGAATGAGTAAGTATATATTAGTGTTTATCTTCATCATTAGTACATGATGGTTATGTTGATATACTCACACTGACCTTTTTGGTTTTAGTAAATGCCTGGATCTAGTAGGCACCAAAGTGACAATTGATTTGAAGGAAACTGTGGTGGTTCTCTGATTAAGAGATTGGATGAAATGGGGTATTGAATGAGGAAACTCGTGGTTGTTCTAAACCAACTATCAAAGAGTCATGATCAACCACATGAACCTTGGTATGATCTTTAATGCATCATGTACGAGGTGACCAAATCTATGTGGAAGTTTAGGTAATAATTATAAAGGTAACAATTAGAGTTTATATGATCCTTACTTTTCAGTTAATTATGGGTTATTATATCATATGATGGAATAAGAAGGCATGAGATAAACTTGAGGAATATGTTATATTTATTTTTGATGAATTCATCTCTTTTTGAGGAATGTTATAAAATTATATAGTTTTTTTAAAGGGACAACACGCAGACCATGTGACAACCCATCGCGTCGGATGAAGCTGCGGGAATCGAACCCATAACCAAAGTGCGACTAGTATTTATCACCTACCACTGGACTACGTGAAGTCCCTGGTTAGTTTGACTGATTCTTTTTAGTTATATGATTTTATGAATTAAGAGTATTTTGATTTTGGGTTATTTATGAAAATGATTAAACTATCATGGAGGATATGTGATTAGGTTAATTACATTTCAATACGAGACTTTAGGAGAAACTGATGTTGTTTGGAGATAAATGTTATGATTTAACTTGGAAGACTATGTGACTAAATCCTTCAAATATTTGGGTTTCAATCTTATATTGGTTTACTTTGATGAGTTTTATGGACAAATTGGTTATTGAATGTTCCTTGTTGAACTTTGGGTTTTGTTGGACAAATTTTGAGATTAAGAATAGATTTTCTTTTTATAAAGGGGTTATCCTTTTCTGGATTATCTGATCATGTAGTAACCTTTTTGGTTTTAGTTTTGGTTAAGGTTTGAAGACATGGGAAATGTATAGTTCTTATTTTGTGGATTAGGTTCTCCTCTAGAAGTTGTTTATAGTACTCTTAATGCAAACAAGTCTTCCTAAATACTCGTCTTTTGGAGAAAGTATGAGTCTGTGTAACAAATCTAGTAAAAGTTGAAAGTCAACATGACAAGTAAGTATGTTTCCTTATGTTTTAGTTAAGCTCAAAAATTAATTCCTCAATAAAAAGTAACTTAAAACAAAAATGTTGTCTATTAACTTTTCTTACTGGGGAACCCAACACCATTTAACCCATCACAAGTTTGTGATTTTCTTATTGTTAACTTTCTCCTAAACATGTTTTCTATCACTCTCCATCAGAACATGACCCTATGTTTTCTCCTCCATGTCCATGTTTTTCTACATGGAATCCTAATATGGGTTAACTCGGGTGACCACTGTACTTATCTATCTTTATTTTAAAGTGATTGTTTTACCGACTCTTGTTTCGATGTGGGATTTTCAATGAAGTTTTCGAGCCCAATTTTAAAATTGCGAGGACGCAATTCCCAGAATGGGGGAAGGATGTAACACCCCAGGTGAATAAAGAATATGAAATTTTTATATTTATCAATATTTGTGAATAAAATATTAATATGACTTTAAAGGGGACGCTATGCTCGATGGCGTACCCAACACGCAACAACGAGTTTCTTGGGAATCTAATGTTGCACTCTAATAATAAAATAATATAATTTTAAATGGTAGTTAACATGTAGCCGTTGTATTGGTGGGAATGGATAGAAATAAATTAAATATGACTATATATGTTTTTAATTGTTTTTACATTTATCCAATAAAAAATAAAGGCTTAAAATTCGGAAAGAATTCAATTTTAGGCGTATATGCCCTAGTATTCACTAAAGTATCACTTATGGCCTTTTGCTGGAGAACCGTCATTAAATATAGTTTTGTTAACTCTTACACATTATATTGAACCAAATAAAACTCTTCTTAATAATCGGGACATCAAAATTTACTTTGTGTAATTTTTTGGTATCTTTCCGAAAAAGTTCTTTTTTTAATGAATAGTGTAAAATGATGTATTTTAATTCAAAACCTCTTTTTAATCTAATTTATTTATATGATTAGATTATCTTTAGAATTGGTTTTAAAGTGAAATTAGAATATATTTTTACCATTAAATCCAATAGTGGTCGTTGGAATTAATTTCACTTTGAAATCAGACTTAAACTAGAGTCAATCTTTTGATACTTATTGTTTTATAAATACACGCTATTTGCTCTAACAGCGGGAATTAATTATTAAATTAATTAATGTGACTTATATGTTTTGAATTTTGTAAAATAGACTTTATTTTTGAATTCTGAATATCAAATATATCATAGGGTGAATTTTTGGTATTTTTCTGAAAAACTTCAATTTTTGATGAATAGTGAAACCACTAAGTGGTACTTATAAAAACTGATTTTCCCGCTTAAATGAAATTTTCCCATCTTTGTGTTTTGAATTTCAACAATCTGACATACATGGTTGTCATTAAGAAGTAAAATGTGTTTCAATAAGATTAAAATAAATTTTTGGTGAATAGTAAATTATTAAGTTTTTAATCGCGATTAGAGGTAATTAGTGTAGTTTAAGGTAAAAATAATGTTTTAGTAATATGAGATGAGCTTGACACATGTCCTAACCTCACTGGATGTGTCATTTCCGACCAAGACAACCCATGGGTCAACTTGGGGACCCCATGAAGCCACTTTGGTTGGGAAATGAAATAAATAACTTTTTATTTAATGTTAAAGTAAAAAATGACACAAACATGAAATGTTTTACTAAAACAATTTTAACATGGGGTTATATAAATCCGATTTTTGACTATAAATATTCATTGGAAATCTAAAAAGATTCCCTACATCATAGTAATTTTTTATAATTTGTAGACATTAAATAAATTAAATTATTTATGACATCATTATGATGCAGCGATGACCTCATTATTTAATGATTTAAATAAAATGGAAAGATAATGTAATATCTAAGACCTACACATGTCCAAAACCTATTGGATGAGTGGATTTTGAACCCTTATCACCTTATCCTCGAAACACATTAATGTGGGTCCTCTTAAATCCGAATACCATTTTTAAAATAAAGTGACTTTTCTTTACCTTCCAAGAGTGCCCCTCCTCTCCTCTTATAAAAGGCCCCCACCTCTACCTCCTTACCCACACTCCCAAAGCCTTTGGCTCGGCCAACCTCTGCCCATTTTGTCTCTACACTTCCATATCTTACTCCTTGAAGCCTTGCATTGGGCAGAAGTCTTCCCAAAGAAGCCTTTGAGCTCAAACCAAAGGGAGTTACCCGATTTTAAGGTAATGTCTTCACTTGAGTCCTTTTGTTTTATTTTGCTTCTCCAACCCCCTAAACTATTTTTTTAAATTACTTTGTAACAAATCCAGTATCATAAATATACTAGGATGTTGTTATAAGAATAATTCGAGCTACACTTTGACACACCTACATCTAATGGTTAAAGAACATACTATTTTCGTGGATGGCGAATTTCGGTCTCCCGAAACGATGATTGTTCAACATTATTTTAACACCTTCAAAGGTGTCCATTAAGATGACACTATATTTATATATGATATATAATATGTTTATGTTTCCTTAAGCTTCTGTATTTTTTATTTTGGGCATACCTTTATGGTTTCCATTATGGGTAAATGTGATATCTTCATTTAAGGATGTGTGGACTACCGCCCCCTCAAAGTGATTTGATTCGTTAATACCATATGTGGTACGTATAAAGGATATATTTAATGATATTATATATGATACCATATTGTAATTAAAATACTATTATGTATCATTATGTTTTAATTCCATTAAATATGAAATAGAAATTGAAGTAGCGTTCATGCGTACGTACGGCTTACCATCTCCATTAACGGTACATTTCATTTCTTATCTCAAAATGTTATGTAATATTATAAGTACATATATATAATGGATATATATGTAATATATTACATATAAATTATGGATATAATTCTTTAATTATAACATATATATATCTCTCTCATTTAGTTTTCATTCCATTAATATGACAAAAAATGAAAGTAGCGGTCATGCGTACGTACGGCCTACCGTCTCCATGAACGGTGCTTTTCGTTTTTTATCTCCAAATGATATGGAATAGTATGAAATGAATATTTAATGGATATATATGATATTTTAATCATTAATACTATTCTGTAAATTATTTACTTATAACTACATGGGCAATCTTTTTTCAAACAAGTTCATTTTTGACTCATGTACCAAACATTGGCAAAAACGTCTGATATGAACTAACATTATTAAACAATTATTATAACATTATAATATGTGATATGAACTGAATAATAATATCTAAAGGAGTTACATATGAAATTATTAATTGACCAAGTTTATTATTCAGTAATATAAAGAAACGAACAAGACAAGTTGGACTTGAGGTAAGTGATCCTACTCATCTATTTCTTTTTAAGTACACTCTTTTATGTCATTCCTTTTAAGATCATATTTATTATGATTCGGATGTTATTTTATATTACTGATACTGTAATTTTTATGTTCATGTGATGAGAGACCCTATTCTCTCTCATCAATCCATTTTGGAAGTTTTGAGTGGCGCCGTTAGGCTGCCAAATTTTCATAAGACACCTAACCCCTCTCTTTCTTTTTAAGTACTCTCCTTTATGTCATTTATTTTAAGCTCCTCTTTGTTATGTTGGGGGATGTTCTTTTATATTCCGATTTCTATAAACTTTATCTTATTATGATGAGATACCCCATTTGATCTCATCAATCCATTTTTGTAAGTTTTATGTGGCGCCCTTAGGCTGCCTAGTTTTCGTAAGGGTTTCTCATCTCACTTTTATTCCCGTGAGATTTTTGCTACATTTTCCACCATTTCCTTTGAGTGGTGTATGTAATTACCATTATTATACACTTTGTGTAATGTAATTTCATTTATGGGTATTTACATATTCATTGTATGACCCTTCTTCTATGGGGTGTACGTTTCAAAAGTTACCGAAGTCGGTAAGGGAAACTTTCACCCTCCTCTTTTTAAAAGACTTATTTTGTTATGTCTTTTAATTGACAAACTATTATGTTGGTATATTTTCTTATATATCCATATTGATGTAAATTTTATGACCAACTGATGAGATACCCTTTTTATCTCTCATCAACTCTTTTTCTGAATTTTGAAGTGTCGCTGTTAGGCTGTTGAGTTTTTGCAAGGGAACTTCTTAACCCAATTTTGATTCTTTGGGATAAACTTGTACACATTCAACATGTCATTCTATGATTATGTATGAATTTCCTCTTATTGTTATAAACTTAATACCCAATTATATTTCGTGTATCCATTTTTCACTCATAATTATGTAACTGGTTTATCCTTAATCCAAGGATACCGTCTTTGTATGGGACTTCATCTCAATCTCCTTTCATTGAGGCATATTTTATTTTATACACAAATTTCTTTTATATGGTGTATAAACCCCTTTGACTTTTACATTTTTCCAAAATGAATCTTTTTTATACGAAGCATTTTACAAAACGACAAAAGGGAATGTTTTTGTCGTACGTATGCGGCGACAACGAATTCTCCACCGCCATGACCATTATTTGAGTTTCGGCTTCCTCTACAAGCCATGCCTTTTTTTAAAAGAAAAATAAATACCATGTTTTACTTTTCTTTTATTTGGGTATCGAAAATGGTTTTTATAATGTTTTTATATCAATGTGTTGTATTGATATCTTGTGATTGAAAGGTGGGAATAATATGTTTCCTTTATGCATGTTTTATGTGATACGATTATGTAGAGGGTCTTGGGCATTATTATGAAGACGGGTGGTTCTGTGATAAACTAAGGGCGGGTGAGCCCGATATAGCTCTCCAATGCATTGGGTAATGCGAAGGAGTGAAACATTATGTTTTCTCCAAAGAGATTTAGGGAATATACTATGATGGGTATTCCAAACGTAACCAAGATGGTTACTCCCTACGTAAGAATGTTATGAATGCCTCAAGTTACATTTATATCTTATGATTTCTATGATTTATTCATGGTTTGATGAGGTATGTTAAAGTTCCTATGTTTTATGGGTATAGTATGATTTCATTCTTATGTATATATGAACTCATGTTTCCTTTCCATATTTTTATAACCCTTACTGAGCTTTTTTGATCATGCCATGTTTTTGAAATGTTTTTCACAGGTCAAGGGAAAGGTACATGATGTGATGATAGTGTCAAGGATGTGTCAAGAAAGAATCCATGTTTTACTTTAAATATGTTTCTGTTGATGGGAAGAATGATTACTATCTTTTATGTAACCACTTTGTTTAAAGGTGGAATGTAATGCAAGTTTCATGATCTAATTCTCTAAAACTCGAAACCTGAAAAGAGTCTCAATGTCTAATCTTATAATAACTCAAGATTAAGTAAGGTTTAAGGCTGGGGCCTTATATTATCACTCACTGTTAGGGGGTAATTTCCCACTCTATTACTCTGATAATTATTTTAGATTTGTTTTTGAATCTGTCCCGAATCCAAATGAAGAGAATGTTACCCATATTTTAATTATTTTTTTAAACTATGAATTGATAGGAATAATTTCTTATATCACATGAAATCCATGATTATATAACAATTTATGATGAATTATTTTATAAAATTAATTAGGAACTTTGGGCTTCATTTCAATTCTAGGTGTATGTTATTTTTTTAGAATTAGGATTTAACCTCTAAGAGGCATCCAATGTGTCCAATAAGAATGTGAATCAAGTTCAGCATAGTTCAAATGAAACATTTTAAGGTCATGTTATCAGACTATACCATATAGTGTATGGAAATGTATTATAGATTACTATGGGGTCATTTGATCATTGGATATGAGAGGCTTGATCCACAGAAAAGGGTCTAATGTATCTCATAGATGCACGTATTTGAGTCCACATAGATCATATTATTGTTGGAATATTATTCAAAAAAGTTTAAATAAATGATGATTGAGTGTTAAATACATGCATAAGTCTTATTTGAGATGTTCCACTTTTATTATGTACATTTTAAATAAATAATGAAGAAATTAGGACATACACCTTAATGTAGGCCCATGGTGGAGGAATTTTTATCATGATACTGAAGTAATTATAACCAATATGAAATATCCCCTGAGGCATTCTCAGTATGAGAAAAAAAGATGGTAAAATATTATGAATATTGAATAAGATCATAATATTTTATTTTTAAAGGCATTAGACATCAAGGATTCCATGAAATGATTTCAGGAGTCTTGTAGAGAATATTTCTCCATAATAGAAGTATCATCCTTCAATTGGAAATATTTCCATGCTAATTCTCTATTGGTTAATTTAATAATGGAATTATGCTCGTTGTAGTAAATATTATAAGTACATATCCATATAAATTAAATAATCTTCAATTTTATGTCATGAATTCATTCTCTAATTATTTGGGTTCTTTTCATGTCTACGGTTTTAAAGAATTAGGCCATAAATCATACATAACAATACCAAAACAAATTTCACACTTCACTATATTATAAATTTTTTCCATAATATGAAACTATTAAATTAATGAACGATTTATTTTATAGGAAAATCTCCGTAACTTTCAACTTGATTTCTTCATTTTCCTTACACATCCTTAAATCCAATAAAAAACATTTCAAATAGTGGGATGAGTAAGAATTGTTAGTAAGGGACAAAAAAATAAATAAAATCATTATTTTTACGAGAAATAACAAATCAAATATAGAAATTATATTTATTTTTAATTTTATTTTATTTAATGATATTAAAAAATTTCACATTAAATACTCACTCACATTTTTCGTAAGTAACGCCTTTAATACCGATAGAAATAAATTATAAACCCCTTTTGGTGACATAGATAAACATATCCATAAAAAATCAAAATTCATTTTATTGGAAGAATTATATAGCCTACATATAATATATTCACTACCCAATGCATTAATGATCTATAATGGGGCTCAATCCTCATATATGATATATTGGTATCACACATTGTTTGTGTTTTAATGGGTATCAACCCTTCGTATAATGTATATCAGGCTCACCCATGAGATATGAAATGGAAAAAACTTTTATATGAGATATATAAATCTTTACTATTTAATATATTTAAAAATTACCATATCATGAATTAATATATCATCATCAAACCCTTTTATGAAATATTTGAAATGGATATGAATACACTATTATATAATAATATTCTTTTCTTTTAAAATACAATTTTGAACACTGAAATAACCAAAATAAGAGATTATGGGATTATATTGAATAATTAATTAATTATTTAGAAATAATCCATAAATCCAATAACATCCACAATGGAAAAAAGGTTGTTTCAATCATGTACATTAAGAAAAGAACATTCCTTTTTATCATTTTTCGAAATATTTTATTTACAACATGTAAAAGATACATTTTGAAAATCGTTGAAAATAAAGTAAAAATAGGCATAAATTATAATTTATTTATCATTTATTTTTATATAGAAGTTTTAGTAATATCATATTAAAAACATGTTAATATAATAAAATCAGTTGTTACTAAAATATTCAAATCTATTTTCTTGTTGAAAAATCCCTTTCCACATTACATATATTTGAAGCATAAGACCCATGTTTAAATTACATTAAATAAAACTATTAATACAAATAAAATTGAAAAATTAATGATATAATATTTCAAATTAAATGTATATAAACTTATTTATATAGTATAGGTGTATAATAACAAAATATGCCTCTATGAAATTAAATTGTGACGAAGTCCCTAACCATGAATATGATTTTTCATCTGTATCATTGTTTTCATGAATAATAACATAATGTAATTATTTTTACTTATAAAATAACCTTTTTCAATTTTATTATTACTATTATATCTCATATTACTATGTTATATACAATTACTTAATCAATTATGTTTACATCTAAAGTTTTGACCATATTCGTCATATGTGTCTGAAATGACTTTGGTCGGTTAACTATGGTCATAGCACACATTATTTAAAAATATATAGATTAATAACCATGTAATATTTATCACATTTGAACATCAAATATACATTCAATTTCATTCATGAATGATGTTTTTCATAAATTATGTATGCTACAATCATGGGGAGAGTAGGACATACGTACACATGAGTAACATTTCCATTTTTCAGTGATCATCGTGGAAATAATGTATGTATTATTTTTTTCATCAAATAATTTTAATTATATAATAAATAGATTATTAATTCATTAAATATAAATATATATATCATCCATGTTGTGTAGTTATAAAAATGGAGTCACATCGCTTTGTGAAGGTGGTAGTTCACATATTCTTAAATGATGTTATCATTTTTTAGTAAGTGAAAAAACTATAAAACATATATATTATCTTTTCAAATGATAATAATTTCAGTAATATAATAATTATTCCAGTTATATCACATATATTTACTATCATTACCCTTATTAACATCCATGTAAAGCGTTAGTGAAACAGAACTTCATTGCTTTGTGAAGATGTAGTCCATCATACACCCAAATGACATTATCGTATCACATACATAATAGAATGTAAAAAAATTATATATTATATAATGAAATAATAGACATAATTCAATTATAAATATTTTATATATAATTTCTATCCATCATAATACCCAACCATGAGAGTTGGTAACGGGAAAACAAATGACATCAGTTATCAAGGTGGAAGTTCATCATACAGACGAATGATTATTTCATTACCCATTTTGTTGAATAAGATAGCTGTTTAGGTAATGAAATTATCATAAAAATCAATATGTTAATATAATATACTATTTTATTATATAATAATTATTTTAGAATAATTTAGTTGGATCGTGGATGAAATAATGAATGAAAACTTGTTGACGAACATTATATCTTCTTTAGGTAACTTATTTTTGTTTTCACAAAGGACATCCTTGGTTATAATTTGGAACACAATAAGGATTATATGATAATATAAGTGATTTATTCAAGTTACATGGTTAGTTATTGTCAAAATAAATGGGTTTTGAAGGTTTTATTATAAGAGAAGAGTGGGTGGCATTTATAAGTGAGGTGAGTAGCACAATTGTAATATTTGAAAACAATGAATTCCACCAACATTTTTTCATGCCACAATGCATAAATAATAAACCATTATCAAGACTATAAAGGAATAATTTATAAATATTTCTAGAAAAATATTTTATATATGTTTTTAGTTCATTTAAACACTTATATTATTAGTTTAACACCCTGGTAAATCCTTTTTATTTTAACTACAATATTTAATTTTTAAACTTTTCGCCATTCATTTTTGTAAAAAATTATGTTCATCATATTTTAAAGTATATATTACTTTTATTTCTTGTATAGATGCCATTTTAAAATATTTAATTCACATATTTTCCCAAATTTAATTTTATATTAATCCTTAAAACATGATAAGAAAGCTTCTTTTTAGGTAGAAAATGTTCAAAAGATAATAATGTTTCCATATCAAAAATAAATATGATAAATATTAAAATAATTTATTGTAATAATATATGTATACATAATTAATTTTAAATTAATACCAATTAAAAATATAATTTTCCAATATAATTAATTTATAAAATTGTTGATTTCAATTAAATTTCATGAAATTCTCATTATTCATTAAAAAATTTAAACATTTCAAGAAAATAAATAAAATTCACCAAAGGTTAATTTTTATATTTGTTTTTCAAAAATAAATTTTATTCTTTTTAATAATTGTTCAATAATTTTAAAATTTTAATTTGAAAATATGTTCACTATACATGACTAAACCAGCTTTTAGAAACAATAAATATTTTAAGAAAACACATATTTTTCATTCAAATATATCATCTTTTATATATAACAAATAGATATCCAGTTTAATTAAGTTAACCCATATAATTTAAAAATTTTATTTAGTACTATTCATTCAATCCAATTAAATGGTTAGTTTATAATGATAATGTTAAAATTATAATAATTTAATGGAGAAACATGTTTTGTTAAAACTCAGTGTTTCATACATTGAATGATTTTAATGAGATTAAATTTATTTTAATATATATATATAATAAATTATTAGGGTGTGAAATTCATCTGTATTCTAATTTTTACAAAAAATTTTTATCAAAATTATTTTTAATTTTTTAAAATCATGGGGTGTTACATCCTCCCCCGATTAATAAATTGTGTCCTAGTAATTTGAATATTATCTTGGTAACCAATTTATAATCATTTGAAAATAATTTTAATATAAAAAATAATTTTAATAATTATAGATAAAACACCCTACTAATAATAGATAAAAGGAACCACTAGTTTCATATAGAATAGCACAAACTAGCTTTTAATGAAGGATATTTTATGTTCGAAGTAATGGTTTGTTCATGGAGGAAAAGCTAAAATAATTATATAGAGTGATTGAGTTCATTGATCAGAATAATGTGAATAATAAATTCAATGTTAATTACATAAGAACAATAAATCTATGATTATTTAAAATTAAGTCTAATTCATTTGTTACTAATTTAATAGGATAACATTTTTTTTCAAGATCATTTTCCTAATGTTGTGAAATTATTTTAAAATTTTAGAATATAAATTAATACAATTACTTTATATGTTTCTATTTCATAAGAAAAATATCATAAATTTTGTTATTGTTCGATCAATTTCAAATACATCCCTTACTCCTTGAAATGAATATAAAAAATCAATTTTTTATGCCTGAAGAATTAATTTTATTTTAAACATATTATAAGATAAATAAAAATGTTTAAATTTATTCTCTCTGTCTATAAATATTTCACAAAAAATATGGTTTGATGATGTTATATAATATTATATATTAATATATAATCCTCCAAAGTAAAACCACGGGTTCATCATTAATATTTTTTTAATTTTTTTTTCTAAAATTTACATATTAACTAATAGATCATGTAGACTTGTAGAAGGTGTTAAAACCTTATCAACCATATTACACAATTTCAACCGTTGAATCATTTTTGGATGTGATAGGTAGTCACCCAGCATGTTGGTTGTGATTTTTTTGAAATCAATTTAATATAATTCCTATAATGTTCTCAAAAAATGATTGCCATAATTTAAAAAATAATAATCATTTAATAACCTTTTAATAATGGTTTTTAGTAGAGCCCATCTTATTCATGAATTCTAATAATCATATTTGACTATTATTAAATTATGAATAATTATCATAGTAACTATAATGGTAATTAATAAATTTATACATATTTCTATAAAATGAGAATATATTATTCCTCAAATAAATGTTCCACAAAAAATATACATTAGATATCATAAAAAACTCAACAAATGCATCCTAATGTATTTAGATTACATAAAACATCATGAGATTAGTACCTAAGATAGTGATATAATGATCATCCTTTAAAAAATACTATTATCTCTATTGTTTCCCCCACTTCACCAGATTGACCAACTTCTACTATTGATGTTGAAAAAAAATTACACCCCTTATTGATTGTAATGATTACTATTTACACTTTTAGGATGTAACTTTGGACACACATTTTCATAATTTCGAAACATGTTTCATCATTAACAACTGACTGTTGACTGGTTATCTATTATCTTATTCTTAGAATGTCTGGGATACTTCTCTTTGATTTCATGAACCATGTGACCAATCATTCCAAATTGGAAACACTTTCGAGATCCACATATACATTACTAGAAATATATATTAACCCACTAGGAACATGTTTGTGCCTTCTATATGGGTTTATTAATTGAATAATTCTCTATTTTATACAAAATTTACCTTCTCTTACATATTTTATCTTGTGGAACATAAGTTTTGAAAAAACCCATCTCATCATTCTCATCCCAATGAACAATATTCTCAATACTTTTAAATTATCATGTACCCAAATAACTTTAAAAGTGTTGTTTAATACTGAGTAAAATCTATTAATTTTACTATCAATTTCCTAAACCTAATATGGTATATAAATAGAAAAAAATTGAAAATTTTCTTCATATACAGACACAAATATTCATCGTTTTTCATTAATTATATTGAACGTTGATTTATCTTAAGCATAAAAACTTTAGAGAAATATTTACGAAGTTAAATACTCTCAAATGTGACCCCTTCAATATTATCAGTATTATATTTTAATCATTTATTATTATTCAATTACCCTCTCTATCAACTTCAGCATCCAAAATATAAATTGTAACAGTTACCTTTTCTGGGTCACATCATCACAAGACTTCAAATATCATTTCTAGAGGAATTATTCATCTTTAATCTGTGAAAAGTTCACATGGTAGAAGGAATTATGGTAGTGTTTGCTCATTAAATAATTCATTATAAACATTTTCTATTATCATATATCATGTTCCTCTCTTGCTTGTATACCACCACCATTAACTACTTATATCAACAGATCCAACACCACAATAAACTATTTTGTTTCAATTCAAACTACCTCATAATGGTAATTTTGAAGGATATTTTCCTCTCAGTGAATCCCACTAAAACTCCATTTTTTCTTTTCTAGAAAACCATTATAAAGAGACACATTTTTGATAAATAAACATTATAATCTAAAATTCTATATTATTTCAACAAACCCATAAGGATAAATATTTCATGGGTTTGATATTATCAGTATACTAAACATTAATGTAATCTAAAACATATTATAATACTAAACATAAATAAATTACCTTAATTATTACATAATAATATAATTTAATAACTAATTCAGTTACATTTTTCGAAATTTTTAGATATAGAGTTGTAAAGAATTATGCTATAACTCGTACATAAAAACCATTAAATAGAAAGTGTAAAATTATAATTAGTATTAAATTTTATGAAAATATATAATCTTTTAATGTAAATCATGTTTTTTTCAGGTAATATCACTATGAATGTTAAGTGTACATTTTCCCTTACCCTTACCCATCTTTAAACCCTTGGAAAAAATTGATAAATGTGGGTTGAGAAAATAAATAGCCGTAAGAAACATAAAAAGAAATAAACCCTCTTGTATAATGAAATATAAGAAAAATTAGATAACAATTATGTTTACCTTAAATTTTATTTTAGTTTATGAAATAAAAAGTTCTCACATGAAAAACACACACACTATTTTCTCAAAGAAAGAATATAAAACCAAATGCAAGAATTATAAACCAAATATTTGGTGAATTCGAGAATATTATAAATAAAACCCATTCTAAAACCCTTTAATTTTAATAACTATTCTATAAAATAACAATTTATTAATTACCAAAGGCTTTGGATATCCATAATTGTTCTCACCATTTGTAAAATCTAAATCGGGCACCCTCATTTTCATTATCTATTATGGGAATCAAACCATCAAATAAGATTTATCTAGATCACCTATGATATATAATGGGGATCATTCTTTATATAAAATGAATTGGTGTTACTGCCTTCATATAATTATAATTTAAGATATCATTAACAAAACAAATGCTTCATAAACTGTATTAAAAACCTCTTTTAAACCAACAGAGAAGACCCTTTTGAATAAAAATACAATTTTCATTGAAAAACCTATCTTAAATATTGAAATAGAAAAAATAGAGAGAGGTTTTTTCATTAAATAACACATGAAATATTTCAATGTAATCTAGAAATGAAATATTTTCTATTGTGGTGTAATGGTCATTTCCATCCTATATGTTAATAGTAGAACATTCTTTTTGTCGTTTATTGAAGAGTTCTATTTAAAACATGTAAAAATAATAATTTATAAATGAATTAAGTATATATTAAGTTGAAAAATAATATTTTATTAATAAATATATTATTTCCATATAAAATTTTCAAAAAATCATTTTAAATACATGGAATTGAAAATCTTGAGTTTGTAGGAAAAACATTAAAAGTGATTTTTTTAATGAAATGTCCCTTATCACTATGAAAATATGTGTATCATATTCACCATTATATAATACCATTTAATAAAAATATAAATACTATGATAATAAATAAATTATTTATATAAATAGAAAATGGGGCTATATATACCCCTCGTAAATGTCTATTTGTGTATAATATCAAAATTTTCCCCAATGATGGAAAATGAGATGAAGTCCCTTACCATGAGTCTGACATGTCACAAGTGTATTTATTATCATAAAAAAAAGATATATGTAAATTAAATTCAAAAATGAGAATAAAAAATCATGTTTATTTTTACATTCCTTTCACTTATTCCCTTGTTATATATAATTACTTATTCAATTAAGTTTAAATCGTTTTTTCACCATACATGGATTATTTGTCAAATATGAACACGGTAGGTTAACTATGATTAAAGAGGTATTATATAAACAATATAAGAATAATAATCATAATATATTTGTAATATATATACATAATATATACTTTTAATACCAATCATGTATGATGGTTTTGAGAAATGAAGTACATTACAATCATGTAGACGATGCACCATACGTATGGATGAGTAACATTTCCATTTCTAAATTTTAATTATTGAAAGAAGTTATGTAATATTTCATATATAAATATTGTTAGTAATGTCATAAATAAAATATTAATTCATTAAAAATACTTATATGCATCATCCATGTTGTGTGGGGATGAAAATAGAGTCACACTACTTTGTGATAGCAGTTCTCCAAACATTCACGAACAACATTATCACTTTTAATTGAGTAAAATGGTATTGTTTAAAATGATATATTATCTCTAAAAATGATAAATATTACATTAATATCGATATTATCACATTTATATCACATATATTAATTAACTTATTACCGTTATGTAAGGAATTTGGGAAACTGAATCACATCGCTTCACGAGGCATTAGTATGTGGTACACATGAGTGACGTTATCGTATACTATACAAAATGGAATGTAAATAAACAATATATTCTATAGATTTACTATATATGTATAAATATGTTTTAAATATCATATATATACTCCATATCTATCATAATACCCCGCTATGATCAGTTGTAATGGAAAAATGAATGACATCAGTTCACTGGGCGGTTTTCCTATGTATACCAAAATAATGATTTTGTAACACATTTTATTCAATAAGAGAATTATTTAGCTCCTGAAATTATCAAAGAAACATCTAATTATATTTTATACATTGTTTTTTTATATAATCATTTTGTTAATAAAAAAGCATGTGTGTGTTTGATTAAAATATTAAAAAACACTCATTGAAGAATGTTACCTCTTTTTTGGGTATCTTATTTTAGATTACAAAAATATCCTTAAATGGTTTGATATATGTCCAAAATTATTTTTCAAGGATGTGATTATGGAATTATAGTAGTATTTCTGGTAGTTCATATCAAAACCATTGGGGTACTATGGTGTCAATTGATAAGGATATGGGGTGGCCTTTATATGTGAGGTGGGTGGAACACTTGATATTATTTCAAATATTGAATTCCATCCAATTTTGTTTCATGTCAAAAGTATGATAAAAGGAAAATATTCTATCATAGAAGGTATAAGGTAGAAATATTTCCTTTAAATATATTTTAGACAATGTTTTAGTCATTTTAAACATTACCTTTTCAGTTTAACCCCTTGTTAATCAATTTTTACCTTCAATGGGGTAGTTATTTTTTAATATTTTGACTATTTATTATTCTCAAAAAATTATTTAAGTTTATATTAAAATATAAATTAATATGATTCAAAATATGGAATCTAATTTTCTAAATTAAATTTATATAATTAAAAATATTTTAATAAAAACTAATCCCATAGACGCAATAAGAAAGAGGGGTTTCAAAAATAAAATGTTCATTCGTTTATAATGTTTTTATATCCATGTTCTAGATAGAAAATATTAAAATGACCTAAACTAGATTAATAAATTTATAATTAAACTAATTTTACTTTTAAAAAAACTGAAAATATAATTTAACATTATAAATAATTTACACCAAAGTTAATTTTCAATTATAAATATGTATTTTTCACTCTATATAAAATAAATGGATCGTTTCATAAAAATACCAAACATTAACCCTAGGATATGTTTTTATTACTATTTAAATACTTTATTTTAGTTTTCCAAATAAATTTTATAAATGTGGTACAAAAATAATTTTAATTTATGTGGGGAAATTTGGACTAGACTACCTTTAACAAACAATATTGTTTTCTTAAAAGAGTTCTTTTCATTAAAATGGTTCTAATTTTACCTCCCATCAATAGATATATTTTTGATTTATTTCTAAGATATAGAAGTTTCAAAAGAAATTAGTATTATTCAAACCTATCAATTTAAAATATATGTTATTATCGTAATGTTTAAATAAAAATAATCAAATTGAGTATAATTTTTCTTACAAACATAGAGATGCATTAATTACTTGTTATCATATAGATTAAATTTACATAGAAATATATATATAGTATTCTATTTGGGTATAGAATTCTCATATATGTTCATTTTTACATTTCCTTTACATTATAGAAAATAATATTATTATTTTAAAATCTCAGGGTGATACAAATATGGCCACATAAAAAACATTGTATTTATATATATATAATATATATTTCTACTTGAAAATTAATCCTATATATTTTGATTATAATAATAATCATAGGATTCATATATTATATTCAATTTATCCACTAGTGGGTTAAAAGATATTTGATACCTTGAGAATACTTCACATGGGCTAAAAATTATAAGGAAACTATGGACTCACACTTAGGTGGATGTCTATATTGAAGAACTATTATGAATATATAATCATGAGGTACACTAAAGAACAATAGAGTCATAAAACCATGTGGCTCCTATATTTGGTGATGAAGATGGCTATACCATCCCAAGGAATATAGAGGAACAATTGATACTTACAACAATGATATTTTCTATCATTATAGAATTATCCTAGGATAATTCATGTATAATAATAAATCAAAGAGTATCATATAAGGTAAGACACATGAATCATGATGTAGAGGACCTCTAAACATAATAAATATAAGTTAATTATTAAAGAGATATCTTGAAATGGTAAAACATAATATAATGGACATAATGTAAAATATTAAATAGAGTATATATGATAAAACACAATTGGTACTTGTTTTCATAAGGATTATTAATAAATTATATTTTCATTAATCATGGAGGATTCACATACATTTCCTCTACTTAAAAATGAATGACGACCAAGAAATGTTTTTTTCATGTCCTTTAGTGGGAATAAAGGAACCTTTATGGAATGAAAGAGTTTAAATCATTAGTTTATCCATAATATTTTAAGATCACCACACTCACTATGTTTCATAAAATTTTATTCCCTCAAGGAGGTTATTATATCATAAGTGATAACATGACTTGTGATGGTTAAAATGGATTTCCATCATAACTAATTTCATACGAGAAGGGTTTCATATATGACCCGCATGGATATTATTGGCCTCATATGGGTTGTAAGACCATCTTAAAAAATATATGGTTAAAATAAAGGGATATTTGGTTTGAACTCACACTATTTGGGTTTATATAAGTATAGTCACATAATAGAGGGGTGAATGAATAAATCACAAAAGGAATGATGCACTTTATCCAGAGTGACAGAATGACTAGTCCATCATTGTCACCATTTTAGAACCTATGGAATGAATATGATTTCATAGAGAAGGACTAATTGTGGTTATTTTTGAATAAATTTTTCATGAATATAACAAAATGTTATTTTCTACTTAATAACACGATATGGATGATGGATTAAATGTCATAGGAATTGTAGATGCATGAAATGATGTGTTCTAGATGAGCCATGGTCGCATAACCAGGTACATTATGAATGAATCGTGGGATAAAAAAGATTTCATATTATAATGTATGTGATATTATGGTACATAATTTCATGAATATAAATGGGGTTTCTCTAAGAGGTATATCATGTAGAATTAATCACCCTCATCTCCTAATGTCCACTTTGTTCCTTCATTCGGTCTCTCCCCTAGACCTTGACAACATTATCTCATATTCAGTGACATGGAATTAGTTTTTATTATTTATGGTGAATGATATCACTAACATATTTCATTTTGAAGAAGAGATAGTGAATAAATCAGGTTATCGAATGTCATTCGATTGATCGCATGATGATGTCAGATGTCCACAGAGAGGTGTGTAATCCCCATGGTGTCCATTGAATTCATATATTCTTCACTTCAAAAATTTTTATTCCTAATCAGCATGTGATCAAAAATAAGTAAAAACAAGTTTTACATTGATTAACATTGCCTAATTTTCCCATGTACATGGTATGTCATGTTAATAAAAACAACAATGAATGTTATTTATCATGTAAAACCCTCCAAATGTGATTCACATTATATCATTATATTCTCGTTATTGTGTATCCTCATGGAGTCACTTGATCCATAATCACCTTATAATAGAATAATTGTTCCTTAGAAAAAATACACAAATGATATATATTTAATTCATGATATTTCATACACTAAAGTCATTTTACATAGAAAAACATCATGAGGCAGTGGATGAAAATTACTAGATAGTGTAGATCAATTCTATAAGATAATATAAGTGAAATGATAAAAAAATTTAAATGATGGAATTAAATTTCTTTTATTATCCATTCTACATCAGAAATAAGTTAATTTTTTTCATCGACATAAAAAATAAATATACTACCTCTACAGCTCATTTGTGAGTAAGTAGGTTTTCTCTATGTTTCCACTAAAACAACCTTATGTTGGAACCTTCCTTCATGTTTCCATACCAATAATTTGATCTAATTACTCTACACATGCACATGTGCACACACACCCATATATACATGTATAGCCATCCATACAATTTTAGTAGAATAGTCCAAGAAACTCCCATATAATGGGCTGAGATGACTATCAAGATTGCTTTGTCTATATATTTTTAAAAATAACATAGATTTATTCCATAGAATATATTCAATTTAATTTTGTTACATTATTATCACATTAATTAATCCAATATCTTTATAAAAATATCTAATTTAGTATTTTTTTAATGTTCCAAAGGCCCTTCATGCTGAATTTTTTAATATAGGAATCATCACGACTCACCCACCACATTGTAATATTCTTTCATCCAAAAAACATAAATTATGTTTTTAATAAACATAATGATGTATAAAATCTCTCATTTAAATGTTTATGGTACACATTTTTTGGTTACTTCAACCCCCACCACCCTTAAGAGATTTATTTATTCACAACAACATTAATTTTTTTAATGTTAAACATATATTATATTTTCATGTTAATTTATATAATTTTTTAGAATAAATTTGTTAATTCAATTGTTTTTTATATTAACAAGGGGACTACCATGGCTATAGGTTATTGAGATTTGAGTATGAATGACCATCAACTAGAATTAATATCCTAAATTTTAAATGGAATAAATTAATGGATGGAAAATTGTATGGGGATGAAATGAAACTTGTAGCAAGATCAAAGAAAATAGATCTATGTGTCTTTATATATCTCCAAAGAATATGGATCAAGTTAAATATAGTTTTGATGAAATTGTTTTATGAAGATAAATAACATTTATTGGGTGAAGTGATTTTAAAAACAAGATCATGGATAATGATGTATATAATAAAATTTTATATGTAGACCAATATTATATATAAAACATGGAATAACAATACATCAATATGGAATCATGTGAAGGAAACCACGTCTTAGTGTGTATATTATATGAATATTTTCATGAAATAATTTTTTTATTCCACACTCATTAGACCAATATATTTAATTCAATTTATAGTAGGGTAAACCATGGTTATAGAGTATTATTCTCTAGGATAACTATGTACCTTAATGTGGGCCACATGGAATAGATATGTGTTTTAATTTTTTGATACATATGGGACCTAGAGAGAATAAAATTATTTTTAAAAGGGAATAGTAATGGTTTATTTATGATTTATAAAATTACACCAAACACACCATTTTCATAATCCATTAATAGAGAGGCATAGTGAAAATGGTCATAGGTTTTACATTGGCTTCATATTATGTGTTTTTTATTTTACATGTTTCAATACATTCTCATTTTTTATTTCGTATTAACCCTCATTATTTTAATGAAGTGATTTAATTAGTGGATCATTGTGAGTGGAGCATAAAATAATACCATGGGTTAACTTTTTATTTATTCAACCATGATATCATTTCATTTATTTCAACTAATAGTTTAGAGTCATTACATTTTAGAGAACTAAGTCATTGATCATTTAAGATAAATATATTTATCTCAAAAGTGATAATATCTTAGGCCATATATTTTTAACCATTCAGTTATATATTTTCAGGTAAATTATCATATACTCTATGTTTTATTAGTTTAGGGTTATATAACTTTGACCCTATGTTTCCATATTTTATATTACTATAGGTTTTACCATTTATTGAACACAAAATATTGTTCCTTAATGCTGGGATGATGGAAAAGGTAAATGATTTCTTAAAGAGAATAAATCATGGATTATTAAATGTGGGAAATATGTTTAGGATTCTCAAAAAACACTGTGAGGTTAAAATATCCATTGCATCATTTTTAGTGATCATGGGTGTCACTAGTAATTTTTACCAAAGGAAAAGACACCATTGGTTGTTAGTATAGAGGCTTATAAATAGATCCATGCCACACAAAATCAATAAAAGGGTTCCATTAATGATTTAAAAGTTCCTTCACAAGGGTCATAGATCATTTTATAGGGATTCATATTCTTAACATATAGACATGGTCAAAGAGGTTAATTATTCAAGAAGGGTTTTTGAACCCTTCATCTTTTTTTATGTTAGGGAGGACGATTATTCACGAAGGGTTTATCAACCCTACATCATTTATTACTACATAGAGGTGAGTATTAAAAACATGTTCTAGAGAAAATCATCTAGGAATGGAGAATATGTGTGGAATTTTAAAATATAACATTTTAGATTTATAATCCTCACGAATAGTTATATTATGTATCCTGTAAATTATAACTCAATGAGTATGAACTAGGGAAGAATAGGTGGGGAAAAGGCATTGATGATACTCTCAAATAACTATGTGTTTATGAGATCCTCTATAATGGTCTTATAACTAAAACTAATTAGAGTACGACTTTGTAAGGAAAAGACACATCTTGTTAAAATTTACAGGCACCTTATAAAGATCAAACAATGGAAAAGTCTAGAAGTGGGGTCTGTTCTTTATTATATGGTCTTTGGTGTATTTTTTAAAGTAAAACAGTTGAAATATGAAACCAATTATATGGAACAGACTATCCATTTAAGTTTATTAATCACTAAATCTTTTGTTTCTATGCATTAAACATGTTATTGAAGAAATGTAATATAATACATCATATATATAAGAATAACTAGATAGGGAGGGGTTAAAATGATCAATATAGATTTTATATAGTTCATAAGATAGAAACTTGGATCATTTTTCTACATTTATTTATTCTTGATCCTCTGTTTAATATCTAAAAATGAATATTATATTAGTAAATACTTGACATTTTATCAGACTTCCCATTTCTATGTTTAAGCCAAACATATTTTTTGTCTCATTCACTAGATGTTTATTGTATTTTTATTAAGAAAATATAATGAATGAATATATGGTCATAACACATTGAATAAATTGTATATAGATTATATTATTGACACATAGACTGCCAAAAAATCTAGGTTTTAAATAGTATCCCATATTGCCTTCCCATCATTATGAGAACTCCAACACCCTTTGGAATAATGGGTGATGTTACAATTATTTAGGGCTAATGGTTATCACATAAATGATATTTTATGAAGTAAATATGCAAGGGATGAACTCAAATCAATTTTATGTGAGAAGCACTATTGTAATTTTTTTAAGGATCACAGGGATTTGAGGACATATATTCAAGGGAAAAATCCATCAGTTGATTTGTCAAGGGACCTTATTAAGATAAAACTAATGTATATGAATGAAAAAGCTTTCCCCACTCATTTCTATGGGACATGGGAGAGCATTCATAACCTAGAAAACTCAAGAGATTAAGTATTAAATATAGACTACAATGCTATAGAAATAATTACATAATAATTATAATCCTCAACTAATGATGGTTGGCTTATTAATGTCATTTGGTTTGGAGTTCCAATGGATGATGGTCTGTGTAGTTTAACATAATAAAACAAGGAATTAGGTGTTCTATAGAATAGGGCCATTAAATGAGGACATTATGAAATATTGTTATTATAGACTACATCCATGAAACTTTATATGGGGAATTCTTATTGTATAAGGTTTATGATAAATTTAAACATAATAGGCGAATTTACATAGATCTGTCCCATACATAAGAACCCTTTCATAGATATTTAAAATATTCATGTAGATTGATCCATCATGAATCAAACATTATTGATAATTTAAATGTATTTCATGGTTAAAAATCACACTTCCTCTATCTAGTGATGATTCCCACGTTTAAATGAGATAAGATGACCAACTGAGGCATATAAGATCATTTGAATCATTAATGATGTGAGAAATAAATGGTGGTCATTGAATAACCCACAATATGTTTTTGATGTAAACATTATGGTAGGGAATATGAATTATTAATAAGTCCTTACCATACCACGGGTCTTATAAATTAGATGATCCTTATTGAGGTCACTCTCATAGATCCTCACCAAATAGGAAAGGTGGACCCCTTCATATTTTTTATATATAGGTTAAATTCAATGTGTATGAGGTAAAAAACTCTTTATTTTTTTATGAATATAAGATACACATCATGGGTGATATTTGATTTTATCATCCACTAAGATGAGTTGAGGGAATTTAATTTTTTTTGATGCACCCCTCTACGTGTTGCTATAGGTATTATAAGGAAAATAATATGTCCACATACAACCATTTCATTGAAATCATTATTTTTTTATCTACATCACACACTAAAGTAATCAACAATATTGTTTCCTGGATATGTGGCTTGACATATAATAGTGAGTCTTGAAATCAAGATAGTTATTATAAGGATTGGAATCAAGACACATATTTTTACA
This sequence comes from Viscum album, assembly GCA_963277665.1. Classification (NCBI taxonomy): domain Eukaryota; kingdom Viridiplantae; phylum Streptophyta; class Magnoliopsida; order Santalales; family Viscaceae; genus Viscum; species Viscum album. The sequence goes on along the minus strand of OY728153.1, from coordinate 1,254,270,147 downwards.
ATATAGATCTATTAAAAAATGACACATATATTAATGAAGGGGAATTTTTATCCAGATATACTCATTGTTTTTTAGTATTCCTCTTCATGTATCAAGATCATGTTTATAGAACTAATTTAAATGTCCTACCTTATTGCAGGGCCATCAGGGAAACGATATTTCACTATAATAGTTAAAACCCCTTTTTAGGACATGGAACTTTATAGAATGTTTTGGTTGGGAAACAATTATGAGATCTAATTATCACTATGTATCCAATGCCAATATGAATCAAGATTCATGTACTTCATCATGAAAGATATCCCACAACATAGATCTGGATCATTTAGAGATGTCATGAAAAGGGGTTCCACATAATTCATTTTCATTCAGTAAAAGGATGGAGGCCGACACATCATGGTGAAAAATATTACTGATCAAAAATAATTTTCCAATGAGTGCATGCAGCATTAGATGAAATTATCATCTCTAACATATAAATATATGGATCATATATAGGAATGAAAATGGAGTATATTATTTTATATATTTCTACTAGGGATAGAATATATGATATGAGCATTACTATGTATCCAATATGGACATGATTTAATCACATATAGTTCATGAAGAAAAAGTCCCCCAAATTTATTTGGTTCAAATTTATGCGATAAGGGTATTTTACTCCTCAATAAATGTAGAGACCCGAAGCTTGAAGTACATGGGCATTACATTACATTTGTGGAATACTTAGTACATAACAAAAACACACACACAAGGACCGTAATAGTTTAGTGTCTTTGGAAACTCAGAATATAATCTTCTAATCGTGGTGAAAGATCTTCAACATCTCCCATTAAGATCTTCTTTTTTTCTAAACCTAAATCCTTTCTTTATGTCCTGGGGAAAGGAAAACATAAAAGGGTGAGCTCAAATGCTCGGTAAGGGTAAAAAAAGAAATATCAATCACGTCATATTCATAAGAACATATCTTTTGGAAATCATAACTTGCAAAAGAGATCATAATTTCATAACATGGGATAAATCATAGTAGTGAAATGTAATCCCAATAATCATAACTTAAAACATGAAACTGTGTGTCATACACACATAATCATAGAGAATCATTTCTTATTAGTCAAGACACATTTCCAAGACTATCTTAGTGGACAAAGTCCCTTTCTGAACCGAGTCCACTCCTTGTTTCAGTCCTGTTTCACTGAACTGGTATACCTACCGTTCCAGCCATGTCTATCTCATGAGATATAAAATATTTACCCAATGCATTGGAGGGAGATATAGGTCCCACACATCTCATAATGATACCATTCTTATGTGTGCCACAAAATCATAATCCATACATCATAACATAACCCATGTAATAAAAATGGGAATCTTAAACATCATGACATCATAAAACAACTCATATAGGATAAAGGAATTCATAAAAATATTTCCATCACAACATAATCAAATCCATGTAATAATAGGGATAGAAACAGAACCCTTTATTATCTTATATGGAAAATAATTTTGATAAAACACTTGAACTCCATTCTTGAGGAAAATATCCCTTCTACTTCAAAAACACTTTTCCTTTCTTAACATGTCATAAAATTCTAAACTAAAAGAAGGTGATTAAAAATAAACTTGAAAACTTGTAAAGGAATATTCTTGGAAATAATGTTTTAAAAATCCATTCATGTCTTATAAGTTAAAAAAAATTCTTCTCGTACTTTTGTCAGAAAAGTCAAAAAGTACCTCGTACGAAAAAAACTACAAAATATTCCTTTCATATATTTTACTAAAAACTCACTGAAGGGTAAAATTGGATTTAAAAAATTGTTGTTGGGTGGAAATAATATTACATATTAAGGAAAAATGGATGTTGATGATAAAATACACCCCATTAAATTTCAAAGTACAAAAAACCTCAGTTAAAAATGAGATTGTGATATTTTCCTTACCTTAGGTCCGATTTGTTTCGTAAGTGTCCAAACCTCCTGTATAATGATTTAAATAATTTCATTTACTTATTCCATAATCATATTCATTATTATTATATCATATATGGTTCACTTATGACTTTATATTACCTGTTCTTTTTTAAATTCCATGTTAAAGTGTGTTTTGGGTAAAATCGTTTCATTTTTCGTCCGTGTTTTGACTTGTAATTATTCATATGATTACTTAGATCATGATTACTTAATTACAGAATATAAAACATGATTTATATATAATATATATTCAGAATATACATATATATAATAGAACATTAAATGGAAGGAAATACACCTTTCATGGAGACGGTAGGTCGTACGTACGCATGAACGCTATTTTCGTTTCCTTATTGAGTTGAATGGAATTAAGTAGATGACATACATATATATACACATAAATCCAGTATCATTATTATGTCATATATTTCATGATTACTTATTATATATACTTTATAATCATTCATTAATGGTTACCGTGGAGAATGAATCTCGTCGCGTCGTAGAGACAGTAGTCGGTACGTACGCACGAGCGATGATATCGTTCTCATGATTGTGGAATTTTATTGGTATAAGGACCCAAACATAAACCTTACTTAATCTTGAGTTATTACAAGATTACACATTGAGTATCTTTTCAGGTTTAGAGTTTTAGATAATTATTCATGAAACTTGCATTATATTCCAAATTTAAACAAAGTGGTTACATAAAAGACAGTATTCATTCTTCCCATCAACGAAAACATATTGAAAATAAAACATGGATTCTTTCTTGAAACATCCTTGACACTATAATCACATCATGTACCTTTCCCTTGACCTGTGAAAAACATTTCAAAAACATGGGATGAGCATAAAAAGCTCAGTAAGGGTTATAAAAATATTGAAAGGAATCATGAGTTCATGTATACATAAGAATGAAATCATACTTTACCCATAAAACATAGGAACATTAACATACCTCATAAATCTGTGAATAAATCATAGAAATCATAAGACATAAAGGTAACTTGAGGCATTCATAACATTCTTACGTAGGGAGTAACCCTCTTTGTTACGTTTGGAATACCCATCACAGTATATTCCCTAAATCTATTTAGATAATCCTTAACGTTTCACTCCTTCGCATTACCCAATGCATTGGAGAGATATATCGGGCGCACCCACCCTTAGTTTATCACGGAACCACCCATCTTCATAACAATGCCCAAGAACCATAACATAATCTTATCACATAAAACATGCATAAAAGAAACATAACATTTCCACCTTTCAATAACAAGATATCAATACAACACATTGATATAAATACATTATGAAAACCATATTCAATACCAAAATAAATGAAAAGTAAATCATGGTATTTATTTTTCTTTTAAAAAGAAGGTATGGATTGTAGAGGAAGCCGAAACTCAAATAATGGTCACGGCAGCGGAGAAGTCCTTGTCGCCACATACATACGAAAAAAACATTCCCTTTTGTCATTTAGTAAAACGATTTTTATAAAAAAAAGTTTCCTTTCGGATAAACGTAAAAGTCAAAGGGGTTTACACACCATATAAAAGAAGGTTGTGTATAAAACAAAATATGCCTCAATGAAAGGAGATTGAGACTAAGACCCATACAAAGATGATATCCTTGGATTAAGGATAAATGAATTTCATAATTATGTGTGACAAACTAATACACCAAATATAAGTGTATATTAAGTGTAACACAATCAGAGGTCATTCACACATATTCATAGAATGACATATTCAAGGAGTACAAGCTTATCCCAAAGAATAAAAATTGGGTTAAGAAGTTCCCTTGCAATAATTAGACAGCCTAACGGCGTCACTTCAAAATTCAGAAAAAGAGTTGATGAGAGATAAAAAGGGTATCTCATCACATTGACATAAAATTTACATCAATAGGTATATATATGAACATATCCCAAAATAATATTATGTGAATTAAAAGACATAACAAAATAAGTCTTTTAAAAAGTGGAGGGTGAAAGGTTCCCTTACCGACATCGGTAACTTTCGAAACATACGCCCCGTGAATGAAGGACAATAAATCATTGATGTAAATACTAATAAATGAAAGAATATTTCACAATGAGTAAAATAATGGTCAGTACATACACCACTGAAAGGAAATTGTGGAAAATTTATCATAAATCTCACGGGAATAAAAGTGAGATGAAAAATCCCTTACGAAAACTCGGCAGCCTAACAGCGCCACTTAAAACGTCCACAAATGGATTGATGAGATAAAATAGGGTATCTCATCACATTAAAATGAAATGTACAGAAAGAGGAATATGAAAGAACATCCCCCATCATAACAAATAGGAGCTTAAAATAAGTGACATAAAGGGGAGTACTTAAAAAGAAAGATAGAGGTTAGATCTCTTACGAAAATTCGGCAGCCTAACGGTGCCACTCGAAACTTCCAATATGGATTGATGAGAGAGAATAGGGTCTCTCAGCATATGAACATAAAAATTAAAGTAAGAGTAATATAAAAGAACAACCCAATAACAAGAAAGATTATCTTAGAAGGAATGACATAAAATAGTGTACTTAAAAAGAAAGAGAGGAGTAGGATCCCTTACCTCAAGACCAACTTATCTTGTTCGTTTCATTATATTCCTGAATAATAAACTTTGGTCAATTAATAATTGCCTAAGTACCTCATTTAGAGATTATTATTCAGTTCATATAACAAATTATAATGTTATAATAATTGTTTAATAATGTTAGTTCATATCAGACATTTTTGCCGATGTTTAGTACAAGAGTCAAAAATGAACTTGTTTGAAAAAAGATTTCCCATGTAGTTATAAGTAAATAATATCCAAAATAGTATTAATGATTAAAATATCATATATATATCCAGTAAATATTCATTTCATACTATTCCATATCTTTTGGAGATAAAAAATGAAAAGCACCGTTCAAGGAGACGGTAGGACGTACGTACCCATGAACGCTACTTTAATTTTTTGTCATATTAATGGAATTAAAAAAAATGAGATATATATATATATATATATATGTGTGTTATAATTATAGAATTATAACCACAATTGTGATGTAATATATTACATATATATTGATTATATATATGTAATTATAATATTACATAACATTTTGAGATAAGAAATGAAATGTACCGTTCATGGAGACGGTAAGCCGTACATACACATGAACGCTACTTCCATTTCGATTTCATATTTAATGGAATTAAACCATAATTATACATAATCGTATTTTAATTCCAGTATGGTATCATATATAATATCATTAAATATATCCTTTATACGTACCACATATGGTATTAACGAATCAATTCACTTTGAGGGGGCGGTAGTCCGCACTTCCTTAAATGAAGATATCACGTTTACCCATAATGGAAACCATAAAGGTATGCCCAAAATGAAAAATACAGAAGCATAAAGAAAACATAAACATATTATATAGCATATATAAATATAGTGTCATCTTAATGGCCACCTTTTAAGGTGTTAAATGAATGTTGAACAATCATCGTTTCGGGAGGCCGAAATTCACCATCCCCGGAAACAATATGTTCTTTAACCATTAGATGTAGGTATGTAAAAGTGTAGGTCGAATACGTCTCATAACAACATCATAGTATATTTATGATACTGGATTTGTTACAAAAGAAATGAATAAAAAGAGTTTATGGGGTTGGAGAAGAAAAATAAAACAAAAGGACTCAAGTGAAGACATTACCTTCAAATTGGGTAACTCCCTTTGGTTTGAGCCCAAAGGCATCCTTGGGAAGACTTATGCCCAATGTGATGCTTCAATGAGTAATAGAGGGAAGTGTAGAGACAAAATGGGAAGAGTTTTGCCGAGCCAAAGGCTTTGGGAGTGTGGGTAAAGAGTTAGAGTTGGGGGCCTTTTATAAGAGGAGAGGAGGGGCACTCTTGGAAGGTAAAGAAAAGTCACTTTATTTTAAAATGGTATTCGGATTTAAGAGGTCCCACATTGATGTGTTTCGAGGATAAGGTGATAATGGTTCGAAATCCACTAATACAATAGGTTTTGGACATGTGTAGGTCTTATATATTACATTATCTTTCCATTTTATTTAAATCGTTAAATAATGAGGTCATCGCTGCATCATCATGATGTCATAAATAATTTAATTTATTTAATGTCCAAAATTTATAAAACAAATACTATGATATAGGGAATCTTCTTAGCTTTCCAATTAATATTTATAGTCAAAACTCTGATTTGTATAACCCCATGTCAAAATTGTTTTAGTAAAACATTTCATGTTTGTCTCATTTTTACTTTAACATTAAATAAAAAGATATTAATGTCATTTTCCAACCGAAGTGGCTTCATGGGGTCCCCAAGTTGACCCATGGGTTTTATTGGTTGGCCATGACACATCCAAGGAGGTTAGGACATGTTTCATGTTCATTTAATATTATTAAAACATTATTTTTACCTTAAACTACATTAATTACCTCTAATCGCGATTAAAAACATAATAAGTTACTATTCACCAAAAAATTATTTCTATCCCATTGAACAAAATTTTACTTCTTAATGAAAATCATGTATTTAGGATTTTTTAACTTCAAAACACAGAGATGGAAAAATTTCATTTAAATGGAAAAAATCAGTTTTTATAACTACCACTTAGTGGTTTCACTATTCATCAAAAATTGAAGTTTTTTAGAAAAATCCCAAAAAATCACCCTAAGCTCTATTTGTTATTCCGAATTCAAAAATGAAGTCTATTTTACAAAATTCAAAACATAATTCACATTATTTAATTTAATAATTAATTCCCACTGTCAGAGCAAATAGCGTGTTTTTATGAAACAATAAGTATCAAAAGATTGACACTAGTTTAAGTCTGATTTCAATGTGAAATTAATTCCAATGACCACTATTGGATTTAATGGTAAAAATATATTCTAATTTCACTTTAAAACCAATTCAAAAGATAATCTAATCATATAAATAAATTATATTAAAAAGAGGTTTTGAATTAAAATACAACATTTTACACTATTCATTAAAAATGATCTTTATCAGAAAGATACCAAAAATTTACACAAAGTAAATTTTGATGTTCCAATTCTTAAGAAGAGTTTTATTTGGTCCAAAAGGATGTAGAAGAGTGAACAAAAATATATTTAATGATGGTTCTCCATCAAAAGGCGATAAGTGAACCATTAGTGAAAACTAGGGCATATACGCCTCAAATCGAATTATTTCCATATTTTATTCCTTTATCTTTTATTGGATAAATGTAAAACATTTAAAAACATATATAATCATATTTTAGTTATTTCTATCCATTCCCACCAATACAACGGCTACATGTTAACTACATTTTAAAATAATATTATTTTATTATTAGAGTGCAACATAAGATTCCCAAGAAACTCGTTGTTGTGTGTTGGGTATGCCATCGAGCATAGCGTCTCCTTTAAAGTCATATTAATATTTTATTCACAAATATGGATAAATATGAAAATTTAATATTCTTTATTTACCTAGGGTGTTACATCCTTCCCCCCTTTTGGGAATTGCGTCCTTGCAATTTTTAAAATTGAGCTTGGAAACATCCTTGAAAGTCCCACATCAGAACAAGAGTCGGTAAAAAAATAACTTTAAAATAAAGGAAGATAAGTACAGAGGTCACCCGAGTTAACCCATATGTAGCAAAACATGGACATGGAAGAAAAAGCGAAGGGTCATGTCCTTGAGGGAGAGTGATAGTAAACATGTCTAGGAGAAAGTTACCCATAAGAAAATCACAAACTTGTGATGGGTTAAACGATATTCGATTCCGCAGTAGGAAAAGTTAATAGACAACATTTTTGTTTTAAGTTACTTTTTATTGAGGAATTTATTCGTAAGGAAACATAATCACTTATCATGTTGACTTTCAACTTTTACTAGATTCCGTAATCAAACCCATATTTTTTCCAAAAGACGAGTATTTAGGGAGACTTGTTCGCATTTAGAGTACTATAATCAACTACTAGAGAATCACCTAATCCACCAAAGGGAACTATATACTTCCCATTTTTTTGGCTTTAACCAAAACCAAAACCAAAAGGTTAGTACAAGTTCAGATAATCCAGAAAAAGATAACACTTTAAAAAGAAAATCTATGCTTAATCTCCAAAATTTGTCCAACAAAACCCAAAGTTCAATGAGGACCATCCGATAAACAATTTTTCCATAAAAATCATCATAGTAAACCAATCTATGATTGAAACCCAAATATTTGAAGGATTTAGTCACATAGTCTTCCAAGTTCAATCGTAACATTTATCTCCAAACAATATCAGTTGCTCCTAAAGTCTCATATTTAAAAGCAATTAACCTAATCACATATCCTCCATGATAGGTTAATCATTTTCATAAATAACCCAAAATCAACTTAATATTAATACATAAAATCATATAACTAAAAAAGAATCAGTCAAACTAACCAGGGACTTCACGTAGTCCAGTGGTATGCGATAAATACCAGTCACACTTTGGTTGTGGGTTCGATTCCCGCAGCTTTGTCCGACGCGACGGGTAGTCACACGGTCTGCATGTTGTCCTTTTTCCAAAACTATATAATTCTCAAATCATTCCCCAAAAGGGATAAAATCATCAAAAATAACCATAACATAATTTAACCTCAATTTTATCTCATGCCTTTCACTTCAGTCATAACATATAGTAACCCATAATTACCTCAAAAGTAAGGATCATATAAACCCAAATGGTTCTTTATAACTAGGTCCACAAAAGAAAAGATATCTATTCCTTGAATAAAATTTTCCTATATTAAACATCAGGGTTACACATAATATAAAAAGTCATCTAATGTAACCCCATCATCAAAAGAGACTTAATACTCTTAAGAATTTCACCATAACTCTTGAAGCCCTTATATGTTGACATCTTACTCATTCAACATTCTTCATGATCCATTAACCATTCCTTTCCAACTTATTCCGAAATAACTCTTTCATACAAACAAAATCATGAATCATATCCTAAGATTACAAAATAGGAAAACAATAGTCATGAAATAATACATACCTTTGATTGGTCATTGTCAGTTTCTTCATCCTCAATCGGAATGGCATTAGGTAATGGTAAACGAACATTTGTATTCTCTTGGTGATCCCATTCACGAAACTTCTTCATAGGACATGTTTTTGCATAATGACTATGCACACCACATTTAAAACATTCAATTGATCCCTCAGAAAGAACTTTTTTCCCTTTCCTCCAGTCAACTGGATGCTTCCTTTTTCCATGGCAGGTTCTTTCTTTATGACCTTCATTTCCACATCAATAGCATATTTTTGTCCCATATCATTCAGTTGCTTGCTCAAAAAACTGTCATAGTTTCCATCACATCCACTGTTACTTTGGTGCCTTCTAGATCCAGCCATTTACTAAAACCAAAAAGGTCAGTGTGAGTATATCAAAAAACCATAATGTACTAATGAGGAAGATAAACACTAAGATATTCTTACTCATTCACTTTATCTAAAACTAGGACTCTTTCTGAAATACTAACCATTATGGTAATGCCACTTATTCTTAAAGAATACCCTATCCTCTGAAGTTATCTAAACCGAATTTTGATACCAACTATAAGGCCCCAGCCATAAACCTTACTTAATCATGAGTTATTTCAATATTACACATTGAGGATCTTTTTAGGTTTAGAGTTTTAGAGAATTAGATCATGAAACTTGCATTACATTCCACATTTAAACAAAGTGGTTACATAAAAGACATTATTCATTCTTCCCATCAATAGAAACATATTTAAAATAAAACATGGATTCTTTCTTGACACATCCTTGACACTATAATCACATCATGTACCTTTCCCTTGACCTATGAAAAACATTTCAAAAATTTGGGATTAGCATAAAAAGATCAGTAAGGGTTATAAAAATATTGAAAGGAAACATGAGTTCATATATACATAAGAATGAAATCATACTTTACCCATAAAACATAGGCACATTAACATAACTCATCAAACCATGAATAAATCATAGAAATCATAAGACATAAAGGTAACTTGAGGCATTCATAATATTCTTACGTAGGGAGTAACCCTCTTGGTTACGTTTGGAATACCCATCACAGTATGTTCCCTAAATCTCTTCGAAGAAACCTTAACGTTTCACTCCTTCGCGTTACCCAATGCATTGGAGAGATATATCGAGCATACCCACCCTTAGTTTATCACAGAACCACCCGTCTTCATAACAATTCCCAAGAACCGTAACATAATCTTATCACATAAAACATGCATAAAGGAAACATAACATTTCCACCTTTCAATAACAAGATATCAATACAACACATTGATATAAATACATTATGAAAACCATTTTCAATACCAAAATAAAAGAAAAGTAAACCATGGTATTTATTTTTATTTTAAAAAGAAGTTATGGCTTGTAGAGGAAGCCGAAACTCAAATAATGGTCACAGCAGCGGAGAAGTCGTTGTCGCCGCATACGTACGACAAAACATTCCCTTTTGTCGTTTAGTAAAACGATTTGTATAAAAAAAGATTCCTTTCGGATAAACATAAAAGTCAAAGGGGTTTATACACTATATAAAATAAGGTTGTGTATAAAACAAAATATGCCTCAATGAATGGAGATTGAGACGAAGTCCCATACAAAGATGGTATCCTTGGATTAAGGATAAATCAATTTCATAATTATGTGTGACAAACTAATACACCAAATATAAGTGGATATTAAGTGTAAAACAATCATAGGATATTCACACATATTCATAGAATGACATATTCAAGGAGTACAAGCTTATCCCAAAGAATCGAAATTGGGTTAAGAAGTTCCCTTGCAATAATTGGACAGCCTAACGATGTCACTTAAAAATTCAGAAAAAGAGTGGATCAGAGATAAAAAGGGTATCTCATCACTTGGACATAAAATTTACATCAATAAGGATATAGAAGAACATATCCCAAAATAATATTATGTGAATTAAAATACATAACAAAATAATACTTTTAAAAAGTGGAGGGTTAAAGGTTCCCTTACCGACATGGATATCTTTCGAAACATACGCCCCGTGAAAGAAGGACAATACATCATTGATGTAAATACTCATAAATGAAAGAATATTACACAATGAGTAAAATAATGGTCAGTACATACACCACTCAAAGGAAATTGTGGAAAATGTAGCATAAATCTCACGGGAATAAAAGTGAGATGAAAAATCTCTTACGAAAACTCGGCAGCCTAACGGCGCCACATAAAACATCCACAAATGGAATGATGAGATCAAATAGGGTATCTCATAAAATTAAAATAAAATTTACAACAATAGTAATATGAAAGAACATCCCCCATCATAACAAATAGTATTTTAAAAGAAGTGACATAAAGGGGAGTACTTAAAGAGAAAGAGAGAGGTTAGTTCTCTTACGAAAATTCGGCATCCTAACGGCGCCACTCGAAACTTCCAAAATGGATTGATGAGAGAGAATAGGGTCTCTCAGCATATGAACATAAAAATTACAGTAAGAGTAATATAAAATAAAATCCAAATAACAAGAAATATGAGCTTAGAAGGAATGACATAAAAGAGTGTACTTAAAAAGAGAGGAGTAGGATCCCTTACCTCAAGTCCAACTTGTCTTGTTCGTTTCTTTATATTCCTAAATAATAAACTTTGGTCAATTAATAATTTCCTAAGTACCTCCTTTATATATTATTATTCAGTTCATATTACATATTATAATGTTATAATAATTGTTTAATAATGTTAGTTCATATCAGACGTTTTTGCCGATTTTTGGTACATGAGTCAAAAATGAACTTGTTTGAAAAACAATTGCCCATGTAGTTATAAGTAAATAATTTCCAAAATAGTATTAATGATTAAAATATCATATATATCCATTAAATATTCATTTCATACTATTCCATATCCTTTGGAGATAAAAAACAAAAGCACCGTTCATGGAGACGGTAGGCCGTACGTATGCATGAACGCTACTTTCATTTTTTGTCATATTAATGGAATTAAAACAAAATGAGAGAAATATATATATGTTATAATTCGAGAATGATATACATAATTTTGATGTAATATATTACATATATATCCATTATATATATGCACTTATAATATTACATAACATTTTGGGATAAGAAATGAAATGTACAGTTCATGCAGACGGTAAGCCGTACGTACGCATGGACGCTACTTCCATTTCTATTTCATATTTTATGGAATTAAAACATAATGATACATAATAGTATTTTAATTCTAGTATGGTATCATATATAATATCATTAAATATTTCCTTTATACGTACCACATATGGTATTAACGAATCAAATCACTTTGAGGGGGCGGTAGTCCGCACTTCCTTAATTTAAGATATCGCGTTTACCCATAATGGAAACCATAAACGTATGCCCAAAATAAAAAATACATAAGCTTAAGGAAAACATAAACATATTATATATCATATATAGATATATTATCATCTTAATGTCCACCTTTGAAGATGTTAAACGAATGTTGAACAATCATCGTTTCGGGAGGCCGAAATTCGCCATCCCCGGAAACAATATGTTCCTTAACCATTAGATGTAGGTGTGTGAAAGTGTAGCTCGGATACTTCTTATAAAAACATCCTAGTATATTTAGGATACTTTATTTGTTACAAAAGAAATGAATATTAATAGTTTAGGGGGTTGGAGAAGCAAAATAAAACAAAAGGACTCAAGTGAAGACATTACCTTAAAATCGGGTAACTCCCTTTGGTTTGAGCTAAAAGGCTTCTTTGGGGAGACTTCTGCCCAATGTGAGGCTTCAGGAGTAAGAGAGGGAAGTGGAGAGACAAAATGGTCAGAGGTTGGCCGAGCCAAAGGCTTTGGGAGTGTGGGTATGGAGGTAGAGTTGGGGGCCTTTTATAAGAGGAGAGGAGGGGCACTCTTGGAAGGTAAAGAAAAGTCACATTATTTTAAAATGGAATTCGGATTTTCGAGGTCCCTCATTGATGTGTTTCTAGTATAAGGTGATAAGGGTTCGAAATCCACTAATCCAATAGGTTTTGGACATGTGTAGTTATTAGATATTACATTATCTTTTCATTTTATTTAAATTGTTAAATAATGAGGTCATCGCTGCATCATCATGATGTCATAAATAATTTAATTTATTTAATGTCTAAAAATTATAAAAAAAACAAAATGATGTAGTAAATCTTTTTAGCATTCCAATTAATATTTATAGTCAAAAATATGATTTGTATAACCTCATGTAATAATTGTTTTAGTAAAACATTTCATGTTTGTCTCATTTTTTACATTAACTTTAAATAAAAAGATATTAATGTCATTTTCCAACCAAAGTTGAATCATGGGGTCCCCAAGTTGACCCATGGGTTGTCTTGGTCGTCCATGACACATCCAATGAGGTTAGTACATGTGTCATGTTCATTTTATATTACTAAAACATTATTTTTACCTTAAACTACACTAATTACCTCTAATCGTGATTAAAAACATAATAAGTTACTATTCACCAAAAAATTATTCTTATCCCATTGAACCACATTTTACTTCTTAATGACAACCATTTATGTCGGATTTCTGAAATTCAAAACACAAAGATGGAATAATTTTATTTAAACGGAAAAAATCAGTTTTTATAAGTACCACTTAGTGGTTTCACTATTCATCAAAAATTGAAGTTTTTCAGAAAAATCCCAAAAAATCACCCTAAGATCTATTTGATATTACGAATTCAAAAATGAAGTATATTTTAAAAAATTCAGAACATATAAGTCACATTAATTAATTTAATAATTAATTCCCACTGTCAGAGCAAATAGCGTGTTTTTGTGAAACAATAAGTATCAAAAGATTGACACTAGTTTAAGTCTGATTTCAATGTGAAATTAATTCCAATGACCACTATAGGATTTAATGGTAAAAATATATTCTAATTTCACTTTAAAACCAATTCAAAAGATAATCTAATCATATAAATAAATTATATTAAAAAGAGTTTTTGAATTAAAATACAACATTTTACACTATTCATTAAAAATTGAACTTTATGAGAAAGATACCAAAAATTTACAAAAAGTAAATTTTGATGTCCCAATTCTTAAGAAGAGTTTTATTTGGTCCAAAAGGATGTATAAGAGTGAAAAAAACTATATTAAGTGACAGTTATCCATCAAAAGGCGATAAGTCAACCTTTAGTGAAAACTAGGGCATATACGCCTAAAATCGAATTATATCTGTATTTTATGCCTTTATCTTTTATTGGATAAATGTAAAAAAAATTTAAAAACATATATAATCATATTTTAGTTATTTCTATCCATTCCCGCCAATACAATGACTACATGTTAACTAACATTTAAAATAATATTATTTTATTATTAGAGAGCAACGTAAGATTCCCAAGAAACACGTTGTTGCATGTTGGGTACGCCATCGAGCATAGCATCCCCTTTAAAGTCATATTAATATTTTATTCACAAATATGGATAAATATGAAAATGTCATATTCTTTATTTACCTGGGGTGTTACAATTGGAGTGTATTTATACTATTTCAGAATCAATATCACTTTACAATAATCATATATAGTTATTAGGTACACCATTATACCCATCCAAGTAAGGTGGTGGTGGAAAATAGATTACACCACGGTGTGAAGACGGTATTCCGTACGTACGCACGTGCGGTGATTTCGTTTTCTATAGGATGGATAGATGGTGAAATAGGTTTGTTTCATACCTATAATAACATATCAGTATATGAGTGATACTGATGTTATTACTTCATAATGAAAAAACTAAAGAAGAAGAAGTGGAAGAAGAAATAAAGTTGAAAGAATCGGTAACAGACATTACCTCTTCTTTGAAGTGCTTCTTTGAGACCTCCTTTTAGGGCACTAAAATAGGTCTTTTAAGAAGACCAGAAACTCTAGGATGTTTCTAGGGAAGTGGAGAGAAGAAATTGGCAGGGTTTGGCCGAGCTTGAAGGCTCAAAGTGGTGTGAGGAATAGGGGGAGGAGGTTCCCTTTTATAAGGGAGGAGAGGGGCACCTTTTGAATAAATAAAAATATTATTTTATTATAAAGTCAAATTTGGTATTTAATAACTCCAAATTGATATATCTCGAAGCTAAGGTGGGTAGGGGTTGGAATCCTCTCATCCAATATAATTTAGACAAGTTTAGGTATCAATTGTAACCTTATCATTTAGATTTAACTTTAAGTTAGATAATTTAACTTTCACCATGTCTTCGTGTTTTCTTACACTATAAGGTTAATAAACGTACTATATCAAGCCAGACGAACCCCAAGTTGTATATTATTAATATATATAACCTTATCTATTTCCTTTTGCCGAAAAAATGATTTTTAGGAATAAAATAACAATTAATAATATAATATTTGTTTTAAAAACTATTTTATGTCAATTTTGACACTATTTAGTAATTGATTTTTGTGAAAATCATAATAGAATGATTAGCTCGAACCATGTTAATTAAATCAATAATAACATGTCATATTAACCTAGAAAATTAGTTTAATTCATTAAAAGTCTCAAATTACATTTATTTGGGTATTTATAACATCAATTATGTCAATATTTCATTAATAAGATAATTACTGCATCATCGTTGTGTCATAAATAAATTAAATTATATAATGTCTAAAAACTACAAATAAAATACCATTATGTAGGATATCGTATTATCTTTCTAATTAATATTTATAGTCAAATTTATCTTATGTATATCCCTATATTAAAAATCATTTACTTATTAAACATTGATATTAAGTATTTTGACCCTTTTTTTAAATAAATTAATAATAAATGTCCTAATCTAATCCAAGTGGGCCTAAATGGTCATATTTTATTACTAAGGGTGTTTTTGGTCTAATTAAACTTGTCCAATAGAATTAGGACATGTTTTAGGGTAATAGTAATATAATATTTACCCTTAATTACCCTATTTACTTTTAACTATGGTAAAAAAAAGAAAAAAGTTACTATTCACGAAAAGTTATTTTCATCTCATTGAACCAAATTTTACTTTCTAACATCAACTGTGTCTCTCGGAGTTTTGGAATTCCACTCATAGAAGCGGTAAAATTATGTTTTATGAAAAATTCATTTTTTTTAACTACCACTTAGTGGTTTCACTATTCACCAAAAAATAAAAGTTTTCAGAAAAATACCAAAAATTAGGCCTAAGATATATTTGATATTATGAATTCAAAAATGATGTATATTTTACCAAATTAAAAACTTATCAGTTGCATTAAATAATTTAAAAATTAATTCTCGTTGTCAAAACAAATAGCGTGTTATTAAGAGATAATAACTATCAAAAGATTGACAGTTGTTTATGTCTGGTATAAATGTGAAATTACATCAAATAACCAACATTGTATTAAATTGTAAAAATATATTCTAAATATACATTAAAACCAATCAAAATTAACAATTTGTCACTATTAATTATTTCTATTAAAAAGGTTGTTTTTAATTAAAATTTAGTAATTTTCACTATTCATCAGAAAATGAAAGTTATCCGAAAAGTACCAAAATTTTACCCTAAGCTAATTTCGATATTACGAATCCAGAAATGAAGTCCATTTTGAAAAATAAAATTTAAAAAATTTCAAATAGTGGTTATTACTATTCATAATGGCTAGTTTTAATAATATTTTAATTGCATATCGTTGTTCAGTGAAACTCGGTATTGCGTACTACACACGCTATCGAGGAAACTCGCGATTGAGTGTAATGCAAGGCAAGTCAAGGATGCGTGTTGTGCAAGATCCTTTTGGTGTAACGTACAACACAAGGTATTAATGAAATTAAAATGAATATTTTTCATAAAATCTCGGTGTGTTACATTCTACCCCCCTTAAAATGAAATTCTCCCTCGAAATTCGTCAGTGTTATAAATGGTTTATTATTCAAAAGTTTCTTTAATAAAAACCCACATCGTAAAAAGGAATACCAAAACCAATCTTTAAAAACAAATGTATGAAACTTAACGGTTACCTAAATAAACTAATCACTGGGTTTCCATATAGGTGAAAATATGGATATGGAAGAGAAATCTAACCATCATGTTCTGATGGAGAGTAGTAGAGAACATGGCTATGGAAAAGACAGCAATCACAAAGCCATAAATTTGTGACGATATAAGGTAACGTCTGATTCATCAGATATAAGAGAACTAGGACAACATTTTTTGTTTTTCAAGATCATTTCCTTAAAGTTGATGAAATTGGAATTAGAAGAAATAATTTCGTGATTTTGGTATAGTCTCAGAGTTTGTTGTTATTTGGACAATTTACACTTCATCTCATAAAGAAATGAAGTTGAATTTGTCATTCGTGATGTGTTAGCAGATCATGTGATAGAATGATGGGTCATTCCATCTGTCTCAAACAAAAGTTTAGAAAAGTTATCAAAAAATACATAAGTCCATCTATAGTGATATTAATCATATATAGTTCCAAAAATGGACTTATATTTCATATATCATACAGCTTAATATAATAAAACTAGTTTCTACTAAACAGAGACTTCTTGTAGGACAGTGGTAGGCGATAAAGGCCAGTCGCACTTCGGTTGTGGGTTCGATTCTCACAGCCTTATCCAACGTGATGGGTTGTCGCCCATCCTGCAGGTTGTCCTTTTTCTAAAACTAAATTACCATAAAATCACATAAATAATATCAAAAAAAGTTCTATCCTTAAACAATACTAACTTATGGTTAACATAATCTATTCCAATCTTTAGGATTATCTAAAATACTTCATTCCAAGCTCATAGTATAAATAAAACGATTACTTGAAATGTCGTCAACCAAGCATGTGAATACCATCATTTATCCCCCATATATCTTGTTGGTCACATTCCAATCATGTTAATACCTTAATAATGTATTCTATTGAAAAATGAATACCCATTAAACGTTAGTGAAAACATGAATGCTGTCAAAATTTAACTCTTTCCACATACCAAAATCCAAAAATTCTATATACTCAATCCATGATATAACCTTCTCCTTATATCAGTCATGATCTCATTAATACTATCAAACATTTAATTTTATCCTTATCCCTTCATTATGCGCATATCATCTACATTACAAAAATATCAGAATAACCTTTCATGGATACTGGTAACATTAATCATACACTTTCAAAAGTCAAGGAAAGAAAACAGTGTAACAATCCTTAGATGTCTCTTTATTCCATAGTACAATGAGATTACTTGTTCAACATTACACATGATAAACAAGTAATCATTCCACTTCATTCTTAAACAATTGACCAAGCATCAACAATTCTTTCATCTCACAATTAATTTGTAGTCTCTTCATCATCATCCACATAAATACTACCCATATGACCATACTGATTCTCTTCATGAGACTTTCCCTTAGGGAATTGGTTTGCATAATGCCTGTACATTCCACATTTAAAACATTTAACCATTGTTGATGTCATAGCAATACCATTATCCTCATCCATGGTGTAAACTAAACCTTTTCCTTTGCACTTATTGGATTTGTGTCCTTCTTTTCCACACCCAAAGAATCTTCCAGATCCTTTGAAACATTCTCCTTGATGCCTCTTCCCTCATGATTTACATAGAGGAAATTGAACTTTCTTTCCTCTATGATCATCATGAAACTCCATCTTTCTCTTATTAGCCGAGTCAGGAAACTTACCAAATTTTACTTTATTGATCATATTATGAGATTGTTGATTCAGTATAATAATGATGTTTGGACTTCCAAATCCTATTTCATTCGGTTGCTCATGAAGAATATCATTCCATTGTCTATCATATCCTCCATTATCGTGAATCATCTTGTTTCCAGCCATTTTCTAAAACCCAAAAACAATAGTGTGAGAGGAAAAAATCATAATAAAGGGGGAGTAACTTCAATATCTAACATCTTTGGTTTAATCTAATATTGTTACCATAGTTCATGGACTATATCTTATACATATACTTATCCTTAGGGACATCCCTAGACATACCTTAGAAATATCTCTTGGGATCTCACTAACGTTTTCGCATCCTAGTTTCCAATGGTTGACTAAAATTTTCCTCTAATACCAACTATAGAGACCTGAAGCATGACGTACATGGAAATTACATTACTTTTGTGTAATACTTAGTACATAACAAAAACACACACACAAGTACCGTAATAGTTTAGTTTCTTTGGAAACTCGGAATATAATCTTCTAATCGTGGTGAAAGATATTCAACATCTCCCATAATGATCATCTTTTTTTCTAAACCTAAATCCTTTATTTATGTCCTGGGGAAAAGAAAACATAAAAGGGCGAGCTAAAATTCTCAGTCAGTGTAAACAAAAGAAATATCAGTCACGTCATATTCATAAGAACATATCTTTTGGAAATCTTAACCTGCAAAAGAGATCATAATTTCATAACATGGGATAAATCATAGTAGTGAAATTTAATCCCAATAATCATAACATAAAACATGAAACATTGTGGAATACACACATAATCATAGAGAATCATTTCTTATTAGTCAAGACTCATTGCCAAGACTATCTTAGTGGACAAAGTCCCTTTCTGAACTGAGTTCACTCCTCGTTTCAGTCCTCTTTCACTGAACCGGTATAACATATCGTTCCAGCCATGTCTATCTCATGAGATATAACATCTTTACCCAATGCATTGGAGGGAGATATAGGTCCCATCCATCTCATAATGATACCATTCTTATGTGTGCCACAAAATCATAAACCATACATCATAGCATAACCCATGTAATAAAAATGGGAATCTTAAACATCATGACATCATAAAACAATTCATATAAGATATAGGAATTCATAAAAATATTTCCATCACAACATAATCAAATCCATGTAATAATAGGGATAGAAATAGAACCCTTTTTTATCATAGATGGAAAATAATTTTGATAAAACAATTGAACTCCATTCTTGAGGAAAATATCCTTTCTAATTCAAAAAAACTTTTCCTTTCTTAACATGTCATACAATTCTAAACTAAAAGAATTTGATTAAAAATAAACATGAAAACAAGTAAAGGAAGATTCTTGGAAATAATGTTTTTAAAAATCCATTCATGTCGTATAAGTTAAAAAAACATTCTTCTCGTACTTTTGTCAGAAAAGTCAAAAAGTACCTCGTACGAAAAAAACGACAAAAGATTCCTTTCATATCTTTTACTAAAAACTCAGCGAATGGTAAAATTGGATTTAAACAATTGTAGGGGGATGGAAATAATATTATATATTAAGTAAACTTGGATGTGGATGATAAAATACACCCCAGTAAATTTCAAAGTACAAAAAATCTCGGATAAAAATGAGATTGGGATATTTTCCTTACCTTAGGTCCGATTTGCTTCGTAAGTGTCCAAACCTACTGTATAATGATTTAAATAATGTCATTGACTTGTTACAGAATCATAATAATAATTATTATATCACATGTGGTTCACTTATGGCTTTATATTACCCGTTCTTTTTTAAATTCCATGTTTAAGAGTGTTTTGGGTAAAATCATTTCATTTTTCGTCCGTGTTGTGACTTGTAATTATTCATATGATTACTCAGATGAGGATTACTTAATTCCATAATATAAAACATGATTTATATATAATATATATTCAGAATACACATATATATAATAGATCAGTAAATGGAAAGAAATACACCATTCATGGAGACGGTTGGCCATACGTACGCATGAACACTGTTTTCGTTTCCTAATTTAGTTAAATGGAATTAAGTTGATGTCATACATATATATAAACATAAATCCAGTATCATTATTATGTCATATATTTCATTATTAATTATTATATATACTTTATAATCATTCATTAATGGTTACCATGGAGAATGAATCTCGCCGCGTCGTAGAGACGGTAGTCTGTACGTACGCACGAGCGATGATATCGTTCTCATGATTGTGGAATTGTATTGGAGTGTATGTATACTATTTCAGAATAAATATCACTTTACAATAATAATATATAGTTACTATGTACATGACGCATGCCTGTCATAGGGCGTGGCAAATCAATTTTTTTCCTAAGTTAAAATGTAGTAATGTGGTTGACCTAGGATGTCTCCCGAAGAGGAGTGCACACAAAATAGGTTGTCACTTCAAAACGGGGGTAAAAATGTTTTGAAAGGAAATTTGAAATTAAAATGATTGAAAAAAACTATGATATTAAAAAGGGTGATTAGGTTGGGGTCGGTTTCCTAATTATAATGCTATCCTTGTTCAATTTAATTCAAACCTCTTCTTCTTAGTTGATTAAAGTGAGTTTCCACAATCGTTTCCTCTCACTTCCTTGGTGAAATTGTTATTGTGAGAGAAAACCTTACCAAGATCTCGGTTTGGTCAACTCTCCTTCCATGTGTAAAATAATTTTATTGAATATCCTTAATTGAAATGGGAAATACCCGATCGGGTTTTGTTTGTCCCAAACAATCAAGAACATTCACTACACCGTTTACACGTACTGACGATCGTCGAGTACTTCACCACTAATTCCTAGTTTATTCCATCGTATATAAACCAGAAATTAGTGGAGGGAGATTATGATTATTTTACCAAGGCAAAAATAAATAACGGAATTAATATTCAAGAACAATCACACTTGATTATAAAATCCTCTATAATAAATTGAAAACAACTTTGAAGAAGAAAGAAATTTATTCAATTGCATCCAAGAACTCAAGCATTACAATGTAGAAAACCAACCCTTCCCCAATCACTCCAAAAGTTTACCCCACCATGGTAAGGGTAATCGAGTTGAATGGGGAAGAAGGCATTACAAAACTATGAAAAAGAAAATAAATTAAAAAATAAAACCGAAAAAATCTTCTTCTTGGTGTCCCGAAAGGAATGGAGTGGAGAATGGATGCTTTGAGAGGGTGGAACTCTCCTCCTTTTATAGCCAGAATGTTTCCCCCGAAAGTCTACGCGTTTAGTCCTATTAAATGACATCTTCACGCGTTTAGCCCTTCATGAATGTTGTTCATAATTCCCTTGTCCGTGTCTCCTCAAAAGTCCAGCAGATTTGGATATGTATTCCGAGAGTTATGGCCGTTTTACCTTAAAAATTTATTCTGTCCAGTCAGACTCTCCAAAACGAAATCCTCCGGATTAGGGTGCTTTAATGACCCAATAAATGGCCAATTCACTCGGTTCTTCCTTCATAAAAGATGCGCCAAAACCCCTTGCGCGTCCACTCACCGAATTTCACTAGCTTTGGGCCCACAGTGGATGAGTTATGGATCCCACATCAAAACTAGGCAGAACTGAAAACAGTTTTCTTTAGCCAACTTGTGAGCTTCTTTTGAGCTTCCATATGGCCGATTAGGATTTTGGTCAAAATATATTAAATGAAGAACGGGATGTGTAGAATCTGAAAAAGAAAGAATTTTTCAATTTGGATCAGTTTATATAATGTTATGTCCAACCTACCGAAATAATTTAAAACTGTTATAAATCCAAAATGGCCAATTTTTACTATTCAGCTCAAAATAACACCATTATCATAAAAATGAAACAATTAATCTTAGAGGAACAATTTTGTGGGTTTAAAACAATGATATTCAATATAAATTAATTGAAAATATTTGCTCTATCAATTCCCCCACACATAGCACTTGGACTCCTGGACAAGTAAAAATCAAATCAAATCAAAATCAAAACACATATCAATGAGATCAATCAAATCAATTTCACGAAACAAAAAGATATCATGCCTCAACAAAAACTGTTATTTCAAGTTCTCCATTTAAGATTTTAATATATTTCCACTTCATTTCTTATCCCATTCACACAAAACACCTACCTCACATGAATTTTCTCTCATCTCACAAATGTAAAGGCTGAACAAGGCTTTTCTCATCCAAACTCACACAAGAGTCACCATAGGTTTGATAAATTCCTACTTCTCCACCCGATGTGAGTCAAGGAAATGTGTTTCTCATGAGGACTTTTCAGGGTTGTTCTGTGGCTTCCGGTTGGTAGGATTTAGATGTTAAAAGTTCTGAGGCCGAAAAAGGAAGGCTTGGCTCTTATTGAAGCAAAATTGCAAAATTCTAGTTTTCACTCAAATATGGTCTCCTTCACTTCCCCTTTGTTGAAAAAAAACTCCATCATCAATCAATAAGCTCAGCATCAAACATTTCAATCTTTTCAAACATCATTTTTTTAAAGCTCCAGATAGGCACAGCTTTCTTTTTATATTGGAAGCTCAAGAAAGGCACAACTTCTATTTTCATAAAAGCTCCAGAAAAGGCACAACTTTCAGCAGAATAATTTTTCAGCATCACACACATCTCTTCCACAATTTATTTTCCACCCAAAGTATAACCAAATGATGTATTACGTCACAAGACATCTTCCCCCACACTTAAGTTCAACAAGATCATGCAATTTTACTTCAAGAGCAGGTATGATAGGGAAAATTGGCTTGTAATGTGGCTAACCTAACAGGCAATTCATGGCTACTAGGGGCTACAATGAAGGATAAATGTAAAGGTGGTCCATAATGAAAAGGATTATTTTGAAAAGGGGGATTCAAACAAAATAAATGCCTCAATCATTTAAAACACACGTACCCCAACCCACAAGTTTTGAAAGGAATAAATCAAATTCTGGTTAAAGAAAGCATAGTCTGGTTCACTCAAGAAATGAGGTGAATGAAAATAATATGACGAAAATGGTTCAGAAACCTCACAGGAAAGTTATTTCAAAGATATAGACAGTGAAATGTGGCATGAGATTCAAAAATCAGTGTACTTTTCATGAATTTCCAAAATATTTGAACTTGAAACAAAGTTATTTCAGCATTCATTTAAGATCAGTTTCATGAAATATACTGGTTCACTCATTGACATGGGTTTCAAAAATGTTATTGATTATCATTTCAGCTCAAAAGTTACACCAAAAATTGAAAAATAGAACCACAAAAATTTGAAAACACACATTTTTTTTATTTTTATTTATTTTTGAAAACAAACATTTTTATTTTTGAAAACAAACATCAAATAAAAATCCTATACTACAAAGGTTCCCTCCCCCACACATAAATGACACAGTGTCCTCGATGCATTCAAGTGGATTTAACATGTAAGCCAATTTTCAAATTAATCACAACATCAAGAAAGTGTGAAAGAGAGGTACAACCTGATTTATTCGTAGTGCAACATTGAGTTAAGCTTCCAAGTGTTGCACTCTGAAAACCTACAAATAAAAGAACAAAAGAAAACATAAGATATTTATTGAAAGAAATAAAAATAGAAATAGGATGAGAATAGAAGGATAAAACTTGGTTTAATCCCCCAAGTGGGCCCTGGGTTTTGACTGCCTCCAGAGGGGCGGTTGTAATTGGTTATCCCCAATCTGATGGTGGGTGATGTTTCTTGCTCATGAACCAAAAAAACTTTTCTTTCCCGGATGAACTTCTTCCTTTTTCTTTAGGGTTACATCGATAAAATGCACCAAGTACACCCCCATTTTAATGAGATACAACATGCATGGTGGGGGTAGGACAATGAATGAGTCCACATCTTTCTTGGGTTCCGCATGAACAACATCTTCTTTATTCTCCAGTGGTTGCTGAAGGTATGATACATCTGTGGAAAATTCAAAGGCAATGTCAGAGATTAATTCTATTTGAAAAAAAATGAAAGCATGAAGAATCAATATCAAATTCTTCCCTTTCAAAGTAAGTAGGTTGTGTCTCATTTTCCTCCAGAAAATCCACTTTGATCTTCTCATGTTCTCCCTCCATTATTTGTTCAACAGGTTTGGGGAGCTCTAGATATTCCTCCATGGATGACTTTTCTTCTTCATCTTCTTCCTCCAAGGAAATACATGTATTGGCTGAATCTGAAAAATTAAAAGAAGGGGATGTAATACTCAATATAGTTTCAAAAAAATCAAAAGATAATGAGTTTATGAAAAGATTGAATCCCTAATCTTGTTTGGCTTCAATTAGTTCTTCAATGGGAGGTGCTTCTTGAAGTTGAATTTCCCTCGATAGAGGTAGGCAGTCAGACTCCTCTATCTTCTCTTCAAATTTCACTGATTTGTTGGTTTCTTTCTTCAATGTTGTTGAATCATCTACATTATGAGGAATAGTTGGCTCAAGAAGTTCCTCACACTCATTCTAGAAGTTATCCAGATCTTTTTGATCTCCTGTATGTATTTCACTTGCTAAATATTCTTCATCAATCTCATCCAACATTAATTGAGATGGGTTCAATGGATCTTCTTTTAATTTCATCAATGCTTCCATGGGTTCTTCAACTTGTAGAATTTGTGGGGATATTTCTTCCATCAATTTTTCTGGTTCTGGTTCTTGTTCAGGCTCCATTTGTTGTTGATCCTGGGATGCATGTACTTGTTCTGCAATCCACTGTATTGAGGTCTCTAGGTTTTGAACTATTTGACTAATTCTTTCAAATTGGGATTCAATATCTCTGTGAACTTCTTCTTCTTGGTGTTTTACTTTGGTTATGTCTTCATAAAATTCCGGAAAATACTCCTGAAGTTCAATTAATTCTCTGGCCAATCCCTCCAACACTGGGTATTCGAGGTTCTCTTTAAGGTTTTCAATGAGATCCTTGAATTCATCCTCTATGATGATTTGGATTCGAGCTCCCCGAATTTGTTTAGCCAAGAAAGAAACTTTATAATATATAGACCAAGGTGATTCAATAATTGGTTCTCTCACTGGTGGGTAATTGTTCCATGAATTAAAGAAATAATCATTTGAAAACAACATGGCAAACGATTTTTTTTAAATTGAAAAAGTCAAATATTTACAATTAGTTTGTGGCACTACCTCCCCGGCAACGACGCCAAGTTTGACGCACGCCTGTCGTAGGGCGTGGCAAAACAATTTTTTTTCCTAAGTTAAAATGTAGTAATGTGGTTGACCTAGGATGTCTCCCGAAGAGGAGTTCACACAAAATAGGTTGTCACTTTAAAACGGGGGTAAAAATGTTTTGAAAGGAAATTTGAAATTAAAATGATTGAAAAAACTATGATATTAAAAAGGGTGATTAGGTAGGGGTCGGTTTCCTAATTATAATGCTATCCTTGTTCAATTTAATTCAAACCTCTTCTTCTTAGTTGATTAAAGTGAATTTCCACAATCGTTTCCTCTCACTTCCTTGGTGAAATTGCTATTGTGAGAGAAAACCTTACCAAGATCTGGGTTTGGTAAACTCTCCTTCCATGTGTAAAATAATTGTATTGAATATCCTTAATTGAAATGGGCAATACCCGATCGGGTTTTGTTTTTCCCAAACAATCAAGAACATTCACTACACCTTTTACACGTACTGACGATCGTCGAGTACTTCACCACTAATTCCTGGTTTATTCCATCGTATATAAACCAGAAATTAGTGGAGGGAGATTATGATTATTTTACCAATTAAAAAATAAATAACGGAATTAGTATTCATGAACAATCACACTTGATTATAAAATTCTCTATAATAAATTGAAAACAACTTTGAAGATGAAAGAAATTTATTCAATTGCATCCAAGAACTCAAGCATTACAATGTAGAAAACCAACCCTTCCACAATCACTCCAAATGTTTACCCCACCATGGTAAGGGTAATCGAGATGAATGGGGAAGAAGGCATTACAAAACTATGAAAAATAAAATAAATAAAAAAATAAAACTGAAAAGATCTTCTTCTTGGTGTTCCGAAAGGAATGGGGTGGAGAATGGATGTTTTGAGAGGGTGGAGCTCTCCTCCTTTTATAGCCAGAATGTTTCCCCCGAAAGTCGACGCGTTTTAGCCCTATTAAATTACATCTTCACGCGTTGAGCCCTTTATGAATGTTGTTCATAATTCCCTTGTCCGTGTCTTCTCAAAATTCCATCGGATTGGGACATGTATTCCGAGAGTTATGGTCGTTTTACCATAAGCATTTATTCTGTCCAGTCAGACTCTCCAAAACGAAATCCTCCGGATTAGGGTGCTTTAATGACACAATAAATGGCCAATTCACTCGGTTATTCCTTCATAAAAGATTTTCCAAAACACCTTGCGCGTCCAATCACCGAATGTCACTAGCTTTGGGCCCACAGTGGATGAGTTATGGATCCCACATCAAAACTAGGCAGAACTGAAAACAGTTTTCTTGAGCCAACTTGTGAGCTTCTTTTGAGCTTCCATATGGCCGATTAGGATTTTGGTCCAAATATATTAAATGAATCCATGTATGTGTAGAATCTGTAAAAGAAAGAATTTGGAAATTTGGATCAGTGTAGATAATGTTATGGCCAACCTACCGAAATAATTTAAAACTGTTATAAATCCAAAATGGCCAATTTTTACTATTCAGCTCAAAATAACACCATTATCATAAAAATGAAACAATTCATCTTAGAGGAACAATTTTGTGGGTTTAAAAAATGATATTCAATATAAATTAATTGAAAATATTTTCTCTATCAATTCCCCCACACTTAGCACTTGGACTCCTGGACAAGTAAAAATCAAATCAAATCAAAATCAAAACACATATCAAGGAGATCAATCAAATCAATTTCACGAAACAAAAAGATATCATGCCTCAACAAAAACTGTTATTTCAAATTCTACATTTAAGATTTTAATATATTTCCACTTCATTTCTTATCCCATTCACACAAAACACCTACCTCACATGAATTTTCTCTCATCTCACAAATGTAAAGGCTGAACAAGGCTTTTCTCATCCAAACTCACACAAGAGTCACCATAGATTTGATAAATTCCTACTTCTCCACCAGATGTGAGTCAAGGAAATGTGTTTCTCAGGAGGACTTTTTAGGGTTGTTCTGTGGCTTCCGGTTGGTAGGATTTAGATGTTAAAAGTTCTGAGGCCGAAAAAGGAAGGCTTGGCTCTTATTGAAGCAAAATTTCAAAATTCTAGTTTTCACTCAAATATGGTCTCCTTCACTTCCCCTTTGTTGAAAAAAAACTCCATCATCAATCAATCAGCTCAGCATCAAATATTTCAATCTTTTCAAACATAATTTTTTTAAAGCTCCAGATAGGCACAACTTTCTTTTTATATTGGAAGCTCCAGAAAGGCACAGCTTCTCTTTTCATAAAAGCTCTAGAAAAGGCACAGCTTTCAACAGAATAATTTTTCAGCATCACACACATCTCTTCCACAATTTATTTTCCACCCAAAGTATAACAAAATGATGTAGTACGTCACAAGACATCTTCCCCCACACTTAAGTTCAACATGATCATGCAATTTTACTTCAAGAGTAGGTATGATAGGGAAAATTGTCTTGTAATGTGGCTAACCTAATAGGCAATTCATGGCTACTAGGGGCTACAATGAAGGATAAATGTAAAGGTGGGACATAATGAAAAAGATTATTTTGAAAAGGGGGCTTCAAACAAAATAAATGCCTCAATCATTTAAAACACATGTACCCCAACCCACAAGTTTTGAAAGGAATAAATCAAATTCTGGTTAAAGCAAGCATAGTCTGGTTCTCTCAAGAAATGAGGTGAATGAAAAGAATATGACGAAAATGGTTCAGAAGCCTCACAGGAAAGTTATTTCAAAGATATAGACTGTGAAATATGGCATGAGATTCAAAAATCAGTGTACTTTTCATGAATTTCCAAAAGATTTGAACTTGAAACAAAGTTATTTCAGCATTCATTTAAGATCAGTTTCATGAAATATACTGGTTCACTCATTGACATGGGTTTCAAAAATGGTATTGATTATCATTTCAGCTCAAAAGTTACACCAAAAATTGAAAAATAGACACACAAAAATTTGAAAACACACATTTTTTTTTATTTTTTTTTATTTTTGAAAACAAACATTTTTATTTTTGAAAACAAACATCAAATAAAAATCCTATACTACAAAGGTTCCCTCCCCCACACATAAATTATGCAGTGTCTTTGATGCATTCAAGTGGATTTAACATGTAAGCCAATTTTCAAATTAATCACAACATCAAGAAAGTGTGAAAGAGAGGTACAACCTGATTTATTCGTAGTGCAACATTGAGTTAAGCTTCCAAGTGTTGCACTCTGAAAACCTACAAATAAAAAAACAAAAGAAAACATAAGATATTTATTGAAAGAAATAAAAATAGAAATAGGATGAGAATAGAAGGATAAAACTTGGTTTAATCCCCCAAGTGGGCCCTGGGTTTTGACTTCCTCCAGAGGGGCAGTTGTAATTGGTTATCCCCAATCTGATGGTGGGTGAAGTTTCTTGCTCATGAACCAAAAAAAACTTTTATTTCTAGGATGAACTTCATCCTTTTTCTTTAGGGTTCCATCGATAAAATGCACCAAGTACACCCCCATTGTAATGAGATACAACATGCATGGTGGGGGTAGGACAATGAATGAGTCCACATCTTTCTTGGGTTCCGCATGAACAACATCTTCTTTATTCTCCAGTGGTTGCTGAAGGTGTGATACATCTGTGGAAAATTCAAAGGCAATGTCAGAGATTAATTCTATTTGAAAAAAATTAAAGCATGAAGAATCAATATCAAATTATTCCCTTTCAAAGTAAGTAGGTTGTGTCTCATTTTCCTCCAGAAAATCCACTTTGATCTTCTCATGTTCTCCCTCCATTATTTGTTCAATAGGTTTGGGGAACTCTAGATGTTCCTCCATGGATGACTTTTCTTTTTCATCTTCTTCCTCCAAGGAAATACATGTGTTGGATGAATGTGAAAAATTAAAAGAAGGGGATGTAATACTCAATTTAGTTTCAAAAAAAATCAAAAGATAATGAGTTTATGAAAAGATTGAATCCCTGATCTTGTTTGGCTTCAATTGGTTCTTCAATGGGAGGTGCTTCTTGAAGTTGAATTTCCCTCGAAAGAGGTAGGCAGTCAGACTCCTCTATCTTCTCTTCAAATTTCACTGATTTGTTGGTTTCTTTCTTCAATGTTGTTGAATCATCTACATTATGAGGAATAGTTGGCTCCAGAAGTTCCTCACACTCATTCCAGAAGTTATCTAGATCTTTTTGATCTCCCGTATGTATTTCACTTGCTAAATCCTCTTCATCAATCTCATCCAACATTGATTGAGATGGGTTCAATGGATCTTCTTTTAATTTCATCAATGCATACATGGGTTCTTCAACTTGTAGTATTTGTGGGGATATTTCTTCCATCAATTTTTCTGGTTCTGGTTCTTGTTCAGGATCCATTTGTTGTTGATCCTGGGATGCATGTAATTGTTCCGCAATCCACTGTATTGAGGTCTCTAGGTTTTGAACTCTTTGACTAATTCTTTCAAATTTGGATTCAATATCTTTGTGAACTTCTTCTTCTTGGTGTTGTACTTTGGTTATGTCTTCATAAAATTCCTGAAAATACTCCTGAAGTTCAATTAATTCTCTGGCCAATCCCTCCAACACTGGGTATTCGAGGTTCTCTTTAAGGTTTTCAATGAGATCCTTGAATTCATCATCTGTGATGATTTGGATTCGAGCTCCCCGAATTTGTTTAGCCAAGAAAGAAACTTTATAATATATAGACCAAGGTGATTCAATAATTGGTTCTCTCACTGGTGAGTAATTGTTCCATGAAATAAAGAAATAATCATTTGAAAACAACATGGCAAACAATTTTTTTTAAATTGAAAAAGTCAAATATTTACAATTTGTTTGTGGCACTACCTCCCCGAAAACGGCGCCATGTTTGAGGCACGCCTGTCGTACGGCGTGGTAAAACAATTTTTTTCCTAAGTTAAAATGTAGTAATGTGGTTGACCTAGGATGTCTCCCGAAGAGGAGTGCACACAAAATAGGTTGTCACTTTAAAACGGGGGTAAAAATGTTTTGAAAGGAAATTTGAAATTAAAATGATTGAAAAAAACTATGATATTAAAAAGGGTAATTAGGTTGGGGTCGGTTTCCTAATTATAATTCTATACTTGTTCAATTTAATTCAAACCTCTTCTTCTTAGTTGATTAAAGTGAGTTTCCACAATCGTTTCCTCTCACTTCCTTGGTGAAATTGTTATTGTGAGAGAAAACCTTACCAAGATCTCGGTTTGGTCAACTCTCCTTCCATGTGTAAAATAATTGTATTGAATATCCTTAATTGAAATGGGAAATACCCGATCGGGGTTTTTTTGTCCCAAACAATCAAGAACATTCACTACACCTTTTACACGTACTGACGATCGTCGAGTACTTCACCACTAATTCCTGGTTTATTCCATCGTATATAAACCAGAAATTAGTGGAGGGAGATTATGATTATTTTACCAAGGCAAAAATAAATAACGAAATTAATATTCAAGAACAATCACACTTGATTATAAAATCCGCAATAATAAATTGAAAACAACTTTGAAGAAGAAATAAATTTATTCAATTGCATCCAAGAACTCAAGCATTACAATGTAGAAAACCAACCCTTCCCCAATCACTCCAAAAGTTTACCCCACCATGGTAAGGGTAATCGAGTTGAATGGGAAAGAAGGCATTAAAAAACTATGAAAAAGATAATAAA
This sequence comes from Viscum album, assembly GCA_963277665.1. Lineage (NCBI taxonomy): Eukaryota > Viridiplantae > Streptophyta > Magnoliopsida > Santalales > Viscaceae > Viscum > Viscum album. The sequence goes on along the minus strand of OY728153.1, from coordinate 1,254,238,525 downwards.
TAAAAAAATAAAACCGAAAAGATCTTCTTCTTGGTGTCCTGAAAGGAATGGGGTGGAGAATGGATGCTTTGAGAGGGTGGAGCTCTCCTCCTTTTATAGCCAGAATGTTTCCCCCGAAAGTCGACGCGTTTTATCCCTATTAAATGACATCTTCACGCGTTGAGACTTTCATGAATGTTGTTCATAATTCCCTTTTCCGTGTCTCCTCAAAATTCCAGTGAATTTGGACATGTATTCCGAGGGTTATGGCCGTTTTACCTTGATCATTTATTCTGTCCAGTCAGACTCTCCAAAACGAAATCCTCTGGATTAGGGTTCTTTAAAGACCCAATAAACGGCCAGTTCACTCGGTTCTTCCTTCATAATAGATGCTCCAAAACTCCTTGCGCGTCCACTCACCGAATTTCACTATCTTTGGGCCCACAGTGGATGAGTTATGGATCCCACATCAAAACTAGGCAGAACTGAAAACAGTTTTCTTGAGCCAAATTGTGATCTTCTTTTGAGCTTCCATATTGCCGATTAAGATTTTGGTCCAAATATATTAAATGAAGCCCTGGATGTGTAGAATCTGTAAAATAAAGAAGTTTGCAATTTGGATCAGTGTAGATAATGTTATGGCCAATATACCGAAATAATGTAAAACTGTTAAAAATCCAAAATGGCCAATTTTTACTATTCAGCTCAAAATAACACCATTATCATAAAAATGAAACAATTCATCTTAGAGGAACAATTTTGTGGGTTTAAAACAATGATATTCAATATAAATTAATTGAAAATATTTGTTCTATCAATTCCCCCACACTTAGCACTTGGACTCCTGGACAAGTAAAAATCAAATCAAATCAAAATCAAAACACATATCAATGAGATCAATCAAATCAATTTCACAAAACAAAAAGATATCATGCCTCAACAAAAACTGTTATTTCAAGTTATCCATTTAAGATTTTAATATATTTCCACTTCATTTCTTATCCCATTCACACAAAACACCTACCTCACATGAATTTTCTCTCATCTCACAAATGTAAAGGTTGAACAAGGCTTTTCTCATCCAAACTCACACAAGAGTCACCATAGGTTTGATAAATTCCTACTTCTCCAACTGATGTGAGTCATGGAAATGTGTTTCTCATGAGGACTTTTCAGGGTTGTTCTGTGGCTTCCGGTTGGTAGGATTTAGATGTTAAAAGTTCTGAGGCCGAAAAAGGAAGGCTTGGCTCTTATTGAAGCAAAATTGCAAAATTCTAGTTTGCACTCAAATATGGTCTCCTTCACTTCCCCTTTGTTGAAAAAAACTCCATCATCAATCAATCAGCTCAGCATCAAACATTTCAATCTTTTCCAACATAATTTTTTTAAAGCTCCAGATAGGCACAACTTTCTTTTTATATTTGAAGCTCCAGAAAGGCATAGCTTCTCTTTTCATAAAAGCTCCAGAAAAGGCACAGCTTTCAACAGAATAATTTTTCAGCATCACACACATCTCTTCAACAATTTTTTTTCCACCCAAAGTATAACCAAATGATGTAGTACGTCACAAGACATCTTCCCCCACACTTAAGTTCAACAAGATCATGCAATTTTACTTCAAGAGCAGGTATGATAGGGAAAATTGGCTTGTAATGTGGCTAACCTAACAGGAAATTCATGGCTACTAGGGGCTATAATGAAGGATAAATGTAAAGGTGGGCCATAATGAAAAGGATTATTTTGAAAAGGGGGCTTCAAACAAAATAAATGCCTCAATCATTTAAAACACACGTACCCCAACCCACAAGTTTTGAAAGAATAAATCAAATTCTGGTTAAAGCAAGCATAGTCTGGTTCTCTCAAGAAATGAGTTGAATGAAAAGAATATGAAAAAAATGGTTCAGAAGCCTCACATGAAAGTTATTTCAAAGATATAGACAGTGAAATATGGCATGAGATTCAAAAATCAGTATACTTTTCATGAATTTCCATAAGATTTGAACTTGAAACAAAGTTATTTCAGCATTCATTTAAGATCAGTTTCATGAAATATACTGGTTCACTCATTGACATGGGTTTCAAAAATGGTATTGATTATCATTTCAGCTCAAAAGTTACACCAAAAATTGAAAAATAGACACACAAAAATTTGAAAACACACATTTTTTTTATTTTTATTTATTTTTGAAAACAAACATTTTTATTTTTGAAAACAAACATCAAATAAAAATCCAATACTACAAAGGATCCCTCCCCCACACTTAAATGACGCAGTGTCCTTGATGCATTCAAGTGGATTTAACATGTAAGCCAATTTTCAAATTAATCACAACATCAAGAAAGTGTGAAAGAGAGGTACAACCTGATTTATTCGTAGTGCAACATTGAGTTAAGCTTCCAAGTGTTGCACTCTGAAAACCTACAAATAAAAGAACAAAAGAAAACATAAGATATTTATTGAAAGAAATAAAAATAGAAATAGGATGAGAATAGAAGGATAAAACTTGGTTTAATCCCCCAAGTGGGCCCTGGGTTTTGACTGCCTCCAGAGGGGCAGTTGTAATTGGTTATCCCCAATCTGATGGTGGGTGAAGTTTCGTGCTCATGAACTAAAAAAAAACTTTTCTTTCCAGGATGAACTTCTTCCTTTTTCTTTAGGGTTCCATCGATAAAATGCACCAAGTACACCCCCATTGTAATGAGATACAACATGCATGGTGGGGGTAGGACAATGAATGAGTCCACATCTTTCATGGGTTCCGCATGAACAACGTCTTCATTATTCTCCAGTGGTTGCTGAAGGTATGATACATCAGTGGAAAATTCAAAGGCAATGTCATAGATTAATTCTATTTGAAAAAAATTAAATAATGAAGAATCAATATCAAATTCTTCCCTTTCAAAGTAAGTAGGTTGTGTCTCATTTTCCTCCAGAAAATCCACTTTGATCATCTCATGTTCTCCCTCCATTATTTGTTCAACAGGTTTGGGGAGCTCTAGATGGTCCTCCATGGATGACTTTTCTTTTTCATCTTCTTCCTCCAAGGAAATACATGTGTTGGCTGAATCTGAAAAATTAAAAGAAGGGGATGTAATACTCAATTTAGTTTCAAAAAAATCAAAAGATAATGAGTTTATGAAAATAATGACTCTCTGATCTTGTTTGGATTCAATTGGTTCTTCAATGGGAGGTGCTTCTTGAAGTTGAATTTCCCTCGATAGAGGTAGGCAGTCAGACTCCTCTATCTTCTCTTCAAATTTCACTGATTTGTTGGTTTCTTTCTTCAATGTTGTTGAATCATCTACATTATGAGGAATAGTTGGCTCAAGAAGTTCCTCACACTCATTCCATAAGTTATCTAGATCTTTTTTGATCTCCCGTATGTATTTCACTTGCTAAATCTTCTTCATCAATCTCATCCAACATTGATTGAGATGGGTTCAATGGATCTACTTTTAATTTCATCAATGCTTCCATGGGTTCTTCAACTTTTAGTATTTGTGGGGATATTTCTTCCATCAATTTTTCTGGTTCTGGTTTTTGTTCAGGCTCCATTTGTTGTTGATCCTGGGATGCATGTACTTGTTCCGCAATCCACTGTATTGAGGTCTCTAGGTTTTGAACTGTTTGACTAATTATTTCAAATTGGGATTCAATATCTTTGTGAACTTCTTCTTATTGGTGTTGTACTTTGGTTATGTCTTCATAAAATTCCGGAAACTGCTCCTGAAGTTCAATTAATTCTCTGGCCAATCCCTCCAACACTGGGTATTCGAGGTTCTCTTTACGGTTTTCAATGAGATCCTTGAATTCATCCTCTGTGATGATTTGGATTCAAGCTCCCCGAATTTGTTTAGCAAAGAAAGAAACTTTATAATCTATAGACCAAGGTGATTCAATAATTTGTTCTCCCACTGGTGGGTAATTGTTCCATGAATTAATGAAATTATCATTTGAAAACAACATGGCAAATGATATTTTTTAAATTGAAAAAGTCAAATATTTACAATTAGTTTGTGGCACTACCTCCCCGGCAACGGCACCAAGTTTGACGCACGCCTGTCGTAGGGCGTGGCAAAACAATTTTTTTCCTAAGTTAAAATGTAGTAATGTGGTTGACCTAGGATGTCTCCCGAAGATGAGTGCACACAAAACAGGTTGTCACTTTAAAATGGGGGTAAAAATGTTTTGAAAGGAAATTTGAAATTAAAATGATTGAAAAAAACTATGATATTAAAAAGGGTGATTAGGTTGGGGTCGGTTTCCTAATTATAATGCTATCCTTGTTCGATTTAATTCAAACCTCTTCTTCTTAGTTGATTAAAGTGAGTTTCCACAATCGTTTCCTCTCACTTTCTTGGTGAAATTGTTATTGTGAGAGAAAACCTTACCAAGATCTCGGTTTGGTCAACTCTCCATCCATGTGTAAAATAATTGTATTGAATATCCTTAATTGAAATGGGCAATACCCGATCGGGTTTTGTTTGTCCCAAACAATCAAGAACATTCACTACACCTTTTACACGTACTGACGATCGTCGAGTACTTTACCACTAATTCCTGGTTTATTCCATCGTATATAAACCAGAAATTAGTGGAGGGAGATTATGATTATTTTACCAAGGCAAAAATAAATAACGGAATTAATATTCAAGAACAATCACACTTGATTATAAAATCCTCTATAATAAATTGCAAACAACTTTTAAGAAGAAAGAAATTTATTCAATTGCATCCAAGAACTCAAACATTACAATGTAGAAAACCAACCCTTCCCCAATCACTCCAAAAGTTTACCCCACCATGGTAAGGGTAATCGAGTTGAATGGGGAAGAAGGAATTACAAAACTATGAAAAATAAAATAAATAAAAAAATAAAACCGAAAAGATCTTCTTCTTGGTGTCCCGAAAGGAATGGGGTGGAGAATGGATTCTTTGAGAGGGTGGAGGTCTCCTCCTTTTATAGCCAGAATGTTTCCACCGAATGTCGACGCGTTTTAGCCATATTAAATGACATCGTCACGCGTTGATCCCTTCATGAATGTTGTTCATAATTCCCTTGTCCGTGTCTCCGAAACATTCCAGAGGATTTGGACTTGTATTCCGAGAGTTATGGGCGTTTTACCTTGAGTATTTATTCTGTCCAGTCAGACTCTCCAAAACGAAATCCTCCAGATTAGAGTGCTTTAATGACCCAATAAACGGCCAATTCACTCGGTTCTTCCTTAATAAAAGATGCTCCAAAACTCCTTGCTCGTCCACTAACCGAATTTCACTAGCTTGGCCCACAGTGGATGAGTTATGGATCCTACATCAAAACTAGGCAGAACTGAAAACAGTTTTCTTGAGCCAACTTGTGAGCTTCTTTTGAGCTTCCATATGGCCGATTAGGATTTTTGTCCAAATATATTAAATGAAGCCATGGATGTGTAGAATCTGTAAAAGAAATAATTTTTCAATTTGGATCAGTGTAGATAATGTTATGACCAACCTACCTAAATAATGTAAAACTGTTAAAAATCCAAAATGGCCAATTTTTACTATTCAGCTCAAAATAACACCATTATCATAAAAATGAAACAATTCATCTTAGAGGAACAATTTTGTGGGTTTAAAACAATGATATTCAGTATAAATTAATTGAAAATGTTTTCTCTATCAATTCTCCCACACTTAGCACTTGGACTCCTGGACAAGTAAAAATCAAATCAAATCAAATCAAAACACATATTAATGAGATCAATCAAATCAATTTCACGAAACAAAAAGATATCATGCCTCAACAAAAACTGTTATTTCAAGTTATACATTTAAGATTTTAATATATTTCCACTTCATTTCTTATCCCATTCACACAAAACACCTACCTCACATGAATTTTCTCTCATCTCACAAATGTAAAGGCTGAACAAGGCTTTTCTCATCCAAACTCACACAAGAGTCACCATAGGTTTGATAAATTCCTAATTCTCCACCCGATGTGAGTCAAGGAAATCTGTTTTTCATGAGGACTTTTCAGGGTTGTTCTGTGGCTTCCGGTTGGTAGGATTTAGATGTTAAAAGTTCTGAGGCCGAAAAAGGAAGGCTTGGGTCTTATTGAAGCAAAATTGCAAAATTCTAGTTTGCACTCAAATATGGTCTCCTTCACTTCCCCTTTGTTGAAAAAAACTCCATAATCAATCAATCAGCTCAGCATCAAACATTTCAATCTTTGCCAACATAATTTTTTTAAAGCTCCAGATAGGCACAACTTTCTTTTTATATTGGAAGCTCCAGAAAGGCATAGCTTCTCCTTTCATAAAAGCTCCAGAAAAGGCACAGCTTTCAACAGAATAATTTTTCAGCATCACACACATCTCTTCCACAATTTTTTTTCCACCCAAAGTATATCCAAATGATGTAGTACGTCACAAGACATCTTCCCCCACACTTAATTTCAATAAGATCATGCAATTTTACTTCAAGAGCAGGTATTATAGGGAAAATTGGCTTGTAATGTGGCTAACCTAACAGGCAATTCATGGCTACTAGGGGCTACAATGAAGGATAAATGTAAAGGTGGGCCATAATGAAAAGGATTATTTTGAAAAGGGGGCTTCAAACAAAATAAATGCCTCAATAATTTAAAACACAAGTACCCCAACCCACAAGTTTTGAATAAAATAAATCAAATTCTGGTTACAGCAAGCATAGTCTGGTTCTCTCAAGAAATGAGGTGAATGAAAAGAATATGACGAAAATGGTTCAGAAGCCTCACAGGAAAGTTATTTCAAATATATAGACAGTGAAATATGGCATGAGATTCAAAAATCAGTGTACTTTTCATGAATTTCCAAAAGATTTGAACTTGAAACAAAGTTATTTCAGCATTCATTTAAGATCAGTTTCATGAAATATACTGGTTCACTCATTGACATGGGTTTCAAAAATGGTATTGATTATCATTTCAGCTAAAAAGTTACACCAAAAATTGAAAAATAGACACACACAAATTTGAAAACACAAAATTTTTTTATTTTTATTTATTTTTGAAAACAAACATTTTTATTTTTGAAAACAAACATCAAATAAAAATCCTATACTACAAAGGTTCCCTCCCCCACACTTAAATGACGCAGTGTCCTCGATGCATTCAAGTGGATTTAACATGTAAGAAAATTTTCAAATTAATCACAACATCAAGAAAGTGTGAAAGAGAGGTACAACCTGATTTATTCGTAGTGCAACATTGAGTTAAGCTTCCAAGTGTTGCACTCTGAAAACCTACAAATAAAAGAACAAAAGAAAACATAAGATATTTATTGAAAGAAATAAAAATAGAAATATGATGAAAATAGAAGGATAAAACTTGGTTTAATCCCCCCAAGTGGGCCCTGGGTTTTGACTGCCTCCAGAGGGGCAGTTGTAATTGGTTATCCCCAATCTGATGGTGGGTGAAGTTTCTTGCTCATGAACCAAAAAAAACTTTTCTTTCCAGGATGAACTTCTTCCTTTTTCTTTAGGGTTCCATCGATAAAATGCACCAATTACACCCCCATTTTAATGAGATACAACATTCATGGTGGGGGTAGGACAATGAATGAGTCCACATCTTTCTTGGGTTCCGCATGAACAACATCTTCTTTATTCTCCAGTGGTTGCTGAAGGTATGATACATCTGTGGAAAATTCAAAGGCAATGTCAGAGATTAATTCTATTTGAAAAAAATTAAAGCATGAAGAATCAATATAAAATTCTTCCCTTTCAAAATAAGTAGGTTGTGTCTCATTTTCCTCCAGAAAATCCACTTTGATCTTCTCATGTTCTCCCTCCATTATTTGTTCAACAGGTTTGGGGAGCTCTAGATGTTCCTCCATGGATGAATTTTCTTTTTCATCTTCTTCCTCCAAGGAAATACATGTGTTGGCTGAATCTGAAAAATTAAAAGAAGGGGATGTAATACTAAATTTAGTTTCAAAAAAATCAAAAGATAATGATTTTATGAAAAGATTGACTCCCTGATCTTGTTTGGCTTCAATTGGTTCTTCAATGGGAGGTGCTTCTTGAAGTTGAATTTCCCTCGATAGAGGTAGGCAGTCAGAATCCTCTATCTTCTCCTCAAATTTCACTGATTTGTTGGTTTCTTTCTTCAATGTTGTTGAATCATCTACATTATGAGGAATAGTTGGCTCAAGAAGTTCCTCACACTCATTCCAGAAGTTATCCAGATCTTTTTTATCTCCCGTATGTATTTCACTTGCTAAATCTTCTTCATCAATCTCATCTAACATTGATTGAGATGGGTTCAATGGATCTTCTTTTAATTTCATCAATGCTTCCATGGGTTCTTCAACTTGTAGTATTTGTGGGGATATTTCTTCTATCAATTTTTCTGGTTCTGGTTCTTGTTCAGGCTCCATTTGTTGTTGATCCTGGGATGCATGTACTTGTTCCGCAATCCACTGTATTGAGGTCTCTAGGTTTTGAACTGTTTGACTAATTCTTTCAAATTGGTATTCAATATCTTTGTGAACTTCTTCTTCTTGGTGTTGTACTTTGGTTATGTGTTCATAAAATTCTGGAAAATACTCCTGAAGTTCAATTAATTCTCTGGCCAATCCCTCCAACACTGGGTATTTGAGGTTCTCTTTAAGGTTTTCAATGAGTTCCTTGAATTCATCCTCTGTGAGGATTTGGATTCGAGCTCCCCAAATTTGTTTAGCAAAGAAAGAAACTTTATAATCTATAGACCAAGGTGATTCAATAATTGGTTCTCTCACTGGTGGGTAATTGTTCCATGAATTAAAGAAATAATCATTTGAAAACAACATGGCAAACGATTTTTTTTAAATTGAAAAAGTCAAATATTTACAATTAGTTTGTGGCACTACCTCCCCGGAAACGGTGCCAAGTTTGACGCACGCCTGTCATAGGGCGTGGAAAAACAATTTTTTTCCTAAGTTAAAATGTAGTAATGTGGTTGACCTAGGATGTCTCCCGAAGAGGAGTGCACACAAAATAGGTTGTCACTTTAAAATGGGGGTAAAAATGTTTTAAAAGGAAATTTGAAATTAAAATGATTGAAAAAAACAATGATATTAAAAAGGTTGATTAGGTTGGGGTCGGTTTCCTAATTATAATGCTATCCTTGTTCAATTTAATTCAAACCTCTTCTTCTTAGTTGATTAAAGTTAGTTTCCACAATCGTTTCCTCTCACTTCCTTGGTAAAATTGTTATTGTGATAGAAAACCATACCAAGATCTCGGTTTGGTCAACTCTCCTTCCATGTGTAAAATAATTGTATTGAATATCCTTAATTGAAATGGGAAATACCCGATCGGGTTTTGTTTGTCCCAAACAATCAAGAACATTCACTATACATTTTACACGTACTGACGATCGTCGAGTACTTCACCACTAATTCCTGGTTTATTCCATCGTATATAAATCCGAAGTTAGTGGAGGGAGATTATGATTATTTTACCAAGGCAAAAATAAATAACGGAATTAATATTCAAGAACAATCGCACTTGATTATAAAATCCGCTATAATAAATTGATAACAACTTTGAAGAAGAAAGAAATTTATTCAATTGCATCCAAGAACTCAGGCATTACAATGTAGAAAACCAACCCTTCCCCAATCACTCCAAAAGTTTAGCCCACCATGGTAAGGGTAATCGAGTTGAATGGGGAAGAAGGCATTACAAAACTATGAAAAAATAAATAAATAAAAAAATAAAACCGAAAAGATCTTCTTCTTGGTGTCCCGAAAGGAATGAGGTGGAGAATGGATGCTTTGAGAGGGTGGAGCTCTCCTCCTTTTATAGCCAGAATGTTTCCCCCAAAAGTCGACGCGTTTTATCCCTATTAAATGACATCTTCACGAGTTGATCCCTTCATGAATGTTGTTCATAATTCCCTTTTCCGTGTCTCCTCAAACTTCCAGCGAATTTGGACCTGTATTCCGAGGGTTATGGCCGTTTTACCTTGATCATTTATTCTGTCCAGTCAGACTCTCCAAAACGAAATCCTACGGATTAGGGTTCTTTAAAGACCCAATAAACGGCCAGTTCACTCGGTTCTTCCTTCATAATAGATGCTCCAAAACTCCTTGCGCGTCCACTCACCGAATTTCACTAGCTTTGGGCCCACAGTGGATGAGTTATGGATCCCACATCAAAACTAGGCAGAACTGAAAACAGTTTTCTTGAGCCAAATTGTGATCTTCTTTTGAGTTTCCATATTGCCGATTAAGATTTCGGTCCAAATATATTAAATGAATCCCTGGATGTGTAGAATCTGTAAAAGAAATAAGTTTGCAATTTGGATCAGTGTAGATAATGTTATGGCCAATATACCGAAATAATGTAAAACTGTTAAAAATCCAAAATGGCCAATTTTTACTATTCAACTCAAAATAACACCATTATCATAAAAATGAAACAATTCATCTTAGAGGAACAATTTTGTGGGTTTAAAACAATGATATTCAATATAAATTAATTGAAAATATTTGCTCTATCAATTCCCCCACACTTAGCACTTGGACTCCCGGACAAGTAAAAATCAAATCAAATCAAAATCAAAACACATATCAATGAGATCAATCAAATCAATTTCACAAAACAAAAAGATATCATGCCTCAACAAAAACTGTTATTTCAAGTTATCCAATTAAGATTTTAATATATTTCCACTTCATTTATTATCCCATTCACACAAAACACCTACCTCACATGAATTTTCTCTCATCTCACAAATGTAAAGGCTGAACAAGGCTTTTCTCATCCAAACTCACACAAGAGTCACCATAGGTTTGATAAATTCCTACTTCTCCACCCGATGTGAGTCATGGAAATATGTTTCTCATGATGACTTTTCAGGGTTGTTCTGTGGCTTCCGGTTGGTAGGATTTAGATGTTAAAAGTTCTGAGGCCGAAAAAGGAAGGCTTGGCTCTTATTGAAGCAAAATTGCAAAATTCTAGTTTGCACTCAAATATGGTCTCCTTCACTTCCCCTTTGTTGAAAAAACTCCATCATCAATCAATCAGCTCAGCATCAAACATTTCAATCTTTTCAAACATAATTTTTTTAATGCTCCAGATAGGCACAGCTTTCTTTTTATATTGGAAGCTCCAGAAAGGCACAACTTCTCTTTTCATAAAAGCTCCAGAAAAGGCACAGCTTTCAACAGAATAATTTTTCACCATCACACACATCTCTTCCACAATTTATTTTCCACCCAAAGTATAACCAAATGATGTAGTACGTGACAAGACATCTTCCCCCACACTTAAGTTCAACAAGATCATGCAATTTTACTTCAAGAGCAGGTATGATAGGGAAAATTGGCTTGTAATGTGGCTAACCTAACAGGCAATTCATGGATACTAGGGGATACAATGAAGGATAAATGTAATGGTGGGCCATAATGAAAAGGATTATTTTGAAAAGGGGGATTCAAACAAAATAAATGCCTCAATCATTTAAAACACACGTACCCCAACCCAGAAGTTTTGAAAGGAATAAATCAAATTCTGGTTAAAGCAAGCATAGTCTGGTTCTCTCAAGAAATGAGGTGAATGAAATGAATATGACGAAAATGGTTCAGAAGTCTCACAGGAAAGTTATTTCAAATATATAAACAGTGAAATATGGCATGACATTCAAAAATCAGTGTACTTTTCATGAATTTCCAAAAGATTTGAACTTGAAACAAAGTTATTTCAGCATTTATTTAAGATCAGTTTCATGAAATATACTAGTTCACTCATTGACATGGGTTTCAAAAATGGTATTGATTATCATTTCAGCTCAAAAGTTACACCAAAAATTGAAAAATAGACACACAAAAATTTGAAAACACACATTTGTTTTATTTTTATTTATTTTTGAAAACAAACATTTTTATTTTTGAAAACAAACATAAAATAAAAATCCTATACTACAAAGGTTCCCTCCCCCACACATAAATGACGCAGTTTCCTCGATGCATTCAAGTGGATTTAACATGTAAGCCAATTTTCAAATTAATCACAACATCAAGAAAGTGTGAAAGGGAGGTACAACCTGATTTATTCGTATTGCAACATTGAGTTAATATTCCAAGTGTTGCACTCTGAAAACCTACAAATAAAAGAACAAAAGAAAACATAAGATATTTATTGAAAGAAATAAAAATAGAAATAGGATGAGAATAGAAGGATAAAACTTGGTTTAATCCCCCAAGTGGGCCCTGGGTTTCGACTGCCTCCAGAGGGGCAGTTGTAATTGGTTATCCCCAATCTGATGGTGGGTGAAGTTTCTTGCTCATGAACCAAAAAAAAACTTTTCTTTCCAGGATGAACTTCTTCCTTTTTCATTAGGGTTCCATCGATAAAATGAACCAAGTACACCCCCATTGTAATGAGATACAACATGCATGGTGGGGGTAGGACAATGAATGAGTCCACATATTTCTTGGGTTCCGCATGAACGACAACTTCTTTATTCTCCAGTGGTTGCTGAAGGTATGATACATCTGTGGAAAATTCAAAGGCAATGTTAGAGATTAATTCTATTTGAAAAAAATTAAAGCATGAAGAATCAATATCAAATTCTTCCCTTTCAAAGTAAGTAGGTTGTGTCTCGTTTTCCTCCAGAAAATCCACTTTGATCTTCTCATGCTCTCCCTCCATTATTTGTTCAACAGGTTTGGGGAGCTCTAGATGTTCTTCCATGGATGACTTTTCTTTTTCATCTTCTTTCTCCAAGGAAATACATGTGTTGGCTGAATCTGAAAAATTAAAAGAATGGGATGTAATACTCAATTTAGTTTCAAAAAAATCAAAAGATAATGAGTTTATGAAAAGATTGACTCCCTGATCTTCTTTGGCTTCAATTGGTTCTTCAATTGGAGGTGCTTCTTGAAGTTGAATTTCCCTCGATAGAGGTAGGCAGTCAGACTCCTCTATCTTCTCTTCAAATTTCACTGATTTGTTGGTTTCTTTCTTCAATGTTGTTGAATCATCTACATTATGAGGAATAGTTGGCTCAAGAAGTTCCTCACACTCATTCCATAAGTTATCCAGATCTTTTTGATCTCCCATATGTATTTCACTTGCTAAATCTTCTTCATCAATCTCATCCAACATTGATTGAGATGGGTTCAATGGATCTTGTTTTAATTTCATCAATGCTTCCATGGGTTCTTCAACTTGTAGTATTTGTGGGGATATTTCTTCCATCAATTTTTTTGGTTCTGGTTCTTGTTCAGGCTCCATTTGTTGTTGATCCTGGGATGCATGTACTTGTTCCGCAATCCACTGTATTGAGGTCTCTAGGTTTTGAACTGTTTGACTAATTCTTTCAAATTGGGATTCAATATCCTTGTGAACTTCTTCTTCTTGGTGTTGTACTTTGGTTATGTCTTCATAAAATTCCAGAAAATACTCATGAAGTTCAATTAATTCTCTGGCCAATCCCTCCAACACTGGGTATTCGAGGTTCTCTTTAAGGTTTTCAATGAGATCCTTGAATTCATCCTCTGTGATGATTTGGATTCGAGCTCCCCGAATTTGTTTAGCCAAGAAAAAAACTTTATAATATATAGACCAATGTGATTCAATAATTGGTTCTCTCACTGGTGGGTAATTGTTCCATGAATTAAAGAAATAATCATTTGAAAACAACATGGCAAATGATTTTTTTAAAATTGAAAAATTCAAATATTTAAAATTAGTTTGTGGCACTACCTCCCCGGCAACGGCGCCAAGTTTGACGCATGCCTGTCGTAGGGTATGGCAAAACAATTTTTTTACTAAGTTAAAATGTAGTAATGTGGTTGACCTAGGATGTCTCCCGAAGAGGAGTGCACACAAAATAGGTTGTCACTTTAAAACGGGGGTAAAAATGTTTTGAAAGGAAATTTGAAATTAAAATGATTGAAAAAAACTATGATATTAAAAAGGGTGATTAGGTTGGGGTCGGTTTCCTAATTATAATGCTATCCTTGTTCAATTTAATTCAAACCTCTTCTTCTTAGTTGATTAAAGTGAGTTTCCACAATCGTTTCCTCTCACTTCCTTGGTGAAATTGTTATTGTGAGAGAAAACCTTACCAAGATCTCGGTTTGGTCAACTCTCCTTCCATGTGTAAAATAATTTTATTGAATATCCTTAATTGAAATGGGCAATACCCGATCGGGTTTTGTTTGTCCCAAACAATCAATAACATTCACTACACCTTTTACACGTACTGACGATCGTCGAGTACTTCACCACTAATTCCTGGTTTATTCCATCGTATATAAACCAGAAATTAGTGGAGGGAGATTATGATTATTTTACCAAGGAAAAAATAAATAACGAAATTAATATTCAAGAACAATCACACTTGATTATAAAATCCGCTATAATAAATTGAAAAAAATTTTGAAGAAGAATGAAATTTATTCAATTGCATCCAAGAACTCAAGCATTACAATGTAGAAAACCAACCCTTCCCCAATCACTTCAAAAGTTTACCCCACCATGGTAAGTGTAATCGAGTTGAATGGGGAAGAAGGCATTACAAAACTATGAAAATGAAAATAAATAAAAAAATAAAACCGAAAAGATCTTCTTCTTGGTGTCCCGAAAGGAATGGGGTGGATAATGGATGCTTTGAGAGGGTGGAGCTCTCCTCCTTTTATAGCCAGAATATTTCCCCCGAAAGTCGACGCGTTTTAGCCCTATTAAATGACATCTTCATGCGTTGCTCCCTTCATGAATGTTGTTCATAATTACCTGTTCCGTGTCTCCTCAAACGTCCAGCAGATTTGGACATGTATTCCGAGAGTTATGGCCGTTTTACCTTGATCATTTATTCTGTCCAGTTAGACTCTCCAAAACGAAATCCTCCAGATTAGGGTGCTTTAATGTCCCCATAAATGGCCAATTCACTCGGTTCTTCCTTCATAAAAGATGCTCCAAAACCCCTTGCGCGTCCATTCACCGAATTTCACTATCTTTGGGCCCACATGGGATGAGTTATGGATCCCACATCAAAACTAGGAAGAACTGAAAACAGTTTTCTTGAGCCAACTTGTGAGCTTCTTTTGAGCTTCCATATGGCCGATTAGGATTTTGGTCCAAATATATTAAATGAATCCCTGGATGTGTAGAATCTGTAAAAGAACGAATTTTTCAATTTTTATCAGTGTAGATAATGTTATGGCCATCCTATTGAAATAATTTAAAACTGTAATAAATCCAAAATGGCCAATTTTTACTATTCAGCTCAAAATAACACCATTATCATAAAAATGAAACAATTCATCTTAGAGGAACATTTTTGTGGGTTTAAAACAATGATATTCAATATAAATTAATTGAAAATATTTTCTCTATCAATTCCCCCACACTTAGCACTTGGACTCCTGGACAAGTAAAAATCAAATCAAATCAAAATCAAAACACATATCAATGAGATCAATCAAATCAATTTCACGATACAAAAAGATATCATGCCTCAACAAAAACTGTTATTTCAAGTTCTCCATTTAAGATTTTAATATATTTACACTTCATTTCTTATCCCATTCACACAAAACACCTACCTCACATGAATTTTCTCTCATCTCACAAATGTAAAGGCTGAACAAGGATTTTCTCATCCAAACACACACAAGAGTCACCATAGGTTTGATAAATTCCTACTTCTCCACCTGATGTGAGTCAAGGAAATGTGTTTCTAATGAGGACTTTTCAGGGTTGTTCTGTGGCTTCCGGTTGGTAGGATTTAGATGTTAAAAGTTCTGAGGCCGAAAAAAGAAGGTTTGGCTCTTATTGAAGCAAAATTGAAAAATTCTAGTTTGCACTCAAATATGGTCTCCTTCACTTCCCCTTTGTTGAAAAAAAAAACGCCATCATCAATCAATCAGCTCAGCATCAAACATTTCAATCTTTTCAAACATAATTTTTTTAAAGCTCCAGATAGGCACAACTTTCTTTTTATATTGGAAGCTCCAGAAAGGCACAACTTCTCTTTTCATAAAAGCTCCAGAAAAGGCACAGCTTTCAACAGAATAATTTTTCAGCATCACACACATCTCTTCCACAATTTATTTGCCACCCAAAGTATAACCAAATGATGTAGTACGTCACAAGACATCTTCCCCCACACTTAAGTTCAACAAGATCATGCAATTTTACTTCAAGAGAAGGTATGATAGGGAAAATTGGCTTGTACTGTGGCTAACCTAACAGGCAATTCATGGCTACTAGGGGATACAATGAAGGATAAATGTAAAGGTGGTCCATAATGAAAAGGATTATTTTGAAAAGGGGGCTTCAAACAAAATAAATGCCTCAATCATTTAAAACACACGTACCCCAACCCACAAGTTTCGAAAGGAATAAATCAAATTTTGGTTAAAGCAAGCATAGTCTGGTTCTCTCAAGAAATGAGTTGAATGAAAAGAATATGATTAAAATGGTTCAGAAGCCTCACAGGAAAGTTATTTCAAAGATATAGACAGTGAAATATGGCATGAGATTCAAAATTCAGTGTACTTTTCATGAATTTCCAAAAGATTTGAACTTGAAACAAAGATATATCAGCATTCATTTAAGATCAGTTTCATGAAATATACTGGTTCACTCATTGACATGGGTTTCAAAAATGGTATTGATTATCATTTCAGCTCAAAAGTTACACCAAAAATTGAAAAATAGACACACAAAAGTTTGCAAACACACATTTTTTTATTTTTATTTATTTTTGAAAACAAACATTTTTATTTTTGAAAACAAACATCAAATAAAAATCCTATACTACAATGGTTCCCTCCCCCACACTTAAATGACGCAGTGTACTCGATGCATTCAAGTGGATTTAACATGTAAGCCAATTTTCAAATTAATCACAACATCAAGAAAGTGTGAAAGAGAGGTACAACCTGATTTATTCGTAGTGCAACATTGAGTTAAGCTTCCAAGTGTTGCACTCTGAAAACCTACAAATAAAAGAACAAAAGAAAACATAAGATATTTATTGAAAGAAATAAAAATAGAAATAGGATGAGAATAGAAGGATAAAACTTGGTTTAATCCCCCAAGTGGGCCCTGGGTTTTGACTGCCTCCAGAGGGGCAGTTGTAATTGGATATCCCCAATCTGATGGTGGGTGAAGTTTCTTGCTCATGAACCCAAAAAAACTTTTCTTTCCAGGATGAACTTCTTCCTTTTTCTTTAGGGTTCCATCAATAAAATGCACCAAGTACACCCCTATTGTAATGATATACAACATGCATGGTGGGGGTAGGACAATGAATGAGTCCACATCTTTCTTGGGTTCCACATGAACAACATCTTCTTTATTCTCCAGTGGTTGCTGAAGGTGTGATACATCTGTGGAAAATTCAAAGGCAATGTCAGAGATTAATTCTATTTGAAAAAAATTAAAGCATGAAGAATCAATATCAAATTCTTCCCTTTCAATGTAAGTAGGTTGTGTCTCGTTTTCCTCCAGAAAATCCACTTTGATCTTCTCATGTTCTCCCTCCATTATTTGTTCAACAGGTTTGGGGAGCTCTAGATGTTCCTCCATGGATGACTTTTCTTTTTCATTTTCTTCCTCTAAGGAAATACATGTGTTGGCTGAATCTGAAAAATTTAAAGAAGGGGATGTAATACTCAATTTAGTTTCAAGAAAATCAAAAGACAATGAGTTTATGAAAAGATTGACTCCCTGATCTTTTTTGGCTTCAATTGGTTCATCAATGGGAGGTGCTTCTTGAAGTTGCATTTCCCTCGATAGAGGTAGGCAGTCAGACTCCACTATCTTCTCTTCAAATTTCACTGATTTGTTGGTTTCTTTCTTCAATGTTGTTGAATCATCTACATTATGAGGAATAGTTGGCTCAAGAAGTTCCTCACACTCATTCCAGAAGTTATCCAGATCTTTTTGATCTCTCGTATGTATTTCACTTGCTAAATCTTCTTCATCAATCTCATCCAACATTGATTGAGGTGGGTTCAATGGATCTTCTTTTAATTTCATCAATGCTTCCATGGGTTCTTCAACTTGTAGTATTTGTGGGGATATTTTTCCATCAATTTTTCTGGTTCTGGTTCTTGTTCAGGCTCCATTTGTTGTTGATCCTGGGATGCATGTACTTGTTCCGCAATCCACTATATTGAGGTCTCTAGGTTTTGAACTGTTTGACTAATTCTTTCAAATTGGGATTCAATATCTTTGTGAACTTCTTCTTCTTGGTGTTGTACTTTGGTAATGTCTTCATAAAATTCCGGAAAATACTCCTGAAGTTCAATTAATTCTCTGGCCAATCCCTCCAACACTAGGTATTCAAGGTTCTCTTTAAGGTTTTCAATGAGATCCTTGAATTCCTCGTCTGTGATGATTTGGATTCGAGCTCCCCGAATTTTTTTAGCCAAGAAAGAAACTTTATAATCTATAGACCAAGGTGATTCAATAATTGGTTCTCTCACTGGTGGATAATTGTTCCATTAATTAAAGAAATGGTCATTTGAAAACAACATGGAAAACGATTTTTTTTAAATTGAAAACGTCAAATATTTACAATTAGTTTGTGGCACTACCTCCCCGGCAACGACGCCAAGTTTGACGCACGCCTGTCGTAGGGCGTGGAAAAACAATTTTTTTCCTAAGTTAAAATTTAGTAATGTGGTTGACCTAGGATGTCTCCCGAAGAGGAGTGCACACAAAATAGGTTGTCACTTTAAAACGGGGGTAAAAATGTTGTGAAAGGAAATTTGAAATTAAAATGATTGAAAAAAACTATGATATTAAAAAGGGTGATTAGGTTGGGGTCGGTTTCCTAATTATAATGCTATCCTTGTTCAATTTAATTCAAACCTCTTCTTCTTAGTTGATTAAAATGAGTTTCCACAATCGTTTCCTCTCACTTCCTTGGTGAAATTGTTATTGTGAGAGAAAACCTTACCAAGATCTCAGTTTGTTCAACTCTCCTTCCATGTGTAAAATAATTGTATTGAATATCCTTAATTGAAATGGGCAATACCCGATCAGGTTTTGTTTGTCCCAAAAAATCAAGAACATTCACTACACCTTTTACACGTACTGACGATCGTCGAGTACTTCACCCCTAATTCCTGGTTTATTCCATCGTATATAAACCAGAAATTAGTGGAGGGAGATTATGATTATTTTACCAAGGAAAAAATAAATAATGGAATTAATATTCAAGAACAATCGCACTTGATTATAAAATCCGCTATAATAAATTGAAAACAACTTTGAAGAAGAAAGAAATTTATTCAATTGCATCCAAGAACTCAAGCATTACAATGTAGAAAACCAACCCTTCCCCAATCACTCCAAAAGTTTACCCCACCATGGTAAGGGTAATAGAGTTTAATGGGGGGGAAGGCATTACAAAACTATGAAAAAGAAAATAAAAAAAAAATAAAACCGAAAAGATCATCTTCTTGGTGTCCCGAAAGGAATGGGGTGGAGAATGGATGCTTTGAGAGAGTGGAGCTCTCCTCCTTTTATAGCCAGAATGTTTTCCCCGAATGTCGACGCGATTTAGCCCTATTAAATGACCACTTCACGCGTTGATCCCTTCATGAATGTTGTTCATAATTCCCTTATCCGTGTCTCCTAAAAGTTGCAGCAGATTTGGACATGTATTCCGAGATTTATGGTCGTTTTACCTTGAGCATTTATTCTGTCTAGTCAGACTCTCCAAAACGAAATCCTCTGGATTTGGGTGCTATAATGACCCAATAAACGGCCAATTCACTCGGTTCTTCCTTCATAAAAGATACTCCAAAACGCCTTGTGCGTCCACCCACCGAATTTCAATAGCTTTGGGCCCACAGTGGATGAGTTATGGATCCCACATCAAAACTAGGCAGAACTGAAAACAGTTTTCTTGAGCCAAATTGTGAGCTTCTTTTGAGCTTCCATATGGCCGATTAGGATTTTAGTCCAAATATATTAAATGAATCCTTGGATATGTAGAATCTGTAAAAGAAAGAATATTTCAATTTGGATCAGTATAGATAATGTTATGGCCAACCTACCAAAATAATTTAAAACAGTTAAAAATCCAAAATGGCCAATTTTTACTATTCAGCTCAAAATAACACCATTATCATAAAAATGAAACAATTCATCTTAGAGGAACAATTTTGTGGGTTTAAAACAATTATATTCAATATAAATTAATTGAAAATATTTTCTCTATCAATTCCCCCACACTTAGCACTTGGACTCCTGGACAAGTAAAAATCAAATCAAATCAAAATCAAAACACATATCAATGAGATCAATCAAATCAATTTCACGAAATAAAAAGATACAATGCCTCAACAAAAACTGTTATTTCAAGTTATACATTTAAGATTTTAATATATTTCCACTTCATTTCTTATCCCATTCACTCAAAACACCTACCTCACATGAATTTCTCTCATCTCACAAATGTAAAGGCTGAACAAGGCTTTTCTCATCCAAACTCACACAAGAGTCACCATAGGTTTGATAAATTCCTAATTCTCCAGCCGATGTGAGTCAAGGAAATGTGTTTCTAATCAGGAATTTTCAGGGTTGTTCTGTGGCTTCCGTTTGGTAGGATTTAGATGTTAAAAGTTATGAGGCCGAAAAAGGAAGGCTTGGCTCTTATTGAAGCAAAATTGCAAAATTCTAGTTTGCACTCAAATATGGTCTCCTTCACTTCCCCTTTTTTGAAAAAAAACTCCATCATCAATCAATCAGCTCAGCATCAAACATTTCAATCTTCTCAAACATAATTTTTTTAAAGCTCCAGATAGGCACATCTTTCTTTTTATATTGGAAGCTCCAGAAAGGCACAACTTCTCTTTTCATAAAAGCTACAGAAAAGGCATAGCTTTCAACAGAATAATTTTTCAGCATCACACACATCTCTTCCACAATTTATTTTCCACCCAATGTATAACCAAATGATGTAGTACGTCACAAGACATATTCCCCCACACTTAAGTTCAACAATATCATGCAATTTTACTTCAAGAGCAGGTATGATAGGGAAAATTGGCTTGTAATGTGGCTAACCTAACAGGCAATTCATGGCTACTAGGGGCTACAATGAAGGATAAATGTAAAGGTGGGCCATAATGAAAAGGATTATTTTGAAAAGGGGGCTTCAAACAAAATAAATGCCTCAATCATTTAAAACACACGTACCCCAACCCACAAGTTTTGAAAGGAATAAATCAAATTCTGGTTAAAGCAAGCATAGTCTGGTTCTCTCAAGAAATGAGGTGAATGAAAAGAATATGACGAAAACGGTTCAGAAGCCTCACAGGAAAGTTATTTCAAAGATATAGACAGTGAAATATGGCATGAGATTCAAAAATCAGTGTACTTTTCATGAATTTCCAAAATATTTGAACTTGAAACAAAGTTATTTCAGCATTCATTTAAGATCAGTTTCATGAAATATACTGGTTCACTCATTGACATGGGTTTCAAAAAATGGTATTGATTATCATTTCAGCTCAAAAGTTACACCAAAAATTGAAAAATAGACACACAAAAATTTGAAAACACACATTTTTTTTATTTTTATTTATTTTTGAAAACAAACATCTTTATTTTTGAAAACAAACATCAAATAAAAATCCTATACTACAAAGGTTCCCTCCCCCACACTTAAATGACGCAGTGTCCTCGATGCATTCAAGTGGATTTAACATGTAAGCCAATTTTCAAATTAATCACAACATCAAGAAAGTGTGAAAGAGAGGTACAACTTGATTTATTCGTAGTGCAACATTGAGTTAAGCTTCCAAGTGTTGCACTCTGAAAACCTACAAATAAAAGAACAAAAGAAAACATAAGATATTTATTGAAAGAAATAAAAATAGAAATAGGATGAGAATAGAAGGATAAAACTTGGTTTAATCCCCCAAGTGGGCCCTGGGATTTGACTGCCTCCAGAGGGGTAGTTGTATTTGGTTATCCCCAATCTGATGGTGGGTGAAGTTTCTTGCTCATGAACAAAAAAAAAACTTTTCTTTCCAGGATGAACTTCTTCCTTATTCTTTAGGGTTCCATCGATAAAATGCACCAAGTACACCCCCATTGTAATGAGATACAACATGCATGGTGGGTGTAGGACAATGAATGAGTCCATATCTTTCTTGGTTTCCGCATGAACAACATCTTCTTTATTCTCCAGTGGTTTCTGAAGGTATGATACATCTGTGGAAAATTCAAAGGCAATGTCAGAGATTAATTCTATTTG
The DNA here is from genome assembly GCA_963277665.1 of Viscum album. NCBI lineage: Eukaryota > Viridiplantae > Streptophyta > Magnoliopsida > Santalales > Viscaceae > Viscum > Viscum album. The sequence goes on along the minus strand of OY728153.1, from coordinate 1,254,216,305 downwards.
AAAAAAATTAAAGCATGAAGAATCAATATCAAATTATTCCCTTTCAAAGTAAGTAGGTTGTGTCTCATTTTCCTCCAGTAAATCCACTTTGATCTTCTCATGTTCTCCCTCCATTATTTGTTCAACAGGTTTGGGGAGCTCTAGATGTTCCTCCATGGATGAATTTTCTTTTTCATCTTCTTCCTCCAAGGAAATACATGTGTTGGCTGAATCTGAAAAATTAAAAGAAGGGGATGTAATACTCAATTTAGTTTCAAAAAAATCAAAAGATAATGAGTTTATGAAAAGATTGACTCCCTGATCTTTTTTGGCTTCAATTGGTTCTTCAATGGGAGGTGCTTCTTGAAGTTGAATTTCCCTCGATAGAGGTAGGCAGTCAGACTCCTCTATCTTCTCTTCAAATTTCACTGATTTGTTTGTTTCATTCTTCAATGTTGTTGAATCATCTACATTATGAGGAATAGTTGGCTCAAGAAGTTCCTCACACTCATTCCAGAAGTTATCCAGATCTTTTTGATCTCCCGTATGTATTTCACTTGCTAAATCTTCTTCATCAATCTCAACCAACATTGATTGAGATGGGTTCAATGGATCTTCTTTTAATTTCATCAATGCTTCCATGGGTTCTTCAACTTGTAGTATTTTTGGGGATATTTCTTCCATCAATTTTAATGGTTCTGGTTCTTGTTCAGGCTCCATTTGTTGTTGATCCTGGGATGCATGTACTTGTTCCTCAATCCACTGTATTGAGGTCTCTGGGTTTTGAACTGTTTGACTAATTCTATCAAATTGGGATTCAATATCTTTGTGAACTTCTTCTTCTTGGTGTTGTACTTTGGTTATGTCTTCATAAAATTCCAGAAAATACTCCTGAAGTTCAATTAATTCTCTGTCCAATCCCTCAAATACTGGGTATTCGAGGTTCTCTTTAAGGTTTTCAATGAGATCCTTGAATTCATCCTCTGTGATGATTTGGATTCGAGCTCCCCGAATTTTTTTAGCCAAGAAAGAAAATTTATAATCTATAGACCAAGGTGATTCAATAATTGGTTCTCTCACTGGTGGGTAATTGTTCCATGAATTAAAGAAATAATCATTTGAAAACAACATGGCAAACAATTTTTTTTAAATTGAAAAAGTCAAATATTTACAATTAGTTTGTGGCACTACCTCCCCGACAACGGTGCCAAGTTTGACGCACGCCTGTCGTAGGGCGTGGCAAAACAATATTTTTTCTAAGTTAAAATGTAGTAATGTGGTTGACCTAGGATGTCTCCCGAAGAGGAGTGCACACAAAATAGGTTGTCACTTTAAAACGGGTGTAAAAATGTTTTGAAAGGAAATTTGAAATTAAAATGATTGAAAAAAACTATGATATTAAAAAGGGTGATTAGGTTGGGGTCGGTTTCCTAATTATAATTCTATCCTTGTTCAATTTAATTCAAACCTCTTCTTCTTAGTTGACTAAAGTGAGTTTCCACAATCGTTTCCTCTCACTTCCTTGGTGAAATTGTTATTGTGAGAGAAAACCTTACCAAGATCTCGGTTTGGTAAACTCTCCTTCCATGTGTAAAATAATTGTATTGAATATCCTTAATTGAAATGGGCAATACCCGATCAGGTTTTGTTTGTCCCAAACAATCAAGAACATTCACTACACCTTTTACACGTACTGACGATCGTCGAGTACTTCACCCCTAATTCCTGGTTTATTCCATCCTATATAAACCAGAAATTAGTGGAGGGAGATTATGATTATTTTTACCAAGGCAAAAATAAATAACGAAATTAATATTCAAGAACAATCGCACTTGATTATAAAATCTGCTATAATAAATTGAAAACAACTTTGAAGAAGAAATAAATTTATTCAATTGCATCCAAGAACTCAAGCATTACAATGTAGAAAACCAACCCTTCCCCAATCACTCCAAAAGTTTACCCCACCATGGTAAGGGTAATCGAGTTGAATGGGGAAAAAGGCATTACAAAACTATGAAAAAGAAAATAAATAAAAAAATAAAACCGAAAAGATCTTCTTCTTGGTGTCCCGAAAGGAATGGGCTGGAGAATGGATGCTTTGAGAGGGTGGAGCTCTCCTCCTTTTATAGCCAGAATGTTTCCCCCGAATGTCAACGCGTTTTAGCCCTATTAATTGACATATTCATGCGTTGAGCCCTTCATTAATGTTGTTCATAATTCCCTTGTCCGTGTCTCCTCAATATTCCATCGGATTTGGACATGTATTCCGAGAGTTATGGCCGTTTTACCTTGAGCATTTATTCTGTCCAGTCAGACTCTCCAAAACGAAATCCTCCAGATTAGGGTGCTTTAATGACCCAATAAACGGCCAATTCAATCAGTTCTTCCTTCATAAAAGATTATTCAAAACTCCTTTCTCGTCAACTCACCGAATTTCACTAGCTTTGGGCCCACAGTGGATGAGTTATGGATCCCACATCAAAACTAGGCAGAACTGAAAACAGTTTTCTTGAGCCAACTTGTGAGCTTCTTTTGAGCTTCCATAAGGCCGATTAGGATTTTGGTCCAAATATATTAAATTAATCCCTGGATGTGTAGAAGCTGTAAAAGAAAGAATTTTGCAATTTGGATCAGTGTAGATAATTTTATGGCCAACCTAACGAAACAATTTAAAACTGTTAAAAATCCAAAATGGCCAATTTGTACTATTCAGCTCAAAATAACACCATTATCATAAAAATGAAACAATTCATCTTAGAGGAACAATTTTGTGGGTTTAAAACAATGATATTAAATATAAATTAATTGAAAATATTTTCTCTATCAGTACACCATTGTACCCATCCATGTAAGGTGGTGGTGGAAAATAGGTTACACCACAGTGTGGAGACGGTATTCTGTACGTACGCACGCGCGGTGATTTCGTTTTCCGTAGGATGGATAAATGGTAAAATATGGTTGTTTAATAATTATATAATAAATATCAGTATATGAGTGATACTTATGTTATTAATTCATAATGAAACAACTAAATAAGAAGATGTGGAAGAAGAAATAAAGATGAAAGAATCGGTAACGGACATTACCTCTTCTTTGAAGTGCTTCTTTGAGACCTCCTTTTAGGGCACTAAAATAGGTCTTTGAAGAAGACAAGAAGCTCTAGGATGTTTCTAGGGAAGTGGAGAGAATAAATTGTTAGGGGCTGGACGAGCTTGAAGGCTCAATGTGGCGTGAGGAAGAGGGGGAGGAGGTGCCCTTTTATAAGGGAGGAGAGGGGCACCTTTGGAATAACTAAAAATATTATTTTATTATAAAGTCAAATTAGGTTTTTAATAGTTCCAAATTTATAAATCTCAATGATAAGGTGGGTAGGGGTCGAAATCCTCTCATCCAATAGAATTTAGACAAGTTTAGGTATCATGTTTAACCTTATCATTTAAATTTAACTTTAAGTTAGATAATTTATTTTTCATCGTGCCTTCTTGTTTTCTTACACTATAAGGTTAATAAACATAGTATATCAAGAAAAAGGAACCCCAAGTTGTTTATTATTAATATATATAACCTTATCTATGTCATTTGGCCGAGCCTTAGATTTTTAAAAATAAAATATCAATTAATAATATAATATTTGTTTTAAAAACTATTTTATGTCAATTTTGACACTATTTACAAATTGATATTTGTGAAAATTATAACAGAATGATTAGCTCGAACCATGTTAATTAAATCAATACTAACATGTCATATTAACCTATAAATTAGTTTAATTCATAAAAAGTCTCAAATTACATTTATTTGGGTATTTATAACATCAGTTATGTCAATATTTTATTAATAAGATAATTACCGCATCATCGCTGTGTCATAAATAAATTAAATTATATAATGTCTATAAATTAAAAATAAAATAAAATTATGTCTGAAATCGTTTTATCTTTCTAATGAATATTTATAGTCGAAGTTATCTTATGTATAAACCAATATTAAAAATTATTTACTTATTAAACTTTGATTTTAACTATTTTAACCCTTCTTTAAATAAATTAATAATAAATGTCCTAATCTAATCTAAGTGGGACTAAATGGTCATATTTTATTACTAAGGTTGTTTTTGGTCGAATTAAACTTGTCGAATAGAATTAGGACATGCGTTAGGGTAATAGTAATATCAGTTTTACCATTAATTACCCTATTTACTTTTAAACGTTGTAAAAAAAAGTAAAAAGATTGTATTCACCAAAAATTATTTTCATCTCATTGAACCAAATTTTACTTTCTGACATCAACCGTGTCTCTCAGATTTTTGAAATTCCACTCACAGAAGCGGTAAAATTAAGTTTTATGAAAAATTCATTTTTTAAAGTACCACTTAGTGGTTCCACTGTTCACCAAAAAATGAAAGTTTCCAGAAAAATACCAAAAATAAGTCCTAAGATATATTTGATATTATGAATTCAAAGATGATGTCTATTTTACGAAATTCAAATAATATTACTTTCATTAATTAATTTAAGAATTAATTTCCATCGTCAAAACAAATAGTGTGTTCTTAAGATATAATAACTATCAAAAGACTTACAGTTGTTTATATCTGGTTTAAATGTGAAATTACATCCAGTAACCAACATTGTATTAAATTTTAAAAATATATTCTAAATATACTTTAAAACCAATCAAATTAATAATTTATCACTATTATTTATTTCTATTAAAAATGTTGTTTTTAATTAAAATTTAGTAATTTTCACTATTCATCAGAAAATGAAAGTTATCCGAAAAGTACCAAAATTTCACCCTAAGCTAATTTCTATATTCCGAATCCCGAAATAAAGTCCATTTTAAAAAATAATATTTACAAATTTCAAAAAGAGTTTTTTACTATTCATAATGGCTAGTTTTAATAATATTTTAATAGCATATCGTTTTTTAGTGAAACTCGGTATTGCGTACTACACACGCTATCGAGGAAGCTCGCGATTGCGTGTAATGAAAGGCAAGTCAAGGATGCGTGTTTTGAAAGATCCTTTTGGTGTAGCGTACAACACAATGCATTAATGAAATTAAAAAGAATATTTTTCATAAAATATTAGGATGTTACAATCAAGATTTTCCAATATCATCTGGGTGCATTATTTCGAATTATTGACCCTATCATGCATGTGAACTATCCACATATTTAAAGAGTGTTTAACTTGTGGATGAATCTTTATTTTAATTCTTACAAGAACGGGTATTATTTTTTATATAGACAAAGCACTGAAGGTGGTTAAGATAGTGGTGAACCTATGAATGAACAAAAGAAAATATACTCATGAATCACTACGCATCATGACAGTTCATGAATGAAGATTAAAATTATTCTAATATTATATGTTCCCTACCAACATTGGGTTATTGAGTGGGAGGTGGAATGTTTCCCTGATATTATAGTTGGGATCAAGATAAGTGATAGAGGTATCACTACATATCATGTATGGGAAGAAATCAGGACATATGTAATTATTTTCAAATAAGGTAAGACAAATTGATCTGAATCATATTCATGAAAATTGAAATATGGGAATTATTATTCTTGATTATCACAAGTAGGACTTGGAATAAGGGATCCATATGTCATTACATATCTTATGGAATTAGAAAAAAAAACACATACAGTTCTTGTAATCTAAATTCCTAACACTAATATATCTCATAAATATGGAGAGGGAATTATTATTACATGGTAGTTTTAACAAGGTTATGGTATTTGAGTGTCACTACATTTCAAATAAAGGATTGAATAAAAAAAATAAAACGCTATATTGAATGAAAGGGTCCCCTACATAATTCTGTGTCATAAACAGGGGAAGACACATTTAATTGTGGTAATAGATCCATTTATGGGTGAACTCATTATAAAATTTATTGTCTCAACCCCAAACATATTCATGAGGTAGATATGTGATAATTTTGATTATAAAAATATGGTTTGGATTAACAATTTATTATCTAGATTTCACTATGTATCCCATAGTGATGGGAATCGAGAATGGATGTAGTTCATGAAAAGGATGATTTCTTATATAGATCTAGCTTATGTGCAAAGAATCACATGAGTTAATGTTTTAAATAACACACCAATAATGTTCTGATTAATTATACATGGATTGATTTATCATATATGAGAGAATTTCGGAAAAATTAATGGGCCATTGTATAGATTAGAGTTAAGTGGGTTGGGCATAATTCCTCAAAATTTAATGCCATTCAGTGAGGATGATGATCATGATATTCAATGTCATATAGTGAGAACATCAAATGGGTTTGTTAATACAATATGATTTGGATGATGGATATATGAAGTTCAACGTAATAATAATAGTAAATATGATTGGTTTCACATATCTCTATATTGAATAAGAAAAAACCCAACATTGATGAAGGAAATGTCAAATTCCAAGACCCATTGAGGGAATTTTATATTCTAGAATCAAAATGTGATAACTTATAATCGTTATAGTATTTTTATTGTCCTATAGAATAATATCTAGATTTAAATATGTAACTAGAAAATAGGAATACATCCACACATATTTCATTAATTCAATAGTCAAAATACTGATCAAACTCACATATAGAAAGAGGTAAATTTAACTAAATAGATATAGATCTCATGCGAGTCTGGGTCCCTATAGAATATCTCATTATACAGTTTATGGTTTTTTTGAATAGACCATATTTCATACAGTTTAATATCTCATGACAAGGAAATAAGTTGTATGAAAATTAGTGTCATGTGTCCAAGACTTTTGGGGAACTTCCCTTAATTTTGTACTAATTTCGAGAATGTTTATTCAGAAAATTTTCCAAGATAGATGTTTTTTTTATTCAAGAGAATATGTGTCTAAGTCTAGGAAAAGTGATTTGAGATGTGACTATATATCCTTTTTTTTACAAATCATGGAATATGTAATTCTTATAATTATGTCATCTTTACATGAGTTTGTTTCAATCACAAGTGGAATCACTCATTGATTGAAGGTGTGGAGGGGGAAATGATTAGGTGTCACTACGAATCCCATAATGATCGTTATCAAGAAAAACAAGTATCTTATAGAGTTTCCATTCATTAATGTCGATCATATGAATGAAAAATTTTATGTTATTTTTAAAGTGATCCTAGATTATTATGTTAGTTAAGGTTTCCTTATATTGATCGAGCTTATGCACCAGGGAGGGTAATTTAAATATTATCTTCATAAACCAAATCTATGATTTAATGATATGAGGAATATGAATCATATATGTATATAGATCCAACTACCATATATGTAATGAGTCACATATAATTTTCAACTCTATGTATTTCTATCTATTACTAAATATGCCAAATTTAGAATAGTTTATCATTATATAAAAAATAAAGCCATGTGATCTCCATTAGTAATTAATATCTTAAAGAATTCAAATATCTATTGGGGATGGATATAATAAATTAAATTGGTACCAGAATATGATGTTATAAACGTTCTTGGAAAATTCGTATAATTCAAAGATGTGTAATGTTTGGTGTATTGGAATTCCTTTGAATTGTTGTGTTGTGAAATATTTCAATCATGGGAAAATAATAAATGACTCAAATAAAAGTGTAGGCAAGTGATAGTAGTCCAACTATTAGTTAGTGTGGAAAAAAATATTCCACAAATACTAGAAAATAGCTCATGGGGTTAAGCGGAACATTCCCATAAGGAAAAAATAACCCCCTAGGTCACAATATGTGTGGATATTGTGTTATTAAGAATGTAATCTAGTAAGGGTCTCTTATGATCAGTCATTAAATTTATCAAATATAATATATGGGATAACATAGAAGAATGATTCATGGTTAATATAATACTAATATAATTTTATTAATGATTAATTAGTTGTTATTAACTCAGATATATAAACATGTATTTGGATTATGATGAATTAAATATTCATGATATGTTTGAGAACCCTAAAGGTGAAACCGCTCTATATTAACCACATTTTCTAAGAGAACATATAAAACCTGAAATTATAGAGCTCAAAATCATGAAAATATATTATCTAATAAACATAAATTCTTCATGTCATATAGTTTAATGTCATGTGGGAAATATTAAGAAACATATAATTGAATAAAATTTATCTCAATTTTGCTGGTTTGAGTTACATGTTATGTATTTTAATCTCACGTGATTAATGGTCATCATGGGAAATAATGGTAAATAGAGGGAAATTATTGAACTATAAAAGAGTTCATAGTAGTGGTCATTTGGTGGTATTCACATCTAAATTTGAATAGAAATTTTTATACGGATTTGGGTCCCAATGATTTACTAACTATCAAGTCAGAGGGAGGGAATTTCATTTTTAATGAATATTTAATTCATGTATACTTAATTATAAATGAATATGTCTCCTAGGATAGGATATAATTAAATATAATGTCGATTGGGTTTCAATGGAAATATTATGTGAACATACTTTTCCCTAGTGTATGATTTTTGGAAAATAAATCATTATAAAATGATGAATTCATACATTGGAAAACTTCTTAGAATTTCATGATCACATGTAAAATGGAGGAAGGTCAAAAAAGTGACTAAATTTCATAAATACTGAAAATGGTGATAAGAAAAAATTCCCATTGCGGTTTAAAGAGTTAAATCCCATAATAATATATCATGTAATATATGATTTTATGATTAGTAAATATGACTATTAATTTTAAGGCCTCATACTATGGACTTCAGGTTACATAGTTTAAAATCATGCAATGTGAACATAGAATTTTTATAATTTTACATTTTCAATCAAGGATGTGTAACATTATGTTTGACATCATGTGGTAAGGATTTGTAAAATTTGGTTTAAATTCATAAGAAACAGATAAGTATTCCATTAAAGCTCATTAGGAGGGAGAATTTTTCTTATTGAGAATGGAGGGATCATATTCATGTAGTATGGGTCTTAGGATTCTATGAATCCATCAACCCTTTGATTAAATTTTTCTTGAGAAAATCATGAAAAAAATGAATCAATCTGTTGTATTCTCCATGATAAGAAGGTAATGATAATAATTTACATTTTAATTCATTATATCATTAATGGTCTCATGATCCATGGGAGATTCATAATTAATTACACTATTAAACAAGCGGAATATATATATCAATTTTCATAGTCTTAGTAAAATATAATTTTTTATCTGTTGACCAGATACAATATTCTATTTTCAAAATATATTATTCTTGTATACTATTGTACAATATGTTTTTTCGGTTAAGATTTCTTATCTAAATTGATTGGTGATTTATTTATCAGTGGATACAATATTTTCTCATATACGGACTTCTAATTCGAGTCCTTAATTGAAAATAAATAGATGATTTTATTGTTGAGACATCAATTATAGTAGAAGTAATTGTAATGACCTATAAAATATACCTCATTTGGAGTCCTTGTTAATGTACATTCTCACACATAACTCTCTATGGCATAATGAAAATACCTAGAGACAATTTCTAGATGGTAGGGACACATCATTCTTTTTTTCCTTCATACCGAAATAAGTGACCTCACCCCTTCCCCTTTTTATGAGAAGATACTGAATCATTGAAGGCCTCAAATACTGATGATACCACCTAAATATTGTAGGTTTATTACTGTATTAGAATCTATATATGAACTAAAATATTTAAATAGTTTCTAGAGAGAATCTATTGACACGGTAGAAAATATGAAAATTCCCATAAAATACTCCCCAATCCATTTGGACTCTAGTGAGATGAAAGGTTCTTTATATTTCATCCAATAAATGGAATATGAATATATAAAAATTACACAATTCCTATGAGAATAGGAATGTTACTAGAATTATTAACTCTTTAGGGATTTTAGTAAATGATCAGTGGAAAAATATTACAAAACCATTAAAAAAAGTAATCCCAAAGATCCTCATTCTCTTATTAGAACTGGGCAATTTGTTATTTAAAATAAATTTCCTTTTCATCAACAAGGTTATGACTTGATGAAATTATGATGAAATAATTACATTATCAATTTAAAATTTTTAGGATGATTCATAGAGACTAAAAATAGTCTCTAAATACTGGCTATAATATCAATATCAGGATTACAGTACACCAAAATTAAATTCGGAAACATAAATATGGATAATTATGGCTGATATGGAGGTATGAAAGGTATCTGTGTACACTTATTCATTATTGTAAAGTAAATATTATGGGATTCCCATATAGGGACCATAATTTAATAGCATTTTACAATCACCCTTTTGAAGATTTAATTCATCATAACATATTAGAATTTATTCCATTTTATGTGATATTATATTGATAGTGATGTCAGTTGAATAAGGATCCTCAAAATTGTACTATCTCATTCGGTGGGTCATTTTCAGATATAATTTACTGTGGGATAGTGTTAATTATAACATTTGATGGGACAATTCCCATATTGAAGATGAATATAGTGTTAAAAATGATAATAATTTCCCCATCACTATGTTTGTGGGTTCTCCCATGGATTATACTATGACAAAGATTTATTGTGACGATATTTGAAGCTTTTTCATTTTGGCGATATAGAAATTTTCCCTTGACATTATTGAGATAAAATAATGGGCCTCAGGAGTAGTGAAAATATTAGTGATTTGTTCCTTCTTTATAAATGTTCTTGTTATAATCCACTTATAGGATCTCTTTTTTCATTTCCTATCCTGGATGATTGTGTAAGTCTTTAATTTCCTATGAATTATTATATTATCGGGGTCACATATCAATGATGATGACCATTTTTTATAGGAACATTTATAGGTATATTTACAATTTTTCTTGACATGGGGGGTTTCCTATTCCAAATCCTAGATGAATGTAAGGTAGGTATTACTACACTATAGGGATAGACAAATAATGTGATCAGATAAGGAAACAAGGGTTGTCACCTCTTACACAACCTGTCGCTGTTAATAAAACCTGAGTGAATACACATGAACTTCACCCTGGTTGGTCATGACTCTCCCTGGGAATCCATGTGTCCAAGGATAAAATCTGAATTAAGGCATGTTTCTGGTTTACTTTAGTAGGCACTTTACTAGGTATTGTAAAAGGTATTGTTTGGTACTATAATAGCCCAAAATATTCATCCATTTTTGCATTCTGGAAAATGGTTTTGTCCTCATGTCCTTCAGGGCATTGCTTAATCCCTGACTTCAGGCCAATAAAGGATTTCTTACCACCTTAAGGCCTTCGGGCCACCTCAAGCCCTTTGCACCACCACAAGGCCTTCTTGCAACTTATTGTAAAAAATACTAGATAGACTCTGCAAGGAATATGATCCAGATGAGGATTCATATAAAGCACATTCACCATATAATAATTGATATATTTTTTAAGAATGAGATGATATGATAATTTATATCAGTTCTCGGCCCATGCATCACTGCACATGGAAACTAGTCGAATATCCATGTGAAGGTGGGGAGCTAGTATCATGATGTAGATTTTAGGGAGGGGATTTACTACGTAGTCAAAGTCCTGGATGAATTACAACAAGGGCTTCATGCCATTTAATGCCACGAAAAATGTGGACCATATAAGGGTTCATCCAAAACCGTTAAAATATGGATTACCAAAATCAATGAATAAAAATATATGTTCTTTATTCCATTCAGGATGAAAACACATCTTGATGAAACTATATTGGATTCCATGTCTTTTTTCCTATTCTAAAATGAAGTTATTGAAATTTTTTCCTATATAATAATGTACAAAAACTAGAACATGCGGTTCTATATTGGAGAAAATATATTTGGGTCCAATTTATTCCATCGACGATGAAGAATATGATCTGTCTGTCTACTAGATATATGCATCAACATGAGGTGTTCTCTAAGTGAGACCTCATATAATGGCCATTGAACACATTAGATCATATGTATATTCCATTTTTATTATAGGGAAAATGAATCCAAAATATATAATTCATGAAACTAAAAAAAGACACCCATTATATTATCATCATATATTTGGGTTCATGGTAGATCAGTCATGTTCATAGTTAAAATATTTATATTTGGTGACCCATTTTATTACAAGAGATTCCTAACACAACTAAAAAAATTAGGTTGGGTTCTCTATTTTTTATTCTTATTTAATAGTAATTGAGGCTTGATTTTTTATTCTGGACGATTGAATATGGTCTCACAATAATTATCTTATATTTCACACTTTTTTTTCTGAAGGAAGAAAGCAATGAGTTCTGGATCCTCAATGGGATACCTCCCTTCTTTCCCAATTTTGGAGGTCCATGGTGTTTATTACAAATTTCAGTTATAATCTACAATTAGATCAGAGGATGGGATGTTGGACTCATCACACCATGTGGTCATGGGTATTATTTTCTACATCAAGACTATTACACCTCTAGATTTTGTGAAATATATATTTTTGAATTAATTAATCGATTTGTTATTTTTTATTTCATGTGAAACTGGAAGTAGTCCCATATATATTAAAACATTATGTTATATATTCCTTTAAAAAACACCAACTTTTATTTCTCTATACACATAACTAACTTGGATTTCTCGACTTACAATACTAACCTATTTTACAGTACTCGCCATACTAACTTGGCGTATGTTACACACAACACTATTGTTTCTACGAATCACCCTTTTATTGTCAAAATTATTTAATCAGGATAATTATAACAAAGAAATTAAAAATAGAAATATTAATTTTAACAACATATTTTCAAATTTTTTATAATGTTTTTTACAAATAAAACATATTGTCAATGAAACATATAGTTTTTAATAAATACTTTATATATTTAAAAAACTATTTTCTCAAATGAACTAAACATCGTTGAAAAAAAATAATTATTGCAGTAAAATATAGAAATTTAATTTAATAAAATAAACATAATATTTGAATTTAGAATTCCGAGATTATATTTGGGTGATTGTTTGGGATTTTTTTCATAGACTTCTTTTTTTAATGAATAGTGAAAATACTGTTTTTTAGTTAAAAACACATTTTCGTTTAAATAATTATTACTGTTAAATTAATTTGTAAATTTTTTAAGGTAAAATTAGATCAATTATACATCTAATAATAAAATTTATGTTATAAAAATTAATTTCTCTTTGAAATTTTTTTTAAAAACATAATAATTTTTTGAGAATTTTTCTTTAAAAATCTTGTTTCTCCCCACATCAACGAGATTAGAATTAATTTAAATTTTACCAAATCTATGAATTGAATATAGAAAATTAGACATAACCATTATAATAAGTATAAAATTAATATTATAATAAGAACAAAATAATTTTTGACATAAAAGTTTAATAATAGTGATTAACCTTAATCAGATCGATTGTGGTGAAATTAACAATAATTTGGGACTAAAACATCATACTAGGGGCCCAAATGACCAAGAAACTTGTCCAAACCCCATTATATAGCCATATATAGTTCATAAGACTTACATTAATGATTGGTTGTTAATGACTTTATTTGGTATGAAAATGTGTACACATAACTATTGTTTGAAAATTCTATGTGAGTCCTTTTCCATCCCTATAAAAGGCCACCACCCATCCCTCTTCTTCACATCTATAAAGCCACTTGGCTCACCAAATATCCACTTAAATAATATAAAAAAATTCATACCTTAATCATTGAATCCTATATTTGGGAAGAAATTCTTCCAGGAAATCCTTTTTAAATATACCAAAATGATTTACCTGACAAAGAGGTGACATCTCCTCTCAAGATCTATAGTATCATTTACATTCTCCACCTCATGAAGTATTTTATTTTCTATGATTACAAAACAAAACTAGTATAAAAAATATACTATTATGTTTTTATTGAATTATTTTTACCTAAACATACACACACATCTATATAATGGGTAATGAACATATAGTTTTTTTGTACGATGAACTATTGCCTCACAAACTGATGATTGTTCATTTTTTCCATTTCCACCTATCGTGGGGACCATTATGAGAGAAAAACAATTTAAATATGCAATATATTATAATTATTATTTATTACTTTTAAAATCATAGAACGTTTTTACTTTCCATTTTGTGTTAATAATATAAATTTGTTTGTGGAAGTTTGTAGTACATCCCCTTTAATGTGATATGATTCACTTATATACTACGTAGATGATTTATGTATTATTCTTGTGAATATATATGTTATAATAAAGATACTATAATAATGATATTTATATATATATATTTACATATATATATATACATACTTGTATTTTACTTTTTTCCTTTTAGTACATTAATTATACGGAAAGAAGTTCATGTGTGCTAATGACCTACTGTCTCCATGAACAATGAATTCCATTTGGTATATATATATTCAATGGGTAATTATAATACACATATAATGCATAAAAATTATATTTATATCATGTTTTAAATTATTTAAATCATGATATAAGTCCATGGACCATAAATATAAATAATTAGGACACATGCGAAGAATACAACAAATATTTTCTAAAGTGAAACCTTAACATATGATTGTTAATAGGAAGATAATATAAGGGCATAATAAAAGCATATATGTTATTAGATATACTAATATGGTTCTTGTTAAATGTTTATAACAAATTTATATTTATTATACATGTGGTTTTAAAGAGTACGATGAGATTCAAGACATAATGTAAGGGGATTTCATCTCACTTTTTATTTTTGTGAGATACATGATATATTCACCACTATTTCCGTTTGTGTGGTGTGTGTACTTCACATTATTATATTAAATTTTATTATAAAAAAATTTATGGCTATTCTCATATCTATTTTATGATATTTCATTCATTTGGATTACGTTACAAAAGTTACCAAATCGGTAAAAATGTTTTGTCTCGATTTTCCTTCTTTGAGACACATGTTTTGTTATGCATCTAAAAACATTTTCAAAGCTTATATACCTAAATTTTACATGTTCTATCTTGAAAATATTTATTTTAATGATATTTTAATATTCATGTAACTTAATTTTCTTACTTGAAAATTATGATCCTATGTTACCAAGTTATTTGAGTTTATTGAGATAATCTCACCAGTTTTCGATATTATTTACATTAATGCTTCATTTGATGAATTATTGTGTTCCAT
The DNA here is from genome assembly GCA_963277665.1 of Viscum album. Lineage (NCBI taxonomy): Eukaryota > Viridiplantae > Streptophyta > Magnoliopsida > Santalales > Viscaceae > Viscum > Viscum album. The sequence goes on along the minus strand of OY728153.1, from coordinate 1,254,201,133 downwards.
ATATCAAGTAATTATCCATGATATATTCATGTCTAGGTACCATTTTATTATATTGGTTTCACAATATATTTAAGAAATTGTTTCTATGAAATCCTGACATTTCCCTCTCTTCGGTCAGAAATCGGTTTTCCTTCAAAACAATGTTTTTTAAAAAGTGTTTCCATGAATATTAAAATAATTTTCTATGATAATTATAATATATTTCTACTATTTTTTCTATTTCATCAATGTTTTCCAATGAATATTTTTTTTTACTTTTCAAATGATCCAATTTTATATCCTTTTACAATAAAAAGTATTGTTTTTACCTCATATGACATGTATGGATTTATCCTCCAGTAATCCATAAAATAAATCCTTTCATGTTTAATTTTTTTTATTAATAAAATATTTTTAAAATATATTTTAAAAATAAATGGTTCAAAAAATATATTCATGATAATTTTATAAGTTTTGAAGGAAAATATATTTAATATATTTTCAAGTTTCTTTTATAAGTTATCAAGAAAAATTCATTCCAAATAGTTTTCTAGATTTTTTCTAATTATTCAAGAAAAATAATTTTCCTAGAATTTTCATGATTTATTTTTAAAATTACAATGAAATTTCAAAGAATTGTTTTTCAGAAAGTTTTGAACCTTATATTTTAAGTTATCAGGGAAAGTGGTTTTCAAAATATTTCAACTATTCATTCTGTGTTTTATATGTATATTCTACAAAAACTTTTATAAATTTTTTTAATGTATTAAAATGAATTTTTTAATGATTAATTGTTATTTTACTCTAAATATTTTATTGAATGATATTTCAAAATTACATTCTATCTAAGAGGTCTTCCGTTTATGTTACTCATTCCATTATAGGAAATGATCTAATGGTTCCATTTATATCCATTCTATGAATGGGTTATACTTAATGTTGCGGCTATTATGAAATCATTTTCACATTCATGGTTTATATATTTATGAAATCCATTTTCCTTTTATGGGAAATTATTTTGATGAAATTATTATGAAACATGTGTCTTTTCCTCAGGTTATGATATGTTTACATGTTTATGATACCCATTTAATTCCATGGGATAAGATATGATTGTTTATAATTTTTTTCAACATGTATTTATGACTTCACAATGATATTAGTGGGACCTATATCTCCCTCCAATGTATTTGGTAATGAAAAATGCTTCATCATCTCAAATGGTACACATGAGTAAATCCCATGCCCAATAAATAAGGGGAAATGGGAGGAAATCCCATGCTCAAAACAAGAGGGAAAATGAATGGAAATGCCAAGAAAATTAGTGGGTAATAGAGAGGGAATACTAATCCTAATAAAATATGTGAAACGAGTGGAAATAATAACCCTGAAACAAGAGGGTAAGCAAGAATAAATATCAAGCCTAAAACAAGATGGTATATAGGAGGAAAACTCATACTCAAAACAAGAGGGTACATGGTAGGACATCCCAACCCCAATACATGAGGGTACACAAGAGGGAATTCATAAAACATTGAAAGTAAAAATGTGCATAAATGATGAATAACATGTTATAAAGGCCTTATAAGGTTTCCATGACTTATTTTGTTTAATGTGTTTTCCACAATTTCATAGTTTATTGCTCCGTTATTCTTTCTGGGATTATGTTTGTTATTTTATAATGACACATGTATTTTGAACATCCAATTTATATTATGATATTATATTTAAATTGTTTGGTCATTAAATATTACACTCATGTTCCATACCCTTATGTTCATGTTATGATTACAAATTTTCATTATTTTCCCTTACTGAGCATCTGAGGTCACCTCTTTCTAATATTTTATTTAACCATGTTATGAATAAAGGTTTTAGGTAGAAGGAATAATTATGTATATATTTATATTATATTTTAGATATCGTTGACAATTATAAATGAATTTTTTCCATGTTTCCAAACACACTAAACTATTATGGTCCTAGTGCTTTCATTATTCCAATGTACTAAATATTCATCTAAAGTGATGCAATATCCATGTATGCTAGGACTAGGTTTCTATATTTGGTATAGAAAGAAATATTTAGTCATCCTTTGTAAAATATCATGATATAATTTTTGTATATCCATAGGTATTTATCTAAGGATATGTCTAGGGACATCTCTAATGGTAAGTATAAGGATGAGTAAATGTTTAGGAAAATGTCCTTGGGTTTTAGTAAATAATTTAGTGAGTGGTTTCAAAGAAATACATCCCTCTATGGATACTAAAAATTGATGTGGATTTTTAGAATATCTACCAAGGGGTAACAACCCTGAAATGTTGTTCTAGGATTGCCTAGGGGTAATCTGGTACATGACAACATTCCATAATTCACAAGGGGTTTAACACTCTTGGTGAATATTATTTGGAAATTCAAAAACACTTAATGAACCCTAAAAAATGATTGAAATATAATTTGTCTATGAATAACCTAGGATAATGTATTGTTGTGATATATTGAATTAGTATGATCTATGATTTAGACATATAATAATTATTATTTCATTATTATGTTGATTAAATATATGATATGTGTTTCCCACCACAATATTTCTTGTATTATTCATTGGAGAGTACTATAGGGAATATTGTTAGAATTTAATGTTTTAGATATGAATATCAGGGGAATAATTAAAATCTATTTTCCATGGAAAAATATCATAATGTGAATCAGAATGTTGGTGGGAGTATTTGTTATAAATTTGAATATAATGAGACGTTAAATGACATTTGAAAGGCATGTGATGATAATTAACTACTATCTAAGTTAAATATAATAAGTATTCTTGGATTTAGTTTGAGTAAACGTAGGAAATGATTCATATTTCATATTCTAGGAAATATTTATTAAGGGAGAAGTTGATACATCCTAATTATTGGTTTAAGAATAACGTTTTATTAATGAATTATTTATGTTCATGGAATTAAATATTATATTATATGCATCCTTAAATGTATAAGTATTTTTGGTATAAGATTCCATTATGGATTGAAAAATAAATTTTGAATGGTACCGAATATATAGAAAAGTTATTTCATGGAAATGTTACATTTTGAATGGGGGAAGGAAACCCATAATTGATTCTGAAAATTAATATAATGATCTTTGTATAGTGATATATAGGACATGAATAAGTAAATTGGATGGGATAGATTACCCTGGAATTAATTATTTACAATGTTTTCTATGACATCAAAGATGTAGTTTTCAAATTCTTGGATCTATGGAATATATCCAGTAATCATTGGAATAAGGAATCTGGAATATCTTCTAGAAGGGATTATGGTAGTTTACCAAGAGGGTATTCTCATGTTTGGGATGTTACAACCGATAGATAGTTTGTGATATATGAGGGAAAATGTTAAGATGACTTCATAAAACGTTTTCTATTATTTTATATTTTCATCATTAAGAAGGGATTATTGGTTAACCATTCCATAATGTTTTATGATAATGGTCAAAGGGATTATTTAGGAAAGGATTTTATATTGTGAACCTCTGTTAAAAGGATATTTTGTGATTGGCACTATTTCATGGATTTCCATATTATTTATTTTTGGAAATTATATTATTGTTGTTTTAGAAAAGGGAATCATTTATATGCTGAGAAAACCAATCATTTATATAAAGGATGTGGGTCTTGAACCCATGAACAAATGGAGATAAGGTATTCATGTCTACCAATGTACCTTGTGATTTCATAGTTAAGGTTTAATTATTTTAAATTAATAATTATTTATGCAGAAAAAATAGTGGTATATCTTATGTTTAGAGAAAAATGTATTAAACATGTTGATTTTAAGAATAATTATAGATAAATAGTTACGATTTTAATTCTATTATGGGCCTTATGATATGCTAAAAATGAATTTTTTTCACTTTAGGCATCAATGTTAATTTCTAGACATCCAATACATGTAGTAATGTATGAATTAAAAATTTTTAAAAGCACAACCAAATAATGAATGTTTTTATAGATATATATATCATGAAAGTATATGTTTTTATATATATGGTCAACAAAATAATTACTCATAATTAGGATAATTTTCAAAATAAATTTTTTTTCCTTATACCATAATTTTTATTGAATAAATGGCTATATAAATATTCATTGTTTTTTGACATTGAGGCCCTCAACATTCATTTAATCATTCATTTGTTTGTAATTGATGACCTCAATCACACACTATTTATATTTAATCTATTACTCCAAGTATAATTATTACTTCCAAACTATGTTATCATATGTTGAAACATAGTTATATGTCACTTTGGGAAACTATTATGATTCCAACATTCTATTTTTAGGGGATGATTTTGTATTAATTTTTATGATGTCAGTTTCTGTAAATGAAATGTTCATGTTTTAAACCTTTAATAACATATAAGAATATAGATGGTGACATTAAATTTAATGGTGGGTTATAATGTTACACCCCAAGATTTTGGGAAATATATTTTTGAATTAATTTATCTTTTTGATATTATTCAATTCACTTGACACTAGATATAGTTCTTTATATATATATATATCAAAACACCATGACAAATATTCCTTTATAAACACTAACATGGATTGCACTAGATAGATTACCATTGTTTCTTGGGCTTCACAAAATATTAACATTGTTTGCGCTACCACAACACCAACTTGGCATATGTTACACACAACACCGATGTTTTTACAAAACATCACATTATTATTAAAATTATTTAATCAAGATAATTATAAACTATCCATTAAAATTAGTAATATGATTTCTAATAACATATTTTAAGATATATTTTATTCTGATTTTATATAAATAAAACATATTTATAATGAATGGGTTAATTTTTAGTAAAGACATTATATGTTTAAAAATATTATTTTCTCAACTGAACAAAACATCATTGAAAAATAATAAAATTATTTTCTTAAAAATATAGAAATTTATTTTGATAAATTAAACTGACTTTTTTAATTTATAATTACAAAATTAACACAGTGTGATATATTTTATTTTTTTTAGAAACATCATTTTTTATGAATACTGAAAAATATTTCTTTTTATTAAAAAATTTATGTTTTGTTTAAATAATTATAAATCATAAATTATATTTTAAATTTATTTATGGTCAAATTAAATTATTTATGAATATATCACTAATTTTTTAGGTCATTATAATTAATTTTACTATGAAATTGAATATAAAAACATAATAAATATTTGAATATTTTACTTTAAAAATCTGCTTTCTCTCTATGTCTGTGGGATTAGAATTAATCATAATTTTCCAGATTCAATAAATTCAATTTATAAAGACCAAATTAAAACATTATAATCAGTATGTTATTTATATTTTTATATTATATAATTAATTTTTGACAATAAATATTAGTAAATTGGATTAAAATTAATCACATCGATTATGGTAAAATTAATCTTAATAAGGGTCCAAAAAATATTACTAGCCCAAATGACTTATCCACTTGTCCAAAACCCATTTTATAGACATATATAGTCTATAAATCTTACATTAATTATATTTTTGTGTTTGGAATGAATTTCATTAGTTAAGAACATTTGTATACATAACTTGTTTTCAATAATTCCAAGTGTGCCCTCTTCTTTCTCTGTAAAAGGCAACTACCACTCCCTTTTAACCACACTTATAAAGCCCAAATTCTCTCCCAAAATATTCAAAAATAATCTTCTTACATTCCTTCATTATTTTTTAATTCTTACAGTGTTTATAAAGTATTACATGGATGACTTTTGGAAAAAATCCAAATGAGTTACCAGATTAAGAGGTAACATCTTCTACCAAGATCTCTAATTTCATTTTCATTCTACTACCCCTAAATGTTTTCATTTCCATGGTTATATAAAAATCAATAATAAATATAATATTATATTTTTATTTAAATATTTCTACCTATACGTACACAAAACTCCATCTAATGGATAACAAACATACTATTTCTATGTACATCAAACTACTAGCTCGTGAAACGATGATTATTCATTTTTACATTACTACCTATCTTGGTGGGTATTATGAAGGTATATATATATATATATATTTAAAATACTATATTTATAACTTCTTTAATATTGTTTATTCATTTTTAGAGTACCTAACTTAATTTTATTTCAGTTTTTTGTTAATTCAAAATTTTTTTTTGAGGATGTGTGGACTACAGCCCCCACAAAGCGATATGATCCATTTATACACTACAATAATGAATTAATTACAAGTTTATTCAATATATATGATATATATATTTTAATATTTATAATTTAATAATGATATATATATTCATATTTTTATTTTATTTTCTCCTTTCAACATGATAATTAAATAAAAATAATGTTCATGCGTACGTACAACAAACTGTCTCAATGAATGGTGTATTATGTTTCATAATTATATATTATATATGTTATTAAAATAAATTTCATATATATATAAATTATATTAATATCATGTTTTACATTATTGTTATTATTATATAATTATATGGTCTAAATATATAAAAGATTAAGACACATGTGAAGAATAAATCAAATATTACCTGAAGTGAAACCTTAACATACTATTATTAACAAGAGTGTAATATAAGGTTTTAATAAAATGAGATGTGGTATTAGATTTAATAATATAGTTCTTTGAAGTTTTTTTAATATATTTTTATTTATTATACGATTTTTTGAATTACAACGACGATTATCAATACAAAAGTTAATGGGATTTCATCCCAATTTTAATTTTTGTGAGATACATGGTATATTAACCACTATTTACTATTATGTGGTGTTTGTTCTGACAATTATTCTATTCTATGTAACATATAATTAAATTTAAGTGTATTTACATATCCATTTTTTGATTTTTTTTATTCATGGTATTTATATTTAAAACATTACAAAATCATTAAAAAGGTTTTTTTCACAATTTTCTTTTTTAAACTAATTATTTATTATATACCTAAATTTTTTTTCAAGGATTATATACGTCAAGTTTACATGTTATATAATGCATTTCATTTTTATCATGATATATAAGTTTTAATTAAATTTCATTTTCTTAAATGGGAAGTATTATTCCAGTTGAACAAGTTAAAAGAGTTTATTGATAAAATCTCATTAGTTTTTGAAGTTTTTTACATATTAGAATCCTTTATGGAATTATTATCTTTTATATCCAAATAAATGCATAAATTTTATTATAAATTGTTTCTACATGATATGATAATTTATTTTTACCATTTTCTAGTCTTTGGTACATAATATAGTTAAGAACTTGGTTTTAAGAAAGCCCGACTTTCCCATATCTTCAGTCATAAATCAATGTTTCTTCAAAAACATATTTTTTTAATAAGGGTTTCCAAGAATATTCTAATAATCATATATGATGATTAAGATACATTTTTACTGTTTATCTCTTTTACAAATTTTTTCAATGGAATATTTATGTCTCTCTCTGAATAAGAAATCTTTCCATCCTTTTACCATGGAAAAGGAATGTTCTTTTTACCTCGTACGACATGTACAGATTCATCCACTATCTGTCCATTGATGCATTATTTTCTTCTTTAAAACTTATTTTTTTTAGAAATTTTTAAAAATATATTTTCAAAGCATTATTTCATGAGAATTTTATATGGTTTAATGGAAAATGGTTCTTGAAGCCATTTAAATCTTCTTTTATATGTTTTTGATGAAAAACAGTTTCCAATTTATATGAATATTATTTCAAAAGATTCCATGAAAATTTATTTTCAAAATGTTTTCGGTCATCCATTATATATTTTCAAATTGTTCTAAATAAAAATGGGTTTTAAAATTTTTTGATTATTATTTTATATGTTTTCATAAAATATATATTTTCAAATTATTTTATGTATTACTTATAAGTTTTAATGTTATTTTTTTTCAAAAAATTATTATCTAATGGTTTTATTTATTAAAAATAAGCTTTCAAGTATAAAAAGATATTTTCTACAATAAATATTTTCGAATGATATTTAAAAATTATTTTCCATCTAAGGTGACATTTGTTCAAGTTACATATTCCCTTCTTGGAAATAGTCTAAAGGTACCATTAATTACCTTTATATGAATGAGTTATTTTAAATTTCATGGTATTTATGAAATTGTTTTCTATTTTATAGGTAATATGTTTATGAAATCCATTTATCTTTCATGGGTTATTGTTTCAATGAAATGTTAATGAAACGAATATCATTTTGATAGATTATTATATGTTTAAATGTTTATGATACCCATTTAATTTAATAGTTTAATATTTGACTGTTTATTTTTACCAGAATTTGTATGTATGATTTCATGATGATATGGGTGGGAAAAATATCTCCCTCTAATACATTGGGTAATGATAAATGATTTATGAGCTGAAAGGGTAAACATGAAGACATCCCAAGCCCCAAACAAAAGCATAAATGGTTGGGAATACCATACCCAAATCAAGACAATAAGATGGAGGGCATCCCATGACCAAACCAATAGGTTAAAAAAGAGTAAATCCAAATCCCAAAAAAATATAGTAAATAGGATTAAATCTAATGATTTATAATAGTGGGTATGCAAGATGAAAACCCATGCCTGAAAGAAGAGGGTACATGGGATGGAATCCCAAGCTCAGTCCAAGAGGGTACACAAGAGGTCATCCTAAGCCGGATGTAGGTTTAAAAATGATTACACCAAGCCCAAACTTTTATAATGGCCTTTGTTAGAAGGCCTGAATTAGAGTTTTTATATGTTATTTACACAATTCAATGATTTATTCCTATGTTATGCTTTCATAGCTTATGTTCATTATTTCCCTATGTTTCAAGTGTTATGAACAACCAATCTATATTATAATCTCTTATAAGAAGGGTATGAACTTAATATGATATGCTCATGTTCCATACACTTTTGTTCATTTTATGCCTACATATCTTCTGTATTTACCCTTACCGATAATCTAAGCTCGCCCATTTCTTATGATTCCTATCTATAGGTTACAGAGAATAGTTCTGGGTAGAAGTAATAAAGGTGTAGATCTTTATTGGATATTTTGAATATCTTTCACTAGGATAGAAGATTTTGTTTCCATATTTCCAAAGACACAAAACTATAACCATCCTTAGGTAGGTGTTTTTTTTAATGTACTAAATATTCATCTAAATTGATTTATTATCCATGTATATTAATTATGTGTCTCTATAGATACTTTGTTATTGATTTTCGATACTTTAGTGAATGCATACCAAATCCTGATTCAGTGTTTGTGACCCTAAATCAAATTATTCGATTGAAACCATTTGTTTTTGAGAAAAACTATATGTGTCACATGTTCTTCATAATTATTTTTAAATTTACGATAATTGTTTATTATATCCACCTTTATAAAGTCTAGATTTCATCACTTTATAGTATGATATATTGTATTTTTTATTCGGGATAAGAACAAAAAAAAGGTTTCCTACATATCATATATGAACATGAATTAAAAACCATATAGTTTTAATTACATAATTTAAGTTCATGTGGTAGAGACACTCCATGTAGTTCAATTTCAGATAGTAATGGCCAATCTGGGGTTAATTAAATAGGAGACATGTACGGATCAAGATTTAAAGAGACATATTTAATATCTAATAGATATATTAATAATTTCCTAAATAGTTATTATTTAAGGGAAATATATGTTACATAAATTGAAATGATATAATAAATTACAATCATATTTTTTATATGAATGGGATAGTTATATTTGTTATAATAATATTAAGAATTTTTTAAATTATAAAGGAAATTATTTTAACTAAAATATTTCCATATAAGGTTTTTATTTAAATGAAAAATTTCTAAATTATATTAATTAAATTTTATAAAATGTATTTTAATTTTTAAATAATTAAAAAATCTAAACTTTTAGATTTTTTTGGGATTTTTCAAAATATAATGGGTTTTTAGTGAATAGTGAAAATAATTTTTTTAAATATAATTTGTTTTCCAGAAAATACGTAATATAGAAATTTACATAATGTTTAGAATATGATTTATTTAAGTAAATTAAGAAAATTTTAATTATATTTAATCCATGTTTTTTTTATTTTAATCATATCTATATTGGATTTTAGAATAAGGTTGTTTTTATCATCAGAAAACAAGTTTCTGCAAACTATTTTTTAGGGAATAATGTTTCTCCTTTTTAATTAATTATAAAATCACAAATAAGAATATTTTTTAAAAAATTAATAAATTATATAAATATATTTATAAATTTATATTAATTTAATTATTATTACTAGTCATATAGTTAATATAAATCCATCTTATGCGTGAAATTTCTGTTTCTTGAAAAATCATTTTTTTCGCATCTACATTTCCAGTATTAAATTTAATTATTCCACTAAAATGAATTGAGTATATAAAAATGGATTAAATATTTGGAAACATATTTATTATTATTATCTGATAATTTCAAATTAATTTTTTGTTATAGTGAAAAAATGAGAACACTAAATATTTGTTACCACGATTAAGGTATAAAATGATTTTACGTGGGTTAATATAAAAAAGAGTTTAAAAGGCCTAAAATAATGTATATAGAACATTTTAATTTCCTTTATTGTTCCTATAATATCTAATTACTGATAATTGTTCAAATTGTATCCTTGTTTCATGTGAAACACGTGGTTACAACTTTTTCTTTTAAAAACATTCAATTGTGCCACTCAACTCACTAATAAAAAAAAAGATTTGTTATCCTATGAACATCACCCCTTAAAATCATTTAGAACTACCAATATATTTTCAAATATATTCCTTAATTTTATCTCCATGTTCTAGATCCTTTATTCTAATCATAATGCGCTCATATGAATTACTTCTGTATTTTCCTAAGGTGTTTGTTCGAATAAGAGGTATCATGCTAAACCATGCATTTTTATTTTATTTATTCATCTATATATTTAAAATATTCTTTAATTATGTTATTATAATAAAAAAACAATATCCAATATACGTATGTTATATAATTCTAATTACATAGACTATATCAATTTCATATTCCATTGAATAGTAAATAAAGTCATCATTTGTGTTTACGGAGGACTAGTACCTTGTGATCCAATGTAATTTAATTTTCTTCATCGCCTATAATGGATTTTTATAATGATGGATTTATGGAATACATATTTTAAAATCAAACATATTTATAATTTTTCAATTATTATAACACATATAACATATTTTTTTTATTCCTTGATTGGTACAATAATGGCGCATATCTGTAGGGTGGACTTCAACCTCATGAAGTGAAGAAATAATTTTTTCACAAATGATTTACATGGAAGGAAACAAGGATAATATTAATGAATATTTCTGATGTAAAAGATATAATTATTATTCTAATAAAATATTTATCACTATAAAAATATAATATATCATTATATTTCTTACCTTTCCAGTCACTGAAAAATGATAATTTTGTCCATGCGTATATATAGACTACCTCCTCAAAAATGATACATGATGGTTTTTTATTTACCAATACAAATAGATTATTTATGTATGTATATATTAGGAAATAATATTTTACTAATAATATTTTTAAAATTTATTATATATAATATATATTATACCTTCTTTTCATAATGATCATTGAAAAATGGAAACATTTCACATGAAAATGTATGGCATACCTTCTTCAGGATTTAAAAGTACTTCAATTTTTATTAAAATATTTCATTATTTGTTTTAAATTTATAATTTATTTATAATTATGATAAATATTTAATTATTAGTATTTTATTCATGTTTATGTATTGAAAACCTTAACCACATTCAACCTAGAAAAGGCTTTTTCGACATATAAGAAGAATGACGATCTAACATCCTATGTGAAGATAAATGATTAACAAATTGTTTATATAATGGAAAAACATAAAAAACCAAAAAAACATGAAAAATATTTTTCTTGAATTAGATAATTGTCATAACATTTTTATTAAATATGATAAAGAGAATCTTTGATGATTCAGAATCAATGTAAGGATCATCATCTATATTTTATTTCATTGATGTATGTATTTATGTTATAAACCGATATTAATTAATTTCATGTGTATATATCCGCTTCGAAATTTTATATCCAGGTTTTTTCCTTCCTCATGAAATTTATCTTTGTGTTTAATTTTCTTCATTGATTTAGACAAAATTTTCAATTTTTCTAAATTTCTAATGGAATTTTTCAATCCTTTGTTAAGTTACCTTAAAAATAATTTTATTCCATGTACATAATTTTTAAAAAATACTTTTATGAATATTATAATATTTATATGATAGTTTAATATATATAATTTCCATATTTACCTTGATAGTTTTAAAAATGAATCTTTCTTTTTTGTGTTTTTCAGGGAATGTTTTGATAAAAAAAATGAAAGGTTTTTTTAAATGTATATAGTGATAGTGACATAATCTAGTCAGTATAACAATTATTAGAAAAGTATATTCCATTACAAGATTAAATTTTTTAAAGAATACCCACATTAAACTTTTTATGTTTATTTTTTCATTGAAAACCATTTTTTAAAAGGTTTTAAAATTTCAATATCTGAAAATGTATTCTTACGGGTCAAAAGAATATTTTATGAATCTAATATGGAACATTGAAAATTTGAATTGTAATGATAATATTGTGGTTCATTGATGTTATTTATGTTCATGGTAGGTTCTATTATAAACCATAAATGGATGGTTTCATTATGAACAAATTTCAGGTGGTTTCATTATAATCCAAGTACATGTGGGTCTGTGATTTCCTTATAATGTATTAAGAATAATGTCAATAATTTAGTTATTGCATTTTTTTGAGTGATATGTAGTGTGATTTTCCAAGATTAAATTATGTATTATCTATTCTATATATGATATTTTGGGTAATAATATGATTTCTAAAAATATAAACAATGTGTGTCATTTTCATATGAAAATATTAATTACATCATATAGAAGAAAAATATAACTTTATAAAAATACATTTTTTAAATGTATCATTTATGAGTTCTATTTTTTCAATTATGTTTTCTTAAGAAATTTCTATTTAATTTTTTTTTTCAAAGAAGATTAATTTTTGGTTAATTTTTTTTATTTTTAGCATAATGATTATCTTAAAAAATAAGTGTTTTATAAGTAATTATGGAATAATGGGTTTCATTATTTTCTCTAATTTACATTCTTGAGCTTATTGTCCTCATACTAATTTATAAAATATTTTTCCATTGGTTTTAAGGATAGATTATAATAAATAAAAATTCATGATGAAAGTTAATAATATTTTTATTGAAAATAAATATTATTATATATTAAATGTTTTATATTGTGGAAAAATGGAAACTTAATATAAGTGTGAAATTTTCATATTTTTAGGTTTTTTATCTATGTGTCATTATCTATATCTATGATACTCTAAACCAATAATACCACTGGATTTTAAAAGTTACTTCTAGTCGAATGCCAAAATAATATTTAATGTTTATAGTCATATATATATATAGTTTCTATTTTAGCTAGGTTTATATAATTTTAGATGTAATTAAAATGTTTATATTATTTCCATAAACCATTCCATGTTATGTTTTTGTTAAAATTATATATTATATGGATATTATCATGTTTCTTTTCCGAAATGATGTATTTTAAAAATGTTTTCCATAGAGGAAATATGGATGTTGTAGTGAGAAGCTTCCAAGATGAAAATATAATTCTAAATAAGCATCCTAAGGTGGTTGGAGTTGGAACCGAATAGATTATTATGGGGATGTATTTCACAAGAAATAAATGGTGGTGTGATACATTCTAGGGAGTATCCAGATCTAATATATAGAATCATTTTGATAGTAAAAAAGTTAATGAGACTAAATCCAAAATATTTCAGTTTATATTAAAGTATATTCTTAAAAAAGGATGGACTAATTCCATAAAAGATATATTTAATGTATTTTGGTGTTTGTAATGTCAAAAAGAAACCATTTAAATATATAATTTTAATGGTGGAGTTGATCAATGGTGGTATTATTTGTAATAATACCAAAGATATATGACATTGATTCTATATAATGTGACAAATTTACTAATTTAATAGTGAAGAAATATATCCCTTATGTTTTTTTAATGATGATGGTGAAAACATTCATAGAATTGTGGGAAAATGATGACATATCTATAGTTAGGTATGAAGTAAAATTTAAAATATTTTCCAAGTATGTACAATATTTTATCCGGGATATTTATTTTAATATTCACATTTATTACTTGGGATTTAATCAAATATATCAATTGAAAATTGATTCCCATGAATTCTATAACACTGATAGATTTTGGTGAATGTTTTTCAAATTAATTTATTCTTTAGATATATTTCACTTCACGCAACAAGGAAAATTAATTTTCACTATGTCAAACATAATTTTTAATAGATCCAAAATGGTATATGTTACGCACAATCCCAAAATGATGTATGTTTCATTTACTTACATGTTTACCATACATTATATTCATGATTGACCTTCCATGATGGATTGCGTAGCACGCAAGATAGAGTGAAGCCTAAGTATAATATATTATTAAAAATAATATTATAATGTAATATAAAAAAAGAATAATATTTATAGATATGAATAGTATTAAATAAATTATGAAAACATTATTTTAATACAAATATAAGATGAATTCATAGGTTACTAATTAATAAATATGAAACCCGTTTGATTATAAAGGAAAATATTATCAAAGTCACAAATCTTTTTTATCCATGTAAATTAAATTAACCAAAATTGGTAATTGATATTAATTTATTGAATATGTTATATATTAATAAAATTTTTATTGATATTCATCCAATAGGTCCTATAGACATAACATAAAAACAAACCCAATTTTTTGCTTAAAAATTCATATTTTGTTAAGACATTTTTACCACCTTTTAATAGAGAAACTATATGAAATAATTTTTTTGGAAATTTCATATATATAATTTTTCGAAATAAAAATTATATTTTAATGAAAAACATAAAAATTGGTACATGATATATTTTATTATTTTTAGGTAACGTTTAATTTTTCAGTGAATATTTAAAGATACTAAATACTAATTCAAAACTGTTATTTCATCAAATTTATTTATAAGGATAAATTATATTTATATTTGGTTTAATACTTTATTTATATAGTATTTATACAAATTAATCAAATTTAGGTAATTTTACCCACTTCTAAATTTAAATTGTATAGTAAAAATTATTAAACATTTGATCATTTTTACTTTAAACCCTCATAGTGTTATCCCATCAGCGGTATTAATTTGAAATTAATTTATGCCACCGCTATGACATGAATTTTTAAAAAATGATTACATTTTTGAAATAAGTAAAATTTATAATTTCTAATATGTTCATAAATGTTTATGACCAAAACAATTAGTGAATGTGATTAAAATTAATTACATTGGTTAAGAAAAAAATCGATCAATAAAGTAATAAAACATAAATTTATGACCCAAAACAACCTCAAACAAATCCAATACCCATTTTATGGACTTAATTATTACCTATCATAAATTTTATAGGAATTTATCAATTATTGGATCCACCTTTAACATGAAAAACGAAGGAGTAATTCTCTCTTCAAAAAATTAACAAGAGTGCCACTCCCCCTCTACTGTAAATGGCCACCACCTCTAACCATTGCTCACACATATCAAACATTTATGCTCATAAATGATCTACCCATTTTTAATCCCAAAAATCCTCCCTTTTTCCTTAAATACTCTCTTTCAGCATAAATATTATCAGGGATTTTTTTTGGCCTAAACCAAAAGGAGTTACCCAATTTAGAGGTAATGTCTTCTCTCTAGCTCATTCACTATAAATTCTTCCAACACCCCACCACAATCTTAGTTCCATTACTAAGTGAAAACAAAAGTATCCTCTATATAATAGGGTTTTTATTATTTAATGGTTTTAACCTACATTTACACACACCTCTATCTAATTAATATCGAATAAACAGTTTCTAAGTACGATGATGTTTTTCCTCACGAAACGATGATTATTAATTTCTTCATTTCCACAAATCATGGTAGAAATTATAATGGAAATCATATTTATATTAGTTATATATAATAATTATCATTTATTTCTTCATTTTTATTCCAATTTACAATACATACCTATTTATTTACATTTTTTTGCTAATACGATATTCTTATTTGAGGAAGTGTGGAGTACCAGTCCCTCAAAGCGATGTGATTCGTTCATACACTACATGAAATGTATTCAGGATGGGTTTAATTAAATAATAATATATATATATGACATAATAATTCTACTCGTATAGTGATATATATATACATATGTTATTTACTTACATTATTTCAATACAATAATAAAAACAGAAACAACATTCCTACATACATACAACTTACCGTCTCCATGAAAAGTGTATTCAATTTTGTACTTATTTATTATATATATTATTCTAATATAAATATTATTTATATAAATTATATTTAAATCATTATTTATATTTTGAAATTATGATATAATTATAATAACAGACAATATCGCAACTTAAGACACATGTGAAGAATAAATAGAATATTTCCTAAAGTAAACACATAACATAGGATTGATAAAAATGTGGTAATATAAAGTTATAATAAAACAAGATATGATATTATATATAATAATATTGTTCTGTAAAATATTTATAAAACATTATTATTTATTATCCAAATTTTTGAATGAGTACGACAAGAGTCAAGACACAAGGTAATGAGAATTCATATCATACTTAATTTTTGTGAGATACATTTTTTATTTTCCACCCAATATTTTTATATGGGGTATATACATCCCATGATTTTATTATATATTCCATATAATTAAATTTATGAGTATTCACATTTCAATATTATGATTCTTTTATCAGAGTGTTTAAGATTAAAAAGATACCAAATCGGTAAAATGTTTTGTCTCAATTAGCCTTATATGAGACTAGTGTTTTTTATGCCCCTAAAAACATTTTATAGAGGTATATAATTTTATTTTACATGTTATAAAACGAATATAATTATTTTTATGATATTTTATTTTTCATGAAATGTTATTTTCATATATGTAGAGTATGGTCTCAATTTACCATGTTATAAGATTTTTTTGAGACAATCTCATATCTTTTTGAGAATTTTTATGTTTATGCTTCCAATGTATAAATATTATGATCCATATATCATTAAAACATATGATAATACTTATCTTATATTATTTCATGATATATTCACGTATTAGTATGATGTTATACTCTTTGGTACATAACATATTAACGAAAATTTTTTTAAGAAAAAAATGTCCTTACAGTATCTTTGTTTTGAAATATATGTGCATTAATAAGGGATTTGAAGAATTTTATACCATTATCCCATAATATCATAATTATATTTGTACACTTTTTTTCATTTAATAATCTCTTTAAAGGAATCTTCTTTTTTCTTTCAAAATATGTAATTTATTCTAACCTTTTTAACATACAAAAGAAATCTTTTATTACATTGTACAACATGTAATGATTTATATGCCATCATTTCATTGAATATTACATTAATTTTATAAAAGGTTCATCATTAAAAATACTTTTTGAAATTATTATTTCATGTAATTTTATTAAATTTTTTTTAAGCCTTGTTTACATGTTTACAAAGTGTTTTGAAATAAATGGGTTTCAAAAAATTTTCGAGAATCCTTTATAAGTTTTGCAGGAAATTGGGTTTCAAATGGTTTTAAGGATATATTTATATGTTTTCAATGTATTTTCAGTTAAATGGTTTCCAAAGTGTAATCAATATTTCTTTATATGTCGTCAACGTGTTTTTGAAGAATGCGGGTTTTGAAATATATTGAAGCTTATTTTATATGTTTTCAAGGAAAAAGGATTTCAATTTATTTCATATGATTTCAAAATATATTCCATGAAAAGTATTTTCAAATGGTTTATGTATTAAAATTATTTTTTCAAACAAGAATGGATATTTTTCTCAAGAAACGTTTTTAGAGGATATATCAAAAAACATTCTAACCAAGATGACATATATTGATGTTACCCATGCCTTTATAAAAAATAATATTAATCTTTAATTCATATCTTTTATACGAATCAATTATGCTTATTATCATTTTCATTATTAAAGCCATTTCTCCTTCATGGTTTATATGTATGTGAAATCTATTTCTCTTTTATGAGTTATTATTTGGATGAAATGATTATGAAACTTGTATCTTTTTCAATAGGTTATGATATTTTTACAATTTTATGAGTACCATTTCATTTTGTGGGTTATAATTTGTTTATTTATGATCTTGTGGATCATGTGTGTATGACATCATTATGTTGCATGTGAGACATATATATACCTTCAACAAATTTAGAAAAACATTAAATCACATGATATAGATATTGATGAACTGAGGGTTTACATGGTTAAATAATACTGGGCTAGAATGACGGTTTTCATACTTTAGTAATACATAACTAGAATGAGGGTCTACATTATTTAGTAATACAAGGATGGAATGAGGGTTCAGTTGGTTATGTAAGACAGGGATGGAAAGGGGGTTTAACTTGTTCAGTAAAGGAATTTTTCCACTAAGATGGTATTAGAAGTGATGTCCTAGAAACTATGGAAATCATATTACATGCTTATTTGTTTTCCCAAATACTATGTTTTGTTCTTATATTATACTTTCATGGATTATGATTTTTGTTTTATTATTATTCGTGTCTTATTAACAAAAATGATTTGTTCCATGATTCATGTGTATGATCTTTGATATGTAGGGTATGATCTACTATTTTCATTATCATGTTCTCATACACTTATGCCCATTATTATCTTCTCATGTCTCCCTTGTTTACCATTACTGAGCATTTGAGCTCACTCCTTTTAATGATTCCTTCACCAGGTTATGTAGTACAGTTTTGTGTAGGAGTAGTTAATATGTAGATCATTATGGGAGATTTTTATGATCTTTTACTAGGATATCAGATTTTTTCCAAGTTTCTAAAGACTCTAAACTATTAATGTCCTCAGCCATGTATTTGTATATTGTACCAATATTCATAAAAAATGATGTAATATCAATGTGTGTTGATCCTAGGTTTCTATAAATTCAAAATTTATGATAATGTTTTTTGATGTTTTGAAAAGGTACAACTGGTGTTTTTTAATTATATCCTATTCTATGAAAAACCTATAAATGAGATATAAGTGAATTATAAATGGGTGTAATATATAAATATTTTTGAAAGTAAGAAAAACAAAGTTCCCATCTTATAATAATTGTGGTAAAAATCAACTGTGGTAATGACTTATAAATTATGGGATGTGATTACAATATTTTATGGTTTTCCATATCTATAAAAAATGTAAGGAAAATAATTAGAAAAAAATAAAAAACATGTTTTAATATGTTTTAATGACAATGATTTAAAGAATTATCACAATGTCAGTGTAAAGTAGGGTTCTCAGGGTTGAAATCATCATGATGCGAATAATAAAGGTGTTGTGAAGTATTTTTCTTCTATTAAAGTTGATAAAAATACATCTAATAAAGTTTGTAATAGGAATTTTTTTATTTTTTTCATTATACAAATACCATGATTGACTTAGGATCTTTACATTTTTTCATTTATGATGAATCATTAAGTAAAATGGGAACATCAATATATAAAAATGGCATTAACATTCTTCTAAAATCTACTTGAGGAAATATTAAAGATAATAATAATTATAATAATATTCTTAATGTTATTAGTGGAATGGTATTTCTATAAAAATATTATAAAACATCCCATAGTGAAGATAGATATCATTCTCAGTGTGGATTGGATTTTATTTTTTCAGGAAGAGATATATTATAGATCTAGGAATGTTCTATTAAATGGTTTAAAAAAATTCATAGCATAATAAGATTATAATAAAATGATTTAGGAAGGAAGTTGTTTTTACTAGGATCAAATATTTGAAAAGAAGAAAATTGTTGAAATTAGTGATGTGACATTAATGAATGAATACATGAATATTTTTTCTAAGTATTCACATGTGTTTATTCATGACATTAGGATTGAATTTATCATTGAATATGTTCTTAGTGGTGAGCCTATTTGAAAACCCATTTATCAAATTTATTATTTGATTCTTATAAAATAGAAAATGAAATAATAGGAGTTATTATATAAGTGCTTCATCCACCTTGTATCATCACTATGGAGACCTCATATTTTTTGGTAAAAAATAAAAATATTTATATGGTTATTATGAAATTTATTTTTCCAGAGTTCTTGGATATGTGTATGGATTATTTGTTAATTATATTTTAATAAATTATGAAATTAATTAAAATATGAATGACCCAAAATGATTGTTTGGAAACAAATCAATGAAAATATACTATATTGAAAATTTATTAAGATTATATTATGGAAAAAAAATTTAATACATTGGAATTATTTTTTAGAAATTTGGAATTACTATTGAAAGTTCAGTAACAATTTTTTTTAAATATTATCCAATAATTTTTTTTTAAAAACATTAATTATTTTCATGGTTTATTAGGTTACTGCCAGAAGTTTATTAAAAACATTATTATGTTGTCTAATCCATTGAATACGATAAATAAATAACGTTTTAAATAAATATAGAAAAAATAATGTGTTGAATATTTTTAGGGAATACAAATAATTTTATTTAATGATCAATATTATCCATTCAATGTCAAAATGGTGAATGTTTCATCTAACATTATTCTTCCATGAATATAAATAGTTGTTTTATGATATAGAATGATTAGTTACTTGTTTAATATTTATCTTAGTTGAAACCTCATGAGTTAAGTTAACCTACACATGATTTGGAATAAGATTTCTTGTTTGATTTTTTAATATTTAGAGGCATCATTTTTAGATTAATGTGTGAAATATATAATAACCATTAATATTTGAGGAATATATTCATGAAAAAATAATTTAACATGATATAGAAATAATGATAGGAAATGATAAAGTATATTGA
Organism: Viscum album; assembly: GCA_963277665.1. Lineage (NCBI taxonomy): Eukaryota > Viridiplantae > Streptophyta > Magnoliopsida > Santalales > Viscaceae > Viscum > Viscum album. The sequence continues at coordinate 1,254,179,983 of OY728153.1, read as the reverse complement.
CTTCATAATTCACTATGACCATGAAAAAAATAATGTATCTGGTGCATCGAGTCATTAAAATAAATCTCAATTATCCATTTTACATTTCAAATATGATTATAAAATCTAAGAATAGTGGTTATATTTTTTGGGAAATGGTAGAATTAATTAATAGGGGAATGTATCCTTTGTTTAATGTTTATGATGGAGGTTCAATAAAAATTTTAAAAACATCATCTGTTCTTCATGATTTCTAGTTTAAGGGAGTGTTTTTAGTTCGAACTCATAGTTCCGCATTTTTTGTTCTTCCCTGATATACTAATATATATCATGAACTACATGATTATTATTTAGGGGATTATATGAAATGTGATATTTCTAAACATAAAATGATTTTTTTTACTTATCAGGGTGTTAAATTTGAAAAATAAAATAGAACAGAATGCTTCAAACATTGGGTGTGCTGATGTGGAAATGAGAAATTATATGAATGGATTTCATGGTGGTATTTACAAATATATCATTATTTAATATTGAAATTTGTGTTATTTATGATCAAATAATTAAATCTTCACATTTAATTACCATTTAAGGAATTATTTATTCGGATATGCTTTCCCAACAATATCTAATTTATATAGTAATGTTACATGGATTTCATCTATATATTGAATTTGATCATGATCCCATGATCACATTTTTTTTAATTGGTGTTAAAAAGTATATATATATAAATTAATTTCATTACAACTTTTTATCATCAATGTAATGTGAATTATAAGAAAATTATTCATACCATGGATGATATTCATCATTTATATTAAATGGATTAAAAGAAAATTTTTTATTACTATATTTATTTACTTGTGTTTCTATATAATAATAATTTTTATTCTAGTATAAAGATTCTACCTTTTGATGAATTATACAGAAATATGTGTATGAATTCATTCATGGGATATAATATGAAGTGGTAGCTTATGGGTCCTATTTATAAGATTATGTATATGAGAATTTGTAGTTGATTCTTGAAAATTTGTGGATGGTTTATATAAGGTTACAATTTAATGTGGTTTAATGGAGGAATGATCTTTTTTTAAAGTTTGGTTATGTTGTTTTTCTAGAATTATCTCCTTCAAAATGTGTAATTTGTTTTATAAAAAATGGAATGTTATGAACCTTGTTAGGAAAACTATATTAAATCCTTTTGAATGTTTGATTAGTCCCTTAATGAGTTTGTTTTCCTCCAAAATTATCCTAGGATGACTAAAACATTCATGTTTCAATGTTAAAGAAATATGAGTCAGAATAATACAATGTATTTTTAATGGATATAAATAAGTTTGTAATAGAATATTATAAAGGATAAATATCATATTAGCATTCATTAATATAGATATAAATTTTTTAATAATAATACAATTCTGTACATTAAAGTTTTTTGTAAAACCCATATGGTTTTTGAAGAAAATAGGAATTTGAAAATGATATGAGGGAAAGATGTAGACACATTTTCAATAACTGAATAAAATTTTGAGGAAAAAAAATTAAAATGGTGGAAATAATTGAATTACCTATGTAATTATAGAATAAATAACATTAATACTATTATTATGAATTATATAGTTATATGAATTTTAAATATTTTAATTATTTTTAAAATAAAAGGGAAATTTTTTTAAAGAAAAAAATTTGATACGGTTTTTATTTAACATTTCAGTATATAAATTATAGAATTTTAATTCCCTAAAAAAATGAAATTTCATTTTTCAATTAATTATATCAAAATTACATTTGGGTGAAATTTTAAAATTTTGTTGGAAAATACTATTTTTTCAATGAATATTGAAAAATATTGATATTTGTAAAAATGCAAATTCATTTCCATAAATTATGAAGACTAAAAGTACCATTATTTTTTGAAATTATTTAAATTAAAATAATGAATATTTAATTATATATAATACATTTATAAAATTTTAATCTTCATTGTACTAGTATTTTCAAGAAGATTATTAATGGGTTTAAAAACATGTTTTTCGAAATACTGTTTTAAAGTGCATAATCTTAAATATTATTATTCTTTAAAAAAACTATAAATGATGAATTATTTAAATGATATTTATATATTATTTAATAATAAATATTAATTTAATGCATTAGAATGATAATTACAAGTCATAGAGTTTATATAAAATCATATTATGATTGAAAAATAAGATGCACATGAAAATAGTTTCTCCTTCACATATATTGGTTTAATTTTAAAATAAATTTAACAAATTATGTGAATTATGTTTAGAAAAACTAATAAATCATTTATCAAAATTATATTTTATATTATTTAATATTTTCTACATAATAAATTTTCAAAATGAATAGAAAAAATAAGAAAAAAAATTGCAATGGTTAAGGAAAAATAGATTTACTATGGGGAGTATGAAAAATATAAAGGTTAGAATGAACTAAATACTTTTCTATATCCTATTATCAAGCCATATTTAAAAATTATCAGGACTAATTATTAATAATTTCAATTTTTATCCTTATTTCAAGTGAAAGTGGTTGGGTTTTTTTCATAAATAAAAAATATGGAACACACCTTACATATAAAGGGACACCTTATCTCTGAAACATTACAAACCTCAAAATTAATTTGGATCATAAAGGAACTGAAAAAATATTTTATATGCATACATCCCCATGACTTATATCCCATGTTTTGATCATAAATAAATCTTATGACTTCAATTGGTTATAACCCAATGAGTTTTTTTGAAGAAGATGAATCATTATTAACCAAGCATTTTTATATTATTTATTCATACAATTAATGTAAATATTATTCAATTATACTGATATAATATAAATATTTTATCTCATATACAGATTTGTTATTATGTTATTTCCCTAACAAAAATCCATTGACTCTTCCACATAATGGAATATGATATTTTCATTAATGGGTATTATCTATTACCCCTAATGATCTAATGCCTTTTATTTTTCATTAAAAATTCTCATGGATTGTTATTGTGATGTATTTATAATTTATATATATATATATACTTATATTACTTTTAATAGAATAAATCTTCTATAATTATGATATCACACAAACATTCAGAGTATCTATTTACAGGAGGACACAATAACATCGCAAGTGTGTACAGTGGCCTACCTCCTCCCGAAGTGATGTGATTTGTTGTTCACTAACCAATTATATGGAGGTTAATAATAATAATAACATAAATGAAAAGATGTTATATATGTTAAAAAATTATTATATTCATGAAATATTTATCATTTTTAAAGGATATTCTATATCTCTCACTCTTTCCTTTCTACTCACCGAAAAATGATTATAGTATTTCAGCATAAATGTGGATTTGCACCTCCACAAAGTAATGGGATTAATTTTTCATAAAATCAACACATATATGATGTATAAAAGTTTATTTCATGATATAATAAGATATTTATTATACAATTACAATGATTTTGGGATAAAATAATAGTAATATTCTTTCTTTAATTATCATTGAAAGATAGAAACGTTACTCATAAGTACATATGACCAATTATCCCCATTATTTTAACATATTTAATTTATTATAACCCTAAATCATTATTGGTTTAAAATTAAAATTATTTTATACTTATTATTACAATTTCAGGAAATGTATTCTAGTGATGTTGAATTAATGACCACATTGACCATATTTAACATATATTTCTATTTTTTACTTATAAAATGAATACCATCAAAACATCGTATGTGAACGTAAATGGATAAATAATTTTGTATTTAATTATAAACAATTAATTAAAATGAATAATAATCATTAAAAATATTATTAGGAAATTAAATAATTAACATAAGTATATCATTATAGATGATAATAATCTAATGTGATGAGTCAGGATAGAGGAAAGAGACAACTCTTCAATTTCCTTTCATTGAGGAATTTTATGATGTTATTAAACTATATTATTTTATGTGGTGAATATACACCCCATTTAAAATTTAATACCATGAATATATCCATTATCCAAGTAATAAATATTTATTAATTTTATTCTTTATTTGGGGATTATGATTGAAATATTTCAAAAGTGGTAAGATACATTTTTAATGCCTCTTTTAATATACCCTTACTACTATTTATATTTAATATTAATGTTTTATTAAATTATTTTATGATTGAACTTATTTTTAAATAATATTTATATAAAGGTAATATGGGTATTTAATCCAAATGCATCGAACTCGAATATTTTCATGTTTTGTTACATAAAATTTTCAGAAAAATACAATATCAATATGACGAAAAAACATTTTAAAACTTCAATTACCATTATTTTATTATTGTGTTTAATTAAAAACATTAACATTTTCCTTTATTGAAAAACAACATTTCCATTTTTATGGGTATTTGGGTATTTAATTTTTACAAAATTATGTGGATATTTGAATAACCATATATGTTTTATTTTGTGTGTAATCAATTTTTAATGATAGTAATTATTAATATTGAAAGATTATATATGTTATAAATATCTTATGCTTCTTGGAAGTCATTTATGATGATTATTAGTTCCATTAGAAACAAAGGACAAGTGGTTCTATGATAAACAATGGAAAAGATGTAATGATATGAACCAAGTGTGGGTGATTAAATATTAATCAAAGGATAGTTAGGTTAGTGGTATCACTCCAATGAATTTGGTATTTAAGTCGACCATGTAGTTTTTAAACTTACAAGAGTTATATAGAATGTGGTTTCCCAAGATCACATTTTATTTTTATATGGTTGGAATAATTTTTTATATTAATTTTTTTATTTCAAAAATAAAATTTAATGATATTATTTCAAAAATTGTCTTATTTAATAATTATTAAGGGATAAATTTATAACTTCATTTATAAAAGGATTAATTAGTTTTTCACGTTTTCAAAGAAACCCTTATGATTTTTATTTTTACATTAATTTTTTTAATGTTTTACGATAATATTTATCCCATGAATTTGAATTACTATATAAGAAAATGTTTATTTTCAGCACAATTATTATTTAGAAAAAAAAAATTATTATAATAAATCATGAACTAATGAATTTATTTCATTTTTTTTACATCCCTTAATAATATTGTTGTGCGAATCCAAATTTTTATAATGTTGTTCCATGGGGTCAATGGTTGGGTAAAAATAAGGAAGAAGTTAAGTTAAATGTTTTGCATATTTTTCAATGAAATAAATTTATTTAATTTTAAATATACTGTATTATTGGAAAAATGGATACAAATTTGAAGTGTCCACATAATATATATATGGATTTTTGTGTTATAATTATAACCAATCTATATGTTATAATAAACCTAAAATATATTTGAGAATACAATAATGTCAAATATATTTTAATGTTATTAGAATATATAATATTCATGTTCGGGTCCTTATAACCGATGACATAATTTTTTATTGATAAAAAAGGAATGACTGGGGGTTAAAAATAAAAAGACACAGAAATTTGTTCCATTTTGGGTTTGGATAATTAAAGGATAATAATGTTGATTTGACACTTATACCCAAAAGTGTCCCAAATTGAAGGAAACTGCATCTTGATAATGGGATTTGCCTTAATGATCTCATTTCACAATGGAGTTATGATCTATAGGGGAAACACCTCATATCATAATATAAAAAAATAGACATAGGGGGTAAAATATTGAATTTATATGGGGATTAAAAATATATGAATCTATTAAAGGATGATTAATATCTCTATGGGGTGTAGGTCTCCCTAATACACGACATGATCTTTTACAATAAATATTATATCGTGAATGATTTTTGAAGGAATTTTATGGAGGAATTACAATATTTATAGTGAATATGTCCATGTAAAAAAGAGAGTGTATGGAAATATATAGTAGATATAGAGCATGAGCCTTGAAAAAGATTCATACCAATCCAGATTATAGCAAGTATAAGAGTGCCCTTATATCAAATTTTTATAACCCTTTGGTTGGTTAGAACAGATGATGGTGCTCAAAGAGATATTTCTAATGGGGATAAAAAAATATTTCAACATTATAGACATAAAACTAGTTAGATTCCCATAAATAAAAACCAAGAATAATATATAGAGCTATAATAAAGAAAAGCTGGGAAATAAAACTAGGGGACATCAATAAGTTGAAATCATTTTAATTATATCATCATTTGGATTATTAAATAATGTACAAGGAATACATCTAGGTTAATTCCCCATGGTAATGTGAATAATCAATTGAATTAATGTATTAGGATTAATTTTAAGGGAGAATCTGAGTTGGGACTAATGATTCATAATGAAGGAGACAAATTAACATAAGGACTATACAGTAAGTCGCATAAATATTTCTAAATATGGGAAATATAATAGGAAATCCATAATGTTTAATTTTTTTAAAAGGAAGTATTATGAAACATAGAGGATATAAAAAGACATATGGTGTTTAAGAAAATCATTCAGGAATACACCATAGAATATTCCAATAATTTTCATCAAATCGATGAATAATGAATATATGAATTTGTATCTTTTTCAAATTCTTGTATGAAATTGAGGACCATTTGAGGAAATTTAACAAGATAAGTCCCTAAATTATCCAAATGTTTTGGAAAATTTCATGGTTGGTTTGGGGTGATGTGTTTGTATAACATTCAAGGGTCATAAAACATTGGTTTGGGTCATAACATAAGGTACGTGAAATGTATTTCATGTCTTAATGATGTCACATTAAAATGGTACTCATCAATGAAACACATGTATGGTGTTATAATGACTAAGGATTCCAGAGCATATCCTAAAATATTAGGCTACACAGATATGAGAAAATATCAAATGGTTCATAATCATGGGACCACATAAACAAATATTAATTATATAGTAGGGCATGAAAGTGCAACATAATCAAGGATTCATATTTTCGATAATGACTTCATCATCATCTTTTTATTCTAAGGATTATAAAATAGGGTTCATGACTAGGATACCATGTTGAAAGCTTTATGGTGGTACCATATGAAGACATGTTAAAGGAAATTACTATAAGGGGTTCTCTTTATATGTGAACCATATAAAGTATGGGTTTCAAGCCAAGGGTTTACTTAAGGATTCACATGAATTGGGCCACATGATTCATGGTTGTACAACAATGTTTTAAACATATTTTCTATTACAAAGGAATCATTTAATAATATTTGTGATCGTATAGGGGCTGAGTAGTTGATAGAATATATATCCCTCCATATCAATCTATCCCTTATGTTACTTCATCGATCTCTCTATTTTATAAATTTATTTTATCTTTTATTCAAGTAGGAGTTAAGAGTTTATATAAGAAAATGGGATAATATATCTTTCACCATTCATTGAAAAAAAAATAAAGAGAAATATTCTTGAGCTCATGTTGGTATAATGAATAAATGAAGCAACCACATATTTCAAAATTGATAACATTATCAAGAAAAATATTTATATACATATGTATATCCCTATCAGATTCCTCAAATATTTTATTACCGTAAATTTTTTTAGTGTACCCTTGAGCATCACATGATCCATAATAAAGAAAAAACCAGTTTCCTTTAATTATCTTTGTAAACCTATCACGTGAACAAAGATTTCCAGGTAATAAAATCATACCATTAATATAATATATCATGGAAAACCTCTCAAAATACTAACACATTATGTACTTAAGGTCATATGTTCTTATATCCCCACAAATATTATTTAATTTGTATTTATCTCACAATAATAGGCTCATTCCCTAGAAAAACTCATAGATACAAGAAGTAGATTTCTTGAATAGTGGTTCAACAACTTCCCACCAAATCATTCCCCATTCATATCCAATAGATATGGCATGTTCAATGAATTTAAATTTTTGGTGTTGATCTCCATTAAAAGAATCCATCGTTATGATAAAGAAATTGAAGGGATTATGGGGATAAGTCTTATTTTCTAAGACATAAAATACTTGTGCAATTTTAAATCAGGTAATAAAACCAAGCATAACATCAGTCAAATATTGAAAATAAACAAGGATGGTGATATGATATGAAATATATAAAAAATTACATTTACAAAATGATAATTTTGATCAATATACATTCAAATACCATGAAAAAATCATTTTTTTTCTATTTTTGTAATGTTGAATATGACAGATAAATAGTTTGAATGTTAATTTTTCAATGTTTTCTCCTATTCTAAAAATCATTGATGAAAAATTATATGATTGGTGAAATTTATTACTGTTTTGAAATTAGTTTCGAATAAAATATAATGAATAAATAAATTAAGGGTGATTTTTATAATTTGATTTTATAGGATAAAAATATCATGATTTTTTACTTCTATTTTTAAATTTGTGGAATAAAATTATGTTTTCATTAATATTGATTTTATTATTAAATATCCATTCATTATTTAATTTTAACTATATTTTTTTCTGTACATTGTTTAAAAAATTACAAAATTAACAAAATATGATAGTTATATTATACATTGATCGAAATTTTTAATGGGTTGTAACTGTGATAAGTTTCCTTCAAACACACCACATCACAATGACTATAAAAAATATATTGTGATGATATTGGAATTTTTCCTACTATTAATTTCTTCACTAACTTCCATGAGAAAAACACTCACCTAATTCTATGAGTTTGGGTATGCTTCCATGATATTTTTTCCTTGTAATTTTTAAAAAACTACCCCTGTTCTTCTTATCAAGAGAAAGTGAAAAAAATTGTACAATGAGAAAAAAATTGGGATATTATGTGTTGGTTTTCAATGTTTGCACCATGAACATGATTCAGGTCCTCTACTATGAAGCCAACCTTTCTATCATGGGCTACAATGCTTCTACGATATAAAACCCTAAAGTTATCAACAATTTTTGTACTATATATACTACATAGATCATACACCATTCCTAGTACAATTTAATGTCCATACCATAAACATTAATAATATAGTTCTTACAATGTAATTCATTTTTTATTCATAGTGATACATTACGTGTTCAGATTTATCGAATTATGACATCACCCATACCAAAATAAATATAACTTTAGATTTTCAAAATAATCACCTATATACAGTTCTCCTAAAATATTAAACATTTATAGTAAAATATTATTTAATGTCATGAAAAATCATCAAAAAAATAATATATACTTGTCTTTTACCATTCCTTAGAATTTATCTATTTAAAAAAAAATTAAAATTTGGGATTATTAAACAATGCCTATTAAAGGACTTAAATTTTTTTAAACAAACCGATTAATCTATTTTAAAATATTGAGAGGAAAAAACATTTCTCACTTTTAAAAAGTAATACTTAATCTCAATTAATCATGTACGTACTCATGAAATTATTTTTACTCCCTAATTATTTTCGAAAAACACATTATATGAAAATATTTGTAAAGTGGAAAAATATTCAGGTGGGTTTTATAGAAAACATAATATCCCATGAGTAAATAATATCTTAAAATAAACCATCTTTCCTGAAAAGGGTATAATCATTTATTTAAAATAAAAAATATTTATCTTACCATAAAAAATATTTGATTCTTATGAAAACTGATATGAAAAAAATATAAAAGTCTTGTAGGTGAATCTGGACAACATCATCATAGAAACCTTGCATAACTCGTTCAAATAAATTAAACATAAGACTGACTTCCATTAAATTTTTCATGAGAATGTAATCTTTACCCAATTCAGGTGACTGATATTAAGACAAACCCATTTTATAAGAAATATTTGGCTCTCCCATTTGCTAAAATGGGGCTCAACCCATATTATCAGATATTTGGTCTCCCCCATGAGCTATAATGAGGATCATTACTTTGTAAAAAATTTAAAAGGACTATATCATAAATAAAAAAATTAAACTAAACGTTTAAACCTTTGTGAAAAATAATTTAAGATATCAAAAAACACTTTTCTAATAAAACCCATTTTTCATTACCAAATAAAACAAATATATGAAATGTGGGATTTTCATAAATAAAAACATGAATTATATTAATGGAATATAGACTTCAAATAATGGTCACAGGGGAATGAAAATATGCTTTCTCTATATACAATAAAATAAAACATTCCATTAATTTTTATTAAAGAAATTCAAATATTCCATAAAAAAATTTCCACATTAAAATCCTTCAAAGAGAGCCAAAAGATACAAATAATGTCCTTAAATCAGCTATTAACACATTAAAACATCAATTAAATTTTTTTAAATATATCTACATGGATGAAAATTAGTTTATCAAAAACATTAAAATAAGATTTTAAATGAAAGGCCATTTCGAAAAACAATTAGACTAATATTTTTAAAAATATAGTAAAGAAATATATATAACTGTTACAAAATGATCATTGGAACCAATAGAAGAATAATTAATATTTTTTTAGGAAACATTTATAAGAAAGTGTAAATAAAATAGAATGTTTTATATAATACATCATTAAAACATTTCAAACAAGGTTTCTAGTTTATGTGTCATGTTCCTGAAGACTGACTCTTCATGTTCCCTCAATGTCACCGTTAAAATAAAATAATGTTAATTATTTTTTATTCATAAGATAATTATCCATGTTTATTATTAATCTTATCATAATGATTACAATGATATATATAATTACATAATATTATATGTTTTTGTTATATTTTTTATGATATTCAGCACAAATATCAAAAATGAGTTTTCTAAGATAAATATGGTAAAAGTTCTCATTATTCCAATAATTATGGAAAATTAATTATGAAAAAATTAAAAAAAACTAATTAAATTATACTTCTAAAACAAATCATTTATTATGGTTATGAATTATGAATCACATCACAGGTATATAGATGGTAGGTCACATAGACATATATGGAACATTTCCATATTTCAATGATAATCATGAAAATATGGTATTTATTCTATAATTATTAAATAATTATAACAATATCATATATAACATATTATTTCCCTTAATACACTTATAACTACCATCTGTGTATGGTGGCAATGAAAACTATTCATATGGCATCGATGATCTGGTAGTCCACACATACGCACAAATGAAATTATTAATTTTTAGTGAATAGATATGTATGATTGTAAATGATATATAATAATTTTATAATTAAAAAATATATAAATTTATTAAGTTCACAATTAATACATTTTTTAGAAGGTCGTGATGGAAAATTAATTACATTGGATCGGGTGGCAGTAAACCTCTTTAATAACAAATGATTAATTCCATTCCCACTTGATTGAAGTTGGGTATGAAAATATGTTATGAAATTAACATATAAATATATCATTATATATTATATAGCAAACATATTATGTCTAAATAGTGGGATAAGATAATAAGTAGTGGGAAGAATAAATTGAAATGAAAAATCTTATTTATGAACTCTAACTATTATTTCGACAACCAGTTTTTCATTACAAATTATGAAATCCAAGCAAGTTTTTATCCAAAACATAGAAACATAAGAATGTGTGGTGGTATGTTATGAAGTTATTGGGAGAGTTATTGGTAGAATAAATGGTTTATTATTAGTTAAAAAAGAAGAGAAGATGTGCCCTTTTAGAAGAGTGGGGATAAGCACTCTAGGAATTTCATAATATATAACATAAATATAAATTCATCTTAATGTCAAAATGACTAGAAATTTATAATTTTTCATTAAAATATCAATATGAGTCAATATATGCTCATATAATAAAACCTATAATTTCATAGATCACATTTTTATACTCATATTTTCGTTTTAACCACATGTTGACAATTTGAAAAATTAATGCAATATCAATATTTTTTACTCTTAAGTGGTTAACACAGTTTCTATAAAAGGAAAAAATAAACAATAAATCTTACACATTTTATTTCATCACACTTATAGCACTAAAATAGCTAAATATTTGATTTTGGGTAATTTTAAATAATTTCATAAAATATTGTTTTATTATAAAAGCACATAAAAATCATTTTTAGATCAAGTTGTTTAAAATTATTTTTAAGACATAAAGACAATATTAGTATTAAAATCCAATGAATTAAAACCTCTATAATATGTCATATTTATCTTCATAAGTCGTGGATCCAAATAAATAACTTAAATAATAATATTTTTTATAGTTTTTAAATCATTTTATTGATTTGTTTTATTGGATACACAAACCTAGTATCTGTGTGGTGTCATAATTTATGGGAATTTTCTTGTCGCTATAAATTAAAAATAAATCCTCATGATAAAAAAATATATTAGATTTTATATGAGTCTTTACATCCAAAAAATAATATGTTAATCTCTTTGTTAGAAATATTACAGTTGTTAAAATCAAGAGTCTGGCAATTTTGGCGTTATATTTAATTCAATATTATGAGGATCAAAAAAAATTTATCATGGAAAAATCCATATAATAATTTTTTTATGATTATGGTTATTTTATAATCATTCAATAAAATTATGGTAATATTTTTGGGTTATTCAATCGTCCTTATCATTTTATTTGTTTACTTGAATCAACTGAATTACACTTTACCATGGTAAGAAAAACTACATTGGTTAATATTCATATTCAAAAAAATTAAGAAAATAAAATTTTGGACCTCAGAATTCAAAATATGAAACTATTTTTAGGATTTAAAACATACTTATAAAATCATTTATTTTGAAATTAGATAGTAAAAATGCAATAAAAAATCATTTCTTAGGAAAAATCACTTGTTAGGGTAAAATGTTTTTATTGTTAATTAATGATTCAATATTTTCTAAAACCCCATAACTGGTTTATTATTTTAAAATGAAACATAATAAATTGTAAAAACAACAAAAAAATATTCTGTTTTGATATAAATAACATAAGAAAATAATATTTTTAGTAAAAAATTTCATTTTCCCCTTTTCATTGAAAAACCACTCACTTCTGAAAAAACATAAAATTTCACCATAATATAATGTATTTATATATATATATTTCAAAAACTCTATCCATTTTATTAAATAAATATTTTATTGTAAAATAATGTACCTATTTATAGTTTCTCACAAAAATCAATATAGAAAATTTCCAATTTTATTAATCATAAAATAAAATTACTAAAAATTTATTTATTATTTAATAATAATATTTCAATTCAATTTTATTGGGAAGTGTCCTCATAAAAATATCATAAATTATATAATCTTTTGCATAAATTCAAGATTAATTTCTTAGTAATAATAATAATTTTTAAATAATTATACTTCTTGGTTTGTTTTGGATCAGTGTTTTGTATCAAATAATTTTTCGAAAATAATATTTATTATAAAATATCATGATATGAAATTATCATCTTTTATTAAATTATATCTTCAAAATATGAACATGATATTGGTAAAAATTGGATTTATATTTTAAAATACCATTTTGAAATCACAAATCGTAAAAAGGACTAATACAATTTCATTTAGATAAGATGAAAATATAATACTGATATCATCTAGAATTACAACTAATTATGTTTTAAAATAGGAAAACATTACGGGGAAGTGAAAAAATGGACATGGATAAAAAAATATCAAACCCATTATAGGTAGTGATATATATCATTTATCGAAATAAATGTAATGGTCAATTGTCACGAACCAGCCCGGGTCGACCCTAAACCGGTCACCCAAGCCGGTCCGCGGCAAGTCCCGAGGGGCGTTCCCGATCCCCCCAGGATGGAAACAAGTGCCGGGCATTAAAATTTGATCGTTGGGAACGACTTCAGCCCAAACAAAAGAAAATAGAACAGAACGAATAAACACTAACAGCGGAAAAGAAATAAAAGACACATGACCACGTACCTCCATGTGACCTCTTAGGTCACCACCCAACTAGAGAGAAACCTCGCTCCAACACTAAGCAACTCAAAACAGAAGACCTAAGCAAGGGAAGACCTGCAACTGAAATGATAATATAGGCATTAGCATTAAAAATGCCCAGTAGGTAAGCCAATGTAAACTACTGAATCCAAATGTTTCCTTTCCCAAGAAATCCGTTGACACAGGTTTGAAAAATACAATTATAAAAATAGATTTTTCACATTTAAATATAAACAACATGTTTTCCCCCATTTGAAAAACCAACTCACACTATAAATCACTTTCAAAACCATTTCAAGTTTTTATAAACAAAACCAAATACAGATAATACTACGACTGTGCTAAAAAGGAACATGTAAACAGTACAGGCTGAAAGCAATCCAGTGAAACAGGAAGTAAACAAGCTATGCATGATGCAAGTAGTGGAAAAAGGACACAAGTAACAATATGAGCTATAAAGAAGAACTGCAAGTAAACAATCAAGGAAGCAAGTAACCATGGGTGATCCTAAACATCCCTAGAAAACCCCTGGACGTACTCGGGTTCAGACTACCTACCGGCGTGGTACTCCATAGTCAATAACCAACTGGCCGCCCTAATAGCCAACCAGTGGCACATCCCACCTGGCCTGTCCACAACTCCAGTGGGTACTAACCCGTCTAATCAGGGTTAGCAAGAAACCGTCACTCGATAATCTACAAGACGCCCAGGAACCCATGGTGGTTTTCGTAACACTGTGTAAGTGGGAGACCCTCGCATGCGTGACTCATCTCCCCGCACTTGCCAACCCCTTACACGGACATCTCTACACGACAACCCTCAAAGGGAAGTCTCCCTGTAGAGATGCCCTCACAAGTACGTTTATATATATATATATATATATTTATAATCACATCACATTTAATAATGTGCCAATCGGGCCTTCACGTCATTTAATTATCAAAACCACTTTATAAAAATACCTGAAGTCGCCAAGCGAGCACTTTGTTTTTTTTACAAAAATCAAATGACTTTACACGAACATTTCACAATATCTTTTTCAAAAACTCAAGCACTGCTTTTGTATTAAAAGAAAGGCCACACGGGCATATTTTCATAGATTTCTTTTTAAAGAAGTTCGATGTGTCTCATAAAGGGGCGAAAACATTTTGAAACCAATAACCATTTAGAAAAGTCGAGATTTCGAAAAAATAAAAATAAATAAAAATAAATGGTAACAATTTCAAACACCATCTTCATTTGAGGGCACATCCATGTGTGCACCTGGTGCACCCATGGATGTGTCAACATCCAATGGTGCGTCAAACCTGCAAAGGGGCACGACAACACTTCCAAATGATACTAAATTTCATAAGACTAACCAGCACAGGATAATACGATCCAAGAATGATTCTTTCTTTACAAAAAGGAAACACCGCTCAAGACAACCAATGATAACAGAAGAGAACATAAGCATTTAGTTCCACGTTAGCTGGTAACGCCTAAACAGGTGAACTATATAAACAATAAAACGTTCAAGACAATATCTAGTGCACAACTACCTTGGCATAAAATATAATTTCTTCAAACATAACTTTCGAATAAAAACTATGGATTTTTAAAACACCAAAATAAGCCGCGCAAGGATATCATAAACACGCGAATCATGGAATAAAATTTATTTAAAATAATTCTAGCATCAGCAGAGTACCTCGGAAAGGAAACAGTTGAGTTCACCTACCTCAAACATAGAGCGGATGCGACGGAAACCCAGCAGAAAGTAGAATGAATCCCTGCGGACTAACTGCGTACGCTGAACAGTGAAAAAGTACATGTTACTCAACCCGCGACAGAAAAAGGATTAATCCAAATTAAATAAAAACACTGATATTGAATAAAGAGAAAGGTAAATAAATAATAAGCAATAATTAAAATAATAAATAAATAATCAAAAGAACAAAATAATAAACAATGGAATAAGCAAATAGATAAATAACTAAAATAATACATAATTGAATGAATAAATAAATAATTAACCAAATAATTAAATAGATAAATTAATAAATGAAAGAATGAATGAATAAATACATAATTAAATAACTAATTAATTTAACAAGTACCTAAATGAATAGATAATTAAATAAATAGATAATTTATTAATCAATTAATTAATAAACAAATAAGTAAATAACTAAATAATTGATTAATTAACAAATACTTAATTGAGTAAATAAATAGACAATTAATTAATTAATCAATTAATAAATAATAATAATAATAATAATATGATGTTAATAATTAAAATAATAATAAATATAATAATAATAATAATAATATAGTATTAATAATAATAACATAATAATAATTTTAATAATGATATAATAAGATTAATTATATTATTAACATAATAATAACAATAACAATAATGGTATAATAATAATAATAGTAACATAATAATAGTAATTGTAATAAAACAAAAGATAAATAAATATTAATTAAAAAAAAAGAAACTCACGCGAGGGGCGAGGGAAGAGGCCGGGCAGGAGGAGCTGGGTGCGGCCGGCGGTTCGGCAGGAGGGTGCGGCGGTGACGGGGTGGCCGTGGACGCCGGACGTCGGCGGTTTGGCCGGAGGAGGGTGCGCCGGCAACAGGGTCGGAAGGAGGTGGCGCGGCGGAGGCCGGAACGACACCGGAGGGGGGGGGGGGGGGTCGCCGCGGCGGAGCGAAGCAGGAGGGGGGGGGGGGTGCGCCGGCGACGGGGTTGGATGCGGCGAGGGAAGCCGGGGCGGCGGTCTGGCGCGGGCGCGGTGAGGCGGATCACCGGAGGGGAGGCTGCGGATCGGCGAGGTGCAGGGGGAGAGGAGCGTCCGTGGCGGCGCGGCGCTGGGGTGAGCGGGACGGGAGGAGGGTGCAGGGGAGAGGGCGGCCGGGCGCGGCGGCTGGGTGCAGGGCTCGGGACGTCGGACGAGCAGGGGGGGCGGAGGTGGCGTGGCGAAGCGAAGAGGGGGTTGAGGAGGTCGGGCGCAATAGGTTGAAAAAGGAGATGGGGGGCGGCGTACACAGGAAGGAGGGAGGTGATGGCGGCTCGTGAAAGAAAGAAAACGGGGGAGGGGAAAACGGGTTAGGGTAGGGTTAGGTTAGGATATATATATATATATGATAAAATAATAATAATAATAATAATAATAACACTATAATAATAATAATAAAACTTATAATATTAATAATAATAAAACTTATATAACAATAATAAAACATGTAATAATAATAAATAATAAATTAGTTAATTGAAATAATAATTATTTCGATCACATATTTAAAATAATAATTATAAAATAATTTAAAGATGTTACACACATATATATGTATTTATACATATATAGATCTATATATATATACACATACATTATTATACATATATATATATATAAACATATATAAACATATATACAATAACACAAATAAATAGGTACTAATAATAAAATGCCAACATAAAAATTATAATATTTAAAACACCGGATGAACACACTGTCACCCAGGCAGAACGCATGGTCACCGCTAACGATGCGGTGACCGCGCACCGGCGCGAAACCGCCAATGCAATTAATTTCCGGAAAAAAAATCAAACCGGGTCCAAGAAAGGAGAACAATTACAGACATCCGCGGTCGGGGTGTGACAATTCTCCCCACCACAGACACTTTCTGTCCCCAGAAAGTCACCAGGCCAAAAGTCGATCAAGATTTATGTCCATGCCCCAACGGAACTAAAGGAACCAGAGAGAACTGAGAATCTCGGGGATGACCGTACTCTGCACAGGTCACACCCGGCCGATTCAAGAGAAAACTGGGGTCCGAGATTGAGGGGAGAACACGAAGGGGTTCTCCCCACCACAAGAGCTCAACTTGTGCAGGAAAGTTGACCATCTAAATAGAAAACCCTAGGAAAAAGGGAGGGGGGTCGACGCAAGAACTCCCAACCGGTTTAAACTAACTCTTATAGCACGAGTGAAAAATAACACCTTCGTCGAAACGCTGAACCCGCGACTAGAGTTAACAACCTTCAACACCAGGGAAAACCCATAGAAAAACATTTAACCAACATCAAATTGGAGACATGATCCACCGAAGTCCACAAAGAATAACCACATCGGATAACATAACTACAACGAGGTCAACCCACACAAGGATCAAACACACTATTAAGGACACACGATTTAGAATATTACATTCACATGACAAGTCCACTTAGATTTATCATAGAACAAGTCCATTGTCACTTTTTAGAAAAAAAACACAATTACAATGCTATTGAAACTTTTTTAGTAGGAAAACAATTACTAAAAGATCTTGATTGTTCCACTGCTAACACAGAACAAAAAACCTGGACCAAGGCTTCGCACCCCTTGGAACTCCTGACTGTGCACGAGCTTCACCCCGAGACTTGTGGCTGGGGTTCTGATGGCTTAAGCCTATTCTGCCTCACAGTCAGGTACGTACATTCTCCCATCAAAGCGTCCTCTTCAAGCGACGCTTCCTGCAAAACTTCTCCAGATGACACAGACAGCCGCATCGATGACACATCTTCAGAGGGTTGTGACAAGATGGCTTTAAATGCCCGAAACGACCACACTGATAGCATACCCTCGAACGATCTGATGAACTGGGAACTGGGACCAAAGGGGATAACTTCTTAGGAGCAGATATCTCTGGCGCCTCTTCCTCACAAGAGGGGGAATTCTTACGAACAACAGGGGACGCTGAAGTATTAACCACCCGCACACCGGAAACCAACTCAGCCAAGAAATCTTCCTCCACCAGCTTCTCGAAACAAAGGTCTTTAGAAGGGAGGACTCGCTCCTTGATCTCTGGACGAAGACCCCCAGTGAAAAGAGAGGCCTTCATGAGCTCATGTGATGCTACATCTGGAGAAAAGGGAATCAGTTCCTTGAAATGGTCAACATATGCCTTCACCGTCCGTTGGCCTTGTTGAATATGCACAAACTCTCTCTTTTTCTCCAGCTCCACTTCCTCAGGTACAAACCATTGGATGAAAACAATTTTAAAGACATCCCGCGTCATTTCAACTTGCGTCGATGGTGGGGCAACCACATTCCACTGGTCCAGAGCTGGACCCTCGAACAACTTCATAATTGCACGAACATTAACATTATCGGGAGTTCCCAACATTCTAAAGACACGCTCCACTTCCTCGAGCCATTTCACTGCCTCTAACGGATCCTGATCACCATGGAGAATAGGCAGAGTCTGAGATGGACCAAAAACTGGGCATGACATATCCGAATCCTTAGAGACCTTTCTGGGCGGCATTTCCTGAGCAATATATAAAACACAAAGCCAAAACCAATATTAAACTGAAGCAACATCAATAAAGGCGCCTTCATTAAAAAAAACAGTCGGCACAAGACCGAACAAATACAACACAATCCATAATAGAATCTCCTCTTTAAAATTCCCTTTTCATTTTTGATTTCAAAACCACCCTTTTTCAAGATCACTTTCCAAAACCAATCCACTTTCAAACCAAAAACTTTCCAAAACCGTTTCACCTTTAAAACCAATTTAGAAAACAAAGTCAAGTGTTAAATTTCAAATACACACCTAGGTACTCCCATGACCCGTTGCCCATGTCTTTATCCACTGTCCATTAATACTTGCACCAACACGCATTTTGAATACATTCTCACACATGTGCAAACGTTCATGAAGAGGAACCGAGGTTTCAACCCAAATCATTATTAACCAATTCCAAGAAAACAACAGATTTTCAAATCAAGAGATTTCAGTTTTAAAACCCATTTTATACATTTAAAGTCCTTTAAAACAAACCAGTCCAATTTTCAAAAAATCTTTTTCATTTCCAACTACGCTCTCACACAGACCAAAACGAAAACAACATCCAAATTTGCATCAATCACTGAAA
Organism: Viscum album; assembly: GCA_963277665.1. Lineage (NCBI taxonomy): Eukaryota > Viridiplantae > Streptophyta > Magnoliopsida > Santalales > Viscaceae > Viscum > Viscum album. The sequence goes on along the minus strand of OY728153.1, from coordinate 1,254,160,158 downwards.
TGAGGGACTAGTAGTCACACTCAACCTGGCGACATGGTAGTGGGCCATGTCCCAAGTCAGCGTCGACCACTAGGAGGAATTCAAACCACGTACTCGGACTCCACATGGGTCACTACTCCATGTGAAATTACGATGTAATGTCGGCTTGCCTCCATTATCATCTCTCAATCCAAGACAAACCAGGAAAGACAAGGACACAATTCCCGAACTACCCCTAGTAACTCGAGGATCGGTGCGAGCAAGAGTTCGTGACGTTATTCCCGTACCTACCCCTCGAGTTCCGACAGTGCTAAGCTCCTTCTACCGGACAACCCAAATAACAAGAACCACCTCTGATACCATTTTGTCACGAACCAGCCCGGGTCGACCTTGAACCGGTCACCCGAGCCGGTCTGCGGCAAGTCCCGAGGGGCGTTCCCGATCCCCCCGGGATGGCAACAAGTGCCGTGCATTAAAATTTGATCGTTGGGAATGATTTTAGCCCAAACAAAAGTAAATAGAACAGAACGAATACACACTAACAATGGAAAAGAAATAAAAGCCACATGACCACGTACTTCCATGTGACCTCGTAGGTCACCACCCAACTAGAGAGCAACCTCGCTCCAACACTGAGCGACTCAAAACAGAAGACCTGAGCAAGGGAAGACCTACAACTGAAATGATAATATAGGCGTGAGAATTAAAAATGCCCTGTAGGTAAGCCAATGTAAACCACTGAATCCAAATGTTTCCTTTCCCAAGCAATCCATTGACGCAGGTTTGAAAAATACAATTATAAAAATAGATTTTTCACATTTAAAAATAAACAACATGTTTTCCCCCATTTGAAAAACCAACGCACACTATAAATCACATTCAAAACCATTTCATGTTTTTATAAACAAAACCAAATACAGATAATACTACGACTGTGCTAAAAAAGAACAGGTAAATAGTACAGGCTGAAAGCAAACCAGTGAAACAGGAAGTAAACAAGCTATGCATGATGCAAGTAGTGGAAAAAGGACACAAGTAACAATATGAGCTGTAAAGAAGAACTGCAAGTAAACAATCAAGGAAGCAAGTAACCATGGGTGATCCTAAACATCCCTAGAAAACCCCTGGACATACTCGGGTTCAGACTACCTTCCGGCGTGGTACTCCATAGTCAATAACCAACTGGCCGCCCTAATAGCCAACCAGTGGCACATCCCACCTGGCCTGTCCACAACTCCAGGGGGTACTAACACGTCTAATCAGTGTTAGCAAGCAACCGTCACTCGATAATCTACAAGACGCCCAGGAACCCATGGTGGTTTTTGTAACACTGTGTAAGTGGGAGACCCTCGCACGCGTGACTCATCTCACCGCACTTGCCAACCCCTTACACGGACATCGCTACACGACAACCCTCGAAGGGAAGTCCCCTTGTAGAGATGCCCTCACAAGTACGTGTATATATATATATATAATCACTTCACATTTAATAAAGTGCCAATCCGGCCTTCATGTCATTTAATTATCAAAACCACTTTATAAAAATACCTGAAGTCGCCAAGCGAGCACTTTGTTTTTATTTACAAAAATCAAATGACTTTACACGAACATTTCACAATATCTTTTTCAAAAACTCAAGAGCTGCTTTTGTATTAAAAGAAAGGCCACACAGGCATATTTTCGTAGATGTCTTTTTAAACAAGTTCGATGTGTCTCATAAAGGGGCGAAAACATTTTGAAACCAATAACCATTTAGAAAAGTCGAGATTTCGAAAAAATAAAAATAAATAAAAATAAATGGTAACAATTTCAAACACCATCTTCATTTGAGGGCACATCCATGTGTGCACCTGGTGCACCCATGGATGTGTCAACATCCAATGGTGCGTCAAACCTGCAAAGGGGCACGACAACACTTCCAAATGATACTAAATTTCATAAGACTAACCAGCATAGGATAATACGATCCAAGAATGATTCTTTCTTTACAAAAAGGAAACACTGCTCAAGACAACCAATGATAACATAAGAGAACATAAGCATTTAGTTCCACGTTAGCTGGCAACGCCTAAACAGGTGCACTATATAAACAATAAAAAGTGCAAGACAATATCTAGTGCACAACTACCTTGGCATAAAATATAATTGCTTCAAACTTATCTTTCGAATAAAAACTATGGATTTTTAAAACACCAAAATAAGCCACGCAAGGATATCATAAACACGTGAATCATGGAATAAAATTTATTTAAAATAATTCTAGCATCAGTAGAGTACCTCGGAAAGAAAACAGTTGAGTTTTCCTACCTCAAACATAGAGCGGACGCGACGGAAACCCAGAAAAAAGTAGAACGAATCCATGCGGACTAACTGCGTACGCTGACCAGTGAAAAAGTACTTGTTACTCAACCCGCGACAGAAAAAGGATTAATCCAAATTAAATAAAAACACCGATATTGAATAAAGAGAAAGGTAAATAAAAAATAAGCAATAATTACAATAATAAATAAATAATCATAAGAACAAAATAATAAACAAATGAATAAGCAAATAGATAAATAACTAAAATAATACATAATTGAATGAATAAATAAATAATTAACCAAATATTTAAATAGATAAATTAATAAATGAAAGAAAGAATGAATAAGTAAATAATTAAATAACTAATTAATTTAACAAGTACCTAAATGAACAGATAAATAAATAAATAGATAATTTATTAATAAATTAATTAATAAACAAATAACCAAATAACTAAATAATTGATTAATTAACAAATACTTAAATGAGTAAATAAATAGACAATTAATTAATTAATCAATTAATAAATAATAATAATAATAATAATAAGATGTTAATAATTAAAATAATAATAATAATAATAATAATTATAATAATAATAATAATATAGTATTAATAATAATAACATAATAATAATTTTAATAATGATATAATAAGATTAATTATATTATTAACATAATAATAACAATAACAATAACTGTATAATAATAATAATAGTAACATAATAATAGTAATTGTAATAAAACGAAAGATAAATAAATATTAATTAAAAAAAAGAAACTCACACCAGGGGCGAGGGAAGAGGCCGGACAAGAGGAGCTGGGTGCGGCCGGCAGTTCGAAAGGAGGGTGCACCGGCGACGGGGTGGCCGTGGACGCCGGACGTCGGCGGTTCGGCCGGAGGAGGGTGCGCCAGCAATAGGGTCGGAAGGAGGTGGCGCGGCGGAGGCCGGAACGACACCGGAGGGGGGGGGGGGGTCGCCGCGGCGGAGCGAGGCAGGAGGAGGGGGGGTGCGTCGATGACAGGGTTGGATGTGGCGAGGGAAGCCGGGGCGGCGGTCTGGTGCGGGAGCGGTGAGGCAGATCACCGGAGGGGAGGCTGCGGATCGGCGAGGTGCAGGGGGAGAGGAGCGGCCGGGGCGGCACAGCGCTGGGGTGAGCGGGATGGGAGGAGGGTGCAGGGGAGAGGGCGGCCGGGCGCGGCGGCTGGGTGTAGGGCTCGGGACGCCGGACGAGTAGGGGGGGGGGGGGAGGTGGCGTGGTGAAGCGAAGAGGGGGCTGAGGAGGTCGGGCGCAGTAGGGTGAAAAAGGAGATGGGGGGCGGCGTATGCAGGAAGGAGGGAGGGGATGGCGGCTCGTGAAAGAAAGAAAACGGGGGAGGGGAAAAAACGGGTTAGGGAAGGGTTAGGTTAGGTTATATATATATATATATGATAAAATAATAATAATTATAATTATAATAATAATAATAATAATAACACTATAATAATAATAATAAAACTTATAATATTAATAATAATAAAACTTATATAACAATAATAAAACTTGTAATAATAATAAATAATAAATTAGTTAATTCAAATAATAATTATTTTGATCACATATTTAAAATAATAATTATAAAATAATTTAAGGATGTTACACATATATATATATATTTATACATATATAGATCTATATATATATACACATACATTATTATACATATATATATATAAACATATATAAACATATATACAATAACACAAATAAACAGGTATTAATAATAAAATGCCAACATAAAAATTATTATATTTAAAACACCGGATGAACACACTGTCACCCGGGCTGAACGCACGGTCACCGCTAACGATGCGGTGACCGCGCACCGGCACAAAACCGCTAATGCAATTAATTTCCGAAAAAAAAATCAAACCGGGTCCAAGAAAGGAGAACAATTACAGGCATCCGCGGTTGGGGTGTGACAATTCTCCCCACCACAGACAATTTCTGCCCCCAGAAAGTCACCAGGCCAAAAGTCGATCAATATTTAAGTCCATGCCCCAACGGAACTAAAGGAACCAGAGAGAACTGAGAATCTCGGGGATGACCTTACTCTGCACAGGTCACACCCGACCGATTCAAGAGAAAACTGGGGTCCGAGATTGAGGGGAGAACACGAAGGGGTTCTCTCCACCACAAGAGCTCAACTTGTGCAGGAAAGTTGACCATCTAAATAGACAAACCTAGGAAAAAAGGGAGGGGGGGTCGACGCAAGAACTCCCAACCGGTTTAAACTAACTCTTATAGCACGAGTGAAAAATAACACCTTCGTCGAAAAGTTGAACCCGCGACTAGAGTTAACAACCTTCAACACCAGGGAAAACCCATAGAAAAACATTTAACCAACATCAAATTGGAGACATGATCCACCGAAGTCCACAAAGCATAACCACATCGGATAACATAACTACAACGAGGTCAACCCACACAAGGATCAAACACACTATTAAGGACACATGATTTAGAATATTACATTCACACGACAAGTCCACTTAGATTTATCATAGAACAATTCCATTGTCACTTTTTAGAAAAACAACACATTTACAACACTGTTGAAACTTTTGTAGCAGGAAAACAAGTACTAAATGATCTTGATTGTTCCACTGCTAACACGGAACACAAAACCTGGACCAAGGCTTCACACCCCTTGGAACTCCTGACTGTGCGCGAGCTTCACCACGAGACCTGTGTCTGGGGCTCTGATGGCTGAAGCATCTTCTGCCTCACAGTCAGGTACTGACATTCTCCCATCACAGCTTCCTCTTCAAGCGACGCTTCCTGCAAAACTTTTCCAGATGACCCAGACAGCCGCATCGATGACACGTCTTCGGAGGGTTGCGACAAGATGGCTTGAAATGCCCGAAACGACCACACTGATAGCATACCCTCGAGCGATCTGATGAACTGGGAACTGGGACCAAAGGGGATAACTTATTAGGAGAAGATATCTCTGGCGCCTCTTCCTCACTAGAGGGGGAATTCTTACGAACAATAGGGGACGCTGAAGTATTAACCACCCACACACCGGAAACCAACTCAGCCAAGAAAGCTTCCTCCACCAATTTCTCGGAACAATGGTCTTTAGAAGGGAGGACTCTCTCCTTGATCTCTGGACGAAGACCCCCAGTGAAAAGAGAGGCCTTCATGAGCTCATGCGATGCTACATCTGGAGAAATGTGAATCAGTTCCTTGAAATGGTCAACATATGCCTTCACTGTCAGTTGTCCTTGTTGAATATGCACAAGCTCTCTCTTTTTCTCCAGCTCCACTTCCTCAGGTACAAACCATTGGATAAAAACAATTTTAAAGACATCCCACGTCATTTCAACTTGCGTCGATGGTGGGGCAACCACCTTCCACTGGTCCAGTGCTGGACCCTCGAACAACTTCATAATTGCAAAAACCTTAACATTATCGGGAGTTCCCAACATTCTAAAGACACTCTCCACTTCCTCGAGCCATTTCACTGCCTCTAACGGACCCTGATCACCATGGAGAATAGGCAGAGTCTGAGAAGGACCAAAAACTGGGCATGACATATCCGAATCCTTAGAGACCTTTCTGGGCGGCATTTCCGGAGCGATATATAAAACACAAAGCCAAAACCAATATCAAACTGAAGCAACATCAATAAAAGTGCCTTCATTAAAAGAAACAGTCGGCACAAGACCGAAAAAATACAACACAACCCAAAATAGAATCTCCTCTTTAAAATTCCCTTTTCATTTTTGATTTCAAAACCACCCTTTTTCAAGATCACTTTCCAAAACCAATCCACTTTCAAACCAAAAACTTTCCAAAACCGTTTCCCCTTTAAAACCAATTTAGAAAACAAAGTCAAGCGTTAAATTTCAAATACACACCCAGGTACTCCCATGACCCGTTGCACATGTCTTTATACACTGTCCATTAATACTCGCACCAACACGCATTTTGAATTCATTCTCGCACATGTGCAAACATTCATAAAGAGGAACCGAGGTTTCACCTCAAATCATTCTTAACCAATTCCAAGAAAACAACAGATTTTCAAATCAAGAGATTTCAGTTTTAAAACCAATTTTATACATTTAAAGACCTTTAAAAGAAACCAGTCCAATTTTCAAAAACCCTTTTTCATTTCCAACTACGCACTCACACAGACCAAAAAGAAAACAACATCCAAATTTGCATCAATCACTGAAATGAGGGACTAGTAGTCACACTCAACCTGGCGACATGGTAGTGGGCCATGTCCCAAGTCAGCGTCGACCACTAGGAGGAATTCAAACCATGTACTCGGATTCCACATGGGTCACTACTCCATGTGAAATTACAATGTAACGTCGACTTGCCTCCATTATCATCTATCAATCCAAGACAAACCAGGAAAGACAAGGACACAATTCCCGAACTACCCCTGGTAACTCGAGGATCAGTGCGAGCAAGAGTTCGCGACGCTCTTCCCGCACCAACCCCTCGAGTTCCGACAGTCCTAATCTCCTTCTACCGGACAACCCAAATAACAAGAACCACCTCTGATACCATTTTGTCACGAACCAGCCCGGGTCGACCCTGAACCGGTCACCCGAGCCGGTCTGCGGCATGTCCCGAGGGGCGTTCCCGATCCCCCCGGGAATGCAACAAGTGTCGGGCATTAAAATTTGATCGTTGGGAACGATTTCAACCCAAACAAAAGTAAATAGAACAGAACGAATAAACACTAAAAGTGGAATAGAAATAAAATCCACATGACCACGTACCTCCATGTGACCTCTTAGGTCACCACCCAACTAGAGAGCAACCTCGCTCCAACACTGAGCGACTCAAAACAGAAGACCTGAGCAAGGGAAGACCTACAACTGAAATGATAATATAGGCGTGAGCATTAAAAATGCCCAGTAGGTAAGCCAATGTAAACCACTGAATCCAAATGTTTCCTTTCCCGAGCAATCCGTTGACACAGGTTTGAAAAATACAATTATAAAAATAGATTTTTCACATTTAAAAATAAACAACATGTTTCCCCCATTTGAAAAACCAACGCACACTATAAATCACTTTCAAAACCATTTCATGTTTTTATAATCAAAACCAAATACAGATAATACTACGACTGTGCTAAAAAGGAACAGGTAAACAGTACAGGCTGAAAGCAAACCAGTGAAACAGGAAGTAAACAAGCTATGCATGATGCAAGTAGTGGAAAAAGGACACATGTAACAATATGAGCTGTAAAGAAGAACTGCAAGTAAACAATCAAGGAAGCAAGTAACCATGGGTGATCCTAAACATCCCTTGAAAACCCCTGGAGGTACTCGGGTTCAGACTACCTGCCGGCGTGGTACTCCATAGTCAATAACCAACTGGACGCCCTAATAGCCAACCAGTGGCACATCCCACCTGGCCTGTCCACAACTCCAGGGGGTACTAACCCGTCTAATCAGGGTTAGCAAGCAACCGTCACTCGATAATCTACAAGACGCCCATGAACCCATGGTGGTTTTTGTAACACTATGTAAGTGGGAGACCCTCGCACGCGTGACTCATCTCACCGCACCTGCCAACCCCTTACACGGACATCGCTACACGATAACCCTCAAAGGGAAGTCCCCCTGTAGAGATGCCCTCACAAGTACGTTTATATATATATATATATATAATCACATCACATTTAATAAAGTTCCAATTGGGCCTTCACGTCATTTAATTATCAAAACCACTTTATAAAAATACCTGAAGTCGCCAAGCGAGCACTTTGTTTTTTTTTTACAAAAATCAAATGACTTTACACAAACATTTCACAATATCTTTTTCAAAAACTCAAGCGCTGCTTTTGTATTAAAAGAAAGGCCACACGTGCATATTTTCGTAAATTTCTTTTTAAACAAGTTCGATGTGTCTCATAAAGGGGCGAAAACATTTTGAAACCAATAACCATTTAGAAAAGTCGAGATTTCGAAAAAATAAAAATAAATAAAAATAAATGGTAACAATTTCAAACACCATCTTCATTTGAGGTCACATCCATGGGTGCACCTGGTGCACCCATGGATGTGTCAACATCCAATGGTGCGTCAAACCTGCAAAGGGGCACGACAACACTTCCAAATGATACTAAATTTCATAAGACTAACCAGCACAGGATAATACGATCAAAGAATGATTCTTTCTTTACAAAAAGGAAACACCGCTCAAGACAACCATTGATAACATAAGAGAACATAAGCATTTACTTCCACGTTAGCTGGAAACGCCTAAATAGGTGCACTATATAAAAAATAAAAAGTGCAAGACAATATCTAGTGCACAACTACCTTGGCATAAAATATAATTGCTTCAAACATAACTTTCGAATAAAAACTATGGATTTTTAAAACACCAAAATAAGCCATGCAAGGATATCATAAACACACGAATCATGGAATAAAATTTATTTAAAATAATTCTAGCATCAGCAGAGTACGTCGGAAAGGAAACAGTTGAGTTCGCCTACCTCAAACATAGAGCAGACGCGACGGAAACCCAGCAGAAAGTAGAACGAATCCCTGCGGACTAACTGTGTACGCTGAACAGTGAAAAAGTACATGTTACTCAACCCGAGACAGAAAAAGGATTAATCCAAATTAAATAAAAACACCGATATTGAATAAAGAGATAGGTAAATATACAATAAGCAATAATTACAATAATAAATAAATAATCAAAAGAACAAAATAATAAACAAATGAATAAGCAAATAGATAAATAACTAAAATAATACATAATTGAATGAATAAATAAATAATTAACCAAATAAATAAATAGATAAATTAATAAATGAAAGAATCAATGAATAAGTAAATAATTAAATAACTATTTAATTTTACAAGTACCTAAATGAACAGATAAATAAATAGATAGATAATTTAATAATCAATTAATTAATAAAAAAATAAGTAAATAACTAAATAATTGGTTAATTAACAAATACTTAAATGAGTAAATAAATAGACAATTAATTAATTAATCAATTAATAAATAATAATAATAATAATAATAAGATGTTAATAATTAAAATAATAATAAATAAAATAATAATAATAATAATAATAATATAGTATTAATAATAATAACATAATAATAATTTTAATAATGATATAATAAGATTAATTATATTATTAACATAATAATAACAATATCAATAATGGTATAATAATAATAATAGTAACATAATAATAGTAATTGTAATAAAATGAAAGATAAATAAATATTAATTAAAAAAAGAAACTCACACCAGAGGCGAGGGAAGAGGCCGGGCAGGAGGAGCTGGGTGCGGCCGGCGGTTCGGCAGGAGGGTGCGCCGGCGACGGGGTGGCCGTGGACGCCGGACGTCGGCAGTTCGGCCGGAGGAGGGTGTGCTGACAACAGGGTCGGAAGGAGGTGGCGCGGCGGAGGTCGGAACGACACCAGAGGGGGGGGGGTCGACGCGGCGGAGGGAGGCAGGAGGAGGGGGGGTGCGCCGGCGACGGGGTTGGATGCGGCGAGGGAAGCCGGGGCGGCGGTCTGGCGCGGGCGCAGTGAGGAGGATCACCAGAGGGGAGGCTGCGGATCAGCGAGGTGCAGGGGGAGAGGAGCGGCCGGGGCGGCGCGGCGCTGGGGTGAGTGGGACGGGAGGAGGGTGCAGGGGAGAGGGCGTCCGGGCGCGGCGGCTGGGTGCAGGGCTCGGGACGCCGGACGAGCAGGGGGGGCGGAGGTGGCGTGGCGAAGCGAAGAGGGGGCTGAGGAGGTCGGGCGCAGCAGGGTGAAAAAGGAGATGGGGGGCGGTGTACGCAGGAAGGAGGGAGGGGATGGCGGCTCGTGAAAGAAAGAAAACGGGGGAGGGGAAAAACGGGTTAGGGTAGGGTTAGGTTAGGTTATATATATATATATGATAAAATAATAATAATTATAATTATAATAATAATAATAATAATAATAACACTATAATAATAATAATAAAACTTATAATATTAATAATAATAAAACTTATATAACAATAATAAAACTTGTAATAATAATAAATAATAAATTAGTTAATTCAAATAATAATTATTTTGATCACATATTGAAATTAATAATTATAAAATAATTTAAAGATGTTACTCATATATATATATATATTTATACATATATAGATCTATATATATACACATACATTATTATACATATATATATATATATAAACATATATAAACATATATACAATAACACAAATAAACAGGTATTAATAATAAAATGCCAACATAAAAATTATAATATTTAAAACACCGGATGAACACACTGTCACCCAGGCTGAACGCATGGTCACCGCTAACGATGCGGTGACCCTGCACCGGCACGAAACCGCCAATGCAATTAATTTCCGAAAAAAAATAAAACAGGGTCCAAGAAAGGAGAACAATTAAAAACATCCGCGGTCAGGGTGTGACATCAATAAATTGTTAAAAAACACAAAACAAAAAATCAATGTGGTGTGAAAATAACAATCAAATCATCTAAAATAAATTTAATAAAACAATATTTAAATTTGGAGATATTTTTCCTAGTATTTAAAGATTTTTACCAACTAGTCAAATAACATATTAAATATATTCTTAAATTATAAGTATAAATTCATCATTTAGTTATTTTCTACCACAATATCACCTTTTTCCAATAAAGGATGATTATTCAATATGAATGTTTTTAATACCTATTGCACTAACATCAACCAATGTCTAATTGTATAATTACTAAATGGATAACATGATATTTATAAAAAATGAAGTGGTTAGCATAAGTTAATATAATTAAATATTATAATATGAATTCAAATAATTTAATACTACATTAATCTTCAAATCCTTAACTATAACAACCAAAATTATTCTTATATATATCCTCAAAATTCATCAAAATATTCCAACCCATGATCAAAAGACAAAAATTCAGATATACTATTTTGGTGCACTAATTGTGTAATATATTTCAGTCTCATTGATGAGCTACAATTTGGATAAATATTTTGTATATGCTATATTGGGATCACATGTGATCTCTAATGGGGCTCATCCCATTGTAATGAATGTTCACGGATAATATCAAGAATACAACCCTTGAAAAAACACTTTTGAACCGATGTACATTACACTTTTAAATAAAAAAATATAATTTTATATTAAAACTTTATTCATAAAAAAATAATAGAAAAAAGAAATGTGGGTTTTCATTTTATAAAACATGTATTTTTTATAAAATAATCCAAACATAAAATAATGGTTATGCCAATAGAAAATACTATTATCATTTTATACAGTAAAATAGAACATTTCATTTGTCTATTGTAACAAAACTAAAACATTACTTTAAAAATTTCCTTCTTGAAAATCATAGAATTAAATTCAAAAGATAATTAAAATTTCATTTATAATTCATGTATGTAAATATATAAAAATTCATAAAATAATTTAAAAAATATTGTTATGGAATTAATTTTTTTAAGTGAGTCACTAAGAGAGGATTAAAAAAATATACATTATAAAAATCAATAAAAATATTCGTTTTTAAATCTTTTAAAATAAATTAAAATATGTGAAAAAGTTTCATTTTAAACAGACTATGAATAAATAATTATTTTCTTGAATCATTTAGATTATCATTGGCATTGAAGAGAATGATTTATAAAAATTAATTAAATCTATTAAATGATTATGTTATATTGAAGTGCCACACACATAAAGTCAAACTCATCACATGAATTTCTTACCATCTAAAATAATAATAATTGGTTAATTATTTACATTATTGATATCTATTTTCATTTATTATTTATTTTATTCCAACTATTTCTTTGTTATATATAATTATACTATCATTTATGTTTACGTCAGATGTTATGATTATATTTGTCTTATATGTAAAAATTGACTTTTTTAATATGAATATTGTTAATGTTGTCATTATTAATTAATATATATAATAATAATAATGAAAAAACAATAACTATTATAAATTAATTATAATTTTAAAAACAAACATGAAATATAATTATGAATGATGAACTTTGTAACAACCACAATGATGGTAGTCTGTATGTACGCTTGTGTATTGTTACCATTTTTTAAAGATAATTATGTAATGAATGTAAGTATTTTTTTATGTCTCATTAATTATAATAGTATCAATAATATGATTTCATTTCTTTATATACATATATATTCCATCTATTTGATGTGGTGATGAAAAACGAATCACATCTGTTTGTAGATGTGGTATTCACCATGTATGCACAAATGCCTTTAAAATTTTTCTGTGAAGGGAATTTTAAGAAGGAAAATTATATATTATATTGTTATAATGATTAATATCTCATTAAAATTATATATATATATATATATATATGTGTATATATATCTAAAAATTCTCATTATAAGCATACTTAGATGTTGGGATTGAAACCAAATTACTTCAGTCCGCCAGGTGGTAGTTTATCATACTTATGAATGATGAATTAATTTCTCATTTAATTGATGTTGGAGATAAATATATATTATTAAATTAATATAATAAAATATTAGTATATGTTGGATACATATTTTATTATCTCATCATGTTTAGAGAATATTTTAATGATGGGGAAAAATAAGTAAAATTAAAATTCTTAGTTAATGACTATAAATATTATTCATAAAACCTCAATTTCATTACACCATAATCCCTAGAAGTTAAATATTATGACAAATATATCACCATTATAATGTTGGGAAAGATTTTAATATTTTATTTAGGTTGGTATATGATGAAATAATTTTTTATATGAATAAATGATAATAATATATTTTTTTTATAAGAAAGGGGAAGGGAACTATCACGAACCAGCCCAGGTCGACCCTGAACAGGTCACCCGAGCCGGTCCGCGGAAAGTCCCAAGGGGCATTCCCGATCCCCCCCGGGATGGCAACAAGTGTCGGGCTTTAAAATTTCAATCGTTGGGAATGATTTCAGCCCAAACCAGAAAAAAACAGGATCAAAGAAAGAATATAAACAAAACAAAACAGAAAAACACTATCGACATAAACAGAACTACATCACAATATACCTCCATGTGACCTCGCGGGTCACCACCCAACTATAAACCAACATCGCTCCATCATTGAGCGCCTCAAGCAAGGAAAAACCTGAACACAAGGAACCTGCAACTAAAAAGGTAAAAGATAGGTGTGAGCACGAAAGTACACAGTAGGTGAGCCCCAAAACAAATCCCAAAGCACTGCCAGTAAATAACGAATCTACAAAATTCAGGTTTAAACTACAATGTATAAAAGTAAGATCTCATAATGTTTCACTTGAAAATCAAAATGCGAGACATTTCACTTATTCTTTTCCCAAAAAATTGGATTCCTTTCATTAGTTCTAAACTCATTCTAAAAGGAAAGAAGTGTTACATTTTTAAATCTTACACAAAGAGAATAAAGTATTTTCATTTGAAAACCTTTTTCCAAAAATCTAACAGTATAAGATGTGAAAGATGACTGTAAGTAAAAAAATAGGGAAAACAAGTGCAAGTAAAAGTAAACTCGAAGTTATATGCAATAACCATGGGTGATCCTAAACATCCATAGAAAACCCCTGGACGTACTCAGGTTCAGACTACCTGCCGGAATGGTACTCTATAGTCAATAACCAACTGGCCGCCCTAACAGCCAACCAGTGGCACGCCCAACAAGGCCTTACCTACCAAGGGGGGACTAACCCATTTAATCGGGGTTATCCAGCAACCGTCACTCCATTCTCTAAAGGACGCCCAGGAACCCACGGTGGTTTTAATAACACTTTGTAAGTGGGAGACCCTCGCACGCATGACTCATCTCATCGCATTTGCCAGTGCCTTACATGGACATCGCTACACGACAACCCTCGAAGGGAAGTCCCCCCTATAGAGATGCCCCATAAGTACGTATATATATACATATGTATAATCACTTCACATTTAATAAAGTGCCAACCGGGCCATCATATCATTTACATTTTGACCATTTAATACAAAATAATTTATAAAGGGATATGACACATGCCATTTCATTGAAAACCAGAAACACATATAAGACATTATTTAAGAAACTCAAATCAGCATGTTAAACCTGAAACACACTGGTTTCACAAGTAGAATCATTTTCCAATATCCAAACGCACCCCAATTTTATCAAGATCCAAACAGGCCTTCAATCACTTTTTGAAGGAATAATATTTCTCAAATGAAATCCAAACTTTTAATCATGCATCAAAGGAAAACATTTTTCAACAACCAAGAACCACATTGAAAGTTTTCAAAATCAAGTTTAAAGGTCAAACGACATTTCTTCTAATCAAGGTTCTAAGAAACCCCTTTTCCATAAACAATACACCTAATAATTTATACACACCAAAAACATTTCAAAACACAATTTCAAATTTCATAAAGAACCATTTAGCAATATTACCATGGAAGCCCACAATTGAAACCAAGATAAACACTTTCAATAAAACGCTAGAATTTAAACAGCTTTTATCATCAAATCACCACACTCTAAATAACTACTTAATAATACTTTTAAACTTACTGAAACTCAATGAAAAGACATGGAATAAATAAATTCTAAATTTAAAGGCGAGTGTAATGGGAGACCTACCTCGAATCGGAACGAAAAAAGACATGGCGCAAAATTGCCGTTGCGTAATGGTCGCACCGTATTGTGCCGTAAAAAAGGTCCTAAAACAATAGACCGTTAGACAGGTTCAACAATAATAATTACATAATAGTAATAACAATAATAATAATAATGTAAAAATAATAATAATAGTGATAACCATAACATAATAATAATAACAACATAATATAATAATAATAATAATAATATAATAATAATAATAATAATAATAATTTAGCATAATTATAATATAACAATATAATAATAATAACCATAATAATAATATAATAATAATAATAATATCATACCCATAATAAAATAATGATGACAATAATAATATAATAATAATAATAATAGCATAATAATAATAATAATAATAATGACAATAACATAACAATAATAATAAAAATAATAACTTGATATTGTTAACATGAAAATAATAATAATAATAATAATAATGTAGTAATAATAATAACAACATAATAATTATAATAATTATAATATAATAATAATAATAATATTAATAATATAATAATAATAACATAATTTAATAACAATAATAACATAACCATAATATAATAATAATAACAATAATAATATAATAAGCATAATAATAATATAACAATAATAACAATAATAATATAATAATAATAATAATTGAATAATATTATCATAATAATAATAGAACAATAATATAATCAGTATAAGAATAATATAATAATAATAATAATATAATAAAATTAAAGATATTAACATATTAAAAATAATAATTCTAACGTAATAATAATAACTCAAATATACTAATAATATAATAACAAAATAAAATAAAACACGCCTGACATACAGGGGCGTGGGGAGATTCGGCGGAGAGGTCCGGCGGAGGTCGGGATCGGCAATGCGGGGCGAGGCCGGCGGTCTGCAGGAGTTGTGGCAGCTGGAGCAGGGCGACGGGGCGGAGCCGAGTGCCGCGCAGAGGCAGGGTGCAGGAGCAGGACAAGGGTGCCGTGAGGGAGGACACTGGATGGTTTCAGGAGGGGAGGGTGCGGGCCGGCGGCCGGGGGTCGCCAGAGGTGCGGCCGACGGTCTGAAAACGGCGAGGTCGGGGCGCCAATGAGGCGGCGTCCGGAACGGGAGCCGAACAGGGTGTCCCCGCTGGAGGGAGGGAACGCAGGTGGTCGAACTAGATGGTGAGGTGGTGGCCGGTGAGGCAGAGCTGGGATAGGGACACCGGAGGCAGCGGGACTCGCCGGAAAGATGGAGGGCCATCGGGACTGGTCGCCGGACAGGGGGAGTCTGATGAACGGGAGGTTGGGACGGCGGCGGGATCCCGGGAGGCAGGTGGGTGCGGGGCGGCTGGTCAACAAGGTGGAGGGAGGTGGCATGGTGGTTCAGCAGGAGGAGGATGTGCCAGACATGGGGAAGAGAAGGCCGGTGAAGGTTGCGCAAAGCCGGGAGTGGCGGAGCCCGCAGGAGGGGAGCTCACAGGAGGGGAGCGCGTAGGAGGAGCCGGGTGCGGGGAGCGCGTAGTAGGGGAGCGCGCAGGATCCGGGGGTCGCATGGCGGCGCGCCTGGGGATGAGTGGGAGACGGACGACGGCGGTTGGATGGGAGAAGGAGGCGGCACGGGCCGGCCGAACCAGCATAGGGAAAATAAAAAAAACGTGGGAGAGAGAGAGATGAGAGAGGGGAGGGTGGCGGGTGGGTAGGTTTATGGTTAGGATTATATATATATATATATATTTGATAATAATAATAATAATAATAATATTAATAATAATAATGGTAATAACATTATAATAATAATAATAATGATAATAGTAATAATAAAAGACTAAATAAAAGAATAAAAACTAATCTTAATAATAATTAAAAATTTATAATAATAATATTAATAAAACTATATAATAATACTAATAAGGAAACTTTATAAAAATAACGATAATAATGATAAAATAAATAATAAAATGACAACATAAAATTCTCAAATTTAAATGTCGGGCAAACACGTAGTCACCCGGCCCAACCACACGGTCACCGCTAATGATTCGATGACCGCGCAGTGGCGCGAAACCCTTCAACAAAAATAAACATTAAAATTTCATACCGAGACCAAGAAAAGAGTAAAATAAGGGCATCTGTGGTCGGCGTGTGACAATTCTCCCCACCACAGACACTTTCTGCCCCCAGAAAGTCACCAAGCCAAAAGTCGGTCAAGATTCAAGTCCATGCCCCAACGGAACTAAAAGAACCGAAGAGAACTGAGAATCTCGGGATGAACTTACTCCACACAGGTCACACCCGACCGATTCAAGAGAACACTTATGTCTGAGGTTGAGGGGATAACACGAAGTGGTTCTCCCCACCACAAGAACTCAACTAGTTCAAAAATGTATTACCCAAATCATACTACCACGTGGAGGCGGGTCCAGTATGGGAACTCATAACCGATCGAAACCGACTCCTATAACACGATCAGATTTACACCTCCGTCGAAACAATGAACCCATGAATAGATTCAACAAACTTCAACACCAGGGATAACCCACAGAAAATACTTAACTAGACATCAAGTCAGAAACATGACCCACTTAAATCCACGAAACATAACTGCATATGAAAAGCATAACTATACCAAGGTAAACCCACACAAGGGTCAAACACAGTTTTAAGAAGGACACACGATTCGGAATATTACGTCCACACGATAAGCCTGCTTGGATTATCATAGAACAAGCCCATCTTCACTTTATAGAAAAACAACGCATTTACAACGTTGTTGAAACCTTAATAGAAGGAAAACAAATATAAAAAGGTTTTTAATTGTTCCACCGTCAATACGGAAAAATAGAACCTACACCAAGGATTCACAACCCTGGGAACTCCTGACTGTGCGCGAGCTTCACTTCGAGACCTGTGGCTAGGGCTCTGATGTCTGAAGCATCTTCTACCTCACAGTCAGGTACTGACATTCTCCCATCACGGCGTCCTCTTTAAGCGATGCTTCCTGCAAAACATCTCTAGATGACCCAGACGGTTGCATCAATGACACGTCTTCAGAGGGTTGCGACAAGACGACTTTAAATGCCCGAAACGACCACACTGATAGCATACCATTAAACAATCTGATGAACTGGAAGCTGGGACCAAAGGGGATAACTCCTTAGGAACAGGTATCTCCGGCGCCTTTTCCTCACCAGAGGGGGAACTCTTACGAATAACAGGGGACGATGAAGTATTAACCACCCGCACACTGGAAACCAACTTATCCGGGAATGATTCCTCTACCAGATTCTTGAAACAACGGTCTTTAGAAGGGAGGACTCACTCCTTGATCTCTGGACAAAGACCCCTGGTGAAAAGAGAGGCCTTCATGAGTTCATACGATGCCACCTCTAGAGAAAAGGAAATTAGTTCCTTGAAATGGTCAACATATGCCTTCACCGTCCGTTGGCCTTGTTGAATATGCACAAGCTCTCTCTTTTTCTCCATCTTCACTTCCTCAGGTACAAACCATTGGATGAAAATGATTCTAAAGACATCCCATGTCATTTCAACTTGTGTTGATGATGGGGTAACCCTCTTCCACTGGTCCAAAGCTGGACCCTCAAACAACTCCATAATTGCACAAACCTTAACATTATCGGGAGTTCCCAACATTCTAAAGACACGCTCCACTTCCTCGAGCCATTTCACTGCCTCTAACGGACCCAGATGACCATGGGGAATAGGAAAAGTATGGGGAGGACCAAAAACTGGGCATGACCTATCAGAATCCGTAGAGATCTTTCTGGGCGGCATTTCCTGAGCGACATATAAAACAAAAAGCCAAAACCAATATCAAACCGAATCAACATCAATAAAAGCGCCTTCATCAAAAACAGTCAGCACAAAGACCAAAAAAACACAAACACAACCCAAAATAAAATCTCCTTTTTTAAAATCCCCTTTTTATTTTAGACATTAAAACCACCCTCTTTCAAAACATCTTTCCAAAACCAATCCACTTTCAAACCAAAAACTTTCCAAAATCGTTTCCCCTTTAAAACCAATTCAGAAAAAAAGGTCATGCCTTTAATTTCAAATACACACCTAGGTAATCTCATGACCCATTGCACATGTCTTTATCCACATCTCATTCATACGTACATCAACACACACTTTCCATGCATTCTCACACATGTGCAAACGTTCATAAAGAGGAACCGAGGTTTCACCCCAAATCATTATTACCCAATTCCAAGCAAACAACAGATTTCCAAATCAAGAGATTTCAGTTTTAAAACCCATTTCATACATTTAAAGTATTTTAAAAGAAACCAGTCCAATTTTTCAAAAACCTTTTTCCTTTCCAACAAAGTACTTACACAGACCAAAACAAAAGCTGCATCCAAATTTATATCAACCACTAGAGTGAGGGACTAGTAGTCACGTTCAACCTAGAAACATGGTCGTGGGCTATGTCCCAAGACAACGTCGACCACTGGGAGGAATTCAAACCGTGTACTCAGACTCCACATGTGTCACTACTCCATGTGAAATCACGACGTAACGTCGTCTTGCCTCCATTGTAGTCTCTCAATTCAAAACAAACCAGAAAGAGATAATGACACAATTCCCATACTACCCCTGGCGACTCGAGGTGCGGGACGGGCGAGGGTTCATGATTTCCTTCCCATACCTACCTCTTGAGTTCCAATAGTCTTAATATCCACCTACCAGACAACCCAAATAACAAGAACCTGGCTCTGATATCATTTTTTCACGAACCAGCCCGGGTCAACCCTGAACCGGTCACCTGAGCCGGTCCGTAGGAAGTACTGAGGGGCGTTCCTGATCCCCCCACGATGGAAACAAGTGACGGGCATTATAATTTCAATCATTGGGAACAATTTCATCCCAAACCAGAAAAAAACAGGATCAAAGAAAAAATATGAACTAAACAAAACAGACAAACACTAACGACGTAAATAGAACTACATCACAACAAACCTCCATGTGACCTCGCGGGTCACCACCCAACTACAAACCAACGTCGCTCCATCACTGAGTGACTCAAGCCAGGAAAAACCTGAACACAACGAACCTGCAACTAAAAAGGAAAAAGATAGGCATAAGCACAAAAGTACTCAGTAGGTGAGCCCCACAACAAATCCCAATGCACTACCAGTAAATAAAGAATCTACAAAATCCAACTTTGAACTACAATGTATAAAAGTAAGCTCTCATAATGTTTCACTTCAAAATAAAAATGCGAGACATTTCAATTATTCTTTTTCCAAAAAATTGGATTCCTTTCATTAGTTCTAAACTCATTCTAAAAGGAATGAAGTGTTACATTTTTAAATCTTACACAAAGAGAATAAAGTATTTTCATTTGGAAACCTTTTTCCTAAAATCTAACAGTATAAGCTGTGAAAGATGATTGTAATTAAAGAAACAGGGAAAACAAGTGCAAGTAAAAGTAAACTAGAAGTTATAAGCAATAACCTTGGGCGATCCTAAACATCCCTTGAAAACCTTTGGACGTACTCGGGTTCAGACTACCAGCCAGCATGGTACTCTATAGTCAATAACCAAATGGCCGCCCTAATAGCCAACCAGCGGCACACCCCACAAGGCCTTACCTACCAAGGGGGGACTAACCCATCTAATCGGGGTTAGCCAGCAACCGTCACTCGATTCTCTAAAGGATGCCCAGGATCCCACGGTGGTTTTAATCACACTGTGTAAGTGGGAGACCCTCGCACGCATGACTCATCTCACCGGACTTGCCAACCCCTTACAAAGACATCGCTACACTACAACCCTCAAAGGGAAGTCCCCCTGTAGATATTCCCCATAAGTACGTATATATAAACATATAGATAATCACTTCACATTTAATAAAGTGCCAACCGGGTTGTCATATCATTTACATTTTGACCATTTAATACTAAAGCATTTCTAAAGGGATATGACACATGCCATTTCATTGAAAACCAGAAACACACTTAGAACATTATTTAAGAAACTCAAATCAGCATGTTAAACCTGAAACACACTGGTTTCACAAGTAGAATCATTTTCCAATATCCAAACGCACCCCACTTTTATCAAGTTCCAAACGGGCCTTTAATCACTTTTTGAAGGAATAATTTTTCTCAAATGAAATCCAAACTTTTAATCATGCATCAAAGGAAAAAAAATTTCAACAACCAAGAACCACACAGAAAGTTATCAAAATCATGTTTATAGGTCATACGACATTTCTTCTAATCAAGGTTCTAAGAAAAACCTTTTCCATAAACAACACACCTAGTAATTTATACACACCAAAAACATTTCAAAACACAATTTTATATTTCATAAAGAACCATTTAGAAATATTACCATGGAAGCACACAATTGAAACCAAGAAAAACACTTTCAATAAAACGCTAGAATTTAAACAGCTTTTATCAGCAGATCACCACACTCTAAATAACTACTTAATAATACATTTAAACTTACTGAAACTCAATGAAAAGGAAAGGAATAAATAAATTGTAAATTTAAAGGTGAGTGCAACGGGAGACCTACCTCGAATCGGAACGAAAAATGACATGGCGCAAAACTCCTGTTGCGTAATGGTCGCACCATATTGCGCCATCAAACAGGTCCTAAAACAATATATCGTTAGACAGGTTCAACAATAATAATAACATAATAGTAATAACAATAAAAATAATAATGTAAAAATAATAATAATAGTGATAACCATAACATAATAATAATAATAATAACATAATATAATAATAATAATAATATAATAATAATAATAACAATAATAATTTAGCATAATTATAATATAACAATATAATAAAAATATCCATAATAATAATAATAATATAATAATAATAATAATAGCATACCCATAATAAAATAATGATAACAATAATAATAATATAATAATAATAATAGCATAATCATAATAATAATAATGACAATAACATAACCATAATAATAAAAATAATAACTTAATATTGATAACATGAAAATAATAATAATAATAATGTAGTAAAACTAATAACAACATAATAATAATAATAATAATAATAAAACTAATAATAATATAATAACATAATTTAATAAAAATAATAACATAACCATAATATAATAATAATAGAAATAATAATAATAATATAATAAAATTAAAGATATAAAATATTAAAAATAGTAATGCTAACGTAATAATAATAAATCAAATATAATAATAATATAATAACAAAATAAAATAAAACACGCCTGACTTACAGGGGCGTGGGGAGATTCGGCGGAGAGGTCCGGTGGAGGTCGGGATCGGCAGGACAGGGCGAGGGCGGCGGTCGGGAGGAGGTGTGGTGGCTGGAGCGGAGCGACGGGTCAGAGCCGAGTGCCGCGCAGAGGAAGGGTGCAGGAGCAGGATGGGGGTGCGGAAAGGGAGGACGTCGGCTAGTTTCAGGACGGGAGGGTGTGGGCCGACGGCCGGGTGTCACCGGAGGTGCGACCAGCGTTCGCTAGAGGTGCGGCCGACTATCTGAAAACGGCGAGGTCGGGGCGCCGACGAGGCGGCGGCCGGAAAGGGAGCCGGATAGGGTGCCGCCACCGGAGGGAGCGAAGGCCAGCGGTCAGGCAGGATGGTGAGGTGGCGGCCGGCAAGGCAGAGCTGGGACGGGGACACCGGATGCAGCGGGACTCCCCAGAAATAGGGAGGGCCATCGGGACTGGTCACCAGACATGGAGAGTCCGCTGAACGGGAGGTTGGGACCGCGACGGGAGCCCGAGAGGTGGCTGTGTGCGGGGCGCCAGGTCGGCGAGGCGGAGGGAGGTGGCACGACGGTTCGGCAAGAGGATGGTGCGCTGGACAGGGGGAAGAGGAGGCCGGCGGAGGTCGCGCAAAGTTGGGAGTGGCGGAGCGCGCATGAGGGGAGAGCGTAGGAGGAGATGTGTGCGGGGAGCGCGTAGGATCTGGGGGCCACACGGTGGCGCGCCTGGGGCTAAGCGGGAGCCGGACGGCGGCATCTAGAGGGGAGCAGGAGGCGGCGCGGGCCGGCCGAACCAGCAGGGGGAAAAGAAATAAAACGGGGGAGAGGGAGAGGGGGGAGTAGGGAGAGTGGCAGCTGGGTGGGTTTAGGGTTAGGATTATAAATATATATATATATGATAATAATAATAATAATAATAATAGTAATAACTTTATAATAATAATAATAATAACGATAATAATAATAATAAAAGTCTAAATAAATAAATAAAAACTAATCTTAATAATAATAAAAATTTATGATAATAATATTAATAAAACATTATAATAATAATAATAATGAAACTTTATAATAATAATGATAATAATGATAAAATAAATAAAAATATGACAACATAAAATTTTCAAATTTAAACGTCGGGCGAACACGTAGTCACTTGGGCCAACCGCACGGTCACCTCTAACAATGCGATGACCGCGCACTGGCGCGAAACCCTTCAACACAAATAAACATTAAAATTTCATACCGAGACCAAGAAAAGGGTAAAATAAGGGCATCTGCGGTCGGGGTGTGACAGGAACACTTGGAATTTCATAAAACATTAAATTTTAATAAAATAATTTATAAATCCCAATGAATCAAAATTTATAATAATTTAATCCAATATTTTTATGAGTCTCAGAAAAGTCATCAAATGTTTATTTTTCACGTTTCTATAACTTTTTTAATTTCATATTTTGTTTTATATCTTAATTAATCCTTTTGAAAATTATGGTTATTTCAATGCTTCTTATCTTGAAGGGTAAATATTGTTGACATAAATTGAAAAATGTTTCTTTCATATACAATTAGTGATTTAATATACTAAATATCTTTAACTATTTGGAAGAAAATATTTCATTGAATTGTAAATCATATAATAATTTGTTATTTTTTATAACATTACATTACTATCAATTTCATAACTACTCTATTAACATAATTTTTAAAAGAATCTAAAAACAATGGGATTGGAATAAAATTCACCAAAACCAATATAATAACTCACTATGTTCTCTAATAACATGAAACACCAAAACATAGTGAAAGAATTTAACATATTGTGTTTTCATAATCTTTTTATATATTTATTTACTCGCTACCATAGAATTGTGGTAGTTTTCTTTATGATTTTATTGAAATTTTATCTTCTGTAAAATTTTAAATAAATTAACATGATAAAATAATTTAGCATTAAATTTATTGTTTTAAAAGAAATATATCTTTTTTATCCCTATATTAAAATATTCTATTTATTAATATATCATAGTGATATTAGTTGAATTATTTCCTCTTATATATTATAAATGTAAACAACATGTCCAAATGGTAAAAATATATCTCTTTTAGATGATTATGGATGATTTTTAAAAATACAATAAAATTAACTCATGTCTAAGGGCCATTATATTGTGTTTTTCTTTTTATTCATAACATTAATTAAATTATATACCCATTACCATGGTATCAAAAATTAATAAGGATACAATTCATGATGAAAAAAACATAAGGTTCTAATTTACTAATTTTGAACCTTTGGATAAAAATTTTGGAATCCATTTTTCAATCATTACAAACATGAAATTATTAATTTAATTTAAAATAAAACTGAAAAAATGAGATGAGAAACAATTTTTAATTAAAATTCCCTTCTAAATAAATAATGGGTTTATAAAAAATTCTGCTGTAAAATTAATTTCAATAAAAATAATTTTATTATTTGAAATAAAAAAAATAACTAATGAAATTTTAAACATTAATAAAAAATTTACCTTATAAATACATTAAATTAGAGTTTGACATAAAAATTTGTATTTATCACATTTTATTGAAGAGTAATATTATTTAAATAGAATTTTAATATCATAATATTATTATGATATAAAAATTTATAAAATGATTTTATTATTAGAATATTAAATGCATAATTTTTTTAGAAATTAATTTTAATATTCTCCAATATAAATCATTAAAATAATTTTTAAAACAGTTATTGTGTTGTAGCATAAAAATATAGTACTAAAAGATTAGTGTCTATTTACTAAGAAATTATCAATTTATTTATATTGAGTACTACCTTTATATATATTTCATAATGTATTTAATACTATTCATACCCACCATATTAATGTCTAGGTTTAACGATCATAATTAAATTATAATATTTTGTTGTCAACGTAATTTTTTTTTGCATATCTTGTATACTTTCAAACTCAATATTTCTTCTAAAATATATTTATATTATATAAAATGAAGAAAAAATCTACCCTTTTATATAATAATAAAACTAGTTTAGTGCTAGAATAAAATAATCCTGTAATAAGACCCTAGTGCTACCATGCTCTGTCTTCATGTTCCAAGACATGACTATACATATCCATGACTATAAACTCCCATTTCCCAAGAAAATTTATAGAATCATCATTAAATAATCGTCAATTGAAAATAATCATGGCTTTATCTACATTATATCAAACTAATGAACTTCTGAGAATAAGTCCAATGTTGTTCCCACCCATGAAGATCGAGCTTATAAATGGATTTACTGAGAAATTTAACACATCAATGTAATGTAAAAACAATATATTATCAAAGATGATCGACTAAAGAACATGATACCACATGTAAACCCATATTTTGAGTTTATTTTACATTTTAATGAATATTTATTAACAAACATTTAAAAAAATCCAACATGATGGATGAGGAAGATGACACAAATACCTATCCATTGCGATAAACTATCAACTGAATTCAATGAAGATGAGAAAGAAGAGGTTTATATGAATACAAAATAGCTGCATCATGGGGTATCTATATTAATGGAGGTACCATTCATATATTTAATGAATTAAATTCTCTATGAGATTAATAGATTTAAAAGAAGAGACCTCATCGTGGGAGACTTCTGGATTTGATAAAATTAAATTGAAGGTGACTACCCCATAGCAATCGAATCCTAAAAAATACCACACTAAAACGAATTTGATGAATTACATAATGAGTCCATAGATATTATATTCTATTATTACTATTATTTGTTTTTACCTATATATGTTGAGAAATAATATTAGGTTGTGGGTTTTCTCCGATGCAAAGATTGTATGGGTTTAGAAGGATTAACACTAGGTGTCTGAATAAATGCCTCAAAGTGTCCATCAGATTCCTTATTTAGATTCTGACACTATAATTTTTATACATATTCCATAATACTAACACCTTCTCCATTACTCATAGTTGAAATAACCAACTAATATAAATTCCATTGAGTGCACTGCACATCCACATAAGTATTACCTATTGCTTGATATTACGATTTTTGGTTTCACATATAGGTAATTAGAGAGATATATATTACTAGTATTTTGTATATTTAATGGTGAATTGGTTATTTAATCCCTTTGATTAAAAATAAATTTCTGGGAGATGGTGAACAAGTGATATTATTATTCATCATATAAAATAAAGACAGATAAAATCAGAATAATGATTTAACATGAATACTAATGAGACAAAACAAGCTAGTCTACTTCATTTTCTTTTTAATTTTAATAAAATCTATTTGAATCTCATTAAAAAATTTCACAAATAGATCACGACATAACCCCAGTAGAACACAACCATAGCACTTTTCTCTTCAGTGAAAACCTATGTTCACTACTAAAAAAATCCAGGTCAATATCTTTGTTTTCAAAGAACAATGTGAATGGAATGTCATAAAACATGGGGACATTTATGAATAGTATAGTGTTTGTTTTTTACACCTATTTTTGAATTATATCAACAAATGGAAATATCTAAATCATCCCAAATCATTTTTATTGATCCAATGGATGTGAAAAATTTTCTAGAGAGACAATTAACACTGTGAGTTAGAGGGGAATTAGAAATGGATCTAGTAATTATTCCAAAGGTTGAATCCTTTTCCATATAGAATTCATCTAATGGATTCACCCATGGAATTGAAACACATGGAGTATAATCAAGCTCAATTTTATAAAACTTTAAGTGGAGAAAATGAAAAACAATTCAGTAAAAACAAAAAGATACAATTGAATGATAAAAATTGTGAGATCATTACTAGAATGTTAAGTCACATGCTTATAACTCATGGTTTGTTCGTAGAATACCCTAACAGACATATTTTAAAATTTAAAGATTTTTCTAGGGGAATTAAATTTAGAGTTTCTATAGAGTCTTAGATCATTTTAAATATATTTCCCCTCTCACTTAATGAATTTTCCAAGGGGAACCTCATAAACATCGATCCTAGAGAGATAAATTCCTAGGATGAATATCATATAACCGTTATCTATGAGTATTTACCAACATTAAATAATGTCAAGTAAATTATGTATATCTACAAAATGCAACATGAAAGTGGAGAAACTATTTACATTTTTTGGGAATGATTTATCCAAATGAAAAACATATACCTCCAAAAATATATATGACTATCATCAATTACATGTATGTTGACTTCAATTTATTTATTGATAGGGATTGGAACACTTTGTATCCTTCATTTAGAAGAGAACATATCGATAATTTACTAATTTAAATGTGATAATGGATCTAAAGACTCTCCTATAAAACACTTCAATTTGAAAAAAGAACTACACCAAGGGGAATAAATGATGTGAATGGTTAAAACAATTATTTAATGGAATAAATGGAATAAATAACCTAGGTTATGAAAAATTTATCATTGATGAATGTTCCCAACAGATATCCATAAAAACCTCATAGTGTCATCCTACTTTACCAATTCATTAAATACAACAACAATGGTAATCCTAATGTTTAATAAAAAATTAATCATTGTATGAAATTAAATATAAGTAGAATATAAGATATAATCAAGGTGGAATGTATAATTCCAATATCCAATTTTTCACTAGAAACTAATAACATCGATGACCATACTTTATACTAGAGTTTCAAATCTCTCTACAGCCACCACCCCTTCAAAGATACAATTCAAAAACGTCAACAATATATTGACCATGTATAGATGAAGAACCTTCAACATGGGATCAAATAAATGAACATGTGATGTGCCACATCAAAATTATGAATTCCATAGATGAATTGAAAAAAATAGATTACGTAAGCCTATAAACCAATCCATTTCTAAACACTGAGGTAATATTATCTATATTAAATCATGAAGTTCACAATAACTAAAAGGTATATAATAATTACCATGAAGATAATAACATAGAATTGGAATTAAAATTAATCCTAAAGAGGCTACACATTTAAATTTATCATGAATAAGAACTTATTTTGGAACATGACTTATGGATAAGGATAAAGTGTGACCAATATGGATGATCCACTTCAACCCTAACAACCATTTCTAACATGTATGCATGTATTCATCAATACCAATGAAAAATAATTTTAATAATATATCATTGAAATATTAAATAAATTATATATCAATACTCCTATTATTTACACTCCCAAAAAAATCAATAGAAAGATAAATTCATTAAAGAAATATATACCAATAGTAGAGGATTCAAAGGGAATTAAATGGAAACCCTACGTAAAATTATTCTACACTTGTAACCACCCAAATACTTTAAAAAGGTAAAGATATATGTCTCCTATATATTTTTTAAAATAGATGAGTGATTAAAATTTTTTAATTATCTTTTTGATTCATGAAAATCAATTAACTCAAAGAAATATTCTATTTAATATTAATTGTAGATAGGAAAAATCAAACCTATATTTTTTGTTGTGCCTCTTTCCAACTGATTAATTTCCAACAAATTATTTTTTATAGAAGGAGTCCTTTTGAGTGTATAATTTTTTCGTTACATAGGGATTCTTATATATTAAACATTGTGTATGGAAAGAGGAAATATATGTTCCCTCACCGTTTTAGCTTATAAAGTTCACAAGAATTCCAAAAACTAATTAATGTTTAGGAAGATACTATTTAAACAAAAATTAGTCAAAAAATTGTGGATTTTGGAATTTTATATTAAAATAATTATCCCAATGAAGAAAATAATGTTAAATATTAACCCCATTGATTTTCCAATAATTACGATAATGATATTCAAATATGTGTGGATATAATTATACATGTAGAGTATGTTGAAAGTCATTAATTTTCAAATAAATCCATATATGGATGTGACTCTAATATAGAATCTATTTTTTGTGTTTACCATATTAATTAGATTTTTGTGAATATTCAGATAATATACACAATTATTATACTAAAATATCTACATTTCATATTAATATTGTATATATGGTTTTCTCTAAACAAAAATATTTATCCGAAATAAATGACATGAATTGAAATTAAAATTTCCACCATCGAAATCTTCATATTAATTACTAAATATAAACAATGACTTGGAAATGACGCTACAGTAAAAAGAATTTAGGGATTCTAGAAAAATATAACATTTTATTTGGAATGGATGGACAGAAAAGGAAGTATCATATGATGGATATATAAAATCTAAGAATAGAAGATTTAAATAATTACATTGTATACAAGGAGAAATAAAAAACATATCCAAAATAGAATAATTTAGAAATGTTTCTTTTATGTAGGGTATAATGTGTTGATTCACTCATGAAGAAGGTATTTCATGCCTTTAAGAAACTGAATTGGATTGGACTATACATAGTGATAATTTTTTTCCATTTTTTGTAGTTGAGATTAAAAGGGATGATTCATATAACCACTTCAATTTTAGTGACTAGTAAAATAAATAATTTTTTTAATATTTGTATATAGAACCTATAGAGGCATCCAAACACATTCATGATTCTATAGATTAAATTGATTCCTGGTTGTCTTCGTCTTCAATATTGGTCTATAGACACATTTCTAATTTCAGCATTCATAAAAAAATTCAATATTAATATAATCTGAATGGGATCAGATTTAATTTTGGGGGAAATGCATAAATTATCTTAAGATGTAAATAAATACTAATTTTAAAACTTATTTAATATAAAAAATTAATATCCAAAAATATAAAAATACTCCAAATCTATTTAAGGAAATGTAAATAGTTTATTCTGGTTTTTTTGTATATATATGTAAATTCTATACTATTTTTAACCCATATATATTTTATGTATATTTTATGTTATTTTATGACCATTATCTATGTTGATTTGAAAAGTCAATTTTTTTATGAACTCAAATAGATTTTATCATATCTTTATCTTAATATGGAGTCCATAATGATCAAATTATTAATTTAATGTATTTTATTTCAATGGATTTTATATTTATTAATTTTATTAATTTTTAAATGGAATAAAAAATGATAATATACTAGTTATGGAATAAAATATTTATTAACATGTTAATTTTTTTATTGTTTTGGGATATCATATTTCTATTACACTCACATCTTGATAGAATCTTAGGATTTTTTTCATAAAAACATGTGTTTATTCCCTCTCAAATGGTTTAAAATTATGAGATACTAAAAAAATAATTGATGAATTGAATAAAAAACACCACATTGTCCAATGATACCAACCAAGAAAATTAAATCCCTTTATTCCCATAGAATGAAATGAATGGAACTATATGTGTAAGGAAATTTTCAAGAAAGAAATAATTTACCATACCTCTTCTTAAAATAAAATTTTATAATTAATTTGAGTCTATGGTCAGGGAATGTGGCTACCATATATTTTTATTTGTGATATATTACATGTAAATGAGACTATGATATGTGCAAGCCATTATTTTTTATAAATAAATTAAATTAATGGGCATGTATCACTATCCATACATTCAATTATTATCATCTTATTTTTTAAAAGAGTTTTTTAAATTAGGGAATAACTTTTTATTAATTATTATTCATATTAGTGTCCATCATGGAATTAATCAAAAGGTGTAATCTTTCACCATTCATTGAACTCACTTAGAAAACTCATTCCCTTAAAAAAGTAGAAAAATACATAAAATAAATAACTAAATAAAACTAAGAAATTTAGGAGAATATGAATGAAAATTTATTTTGATTTAAAGTAAATATTCATTGAAATTTCAAAACGAATGGAAATTATTGTACTGTAGGTGTAACAAAATATTATCTAAGTAAGGGATGTAACCCTCTATTATTTACTTGTATGTTCATCAACTAAATTTATAGTGTAATACTTTAATATTTCATAATATGTGTTTTTGAACAAATTGTCACCCACATCACAACTATTTAAGATCTTTTTTCAATCCATCATGATTATGTATATTGTGATGATTCACAATGTCTAAATGTGATAATTTATCCAAACATAAAGTAAAAATTCATGTTCCATATGTGAGAATAAGTATAAATAAATATATTCCATTTAGTGATGAGTGGTATAGAATAAAATTAGACTTAGGAAATGAAATATTTTGAAGATGGAAATTGAAGCATTGATTTATAAGATTTATATAATTTCATATCATTTAAATTTAAACACCATTATGAATAATGATGTTTTTCATTGAAGATTTAACCCAACACTTATCATGTATTTTTAATTGATTTGACCATATTATTTAATTTCATTGATATCATTTTATGAATTATACAATTAATGAAAAATACATTTTGAATTGTTAAAATTTGCAAACACATGATTAAATAATCCATTTTTTTGGTATTTATTGAGAAAATTTCCCAGGACTGAAATATCCCATGTGTGGGGAAGTGTTAAGAGTTTAATATTAACACAAAAAAATATCATACTATTATTCAGTTCATTTTTCACTCAATATCCCTTAAAATCCCACTTAATTATTACATAATGATAACTTTTTGAATATTTACGTTTACTGATAAATAGATTGAATATATATTTTAAATTATTTTTCTATCTTTTTAATTAATTGAGAAAAAAATATTTTATTTTTAAAATCTAATTAATTTTTGAAATTAATAATGTTCTAAATATTTGTTATGAATAAATTACATGTGATTTACAAAAATATTTTTAAATTGAGAAATTATCATGTTATGAGAAAAAAATATTAAATATTTTTATGAAGAATTATTCATAATTAACATTGAATTTAATATTTTTATAAACATTGAATTTTGAATTACATTCTCGATGTTATTTCTATTCTATGTTAGAATAATTTCATTACTAAAAAATGTTTTTTTAATTGTATAGGGAGTAAAATTTACAATGGGATATTGACATGTGATGATCCATTGATTTATCAATGTCCTTATGAAAATGATGATATTGTTCTTATGTGTAAGTGAAAAATGACTAGACTTTATAAAATGTAATTATTTAAGGAAAAGAAAACCCTTAAATATAGTGAGGCTAGGTGTACTGACATGAGAAAACTGTGACCACAAAAATGAGGATGGTTTCACTATACCGGATTTTAATAGAATTATAGAAAAAAATATATAATGAGAAAAATTTTGTTTTATAGCCTGATAGTCTATCACTACTCACTCTTTGACCATGTGTTCCCTGGCCACCATGAAGCCATGCCTTACTATCATGTATTACGTTGCAAACATGTGATGCCTTTGTATAGTGGGAGAAATTATTAAAATCTACAACCATATTAGTACCCAATCAGTAATAGTGATGTTATTATCATGCTTTCTAGCCGTAGAAAAACAATTACACCATACTACCATGATAGGGATAGTATAAATGTACTTATACCCCCTATTCAAAGAATAAATTACCAATTCTATTATTATCCCCCATCATGATCAATCTATCGATAATATATTCAATAGATAGTGATATCCCCTTTCATTTGACGATGGCCAACACCCCAATTTATTAATGATCAATTAAAAATATTCTAGGATTCATCCCCATAATAAAAAAAATTATGTTGAAGTTGAATGACAATTCTATGTCTACCAAATATGATCTAGGTCATAGATAGATTACTGGAGCTACCAAAAACATCAATGCACATTATAAAAGATATAGAGTCATATATAAATAGATGAAGACCAATAGAGAACATGAAAAAAAATATAATTTCAACAATATATTTAATCCTGATTTATTTTTGAACATCTAAACAAACCCACTGATCTTGTTGTGGAAATGAACACCAATATCAATAAACTATTACAGAGGGATGACAATGTTCAATTAATCAATCCAAAGTAAGGCCGATTATAATCTAAAATAGATTTACCTATGGGTTTTCATTCGCTCCATTAATAAATATCCAAAGAATTTATCAAATTAATTACAAACAAGAAGTGATTTTTTTGTTTCATGAATATAGATTGGTGTTGGAGTCATCCTGATTTGACTAATTAAAAATAATGATGATGAATACATAGATTTTAATGCCAAAACCCCACATTATCTTTTCTATTGAATCTAATTATGTATTTGTAGATATTTAAATAACTTATTTTTTAGATGTTTCTCTCTCCATGTACATGTAGAGGAATATTGTGAGGCCATATGTCCCTCCTAATGCTCCAAATGCTAGAGTGACGAAAGATTCACTCCAAGGGCCCAATCATGGCCATTAAACAATCAACTAGAACCCTTGTTTGGTTGGAAAATCATGAATCTGTATAAATATTCTGATATTGAAGTAATTTATGAAATATTCATTAGTGAAAACCATATCTCAAATGAATTCCACCAAACAAGCCATAATAGTGAAGGATTCTTCATTTGAAATAATTAAATAAGAACATGACCACACACAAATAATGGTGATACATTCTTTATACCAATTTTATAATAGATATTATTCTTATACTGGAAAAATTATTTCAAATAATAAATAATGAACTCTGTCTAAAAATCAGTTGTTTATGAAAAGTTGGTCTAGCCAAATTCATGGTGAATGAAATAAAAAATAAAATCCCCCAACAACTCTATAGACTAAAAATTAATTTCAAACAAAAAAATTTAATCCATGAAGACTCCAAGACAATACCATCCTTTCACAAATGCATCCTTAGTATTTTATTTATTATATTTAAATTTATGGAGTCTCGTGAAATAATCTTATTGGTCCATTGTATTAGTCCACAGAATTCCAATACCCTATCTCAGATCAAGGTAGATAATCCAATAATAACAAAATAAATAAAATTAACTTATTCATTTTATGTAACATATATCATAACTGCAATGAAATTAAGGACCTTTTCAATATAGACCTATTTTCAAACCTTAGGTCAATCATATGCTTCAACCAACACATTTCTATCAAAGAATCATCAAATTTATACCATTTCATCGATGAAATAATTGTTATATTTTAGAGATTATTATCAAATGGAATAGATCTTGATGATATATAAATTTAAAAATAGAAAAATTTCACAATCATACACATAGGTAAATTCATTAATTATATTGAAACATGACATGTGGAAATCATCTAATTAATTTCAATATGTTCATTAACATTCAAATTGAGGAAAAATAACAATGTAACCTAATGATGTTGATTAAAAAAAATTTGTTCCAGAGGTAATTTGTGATGCATGCCACATATAATTAATCATTCTTTTACAAATGAAGAAATATTTACTAATACTGGTCGTGATCATTTTCTCTTAGATGTTTTTTCCATGATCACTAATGAAATCTACTTCTATTAGATTTCTCACATGATTCCATTTCTTTTCCCTCTTACAACTATAGTGATGGAACAATAAGAAATTAGTTTTTAATCCAATGAGATTCTCATTATACCACAATTAATAAATTCCATACCTTAACATTATATTATCTTCTATTAATATCTAGACTCATTTTATCAATTTGGAAATTTTGAGGGTTCCTTTTTATTGTATATATAATTAAACTTCCATTTATCACTATAAAAACAATTGAAACTTAATTCCACTCAGATTATTATGATCATGATATTTGGATATTCATAAGGGTTATTATAGATCTTATATTACTATGCTGTGGTGGATTTTAGGTTTAAGAGGTTTATTCATACTTCCCATTAGACCAAAATTTCCATGTGAGGCTATTCATGTTATATTTCACTTCATTTGAGTAAAAAAAGGAGACTAAAATAGGAAAAATTATTTCATTATAAATGTAAGGTGATATTCATTCTTAGTCCACTCAATTGAAAATTGAATTAAAAATTAATCTAGTTCAATATCAATATTTCATTCCCCAAACTGAAACAAAAATTATATGAATAACACACCCATATCATTATTATCTCTAAATAAATTCATCATCTACTATTACAATGTTATTCAGGTTTACTATTTGTTTTACGAAGTACCCCAAGTTAGGTAACACATTAGAAAACCTCTACTTAGTATAAAAATATTCTCCCTTTTTCATTCAGTTGTGAGTATCCAGCTTCATTCCAAGCTTCTTCTATAACATTACCCTCAAATAACATCAGCTACACCTTTTTATTGTAATAATAATATGGTCCCTCTATGCATGTACATGTGCACACACTGACCCCTACCACTATATCTAGAAAATAGCACTAACTCCCTAGTTTTTTTCAGGAAAATCCCACATTATAGGTTGAGATGACTACAAAGATAGCCATGTCTATAATAATTTTTTAATAAAAATATCAATAATTCTCAACAAATATTATATTTAGTATTTTTGATAGTATTATTACACAAAATAGTCCATTCACATACCACTAATGCCTATTTCTATACCTTACCTAATGCCCTCAAAATGCATCATCCAAAAAATAATTTTAATCAGCATATTTAAAATTATTAAAAATTATTTTAATGTTATCCATGGAAAAAATATTTTTTTATGAATGGGCTTCAATAGACCTCATGTCTGTGATAATAATTCCCATGAAACTCATTTTTTGGTTCCTATAACATGCAACCTTGGTTTTAAATACATTTATTTCATAGAAAATATCATTTAAGGACATCTTATTTTTATAGGATTTATATCAAAAAAATTATATGTTTGTTTTGAGTACAAAAGTATACATTATGTTATTTGGTTTATTCCACCATGAGGATACATACAATGAAACTGTAAAATTCTATCTAAAATTGAAAAATATTTTAAAATTAAATCGATGCATATATTAATGGCTAGTGATTCACACGATATAGATCATTTGAAATTTAATAACTCATTGGTTGATTATTTTTAGGGTATTAGGGAGTGAAATCATAGAAAAATATGTAATTATTACATGTTGTATTAAATTCAATAATTATGTGAAATTATTGGATATTAATGTTCTTATGGGAACATTTTATTAGAGATATTATCTTTATATATCATATTTTTAAATGAACCAAAATTAATATTTACTATTTATATGTCATGAAGTGATTGATTTAAGTAATTAAAGAGATGAAAACATTTTCACATAGAGTGATGATACATGTTGAAAATTGATTTATTCAACAATACCCATTATTGGAGAGTATATTAAGAACATTTGATGTGTTTAATGAAATAAAAAACCATGAGCACTTATTCAATTAGTTAGTGTTGCTTCAAGTGTCTATGAATGAATTTTTGATGTGTGGATTCTTGTTTTTATATTCCATATTCTTGGATTTCATATCAATATTCATGCACTAATGAGGATATGTGTCACGAATCGAATCTAGTCACTGCCAATACTGGCACCAAACCCAGCCCGTGACATGACCCGAAGGGCATTCCCTATCCCTACGGGCTGGCACAAGTTCTCGGGTATCATTTATTTTTGTTTGGGAACGATTTACCCGAATATGAAGGCATAAAAAATTAAAAACAATCAATAAACTGAATCTTGAAAATGTAAACCAAACGATGGTTATACAAAAACAAGAACTGAATAGATATGTTTAAGGACACTAAAAGTGGCCTAAAAACAAATAATGACAACGTAATGACATTCCCATGGTCTCTACACGACAAGGGGGTCATCACCCACAAGCCTTCTCCGCAACACTGCCCCAAAGATGTGGACTAACACCATGAACCGCCATCACCATTAGCCTTACATTTACCTGAGTCTAGAATAACCAGGTCTACTTACACCCAAGGTGTGTATGTAGGGTGTGAGAATAATCCCAATAGGATACCACCATATGATTCCATAGAGCATGCAATACAATGTGAACAAAACAAGTAATTTTAATACACAAGGTGAAATAGTGTTAAAATTCAAAGAAATGCAACTTTCAAATGAAAACGGTTTTCAATAAGAGAATTTCAGGATGTTAACACATTAAATAGACATTTTAGCTACTATAAAGTACTACCAAAACACCCCACAACATGGGTAAATACCACAATTCCAATGAGCATCAAAATTGGGGACACCACTAAGCACTAGGTTGTCTCGGGCCCTCTGTACCTCGTACCTCCATGTAGAGTAACCATAGAAAATTGTATTCTTGTGAACGAGCCACTAGTAAGGAACATACCCATAACCTAGTGGTCCCCAATCATCATCCACATAGTTTAGTTATAATTGTTGTTATCCAAATGCTAAGTGGAACATGGACAAAACACATCCCATCCACTAGCTGTACTAGTACAAATCCGCCTCACCTAGGTACCCGGGATTCCCCTTTTGTGCTCAAAGAATTTCAGCAAACAACACACATCCTTTTTCATATAAAATATTACTACTGGTCACAAACAAATAGTATAGTAGCTCCTCACATTTTATAACATTTAAAACACACAATAAAATAATTTTATTTTCAATAAAACAACCTCTCAAAAAATCACATTGTTTTACACAAAAAGATCTTTATGATATCAACTTTTCACACTATGTGAACACCTGTAAGTCATTAGAACAAATTTTCAGTTCTATACCCTTTAATGATACCAACAATTTAGTTATGGTGCAGCCCAATGTGAACCAAGAAGTTATATCTTTTAAAAACCACCATTTTCACACAAACATGGCACTTAAAGCCCATTTGCTTCCCAAACACCACTTAAAAAAACATTCACAGCAACAACAAAAAGAATAAACATTAAAAAATTTATTTTCATCCATAATAACGTTTATTAAAATCTACTAAGTAAATATAGTTCAGCCCAAAATGAACCAATAAAAGATTTGAATAAAAAATCCCCAATTTCATCAAAAATTGGAACTTAAAATTCATTTGCATTATAAATGAAACTAAAACCAATTTTTACAGAAACATTCAAATAAAATAAAAATTAAGGTACCATGAAAACAGAGAGCTAATTC
The DNA here is from genome assembly GCA_963277665.1 of Viscum album. Lineage (NCBI taxonomy): Eukaryota > Viridiplantae > Streptophyta > Magnoliopsida > Santalales > Viscaceae > Viscum > Viscum album. Next base: position 1,254,121,953 of record OY728153.1, on the reverse strand, counting down.
ACAAAAATTTTACACAAAATGGAATCACCTACCAAAGTAACAAAACCCTTGAATATCCGTGCGAAAATCTAATCGCACCCCCGCCGCACCAAGAGAGACCTATATCAATCCTAAAACCACAAGAATAGGCCAATAATGCCCAATTATAATCCCTAGGTTCTAATACCTAGTTTCTATACATTATTAAACTCAATTATAATCGATGAAACCCAAAGAACAATGAGTTAAACACAAAGTAATTTGAAAGAGGAAAGAAAATGGCGCATTTAATTGAATTATCTTGAAGTAATCACTCCAAAACTGCAGTAGATGAAATTTAAAATAGCCAAAATTTAGGTTTCGTTAAAACAAGATTTATTAGGTCATTTAGGAACTATAATGGAGGAAAAATATTATGAATTTGGAGAGTTATGAAAGAAATAATTTACCTCTTCAAATCTGGGCGATTTGAGGAAGCCTATGATGTTCTTAACTAACTCGCGATTAACCAGAGCTCTAAAGAGGGGGGAGAGAGATCATACACGCGTCTGGGTTAATTGGTCTTGGGTGAGACTTATAATCACTGAAAAATCCAAAAAATAGAATAAGTTATAACATAATCAATATTTATTTTTAAAATAAGAATTGGTATTTCGGGCACTCCCAACCCCTTAGACAAATACCCAAATAAACCCTGGATATGGATTTCTGAAACTCCAAATTACCATGGTGGTGTTAATAGGTTAGGGGAGGTAAAGTAGGAATTTGAATGGATGAAAAGTGTTGAAAAATGAAAATGTTATAAAAGATACAAATTTTGTTTTTTAATCTGGAATTGGGATCACAGTTTTGCCCAATTCATGAATACTCATCTATTCCTCCATAAAACCTAGGGAACCCCCCAGAACAAAGAAAGGATATAAATTAAATGAATAATACCTTTAAAATATGTCTTGTATGTGACAATTGTCCCCACCATAAAGCATTTTGTCCCTGGAATTCCACAAAAAGACCAGATACAAAAGCAAATCCCAAACGATAGACCAAGACAGACTTCCTTGCCACGTTTTCACCCCGCTTCAAAACGGACGGTCATCTCCAGTTGATGAAAAAAAGGAAGATAATAGTCTAACCAACCAAAAATAACCCCACATACTTAATATTATGAAACACATTCAAAACACATCCCAAAACAAAACATCTCAAATACTACAAGATGATGCTCAAGCAATGCAGTTGAAACGAACAACGAACTCGAATAACGCTACCACAACATTACATAAACAAAACCATTGCGTGTTCTCTAACCCCAAATTTACCCATGTAACAAATTTGTTGATAGATATACTTGAAAGATACTACCTCCTACCTAGAATACACCAAGGAGAAAACTGAGTCACTAGTATGGGGTGACCTAATATGGACATCCCACCACTAGGGACAACTCAATTTCAAAGACAGAATAAGGATAACAATTGGGGAAGGAATAAATGATCTCCCCATCATAAGGGTTAAACTAACATTATTAATTTTCCAAGAGAACATACATGATACCCATGATGGGTCTCCCCACTATAATAATGAACACAACTTTCCTTAAGACAAAATCAAGACACTAACAGGGGCCTCGAACGGACTTCCCCACATTATGGGTAGATTAATATTGGAATTCATCCAATGAAACATACATGAGACTCATTGTGGGAATACCCAAAACAAAACCCAACCATATTAACTAACTATTATGGGATAAAAACAAAAAACAAAATAATTTTAAGGAGCTGTCATGGTCGCACGGTTGGTTCACACGGTTTGGGAAACCGTGAGTTAACTATGTAGATCATTCTGTCCAAAAAGGAAACTTCACACAGTTTCCTTTTCCAATGATCATGGATGTGCGGAGACCATGCAGTAGCTACTGTCTCTTATCACGCGGTCCCTTGGATTGGCACACGGTTACTGCTAACCATGCACAAACTAGGCACCTCAACCTGCTTAACCCAAATTTTAATCTTTTCTCCAAAAACACAAGGGAACCCAAAGGGGGGGAAATCAACTCATGGTATGACATGGGAAGAAGGTAGTCACACCTCTTTCCACCAAATTTGAGAAATTGGAACAAGACGATGACACCAGAGGTTTAAAATATTCATATCTATCATATTGAGGATATGACCTTGTCCAAAAGTGTGAACGACTCTAGGATTTCCCCTAACTACGCGTTAGCTTCTCTCTGGGGCCTATGGCTGGAGCACAATGGATTGAAAAATCATCGGCCTCATAGTTAGGATTTGGAAACCCCTAAACTGAAAATTTTCTTCCAGTTCCAAAAACAATTATATTGTAATCTCAAATGGTCTCATTGAGACATGACACACTTTAAACCCGCTTTTCCCCAACACATCATTTTACTCAAACAAGAACTTAGTGGATGCACACACATCGCCCCTTTTTTTCTTCGGATGTTAAACAGCGTAATGAAAGGACATATAGAATCACATTCCTCTAGATCATAGGATTTAGAATTTCATATAGGGAGTCACACATCCATCAAAATAGTTACTCTCATAAGATTGCACAATCTTCAACCTTATAGTCAAATAAACACATGAAATCGAATGGCATCACCGAACATGACCATTTTGGATAAAAGAAAACACAAGGAGAGGGACCTTGTACTGAGTCCCAAACAGAACATGATTTCAAAAAGTGTCCATAATAGCCACCCTTGTCCAGATCATACACACTAGTGGCCTAACATGAACTCATGCTTCAATGAGACTAAAGAATGACCCAGAGGCCCTTTAAGACATCATTCTACATTGACAACCCTGAACATCATTGACCTTCAAAAACATAAGAAACATAAGAAACTAAGGTCTATTTCAACCTCCCACAAACACTCTCCCACTATAGGGGAATCCACATAATTGAAAAAGAATAGGGGTAAACTCAATCTACAAACCTCAAGAATAAAGTCTTTATGTTGATCAATTGGAAGATCATCCAACAGTGAATCACCATAAGCCAAACATGAATCATACATTAACACCTTATGGGGAATAACCTATCTTATAGGAAAACAAAAGGACCCATCCAATATGGCCATTTCGTCATAACAGACCACAAACCTGAACTGAACACATGAGGGGAGGTACCACATTGGCCCCCCACACTTTTCCTCAAAAGAGACCACTGACCAACACTTCATTCCATCTTATCAATGAAACACAAACCCAAAACATTGTTCAAAGAATAAGAGTTATTGAACATGAAACATCCCACAATAAAAATCCCAAAAACACATAATTCATACCTCCCAACCATACATTATCAAAACACAACACTTTCCTTCAAAAACATTATTTTAAAAAACAGTGTTGGTCGGTTGCGCATTTACCGATGGTATCTCAAGATCCTCACACATGCATGTTTACAAGCCACACTAAGAACCCAACTCATATCCATCCATACTCCCAAATAAACCTATGCATGTGGTCACCCTTGAGTATACCAAATACCAAAAATCAGACCCTTCCTCTTTTTAAAATCAAACATTTAACCACAATTTTCCTTTCTCAAAAACACTAACCATTATATCAAAACCCAAATTTTCATCTCACAAACCAATTTAGAATATAATGCATAATTCAATAAAAGCACATATTTATGCCTTTCAAAATTGTTTCAAAACATTTCAACCCATTTCAAAACACTTCTAATTTCATGAAAAACACCAATTCATAAATCTTCATTTAATTAAAAACGCAGCTCTTCTCATTTCAATACAAGGTTCTAAAAGTTCATAATTTTTTTCAAATGTTCAGTAGTCACCAAACCCAAAATCCATCTTCAACCCCCACAAAAAAATTATAGAACACTTAATTCAATCCAAAACAATATTCCACAGTTAAAAAATTCCACTAGAAACATATTTTCAAAACCCCATTTATCATAGTACATACTTTCCAAAGAGGTGTAAACACATAGTTTACCCTTTTGAAATAATTCTAAAATTTCATTTATAGAATTTAAAAACAAATAAAACCATTTTCACTTTACTAGAAAAAAATATCACAAAAATTCACCCTCGTTAAAGTGAAGTCATTTTTTTTGCTTAAAAAAACCAAGTTTCCAAGATTCCCAAACAAAGAGACCCAAGACAATCTAAGAGGAAACTAGTTTCTATGGGTGACTTGGACATATGGTCGGTAGCCATATTCCAATCACTTCTCCATCATAGAGATTATTCTTGGGAAATATCCATGGCTCCAGATGGCTTTCCAGGCCCTACGATCTCACTGAGATTATTCGCCCAACACTCTTTTCATTTCACATTGTCATCATTAAACCACGAAAACCAAAGGACTCAGATAAACTAATAATTCACCTGGTGACATGGATCCCATCATGAGGTGTGCTGGCCAGGCACACTACCCATGACTGAAATTTCATGTCCCAAAAATCATAGCTCCAGACAATCCTGAATCTTTTCCAAATAACATGACCCAAGGAGTGAACCTCCTCTGATACAATTTTATCACGAACCGAATCTAGTCACTGCCAAAACCGACACCAAAACCATCCCGTGACATGACCCGAAGGGCGTTCCCTATCCCCACGGGCTGGCAAAAGTGCTCAGGTATCATTTATTTTTTTGGGGAATTATTTACCTGAATATGAAGGCATAAAACATTAAAAAGAATCAATAAACTGAATCTTAACAATGTAAACCAAACATTGTTTTGACAAAAACAAGAACTGAATACATATGTTTGAAGACAATAAATGTGGTCTAAAAAAATAATGACAAAATAAAGACATCACCATTGACTCCACACGACAAGGGGGTCATCACCCGCAAGCCCTCACCGTAACACTACCCCAACGATGGGGACTAACACCCTGAACCGCCATCACCCTTAGCCTTTCCTTTACCTGAGTCAAGCATAAGCAGGTCTACTTACACCTAAGGGGTGTAAGTAGGGTGTGATCCTAATCCCAATAGGATACCACTAGATGATTACAAAGATCATGCAATACAATGTGAACAAAACAAGCAATTTTAATACACAAGGTGAAACAGTGTTAAAATTCCAAGAAATGAAACCTTCAAATGAAAACTGTTTTCAATTCGAGAATTTAATGATGTTAACACATTAAATAGACATGTGAGATACTATAAAGTGCTGCCAAAACACCCCACAACAAGGGTAAATACCACAAATCCAATGAGCATAAAAATCGGGGACACCCCTAAGCACTAGGTTATCTCGGGCCCTCTGTACCTCATACCTCGGTGTAGAGTAACCATAGAGAAATCTGTTCTCGTGCACGATACACTAGTAGGGAAAATACCCATAACATAGTGGCCTCCAATCATCATCCACATAGTTTAGTTATAATTGTCTTTATCCAAATTCTAAGTGGAACAGGGACAAAACTGTTCTGACCAACTTGTCGTACTAGTAAAAATCCGCCTCACCTAGGTACCCGGGCTTCCCCTTTTGTTCTCAAAAAATTTCAACAAACAACACATTTAATTTTGCATATAAAATTTCACTAATTGTCACAAAAAAATAGTACAGTAGCTACACACATTTTATACCATTTAAAACACACAATAAAATAATTTTATTTTCAATAAAACAACCTCTCAAAACATCTCATTGTTTTACACCAAAATCTCTTTATGATATCCACTTTGCACACTATGTGAACACTTGTAAGTCATTAAAACAAAATTTCAGTTTAATACCCTTTAATGAAACCAACAATTCAGTTATGGGGCAGCCCAATGTGATCCAATAAGATATATCTTTTAAAAACCAACTTTTTCACACAAACATGGCACTTAAAGCCCATTTGCTTCTCAAACACCATTTAAACAAACTTTCACAGCAACAAAAAAAAGAATAAAAATTAAAAAAATTATTTTCAGTCATAATACAGTGCAATAAAATCATCTAAGTAATTATAGGTCAGCCCAATGTGAACCAATACAAGATTTGAATGAAAAACACCCAATTTCACCAAAAATTGGAACTTAAAATTCATTTGCATTATAAATGAAACTAAAACAAATTTTTACAGAAACATTCCACTAAAATAAACATTAAGTACCATGAACACAACAAGATAATTCACAAAACTTTAACACAAAATGTTATCACCTACCAAAGTAACAAAACCCTTTAATCTCCGTGCGAAAATCATATCGCACCCCTACCGCACCAAGAGAGACATAGATCAAACCTAAAACCACAAGAATAGGACAATAAAGCCCAATGTTAAACCCTAGGTTCGAATACCTAGTTTTGGGACATTATAAAACTCAATTATAACTGAAGAAAATCTACGAACAATGAGTTAAACATAAAGTAATTTGAAAGAGGAAAGAAAATGGCTCATTTACTTGAAGTATCTTGAAGTAATCACTCCAAAACACCAGTAGATGAAATTTAAAAGATACAAATTTTAGTGTTCGTTCGAAAAAGATTTATTAGGTCATATAGGAACTATAATGGAGGTAAAATATTAAGAATTGAGAGAATAATGAAATAAAGAATTTACCTCTTCAAATATGGGTGATTTGAGGATGCCTATGAAGTTCAGAAAAAATCGCGATTAAATAGAGCTCCAAAGAGGGGGGGAGAGAGTTCAGACACACTGCTGGGTTAATTGGGCTTGGGTGAGACATAGAATCACCGACAAATCCCAAAAATTGAATATGGTATAACATAATCAATATTTATTTTTAAAACAGGAATTGGGCTTTCGGGCAGGCCCAACCCCTTAGATAAAAACCCAAATAAACACTGTTTCTGGATTTCTAAAAGCTCCAAATTACCTTGGTGGTGTTAATAGGTTAGTATAGGTCACGTAGGAATTTTAATGGATGAAAAATGTTGAATAATGAATAGGTTATAAAAGATACAAAATTTGTTTTTTAATCTGGAATTGGGCTCACGGTTTGACCCAATTCATGAATACTCATCTATTTCACCCTAAAACCTTGGGAAACCCCCAAAACAAAGCAATGATGTAAATTAAATTAAAAATACCATTATAATATTTCTTCTATGTGAAAATATGTCTTCAATAACCTCACATATGAGTTTTTCCTATAGGTAATTCATCACCTCTTTCAGCTTCTTAACATTGATCCCCCATACTCAAAGAACACTAAATATATAGCCCATGAAGGATAGTGTCACATTCCCTCCCAATGGGAGTCCCAATGTAAATGATATAAGTGGTTATCAATATAATTAACAATCAATTGGGGAACCTTGGAAACTAATAGGATATGCATGGTAATCATATATAGAACACAATTGATGATGTTGATTCTCCCATAAATGGAATAAAAATTATTTTTCCAATTAGTTATCTAATGGGTTATTCTATTGAGAAGTCATTCAAAATGGCTTCTATAGACTCTATGCAAAGAGATAGGTGTTCTTATGTATTCTTTCGGGGAAGTTATACTTATTCATGCCCTATATGGAATAAATTTTGTTCTATCACCTATATGGATATGAGGGTGGAAAAAATAAACTTTTATTCTTATTGATACTTTTCCGACTCCATTTGATATTATTTTCCATGATATTGTTATGGTACTTAACCGATGGGCTGTAAATATTGAGAAAATACCATATAATTAGAAAATAGAATATGGGACATGCCACTTATGTTAGATTTAATGTGGTAAGAACTGATCAACCCATGATTCATATAGGAAGAAATATATTTACCTAGATCATCTTGAACCAATCTGAAAATGTTGTGAGTTATTGGGGCTCCTTACCTTATCCCCCACACACATTTTATAAATCAACATTGTCTTCTGATGAACTGAATATTGAACTAGGGTGAGATATAACAGTGGAAGAGAAAAATCACCATTAGGATTATTTTTCTTTTGCATCACCTTCTAATAGGTGGAAAACCTATTTATAAATCCATATATATGAAATTTCATACCATTACACCAACACTAGCATCACATAACTTGATATATCTTGGATATACATGGATAAACTGCCTATAGAGAAGCATATGACTCTTGTACCTATTCCTAAACAATATATTTTGGAACCCATACACTACCATGTATAAAAAATACGTCTTATATATATAAAAAACAATCTAAAGGCTGGACCTAACCAAAAATACTCTCCCAATGATCCAAGCCTTTAAGATTAGAGAACTACATGCTCATGACCCTATCAGGGAGTGAAAATGTTATTTACATGGCTATAATAGGAGACTTATCATGACTATCATGAAACTTTTATAGCATCATAGAAAAGGGGACCTTTAATTTCTATTAATCATAGTTTTCATGTACATCCTTTGGCTATTTATATCGACTTTGTGCATCTACTACCTCATTTCCCTTTCAAGGGGTATAAAAAATATCAAATTCAATGGAATGATGATATTAGACCCATAATCACACTCTAAGAATCAAGTCATGTATTATAAATGTATATTTTAGGATCTGTTGCCCTATATATACAACAAATAGTTCACCCATCAGATATTGTATCCAAAAACATAAGACATGGAGAACTACTGCAAGATAAAGTTCATGTATTAGTTAGTCTTTATCAAGAGAAATCAACTACTGAGATCTATATATAAAAAATATACCCCCTGCAACATCAATGCTCCCAACCTGATACAACATCCCTAAAAAACACTATATAACATATTTTATGCTGTAGAAGAATCTATATCGGTGTCATTACATTCAGCTATTGAAAAGCTTTCATGAACACCTCTAAAAATAAGAACTCATAAACCATCAAAGTAAACCTTGAAAGAGGAGAAACACAAAATAATATTTCATGTATGAAAGTTTTGAAATAACCATCTGTCCCTAGGATACTCCATATATCAAAAATTTTATTGAGCTAATTCCAGTTCACCATAGTAATCACCTATTCTGAGCTAATAGTTACCATTTATTTCATGTTAATATGACCTAAAAGTGATCTTTTTTTATCCAAAAGTGGCACTCTGAAATTTTGGCATAAAGGTGTTGCTTTCTAAATTTATTAAGAATGATATTGAGATATCAATCATGGTGTATATGATTATGAGAGTACACATAGATATTTTCCTTAAAGACAATGAAAACCTAATACATATACGGCTGAGAAACATTATTCATAAAATCCATGAAAACATATTGTAACATCCAATGTAAATTAAAAATATAACAATCTCATATTAATTAAAATTTGTGAAATAAATATTAATTTTACTTTAAAGGGGATGATATGTCTGATGGTGTACCTGATACGTAATAACAAGTTTCTTTGAAATCTTATGTAGCACACAATGTTTAGTTATAATGAAAAATAATAATAATATATTATTTTTTTAAATGGATATTAAATCCTAGTCGTTGTATGGGTGGGAATGAAAATAACTAACCATATTATGCTTAAATATGTTTCTTAAATATTTTTACATTTATCCAATAAATTTTAGAGGCTTCAATAAGAAAGAATCAGATTTTAAGCATAAATACTCTAATATTATTTAAAAGGACATTTTACTGCCTTTTGATGGAGAACCCTTTCTAAATCTAGTTTTTGTTACATCTATATGTTATATTTCACAAAATAATAATAATTTTTAGAATTGGGACATCAAAATTTACCTTTGGATGAAATTTTGGTATTTTTTGATAAAATTCATTTTTTATGAATAGTGAAAAATACTGTATTTAAATTCAAAACTGCCTTTTAATCATATTTATTTATATGGTTCTATTATCTTAATTAATTGTTTTTAAGTGTAATAAGTTTATAGTTTTACAATTTAATCCAATTATGGTAATTATAAGTAATTTCACTTTGAAACTGGACATAAACAAGTGTCAGTATTTTGATAGTTATTATTTTTTAAAAACAAGCATTTTTTTGATAGTGGGAATTAATTTTAATTTAATTTATTCAAATTTTTTGTATTGATTTTAAAAAAATGGATTCCATATTTGGAATCTGGCGGTCCAAATTATGTAAATAGGTAACATTTATTTTCATACATTTAAAATATTAATTTTAGTAAATATTATATTTATACAGGTTAAAAGGTAAATCTGGTAAATAAGGGTAAATAATAATATTATAATAATAATAAATTACCCTAAAATGTTTCTTAATACAATTTTTTGATACATTCCAAACCATGGAAATCCTTGGATCTATTTTGGGACCTCATGGTGCCACACAATAGTGATAATGAGACTATATATTAATTAATTTAATGTAACGCCCAAAATTCCTTAAATATATATCTTTTAGGAAATAAAATTTTACATGGTGTTATATACGTTATCTATTAGACTATAAATATTCATTGGAAAGATAAAAATATTTAATACATAATGGTAATTTATTTATAATTCTTAAACATCAGATAAATAAAAGTATTTATGAGACAATTATAATGCAGTGTTTACCTCAATAATGAATGGTTTAAATATATATGATTATAAAAATTAATAAAATATCCAAAACCTATAAAATTTTTTTGAATTATTTTATTTAGAACATGAGTTATTTTATCTTCAACTTTAATGAGTTATGGACCTTTAGAAACAGAATATCATTATATAATAAAATAATATCTTCAAACGTTCCTAAAGAGCCTGTCCTCCCCCTTATAAAAACCCGTCGCCTCTAACCCATTACTCAAAACTCTCACACACCTTTTCTCAACCAAACTCAGCTCAATTAAGATCCCTACATCCCTCTATTCCACATAGAAGCCTTACCTTAGGCATATGGAACTCCATGAAATCCTATTGGTTCAAACCAATGAATGTTACATTATTTAAAGTTAACGTCTTCTATTAAGTTGTTATGTTTTACTATCATTCTCTAACCCCCTAAAGTCCATTTATGTCTTTATTTTTATAAAAACACTAGTACATTCAATATATGATGATTTTTTTATGATAAGTATTCAAACTGAAATTCCACACACCTCCATCTAATGGAGATGAGCATATTGTTTCTATGGATAGTGAACTACTGCCTCACGAAACGATGATTATTCAAATATCTCCAATCACCTCCCATGGTGGCCATCATGATGGCACTATATTTATATACGATATATATTATGTTTATTTTTTCAATATTATTCAGTAATTTTTATTTAAAAACATTCCTTTATGTTTTCTAATATGTGTAAACACAATAGTTTCATTTGAGGATGTGCGGACTACTGCCCCCACAAGGTGATATGATTAGTTCATTACATACATGGGTCATATAAAATATTTAGTTAATTAAATTGGGTAACATATATATAATATGATATTATTTGGGAATTACAATATACATATGTATCATTCATTTTCCATTCCTTTAAAAAAATTTAAAAAATGAATGTATCATTCATGCCTACGTATGACTTACTGTCACCATAAATGATTCATTTTATTCCTTATCTACTAATGTAATGTATTATTATAAATTCATATATATAATGGATATATATGATATATATGATATATAAATCATGAATATTATTATGGAGATAATATAAATTTGACCACATTGGGATTATATGATTTTGAAATAATATAATTTTTATTTAAATAATACTTGGAATGGAAGTGAGATATTAAAATAAAATTTCATAAAAGTTATTCTTTATAAAACCACTGAAAACCATAAAAATGAGCTATATCTCATAAATATTTTATGATTGTGTGAAAGTGTGTTGTGTCTTTATATGTTAAAAAATAATTTTGAATAATTTGGGGAGATTTTCCTTTTGAGAAATATTATAATGATTAATTCTATAAAATTTGAAAAATTAAAGCCTAACATAACGTTTCCATAAAAAAATAATTTTATTTAAAAAATGAATTTCATAAAAAAAATTGAAGCGAATTTACTTGAGAGAATGATATGTTTATTTTAAAGAGAAAAAAACTTTTTTATAAAAACAATTAATTTAATTGTTAATTTATAAACTAGATGAAAATGTGGATGAAAATATAGAAAATATTTAAATACGTAGAATATATAAAACATGAATGATCTTGTGATGAAATAATGATAAGAATTCATCAATGAAAATTAAAAAAATCCCAAATTAAAGTAATACTTTAAAATAGATTCTTATCTATTTGGTAAATTTTAAAATTTAACCCTATGTTAAATAAACATGAATTGAATAATTAATCAACAATAATAAATAATAATTCAGTTTAAATACTTCAAAGGTGATGTATATACACCACATAAAATTTAACATAATTATATTAAAAAATATGTCTCAATGGAATGTAAATTTATACATAATCCCTCCCCTAACACATTAGTAGAGAATAATTAATCCGAATTTATAATGGTTTAATGTATTTTGATAAATTATTAAAACTCCATAGTCATATTTATAATATAATACACTATCGATTAAATCATTTTAGAATCATTTTGTTAATAAAATCTCATTAATTTTAATTTTTTGAGTATTAATTCCTATGTTTTCCAATTTGTTTTGGTCAAATAATTACCTATTAATGAAAATATGATATATTTACATCATTTAAAATATTTTAATAATGTTATAAATAACATATTTACTCACTTATTATATTTTTAGAACCATTAATGATAGTTTTACAAGAAAACTAAATCACATCCCTTTGTTGTGATGCTAGGCAATACTTATGGATGAGCGATGATACAAGTCCCTTAACAAGGGAAAGGGTAAGGAACTGGGTTGGATATTAATTTTTCATGATCAATTAAATGTCTTATATATAAATAAATACCCCTGAAATTTATCATTTATTACCTTTAATTTAATAATTATATAAAAATAAATCACATCACTTTGTGAGGCGGTAGTCTACAGTACTCAGAATTGACATAATACTACATAAAAAGGAATGGAAATTAAAGAATAAATACATGTTATTGTAACTAAATATTCTTAATAATAATATAATTAATATTTATAAACATTAAATACATCATTATTTCATATTTTTATATGTTTATATTGAAAATAAGTTATATCATTTCATGAGGTTGTATTTTCTTTTATAAACGACTAACGATATTGTTTCCCATTTGATAGAAGATGGGATGGAAATATATTTTTAAATAAGATAATAAAATCTCGATATATGATATATACTAGTTTTATTACATAATCATGATTGAATAATATTTTGAGGAGATATAAAATGAAATAATATAGAAATTCATGTTTAAGAACATTACATGTTCATCAGAAAATATCCTTACTTTTTTCCAAAAATCCTTCCTATGAATTATTTATGATCAGGAAATAGGTTTCTACAATTTATTAGGTATGTATTTAAGGGGTTTGTTTATTCTTTTTTAAAATCAAATTTATTTTGATATTTGAGTAATGTTGGATAGGGGTGTCCTTTTATATGTTCTGGAGAGGGCACACTTGATATTTTTTATTGAATTGAATTAATTATAGATTATTACATTTTAAAAGGTTCCAATATATATAATTAAAGATATTATATTCAAATATGGCATAAATATATATATCCACTAAGAATTGGAAGAAGTTTAGGTTCTTTTTTCATAATATTTTTAGCTTATCCCTTTGGTAAAACCATGTTCACTTTAACCACATTTATTAATTTTTTGTGTTTTCTATATTTAACATAGAAGAAAATTATGAATAATTCACAATATGATATTATCTATAATTATTAAAAATAATGATGAAATATTTTCTTATTCAACTCACATTGGTAGTTGAAAAAAATTTAAATAAAACCCACAGACACAATGAAAAAAAATCCCATAGAATAGTTTTCTAAAGTATAAATTGTCTGTATATAAAAATTAGTAATTTAATTGACTAAATTTTCTAAATAGTATTAATTATAATATTAATGAAAAAATAAATATTTTATGGTAGTTTTAAAATAAATTTAATATTGTAATTTTTTTAAAAGAAATTGAATTGTTTAATAAATATTACTTTTTATTAATATTAATCAAAAAATATTTATTTTCAAAAAATTATAAATAATTAAAATTAAGACTATATTGATATTATTATTTCATAAATAATATTTTTTTCATATATAATTTAAAAAATCATGGAAAATTATTTTATCAGAATTTCATAAAAATTGACAAAATCATTATCATTGAAAAATATATTTTAGAAAAAAACATTTAATTTCATTTCAAATGATTCGTAATTTTGATTTTTTATAAGTTGGTAACCAATGATCATTTTAAAACATATTTTTTCAATAAAATAATTTTCCCCATTAATACCTAAAAATTTAATGGAAATGTTTTAATGGCCATGTCAAAAAATTATATTTTAATAGAGTATCATGATTAATTTAAACCCGATCTTGTGTGTATTTCAAGATATTGGATTGATTGAATTTGGTTTATATATATATATATAATGTAATGGGGTGTTAAAAGTTTTTTCTTCAAATAATGTGATAGAAAATTCCATGACCATCCCATATATATCCTAATGTAATCATATATTAAATGAAAAATCCTATGTCTATTCTCATCAATGAAAAATTATTTGAATAATGCTAAAATTAAAATATAAAAGGATGAAATTTCTCGACATTGAGTTTTTAATGACACAATTTTTACTTTCAATTAATGGGACTTATCATACAATAATTTCTAAGCATTATATTTTTAGAGTGGAGAATATAACTCTCAAAATATAGTTCTCATATCATGATTTTTTATCTATTAATCATCTATATATAGGTGAGGGTTAATAATGAACACATACAAAGTATATGAGGCATGTTGAGAAAATAACTCCATGAAAATGGAGTATTGTAAGATGGTATTCATTGAATACAATTATATTTTACGTTGATGAAAAAATATATCATTTCTTTTATTTTCATATAATCTAATATCCAAATAGAATTTTCTATTAGGATATATATTGTAGGGATGTAATTTTTGATATTTCCTCAATGTAGAAATAGAGACTACAACACCCTTATTTATTTGGAAATGATAATAAAGAGAAACATTGATGAATAATTTTGTAACAAAACTATTGGGATAAATAAAATCAATATTCATTCATATTGAAAATTTGTAAAAAATCATGGGGGAATTTCTTTAATGGAACATGTAAATATTTTTTATTTGGAAAATAATTATCGTATAAAAATTAATGTTAAGTACATATAAAAATTATAATAAGAAATATAATTCTCAACAAGATGCACCAAACATAGTATAATATTTCAATTGAAATATCTATCGACATTATGAAAAAATCTGAACTAATGGAGTAGCTAAATATGAAACGTGACATCAGTGACTACTTAAACCGTTGGAAAAAAAATAATGCACACATAAGAACAATTGTTAAAGTGAATAATAAGAAAATCATTGTGAGATGTACACTTTCTTTCCACTCAAGAATTGTTAATATATTATATGATTCATGTTCGACCACCACTATTATATCATTAAAATTATCGAACAGTGTCAAATTACTAATTCATCAATTATATATTAAACTGTAAACATAAACCCTTAATGGAATAAAAATTGCTTATAATATTCATATATCCCATTTGATAGATGTTTATTAGAATTTGTTTCTTAGAAATATTAATATTTTCTCTATTATTGAATTTAATGTTACTAGTTCCATATATTATATGTCTAAATATAGAGGCCTTATCAATTATCAAGGTACAAAATTTTGTTTTTTATCTAAACAATATGATTATTTCACAATGAATGGGTTTCTATGAACTTCTAATGGAAATTTCATCCATTATATAGGTATTAATTTATATTTATGTTGGGTATCTATCTCAAATGGATAGGGAGAAACACAACATTGAATATATTCATATTATGTAGTAGTATATTAATGTATTTCCTAATGAGTTTTATATTATTCTTTTAGATCATGATATTGTGATTCCAAGGGAACTAAAATCATGTGAAACTCTTATTTTAAAGAAATCATAATAGATTGACTCATATTGATTTTCATGAATTAAAAAAGTACACGAGAAAATAAATAATTTATTTACACACTAAATTATTCCATCTAGGGGTGAACCCTTTCCTTTATTTAAAGAAATATTCTATTCATCTTTACATTGATTATCATGAACGTAAGAATATCATAAGAAATACTGGGTATCCTTTTCCCAATAGTGATGATTTGATTAATCTAGTAACTACGGATCAATGCTACTAAATGATTGACATTACATTAGGATTTCATAAATTATTGATCTAATGTTAGGTTATATCAAATATAAAATTTTATTCGATGATAGGACCTGATGAATTTATAGTAATTTGGATTGGAATTAATAATTCCCCCTCGATATTAATGGATCTTATAAATTTAGTTTTCATAGATGAACTCAACAATTTGTTTTTGTATTTATATAATATAATATTAAATTTTATTTGATAGAAAATTAATAAGAAGATAATAATTGAATCATTATGAACAACATGATGAAGGATAATTGTATATAAAATATACAATTTGTGAATTCTAAATATATAAAAAATTATCCTTAACAAATGTAATCTTAAGAGAATTATTATTTATGGATTAATAAATATGAATGTTGATGATCAATTTAACATGTCATCTACCCTGACATAAGTCTTTAATTTATTAGATTTTCTAGACACTGTCATCTACTTCTGAAAAATGGAATACAACTATCAAATTCAGTAAGCTTGTTGACACGTATGGGATTGAAAATTACCAATGTATGGGAATTAGAAAAAAAAATAAGCATTCATAAAAATACATTTATCACTATACATGTAAATAAAAGATCATATGTTGGTGACAAATTTCTATATTTAGTGATTATTTAAGGAATATATAGGGATTCTTCATCATGAAACATGACATGGATATAGCTTCGTTCTTCCTATAATTGATGTTTTATATATGAAATCACTTGAATATTTATTGATAATTAGCAATGGTAAATTTTCAATTAAAATTTTTGATTTATTATCTCTATGTTGAAAGGATTCATTTATATATAGATAATAAAAGAGTAGAGTATATATTCACATTGAAGGTGTTTAATATCATCCAATAGAGAAGGTTGGAATACATTAATGATTGTGATTTTTAGTACATTATCACAATGAGAATGACAAACTATGGCTAATGAAATGAGTATAATGGATTATTCCCCCTTATTTAATAAGAGGAATTAAAAAATTAAAATAATTATTGATTTATAGAGCATAATAATTTATAAAAATATAGAAGTTATAAATTATAATCTATATAAAATATATGATCATCCTCCAATCCATGTGATTATTAAAATAAAATATTATAATAATTTGGAGAGAAATTTATTTTTATGGAATATTATGGAGTTCAACTATGAAAAAAAAGGAATGAGAAGGTTATGTTTCAAAATATTTTTTTAATAAATACTAGAATTATATATGTAACTATTGATGATCTACCTAATTCACCATTATCCATCCATCTGAAAAAATAGAAGGATATATTTAGATCTTAAGATTAAATTCTGGTTTGAAAAAATGATATATTGTAGAGTATCAATCTTATAGATTTGAATGAAAAACCATAAAGGATATTTGTCAAAATACTAAGTAAATGATGTAACCACTGCCGATACAATTTTTGAAATGATAAAAAATAAATATATTTTTATTAATTGGACTATGTAAGTCTAGTTATGGGTGTAATTACTTTAAGTATATAGTCTCTCACCATAATACATTCTTTTCTTTCACTGCAATCAAAGAATATTTCTGCCTTGGACAATGTTATAAGTTATAAATAATAATTTCATAGGACTTTATGGAGCATCAAATTCAACATTATATGATTATTTTATGATTATTACCTTCCATTATTGGGTATTTCTAATATAATCATTGAATAGAGTTTTGAGATTCAGTACAAAATATCATCCTTAGATAGATACTATGTTTGGTACGACTATCCAAAGTATAGATTATTTTATATAATAATAAATGGAATTAAAAGGGGTCTATATCTTAAATTTACAATTGTAGAGTAATAATAAAAAATAGTTTCTAATTTATCATTTAGATAGCTCAATACGAGGCTTTTTTTTGGAGAGGGGAATAGCTCTAACATGTTTAGATGAAGAAATAGATTGTAATATTCTTGGACATGACCTCAACCTAGATATTTTATTACAGATTCTAATAATGTATCAAAACATTAATAATTTATAATATTAAAAGAATATCTATTTAAATAATCATCAAGGATATATTGACATTGAATGTTTGGAATAGATATTAATTAAAATATCTCATTTGATGAATTTATTGAGATTTGGAAAGAAGGGAATTTTGATTTCTTGGAACATTACCACATTTGATATCCAAGAAAATATTTGAGAAGTATATTATTTCATACACTTGAACCAATAATCTCCCAATTAAATAATTCATTTCATGTTCCACATTTAAGTAAGTACATAATTAACCCTTTCCATTTACCAAATTCAAAGGACATATAGCATGATTATGGCTTTTTCTCGTGAGGGAAAACTACTAGAAATGTTGGATCATATTGATAAAGTATAATGATATTGATACACTCAAATTAATAAGTTTCTCTTCATTCAACATATGGTATTGTATTAAATATTGAAATATGTGGATGTAAGGAGGTAGAGGCAACCTCGTTTCTTAAAAAATGTAATGTAATGTCTAGTGTATTTTTTTTAATTTGGCAGAATGTATCACCGTGGATTTAAGTATAAATTTATCTTCAAAAGAAATTCAATTTGGTTTTATATCTAGTGATAAATGAAAAGATATTATAAATAACTTAATATAACACTAAATCATGAAATAACAATTAAATTAAATGAAACATAACATGTAAAATCAATTATATCACAATTAAATTATTATTGATAAATATATTTTTGATGTTTTTAAAAATAGGATTTATTTTTTATTATATATTTTTTATTTAAATAACATATTTCTCGTATTTTATATAATATTATTATAAAATAAACACCACTTTTAAATACATCAGGTCAAAATTGTTTAAGGTGAATTAGTAGTATTTTTTAGAGAGTGTTGAATTTTATGTTAATTTTAATAAAATAATTTTTAAATGTAATATAATATTTATGAAATAATTAGGGTGAATTATTTACATAAATAATGACTAATTGATTGGGATAAAAAATCATTTTTTATTTTGTGAAATAGAACATTAAATAAAATTATGTTAAATTTAGAAACAGTGGATTTAAATTTGTGAACCTAAGTTATAATTTATAGTAATAATAAAAATAATAAGTTAATTTCCATTAATTAAGTACTATAAATTATCAATTCCATTTAGGATTAATTTTAATGAACTAAAAAACATCTTTTGTCATCCATTAATCAATATATTCAATGGAATATTTTTTATACATTTATTTGGTTTTAAATAACATTTTTCATCAATGGTCAATTTTATAAAAATGTTCTTTTATAATATGAACATATATAGAATTTAATTTCAGACATCCATCATATAATAATCTCATTTGTGATATATACAAGAAAATATACATGAGAATGAAATTTATTATATTTAAATTATATAAATATTTAAAATGGTGTCACTCCTCTCTCATATGATTGTATTCCTTCACCCCTCACTTATAAACATACTATGAGCACCATAGTTCAACTAATATATAAATAAATAACTTCTAAAAACCAATAAAAATTACATAGACATTTTTATCACTAAAAAACAACATATGATAATTGTATAAGAAGAGATCATAAAGATGATAGCCAAGTAAGTAGTAAACATTCTAGGATATTTTATTCAACTCTTGATCTTATTCCACACCATAAGATTACTATTTATCCATTATAATAATACTAAATGAATATTATTATTATATTTAAATCTTTTTTTGCTAATATGACATCCATTATCTATGAAAATTATATCCCTTGGAAAAAATGAAGACATTGATCATGTGTACATAAAATCTACAACCTTCATGAAAGAATTATTTCATTTATCATAACCAACCTACATGGATAGTAATATATATATATTTAATGAATTAAAATTAAATTTTTTACGGGATTAATATTCATTAAATGTTTTATTGTTACCATATAATAACATGTTATTACACACTCAACTATTATAACATGTTCTTGGTTTTTTATGTTTTACCACCTACATGAATTATGATCGAATGGTTACATCATAGATGATTAATGAATAGTAGATACTATAAATATTATATAAATTAAATAAATTTGAAATATTATTATGATATCGTAATTTTTATTTAAATATTTTAGTTAACTAATAAAATCAATTCTTTTTATGGAATCAAAATTTCGTGGGAATGAGAATTTTATGAATTATAAGAAATTTATCAAAATTGTTTTATAGAATGAACCAGTGACTATATAAATATATCAATAATAAGAAATTAAAATTAATAAAAATTTATAAATATAAAAAATAATTCCATGCTTAAACGACCAGAACCATCGAAATAGATGAGGTGTAGAAAACTAGGTAGCAAAAAATATATATTCAATTTAACCAAGAAATATTAGTAAAGATAAATCATAAAATTATAAGTGATTGTTATATATCATAATTAATATTAATATAGTTATAATATAGAAATTTAATTAAAATTAATTTAATATAGGGGTTGATAGAAATTTTCAGACTGAGAGAAATTATTAACTATTTGATTTTCAGCTCCATTTTAATTCATTGGGATATGTTTTTTATTGACCAATATAATGATTTTATATGGTTTATAAACTACATATAAATGTATTTTATGAAGAATTATATTTAATATTTTGATCCTAATATCCATATTAGTTAATTAAATTCATCAAATTTTGATTGAAGCGATTCAAAAGACATAATGGTTTTAATTATAACCATAGTTTTAATAGATTCATTGTGTTTTAACCAGATATTTCGATTCCAAATCCATATTTTTTTTAAATTATTAAGATAATTATATTCCCTATATTTTAATTATTTATTAAATTAGTTGTAATCAATCATTGTAAATCATTACAATTTTTTAAATTTAATATTTAGATTATTTTCTATACAAATCAATTTTGACTTCCATTTAAAAAAATATAACAATTATTTTATTAACATCATACAAATTAAAGTATCATTCTACATAAATGATAATTAATAATTATTAATATTATTTTAAAAAAAAAATCATCATTTTAAAATAAAATTATATTGCAGTTATTTTGTGAATATATCAGTTTCTGTTTTACAATAAGTTAGAGAGATTTCTTATTCTACTTTAAACAATATTTATAAAGAATCTCTGAAAAGACTTTCAATATTTTCATTCCTACATTAATGATAGTTATGATTTCCAATGGATAAAATAATATTATTTTATCCAACATCATTATTTATATTGAATAATTTTATGTTTTATAGTTATTTTCATGAATTATTTTTCCTTCCATGGGTTATTTTGGTTATTCAAGAATGATGAATACTATTTTCTTTTTATAAGAACATAAATAAAAATTAGATAAAATTAATCATTAAAAAACAATTCGTACACTAGAATATTTAAATCCCATTTATGTTTTGAATTTAAAAGAATTTGGTCATCACACTTTCCTAATAAAATAATACATCATAAAGTGGAAACAAAAACAGAAACCCATTTTTCAACAATTAGAATATTCTAAGATAAACCATGTTTACTTTTTTATGATATTTTTTAATATTTATATCATGATCTAATCCTTCTAAAATATATTCATTAAAACCAGGAGTAAAAATTCTAAATACATTGAATGACCACAAAAATTCATTATAGGGATAAATTAGATAAATGAATAAAAATTTATTTTCCATGAATATAAATTTTAAAATTAAATTTTAAAAATTCAAATTAAATTGTGAGCTCAAAATAAACCTTTTCATACCCATGAAATCAACATCCGTAAAAAAATATTTTTATATTGCATTTCATAAGAATTATAAAATTTAAATTAATACATATTTAGTTGCCTCTAAATTTTTGAAAAGGATGTGAATTTTTTTAACATACATATGAAATTCACCCTTAAGAGGATTATTAAACATTAAATAACCTACCTATTAAATTTACATATATCGCTTATGATAAATCTATGACTAGATTACTCTTTCCATTACCCAATTCATTAGGGAACAACATTAGGTTCAACATTAACCTAAGAGATATCTGTCTCACCCATAATTATGAGTTTTATCAAGCTCTCATGTTATCAAAATCAACTAATGATAACTATAAAATATATATAACTCAATAATGTCTAAATTTACTATGATATCTATAGACTTGGAATTCGAAATATAGTGTTAAAAATATAATATTTACATTTTGTACTTTGATACCAACAAAATATAACCCATTTAAAACATCTCAATCTTTAAATGTAAAAATGAAATTTTGGATCCCGTACCTAACCAAGGATCTTTTTTGGTTTATATTTTTTTATTATAATTTCAAGCCCTTATATAGAAACTCAGATACATGAAAAACTACTTATTAATGATTTTGATAATCTCCTGATACATTCTTCATATCATGTAATATTCAATTAAAAAACAATTATATAACATTTATTTAACATGAATGAGATGTAAATATAATAGTGATTGGATAAAATATTTAGTAAGAGTACACATTAACATTAAAAATTGGGTCTCATCAGTGAGGATAAGGTGAGAATAAGGGTATGATGATATAATCAATGAGCATGGTAATAAAATATTATATTTTATACCCACTAATAATTCATTAATCAATATTGAAAAATGGAAAAAATCGTTAAAACATGAATGATTATTATGAATAAATAATTATGGTAAATGTGATTTCAATATTTATCAAAGGAAATTAGAAATAACCAGCCTCCCAGGTGATGGCATACTCCATCACCAATCCGAAAGCGGTGGTGGATGGAGGAAATAAAATTTGCAACTTTCCAACTTCCCATGTGAACATGATCCACAACTGCCTCATCACACATGGGTTCTCCTCGTGAATCACCTCCTAGTATACCTGTAGGGTCAGTCGCTTCAGGCACTGGAACTGCCTCGCAAACTGATACGGGGTGTATGGTTTGCAGAGTTTCTCACGATCCAATCTTGCAACCAAAACTCCACCTCGAAAGGCCAAGAGATAATCCTGGTTCTCTTCCTATCCATACCGGTCGTCAGTAAGTACCCCCATCAGTAATGGAAATAGGTGGAAGTTAAACTCATCCACCCTTCACACACAGTTCACCACTATCGGTACAGTTAGTTTGAATGGGAAGCTCCCATATGCATTCAGAATGGAGGGGAGGATGTTTGAGCCCAGTGGCATGAAAGGGTTTGGATATTCATAAATCCCCTTGATGTGTGCCACAATCCATCCATACCGAAGGTGGAAGGGCCCGCATATCCTTGGCAGCTTCATTCCCTCGCTAACATGCTGAAGCATCCGATACAGCTTGACGACCATTGGAATCCTCAGATTGACCCGCTGCCCCATGGCCAGCATGGACGCCATGATGAATGAGCTGGGCTGCACCCTCATGTTGGTATCCCTCACTGGTAGGATCCAACAACATATAAGGGATACGATGAACGCTGCCAGTCTGACTATCGGCTACTGTTCAGTGCTGACACTGAAACCCCAAGTCTTCCATTGGTTTTCCTCCAAGATCAGCCAATACGAGTGCTCCTTGACCACTTGATCCGCCTTCGAACAAGATCGAGGCCACAAAGTGAACTCTCGATTCTCCAGGAAGATTAGAAATGGCTCGAACCACTACTTAAAGTGGACATCTTTTACCGCCTCCTTGTCCTCTCCAGGGACCAGTGCCATCAGTACCGACGCCAATCTTGGCATCTTCTCCAGATCCTCCCATGCGCTCATGATGGGGAGGAACTAATCATACATGGCCCCATGATCGGGACCCCCGAAATTTGATGGACATCCCACAGACTGATTCCGACCACCCCATGGTGCAGGTGAATAGTATGGGTCCTAGACGACCATCTGCTCAGAAGCTCTGGCATCATCTATTTTGGTTAGTTAATGTGGAACTGGGAGGCCCATGCCGCCTCATTCAAACCCACTCTCCTCAGCTCGGCCCCAAACTCCTCACATGAGGTGGCTACCCAGTAGGCCCATGACCAGTCGTTGGTGAAGTTGCCACCCTGGCGCAGGTCCCACTCATTAGACCACCCCTTCTTTGAATCCTGCAAAGCCGCCTTCAGCATGGTGCGGTACAGAGGTCGGGACATCTCCAGTTGCAGTGGATTCTCGTAAATATTGTTCACATGGTTGTAGAGACAGTCGACGGTGATAGTTGTGAAGTCCTCCCATGCATGACCATCAGCCGCCCTGAACCACTGGAGCTGGCATGGTATGCTCTTAAACCAGCAAGCTGGGTTGTCACTACTCGCCTCAGGAATGAAGATGTCATCCCTCAGCCTGAAGCCATACAAGGGAAGCTTCTTGCAAAGCGGATAGTTCTTTTGACTCTCTAATTGCAGGTATGTCCAATAAGTATGTTCCAAGTGGCTTCGGACCATCTTCCCAAGGCCCAGACAGTTATCCACCAAATCCCACCAGGCGGCATCTGCAAGAACCCCCAAAACAGCTTCTTGATTGGCCATTTCAGTTTCAAAACTCAAAAAAAAATTCGGGTCGGGTCGCGAAGGATGCTCGCAAATATCTCTCGTAAAGCTCGTGTGCATATCCAAGACACGGAGCCTGGCCTAGGCCAGCAAGACGAAGTTCTATAGGTGCAGCTGCGGAGTCCGAGACTCGCGGTTTGCTGCGAAGCACGATTTGCGGAGAGTAGACGCGGAGTACGCGGAGCTTCACGAAGTCGAGAACACAAAAGGACAAAAGTTGCGAGAGGAAAAAAGAGAGGTCATCCCCCCTATTTATTGGTGGCGACCCCAGAGCATCGTGGTGCGTCCCACCCGCGCAGAGCATCGCGGCGCGTCCGGACCGCGCGGTCGTTGTCATCCCCGTGCGCCCCTTCGTGAGTCCGCATCGCAATCAACCAATAATTTTGGTGATTTACCCTCAAACATCGACTCTTGATACCTTGGTGGATCCATGTCTGAGGGGGGGGGGGCATTCCTTGGCACCAAAATATTGAATGCAAAGGGAAGAAGGAAAATAAGCCCACACGCTGCCTCACGATGCCCCGACATGGAGCTCCCCCCAAGCAATGTGGACGATGCGAAGCAAAAGAGGTGGGAACGCTTCACGAATGCACTAACGTTCACGAACCCACCAAAAAGTGAAGGAGGAAGTACCGCTCCATGAACTCCATAACATTCGCGAGCCCGCCCCAAAGCACTGGCGGCGGTAACGCTCTGCAGACCCGGTTGACATTCGCGACCCACCACGAAGCTACCACAACCCCTTCGCACTGCGTGAACTCTACTTCGCAGTGTCTCTTGCTTATAAATACTGGGCTCTCCCTAAGTCCAGAGGATGGACAATCTGGCCTTTTGGCTTTTCAACTTCCGAATCGCGAAGCACCCTTCGCCCTGGGAATCATGAGCTACATGAGGTATTTTTTCTTCATGAGATGCCTTCTCCTTGTCTCTTTTTGAGCCCCTATTCCGAAAGGGATTCCCTTCGTGAAGCCTATGGGCATTCGCGAAGGATGGGGATTCCCAAGGGAACCCAAGAATCCATGGAGCGTTTATTCTTCACGAAACACCCATCTTGTACAAGTGATCCATATTCTAGGGTTGGGTCAATGTGCTTTGTGAAGCAAACTACTTCACAACACTTTGCTTCGCGAGGCACCTCTACATCATGAGGTAGTGCTCTGGGAATACTATTCCTCTTCGTGAAGCACCTCCCATGCACACCCATGCCCCATGCTATGGCCAAGGCACTTCACTACGCGAAGAACACCCCTTTGATTGGAAATTACTCTTCCCGTGCGACCCTCCAGGTTTGCAAGATGTGATTTCAAAGTCCCATGGAAAACACCACTCGTAGCATTGCTTCGACTAATGATTCTTCACATATGTACGCTAACGACTATTGCTTATTTTCATAGCCGCGCTAACGCGGACCCCTCGATGGTTCGCTCTACGATCCCCCTTGACCATGGCCTTGATGGTACCTTTCCTCCCCCAATGGGTAGAGGGTACCGGTCATATAAGTCCTAGGGGTGCGGAGTAAACCCACCTCATTTGATCTATAGGAAGTTAAACTTCCAAGAACCTCATCCTCAACACATGACGTTAAACTATGATCCGACCTCGTGCCTCGCACACTGGGTCCCCCCAGCTCCAAAATTCTTTACGCCCACTAGTCTCCACGGAGATGAGATCACCCCTCCATAGGGGATGATATCCTTTTTATCGAAGTGGCGTATGTCCATGGGAGAAGGGCCACCACCTTGGTGTAAGCCCCACCCCTAACCTCTATTGCGGAAGGTAGAACCTATGCATCTCCATACATCCCCACTGCCAAGGTCAGTGGAGGGTGTGATAGGGAACGAGGCACCTTCCATATTTTGTCCCAAATCCCTCTCCCGCTGCACTTGGTCGAACATTGGGCCTCCATCCTGGAGTAAGTCCCTACACCATGGGTTGCCTAACGCATTATCCCCTCTTCATTTCTCACGAACGCACCCTTCGCAACGTGATCATCAGGTCTCTGCTGCCTCTTGTTTCTCAGACCGAGCACGACTCACGTGGGCTTAGAGTAAGCATTGGCCATGATAATACCTCGTCCAGCATGACATTAAACTGTATGCCCTCATCCAGTATGACGTTAAAATGTACATCCATGTCCTATATGACGTTAAATTTCACATCCCAAAATACGAGGACTTTGATCCATGTCAAGGCATGGTACGTAGGAAGCCTCCAAAAGGTTCAAGCCCATCGCCCATCATTTCATCACGTCAGGCTCCACCCTCGTACAACATGACATTAAACTACTTTCTAGTCTGACAGCAAGACGTTGTGACCAACCCAAACTATGAGGACTTTGATCCATGTCACGACACGGTACATAGGAAGACTCCCAGAGGTTCAAGACCATCTCCCATCAGACCAAGGTCCTTTCTTCATGTCGATTCACCGACACCCAGCATTTCCTCCTGAACTACGAGGACTTTGATCGATGTCAAGGCATGGTATGTAGGAAGCTTCTCTGAAGTTCAAGCCCACCACCAGTGGACCCACGTGTTCACCTCCACATCATTTAGCTGACAAAAACAACCACCTGAACTATGAGGTCTTTGATCCATGTCAAGGCATGGTATGTAGGAATCCTCCATGAGGTTCAAGCCCATCACCTGATCGTTCCAACCTCATTCACGTCAGTTCACCCACATCCTGCATGACGTCAAACTGTATTCATCATCTCATTTGAACTACGAGGACTTTGATTTGTGTCAAGGCATGGTACAGGGATGCCTCCCTAAGGTTCAATCCCAACAATCATTGGCCCAGACCATCTCCTTGTTGGTGTGCCAAACCCTAATTTTCTCCCAAACAATGAGGACTTTAATCCGTGTTAAGGCATGGTATATAGGAAGCCTTCCTGAGGTTCAAGCCCACCACCCGTTGTTCATTCCAAATTCACTCACGTCGGTCCACCAACACCTGGGAAGTCTAGTGTGTAATCCCCACACCATCAGACCATGTTCCACATTCACGTCGGTTCTCTAACAACACCATCGGGCCAAGGTACACTTTCATGTATGTTCACTGGCACCATCCCAATCTACGCTGACTTTGATTACCTGCCACGGGGATATGTAGGAGGTCTCTTCGAGGCTCAAGACCAACTTCACTATTGCCTTGCGATGGTTCCATTTCATCCCCCCCCCCCCTCAACTTCATTTATCCATTTATTATTCATCCAGATTCTCACCCGGGTCACCACATTGCAGTGAGATCGTGCCACTCCACTTCCATCCACATCATCCAGGAAGCCGCCCATGGGCTGAACCCGATATCTGCATCCCTTCAATGGGGATTCCACAATCTGATCCACTCCAGCTAGTGTTCTGATCAGGCCGATCCGTCTCCGCTGGATGTTAAACCTGCGACATACCCTATGTTAAACATAGGAAGCTGAGGAAAACCTAAGATACATGCCTATGGAATATGATTCCCCATTCTCGATGTGGGATTCCTATGGCTTCCACACCCTTGAGAAGCCTTATAATAGTGGGAAAAAAGATAGACCCACCAATTCCCCAGCGTTCAGACACGTTACTAATGCATTGACGTGACTACTCCCCCGACTGATGGTTGGTGCCCTGAACAGACCCTTTTGAATGTCCAGACAGAAGCAGTGGAATTAACTGGCGTCCATGGAAACATGGCACTGGGAAGAGTTTCACGAACAACATATTAAATCTATGAGGGAAACCTGGACTAGGTGATGAGTTCCAAGGAGGAATCCATGGAAGGAAGAACGGACATCCCATAATCCTGGTTTTGATCAAGGAGCAAACATCCCTGAACAAGGAACAGATGCCACCCGCCATTGGAAAGCGGGAATGCGGGGAAACAATAGGGAATCCTCATATAATGATGCACACGCTTTGGTGAAAGCATCAGAAACCATAATATTATACTAATAAGTGCATAAGATTTATGATATATGTGAAAAGTTTATATTGCATAACTCTCTTAAAAATTAATCCTTTAATAAAATTCACACACAAAAAGTACACAAAAAATAACATTTTCATTAAATATTTGAAATGAATTATATTTATTGAATTTATATTAAATTATTTATGAATTTATTTGTTGAATTATGTCATAAAATACATTGAAAATATATTTTGTGGTGAAAATAATTTTTTTAATAATATTTATTCTCATTCATGATTTGAATAAAATAGAAATTAAAATACAATTAATAAATCATTATTTTATTTTATTGTTATCTTTATTCAACAATAATAAACATTGTTTAATTTAACCAATAGATAGGACAAAAAACAAAAATTATTTGTAAAATAGTTTTATTTGCAGAAAATGAGAATTTTTTTTAAATAACCTTATTATATTCTATATATATACATCATAATTATGTAACACTTATTCATACTACTTATATCAATTTCATAGATTTAATTTTAATATTCCAATCTAAATAAAATATATTCTTTTTTTTTGTTTAGTTCAATCATGTATGTAGTATAATATATAAACATAATTCTATTTACGGAAAACAAATATTGCTATTTTGGATCATTGCATACTCCATCTAAAATTACATTCTTCTCATAAACATAATTCTATTTATAGAAAATAAATATTGTTATTTTTGATCATTCCATAGTCTATCTAAAATTACTTTTTTCTCATAATATTTAATTAGTCCTCAATAATTAAATTTTTAAGGCCTTCCATAGAATAAGTCGAACTCAATGTTAAATTTTAATGAGAATTCAAACTTACAATCCTTTTGTGTTATTAGTGAATTCTATTTTTCCATCCTAATTGAAATACATACAATGTTGTGTTTTTTAAATAACTCATATTGATAAATATTTTCTAATAATTTTAGTAATTTTTTCTCCTTGAATTTAATAGTAATGAAAGAATTAATATCTGATCATGCATTTTTTTAGATTTGTTTTTTTAGCTTAAAACTAATCATGTCGTTAATGTTGAAAGAACCAATTCATGCCTAATATAACATAATATTTTAGAAAAGGATATATAAAAATACATTATTACAATAAAATTCATGTAATCATTTATTAGAGGTGATTTATATACTTATGATACAATAATCGTACAATAACATGTTTTTATTAATATTTAATCACATATTCGTCAAGGTGGAATTTATATATCCTTAGTTGTAGCCCCCACCCATTTTTTTGTATGTAACCCTTTATTTATGATTATACATATATAATGAATATGGGTAAAGTTTGGATGTTTTTAGAGAAATGTAAATGTGTTTTTTGGGTTAAAGGGAAGGTACACAGTCTTCCAATGGTTTATCAAAACTGTACAATAACCAGGAAGAAACCACACACTTTGAAAATGGTTTGAGAAGTTTGAGGAAGTGGATTTGGCATGGTTGGAACACTGTTATGGAGACCTTTTAAGGTTGTTGTGCAAGGTTCTTCTTTAAGGTAGTGTCTAACACATGGTTGGTTCATGGTCTACCAAGCTGTGAGACTAAACCATGCACTAGGTCAAAGATAGACCTAAAAAGTGGATCTAATGTGTTTTTCCTTGAAGTGAATATTTTCCCTTAATATATATACATAACACTCTATGGTTTCTTCCCCAAATTCAAGTAAGGATCTCTTCTCAATCCAAAGGTAATATAAAGGCATCACATTGTTATTAGAAGCTGATTCCACACAGTGGTTGTTCATTACTCATCATTCTTGGAATTTTTATTAGATGCACTTCTCCTATCTTCTTAGTTTCATAAACCTACACCATTTGTGGGTAGATATAAAGTTATGAACTGTATATATGATGGTTTTGTTTCTTAATTATGGTTGGGGAAGAGATCTATGGTGGGTTTGTGGGGACTTAACCAGGTTTCATTAGAGTTATTCATTAGTTTATCCTTTTTCCAAAACATTAGAGTTAGGTTGTATTAATCATAACTCCTCTTTCATGAATTGATTATTATAATTAAATAATTTCTATTTCCATGAAATTTATTATGAATGTGTTTTGAAAAGTATGTGATAATTTTTATTTAGTGATGATTTATATATTTTGGTGAAATTATGAAATTGTAGTGAATTTTTCTATAAGGTTATTTAGTTTACTGATTTTAAAATGGTGATTTCAATAATATTAGTTGGATGGATTTGCGAAATGGTCTATTGAAAAAATGGTTTTAAATTAAAAAGTTGATTTATTGAAATGATTTTTTGCAGGTTTATTCCAACCTAGATTTTATTCATTCTTGTTTGTGTATTCATATTGAATTTTAAAGGTGAGATGAAATATGATCATGTTATTAGTGAAAAAAGATGAATGGAACATGGGAAAAAATTATCATGTGATAACAATGTAGATCAATAAGAGACCTCTCATGAGTTTTGAAGTATCATAATGAAGAAAACATGGATGATAAAATGATTATCGGGAATACAATGAATATTACAAAGGGAAGTTGTGAAATGGTTAAAAATAATTATTTGGTTGTTTTATTTGAAAAGTATATTTTCAGGAAAATGTGGTGAAATGGAAATTTTATATATTTACTTAAAAATTATTTTTATATGTTTTTTTATTTTTTCAAAATTTTATTGTGTATTTTTTTCAAAGAAATGTTTTTATATAATTGAAGCTAACATTTATATCCTATTGACGTGAGTAGGGAATTAGTTGGGGGAAAACAAAATATGTTTTAGTAATGACCCCGTATTTTGAACTTTGGTGCTTTTGAAGGTGTCATCTACTGAGAAATTGGAAAATATAATATATCACATATATATAGCACTACTTTATGATATATGGGATTTTTGGGGATGCAAGAGAATAAAGATTTTGGATAATGAAGTATTGTTTGTAAACATCATGTTTTATTAGTTATCTTCTTTTGTATACATTGATGGTCAGTTGTCTTCCATTTTAGTACACATTGATGAGTTTTGATATTAAAGAATTCATTCAGGTGTTTTTTTACCTTGAATAATATAGTGTATGGTTTGGTCTGGTATTATAGGATTAATTGTTTTATTATTGAAGTGTAAATCTGCCTCCAAATGTTTTGGAACCCTTAGACATTTTTGGACATCCTTCGGAATATTAGGGATGTCTCTTAAGGCCTAGTAATATCTTCCCACATTCTTAAGCCAATGAGGAGAAGGATGGATGTTGCAATTGGTATTTATTTTGTTTGGTTGAATGTAAGTTTCAAACAAGTGGAATTAGTTTTTTTTAATAAATGGTATTATCTTGTTATTTTCCTTGTGGAACATGTACTCTTTAGTAATCATTGTTTAATAGTATAATTCCTTCCTATTTATTCCTCAAGATGTGATCTTATAAAGCATTAGTATTTTAGGGCCTGAAATGTAGAGTGTAAAAATTCATAGCTAACCTTTGTATGCTTTACTTCAAGTTACCTAGGAGTTGGGAACATATGTTTTTTGGAAACACATACAGGATTTTTAAATCTAATTCTCATGTGTTTTTTCACTGATATGAGCTTTTCATGAAGTAAGGGAATTAATTAAAACATTGAATTCACACATTAATTTCAGTAATGATTTGTGATGTGGTCCAATGTATTGATTTTTAAAATAAATGGAATTTTTTTTCAAATGAATTATTTTAAAAAATATCTTGGTTGTGATATTTTGAAAATAGTACGATTTTAAAAATAAAGATGAGATTGTTTTAAAAAAATGGTTGAATGTGGAAATGTTTTATTTATCAAGACAATTGTTGTAATAGTTAATGTGATAGAATTTAAAATTATAAGCCTTTAGTTTCTAGAGTGTGAGACTTATGTAATTTTGTAATTTTAAATATTGAACCCAATAGGTGTCATAGAAACCAAATAGATGAATTTGTAGAGAGTGTGGTTTCACGCAAGCAACAGGTGATCCAAGATGTGGTTTATAGTATCATCAAATAATTTCAAGATGTTGACATAGGGAACCATTGGGATTATTCAAGACAAGTGGGCCATTCCATCCAATTATAAAAACATAATCTATAGAGACCCATATATTGATATACATGGGGATTACATTACTTTGGAGTAATACTTAATACATAACAAACACATACACCCAAGTACTGTAACAGTATAGTGTCTTTGGAAACATGGGACACAATCTTCTAATCATGGTGAAAGATTTTCAAAATCGCCCATAAAGAACTTTCCCTTCTGTTTTCTTACCTAAAAACTTTCCTTATATCCTGGAGAAAATAAGATATAAAAAGGTTGAGATTAAAAGCTCAGTAATGGTAAGCATGGAAAAACAAAACAAACATATACATTTGAACTTAAAAACATAAACATAATGTTTAAACGTCAAAATCAGGAGTTGTGAAATATATCCTGGAAGTAAGTAAGGCATAGATCAAAAGGAGCATTAATCATGATAAAATAGCATGGGAATAAAACATGTAATTGTGGAATCCATTGAGTACATGTTATGATTTCCATAGTATCCAATGAATTGCTGCCAAGACCATCATAGTGGAAAAATTACATTACTGAACCGTGTTTACTTGTCATTCAAGCCCTGTATTAATGAAATAGATTCACTTATCTTTCTTTCCATAACTATATCATGAGATATGAATCTTCACCCAATTCATTGGATTGTGATATAAGTCCCAACCATCTCATAATGAAATCATTATTTTGCGTGCCGCAAAATAAACATAAATCATTTATCATAACCCAATAAATAAAATGGGTTTCATATTCGACATCCCATAATAACATAATCCATATAAAACAATGGATATAATTTCATCATAAACAAAGTAAAACCATGTTAATAATAGGGACATTATACCTGAAACATATCCATATAAATGAATTTCAACATAGATGTAAAATAGTTTTGCTAAAACACTTGAAATAAATTCTTGAGAAAAATATCCTTTTTTCTTCAAAATAATTTTATTTTTTCAAAATTCCATGAAATTTTAAAAGAAAATGATGTTGTTGATAATAATCATGAAATAATGTAGAGGAATATTCAAGAAAATAAGGCGTTATGAAACTGTAATAATCTGTTCATACTGTATAAGTTAAAAAAACATTCTTCTTGTACTTTGGCTGGAAAAGTCAAAAACTACCTCATATGGTAAACAAAATAAAGATCACTTCCATACCATGTGGTAAAAAAAGGGGAAAAATGAATTTAAACATAAATACAAGAATAATAAACATTTTATGAAAAAATATGGAGAAAATATGGATATGGATGATAAATATAACCCCAGTAAATATTAACAAATAAATATTCTCAGATACAAACGAGTTTGGTATAATTATCCCTTACCTTTTATGATCAGTGGAATTATATGTGTCATAAAATAAAGAAAATTATGCGAATATTTAAATATAATTTCCTCCATAATAAAAATCGTAAAACATTCATGGGATGCCTAAACACCATACAAAAGAAATAGATGGTGATTAAGGCATATGTCTCATAGAAATAAAAATGAGACGAAATAATCCCTTACCTTATGTAAAATTTCTTCCATATGTGTCCGAGACTCCTATATAGTTTGTTTAAACATATTATTAATTTGTAATAGAACCATAATAGTATTTATGATATCATATATGATTCTCTTACGACTTTATATTACTCTTTCATTTGTCAATTCCAAGTTGAAGCAGTGTTTTGGGTAAAATAGTTTCATTTATCGCATGTGTTTTGACATGTAATTATTCATATGATTACATAGATCATGATTACATACTTCCAGAATGTAAATCATGATTTATATATAATATATATTCAGAATATATTATATATAATATATATATAATATTGATAAATGGAATGAAATACACCGTTCAAGGATACGGTAGGCCGTATGTACGCATGAATGTTGTTTTCATTTCCTTATTAAATTGACTGGAAGTAAGTAAATAAAATATACATAAATCCAGTATCATTATTTTTTCATATATTTCATTATTATATATTATATATACTTTATAATCATTCTTTTATGGTTAACATGGAGAATGAATCTCATCACGCCGTGGAGATGATAATCCGTATGTACGCACGAGCAATGATATCATTCCCATAATTATTAAATGGAATAGGAGGGGACGGTATAATTTCTTAGAATTAGTATGTTGTTATAATAATCATATATAGTTATTATTTCTACCATTATACCCATACAAGTATGGTGGTGGTGGGAAAATATATTACACCACGACATGGAGACGGTAAGCCGTACGTACGCATGTGCGGTGATATCATTTTTCGTTGGATGGATATAACGTGAAATAGGGTTGTTTCATATTTATAATAAAATCTCAGTATATTTTTGATAATGATGTTATTACTTTATAATGAAACAACTAAATAAGATAAATTATATGAAGAAAGAAACTTGAAAGAATCGGAAGAAGAGATTCACTATAGGAATGTGGGTTTTCCCCAACACTTAAATACCAACAGTTTCATAAAAATGTTGGAAAATAAGTGTTTTAGAAATGGATTCATAAACCGTTGGTAAATCACCTCCTATGAAATTTTTACCAACGGTTTATATAGCAGTATTGGTAAAAGGATGGCTTAGAGGACCTTTTACCAACGGTTCTAAGGAACTGTTCATATAAGTGTGGCCTGAAAATTTTTACCAATGGTTTTTAAAAATAGTTGGTAAATGTTTCCCCAAAAATAACAGCAGCCCCTAATCTCCAACATTTTAAATATTTAACCCTAAACCAGAGAAATTCTTTTAAATTCACCATATCTCTTGGTGATCTAGGAGATCTTTCGGATTCCTCTTCCTCTATCCCATCCAAGCTACTGAATCTCTTGCTAAATCTCCATCCAACCCATCCAAAATTAGGTATTTTCTTTAGTATTACCTTATTTTTATTCAAATTTATATAATATTTCCGTTTTTAGTTTTGATTTTGATGTCTAAATGTTTTTGTTTTTTTGATTTAACCTAGAATTTATTGATTCGAATCCATTTAATTAATTAAATATTTAACCCACCATCGAAGATGAAGTGATTTTTTCTCCAGAACCATAGAAAACCCTTTTAGATTTTTTAGTTTCCAAATTAATTAATCATATCTTTGTATTAAAATGTTATATAAATAGACCAGATAGTTATAGACCTCCCGATAGTCACCTACATGAATTGTATCTCACACATTGTTCGAGATGCCATTGGGTACCCAAATAAAAAACATGATTATATGTTTAGATAAGGGGAATCACCATCTTACAAATGCGTGACTACTCACAGGACATAACATAGAGCATATAAGGGTTATGTTCACAATCATCAACTCAGATTATGTAGCATATGTGCATATTCAATGGCTAGGTGTACTAGTATGGTGTTTCCAACAATGTGCTATATAAAGAACACAATGAAAAATAAAGAGATTATTAAATGGAATTGTTTCCCTCATGCTTGCAGGAACATGATTTGACCCATTGGGCGGTGTGGTTCTTACATATTAGGCGGTGACATGTATTGTCATAGGATATAGGTATTTTTTTGTTTAGTTTTTATTTTATTTTCATCATCGCATTGGTCACATAGGTATTTTACATCTTTCTACAGACGGAGGGTAGTGATTCTATCCTGACATGTTGATGTAGATCACTTGTATACTGTCATACAATGAGGTGTGAGTGTGAGGAAACATTGGAAGATAGAAGAGCCCTGGGATCTTCCCTGAGATGGAATTGTTTTTCTAAAACATTGTGTGAGAACATTTCTGAAGTATGTTGGAGTCATGAAATAACCCCATGTGTCTCCATGAGGTAGCATAAATAACCCTAAGTGTCTCCAAGTGTCTCCATACATCGTAACATCCTCACATGGGTTGGCCACTCACCCAATCATATCAACCCCATCCTAGTCTATCCTCTCAGTCACATAGTCAAAACTCATCTCTTGAGGATTATCCTGTGCCTCGATGCACATATCATCATCCAACTAGACAAAGAGGATTATTCACCTTATGATTGTCCTAGTCACAAAATCACACCATGTTGAACCCATCTACATTATATTCTCAATAATTGGGTCAATAACCTCATCAAAAGCATGTATTATAACCCATCCCCACTATCTAGGTTCCATCCTAAGATAAATCACACCAAGCCTCTTGGCATTATAATGACAATCTGTCTGACAATACTCAATACCCACACTAACATTTCATCCTTCATCTATTTTTTTAACTATTGAATAATTAAATGGATTAAAACCTTTCATAAATCATTTTATATACTTAGAGTCACCATCCCAATCTAAGAACCTACCAAGATTCCAATCCATCCTCAAAGGTATTTCCTCATGAAACACTAGATATACAATTGCCACACCTATTACTACAAGGACCAATCCTCTTAGTAATATTTTACATGATCTAAATATTCATCGTTAGTGACATCAATCACATTAATGTGCACAAATTTCAACTAAAAACTACATTCCATGAATTATTTATGTGGACCGACCCCATGGAAATAGGCTAAAAACTAAAAGAATAAATAATAATTCCAAATACATGCATCATTTTTAAATAAATATTTCAAGTGTAAGAAAAACATAGAATAATAAGACCTTATCCCTTGTATCGAACAAAAAAACTAAGTTGAAGCTTAAACCAAATTGATTATATACCATTAATAGGAAGAGTAATTGTTAATTATTAGGAATGTACTATCTGATAATATCATTTTGAAACAATGATCAGTTTCCCCTTTTCTTGCAGGAACATGATTTGACCCATGGGGTGTTGTGGTACTAATATGTTGTGTGGTTACAGGTATAGTCATAGGTGATAGGTATGTTTTAGTTTAGTTTTAATTTTATTTTCTGTATCGCATTGGTCACATAGATCTTTGACTTCTTCCTATGAATAGAGTGTATTTATATTCTACAAAGGGTTCAAGAAGGAGTTATGATTGATTTAGTCCACCGTCTTTGATCCGACGTAAGATTCTATGGTTAATACTTTCCTCGCACCTCATGTATTAGGGTATTTAGTGTTTTTTACTCCATATTATGTTTTCAGTAGGGCGTTGGATCGTTTCATGTTGGTTTGGGGGGATTTGGTTCTCTAATTCCAATATAGGTAAGGATTTAA
Source organism: Viscum album (assembly GCA_963277665.1). Classification (NCBI taxonomy): domain Eukaryota; kingdom Viridiplantae; phylum Streptophyta; class Magnoliopsida; order Santalales; family Viscaceae; genus Viscum; species Viscum album. Next base: position 1,254,084,041 of record OY728153.1, on the reverse strand, counting down.
TGCCATTGGTTGGTTTCTCACTGGTTTTGTAGAATCCTTCATGTGTTTTAAGGTTCATAATATCCTTTGTGTAGTGTCTTGATCCCTACTCATTGGTTTCGAGTCTCCATGTCAAGGGAGACTCGCCTGCTTGTGCATAGGTAAATACGTATATGTATGTGGGTTCCCCTATTACGTGTATAGTCACCAATGGAAATGATTATGCATGTATGGGGATAGGTGTTCCCATGTATATATATATAAATGCATACAAAGGTGAGTGGAGACTGATATATACATATTAGAATATGTGAAAGTATCCCATTGAACCTGCTTATGGCCATATAGGTGTGTGCATATTGGCTAGGTTTCCTTGCATGTGTGTGAATGTGCATATACGCAGTGGAGGAGCAACAACTTATAGTTAGAAAGCTCCAAGAGCTGAAGTGGACGGCTTGGTTCTACATTGAGGTAGAGTCGCTCTCATAGCCTCTTTAATTTAAGATTTATTTAAATTTAATTTAGCATCATTCTTCATTTTGATTATTAATATTGAATTTCATATCTTGAATAGGTGTTCTTTAATATTATTTTTTCATTTGATAAATAAAGTCATGTTTTTATAATCAAACCCCTCCAATGGAGGTGCACTGTCTACCAAAACTCAGTGATAGTTTAGGGTGTATGATTCTTTTCTGTCATTTTGTTTCCCTTTAGACATTGTGTTATTGTTCCGCTCACTATAACCTTCCGATGATCCCTTTTTATAACATATTAAATAGTTAATTTGTTCTATCATGTCTATTGTGATTTTATCATATGGAGAAACCCATTTCGGGTGTTTGTCTAGCCTCTTGGCCACCTCTTATGGTGTTTACCCAAGACTGTATATCTAAATACACTGATGGTGTCATTGTTTAACACATGTCAGTCTTATAGAGATCCCCACCATAAGCTTCATCTAAACACTGTTTGTGGTGAATCCCTGGTCTTGATGAAAATCTAATTTTTTACATATATGATTTCTCACATAAGATTTGTTTTTTATTCTGAGATGTTAAAACATACTCAAATTCTATTATTCTCAAGGTGACTGAGGTTTTATTATTAGAGTTCCAAGAAATACATATACCATTGATAACTAATAAACCTACATAATTTGACTTTCAATCAGAAGTTCAACTACCTAGTACCACATTTAAAAACATGGAATATAAAATATATTTCTTTATCATACGAAAATCCCAAATCAAGAGTTTGTTTTTTATAACCTAAGATCAGTTTCTATAATGTGAATGACAACTTCATAGGATTTATTTTGAATCTTGGCCAGAAGATGCTACCGCACAGATGTCACTGGACGGGGCCAACAAATTATGGACACGTCGCGGTCATGCCGAGGTCACGCCGCGGTCACGGCACGGTCACGCCGTTGTCACGCCGTGGTCCCACCACAGTCATGCCGCAATAATGCTGGGATTTGAACCTGCTTTAGGACAACACCCCATGATGGTTCACAGTCCTATCAGAATTCGATGTATGAGACCTATATAGAGTTTTAGATACAATACTCATCCATAGTTAATGGGGAAGGAGTCGATGGCTGGAATGTTTCCCCACTGCCTCCTGCTCCCTTCGCTCTTGGCTTGAAGATATTGCCCCACATATGTCGTTGGATAACGCCAACATGTTTTGGTCACACTGCAGTCACACCGCAGTCACGTCATGGTCATACCATGGTAATTCCATGATTTGGCCCTGCTTCAGGACAACACCCTGTGGCGGTTCGCGGTCTTGTAGTAATTCGATGTATGGTACCAAGATAGATTTTTTGATACATTATCCGCCAATAGTTAATGAGGAGAGAGGCAATGTCCAGAATGTTTCCCTTCTTCTTCCAACTCCCTTCACTCCTGGACAAAAGATTCTACCCCATAGATGTCACTGGACTGGGCCAGCACGCTGCGGTGTTGCCGACCCCACTCAAACTATCTCACATTTCTTTGAAATGGACAACATTTTCAGTGAAAACAACAACTGACATACAGAAAACCGACCAAACAAATTCATATTTTCATGATACTTTTGGAAAAGAATCCATGGGTCATTTTTGACATGTACGAGTCATCCTCACATCAATTTGAGGCACAATGTGGCTGGTACCACTCAAAGTGTCTTTATTTTGTTTAAAATGGAAATGCTTTTATGTAAAAACAACTGGCATAAGTAAAACTGACCAAACACATTCGTATTTATTTGATACATTAGAAAAACGATCCATGTGTATTTTTTGACAATTACGAGTCAACCCCTCCTCAATCCAAGTCATGGTGTGTCTGAAACTACTCAAAGTGTCTCTCTTTTGTTTCAAAAGGACATCATTTTAAGTGAATACAACAATTGACATATAGAAAATAGACCAAAGAATTTTTATTCTATTGAAACATTAGGAAAGGAATCCATGGGTCTTATGAGATGTGTACAAGTTAGCCCTGCCTCAATCTGAGGGGCAGTGTGGCCGGCACCACTCAAACTGTCTAACTTTTATTTGAAATGGATAGGATTTTAAGCGAAAACAACAACTGGACTACAGAAAACCACCAAACGCATTCCGATTGTGTTGATACTTTAGGAAAACGATCCATGGGTCATTTCTGACATGTATGATTCATCCCCGCCTGAATCCAAGGAAAGGGGTGGCCGACACCACTCATAGTGTCTCTCTTTTGTTTAAAATGGACACCATTTTACGTGAAAACAACAACTGACCTACAAAAAACTGAACAAACACATTCATAATCAATTGAAACATTAGGAGAACGATCCACATGTCATTTTTTATGTGTACGAGTCATCCCCGCCTCAATATGAGGCACAGTGTGTCCGGTACAACTAAAAGTGCCTTAGTTCTCTTGGAAATGGGCTTCATTTAAAGTGAAAACAACAACTGACATACATGAAATCTGACCAAACACATTTGGATTCTATTTATACTTTAGTAAAAGGATACATGTGTTATTTTTGAGGTGTAAGAGTCAAACTTTCCTCAATCTGAGACATGGAATGGCTGGTACCACACAATGTGTTTGTCTTTTTGTTTAAAATGGATACACTTTTATGTAAAAACAACTGGCATATGGAAAACTGACCAAATGAATTTAGGTTGTGTTGGTACATTAGGAAAATGATCCATGGGTCATTTGTGACGAGTACGAGTTAATGACTCTTTAATCTGATGTGCGGTGTGACCAACACCACTCAAAGTGTCTCTCTTTTGTTTCAAAAGGAAATCATTTTAAGTGAATACAACAACTGACATACAGAAAACCGACCAAAGGCATTCAGATTCTGTTTAAACGTTATGAAAATGATCCATGGGCCATATGTGATGCTTAGAAGCCACCCTCACCTCAATCTGTGGTCCAGGGTGGCTGGAACCTCTCAAACTGTCTCACTTTTATTTGAAATGGACATGATTTTAAGTGAAAACAATAACTTGCATACAGAAAACTGAACAAATGCATTCATCTTGTGTTGATAATTTAGGAAAATGACCCATGGGTAATTTTTGATTTTTACGAGTCAGCCTCGCCTCAATCCAAGTCATGGAGTGGCCGACCCAACTCAAACTATCTCTCTTTTTTTAAAAATGGACATCATTTTAATTGAAAACAACAACTCACATACGGAAAACTGACCAAATGAATTCATATTCTTTTGAAACCTTCGGGAAATGATCCATGGGTCATTTTTTATGTGCACGTGTCAACCCCAGCTAAATCTGAGGAATGGTGCATCCATCACCACTCAAAGTGTATCACTTCTCTTTGAAATGGACAACATTTTAAGTGAAACCAACAACTGGCATATTGAAAACCGACCAAACATATTCGGATTCTATTAAAACTTTAGGAAAAGGATACATGAGTCATTTTTTATGTGTAAAAGTCAACCTCACCTCAATATGAGTCATTTTGTGTCCAGTACCACTCAATGTTTCTTTATTTTGTTTTAAATGGACACACTTTTAAGTAAAAACAACTGGAATACAGAAAACTGACCAAATGCATTCATGTTGTATTGATACTTTAGAAAAAAGATACATGTGTCATTTGTGATTTGTATGAATAAACCACTCATCAATTTGAGGAATGTTGTTGCCAACACCACTCAAAGTGTATGTATTTTGTATTAAAATAACATAATTTTAAGTGAATACAAAAACTTACATATGGAAAACCAACCAAAGGCATTTAGATTCTATTAAAACTCTAGGACGACGATCTATGGATCTCATTGGATGTGTACGAGTCAACCCCGCCTCAATCCGAGGGCCAGTGTAGCCAGTAACACTCAAGACATCTCATGTTTATTTGATATAGATAGGATTTTATGTGAAAACAACAACTGGAATAGGGAAAACCGACCAAATGCATTCATATTGTGTTGATACTTTTGGACAATGATCCATGGGTCATTTGTGACGTGTACGAGTCAACCATGCCTCAATATGAGGCACAGTGTGGCCAACACCACTCAAAGTGTCTCTATTTTTTTTAAAATGGACATCATTTTTAGTGAGAACAACAACTAACATAAAAAAACCAACCAAATGCACTTTTCCTTGTCTGTTTCTGCACATTTCTTTTTATTAATAAATTTACGGTCCAAGCGTGCTTGGATCTGACTTTTGGGTACAAAAAACCAACCAAATGCATTCGGATTCGGTTGAAAATTTAGGAAAATGATAAATGGGTCTTTTTTGAAATGTAAGAGTCAACTCTGACTCAATCTATGGAGCGGTGTGGCTACCACCAATCAAAGTGTCCCACTTCTCTTTGAAATGGACCACATTTTAAGTGAAAACAACAACTAACATATGGAAAACTAACCAAATGAATTCCAATTCTTTTGATACATTAGGAAAAGGATACATGAATCATTTATGATGTGTACAAGTCAACCTATCCTCAATCCATGGCATGATGTGCTTGTTACCACTCAAATTGTCTTTCTTTTGTCTAAAATGGATTTTCTTTTAAGGTAAAAAATGGCATACAGAAAACCGACAAAACACATTCAGATTGTGTTGAAACATTAGTAAAATGTTACATGTGTAATTTGTGATGTGTAAGAGTCAACCCCTCCTCAATCCAAGGCGTAGTGTGGCCGAAACCACTCGAAGTGTCTCTCTTGTGTTTCAAAAGGAAATCAGTTTTAGTGAATAGAAAAACTGACATATGGAAGATTGACTAAAGGCATTCAGATTCCATTGAAACATAATGAAAATTATCCATGGGTCATATGCGATGTGTATGAATCTACCCCACCTCAATCTGAAGGCCAGTGTGGCCGACACCACTTGAACTGTCTCACTTTTATTTGAAATGGATAATATTTTAAGTGGAAACAACAACGAGCATAGAGAAAACTGACCAAAATTATTTGGATTCAGTTGAAACATTAGGAAAACGATCCATGGGTCATTTTTTACATTTATGATTCTACCAAATCTCAATAATAGGATCGGGGTGGGTGACAGCACTAAAAGTGTCTCTCTTTTGTTTAAAATCGACATCATTTTTAGTGAAAACAACAACTGACAGATGAAAAACTAACAAAACACATTCATATTCTATTGAAACATTAGTAAAATTATCCATGGGTCATTTTGGATGTGTAAGAGTCAACCCCGACTCAATCCGAGGTGCGGTTTATCCGACACCACTCAAAGTGTCTCACTTCTCTTTGAAATGGACAACATTTTAAGTGAAAACGACAACTGACATACAAAAAACTGACCTAATGCATTCATATTTTATTGATAATTTAGGAAAATGATATATGTGTCATTTTTGATGCGTACGAGTCAACCTTGGCTCTATCCGAGGCACGGTGTGGCCGGTACCACTCAAAGTGTCTTTCTTTTGTTTAAAATGGATACACTTTTATGTAAAAGAATGGCATATGGAAAACTGACCAAATGCATTTGGACTGTGTTGAAACATTATAAAAACAATTCATATGTCATTTTTGATGTGTAAGTGTTAACCCCTCTACAATTAGAGGCATTTGTTTGTCGGTACAACTCAAAGTGTCTCTCTTTTGTTTCTAAAGGACATCATTTTAAGTGAATACAACAACTGGCATATGGAAAACTGAACAAAGGCATTCGGATTCTATTTAAACATTTGAAAAAATATCCATTTGTAAAATGTGACATGTTCGAGTCAACCCCGCCTCAATCCAAGGGTCGGTGTGGCCGCCACCACTAAAATTGTCTCACTTTTATTTGAAGTGGACATGATTTTACGTGATAACAACAAATAGAATACAGAAAACTGACCATACACATTCAAATTATGTTGATACATTAGGAAAACGATCCATGGGACATTTTTGACGCATACAAATCATCCCTTCCTCAATCTGTGGAATGGTGTGGCCGACACCACTCAAAGTGTCACTCTTTTTTTAAAATGTACATCATATTATGTTAAAACAATAACTGACATTCGAAAAACCAACCAAACACATTCAGATTCTATATGAACATTAGGAAATTAAACCATGGGTAATTTCTGACATTTATGAGTCAACCTCTCCTTAATCTGAGGTGCGGTGTCGCCGGCACCACTCAAAGTGTCTCACTTCTCTTTGAAATGGACATCATTTTAAGTGAAAACACCAACTGACATATGGAAAACTGACCAAATGGATTCGGATTCTATTGATACATTAGTAAAATTATACATGGGTCATTTTTTATGTGTACGAGTCACCCTATCGTCAATTTTAAGCAAGGTGGTTCTGGTACCACAAAGTGTCTTTCTTTTGTTTAAAATGGATACGATTTTAAGTAAAAACAACGTGAATACCGAAAACCAACAAAATGAATTTGTATTTTGTTGATACATTCGTAAAAAAAATACATGGGTCATCTTTTACATGTACGAGTCAACTTCTCCTCAATTATAGGGGTGATGTGGTCGACACCACTCAATGTGTCTCTCTTTTCTTTCAAAAGGACATCATTTTAAGTGAATACAAAAATAGACATACGTAAAACCAACCAAAGGCATTTGGACTCTATAGAAACTTTTGGAAAATGATCCATGTGTCATATGTGACGTGTACGAGTCACCCTACCTCCATCTGAGGGCCGGTGTGGCCTGAACCACTCAAACTGTCTCACTTTTATTTGAAATGCAAAATATTTTAATTGAAAACAACAACTGGCATATAAAAAACTGATCAAACACATTCATATTCTATTGAAACTTTAGGAAAATGATCCATGGGTCATTTTTTGATGTGTATGAGTCAAAAACTCCTAAATATAAGGCAAATTGTGGCCGAAACCACTCAAAGTGTCCCTCTTTGGTTTAAAATGGACATCATTTTAAGTGAAAACAACAACTGACATATGAAAAACCGACCAAAGGCATTCAGATTCTATTTAAACATTAGGAAAAAAATACATGGGTGATTTTTGATGTGTACGAGTCAACTCCACTTCAATCCTAGGTGCATTGTGGCCATCACCACTCAAAGTTTTCCACTTCTCCTTGAAATGTGCAATATTTTAAGTGTAAACAACAACTATAATATGGAAAAATGACCAAAGGCATTAGGATTCTGTAGATACATTATGAAAAGGATAAATGGGTCATTTTTCACGTGTATGAGTCAACCTCTCCTCAATCTGAGCACGGTGTGGCCGGAACCAGTCAATGTGTCTTTCTTTTGATTAAAATGGATATGCTTTTATGTAAAAACAACTAGCATACTGAAATTTGACCAAAAACAATTTGATTGTGTTAATACTTTAGGAAAAAAATCCATGGGTCATTTTGGACATGTACGAGTCAACCCCTCCTCAATCCGAGGTGTGGTGTGGCTAGCATGACTCAAAGTTTATCTCTTTTGTTTCCAAAGGACATTATTTTAAGTGAATACAACAACTGACATATGGAAAATATACCAAAGGAATTCAGATTCTATTGAAATAATATGAAAATTATACTTGGGTTATATGTGACTTGTAAAGGTCAAACCCACCTCAATCCAAGGTCTAGTGTGGTCAAAACCTCTCAAACTATCTCACTTTTATTTGAAATGGACATTATTTCTAGTGAAAACAACAACTAGCATATAGAAAAATGACCAAACGCATTCAGATTGTCTTGAAACATCATGAAACAATCCATGGGTAATTTCTGACATGTACGAGTCAATATTTCCTCAATATGAGGCATAGTGTGGCTAACACCACTCAAAGTGTCTTTATTTTGTTTAAAATTGAAATCATTTTAAGTGAAAACAACAACTAACATACGGAAAACCAACCAAACGCATTCAGATTCTGTTTAAACATTATTAAAACAATCCATGGATCATTTTTGACATGTAGGAGTTAAACTTGCCTCAATCTGAGGTGTGGTGTGGTCCTAACCACTCAAAGTGTCTCACTTCTCTTTGAAATGAACAACATTTTAATTGAAATCAACAACCGAAATATGTAAAATTGGCCAAACCCCTTTGGATTATATTGATTCTTTAGGACAAGGATCCATGTGTCATTTGTGACGTGTATGAGTCAACCACACCTCAATCTGAGGCATGGTGTGGCTGGTACCATTCATCAGCAATAGTCACAAACTCTTTTTCATGAGTTGGGTACTTTCACTAATGGGGTCATAAGTGATGAGACTCCTATGGAAATACATTTTCACCATATATTATAAAAAATACATGTTTAATGCAGAATGCATCACAAATAATTACAAACCCAAATCTGGGATAAAAAAAATTGGATTTGAACCAATTTCAAACTCTTTTTCAACTCTAATAAGTATTTCTGATACTATTCTTCTTATTATAATTTGATGGGGATGTGGGGGCTGTGCTGGTTGGGTGGGGTTGTGAAAGGGTGTGGTGAATTACTTCCAGAAGAGTGGTTGTCATATGAATATTGAAATGGTTTTAAATAATGTTTGATTTATTGAAAATGTTATTCAACTCCACTGGAAGATTGTTGTCATATGAAGATTGAAATAGGGAATTGTAGTACATGACATGGTTGGAAGAGTTTTATGGTTTTATTTTTTTTGTTATTGCAGGTGTTTTTATGCTGGTTTGTGTCTGTTTTTATGTGTTTTTTCTCCTATTTTTTATGCAGGTGTTTACTGGTGGGGCTACTGGAGGGGCGGCTGTGCAATAGTTCTAGAAATACACAATACCAATGATTTTGAACTATTGGTATACTTTGAGTAAAATTTAAAAACTATTACAATGGTTTTAAAACCATTGGTATAGTGTTTTATCTTCAATATATAACAACGGTTTAAATGAAACCGTTGGTAAACATTCTATACAAACATATTCCTAATGTTAGCCTACAACTGTTGGTAAATCAATACATACAATGGCCTATAAAAATGGTTTAGATCAAACCATTGGTATAGGTATTTCCTTATGGATTACTTCCCTACAGTTTATAAAACTCTTGGTATAGGCTATATCAATGATTTTCCAGCCTATAACAATAGTTAAACCATTGGTATAGCCATTATTTCCAATAGTGATTACCTCTTCCTCGGCGTGCCCCTTTTAAACATCGTCTTATGGCACTAGGGTTGGTCTTTTGAGAATACCAGAACATTTATAATATAACTAGATAGGTTGATAAGAGGAATTTTCAGGGGTTGGCCTATCTTGAAGTTTTAAAATGGAGTGAAGAGAAGAGGTAGGGGGTTCCCTTTTATAATAGAGGATAAGGGCACTTTTGGATGCCTAAAAAATATTAATTTATAATAAACTAAAAAAACACATAAAAACCTAAAAAATTAATCAAATTCAAAGATAATATGTGATAAGGTTTTATTATCATCATCCAATAAAATTTATACATTTTTTGAAATTATCTTAAACCCTATCAATTTGATTTATCCTTATTTAATCTATTTAATCTTATTTGTGGTAATAAAATTCTAAATTTTAAAATGATATAAATAATTAATTATGTGTTATTAATTGTCTATAATTGGGTATTTAATGACATTTTAGACTATATAAATTTTATTTTTAATTTTTAAATATATTTGTGATTTTTAACCAATATAATAATATGTTATTTTTATAAAATATCAATTGTTTAAATTTTGACACTATTCATTTATTTGAATTTAAATAAAACACACAAGGAATATATCTTCAAACCAAAATAATTAATAGATTTATAACATGTCTTATTTATCTTAGAAATATGGTTAGAACATTAATTTGTTCATTTAATATTTATTTAAATATTTTTAAAACCATTTATTTGATATTTATCTTGATAAAATAATTACTACAACGTTTTCATATAATTATTTAATATACTTATTTGTTGCATAAAAATTAAAAAAAATACAATGATGAAGGTAAATCTATTATATTTTTTAAGAATACATTTAGGTGAATGTATCGTCTAAAACACCCAACTTTGAAAATGACCTGTTTATTAAATTCTGAAGGTGACAACTTTGACATAATTTAAAATAAAATACTATAAATGTCATAATATGTCATAATATGTTCTATAAGGATCCAAATGGTCCACAAGTCGTCCCTTGGATTCTTAGGGTATAGATATACATGACAAATAAGGTTTGGTCACGTTTTTTGTCCTTTTGATAGAATTATTATTTTAATAAAAACTATATTATTGATTTTTCACTATATAAATAATTTCTACATCATTAATGTATAAGTTATTAAGGTAATTATATATATTTTTAAAATTACAAATAAATTACAACAATGAATAAAAAAATTATCTTTCAATTGATTATTTATAATCTCATTTATATTCTGTATAACCATATATTAAAAATTATTTATTTAATAAAGTTTGATCGAGACATATTTCACTTTCGTTTAAATAAAATAAATTAAAGGTCTTAATCTCATCCAAGTGGCTTCCAATAGATTTCATTTCTACAGAAGTATGTTTTATAGAGAAATATAATCATCCAATGATATCATGAAAATTATTAGTGTAATTTTATAATATTATTTTTACCCTTAACTACCTGATTTACCTTTAACTATTGTAAATAAAATTTTCCATAATTACTATTTATAAAGCCCAAGAATAAATAGTAGCCTATTAACATAATTTGGACCTACTGATTAAAAATATGGAATCCATTTTGCCATATTCAATTCACAAAAGATACAGTATTTAATTTAAAATTAATCCCACTGTTGATAAAATGAGTTTTAAAAGTTAAAACATTGCTAAAGATTGAAATGTTTTTACCTATGAATTCAATATAAAATTATTTATAATTACTTTTATTATATCAAATGGTAAAAATAAATTATATTTATACCATAAAAACATTCAATATTATAATTTAACCATATAAATCCTCTCGATGATAAATGTTGTTTTTAATTAAAATTTAGTGTATTTTTACTATTCATCAAAATATGAATGTTGTAACAATAATGTCCAAATCTTAAACAAGGTAAATTTTAATATCTTGATTAAAAATAATAAGATAAATTTGTCAAATTTAACTTATAAACTTGTAAAAAATTTGATTTCAAATTGGTGCGCCAGAAAAAGACGACAAAATTGTATTTTTTGAAAAATAGATCCTTTATACGAAAAATAGATTCTTTTCTAAAACCATGTTCAAGAAAAGGGTGAATATGAATTATAATGTTATAAAATTCAAAATTTAGTTAATACTATTCAAAATGGATAGTTCATAATAATATTATAATATATCATTGTTTAGTGAAACTTGGTATTGCATACCACACAAGCTATCGCGGAAGGTCGCCCTTGCGTGTAACACAAGTCAAGTATATTGTTTGCATATACTACAAGTTAATACGATGATGTGTATAGAACAAGATAATCTTGGAGTAGCATACAACACAATATATCAATGCAATGAAAAGGAATATTTCTCATAAAATCTCAGGGTGTTACATTCTACCACCCTTAAATTGAATTTTTCTCTCTAAATTCGTCAGGGCTATAAATCATTTACTAATTTAATGTTTCATTCATAGAAAACAACATCATAAAATGGAATTCTAAAAAATTAATCTTTATAGGAAAGTTAGAAACATAACGGTCACCCAAATTAACTGAACACTAGGTTTCCACATAAGATAATATAGCTGAAAATATGGATATGAAAGAGAAATCTAACCATCATGTTTTAATAAAGAGTGGTAGAAAACAAGGCTATGAAAAAAGCCAACAATCACAAAGCCATAAATTAATGATGATCTAGGGTAACATATAATTCATCGAATATGAGTGTACTAGGACAACATTTTTGGTTTTCAAGATCATTTACCTAATGTTGATGAATTTTCCCATAATAATACACACTTACTTTATTTCAATTTAATATCATTGTTGGTCATTCTATGAAAAATTTAAACATCATCTCTTATTTAATGAAATGTTGTTGATTTTTTTATTCTTGGAGTATTAGTTGATTATTCGATAGAATGATAGGTCATTCCATCTGTCTCTATCACAAAAAAAAGGTTAGCACAAGATATTAAATATACATTAGCCCATCTATGGTGAGGTTAATCATATATGTTTAAAAAAATCGACTTACACTACATCTATCATACTTATTAATAAAATAAAACTAATTTATACAAACTGTGGACTTCTTATAAGACATTGACAGGTGATGATTCTCTTTCGCACTTCGGTTGTGGGTTTGATTCTCGCAACCTTGTCCGACGCAACGGGTTGTCACCCATACTGTAGGTTGTCTTTTTTTCGGAAACTACACTATTATAACATTATAGATATAATATTCAAAAAAAAATCGTAGCCATAAAAAATACTATCTGATGTCCAGCATAATCCATTTCAATCATTAGGCTTATCGAAAATAATTCTTTCCAATCTCATAGTATAAAGAAAACGATTACTAGAAAGGTCATCTACCAAGAATGTGAATACCATCATTTATCTCCTGTATATCATAAGATATATCTTATTGGTTACATTTCAAACTTGTGACTTCATTAATTATGTATTCTCTTGAAACAATAATTACGATATAATCTTTGTGCAAACATGAATTCTGTCAAAAGATAACTCTTTCCACAAACCAGAAAAAAATTTCTATACACTGAATCCATGATATCACATTGTCCTTATATCAGTCATGAGCTCATTAATACTATCAAACATTTTATTATCTCCTTATCCATTAATTATGCACATATTAGGTTCTTTCTAAAAATATTTCAATCACTTTTCATGGTTATCGATACCATATAATTTTTGAAAACCACAACAAACCAATACAAAGATATTCTAATATTCAGTGATACTATAAATGAGATTTCGCAACACTATTTTGGATTCATGTTACATAAAAAATTAATCATTCCACTACATCGTTGTCATATTCAATATCACCAATAGATATTGAATGTTACTTCTGTTTTTCTTTTCCTTAAGAGGTTGTTGTTGCTGATAATCATTAATACTTGGATTAGGGAATTGGTTAGCATAATTCCCTATTTCCCTGCACTTATAGTATTGAAGTGTTGGTGGGGTATTCTCTGCAGTATTATCACAATTCACATCATTAGCTTCATTTTTCCCATTAATTTGGCACTCATCTTCTCAATGACATTATTTTACACACTTAAAACATTTTCTAGTCCCTTTAAGACCATCCCCACCATGCTTCGTTCCACACATTAACCATAACAAAACATTTGTCCTCCTTTCACCAAAGTGTTGAGATTTTTCCTTGAACTCAATATTTTTCTTCTTGTAAAAAACCCGAGATGGATATGTAACACCAACTTCCAGTTCTTCCTTGATAGATAAACACAAAATATCTTCATAGCTACAGATGTCTCTTATAGCTTACTCCTTTATATGACTTGGTTTTAAGACACTGAAGAAACACGCAACATAACATTCAGGTTGGATGATAAACCCAGATGCATTCCTTGAAAGCCTTGAAAAATTCTCTTCATATATACCAGCAGATTCATCAACATATTTTTTAAGCTCACAGAACTCCTTTTCCATCTTTGTTTGAAGAATATTAGGAATGTTCGTTTCAAAAAATATTATCTTGAACTCTTCCCTTTCCATGGATTCAATTTAATCTTGGGGCCTCTTAATATTAATTAGAGCCCACCCCTGTTCTGCTTCCCCTTCTAAATGGTAATCAACCAGAATGTATTTTTTGTGTTTCGAATAGCGAAGTATGGAAAATATCTTTTCAATGGTACTTATCCATTGTTTAGTAACAAGTGGATGAGAAGACCCATTGAAAGAAGGTGGATGTTGCCTCATGAAGGACTCAATAGAATATTGTTCTCTTCCCTGGTGATTTTGATTTTCTTAATGATTCATAGCTTGTGCCAGTATAGCAATAATATTTTTCACTCCATCTCCCATAACATTGGTTTTTTCATAAGTACAATCATTTCATTGTCTATAACATTGATCAACATGGTTCCTTCAGTTTTAGGCCATCATCTAAAACCCAACAAGTATTGTATGAGAGGGAAAAATCATGCTAGGAAAACCTCTTAATAAAGGGTGATTACCTTCAATATCTAACATCATAGGTTTAATTCTATTATTTTTACCATAATTCTAGGACTATTAACTATATTTATACTTATCCTTAACGACATCCCTTGAAAAACCTTATAAATATCTCCAGGGATCTCACTATAGTTTTCACGTCCTTGTTTCCAAAGGATAACTAAAACTTTCTTACGATACCAACTATAGAGACCCATATCATGGTATTGATGGGGATTACATTAATTTCGCGGAATATTAAATACATAACAAAAATAGACACCCAAGGACGATAATAGATTAGTGGTTTTGGAAACTTGGAACAGAATATTCTAATCATGGTGAAATATTTTCAACATCTCTCATAAAGATCGTTACCTATTATTTTCTTACCTAAAACCATTCTTTATATCCCGGGGAAAATAAGACATAAAAATGGTGATCTCAAATTCTCAGTAAGGGTAAGCATGGAGAAAATATAACAAACCATATTTATTTGAACTTAAAAACATGAAAATTGATTAAACATCAAAATCATGAGTTTTGAAATTAATCTTGTCAGTACGTAAGTAATAGATCATAAAGGAACATTAATCGTGCTAAAATATCATGGGAATAAAACACGGAATTATGGAATCCATTTATCCAATGTTATGCTTTTCATAGTAGCTAAGGCATTGCTAACGGGGCCATCATAGTGGACAAAGTCCACTACTGAACTGGGATTACTCTTCATTCCATCCATGTATTACTAAATTGGATTCACATTCCGTTATATCCATGTCTATCTCATGAGATATAAATCATTACCCAATGCATTATAGGGAGATATAGGTCCCAAAAATCTCATAATAAAATCATTCTTTCGTGTTTCACAAAATAAATATAAATCATTCATCATAACCTAATGAATTAAATGTGTTTCATATACATCATCCTATCATAACATAATCCATATAAAAAAATGTATATAATTTCATAATAAACAAAATAAAACCTTGTAAATAATAGTGACATTATACTTGAAACATAGCAATATTAAATAATGTCAATATATATGGATAATACTTTTGATGAAACTCCTTAAATGAATTCCTGAGGAAAATATCTTGTATTCTTCAAAATCATTTTTTTTTCTCAAAATGACATGAAATTTTAAAAGAAACATATTTTGTTGAAAATAATCATGAAATAAAATAGAGTAAACTTCATAAAAATAAGGCATTATGGAACTGTAAAAATATCTTCATGTTGTATAAGTCAAAAAACCATTCTTCTTGTACTTTTGCAGGAATAGTCAAAAAGTAACTCATATGGTAAACAAAACAAAAAAATCCTTCATCATAGTGTGCTAAAAAAAGGTAAAAATGAATTTAAAAATACATTTATTAATAGTAAACATTTTATGAAAACATATCGAGAAAACATGGACATGGATGATTAAAATAACCCTCGTAAATACTTACAAATAAACAATCTCGGATAAGAATGAGATTGGAATAATTATCCCATACCTTTTATAATCGATGGTTTTATATGTGTAATAAAATAAAGAAAATTACATGATTATGTAAATATCATATCCTCCATAATAAAAATCATAAAAAATTAATGGGAAGCATAAACACCAAACAAGTGAAATAGATGGTGATTAAGGAATATGTCTCACAAAAATAAAAGTGAGACGAAATAATCCCTTAACTTATGTCCAATTTCGTTCATATGTGTCTGAGACTCCTATATAGTGGGTTTAGAAATACTATTAAGTTGTAAAATAACCATAAAAATATTTATGATATCATATATGATTCACTTATGACTTTATATTACCTGTTCATTTGTCAATTCCACATTAAACATGCGTTTCAGGTAAAATCGTTTCATTTATCATACATGTTTTGACCTGTAATTATTCATATGATTACTTAGATCATGATTAATTACGTCTAGAATGTAAGACATGATTTATATATAATATATATTCATAATATAAAATATATATAATATATCGATAAATGGAATGATATAAACCGTTCAAGGAGAGGGTAGGACGTACGTATGCATGAACGTTGTATTCGTTTCCTTATTAAATTGAATGGAAGTAAATAAATAACATATAAATAAATCTAGTATCATTATTATGTGACATGTTTCATAATTATTTATTATATATACTTTATAATAATTCATTAATGGTTAACATTGAGAATGAAACTCATCGCTTCGTGGAGACGGTAATCCGTACATACGCACGAGAAATGATATCGTTCGCATAATTTTTGAATGGAATTGGAGTGGATTATATAATATCTCACAATCTATATAATGTTATAATAATCATATATAGTAATTATTTCCACCATTACACCCATGAAAGTATGGTGGTGGTGTAAAAACAGATTACACCACGGTGTAGAGATGGTATGAAGTACGTACGCACGCACGATGATTTCATTTTTCATAGGATGTATCTAATGTGAAATAGGGTTGTTTAATATTCATAAAAACATATCAGTATATTATTTATACGGATTTTATTTCTTTATAATGAAATAACTAAATAAGAGGAAGTAGAAAAATAAAGAAATGTGAAATAATCGGTAGAAGAGATTACCTCTTCCTCAACGCTCCTGTTTTAAACATCCTCGAAGGGCACTAGAGTTGGTTTTTTGAGAAGACCCAAACCTATATAATATAAATAGAGAGTTTGATAATAGTAATTGGTAGAAGTTGACCGAGATTGAAGTCTTAAAATGTAGGGAAGAGAAGAGGGAGGGGGTTGCCTTTTATAAGAGAGGAGAGGGGTACTTTTGGAAACCTCAATAATATTAATTTAAAATAAACTAAAACCCCACATAAAAAACTCAAAAATGACTCCCATTAAAAGATCAAATGATATAGGTTTTTAATATCATCATCCAATAAAACTTATACATGTTGAGAAATTATTTTTAACCATATCAATTTTATTTATCCTTAGTTAATCTATCTAATCTTATTTGTGGTTATAATATTCTAAATTTTAAATTGTCATAAATACTTACTTATGTGTTGTGAGTTATCCATAATTGGATAATTAATGAAATTTTAGACTATATAAATTTAAATTTTTAATTTTTAAATATATTTTTTGATTTTTAAACAATTTAATAATATGTTATTTTTATAAAATATCAATAGTGTCAATTTTGCCACTATTCATTTATTTGAATTTATAAAAATTCAACAAAGAAGATATGTTAAAAATAATATTTAATAGATACCTAAAATGTCATATTTTTCTATAAAATTGTTTGATAACATTAATTTGTTAATTTATTATTTATTTTAATATTTTTAATACCATTTATTTGATATTTTTCTTAATAAAATACATACAACAACATTTTCATATAATTATTTGATATAATTATTTTTGCATAAAACTTAAAACTAAAAAAATGATGAAATTAAATCTATTATATTTTATATGAATACTTTTAGTAGAATTTATCTTCTAAAATACCCAACTTTTAAAATGATATATTTATTAAATTTTGAAGGTGACAAGTTTGATACCATTTAAAATAAAATAATATAAATGTAATAATTTATTTTATAAGGCTTAAAATGGTCCAAAAGTCATACCTTGTATTCTTATGGTATATATATACTCGACCAATAAGTGTTGGTCAAGTTTCTGGTCCTTTTGATGGGTATTATTATTTAATAAAAACTATATTATTGATTTTTCACTAAATAAATAATTTCTGCATCATTAATGTATATCCTATTAATGTAATTATATATTTCTTAAAAATTAAAAATAAATTACCAATATGAATAAAAAATTTATCTATTGAATTAATATTTATAAGAAAATTTATATTTGGTATAACCTTATATTAAAAATACTTTAATTAATAATGTTTGAGTGAGACAAATTTCACATTCCTTTAAATAAAATAAATTAACGGTATTAATCCCATCCATATGGGTTCCAATAGATTCCATTTCGACCGAAGTATGTCTTAGAGAGAAATATAATCAACCAATGATATCAAGACAAGTGTTAGTGTAATTTTATTATAATATTGTTACCCTTAATAAACTGGTTTACCTTTAAATGTGGTGAATAAAATTTTCTGTAGTTACAATTCATAATGCCCAAAATAAAAAAGTAGCCTATTTTCATAATTTGGACCTAGTTATTCAAAATATTGAATCCTTTTTTCAAAATTTAATACACAAAAGTTTTAGTATTTAATTTAAAATTATTCCCACTATTGAGAAAACGATTTCTAAAAGTTAATACATTACAAAAGATTGAAATTTTTTTACCTATGAATTCAATGTAAAATTAATGATAATTACTTATATTATATTAAATATTAAAAATATATTCAATTTATACATTAAAACCATTCAATATTATAATTTAACCATATAAATCATCTCGTTGAAAAAAGTTGTTTTGGATTCAAATTTAGCATATTTTTACTATTCATTCAAATATGAAAGTTATCAGAATAATGTCTAAAATTTATCCAATGTAAATTTTTATATCCTCATTAAAGAGAATAAGCTTATTTTGTCAAATTGAACTTATAAACTAGTCAAAAAACATTATTTAAAATTGGTGCACCATAAAAAGACGACAAAACAACATTTTTTAAAAAATACTTCCTTTATACGAAAAAATGATTTTGTTCTCATAAATTTTTTTATAAAATGTATAAGATGCATTATACTATTATAAAAATCAAAATGTGGTTAATACTATTCATAACAGCTAGTGAATAATAATATTATAATATAACATTGTTTAGTGAAGCTTGGTTTTGTGTACCACACAAGCTATCGAGGATGGTCTCCCTTACATGTAACACAAGCCATATATATTGTTTGCGTATACTACAAGCTAATATGGTGTTGTTTATTGTGGAATCTAATCTTGGTTTAGTGTACAACAGAAGATATCAAAGAAATAAAAAAATTCTTGTAAAATCATGTGGTGTTACATTCTACCCCCTTAAAATGAATTTTGCCCACGAAATTCGTCAGGGTAATAAATAATTTACTAATTGAATGTTTCCTTGATAGAATCCCACATCATAGAAAGGAATACTAAATCTTAATTCTAAAAAGGAATGTTATAAACATAACGGTTACCCAATGTAACTCAACACTGCATTTCCACATAAGAGAATATAGGTGAAAATATAGATATGGAAGAGAAATATAACCATCGTTTTCTGATGAAGATTGGTAGAGAAAATGTGTAAAAAATCCAATAATCACAAATCTATAAATTAGTAATGATCTAACGTACCATCAGATTCATCGAATAGGAGAGTACTAAGACAATATTTTTGGTTTTCATGATCTTTTCCTTAAAGTTGATGAATTTTTTTCTAAGGAGAAATAATTACTTGATTTCAATGTAATATTATTGTTGGACATTCCATGATCAATTTCCACTTCAACTCTTATTAAAATAAATGAATTTGAATTTTTCATTCTTAAAGTATTAGAAGATCATGCGATAGAATGATCGGTTATTCAATCTGTCTCTATAAAAAAAATATATCATAAGATATTAAATATAAATAAGTCCATATATGGTGAGGTTAATCATATATGGTTCCATAAATTTACCTATAATTCATCAATCATACCACTTAAAAAATAAAACTAATTTATAAAAATAAGGGACGTCCTGTAGGATATTGGTAGGTGAGAAAGGCCTGTTGCACATCAGTTGTGGGATCAATTCCCGCAACCTTGTCCGACGTGACGGGTTGTTGCCTATCATATAGGTTGTTTTTTTTCTAAAACTACACTATTATAACATTCTCAAAATAATATCGACAAAAAGTAATACATCTAAACAATACTATCTTATGTCTATCTTAATCCATTGTAGTCTTTAGGCTTATCCGAAATACTTATATCCAATCTCATAGTATAATGAAAATTATTACTAGAAATTTCATCTACCATGTATGTGAATACCATCATTTATCCCACGTATATCATAAAATATATCTTGTTGGCTACATTACAAACATTTGAATTCCTTAATCATGTATTCTCTTGAAACATGAATTACCCTATAATCCTTGTGAAAACATGAATTCTGTCAAAATTTAACTCTTTCCACATACCAAAATCCCAAAATTTCTATATACTCAAACCATGATATCACTTTGTCTTTATATCAGTCATGAGCTCATTAATACTATCAATCATTTCATTATCTCCTTATCCCTTCATTATGTACATATTATGTGCCTTCTAAAAATATTTCAATCACTTATCATGGTTACCGGTACCATATAATTATTGAAAACCACAACAAACTAATACATAGATATTCCAATATTCTAGGATACTATAAATGTGACTCCACAACACTATTTTGGATTCCTGTTACATTAAAACTTAATCATTACACCACTTTTATGTCATATTCTACATTTCCAATAGTGATCGAACGTGACTTCCCTTTTTTCCTTTCCCTTAAGAGGTTGTTTATGTTGATCAACATTAACCATTGGATTAGGGCATTGGTTATCAAAATTCCCCATTTTGATGCACTTATAGAATTTAAGTGTCAGTTGTGTGTTCTCTATAGTCTTTTCTCTAATCACATAATTATCTACCTTTTTCCCATTACTTCGGAACTCAGTTACTCGATGACCTTCTTTTACACACTTAAAACGTTTTCTAGCCCCATTAAGACAATCTCCACCATGCTTCTTTCTACACCTTGAGAATAACAAAATATTTTCATTCTTTTCACTGTAGTTTTGATATTTTTCCTTGAACTCCATATTTTGTTTCTTGTCAGAACCATGAGATGGATTTTTTACACCAACATCCAATTCTACCTTGATAGCATAATCTACAATCTCTTCATAGCTACTGAAGTCTCTTATAGATAATGCCATTCTAAGACTTGGTTTTAATCCACTAATGAATCAATCAACTTTACTTTTAAGATGGATGATAAATCCAGATGCATACCTTGAAAGCCTTGTAAAATTCACTTAATATATACCAACAGATTCATAATCCTTTTTATTAAGATAAAGGAACCCCTTTTCCATCTTTGTATGAAGAATACGATGAAAGTAATTATTGAAAAATTAGTTCCTGAACACATCCCATTACATTGATTAAATTTCATCTTGGGGCCTCATATTCTTAATTATATTCCACCGCATGTTTGCTTCACCATCTAAATAGTAAACAATCAGAATAATTTTTTCATGTTTTGAACATCAAAGTATGGAAAATAACTTTTCAATTGTATTGATCCATTGTTCCGCAACAAGTAGATCAGAAGACCCACTAAAAGAAGGTGGATGTTTCCTCATAAAGGAATCAATAGAATATTGTTCATTCTATGCTCATTCAGAAGTCCTAAATAATTCATAGCTTGTGTATGTATTTTAATAAGATTTTTCACTCCATATCACATTACATTGGTTTGTTCAGGAGAACAATAATTTCATTTTCTATTACATTGATCACCACGGTTCCTTCGTGTTCCAGCCATCGTCTAAAAACCAAAAATAATAGTGTGAGAGGAAAAAATCATGATAGGAAAACAATATAATAAATGTGGAGTATCTTTAATATCTAACGTATTAGGTTTAATTATAATATTTTTACGATAATTCTAGGACTATAAAATATAATTATACTTATCCTTAGGGACATCTCTAGACAAACCTTAGAAATATCTCAATGGATCTAACTAAAGTTTTGGAATCCTTATTTCCAAAGGTTAACTAAAACATTCCTCTGATACCAACTTTAGATACCCATATCTTGGCATATATGGGGATTAAATTACTTTTTAATAATACTTAATACATAAAAGAAACAGAAACCCAAGGATCATAATAGTTTAGTGTCATTGGAAGCAAAGAACACAATCTTCTAATTATAGTGAAAGATTTTCAACATCTCCCATAAAGATCTTTCCCTTTTGTTGTATTACCTAAAACTATTGTATATATCATGGGAAAAAGAATACATAAAAAGGGTGAGAAAAAATTCTTAGTGAGGATAATAATGGAGAAAATAAAACAAACCATATAAATTTGAACATAAAACATGAACATAATGTTCAAACATCAAAATCATGAGTTGTGAGATAAATCATGGAAGTAAATAAGGCATAGATCATAAAGGAATAATAATAATGATAAAATCAAACAATTAATTGTGGAAAAACATTATTCACATGATATTATTTCCATAGTAGCCAAGGAATTGCTACCAAGACCATCATAGTGGACAAATTCCATTATTGAACCGGGTTTTCTTATCATTACAACCCTATATTACTAAAACGAATTCAGTTGTCATTCAATCTATATCTATCTCAAGAGATATAAATCTTTACTCAATGAATTTGAGGGATATATAGGTCCCAACCATCTCATAATGATATCATTCTTTTGTGTGCCACAAAATAAACATAAATCATTCATCATAACCCAATGAATAAAATGGGTTTTGTATACATCATCCCATCATAACATAATCCATATAAAACAATGTATATATTTTCATCATAAACAAAATAAAACCATGTAAATTATAGGGACATTATACATGAATCATATCAATATTAAAGAATGTAAACATAGATGGAATATAGTTTTAATAAAAAAAGTTTAAATGAATTCTTAAAGAAAATATCCTTTCTTCTTCAAAATCATTTTCTTTTCTCAAAATTACACGTAATTTTAAAAGAAATTTATTTTGATGAAAAAAATCTTGAAATCATGTAGATAATGCTTCAAGAATATAAGTCACTATGAAATAGTAAAAATCCATTCATGCTGTATATGTTAAAAAAGAGTCTCCATGTACTTTTACCGGAAAAGTCAAAAAGTACATCATATGGTAAATAAAAAAAAGATTCATTCCATAACATGTGGTAAAAACGATAAAAATTACATTAAATATAAACTGATGAATATTAAACATTTTAAGAAAAAAAATTTAGAACACTTGGAAATGGATGATAAAGATAACCCCAGTAAATACTTAGGAATGTACAATCTCAGATAAGAATGAGATTGGAATAATTATCCCATACCTTTTAGGACCAGTGGAATTATATGGGTCATAAATGAATATGTAATTATCATATCCTACATAATAAAAATCGTAAAACATTCATGGGAAGAATAAACACCATACAAAAGAAATATATGGTGATTTAGGCATATGTCTCATAGAAATACAAGTGAGAAAAAATAATCCCTTACCTTATGTCTAATTTCTTTTGTATGTGTTTGAGACTCTTGTATAGTGGGTTTAAACATATTATTAACTTTTAAAAGAACCATAATAATATTCATGATATCATTTAACATTCAATTATGACTTTATATTACCTGTTAATTTGCCAATTCCATGTTAAAGCATTATTTTGTGTAAAATCGTTTCATTTATCATACGTGTTTTGAATTGTAATTATTCCTATGATAACATAGATCATGATTACTTACAAAATGTAAAACATGATTTATATATAATATATATTCATAATATATATATATATTGATAAATGGAATGAAATGCACCGTTCCAGGAGACCAAAGGTCGTACATACGCATGGACACTATTTTATTTTCTTTATTAAATTGAATGGAAGTAAGTAAATAACATATAAATAAATTCAGTCTCATTATTATGTCATATATTTTATTATTATTTATTATATATACCTTATAATCATTCTTGAATGGTTAACATGGAGAATGAATCTCATCGCATCGTGGAGACGGTAATCTGTACGTATGCACGAGCGATGATATCGTTCCCATAATTATAGAATGGAATTGCAGTGGATGATATGATATATCAGAATCAGTATGATGTTTTAATAATCCTATATAGTTATTATTTCGACCATTATACCCATCCATGTATGGTGTTGGTGGAAAAAACATATTACACCACGGCGTGGAGACGGTAAGTCGTACTTATGCACGCGCGATGATTTCATTTTTCTTAGGATTGATATAAGGTGAACTAGGTTTGTTTCATATTTATAATAGCTTATCAGTATATTAGTGATACTGATGTTATAACTTTATAACGAAACAACTAAATAAGATGAATTAGAAAAAAAAGAAACTTGAAAGAATCGGTAGAAGACATTACCTCTTCCTCGACGTGCCTCTTTTAAACTCCCTCTTAGGGCACTAGAGTTGGTCTTTTTAGAAGACTCGAACCTCTATAATATAACTATAGAGGTTGATAAGATGAATTTTTAGGGGTTTTCCGAGCTTGAAGGCTTAAAATTTGGTGAAGAGAAGAGGGACGAGTTCCCTTTTATAAGAGAGGAGTGAGGCACTTTTGGAAACCACAAAAATATAAATTTATAATAAACTAAAACACCACATAGAAACCTCAAAAATGACACAAATTAGAACATGAGATGATATAGTGTTGTAATATCCTCATAAAAAAAATCTAGACATGTTGGGAAATTATTTTAAAGATTATAAATTTGATTTATGCATATTTAATCTATTTTATCTTATTTGTGGTAATAAAATTAAAAATTTTAAATTGTCATAAATACTTACTTATGTGTTGTGAATTGTCCATAGTTGGATATTGTATGAAATTTTAGATTATATAAATTTCAAATTTTAATTTTTAAATATATTTGTTATTTTTAAACAATTTAAAAAAATGTTATATTTATAAAATATCAATAGTGTCAATTTAGACACTATTCATTTTTTTTAATTTAAATAAAACCCATACTGAAGAAATGTTCAAACCAAAATATTTAATAAATTCTTAACATGTCATATTTATCTATAAAATTTTTATAGAACATTAATTAGTTCAATTAATATTTATTTTAATATTTTTAAAACCATTTCTTTGATATTTCTATTAATAAAATAATTACTACAATATTTTCGTATATTTATTTAATATAATTATTTTTTTCAAAAAAATTAGAAATAAAATACAATGATTAAATTAGGTATGTTATATTTCCTAATAATTCTTTTAGTAGAATATATCTTCTAAAACACCTAACTTTTAAAATGATATGTTTTTTTAAATTTCGAAGGTGACAACATTGACATCATTTAAAGTAAAATAATATAAATCTCATAAACAATTTTATAAGGATCCAAATGGTCCACAAGTCGTCCCCTGGATGGTTATGGTATATATATACTCGAACAATAGGTCATAGTCATGTTTCTGGTCTTTTTGATGGGTATTATTAATTTAATAAAAACTATGTTATTGATTTTTCACTAAATAAATAATTTCTGTATCATTAATGTACAAACTATAAAAGTAAATATATATTTCATAAAAATTAAAAATAAATTACAATGATGAATAAAAACATTTTATCTTTCAAATGAGTATTTATAATAGAATTTATATTTTTTATAACCTTATATTATAAATAATTTAATTAATAAAGTTCGAGTGATTCATATTTCACATTCCTTTAAATAAAATAAATTATAGATCATAATCTCATCCAAGTGGTTTCCAATAGATTCCATTTCGACCCAATTATGTTTTATATAGAGATATAATCAACCAATTATATCATTAAACGTGTTAATGTAATTTTATAATATTATTTTTACTCTTAATTACCATATTTACCTTTAACTATGGTATATAAAATTTTCCATAGTTACTCTTCATAATACCTAAAAATAAAAAGTATCCTATTAACATAATTTGGTCCAAATGATTCCATATATGGAATCCATTTTTCCAAATTCAATACAAAAAAGTTTCAGTATTTAATTTAATATTTATCTCGTTGTTGAGAAAATGAGTTTTAAAAGATAAAACATTGCAAAAGGTTGAAATGTTTTTACCTATGAATTCAATGTAAAATTGATGATAATGACATATATTATATTAAATGGTAAAAATATATTATATTTATAATTTAAAACCATTCAATATTATAATTTAACCATATAAATCATCTCGATGAAAAAGTTGGTTTTAATTAAAATTTAGTGTATTTGTACTATTCATCTAAATATGAAGGTTATCAGAATAATGTCAAAAATTTATCCAATGAAAATTTATATATCCTAATTCAAAATAATAAGTTTAGATTTTCATATTGAACTTATAAACTTGTCAATAAATTGATTTAAAATGGGTGCGGCATAAAAAGGTGGCAAAACAACATTTTTTGAAAAATAATTCCTTCATATGAAAAATATATTTTGTTCTCATAACATGTTCTTGAAAATGTTTAAGATTAATTATAATGTTATAAAACTAAAAATGTTGTTAATACTATTCATAAAGGATAGTTCATAATAATGTTATAATTTATCATTGTTTAGTGAAACTCGGTATTGCTTACCACACAAGCTATCGAGGAAGGTCTTTCTTGCATGTAACACAAGCCAAGTATATTATTTTCATATAATACAAGCTAATATAGTGTTGCGTATAGTGAAACATAATCATGTTGTAGCGTAAAACACATGATATAAAATAAATTAAAAGGAACACTTCTCATAAAATCTCAGCGTGTTACATAATCCATCATTTGTATGGGGTGATTCAGAATTGGAATGAGTAGAGGTGTGGATAAATAGAATGCATCGTATCTTTAACTTCATCAAAATGCACATGGAGATAAAATTCAAGATGATGAAGTATATGATAAAGGATCATGCACACAGTTGTGGGATCTAGCGGTGTATGATTAGTTGAATCAAGGCCTTGGTTGGGTGGATTTTGATGATTTTTTAGGAAACGATTCTATCCTCACATGTCAAAGATTCAAAAATCAATATAATTCTACATCATAACGTATGAATATCTCTCTATAACATCATATTAAGATAATTCATGGATTTTTTGTTTTTTACACCTGATGTTTCTGCGAGTGCATCATTAAAGGAACATATATTGGAAGGAGGGCTACATATGAGATTCACTCTATACAAGATATTCTCTGTATTGCAGACTATAAAGAGATGGTGAGTGAAAAGCTAGTGGATGTATGAGACATGTCAATATCTATGAGATAAGGATGTATCCTGATACCCATTGGGACTAGTGTAAACTCCAAGGCTAGGAGAAAGAAGAAGAGGGACACATACATCCAAGGTGGGAGTGGGAATTAGAATCATACGGCTAGATCAGTGAATGTTCCTCCAGAAACAAAGAGCAAGTAGGGATATTTTTAATGTGGTTCATATGACCACATAGAAAAATTGTGTATATCACAACCAAGATCATTCCATAGTTTCAATAAGATGGGACAACATAAGCTCTATTTTCTTACTGCTCTATGGTTAGGTGCCAAAGACTATTATCAGGTGTCACAAGTATAGTATACTTCGATGGGGAGAGGACAACAAAATAAATCACATAAGTAGGACAGAGCTAGAAATGGTGGTTCTAGGAATACCATGACTCCTAATAAAGTAAAATCTCATCATTGCAATAATGAGAAGAGTGATGCGATGAGGTATTTATATGGAGCTAAGTAGATGATTGTAGATGATTAGGATGTTCCATCTACAGTGAGAGGAATGATCCCTTTTTAATTTTACCCTTATGAAAGTGTTGTTTTATACCGATGAATCACATTCCATTATTTATTCTTGTGCTATTAATTCTCTATGTTTAAAATTGGAGATGATTCCTTATGTGGTAAAACATAAAACTCTTCTTGGTCAAAGAGAATTCCACTAATTTCTATGTAGAAAATGTTTTATAATTTCTAATGGATTTAAAATGAAATTTGACTTCTTAGTGTTGGATATGTATGTGTACGATGGAATCCTTGGAATGGATTGGTTGGAAATGTTCAAGGATCACATCGACTGTTATAGCTGAATAGTTAGTTTCGTGACTAAAGACAACACCGAGCACATCATTAGAGGAGAACAGGTTGTAATGATTGGGGTAACAGATTTTTTGGCACCACTAAGGGGAATAATCTCTTATCATTTGGCGGGGTTAACATTGGAATCTATGGAAGAGATAAAGGGTAATAGTTTTCCAATTGTCTAAGATAAATTTCCATATTTTTCTCCCATGAACATTTTAGGGTTACAACCTATAAGGTAATTGGTGTTTATGATTAATTTACCTATGTGGATGTAACATCCCAGTTCTAGAAGCCACCCAGAGGCGCCTCGTACTTGGTTGGTCACATGGCCTCAAGCACATTTCCATGAACGCCAGAGGCTTCTGACTAGCAGTGAGGGCATTGGGTGTGATATTGGGGAAACTATTACCTAATTGGTATAGTACACAATAGAAGTGAACAAAAGTAATAGCAGAAGCAGTAAACATCTATATAAGAGTAAACAACGAAAGGCTAAATGTAAAAACAATTGGATCACATATATAAATTATTCAAGATACAAATGCCTAGGAAAGCATCCAATTAGGTCACAATTCTAGAATACAACAACACTAAACCAATGTACAAAATAAAAGATAAATATCTACTCAGCATTGCAAGAATAATCTTGGTCCCATGATCTCTAGCTCTATAGCAAGTCAAGCACCTAAAGTAGAAGGGTGCTTGTTTTTTCTATACATCCAACAATATAATCTATTTGGGTCCAAAAGCATGGCCCAAACATGGTCGAGGCTAAATCCTAGTAAGAATCCACCTGATGATTTGTGCCTAACAGACCATGAATATATGGAATGTAAAAGTATAGAAAACAGTAAAGAGGAAAGTGCTCAGTAGTAAACAATCCACAGTTTCAATATTTTGCAACAATGAAAAAAATAGCTAAAACTCCAACAGGTAACCCTTTTAGAAGTACACACAGCCATCCCCTCTTGTTCTTTCTATAAATTACATGAAACCCTATGGATAGCGCACTTACCCTAACCCGTATGGTTCAGTCATAAGATTATAATATGACTCTCTGAGGAACCCCTCACAGTCAAATTTCCCTTATAGTCATAGGTAAAGCAAGACTCTATAAGAAAGAAAACACAGTCCATTCTAGGAATAGTCTAGAGTATTCAAGGACTCTCTATGGAAGCTCACACAGTCAATTTCCCTTATAGACCCAAGGTCTAGGACTCTCTGAGGAAGCTCACATGGTCATTTCCCCTTATATCCTATGTCGCACAATTCAAACAAAGACTCTCTGAGGGTGCTCAAGTGGTCAATCCCCTTATAGTCTAAATCAATCAAGGACACTCTGAAGAAGCTCACTCGGTCAATTCTACTTATATCCCCATGTGGAACTAGGCTCTCTAAGGATGCTCAGTCGGTCAATCCCCCTTATAGCCAAAAGTGCTCAAAGACTCTCTGAGAAAGCTCACCTGGTCAATTCCCCTTATATTCTACTACACCAAGTTCTCATGGCCCTATGTAGGTCAAAGAGCATAGAAATGTAATATGGACAATGTAAACATCCATAAATACTTTTCTAAGAATTCTATAGCATATAAAGCATGTTAGAAAACAAACTCTTCATCCTACAAAAACATGCATGGAAAAAAGGCAAGGCATCTAAACATGCTAAACGGGATTAATCAGTCGTAAAGAGGACATGAAAGGGAAAAATTTCAAATCATAGAAATTTTCAAATTTCATAACCAATTTACCTCAACACAAGAATACAAGCTTGGAAGGCAGACATAGGGGTAAAATGGTAAACACGCAATACCCCGTTCAAGGGTATTAGTGTAATTTTCACATAATACTCAAAGGCATTGAACAGAAAGGCACAAAACACCTACCTTGACGTTAGCATATCACTATAAATGATCCTTGAGGCTTTAATCACATTGGAACATCATTGATATACAAAAATAATTCAAATGTTCAACCCACAATATCTCATGAGGGAAGAGATGTCATGAAAAGAGGCTCAAGAAAAAGAGAGAACTCACTGATGCTGTTCCAACGTAAACAATTATGTTTGATTCGGAGGACGGATAAAGGCTCATGGGTTTGTCGAAGACCACTGTCCATACGAGTTATATTGGTCGAACACGACCTTAAAGGATTGTCTTCTAGTGATTAGATGCTACCCCAGTGTTTTTAATGACAAAATTACATGACATGTAATTTTGATGTATGTGGTGTGTACTTTGCTTTTATATACTCCTCTTTATAAGGGCTCCAAGTCACTCCCACAAGGTCCTGTCTATGGCTACTACATGGCCAAAACACAACCTCCTACGACCAGGTAGTACAAGGCGTGTAACCATAAAGTAAACGACATGTAAACAGAAAATATAAATAATTTCATATATTTCCCAAAAAAGGACTAGAAAAGGAAAAACATACCTGAATGGAAGGTCCGGGTTCTTAAAAACTTCCCCCCTTAAATAAATTCATCCCAGAATATCCCTAGATCAGTGTAGAAGTAGAAACTCCAAACAGTTCTAGCTACTGTGGTCGTACATCGGCCTCCCTCTCCCATGTCTCATCCTACACTCGCCTGTGCTGCCACAACACTCGTTCTAGAGGAAAAGACCGTCCACGAAGAACCTTTGTACTGCGATCCACAATCTGGATAGGATGCTACTCAATTGACACATCCACTTTGAGATCAGCGTCATTTGGTTGAAAGACCTGAGATAGGTCTAATAAGTAACGTCGAAGCTGAGAAATGTGGAAGAGGTCGTGCCTAGCTCGGTACCTATGAGGTTACCGCAACCAATAAGCAACTTTCCCAACTCTCCCCAACACCAAAAATGGCCATATGTACATTGGATAAAGATTTCCCTATCACCTAATCCTCTTGTGTCTCAACCTTGTTGTGACATGCAGGAAATTATAATCCCATACCTTAATCTCCAGAGGTCGTCTCCGCTGAACAACATAAGACTTTTGTCGAGACTGTGCAGTATCTATCCTCTTTCAAATCAACTCTATCTGCTCCATGGTCTCCTGAACAAGACGAGGTCCTAACAAAGATTTGTCTCCTACCTCCAGCCAACATAAGTGTGGTCGTCATGGACTACCATACAAAGCCTCATAAGGTGTTATCTGAAGAGTTTCATTGAATCTTTTTTTGTAGGAAAACTCCACAAGAGGTATATTATTCTCCCATGAACCTCTATAATCCAGAATGCATGCTCTGAGCATGTCCTCAAGAACCTGAATTGTACATTCAGACTGGCCATCTTCCTTGAGATAGTAAGCTATACTCAAATGTACCTATGTACCCAAAGCCTTATAATTCCCATACCTGACATGAGAAGTAAAACATACATCACGATTTGAAATGATGTAGTGTGGAATTCCATATAGACATACAATCTCACAGATGTACAACTGTCCCAACACATCAACAAGGAAGGTCTCTTTGATCAGAGAGATGTGAGAAACCTTTGTGAGTCTGACAATGACAACAGAAACTGCATCATTCCCTCGAGGCAACGTCAGAAAACCGGTCACAAATTTCATCGTGACGTCATTCCACTTCAATTATAGAATGGGTAACAACTGTAAAATCCCTTCTAGATGTTGATGCACCTCTATCACCTGCTAACAAGTGGAACACCTCATGATGAAACCAACATCATTCATCTTCATTCCTGGCCACCTATACTAATAGTGGAGATCACAATACATCTTGGTGATGCAAGGATGAACTAACCAAACTGAGGAATGAAAATCCCAAAATAGCTTTTTGTGTATATATACTGGCACCCATATGCACCACTAGAAATGAAAGATCCCATCCTTTCCTATAGTCCACCTAGGAATAGGTTCCACTCCTGACTTGCTTTCCCTTAGGACTAGGCCATGAGATTCTGATAGCTGCCTCATTCGAGAACGATCAAGAAGATTAGAGGTAATAACTATGGAGGATTGAAAAGTCTACCCATGTCTGTCATACACCTCCAAATGCATCTCAGAGAACATATCCATAAGAGGCCACTCAAAGCTGGCCTCGTGAAATACCCGTATATGAGTCCTCCTTCTCAATGCATCAGCCACTGTATTGCCTTTGATGGGCGTGTAGGCAAGCTCAATGTCAAAGGACTGAAGGTACTCAACCCACCCGCGCTGTCTCACATTCAGATCACGCTAAGTGAAAATGTAATTGAGATATTTTTGGTTGGTGAAAACCACAAAATACTCTCCCAGAAGATAATTTCTCCAACAACATAGGGCATGAACAACAAATTCCAACTACAGATCGTCCGTCGGGTAATTCCTCTCATGTGGCATCAACTGTCGAGACCCATACGCAACGACTCAATCTCCATGGAAAAGCATAGCTCCCTGCCCAATACCTGATGCATCAAAGTAAACAATATAGTTTTTCCCCAACTCTGGAAAGACTAGTATCAGTGTTTAAGTCCACTTCCCTTTCTACTCATGAAAGGCCGACTAACAAGAATCTATCAAGAAGAACATCGCACCCTTCTTAGTTAGAACCATCATCGGTGCTGCTAAGCGTGAAAAGTCCTGTATGACATTTTTTTAATATCCAGCAAGACCTAGAAAACTCTGCACCTCAATTAAGTTCATCAGCTGCTCCAAGGAAACTACAGCTCTCATTTTCTTTGGGTCTACACATACTCTTTCTTCTGAGATAATACAACCTAAGAAGTGAATCTAACCCATAAAAAAGTGGCACTTTGAGAGCTTATCATATAATTGATGCTCCCTTAGTGTCTCAAAATGATCTCCAGAAGTGTATTATGGTTGTTTTGAGTTAGAGAGTACACCAATATGTCATCCATGAAAACATCCACGAAGGAATCCAACTATGGATAGAACACTCTGTTCATTAGTTCCATGAAAAATGCAGGTGCATTCGTGAGACCGAACAACATAACCATATACTATTATAGACCATAACTGCTATGGAAGGCTGTAAGAGGTATATCTAATGGTCTAACGCGCAACTGATGATAATCAGATTTCAATTAAATCTTTTAGAACACACGATATCCTTGAAACTGATCAAAGAAATCATCAATCCAAGGAAATGAATATCAGTTATTGATTGTCAACTAGTTCATCTTCCAATAATCCACAGAAATCCTGAGGGTACCATCTGCCTTCATCACAAACAAGATAGGTGAACCCCAAGGATAAGTACTGGGGTTGGATAAAACTCATTGCCTGTAGCTCCTACAACTTCTTCTTGAGCTCTAACAACTCATGTGTATCCATCATTTAAAGAGGAATTGACACCAGTGCCACTCCTGGAACAAGATCAATTGAGAAGTCTACCTCTCACTCTAGAGAAAAACCTGAAAAGTTCTTGGGAAAGACATATCTGAAATGATACACAACAAGAGGAAAGTCCAACTGTGAAGTAACCTGGTAATCCAGATATAGAATAGAACTCTGGGATGTAACTCCTCCCAACCCATGATGCTCTGGACTTGCGCTGCTCCCCTAGTAAAACCCATTCACCCCTATGAAGATAAGATCCACCCACTGGTGATACTAAATCCACCTTACGACTATATCAATTGATGAATTCCTGGAAGGGAACTAGCCAGTCCATTCTTAGAATGACATCATTGCCTGCCATCTTTGGGAAATAGAGATCCCATAGAATGTGATGCCCACTGACTTATAGAGGGAAATTTCTGCACTGATGTACACTAGCCATTCTAGTCCCCAAAGGTGTTTCTATCATTAAGACATCAACAGATGAAAATATGCATAGCCAAAGGATCTCCGTGATAGCTACAAATATAAGGATATGTGAATCCCCTGTACCGAAAAGAGAAGATACTAAAACTGAGGCTACTAAGATCGTACCATTAACGGTAGAAGGTATGGGATCCTTCTCATGATGGGTCTGCTACACTAAAAATGTCTGGCTTGTGCCATGACCCTGTGACCCTACCTGACAACACTGAGCTGATCTAACTTGATGTCGCTGAATACCAGGAAATTAAATAACACACCCACGGCCTCCCCTCGGCCTAAATGGCCGAAAGGACACCATTTACCAGAATGGTGAGAAATATGTGGTGCTTCTCTTGAACAAGGATTCATAGAAGAACCTATGTCACTAGGTGTTGGTTATAAGAACTGACAAAAGTTTTGAATGTTACCCATCTTTCCTCACTATCATAACTCCACTAGGTCTCTTGGGCAACCTGGATTCGTATGCCAACTTCCCCCACACTGTTAGCACACCACATAGCTACTGGAAGATGGATCTCATCTACTCTGATCTCCTCATGTAGTCTCCCAGCTGTGCTTCCTACTATCAGCTGGTAGAGCACTAACTCTGGACACCGAACCACCGTGGCTCACTACACCTGAATCCCTCATATTGTGCTCTGTGATTAGCACCTAGTTGACAATAGAAGATATCGATGTCAACCAGAAGATATTCACCTGGGATCAGATGTCATTCCTCAAACCATCTTCAAACATTCGTACAAGGAACAACTCATCACCTCCTAGAATATGTGTAAAACACTTCACCTCTATGAAGTGTGAGGAATACACCATAACAGAAAGTGTACCCTGCTCCAGACTCATGAACTCTCAGGCTCGATCAGCCGTCAAGGTCTCTGGATAGAAATAATCATAGAACATGCACTGAAATTTATCCCAAGCCATGTTCTACTGGCAGCCTGCCTGTGACATCACATCCCACCAGCTCTTGGCGGAGTCTCGGAGCATGTTGGTAGAAAGATTCACCATATTCTCTTGAGATATCTCCAAATTCTTGAAAATTGTCATTCTGACTTCTACCAAGACTCTCCAGCCTGAGGTCCTCCATCACCTGAGAAAGTGGGAGGATGCTGCTTCTAGATGACCCGTGTCAAATTAGCCATCAACGAGGCAGGAGACGACACTCCCTGAACAGTCTGCATCATCCAAAAAATCCATCCCTAAACTATAAATCAACACCTATTTCAGTTACAATGGCTGGTTCCAAGGCTGGTACAATGGGAGGATCTGCAGGTAGTCCTTGATTGGCCATGTCAGGTATCTGATCACTTTGTGGCAGCTATTTCACAACCGGAAGACGTCTTAGAGGATTGAATCTACATGGTCATACACACACTATAGATTATGATTACAGGGATTGAAAACAAGTATTTAAATAAGGGAACATGATAAATAAGGCACTCATGTTTTACAAAAAATGGATACACGGTGTGTACATTTCCTATACAGTGTGTTCAATGAAGTCATTTACGTGGGCATGTACTCCAGCCTAAACTAGTCCTGTAAAAACCCAGACAAATTAATGGAATGTTGTCCTGACACATGGCATGTACTTGAATCCTCTTCCCCTGCCTGAGTCCTTCTAAACAGTTAAGCCACATAGGTCTCCTAAGGCAAGACTACACAGCGTGTACAATTCCTACATGACGTGTACTAGACAAGCTTCACTTGGCCAGTGTTGTTAGTGACATGTCCTGACACAAGTCTCAAACTACACAACATGTTCTTGATTGAAACAATGTGTATGTTAAAGGGTAACACTGACCCGTGTTGTTTGTGACATGGTCGAGTACCTGGGTTAGATTACACGGCATGTTCACAGAAAAGATGGCATGTATATCTTCATACTTATCTGTTTGTGTTGTTGTTTACACGGGTGGCCACCAGGTTAACACCACATGGCATGTAGAGAGGGTACATGACGTGTCCTAGAAATAAAATCCCTTCCTGTGTCTCTACCCACATGACTTTTGACATGGATAGAGATTACACGACGTGTTGGTCTGGTATACGGCATGTTCCCATTGGACTTTCACCATCCTGTGTCTCTACCCACATTGCCTACGACACGGTTAGAGACTACACGGCATTTACATAAGAAAAAAATTTCTTCCCGAACAGAAGAACAGATGGTGTGTACATAACACTACACGGTGTGTATTATGGGTTTTTTCAGACAGTAAGCCTAAGAAACTACTCTGGATCCCAGAAAATACTGAAACGAACACTAAAAGATCCAAATTCTGATTTTTGAGGGGCCATACTGCCCAAAAATCAATGTCTGGAATCTTATACATGTTATAACATGGAAAATAGAGTAATGATCAACCAAATTCAGGTCAATGGGGGTCCATAACATGTCAAGAACCAATGTTTGGTGTCCATTCAAGAAAAACATTACCCAAAAAAATACCTTTTCAAACATTAAATATTCTATCAAGGAAACAATCACCACAACATGAATAGTTTACACAACATCTATCACAAAAACATGCAATCACTAATTTATCCTAGAGAGAATGGAAAAAAATGCATGACATGTGATTTTTATCAAGTACCTATATGATGCATGAGATGGAATACCCTCATCTAATCGGATTGCAACAGAAATAGAACATAAATAATATAAAAAACAACCGCAAAAATCATGTGGATCACTAAAGGTGAAATCCAATCAACTTTTATAATTGCAAAATGATAAAAATTGCAATTAACGTGGTAGATTGGATTTTCCCAATACATAGGTTAGCTACTCCCAGGAACATTTTATTACAATGTACCTATTCTTTCATATCCTTGGATAAAGGCCCCAAACAGTAAATCAAGAGAAAATAATTCCTCTTATACAACTTTGTAATGTCCCATTCCAGATTCCACCAAGAGGCGCCATGTACCAGGATGGTCACATGTCCTCAAGCGCATTTCCTAGAATGCTAGATGCTGCCGTCTAGTAGTGAGGGCCTTGGTTGTGATAGTGGGTAAACTATGCCCTCATTGGTAGAGTACATAGAAGCAGTAAATAAAAGTAATAGTGGAATCAGTTAACATCCATACAAGATTAAAAAATGAAAGACTAAATGTAAAAAACAAATGGAGAACATATATAAATGATGCAAGAAACATATGTCTAGGAAAGCAGCCAAAAAAGTCTCAATGGTGGAATATAAAAACACTAAATCAAAGTATAAAATAAAGGATAAACAACTCCCCAGCATCGAATTAATAAGCTTGGTCCCATGCTCTTCAGCTCCACTACAAGTCAAGTACATAAATTAAAAGGGTGATTTCCCTTATCTAAACCATCAACAATATAATCTTTTTGGGCCCAAAAGCATGGCCCAAATAGGGTGTGAGACTAAATCCCACTAGGAAACCTCCTGAAGATCTATTCTTAAAAGTCAGTGAATATATAAGAGATAAAATTACAAAAAAATTATAAATAAGAACGTACTCAACAGCAAAGAATCCACAGTTTCAATATCACGCAATAGTGAATCAAACAATTAAAACTAAAATAATTAATCCTCTAGGAAGTAATCATAGACATCCTCTATGGTCCTGCCTAATAAGTTCAAGATACCCTCTTGGCAGTGCACTCAGCCTAACCCCTCTGGTTTAGTCATAAGATTATAATAAGACTCTCTGAGGAAGCACTCACAGTCAATTCCCTTTATAGTAAAAGGTAAATCAAGACTCTATGAGGATGCTCACACATTCCATTCCTCGTACAGTCTAGGGTAGTCAAGGACTCTCTGAGGAAGGTACCATGGTCAATTCCCCTTAGATCCCTAAGGTCTAGGACTCTCCGCGGAAGCTCACTCAGTCAATTCCCCTTATAACCCAGGATTTTCAATCAAAACAAAGACTCTCTGAGGAAGCCCATGCGCTCAATCACATTATAGTCTAAAAAAATAAGGGAGTCTCTATGGATGATAACTCAGTAAATTCCCTTTATAGCCCCAAGTGGTTCTAGGCTCTCTATGGAAGCTCACTTTGTCAGTCCCCCTTATAGCCAAAAGTGCTAAAAGAATCTCTGAAGGTGCTCATCCGGTTAATTCCTCTTATAGTCGACTACACCAGGTTCTCACAGCCCTATGTAGGTAAATGAGAATAGAAGTGTAATATGGAAAAAGTAATCCTACAGAACTAGTTGGCTAAGAATTTTATAGCATATCAAGAATGTCAGAAAACAAACTCTCCATCCTACAGCAACTGGCATGGAAAGCAGGCAGGGCAGCAAAACTGGCTAAATAGGACCAATTGGTCGTAAACAGAACATGCAAGGTAAAAACATCAAAAGAATAGAAATTATACCTATTTATAAACAATTTACCTATAAATAGGAATACAACCATGGAAGGAAAACATCATGCGTAAAATGGTAAACACGCAATACCACATTCAAGGGTATTGGTATAATTTGAACATAATACTCAAAGACATTCAACAGAAACGCACAAACTACCTACCTCGACATTAGGATATCTATTCACTTGATCCTTGAGGCATGAATTGCCTTGGAACATTATAGATCTAAAAAAACTTCTAAAACATTCAGTCCACGATATCTCATGAGAGAAGAGAAATCATGAAACGAGGCTCAAGCAGAAGAGAGAACTCACTGATGTAGTTCCAACACAACCAACAGTATTTGATTCAGAGGACATATAGAGGCTCAGGAGTTCATCGAAGACCCACAACCATACATGTTCTCTCAGTTGAAAGGTACCTAAAATAATAGTCTTTTGGAAATTTGACATGACCCCAATGCATTTAATGAAAAAAAGTACACGGCGTGTACATTTGAAGTACACGACATCTACTTTACTTTTCTGTACTATAATTTACGCAGCATTCAAGTCACTCCCATATGTCCATTTTTGTGGCTACTATACATCTAGCACCCAGCCTCCTGCATTAAGTAAGTACACAGTGTGTACTCATAAAGTACACGGCGTATACTTAGATAATTTCCAAAATTTCCTCTTTTCACAAAAATGAGTAGAAAATGAAAAACATACCTGAAATGAAGGTTCAGGTTCTTATAGAGGACTAGTCCTATTTTCCATTAGTCTTATAATATTGAACCAATTGAATTAAGCGATCTCAATTTGTAGTTGGAAGAGCTAAAAAGTAAGGGTTTAATTCAACTGATCACTTCTCTATTGCAAGCACTCTTATTGTTCATGATGAAAAAAGATGAAAATATAAGGATTTATGTATATTATCGTAATCATAAACAAGTTATGATAACTAATAGATAACCACCAACATGCATTGATGATATGTTTGATAAATTTAGGGTATCTCAATAGTTCTATAAAAATAAATTATGATCATGATATCACTAATTTCATGTTAGGAATGAGAATATTCTAAAAACAACTTTTAGAAGAAAATATTTCTGTAATTAATATGTTGTAATGCCTTTTATACTTATGAATGTACCACCCTTAATTATTGAATTGATGAATCAGATATTTCAAAGACATGTGGATTCTTTTTTTTTTGTGGTGTTTGTGGATGACATGTTGGTTTATTCATTGATAGGGGTTGAGCATGAGAAACACATGGATTCAGTTTTTGGAATCTTGATAAATAATTTATTGTAAGAAAAAAATTCTAAGATTTATTTTGGGAATCAATATGTAAGCATTTATGGCCATGTAATTTCTGAAAGAGTAATTTCAATGGAACCATAGAATATAGATGTTCTTATCTCTTGGCAAGCACCGAAGAACATCTTTGAGATATAATGTTTCCTTATTCACATTTTTTACTACCTACTAGTTTTTTGTAACTTATCAAGACTATAATTTCCTATTAATGCATTGAAAAAGAATAATCTTCTTTCTCAATGGACCGAGGTATTCCAGAAATGTTTTAAATAGGTGATAGTTTATCCTACACTTGAATCGTGATTTTTACAGAATTTGTATAGGGATATGTGTTGTATTGTGATGCTTCAACATTTGCGATGGGATACATTCTCATGCAAGGAGACTATGTTGTGACTTATCGCTTATGGAAATTGAGGGCTTCTGAGATGAATTGTCAAACACACAATTTGGAATTAGATGTAGTCAACCATGCCTTGACGATGTTGCAACACTATGTTTTTGGTGAGAAATGAACATTGTTCATGGATCATAAGAGCTTAAAAGAAATTTCCTCACAATGATATTTGAACTATAGTCCAAAGGAGATGGATATAGTATCTCATGATGGTTAAATTTTACTTGATATATATATTGGTAAAATCAAATAAGTTGGTAGATGTATTAAGTAGAATGAATTATGCTCAATTGGAATAAGGATTTTCAGATGAGTAGTAGTTGATGGCGGTCCTAGATGATATGTATAAAAAATTTGAAGGCCGAGTAAATTTTGTAGTTTTATTATCAATTTTGGTAGTTATTTATTTTGGAAATATGGTAAAAGTTTCACAAAAATAAAATGCATGATTTGTTGTTATAAATTTATAACATAATGGTGGGGAGAGCATTGAGGGCTGTAAACTGGAGTGTAGTTTCATGCTTTGGTTTAAAAATTATATTTTATTACATTTTTGTTGCAAGAAAAAAAATTATTCTTACCACAATTAGAAATAGAATGTTCATCTAGGAATACATAACATTTTTAAGGCTTTTAATGCATAGTTCTAGTGGAAAAATTTTAAATGAAAGGTGGATGAGTTTGATTAAATGTTCTTAATTAGTTAGAATGCTAAGGTTGAGCATCAGATACTAGTAGGTATGTTACAATATTTACCTATACTATTGTGGAAATGGTAGTAGATAACTGTTAATTTTTTTACTGTTTTCGCAGTTATATTAAGGGGAAAAAATATCATATAGTTAATAGTGGATCAACTCACAATGTCACCCAATTAATCTATATTTGTGAATGTAATATAGTGGAGGATATATCCTAACTTTATACCCAAGAAGTATAAATGTGGTATGAAATACAAATATTAATAGTCTCATATAGAGATATGAGGTTCACATATCATTTGTATAAATCATTACAAAAAATTCTTTTGGGAATCAGTTGACTATTAGTATGGCGTATCATCTTCAAATGAATAAGAAATTCCAAAGTATGATATGAATGTGGAAATACATGCTATGATATTGTGTAATATATTTTGGTGGCTCATGGGAAGATCATATTCCATTGGTGGAGTTCTTGTAAAGTAATAATTATTAGGCCTTGTTATATAAGGTTCATTTTGAAACATTTTATGGGCATAT
Source organism: Viscum album (assembly GCA_963277665.1). NCBI lineage: Eukaryota > Viridiplantae > Streptophyta > Magnoliopsida > Santalales > Viscaceae > Viscum > Viscum album. The sequence goes on along the minus strand of OY728153.1, from coordinate 1,254,042,517 downwards.
TTTTAAATCTCCACTTTGTTCGGTGGAAAAAGGTGAGACTTTACTATTTGGGTAGATCCTTGTAAAAGAAACACTAGAGATGATTTATTTCATCAGAAAAAAGATGGAGACGACTCAAAGTCATATGGAAGTTGATGTAGATCATAATTGATGGCCATTGTTATTTTTCATTAGGGATCATGTTTTATTAAGGATCTATCCATGGCATCAATGTCAATATTTTGGGAAGTAGGTTATGTTATATCCTCGATTTATTGTCCCTTATGAGATACTATAATGGTTTGGAGAAGTGGAATAATAGTTGGAATTTCCACCATGGATCCCTGCGGTGCAAAATGTGTTCTATGTATCTTAGCTGAAATGCTATGAGCCATATCCTAACAAAGTGATCAGATAAGATCATGTTGACAAAGAGATGAATGATTATTTGGTATATATCCTAGAGAAGATTGTAGATTTGAAAAAGGAATGTTTTATTAGAAAAATGAATTGGTTTAGTATGAGTTTTTCTGGAAACACAGTCATGTTTAGGAAGAGACATGGGATCTTGAGAAAGAGATGAATGTTAAATCGATAGAATTATTTTAAAAACACAAATGGTTGTGTACATTTTGGGAATGGAAAGATCAATGGTTTTGAGAATGTAGAACCCTTTGTTTCTAGTAAGTAAACATTTCTTTTTTATTTCATGTACATAATGTATATGGGTGAGGTTCGAAAGAGTTTTGAGTACTTTAAATGTATTCTAATGGCTAAATGGAAGGTCCATGAGTTGTGAATGGTTTTCCAAAACTATGAGACAACATAGATGAAACTGTAAAATTGTAAAATGATTTATGTTGTTTGAGGTAGTGGATTCGGAATGGTTAGATAATTCTTTTGGAGGCAATGTGAGGTTACCAAGTGAGTGTCATCATTATGAAAATTTATAAATCACGGTTTCTACATGGTTTACCTAACTGTGTGACTAAACTATTTACTAAGTCAATGTAAGATCCTAAAAAAGTTGATATATTATATATTTTTTGTTATTTTCAATGTTTTCTCACATATGTGGAAATAAATTGGGATTTTCTTCCCCAGAGGTCATGTAAGGTTCTCATATTGATCTGGAGGGGGTATGATAGCTTCAATTGGTGATTAAAAGATGATTCTTCATATTAAGTGTTCATTCTTCACCATTCATCTCATTATTCTTAGATCTACTTCTCCCCTCTTCTCTATTTCTTATATATACACCTTAATGGGGTATATTTATGGTTATGGATTCCAAATATTATTGTGTTTTTTGTGATGATGATAAGGGAAGAGATATATGGTGGTTTCATGGATATTTATCATGGTTTCATTGGTGTTGTTCGCTCATTTATAGTTTTCACAAAAAATCTCAAGGAAGGTGGATTCACACTCTACACCGCTTGTATAATTTATTGGAACAATTCATATTTTTTTAGGTGAATCCAATTTATTATGAATTATTTTTCTAATCATGGTATAAATCTTCCTTAGTGACGATTTCTTATTTAGGGAGAAATTGTGAGATTATAGTGAATTTTTATGTAAAGTGATTTAGTTTCTTGATTTAAAGATGTTGATTTTAAAAATATGGCATTGTTGGATTTGATAAATAGTTAGTTGAAAAAAATATTCAATAAAAAAGTTGTTTTATTAAAGTGATTTTGGAATCTCAATTTCAGATATAGTTTTGTGATAAATTGTCTATGTATTCTTATTTTATTCACAAGGAATGGATAAAATATAATCATGTAATTGGTGCCAAAAGTTTAATGAAAGATAGTAACTATCTATCTTGTGATGAAAAGGTATATAGATGATAGAAAACTCATCCGTATAGAACTGTCATAATTTAGCATTCATGTTTGGTAGAGTGATTATGTGAAATTGGATGATTATGGAAAATAGAACATGTGAAATGGTTTAAAATCATTATTTGGTTTCATTCTTTAAGGATATGATTTTTCTAGAAAACAGAGTGACATTGAAAATTTTTATATGTAGTTATAAACTATTTTTATATGTATTTTATATTTTTTTAAAAAAAATTGTTTATAGTTTAACAACAATGATTTATATAAAAATATCTAAAATTTCAATCCAACTGGAATGAGTAGGGAATTCATTGGGGGAAACTACTGAGTTGTAGTAATCACCCATGCATTGCCACTTTTTTATTTTTGCAGATGTTACCTATCAGGATATGGGAATGGGTAATGTATCACATATCATTAGCACTACTTCATGGTATATGGTCTATTTGGGGAATTTGGAGCATGAAGCTTGTTTATTTTGTAACCTCATGATTGTCTTAGGGTTTTACTATTCATCTACCACTTTTTAAATTGATGTTTTTTTGGAATCCATTGTAGTACACTTTGGTGGGGTTTGATATAAAATAATTGTTAGAGTTTTCATTATTTTTATAATGCATCATATATTGGTTTTTTGGATTGGTTTTATTCCTTTAGTTGGTTTATTATTAAATGGAATGTCATCCCCAAAAGTTTTAGGATCCCTTTGTCATTTCATTCCATCCTATGGAATTTTAAAGATTTCACATAAGTCCATATATTATCCTATCACAATCTTAAGAAAATGAAGAGAATGAGGGCTATTACATTATCAATCATTAATATTATAATAGGGTTTGTTGAAAACAGGTAGTCCTAGAGAGATTGATTTAATATAATAAAACTACATAATATTTGGTATAGACATTTATAGGTGTGGTTTATAATAATTCTATTTATTTTGGATGTTCTTGTCGACTAACAAGTTTATTATCCATTCAATTAGGGAATTATGTAGGATAATGTCAATGCTTCCCATATTAATGGGGTTGAACTTTTAGTTGCACCTCATATGATCTCTGTATCTTTTCATTATGACATTATAGAATCCATTTTTTAAATAAAAATTATTAGAACCACTCTCTCCGTTTATACAATTAAAATCTTGATCAATTCACTTAATAAATCTTTTATGGTGATTGTTCCCAAAATTATTACATGATAAAAATTGAATATTATTTAATTGTTTATTATCATAATTGGAGCTTCAAATGACTCTATCATTCTTTAATTTATCTCGATTAGAAATTAAAATATGTTCATCCTATTAATAACAATTTCATGTAGTATATTTTCCACAATAAAAATATTTATCACTTCATCTCCTACCTTGCTTGTATTATTTTTAGTACAACCATCATATTTTCCATGGAATCCAATGTTACCATGGTTTATCCTTTGTCAAAATATGTCTTAAATAAGGAAATGTTAATGATTTGAAAACATAATCTAAAACATATAGATAAAAATTATATGTGATTATTAAAATAAAATAAAAATATATAAGATATAGTCTATGTTTCCTTGGAATGTATTCTCCCATATTTTATAACCGAAATCATTAAAAAATAAATTTATTCACAATATATTTTTGGTAAAAATTTATTTAACCAAGTAATACCACATTGGATTTTCTATCTATTTGTGTAGTATTTGGCCCACTCATCATGTATTAGATTTAATATTAAATTTATTCCAAATCAATGTTTCTCATGGTGGCTATAGCTAGGTAAATCTATGAAAAAAGGGTAGCATCTAAAAATGGATATATAGTTGTTAGGGGAACCCAAAATCACACATTTATAAAATATTCATGACTTTTTCTTTTACATATAATTTTTCTTTACATGTTTAATTTATATATGACTAGAAGGATTTCACAAATTTTCTATTATCCAAATAAATCTATAATATATAATATATAATATTACCTCCAATAATCTATAGAGTTATCTATAGAGTTGAAATTAAGATAATTATTAACTAATTAACCATTAAATTATCCTCAACTGATATTCTAAACATGAAAGGTTTCTGTACCCTTCTTTGAATCTATCTATGAAATCTAACACATAGTTGAACCAAAATTACATAACATAAAGAAAATATTTCATTATAATACTTACACAATGAATTTTTTATATAGAGTTATATATATATAGAAAAAAGTAAATAACAAAACCCATGTATTTTTCAATTAATGGAATTTTATTTATCAATTTAAAATATTAACTAATAAATAATAATCATTCAACAGCTACGAAAAATCATTAAAATATATAATCATCTAAAGATACCATATGTATTAAATTTCATCATAACATGGGGAGATAAAAACATAAGAAATGTGTGTGTTCAAACACTCAATAATCAAAATTATGAAATAGAAGTCAAAGAAAATAAAATTCATCTTTAGATAATCATGTGGTAATGATAATATAATCATGGTAAAAGAACCCATAAAAGATGAATATTGACCAATAAAAAATAATCATATTCCATAAATCCTCAAATGAATCTTTTAGAATATATTAATATTTATCACATGCTTATGATATCAAAATAAAGTGAAAAAATAATAATACATAATTTCATAAGTATATAACAATGTTTATATATAAGTATTCGTAAAACCATTATACTAAGATAGTTCAGTAAGGTATCATAAAACATTAATCTCACATATCGCTATGCTGTTATAAACACTACACCTCAATATATTAATTCATTCCCCATTTAATTGGAAAACTATCAGGACAAACACATAAAAACATTTCTTGTATATTGTATATATATGCCACATGATGAAATAATTCATTTTTTCATCAATAATCATAACATTATAAATCAATGGAAAAAATTGTTATTAAATGATATTTGGTGATTTTCTGAGTAAATAAATTTTAACATCATAATTTATTTTTATTGTATTGATATAGGGTAAATATTTTTTTATTTATTTAACAAATAAATTTATTTATGGTGTCTTGATGAAAAATCCTAAATCAAATAAAGAAATACAAATTATTCACCAAGGAATTACATTTGAAGGAAAATTCATTTTATAATCATTCAGTGAGTATAAATAACAAAATCATTGATGCATCATTTATATGAATAAAAATATTCAATAATCCATTTTTATGATGAATTAGGATAGTATAATTTCATTTATATCCTCAATAATGCATAAAATATCAAAAAAGAGGATGAAATATGTGAAGAAAAATATGTAGAATAATTTTTAAAAGTAATTTAAAAATAAAAAATATCCTTATCCCCTACGAAATGTATAAAAATATTTTCATGTAGTGGGAGAATAATTATTTCATTAAAAAACATGAATATATAGATATGATGATTAATATAAAAATGAGAAGATGATGTAACAATGTTTTCATAAATAAAATGTTTAAAATATATTATTTTTACACACTAATGATGGTGAAACTTAAAGAAAATGTTACAAATTTAAATGAATCATTTGACTTAAATATAAAATAGTAAAAAGTTAAATAAATAGTTATTGTAGAATTTTTAAGGATACACACAAAATCATCCATTTAATACTAAGTAAGAAAAGGGAGGTCCAATCTAGAAAGAAGATGTTGATTTTATTTCAATCACATGTAACACATTTTGTAAAATATTAGAAAGGGGGAATTAAAAATTTATTGAACATCTATAACCCCAGGAATAAAAAAACCCTTTCATATATTAATTCTCCAAAACATTCTTGATTTGAAAATGATTTTGAATTGAATTCCAAATGGTTTGAGTTACATTTTTTCAAAAAACAATTAGTGATAATGAATGAAATTAAGCAAAAAATAAAATGAATAAAATATATTTCATGATATAACTACTTGAAATTGATGGTTATGAACAATATAAAAACGTATCAATGTCAAAATTCAAACATTTTTAGGGGATTCAAAATATTTACATGAAAAGAATTAAAAAAATTTATACATTAAATTTCATGATAATTTAATAAATAACAAGATATGTCACTTAAATCCCCATAAATTACATTAAATTGGTAAATAAAATTCTATATAGTGTAATTACAGCATATTATAGATACCATACTAAACAATATGATAAATCTCAGAAGAAATTAAATTGGATAAAAGGATATTCATTACATAAATTTTAACATACACAAATGAAATATAAAATCATCAGTAAAAAATACTATCTTAAAGACATTATTCAGAACCATATTCATATCTATAACCATTTAACAATATTATTTTCTATACGTGTATATTTGTTAATTATTATTTATTTTCAATATCATGTTTCTGTATCATTGATCATTTTAACTAATTTCAATATAGATTTATTGTTGGTTATTATTATAAAAAATATCATCATTCATGTATAATAATGTATAATGTAATTCATTTTTTAATTTTTTTTATGATAGATTTAGTTAGGATTAAAAACTATGAAATCAATTATGTGCATTTTTTAGTGATTATTAATGAATGACCTCAATATCTTAATTTATGGGTTAATTATTAATTTTACCAATATATAAAAACATGGAATTGATTATTTATTTATTTATTTATATAATATATTATTAGTAATTATTTTCTTATAGTTATCCATGAAATTATTTTAAATAATTGATCACATAGGTATTTGGACTATCCAAAACATGAATGGACCATAATTAATGGATAATTATCTAGTGATTTAGCTTTAATATCACTATTAAAAATTAATAATCTTATTTTGACATTTCTATTAAGGTGTGGTGTAAAAATATAATGTATGCTAATATTATGAGTGAATCAAGACAGAAAATTATATACATCACTTTATCGTGGTGGTAGTCAACACATAAATAAGAATCTTTTTTTCCATAAATGGAAATAGGGATTGAGGTTTAATATATTTACCTTTTAATAATATAATTAAATAAAAGGTAAAGAAATATTTTATTATATATCAATGATAAAAATAAAATTGGTAATTTAATTTATAAAATATAATTTTTTGATAATATTAGTACGGACATTCAGAACATATATCCTCTCTTGGAGGACACCTTTGTTTTGGAGGGTATAGTAATTCTTGTACAAAATCTTATGTATATATAATAAGGTTATAGTGAATGTAATAAAGGGAAGTGTTTCAGGATATATATATATATATATATATATATGATATTTTAGTGTGGTATTTAATAGGTGGTGTGAGGCCACATTTATAAGTGGTGAGATTTACATTTTTTTAAATATTTATAATTATTATAAAGAGATATTTTTTACATTAAAGAAATTAAAAGAAAAATAATAATAATTTGTTGTAGATTATATTATTTCAAGGAAAACAGTAAAAAAAATTAATTTTTTTGGATATATTATATCTTTTATGCTTTTAGGTAACCCTTTCTTCCTTTTTTACATTTGACAAAATAATTATGTTTTAAAAAGAAAATAATTTATAGGCCAAAACATTAAATGTATACTATTACATTATATTGTCTTTATAATTCAAAATTTTAAATTATATTTATTATTTAAGATCATATAATATATAATTATTAATTTCATGATAATAACTGTTTAATGTATATGATGAACATTTAGCTAATATTTTAACTGAAGTAATCATAGATCAAAATTAGGTATGCAAATAAATATTAATAACGATAAAATGTATGTTATATAATGAATAATTTTCTTTTTTTATGGCCTTCCAAAATTGTAATGTGATTTTTATATTCTGATAATGTTAAAAAAGTCATGACATTTATTAACATGACATTTCATAGTATTCAATCGAAAATAATCAATTTTAGAAAAATCCAAAAATTTAACAAAACAAATTTTTATTTTTCCATCATGTTTTAATATTTTAGAATTTAACTATTAAATAACATCATAACATATAATTAAAAACTAATTGTTTAAAGAAAATACCATTCAAATGTATCAATGAGGAACTCATGTGTCAACACTCCAACTCTTGGTCTCAGACAAAAACATATTATCAGTCACATGCTAAATGATTATCCCTTTTGGGAACTCTTCCTCACACCAAATCTATATAGTAACTATCCCCATATAAATATTATGATATTTTCTATGAATATAAAATCATATCCCAATGATGATCTGTGTCATGGAAATCATGTCCATACTATTTGGTTTTGTGGAATGCCACAATGAATATTTATGTGAAAGTAACATATAACATATTTTGGGAACATTACGTAATCCAAACTGTTTCCAATAACCTATAATGGGATGATCACAAAGTCATCCAATGCATGTACTAACCCATCAAGGGTTAATATATATAACTTATATTGTGGGACTCCATAGTTGGCATAAAGAACATCCATGCATAGAATCTATAATAACTTTCACCAGAATAAATACATATTGATCTATTTGAATAAATTACAAAAAAACTTATAACAGATAATAATATATATGATACTATTGAAAATTTAAATATATTAACCTTCTGTATTTAGGAATATCAATCCCATAAAAGGTAATTAATTAAATGTGAATCATAAATTCCTTATATAATATATGTATATATGTTTCTTGAAACCCATATAAGAAACAAAAACCATAATAAAATTTTAAAATACATATATGACAGATGATTAGATAGCTCGAAATTAACCTAATAACATTAATGATAATGATATACCCCTAGTAACATCATATTACTAGTTATAAAAATATTTTCAACACACCCATATAAGGGAAAAAAACTTTATGATGCATTCTTATTTGATATCAAACTTATTTTTAAATAATATTTCAATGAAAAATATACATTAATTATACATTATGACACTCCTGCTGTACTAGGTAGCTCATTGGATTCTAGACCATGGGATTATGTGACATCATGTTTTCCTCCACAAACACAATATGAAGCTAAAAAGCTCTGTGTGTCTATAGTTTAACTATATGAACACTATAACCACATATTAGTGTTTAATAAATAGTGAAAATTTTACAAATATTCATTTATTAAAATATTCAATATTGTATGTAGGAAAATAAAACATATCCATTAATAAAAAAAGAATATGGAATTATACCTTCACATTTCCCAACTGATCACCCACTAGACTGATCACATACATATAAATAAAAACTAAAATTAAATATAGAAGTGTATCTAATACTATTCAAGGGACCCACTTAATCTGAATAATTGAATATCTGTTGATAAATATAATCATGATAATGAATAAATATGAATATTCCGTACCTAAACCTATGAATAATGATTCCCGATCGAGTAGCCAAGTGTAAAATCCACTATGTTATTAGTGTATATATCCCATTATATATTAAATTGAATACTCTTGTATTCTAATACTGACGCCTATCCCCTAGTTAAATTCTATGTTTGATGGTACTTTTTTTCTAAAATAAAGTGAAATATAATGAGATAGTAGTGGAATATTGTTATGAAACAACTATACTGCTACAATCTAGTTAGTAGATGAAGAAATTGAATGATATGGTTACAAGTAGACAATCGGCCACCTGGTGAGAGTAGTCGACCGTCAGGTGGCATGATTACGAGATGGGATTAATATATGAGTCCCTTAATCTTGATAGTGGAGACCTATAGGCTGATCTATGGGTTTTCTAGGGAACTATCCATTTATATTACTGAAACAGCTTGTCAGTGGTAGATAGTGGAAGGATGTTAGTGACGGTCACTATAGTTAGTTTAGGTAAATAATACTATTTTATCCCATAAAACCTCAATTAATTTGTTTGGTACATATTATTTAATAGAATTGGGTAGTATCAAAATGTAATAGTTCTTTAGGGATTTATTGATATCACTAATCCATTTTCTCCATTTCATGATATGTTCTTCAATCCAATGGTCTTCAATTTTTAATTATTTTTTGAATTTTGTGAAATATTATAAATTTTGTACTTATCATTTTATTTTAATCCTAATGTGACAAATTTATCACATCATATAGAGAATTAAAAAGATTCCCATAAATTCATATGATTCATATTGTTTTCTACTTCTCTTATTTTTATGTAGGTTGTTTGAAACTACTCCAAAACATTTTCTTTGGTTTCCAAACATGTGAAGCATATGATATAACAGAAAAATATAATGTGCATGACCTCTAATATTTATAAACCAGTTTATGGGTTTAAATTTTCATTCATAAACCACCTAGGTAGATCTTCATATCCTTCAACAATGAGACCTTATGATTTATATCACACGATAAGTGATCATATACTTGGACTGATGTTGGAACCTAAATTTGAGAACTTATTTCCCTTATATTTGAATTTTAGAATTCTGGGTTTAAATTTTCATTTAAACTTGTGAATTTTTTCATCCAATGGGTTTGAAATTTAAAATTTGGACATTAAATGAAATGTGAAATGAAAATTAGGAATAATTGGTATGTGAGCTAGATTTATCAAAAATTATATGTAAATTGAAATCACGACATGAAAATGATAATTTGTCAAATGAAAATTTGGAATGTAACTAAATTGTGTATGATATTTGTTAACATTGATGAATCGACCAATACGACTTGGGATAAATATTATAAAGTTATATTAGTTTTTTAGGAAATGGCTAATGATTTCTTTTCAAATTTGGAATGAGAAATCATCCTTGTGAAAGATGTGAACGAAATGTGTGATTAGTCCCTTCCAGGGGAATCTTCTTAGACTCTTGGGTTAGTATTGAAATAAAAATTCATCATTGTTTTATTTTATTTATTGATGAATTGATGTTTCATTGTATATAATTATAGTTTGTGGGATTATTTTTGAGATCTATGTTTAATTTATGATTTAATTTCACTATATATCTCACTAAAACATTCACTAATACTGTAAATGGATTTGTTTATACATAATTTTTAAGACAAACATTGTAATTATTTAAAATTAATTAATGATTTATTATATAAGACAAAACATCGTAGAACCCATTATATCGTGAATAATAGTGTCATAGATAATTGGGTACATAGAATATCAACATCTAACATGGACACAATAACATTATTTAAAACATTCATAAAATAATTATATTATTCCATTTATCATTTAAAACTAAATGAGATAACTTGAGGACATACATAAGAAAGGGATGATCTATAAATACTGCAATGAGAATATAAAATTCAGGGAATAGGGTAAATAAATATATGTGATTCAATAGGATGAATAGTGAATCATAATATGCGAGATTCTTAATCATGAACAATGAGGCAAGGTATAACATGATAGATAAATTTTAATATTTAAATATAGAAACTACATTAAACATGAAATCATAATTATATCATAAACATAACCAACAATAAATTGTAACATAGTGTTTATAGGTAAACCTCCCTTGAATCAAACATATCATATCATGATATGAATACCTCACCTAATTTATTGGAGTTATTTCTCGGTTCACCCATTATAATCCAATAATGTACATTCATAAGACTGAAACATATGTCTTATAAAATTAGGCTTTATTTCTTTTATAATAACCACATGATGGAGTAGTGTAAGTCAATTACATGTATTTCCACAATAATATAATTATATGTACATATTTATGAATAAACATGACTAATTATGTGTGTCAGACTTTAATTTGCAATAATTTAGGAGGAACAATCCTTGTGAAATTTCAGTAGAATAACAATAACAATTAAAAATTCAAAAACTGGTTTAATACGAAGGAAAGTGTTATCTCATAGTTTTTAAATAAAAAATATGATGGATTTAGAAAAACATGTCCCAACAATATGAATTTGAAATAAAAAGTCTTAAAGTAAATAATGCTCTTGAATAATGGGGATTATGCGAGGGTCCCTTTATAAATTGTGGTATAACAATGGATTTGGTAATGGATATAAGGAGAGAGTATAAAGATATCTCATTAAAAAACATAAATTATATAGTAAAGGGAAAATTATTATTATATGAAAAAACCAATTTATATTCAAAAAGAATAAGACCAATAATGTGCATGAATGGAAAAGAAGATAGAGAGGTCCCTTACCTTGAATAATTATTCGCTAAGACATGATGGTGGCACTGTGACACATTGATGGAACCATATAGGGACTATTATATAGGTAATATACTAGTAATTGTGGGTAATGAATATTCAGTGTAGTTTAATGTCTAATTGGTTATATTAATACCTAGGTAGGGTGGGTTTTAATGGATTAAATATTTATTATTTAATCATATAAGCCAACCATGTGTGGTTAAATTGAATTTTAACAAATTATCTTAGGAATTAATGAATATGGATCTTTTATTTGTTATTAATTTCCTTCCAAAACTGCACCAGGAAGTCATTCAAACCAAATAAATTCATGGAATTCAAAAAAGAAGAATTTTATTTCAAAATGATATATTTTGGTTGAAAATGTAATGTAAAAATTCATAAACACAAAATAATATATAGAAAATAACTTTTATACCTATAAAAACATATTTTAATCGATTGAAATTTTTCATAAAGTTTCTAATCTTAATGACACAATAATGATTTGAACAAATCACAGTGCTTTTAATGTTTCTATGTTTAGATTTTTTACAAAAAAAACATTATTAACAGAAATTTACAAAATAACACCCTAAGATAAATTTGATGTATTTATTTAGAAGAAAAAACTATTTTATGCAAATTATTTTTTATTTATATGTGTATTATTTTAAATATAAATAATTTTTTTAATGAAAAATTACAATTTAATAGAAAATTCAATATTCTATCCATTATGAAAATTACATTGGACTTCATTAAAATATATTATAATTTAATAATAATTTAATAATATTTTTCCATGAAGTTATTTTTTATTTCAGACATCCACATAAATCTATTTGTAATTAAATATGTTAATAGCATCCCAAAATAATAATTTTTTATTATAAAATAATCATAAAAATCCTTTAAATGCATTGGTGTAAGAACTAAAAATAATTTTTTGTCGAAAAATGTTCATAATGTTGATTAAATATATTAATTGAAAAACATAATGTTGGATAATCATATTTCCATATAAATTCTTGATAATTCATACTCGTCTCCACTAATGCCGAATTTAAACAAGGTTCAATATTGATTCCAAAATGAATATTGTATTACTAAATCTCTATTCATCTATTATGGTGATGTTGATTGGGGAAATGATTTTTAGGGATCATAATGACCTAGAATTTTACATTTCACATTATTTATCCTCTATTTTCCCCATTGTGATATTTTGTAAAATATAGGTACTATTTTAGACAAAATGTAACTAAAAAATTAAATAATGTGCTAATGATTTCAAGAATTTGGTTTCAATATCATTACTATTAAATATTGAATAAAATCATAACAACATGTCATACTAAATGATATTAATAAAAATAAAAATACATTTATGTGAGTGTATGGTTAAACGTTGTAAACTTTTACGATATGAAAGAGGTCTATTAATTAATTAACAATTTTAGGTCCTTACAATTGGTTGTAGGAAATTGAGGTTTACTCATATCATACCATGGACACAGATTTATACCAAGGATGAATTAATCGGTGAAGGTCTAGAAAAGTGAATGTGCGCATATAGTAGTTTGGTTGATTATTCTTTCAAGTACCCCATATTGTACTTATGTCTATGATTGTATTTTAAGGTCTATTGAAGAAGCCTTTATTTTTTGGATTCTATAATTATGTTTTATTTATGTATGATATTTATAATGACATTGAATTTTATATTATACTAATTGCATTTGTATTTTTCCTATTTATCTATGGGAGATGATATATATTTATTTGTTTATTACATTTTTATAAGCACTTGTTATACCAGAGGCTATATTTCCTTTGGATTAACTTTTAAACCCTCCATGCTAGTCATATGAAAATAGCATATGGATATGATTTCTTAAGGTATAATGTAAACTAACATCTGTCTCATTATGGAGAATCAAAACATAGGTGATACCATGTTTTATCAAAGATGGTTTATTCATTTTGACTACCATTTTGTCAATGTAGAAAGTTGAATGGGATGTTTCATATCTCTGTACTGATTATTTTCATGGTATAAGATAATATATGATTTGGGGAAGAAGCATATTATCAAGAAGGAGATTATTGATCTTCATCTTTTTTATTATGGCTGTGATGTCATTTAACATAGGGTGAAGTAGTTGTTATGTTATTTTAATATTTAATGGGATTTTACTCAGGGGTCATTATAACCAAACGATTATATTCTCCCTTTATAGTCAACATACATGGAAATATGTTATCATGAATCATTCAGGAAAGGGATATATTGGTTCATATATAATATAAACCTTCCTAATATGTTGATCATATACTATGGATTTCTATATAAAATGGAATAAAACAAATATATTGAAACACAATTAATTCACTTATCATGAAAAGAAATTTTGTGATCTTGTTTATATTGTTATATGTTATATCTAAGTTCTTCTAAGTTTTGTCAAATTATTAACCTCTTAATCCAACGATTGTGTTTAACCTTATAGAGAAAAAGTTATGTTTCACCCTATATTTGAAAGTTAGTAATGTGCTAATTATTACACAACATGAATACTAGAATAAGAGCCTCTTAGATTTCCAAGGAAATTTATGGATGATTAGATATGATAAAATTTTCTATGGTTCATGAGATCCATGTTGTCGGAGAAAAATCAAGATTTTCAATCAATTTATGTTCTAAATAGGGAGTTACATCTGCATCACACACACCTATTCATTCAGTAATTGTTTTCTCATAAATTGGATTTTATGGTAGACTCTATCCTAATGACAGTTTCTCTCTTAGAGATACTCATGTAGATGTGGTTGACTCATGTTGGGTATATGATATGTGAACTAGAAAATCCCTGGTTACATATCATATTTTAGGAGAGGTAGTATGAAAAATATCTTGTAAAGTCTTCTAGGAGAAGAGTAAATTGAAATTTACTTTATATATATTTGAGGGATTAAAGGTATCTAAAGATCATGGACATGATATATGGGGGTATGTCTATGATGAGATATGATGTCCATTTTACAAAACTACAAAAAGATTCAAAATCATTTTAATGAGATGATTAATTAAGGGAGAAGCAGATCTATTATGGTATGTAATACAAAATCAAGCCACATGTGTAAATATCACATTTTAAAAACCTATATAACATGAAGAATCATGATTTAATCACCTAAGGGAAATTGATGGATTTCTCATGTAAATAGTGGGAAATTTTATAGGATAATTTTGGTGGTCCTTGTTATGTGGCTTGAAACTTCACTATGAGAACTTTTTCAATGGTTTCGATGGGTATCGTAACTGGAGTAGTGGAAATATATAATATTTTAGTGACTAGGAGAAATGATATTAGTGTGGTTGTCTTCATAAGTGCATTATATGGGATTTACATGTAACACCCCAAGGATTAACATATAAATTCAAATGAATACCACACTAAGTCTTTATGAAAAATCACTATGGTAAAAGAAGATATTTATAACCTAGCTATTAAACATAATTTTTCCGCTTCTATGTTTTTAATTTCAAAACACGGTTATCTACAACTGTGATCAGTATGTTATTTGGAGTCTGATAAGAAAAAAATAATTTTAGGTTAATAGTAACCTACCATTATGAATAGTAACCTACACTTACAAATATTAATATGAACCTTATGTATAGTAATCCTAATATTATTATGGTTATAAGATAATGAGATCTTGATTAATTTTCCAAGGTGTTAAAAAATTTCATTTAGTTTTAAAATTTTTATTTTTTAATAAATTATTATTTTATTTAAGAATTATTTTAATAATATTTCAAAAATTATCTTCAAAATATGGAGTTTATTTTTGAAATCTCCACATTGAAAAATGTCTAGGCTGAATTTGGGGGCTTTTTCTAAAATTCATAAATTATTGATGAATAGTAAAATATGATAATCTACAATAAATGTTAAATAATTTTTTAACTACTTCATAGGTGATGTGAGGATAATTTAACCACACATGGTGAAAACTAACATGAACTTATTACAATTTTGGGTCACATTAATCATGTATATTAATAGTGTTGAGAAATAAATTTAAATTAATGATTAAAATAATGTAAAACTCATGCTCTCCTCCACTATAAATACCACACTCACACCCTCTTACTATCAAAAATATCTTGATTAGTTCAGTGCCAGATTTCTTCCCAATATTCTTCCCAATTATCTTCCAAATGTCTGAGACCTACTTGTCTCACCAAAATGCCAAAACCAAAGGCCATGAGGATGATCACAATGAGAAGGGACCAAGAGGAAGAAATCCCCATTCTTATTCTTGTGTTTTCTTTTCAATTCATATTATTTTCTTATACTAAGTGACATTCCCATTATACAAGAAGTATTGAAGCTTTAAAATCATATATATTCTATATTTATCATTTTTATGTAAAAAATTCCTCAATAGACTCTATCTTCTCCCCTCTTATGAAGACATAGTTTGTGCTGTGTCCTTTACCAAAATCGTGGATGATGTGTTCGAAATTTACATTACATCCTTCAAAAATATTTGTAAATACGTTTTGAGGGTTGAAAAAGAATTTAAATTATATTATGTAACCTCTTTTTTGTTCTGTAATGAACATATATTCATAAAATTAATTTATATAATGAAACAAGTTCATGATTATCGAGGAGCCTCTAAAATGATCTAAATAAATATATTTAATTCTTTATCTAATGATTCATCATCGTATATGATAAAAAATTATTTATGGTATCTTTCAATATTATGGAATAATATGAATACTATTTAATTCCACTTATAAAATTTCATTTTTATTCAATAAGAAAATCAATTGCAATCTATCCATGGAAGTCATGTAAAGAACTCACCTGAAACAATGTGAAGAACAAAATTGTATAAATTGATGTTTGTAATGATGTTATATAATGATTATATAAGGTTTTTAAAATTATTATGTATTATTAATATAATAATAAAACTATTTTAAACATTATACATTAGGGTTAGACATTTTTTATGTTAGATGATCCCGAAGTATGAGAATTATTAACCTAATTTATATTCTCCAGGTTAACCTTATATTTCATTATTTATGTGGTCTTAAAAAATTTATTTTGATTAATTTTGTTTATATTATGTTTAATTATGATTATTTACAGTGTATATACATATTTCATCCAGTATATTATGTCTCATTTCAATTATATGATATTAGTAATGGTTTTTTCTATTAAAATCATCTATTAATAAATCTATTTTACAAAATTAAAAAGCAATATTTTTATGAAGTTAATCATGTTGTATGATTATGTTAGGTTAATTGGGATTTTTTAAAATTAATTGTGAGACCTATATCTCCCTCAAATTAATTGGTTATGTGTATTTTGGAAGTCTTCTATATGGTTACTCTATGTGTAATTGTGGTGGTTACACCCTAAGGTTGCCATGATGGGTACATTGTAAGGTAGACGTGAGGGTTACAAATCATAAGGTAGACGTGATGGTTATAAAACTATGTTAATAAATACCCAATATACCTTTACAATCAAACATATGTTATTTATGTTTTGTGTAAATCTCGTGGAAATATATAGTTTCACAAAGTAAGTATATATGGGTGTGAAGTATGATTTTGTGAAAATATTTACAAGTATTCATAGAATAATGTTTTATTTATTTAATTATATGTCTCTTACGGAGATTTTTGTTATCATCCCATGTTTTAAAATGATGTTAATAGCGTATAAGGATGTATAAGATGAAGATGAAATCAATGTTAAATATAATGAAAATTTGTTAAAGAAATCATGTTTTATTTGAAAAGTTTTACATTTCGGATGAAATGGATAAATTTTAGTGGTATATTCTCTACCTAAATGTTTAATGTTATGTATGTATTATATCACAATTCTATAAAACTATGACAATTAAAATATCATAAATATGAAAGGAAGTGTGTTCTCGTCTAAAATTTAGGATTATGTAATGTGATAAGGCTTGGTCCTTTTAGTTGGTATTAAAGGATGGTTAGAAAACATCAGGTGTAATGACCCGAAATTTTGAATAACTATTTTTTCCTAATTTTGTGTGTTATTTTATTTTTTTTATACTCAACAAAAATGTTTCATTTGATAACATGGGTATTATTAAAATGAGACCGTTGGGATTTGACTGTTATATGATCATTGGTCACTATGACCACTGGAAACTAAACGTTTTGATTATTGCCTCTAAATATAAGTAATCTTGGTTAATTATTATAGAAAGAAGATTTGATGGCCTCACCCAGTAGTCTTGGACCGATCGAAGCCGATCTAACAGAACTTGGGAAGGAGGTAGCACCACTGGGCTTTGGTCTGGACCAAACCACAGCCAAACTTCATCGTGTGAAGCTAGAACGGAATCGCATTTGCGAGAAGTTCAAACTAATAGAAATTACTACTCGTGCGATGTTAGCCGAGCCTCCCTCAGATTCTCTCACCTTAGCACACCTTACACTTAGGTCCTATGCTGGTGTGACAAGGGGCTATGTAAGGAGACCGTAACTGCCTTGTGTAATACTTTGTTTTAAATAAAAATTCGGATTTCTTCTTATGATGAAGTTTATGAATTTTCAAATGACTGGATAAATATAGTATGCATATTTTTTTTATGAATTTTAGAAAAAAAATATTTTAAAAATGGTTATGTAAACCTTAAATAATTAAAAATGTGTAATGATTTTCGAAAAATGGTCTTCTACAATTATGTTCAGTATGGAATTTAGATTCTAATAAGATCAACTTAATTTTTGATGAATAGTAAATTATGAATAGTGATTTTATGATTAGGATTAGTAATGTGTCCAAATGGATTAGTAATCTCACTTAAAGAATGTATTAATATAATCTAGGCACCTTAATTAAGTAATGTGATTCAATAAAATGGTTAAATAATGGTTTCATAAATTATTATTCAAGTATTAGTTTTTCTCAGGTGAATAGTGTTTTTTAATTAAAAATTTAATTAAAAATAATTAGAAAATTATTTTTATAAAATGGATTTCATTTTTGAACTCAGAGCACCGATATTATGCTATGGTAATTTTTGGGGTTTTTTTTCTGAAAAAATGAATTTTCAGTGAATAGTGTTTTTATTTGAAAATTAAATTAAAAATATTTCGAAAATTATTTTTATAAAATGGAGTTCATATTTTTAATCGGAGCATTGATATTTGGTTAAGGTGAAATTTTGGGATTATTCTGAGAAAGTTGAATTTTCGATGAATAGTGAAAATATAGTTTTTACGATACGGGTGTCTAATTACATCATTTAATGATGTATTAAGTATTTAATCAATATGGCCGACTTATGAATAGTAAGATAAGGTATGAGGTGTCCCAAGTGGCCAATACGATGGTCCAATACCATGGGCAAGCCCATGGTTTTGCCAATACCACTAATGAGGTGTCCCTTGGCCATTAATGCCTTGTCCCCTCACTTTCCCTATAAATACCAAGCCATACTCTCATCCATTCGACTCCCCACTCATTCCCAACAAAGTTCTGGTCTATTACCTCCCAAGGAGTCCTCCCAGGGTTCCCCCAGGCCCTCAAGGTCCCATCCTTTGAGGTTTAATAGTTACATTTTAAGGTAAGGGATCCGACCTCTCTCTTTCTTTTGAAGTGATCTCCTTTATGTCATTCCTTTTATCCTCCATGTTCTTATGTTGGAGGATGTTCTCATATACTCCTATTACTGCCCTTTTTATATTAATATAATGAGAGATACCCTCTTACTCTCATTATTTCGTTTTATGATGTTTTAAGTGGTGCCGTTAGGCTGCCGAATTTTTAATGGATTCTTTCACCCTTCTCTTTTTCAAAGTTCTACTTTCATGTCAAGTATTTCAAGTTCATTTTTATTATGTTGGGGTATGATATATAAATTTATCATAATGATCTTTTATGATCATATGATGAGATACCCCATTTTATCTCTTCAATTCAGCACTTTGAAGTTTTATGTGGCGCCGTTAGGCTGTCGAATTTTTAAGTGGTTCTTCACCAATCTCGTTTTGATGTTCTACTTTCATGTCAATTCTTTCAAATTCCTTTTTTTATGTCTTGGTATGATCACTATATCTATCATACTGATATTTTATGACCATATGATGAGAGACCCCATTTTATCTGTTCAATTCAGTATTTTGATGTTTTAAGTGGCGCCGTTAGGCTGCCGAATTTTTAAGTGGTTCTTTACCATTCTCATTTTGAAGTTCTACTTTCATGTCAATTAATTCAAGTTACTTTTTGTTATGTTGGGGTATGATATCTATATCTATCATACTGATCTTTTATTACCATATTATGAGAGACCCCATTTGATCTCTGCAATTCAGTATTTTGAAGTTTTAAGTGGCGCCATTAGGCTGCCGAATTTTTAAGTGGTTCTTCACCCTTCTTATTTTGAAGTCCTACTTTCATGCCAATTCTTTCAAGTTCCTTTCTATTATGTTTCAGTATGATCTCTATATCTATCATACTGGACTCTTATGTTCATATTATGAGATACCCTATTTGACCTTGTCAATTCAATTTTGTTGAAGTTTAAGTGACGCTGTTAGGCTGCCGAATTCTCACAAGAGAAATCTTATTTTTTTCATTTCATGTTCTTCATTTCATATGGTATATTTTCAAATTTCATTACCATGTTCTTAAATACCTTATATTTTGTCCCTCTACTGTTTTATGGGTCATTTATGAATGTTTTACCCATTTCCCCTCTCTTCTCAATGTTTTCTAAAACCTTGTAACATAGCTGTTATGCTACAGAATTTTCGTCTCAAAGTGCCTCTCTCTCTTTTCTAAAAATTATTTTATGTTATAAAGTGAATACTCAAAGATCTAATTTCTACAGGGGTATTCACATTTATATCAAAATGTTCTATTTTAAATTATGGGATTTACATACATGAAACCCTCTTTCCCTTTCTGTGGGTTTATAGTGACATAAAGATCATGTCTTTAAAGCAGTTTTTAAAACATTATGATTATGGAATGAAACCCATTTATTTTATTCTATATGGGTTGTTTATGAAATTATTGATGATTATATATGTGGATCACATGATAATAAAGGAAAATTTAAGGGTTTCCCCTGATAGCCCCCCATTGCATTGGATAATGATGTAACCACAAGAGATTACAGTTTAAGGGTGTGCCCACATAGAGCTTTAATGCATTGGGAAAAGATTTAATCTCTAGAGATGACCATTTTTTACGACGCCATGGTGAATAACCTTGGTAATTTTTAATGACACCTTGTGGATGGACCTTGGTGAAATGAAACGATTTTCAATATTAAATTTTGCAGCCACATCTTCAAGTTATGAAAAATGTTATTTTTATTATGATGTATCTCATTATTTTCTTTATCATGCCTTAATGTTCTTCTCATGTCCTTATCGAAGTATCTCAAGATCACATGTAAAATATTTCTCTTGTTTCCCTTACTGGGCCTTCTGCTCACCCTTTCCTTTGATGTATGTCCCCAGGTTATGAGATGCAGTAATGATCCTAGGATGAACATAAGGTGAAGCCTTTCAAGTGTTTAAGAAGAATGTTTTTTTTGTTGTTTCATGTTTTAAGTTCCTGGTTTCCAAGACACTAAACCTTAAAGATCCACGGTTTTGTAAAATGTAATGAAAGTTTATGTGATAAAAAGGCGGGATTCTATAGTTGGTATCAAAGGATGGTTTAGTTATTTGTGGAAATTAGGATATTAAAACTCTAGGAAGAACCCTATAGAAAAGGAAATCTCTCTGGTATTTTGGTGAGTATTGAGTAAAGGGTTTTCAAGAAAATACATCCCTGTCTGGATTCGAGCACGTAGAGGTGGATCTGGCACATATGTACATAGGGGTAAAAGCCAAAAACACTACTTTGAGCTAGACTCAAATGGGAACCGGTACACGACAACGGGCCTTGCTGCACTCTTGGTTACGACACTCTCGGGGGATATGCTTTGGTGAATTCATAAGCTTAATATGAACCATTGTTAAGGAACAAAGATAAAATAAAATAAAGATTCACACAAGAATATATGATCATGGATAACCTAGATGAGAACATAGGGGATCACAAGTTAGGGTATACTTTTCTTCTACAAGTTATCCTTATATGCTTTTAGTTCCTTTTCATGATTATTGTCTAAGTACATAAGCCCCTAATTATGATTTCTCTTCTTAGTTAATGGTGGGAAATGTAAGAACATGTCCCAACAACCAATGTGATAGGAAATGGGACGATTGTCGTATTAATATGACAGGGACGATTAGGAATTAAAATATGATTATTATTTTGGAAGACGTTCACTATTTTGGGGACCCTATATGATCGAGGTAAATATATTACCATGGTATTTTCATCGAGGAGTAATGTTGAATTATATTTTGAAGAATCGATGAATTTAAGGTGGATTTATAGTAATTTAGGTTACTTATGGGAATGATTAACCTATCTTGGGTAAAACATGTTTAGGTTAGATACTTTTGTTATAAGATATTAGGTGTGGTAGATGTTGTTTGGAGATGAACAATGAAGTTTATTTTGGAAGACTATGTTATCAAATCCTTCTTGTATTTGGGTTTCAATCTTAGTTTGTTTTATTTTGAGGAATTTTAAGGACCGTTATTTATGGAATGCACTAAGATGAACTTTGGGTAGTACCATAAAACTTTGAAGATTTAAAAGTAGTTTCCATTCCTATGGGATTATTTCTTTTTGAAGATTTGTTTTACCTTACCCTTTCTATTTTTGGGATAATGTTTAAAGATAGAAGAAATAGATAGTTAATCTTTTGTGGATTATGAATATGATTCTTGTGTTTTGATGAGACCAAGTAGTTTTGAATGCTCATAGTTTGGAGAAAAGATTTGTTTTGGGTAGAAACTTATTAAAGGATGAAACTGTACATGAAGATAGGTATATTTTCTTATGTTTTTTTTATGTTGTAAATGAATTCCTCAAAATTATGAAAAGAAACGTAAAACAAAAACGTTGTTGGTTTACTTTTCCTAATAGGTAATCAAAGACCGTTTACACACATCATATGTTTTGGATTTTCCTATGGTTAACTTTCTCTTAATCATGTTTTCTATCACTCTCCCCCAGAACATGACCCTTTGTTTTTCTTCCATGTCCATGTTTTCCTCCATGGAATCCTAGTATGGGTTAACTCGGGTGACCTTTATACTTCCCTTTCATTCTTTTAAAGTAATAGTTTTTCTGACTCCTTTTCCGATGTGGGACTTTCAATGAAATTTCAAAACAAAAATTTAAAACAAAAAAAATTGTGAGGACGCAATTTCTTATGGGGGGAAGATTGTAACGACCCGAAATTTTGAATAACTATTGTTTCCAAATTTTGTGTGTTATTTTATTTTTTTTATACTCAACAAAAATGTTTCATTTGATAAAATGAGTGTAATTAAAATGAGGTCGTTGGGCTTTGACTGTTATATGATCATTGGTCAATATGACCACTGGAAACTAAACGTTTTGATTATTGCCTCTAAATGCAAGTAATCTGGGTTAATTATTATAGAAAGAAGATTCGATGGACTCACCCAATAGTCTTGGACCGATCGAAGCCCATCTAACAGAACTTGGGAAGGAGGTAGCCCCACTGGGCTTTTCTCTGGACCAAACCACAGCCGAACTTCATCGTGTGAAGCTAGAACGGAATCGCCTTTGCGAGAAGTTCAAACTAATAGAAATTACTACTCGTGAGATGTTAGCTGAGCCTCCCTCAGATTCTCTCACCTTATCACACCTTACACTTAGGTCCTATGCTGGTGTGATAAGGGGCTATGTAAGGAGACCGTAACTGCCCTGTGTAATCCATTGTTTTAAATAAAAATTGGGATTTATTCTTATGATGAAGTTTATGAATTTTCAAATGACCGGATAAATATAGTATGCATATTTTTTATGAATTTTAGAAAAAGAATATTTTAAAAATGGTTATGTAAACATTAAATAATTAAAAATGTGTAATTATTTTCGAAAAATGGTCTTCCACAATTATGTTCAGTACGAAATTTAGAGTATAATAAGATCAACTTAATTTTTGTTGAATAGTAAATTATGAATAGTGATTTTATGATTAGGATTAGTAATGTGTCCAAATGGATTAGTAATCTCATTGAAAGAAAGTATTAATATAATCTAGGCACCTTAATTAAGTAATGTGATTCAATAAAATGGTTAAATAACGGTTTCATAAATTATTATTCAAGTATTAGTTTTTCTCAGGTGAATAGTGTTTTTTAATTAAAAATTTAATTAAAAATAATTAGAAAATTATTTTTATAAAACGGATTTCATTTTTGAACTCAGAGTACCGATATTATGCTATGGTAATTTTTGGGGTTTTTTTCTGAAAAAATGAATTTTTAGTGAATAGTGTTTTTATTTAAAAAATTAAATTAAAAATATTTAAAAAATTATTTTTATAAAATGGAGTTCATATTTTTAATCAGAGCGTTGATATTTGGTTAAGGTGAAATTTTGGGATTATTATGAGAAAGTTGAATTTTTGATGAATAGTGAAAATAAAGTTTTTAAGTTACGGGTGTCTAATGACATCATTAAATGATGTATTAAGAATGTAATCAATATGTTCGACTTATGAATATTATGATAAGGTATGAGGTGTCCCAAGTGGCCAATACCATGGGAAAATACCATGGGCAAGCCCATGGTTTTGCCAAAACCACTAATGAGGTGTCCCTTGGCCATTAATGTCTTGTCCCCTCACATTCCCTATAAATACCAAGCCATCCTCTCATCCATTCGACTCCCCACTCTTCCCCAACGACGTTCTGTTCTCATTACCTCCCATGGAGTCCTCCCAAGGTTCCCCCAAGCCCTCAAGGTCCCATCCATTGAGGTTTAACAGTTACATTTTAAGGTAAGGGATCCGACCTCTCTCTTTCTTTTGAAGTGATCTCTTTTATGTCATTCCTTTTATGCTCCATTTTCTTATGTTGGAGGATGTTATTTTATACTCCTCTTACATCCCTTTTTATATTCATATAATGAGAGATCCCCGCTTACTCTTATTATTTCTTTTTATGAAGTTTTAAGTGGCGCTGTTAGGCTGCTGAATTTTTAAGGGATTCTTTCACCCTTCTCTTTTTCAAAGTTCTACTTTCATGTCAAGTCTTTCAATTTCCTTTTTATTATGTTGCGGTATGATCTATAAATTTATCTTAATGATATTTTATTATCATATGATGAGAGACCCCATTTGATCTCTTCAATTCATCACTTTGAAGTTTTAAGTGGCGCTGTTAGGCTGCCGAATTTTTAAGTGGTTCTTCACCAATCTCGTTTTGAAGTTCTTCTTTCATGTCACTTCTTTCATGTTCCTTTTTGTTATGTTGGGGTATGATCACTATATCTATCATACTGATCTTTTATGACCATATGATGAGAGACCCCATTTGATCTCTTCAATTCAGTATTTTGATGTTTTAAGTGGAGTCGTTAGGCTGCCGAATTTTTAAGTGGTTCTTCACCATTCTCGTTTTGAAGTTCTACTTTCATGTCAATTATTTATAGTTCTTTTTTGTTATGTTGGGGTATGATCTCTATATGTATCATACTGATATTTTATGACCATATGATGAGAGACCCCATTTGATCTCTTCAATTCAGTATTTTGATGTTTTAAGTGGCGCTATTAGGCTGCAGAATTTTTAAGTGGTTCATCACTCTTCTCATTTTGAAGTTCTACATTCATGTCAATTCATTCATGCTCCTTTCTATTATGTTTGGGTATGATCTCTATATCTATCATACTGGACTCTTATGTTCATATGATGAGATACCCTATTTGACCTTGTCAATTCAATTTTGTTGAAGTTTAAGTGACGCCGTTAGGCTGCCGAATTCTCACAAGAGAAATCTTATTTTTTTCCTTTCATGTTCTTAATTTCATATGGTATATTTTAAAATTTCATTACCATGTTCTTAAATCCCTTATATTTGGTCCCTCTACTATTTTATGGGTCATTTATGAATGTTTTACCCATGTCCCCTCTCTTCTCAATGTTTTCTAAAACCTTTTAACATAGCCGTTATGCTGCAGAATTTTTGTCTCAAAGTGCCTCTCTCTCTTTTCTAAACATTATTTTATGTTATAAAGTGAATACTCAAATATCTTATTTTTATAGGGGTATTAACATATATATCAAAATGTTCTATTTTAAATTCTAGGATTTACATACATGAAACCCTCTTTCCCTTTATGTGGGTTTAATGTGACATAAAGATCATGTTTTTAAAACAGTTTTTAAAACATTATGATTATGGAATGAAACCCATTTCTTTTATGCTATATGGGTTGTTTATGAAATGATTGATGATGATATATGTAGCTCACAAGATAATAAAGGCAAATTTAAGGGTCTGCCCTGATAGCACCCCGTTGCATTGGATAATGATGTAACCACAAGAGATTACGGTTTAAGGGTGCGCCCAGATAGCGCTCTAATGCATTGGGTAAAGACTTAATCTCTAGAGATGACCATTTTTTATGACGCCATGGTGAATAACCATGGTAATTTTTAATGAAACCTTGGGGATGGACCTTGGTGAAACGAAACGATTGTCAATATTAAATGTTGCAGCCACATCTCCAAGTTATGAAAAATGTTATTTTTATTATGATGTATCTCATTATTTTCATTATCATGCCTTAAAGTTCTTCTCATGTCCTTATTGAAGTATCTCAAGATCACATGTAAAATGTTTCTCTTGTTTCCTCTACTGGGACTTCTCCTCACCCATTCCATTGATGTTTGTCCCCAGGTTATGAGACGCAGTAATGATCCTAGGATGAACATAAGGAGAAGCCTTTCAAGTGTTTAAGAAGAATGTTTTTTTTGTTTCATGTTTTAGGTTCCTGGTTTCCAAGACACTAAACCTTAAAGATCCTCAGTTTTGTAAAATTTAATGAAAGTTTATGTGATAAAAAGGCGGGATGCTATATCAGGGGTTTGGATGATGTTAAAAGTGTAAGATAAATAATTTTTACTCATGGGTTAATTTGAAATGGTATAGAATTTGAATATTTACATGTTCCTTCAACTAAGATATTTTAGTTTAGAATGTGTTTCCATATAAGAAATAGGGAAGTTGAAGTGGAAAGGCACATACAGAATAATATCCTTTTGAATCTATAGCCTAGAATGGTAGGGATTGGATTCGAGCAATTTGTGACTCTAATGGATTAACTAAAATAAGAAATATATAGATGTGGCATCCATATAAGAGAAAAACTGGAGGTACCTCAAGGAACAAGACAATAGTAGAACATTTTATAAGACAACACCATCATTCCTTCATAGGATCTTCTAACTCAGTAGAATATAATTGGTGTATTTATTCCCTTGAAAAATATTCAATTTTATAAGATATTTAGATAATAAAAAGGAACGTATTTCCATTTATTGTATTCAAGGTGAAACAGATCAGTTGTAGCCAATGATAAAAAAATTTAAGGGATAGAGAAGGGATTGATTCTTTAGAGAGAGATTAATTTAAATGTTCTTTCCATGAAAAAACATCTTGAAGGTGGTATAACATAGGATATAGAAACTATTCATTGAATTTCAGCAAGAATAGGAAGATTCAATGGGCATGTATGTGAGAAATGTCACCCAAATTGTGAGGAATGCTTTAAATTTATATTGGATCATGGTAGAAAAATAAATTATTTTTTACTTAATATTGATGTTAAGGTATCAAAGGGATTTTTCCTCCCATTAATTCAAATGTTATGGAAAACCCATCAGATGTGCTGAGATGGTAGAAATGGAGTTTTCTTGTAACATCCGAAGTAAGTAATGAATAATAGATATTTTTATCTATGTCTATTAATTATTAATATAGTGTTTTAGAGGCTTAAAATGAAAATAAATACAATCTTATGCATGGAATACACTAATATTCTTAAAAGATTGTTTTACTGCCTTTTGATGGCAAAACTTTTTTAAAACAAACTTTTGACAATTTTATATTCTCTATTTGTCAAAATAAACATATTAATTATGATTGGGACATCAAAATTTACTTTGTGTTAATTTTTGGTATTTTTCTGACAATGTTCATTTTTTAATGAATAGTGAAAAATACTGCATTTTACATCAAAACTGCTTTTTAGTCTAATTAATTTATATGATTAGATTATCTTTTGAATTTGTTTTAAAGTTAAATTAGAATATATTTTTACCATTTAATCCAATGGTGTTCATTAGGATTAATTTCACTTTGGAATTGGGCATAAACTAATGCCAAACTTTTCATAGATATTGTTTCAAAAAACCCGCTATTTGTTTTGACAACGGGAATTATTTTTAAATCACTTATTGCAATTTCTGTGTTTGGAATTTGTTAAAATGGATTAAATATTTTTAATCATAAGGTCAAAATTATTTAATCAAGACTCTTGTTTTTGGACATTATGAATAGTAACGACGGTAATTATCTTTAATTATCTTGATTAATGAGTAATCAGGTAGTTAAGGATAATAAAATAATATCATAATAATATAAAAATGACACCAAAATGTGTCCTAAGGATACTGGTTGTCTCATGGCCGACCATGGGATGCCTTGTTCCAAACTTGGGGGCCCCATGAAATCACTTTTGTGATAA
Organism: Viscum album; assembly: GCA_963277665.1. Classification (NCBI taxonomy): domain Eukaryota; kingdom Viridiplantae; phylum Streptophyta; class Magnoliopsida; order Santalales; family Viscaceae; genus Viscum; species Viscum album. Next base: position 1,254,013,874 of record OY728153.1, on the reverse strand, counting down.
AGTGACTTTTTACCTTTTTATTTTTTAAAGAATGTTAAATGTAACAAATAATTTATCACCTAAGTAAAATATTTTTAATTTTGTCTACATAAATGATATTTTGGACTATAAATAGTCATTAGAAAGATAAAAAGATTTTATACATCATAATATTTTTTTATGATTTTTAGACATTAAATTTATAAAATTATTTATGACATCATGATGATGCAGCGATTACCTCATTAATAAAGGATTTAAATAAAATGGAAAGATAATGTAAAATCTAAGACCTAAACATGTAAAAAACCTATTGGGTGGGTATATTTCGAACCATTATCACCTTATCCTTGAATTATATCAATTTGGGACCTTTAAAATCCGAAACCCATTTGAAAATAAAGTAACATTTCTTTACTTTCCAAGAGTGCCCCTCCTCTCCTCTTATAAAAGGCCCCCACCTCTACCTCCTTACACACACTTCCAAAGCCTTTGACTCAGCCAACCCCTTCCCATTTTATCTCTCCACTTCCCTCTCTTACTCTTTGAAGCCTCACTTTGGGCAGAAGTCTTCCCATGGAAGCCTTTGATCTCAAACCAAAGGGAGTTACCCGATTTTAAGGTAATGTATTCACTTGAGTCCTTTTGTTTTATTTTTCTTATCCAACCCCCTAAACTCTTTTTACTAATTTCTTTTGTAACAAATAATGTATCTTCAATATACTAGGATGTTGTTACAAGAAGGATTCGATCTACACTTACACACACCTACATCTAATGGTTAAAGAACATACGGTTTCCGTCGATTGCGAATTTCTGCCTCCCGAAACGATGATTGCTCAACATTCTATTAACACTTTCAAAGGTGGCCATTAAGATGAAACTATATTTATATATGATATATAATATGTGTATGTTTTCCTTAAGCTTCTGTATTTTTCATTTTTGGCATACCTTTATGGTTCCCATTATGGGTAAACGCGATATCTTCATTTAAGGAAGTGCGGACTACCGCCCCCTCAATGTGATTTGATTCATTAAATACCATATGTGAGACGTATAAAGGATGGAACTGTGATATTATATATGATATTATACTGTAATTATAATATACCTTTAAATCATTATTATTCCATTCTATAAAATACGAAATAGAAATGAAAGTAGCGTTCATGCGTACGTACGGATTACCGTCTCCATGAACGGTGCATTTCATTTATTACCTCAAAATGATTATGTAATATTATAAATTCATGTATATACTGGATATATATGATATATAAATCATGATTATAATTATGGATATAATGGATACATGAAAAACATGTAATTATAAAGGGTTTATTTTTTACTCAAGTACCAATGATCGTTAAAACGACCGTTATTAACTTAAATAATTACATAGTGTTCATGACATGGAAATAAGTGATATAAAAGGAATAATGAACTTAAAAAAGGTTATTAAGCAAGTATAAATTAACTCAAGTTTATTATTCAGGACATTAAAGAACGATCGAGTCAAGTCGTACCCGAGGTATGGGACTTCGTCTCAATCTCCTTTCATTGAGGAATATAGTGTTTTATACTCAACCTTCTTTTATATGGTGTATAAACCCCTTTGACTTTTACATTTATCCAAAAGGAATCGTTTTTATACGAAGCATTTTACTAAACGACAAAAGGGAATGTTTTGTCGTATGTATGCAGTGACAACGACTTCTCCGCCGCCGTGACCATTATTTGAGTTTCGGCTTCCTCTACAAGCCATACCATTTTTTTAAAAGAAAAAATAAATACCATGTTTTACATTTCTTTTATTATGGTATTGAAAATGGTGTTTATAATGTTTTTATTATATCAATGCGATGTATTGATATCTTGTGATTGAAATGTGCAAATGTTATGTTTCCTTTATGCATGTTTTATGTGATACTATTATGTTATCGTTCTTGGGAATTATTATGAATACGGGTGGTTCTGTGATAAAATAATTGCAGGTGAGCCCGATATAGCTCTCCAATGCATTGGGTCATGCGAAGGAGTGAAACGTTAAGGTTTCTCCAAAGAGATTTAGGGAATATATTGTGATGGGTATTCCAAACATAACCAAGAGGGTCACTCCGTACGTAAGAATGTTATGAATATCTCAAGTAACCTTTATGTCTTATGATTTCTATGATTTATTCATGTTTTGGTGAGTTATGTTAAAGTGATTATGTTTTATGGGTATAGTATTATTTCATTCTTATGTATATATGAACTCATGTTTCATTTCCATATTTTTATAACCCACACCGAGATTTTTATGCTCATCCCACGTTTTTTTGAAATGTTTTTCACAGGTCAAGGGGAAGGTACATGATATGATGATAGTTTCAAGGAAGTGTCAAGAATGAATCCATGTTTTATTTTAAATGTGTTTTCATTGATGGGAAAAAAGAATAATATCATTATGTAACAACTTTGTTTACATGTGGAATGTAATGTAAGTTTTATGATCTAATTCTCTAAGACTCTAAACCCGAAAAGATCCTCAATGTGTAATCTTATAATAACTCAATATTACGTAAGGCATAAGGCTGGGGCCTTATAGTTGGTATCAGAGGTCGGTTTAGATAACATTAGGAGTTAGAATTCTATTAAATGATTATCCAAAAATATTTTTTTTATGGTCAAATTGAAGTGATATAGTATTTGAAGATTACCATGTTGCTTCATCTAAGACATGTTTATTCAGAATGCTTTTCCGCAGAGCAAATAGGGAAGCAGTGCTAGGAAGGCATATAGAAGGAAATAACCTTCCCAATCAGCATCCCGAGATGGTTGGAATTGGAACTGAACAGTTTGTTCAGTAATGGCGCAGTTGACTCAAGTAATAAATGGTGGTGGTATCCATGCACGAGATCAGCCTGATCAACCAGAGAGGAACATGTCAGTGGTGGAACATTTCATGAGGCAAAATCCCCTATCATTTAGAGGATCATCTGACCCTGTGCTAGTTGAAGGGCGGATTAAAGCACTAGAAAAGATTTTTTATGTCATGGGGTGTTCAGACAATCAAAAGGTTAGTCTTTCTATTTACCGTTTGGAGGGTGAGGCAGATCAGTGTTGGTCTATGGTTAAAAATATCAGGGACGCTGATGAGATTGATTCTCTTGACTGGGATGAATTCAAAGGTATGTTTCTTGAGAAGTATTTTCCTAAGGCTGTTCGACTTAGGATGGAAAATAAATTCTTGGAATTGAGGCAAGAGGAAGAATCAGTGGCTGCCTATGAAGAAAGGTTCACTCGATTGGCAAGGTATGCTCCAAATTTTATCCGAGACCTTGATAGTAAAATCTTTTATTTTTACTCAGGATTAAAGCCAAAATATCAAAGGGAATAGCTTCTTGTGACTTTAAAAGTTATGAAAAGCTTGTTCGATGTGCTGAGAAGGTGGAAATGGAGTTTTCCAATGATCAAGTGTTCTATAACAACCAATAGTAGAGGAGACCGAGGTGGCAGGAGAAAGATAAGAATTCTTCAAAAAAGTCTGATGGTAAGAAAACTATGTTTCCAATTTGTGATAAATGTGGCAAAAGGCATGTTGGGGAATGTCTTCTAAATTTTGGAAAGTGATACTGATGTGGTAATATGGGACACAAGGCTCGTGATTACACTGAAAAATATCAAGGTGAAGGTAAGGCCAAATTTGATTTACAGTTAGTGAAAGGTTTTAAGTGCAATGAGATGGGTCACTATGAAAACGAGTGTCCGAAAAAGAGCTTGAGTGATGGGAAGCAGTTAGACTACAAGCAGAAAGGGGTGGTGAAATCCTTTGCAACTACTTTAGCAGATGTCAGGCCATCAAATGAAGTTGTATCAGGTACTTTTGTTTTTTTTTTCAGATTATGCCAGTGTGTTGTTTGATTCGGGGTCCACCCATTCGTTCATCTCTGAATCCTTTTCTAGTAAAATGGGAATACCATCTCATGAAATGACTCCTGAAATTTTGGTAAAAAAACCTGGGGGTAATGTTGAGGCAAAAAGAATTTATAAGAATCTTCTTATCCTTCTCTGCGGAAAGAACCTACTTTCAAGCCTTATTGTCCTACCTCTAGTAGAGTTTGATGTTATCCCGGGTATGGATTGACTCTCTATTTACCATGCTAATATTGACTGTAGAGCTAAAGAAGTTTCTTTTCAGAAAAACTTTCAGTTTGTGTACAAGAATGAACCCTTACTGGTCATAACATATCAAGAGGCCGAGAAACTTATAATAGATGGAAATGAATGTTACCTTGCACACATTGTTGAAAATAAAGGAACTAATCAGATTAATGATGTGCCAATGGTAAATGAGTATCCTGATATTTTTTTCTTGATGAGTTGCCTAGAATAATACCAGATCGGGAAGTTGAGTTTACTGATGACTTAGTTCCTGATGCTAAGCCAATTTCAAAACCCCCTTATTGAATGGCTCAAATTGAACTTTTAGAGTTGAAGGAGAAATTGGAAGATTTATTAGAGAAAGGTTTCATTCGACCTAGCACGTCACAATGGGTTGCTCCTATTTTATTTGTTAAAAAGAAAGATGGTTCTATGAGACTTTTCATTGATTATAGAGCTTTGAATAACATCACTGTAAAGAACAAATATCCTTTTCCCCATATCGATGATTTGTTTGATAAGCTCTAGGGAGCTCAGTATTTTTCAAAGATTGACCTGAGATCGGGGTACCGTCAGCTGAAGGTAAAGGAAGCAGATGTTCTGAAGACCGCGTTCCGTACAAGATATGGCCATTATGAATTTGTAGTAATGCCTTTTGGGCTAACCAATGCACCTGTTGTATTCATAGACTTAATGAATAGAATTTTTCATGAGTTCTTGGATAAGTTTGTGGTGGTTTTCATTGATGATATTTTGGTGTTTTATAAAATTAAAGAGGAGCATGAAAGACATTTATGGTTTATCTTGAAAACCTTAAAAGAAAAGAAACTGTATGGAAAATTCAGCAAGTGTGAGTTTTGGTTGCAACAAATTTCGTTCCTTGGTCACATTGTTTCTAAAGATGGGATAACTGTTGATCCTGTAAAAACAAAAGTTGTGGAAGACTGGCCAAGACCCACAAATGTAACTGAGATTCGTAGCTTCCTTGGTTTGGCAGGCTATTACCGAAGGTTTGTTAGAAATTTTTCACAGTTATCTAGTCCAATGACTAAGCTAACTTGGAAGGGTGTTAAGTTTATCTGGACAAAAGAATTTGTTGATTGTTTTCAGGAATTGAAAAGAAGATTGGTGAATGCTCCAGTTTTGGCACTACCTTCCAGGAATGGTGAGTTTGTTATATACAGTGATGCTTCCTTGAAAGGACTTGGTTGCGTCCTAATGCAGAATGATGAGGTAATTGCTTATGCTTCATGACAGTTCAAAGCTCATGAGGTAAATTACCCTACACATGATTTCGAATTAGTTGATGTTGTTTTCACTTTAATAATTTGGAGGCATCATTTGTATGGAGTAATGTGTGAAATATTTACTGATCACAAATGATTAAAGTATATATTCACTCAGAAAGAGTTAAACATGAGATAGTAGAGATGGCTGGAATTAATCAAGGATTATGATTGTACAATTCATTACCATCAGGGAAAAGCAAATTAAGCAGATAATGCTTTGAGTCAAAAAAGTAATGCTTCATTAGCAATGTTGCGTTTGGAACGTGATCCTTTGGTTAAGGATTTGATGAACTTTGGCATATAATTTGTTGGTGCAGGATGTTCTCCTAGTTTGTTTCAAGTATCAGTGAGATCATCTCTATCATATAGAATCAAGCAAGCACAAAAGCAAGACAGTGAGCTGGTTCAGAAAGGTATGTTGCCTGAATTCAACATTGATAATGATTGTGTTTTGAGATTTGGGAAGAGATTGTGTGTGCCTTATGATTCACAGTTGAAGAGAGAGTTGTTAGTGGAGCTCATAGTTCTCCGTTTTCAGTTCATCCTGGCAGTACTAATATGTACATAGATCTGTGGGAGTATTACTGGTGGGATGTAATGAAAAGAGATAATGCTGATTTTACTGTGAAGTGTTTGACTTTTTAGCTGGTTAAAGAAGAGCGGTAGTTACTGAAAGGGATGCTTCAGCCTTTACAAGTTCTAGAGTGGAAATGGGAAAATATATCAATGGACTTTGTTGCGAGATTACCAAAGACATCTCGCGGTAATAATGCAATCTGGGTTATTGTTGATCGCTTGACTAAATCTACTCATTTCCTTGCTATACGAGATATTATCTCTCTAGATCAACTTTCCCGTTTGTATCTTAAAGAGATATTCAGGTTACATGGAGTTCCTCTCTCTATTGTATCTGATCATGATCCCAATTTCTCTTCTAACTTTTGGAAAGAACTTCAGAAGTCATTGGGTACTGAATTAAATTTTAGTACACCATTTCATCCTCAATCAGATGGGCAGTCAGAACGAACAATTCAGAGCTTGGAGGATATGCTACGAGCTTGTTTGATGGATTATCAGGGAAGTTGGTACCAACATCTTTCTTTGGTTGAATTTTCATATAATAATAGTTTTCATTCCAGTGTATAGATGGTACCATTTGAGTCATTATATGGGAAGCGGTGTCGAACTCCAGCTTTCTGGGATGAAGTGGGAGAAAGGAAGTTGATGGGAACAGAATTGGTAGAAGAGTTGGCAGAAAAAGTTCAGCTGATACCGAAACACATGAGAACAGCTCAGAGTAGGAAGAAGAGTTATGTAGACAATAGGAGGAAGGATCTAACTATTGAGGTAGGTGATCATGTTTTTCTCAAAATCTCACCATGGAAAAGTGTGATGCGATTTGGTAAGAAAGAAAAGCTGAGTCCAAGGTTCATTGGACCATATGAAATTATTGAGAGAGTTGGATCAGTTGCATATCGAGTGGCTTTACCTCCGAGTTTATCTCAGGTACACAATGTTTTTCATGTTTTGATGCTGAGAAAGTATATTCCAGATCTATCTCATGTTTTGAGTCCAGAGGTAGTTTAGTTGGAAGAGAACCTATCATATGAGGAACAATCGTTCTAGATTCTTTACCACAGGGAGCAAGTGATACAGAATAAGGTTATTAATCAGGTAAAGGTTTTGTGGAAAAACCACATGATGGAAGATGCAACATGGGAATCTGAAAATGCAATGAGGGATAAGTACCCCCATTTATTCGATAAGTAAATAAATTGCGGGGACACAATTTTCTAAAGGGGGGAAGGATGTAACATCCCAAGTAAGTAATGAATAATAGATATTTTTATCTATGTATATTAATGATTAATATAGTGTTTTAGAGGCTTAAAATGAAAATAAATACAATCTTATGCATGGAATACACTAATATTCATAAAAGATTGTTTTACTGCCTTTTGATGGAAAACCCTTTTTAAAACAAACTTTTGAAAATTTCATAATATCTATTTGTCAAAATAAACATATTCATTATGATTGGGACATCAAAATTTACATTGTGTGAATTTTTTATATTTTTCTGACAATGTTCATTTTTTAATGAATAGTGAAAAATACTGCATTTTAAATCAAAACTGCTTTTTAATCTAATTAGTTTATATTATTATATTATCTTTTGAAATGGTATTAAAGGTAAATTAGAATATATTTTTACCATTTAATCCAATGGTGGTTATTAGGATTAATTTCACTTTGGAATTGGGCATAAACTAATGACAAACTTTTCATAGATATTGTTTCAAAAAAAAAACCCGCTATTTGTTTTGACATCGAGAATTATTTTTAAATCAATTATTGATATTTCTGTGTTTGGAATTTGGTAAAATGGATTGCATATTTGGAATCATAAGGTCCAAATTATGTAATCAAGACTCTTTTTTTGGACATTATGAATAGTAACGACGGTAATTATCTTTAATTATCTTGATTAATGAGTAATCTGGTAGTTAAGGATAATAAAATAATATCATAATAATATAAAAATGACACCAAAATGTGTCCTAAGGGTATTGGTTGTCTCATGGAAGACCATGGGATGCCTTGTTCCAATCTTGGGGGCCCCATGAAATCAATTTTGTGATAAAGTGACTTTTTATCTTTTTATTTTTTAAAGAATGTTAAATGTAACAAAGAATGTATCACCTAAGTAAAATATTTTTAATTTTGTCTACATAAATGATATTTTGGACTATAAATAGTCATTGCAAATCTAAAAATATTTTCTACATCATAGTATTTTTTTTATAATTTTTAGACATTAAATTTATTAAATTATTTATGACATCATGATGATGCAGCGATTACCTCATTAATAAAGGATTTAAATAAAATGGAAGGATAATGTAAAATATAAGACCTAAACACGTCCAAAACCTATTGGGTGGGTATATTTAGAACCCTTATCACCTTATCCTAGAATTATATTAATGTGGGACCTTTAAAATCCGTAACCCATTTGATAATAAATTAACATTTCTTTACTTTCCAAGAGTGCCCCTCCTCTCTTCTTATAAAAGGCCCCCACCTCTACCTCCATACCCACACATTCAAAGCCTTTGGCTCGGCCAACCCCTGCCCATTTTGTCTCTCCACTTACCTCTATTACTCCTCGAAGCCTCACTTTGGGCAGATGTCTTCCCAAAGAAGCCTTTGAGCTCAAACCAAAGGGAGTTACCCGATTTTAAAGTAATGTATTCACTTGAGTCCTTTTGTTTTATTTTGCATCTCCAACCCCCTAAACTCTATTAATTCATTTCTATTGTAACAAATACAGTATATTCAATATACTAGTATGTTGTTATAAGAAGGATTCGATCTACACTTACACACACCTACATCTAATGGTTAAAGAACATACTGTTTCCGTGGATGACGAATTTCTGCCTCCCAAAACGATGATTGTTCAAAATTCTTTTAACACCTTCAAAGGAGGCCATTAAGATGAAAATATATTTATATATGATATATAATATGTTTATGTTTTACTTAAGCTTCTGTAATTTTCATTTTGGGCATAACTTTATGGTTCCCATTATGGGTAAACGTGATATCTTCATTTAAGGAAGTGCAGACTACCACCCCCTTAAATTGATTTGATTCATTAAATACTATACGTGGGACGTATAAATGATGGAACTATGATATTATAAATGATATTATACTGGAATTATAATATATATTTATATAATTAGGATTCCATTCTATAAAATACGAAATAGAAATGAAAGTAGCGTTCATGCGTACGTACGGCTTACCGTCTCCATGAATAGTGCATTTCATTTCTTACCTCTAAATGATTATGTAATATTATAAATGCATGTATATACTGGATATATATGAATATACATCATAATTATAACTCTGTATATAATGGATACATGAACAACCTGTAATTATAAAGGGTTTATTTTTGACTCAAGTACTAATGATCGTTAAAACGACCGTTATTAACTTAAATAATTACATAGTGTTCATGACATGGAAATATGTGATATAAAAGGAATAATGAACTCAAAAAGGTTCTTAATCAAGTAGAAATTAACTCATGTTTATTATTCAGGACATTAAAGAATGATCGAGTCAAGTCGGATCCGAGGTATGGGACTTCATCTCAATATCCTTTCATTGAGGCATATTTTGTTTTATACTCAACCTTCTTTTATAAGGTGTATAAACCCCTTTGACTATTACGTTTATCCAAAAGGAATATTTTTTATATGAAGCGTTTTACTAAATGACAAATGGGAATGTTTTGTCGTACGTATGCGGCGACAATGACTTCTCCGCCGCCGTGACCATTATTTGCATTTCGGCTTCCTCTAGAAGCCATACCTTCTTTTTAAAAGAAAAAAATAAATACCATGTTTTACTTTTTGTTTATTTTGGTATTGAAAATGGTTTTTATAATGTTCTTTTTATATCAATGTGTTGTATAGATATCTTTTGATTGAAATGTGGAAATGTTATGTTTTCTTTTATGCATGTTTTACGTGATACGATTATGTTATGGTTCTTGGGAATTATTATGAAGACAGGTGGTTCCGTGATAAACTAAGGGTGGGTGAGCCCGATATAGCTCTCCAATGCATTGGGTAACGCGAAGGAGTGAAATGTTAATGTCTCTCTGAAGAGATTTAGGGAATATACTGTGATGGGTATTCCAAACGTAACCAAGAGGGTTACTCCCTACGTAAGAATGTTATGAATGCCTCAAGTTACCTTTATGTCTTATGATTTCTATGATTTATTCATGATTTGATGAGGTATGTTAAAGTGCATATGTTTGATGGGTATAGTATGATTTCATTCTTATGTATATATGAACTCATGTTTCCTTTCCATATTTTTATAACCCACACTAAGCTTTTTATGCTCATCCCATGTTTTTTTGAAATTTTTTTCGCAGGTCAAGGGAAAGGTACATGATATGATGATAGTTTCAAGGAAGTGTCAAGAATGAATCCATGTTTTATTTAAAAAGTTTTTACATTTATGGGAAAAAAGAATACTATCTTTATGTAACAACTTTTTTTACATGTGGAATGTAATGCAAGTTTTATGATCTAATTCTCTAAAACTCTAAACACGAAAAGATCCTCAATGTGTAATCTTGTAATAATGCAAGATTAAGTAAGGTTTAAGGATGGGGAATTATATTTCTAATGATCATGATCACTTTTATTCTAAGGAGAATAAGAGTTCCAGATGAAAAGTGATGCGTAAGAATGAATCAAATGAATCTGATGGTAAGAATGTCCAGTTTTTGGTTTGTGGAATGTTTCGAAAAGAGAACCATGGGAGTGAATTAAAAAAAACTTGGAAGTGTTTTTTATGTAGTATTTTTGGACATATGGCCAAATATTCTAATGAAATGATCCTAAGACTAATCTAGATATGAAAACTGTTAAGTGTTTTAAATGTGGTGAGAAGGGTCATTTTGAAAATTCTTGCCCAAAGATAGATCTCAATGATGAAAACATGCCAGAATATATGCAGAAATATGTAGTAAAATCCTTTGTGACTACATCAAATTTTTTTGGGCCATCCAATTTTGTTTTATCTTGTACCTAGTTGGTTTGATCAAATTTTTCTAATGTTTTGTTTTATATAGGGTCAACAGATTCATTAAATTCTGAGAAATAATCTTTTAAATTTGAAATATCACCTCAACAAATGAGACTTGAACATATTATTAAAACACCATGGGAAAGAATTATATCAAATAGGGATTATAAGAATATTTATATTGTGGTCTGTAGAAATTCATTACCTTCAAACCTTGTTTTTTTCCCGTAGTTGAGTTTGATGTCATTCTGGGTATGAATTAGCTTTCTGTTTGTCATAGTATGATTGATTGTAAAGATAAAGAAGTTGTTTTTTGTGTTTACAAGAATGAACCCCTATAATTAATAACATATCATGAAGTGGAGAAACTATTGAAATATGGAAGTGAATGTTATCTTTCACATATTATTGAAAACAAGGGTACTGCTTAGATTAATGATTGGTAGTCATAAATGAATATCTTGATGTCTGTCATGATGAGTTATCCAATGTTATACCAGATCATGAAGTCATATTCACAATTGACATAGTTCATGACTAAAATATAATTCCAAATCCCCCTTATCTAATGGATCAAATTGAACATTAATAGTTGAAAAATCAGTTGTAGGATATTTTTTATAATGTTTTCATTCATGCAAGCACATCAACATGGGGTGATCATGTTTTGTTTGTTAAAAAGAAGGAATGTTAGATTAGTCTTTTCATTTATTATTAAACCTTTAATATCATCACTATTAAAAAAGTATCATTTTTATCATATTGATGACATTTTTTATCAGATCCTAGGATCTTAGTACTTTTCCAAGATTGACATTAGATCCAGATACTATCAGGTGAAGGTGAAGGAGGATGAAATCCTCAAACAATTTTTTTAATAGATATGGGAATTATTAATTTTTTGTTATTCCATATGGGTTTACTAACTCACCTCCTGAATTCAAGGATTCTAGGAAAAAATATCTCATGATCTCGTGGATATGTTTGTGGTTATGTTTATTTATGATATTGTTGTATTTTATATGAGTTAACCGAAACATGAAAATAATCTAATGGTTGTTTTTTAGACATTATAGGAAAAATAAATTTATTGAAATTTTAGAAAGTGTTAATTTTTGTTGCAAAAGGATTCTTTTATTGGGAACATTGTAAATAAAGATGGAATAATAGTTAATCCTACAAAAACAAATGTAGTTGAAGAATGAACAAGACCTACAATTACTACAAAAATTCGTTGCTTTCTCGGATTAAGAGTTTATCACCGAGGGTATGTTAAAACTTTTCAAATTTATCTAGCCTATTAAATATGTTATCACAAAAAGGTTATTTTTTGGATTGAAGAATGTGATGGTTTGTTTCTGGAATTAATGAATATATTGGAGAATGCTCCAGTTTTTGAATTATGTTCTCAAAATGGTGAGTTTGTCATCTATTGTAATTATTTATTAATGGTACATGGTTTTTTATTCATAGTGATATGGTAATTACTAATGCTTCAAGAGAACTAAAATATCATCAGATAAATTATCCCACACATGACTTGTAATTAGAAGCTGTGGTTTTTTCTTCCAAAATATTTAGGAATCTTCTGTATGTAGACCAGTGTAAAATATATACTAACCACAAATGTATGAAGTATATATTCACACTAAATGAATTAAACCTGTGTAAGAAAAGATGGATTGAATTGATAAAACATTATCATTGGGTGATCAATTACCAACCACAAAAGGAAAACAAAGTGGAATACGACTTCAGTCAAAAACACCAGACATCATTAACCATGTTACATTTAGAATGTGATCCGTTGATTAATGTTTTGATTAATTTTGGCTCAAAAGTTTTTGGTTTTGGAAATACACTTGTATTGTTTTAGGTGTCAGTGTAGTCATCTTTTTTCAGATAAAACTTAAGAAACCACAGAAGGATGACCTTGGGCTATAAAAAAAGATTGAATTTATTAAAATGTGTAAGCTTATAGAATTTATCCATGATAAATATTGTGTTTTATGAATTGGAATAAATTTTGTGCATGCCTTGTGATTCCTAGTTGTAGAAGGATTTATTCTTTGAATTTCATTGATCTCCATTTTTATTTATTATTTGAATTACTATGATGTACAAGGATTTTTAGGTGTATTACTATTGTTATGGAATGAAAAGATATATTAAAGATTTTACCAGGAAATGTTTGACTTGTAAATAGGTTAAACTATATAGGTAGTTATCGAAGCTGATGCTTCATCCAATATAAGTGCTAGAGTGGAAATGGGAAAATTAATCCATGGACATTGGGGTGAGACTATCAATGACTTCTAGAGGTAACAATGGGATTTGGGTGATTGTTGATAGGCTAACTAAATCTTCACATTTCCTTCATATTCAAGATATTATTCTTTTGGATCACATTTCTCAACTGTACCTCCAAGATATTATCAGGTTACATGGATTTCCTCTTTCTATTTTATATAACTAGGATTCTAGGTTCACTTATAATTTTTGAAAGGGATTTCAAAAGTCATTATGCACATAATTAAATTTTTGTACAGCTTTTTACAGAAAAATCATTTTTATCAAACATTAAAATCAGAGGTACAATAAGGGGAGTCCCTTTAAGGACTCCCAAAGTGATGCTAACCAAGAGCGTCTTCATGAATAAAAATCTTAAACTCAAAAGGAAGATATTCTCAGCTATTAATGATAACAAGTATCTCAGCCACATTACCCAACCAAAAAAGGGAGTCCACCGCCAAAATTGCCTTCTCTCAAAATATGATGAACATTATTTCCAATGTTGGTTTCTATAGAGCACTGATGAACCAATTAGACCAGGTCTCATGGAACAGGATGTCACCCTTGGATAGCTCTCACAAGAAATTTGGAGTCAGGCACCATCACTATAACATGATTACAATACTCCCTACAGAGAGTAATACATGTTATAAGAGCATTCAACTCCACACTTAAGGAGGATCATGCCCTGTAAAATGAACTAAAAATGATGATAACTAGGGATCTAAAATTGAGAGGGACCCCTCACCTCTCATTCGACCTCTGAAGATAGATACGTCCATATTTAATTTCAAGCTTCCCTTTGGGGTAATCCACCTAATCCCTCATCCCTCCTTCCTCTGAGAAGTGCAGCTTCTGTTGAACAAATTTCTTGACATCTCCGAAAGCTTATTACCTTTATGGAGTGCTCCGATTTTGAAGAGAAGATAATTTAAGAGCATTTGGGGGAAGGGATAATTCATCATGTAACACATTTGTTTCTAGTTTCACAGCTCCCATATTTTCTAGAAAATTAAGGCTAAAATGATGGAATGAGTCTTTCACTCCGAGGCTCTTCTTTCAACCCATTGAATCTATGATTTTATGAATCCCTAGATTGAAGGATTGTAACTATCAATACAGGGGTGTGTTTAGAATAATAAGCAGAGGTAAAATTCCCAGATTTTTTGGAAGAATAAATAAAGGATAGATTTATATTGCAAGTTCTAGAAAAAAACATCATGACACCAAGTCGATCCCCTTCCTTTGGATGTTGTCATCTTTTGGAAGTGCCCTATTTCTTATATTCCATATAATTAAGTTTATATTCCTAGGAATCTATTTACACCATGTCTTAATGGACCACTTATCATAAGGCATCTTCGTATGCACAAGAGCTCTGTAATACATAGAGGTGAAGCTACATGAAGTTGATCCTATGAAGAAGCACCTGTCAGTATCCTCATTAAAAATAATATCATCATAAATCATGGCTACTCAGGTGTAAAGACCATGTGAGTGAAACCTGGGATATTGTAAGCCTCCATGAAGGAGATTTTCAAGTGTGGAAAACTAGGTAATTCCAGCTTCTCACCTTCCTAGTTCACCTTCCAGAAGTTGACCTCACATTTTCTAACGATACATCTAGCTTAGTTCAAGAGAATATCCACAGGGGATCCAATGCACCGTGGTAAGTAAGGCAGACGAGTAACTCCATCAGACATTTCTCAATACACACTATAATGCTGTCTAAAAAATGTTTCCCATAATGATTTTCCCATAATAACCTCCCTTTATATACATCCGTGCATTCAATGCATGGATTCACCAATATCTCAGAGGCCCACCCCTCCCTCTGCCACAGGTCTAGCCATCCGGCTCCAGGATTCCCAATGGCTCCATCATATATTGTTGTCATCCCACTCAACGAAGGATAAAATAGTTTTGATCTACTTGTCCACACCATTGGGAGGATTTATATTCAAGAAGACATGCATTAGAATGGACAAAAGGACACTATTGTAAAGTGTAGCCCTCCCTCCAAATGAGAATAATTTATTTTTTAGTTTATGATATTCCCCAAAATACGGTTTATGATTTCATCAAAGAGTTGTTCTCTAATACATACACAAGAGAAGAGGACACCATGATAATCTACATGCATTTTCATATGATGACACCTGAAATTTGACTCAATATCTCAACATTTATGCCTAAGACATTAATTAGAGATGAAGGCATAGATTTGTTTGGTGTTGAACCTCTCTCCACTCAGTCATCCATAGGTATTCAAAATATCCATGACATTGAGCAATGATCTTCTTCTTCCATTCAATAAGATTAATGTTTCATCACCTAACATTATATGAATTTTTTTTCCAATCAGTACCTTCTTCGATAAATATCCAACATTCAATATTCCAATCTATTATTAATACTTCAGATTAATGCATCTTGATATTGGATAAAGAGTCTTGGGGATATTGGATCCACATATGGAACACCAAAAATCTATTTGTAGAAACCAAATCCTCTACCCATCATAGAGATAGAGAGCCATGGAGAGGATAATTATCTAAAATAGAGGTAAAAAACCACTCTAGGTAACCAAATTACTGGATCACCCATATAATAAAGATTTATTCCATTTTATTTTAATATTTTTCCATGTCCACTTAGAAAATAACACTGGATCCCACTAATATTTGATTTATATCACTGATCATATCACTAGAAATTATGAGTATTCCCTGAATTCTCCAACCTCGAATGAAACTGTGTTTTCCCAGGAGACTAACCGTGGGTGTTTCCTGCCCAGTCCTGATGCATTGAGAGATGCTAATATTTTTTAGGAAACATTGAAGAGGAAGATGGTACAATAGTGACCAATACATGTGGGATTGGAATTTTTGGGAAGAGGAACAATTCTATAAGCAGACACCATTATATTCAAAGATCCACCTCTAAAATAGTCTAGAATAGCTTCCACAAAAAGTGTCCCAACCACCTACCATGATACCATAAAGAAATCACAAGGGAATCCATCCATCCTAGGTACTGTGTCGCGAGGTAACTTAAACATCACCTCCTAGATCTCCTCCTCTGTTGGGAGTGTTGACAAAATCTTATTTTCCGAGTCCTCTAACATGCATAATATGCATCCCATAAAGTCTTCCACAGATGAGTCCCCATGGAAACCATAGTTCCTATAAAGAATTCAACCAGAAATAAGTCCTTCAAAGTGTTCCAGTTCCATATGACTGGACACTTTATCATCTAAGGTGAAGGATTCATTCCCCAAACAAATATTAATTTGTGCACAACACCACTACTTCTGAAATTCATGGAAGAATGTGATGTTGCAGTATCCCTCCATCAGACATCTGACCCTTGACCTTTTCTTGTACTCATTCTCATGCTCCAAGAGTTTCTCTACAAGAATCCCTCTCTTATCACCTAAAAGGTTAAAGTGTTAATCATCCCATGATTCTAGAAAATATTCCTCTAGTTTATTAATTTCATCTTAGATATGATCGACCCCATAGTGATCATTAGGTTTGTTGTCCATCCATCACTGAATATCCCCCTGAGATGTTTCATGTGGTTGGACAAGGAATACCATGCCCTCCTAGACCCCCCACTAATCAATGAATCCTTAACCATAGAAATAAATGAATTATTTTGATTCGCATATTTATTATAATATAAATACATTGGTTATGGAGACTTATTCTTGAGTTCCAGAAGAAGAGTGTCATGATCTGAGAGTGACCAAGGTATGTGAGTCACTAACAACTTAGAGAAATACCACAGAAATTGAATAATGGGGTGTCACCTATCCAAGAAGCTCTATATGCGATTTAGGACCCTTCTATTTTTGAAACATGTGATATTGGGTCCCATGAGTCCTAGATTCAATATCCCTACTGAGGACACAATGTTCATAAACTTCTGCGAGCCAAAATTATGGGAGGTTAACCCCCTTTCATTTTTGATACATGAACAATTGAGTTAAAGAAACCCCCCCCCCCCCCACATCACATAAACCATTGGATATTAACAGTTTGTAATGAATCCAAGATTTTCTATAATGTAAGCCTCTTTTGTGGGTCAGTGATCGAATATATGAAGAAAAACAAACCCACCATACCATTATGAGAAATCTTGACATTTATACACTGTGAGGATAGACTCACTAGCTCAACTGAGGGATTCTCTTCCTAGAAGATCCATATGTGAGAGTTATCAAGACACTCATGAAAGGAGTGAGAGAATCACATTTTCTTATCCATATATAAATGCTTTCATGGATATTATTTTGGCTCCAGAATTCCCACAAGAGATGACATGTGAGTATGAGACTCCATGGCCACAAAGTCATGCTTAACATATGCTCTGAGGCCTCATGAATTCCAATTGAGAAGGTAGATCATTAGAGTGATCCCCTCCATCTCATCTAGCTAGGGGTATTATATAGGGAAATAAAATTAACCATACCTGATTATTTTGAAAGACCATGGGTTAGTGGTTCCAAAGAACCATCTGATATGGTGCACCTTTTTGGAGTAAGAACTTTATTTTTGAATGGTTCATTATGATCCTCTAAAATAGATAGACTGGTTTTTGGGGTATGCATAGAGGTCGCTCCTCCTTATCACCTTGAAGTAGAGAGACCAAAAATAATCATTATGGAGAGGACCGATCAGAACGAACCTTCTTCACTACCCCATCTGAAATTTTTTCCATGTGTGCCTTCCCTTTTATGTTCGATAAAATATTACTGACCAGGGATGGGTGAAGACACTTGGTGGAAAGCTGGGAAGACATGCTGAGTGAAGGAGGAGATAACGATAATGCCTTGGGGATAAACTAAATGGAACTGGATAAGAGATCACATGAACTCTAGGGGAGAGCAGGATTCCATAATGAAAAATCCCGATCATCCATGGGAGGAGACTCTAGAAAAGAATAGATGACAAGGCTAGGAGATTAGCATGTGATTTACCCAAGCCCAAAAACAACACACTTGTAATGGGTAGATCAGGTGTGACAGGCTCTGAAAGATGGGGACTAATATAAGGATTCAAATTTGAATCTGCTTCCTCAAAGGAAATTAAGCCCGACCAGTCTTCCCTGAGGTGCGGAAGAGCCACCATTGACTGTCGTAGTCCCTCACCCTTGTCATCTTGGTTTCACAAACCTAAAGTGGTCTATACCGATAGCTTCAGCCTATAAACTGATGTTTTGTGTCCATGAAAACTAAAAAAGATTAAAACATAGAAAGTTATTTCTGAAAGATATTCTACCACCATTGAAACCATCGTCATTCGATAAAAAGATGCGCAAGGGATGATACACCAAGAGATCTATCCACAAAAATATGTGAGGATGGGACACCACATGGAGTCGTTTGGTGTCTGCGTTAGATATATTAAGGATTGTATCAAGTAACCCATTGCATTCAGAATAACTAGATTGTGACATGGAAGAGGAAGGCCTGGGAGACTCAGCCAGACCACCTCCAAGGACAATTCCCTATCAAATTAGTAGTCGCAAGACCAAAATGTTAATGTGATCATCCATGAACCACAACACCTATCCTCTCAGGACCAAGCTATAACAAAAGCCATCATAGAGAATAAATGAACATAGAAGTCCACCAAAGATAAATTCAATTCTACTACAGGTTGACGAAGACCCCCTAAATCAATGAAGTATTTGAAGAGGTCGAGAAACGATTTCTTATGACTAAAAAGAGCCACTAAAGAGAGATCATGGAAGGATGCATCATCTATAAGCTCTATGCCCAAAAGTTCTACAACTAGGACAACATCCACCAGATCATAACATCTTTACTACACCACAATTAGTTGAATATCCACCATTCCCAAAGAATATAGAGATTCAAAACCTCCTTCAAATACCTTCGGAGGAGACAGTTCTCTACAAAGTACATCCTTGAATGAACATAAATTGAGAAGCCTCCTAAAAACCACCCTGAATGCCGCTAAGAAAGTGAAGATTATCTAGAAACTCATTAGGAAATCTCATTGTTGGATGAGTGGAACTCTAGTATTTTGGGTTGTTGTTAGAGAAAGATGTTTATGGGATAAGATTAAGCAGGGAAAGTGGCGGAGAAAGTGAAGATGATACAGAAAAACATGAAAAAATCTTAGACTATGATAAAAAATATAACATAAAATAAGAGGAAATACATTTCATTTGAGGTAGGTGAACAGGTTTTCTGTATAATTTCACCATGGAAAATTGTTAAGCCTTTTGGTAAGCAAGGAATGCCATATACATGGTTCATTGGACCTTACGAAATACATGAGAAGGTTTTACTAGTCTTCTACCATGTAACATTTCCTACATGTTTGTCTCAAGTACAAAATGTTTTTCATGTTTTGATCTTGAAAAAGTATGTACCATATTCAACTCATGTTTTTAGCATAGAAGCAGTTCATCTGGAAGAAAACCATTCTTTTGAAGAGAATCCTTTTCAAATTCTTGATCAAAGAGAAAATATATTGTGGAATAAGGAAATCCATAAGGAAATAGATTTGTGGAGAAACCACATGGTTAAAGAAGAAACATGGTTATCATAAAATACTATGGGGGAAAGGTACCCACACTTTTCTAATAAGTAAATAAAAATTTTGAGGAGGTAATTTCCAAAAGGTGAAAAGAATGTAACACCCCAATGTTTTATAAATATACTCAAATGCATAAAACACTAAGTCTCTATGAAAAAACACTTTGGGTAAAAAAGATAGTTATAACCTAACTGTTAAACATAATTTTTCCATATCTATGTTTTAAATTTTGAGAAATGATCGTGTACAATTGTGATTAGTATGTTATTTGGACTCTGATAAGACAAACATAATTTTTGTTGAATAGTATCCTACCCTTATTAATAGTAACCAACCCTTATGAATAGTAATATTATCCTTATGAATAGTAAATATATTATTATTATGGTTATAAGATAATGAGAGCTTGATATATTTTTCATAGTGTCAAAAAATGAGTTATAGATTTATAATTGTTATTTTTGAATAAATTATGATTTTATTTGAAATTAATATTAATATTATTTATAAAATTATTTTCTAAAAATGGAGTTCATTTGTTAATTGTACATGTTGAAAAATGGTTACTACGAATTTGTGTTATTTTTCTAAAATTCTTGAATTTTTGATGAATAGTAAAATACCATAAATTATGATAAATTCAAAATACTGATTTTTAATGCATCATAGTTGGTGAAAAGATAATGTAATATTGCTTATTTCAAAATAACATGCACTTATTACGATCTAGGGTCACATGAATTAAGACTATAAATAATTTGGAAGAAAAATATTAGACTAATGATTAAAATAATTTAAAACCCCTTCTCTCCTCCACTATAAATACAACCGTGAGCCCTTCTTTCTCTCACACCTCTCATGCTTTGAGAATTTTCTAAGATCTATCCAATAAATTTCCCAAGACTCTTCCCACATCCAAGACCTACTATTATCACCACAAGGACAATACCAAATTCCTTATAGAGGATCTCAAGTAAAAGCGATCAAGAGGTAAAATCCCTCATTCTTATTCTTATGTTTTCCTTTCATTTCATTTTCTATTCTTATAATCTATTCTATTACCCTTATACAAGAGGAATGATATCTTAAAAATATTATATATTACATATTTTAGCATTTTCATGGAAATAATCATCAACATACTTCATCACATACTCCTCTCATAAAGATAACGTTCGTGATGTGTCATTAACCAAAATCAGGGACAATGTGATTGAAATTTCCATTTCTTCATTCAAAAATATTTGTCAAACCATTTTAGGGATGAAACATAATGTAATCATTATTATGTAACATCTTTTATGTTATAGAATAAAATTATAAACATAAAATTAATTTATATAATGAAACAAATTCATGAATATCAGGAAACTGCCTAAAATGATCTAAACATATATCATTAATGTTTAATCTGATGATTCATCATTATATATGATAAAACACATTTTACTGTATCATTAAATATTATGGAAACATATGAATACCATTTCATTCCAATTATTGAATTTCATTTCCCATTGAAAAAAATTCAAATATAATTAGGCCATGGAAATCATGTAAAGTACTCACCCAAAAAAATGTTAAGAACAAAATATATTCAATTAATGGTTGGAATGATGTTATAGAATGATCATATAAGGTGTTATATACATGAATATGTTTTTGTAAGAAATTATTAACACTCTTTTAACCATTATATAGGAGGTTTAAAAAAGATTTAAGTAAAATGAACCTGAGGAAAAAGAATTCATAATATAATTTTCATTCTTTGGGTTAACCTTCTACTTCATTATTTACACGGTATTAAAATTGGTTGTGTGATTAATTTTTTTATTACGTTGAATTATATTTATTTATAGTGTATATATATATATATGTTCCATCAAATTTATTATTTATCACTTAAATTATGTGATATTATTATGGGGTGTTTCTTTTTAAAGTCCTATTTCTAAATTTTAGCTTTACTAAATTCAAATTGAATATTTGTATGATATTATTCATATTGTATGATTATGTTCTAGTTATAGGGAATTGTTTATGATGAATGGTGGGACCTATATTTATTAATTCTCTAAGATAAATTTATGGTCTATTTTTTTCTTTATGTTTAGTGTCAATCTCATGGAAATCCCATGTTTTACAACTTAAGTATATATTGGTGACAAGTACATCTTTGGGAAAATGTTTACAAGTATTAATGAAATAATGTTTTGGTTCCTTATTTATATGCCCCTTACTATGATTTTTCTGATCATCAGATTTTTTAATTATTTTCATAGGTTATAAGTATGTATACGACAATGATGGAATCAAAGTGAAATGTAATGATGATTTTTCAAAGAAATTTTGTTTTATCTAAAAAGTTTTTTATTTTGGAAGAAATGGACACTATTTTTGTGATATCTACTATATAAAAATTATTAATGTAATGTATGTATTTTATTAAAATCCTCTAAAACATAAAACATGAAAATATCATAAATATTAATGTAGTTGGGTTCTTGATTATAATTCAAGATTGTGTAATGTAATAAGGTTGGGTATTTATATTACAAGGAGTGGAGTGACGAATATATTGTAGATGAGACACTTAGGGATGTTTCATTAAGTAAATCAGTAGTCAGGATGTGGTTAGGAATCATGATACAAAACATCATTGGAAATGGACTCTAGTACACTTCTATGAACATTATTCTTGACTTATTTCAGTTATTGGCTATGCAGTAGGTGGCAAGGTTCATTCATTTAGTGGAGACAATATCTGTAATAAGGATAATCACAAAAGATTCAAGATGGAAACCAAGGTATATTGGTGAGTCAGTTTCACATTATGTTTCCTAGTCTAACCATTTATTTGTGACACATTTTACTATTAGTGGTAATATTCTTCTAAAATATATCATTTAATGTATATAGATTGATTTAGGTCCATTAAAATCTATTATATATTAAAAATTCAACAATCTATTTACCTTAGAATTTGAAATCATTGATGGAGAATTAAATATCAATACACCATTAATGGTATTATCAATGCTCATCAGGTACTGAAAAGGTGTTCTTTCTAAATTTGTTTGTATCATTTCATATGAGTTCTAACTACGAAATAAATGGGAATATTAGACTTGATTCTATGTATGGAATAGATATTCATATACTAGTACCTTATCTAATATTATCATAGGAGGGTGTCCATTCTATCTCTATAAGGGCAATCATTATATCTCATTTTTAATGAGATATTAAAGCTTGTAATTCCATACCAATTCAATGTATATTGATTTTACTCATGGACTAGCTTGAGATCATTGTTTTGGGTTATGGTGAGTTATATCAGAGTACATTTCCATCAGTTATACAATTCTTTTTAAATGGATTCCATGAAGAGTTATTCATATTACAACCCATTTTAATGAATGATTTTGCTATAAATTTGGTGCTTGGAGTTGAATATATTGATATATTTCATAAGGAGATAGAAGACATTGAGATTTGATTGAAAAAAATATTGATAAAGGATATATATACTAACATATTCATATGGAATATTATAACTTTGTGAGGGTTATGGATTTCTATTTTCTAGATGGAATATAAGAATCACATTTAAGTGCGCATTTTTTTAAGTTGAACCAGATTATAGTCAAGAATTGGTATACCCTATCATGCATTAATGATCTATATGATAATATTGGATTTCCCAAGATATTCTGCATGATTTTAATGAAATTAGATATCCCCTAGTGGACGTTGAGATGGATTTATATACCCTAGAATGGTTTTATGAGAAGGCATGGATGTATTATTTAATGTTAATTATAGTTGGTCTCATGAATAATCCAAAAAATATCCAAAAAATTGATGAATCAAAAATTTCAACCGTTTCTGAATTAGTTTTTTTCATTTTTTATGAAATCATCGTGTACTCCAAGTCTATAGATTATCATGCCCAACCCATTAACATAATATTGAGTACACAAAGATAATATCAACAATATTTCATTATGTCTAATGGATGTTTCTAGTTTGATAATGTGTACATTGTTGGAACCATAATTTTAGTGAATATAATGATATCAGAACAAGAGATAGTTATATGTACGATATCTTGCAAGCATCTCTAGAATATTATTGATATTTTATGTTTTCAACGAGTTTCCTGATATTTTTTTTGATTTATCCAAAAAAATCCCATATAGTTGTAGAAATATATAGTATAAAGGATTATAGTTGTTTTGATGTAAGAATATCATGTGGTTGCTTTTGGAACAAGTCAGTTGAGGCCTCAAATAAAAATTTATTCAACTACTTTCCTATAATTAGTTTTGGGGGTATAATACCATATATTATGATAAGATTATCATTCAAATGAAATACTTCTTCTATGCACAGATAACAAGATATTTATGTATATCACTTCTCTACATGACATGAAACATTTTCATATGAGCACTAAGGGAAAAATATCTTTTGCGATGGGTGGTTTGGCTCGTCACAATTAACTTTTTATTTGCGACGGGATTTAGGGTCTCGTCGCTAACGGTAATGCGCACATTGGCACGGGATGCGCACTAAAGCGTGGGGAGGTTATTTGTGATTGGTGGATCCCACCATCACAAATAGTGTGTTGGTTAGAGGGTATTTGCGAAGGGACCCATCGCAAATACTTGCAGCGGTAAATGAGTTCTTGTGTCGAGATGTTGCCCATCGCAAAAGGTATGTCAGAATGTCACTTTTTGCGACAGGCCCTGTCGCAAATACCCTTTTAACCACCAACATCAATTAATGTGGGAGGAGGTATTTACGACGGGGGCCATCACAAAAAGTACTTTCTGTAACGGCTAGCCCGTCGCAAATTGTCCCATCACAACTAATCTAACCTATATATACCCCCTCCGTTTTTCTTTCTCTTCCCCTCATTTCTCACTTCCTCCCTCCCTCTAAACTCGAATTTTAGATTGAAAATTTCACAGAGTTAATTTTTTTATGGAGAGGTTGTAACGACGATTACATCAAAAGAAGATTAAGTTTAAATGTATTTATATTTTATTTAATTGAGTATTTATTTAATTATTTATTTTAATTATATTTTTTGTTGATTTGTTGTAATTAAATAAACATTAAATTTTTTTGTTATCTGTATTTTGTAATAAATAATAAATAGTAATAAATAGTAATAAATAGTTATAAATAGTAATAATTAGTAATAAATTGTAGTAAATAGTAAAAATTGATAATAATTAGAAATAATTAGGAATAAATAGAAATAAATAAGAATAAATAAAAATAAATTGGAATAATTAGTAATAAATAGGAATAATTAATAATAAATAGCAATAATTAGTAATAATTAGTAATTAATAGTAATAAATAGTAATAAGTAGTAATAATTAGTAATAATTAGTAATAATTAGTAATAATTAGTAATAATTAGTAATAAATAGTAATAAATAGTAATAAATATTAATAATTAGTAATAATTAGTAATAATTATTCATAATTAGTAATAATTAGTAATAATTATCAATAAATATTAATAACTAAAAATAATTTGGAATAATTAAGAATAAATAAGAATAAATAATAATAAGAAGGAATAATTAATAGTAATTAGAAATTAATAGGAATAATTAGAAATAAATAGTAACAAATAAGAATAAATAAGAATAAATTGTAATAAATAGGAATAGTTAGTAACAATTAGTAATAATTAGTAATAAATAGTAATAATTTTTAATAATTAGAAAAAATTAGAAAAAATTAGGAATAAATTGGAAAAAATTGAAATAATTAATAAATAAGAATAATTAGGAATAATTAGTAAATAGTAAGAAATAGGAATAATTAGTAATAAATAAGAAAAATTATTAATAAATAAGAATAATTCGTAATAAATAGGGATAAATAGTAATAAATAGTAATAATTAGTAATAAATAGGAATAATTATTAATAAATAGGAATAATTATTAATAAATAAGAATAATTAGTAATAAATAGGAATAAATGGGAATACTTAGTAATAAAAAGGAATAAATAGGAATAATTATTAATAACTAGTAATAAACAGTAATAATTAGTAATAATTAGTAATAATTAAAAATAAATATGTATAATTAGTAACAAATAGTAACAAATAGGAATAAATATTAATAATTAGTAATAATAAGTAATAAATAGTAATAAATAGTAATAAATTTTTATAAATATTAATAAATAGTAATAAATATTAAGAAATATCAACTAACAGTAATAAATAGTAATAAATGGTAATAATTAGTAATAAATATTAATAATTTGTAATAATTAGTAATAAATTGTGATAAGTAGTAATAAATAGTAATAAATTGTAATAAATAGTAATTAATAGTAATTAAAAGTAATAAATATGAATAAATAGTAATAATTATAATATATTAGTAACAATTAGTAATAAATAGGAATAAATAGAAGTAAATTGTAACGCCCCGACCCCAGTTACCCAGAGTTGGTACATTATTACATAAACATGGCATGATCACAAGGAAATCATGTCTCAAAAGACTGATCTGTTTAGTATTATTGGAAACAAGATTTATCCATATGTTCAACTTTACAACTTGAATAGAAATAAAACATAAATATATTTCAATAGAAACATCCAAGCCTCCTAGATTATGCCTACAGGTAACTCATAACTAACTTCTTCATATCATGGGATAAGGAATCATAAGAAAGTTGTGAGCTCAAACACTCATTATGGGTAAGTAATACAGCGAAAAATGACATAAATATTAAGCATGGTGAATAATTGAAACCACATGCCATTACCAATAATAAACATGAATACTTTTATAAAAAGAATATGAGCTGAGTAAATAATGCCATAAAAACATAATCAGGGGTATTCTACTAGTCGAATGACCACATGAACCATCAACATTATTTACATAATTAGGGAATGAAAAATGTCTGACATTCTGAAACATTTTTTCACAGCCTCGGCCAAGACGTCTAAAAATAATTAAGGCCTCGGCCAAAACCATATATTAAATTGGGAAAGGGCCTTGGCCAATTCCATGTCTAGTTGTCTCATGAGACCTACCAATGCATCGAGGAACTATAGAAGTCTCCACCCATCACTTAATAAGTCCAAAACATTCCTCATATAAAAAGGTTTAAACATATCATAAACATTCTTATTAAAACTAGCATACAAAATATCAATACTTTAACCATAAACCATGAATGGTATAAAAATAGCACATACACAGTCAAACATAACACAAAACCTTCAATAAAATATGTAAGTTTAGTATCATAATAAATCAACATCAAATAAAATTAAAATCCATCAAAGGATGTTGACATAGATGAAATCAAAACCCCTTTAAAATAAACAACTCTTTCTATTTTGAAAACATGATTAGAAAGAAAATTTTTATTTTAAAAATATTCTTATAAAATTTTAAGGGAAGATTAGATGATTTTATAATGGCAGAAAATAGGTGCACCTGCTGTATAAGATAAAAAACATTCTTACCTTAATTCTACCAAAACGGTTAAAAAGGATCATTGTTTGAAAAATGAAGGAAGGATTCCTTTATAAAAATCTTATAAAAAGTCAAACAAGGGTACATACGACTTTATCCAATATTCTATAAAATAGTAAGAATATTTTAAATACATTTTTAAGAAACATGGATGTGGATGATAAAGAGGTCCTATTAGATAATTACTTATAAACAACCTCAGATAATGAATATATTGTGAAAAAAACATTACCTTGTAATTTTCCTTGGTCGAGGGTAGGTTAACCTCCTATATAATTGTGAATATTTTATTTAAAATATATAATAATCATATACATTCTTATGATATCATATATAATCTTTTAACATTTCTTCGTTAATAATATCTTTGTATTATCCGCGTTTTAGGTGTTAACTTACTCATTTTGATTTATATGTTTTGTTACATAAGTCATGTTTGTTAGGGATAGGTTGTATCTTATTCATATACATAATTAAATCAAGTCCTTAAACATTATTTTTAATAATAAAATGAGAATTATTCTTGAATGGATATGATGGAGAATGAATCTCATCGTGTTTGTGGAGACAATAGTTTGTATGTACGCACAAGCGAAAATATCATTTTTTTGATATTAAAATCATATATAATCGATGGTATACCATATATACATAATCATAATAATGTTATATTTATTATTTACTTCAATTACATATCATTATCATACCCATACAAATAATAATGTTTTGACTAACAATTACACCATGACGTGGAGACGATAGGCGATACATACGAACGTATGGTGACATGTCATTAAAAGGATGGTTAGAATACTGAATATGGTTGTACCATATTTATAATAACATCACAGTATATATAAGATAATGGACTTATTATAATAGAATGGAAATAACAAATAATGAAGAAGTGGATGATGAAAGGAACTTGAAAGAGTGTGGTGAAAACATTGTCTCTTCTTTGGGTTCTTCCTTTTGATTTGATCAAAAGGCCTCCTTAGGTTGGATTTATGATCAAGATAAGGACTCTGCGTTGAACTGAGGGAAGTTGGAAGGATATTTTGGCAGGGTTTGGCCAATCCAAAAGGCTTTGAATGTATGAATTTGAGAGAAGGGGGAGTACCCTTTTATAAGTGGGGTGAGGGGCACCGTAGGAAAAACAAAAAATATTATTTTATAATAAATTAATATTCAGTAAATAATATCTCAAAATTTATTTATATCGAAGATAAGGTGGGGATGGGTTGAAATACATTCATAAAATAGTTTTTAGACATTGTTTGGGTCACTTTATTATCTTTATATTTTAGTTTTAACTCTTACTTAATTAGGTTGACATTTACCTTGTCTCTTTGTATTTTTATATTATATGGTTAATAAACATACTATAAACTTCCAATCGACCCCCAAGTGGTCCATTTATGATACACCTATCATGATATAAGTCCTTTGGTCGAACCCTAGATTTTTAGGAATATAATATCAATTAATATTATAATATTTGTTTTAGAAACTCTTTTATGTCAATTTTGACACTATTGGGTATTTTGATTTTGATAAATTCATAACAGCATTATTAATTCAAAAAAATTCATATAACCAGTACTAATATGTTCTATTAACCTATAATATTATTGGAATTAATAGAAAGTCTAAAATTACAATTTTTTGTGTTTTTATAATATCAATTATCTTAATAGTTCATTAATAATGTAATTACTGCATCATCATTGTGTCATATATAAATAAAAAATATTTAATATCTAAAAATTATAAATAAAATACCATTATGTATGAAATATTTCTATATTTCTAATGTATATTTATAATCAAATTTATCTTCTGTATAACAATATATTAAAAATGTTTTAGTTATCAAACGTTGATTTTAACTCTTTTAATTAACTCTTCATTGAATTAAATAATAATAAATGTCCTAATCTAATCCAAGTGGACCTAAATGATAATATATTATACCTAAGGTCTTTTTTGGTCGATATACTCTTGTCCAATATAATTAGGATCTTTATTAGGGTAATATTAATATCCTTTCGACACATAGTTACCCTATTTACTTTTAACTGTGGTAAATAAAAGAAAAAAGTTACAATTCACCAAAAAAATATTTTTATCTTATTGAACCACATTTTTCTCCTCGATTTTAACCATCTCTCTCAGATTTTAGAAATTCCACTCACAGAAGCGGTAAAATTATGTTTTATGTGAATTTGCAAATTTCCTAGGAAGTGGGTAAAAGATGGTGAAAATTTCAATAAAAATTTTATATATCTAAAGTTCTTATAAAAAAACTTTAATGAAATACATTGAACTTATATAGGTATTATGTATATATTTTGGCATCAAAAAAAAGTTAAATAAAATAAATAATTTTTTAAATAAATATTAAGTTTTAAACTATAACTCAGTGTTTTTCACTATTCATCAAAAATTGAAAGTTTTCAGAAAAATACCAAAAATTCACCCTAGGCTGATTTCAATATTCTGAATCCAAAAATGAAGTCCATTTTGAAATATAAAATTTAAAAAATTTAAAAAAGTGGGTATTACTGTTCATAACGGCTAGTTTGATTGGTTGTGTTGTGCATTAGAACTCGAAGTTGCGTACAACACATGCTATTGTATTATTCAACGAGAAGCGTATCGTGGAAGCTTGAGGTGTTACATTCTCCCCTAATTAAAATAATTTCATCCTTGAAATTTATATAATATTACTGCATACAAATACTCGGATGGTTCTTCATCATAAGTTCCTCAGGTTCCCACGTTGCCTCTTCTATCTTATGGTTTCTCTATTGAACTTTTACCAGATGAGTCATCCGGTTTCTCAGCACTTTCTCTCTCGTATCATTAATCCTTACGGGCTCTTCACAATAAGATAGATCGGGTTCCAGTCTTAATTCATCATAGGTGAGTACATGCATTGGTTCAGGCATGTATTTTCTCAACAGTGATACGTGGAACACATCGTGAACTTTGGAGTGATTTGTCGGCATTTCCAAATAGTAAGCTACAACCCCAATTCATTCTAGAATTTCAAAAGATCCGATGTTTTGGGACTCAATTTACCTTCCTTACTAAAACATATAACTCCCTTCCACAGAGCTACCTTAAAAAAACAAGATCTTCTACCTAGAATTCCAAATCCTTCCTTCGGTTATCAGCATAGCTCTTCTGCCTACTTTGAGCTTCTTTGATGTGGTTTTGGATTACCTTCACCTTTTCCATCATTTCCTCCACTAGTTCTAGGCCTACTAATTTTCTATCACCAACGTCATCCCAACAGGTTGGTGTGTGACATCTCTTTCTGTATAACGCTTCATATGGTGCCATCAGAATACTTGAATGGATGCTATTATTATAAGAAAATTCCACCAGAGCTAAATATTGATCCCACATTCCCTGAAAGTCATGTGGGCAAGATCTCAACATGTCTTATAAGGTTTGAATAGTCCGTTCTGATTGTCCATCGGTTTGGGGGTGGTAAGCAGTGATCAAATGAAGTTCAGTATTAAGGGCTTTTGGAAGACTTGTCCATAATCTTGAAGTGAAATTGGGATTATGATCCGAAACGATCGATAGGGGTACTCCATGAAGTCTCCCAACTTCATGAATATATATCCTTGTAAGAGGTTCAAGTGATAGATCTTCTGTTATATCATGAAAATGTGCTTATTTGGTAAGACGATCAACAATGACCCATATTGTATCATTCCTTCTAAGAGTCTTTGGTAGTCCCATGAAAAATTCCATCGTGATGTTATCCCATTTACACTCAGGTATTGGAAGAGGTTGCATGACTCCTCCAGGCTGTTTCCTTCCAACTTTAACTTGTTGAAAAACCATACATCTTGACACAAAATCATAAATCATCCTTTACATGTTGTCCCACCAAAAAATGTCCCTTCAAATATCTATACATTTTGGGGCTTCCAGTGTGTATTGAGAATTTGGAACTATGGTAATCATCCAAAAATTCCCTTTTTAAATCAGGTATATCGGGAACACAAAGTCTCTTCCCAGACATCAATATTCCATCTTCATACACAATGCCACTCAATCTCCCATCATTCACAGCTTTAATCATCTTTTGAAACTCTTCATCACCAGTCTTACAACTCTTTATCTTTTCTAGTAATGATGGTTTGGAAATCATTTGAAATAACATTGATTTTTCACCTTCCATGGCTATTCCCATATCTAACTTTAATAGATACATATATATAGGATCCTTTTCAACTCTCATCTAGTTCAAAACTACATGATCATTTCTAATCAAAGCATCTGCCACATTATTTTCCTTCCCTGGGAGGTTGTGTATAGTGCAATCATAATCCTTGAGTAGTTAATGACATCATCTTTGCCTCATGTAGAGTTTATTCTATGAGAAAATATACTTCAAACTTTTGTGATCAGTATAAATCTCATGTTTTTCACCATATAGGTAGTGCCTTAAAATATTCAAAGAAAATATTATAGCTTCTAACTCAAGATCATGAGTAGGATAGTTTTTCTCATTAATTTTCAGTTGTCATGATGTAAAGACAATAACCATATCATTCTACATAAGGACACAACCAAGTCCATTATTCGATGCATCACTATAAATAACAATCCCCCCATTCCCTGATGGTAGATTCAATATAAGAGAATTGACTAATCTTCTATCTAGTTCTTCAAAAAATTCTTCACACACTTTTATTCCAAACAAATTTAACCCCTTTACGTGTGACCTTCGTTAATGGGTTAACCAATCGGGAAATGTTCTGGATGAAACGCTGATAATAACCTGCGAAACCAATAAAACTGTGTACCTCAGTTATACTCATCGGTTCTGGCCAATCTTGGATTGCCTTGGTCTTAGAAGGATAAACAATGATTACTTCCTTAAAGACAACATGTCCAAGAAAAGAAATCTCCTAATTCCAAAATTCACACTTGCTAAGATTCCCATATAATTCTTATCTTCTAAGGGTCTTCAGGATAATGCACAAGTGATTTTCATGTTCTTTGTAGATTTTTGAGTATTCCAAGATATCATAAATAAATAATACAACAAAATCATTGAGATATTCCTTGAAACATTGTTCATTAGATCCACGAATATATGGGGTGCATTAGTCAATCCAAAAGGCAATACTGTAAACTCGTAATGCCCATACCTGGTTTGAAATGCTGTGTTCGGAATGTCTTCCTTCTTCACACACAACTAATGGTATTCAGATCGAAGGTCAATCTTTCAAAATTATCAAGCTCCATGCAGTTGGTCAAATAAATCATCAAGATGATGTAGGGCATAATTGTTCGTTATTGTTTTAGCATTGATCTCCCTGTAAACAATGCACAACCTCATAGAATCATCCTTCTTCTTTACAAAAACAATAGGGGCTCCCCATAGAGAAACATTAAGGAGAATAAATCCATTATTTCTCAATTCCTATAGTTGTTTCTTTAGTTCCACTAATTCCACATTGGCCATTCTATAAGGGGTCTTCGATATGGGCCTTGAACCAGGAATTAAATCAATGGAAAACTCAATTTCTCATTTGGGAGGATGTCCAGGTAAATTTTCCTGAAATACATCTACATAATCATTAAAATTTGGTACAAACACTATTTGAACATTCTTTTCCTCACTCATAGTTATTTCATTCTCTTCTTCCCCGAAAATTGAATTTAGTTGAGCTACTGGGGGTGGATCTAGATAACAATCATGTGGTGATGATTCTTCTCTAAAGATAAGGAGTTCTTTATCATCATCATAAAAAATTGTAACCTCCGTATTCTTACAATAAATCTTTGCATCATGGTCCAAAATCCAATCCATTCTATGGATTATATCAAATTCAATCAGGGGAATGAAAATGATATTACAAAATAAATAACATTTATATGATCTAATGGGAACATATTCACATTAATTTGTAGCAATGATACTTCCCTTAGGAGTTTTGGCTGACAACTCCCTCGATAAATCAAATTGGAAATATCTAATTTTATTATCAAACTGGGAATATATGAAACAATGAAATGATCCAGAATCAAATAAATAATTTTCTAAACATGAGGAAACCATTAAATTACCTGCCACCACAACTTTTGAAACTTCTACCTCAGTAGTAGTGATAACATATTTTTGGCCTTGATCCCTAGGACTTTTCTATGGTATTTTTTCCCAACGCTTAGAAAATTCATTTCTATAATGTCCCATCACCACGAAATTGTAGCATTGAACATTGGTAGCATATTTATTTTCTTTACAATCACTAGATAGATGGCCTTTCTATCCACATTTGTAGCATAATCCATTTCATTTTAGATATGCACCAGGGTGCTTCCTTCAACAATTATCACTGGGAGTAAATTCAATTCATCCCTTCTTCCCTGTTTCCTTATTTCCTTTCTATGAGTGTTCAGTAGATCTCTTATTCTCTTGATTGATTTAATGTCATAAGACTTAGGGAATTCATTTTCCTTCTTGATAGCACACGATAAAATATTTTCATATGATTATAAGGATTGTTATACTAATGATCGAAGAAGAAATGGTTTAAACCCATCAAATACAAGATCAATATTACTTCTTGGGTTATGTATATAATTTGCAGCATTCCTCACTATCCTTGTAAAGTTAGCCTCATACTTTCCGACATTATTATCCTCCTTTTTCCTCAGACATAGAAATTTCCTTTCCATGTCTGCTCGATGGTCATGAGGAAAGTATTTTTCTAAGAAAATATTTTTGAACTCTCTCCATTCCATATTTGATACTTCATCATCTTCCTTTGTGTTTTGATTCAATGACCACCATTGATCAGCATTTCCAGTGAGGTGGTAAAGTGCCAAGACAACTTTTCCACTTTCGCTACCTACAAAGGCATGAAATATTTTCTATAAGGAATTTATCTCTTGCTTAGCTACTAATGGATTTGTACCCACATTGAATGTTGGTGGTTGTTGTCTCATGAAGCGATCTAACATTGATCCTCAACGCTGTGGATTCAGGTGCTCCATATGGTTAAGGATATTTTTCATAACCTGAGTGAGTTTTCCCAGTATGGTGATTAGCTGATCAACACCAGTTGCATCACCAGCTCCATTATAATTATCTTGAGTAGGAGGGAAGTCCCTACATGGATTGCGTGTATTGATACAGTTTCTATTCCTTCCACTAGGAGCCATTTCTAAAAAATGGCATAAACAAGATTAGTTTATGAATCAAAATATATAATTTCAAATTTTTCAAACACTTAACATAAATTGAAAAGTTTATGGATATAATCCATAATAATAAAGGTGTTTTCCATAAGGAATTATATACTCATAAGTCCTTCATAATGGTTTGTAATGAAAATTAGAATATTCTTAAACATATCCTCTGGGAGTGTTGTAACCAACAGTGCAGCAAGGCCAATTGTTGTGCCCCAGTTCCCGTTCGAGTCTAGCTCAAAGAAGTGTTTTCGGGTTTTACCCTTAGGTACATCTGTGCTAGAGCCGCCTCTACCTGCTCATATCTAGACTGGCATGTATTTCTTGGAAAACTCAAAAAATCTCTACAATTCCAAAATTCAAGGAAGTTCTCCTATACTGATCCTCAACGTCTATCTTAAGGCTACGTGCTCTAATAAGAGTTTATATAAATCTAGTTTCTAAGTTTTTTTAATAAACTTCCTCTAATACCAAGTATAACGCCCCGACCCCAGTTACCCAAAGTTGGTGCATTATAACATAACAATGGCAAGATCACAAGGAAATAATGTCTCAAAAGACCAATTAGTTTAGTATTATTGGAAACAATATTCACACATAAGTTCAACTTTACAGATTCAAGAGAAATACAAAAAAAAAATATTTCATTAGAAACATTGATACCTCTTAGATTATGCCTGCAGGTCACTCATAACTAACATCTTCATATACTGGGAAAATGAAACATAAGAAATCAGTGTGCTCAAATGATAAGTAAGGGTAAGTAATACAGTAGAAAATGACTTAAATATTATGCATGGTGAATAATTGAAAACACATGCCATTACTAATAATAAAAATGAATACTATTATTTCAAGAATATGATCTATGTAAATAATTCCATGAAAAAACATAATCATGGGTATTCTACTTGTCGAATGACCACATGAACCATCAACATTATTTCCATAATGAGGGAATGTATAATGCCAGACATTCTGAAAAATATTGTCTAGGACTCAGCCAAGACGTCTAAAAATGATTACGGTCTCAGCCAAAACCATATATCAAATTGGTAAAGGGCCTTAGTCAATTCCATGTCTAGTTGTCTCATGAGACCTACCGATTCATCGAGGAGCTATTGCGGGCTCCACCCGTCACTTACTATGTCCAATACATTCCTCATATGGAAAATTGTAAACAAGTCATAAAAATTGGTATTAAAACTATCATATGAAATGTCAATACATTAACCAGAAACCATTAATGGTATAAAAATAGCACATCCACAGTCAAACATATCACAAAACATTCAATATGATATGGATGTTTTGTGTCATAATAAATCAACTTCAAATAAACTTAAAATCCATCAAAGGATGTTGACATAGATGAAATAAAAACCATTTTTCGAGAAATATCTCATTATATTTTGAAATCATGATTTTAAAGACAAAATTTAGTTTAAAAATATTCTTATAATCTTATAAAGCAATCTTCAATGATTTTATAATGGCCGAAAATAGCTGCACCCACCGTATAAGTTAAAAACTATTCGTACCTTAATATTGTATAAAAGGTTAAAATGGACCTTGTTTGGAAAATGACGGAAATATTTCTTTATAAACATATTATAAAAAGGAAAAAAAGGGTATTAATGACATTAACCCATATTATATAAAATAGTATGAATTTTTAAATACATTTTTAGGAAACATGGATGTCGATGATAAAGAAGCCCTAGTAGATAATTACAAACAAACAACCTCAGATAATGAAGAGATTGTGAAATAATCCATTATCGTATACTTTCCCTTGGTCGAGGGTAGGTAAAACTCCTTTATAATAATAAAATAATTTTTATTAAATTATAAAATATTATATACATTAATATGATATCATATAAGATCTTTTAACATTTCTTCGTTAATAATGTCTAAGTATTATCAACATTTCTGGTGTTAACTTACTCATTTACTTTTATATTTTTTGTTACATAAGCCGTGTTGGTTATGTATAGGTTGTAAATTATTCACATAAAAATTTATATCAAATCCTTAAACATTATTTGTAATCATAAAATGAGAATTTTTTCTTGAATGGATTCAACGAGGAATGAATCTTATCGCATTCGTGGAGACGGTTGTCTGTACGTACACATGAGCGACAATATCATTATTTTGATATTAAAATCATATATAATGGATGGTAAATAATATATACATAATCCTTATAATGTTATATTTATTATTTACTTCAATTACACCTCATTATCATACCCATCCAAATAATAATGTTTTGAATAACAATTACACCACGATGTGGAGACAGTAAGCCGTACGTACGCATGTATGGTGACATGTCATTCAAATGATGGATAGAATAATTAATATGGTTGTACCATATTTATAATAACATTACAGTATATATAAGATACTTTAGTTATTATTTTTGATTTTAAATAACATATAAAGAAGAAGTGAAATAAGAAAGTAACTTGAAAGAGGGTGGTGAAAACATTACCTCTTCTTCGGTTTCTTCATTTTGATTTTATCAAAAGGGATCAATAGGATGGATTTATGATCAAGATAAGGCCTCTAGGTCGAAGTGAGGGAAGTTGGGAGGATATTTGTGTAGGGTTTGACAGAGAATAAAGTCTTTGATGGAATGAATTTGAGAGAAGGGGGAGTTCCCTTTTATAGGAGGGGTGAGGGGCACCTTATAAAAAACTTAAAATATTATTTTATAATAAATTTATATTTGGTTTATAATGGATCCAAATTGATTTATGTCGAGGATAAGGTGGGTATGGGTCAAAATTATTTGAAACAATAGGTTTTAGACTAGTTTGGGCCGAATTATTAACCTGTCATTTAGTTTTAACTATTACTTAATTTGTTTGACATTTACCATGTCTCTTTATATTTTTATATTATATTGTTAATAAAAATACTATAAACTTCCAATCGACCCCCAAGTGGTCCATTAATGATAACAATATAATGATATATGTCCTTTGGCCTATCCTTTTATTTTTAAGAATAGAATATCAATTAATAATATGATATTTATTTTAAAAACTATTTTATGTCAATTTTGACACTATTGGGTATTTTGTTTTTGATAAATTCATAATAGCATTATTAATTAGAAAACAATTAATATAAACAGTAATATTATTTCATATTAATCTATAAAATAATTGGAATTTGTAAAAAGTCTCAAATTACATATGTTTGGGTATTTAAACATTCATTAATACTGTAATGACTATATCATCATTGTGTCATAAGTAAATTAAATTATTTAATGTATAGAAATTATAAATAAAATACCATTATGTAGGAAAAAATTTTATATTTCTAATGAATATTTATAATTGAATTTATCTTATGTAAAACCCTATATTAAAAAAATTTAGTTATTAAACATCGATTTTAACTCTTTTAACTCTTCTTTGATTTAAATAATAATAAATGTCATAATCTAATCCAACTGGACCTAAATGATAATAGTTTATTCCTAAGGTTGTTTTTTGTTGAGATACACTTGTCCAATAGAATTAATACATGTGTTAGGGTAATATTAATATCATTTTTACCCTTAATTGCCCTATTTACTTTTAACTGTGGTAAATAAAAGTAAAACGTTACTATTCACAAAGAAATTATTTTTATCTCATTGAACTAAATTTTAATCCTTGATAGTAACTGTGTCTCTCCAATTTTCGATATTCCACCCACATAAGTGGTAAAATTATGTTTTATGTGAATTTGCAAATTCTCCTAGGAGGTGGGTAAAAGACAGTGAAATGTTCGATAAAAATTTTATATATCTAAAATTATTCTAAAAAGACTCCAATGAATTACATTGAACATATATAGGTATTAGTATCTATTTTTTCCTAAAATAAATTTAAATAAAATAAATAATTATTTAAATATAAATTTGGTTTTAAACTATAACTCAGTGTTTTTCACTATTCATCCAAAATTGAATGTTTTCTGAAAAATACCAAAAATTCACCCTAAGCTTATTTCAATATTCTGAATCCAAAAATGAAGTCGATTTTGAAAGATAATATTTATGAAATTACAATAAGTGGGTATTAAGATTTATAACGGCTAATTTTATTGGTTGTGGTGTGTGTTAGAACTCGAAGTTGCATACAACACACACTACTATATTATTCAAAGAGAAGCTTACCATGGAAGCTTAGGGTGTTACATAAATTGAAATAATTAGTAA
The DNA here is from genome assembly GCA_963277665.1 of Viscum album. Classification (NCBI taxonomy): domain Eukaryota; kingdom Viridiplantae; phylum Streptophyta; class Magnoliopsida; order Santalales; family Viscaceae; genus Viscum; species Viscum album. The sequence continues at coordinate 1,253,974,980 of OY728153.1, read as the reverse complement.
AAAGTAAGAATAATTAGTAATAATTCGGATTACTTTTTAATATAAGAATAAATTGAAATAATTAGTTATAATTAGGAGTAATATGTAATAATTAGAAATAAATAGTAATAAATATGAATAAATACTAATAAATAGGAATAAATAGTAATAAATAGTGATAAATAGTAGTAAATAGTTATAATTTGTAATAATTAGTAATAATTAGAAATAAATAGGAATGATTATCAATAATTATGAATAATTAGGAAGAAATATGAATAAAAATGAATAATTAGGAATAATTGGGAATAATTAGGAATAATGAGGAATAATTAGGAATGAATTGGTATAAATATGAATAAATAGGAATAAATAACAATAAATAGGAAAAATAGGAAAAATAGGGAAAAATAGGAATAGATAATAATAAATAATAATAAATAAAATTAAAAATAAAAAAATGGGAAGAATTTGTAATAAATAGTAACAATTAGCAATATATAGTATCATTTGGAAACAATTATTATTAATTAGAAACAATTAATAAGAATTAGCAATAAATAGTAAAAATTAGCAAGAAATAGTAAGAATTAGCATCAATTTGTAACAATTAGTATTAATTAGCAACAATTAGTAACAATTAGTAACAATAAGCAATAGTTAGTAACAATTAGTAACAACTAGTAAAAATTATTAACAATTAGTAACAATTAGTAACACTTAGAAAAAAATAAGAACAATTAGGAAGAAAATCAATTTTAATAAATTTTAATATCTTGTAATAACTAGTCATAATTTCCAATGGATTGACGACAATCCTTTTGCTTGATGACTCTTCTCCTTTCAACATTCATAGACTAAAAAAATTATGAAATGTATGATTTTACATAATCATATCCAATATTGAATTCACGAGTTTGAATATGCATTTTTTGGAGCACATTTTTCATAATGTGTTTAGGCAGTGACAGTTGAAGAAGATGATTCATTGACGAAAAGGTGGAACTTTTGTCCGAAGGCCCTTTTACTTGCAACTTTATCACACATAAATTACAATGAATAATCTTCTCATATATATCCATATTCATTCTCGTGCATATGAGAATAAATATGCATATCTCTGAGAAGATTCTGGATTTTGATTTGTGTGTGAGAAAGTTTCAAGTAAACAATACATCAGACAAAAGAGCAGCCTTAAATCGACTGAAAATTGTGTTTCATGTAAGTAATGTTAAGTATTAAGATGTAGCTGTATTTATTTATCTTTTTTTCAAATATTGTTTTTATTATTTATATTAATCAAAAATAGTAATGACTTTCTATTTTGTATAAAAATACTGAATAAGGATGTCTACCACAATCATATTAGATGATCATGCTTGGATAAATTAGTATTTAAATCCGAACGGTTCTGGTTTAAATCCTAAATATATTGATGGAGTTGAAACTTCTTATCATTTTCATCATAAAAACCATAATATGTTTCAAAAGGCATAATAATGTGTCCTTGTAAAAAATGTGCTCTGAGAACGTTTGACAGATTTGATAAGGTTGGGGGACATCTCATGCGATTTGTTTTTCAACAAGATTATGTTTTTTGGTATCAACACAGTGAACCAGGTTCCATAGAAGATACTAATAACTTGATTCCAGATTCATCACAGTTTCAAAATTTAGTACATGATGTTGCAAGTCCATATATTCAACAAACAGAAACACAAGATGATATTGGTTTAACTCTTGAGTTGGAACCATATAAATTTTAAATGTTTTTGAGGTATGCTAAGGATGTATTATAACCAGGTTTCAATTAAAGAAAATAAAAAGCAATTTCAAAATTCATGGCTATTAAATAAGATAATGCAAATGTCAAACAACTGTTTTGATAATATATTTTCTTTGGTTAAAACATTGTTACATGAAGTAAATGTGTTTTCATCAAATTACTCTGAGAGCAAGATGTTGGTTCGTATTCTAGGCCATAGTTATTGGAAGATTCATGCATGTTCAAATGATTTCATATTATATTCTGGTTAAAATGATTTTTTGAATAGTTGTCCCACATATAGACAATCGAGGTATAAAGATGATCAACAAGGGATGTCTAGATCGATTCTCGTAAAACTATTGAGATATTTCCCACTTACACCTATGTTGTAGCATTTTTTTGTGTCTCAAAACACAATATCAATGATGTCATGGAACTAAACCATGATTTCAGCTCATAATAGATTGAATCGTCAATTTTATGGTGATTCATGGAAACATTTTGACCGTACACATCTGTCTTTTCCTTTAGAAGCCCGAAACGTGCGATTGGGTCTTTCTACAAATGGATTCTATCTGTTTGGTTCCTATGGTAGTCAGTATTCATGTTGAACAGTCTTTATAACTCTGAAAAATTTACCTCCATGGATGTTGATGAAGAATCCTTATAACGTTTTGACCTTATTAATAATAGTACATCCAAAAAAATATTGATTTTTACATAAAACCATTTATTGATGAGTTAAATGAATTGTGGAGTGATTATGTTAGTACATATGATGGTGCTGCGAAAAAAATTCATATTAAAATCCTCATTGATGTGGATGATTAGTGACTATATGGCATATGGAATGTGATCTGGCTGGAGTACACATGGTCATAAATCATGTTCTTATTGTATAAAAGACAAAAAATCCTTTATCCTCGTTAATAGAAAAAAAACCATTCTATTTTGACTATCACAGAAGATTTCTTCCACCCGATCATCCTTTTCGGAGGAAAAAATCACATTTCTGAAAAGGTAAAATTGAAAGGGATTAACCTCCAAAAATGATCTCAGGTAGAGAGTTGAAATCAGTTTTATTTTCATTACCTCCAATCACTTTTTGGAAAATACTATACCAACAGAAAATTCTTGGATTTTGGAAAGAACATAATTGGATAAAACGAATATTTTTTTGGGAACTTCTATATTGGTTGGATTTTTTGGTCTCCTGCATGTTTGATGTTAGAAATATTGAGAAGAATTGTTTTGATAATTTATTTTATAAAGTTTTAGATACACCAGGTAATACCAAAAATACAATAAAGGAAGGATTAGATCTTGTGCAAATTTTCAGTCGACTAGAACTTGAACTATTTGAAAATGTCTGATCACAGAGGTTAATAAATCCAAATGAAGCTTTTACACTATCTAAAGAAAGTCACTTACTATTTTGTTAGTGGATTGTATATTTGAGAATTGTAGATGGCTATGCTTCCAATTTGGGAATATGTGTTAACAATGGTTATATTTCTGGATTGGAAAGTCCTGAATTTCATGTTATAATGGAACAAATTATTCCAATTGGATTCAGTGGTTTGTTGAATTATATGATTTGGGATTTGATAATAGACATATCGTATTTTTTTGAGACATTTGTGCAGTGACAATAGACTATGATGCGCTATGAAAACTTGAAACAAATGTTGCTGTAATTATATGTAAACTGGAAAAAATCATTCGGCCAGGTATGTTTGACTCAATGGAACATCCGATATTACATTTTCCACATGAATCTATATGTGGAGTTCCTATACAGTTTTGATGGATGTACCCATTTGAGATATACATGCAAAAATTGAATAAAAAAGTACATAACAAAGCATCAGTCGAAGGCTCAATTGCTAAAGCTTATTTGCAAGAGGAAATTTCTTTTCTCTGCTCTCAATATTTCTAATCTCAATATCCATCAAAACACAATAGAATGGGATGAAAAGAGGGGAATGTTGACGATGAAATGGACAATAAATTATATATTGTTAATCTGCCAGATCATGGTTTCAGTGGAGTTCATGAACGATGGCTTTTATATGACGAACATCACAGAGCTCATACATATGTTGTCCTTCACTGTGATGAAATGACATAATTTTTACTGTGAGTGCTTCTATCACTAATTCTATAATTTGTGTTACATTATGTAAAACTATTTTATTTGTAGGTTATATGATAATCGTATCAGGAACAAACTTCCATAAATTATATGATTTTCTCATGAAGAAGGCATAAAAATATATTTTTTTCAATGGTTTCAAAAACTGGTAACATAAATTATTTATTGTCTAATATCAATTTAGTTTAATATTTATCATATTGATAATTGTTTTAAAAAATTTTAGTGTCTCATCATGGTGATAAAATTGATAACCGACTATGAATATTGAGTAACCCGCCATCCAAAATGGTTGAATGTTATAATGAATATGTGGTGAATGGTTTTAGATTTCGTACACGTGCATAAGGGGAATAAAAAAATAAGGAATAGTATAGTTTTCTTTAGAGGATCACAGTACAGAGAAACTGAAGTTGACTATAATGGAATTCTGGATTAAATTATTGAGTTGTGTTGTCTAGGATAAAATTACATATTGATGTTTAAATGTTGGTGTCTTGATACTGAGAGAGGATTTCATGTTCATATGACTCAGGGAATCGTCGATATTAAATAAAAAAGTCATCTTGCAGTAAATGAACCATTTTTATTACCATAATAGGCACATAAAATTTAGTACACAAATTATTGTGCTACTTCAAGATGATTAAGTGATTAGTGGAGCAAAATAAAATTGAAATCTCAGGAAAATAAGTTCAATGAAATAGAATGGGGTTCATCTAAAGTAGATGGAATTGATATTTTTCAAGAGACTGCTCAAAATCCATCTTTCTCAAAATGAGATGAGAATATCGATGATGATACTCCACAATTAAGGATTGATTATGACAAAGAGGTTCATGATGTTACAAATGAGTTTGAAATGAAAGGAGATGATGAAACTGAAATTCATATGTATATTGATGCTGTTGGGGAAGAAGATGAATAAATTGAAATGGAAAACTATATAGATGAGGATGACGATGGACATTGAAACAGTTAAATGCTGGTTATAATCATAACTAATATATATCTATATATAATAGTTATTTTCAACTATCTACTAACAAATACCATTTTGTGTTTTAGATGGATCCTGATTTATTTCGCAACTTACAGGAGGCTGATTTACCTATGGATGTTGGGGATTGTGGACCAAATGACCCTCAGCCTTCTGACGGTTCAGGGGGTACACAGAGGGGGCACAGTCTTTCACGAATGACGATTCCTCACCCTATCCCCGATTGACTTCCACGCCTTGGCTTCGATCGACACACACAGAGGTATGGTAACCTGTATATTATAGTTAGAATTCATTAATTTATTTATATATAAACTAATTGTTTGATTATTTATTCCTTTTTCATAGTTTTGTGCGTGATCCTATTGGAAAGGGGAGCGTTATCTTGAACAATTATTTTTCTCAGCCATGGATCACATGGGAACAAATTCCCATTGATGTGCGGCGCGACATGTTCGATCATTGGCTGGTACATAAATAAAGAATATTTATTTTGAAATTTATTTTTTTAATAACTTGATATTATAAATTATTTGTAGGTTTTATGGTATCACATTTATGATAGCATGTGTGATGCTATCCACATGGAATGACAAGTGTCTATGCGTGAACGTTTCCATCATTTTTTGTAAAATTTGAGAAGAACATCCATTAATAAAGCTGGAGTGACAGAATTTGATGAATCATTTAGGGCCCACTGACACGAGTACATTTCATCTCATGTTTGGGAAGGATTATGTTTACACTGGTTGGTTGGTGCATTTCATTGGAGATATTTAGTGGGAGGGTAGAACCGGGGAAGACAGGAGCTGACACATCGAGCTAGTATCCAAACATTCGGTACACATAGAGTGCATCTAGTATGTATATTTTTTAAAATATTTTATATAACATTAAATATAAATTGTTTTTTATTTTATTTTTTTATGTAGTCGAGCATCCCTATATTTTGGAGTTCGATGTTTATCAGAGGATGTACAGTGATCCATCCACATGAGATACTCAGGAAGATCACCATCATCAGATTGTGGTTAGTATTCTTTTTTCAGTTTGAAAATTAAATGTATATAATATTTTCACCATTATAATTTCAAATTGGAGTTAAAGGAGTCATATGATGCTGCGACCTCTCTGACACAGGCTGAGAGTCAGGACGAGATGACTGAGTAGACCAGTGACCACCATTTCTATGAGGCAGCATGGAATCTGGCAATGTAGTATGGCTTTGAGAAGGTCTGAGAAGTTTGTATCAGCTATCATTTGACTCTGGGTACTTATTATAGTACTACTGAAATGTCAGGATCCTGCTCGAGAGGAACTCATGAAGAGGCATCATTGTCTTCTTCAAAGTATCAATAGGAGTTTCGAACTCAATTTGATCTTATATAGAGTTTGTAGAAGCAGCATGAAGAGATGTGTGGGTGGCAGCAGCATCCAAAACAACAACACGAGGAGGATATGCGTCAATGGAAGCATCAGCAACAACAACATCATCACGAGCAGATGGAGTACATGCGACATATGACTCATAGTTTAGGGATGATGTTTCCTCCAAAATCTTCTACAGCTCCTCCACCTCATCCAGAAGATGACCCCCAATGATTTTTTTCATGAAAAAAATGACTTGAAGATTTATTGTAATACGAACTATTTACAGTTTTTGTATTTTATATTGGTACAAATATTGCATAATTTAATTTTTTTAATATTTTATTATTTATTATTAGTATTATATTATTTAATATTTGTTTATTTTACTAATAATAATCACATTTTAAGATTTTTTAATATTTTTTTAGTAAATATTGAGAATTGTAATAATTTTTTATTTTATTCTTATTTTAATAAAATTAATATTAATTTTTTATTAATCATAATTTTTATTAAATATAATTTTTTATTATTATATTTTTTAATGTCTGTTTATTTTACTCATAATAACTTTTTTTATTTTTTATCATTTTAATAATATTAATATAATTTTTTCATTAATCATAAATTTATTGATTTTTTTATTTTGTTTCGTATTTGCAACAAGACCTTTTGCGATGGGTGCCCATCATAAATAATTTATAAATAATTGTTTATTAATAGTATTTGCGATGGGACATGCCCATCACAAATGGTTTATTTATATATAATGTATATAATCAGAGACTTATTTGCAACGGACTGTCAAAAAAGGTTTATTTATATATAATGTATAATATCAAAGAATTATTTACGATTTCGTTTTCTGCAATGGGCTATTTTCAATGGCGCCCCATCACTAAAGCCTATTTACGGAGGGATCCCATCACAAATAGCCCATTGAAAATACCTCTAAAATCTAGTAGTGGAGGTTAGTTAAGTGTTTATATTATTTTGACATTGAGATTACTTATACACCTAGAATAAAAAATATAATTTGTGATGAAATATACTGGAAATTAATAACTCATTTGTTATAGTAATCAAGTGAATAGTGAGGGATGGTTTTGCTTTTTTTCTTGAATGGATACATTTTTTATGAAGTCTCATGTGTTAGAATTTACGATATTAACCAAAACTTTTCCCTTTCTTTTGAATATGATCTAGAAGTGACCATCATTTAATATAAAGGGTATATCCATTAAAGATTTCTTATTTGGTTGGGATACACCATTATTCTAGTTCATTAATAGTGATGAGGTTTATAATGTCCACGTACATATTTGGGTTCCTATGGTCATGTGTTAGAAACTAAATAAGTAAATTTATGTATCAGCATAGGATGCACAACCATATTTTCCAAAGATGTACTATGACCTACATAGGCAATATTGGTGTCCAGGAATGAAGAAATGGAAATAATTACACATGGAGTGATGCTTCATATATCAGTGGGTGAAGGCCATACCTTATTATCATCACAGTTTCTTTGAAGCCATTTCCAATTTCAAAATAAAAGTGGGATGACCAGACTATGGGCTTCATAATAAGATCACCTGGGATATCGTGGATGGATTATTATATATAGAATATCGTGGATAAAATGTTGAGGGTATACCATTTCATGTCCTTAAATGAGACCAACACCATTGATGACATGGTTGTGAGGGAGATAGATCAACATCAATGTTTTCTATAGATAATAATTTTAGATTGAGATCCCAAAATTTAATCATGATTCTAGAATTTTATTCAAAATGTATTAGGATAATAGATTGTCATTATAAAAACAAATCATTCATAAAAATGACCAATCAGAATGTATGATTTAAATTCTAGATGTTTTGTTCTTATGATCTAAACATTAGTGGTTGTTATAAGCATCCTCAATCTCACTTCGATTACTTATAATAATAATATATTCATGTATTCAATCCAAAAGACTCCATTACAATATTGATATGAATAACCAATAGTTTTAATTTGTGATGGTTTGAAGTGGTTGAGTCATCACTTAATTGAATTATTCTCAACCAGGAGGCATTTTATTTCGTTTACTTGATATATAAGAAATTTTAAACCATGTAAATATAGAATAAATCATATACTGACATTCCAATACGACCTGTAGATTTCATGGATTTCCACCGAGACTTCTGTGGGTTTCACCGAGGATGGGGAGAAAATTTAATGAAAAAATGGGAATCTATAACCTTAGTTACCAGTAAATTTAAAATAATGAATGGAATTACTCTAATGGAATACAAATTCATCATCAATAATGCAACTAATTTGGGAAAAATATATATCTTGTATTCAACATCAGTGATTTCACCCTAATCCGTATCATGTAATAGAAGTTTATTATCATGATATCAATGTAAATACATCCTTTCAAGAGAATATGACTAGTATCATTGATCAAGGTGAGAATAATATCCACATAATTATTATTTCCCAAGAAAATATATAGTGGAAGAATGGTAGCATGTAGAAAGTTAACTAGAAGAGGGATTCAAATATATAGGTTAAAGGGATCTTGTTTTTCATAGATTCCTCTCATTGATTCATGGGGGAATATCATGGGAATGAGCTATAATATGGTGTGGATTTTGTAACAACCGATTTTATATCAAATTAATTCTTTCATTTTATTTTTATATGATTCTATTTAAATTATGTTAATGAGACTTATAACATAGTTAAAACAATTTATATTCCAAATAGATTGATTGAGGTCTACAAGAATGAGATGGTGTTTCTATGAAGTATGGGAATTAATGTATTTCCACTAATAGATCTGAGGATAGGATATTGTCCAATTATTACAACAAAACAAACATTGATTAGAACATGAGACCCACCATCCATCTTGTCAGACCTAGGGGATTGATTTTGAGACACATCAGTTAGTAGTGGGCACCAAGTTAGAATGTGTTCTATTAAATAATCACACCTGTTGGATTTAGGGATTCTAGGAGTTCATTAAATCTGGATGATTCTACTATAATACCATTGTATGTCTACAGTAATTGATTTTCACACATCAGAGTTAGGGTATTGTAGTGAAGGATCATATTTCATTACTTGACACTCCCATCAATTTTATCAATCCTCCTCCTTCCAACCAAATTGATATTAATTATTTTTATTGGTTCTACAAGGATTATTTGTCTTCCCCAACACCTTGACACTGATCCTTAATATTTTTTTGATCCCAGAATTTTGAATTGGTATTTATGGATATAAAAGTATCAATTTCTATTGTTTTATTACATGATCTTTTTTTACAGCACAATAAAGATGTTCTACACATCTTTTTTAGTATGTATAACTACTGTGAGTGAACAAAAAAAAATAACACATGAGAGTAATTATGTATTGAATTCAATTTAATGGCCATTATAATCATGGTTATACATCCCATAGATCTATTTAGATATACTAGAAATGACTCCCATGATTTTTGGCCACCTGAGAGTTTTTTTATCCTTAACCCCTTGTTGGAACATCACATGGTGAACATATTCCATTTAAATTGAATTATATAATTTTTTACTGGACATTTGATTGAACCTCATTTATTATTCACCCTAGTAAATTTGAAATGTAAAATTCATATTTTTGATGAAATTTAAAATGGTATTTTGTAATAATTAGTATCTAAAATAGAATATTAACAGTTGTTATGAGAAATTGGTAACATAGTATGAATGTAGAAATCCATTTAATATAATTGAAAAATTTATATAAAATTGAAAAGATAATTGGTAATTATAATGCAACAATTAATAAGGAATATGTTAATATGATTTGATTTTTTTTAAACAAGAATTCATTTTGTTTTCATAATTTTAATATTTAAAAATCAAAATCAAGCATAGTATGAAAATTCTATATAGGTCTATTGTCCATTATGTTTTTAGCATCCCATACATGAGAATTTTAAATTTTCAATTGATGATTTAATTATTAAATTCACTATTGTAATATTAATCCTCCGTGGTTTGGATAGGAAAATAATTTTATATTTTTTCTTGAAATGGGAATATGACTAGAATTAGTGGTGACTAATGATAAAGACTTCTGATATCATGTCATGGATTTTATGATTTACATTGGACATCATAGTAGAGATTTAATGTTTTTGGTACTATTTTTTCATATTCATATAATCTATAAAATAATTCCATTTAATATCATACAGTTTAATGTAGTAATATATAGAATATAATTGTTTAGTCACTGTTTCTAGTAACCTATAAAATTATAATAAAACCCAATTCATGATACTATTTGTTTCCTATGGAAAATTTATTAATTACTGTTTATAAGTGGGAAAGGGGTCCATTTATTGATTGGTTTATTATACATCGTTAGAGTAGAGGATTGTTTTTGATTGAGTATGTGACTAATGGATGGTTTTTTAGTATTTATTTTTTTGATTAATTCATTTGTTTTTTTCTTATACGACATTATGTTCCAAAATTTTTAGGACATTGAATGGATGGATTTTATTATATTGATATGTAATTAAAATTTTTATTTATTATATTTGATGTATTTTAATTTTATTTTCATTTTTACACAATGTTTTTTTTCATACTAGAGGGTATAGTTTCCACATAATATTTATTAGTCCATTGTGAAAAATCTATTTCCACTAGTTTATAGATATTCTTTATTGAGTTATTGTAGTAACCAATCTCAGTCAAATGATGGAGAACTAAATCATAGTAATTACACCATGGTCCATGATCTCATTTGTAGGGTGTTAGTATATATTACTATTAAACTAACATTGGGGTCTCTAATGTAACCTGTAAATATAGTGTATTCAAAAATGATATGCTTAAAATAAATCATGTACTATATAAATGAAAATTAATTTACAATCACCATCAATCCTAGTGGTTTAAAATGACAAAAAAGATTAAATTTTATTTCATCAATCACTTCTAAAGTCACTCTAAAAAAATAATATCATTTTGAACCCAATGGAATACATGTTTCTTTTTTTGAAAAAATAGTGTATACATTACTCATGGGTTGAATTGATATATCAAGAAACTAGTAACATCATTTTGAACCACTAGGTAATATATTCAACCTTCCTAGAGAGATGATAATCATCTTTATAGTCAAGGGAATATAAGAATCCTTCTAGGAAATGAGTTAAATCATCTAGATACTCTGTGTAAAGACTACACCCTCACATGAAACAAGTATCCATATCAAGAAACATATACTAATTAACAAACTATTCTATAAAAAATATCACATCTTTTTATCTCCTAGGTGATTATTTACTCCCTTATAAAAAACTTGTAAAAAAATTTATAAATCCCTTTGCATACACTAACCCTTCATAGAAGAATAAAATGATTTTCTAAAAATAATGGGGAAACCAATTTTTATCATAAAATTGATTAGTCACACCATAAACTGAAGAATCCAATCATCATAGGGCTTCCACAAATTAAAATCACATAATTCTACAAAACCCATACATTAACACATTTTCTCATCAAAATGATATTGTCTACATAGTGTTTTTCTCTAATAGTTACAAATGCCTATGTGTCCAGATAGCCAATTTGAAATAAATATTATTTTCATCCCCATAATGCAAGAAGATAATATCGACCCATTTATCATATTCATCTCACCAAAATGGGTGTCAAATAAATTAACCCCAAATCTATCTTTGGATAATAATATTACACCAACATCACACTGTGATTTTTAGATTTACAAGTTGAAAATGGATGCCAAAATAATTATCCCTCTATACATCGCTTCTCATGGGTCAGCATGATTATTGGTTACCCACAAAGTCCCCTTGGGTGTCATTATAACTTATATACCCAACATTGTATCCTCTTAACCATTATCATATCTTGTGATATTCCCATCTATAAGAAGGAATAACATCCCTCATCATAAATATAATCATATCATTTTCTCAGTAACCCCCACATGAAAATATAAATGTTGGTGTCTCATTTGGGATATGTCTTAATGTGCATCATACATCACAATCCTTTCTAGGATATTACAATAACCAAACATATCATAAAACTACATATTTTTCCCACTTATTTTCTTATGTACAATTTTTGGGGCACCCTCCCTAATCCAAAATCTAAAATCCCATTAGGTATAAGGCATTCCATGGATCTATCATGGAATCACCCTTGGAAAAAATATGAATCCATAATTTTCCCCAAATGAAATAAACTATGGAACCAAATATATGCATACTACTTTCATTATCATCTAATTTTTATACCTTTAGTGACCATGTATCTTTTCAAATTTATTTAAATTCAGTCCACCAACATTGGAATTCATGTCATCAATTTGCTTTCAAGGGTCTATTATAGCCATTAAAAATTCATTAAATCCATGGGAATTTAAATATATATATTTAATTAAACCTTAATAACCTATACATGGCGACACCACAAATAAAATTATCTATAACAAAAAAATAACACATATAGAAATTCATATGGACCACCTCTCTCATATGAAGTCATTTTATTTATGAAAATCATAACCACTCTTATCCATGCACATTCGAGCCTCATACTATCTTTTGATAACCTATATCCATGGATATCATAAAACATAAATAAAAAAAATTAGAAATATTTATTTTATTTTAATTAAATTGTAATAATTTCCTAATTACTCCCATAGAAATATCATTATTTAAAATCCATTACCGACCACAACATAATGATATATGGAATAATCTAATAACCATCTTTGCCAAAAATACTTTTTAATTAGCACTAAGTCCATTAAAATATTAATTTAATTTTTAAAAAAATCTCAATATATTCACCAAGTGATGTACCATCAAAAAACTGTTGTGAAATAATATGAAATCAATTTTTACAGGTATATTCTAACCATTTCAATAAGATTGCCAGAACAATTTGAGGAGTGTATTATAGTATGATGACACATTAAAGGAATTATTAACAAAAATCATTAGAAATTAGAGGGGAATGATGTTAATTAAGGATAGCGGGGGAAAAGGAAAATTTATCTTCAAATATTAAAAAAATGAAGTCCCTATATCGAGGAGGGATTGAAGAATCTAGGTAGCCGTAGTAGATCAATATTAAATTTTGTGGATGGAGGAGGGGTGATTGGCTTAAAACCAGAAGGGTAAAATTGAATTTCTCCCCATGTTTATGAAATGTTGAAGGCGTCATGATTTGGATCTAGTTTTTTCCATACTAAATACCAAAATTGAAATCCTCCCTATCTATGGTTGTATATATTACATGGTATAAACAAATTATTTACAAAAGTATTTAGTAATGATGTTATCAGAACTATCCCAAGTACACACCCAATGCAAGATTTGGCCCCATAATTTTCCAAATCATGTTCCACTATTCAAAATTATATAAATATAAAAATTCCTTTTTCGCATAGTATTCAAAACCCATACACATAACATACACCTACACCACATGAGAATCATATCTATACTATTTACTCAGTTTATTTCTTCATCCATATGATAATTATTTTACAATCTAAAAAAAATTTCAAAATCCTAACCTTATCTAAATGATCATGAATTTTTCATCGACATTAAAATCAACTATCATTCAATGATCTAATTAAAAAGACATATTATTATGTGTTAAAAGTTTTTAAATTATAATTTTTATCCTAATTTTCAAAATGTCCCCCACTGTGGTGAAAAAATCAAACCCCTCATGAATATCACACCTTTGAGGCATTGAATTTTACATATTTATTCTAAGCTATTCGATCTGTTACAAAATTGCTACCATAGTCAGTATCCATTTATTGTTCTATAATAATATGACCAATATTCCAAATATCTCATAAGATCATAAATCTAACTTATTTAATTAATAACATTTTTTATAGATGGTCAATCTAATCGTCGAAATGATCTACATATTACAACTTCTTATTCAATACACTAAATATTATATAATCTATACTTATTTTATCATGATCTCTTCACAAGTATCCTCATGTTCAACATTGATATATATAATCTTACTTTATTGATTATATTATTCCCCTTGAGATTCATCATTTTCAACTATATCCAATATATTATCTTGTGTATCAATATTTATGTCAACTTTTACATCCATTAAATAGACATTTTCACTTTATTATTTATTTATCATCTATATAATACTTTGAAACTCCTTTATTAACTAATTTTCATGATAAAATTATGTGATAAGATAGTCCCACAATCATGACTCTATGTAATTTATTTTTCTCCTTTAGTGTCAAAAATATCCTTGGAGAAATATTTGTATTGTAACTTACTTTATCTCACTGAAAACTATCTAGGGTAACCTTTCCCATGAATATTCTATTGCCTCTCATTGAAAATATTTCCATTGGTGGTATAAATTTATCAGTTTCATATTATTCATGTATTTCTTCTGTAGTGATGTCTTTTTTTTCATTGATATAAAATCAATCTCCATATTTAATTAACTAAATTATCTAGTTGTATTTCTATGTATTTAATATGAAACCAAATATCATTAAAAATAATCTAGTGAATGTATATTAATATTCAAATCCCAAAGAGGTGATTTCAATATATTAGAAATAAATTGTATCCGTAACGTGATATTTTATTCAATGTTATTTTATTTTTTACACATCAGCAAGTCTATGTATTTCTCCAATAAACTCAATGATGTATTTGATGATCAAAATATCATTTTCATCAAGAAAAATGTTCATGTCAACCTATTAATTATATATAAAAAGAATATTTTCATTTTTTACCAAGATTTCAATGTTATATTGACTGTAAAATTTATCCAACATGGATCTCCTTCCATAAAAAATGGAAACCAACATATAGATATCATTATTCAGTTTTGATGTAAATTATATTGAGATTTGAAATTATTATCATGTGTCTTTCAATATAATTCAGTCATGGATAGTTCATTGAAATCATTGATATATATCTGTTGTATAGTATATAATAAAAAATTTACTAAATAGATCGAAAATGTGATTTCATTATATTAGTCATCATCTAGGAACTATAGTTTTTGTAAATAAGTACCCCTATCTAATTGATTGTTATTTCTACATAGTTTATACTTTAATGACATATTCTGTACATATATCATTCACATTGATTCCAATTCATTAATCATGAGAATCCCGGGGAGGTTCGAATATTGTTGTTAATTTCACTTTACATTACATAAGACAATGATCCTATTTTGTTGGAAATTCATTAGTCCGACCATATTTATTATTAAAAAAATCAAAACATGAATTAAAAAACTAAATAGGTAGTTTTTTTACATTTTTCACCACTATGGGAAATTTCAGTGGATCAAAAAACAATAATGTGTTGATATACCAATATCAACTATGATCTACTAGTTTACAACATATTTTTTATGGTTACTCATTGATAAAAAAAATTATTTACAAAAGTGTTTATGGAGTAACATTTTACCTTTCTTTTATTAGTTTTGATGACTAATTCTATGTTCCCAAGACCATATTGATGCATTTCCAATTTATCGATGTGTAGGTATCATACCTATTAATAAATATGCATATACTTATTTTAATTATAAATTATAAAATATAATTGTTCAATGTAATATGTGGTATCAATAATCACCACTAGTAAAAATAATTTTTTATACAGAATATATTATTCATAACTTATATCCTTTTCCTATAAAATGAACATTGCACAATTTACACAGGAATATCCATTCAAGAATAGATTTTACCTTTAGGAACAAATCATGTGAATAAATTTTCTACTATACAATGGACTATACATAAGGATTTGTTTAAACTCATAAATGGTCCTTTCTGAAAAATGATACCACTTCATTGGCTAATATATTTTTAAAACAGTTTTTCTGTGAATTTAATTATGTCAACTAAAAAATAATATCCCATCCATGAACTAATACTACCTGCAAATTATTTGATATTATCCTCAATCTTATCATTAATATTCCACCAATAAAAAAATAAATGGCTTAAGGGTATTTTATTAGATATATCCCTTGAAAAAATCACTATGAATAATATTATAGACAATAATTTTCCATATCCACACTCCAAATATGATTTACATCCTGGAAAACAAAAATAATCACTTCAAATTCAAAAATTATACTTCATTACAGAATTTTCCACTGAATCCTACATCATTAATTTCATTGACGAAACAATAAATGATCCATAAATTATTTATTCTATGATTTTTTATTCCACAGCGAACTTCATGAAGTCTTATCTACATTATTCCTTTGTTTATTAATATAATTCCATTCTAAAATAATGTACTTTGGGAAACTCCAATGGAAAAATAATTTCACATCACAATATTTTCCAGTAACCATTTTTGAAAACACAATAGATTCACTAAACAATAATGGCTATTATAAATTCACAAAAAATGGTTTTTGACTCACATAATTTATTCTTCATCATTATGTACTGCTGTATATGATTTATATTCCTCATGTGTGTAGGTATGGATTGTTACAAAAAATAAATATTCTATATAAATTATTCTTTTTTCCTCTAAAACCCATTTTAAAATTCTATAAATAATAGAAAAACAAAAAATATAATGTTTTTTTCACCGATAATAAATTATTTATTCCTAGGTAAAACCTATATTCAATTGATCTTAAATATCAAGGAATGTTTTTCTCATATTAGATGGATTATTATAAAAAATATTGATTTCTTATGAAAATTAGATTAATAAAATACTAGTCATGAGATTTCATATTTTATAGCCATCTTGAAACTAATTATTGATGATAAGTAAATAGCGATTAAATACCATAAATATTTTTTCAGGAGAGATAAAATATAGATGAAACATTAAAGGAATAACAATAAACTTGAATAAGAAAACTAGAATCAGATATAATATCATTTATATAATTGTAAAACAATGATTTATAATTTTTTCATATGTACAATTAATATAAAGCAAAAATTATGTACTTCTGAAATTGAAAATAATTTGAATGATCAATGGCCTTGAAAGATGAATAAACTTGTAAATAGTTGTGATTTTAAGAAATAAACTACCATAACATATTTAGTTTAAGATACAGTAGATAAAATAAATTGGGTATATATCATAGTAATTAATTAATAATAAAAAAATGATATTTCTCAATATGATGTTACAATTTTATGGCTACCTTGGTCATAACATGGGCTAATTTGAATAAAATAAGTTCTTCTAAAGGGATTAAAACCTAAGATATATGATAAATAATAATGGGGTGATATCATTCAACATATGTATGAACTGATTTGAATGAAGAATTTTTGGAAACATTAAACTTTATTTAAGAAATGAAGAAGTGCATATTATAGTACTAATAAATAATAACTTATATATTTTATAATCCTTTTAAAAATAACATATCATATATATTTTTCTCAATTTCTTATGGATGGTTAGCATGATTACAATAACTCTGCTGAAGAAATGGTGGACATTACATCGAATGACTCATATTAGCTGGGCATTTACTATAAGTAATATGACGAAAAAATTTTTTAAAAACAATTATAAAATTACTCTCAAAGAATCAAAATGACAATACCTCATAGATATATGATAGTCAATTTTACTCAAACATTACTTTTCAAGTAATCCTATTAAAAAATTTAACAGAAATGGGTGATGCAACAATTTATTTTTCATCAATTAAGCATTAATAAATAATATGATGAATCATGGATCATTTAGAATTTGATCGGACAAATGATATAGATGTTCCATTTTTATGGATTAAAAAATAATAACTATAGTTTAAAAAACTCTATTATCTAGTATATGTGGTGGTATGTAATCAATGTAATTTTTAAAAAGATATTGGGATGGAGTAACCCAATATTATGGATGGAGGAAATTTTTTAATGTCTACCAGGTGGATTGAAAAGAGAACATTGAAATTCTATTATTGGAAGAATTTTTTTTTGAATCGAAGAAAGTACTAAATTTACCAAAAAAAATTAAAATTAATTTATAATGAGAGACATTTTAGATATCCCAAATCCGAATCATGATTGACATTGGATACATGACAAATAATTATAATGAATAATGGGTCAAAACCATTATTAATTGGAGAATAAAATGGAGCCTTACCTTATTAGGCATGTTAATAATGAAATTAGTGATCTAATTATTTAATGGAACACTTATGGTTAATGTTTCCATGTTCTATATTTAAATTAAGGAGGGAAAATATAATATATTTTATGCATTCAATATAAAATAATATGTATGTAGTTCCTAAATAGGCTTCAAAGAAGATTTTAAAATTTTATTGGATGGAGTATAAAAATATTATAAAATTATAATGAAACATTTTTAACATTTGGTGATTTGTAAAAATAATATTTTAACATGAAATTTAGAAAATTATCTTGGGTAAGTTATCAATTATAAAATGGATTTATTGAATAATGAAACATGAAGGTGAATAATTTTTTAAAAAACTATATGTTTGGAGAGTATTTATAATAATTATTTGAAAAATGCCTTGTATTTAACAATGAACACTAAATATTATCTATTACAATGGTTTATAGAGGAAAAAACAACATATGAGTTGTTGAATGAAATAAATCCATCTCATAAACACTATCCAATTCATTAAAAAAAGATGATATATACAAAAACTAATTCTAATCAAATGATTTTTATATATTAAATTGATGAGGGATTATTTCTAGGCTAGATAATAAATAGAGAATCAAATGAATGGATAAAAAATATGTATACCAACATTTAATTGAGTAATGATGTTAATATTATTATAAACATATAAGGTAATAACAATGAAATATAACCCGAGAAGAAATATGTAAATAATAAGATTAAGTTAGTGAAAAATATGATATTTTACAACATTCCCAAAATTATGATGTCTATATTTCTTAGTTGATTTATGAAAAAACCAATACTGAAGATCAAACTTCCTAAAATTGGAGAAATAAAATAATTTATTTTGATCCATTTAATATAACAAGAGAAAAAATCTCATCAAATCAAATATGATGAGTGAAACATGAAGAACATTCAATTATTTTATCAACTATATATTGAATGTTTTTTAAATAATATTTAAAATTTTATTTGTGGATTATATCCATGAACAAGTACATAGAATAAATTATCAAGAAATAAAATATTTGAAAATTTGAAAGGAAAACAATTATATAATTACTGAAACTACATGGTCCATTAACAACCAAATCATTGAGAACAATATATTAATTTAAAAGAAATAACAATTTGTGTGTAGATGGTGTTGACATATTGAATAAATGCAATATAATAGGTAGTTTTAAAAATGTTTTTTATATTTTCAATTTGACTTTTAATGGACTTGTCTTTATAAGGTGTATTTATTAACATTCAAAAATATTATTAAAATATATTCTTAGATATTTCACCCAAGAATGATGATTATATATAATTATAATTTGGTTTCACAAAAATAATTAATGAAAATTGTTTGAATACTTAAAATTTCCTTGTATAACCTAATGTAGGTTATTTATTTATTGTATTGTTGGAATTAGAAATATTTGAATAATATATAATTTAAATTTGGTTGTGTTGATCAAAACCTTTATGTAAGGAAGTCTATGAAATAAGAGTTTATTTTAATTATCTATTTGGATAATTTAACACATCATATAATAGTGTAAATAATAGTGGAAGAATCATCAAATATCATTTTACCAAAATTTAAAATGACAATGATATGAAAGAATACTTATATTATCATCCTATAAGAGATTTAAATATAAGGGTGAAAATTCATTTCAAATGAAAAATATGATAGTGAAATATTGAAAAAGATTCACACACGACTCAAAAACCATGTCCATAATAATTTTAGAAGTAACCTTTATCAGGAAAAATATTATGGGAGGAGACCGAGTCTAAAATTATAAAGAATAATCATTTAGAGTATGTTTTAAATGATATGGACTCCACCATATATTTCTTTTTAAACAGTCATTGAAGACCAATTAATGTGTTGTCCAACAGAACAATATATAGAATATGTTAATCAAAATATGTGGTACTTTTGAGGAACTAATAGTCATTTATTTTTCATTAAAAATAAGAAAGGATCATGATCCCTAATCTATTTGTGTGAATATTTTTCTATTGATATGATAGACTATAGTTCATTAAGTTGATTTACATTTTTCTATTAAGATAAATTATTAAATGTACTATTATGATTTAGGAATGTACATTCCATGGAGGCACTTTTGTTGAATATATCTCAATAAGAATGTAATTCACTCAAATATTATAATTAATGAATTAACTAGAAGATATTTGATAAAAATGTACTATTAAGAGAGGTCATTAATTAATTAAATGTGTTAAAAATCTCACTAACAACACTTTGGAGTACTGAAATTCCAAATATATTGGAATCCTATACCAATTTAATCATGAAAAGGTAGAGAGTGGGGTGACCTGAATGGAGTATTTCAGAAGATAACTACATGTATAATATATCAGGACTATAATATTGAATAATCCAATATGAGAAAAGAAATAATTTAACTATGATTTTCCATGACATACTTCAAAATAAATTTGTTCAAAAGAACCACTATATCATTTAATAATAATTATTTCATTTGTTAATTCAGTTCTTTTCATGAAGGTTGAAATATTATGTTTTTATTATTTAAGATATGGGACACACAATTTGTACGACATGGGTGTAGTAGTAAAGAATATTGAAATAAGAGGGAAACATTGTTGAAATTATTCTTTGATTCATGTTACCAGTGTAGAGATTTCAATCAGATAATTTATGAGAAATGGTTAATGGAACAATGATTTTTTTTATTCTCTAGTTTTTTATTATTCATGATGGTGAATATTATTTGATTAGGATCTCCGCCATTGAAATTTTTTATCAAATTTTGTGAATGGAGTTAAGGAGGGTGAGAATATATATATATATATTCATATATATATATGTATATACAAGTAAAAAAGAATAATGAAAATAAGAGCATGATAAAGGTTATGATAATAAAATAATAAGGAATATAATTTTAAAAAACAATATATTTTAGTAGTGAATTTGTTTTAATCTCAAAATATTATTAACTAGTTTAAAATTGGATGTTCCCAGAAGTATTTATAAACTAACAAATATTTTTTAATCAGAATAGGTATCAGGAACATAAGTTAAAAAGATTAATTTATAATAATATCTAAAAATAACTTAATAATATAACAAATCCATGAATAATCCTTTTTAATTTTTGATGTTTTAAATTATTTAACAATGTGGAATATAGATAAGGCATGTTTATGTACCTCATTATATGGGTGATCACTAGTTATCATAATATTTATTATAGTGTTTTGTAAAGTTAAATTGAATTCTATTGATAACTCATAGATTCCAAGAGTTTATAATGTTCATTTAAGAAAGTATAAGAGTAAAATTGTGATAGATAAAATCGAACAATGTAAAATGACATTGAATATATGTTTAATATGAATCTTTATAACATTTATAAATGATATCATATGAGTTATGTTTTTATAAATTTGGTAATCTAATAGTATACAATATTTAATGTGAGGGATATTTTTCATAAAATAATGATATTTTATGAGTCACGATAGATGTTTATAGATTCCAATTGTTTGAATATTATATCGAAATAACATCAATTAATTATTAATTAGTGTAACATCAATTTTATTAGTGTTATTTTTTATGGGGAAGAACAATAATCGAAATAAGACGATATTGTGATAGTTTCAATCCATCTCGTACATCAGTGAATGATATAGTTATTCATAGATTATTAAATAATATGATATGTTATTATTAGTGATTTAAAATGAAATTGTTGTGAAAATATTGATCCTTATATAAATCACTTAGTTAAATATAATATCGCACCATATATCCTTATGGATTGAAATATCTTTAAATTAAATATATGATTAATAAATTTTCTAAAACATAACAATGGAACTCATATATTTTGTGTACTACATAAGGATATAGATATTTAAATAAAGTCATGTCAATAATAATCAGATAATGTTGGAGATTTTATGAATAATAAAGTTTCATCAATTATTTGATTAATCCAATATATATGGTGTTACAATAGAATAATGAAAATTTCAATGATTTGTTTCATTAATTTTCTACAATAAAACAAACATAAATTTGTTAACAACATATTTGATAATAAAATAAATAACATTATAGAATGGTAGTGAAATGAAAATGAAATCACCCATTTTATACATGGTGTTAAAATTATATATTTAACTAAGTAATAGAAGACACCTTCATGTCATAACACTTTTGTAGTTCTTATATGATGTTGTATGCAATGTTTTTAGAAGATGAATTGTTCCTTTGATTGGAAGAGTATTGTTCCTTTATCAACTTGTTAACTATGGTGAGTAGTAATACCTCTTCGTACACTGACACCTCAATCTTGATATGACCTTCAAATAAGATGTTATTTTTAAGGCACATAATACCCATATGTCTATGAATTTTTTTCCAACATTTTGATATTTTGGGAATGAATGGATATTAACATATTGATGTTGATTGTTATAGTAAAATGTAAATATTCATAATTTTATAATGTAATTTAATCACCACCTATATGGGTGTTTTTATATAATACAATGTTAAATAAAAATAAATAATACAATGATATGATATATCATTAAATACATCTTACAAATAGTATCAACACTAGAGAACTGAAGGGTTTAGAAACATGTGTAGTATCTATATAAACTACTTAATTTCGAAAACGTTTGAATATTTCCCTATAATAATTCTCTTATATACCCTCATCATTTAATATAATATTATATAATCATATTAATAAATTATATAATTGAAACATAAGAAATGTATGTTCTTAATTTCACTGTAAGGGAAACTTATCATGTATTCAAAACTCTTAAACCATGAACATTTCTTAAAAAATGAGAATGGGTGAAATACCATATAAATGATAATTGTATAATAAGTTAAAATAATAAACATGATTTAGAATTATGTGTTTTGGGATAAAATCATATTAAATAATAATAATAATCTCTTCTATTGTTAATAGGGATGTAATATAAATAAAAAACAATAAAATCCTAACAACGGAAAATGAAATATTATTAGAACATGGATAATAATAAATATATGTAATTGAATTGAAATAAGGAAACTTTAGTATATGTAGACCAAATATATCTATATGAAAATATTTTGAAGAAAATCAATGTTTATCTTCCAATTAATTTTTTAAAAATATTATATTTCCCACCGATTAGTTTATAAACAAATCCATGTATTAATACCCATTACATTATAAAAAAATACTGATAATATCTCCCATTAGTTTGAGATGAAATCAATATAATTTAAATCATCATTATATTATAATTTATAAGCCCATAAACAATTCATTTTAAGGGATAATTGGATTCCAAAAATTAACAACCAAATAAATGAGTTCAAATTAAAATAAAATTATTCATCTTATAATAAATTTCCCATGAGAAGAAAATGTGTCTCATGATATTTGTAAATGGTGTCACCCAAACATTATGATTATTGTTTATAGAAAACATAATATCATTGAAGGATTATTTATAAAGGGAACTGATAGGATTATTTATAAACAATTATGATATAATTAAATAATCTATTTTAAATGGAATATAGAAAACAAAAATGATTTTTCATCGGAATAATTTTTATATAAAAAATTAAAAAATGTCAATTTTCAAGTCCCATTATAAAAATCATTTTTTGAAATTGAATGGAAAATTACTTTAAACAACACCTCTTTCGAATTCTTATAAAATTACCTTGATAAAAATTAAACCATATTTCATAAATGATATTTAGAAGGAAAAAAATATATTTTATTTTAGAAGAAAATCCATTTACATATTTTAGAATACAACTATAAAAATAAAAAATTATTAAAATTATAAATATTGAAATGTTTAAAAATTAATAGATTGAAATATAATATCAATAGAGATAAAAAAATTACTTCATACATGGTAAAATAGGACATTTTTATTATGTAACACCACTGATATATATAAAACGTCCATCAAATAAAGGGAGAGATATTCTCAAAAAAGATGATTATCATTAAACCACAGAATCATAAATGAAAAACATTCATTATGGAAAGAATATTTCCATATATAATTATGTGGAAATAAAAAAGAACATCATCATTGGGTAAAATAGATCATTCTACGATAATAAATGTCCAAATGTAGTTATTACTACCCACAATACAATTTGGGACAAGGATACCATTACAACCTGTAGAGAATTAAAATAATAACCTATTTAAAGTCTGAGAATTAAATTATACTTAAATTTCTTGGATTAAAATTTACTTAATGATAATATATATACACACAAATTAAATTTGTTTGAAAAAAAACATGTCTTAATGAGAGGAAAGTTGAGTAGAAAAACCTTAACATCTTCCCAAGTCATTTTACAATGTCACATAACATGATGAATAATAAAACTAATATTATTAAATATAGTTATTGGTTCATTATTACTTAATATTTAAATTAATATTTACTAATAATTTTCTTAATTTCATTATTTAATATAATATTTTTATAATATTGTGGTAAAATATCATATTAATAGACATATATTTATAATTGTAGTGGTATATTATGGTATTATAATTACATATAGAAAAATAAATTATCATTATTATAGAAAAAATATATTTTAAATCGTATTTTATAAAAATTTACTATTTATGTTCCCATTGTGTTCTATGGTAGGGTTACAAACACTTTGTTCAAGTAGGTGGTAAAACCTACCCCAATCATTGACACATTATAACTCAATGATTTTGTATAGTTAGTGATGTGTATAATAAAATTATAATAGAAGAATAATGATAATTTTCTTGATTTTCCTTTTAATGAAAATTATTTGATTAGGTTTGGTTAATGAATGAAAATATTAACGAAAAACTAAATACCTTTTTGGGGGAGGTGGAAGTTAGAAAAATGCATTGTTAACCTTATATTGTTTTTATGAGTGAATATAATTGACTAAAATAATATTAATACATAAATATATTAAAATTTATTTCTAATAATTAATCATTTGGTGTAAAACTATTATGTAACGTATTGTATTGGAATAGAATTATTATTAATAAAAATATAATGAAATAAATAATAATAACTTTCACATATTGAAAATTCCATAGATATTTTATATTGAAAAAAAATTGATTTGGATAAGTAATAGATAACAAATGGTTATTAATATGAGAGTATTAGTTTTTTAAAAATATATATGGTTTTGGTAGGATCTATGAGTAATAGATGTGTCATGATGCAGATGAAAATTATAATTTTACAAGTGATTAATACAGAAATGTCGGGAACACCAATTAGTTTTTAATGATATCATTTAACTGTTCATGGGTCAAATGGTCAAAATGATATAAATAGTGCTTTTTTAGAGAGATTGGTTTGATTAAGTCTCAAAAATTCAATTCTTAACATGTTCTAAGCATTTTATGAAATTTTTATAAGTTTTATATTTTACTTTCTTTTTGGTTTTACCTCATAAACATGTTTTTGATGAAGTGATTTGTGATTTACTAAAAATTATAAAATTACCCAACAATTTTTTGTGTGTGTGTGATGAACATAAACTGAATATTCAATAAATATAATATAATTTCAATGTAATAAAAAATTATATGTCATTTTAAATCATTAAATATATAGAGAGAACAATTTTTTGTTGAAAAAGGGGTTTTAATACATTTGTGTTCTTAATATTTTTTATTATTGGATAATAATTAGATGTGTTTGAATATAATTCATTTATATTGATATAAATAGTATTATAAATGAAATTAAAACATATTAATTTAATTTATTTTTTAACAATTATACAATATTAATTAAAAAATTCATTCAAAATGATGTTTTCCCATTATGTTGGTCATTAACTGTAATATTAGAAATCATAATTTTATGACCAAAATAAAAAAAAAGACTACATAATATAATAATTTTTTTCTAAAATACAAAATCAATATTGATATATTTAATATCTATATGAGATGAATATTCATTTTTTTACATAATTGAATAAAAATACTCTTCAGAATAAATTGTTAAATATGTTTCCAAAATTAAATATTATTTTAATAACAACATTGTAATTTGGAAGGATTTAATTTTCACACATATATATC
The DNA here is from genome assembly GCA_963277665.1 of Viscum album. Classification (NCBI taxonomy): domain Eukaryota; kingdom Viridiplantae; phylum Streptophyta; class Magnoliopsida; order Santalales; family Viscaceae; genus Viscum; species Viscum album. The sequence continues at coordinate 1,253,948,298 of OY728153.1, read as the reverse complement.
AATATATTAAAAAAATTATTAAAAAAATTAAAATTCATTTTGGTTTTTAGATAATGTTATAACATTTTTATTTTTAGAAAAATATGTATTTTTTCACAATTAATATAAAAGCCAATTATTTTAGAAATATATGAAAAATTACAATAATATAATATTTGGATTATAATTCCAAAATTTATTTTCATTTTAAAAATTTAAAATTATAATTTTTTTAATTTAATTCATTTATAAAATAAAAAAATAATAATTGAAAAATGTTTTTGTAGTAAAATTGTTTTTTAGAATATTAACTATTCATATGCTATTTTACTATTAATAAATAATAATACTAGTAATATGAATTTACTAATACCAAATATATTATATAATTATAATCAAAATGTTTCTTTAAATAGAAACCATATCTCTAAAGAAGGAAATATTTAAAAAAAATAATCTTGAAAGAAAAAGTTTCCATTATTTTAATATTGTTTTTATAAGGTTTTTATAATGTGTATATGTCAATTTGTACCTATAAGATTAATGGTTATCATATAACGGTATATTTTTAATAAGGTATTATTGTTTTATTTTTTGGTTTAATGTCTTGTTAATAGAGGATAATTATAAAATGTTCAATTAAGAAAATTTCTTTTCTAAAAAAAGAATTTAATTATATTATACCCCTCTTAAAATGAACTTCATCCATAAAACTTTAATTCCCAGGGTGAAGGCATGTGACATTACCTTTCCCCATGCACATCATTAGGTTCCCATGTATCCTTAGAAATAATTTTATTCTTCCATATAAAATTAACCAAATGAGTGATAATATTTCATGACATGATATTTATTAGATCGACAATATCCACTAGTTGTACCCAATATGATAGATCGCGATCAAATTGAAATAAAACAATGTTTTGTACATTTTATGGTTTTGGTATGAACATCCTAAAAATCTATACATAGAAAACATCATACAAATGAATGTGGTTTTGAGGGGAGCATAATGTGATAAGATACTACCCAAACAAGATCAATTATCTAGATGGGACCAGGTTATCTTTCTATAAACATCCAATTCATCCAAAAACTTATTACCGACTTCGATAGTGATATCTATAAGAATACAATGCCAACAAAATCAATGAATATATCTCATCAATTATTATTCACTTTCTCTAATATCTATTTTTTCACATTCATATTTTATTGAATTTGAGAAACCTTTTTTTATTATTTCATTTATAAGGCCATGTCTAATTAGATTCATCTCTACAACAATATCTCAACATGTTGGATTCTAACAACTTATCCCATACAGACCCCAAATGAACTCATCTGGATTCTATAATGTAATCTAATATCATATGGTATCTCTACCGAGGTGATATTTTGATTTCAATATAATTATAATTATATAGAAAATGATCTTATAATATTCCATAGAGTTTTTATGGTCCACAAAGAGTTTGGATTATTTTTTGGTTGATAAGAAATTATAAAAGCCAACTATATCCATAATGATTTCTGAAGATCATATTTGTAAAGACCCGGAAATTTCAAGGAAATTTTTTTCTTAATTTTCATTGGAATTTTACAAGAACACAGTTTCTGACAGCGCCTGATTCCGAGGCCCGGTGTGCCCAGAATCAATTTCCGAAGTTTGGCTCGGGTACGTTCAGTGAACGAACGAGCGGGAATTTCTAACTTTTGAACTGGTGCCCGGAATCAAATTCCGAGGGCACCGATGGAACCGTAGCGCCGGTTTTTGCTTAGGAATGCCTTTCCTGGAGTTGCGTTTGCTTGGGAGCAGTTGTTTAATAAGGTTGTGGTTTAAGTGTAAAGAAAAATAAAATTTGTGTTACAAATTTTATTTATCTTCTTAAGTGGTTATATCCTAAGTGTGGAATTTGGGGTGGAATCACAAGTTCCTAACTAACCATGTGAGGATTAAGGTGAGGTGGGGCCCACACGAGCCCCAACCCTTCACCTTCCCCTTAACTCTCTTCTACCCCCCTTAAACTCCCTTTCACTTAATGTGCCAAAACCCCTCAAATTCCTAACTCCTTAAACTCCTTAACTCCCATGAACCCCCCACCCCCCAATTAAATGTGACTCTTCACTTCCACCTTCATTAATTTTGGAGCCTCTCCACCCATTAATGAAGGATGTAACTTAATGAATTCGAATTATTTTGAATTCATTAAGCTAACACTATAATAAGGTGTGTTGTTTTATTGTTTGGGGTTGGCTAAATCATTGTGATAGAGTCATGGAAGGATTGAAGAGAATTCCACCCTCAACGAAGAACACGAAGGACATCTCCAAACATGGAACAACGTCTTCTCGACGAAGAATGCCTTTTCCAAAGAAGAATGTGAAGTTTCCAACGTCGATCCCTTCTTGGATGCCTCCTTCCCACTCCTTCCGGAATAAAGAATGGAGCGCCTTTCACAAAGAACGCCGACGTCGTCAACGGCTTCTCTTTTCCGATGTCGACGAATCGTCGCCGCCTTTCCGCGACTTCGTCAACAGATAACGAAAAGCGAAGTAGGGGTTTGTTGTTGCTTTATTTAATTATTTTTTCGTTCTTGGTTCTAGCATGACAAACTTGAGGATGAACGTTTAAGTGTTATCGTCTAACGAGAGGGGGACCAGACCGCACAAACACGGCCGAACCCCCCTCCTTTGTTCTTGAATGTTTCTTGCGGATGAAACGAGATAGCGTGGTGCCGTCGCACCACGCGGGAATCACACGGAAATTATTGTGTGGCGCCGTCGCGCCGCGCCGTGGAAAGAATTATCATGAACGCGACGCCGTCGCGCCGCGTCGAAGGAAACCGAAGACGCTGCGGCCGGAGCGGGGCCGCGGCGGAGGGGCGCGGTGCCGTCGCACCGCGCCGGATGACGAAGGCCGCGGCCGGTTCCGTGCCGCGGCGGATCGTGATGACCGGCGGCCAGCCGGGCCGCCGGTGCCGGAAGACGGAAGAGGATCGGCCCTTGCCGGTCCTGTTGACAAGAAGCCGACCGGACAGGTCGGGCCGGCCGGGTTGGTGGAAACCGGGGGAATTTAATTCCCCCGGGCAGTTATTTGGCCCCCCATTATGAGGGGGGGGGGGGGGCGGTTTCACAAAGGGGGGGCAGGCGACCCCCCCCCCCCCGTTTCCAGCAAGCTCGGCCTTCGGCCAAGCTGGCAGCACGCCCAGCGCGCTGCCTTGCGTCGAACCGGCGCGCCTGGCCGGTTCGCCGTGCCGGGCCACGCCGGGCCGGGCCGCGCCGGGCCGGGCCGGTCCGCGCCGGGCCGGGCCGGGCTGTGCCGGGCCGGGGCAACCCCGTCTGGGGCGGGTTGACCCGGTTCGGGCCATCCGGGGGGTCTCGGGCCGGGACGGCCCGGGCCCGAAACCCCCGTTACCGAGCGGTTTGGTCAAATGCCCGTATCTTGGGCTACGGGCCTCCAAACGACTCGTCTTCAGCGGCAACGCGATCCTTGGATCGAGACGGTCATTTCGGTATACTATACTCATGGTGCACCTTCCTTTTCGGGAGCCTACGTGGTTAAAACTCCGTAGTTAAACGTGCTTGGCCTAGAGTAGTGATCAGGATGGGTGACCTCCTGGGAAGTTTTCCAGGGTGGGTGTGAGACGGAAAGGCCAATAAATAATAAACCAGGCGTCCGATTGACGCACCGTCTGTTTCGTTGAATTCCTCTATGTGAGATGGATCTTTCGGCTTACTCCGCTCGAGGTTTGGATGCCGACGGAGTGCGGTTGGGTTGGATCGCACCGAAATCAAACTGGGCCCCTGGAACGAAAAAGCCAATAACTCTCAAACCGGGCGTCCAATTGACGCGCCGTCTGTTGCGTTGAGTTCCTGTTGACGATACAAAACTTTTGGCATCCTCCGCCCGAGTTTTGGATGCAGATGGATAGTGGCCGGGTTGGATCGCACTGAAATCCAACCGAGCCCCTGGAACGGAAAAGATGATATCTTTCTGACAGAACGTCCGTTTGACGAACCATCAACGGCGTTGGTGATCACATTGAGAAACGGTCCCTATGAGTTTACCCTATGAGATTTCGTGGTACAGTTGAGATACGGCCGGGTTTGGTTCGCTCACGAAACCAACCGGGCCCCTAGGACGAAAAGGCTAATAACTCACAGACCGGGCGTCTGATTGACACGCCGTCTGTTGCGTTGAGACCCCTATGATGTGGCGGTCCTTTGAGATACTTCTTCGTGGGACTTTGAGATACTTGGAGTATCGACCTGTAGCTCGTGGAGCGGACCCTACCAGTGACAAGAGTGCGGAGTACGGAGACCGTGTAGCTGGATGAGACCCGACGACTGCTGATCGAACAACTCGGTGTGTTACAGAGGTGCGCTTGGTTGTAACGGCAAATGAGAGCGCTTGGTTGTAGCGGCAGACCCACGACAGAGGTGCGCTTGGTTGTAGCGGCACATGGGAGCGCTTGGTTGTAGCGGCAGACCCACGACAGAGGTGCGCTTGGTTGTAGCGGCACATGGGAGCGCTTGGTTGTAGCAGCTGGCCCGTAGTACTCGATGGGTGGAGTTCTTCAGCAGTCTTAGGTTTCTGAGCAGTACCTCGGAGTCGTGAAAGGACCACTGTACACTCCAGAGATGGTGCTCTTCAGCAGTTACAGTTTCGATAATGAAAATCCTGGTTTGAGCTGAGACTTTTGACCTTGTGTTTACCTCATGATTGAGATGGGTCACTTGATAACTTTGGTATATGTATGGGCATATACCTGGGTAGTGGTTATCCGTTTATTTCACAATCCTTGTGTTTCCTCATGATTGAGATGGGTTACTTGATAACTTAGGTATATGTATGGGCATATACCTAAGTAGAGGTTATCTGTTGAGATCTTCTTTGTGGATATCCTTGTTGGTTTAGTGAGACCTTGAGGATCTCGGGGTCCCTACTGAGTATCGTTATACTCACCCCTGCACGGGCTATGCCCGCACCTCGTTGTGTTGGTTGTAGACGACGGGCAGTGCTGACAGAGGCTGAGTGTTCGAGGACTGGACGGTACCTGGAGGTGGACTATATGAAGAGATGGTACCTGGAGGAGGACCTCACGACGAGACGGTACCCAGAGGTGGATGTGACGACAAGGCGGTACCCAGAGGTGGACCACTGGGCGAGACATACTCGGAGCGGACGGCGGGACCTGAGGAGTAGAGGAGATATATGTACCCACCCTTCAGGTGGGATTTCCAGTGGACATATCGGCGTAGCAGCTTTACTTTTCATTTGCTGTTTTCCCTTTCAAGTTGTACTTTACAGTTGGGCTTGTATTTCCGGCCCCTTTTTACTTTCCGCACTTACTGTTGTACTCAGTTTTTACTTAGTGTTTACTTCTTCCGCTTGTACTTTGTGCTGCTTTTTTTCTTTTATAAAGGAAATTCCTTCCCAGTTATCGGGATTTTACGCCTTTGGTGCTAGTCGCCAGCCCCTGGCCTATGGAAGACGGGCTTGGGTTAGTCACGGCACGGGCCCCGAGGACGGGTCGTGAAAAATTGGTATCAGAGGAGTTCGGTTCTACCGCAGAACTCAGGACTCTGATCTTTTTCTATGTGAAGCAATAGTGTTAAGGGTACCGAGTGTGGTCTTCAGTTCAAGGAGTCCAGTGTTGGTGCGGCGGCCGACGTATCCGTACACCAGGACCCTGACTACTGATTTCCGACTTTGTACACAAAAACACTGATTGCGTGTGTGTTTCCATAGTTTTAAAGTCAGCTCAAACCAGGTCAGCTCACCAGGTATAAGACGTTGACCGTGTCGCATCTGTTCAGGATGTCTCCACGCAGACAGTCAGTTGGAGTTCCGAGAGAGTACTCGATGACGGCTCACCGATCGACGAGGCTCTGGTGCAGGGCCCTTTTTACTATGTTGGCACCCTCAGGTGGTGTACCAGTAGCACCACCACCTGTTGGGCAGCAGATTCCAACGGCTATACTAGCAAACTGTGCATGTTGGCGGAGCGCGTTGCACGAGTTCCAGTAGTAGAGGCCTCAGAAGTTACGAGGCGAGGCAGATTTCCAGACAGCAGAGCAGTGGCTGGAGGCGATTGCTAGAGTTTTCCACCTAGCTGAGACATCAGTAGAGTGGATGGTGGACTTGGCCACTAGTGTTTTCCAGTGAATGACCATGAGGATGGTCCGCATAGTGATGAGGCTTCGGTACGTGAACCAAGGCCTGAGATAGTTTCTTTGGGTAGTGTGTCAGCTATACATCACTACTTGTTGGTCAGCAGTTACAACCGACAGTACCTGTAGGTGACACATGTCAGTTTACTACCTTACATGTGTTCTAACTTCAGATACCCTCATGTTCCGAGATGAACCTGACTCATAGGCAGCTGAGGACTGGCTTGAGGAGGTGGCCGAGAATTTTCTAGAACTTTTATAGTTTTGGCGGGACGACGTGTTGATAGCTGAGAATTTATCGAGGCGTACCGAACATATCAGGTACTCGATGGAAGCGTTTCAATCAGTGCAATAGAGGTCGGACCTCTGAGCATGGTATGTTAAAGGGCTTCCGAGCCAGCACCTTTTCTCTATGCATTTCTACTTAGGCTAGAGTGCTAGAAGGAACCTTTGTGGTTGAGAATTCTTTGCTGATCGAATACAGCCAGAGAATGTTAGAAGTTTGGAAAGCAGGAAACTGACACCAGTCTCGGAGACTTGGGCATGTAAAATGTTTGAAGAAGAGGAAATGTTAAGGACAGATGAATCTGCAGAGCAGCAGACATGGAGGCAGAGCTTCGAGAGCAGCTCGTGGTGGTGTACATTTCAACATGTTACCAGCACCCGCCTTTGTAGTCCCCGCTAGACTCAGGGAGTTGGAGAGCAGGGAAAGAGGGTAGCTTCTTGCGGTCATGGAGTGCGACCAAAAAGGGGCTCTAAGGATGATTCGAAGTGCGGAATTTATCTTCTACTAGCTGCCGTAGCCACATGCATCGAAACGAATCATCCCTTCCTTCCATGAATCTAGTCCCAGACCTAGAGATTCTGGTTAAGCCGTTGACATGACCCTCACGTCTGGAGATACCTTTGGGAGGAGACTCGATAGTCACACTTACGCCGACGGTGTGATCTGACCCTTGAGGCGAGAGTCTCGGTTAGGACCTCTTGGTGGCAGCTTCGAGGCCTTACGACGTTAGTTTGAGTATGTATTTGGCAATCACTGTTCATACTCAAATTGACGGTATTAGGCAAACGTTGGGATGGGTTTTCCTTGGTCGGCGAAAAGGAAACCCTGGGCAGCACAAGATAAACTCGTGCATGGGAGGGTGTAGCCGATCATTCTTGGGTCAGCCAACCTTATCCTCATGGCAGCAGGAGTTTTGAGTTTCAGTTCTAACTTAAAAAGGGAGACCTTTAGAGTTCAAGGATGGCGACCACGTTCTTATACAGGTCTCACCTCAATGAGGTTTACGGAGATGTAGCCGAGGTGGAAAGAGATCTCCGAGGTTCAATAGACCTTTCTAGGTCCCCAGCAGGGTAGGCGAGGTGGTTTATCGCTTGACCCATCCACCTCAGTTGCACCAGTTGCACGATAAATTTCACGTAACTCAATTGAGGAGATACATGCTTGATCCTTCACACATCATCGACCTCAGGGAGTTGGACGTCGATGATAGAGCGACATGCATGGAGGTTCCAGTGGGGATCAAGGATAGACAGGAGCAGATCCTACGAGGATGATCGATTCCGTGGGTGCACTTCCTTTGATAGTATGGGAACCTCCAGGTGAGCACATGGGATCGAAAGGCTCAAATGCGTGCTCTGTACCGCTTCTGTGACCCTAGTATGTGATGAAGCTTTACGGGGACGTAAAGCCCTGAGGTGGGAGTAATGTAAAGACCCGGAAATTTCAAGGAAATTTTTTTATTAATTTTCCTTGGAATTTTACAAGAAAACAGTTTCTGACAGCGCCTGATTCCGAGGACCGGTGTGCCCAGAATCAATTTCCGAAGTTTGGCTCGGGTACGTTTAGTGAACGAACGAGCGGGAATTTCTAACTTTTGAACCGGTGCCTGGAATCAAATTCCGAGGGCACCAATGGAACCGTAGCGCCGGTTTTTGCTTAGGAATGCCTTTCCTGGAGTTGCGTTTGCTTGGGAGCAGTTGTTTAATAAGGTTGTGGTTTAAGTGTAAAGAAAAATAAAATTTGTGTTACAAATTTTATTTATCTTCTTAAGTGGTTATATCCTAAGTGTGGAATTTGGGGTGGAATCACAAGTTCCTAACTAACCAAGTGAGGATTAAGGTGAGGTGGGGCCCACACGAGCCCCAACCCTTCACCTTCCCCTTAACTCTCTTCTACCCCCCCTTAAAATCCCTTTCACTTAATGTGCCAAAACCCCTCAAATTCCTAACTCCTTAAACTCCTTAACTCCCTTGAACCCCCCCCCCCCAATTAAATGTGACTCTTCACTTCCACCTTCATTAATTTTGGAGCCTCTCCACCCATTAATGAAGGATGTAACTTAATGAATTTGAATTATTTTGAATTCATTAAGCTAACACTATAATAAGGTGTGTTGTTTTATTGTTTGGGGTTGGCAAAATCTTTGTGATAGAGTCATGGAAGGATTGAAGAGAATTCCACCCTCGACGAAGAACACGAAGGACATCTCCAAACATGGAACAACGTCTTCTCGACGAAGAATGCCTTTTCCAAAGAAGAATGTGAAGTTTCCAACGTCGATCCCTTCTTGGATGCCTCCTTCCCACTCCTTCTGGAATAAAGAAAGAAGCGCCTTTCACGAAGAACGCCGACGTCGTCAACGGCTTCTCTTTTCCGATGTCGACGAATCGCCGCCGCCTTTCCGCGACTTCGTCAACACATAACGAAAAGCGAAGTAGGGGTTTGTTGTTGCTTTATTTAATTATTTTTTTGTTCTTGGTTCTAGCATGACAAACTTGAGGATGAACGTTTAAGTGTTATCGTCTAACGAGAGGGGGACCGGACCGCACAAACACGGCCGAACCCCCCTCCTTTGTTTTTGAATGTTTCTTGCGGATTAAACGAGATAGCGTGGTGCCGTCGCACCATGCGGGAATCACACGGAAATTATTGCGCGACGCCGTCGCGCCGCGCCGTGGAAAAATTTATCATGAACGCGACGCCGCCGCGCCGCGTCGAAGGAAACCGAAGACGCCGCGGCCGGAGCGGGGCCGCGGCGGAGGGGCGCGGTGCCGTCGCACCGCGCCGGATGACGAAGGCCGCGGCCGGTTCCGGGCCGCGGCGGATCGTGATGACCGGCGGCCAGCCGGGCCGCCGGTGCCGGAAGACGGAAGAGGACCGGCCCTTGCCGTTCCTGTTGACAAGAAGCCGGCCGGCCAGGTCGGGCCGGCCGGGTTGGTGGAAACCGGGGGAATTTAATTCCCCCGGGCAGTTATTTGGCCCCCCATTATGAGGGGGGGGGGGGGGGGGTTTCACAAAGGGGGGCAGGCTACCCCCCCGTTTCCAGCAAGCTCGGCCTTCGGCCAAGCTGGCAGCGCGCCCAGCGCGCTGCCTTGCGCCGAACCGGCGCGCCTGGCCGGTTCGCCGCGCCGGGCCACGCCGGGCCGCGCCGCGCCGCGCCGGGCCGGTCCGCGCCTGGCCGGGCCGGGTTGTGCCGGGCCGGGTCGACCCCGTCCGGGGCGGGTCGACCTGGTTCGGGCCATCCGGGGGGTCTCGGGCCGGGACGGCCCGGGCCCGAAACCCCCGTTACCGAGCGGTTTGGTCAAATGCCCGTATCTTGGGCTACGGGCCTCCAAACGACTCGTCGTCAGCGGCAACGCGATCCTTGGATCGAGACGGTCGTTTCGGTATACTATACTCAAGGTGCACCTTTTTTTTCGGGAGCCTACGTGGTTAAAACTCCGTAGTTAAGCGTGCTTGGCTTAGAGTAGTGATCAGGATGGGTGACCTCCTGGGAAGTTTCCCAGGGTGGGTGTGAGACGGAAAGACCAATAAATAACAGACCAGGCGTCCGATTGACGCACCGTCTGTTTCGTTGAATTCCTCTAAGTGAGATGGATCTTTCGGCTTACTCCGCTCGAGGTTTGGATTCCGACGGAGTGCGGTCGGGTTGGATCGCACCGAAATCTAACTGGGCCCCTGGAACGAAAAAGACAATAACTCTCAGACCGGGCGTCCAATTGACGTGCCATCTGTTGTGTTGAGTTCCTGTTGACAATACGAAAGTTTTGGCATCCTCCGCCCGAGTTTTGGATGCAGATGGATAGTGGCCGGGTTGGATCGCACTGAAATCCAACCGGGCCCCTGGAATGGAAAAGCTGATATCTTTCTGACAGAACGTCTGTTTGACGAACCGTCATCGGCGTTGGTGATCGCATTGAGAAACGGTCCCTATGAGTTTACCCTATGAGGGTTCAGGGTACAGTTGAGATACGGCCGGGTTTGGTTCGCTCACGAAGCCAACCGGGCCCCTGGGACGAAAAGGCTAATAACTCACAGACCGGGCGTCTGATTGACGCGCCGTCTGTTGCGTTGAGACCCCTATGACGTGGCGGTCCTTTGAGATACTTCTTCGTGGGACTTTGAGATACTTGGAGTATCGACCTGTAGCTCGTGGAGCGGACCCTCCCAGTGACAAGCGTGCGGAGTATGGAGACCGTGTAGCTGGTTGAGACCCGACGACTGCTGATCGAACGACTCGGTGTGTTACAGAGGTGTGCTTGGTTGTAGCGGCACATGGGAGTGCTTGGTTTTAGCGGCAGACCCACGACAGAGGTGCGCTTGGTTGTAGCGGCACATGGGAGCGCTTGGTTGTAGCGGCAGACCCACGACAGAGGTGCGCTTGGTTGTAGCGGCACATGGGAGCGCTTGGTTGTAGCAGCTGGCCCGCAGTACTCAATGGGTGGAGTTTTTCAGCAGTCTTAGGTTTGTGAGTAGTACCTCGGAGTCGTGAAAGGACCACTGTACACTCCATAGATGGAGCTCTTCAGCAGTTACGGTTTCGATAATGAAAATCCTGGTTTGAGCTGAGACTTTTGACCTTGTGTTTACCTCATGATTGAGATGGGTCACTTGCTAACTTTGGTATATGTATGGGCATATACCTGGGTAGTGGTTATCCGTTGATTTCACAATCCTTGTGTTTCCTCATGATTGAGATGGGTTACTTGATAACTTAGGTATATGTATGGGCATATACCTAAGTAGAGGTTATCTATTGAGATCTTCTTTGTGGTTATCCTTGTTGGTTTAGTGAGACCTTGAGGATCTCGGGGTCCCTACTGAGTATCGTTATACTCACCCCTGCACGGGCTATGCCCGCACCTCGTTGTGTTGGTTGCAGACGACGGGCAGTGCTGACAGAGGCTGAGTGTTCGAGGACTGGAAGGTACCTGGAGGTGGACTATACGAAGAGATGGTACCCGGAGGAGGACCTCACGACGAGACGGTACCCAGAGGTGGACGTGACGACGAGGCGGTACCCGGAGGTGGACCACTAGGCGAGACATACTCGGAGCGGACGGCGGGACCTGAGCAGCAGAGGAGCTATATGTACCCACCCTTCAGGTGGGATTTCCAGTGGACATCTCGGCGTAGCAGCTTTACTTTTCAGTTGCTGTTTTCCCTTTCGAGTTGTACTTTACAGTTGGGATTGTATTTCCGGCCCCTTTTTACATTCCGCACTTACTGTTGTACTCAGTTTTTACTTAGTGTTTACTTCTTCCGCTTGTACTCTGTGGTGCTTGTTTTCTTTTATAAAGGCAATGCCTTCCCAGTTATCGGGATTTTACGCCTTTGGTGCTAGTCGCCATCCCCTGGCCTATGGAAGGCGGGCTTGGGGTAGTCACGGCACGGGCCCCGAGGACGGGTCGTGACAATATTAGATCCATTAAATAAACCTTGTATCTTGATATAATAAAATTGTTGTTTTCACTAATTTTAGTTTCACCACATCCCTTATATATTTCACAGAGTGTTTTTTAAAAGGTAATTATTTTTTAATTGATATAAAAATTTTATATATTATATAAGAGGTTAATGATGCATAATAGAAAAAATGGTTGCATCATTTTTTTAAGAAAATCCAATTCACACCCCAAAAATATGCACCCCACAACTGTAAATGAGTATAGTATTTTGATAAATGATACATAAAAAATTATTTCAATAATGATATTCAATATATTAAGTTATATACTTCATATTGATTAACCTTCTTAGACATAACCTCTATATCCCTTTTCATCATAATTTGTTGAAATAAAACATTAGAACGTTTGAGTTGTGATTCTTAGTATTGGAAAACATGTTAGTTATAAAATGATGTTCACTTGAAATCCTAATATAATTATTAGTGTATATAATATGAATATTACATAGAAATTTCATACCTAGTATTTAATAGATCATAAACATGTGTCATGGCATGAAACATTAGAATAAAAAATGACATTAATCATAAGAGTATGGAATCTATATAAGTCAACGATAAATAATGAAATGTTATTATAGTCATTTGAACATGTAATTGGAAAATCATGGATCAATCATAATCATAGTCATATTAATATGTATTTATTCATACATTAATCAAGGTATTACATAAACATCATAATAAAACATTCTCTTTGGAGTCTCTTATAACATGTTAACTTCTTCGTCTCATGGGATATTATTAAATATTTCAACTCTTATGTGTCTCTAATATCATTCATATTATATGAGTTTTTGAAATTTTATATCAATAGTAAATTATTTGTTGGTATGTATAATTTTAAAACCACCCATCATGTTATAACAATCAATCCATATTTATTCTATATGATCTCGAAACATCATCACATCATCAGAGTAATACCCATGGGAAAATAAAGGAATTTTTAAGAATATCACCATCACTATCATAAATTATACAAATAATTAATAATATTGGTTTCATTGGATCATATAATTAGTATAACATAAGTAACATCAAATGAAATTATCATTGATAAATAATTAAAATAAATTTCACTGAAATATTTATTGAGGAAAATTCCTATTTAATTTTGAAATCACATATATGAGATAATATGATTATAAATAAGCATGGTTACATATTCATTGAATATAAATATTTTATATTGTATAATAATATTAAATATATTTATAGGTAATTGTGGTGGAAAATTGGACTCATGCAATAATCATTCAAAATAAAGATTATATTCACACATTTGGAATAAATATATTATTCTGAAAAAACAAGAATATTGAATTTTAGGATTTTTTAAGAATCTCAATCATTGGTAATAGTGACATTAAACACTTATTGAATCATATTACAAATATAATTTAAATGGTTTTGTGGAAGATCTACATGGAGGATATAGACTATCGACCAATATAATAGAAATAAGGGAAGATTTTATTAAATTCATTTTCTAAACCATCTTATGAATGAAACATTTGAAAATTATAATTTATTGCAGATATTATAGAAATAACCCGAGGATTAAAAAATAAATGGGTTTTATTATAATTGAATTATATAATTTCACTCAATGTAAATTCAATCATAAAAAACCTCGACTGAGAAAGAAAGAAAAATTCATTTCATTAAGTCTATTCTTACATAGTATGTGTTCGAACCTCTTGCATAATATTTATAGATATATTATAAATAAAGTACTATATAATAATTTTTTTCATACAATATATTATTTATTTAGTAAATATTATCACTCGTTAATTGAAAATTATTCATTAAAATAAATGTTTTAGGTGACGACTACTTAATTATCATCACTATTGAAAATCATGTATTTAATAGGGGTAGAAAAATGAATTTATCAGTTCTATAGAAGCAATGATAATGTAAGTGATGTTAAAGGGATAACATTATGAGTGATAGAAAAAGATTTATAAGGTATTATTTAATAGTTCTACAAAAAGTTCTAGTAAAGGGGCCTTTATCAGTACTTTTTAAAACGTTTTTAAAGGTCACACTTTACGACACTTCAAAAAAGCCCTCATAATGGGCCCACTAGTAAAGGGTATATTTTTTTAATCCCTCGTGTTATTAATTCTCCTTCATTCTTCCTTTAACATCGTATCCCCAAACCCTTTATTATATCTTATCATAATATCACTCTGAGTGTGCTTCCTTGCCTCGAGCAAGTTTCGAACCTGAGTTATGAATTTTATAAACCAACACCTTTTCTACTCCCTTATACTATTTTTTTTAAATTTTATGATATATATATATGTATATATATTATTATATTTTTTCCATATATATATATATATATTTATATATATTTTTAAATGTATATATGTATTCTAAAATTATTTTTTACTCTAAAAACCCTTAAAACTCATAAAAATATTAAGAAACATTGAAAATCTTAAAGCCACTAAAAACCTGGAAATGATCATAACACTGGATTTGGGAGTTTGTTTCAGAAAAAATCCATTCAAATTGATTCTAATTAAATGTGTTTCAATATGATCTATGGTATATTTTGAGTGAACATTTGGATCTAATGTTACAGCCGTTTGAATTTTATGGAACCGAGGTCGGCGACAAATGTCACATTTTAGAGGGATTCTAGGCATTTTGGGGGTTTAAAACCAGAGATATCTCTTCAAAATAAGAATGAGTCCCTATATGAAAGATATGACTTCAGAAGATTCTATTTCTTTATGTGGAAGAGCCCAAACTAATACTTGGATCAAAATTTATTGCTATTTGAAGTTTGCGTTCGGTTTCTTACTTTTTCAAAATAGTAATATATATTAATCCATTCATTATCACATGATTTAAATCTCATGTGGTGTTAACAAATTTCATAATCTCTGATTTTACTAGTTGTGGAGATGAAACGGACCCCGATATCAAAATTTATGATCTTTTCAGAGATTTTTATGGTTTTTAGGGGATTTAGGGTTTTTATGGTTTTTATGGGTATTTCAAATTTTATGGTATTTCAATCTGCCGTAACTTTTGAACCAACTTGTATGTTTTTCCTATACCACCAATAAAATTGATTCTTGTGATGGGTTATACATCTTAGTGACCCATGAAAAAAACTATATTACTCATATTGTTTCAAAATGGACTATAAGGCCTCCAAATCAGCATAAATTCGAAAATTACATTCATTAATGAAATATTGTTTTTAAAATATACCCTTTATGAAGGAATTTTTAGAAGCACTGATAAATCCCTTATTAATAATAGATTTCTCTCTAGAACTAATAAGTGCTTCTTTATCAATTCTTTTTTTATTGTGGTTGATAAAGGCCCCCATTTAACAAAAAAATTTCAGAAGCTATGGAAGGGGGTTTTAAAAGTTGTTTTACACAGTGCAGTTAAAACCCTAGTGCTAGATAAATCTATCTTTTTGAATTTAATACATTATTCCGATTAGTTTCCCAATCCTTGTAAATTAATCATGATAATATCATAAATAAAATGTTTTTAATTTCACGAGTATTATATTTAATAATTATATACACATTCAAGGAAATTAATATATAAATTGGCGATGAAGAATTAGTTACATTACATAATGGGGGATATGGTTCCCACATACATAGAGGTGATGTTTCCAATTTACAGTGGATGGAATGAAATAAATTTATATTATATTTCACCATTATTGAAATATGATAAGTTAATAAATATAAAATATATTCAGTAAAAACACTACTATAACAACAAAATTAAAGTGATAATGAAACACATTGCTTCATGGAGGTGGTAGTCTATAAGTAAACAAGAGTGATATTTTATTTTCCGATGTCTCTGAACGGTGGTTAATATGGTTTTTTCATCCTCATAATATTAATAACTACATATATTAAGGAAATTAAATTCATTATTTTAGAATTAATACCATATATTTATAGGATTTATAGGTTTAAATAAAATTTAATGTACTCAGTTAAGAGTTACAAAATTTGTAGAAAACCCTCTACTAGCATATCCCTTAATCCTTTAATGGAAGATATTTTGGAAATAATTGAGTCTATCTGTCTTGGGGAAGGAATATATTATAGAATTAAAGTTGTCCATGAGTAATGTCAGGGATATAGTATATGTTAAAAATATAAATGAGGATGTTCCCTATTAATAGTGAGGTGAAGGGAGTTGTTTGAATTATATAAATTATTATATTAATTTATTTTATTTTTTATAAATAATTTGAATAACATGATATATTTAAAATATATAGGAATATTCATATAAATTTTCAAATATATTAAAATTTATAATTTCTTGGTGTTGTTATTACCATTTTCTATTTGTTTATCCCCCCACACAAACAATTACCATGATAGAAAATTTTTCAATGCTTTAGGTGTCACAAAAGTAACCTAAAAGGGATATGTAATGTAGAAGTGAAAAACAATTGATATTTTATAACATATCCCATACACTTGTACAATGACATAAATTTTATAAATTTTTGACCATTCAATAAACTATTATTTATCATAACACACCATTAATGTCTTTTTCAAGACCATTCACATAGAATAACATTAAAAATTGATATAAATGAAATTAGAATATAAAATTTTAAAAATAACTAACATGTTATATTTATGTAGAAAATTATATTAAATGTCATAATAGTTTTTTTACTTTTAATATATTTCTAATAAAAAAATTTATTTTTAAAATTACTTGAATAAGTGTCATGTCAATTTCATTGAATCATCTAGTGTAATCACTCCATATATACAAATTATAAATAATCTACAATGATAAAAAAATTCATTCAACATTGAAATAAAAAATTATAATACAACATAACCTCATTTAGTCATAATGAAACAATATTATAGAAATTAAAATGAAAAGTGTGAAGTTTTTCTATTTATTCATTACATTAAATTATATTATGTTCATTATAAAGGGAAAGTTGTATAAAATTTTCAACCATTAATAAATATGTTGATTAATGAATAATAGAACCTATAAAATTAAATAAAGGGATGGTTTTTTTATATTTAATATCCTTATCCAATTGTTTTAACCATTCTTTACCCACTTTTCCCATACACAGGTGATTGTTTTTTCCCATGGTAACTATGTATACTAACATAAAATAAAATTGTAAAATTTTAGAAATTTTTTAATGCTAATTCTAAATCTAGAATAAATTTTTAATTATTAAATTTATTGAAATTCTAGATGTTTTTTTAAAAATAGTCGTACAAAATTTAAAGAAAAATGTCTTTAAAATATGTGTGTCGAAAATTAAACTGGATTTATGAGTGTGTCATTCCTTATTAAATACATTGGGAGAATTGTAAAACTTTTGATTGAATATATAATCTATAAATTTAATTGAAATTATTTGTTAATATTTATTAATTAAATTAATTCATAGAAAAAAATATCTTGTAATTTTTTTATAAAATCATCCATTTTTTCCTTTTAAATGCATTTATCCATTAATAATCAATTATATCATTCAGTAAATTTTTATATTAAGAAATTTTTCTAATTAGGTATTCTTATTAAAACCTCCACATACAACATATTCGTGATAAAATTAAATAATAAAACCAATAATAATTCAATTGTATATAAAAATTTCTTTAAATGTGGTGCTACATGTATTGGATTCTATCAATGAAATTATATTTATTCAAAGATAAATATATCACAAAATATAATAATGATGCATTAAAACTCATGTAGGAATTTATGTGGGGGGGGGGAACTATAAATATGATATAAAAAATCGATGATACATAAACATCTTGACATCCTTGGGTTCCAACGTTTTATACAGAATATTTCTGTCCATAAAATAGTAACCAAGTGAGTAGTCTTGTTTAAAAAAAAATATTTTTATATAGAGTCTAAATTTTTTTCCATTATAAGAGCGATATTTCTCAAATTGTATATCCTCTAAATGATGAAGTTGTGAGTGATTTGGTATGAACTTTTCATTTGATATATAATAAAATATCAATTAGAAGATCGAGAATAGTTGGAAGCATAAATTCTTAAACATGTGATATTATATAAATGTATTATGTTGTTTAGTTTTAGTTTCACCTTGGTTCATTGGATTAAATAGTATTGTTTAGAGAAAAATGGGAATTTGTAACCCAAAGTAGGTGGTGCATGATTGATCGATGTTCATGGAAACTATGCACCAACATATAGATAATTTAGAACCTTCGAAATTGACATTATCCAAGAAACATGGAAAGAAAAATAGGCACATTATATCATATAGGAAATTGTGTGGCATATTTCCTCTTGAACATAGAGACATGCGTGGTAGCCACATGATTTTGAATACTGTGTGACCCGTCCGGGTCATTAAAAAGGGGAAAATTAATTTTCCCCTATTCATATTAAACCCTAAAATAACTAATAATCTGAGACATATAATATTTTTATCAATTAGGGCTTCTTTCACTCATTAATCTACACCTTGAACAACAATCCATGCATGGTTTTAGAGTTGGTTCTTCAAGAAATCATCAAGTAAGTTTATTTTACCATGATTTCTTCATTCTTCTATAGGGTTCTCTCCCTCCAAACATGGGTTCATATTTTTTTGGGGGTTTTAACATCATAAGTGTTTTATCTTATCTTTTTTAGTGATATACTGATGTTTATGGTTTGATAATGCCTTTATAGACTTCACATGTTTTGGAGTATTTTTATTCCACCAGATTTAAGAAGATTCTAAGTGTGAGGTAGGTGGTTCCTTGATTTTTAATTATTAGATGATTTTGGATTAATTAATTTTTAATTAAATGTTTTCTATAGATTATTTAGGTTGTTAAAAACATGATTTTAAATGGTTATTTCAGATTCGTATGTACTGAAAATTGGTTTGTTGATCTAAAATGGTTATGTATAATGTGTGTTATACGTTGATGATTCATTAATGTGATTTATACTTAGTGTGAATGGTGTGAGTTTTTTAATGGGATATATTTTTTAGATTTATTTAAGGGTATTTTAAAAAAAAATTCAATTTTTAATTCTTTATTGGGCACCTTAAATGTGTTTTAAAATTATGAAAGTGGCATGAATCATTTCATAAAACATATTTGGTGTTAATATTAATTTAAAAGGGGAGTTGTTCATGAGAATGGTTATATTTTATATGATTTTTTCTAGTGATGTTTCAAAATTGGATTTTTAAATGTTGAATATGGTGAAAAATATATTTTCACATGGGTTTCATGTGCATTCAAATTTGAAAGTGGATATGTTTATGGAAAATAGTGGTTTCCGTGTGATCATTATCATGGGATCAATATGGATTGTGAAAATTGATATTTATTTATGATTTAATTATACTTTCTATGTGTGTGTGAATGTGAATATTTAGGTGACATGTGAAATGGAATTTTAGAAGAAAGATAATCCTAGGTATCTAGGTGGGAGAACTAGAACTCATACTCTAGTTGGTTTGGTGGCACTCAATCCAGATATCTTATACCATGATTGACTCTAAAACACTAAGAATGTTACATGATCAAATACAACTATTCATTGGGATGTGATATCATTTAGTGGGTCATGCATGGGAACACTGTTTGTTTTATCTTATCATATGTACCCCCTAAGACCTTTTATTATGCTCCCCTCTAGTGGCTTCAGGACGCTTTCAGTTTTCACTAGAATATTTTGATCACAGAGGTATGTGGTTTTTAAGGAACCACTTTTGATAGTAAACTTCAGGTATTTTCCAATAGTTCTCAATGATTACATGATGATTTTGGGACATGGTTCTAAAATATGGTATATAGTGGACCTTGTGAAAAATTACATTTTAAAGAACATTTCATTTTAAAAATGGGTTTCCTATAAAGGTGTTTCCATGAAAATGTTTTCATAAAAAATTCTATAAAACATTGAATATTATTTTATGAAAAGTTTTATAGTTCATTTAAAATTTAATATTATACCATGGAATCCTTCTATTGGATGGCATCTTATAAAGATTCAGATCACACCCTACATAAACCACTGGGTGTATATAGAATTTTTTATATCTGACATAGTTAAAGGAAATATGTATCATGATAGGGACGATAGATTTGGATCCTATCGTTCCACATATTTTATGTTTTTTGGGGGTGGCTTGATGGATGTGACACTCTTGTTGCCATGATATTTTGGGATGTTTTAGTTATCTCAATCTCTATGGTCAAATTTTGGTTTTTGTTCAATGTGGTAAAATTTTGAATATGAAAATTATTGTATATCCTTTTGTTATGATTATAATTATTATGACGGCTGTTCTCATTGATTTTTTCTCATGGGTTAAATCATTCCCACAAATAATTTCTTATACCCAGGAACTAGTTTCTAGCCCACGGGGACCATGAATCATCA
Organism: Viscum album; assembly: GCA_963277665.1. Classification (NCBI taxonomy): domain Eukaryota; kingdom Viridiplantae; phylum Streptophyta; class Magnoliopsida; order Santalales; family Viscaceae; genus Viscum; species Viscum album. Next base: position 1,253,927,950 of record OY728153.1, on the reverse strand, counting down.
TTAGACCATGCCGCAGACTAGGTTGAGCATCAAGTTGGGTGAAATTATTGCTTGGTTCTGAAAAAAACTAACAGAAAAGGTTTCAATATTTTCGAGTAATGTTATTTATGAATACACTATATATATTGAAGACAGGATTATCATGAAATGATGTTCTAGTACATCTGGGTTATCTATCCAAAACACCTCATGATGATTCTCGGTTCTCCATGGGATTTTTGGAAATTTGGTTTTAATTATCTTCCATGTGAGGCTTACAAGATGGAAATTTTGCATGGACAAATGGTAAGGGTGAAGTGGTTGTGAATTATATTTCTATTTATGTGGTTTTTTTATTTATAAATGTTTTTGGGAATGGGGGTGGCTGCTGATAATTTTTATAATAGGATGTTGATGGTTTTCCATTTTTATTGTTTCTTTTTTAATGATAATAACTAACCAGGGTCCTCCCATGCAACCGAAAGAAGAGTCTAGAGTGTGTATTTTTACCACCAATCGATCAGAGGATAGTGACATAAGTTTTTTTTAATTTCAAATCTTTGGGTCATGGAGTGGGATCAAGCCCAGCTATGGTTAGAGAAGCTGGACCTTGTCCTGGAAAGAAAAAGGATTGTATTTCCTGAAGAAAAAGACAGTTTCCTTGTGGGGTAACACAGACCCATAAGTAGATGAAGAGTATATTGAGAAAATAGAGATGATGATAGAGTATCTTGATACTCCTAATACATTTAGGGTAATGTTGTGCATAGTTCATGTTGGAGGGTCCCAGTCAGATGTGGTGGGACATAGGGTTGAAATCTAGGAAGAATGATGAGATGATGTGGATGCATTTCAAGGCCATCTTCAATGAGCATAATTTCTCTAATATTTACACATTCTCTTAGTCTTGCGTGTTCTTAGATATTATCTAGGTATACCATACCATTATTGTGTATGATAAGAACTTCACATATTTTACATTTTTTATACCCTGTAGAGGTTCTATAGTGCGGTTGAAGGATCAAAAGTTTGAGATGGATTTTTAAATGGATATCTGATCCCAAGTCTTCAGGTTTATTTTGTGGAATTATGTCAAGGTGTTCGATAATTCCAAGATGGAAGATGCTTTATTAGTGGAATGTATGGTTTCACTGGGTATGTGTTAGTAGTTGGAAGTGGAAAACAATTTTAGAATAAGAGGGAGCATAATTAGTAGTAGAAGATAGGTGGTGGTAGTTTAAGCCGTTATTTGAAGATGTATTTATCTCTATCCTTAGATGTTGGTTCAGTCGTGTGCCATCTACGTGATAATTTTGGGATATGTAATATATGTGTTCATCACCACATATACATTTTCATAATTGTGGAACTATGGGACACTTGCATCATTTTTGTAAGGTGGCACACTGATGTCAGACTGTTGTATGATATATATCTTTGAAAGTGTTATCATACAAATTAGAAACATACATAATTGTGGGATATCAGTTTGGAGATCATGGAAGAAGGGATAGATCTTCATTGAGGCAGAGTTAGATCTTTGTAGGGATGTATGTTAGTGGTTATTCTAATGATTAAGGAGATATAAGGAAACTTCATTCTGTGGAATAGTCACTGGTGGGAAAGGATGTTGGGCAAGTGAAAGATTGATGATATGAAATTATTTCATCATCACTTGATACATAAAATTCCAAAATTAAATCCTTTTTACAATTTCTTTTCTAAATATGATAAATTTCAATTTTTATTAAAATATTCATTTATTTAAAAAATACCAATTTTAAAATTATAACAAATATTATAACATATTAAAAAATTAATTATAGTTTTGTATAATTATATTATAATAATAATAAAAGAAAATATTAATTTATGAATGAAATTTAGGATGCTAAATTTTAATTTAAATCATTTTTTTTAATTATAAAAATGAAAATAATATTTTATGTGTCACAAAAGTACCAACACATAATTTATCATTTTAAAAACATATATTTACATATTCTATGATATAAATATATCATATTTTTTACTTATTAGATACATAAATCTTATTTAAAAATTCATAGGTGATGTTATGTTTCAATATTTATAAATCATTAATTTCTATAAATACAACTAATTTAATTATACATTCATAATGAATTTATCTATTTAATTTCAGAATGAAAAAAAAATATCTTATAAGTACGATGGTGGTTACATGAGTTCTAAGTGTCAATCGTCCATTAAAAATCAAGTAAACTGATTGACCACAACCCCTATCAGATCCTTCCAAAACCTGCAAATGGATCTGTTGAGTATTGTAAGGCCTTAGATGTGGGTCTTGGGTTAATGCTGCTGCATGATGGACATGTGGTGGCTCATGTTTCTTGCTAACTCAGACCAAAAGAAATTAATTACCCCACCCATGACCTATATTTAGCAGCGGTGATTCATTCCTTAAAGATGTGTTGTCATCATCTTTCTAGAGATAGTTTTTATTATTATTAAAAATAGAATACCTAGCCTCCATTTTAATCTATAAGGACATGAATGTGAGGAAATTCCATTCAGTTGAGTACATTATGGGGTTAAATTTTGATATATATCTATACCCTAGGAAATGAAATGTGTTTGAATATTTCATTATAAGAGATGTTCCTGTGAAAGCATTGAATGTGTTTAGGTATGAGTGGACATTGTCGGATATTTTTTTCCAACTACATCTTGAACCTAAAGAGTATATTGGAAGTGTCTTCTTGGCATGTTCTTGGTTAAAACATTCTCCTCTAGATTTTATTTAGTGGGTGTATATGAGTTATGAGTTGTTCCATAATTCCATGCATTTCATAAATGGAGGGGAGGTGCCATGGGAATAGTCATGTCCTTCTGAGGTAGTTGTGTACTTCAAGTGTCACTTCGTGGTTTCTTTTGGATTGTGGAAGGTGGTGATATAGAATATCCACTAATAGTAGTTAATTTATAATTTTTGTGACATCAAGATGTTTTATGATGTGTTTTGGCAGTTCTAGAGGCCAGGTATGTGGTGTGGTGTAGCTAAAATTTTATTGTGTTATTATACATGCCATCATGTGAAAGAAGATAACTAAATAAGGTACCAATTTATTTATCAACTACCATTTACAAATAGGATATGGGATGAGGTAACAGTGGACATTATTGATGGATTATCTAGTAAACCAAGGAGATTTATTTCAATTTGGGTGGTAATAAATAGTACGAAAAAACTAGTCAACTTAATTTTGGATACAGATTCACAAAAATTGGATGAGTTGGTTCAGTTGTATGTTAAGGAGATAGTGAGTCTTTATAGTTATTAATAACAAATTTTTCCTAACCTAGAACCTTGGTTTACCTCATGGTTTTGGGAAGGTATACAGATGTTGATGGGGGTCATATTCCATGTTGATAATGGAATACCATCCTAAAAAAGATGGTCATACAGGGCAGGTGATTCTACATTTTTGAAGACATTCTCTAGGGATGAGTTTTTGATTTTAGGGGATTGTGGGATTATTGTTTGAGGTTGGCATAGTTTTCATATAATAACAGTTATCAGTCATCGATTTAAAAGGATTCCTTTAAAAAACATTTTAGCTTGTTGTGTATTTCCCATCTGTGTTGGAATGATTTGCGTGAGACCTCATTGTTGGGACCATGCCTTGTGCATTAGATATCTAATAAGGTCATTTTTAGTTGGAAATATTTCTTCATAGCCCATAGTTACCAATATTCTTATTCCAACCATCTGCACCATAATTTGTAGTTTTTAGTGAGAGACTAGGATTTTATAATAGTAGTACTTTTCATGGGACATCATCATTATAGTTAGTAAGGAAATACTACAATGAGGCATATTGGAACTTTTGAGATCACTAATATAGTTGGTAAGATAACATAAATGTTATATTCTTGCTCTGATTTGACATCAATTCATGAGGTGTTCAATGTCTCATACGTAAAATAGTGTAATCCCGATCCATCCTATGTGTTATAATGGGAGGAGTTATTTTTAGATCCTCACCTTTCTATGTTTGATAAGACAATAAGGATTTTGGATTCTCAAGAGAAAGAAATTAATGGGTTATATATATCATTATCCCGAGTTATTTGGAATCATGGTGGTCATGAGATTGAGACAAGGTATCAAAATTACTAGGTTTAGGAGTTTATGTTTTGTCTTCTGATCCATCATTGAATGAAAATTAGAGGGGGTATATTTCTTATGGTGGGGAGAATTTTCAAATTAATTATCTTACTTTTAGTTATTCATTCATTTATTATTATTATTAATTTAGTTCTTTTCTTTTATCAATAGTTTTTTTATGAAAAAAGGATTTTTTTGAATAAAAAATTGGTGGAGCACTATTAGCGCACAATTAAGGGAAACTATGCATCATCACATAGAAAATAATGTTTCTTGGATAGTGGAAATGTACATATTTCACAGGCATTCTCCCTCTCGTAGGAAACCTTGTGGCCTTTTCCCTCATGGATCGAGAGGGGAACATAGGTTCTATAGGGTTTTAAAAACAATACGGGCGAACTATGCAACCTGTTTAGGTCATTAAAATGTAACAAATTACTCGTTTTTCATCTATGTATTTAAACCTAAATCACTCCTTATCCGATCTATATGGGATTTACCTCCCTATGGAATTCCTCCACCCTTTATTGGACCACTTGGACACCAATACTTGGCTGGTTTTAGCCCTGGTTTTTCAAAAAATCAGTATGTAAGTCTCCTTTCAATTGATTTATTTATTATTATGGTGTTTATCTCCATCCCTAATTGGGTTATTCAATTCCAACTGATATTTAGACCTAATAAGGACTTGATCTTGTTTTTTTTTCTTGAGTTATATCTTGTTGTTTATCTTCTTATCATACCTTTATATAGTTCCCTTATGGTGAAGACGAGGTTTTCCACCAGATTTTGTAAGTATCCATGTGTGAGGTAGTTGGTTACATGATTTAACATTATTATATCCTTTAATATTCAATATTGGTTGTTTAAAAGTGTTATATAGATAACTTTTGTGGAATGAAACTTGTTTTAAATAATGTTTCGAGACTAATATGTCATGAAATATTGTTTTATAATGAAAATGGTCGTGTATCATATGTGATTCATTTTGGTGATTCCAAAGTGTGTTTTATGCCGTGTTTGGAAGGTGAAAATGGTTTTATTCAAACAGATTTGTGGTGTGGATGTACTGGATTCTAGTTTTCAAAAAAAAATGGATTTTTGTTGGATGATGGACTGTTTATTTTCACCATAAAAATGTATTTGAATTGTGAATGTTACATAAAAAATGTTATAAAATGGATTTGGTGTGAGTATAATTTTGAAAGGTGCTTTTCCATTGAGAATGTTTATATTTCTTTTTTGATTTTCTTCTGATGTTTCCAAATTTTATATTTTAATTTTATAAGTGGTTCAATATATTTCCCAAATGATTTTGGTGTGTCTACAAAATTTAAAGTGGTTGCAATACAGGAAAATGGTGGTATCTATGTAGTCATGATCATTATATCAATGATGAAAGTGAAAATGGTTCTTTACTTGTGTGTTCATGATTTTTGACATGATTATGTAAGTGTGATGACTTATGTGACCTATAAAATTTAATTTGAGCAGAAAGGGAATCCCAGGTGTATTGGTGCATTAACTATATCTATTATTCTGGTTGATTCTCCTGGGTCGGGCCTAGTTTCTTCTGGTAGTATTGACTCTATCACACTAACTAAACATGTTATATGATCAGAGACCACTAGACCTTGTGATGTTATCCTTTATAGTGGCTCATTCAGGGGATCACATTTGTTTTTTTCTTATCATATGCAGACCACATCACCTTGGTTTGTTCTGTAGCCTAGTAGATCTTTCTTGAGTATGCTTTTTGTTTTGGTCTGAGGAATTTGATCACTGGGTTATAAAGCTTCTTGGGTCCCACTAGTGCTTGATTCATATACTGATATTCCAATGGTTCTTTATTATGAAATTAATCTATTATAATGTGGTGATAACAGTCAGTATGTGATGGATGTTTTGGACATTTAAATTTCATTTAATATTACTTTTGAAAAATTATTTTTATTAAAAGAGTTTCCATGTGATTGTTTTCTTCGAAATGTTTTCTAAAAAAATTACTCAAAATGTCTTACTAAAATTTTTTGTATTGATTTATTTTTTAATTAAATATAATTAAATCATTAATTTCGGAAGCATCCTACTAGACTTTGGATTAATCAATAGATAACCTTTGGGTGCATATAGAATATGATATGTATGATTGAGGTAAAGGTAATATGTATCATAGAGGTGATAGTGGATCTAGTTTTTAGGGTTACAATTCTTGAAGGTGTTGGGGGTGGTGGATTGAGGTCGGAAATATTATTATTATATGGAGATCTTGGTATTGTTAGTCATCTCAATTTCCATGGTTGTATTTTGGTTTTTAGTTAATGTTGTCAAATGTTGAATCTGAAAATTGTTGCATCTTATTTGGTTATCATTATCAGTTGTGTGATTATTGTTCTACTTGGATATTTATCATGGGTAAAATCATTCACAAAACTAATTTCCTATACCCATGAACTACATTACTGCCCATAGTGATCATGAACTCCATTTAGTCCATGCCATAGGCCAGGTCGGGTGTCAATTTTGATAGAACTTTGGATTGGTTAATGACATGAAGTAATAAGATACCAACTTGATAATGTAAATAATTTAAATTTTAATGATGCATATTGTAATAAAAAACCATTACTTCTAATTCACATGAAATTATTCAGAGGATATATTCATTAGAATACCCTATCGATAACTTCAAACTAATAATTTAACCATCGATTGTATGAAAATTATTTAGTCATCCTTGATCTTCCCTGATTTGATATTGAAAATAAATAATCTTATCTTCCAATTTTTCAACTATATCCTATCCCAATAAATTTTTTTCTCTAACATAATCCTATAAAATAACATTTATACACATCATTACAAAAAGGGATTTTAAAGGATCGATTATAAATGTTAGATGGGAGATACTATTGTATGAAAATTACACTAAAGAAACGTGTTGATCCAAACCAACATAGAAATACATAGGGTGAGATACCACCATATATTATATAGTATGAATGGTCCTCTCATATTTATCAACTATGTAGGGATAACTTATAGTATTGTAGCATAACTATATTTCCAGACCCTTTATAAGTATTTTATCAATCATTGTGGAAAACCACATATCCAGATAAAATATAATTCAGTTTATAACTCCATAAAATATAAGCTCTTACATAATGTATAGTTCTATAAGGTGATCAAGGAAAAAATTATATCTATTAGAAATAAATTTTTTTCCTTATTTATGGAAATCTATTAAAACCAAAATTTCATTATGGGATGTTGATATTTTGAGCAGTTTAATAATTAAATCCATCATGAAATTTTATTATTTTCATGAAGGTATGTGTGGTAGATGTAACATAAACATGGAATTATATATCTCTTCCTTAACATGATGGTATACTTGGTATAAGATAATATACTATGAAATATCCCTTTTCATGGCATCCCATCAAAATTAATATTTCGTGTTTCTGTATATATTTATAAATATAATAATAATTGATAAATTTTAATTTTTTGAGTCATAAAAAATTGCTTCTTCAATTATAGTATTCATGGGACACATACCCTATTTAAGCACCACATTTTCCTTCAAAATCATGAATAAATGATGGACCATCCCCCCTCTTACTTTGATTTCTCTAGATATACCTTCTACGCTTATTTAATCATAATATTGATAGATTGTAGAGACCTGAAGCTTAACATACATGGTAATTACATTACATTTGCGGAATACTTAGTACATAACAAAAACACACACACAAGGATCGTAATAGTTTAGTGTCTTTGGAAAATCGGAACGTAATCTTCTAATCGTGGTGAAAGATCTTCAACATCTCCTATTAAGATCTTCCCTTTTTTTACCTAAAACCTTTCTTTATATCCTGGGGAAAATAAAACATAAAAGGGTGATCTCAAATTCTCAGTAAGGGTAAAGAAAAGATATATCAATCACATCATATACATAAGCACATAACTTTTATAAATATTAACCTGCAAAAGAAATCATAATTTCAAAACATGGGATAAATCATGGCAGTGAAATGTAATCACAATAATCATAACTTAAAACATGAAACTTTGTAGCATACACACATAATCATATAGAATCATTTCTTATTATTCAAGACTCATTGCCAAGACTATCGTAGTGGACAAAGTCCCTTTCTGAACCGAGTCACCCTCGTTCCAGTCCTGTTTCACTAAACCGGTATAACCTACCATTCCAGCCATGTCTATCTCATGAGATATAAAATCATTACCCAATGCATTGGAGGGAGATATAGGTCCCACCCATCTCATAATTATACCATTCTTATGTGTGCCACAAAATCATAAATCATACATCATTGCATAACCCATGTAATACAAATGGGAATCTTAAACATCATGACATCATAAATCAATTCATATAAGATAAAGGAATTCATAAAAATAATTCAATCACAACATGATCAAATCAATGTAATAATAGGGTTAAAAACAGAACCCTTTATTATCTTAGATGGAAAATAATTTTGATAAAACACTTGAACTCCATTCTTGAGGAAAATATCCTTTCTTCTTCAAAAACATTTTTCCTTTCATAACATGTCATACAACTTTAAAATAAAATAAGTTGATTAAAAATAAACGTGAAAACTTGTAAAAGAAGCTTCTTGGAAATAATGTTTTAAAAATCCATTCATGCCGTATAAGTTAAAAAAACATTCTTCGCGTACTTTTGTCGGAAAAGTCAAAAAAGTACCTCGTACGAAAAACGACAAAAGATTCCTTTCATATCTTTTACTAAAAACTCACCGAAGGGTAAAATAGGATTTAAAAATTTGTAGGTGAATGGAAATAATATTACATATTGAGTAAACATGGATTTGGATGATAAAATGCACCCCAGTAAATACCAAAGTATAAACAATCTCGGATAAAAATGAGATTGTGATATTTCCCTTACCTTAGGTCCGATTTGCTTCGTAAGTGTCCGAACCTCCTGTATAATGGGTTAAATAATTTCATTGACTTATTACAGATTCATATTCATTGTTATCATATCATATATGGTTCACTTATGACTTTATATTACCCGTTCATTTGTAAATTCCATGTTAAAGAGCGTTTTTGGGTAAAATTGTTTCATTTGTCGTCCGTGTTTTGACTTGTAATTATTCATATGATTACTTAGATCATTATTACTTAATTCCAGAATATAAAAAATTATTTATTTATATATATTCAGAATATACATATATATAATAAATCCGTAAATGGAAAGAAATACACCATTCATGGAGACGGTAGTCCGTACGTACGCATGAACGTTGTTTTCGTTTCCTTATTGAATTGAATGGAATTAAGTAGATGATATACATATAAATATAAATAAATCCAGTATCATTATTATGACATATATTTCATTAGTACTTATTATATATACTTTATAATCATTCCTGTATGGTTAATCATTGAGAATGAATCTCATCGCGTCGTGGAGACGGTAGTCGGTACGTATGCACGAGCGATGATATCATTCCCATGGTAGTGGAATTATGTTGATGTGTATGTATAATATTTCAGTATCAATATCACTTTATAATAATCATATATATTTAATCATTACACCATTATACCCATCCTTTTAAGGTGGTGGCGGAAAATAGATTACACCACGGCGTGGAGACGGTATTCTGTACGTACGCACGCGTGGTGATTTCCTTTTTCTGTAGGATGGATAGAAGGTTAATTAGAGTTGTTTCATATTTATAATAAAATACCAGTATATAATAAATACTGATGTTATTACTTTACCATGAAACAACTAAAGAAGAAGAATTTGAAGAAGAAAGAAATTGAAAAAGATCGGTAATGGATATTACCTCTTTTTGATGTGCCTTCACTTAACCTCCACATAAAGAACTAAGGGTGATCTTTAAAGAAGATAAGGACCTCTAGGATGATACTAGGGAAGTGGAGAAGCGATTATTCAGGGTTTGGCCGAGCTTGAATGCTCAAATTGGTGTGAGGTGGAGAGGGAGGAGGTGCCCTTTTATAAGGGAGGAGAGGGGCATCTTAGGAAAATCTCAAAATATTATTTTATATTAAGGTAAAATTCGGTTTATAATGGTTTCAAATGGTCTTATTTTGATGATAATGTGGGGATGGGTCGAAATCCTCTTATCCAATAAAATTTAGACAAGTTTAGGTTATTATATTAACCTTATCAATTACATTGAACTCTAAGTTAAATAATTTAACTTTTACCGTGTCTTTTTGTTTTCTTACACTATATGGTTAATAAACATACTATATGAAGCCAAAAGAACCAAAAGTTTTTTATTATTAATATATCTATTTTTATCTAAGTAATTTGGCCGAACCATAGATTTTTACGAATTAAATAACAGTTCATAATATAATATTTGTTTTAAAAACTAATTTATGTCAATTTTGACACTATTTGGTACATGATTTTTATGAAATTTCTAACAGAATGATAAGTTCGAACCAAGTTACTTAAATCAACAATAACATGTCATATGAACCTAGAAAATTAGTGTAAGTCATAAAAAGTCTCAAATTACATTTATTTGGGCATTTGTAACATCAATTATGTTAATTTTTCTTAAAAAGGTAATTACTGCATCATTGTTGTGTCATAAATAAATTAAATTATTTAAAGTATAAAAATTAAAAAATAAAATACCATTATGTAGGTAATCTTTTTAGCTTTCTAATAAATATTTATAGTCGAATTTATCTTATGTATAACCCCATATTAAAAATGTTTTAATAAATAAACATTGATTTTAACTCTTTTAACTCTTCTTTGAATTAAATAATTATAAATGTCCTAATCTAATCCAAGTGGGCCTAAATGATAATATTTTACACTTAAGGTTGTTTTTGGTCGAGATAAACTTGTCCAATAGAATTAGGACATGTGTTAGGGTAATATTAATATCATTCTTATCCTTAATTACCCTATTTACTTTTAACCGTGGTAAATAAAAGTAAAAAGTTACTATTCACCAAAAATTATTTTCATCCCATTGAACCACATTTTACTTACTGACATCAACCGTGTCTCTCGGATTTTTGAAATTCCATTCACAGAAGCGGTAAAATTAAGTTTTATAAAAAATTCAGTTTTTTAACTACCACTTAGTAGTTTCACTATTCATCAAAAATTGATGTTTTTCAGAAAAATGCCAAAATTTCATCCTAATCTATATTTCATATTCCGAATTCAAAAATGAAGTCTATTTTACCAAATTCATATCATAGAAGTTGCATTAATTAATTTTATAATTAATTTCCGCTGTCACAACAAATAGCGTGTTTTTTTAAGATATAATAACTATCAAAAGATTAACACTTGTTTATGTCTGGTGTAAATGTGAAATTACATCCAATGACCAACATTGTATTGAATTGTAAAAATATATTCTAAATATACTTTAAAACCACTCAAATTAATAATTTATCACTATTAATTATTTTGATTAAAAAAATTGTTTTTAATTATAATTTAGTAATTTTCACTATTCATCAAAATAAGAAAGTTATCCGAAAAGTACCAAACTTTCACCTTAGGCTAAACTCGATACTTAGAATCCAAAAATGAAGTCCATTTTGAGAGCTAAAATTTCTAAAATTTTAATAGGTGGTTATTACTATTCATAACGGCTAGTTTTAATAATATTTTAATAGCATATCGTTGTTTAGTGAAACTCAATATTACGTACTACACACGCTATCGAGGAAGGTCGCAATTGCGTGTAATGTAAGGAAAGTCATGTATGTTTGTTGTGAAAGATCCTTTTGGTGTAGCGTACAACACAAGACATTAGTGAAATTAAAAAGAATATTTTTCATAAAATCTTGGGCTGTTACATTCTACTCCCCTTAAAATGAATTTCTCCCTCAAAATTCGTCGGGGTTATAAATGGTTTACTATTCGAAAGTTTCTTTAATAGAAACCCACATCGTAAAAAGGAATACCAAAACCAATCTTTAAAAATGAATGTATGAAACGTAACGGTTACCCAAATAAACTAATCACTGGGTTTCCACATAGGTGAAAATATGGATATGGAAGAAAAATCTACCCATCATGTTCTGATGAAGAGTGGTAGAGAACATGGCTATAGAAAATACAACAATCACAAATCCATAAATTTTTTATGATCTAAGGTACCATCAGATATAAGAGCACTAGGACAACATTTTTGGTTTTCAAGATCGTTTCCCTAAAGATGAAGAATTTGAATTAGAATAAATACTTACTTTATTTTGGTACAATCTCACTCTTGTTCGTGCCATGAACAATTTCCACTTCATCTCTTAAATAAATGATGTTGAATTTGTTATTCGTGAAGTGTTAGCAGATCATGTGATAGAATGACATGTCATTCCATCTGTCTCAAAAAAAAGGTTAGCAAAAATTATATTCAAAAGTCGATCTATAGTGAGATTAATCATATATGTTTCCTAAAATGGACTTATACTTCATATATCATACTGCTTAATATAATAAAACTAGTTTCTACTAAACAGGGACTTACTGTAGGCCAGTGGTAGGCGATAAAGGCCAGTCGCACTTCGATTGTGGGTTTGATTTCCACAGCCTTTCCCGACACGATGGGTTTTCGCCCGTCCTGCAGGTTGTCCTTTTTCTAAAGCTATATTACTATAACATCCCATCAACATTATCAAAAAAAGTTTAATCCTTAAACAATACTAACTTATGTCCAACATAATCCATTCCAATCTTTAGGATTATCTAAAATACTTCAGTCCAAGCTCATAGTATAAAGAAAATGATCACGTGAATGCCATAATTTATCCCCCATATATCATAAGATATACCTTGTTGGTCAAATTACAAACACGTGAATACCTTAATCATGTATTCTCTTGAACAATGAATACCCATTGAACTTTAGTGAAAACATGAATACTGTCAAAAGTTAACTCTTTCCACATACCAAAATCCAAAAACTCTACATACTCAAACCATAATATAACCTTCTCCTTATATCAGTCATGATCTCATGAATACTATCAAACATTTAATTTTCTCCTTATCCCTTCATTATGCGCATATCATCTACATTCCAAAAATATATGAATAACCTTTCATGGATATTGGTTACATTAATCATACACATTCAAAACTCAATGAAAGAAAATAGTGTAACAATCCTTAGATGTCTCTTTATTTCATAGTACTATGAGATTACTTATACAACATTACACATGATAAACATGTAATCATTCCACTACATTCTTAAACCATTAACCGAGCTTCAACAATTCTTTCATCCCACATATCATTTGTAGTCTCTTCATCATCATCCACATAAATACTACCCATACGACCATACTGATTCTCTTCATGAGTCTTTACCTTAGGACATTGGTTTTCATAATGCCCATACATTCCACATTTAAAACACTTAACCATTTTTGATGTCGTAGAAATACCATTATCATTATCCATGGTGTTAACTGAACCTTTTCCTTTGCACATACTTGCTTTGTGTCCTTCTTTTCCACACCCAAAGCATCTTCCAGTTCCATTGAAACATTCTCCTTGATGCCTCTTCCCACATGATTTACATAGGGGAAATTGAACTTTCTTTCCTCTATGATCATCATGAAACTCCATCTTTCTCTTATTAGCCAAGTCAGGAAACTTACCAAATTTTAGTTTATTGACAATATTATGACATTGATGATTCGACATAATAATGATGGTTGGACTTCCAAATCCCATTTCATTTTGTTTCTCAGGAATATTAACATTCCATTGTCCACAATATCCTCCATTATCGTGAATCATCTTATTTCCAGACATTTTCTAATACCCAAAAAGAATAGTGTTAGAGGAAAAAATCGAAATAAAGGGGGAGTAACTTCAATATCTAACATCTTAGGTTTAATCTAATATCGTTACCATAGTTCTAGGACTATATCCTATACGTATACTTATCCTTAGGGACATCCCTAGACATACCTTAGAAGTGTCTCTCGGGATCTCACTAACGTTTTCGCATCCTAGTTTCCAAAGGTTGACTAAACCTTTCCTCTGATACCAACTGTAGAGACCCGAAGCTTAACGTACATGGTCATTACATTACATTTGCGGAATACTTAGTACATAACAAAAACACACACACAGGGATCGTAATAGTTTAGTGTCTTTGGAAACTCGGAACGTAATCATCAAATCATGGTGACAGATCTTCAACATCTCCTATTATGATCTTCCATTTTTTTACCTAAAACCTTTCTTTATATCCTGGGGAAAAGAAGACATAAAAGGGTGATCTCAAATGCTCAGTAAGGGTAAATAAAAGAAATATCAATCACATCGTATACATAAGCATATAACTTTTGGAAATCTTAACCTGCAAAAGAGATCATAATTTCATAACATGGGATAAATCATGGCAGTGAAATGTAATCACAATAATCATAACTTAAAACATGAAACTTTGTGGCATACACACAAAATCATAGAGAATAATTTCTTATTATTCAAGGATCATTTCCAAGACTATCTTAGTGGACAAAGTCCCTTTCTGAACCGAGTCACCCTCATTCCAGTCCTGTTTCACTGAACCGGTATACCCTACCAATCCAGCCATGTCTATCTCATGAGATATAAAATATTTACCCAATGCATTGGAGGGAGATATAGGTCCCACCCATCTCATAATGATACCATTCTTATGTGTGCCACAAAATCATAAATCATACATCATTGCATAACCCATGTAATACAAATGGGAATCTTAAAAATCATGACATCATAAATCAATTCATATAAGATAAAGGAATTCATAAAAATAATTCCATCACAACATGATCAAATCAATGTAATAATAGGGGTAATAACATAACCCTTTATTATCTTAGATGGAAAATAATTTTCATAAAACACTTGAACTCCATTCTTGAGGAAAATATCCTTTCTTCTTCAAAATTTTTTTTCCTTCCATAACATGTCATACGACTTTAAAATAAAATAAGTTGAGTAAAAATAAACTTGAAAACTTGTAAGGGAAGCTTCTTGGAAATAATGTTTTAAAAATTCATTCATGCCGTATATGTTAAAAAAACATTCTTCGCGTACTTTTGTCGGAAAAGTCAAAAAAGTACCTCGTATGAAAAATGACAAAAGATTCCTTTCATATCTTTTACTAAAAACTCACCAAAGGGTAAAATAGGATTTAAACATTTGTAGGTGAATGGAAATAATATTACATATTGAGGAAACATGGATGTGGATGATAAAATACACCCCAATAAATACCAAAGTATAAATAATATCGGATAAAAATGAGATTGTGATATTTCCCTTACCTTAGGTCCGATTTGCTTTGTAAGTGTCCGAACCTCCTGTATAATGATTTAAATAATGTCATTTACTTAATTAGAGAATCATATTCATTGTTATTATATCATATATGGTTCACTTATGACTTTATATTACCCGTTCTTTTGTAAATTCCATGTTAAAGAGCGTTTTCGGTAAAATTGTTTCATTTGTCGTCCATGTTATGACTTGTAATTATTCATATGATTACTTAGATCATTATTACATAATTCCAGAATATAAAACGTGATTTATATATATATATTCAGAATATACATATATATATAATAAATCAGTAAATGGAAAGAAATACACTGTTCATGGAGACGGTAGTCCGTACGTACGCATGAACGCTGTTTTCGTTTCCTTATTGAATTGAATGGAATTAAGTAGATGAAATACATATAAATATAAATAAATAAACTATCATTATTATGTCATATATTTCATAATTACTTATTATATATACTTTATAATCATTCATTAATGGTTAATCATTGAGAATGAATCTCATCGCGTCGTGGAGACGGTAGTCCGTACGTACGCACGAGCGATGATATCATTCCCATGGTCGTGGAATTGTGTTGAAGTGTTTGTATACTATTTCAGTATCAATATAAATTTATAATAATCATATATAGTTACTCATTACACCATTATACCCATCCTCTTATGGTGGTGGCGGAAAATAGATTACACCACGACGTGGAGACGGTATTCCGTACGTACGCACGCGCAGTGATTTCCTTTTTCCGTAGGATGGATAGAAGGTTAATTAGAGTTGTTTCATATTTATAATAACATATCAGTATATAAGAAATACTTATGTTATTACTTTATCATGAAACAACTAAATAAGAAGATGTTTAAGAAGAAAGAAATTGAAAAAGATCGGTAATGGATATTACCTCTTTTTGACGCGCCTTCACTTAACCTCCACATAAAGAACTAAGGATGGTCTTTGAAGAAGATCAGGACCTCTAGGATGATACTAGGGAAGTGGAGAAGAGATTTTGGCAGGGTTTGGCCGAGCTTGAATGCTCAAATTGGTGTGAGGAGGAGAGGGAGGAGGTGCCCATTTATAAGGAAGGAGAGGGGCATCTTAGGAAAATCTCGAAATATTATTTTATATTAAGGTAAAATTCGGTTCATAATGTTTCCAAATGGTCTTATTTCGAATATAAAGTGGGGATGGGTCCCAATCCTCTTATCCAATAGGATTTAGACAATTTTAGGTTATTATTGTAACCCTATCAATTAGATTTAACTCTAAGTTAAATAATTTAACTTTTACCATGTCTTTTTGTTTTCTTACACTATATGGTTAATAAACTTACTATATGAAGCCAAACGAACCCCAAGTTGTTTATTATTAATATATCTATCCTGATCTAAGTCATTTGGTTGAACCTTAGATTTTTAGGAATTAAATAACAATTAATAATATAATATTTGTTTTAAAAACTAATTTATGTCAATTTTGACATTATTTGGTACAAGATTTTAATGAAATTTCTAACAGAATGATACGTTCGAAACAAGTAACTTAAATCAACAATAACATGTCATATTAACCTATAAAATTATTGTAAGTCATAAAAAGTCTCAAATTACATTTATTTGGGCATTTATAACATCAATTATGTTAATTGTTCTTAAAAAGGTAATTACTGCATCATTGTTGTGTCATAAATATTTTAAATTATTTAAAGTCTAAAAATTACAAATAAAAAACTATTATGTAGGAAATATTTTTATATTTCTAATCAATATTTATAGTCGAATTTATCTTATGTATAACCCCATATTAAAAATGTTTTAGTAAATGAACTTTGATTTTAACTCTTTTAACTCTTCTTTGAAATTAAATAATAATAAATGTCCTAATCTAATCCAAGTGGGCCTAAATGATAATATTTTACACTTAAGTTTGTTTTTGGTCGAGATACACTTGTATAATAGAATTAGGATATGTGTTAGGGTAATATTAATATCATTCTTACCCTTAATTACCCTATTTACTTTTAACCGTGGTAAATAAAAGTAAAAAGTTACTATTCACCAATGATTATTTTCATCTCATTGAACCACATTTTACTTACTGACATCAACCGTGTCTCTCAGATTTTTGAAATTCCATTCACAGAAGAGGTAAAATTAAGTTTTATGAAAAATTCAGTTTTTAACTACCACTTAGTAGTTTCACTATTCATCAAAAATTGATGTTTTTCAGAAAAATGCCAAAATTTCATCCTAACCTATATTTCATATTCCGAATTCAAAAATGAATTATATTTTACCAAATTCATATCATAGAAGTTGCATTAATTAATTTTATAATTAATTTCTGCTGTCACAACAAATAGCGTGTTTTTTTAAGAGATAATAACTATCAAAAGATTAACACTTGTTTATGTCTGGTGTAAATGTGAAATTTCATCCAATGACCAAAATTGTACTGAATTATAAAAATATATTCTTGATATACTTTAAAACCACTCAAATTAATACTTTATCACTATTAATTATTTCTAATAAAAAAGTTGTTTTTAATTATAATTTATTAATTTTCACTATTCATCAAAATATGAAAGTTATCCGAAAAGTACCAAAATTTTACCTTAGGCTAAATTCGATACTTCGAATCCAAAAATGAAGTCCATTTTGAGAGCTAAAATTTCTAAAATTTTAAAATGTGGTTATTACTATTCTGAACGGCTCGTTTTAATAAGATTTTAATAGCATATCGTTGTTTAGTGAAACTCAATATTACGTACTACACACGCTATCGAGGAAGGTCGCGATTGCGTGTACTGCAAGTCAAGTCAAGGATGTGTGTTGTGCAAGCTCCTTTTGGTGTAGCGTACAACACAAGACATTAGTGAAATTAAAAAGAATATTTTTCATAAAATCTTGGGTTGTTACATGGATAGGGGAAGATTTATCTAAAAATGATAAAATCATTCATATTATATTTTATATCATGTTTAATATTATAAAAATTCGTAATTTACATTATTTATACAATCCATAGTATAGAAATCATAGTCTCTAATCATCTCCACTCATCTTATCTATTTTATATTAAACATTATTATGTGTAGTTTTTTCATTGAATAATTCATAATTTTTATATATTTCACACCTATCATCCCAATGATAATTCAATGATATAATTATTGAAAAAGTACATATACCATCTCTAAATCAATATTCTGTTAATATTTATTAAGTTTTTTATTTTCGGGAGACATATGCTGTCACTATTTCATTTTATACAAGTGAACATCACATTCAGGTATTTATAAATCAGTATAAATAATAAACCCTTTCTCCACTATAGGCTACTGTCAGTATAGGATCATTTACTAAACATATCTTAATCTCTATAATATTTTCTTGAAATTAATTTTTTAATAAAAAAAACTCCATTCAAATTCAACATGCTCATTTTTATATTTTCATTGGAAATTCTATACACATCATTCATAGAATACAACAAACCTATGAAAATCATGGATTATAGATATCATGTTTTCCCTTTTCCATTTCCAAATAACATTCACTACTGAATGATTGAAAGACATACCCATATATGAGATTACATTCCCATTAATTAAACTTACTGAATCCAAACATCAGATATGAAATATTTATCTTAAAAAGTCTTTTTCTTAATGGTATTCCACAAATTTTGGAAATGATATTCAAGGTATTCCCTATCATAAGATACATAATACTATATTCTATAAATGTTAAAAGAAATTGATCATGGTAATCTATAATCATTATTCTCATCAAAGCTATGACGATAATAGGGGAAAATGTTAGTCTATAAAACATAAATATAAATGCCAATTGGATATTATTTTTACTAAAGGATATACATTTTATACTTTCATTACTAAAGGAATCATGATAAGATGTAGAACATGATTAAATCTTTTGAATTTGTTTAAATGATGACAATTCATCATTTATTTCATCATTATACTGTTTGTAATAATTTTTATTGATGGATATAATGTTATATTTTTTATAATCAATTAATTAATAGAATATGTAAACCCTTAGTTACACACATGGCCATATGAATCCTTTATCATGATTCTATAAGTAGATATTATTCAATTACTTTATCTCCATCAAGGAATTTCTATTGAGGGTATTTGAATGAGTCGTATCTCCTAATATGGGTCCTGTTGAAAGAAAAAATTCATGATTTGGGGGAATAAAAGAATGATTTCAAGAAATATATTATAATATTCACAAATAGATGAAATATCATAAATCGTGACTTTCTCCACAACCATTTGAGATAAATATACCTCATCATTATGTAGTGACATACATGCAAAAGATGTAACATCCATTAATTAAAAATATTTATATATGAACCAAAATACAATCATTTTTTGATTTATAATATCACTTTAAACATTACATACTTTACTAAAGGTATATGAGCCATATTGATGGAGTTGATCAATATCCATGATAACATCAAATTCATCTATATGGATAATCATAATATTTACACGAATCAAATTCCCAAATAATTGTATTCGAGATGACCTACAGACATTGGATGGAATCATCATACTATCATATAGTTTTAATAAAACTCAACATATAATCATTGAGGTAATGATTATATACCAATAAAAAATTTTCTTCTAAAAATATTTTGTTAGAGAGATAATTAATTAATACATTTTAAATTATAGATTTGATTTTAATTATACCTTTCACCACATCATTATCATGACACAACTCATCACCTGTGATGGAATAAGAATTACTAATTTATTTGGTAAAGAGATGTTTCTTTCAACTATTATCAATAATAATCATTAGATTATTATGAAGGATAGTAAGATACCCATAATTATTTCAATTATATCATTGGTTTTTGAGTCGGATGTTTATTCATGGTTTCTCGTAATTTATTTAATTTACAATCCACATCACATATATTAGACATTACCCCTCTCGATGGAAATAATTTCTACATTTGAAAAATTTATGAGACCCCACAATGATATTTTACCATTAACTCATTCGATAAATTTTCTAAAAAATTAAATTAATTTTATATTAATGATTGATCTTATTATAATAACTATCTCATCATCCCTTATTCATCTTTTTATACCCAAAACAAATAGTAAAACAATGATATCCCATTTGTATTTCTATTAAGTGGTCCCTTAAAAAATTACATAATATCTATCAAATTATCTTATATCTAATTCCGTCCAAATACTCAGTATCAATCCTTTAATGAAATAATCAATTTTTCTTTTAGGGTCTATGATAAAATTCATATAATACCAGTCATGCAATGTGAATGTTTTTAAATTGAAAAAATGGATTTTTCACCCATCAGTATTAGTTCTAAAAATTCCAACTCCATTTTACTAAAATTTTTCAAGTAAAATAGATATTGAAAATAACATCACAAATTTTTACCATTTCATAGAGTCAATTTCCACTACATCCCTCATATTCTTTATAAGAGTGTACCATTAATTTTAATCTCCTTAATGTGATAAACTATAAAAATAAATTTTTTATAATCAAATTAATTACTGATTGAATATAAAATTTTATTATTGTTATACTTCTATTATATTATTATTGCATCAGGGGACCTACTAAAAGAATTTTTATATAGCATCATGAATGAATAAAATATATGTTTTTTCCACATTTTTGTAATGACCCATAAAATCTAAGGGAAATTTTTTCATATTTTTCTTTGGAATTTTACAAGAACGTGGTTTCTTGACGGCACCTGATTCCGAGGCCCGGTGTGCCCAGAATCAATTTTCGAAGTTTGTCTCGCGTACGTTCAGTGAACGAACGTGCAGGAATTCCTATATTTTGAACCGGTGCTCGGAATTGAAATCCGATGGAACCGATGAACTCGCAACACCTGTAATTGCTTAGGGGAACCCTTACCGTAGTTGCGTTTTTGCAGGAGAAGATGTTAATTAATGAGGTTTAATTAATAAGTAAATAATATTGTTGGATCAATTTTATTTCATATCAAGGTGGTTGTTTTTCTCCCAAGGGAAGTTGGTGGTAGGGCCCACATCCACCCAACTTCCCATGTGTGGATAATTGAAAGGGTGGGGCCCACACGAGCCCCCCACCTTTTTAAATCCCTTAACTCCTCTTAACCCTTCACTTTCCTAACTCCCCATTAACTCACTTTCATTAATTTTTGACAACTTGTTATAATTAATAAGGAGAGTTACTTAATTTCAAACTCTTGAAATTCAAATGGTTAGGTTCTATTAATAAATTAAGACTTGGTGTTATTTTATTATTGTTAGAGTTTTTTCCACCTTGAGTGGATTGGGAAGGGTGAAGTCTTCTTCTTCTTCAACCTCGACGAAGAACACGAAGAACACCGTTCTTCAACGAAGAACATCTCCGCCAAAGAACACGACATCTTCTTCCAACGACGTTTCCTCTTCGAACGCAACTCAACGACAAAGGAATTGATGTTCGTTTCCGGCGACACCTGAACTCCGCGACGCTCGTCTTCCGCAGCTCGATTGATGTGCACCGTTCTAGAACCGAGGTAGGGAATTATTTTATTTAATTATTTCCGTTCATGATTCTAGTTTGTCGTTCTTCGTGGTTAAAACGATTAAATAATAACGATTAACAAGAGGGGGCTGGACCACACAAACACGGCCGAACCCCCCTCCTTTATTCATGGTTGATACATTGTGGATGGAACAGAGTGGCGTGGTTCCATCGCAGCACGCGGGAATCACCTAGCAAGTATTACGCGACACCGTCGCGC
Source organism: Viscum album (assembly GCA_963277665.1). Taxonomy (NCBI): domain Eukaryota; kingdom Viridiplantae; phylum Streptophyta; class Magnoliopsida; order Santalales; family Viscaceae; genus Viscum; species Viscum album. The sequence goes on along the minus strand of OY728153.1, from coordinate 1,253,905,624 downwards.
CATGCCGAGGAGTTGAACGAGGACATGATGTCGTCGCACCGCGTCGAAGAAAACTGAAGACACCACGGCCGGAGAGGGGCCGCGGTGCAAGGGCGTGGTGCCGTCGCACCGCACCGGGCGAACCAAGTCGCGGCCGGTTCCGGTCCCAGGTGAAGCAGGGTGACTGGCGGCCAGTTCCGGGCCGCCGGTGTCGGCAAAGAAGAGGCCCGGTCGTCGCTGGTCCGTGGAGGCTGGAGTCGGCCGGCCAGGGAGGGCCGGCCGGACCGCTGTGCAACTGCGGGTTCAAACCCCCAGTTGGCTTGCCAAAACGGCCCCCTTAATTTGGGGGGGGGGGGTTACACAGTGGGGGGAGGGCCCCCCCCCCCCCTTTGGCGAAACGGCTCGGCCTTTGGCCGAGCCGGACAGCACGTTGGGCGCGCTGTGGCCAGCCGGACCGGGTGCCTGGCCGGGCCGTGCCGGGCCTGGCCAACCCGGTTCGGGCCGAGGCAGGGGGTCTCGGGCCGGGTCTGTCCGGGCCCGAAACCCCTGTTTCGGTCCGTTTGGGTTTAATTGCCCATAACATGGGCTATGGACCCCCGATAGACGCGCCATCAGTGGTGACACAATCCTTGGAACGAGACGGTCGTTTCGGTATAGCGCACTCAAGGTTTTGGAATACTTTGAGTTCGGCTGGGATGGTTCGTACACGAAACCAATCGGGCTCTCGAAGCGGAAACACTCATATCTTGAGCTACGGACGTCCGATTGACGGGCCGTCGACTTCGTTGAATTCCTCTAAGAGAGACGGAACTTTTGGCATACTCCGCCCGAGGTTTGGATGTAGGTGGAGTGTGGTTGGGTTGGTTTTTCCTTAAAAACAAACCGGGCCCCTGGGACGACAAAGCCAATAACTCTCAGACCGGGCGTCCGATCGACGCGCCGTCTGCGACGTTGAGTTCCTGTTTATGATATGGAACATTTAGATAAATCAACTCTGGACTATGTGTCAGTTGATGTATCAGCCTCTCGGATCATGGAGCTGACCCTCCCGAACGAGCTTGCTGTGTGCGGGAACCCTAGAGCTGGCTGCGACTGCTACTGTGACGATGACGACTGTGCCGAGATCCTCAGTGGATTCGACGGCGACGACTACATCACTCAGCGATCCTATATGGATCAGTGCTACCGATCATGTGTGGGTCCGATCCTGTGTGGGTCAGCGCTCAGTGGTTCTGTGTGAGCCAGTGCCTACAGGTCCTGTGTGGGCCCGATCCTGTGTGGATCATTGCAAGGGGGTTAGTACCTATCGATCCTTTGTGGGTCCGACGACTTAGATGGATCAGTGATCATCTCTATTGTCTTCGAAGAAGTATACCTGTGTGAGCTGAATCCTGTTTTCTTTCCTGTGTGGATTGTGTTGTGCTATCCTGTGTAGATTACGTTTTTCATTCCTGTGTGAAATACGTAAACTTTCCTATGTGGACTGGGTTGTACTTGGGCTCGGAGGTTGGAGCATACTGGAATTGATGACTTAGGTATATGTATGGGAATATACCTAAGCAGTGTCGATTGTTACTTTGTGATTGTATCTTTCCTTTGTGGTTTATCCTTTGTGGTTTTTGGGAGACCTTCAGAGATCTTGGGGTCCGTACTGAGTAGCTTATACCCACCCCTGCATGGGCTATGTCCACACTACGTTGTGTTGGTTTCAGAGGACGGACAACATTGATCGTGGTTGAGGCTTGTAGAGAAGGCATGTACCTGGAGGGGGACCACTGGGTGGGATGTACTCGGAGCGGACGGCGGGACCTGAGGAGCAGTGGAGCTATCTGTACCCACCCTTTAGGTGGGACTTCCAGTGGACAACTCGGCATAGCGGCTTTTACTTTTCAGTGGTTGTTTTCCCTTTCGAGTTGTACTTTACTTTCAGTTTGGGTTTTTATATTGGCCCACTTACTTTTCCGCACTTACTGTTGTACTAGTTTTTTACTTAGTGTTTACTTTTTCTGCTTGCTTAATCTGTGGTTCTTGTTTACTTTACAAAGGCAATGCCTTCCCTTTTTACCGGGATTTATGCCTTGGTGCTAGTCGCCAGCCCCTGGCCTATGGAAGGTGGGTTTGGGGTAGACACGGCATGGGCCCCGAGGACGGGTCGTGACAAATTGGTATCAATGGATTTCGGTTCTACCGCAGACTCTGATCTTTCTTCTATGTGAAGCAATAGTGTTATGCGTATTGGGTGTGGTTATCAGTCCCGGGAGTCCAGTGTTGGTGCGGCGGCTGACGTATCTGTTCACCAGGACCCTGACTTCTGATTTCCGACTTAATTCACAAAAACATTGATTGCATGTGTGTTTCAAGTTTTCTTTGTGATTAGTTTGTATCAGCTCACCAGGAATACTGTTCTGACCGTGGCGCACCTGTTTTCATTTTCAGGATGGCCCCATGATGGCAACCATCTAGGGTTCTGAGAGTCGAGCGTGACGACATCCCACCGAGTGACGAGGCCTCGGTGCAAGGCCCTTTGTCAGCAGTGGCACCGACGGTAGCTCTACCCGCCGAGCCACCGATGATTCCAGCACCAGCCACTGATGATGCATGTCGCCTTAGTGCACTTCATGAGTTCCAATTCCAGCGACCGCCCAGGTTCCACAGCGATACGGGCCCCTAGGCAGCCGAGGACTGGCTGGAGGTAGTCGTATGAGTTTTCAAACTATTGAGGACACCAGCAGACCTCATGGTGATCCTCACAGCGAGCCTACTGCATGCAGCAGTGGGCCGATGGTGGAGCTTGATGCTCCATGTGCATGATGAGGCATCTCTAATTTGGACAGACTTTGAGAGCCTCTTCCGCTCGGAGTTCGTCCCAGCCACCCTCCATGCGGTGCGCATTCAGGAGATTCTTCAGCTGCGACAGGGCATCATGACGGTCGCCCAGTACTCGGCGAGATTTACTAATCTCCCGCCCTACTTGACCGACATGGTACGAGACCCATTCTTCCGAGCCCAGACCTTTGAGTAGGGTTTGAGACACGAGATCCGGGAATCGCTGATCTCCCTTAGCATTTCGACTCAGACAGGAGTACTGGAGCGGGCCCTTTTGATTGAGAGTTTTCTTTCTGAGTCTACACCAGCACCGAGACCCACCGTAGGGAGGCACGTAGCAGAGTCTTCTGCAGCAGGCAGTCGACGGATGACTCTTGGGTCCAGGCAGACCAGACCCTCAGGCAGACGACCTCAGGACACTGGCTCAGCAGTGCGGGGCACACAGCGCGGAGCCAGACTTTCGAGAGGCAGGCAATGCTACTCATGCAGCGGGCAGGGCCACATGGATTGTGATTGCCCGACCCGCCGTGTCAAGGAGCAGCAGACGGTTGAGGGACTACCGAGGCAGAGGCATAGGGTCGACCGTGGCAGTCCGCAGGGAGGAGGTGGACAAGGCAAAGGAGCTGGCCGAGCAGTAGGTGGTGGGCGACACATTGAGTCCCTACCACCACCACCACCACCATGAGGTCCACCCCGACCATGGGGAGCTGGCGGGCAGAGACAGGCACAGCTCCAGGCAGCAGAGGCCTATGACCATGGAGCGCCCGAGATGATTTGAGGTACTATCTGTGTCTATTCCAACCTTGCTGCAGTATTTATAGACACAGGATCGAGTCACTCTTTCATAGTCGTTGCCCTTGTTCGGAGCTTGGAGATTCCGACAGAGCCGTTGGCTCGATCCTTATGGCTAGAGACTCCTACGGGAGCAGAATCGATGATTTCACACTAGTGTCGGCAGTGTGAACTTACTCTAGGAGGCGAGAGCTTCGGCTGGGATCTTCTTGTAGCGGCGTCGAGGCCTTACGACGTCATCTTGGGCATGGATTGGTTATCTACGGTCCATGCACAGATTGACTGTTTTAGGCACAAGGTGCGATGTGTACGCACCGACGGGAGTAGGTTCACCTTCACCAGCGAGAAGGGAAGCTTTGTAGCACAGGATGAACTTCCGCGGAGGAGAGGACAACCTCTCACTCATCAGTTGGATAGCCTCATCCTAGGAGCAGTTGACGTGCGGAGTACTGGTTTTCCTGCAGTGGTGGATCAGTTTGCGGACGTTTTTCCCGACGACGTTCCAGGGTTACCTCCTCAAAGATAGGTAGACTTTTATATCGACCCGTTCCCCGGGACAAACTTGATATCAACTCCAGCATATCAGATGGCCCCTGCTGAGCTTCGAGAGCTATGGGTACAGTTGGAGGACTTGCAGGGCAAGGGGTTCATCCGACCCAGTGTTTCACCCTGGGCTTCCCCGATATTGTTCGCCAAGAAGGCGGACGGGAGCTTGCGACTGTGTGTCGACTATCGTCGCCTGAACCAGGTGACAGTGAGGAACAAGTATCTGCTACCGAGAATTGATGACCTCTTTGATCATCTCAAGGGAGAACGGTGGTTCTCGAAGATAGACCTCAGGTCAGGTTATCAGCAGCTCAGAGTTTGAGACGAGGATGTGCAGAAGACGACCTTCAGGTGTCGGTATGGCCACTATGAGTTCTTGGTTATTCCCTTCGGTGTAACCAATGATCCAGAAGTGTTCATGGACCTCATGAAAAGGATCTCTCAACCATACCTCAATCGATTTGTCATGGTATTCATCGACGACATTTTGATTTACTCGACGACTGAGGAGGAGCACGCCTACCACTTACAGGTTGTACTAGACACAGTCCAAGAGCACCAGCTTTATGGAAAGCTCTCGAAGTGTCAGTTATGGATACGTGAGGTCCACTTCTTGGGGCACGTCATCTCTGAGGTGGGATTTGCAGTGGATCTTGCGAATATCGAGGTAGTGCTTGCTTGGGAGCCACCCAGGGGAGTGACAGAGGTGCGATGTTTCTTGGGATTAGCGGGATACTACTAGAGACTCGTGCCAGACTTCTCCAGAGTTGCAGCACCACTATCAAGTTTGAAAAAGAAGGGGAAACCCTTCGTGTGGTCAGACAGATGTCAGCAGAGTTTCTAGGAGATGAGACGGAGATTGAACATCACACCTATCTTGAGGTTTTTTGAGGAAAGAGTTGGGTACGTAGTCTACTGTGTTGCATCAGGGACTGGAATCGGATGTGTCCTGATGCAGGAGCGGGCAGTGATCACCTATGGATCATGTCAGTTGAGGCCGCATGAGCAGAACTACGCTACCCATGATCTGGAGTTAGCAGTAGTGGTATTTGCCCTGAAGACGTGGCGATGGCTCGAGTTCCTCCAGGACTATGACTTTGAGATAGTCTATACTCCTGGGAAAGGGAACGTGGTAGCCGATGCCCTCAGCAGGAGGACGGGAATTCAGCTACATGAGGAGGCGATAGAGCAGCTAGCCTCTTTGCAGATATCCTTCGTGGATAGAGATGGAGAAGCCTTCCTTCAGTCTCTCACAGTCACTTCTCAACTAATACAGCAGGTCAGAGAGGCACAGCGTGGGGACGCTGACTGTGAGACGCGGTGTGCATAGATATCATCAGGACAAGCACCTGATGGTGTATCCCTTAGAGCAGAGAATGACATCCTTTTTAGAGGACATACATTGGTACCGGTTACTTTATGTGAGGAGGTGATGATAGAGTTTCACACTTCTCCCTTGGCGGTACATCCCGGAGTGGCGAAGATGTACCAGGAACTTAGACGACAGCACTGGTGGCTAGGCATGAAGAAGGTTGTGGGAGAGTTCGTATCTCGATGCCTCACCTGCCAGCAGGTGAAGGCTGAGCACCAGGTACCAACCGGCTTGATACAACCCTTGGAGGTTCCAGTGTGGAAGTGGGATGGAATATCTATGGACTTTGTGACTGGACGTCCATGCACATCCAGAGGTCACGACTCTATTTGGTTGGTTGTCGATCGACTCACCAAGTCGGCTCACTTCTTACCCATCAGAGAGCAAGGCTCAGTGGAGAGCGTGGGAAGATATTACGTTCAGGATATTGTATGGCTTCACGGTGTACCATCTTCTATCATCTCCGATCGAGATGCTCGCTTTACTTCCCGGCTTTGGAAGGGGTTGCAGGAGGCATTCGGGACGCAGCTACGTTTGAGCACAGCCTTTCACCCTCAGACGGATGGTCAGACGGAGAGGACCATTCAGACTCTCGAGGACATGATACGTGCATGTGTCCTCGACTTTGGTCGCAGTTGGGAGGACCACCTACCCTTGGTGGAGTTCACATACAACAACAGATACCACTCCACCATCGGGATGGCACCATATGAGGCATTGTACGGACGACCTTTTAGAACTCCTTTGTGCTGGATAGACCCTGGGGAGTCAGCACTTGTGGGACCGGAGATGGTCCAGGCCATGACAGAAAAGGTCCAGGTCATCTAGGAGTGGATGAGGACAACTCAGAGCTGGCAGAAGTCAGACGCTGACAGGAGGCGGAGGCCACTAGAGTTTGAGGATGGCGGCCACGTCTTCTTAAGTGTCTCACCTCGACGTAGATTACGGAGATTTGGCCGAGGTGGAAAGTTATCTCCATGCATCATCGGACCATTCCAGGTCCTTAGTAGGATTGGCGAGGTGGCTTATCTCTTGGCTCTACCACCTCAGTTGCACCGGGTGCACGAAGTCTTCCACGTGTCTCAGCTAAGGAGATACGTGCATGACCCGACCCACATCATTGACCATGGGGAGCTTGACGTTGACGATGGGGAGACTTTTACGGAGGTTCCAGTTGAGATCGAGGATCGACATGAGTGGGTCCTACGTGGATGGCCGATTCCTCTAGTGCACATCAGATGGTAGTATGGGAACCTCCAGGAGAGCACTTTGGAGCGGGAGGCTAAGATGCATGCTCAGTACCCTCATTTGTTTCCCTAGTATTGATGTATCATTATAGGGACATAAATCCCTAAGGTGGGAGTAATGTAAAGACCCGTAAAATTCAAGGGAAATTTTTTTCATAATTTTATTTGGAATTTTACAAGAACGTGGTTTCTGACGGCACCTGATTCCGCAGCCCGGTGTGCCCGGAATCAATTTACAAAGTTTGGTTTGGGTACATACAGTGAATGAATGAGTGGGAAATCCTATCTTTTGAACCGGGGCTCGAAATTGAAATCTGATGTCACCGATGAACTCGCAACGCCGGTAATCGCTTAGGGGAACCTTTACCGTAGTTGCATTTGTGCGGGAGAAGAAGTTAATTAATGAGGTTTAATTAATAAGTAAATAAAAGTGTTGGATCAATTTTATTTCATATCAAGGTGGTTATTTTTCTCCCATGGGAAGTTGGTGGTATGGCCCACATACACACAAGTTCCCATGTGTGGATAATTGAAAGGGTGGGACCCACACGAGCCCCCCACCTTTTCAAATCCCTTAACTCCTCTTAACCCTTCACATTCCTAACTCCCCATTAACTCACTTTCATTAATTTTTGAAAACTTGTTATAATTAAAAAGGTGAGTTACTTAATTTCAAACTCCAGAAATTGAAATGGTTAGGATCTGTTAATAAATTAATACTTGGTCTTATATTATTATTTTTAGAGTTTTTTCCACCTTGAGAGGATTGGGAAGTGTGAAGTCTTCTTCTTCTTCAACATCGACGAAGAACGCGAAGAACATCGTTCTTCAACGAAGAACATCTCTTCCGAAGAATGCAACGTCTTCTTCCAATGATGTTTCCTCTTCGAACGCACCTAGACGACAACAGAATTGACGTTCGTTTCCCATGACAGCCGAACTTCGCGATGCTCGTCTTCCATGGCTCGATTGACATGAACCGTTCCTGAACCGAGGTAGGGAATTATTAAATTTAATTATTTTTGTTCATGATTCTAGTTTGTCGTTCTTCGTGGTTAAAACGATTAAATGATAATGATTAACGAGAGGGGGCCAGAACGGACAAACACGGCCGAACCCACCTCCTTTATTCATGGTTGATTCTTTGTGGATGGAACGGAGTGGCGTGGTGCCATCGCACCACGCGGGAATCACCCGACAAGTATTACCCGACGACGTCGCACAACGCCGAGGAGTTGAATGAGGACGTGACATTGTCGCGCCACGTCGAAGAAAACCGAAGACACCGTGGCCAGAGCGGGGCCACGGTGGAAGGGCGCGGTGTCGTCGCACCACGCCGGACGAACCAAGTCACGGCCGGTTCCGGGCCACGGCGGAGCAGGGTGACCAGCGACTGGTTCTGGGCCGCCGGTGTCAGCGAAGAAGAGGACTGGACGTTGCCGGTCCCGTGGAGACCGGAGCTAGCCGACTAGGGTAGGCCGGCCGGATCGGTGTGCAACCAGGGGTTCAAACCCCCATCCGGATGACCAAAACGACCCCCTTAATTGGGGGGGGGCACGGTTACACAGGGGGGTCGGCACCCCCCCCCGCCTTTGCTGAAAGGGATCGTCCTTCGGCAGAGCTGGAGAGTGCATTGGGCGCGCTATGCCCAGCTGGACCAGCCGCCTGGCCGGTTAGCCAGGCCAGGCCGCGCCGGGCCGGGCCGACCCAGGGGGTCTCGGGCCGAGTCGGTCTGGGCCCGAAACCCCCGTTTACAAACCATTTGGGTTTAATTGCCCATAACTCAGGCTACGGACCCACGATCGACGCGCTGTCAGCGGCGACACGATCCTTGGAATGAGACAGTCGTTTCGGTATATCGCACTCGAGGTTTCAGAATACTTTGAGTTCGGCCGGGTTGGTTCGTACACAAAACCAACCGGGCCCTCGGAGCGGAAACACTCATATCTTGAGCTATTGACATCCGATTGACATGCCGTCGACTTCTTTGAATTCCTCTAAGTGAGACGGATATTTTGGCATACTCAGCCCGAGGTTTGGACTCAGGTGGAGAACGGTCGGGTTGGTTTTTCCATAAAAACCAACCAGGACCCTGGAAGGAAAAAGCCAATAACTCTCAAACTGGGCGTCCGATCGACGCGCTGTCTCCGACGTTGAGTTCCTGTTGATGATACGGAACTTTTGGATACATCAACTCAGGACTATGTGTTAGTTGATGTATCAGCCTCTCGGCTCGTGGAGCGGACCCTCCTGAACGAGCTTGCTGTGTGCGGGAACCCTAGAGCTGGCTGCGACTGCTACTATGACGACGACGACTTTGCAGAGATCCTCAGTGGATTCGACGGCAACGACTACATCACTCAATGATCCTATGTGGATCAGTGATACCGATCTTGTGTGGGTTCGATCCTATGTGGGTCAGCGCTCAGCGGTTCTGTGTGATCCAGTTCCTACAGGTCCTGTGTGGGCCCGATCCTATGTGGGTCATTGCGGGGGGTTAGTACCTATCGATCCTTTGTGGGTCCGACGACTTAGATAGATCAGTGATCATCACTATCGCCTTCGAAGAAGTATACCTTTGTGAGCTGAATCATTTTTTCTTTCCTGTGTGGATTGTGTTGTGCTATCCTGTGTGGATTATGTTTTTCTTTCCTGTGTGGAATACGTATACATTCCTATGTGGACTGGGTGGTACTTGGGCTCGGAGGTTGGAGTGTACTAGAATTGATGACTTAGGTATATGTATGGGCATATACCTAAGCAGTGTTGGTTGTTACTTCGTGATTGTATCTTTCCTTTTTGGTTTATCCTTTGTGGATTTTGGGAGACATTCGGGGGTCTCGGGGTCCCTAATGAGTAGCATATACTCACCCCTGCATGGGCTATGCCCACACTACGTTGTGTTGGTTGCAGACGACGGACAACGTTGATCGTGGTTGAGGCTTGCAGAGCAGGACGATACCTGGAGGTGGACCACTGGGCGGGACGTACTCAGAGAGGATGACGGGACCCGAGGAGTAGTGGAGCTATCTGTACCCACCCTTCAGGTGGGATTTCCAGTGGAAAACTCAGCGTAGCGGCTTTTACTTTTCTGTTGTTGTTTTCCCTTTCGAGTTATACTTTTATTTCAGTTTGGGTTTGTATACTGGCCCACTTAATTTTCCGCACTTACAGTTGTACCAGTTTTTACTTAGTGTTTACTTTTTCCGCTTGTTTACTCTGTGGTGCTTGTTTACTTTACAAAGGCAATGCCTTCCCTTTTTACCGGGATTTACGCCTTGGTGCTAGTCGCCAGCCCCTGGCCTATAGACGGCGGGCTTGGGGTAGTCACAGCACGGGCCCTGAGGACGGGTCGTGACAATTTTATCATTGGATGATCATATTGATTTGTAGATTAATTAAGTAGAATAAAAATTACAATATTATTTTTCATTCTAACACCCATCACATTGGATTTCTAAGGAATAAAATCAATTTATTTTACATTTCACTCTCCATTAACTTGACTAATCTAAGTTCTGTGCATTCACTAAAACCATAAATCATAGTTCAATAAATAAGAATCATGAAAAAAACACATAATAATGTAAAATAATTAATATTATTTCTAAATAATGAATTTGTTTCAATCAATGATATTATATGATTAATATATTCCCTCCATGGTAATAGTATATTCAAATCCATCATAATTATTTATAAATAAAATTTTACATAATCAAACAATATCCCCTTAGAGTGTCTAATAAGGTGTTTAATATTAGTCAATTATATAAATCATGTATAAAGATCCATTAAATATTTAATCAACCACTTTCATTGTCATTACCCATAGGGGTATCTATGGGACATCAACATCCACATTCAAGTATCGAGATATGGAAGTGTTTTTGAGGTCAAGAAACACAGTCCCTACCAAAATAAAACATTATGATAGCATGTTATTCCAAAACTTATCCTCATGGTTTTTACTAATTTTTTTAGTCCTAATATCTAAATATATTTAATCCATATTCTGATACCAACTTACAAACCTAACATTAAAATACATAAATAATAAGTAATTTTTCGATTTCTCTTCTATTCAACTCTTAATATTAAATTACCCAAAACCATAAATGTTTTCTAACTTTATATACTAGATATTTAACAAAATTATTTCATTATATACATTCAACCTTAAAAAAAATTCTTCTCAAATAGTACTCTTCTTAGAGCCCCCCCTATAATAATTCATTATTCATAATGTGGGTAAAGGAAAAATAAAAATGATTGAAGTCATATTCATTATATGTGTAAACATGGGATATATCAATCAATGATAATATTAATTCTTAATATAATAAAAAATAAATAATATTTAAAACAAAATATACATTGTTTAAAACCAATATTTCACATATCAAGATCTTGAATTAGGGAATAAAATATTATAAATTAAAAAGACATTAATCATTCTAGTGAGAAATAATAATAATTCAACGATGAATATTGATAAAAGTTCATATGAATTTGACATTTCTTATGAATTTTGGTGATGTATCATAAGAACAATTTAAATAATATAGTAGGAATCATAAATTCATATCAAAATTAAAAAAATAGGGTAAATCCATTAATCTCTTATGAGTAACCTATATCTAGTTAACTCTTTCATATCATATGACATTATTAAATATATCATCAATTTTTATCTTCATGAAACCGATGTATCATTTTAGCTTAAAATGTTTTTAATCATTACCCAATACATTATAGGGATATATATTTATTTTAATAATCATCATATACTTATAATGCATTCATATATATTCCACAAGATCAAAAATAATTTACCAAATCATCATATCATAATAGATGCACAAGGATTGGGTTTTATAAACATATTATACTAATAATCATAAAAATATAGAAAATGAATTTGGATAGTATTTTTTAAAAATATCCACATTAATGCATAAGAAATATCATAATATGTAATCATAGTTTAAAATATCTTTTAAATAATAACATAAATATTTTATTGGAATACACAGATTTAAAATTGAAATAAAATATTTAAAATATTAAAATTTTCAAAATGTTACGAAAATAATTATAATAAAAAAGATCAATGGAAACATATAATGTAAGATTTAATGCATTGATTGGTTATGATATTGGAATAATTATTTACCAATATAATATTTTAATTAATTATTATGATCACACATTAGTAGAAAAGTTCCTCATTTGAAAAAAAGACCATTATTTAAAAAAATTATATTAATTAAATACTTGGAAACATAATATTCATAAAAATTTACCATATTAACAAAATATTGAAAAACATTTATATAACATGATTTAGATGTGAAATATTTTTGATAAAAATAAGAGAATTGTGGCTGGTATTTTGGAAAATAATTTCCTAAACCATCATGATTTCCAATGAGAATAAAATTGATCTAAAAAATCCAAATTATAGAAATAGATAGATGAACATAAAATAAAAATGGATATTATATAAGAATAATATTATTTCCCTCAATTTAAATTCATGCAGAGAAAATCTCGATAGAGAATAAAACAGAAATCCTTTTCCTTATGTTCTGTATTGCTTTGTACACATTCTAAACTATTTTTTATATACATAAACATATTATAAATATAATATAGGCCCATATTAATATATATCCATCCATATATGATTCAATTATTATATATTATCACACATTTATTAAAAATTCATTATTAAATACAACTTATTGGACGGGAAATGCTTTATTTTTTCTGTATGTTTTGATTTGGAAGTCTCAATCCTTACACATCATTCTTTATTACATCATGTTTATAATTTTAATAATTTTATCATTATAATATTTAATCATTATATACAATTTTTTAACTGTCTATATAAACTGATGATGAATAATAAATTATATCTATTTGTGGAGATAATAGTTTTTATTTATGAAAAATTTATGCATCCACTTGTCAATGTATTAAAAAAAGAAATTAATGAAATTAATAAAAGTTATTTAACTATAATAATATCATATATATCATATATAATAATTAAATCAATCAATGATATAGATTCATGAAACACATCACATTGTAGAAATATTATTCCATAGGTACACATGAGATATGTTTCCTCATTGCAATTAATGGAAATATTAGATGGTCATTTTTTCATTGGAATATTGTGATATATATTAAAAAGTACATTAGGATTCTGTATCATAGACAATATATCATTTTGTGGACCGATTAGAAAATAAATTATTTTAGAAACATATTAAACAGATTTTATAAAACACAAAAACATATTTTTAGAATTGGTGGAATATATCAAAAAGAGATTCATGGATCGGATTTCTGAGACCACTGTTTAGTTTAGAAATTGTGGTTTACATTAGGTATGAAATATGTTCGGTCGGTTCTTGACATCTAGTTAATACAACCACTGACTCGTAGAAATAATTAAATTACAACTATTATTTATTTCATTATTTTACTAAATAACATAACTAAAATCCACTATTAACATCCTCTTATGATGGGTTTTCAGGGGTAATCTGCATAACCATTTCTAGATCTATGATTATGATTGGAGAATTATTCATTTTTAGGTAGACATTGAATGTTGAATGATTATTAGATCGAGGTAGATAGATGGGAAGAAAACATATTGGGTCATCCTTATAATTGGATAAAAAATTCTCCACCAATGATCATTCCATAATCATGGTAGTGCTCATAAATTGTGGATTTCATCCTATTGATTAAATGACTATCCATTGATTAAATATCTAATTTGATATGAAAATAATTTGTTCCTTCTCATAATATTATTCAATAATTTAATTTGTTGAAATCATGGGTTTATTTTTTTGTTATGACTTCTTATCACCCATGACATTGCACCTATCAATCTTTGGACGTGATCACATAGGAATAATGGGATTATCACTGTTGTAATATGTTTCATTCTCCCTATGTTTTTTGTAGATTATAATTAATAATTTATTGGTATATAATTAAATGATATTTGGGAATATCGATCATTGTGTGTTTATTCTTCATCACGATGGATTGAAACCACGAGTTCATATTTAGATTTTGGAGACATCAAAGAGGTGTGGTGGCTATGACTAGAACATGAATTTGTATTTGGAATCCGTGTTTTCTAAGAGGAAATCTGCATATCTCTTAGAATACAGAATACTTGATGTTTTTTAGAAAATAGTTTCTCAAATATGGCCACCTATGCCAATGAATTCTAGATTTGGTGAACACTAAAGGGTTCTTAAGACCCAATATATGTTGTTTCGATTGGTAAAAAGGATAAATGTTTTTTCTAGGGAGGAATAACCAGAATCCAATTTCAATCAAATCATTAGAGGGAGGTGAGTGTTTTAATTATTTTTAATAATAATAACTTGTTATAAGTTTAATTATATTTAGAAACAATATATTACGATGGTTGATATTATTATTTATATAATAACAAATCATAGTTACTATTGTTTTTAACATTAAAAACTTGTGTAATTATTATTATTATTCATAATTGTAATAAAAAAAGAAAATTAGAAATTAATTAAAAAGATAAAAATATATAGGATTTCCACCCCATGGCTTCATGAAATTGGGGGAATATCTAACCCAATATTTTATATTTATTATTCATATAGTAATAAATATAATAATAATGAATAATAATTTGAAAAAAATATAATATTGGGGGTGGGATGTACATGTTGTTCATGAGATAAAGGTTGGGGTACTTGCACATGCCCCTCACCCTTAAAATAAGGTTTAATAAATCAATATAACATATTATTATTTGATATAAAATCATGAGTCAGTCATAATATCTTTTTGTGACATTAGACTAATAATCCTTCCACAACATCAAAATCATGGTACTAAGAAGGATTATTCCTGAATATTGAGGGATATTTTATATAGACTGAAGTCTTGGATCAATGAATCCATGGATAATAAAAATATTTTTATTATCATAATTATTATAATGGGATATAGTATTCAATGTACCTTTCTCATTCTATATCAAATTTATAATTATTATGTGATGTAGAGACCTTAAAATTTTGGTTGAATTTTATAGACCAAATTTGGGTCAATTTATCATTCTTGTGGATTAGGCACATGAAACACTATTTGGGAGGGTTGTGGTGAAATATATTAGTTTTCACTAAGTCATTGATTTGGTATGGTGAATAGCCTACCCCGAGATTTTTTTATGAGGATCATAATGTTGTGATCTGTTTAGCAATTCATGGATGTTTGTTGTAACATATAAGTTGTTTTATATTTTTCCATGTTAGAATAATGAAGAGCCCTATTTATTTATTAATATTATGGATAGAAACTCCATCTACTCTAGGAATACTGTGGAATTCCAATCTATACATAGGCATGACCCGTTACTAATTCATATTTATGTATATATCCTTGAATCAAAGTGGGACCACATTTGTGTGTACCCAATTACACATCTTTTACTTCTTTATGAAAATTACGCCAGTCTTATATCATTCATTCTTACTCCAATTTTGGTCCACGGGTAACTTATCTTGAGTGTTTTCAATGTAGAACATGATGAATTGCTTCATTGTGGATTATGATATATAATGGGAGATATTCTAATTTCAACACATCATTTGGATGTTCTCGATTAATTAAATGATCAAAAAGGGTCTTTAAATAGAGTTTGTGGATGGAATCATCCACTACCAACTATGTTGAACCATTCTATTTTATCTGTAAATGGGTCATATACCTATTTATTGTTGCACTACTATTTTACCAAGCCATGGGGCCTCTACCAATTGAGTGTCACCCTCCAATTTTATTAGGACATTGTTCCTCTATCTTCTGAGTGGAACCCTCAAATTTTAGGAGGTCATGGGTCCTCTACCTATAGACCAGAACCCTCCTGCATGGAATGGATCATCTACATATTGATTGGAACCTTAATTTCATAATAGGGAATAGTTTATCTATATACTGAGTTTTATCATCCTACTATATCTGGTAATGTTCCCTCTATTTTTAAATTTTTACATTCATGTTGCTCTAGGAAATATAACATCTATCTACCAAGTACCCAATTGATGGAATTTAGAGTGGGTTCTGTACATATAGATTGTAACCCCTTGATAGTGTGGAATATTGTTGTGGTTTTGTAACTCCACATGATTAATTCTTAAGACAATCATGTGAGATTCTAGAAATTGATGATGAAACTTTGGTACTTTTACAAGACACATATTCCTGGGTTGGGATGAGAGAAATTGATCTCCTTAATTCATTATATGTTTTTTAGATCATTTATAACATTACATTTAAATTTTGTTTCCCATTTACTATATAATGAGTTGACTACTCTTATCAGATATTGTATCACTACATCATCTTTTTTTCGATGCATCATATTGGGAATGTATATACTCCCCCATTTATGGACTATTCCCACATGTTTCATACATTCTGTATATGTCAGACCTATCATTACTAGATTATGTTATTCATAAGGATACATGGGTTCATCTGATATTATATGGTGTTTGAGGCTTGGAGATCTAGATTTGATCTTAGTTATCACTCACTCTTCAATAGTTATTGTCCTATTGAGAAATATTTCCCATTTTGGAAGGTATTTTCCCACTTAATTTTCATATTACATTGTGGAATAATTTTTTCTTTCCCAGTGGTCCTTATGGTCATGGATTTTACTCTAGTGTTTAATTTATTTTATTATTATTCCACTGTATATCAAAATGGTGATGTTTGGGTGTTATCATAATGGTAAATAAGGAAAACTCCTCCCTTAGTTGTTATTATTTCTCATCACTTGTCGACAAACCCTATCCAATTGGCGAATGTGTGGAGTATTTATGGATTGGACATCCACTGGATATGTGGTGATTGATGGGTCATTTCCTGTTATATTTTCCATTAATGTTAGTTTAACATTGAGACGATGTCTGGGGTGTTTCCACTTGTGAGGATTGGAATAGAATTTACGGGAAAATGTCAAAGTGTATCAAGCGTGTATTTCAATAAAGGGACATCAATATTGATGTAGTGGGCAAGGTATTCATTCTACAGGACTCTGACTACCTTTTTTCAACTCCAAACGTTGAGAAATTGGTTGTTGGAATCATTGATACATGAATCATATAATACTGGTTCCATTGAATTTATATCGTGTTTAATCTCTACATATAGATATGCTCATTGAATTTGGTATGTTTTGTATCATGTGGGACGGTTCCATTATTACAACTATCAAGGATTTAGTTATGGAGTTAATAGTATGACTAGATGAGGGACGAGGTCCCCCTGAAAGGGATTAGTAATGTAGAAGTATTTCATTTAAATGGTCAGTAGATTGTGCATTCTCTATTAGATATGTTCACAAACCAACTTCATATAGTTCATGTTGATTCAATATTTCAGAATTATTTTTGTTCATCTCCATTAGTTTTGGATGACGTTGAAAAGTGTTCATGTATTTATCAAGAGCATCTGATATATGTGTCTCCTGGGATTGAAGTATATCATGACCCACCTACACCATGGGAATGTCAAAATACTCATATTTTGAGGCAAAATATTTCATGGAGACCATGGGGAAAATATTGTTTCAATAGACAAGATGTTTCTCGGATATTAATCTGTATATAAATCTCAAATGATATTTTCCATACCATTCTTCTATATCCAGATTTTCATTTTATGAACATTGTGGGAAGAGGAAAAGTCTATAACATAGAGTTCTATGAGATGGAAGATGTGATGGAGGAGATATAGGGAAATATTGTGTGGCTATTGCTTAGATTTTATGCTACCACCACCACCCCAAGGTAATCCTCTAGAAACTAGATCCTAGTAGTTTGACTGAAGGAAATTAACATGTGCAATAGGTTCATTACCCATACTCTCTAGAAGAGTTTCAAGGTGAGATAATTGTTCCTTCTAATTTTGTTGTAGTTTATTTATTCCTAGGCATGATACATTATTTTGAATCTATTGTTTGATTATTTTCTTGTAAGGCATGGATCATTAGTTGATCCTTGTGTTTTTTATGTTTCATGTTACTTTGGATATACCGTAATGTTGGTAATTTCCCCACAGAGGAGGACTTGATATGCAATTCAAAAGCTATGTGGGTGGAGTTGGTGACACCCAATGTAGATAGTGACAAGATGTGGTCAATGAGTTCCAAAAATTTGCGTCTTATATGTTTTTTGTGATATCATATTGGATTGAGACATATTTGTTATAAATATGAGGTATGTGGTACAAATATGTTCCAAATAGAAATATCTTACAGTGGCTACTGGTGATGTCTGAGGTATGACGTGTGCCTTCACAACACCAGTTTTAGTTTTCACATGGACTTATGAGCCCCTTTATCCAGGAGAATATCCCCTTTTCATGACCTAATTATAGTACTATATAATTTATTCTTAAACCTAGTGTAAGTGGCTCAGGTTGACAGGATCAGTTAGCAAACACTTTTGTTAATAGTGTGACATGTCTCTTAGAGATGATAGAGATAGAGAGAGAGAGAGAGAGAGAAAGCATCATATGGAATCAATTCCTAGTTCTATTGTGATTTGATGACATTTTCATCATTTTAGACTAGTTTCTTATTGTCCAATCTAAATGTTTTGACACTATTTATTGTTATATTGTAATTTTGTTTGTAAGCTAGAGTAATCCTCCTCAGATAAGGATTTGTCCTAAGTAGAGTAAGATTGGATCATGTGATAGAGGATACAACAAAATTCGTATCTATTGAATAACAATACATTTACTGAAATTGATTCTATGAGATTTGGATGATGAGTACGAGGAATGAATTTTAGGGATTTTCTATGTTTATCTCCTCACATAGAGTTAGAATTCTATAATGACTATGACACAAGATCACCAATGATTTTTGTGATTTCACATCAAACTAAACTCAGTGAGCTTAATAAGGTGAAGGAGATAATGGAATTTTGAAGGGAAAGGGGTTTATAAGACCCATTATATTCACCAGGGTATCCTAGGGTTGTTTTTTCAAGATCCACATTGGTGATTTAGGATGTGTGTGAATTGGAATCACTTGGACTTGTTGATGTGAGGAATAATATGTACTCTTAAGAATTGGTGAATTCATTGAAAAATGGTTTTTGGGGAAGTGGTTCTTTGAGTTGTTTCTCATGATGGTATTTCACCAACCCCATGTTCTAGAGGTTGATGTTCTGAGAATGTCTTATTAGAGACACTATGGTTTCTTTGAGTTCTGAGGATACCCATTATCATGTTGAATTATATAGTAGATTCTGCATCCCTTATGAGCCAAATCCATATAATTTTTTTTTCAGTTCATGATAGCCTTTTTGGGTGAAACTCTAGATTACTCAACATCAGAATTAGAGAATATGATATATATGATGTTGGACCTTGTGATGGATTTGAATGGCTTAATATCATCCACATGCAGATGAAAAATTCCCAAAAAACATCAACAGACATTTGTGGACGTATGATCATCTCCTTTGTTGTTTGATGTGGTGGTCATCTGGTATGAGATTTAACTCCATGAAGAGGATCATAGATATTTGGACCAGATGGAAGTATATCTATAAGGGTCGTAGAACCATTTTCTTGATTCAATTTCATAATAGCGAGGTGGTGTACCCCTTACCCTTTTCACCATAGTAGTTTTGGTTTCTTTTCTTCTCCTCAAATGGAAGATGTGGAGGAATGTTCCTAAGGAATTGTATGATATTTACTAGTATCTGATGGGATGTGAGAGTAGGGTTTCCATTTTTCAAGGATTCATAGGTGTTGAGAACAAAAAGAGAAATACCCTTCGAGTGAAAATTTTATCTTTGGGTGCATGTTTTTTGGCAGTATAAGAACCCATTAGTGGAGATCAAGAGAGTGAAAGACCCAGTTGAGAGGTTAGTGCCCCCATAATATTGTTTTTTTGGTATTTATGGTAAAGAAATCATTGAATAATGGAACGGTGTAGATACATTAATTAATCCATAGATATAGTTGAAATATATTAGTAATCATTTTCATATCCTGGTGTTGAGATGGTGCTCGAGTTAGAGGAACAATTTTATTTTGAAAATATAACGAAACAAGTATTCATATAATTAAAAATGTGTTACAAGAGTCAAAAGGAAGGAAACATACATTTTTACCCTCAGTAAATGGGATAAAATAGCATGTTATACCGGAGTAATCAGTGCGATTGACATTCATAGTTCCTTTGATTTCCTGACAATAAGAAATGAAATTGGCTTCACAGTAGACATGTGTGATGATGTAAATCATTGATCCATGAGTATCAAGGTAGTTTCTCCATTTTTAGGTTAGTTTCCTTGAAAGGTGGACCTGACCAATTCAAAATTCTTGAACAATGGTGAGAGAGTCACTTTAAAAATAGCCATTTCTCCAATTTTGTTCTCGAGGAGCATCAATCGCTTAGATACAGGCCATCATTTCTTCCTACCGAGTAGTGGCACGTCCACATGAACCATGAAATCCTTCCATGAAATCACTATTATGATCCCTGAAGGAAAATCTATAACCAGCAGGCCCTGGGTTCCCTCTCAAGGTACAATTCGAGTTACATTTAATCCATTCTAGAAATGGAAGTGACCTGAATACTTCAATAGTGCCAGTGGGTTTTGGGTAATGACCACACATGTTTAGATTTCTCAAAATTATGAATTCACAAATTGATTTATCCCAACATTCTTCATGTGCTGTGTTTTCCATTTGAATCATGAATAGAAATTTTTAGAGAGAATCCCTATAATTGAATATTTTATTCTCATGTATAATCTTGTTTCTCCCTCTCTGTATAATATTTATGACTTCCGCACATGCCACCAAGGAGAGTAATGTTATATTTTATATCATCTGCACTTTCTTTCTAGAAAAATATGAATATCTACCTACTAGATTCCTAGATAATAAATATGATACCAACATTATGTTCAAAACAATAGGTTTACTATTGGTGTGACCAAATGTTAGTTAGTTATGGACGCTATGTTAAGGAATCTGTTGGTGGGTATATTTAATTAAAATAACCAAATTAATTAATTAATTAATTTATTTGAAAACCTAATATAATTATTTTATAAATACCATATTTTTATTATTTTTGAAGGGTAATAATCATAATACATTCTATATCTAAGTTTAGAACGATAGTGTTCTTCCTTGGTGGATCAGTATTGAACGATGAGGAATGATCAGATCGTGGTAGTTCAATGGTTGGAGAATGTAAAGGAACATACTATTCATTGCTGAATGAATTATTCACCAATGATCATATCATTATTGATGTAGGGATATTGAATTTTTTTATCAATTTTTATTATATCATTGAACACTAATTAATTATATTATTTGATCTCAAATTTATTTATTCCTTTACATGAGCCTAAAAAATAATTGGAATTGAATGTATTAATTATTTATTTTTTGTTACGCCATGATATAGCCTATAGTTTTTCACCTATAAATAATTTTCCAAGATCACAATGATCAATGATGATTAACACCTTGGTGTTATTTTTGTTTCACCCACCATTCTTGTCATTCATTATCAGTAATCGATTGACCGTTAATTCAATGAATTTGTAAATATTAAACATTGTGTGTTCCTTCTTGGGGACAACAAATCACGATCATGAGTAGGGACTTTTATTCTGGATACAATATGGATTCATGGATTTAATTATAGGAACCTAAATTTGGATCTGGTATCGATGGATTCTGATTTTTAATGAGAACCCAGTCCTTTCCCTCTTACGTTGGGATGAGATGAATGAATCTATCGCATCCTATATCGGCCCATCTATAGTTTTCACCGAATCCGAATGGGTATGTATATAATAACCCTTGTATTTTATTCACATTAACGTTTCATTCCCTATGTAGAAACTAAAAATATCATCAGTTTCATTGGCAGATATTCAGGACACTTGGGTAGAATTTACCATATACTTTGGTCGGGGAATAGATATCTGGAGTAAGACTGTCTCACCATTCATTCCTCTACATTTATTTTCTTTTTTAGATTTATTTTCTTTTAGGTAATGAATTTTTATTTTTTAATTTTCATATTATTTTTTTGTACTATTTTTATAAAATATAGGTTCTTATATGAATTGATTTTATTCTAGTGGTTAATTTCATTTATTATATTCCACATCACTTATAAATGGAGATTGTTTGTTCTATGCGTAGAGGTACATTAGGAAAAGAACAACAATAACATTTATGCCTTATAGGAACATTTCTTAAACCCCTGACCTATGAAGGTAGGCTTAAAGAATGTGTAGCTTAGATATCTACAAGCTAGGGGGGCTGGAGTGGATCGGTTCACAATAGAAATGGATTTGGAAATTGATTGATCCTCCATCATAAAAACAGTTTATTATAATGGAGGTAATAAATTCATTATATTATAATGGATTCTATATAAATTGTTAAGATATAAAAAGAAATAAAATTTGAATTACCCAACAAATTTTTTTACCTATTTTTCAAGAATCAATATTTTTTATACACCTGGGGACATATATGGATGATGTTATGGAAATAACTGGAGCTTCATGATGTTGGTAAATAATCAATGATTGTATTTGGGGAGTTATTGGATGATATAGATGTATAAATCCATTTGAATAGAAGATATAAAATTTAACAATTCTATAATTGTGTGGGGGTAAAACCTAGAGATTTATATAGAATTATTTATTAATGTCTTGTGTTGTACGCAACACCAAGATAGGCATCCTCAATACACAACACCAGCATAGCTTGTGGTATAAAAAACTCTATGATTGTATTGTGTTACACAAAATTTGAAGTTAATTAGATATAATTAATTTCAGTCATGACCTGGTATAAGTTAATAACTAAATATTATAATTTTAATGTATAACCTAGTCATTATAATGGTATGTATGAATAACATAATTTTTTATTCAAAAAAACAATTTAAATGAATATAAGAGTGTTTATAAAAAAATAAAATCACCCCAATATATTTTATTAATGAAATATATGTCTAATATATTAAATATAATGATTAATGTAGTCTAATATGTTTTTTAGACCTGATATAATAATAAATTCAATTTTTTCAGATTAAAGAAGTAATTTTCAAAAAAAATAAAGTTTTCAGCCTTTTGATAGAGCACCCACATTAAATCTAGATTTTATAAATTATATATATTCTATTTATCAAAAAAAGAAAAAAATTGGATTTGGGATATAAAAATTTACATTCTATGTGTTTTTTATATTTTTCAGATAAGTTTCAAGTATTGATGAATAATAAAAATACACAAAATATTTATTGAAAACATGTTTTTTCATCGAAATAATTTATATGGTATAATTATATTTTTTAATGGTTTTAAAGTATAAACAGAATATATTTTAGTATTCAATATAATTTATATCATTGGAATTAATTTTTCATTTAATTGGTACGTAAAAACATTTCAATATTTTGTACTCTTTTAACTTCTAAATCTCATTTTTCATTCGGTCAATAGATTTTTTTTAAATTAATTACAAAAACATCCATGTTTTCAATTTTTAAAAATGGATTCCATATTTGGAATTAATATGTCCAAATTTTTTAAATTTAATTATTATATTTTTAGGCACTATGAATAGTAACATTAGTAACTTTTATTAATATGTTATAAAGGTAAATCAGGTAATTATGTGTAATTAAAATTTAATAAAACTACCTTTACAGTTAATATAATGCGTTTAGATGTGTTATTTTAGACCTAAACCATTCTTGGGTCGAAATCATACAATTTTAATCCATGTGAATGAGATTAGTACATTTAATATATTTTATTTATTGAAAAGTTAAATATGTCTTACCTAATTTTTATAACTATATCATTTTTAATAATAGGTTATATTGATTATAAATTCGACTATAAATACAAATTTTAAATATAAGATGTTTTTATTTTTCAGGAAAATTTAAATTTTTTTATTATATAAATATTTACCATAATAGATTATTCATTGATGATGCAGAAATTATTTAACTGATGAGAAAAAAAATAGAACATATGTTATTAAAATTATATTAACCATTAAAAGACAATAACACTTGAATAATTCTTATTCTATGAGTATATCTCGACCATAATTATCGATGTGTCGATTTATTGATTATTTTAAGCCCTATGGGAAGGTTTTTAACACATAGAATATTTCTTTAATGTGTTGTAATGTTTTCTCATTAGTGCTTTGATAAATATAAAATTTTAATTATTGGATTTTCTAGAAGATATATTGGATAAAAGTTTTCTCATAGAATCTAGAATAATTATCTTCATAATGAACTTTTAATTATAAATTTTATTTAACATATATGGATATTCAATATTTATAAAATACAGATGCAGTAATTATTTTTTTAATTTAAATACTAAATTAATATTATTAAAAATATTATAATAAATAACATATGGGATTATTAATATATCTAAATAATTTCATATATGAACTTGAACAGTTAGGGATATAATAAATCATTTTTTCAAGGACAAATATTTATGGTG
The DNA here is from genome assembly GCA_963277665.1 of Viscum album. Classification (NCBI taxonomy): domain Eukaryota; kingdom Viridiplantae; phylum Streptophyta; class Magnoliopsida; order Santalales; family Viscaceae; genus Viscum; species Viscum album. Next base: position 1,253,881,220 of record OY728153.1, on the reverse strand, counting down.
ATATTTTTTAAAATCAATAAATTTAATTGTGTCAAAATTGACAATATTGATAATTTATCATAATTATGTATTGCTAAATTATTTCAAAATAAAAAATCATTTTTAAATATATTAAAAAGATTATATGGTGTAAAATGTCTAAAATTTTCCTTTATAGTCTAATTTACATATAATAATATAAATTATACTATTTTAATAATGAATAATTAGTTACAATAATTAACATTAAAATTTTACTGATAATGGTTTATTATATTGATAAGTTTTAAATTGACAAAGAAAATTTCTACAAAATTTATTGGTTAATGATATTATATTGTTATCTCATTACAACTTATAATTAATCGCATTGTGGTGGTACTTTTATTGAGATAAATCTTTTTATAATTAATATTGTTTTGAGATTCCAAAAGTGCACCTCTCCTCAATTATTAAAGGGAACCACCTCACTCCCTTCTTCACTTTAATTATAGAATTAAGGATCATATTTACCCGGACCTTTTATGTTCTAAACTTCAACATTCACATTATATAGGTGTTTTTTTCTCAAATGTCCCACCATAGGGCCATTAAGTGAAAATCCAAAATGAGGTCACTGAAGAAGACGTAATCTCTTTTACCAACTCTCTTAAGATATATTATTCTTCTACTTACTTTTTATTTGTTTTTTCCATTATTATATAATCAATAAATTATTACCTATTTACTGATATGTTATTATATATGGAGAAAAACCATATTACACATTCTATCCATCCTACAAAAAACAAAATCACCACACATGCGTATGTTTGGCTTACCATCTCCACATTATTGTGTAATCTGTTTTTTACCCACCATCTAACATGGATGGATACAATGATAGAAACAATATTTATATATTATTAATATATCATGATTTGTGTTATGGGATAAAATATTCTATCCACTTTTATACCATTTCATAGTTATAGAAATGTTATCATTGCTCATGCATACGTACGACCTACCATCTCCACGATGCGATGTAATTAATTTTATATGATTTTCATTGAAAGTTATTATATAAATTAATTTAATGAATAATTATGATATATATTATTCCAATATCATTCTTTAAATTATATAACTATAAACTAATAAGTGGAACTTATTCGACAAAACATGCATAAAAATATATAAGTTAATACCTGATGGGTGAGTAATAATGTTACTAACAAACTTATGATAATATGATAATATTTGATGGATATGAATTTGGAATAAGTCAGTGACATTATTTAAGTCTATATATTAGAGGATAGGATATTTACAAAGGATATCAAACCAAAGATAAGGAATTATTTTGTCTCACTTTTATTTCTTCAAGACATATGCCTTACACACAACAAATTTGTTTTGTGTAGTGTTTATACTACCCATGAATGTTTTTATAGCTATTATTATATAGGTTGTGATTTTACATATCCATATAATTATATTTATTTTATGAGGTATGCGATTTTATAAATTATAAACTTGTAATAAATAATTTCTCAATCTCATTATTATCTGAGTTTGATTATATGTAATAATCTATTGGCTTATATTTATTATCAATGTCAATGTTTTTAAAAAATGCTATCATAAAATTTTTAATAATATTTTATGGATTTTTAAAGTCATTTTTATCAATTTTAACTTTTAATACATGGTGTGGACTAAATATTCCTTTTTCCCTACGAGGTACTTTTTGACATTTCTAGAAAAAGTAGGAGAATGATGTTTTTTAGATTATACAACACAAATGGATTTTTATGCTTCCATAACAAAATTTTTACCAGATTATTATCTTTTTAAGACCTTAATATATTTATGAGATATAATTTTTTTAATATCATTTATGCCTTTCGTTTTACACTACACCAAGATAAGCGTGCACTATACGCAACACCATCTTAGCATGTTGTATACGAAACACTATGATTAGCTTATGTTATAACCAATTTAATGCTATTTTTAAATAATTAATTTCATAAAATACTTAATTTATGTGAAGACAAAATATTATTATGTTTCCTTATAACCTAGTCATTATAATATAGGGTATAAAAAAATATTATATTTCATTTGAAGAACTATTTAAAAGAAAATAATTGAGGTTATAAAATATTAAAATCACTCTTGATGGATTTAATTACGGTAATATATATGTAATATATTTAATGGTATGTTTAAAATTCATCTTATATGTTTTCATGTCATGATTTAGGGAAAATACATTTTTTATAAAAGAAGTACTTTTCAAAAAATATTGTATTGCCACCTTTTAACGGATAACCAATTGTAAATCTATTTTTTACCCTTTTATATATTATATATAACAAAATAAACATTCTCATTGGAATTAGGGTATTAAATTTTACTTTGGGTGAATTTTTTATATTTTTTGATAACTTTCATGTTTTGATTAATAGTAAAAATACATGAAATTTTAAATGAAAACAGACGTTTATCATAGAAATAATTTAAATGGTCAAATTATATTATGGAATGGTTTGAAAATATAAATAAAATATATTTTTATCATTAAATATAGTATATGTAGTTTTAATTAATTTTGTAATGAATTTTGATGTAAACACATTTCAATCTTTTGCAACATTTTAACGTTTAAAAACATACTATTCATTTCAAAATTGGGATTAATTTTAAAATAATTAATTCAACATATGTGTTTTGAATTTATAAAAATGGATTACATGTTTATAATAAAAATGTAAAAATTATGAAATTAATATTTTTTATTTATTTTTGGCCATTGGGAATAGTAACATAAGTAATTTTTATTAGTACTTTGAAAAAGTAGACATTGTAATTAATGGTAAATATAATTTTAAAAAATTACAATAACACTTTTAATAATATGATTTTATAAGTTATTTTGGACCTAAACTATAATTTTGTTGAAATGACACCCTTTCGAGACCACTTGGATGAGATTAGAATATTTAATATCTTGAATTTAATGAAAATTGAAATCTATCCTACTCAAATTTCAACAAATTAATCATTTTTAAAATAAGGTTATATAGAAGATAATTTTTTTTATAGATACTCATTTGAAATAATAATTTTTTCATTATTGTAGTAATTTATTTATAATTTAATGGAAAAAATAGTTACATTAAAAGATTAAACATTGATGATGTAGAGATTATTTAATTAACGAATAATCAATAGCATAATTTTTATTTAAATTAAAAGTATTCTTAAAAGTCCAAAACACATCACCAAATATATTTTTTCAAGTATATATCTATCATAATCATCAGTGGGTACAATAATGGATCATTAGGATCCATATGGAATATATTATGACACTTATAACATTTTATTTAATGGGATGTTCAATTTGTCACATTAATGTTTGAATAAATACAACATTTTAATGTTGTATTATAAAGAAGGTATATTTGAATGTAAGTATTTATCTAAAGACCAGATAATTTATCATCATCTTAGAATTTAATTTGTAAATTTTATTCGAAAAAATATATTAAATAATAACAAAAAACTAATGATGTTATTATTTTATTAATTGAAATATCAAATTAATTAGATGAAGAATATTAAAATAAATATAATTATGAATAATTAATATATCCAATCAATTTTAAAGATTACCCTAACCCCTTAAGTATCTAATAAAATATTTTTTCATGGATAAAATCTAATATTTCTATTTTAACGAATGCAATAAATGAATAGAGTCATAATTGACACAATTGAAATTTTTCCAGAATAAAGGTTCATTAAATTATTTAAAAATATTAAAACATTTTTAAAAATATATAATAACTATGATATAATATAAATTGTACTAAATTATTCATTTATGATCTAATTTACATCAATTAATTAAATAGTTTACACTTTTAATATTGATATATTTCATACACTAGATAAAATGAAATATAATAACAAAGTGTTAAATTAAAATGGTAAAGTTTCAATGGATATAAAATCTTGTCTAAAATTTATTGGATGATGATATTAAATAATTATAAATGTGTCATAATTTAGATTATGACAATATAATGGTATTTAATGTTGTTTTAATTTTTTATAAATTAATATTTTTTGGAAATTCTAAAGGATCGCCAACCTCAATTATAAAAGGAAACCTTCTCCCTCATTTATTCACAACTCATTGATCATTCATGATCATCAAAGCCCTGAAACGTTTCCATATTAGCCTCCATAGTTACATTATATAGGATTTAGTCTTCATAAAAGAGCATCTCTAGTTCTATTAGATGATTTTTATGGGGAACACATCGAAGAAGACGTAATCTCATCTACTGATTCCTTCAAACTTATTTCTTCTTATACTTCTTCTTAATGATTTGTTTTATTATAATGTAAAAACCCCTAGTATCAATTATCATTTTTTAATTATAATTTTAGAAAATATATATTCCAAATTCAATCAATCCTACAAAAAATTAAATCACAATGTGTGCGTACGTACAACTTACCATCTCCACGCCATGGTGTAATCTGTTTTTCATCTACACCTTACTTCGATGGGAATATGATGGATATAATAAAAATATATGATTTTTAAAATGTGATATGATTTCTGAAATATATTACACCATATAATTCAATATGATTCAACAAAGATAGGAATTATATCATCACTTGTGCATACGTACAACCTACAATCTCTACAATGTGATTTGATTCATTCCACATGATCTTCATTAAGGAATGGTTATATAAATTTACAGAATTAATAAATTAGTTATATATTATTTTCTTCTTATTTTTAATGAAATAACTTTTACCTAAGAATGAGAACCAGAATTTATTTTAAAAAACATGCACAAGAAGAAAAGGTATTTAACAAGGGTATATTTATCATACACATACATTTTTCCTAAATAAGTATTCCAAAATATTATTTCAATTCTTATATAATGGTTTAATTTCAATTTTAACAATTGTAAAATTTTATATTAAATTGTATGAATGAGATATTTTGTCTTTTTCGATATGACGTACTTTTTACTTTTCCAACAATAGTATAAGAAAAATATTTTTTAACTTATACAAAATGAATGGATTTTTAAATATCATAACAACTTATTTCCATCATGATTATCTTAAATGTTTTAATATATATTTTAAAATAAAATTTTATCTTTTAAAATTGTGTGGTGTTATCAGAAAAGAAAAAAAATCAAGAAGAAATGATATTTTTCTGAAGAATTAATTTCAAGTGTTTTATCAAAAATAATTTCCAACTAAGATGACATTATTTAATAATGTTATGATTAAAGTATATTATCCATATTATTTATAGTATTTGTCTATGTTTATGATCGAATTATATTTATAAAATCTATTTGAATTACATGGAATATTTTATGATGGAATGATGTTTAAGAAACCCATTTTTTATTTTGGTTATAATGTGATGAATTATTTATATTTTTTGGAATACATAAGAATGATTACATTATGATATGGGTGGAATATATATCTCTCTTCAATTAAATAGGTAAATATTTATATCTCATGCTATAGACATGACTGTAATTAAAAGTAATTATAGTTCAGTAGTACAAGGCTGGAAGGACAAGTAAATCAGGTTTAGTAATACAGGGTAGGAATGAGGAGTGAACTCGGTTCAGAAATGGACTTTTTTCTCTATTAAGGCCTTGTCAATGGGGTTTGGAAATTTTTTAAATATTTTTATATGTTTATTTATTTTCCAAAATTCCTTGTTTTATTCCAATTCTTTCTTAAGATGGTTAATGTTCATTTATGATTTATTACATACGTAATACCATGATTTATTTGATTACTCGGTATTTTGGTATTCAAGATTTGTGTTCATGTTACTACATTTTTAAATTTATGTTTTATTTAATGTTATCTATTTTTACCCTTACTATTAATTTAAGCTCACCCTTTAGGTTTTCTTTTCCCCAAAATATAGGGAATGGTTTTAGGTAAGAAAACAAATGGGGAATATCATTATTGAAGATGTTGAACATCTTTCACCAAGTTAGAATAATATGTTCCATGTTTTTAAAGACACTAAACTAATACGGTCTTTCGGAATCTATTTGTGTAAAATATTATGTATTCAACAAATAAAATGTATTGTCCATATATTTAAATCTCGGATCATTATAATTTTATTTTTATTCAATGATATTTTCAAATAAATTGATTTAATTTAACATTTCATGGTGTTTTATGAAAATAATTTTTTTTTGATGAAGTTTGGTTATTTTCCTCAAGAATTAATTTCATGTTTTACATCAAAATTATCTTCCAAGTAATATGGACTTCTTTAATAGTGTTTTGTTTCAAGTATAGTATCCTTATTGTTCCTTTGGTTTGATAATGTGTATTATGGAATGTTATTAATGCAATCCATTTGCCATACATGGATTATGTTATATTGTTTAACAAATCCGATTTTATTCATTAGGTTATGATGAATGATTAATGCTATTTTGGAACACAATAGAACGATTTAATTATGAGATATGTGGGACTAGTATCTAATTATAATTAATTAGGTAAATATGTATATCTCATGTGATGAACATGACTAGAATGAATAATAAATCTGGTTCAATAATATTGGGCTCGAATGACATGTAAATCTGGTTCTGTAATATTGTACTAGATGTAAAATTATACCATTTTCAGTAATGAAATTTTCCCCTATGATGGTATTAGAAATACGACTTGAGTGAAATTTGAATTATTTTCTTATGATTATGTGCTTTTCATAATTTCATTTTTATGACAATGATATTTTCTCATTGAAATTGTTTTTTATGATTTATTCCTTTTATACTACCATGATTTATTTTATGACTCAATATTTTGATATTTTTATACATGGTGTGATTTTCAAAAGTTTTGTTCATACATTATTATTTTTATGTTTAGTTTGATATTTTTCATGTTTACCCCTACTAAGAATTTGAGATCACCGGATATTATGTTTCTTTTCCACATGATATGGAGAAAGGTATTAAGGTAGAAATGATATACATGGTTTCTAGATTTTGAAAGAAAATGCATGAGATGATGTAGATGTTTTATGTACCAAATCATTATGTTTCCAAGTTTCCAAATACACTAAACTAATATGGTAATTGGTCATCCATTTTTTATATGTGTTATATATTGAAAAAAATCAATGTAATTTCCATGTACGTCAAGAATATAGTTTTTCCAGTTTGAATCAGACTGAATGTTTAGTCAACCATTGGAAACTATGATTCTAAATCATTAGTGAGATCCCTAGATATATTTCTAATGTATTTCAAGTGATGTAATAAAGTGAAGTCTAATTATAGGTTACAACCATATAATTCTGGTAATAATCATGGATAAACTAGTATTAATACTAAGATGTTATAAATTGAATGTTATATCTCTTAAATATATGGGTTTCTTACATGGGATTTTATTTTCACCAACATGCATTCAGGTCTTTGTTAATAGAAGAAATCGAATGTAATTGGTAGAACATTGATTTTGATGGAAAATATTGTTATTATGAGAAACAAAATTTTATAATGAATAGAGACTATGATATTTTGATTAAGCCAAATCATTTATCATGATATATTATTATAATTTTTATCTTTGGTTACATTAATAACACATCAAATATAAGTTATATGAATGTTTATAAATATCCAAATTTTAAGAAGAATATTAGAAAGGGGATTTGGATTCCTTCTTGACAATAATAAGATAAGGAGGAACCATGGTGAATTCCTCAATTGGATGGGAAGATGTTATTTATGTGTGAAAAATGGTCATAGAGTGACAAATTGTTAAGGAGTTCAATGTCTCATATATTGAAATAATTAACATTACCCAACTCAATTCCCAAACATACTAATATAATTCTAAACCATGGAAGGAAGAATTCTATTCCAACCATTAAATGGTATGGAGTGAAGTAATTTTGTATTTGGACCCAAAATTATGAATAGTGATTTATATAAAGAGTATTTGGTTTATGTTTTTCGTTATGTATTTTAATGAATATTTTGAATAGTTATAATGAAAAATAAATTTGATTTATGGGTATGATTTTAGAGACCCAATGCTTGACGTACATGTAAATTAAATTACTTTTTCAAAATAAGTAATAGATAACAAAAACAAACAATGAAGGAGCATAATAGTTTAGTGTTGTTGGAAACTTGAAAAATAATCTTCTAAATCGTGGTGAAAGATCTTTAACATCTCCCATAAAGATCTTCCCATTTTGTTTTCTTTCCTAAAACCGTTATTTATATCCCATGGAAATGAAAAAATAAAAATGGTGAGCTCCAATGCTCAGTAAGGGTAAACATAAGGAATGCAAAACCATCGATAAACATTTGAATGCAAAAACTTGAACATAGAATCTAAACATAAAAATCTTGAGCAATGACATGAATATTGGAAGTATGTATTTTATATATCATAAAGGAACATCAATCATGATGAAATAGCTTGGTAATGAAACATTTAATTATGGAAAACCATTAATCACATGATATGATTTCCAAAGTACCCAAGGCATTACTGCCAAGACCATATTAGTGGACAAAGTCCCTTTCTAAATCGAGTTCACTCCTCGTTCGAGTCCTATATCACTGAACTAGATTCACTTAACATTCCATCCATATCTATATCATGAGATATAAATCATTACCCAATGCATTTGAGGGAGATATAAGTTCCACCCATCTCATATTGAAATCATTCTTACGCGTGCCACAACATAAACATAAATAATTCATCATAACCCAATGAAAAAAATGGCTTTCATAAACATCATCCCATCATAACGTAATCCATATAAAACAAGTGGATATCATTTAATCATAATAATAATCAAACCATTCAAATAATAGAGGCATTATTCTTGAAACATACACATATGAAATAATGTATTCATAGATGGAAAATGGTTTTGATAAAATACTTGAAATGAATTATTGAGGAAAATATCCTTTCTCCTTAAAAATTATTTTCTTTTCATAAAATTCCACACAATTTTAAAATCAAAGGATTTTATTGAAAATAAACATGAATGTTTATGCTTCGTAAAAGTAAGGTGTTATAAAACCATAAAAATCCATTCACGCTGTAGAAGTAAAAAAATATTATTCTTTGTACTTTTGTTGGAAAAGTCAAAAATACATGATATAGTAATCAAAAGAAAGATTACATCCATAACTAGTAGTAAAAGTCATTAAAGGGTAAAAATCACATTAAACATACATGTAATAATAGTAAACATTTTATGAAAACATTTTGAGAAAACATGGACATGGATGATAATCATAACCCCAGTAAATACTAACGAATAAACAATCTCGGATAAGAATGAGATTGTATAATAATTATACCTTACCTTAGGACTGATATTATTCATATGTATCCAAACATCCTGTATAATGATTTAAATAATGTCATTTAATTATTACAGAATCATATTAATTGTTATGATATCATATAAGGTTCACTTATGACTTTATATTACTTGTTCTTTTGTAAATTCCATGTTAAAGCAACGTTTTGGGTAAAATCGTATCATTTATCATACATGTTTCAATTATTTGTTCTTGATATTATTACTCATATCCCGATTTTATTAATTCTAGAATTTAAAACGTGATTTTATATAATATATATTCAGTATATAAATATATATTATAGATCAATAAATTGAATTAAATTCACCGTTTATGGAGACGGTAGGCCGTACATACGCATGAACGGTGTTTTGGTTTACTTATTGAATTGAATGGAATTAAGTAAATGAAAAATAAATTTAAATAAATCCAGTATCATTATTATGTAATATATTTCATGATTTTTTATTATATACATACTTTATAATAATTCTTGATTGGTGAATCATGAAAAATGAATCTCATCGTGTCCGTGGAGATGGTAGTTCGTACGCACTACTGGAAAAACGGCCTATACCCACGGTTCAAAACCGTGGGTATAGCCCCCAAAACCGTGGGTATAGCCTATACCCACGGTTTTGGGAACCGTGGGCTGGAATGCCGTCGGTATAGGTCCCCAGCCTATACCCACGGTTTTGGAAAACCGTGGGTATAGGTGTCCTGCCACCGTGTCACCGAAACATAGACAATTTCCACGGTTTCAACGACCTATACCCACGGTTTCAAAACCGTGGGTATAGGTCCTAAAAAAATGCAGGCGCCGAGTTTCGATCCCGCAACCTCTTCGCTGTAAACACCGCGTCTAACCACTACCCTAACTTCACATATATGTATATATATATATATATTTAGTTAAATATAGTTATAAAAACCATGGGTATAGAGGGAAGAACCGTGGGTATAGGGTTCCCGCCAAAAAAAAATTCCTTCCCGCGGAAAAAAAATTTTCCCGCGCACACAAAATTGACCTATACCCACGGTTTTTCATAAACGTGGGTATAGGTATTTTATCCCAGACCTATCCCCACGGTTTTCACCAAAACCGTGGGGATAGACCCCCCCTATACCCACGGTTTTGGAAAACCGTGGGTATAGGTGAATTTTCATGACCTATACCCACGGTTTTCCAGAACCGTGGGTATAGGGGGGGTCTATCCCCACGGTTTTGGTGAAAACCGTGGGGATAGGTACATTTTCCAGTAGTGACGTACGCACGAGTGAAGATATCATTCCCATATTTATTGAATAGAATTGGTTTCTATGATATAATATCTCAGAATCAGTATGATTTTATAATAACCATATATAGTAATTATTTACACCATTATACCCATCCATGTAAGGTGGTGGTGGAAAACATATTACACCACGGCGTGGAGACGGTATTCCGTACATACGCACGCGCGGTGATTTCATTTTCTATAGGATGGATAGAGGGTGAAATGGGGTTGTTTCATATTTATAATAACATATCAGTATATTAGTGATACTGATGTTATTAATTTATAATGAAACAACTATATAAGAATAGGATGAAGATGGAAAAAACATGAAAGAATCGGTAGATGATTTTACCTCTTCTTCAATGCACCACTTTTAATCTTCCTTTTAAGGCACTATAGAGGGTCTTTTGAGGAGACCCGAACCTATATAATGTATCTAGGGATGTTGATAATGGAAATGATCAGGGTTTGGCCGATCGTGATTGCTAAAAATTGTGTAAAGAGAAGATGTAGGAGGTTCCCTTTTATAAGGGAGGAGAGGGGCACCTTAGAAAAAACATAAAATATTATTTTATAATGAAGTCATATTAGGTTAATAATAGTTAAAAATTAATTTATTTAAAAGCTAAATTGGGTATGTGTCAATATCCTCTCAACCAATAGGTTTTAGTCAACATTAGGTTACTATTTTAACCTTATCATTTAGATTTATCTCTAAGTTAAATAATTTAACTTTTACCGTGTCTTCTTCTTTCCAAACACTTTATGGTTAAAAAAATACAATAACAAGACAAACGAACCCCAAGTTGTTCATTATTAATATATAAATCCTTATCTATTTCATTTGGCCAATCCTTATATTTTTATCAATAATATAACAATTAATAATAAAATATGTTTTTAAAAAACTATTTTATGTCAATTTTGACCCTATTTGGTAATTGATTTTTTTTGAAAATCATAACAACATGATTAGTTAGAAAAAAAATTAATTAAATCAATACTAACATATCTTATTTACCTATAAAAGTAGTTAATTCATAAAAAGTCTCAAATTACATTTATTTGGGTATTTATAACATCAATTATTTTAATATTTCATTAATAAGGTAATTACTGCATCATCATTGTTTCATAAATAATTTAAATTATTTAATTTATAATTTTTTTTAAATAAAATACCATTCTGGAGGAAATCATTTTATCTTTGTAATGAATATTTATAGTTGAATTTATCTTAATTATAACCATGTATTACATTTTTTTATTTATAAAAATTTGATTTTAACTCTTTTAACTCTTCTTTAAATTAAATAATAATAAGTGTCCTAATCTAATACAAGGTGACCTAAAGGGTAACATTTTATTCCTAAGGTTTTTTTGGTCGAATTACACTTATAAAATAGAATTATTACATGTGTTAGGGTAATAATAATATCATTTTTACCCTTAATTACCCTATTTAATTTTAAGTGTGGTAAATAAAAGTAAAAAGTTGTTATTCAATAAAAATTATTTTTATGTTATTAAACCACATTTTACTCCTTGAAATTAACCATGTCTCTCATATTTTCGAAATTCCACTTACAGAAGTGCTAAAATTTAGTTTTATGTAAATTTTTAAATTCCCCTAGGAGGTGGGTAAAAGACGGTGAAAAGTTCAATAAACTTTTTATACATCTATAATTATTATAAAATGACTCCAATGAATTAGATTGAACTTATATATGTATTATATACCAATTTTGACCAAAAAATATTTTTAAATACAATAAATAATTATTTAAATAAAAAGTAGGTTTTTAAATAGTAATCTAGTGTTTTAACTATTCATTAAAAATTGGAAGTTTTCAGAAAAATACCAAAAAATCAGCCTAGGCAAATTTCGATATTCCGAATCCAAAAATAAAGTCCATTTTGTAAGATAAAATTTCTATGTTTTAAAAAACTATGTATTAACGTCTAGTTTATATAATATTTCAATAACATATTGTTGTTTAGGGAAACTCGTTATTCCGTACAACACACGCTATCGTGGAAGGTCACGATTGTGTGTAATGTATGCCAAGTCAGGGCTGCGTGTAGTGAAAGATTATTTTGTTGTTGCATATAATATAATCCAACCATATTTCATTCATACATTGAATTTATATATATATACACTCAATGTTTCATATAATAACTTCTATCAAACAAACTTTAAATTGTCTGTAACACGATCCAAGATTAGTGTTGCGTATACTGAAAGCTAATATGGTGTTGCATATAACGCAAGATAATATTGGTGTAGTGTAAAACAAAAGATATGAATTAAATTAAAATGAAAATATATCTTATAAAATCGTGGGGTGTTACATTCTACCCCCCTTAAAATGAATTTCACCCTCAAAATATGTCAGGGTTATAAATCGTTTACTACTTGAAAGTTTCTTTCATAGAGAAATACATTTTAAAAAGTAATACTAAAACATTATATTAAAAACAAATGTATAAAACGTAATGGTTACCCAAATTAACATATCCTTGGGTTCCCACAGAGGAGAACATAGGTGAAAATATGTATATGGAAGAGAAATCTAAACGTTAAGTTCTGATGGAGAGTTCTAGAGAACATGGCTATGAAAAAAAACAATCACAAAGACATAAATTTGTGATGAACTAAGGTACCTCCTGATTCATCAGATATGAGAGTACTAGGAAAACATTATTGGTTATCATGATCATTTCCCTAACATTGATGAACTTTTACGTAAGGATAAATACTTAATTGATTTCAGTGTAATATCATTTTTGGTCATTCCCTAAATGGTTTTCACTTCATCTCTATTTAAATAAATGAAGTTTAATTTGTCATTCATGAAGTGTAAGCAGATCATACGATAGAATGATAAGTCATCCCATCTGATTCTATCACAAAAAGTGTATCACAATTTATTAAATATAAATAAGTCCATATATGCTGAAATTAATCGTATATGGTTTCTAAAATGGACTTATACTTCATATATCATAGAGATTAATAAAATAAAACTAGTTTATACTAACAAGGGACTTTTTGTAGGCCAGTGATAATGTCCTGTCACACTTTGGTTGTGGGTTGGATTCATGTATCCTTGTCCGATGCAATGGGTTGTCGCTCATATTATAGGTTGTCCTTTTTCTAAAACTACACAATTATAGCACTACAGAAATAATATCAGAAAAAAGGTTATATCCTTAAACAACACTATTTATATCCATCTTAATCAATTCCATTCTGTAGGATTATTCAAAATACATCTATCCAATCTTGTAGTGTAATGTAAATGATTACTAGAAATTTCATCCCCCAAGCATGTGAATGCCATCATCTATCATGATATATATTTTTGGTCACATTCCAAACATGTGAATACATTAATCATGTATTCTCTTACAAATGAATACCCATTGAGCCTTTGTGAAAACATAAATACTGTCAAAAGTTAACTCTTTCCACATACCAAAATCCCAAAATTTCTATACACTCAAACCATGACATCACTTTGTCCTTATATCAGTCATGAGAATATTAATACTATAAAACATATTATTTTATCCTTATCCCTTCATTATGTGCATATCATCTACATTCCAAAAATATTTAAATCGCTTCTCATGGTTACTAGTACCATATTCTTATTGAAAACACAATGGACCAATACATAGATATTTCAATATACTGTAAAAGTATCTCAACAACATTATTATTGAATTCCAATACATAAGACCTTCAATCCATCCTCTTAAATGAATGGCATGGAATAGGTCCTTCCTCGATTTATAAGTAACCTCTTAGGTCAGGGCATTGAGTTGGTTAATGCATATGTTCTCCACAGATAAGATATTGGACTCCATAAGAGTCTGTCACTCTATAACCCTTTTCTCCACATAGATAACATCTTCCATTCTATTTGATGTATTATTCTAGGTTCTTCTTCCCTTCTATAGAAATCTCAATCATCCTTTGTCTAGGATCCTCACCATGCAAACATGCATAAAATTCCATCTTCCTCTTGTTTGATGACTTTGGAATACAACTAAAGTTCACCTTGTTAATCATATATCTAGATGAATTATTCGGCATAATCATGATATCTTTCTCTCTAGGCGTTACAAAATTTCATTTATCATAGTAAACAATTTTTCCATTGGAATCCATGTTAACTTAATTCCTTCTTGTTCCCTACATTGACTAAGACTAGAAACAATAGTGTAAGAAATAATTAAAATTACGAGGAACCACATAATCAGAAAAGTCACTTACGGGATGTCTAACTTATCAGAGATTCTTTAATCCATGTCACCTTATGTTCACCTTAGGTTATTCATGATCGTCAACATAATTCTATGACTCTAACATATACATACACTTAACCATATGGACATCCTTAGACATACTTTAGAAATATATCTAGGGATTTCACTAAAGTTTTCACATCATAGTTTCCAAAGATAAACTAAAAATTTCCTCTAATACCAACCATAGAGACCCTAAGCATGACGTACATGGACATTACATTAATTTTTCAAAATTTTTAATACATAACACAAAAACACTGAAGGACCATAATAGTTTAGTGTCTTAGGAAAATTCAAACATAATCTTCTAAATCGGGGTGAAATATCATCAACATCTCCCATAATGATATTCCCATTTTGTTTTCTTACCTAAAACATTTCTTTAAATCTTGGGGAATATAAAACATAAAAACTGTGAGATCAAATGCCCAGTAAGTGTAAACACGAGGAACGTAAAGCAATCCATAAACATTTGAATGAAAAAACATGAACACAAAATCTAAACATCAAAATCTTGAGCAATTACATAAATCATGGAAATATGTAAGTCATATATCATAAAGGAACATAAAACAAGATAAAATAGCATGGGAATAAAACATTTAATTGTGGAAAACCATTAACCACATGATATGATTTCTATAGTAACCTAGTCATTGCTTCCAAGATCATCTTAGTGGACAAAGCCCCTTTCTGAATCGAGTTCACTCCTCATTCAAGTCCTATATCACTGAACCGGATTAACTTACCGTTACAGCCATGTCTATCACATGAGATATAAATATTTACCCAATGCATTGGAGGGAGATATAGGTCCCACCCATCTCTTATTGAAATCATTCTTACGTGTTCCACAACATAAACATAAATCATTCATCATAACCCAATGAATAAAATGGGTTTCATAAACATCATCCCATTATAACGCAATCCATATAAAACAAATGGATATCGTTTCATCATAAGAAGAATAAAACCATGTAAATAATAGATACGTTACACCTGAAACATACAGATATGAAATAATGTCATCTTATATGTAAAATGGTTTTGATAAAATACTTGAAATGGATTCTTGAGGAAAATATCCTTTCTCCTTAAGAATCATTTTATTTACACAAAATGCCACACAATTTTAAAAGAAAAGGATTTTATTGAAAATAACCATGAAATTATGTAGATAAATATTAGTGAAAATAAGGTGTCATAAAACCGTAAAAATCCATTCACGCTATATAAGCTAAAAAACATTCATCGTGTACTTTTGTCGGAAAAGTCAAAAAGTACATCTTATGGTAAACAAAAGAAATATTCCCTCTATACCCTGTGGCAAAAGTCATAAAAATGTAAAAATGACATTAAAAATACATGGAAGAATATTAAACATTTTATGAATACATTTTGAGAAAACATGGACATAGATGATAAACATAACCCTAGTAAATAATTACGAATAAACAATATCGGATAAGAACAAGATTGGAATAATTATCCCTTACATTATGTTCGATATGCTTCATATGTATCCAAAACTCCTATATAATGATTTAAATAATATCATTTAATTATTAATGAATCATATTCATTTCTATGATATCATATATGGTTCACTTATGACTTTATATTACCTGTTATTTTGTAAATTCCATGTTAAAGCAACGTTTTGGGTAAAATAGTTTCATTTATCATATGTGTTTCGATTTGTTGTTCTTGATATTATTACTCATATCCTTGTTTACTTAATTCCATAATGTAAAATATTATTTTTATATAATATATATTCACTATATAAATATATATGATATATTGATAAAAGGAATGAAATATACCATTCATGGAGATGGTAGGTCGTACGTACGCTTGAATGCTGTTTTCATTTCCATACTGAATTGAATGGAATTAATTAAATGAAAAATATATGTAAATAAATCCAATATCATTATTATGTAATATAATTCAATATTATTTATTATACACATACTTTATAATCATACTTGAATGGTTAGTCATGGAAAATGAATCTCATTGCGTTCGTGGAGATGGTAGTACATACGTACGCACGAGCGAAGTTATCTTTCCCATAATTATTGAATAGAATTGGAGTGGATGATATAATATATCAGAATCAGTATGATGTTATAATAACCATATATAGTTATTCTTTACACCATTATATCCATCCATGTAAGGTGGTGGTGGAAAACATATTACACCACGGCGTGGAGATGGTATTCCGAACGTACGTACATGTGGTGATTTCATTTTCTGTAGGATGGATAGTTGGTGAAATGGGGTTGTTTAATATTTATAATAACATATAATTATATTAGTGATACTGATTTTATTACATTATAATGAAAAAACTAAAGAAGAATAAGTTCAAGAAGAAAGAAAACATGAAAGAATCGATAAAAGAGATTACCTCTTCTTCGACTCACCTCTTTTAAAATTCCTCTTAAGGCACTAGATCTGGTATTTTGAGGAGACCAGAACCTCTATAATGTTTCTAAGGATGTTTATAATGGAAATGGGCAGGGGTGTCCTAGCTTGAAAGCTCAAAATTGTGTAAAGCGAAGGGGGAGGAGGTTCCCTTTTATAAGGGAGGAGAGAGGCACCTTAGGAAAAACGTAAAATACTATTTTATAATAAAGTCATATTTGGTTTATAATTGCTCAAATATTATTTATTTAGAAGCTGAAGTGGGTATGGGTAGAAATCCTCTCAAACAATAGGTTTTAGACAACATTAGGTTATTATTTTAACCTTATAATTTAGATTTATTTCTAAGTTAAATAATTTAAATTTTACCGTGTCTTCTTCTTTTCTTAAACTTTATAGTTAATAAACTTACTATAACAAGACAAACGAACCCCAAGTTGTCCATTATTAATATATATATCCATATCTAAGTAATTTGAATTATCCATATATTTTTAGGAATAAAATAACAATCAATAAAATAATATTTGTTTAAACAACTATTTTATAACAATTTTGACAATATTTGGTAGTTGATTTTTGTGAAAATCATAACAGCATGATTAGTTCGAAAAACATTAATTAAATACATAATAAAATATCATACTAACCGATAAAAAAGTGATATTCATAAAAAGTCTCAAATTAAATAAATTTGGGTATTAATGACATCAATTATGTTAATATTTCATTAATATGGTAATTACGACATCATCATTGTGTCATAAATAAATTAAGTTATTTAATGTCTAAATTTTTTAAGTAAAATATCATTATGTAGGAAATCGTTTTAGCTTTCTAATTAATATATTTAGTCGAATTTATGTTATGTATAACCCTGTATTGAAAAAAATTTATTTATTAATCTTTGATTTTAAATCTTTTAACTCTTCTTTAAATAAAATAATAACAAGTTTCCTAATCTAATCCAAGTGGACCTAAAGGGTAAAATTTTATTCATAATGTTTTTTTGATCGAATTACACTTATTTAATAGTATTAGGACATGTGTTAGGGTAATAATAATATCATATTTACCGTTAATTACCAAATTTAATTTTAACCATGGTAAATAAAAGTAAAATGTTACTGTTCATCTGAATTTTTTTATTGGACCAAATTTTACTCCTTGATATTAACTGTGTCTCTCGGATTATTGAAATTCCACTCAAAAAAGCAGTAAAATTAACTTTTATGTAAATTTTCAAATTCACTTAGAAGGTGGGTAAAAGATGGTGAAAAGTTGAATAAAATTTTTATATTACTAAAATTATTATAAAATAAATCTAATGAATTACATTGAACTTATATAGGTATTATAAATAATTTTTGACCAAAAAAATTAAATTAAATAAATAATTATTTAAATAAATAGTCGGTTTTTAAATAGTAACCTACTGTTTTAACTATTCATCAAAAATTGAAAGTTTTCAGAAAAATACCAAAAATTCACCCTTTGGTGAATTTCGAAATTCCAAATCAAAAACTAAATTCCATTTTGAAGGATGAAATTTGTAAATTTTCAAAAAGTGTGTATTACTATTCATAACGGCTAGTTTATATAATATTTCAATAACATATCCTTGTTTAGTGAAACTCGGTATTGCGTACAACAGACGCTATCGTGGAAGGTCACGATTGCGTGTAATGTAAGCAAATTCAGGGATGTATGTAGTGAAAGATTCATTTGTTGTTTCTTATAATAAAATCCAACCATATTTTAAACATACATTGAATATATGTATATATATACACACAATGTTGCGTAGAATAACTTCGATCAAGTGAACTTAAAATTATGTGTAACACGATCCATGATTAGTGTTGGGTATACTGAAAGCTAATACGTTGTTGTGTATAGTGCAAGATAATCTTGTTGTAGCGTAAAAAAGAAGATACAAATTAAAATAAAAAAGAATATATCTTATAAAATCTCGAGGTGTTACATTCGGCCCCCTTAAAATGAATTTCGGCCCCGAAATTCGTCGGGGTTATAAATTGTTTACTACTTGAATGTTTCATTCATAGAAAACTACATCATAAAAATGAATACTAAAACATAATTTTAAAAACTAATGTATGAAATGTAATGGTTACCCAAATTAACTTCTCCCTAGGTTCCCACATAGGAGAACAAAGGTGAAAATATCATTATGGAAGAGAAATCTAATCGTCATGTTCTGATGGAGAGTGGTAGAGAACATGGTTCTGAAAAAGAAAACAATAACAAAGCCATAAAATTTTGATGATCTATGGTACCATCTGATTCATCAGATATGAGAGTAATAGGACAGAATTTTTGGTTTTCAAGATCATTTCCATAATGTTGATGAAATTTAACATAAGTAAAAATACTTAATTTTTTTAGTGTAATATCATTGTTGGTCATTCCATGAACAATTTCCACTTAATATATATTTAATGAAATGAAGTTTAATTTCTCATTAATGAAGTGTTAGCAGATCATGCGATAGAATATGAAGTCATCCCATCAGTTTCTATCACAAAAAGTATTGCATAACATATTAAATATACATAAGTCCATCTATGCTAAGATTAATCGTACGTGGTTGCTAAAATGGACTTATACATCGTCTATCATAGCACATAATAAAATAAAACTATTTTCTACTAACCAGGGACTTCTTATAGGCCCATGATGAAGGCCTATTGAACATTGGCTATTGGTTCGATTCCCGTATCCTTGTCTGACACAATGGGTTGTCCTCCATCTTAAAGGTTTTCCTTTTTCTATAACTAAAAAATTATAAAATAACAGAAATAATATCGAAAAAAGGTTCTAGCCTTATACAATACTATTTATATCAAACTTAATCCATTCCAATCTTTAGGCTTATCCAAAATACTTCTATCCAATCTTGTAGTTTAATGTTAACGAATACTAGAAATGTCATCTACCGAGCATGTGAATACCATCATCTGTCATTAAATATATTGTTGGTCAAATTCCAAACATTTGAATACCTTAATCATGTACTCTCTTGAAAAATGAATACCCATTGAACCTTAGTGAAAATATTAATGCTGTCAAAATTTAACACTTTCCACATACTAAAATTCCAAAATATCTATATACTCAAACCATGATATTACTTTGTCCTTATATCAGTCATGAGCACATTAATACTATCAAACATATTATTTTCTCTTTATCCCTTCATTTTGCGCATATCATCTGCTTTCCAAAAATATTTCAATCACCTTTCATGGTTACCGGTACCATATTCTTATAGAAAACCACAATGGACCAATACACAAATATTTCAATATACTATAAAAGTACCTCAACAACATTATTATTGAATTCCAATATATAAGCCCTTCAATCCATCCTCTTCAATGATTGGCATGGAATAAGTTCTTCCTCAATTTAGATGTAAATTCTTAGGTCAGGGCATTGAGTTAGGTAGTTCCCATGTTCTCCAGTGATAAGAAATTGGACTCCATAACATTCTATCACTCTATGACCCTTTTCACCACATAGATAACATCTTCCCCTCTATTTTAGGCCTTCCTCATGGTTCTTCTACCCTTCTATAGAAATCTAAATCTTCTTTTCTCTATGATCCTCACCATGTGAGCATACATAAAATTCAATCTTCCTATTATTTGATGACTTTAGAATAAAACTAATGTTTACCTTTTTAATCATATATCAAGATGAATGAATCAGCATAATCACAATATCTTTCTCTCCAGGCTTACACAATGTCGTTGATCATATTAACCAATTTTTCCATTGGAATCAATGTTAACAGAATTACATCTAGTTCCCTCTATTGACTAAGAGCCGAAACCATAGTGTATGAAATGGTTAAAATAACGAGTAACCCCAAAATCATAAAATTCACTTATGGGATGTATAAATTATCAAAAATTATTTAATCCATGACACCTTAGGTTCACCCTAGGATATTCATGATCGTAAAAATAATTCTAGGAATCTAACCTATAAGTATACTTAACCTTAGGGACATCCCAAGACATACCTTAGAAATATCTCTAGGGATTTCACGAAAGGTTTTGCATCCTAGTTTCTAAATTTTAACTAAAAATTTACTCTGATACCAACTGTAGAGACCCAAAGCATAGAATACATGGACATTACATTACTTTTTTAGAATACTTAATACATAACAAAAACAAACACTGAAGGACCGTAATAGTATAGAGTCTTTGCAAACTCGAAACATAATCTTCTAAATCGTGGTGAACGATCCCCAACATCTCCCATAATGATCTTCCCCTTTTGTTTTCTTTTCTAAAAAACTTTATTTATTCATGGAGAAAATAAAACATAAAAAGGGTGAGATAAAATGCTCAGTAAGTGTAAACATAGGGAAAGTAAAACAATCTATAAACATTTCAATGTAAAAACATGAACATAGAATCTAAACATCAAAATCTTGAGCAATGACATAAATCTTGGAATTATGTAAGTCATATATCATAAAGGAACATAAATCATGATAAAATATCATGGAAATAAAACATTTAATTATGTAAAACCATTAATCACATGATATTATTTCCATAGTAGCCAAGTCATTGCTGCCAAAACCATCTTACTGGACAAAGTCCCTTTATCAATCGAGTTCTCTCCTCCTTCCAGTCCTATATCACTAATGTAGATTAACTTCCCGTTCCAGCCATGTCTATCTCTATAGATATAAATTTTTACCCAAATCATTGGAGGGAGATATAGGTCCCACCTATCACATATTTAAGTCATTCTTATGTGTGCCACAACATAAACATAAATCATTCATCATAACCCAATGAATAAAATGGGTTTCATAAACATCATCTAATCATAACGTAATCCATATAAAAAATGGATATCATTTCATCATAAGAATAATCAAACCATGTAAATAATAGAGAAATTATATTTGAAAAATACACATATGAATTAATGTCATCTAAGATGGAAAATGTTTTTGATAAAATAAATGTAATGAATTCTTGAGGAAAATATCCTTTCTCCTTAAAAATCATTTACTTTTCAGAAAATTCCACACAATTTTAAAAGAAAAGGATTTTATTGAAAATAAATTTGAAATGTTGAAGAGTAATATTCATGAAAATAAGGCATTATAAAACCATAAAAATCCATTCACGCCGTATAATTTAAACACACATTCTTCTTGTACTTTTTCCAGAAAAGTCAAAAAGTACCTTGTATGGTAAAAAAAGAACGATTCCTTCCATTAATTGTGGAAAAAGTAATAAAATGGTAAAAATGACATTAAACATACATGAAAGAATAGTAAAAATTTTATGAAAACATTTTGAGAAAACATGGACATGGTTGATAAACATTACCCCAGTAAATATTTACAAATAAACAATCAAAGATAAGAACGAGATTTGAATAATTATCTCTTACCTTATGTCTAATATGCTTCATATGTATCTAAAAGTACTTTATAATTAATTAAATAATATCATTTAATTATTAAATAATCATATTAATTGTTATGATATCATATATTGTTCACTTATGACTTTATATTACCCGTTGTTTTGTAAATTCCATGTTCAAGCAACATTTTGGATAAAATCGTTTCATTGATCATATGTGTTTCGATTTTTTGTTCCTGATATTATTACTCATATCCTGATTTACATAATTCTAGAATTTAAAACCTGATATGTATATATTATATATTAAGTATATAAATATATATGATAGATCGATAAATGTAATGAAATACACCGTTCATGGAGACAGTAGGTCATACGTACACATGCACACTCTTTTCGTTTCCTTATTGAAATGAATGGAATTAAGTGAATGAAACATATATGTAAGTAAATACAGTATAATTATTATGTAATATATTTTAGGATTATATATTATATACATACTTTATAATAATACTTGTATGGTTAATCATGGAAAGTGAATGTCATTGCGTTCGTGGATGTCGTAGTCCGTACGTACGCACACGCGGTGATATCGTTCCCATGATTATTGAATAGAATTGGAGTGGGTGATATAATATCTCATAATCAATATGATATAATAATAACCACATATAGTTATTATTTACACCATTATACCCATCCAAGTAAGGTGGTGGTGGAAAACATATTACACCACGGCGTGGAGACAGTATTCTCTACGTACGCACGCGCGGTGATTTGGATTTCTATAGGATGGATAGAGGGTGAAATGGTGTTGTTTCATATTTATAATAACATATCATCATATTATTGATACTGATGTTATTACTTTATAAAGAAACAACTTAATAAGAAGATGTTGAAGAAGAAAGAAAACTTGAAAGAATCGGTAGAAGAGATTACCTCTTCTTCGATGCACCTCTTTTAAGCTTCCTCTTAAGGCACTAGAGTTGGTCTTTTGAGGAGACCATAACCTCTATATAGTTTCTAGGAAAGTTGAGAAAGGAAATGGTTATAGGATTTCTGATCTTGGAAGCTCAAAATTGTGTAAAGAGAAGAGGGAGGAGGTTCCCTTTTATAAGGGAGGAGAGGGGCACCTTAGAAAAAACATAAAATATTATTTTATAATATAGTCATATTCCTTTTATATTAGCTCAAAATTGATTTATTTCGAAGCTAATGTAGGTATGGGTAGAAATCCTCACTACCAATAGGTTTTAGACAACTTTAGGTTACTATTTTAACCTTATCATTTAGATTTATCTCTATGTAAAATTATTTAACTTTTACCGTGTCTTCTTATTTTCTTACACTGTATGGTTAATACACATACTATAACAAGACAATCTAACCCCAAGTGGTTCATTATAAAAATATATATATATATCCTAATCTAGTTCATTGGCTGAACCTTGTATTTTTAGGAATAAAATAACAATTAATAACATAATATTTTTTAAGAACTATTTTATGTCAATTTTGACAGTATTTGGTAATTTATTTTTAATAAAATCATAACAGCATGATTAGTTCAAAAAAATAATTAAATAAATACTAACATATAATATTAACCTATAAAATAATTGGAATTCATAAAATGTCTCAAATTACATTTAATTATGTAATTATATCATCAATTAGGTTAATAACATGAAAGTCTGAACCAGGCATAAGCCTGGTCCCGCAAATTTATTGAAAGAAAAGTGCAAGTAAAGTCAGAAGAAAATAAAACACTACATAACATCAAAACCATATGCATCCTTCTCCCCATCATCAGATAACTCATCACCAGGATCAGCTGACTCCCATTCAGAAGATTCGTATTTGCGGATCATCTCAAGGTACATATTTTTCTTCCACAACATTTCCTCAGACAACTTCTCTTTGACCGGCCGTTTTCCACTGAATCCTTTGTCCCTCTTCGGGGACCCTCCTCTTCGTTTTCCACTGTACCCATTTGCAGTGAAATTTTCTTGTGACGCTCCAATCTTGTGTGCAGACCTTGTTGCCATTGGTTTGGGTAGGTCTGTGTAGTCTCTCCTTGGCCTCCTCTTTGGTGGCGCAGTCATGACACCTTCACATTCAGACATATTCGTTCAACCACCTTGAAAAATATCACTATATGAAGGTCTGTCTGCTCTGCCACAATTATCTTTCTCACTATCAGATATATTCCCCCATTTATCAGTGATATTCACAGAAACCAAACTCTTGCTTCCAACACCTTTCTTTCCCAAGACATCATCTGAGGTTTTAAGAGACTCTCCTCCGGCCTGAGAGAGCATGTTATGATCAGGCACAACAAGGAAATGAGGGTTCATTTCACCAACAACACCAAGTCCCGGGTTATTAGGAATCCCAAAATCTTGTCGATCAGCCATCCCAGTGGGTGGCTCCTCCTGCTCCAGCCCTGCAAATCTATTACCAGAAGAGGCCCAACCAGCTACGGTAAGATTTTCCTTATCAAGTCCACCTCCTTTATCCCTCATATTGTCAGAAATCGGCTGCACATGACATGAATTGACAGCAACCTCCCTCAAAGGTGGATCTCCAGCTATTCTATGTGCGATTGGGAACATTATTGGCCACTACTTATGTTCTGACCGCCGAACCGAGTCTGTGTGTCACCCGATCTATCCGCGTATTTGCGTAGAAGTTGATGTCACAAGATCACCGGTGAACCGTTTCTGGATCACAGACAGCAAGGAATTACGTTGGCATCATGAAGTCCTCTATGAGTCTTAGATGCAGTACTATGTGCAATGCTGTAGAATTGGTCATTCTGATTTGGTTTGCCACAACGGAGGAAAGGATGGGTTCTCCCAGGCGATGAAGGCGCGAGGAGTTCTTAGTGGGGATCCTTCTGGATTGACTCCCATTCCGGCTACGGGTGTTCCGGCAGACCACTTGAATGCGCGAGGGGGTGTGGCTGAGGACATGGATGTGGAATGTGTTGGTACTGGCAATCTTGGTGATCAGGGTAATCACATGGGGAGTCCTTGCACTAATGCTGCACTGAATGGGTAACATTTTATTTCTATGGTTGTTTTTGGTCGAATTACACTTATCTAATAGAATTAGGACATGTTTTAGGGTAACAATAATATCATTTTTCCCTTAATTACCCTATTTACTTTTAACTATGGTAAATAAAAGTAAAAAGTTACTATTCACCAAAAATTATTTTTATCATATTGAACCACATTTTATTTCTTGATATTAACCATGTCTGTGATATGTTCTAAATTCCACTCACAGAAGAGGTAAAATTATGTTTTATGTATAATTTTAAATTCTCCTTGGAGGTGAGTAAAAGACAGTGAAAAGTTCAATAACATTTTGATATATATAAAATTATTATAAAATGAATACAATTAGTTACATTGAAATTATATAGGTATTATATATCAATTTTGAATAAATTAAATTTTAAAAAAATAAATAGTTATTTAAATAGAAAAGTCAGTTTTTATATATTAACAAAGTGTTTTCACTATTCATCAAACCTTGAATGCGTTTAGAAAAATACAAAAAATTCACCCTAGGCTAATTTTGATATTCCGAATCCAGAAATGAAGTCCATTTTGAAAGATAAAATTTATAAATTTTCAAAAATTGTCTATTGCTATTCATAATGGCTAGTTTATATAATATTTTAATAGCATATCGTTGTTTAGTGAAACTCGGTATTGCGTACAACACACGCTATCATGGAAGGTCGCTATTGCGTGTAATGTAATCCAAGTCCGGGCTGTGCATAGTGCAAGATTTATTTATTGTTGCATATAATAGAATCCAACCATATTTCATTCATACATTTAATATATATACACACACACTCAATGTTGTGTAGAATAACTTTTATCAAAAGAACTTGAAATTGTGTGTAACTCGATCCAAGATTAGTGTTGCGTATACTACAAGATAATACAGTGTTGTGTATAGTGCAATTTAATCTTGGTGTTGCGTAAAATATAAGATATGAATTAAATTAAAAAGAATATTTCTTATAAAATCTTGGGGTGTTACATTCTACCCCCATTAAAATTAATTTTACCCTCGAAATTCGTTGGGGTATAAATTGTTTTCTACTTCAATGATTCTTTCATAGAAAACCACAATGTAAAAAGGAATACTAAAACTTAAATTTAAAACCTAATGTATGAAATGTAACGGTTACCCAAATTATCTTATCCCTGGGTTCCCACATAAGAGAACATAGGTGAAAATATGGATATGGAAGAGAAATCTAACCGTCAAGTTCTGATGGACAGTGGTAGAGAACATGGATATGAAAAAGAAAACAATTATAAATCCATAAATTTGTGATGATCCAAGGTATCATCTGATTCATCAGATATGAGAGTACTAGGACAAAATTTTTGGTTTTTAGGATCATTTCCCAAACGTTGATGAACTTTTACATAAGGAGAAATACTTAATTTATTTTAGTGTAATATAATTGTAGGTCATTATATGAACAATTTCCACATCATCTCTATTTAATGAAATGGAGTAGAATTTGTCATTCATAAAGTGTTAGCAGATCATGCGATAGAATGATAATTCATCCCATCTGTTTCTATCGCAAAACATTTAGCACAATTTATTAAATATACATAAGTCCATTTATGCTGAGATTAATCGTATATGGTTGCTAAAATGTACATAAACTTCATCTATCATAGATCTTAATAAAATAAAACAAGTTTCTACTAACCAGGGACTTTTTATAGGCCAGTGATAAAGGCATGTTGCACTTCAGTTGTGGGTTCAATTCCCATAACATTGTTCAACGCAATGGGTTTTCACACGTCTTGCAGGTTGTCCTTTTTCAAAAACGACACAATTATAACATTACAGAAATAATATTGAAGAAAAGGTTCTAGCCTTAAACAAAAATATTTATATCATACTTAATCCATTCCAATCATTAGGCTTTTCCAAAATACTTCTATCCAATGTCGTAGTGTAATGTAAACTATTACTAGAAATATCATCTACCTAGCATGTGAATTGAAGAATATGTCATGATATATCTTGTTGGTCACATTCCATACATTTGAATAACTTAATCATGTATTCTATTGAAAAATGAATACCCATTGAACCTTAGTGAAAACATGAATGCTGTCAAAAGATAACTCATTCCACATACCAAAATCCCGAAATTTCTATATTCTCAACCAATGATATCACTTTGTCCTTGAATTAGTCATGAGCACACTAATACTATCAAACATATTATTTTATCCTTATCCCATAATTATGTGAATATCATCTTCATTCAAAAAATATTTCAATCACTTTTCATGGTTACTAGTACCATATTCTTATAGAAAACCACAATAGACCAATACACAAATATTTCAATACACTATAAAATTACCTCAACAACATTATTATTGAATTCCAATACACAAGCCCTTCAATCCAAACTCTTCTATGATTGGCATGGAATAGGTACTTCATCAATTTAGAAGTAACTTCTTAGGTTAGGTCATTGAGTTGGGTAATTCCCATGTTCTCCATACATAAGACATTAGACTTTATAATAGTCTATCACTCTATGACCCTTTTCTCCACATAGATAACATCTTCCCCTACATTTGAGGTATTCTTCACGGTTCTTCTTCCTTTCTATAGAAATATCAATCTTCCTTTCTCTTTGCTCCTGACCATGCGAACATGCATAAAATTCCATCTTCCTCTTATTTGATGACTTTGGAATACAACTAAACTACACTTTGTTAATCATATATCGAGATGACTGATTCGGCATAACCACAATACCTTTCTCTCTAGGATTTACACAATTTCATTGATCATAGTCACCAAATTTTCCATTGGAATCAATGTTAACGGAATTCCTTCTCGTTCCCTCCATTGACTAAGACCAAAAACCGTAGTGTAAGAAACATTTAAAATAACGAGGAACCACATAATCATAAAAGTCACATACGAGATGTCTAACTTATCAAAAATTCTTTAATCCATGAAACCTTAGGTTCACCCTAGGTTATTCATGATCTTCAACAAAATTCTAGGACTCTAACCTATACGTATACTTAACCTTAGGGACATCCCTAGACATACCTTAAAAATATCTCTAGAGATTTCACTAAAGTTTTCACATCATAGTTTCCAAAGGTTAACTAAACATTTCCTCTGATACCAACTATAGAGACCCAAATATTGACATACATGGACACTACATTACTTTTTTTGGAATAGTTAATATATAACAAAAACAAACGTTGAAGGACCACAATAGTTTAGTGTCTTTGGAAACTCGAAACATAATATTCTAAATCATGGTGAAGGATCTTCAACATCTCCCATAAAGAACATCCCATTTTTGTCTAACCTAAAAGCTTTCTTTATATCCTACGGAAAAGAAAACAGAAAAAGGGTGAGCTTAAATGCTCAGTAAGTGTATAGATAGGGAATGTAAAACAATCCATAAACGTTTGAATGCAAAAACTTGAAGATAGAATCTAAACATCAAAATCTTGAGCAATGACATAAATCTTGGATGTATGTAAGTCATATATCATAAACAAACATCAATCATGATAAAATAGAATGGGAATAAAACATTTAATTTTGTAAAACCATTAATAACATGATATGATTTCCATATTATCAATTGCATTTCTTCCAAGACCATCATAGTGGACAAAGTCCCTTTCTAAATAGAGTTCACTCCTCATTCCAGTCCTATATCACTGAACCAGATTAACTTACTGTTCCAGCCATGTCTATCTCATGAGATATAAATCTTTACATAATGCATTTGTGGGAGATATAGGTCCCACCCATCTCATATTTAAATCATTCTTATGTGTGCCACAACATAAGCATAAATCATTCGTCATAAACCAATGAATAAAATGGGTTTCATAAACATAATCCCATCATAACGTAATACATACAAATCAAATGAATATAATTTCATCATAAGAAGAATCAAAACATGTAAATAATATTGAAATTATACTTGAATCATACACATATGAAATAATTTAATCTTAGATGGAAAATGGTTTTGATAAAATACTTGAAATGAATTCTTGAGGAAAATAACCTTTCTCCATAAAAATCATTTTCTATTCACAAAATTCCAGACAATTTAAATGGAAAATGATTTTATTGAAAATAAAAATGAAATATTGGAGAGTATGTTTCATGAAAATAAGGCGTTAAAACTGTAAAAATCCATTCATGTCGTAGAAGTTAAAAAATCATTCTTCGTGTACTTTTGTCGGAAAAGTCAAAAAGTATTTCGTATGGTAAACAAAAGAAATATTCCTTCAAAATATTTTGTGCTAAAAGTCATAAAAGGGTAAAAATGACATTTACAAATACATGGAAGAGTAGTAAGCATTTTATGAAAACATTTTGAGAAAACGTGGACATGCATGATAACGATTACCCTAGTAAATACTTAGGAATAAATAATCTTTGATAAGAACGTGATTGGAATAATTATCCCTTACCTTATGTCTGATATGATTCATATCTAACCAAACCTCCTGTATAATGATTTAAATAATGTAAGTGAATTATTACAGAATCATATTTATTGTTATGATATCGTATATGGTTCACTTATGACTTTATATTACCCGTTATTTTGTAAATTTCAGGTTAAAGCAGCATTTTGGGTAATACTATTTCATTTATCATACATGTTTTGATTAGTTATTCTTGATATTATTACTCATATCCTTATTTAATTAATTCCATAATGTAAAAAATGATTTTTATATAATATATATTCAGTATATAAATATATATTATAGATCAATAAATTCAATGAAATACACCGTTCATGGAGATGGTAGGGTTTACGTACGCATGAACACTGTTTTTGTTTCCTTGTTGAATTGAATGGAATTAAGTAAATGTAGAATATATGTAAAATAAATCCAGTATCATTACTATGTAATATATTTCATGATTATTTATTATATAAATAATTTATAATCGTACATCAATTGTCAATCATGGAAAATGAATCTCATCACGTTCGTGGAGATGGTAGTCCGTACGTACGCACGAGCGATGATATCGTTCCCATAATTATTGAATAGAATTAGAGTGGATTATATAATATCATATAATCAGTATTATTTTATAATAACTATATATAGTTATTATTTACACCATTATACCTATCCAAGGAAGGTGGTGGTGGAAAACAGATTACGCCACGACGTAGAGACGGTATTCCGTACGTAGGCACGCATGGTGATTTTGTTTTCCGTAGGATGGATAGAGGGTGAAATGGGGTTGTTTCATATTTATAATAACATATCAGTATATTAGTGATACTGATGTTATTACTTTATAATGAAACAACTAAATAAGAAGAAGTTGAAGAA
This sequence comes from Viscum album, assembly GCA_963277665.1. NCBI lineage: Eukaryota > Viridiplantae > Streptophyta > Magnoliopsida > Santalales > Viscaceae > Viscum > Viscum album. The sequence continues at coordinate 1,253,849,907 of OY728153.1, read as the reverse complement.
GAAAGAAAACTTTAAAGAATCGGTGGAAGAGATTACCTCTTCTTCGACGCACCTCTTCTAAGATTCCTCTTAATGAACTAGAGTTGGTCATTTGAAGATAACCAAACCACTATAATGTTTCTAGGTAAATTTAGAAGGGAAATGTTCAGGGTTTTTCCGAGCTGGATAGCTCAAAATTGTGTGAAGAGAAGAGGGAGGAGGTTCCCTTTTATAAGGGAGGAGAGGGGTATCTTAGAAAAAACATAAAATATTATTTTATAAAAAAGTCATATTCGGTTTATAATAACTCCAAATTGATTTACATTGAAGATAAAGTGGTTATGGGTCTAAATACTCTTAACAAATAGTTTTTAGAGAACTTTATGTTACTATTTTAACCTTATCATTTAGATTTAACTCTACGTTAAATAATTTATCTTTTACTGTGTCTTCTTGTTTTCTAAAACTATATGGTTTATAAATATACTTTAACTAGACAAATGAACTCAAAGTGGTTAATTATTAAAATATATGTCCTTATCTATGTTATTTGGACAAACTTATATTTTTAGGAATAATATAATAATTAATAATATAATATTTGTTTTAAATACTATTTTATGTCAATTTTGATACAATTTGGTAAATGATTTTTTTGAAATTCATATTACCATGATTATTTAGAAATTTTTTATTAAATAAATAATAAAATATTATATTAACCCATAAAATTAGTGGAATTCATAAAAAGTATCACATTACATTTATTTGGGTATTTATAACATCAATTATGTTAATATTTCATTAATAAGGTAATTACTACATCATCATTGTGTCATAAATAAATTAAATTATTTAATGTCTAAAAATATTAAATAAAATACCATTATGTAGGAAATCGTATTATATTTCTCATTTATATTTATAGCCTAATTTATCTTATGTATAACCCTATATTAAAGGAAATTATGGTATTAAACATTGATTTTAACTCTTTTAACTCTTCTTTAAATAAAATAATAATCAGTGTACTAATCTAATACAAGTGGACCTAAAGGGTAAACTTTTATTGCTAAGGTTGTTTTTTATCGAATTACACTTATAAAATAGAATTCGAACATGTGTTAGGGTAATAATAATATGATTTTTACCCTTAATTACCCTATTTACTTTTAACCGTGGTAAAAAAGTAAAAAGTTACTATTCACCCAAAAATATTATTACCTTATTGAACCACATTTGACTCCTTGATATTAACCGTATCTCTCAGATTTTTGAAATTCCACTCACAGAAGCAGTAAAATTATGTTTTATGTAAATTTTCAAATTCTCCTTGGAGGTGGGTAAAAGACGGTGAAAAGTTCAATAAAATTTTTATATATCTACAATTATTATAAAATGACTCCAATGAATTACCTTGAACATATAAAGGTATTATATATCAATTTTACAAAAAATAAATTTAAATAAAATAAAAAATTATTTAAATAAAAAGTAATTTTTTAAATAGTAACCCAGTGTTTTCACTATTCATCAAAAATTAAAAGTTTTCAAAAAAATTCTAAAAATTCACCATAGGCTAATTTCTATATTCTGAATCGAAAAATGAAGTCCATTTTGAATGATAAAAGTTATAAATTTTTAAAATTTGTGTATTACAATTCATAACAGCTAGTTTATATAATATTTTAATAACATATATTTTTTAGTGAAACTCGCTATTACATTCAACACACGCTATCGTGGAAGGTCGCGATTGTGTGTAATGTAAGCCAAGTCAGGGCTGCATGTATTGCATGATTCCTTTTTTGTATTGTATAATAGAATCCAACCATATTTTATTCATACATTAAATATATATATATATATATATATATACTGAATGTTTCATAGAATAACTTCTATCAAACAAACATGAAATTATTTTAAATACAATCCAAGATTAGTGTTGCGTATACTGCAAGCTAATACAGTGTTGCGTATAGCGCAAGATAATCATGGTGTAGCGCAAAAAAGAAGATATGAATTAAATTAAAAATAATATATCTTATAAAATCTCAGGGTGTTACAATGATGATATTTTTGGAGAACATTGGATTAAGGAAAACATACCCCTAAATATGTCACTTATGTGAATATAATTATTTCCAGATAATGATATATTGGATATGAATTAGTAAATTGGATGATACTAGTTTCCTTGGAAATAATTATGTGGTTTTTTATAGGGTAATGGTAAAATGGATAAATTATACTACTTCTTCTGATATAAAGAATATATCCAATAATATTTGGAATATGGAAACATGCAAGTATTTAATAAGGACAATTGGTAATTCAGGTTATTACCATGACGGAAGATAATTCACAATAAAGGTGATAACATGTTTGGAATGTCACCAACAAGAAATACGTTATGATATATATTTTATAAATGTCAACCATTTTATTGTGACTATTTATAATGTTTGGGATTTTTATTTTTATAAGGATTGTATAGTTATGCATTTATGGTTAGTATAAGTTAAACTGTGGATGAAGTTTGTATTATGTCAGTGTAAGTTGACTTATTCATATTCAATATATTATTCTAATCTTTTTTATGATAAAGATATATGAAATTACCTATAAATTTATTTTTGGATCTCATGATCTTCTAATAGTTTATGAATTAAAAATTAAAATTCTTTTTTTTTGAATTAGAAATGATGTGTAAATTGTTCAAGAAACAACCCATGATGAGATTATACCAAAAATAAGTAAATATATATATTCTCATGAAAATTATTCAACATTAAGAAAAAGGTATCGTGATTTATTTTTGTTTCGTCTGATAATAATTTTTTATGACATCCATAACCTATTTCAGGATTATTTAGTTTATGTTTTTGTGATTTTTATGTTTAGTTATAAGTTTTCTTATGACTTTTCTCAATCCTTTATATGATTGGAAATCACAAACACATTTTCTCATTAATTATTTATATCATTTTAATTAAATTTATGTAGAACAGATTTCATATCTAATACTTTCTATCTAGGAAGAAGTTAATATTCATGTAATTTAACCATTTTATATCTAAATCTTAAATTATTATTCATTGTATAGAGTAACAAATACAAACAATTACATACTTAATAAAACTCATAATCCAATTAACATTCTGATGTCTACTTCTTTAAGATTTATGATTTTAATTCTACATTTCTCGATTTTGTTTCTCTGAGAATTGTGATTTTCATTCTAAATTTCTCAAATATAATTTGTCCAAAATTTTGAATCTCATTCATAGATCTAAAAATTCTGATTCACTAAAATAATGAAAACACAATTCCCGGTTTCTAAATTCAAAATCATAATTTTATTGAATTCAACTTTCTCTTCCCCAATTCTGACTTTCACAAAATTATGATATCGATTTATTATTTATCTCAGTTCCTATTCTCAATATTTTTCAGATCTGATTCATATAGTTCATTATCATATTCTATTTTGTTTAATGATATGAATTTTTGAATTTATCAATGTCACTATATTTTATTTATGTAATGTTTCATATATTTAGATTCATATATACTTAATATTTCTCATGATATTTTATTATAAGAAATGACATCATCTAATCTATTATTATATTATAGTTTCAAGGTACAACTATTCATTACCCTCCAAAATTTCTGGTAAAATATGTCTTTTGGGAGAAACATTGACCGTTGGAGATCACCACTATGAATATCAGGCCTTTTGGATGCTCTAAAAGAATAGACAGTCTATTGGATTTTCATACATGTAAGTGGGTCATCCAAAATTTCATTATGTGAAAGAATTAAAGTGATAAAGTTGTGAACTACTTGTTTATCCATCTTGAAATATTCAATATGTTTTTTTCTGTTTAGTACGACACCGATCATTAGATATTACAATCAAGGGATTCCATGATTAATAAAGGCAGAAGTGTTGATTAACATTTAAATATAGCGCTTTTAGATGAAGGAAGATATAGGTTCTAATCACCTTATAGATCAAGGGCTTGTGGAGATAGTAAGACAAACATCGATCTTTATATCGAGGTCCTACCCTGGTCTGGGTAAGATAAGATTTATTGAATGTATAAATCAAGGGATCTTTATCCAAGGTATTTGGGATACCCTACTCTCTATTTTAAAATACATTTACTCTTTATATGTACATTAAATTTCCACTGTAATTTGTAAAAATAAGAAATATTTTCTTATACTTTCTCTTTTGTTTTAACTCTAATTTAAGTTTCCATATGCTTTAAGGTAGAATAATTTATATGCATTCATGTGTGCCTATTTCAGTACAAATGTTTGATAAAATTTTTTTTTTCATTAACCTTAGAAAAGAGGGTTTAAGTGAATCTAATTTGATTAGTATTGTCAAACAATGTTTCATAAGGATAAAAATGAATGTTTGTAAATATAAAATTCACCCATATTATAATTGAGTATATACATGTACATTTAAATCCTACATGTTAAACTTCACTAGATCCCATAAATTCTTGTTATTCATGATATTTATCAATATCTATGATTATTTTTGCTCTTCCCCCATGCTTAATATTCACCTCTGTTTGCCTATGTAGAGACCTAGTTTTGATTTACAGTGGGTAAATATTATATTCCAACTATTCATTTTTAAATGTAAGTTTTACTCCTTGTTTCTATTATATGAGATTCTGTGAAATAAACATTCACACATTAAATTCATTAACAACATAGAATAATTTAAATGGATAGATTCATTTTAAGGAGGGTAGAATGTAACACCTAGATATTTTTATAGATTTTTTTATTGTGTTATGTTGTAATATACACAATGATATGATTGCACAATAAGAAACACCAGATTATCTTGCAATATAGACAACACAATGCTTGGATTGTGTTCCGTACAATTTCATGTTCATTTTATAGAATTAATTTCAGACAAGATATAGAGTAAGTGGAAAACTAAATATTATTATGTTACCTTATAACCTATTCATTATAATGGTTGGTATTTACAATATTAACATTCTTCTAAAATTCTATATAGATGAAAATAATTGGGTTTATAAAATCATAAAATTACAATTCATTGATTTAAATAATGAAATATATTTTTAATATATTCATTATAATTTTTATAATTCATATTATATGTTTTCTAGACATGATATTACAACAAATTATGTTTTTTGGAAAAAATAAGTAATTTTGAAAAAAAATATAGTTTTTCAACATTTTTATGGCACACCCATTATAAATATTTTTTTATACTTATATATAATTTATTCAAAAAAATAAACATGTTCTATGGAAAAGGGATGAAAAATTTGTATCGAATGAATTTTCTATATTTTTCTGATAACATTTATGTTATGCTGAATAATAAAAATTCACAAAATTTTAATTGAAAACAAATTTTTATCAAAATAATATTTATTGTAAAATTATTTATTGAATGGATTTAAAGTATAAATAAAATATATTTTTACAAATTAATATAATTTCTTTCATTTTAAATAATTTATATTTGAATTTTGATGTACAAACATTTCAATCTTTTGCAATATTTTAACAATTAAAACATATTTTTCATTCTGGCAATGAGATTAATGTCAAATCATTTGATGAATATTCTATGGTTTGAAATTTTAAAAATTTATTCCATATCATGGTTCAGTAGGTCGAACATAGGTTAATATGATTATATTATTTTGGGGTATTATGAATGGAAACATTAATAATTTTTATTAATATGCTAAAAATGTAAAACATGTAAATAAAGGTAAATATAATTTTATAAAATTAACTTAACAGCTGTCTAAATATGATTGGATGAGTTATTTTCGACAAAAAACTTCCATGGGTTGAAATTATTCCATTTGGAATCCCCTTGGATGATATTAAGTAATTTAATATGAATTATTTATGAAATAGTTAATTATGTCATACAGAAATTTTTATAACTAAATCATATTTAATAATAGGTTATTTAGAAGATAAACTTTAGTATAAATGATAATATTACATCTATGATGTTTTTATTTATCAGGGATATTTATTTTCAATTTTTTGGAAATAAATAATTACTTTAATATCTTATACATTTATGATGCAGAATTTATTTAATTGATGTGAAATCTATAAAATAATTTTTATTAAAATTTTAATTGAAATTAAAATATAATAAAATTTGAACAAAAAATCATAATGGTCGAGTATATCTCAACCATAATAATCCAATGGTCTATTTATGGACCATTTACAGCCATATGGGAAGGATTAAAACACAAATAATATTTTGTTTCTAGTTATGTTAATTTTGTCACATTCTTGTTTGAAAAAATATAACATTTTTAATATATGATTTTCTAGAAAGAATATTCATCAAAAAATATTCATCTTTAATATAAAACTATTTTAATTAATTTTTTTATCATTTTTATTCAAAAATAGTTATATTAAATGATTATATAATACAGATGTAGTAAATATTTTATTAATAGAAATACAATATTAATGTTATTAAAAATATGAAAATAAATAAGTTTATTTATAATTAATATATTCAAATAATTTTATAAATGAATTTTTCCCATTAGGGATATAATTAAATATCTTTTTGAGGATAACATCTTATATTGATATTTTTTAAAAAATAAAAATTGAATACTTTCAAAATTGATACTATTGTTTGTTTATCAAAAATATATTTTATTAAATTATTAAAAATAATAATAATTTTTAAAATATATAATAAATATGATATGTAGTAAAATTTTAAAAAAATATTTATTTATGTTCCAATTGACATCACATAAGTAAAAATTATATATTTTTAATATTGAATAATTTGTTACCTTAGTTAAAATAATAATATAATTACAAAGGGTTAATTGAAATGATAAGGATTAAATTAAAAGAAAAATATGTCAAAAATTTATTTTTATATGAAATTAAAAATTTATATTATTATATATTTTAATATATGATATTTCTATGGAATTTTAATTAGTATATATTTTTTGATAATTTATATATCTGGAGATTGCTAATGCCCCCCTCACCTCAATTAAGAAAGGGCACCTCCTCCCTCAAATATTAAATTCTATTTAGTCCTTAATGTTATTCCATACCCTGATAATTTATATTATGAAATTAATTAGTCACATTCTAGAGGTGTTTGTCTTCACAAAATACAAGCATTTCTAACATTATGAGGAGAACTATAGGGAGCACGCCAAGGAAGAGGAAATCTACTTTACCGACTCTCTCAAGATCATATATTCTTCTACTTCTTAATCCTTGTTTGTTTCCATTATTATGTAATATCTATAGAATCACTTATATACCGATATGTTATAATGGTTATTGAACAACATTATTCCACCCACTATCCATCCTACTAATCCCAAAATCACCATACGTGCATACACTAAACTTACCATCTCCACACCAGGGTGTAAACTATTTTTTCAACACCATCTTATGTTGATGGGTAAAAGGATATAAATAATATCTATAAACTATTATTATATAATTATATGGATTTTTGGAATAAAAATATATACCACCAACTTCCATAACATTACACAATTATGGGAATTATTTCATCGCTTGTTTGAAAGTATGGCTTACTGCCTCCACAATGCGGCATGATTCATTCTACATAATCCTCATTAAATCGTGATTATATAAATGAATTTACAGAATAAAAAGTATATATATTATACTAATATAATTTTTTAATGATAAAAATATATCATAAGAATATGAACTTATCTAAAGAAACATTCGTAAGAAACTAAAGAAGTTAATAACTGATTGATGATTAATAATTTTACTAACAAACAAATGATAATATATTCATATATGATGAATATGATTCTAGAATAATTCAATGAAATTATTTAAATAATTAAAAAAATAAATCATATACAGAGAAATGATATCAAACCTAAAGTAATGGATTATTTTTCTCGCATTTATTTGTGTGGTACATATGCCTTATATAACAACAATTTATTTTGTGTTGTGTTTATACTACTCATGAATGTTTTTATGAATATTATACAAAGATTATGATATTTCTATAAGAATATACTTTTTTTAATTTTATTATTGATATTATTTGACTAATTAAAAATTGGTAAGGGATAATCTCTCAATATCATTATTATACATGATTTATTATACGTAATTATTTACTAGGATATATTTAACATCCACTTTTATGTTTTCAAAAACAATTACTTGTAAAGACCTGGAAATTTTAAGGAAAATTTTTTCTTAATTTTTTTTGAAATTTTACAAGAACACAGTTTCTGACGGCGCCTGATTCCGAGGCCCGGTGTGCCCGGAATTAATTTCCGAAGTTTGGCTCGGGTACGTTCACTGAATGAGCGAGCGAAAATTTCTATCTTTTGAACCGGTGCTCGGAATTGAAATCCGATTGCACCGATGAACTCACAACGCCGGTAATCGCTTAAGAGAATATTTACCGTAGTTGCGTTTGTGCGGGAGGAGAAGTTAATTTTTGGGGTTTAATTAAAAAAGTGAATAAAATTGTTAAATCAAATTTTAACAATGTTAAGTGGTTAACTTCTCCCATTGGAAGTTGGTGGTGGTCCCACATCAATCAAACTTCCCATGTGTGGATATTTGAAAGGGTGTGGCCCACACGACCCCCCCCCCCACCTTTTCAAATTCCTTAAACTCCCTAACCCTCTTAACCCCTCACATTCCAACTCCCCATTAACTCACATTCTTTAATATTTGACAACTTGATTAATTAATGAGGTGGGAGAAGTATGGTTTATTTGAATTTCAATCTTTTGAAATTCTTGCCAACACTTTGCAATTAATTAATTAAACCAACTTAATTAATTATTTTGAGTGTTTGAATTCTTTTGAATTCATTTTTCCAACATTAAAAAGAGAGATTATATTCTTCTTTTTGGGTTGGCATAAACCTTGTGGGGAGAACTAAGGAGAGGAGAAGAACTCATGGATGATCACTGAACTCTCGAGGAAGAACGTTCCACGTTTCCGAAGAACGTGAAGCAACACCTCCGAGCATCTTCAACCGGAGTAAGGAAGGGAAGCACCGCCACCTACAAAGTATACAGAGGGTGACGTCTCGGCTCGACTTCACCGAGATCTTCTCCCACCAACCTAGACGGAACGACGCCCGACCTCCGCGACGCTTGACTTCCGCGGGTCGTTGAAGAACTCCGTCCTTGAAGCCGAGGTAGGGGAATTTTATTTTGGAATTCTCTTATCTTTTGAGAAAAGAACGACGAGCGCAGACTAACCAATACCGGGTTGATCCGCGGATCGTCCGATCAAGCGGTTGATGATTGAGGGTTTTTATTTATTTAATTGTTCGTGAATACAAACATGGTGATGATCATGGTTTAAAACCCTTTTTGTTATCGAATAACGCGAGGGGGGTCGGACCGCACAAACACGGCCGACCCTCCTCCTTTGTTTTTCATGATGGTTTCTTGAGGATGATACGAGAAAACGTGGTGTCGTCGCACCACACGATTTATTGCAGAAGATACGCGCGGCGCCGACGCGCCGCGCCGTGGAAAGAAATCCATGAACGCGACGCCGTCGCATCGCGTCGAAGAATGTCAAAGGCACCGCGGCCGGAGCGGGGCCGCGGCAGAGGGAAGCGATGTTGTCGCATCGCGACGAACGGCAAAGGCCGCGGCCGGTTCTGGGGGGCGGCGGAACAAGATGATCGGTGTCGGCGAAGGAAGGACCGGCCGTCGCCGGTCCTTGCTGGCGAAACCGGCCGGCCAGTGCACGCCAGTCGGGCAGTGGAGACCGGGGGAATTAATTTCCTCCGGCCAGGTGTCAAAAGCAGCCCCAATTAAGGGGCCGCGGTTCTCAAAAGGGGGGGGGGGGCTTTTCCCCCCACGCGCGGCACCCGAACGGCGCCCCGGCCGTGCTGCCCGGCCGCCGGGCTGGGTCGCCACCCGGGGCAGGTCGACCCATTTCGGCCGACCCAAGGGGGGGGGGGGGGTCGGGCCAGGCCCAGACTCCCAGTTTCAGACCACTTTTGGTCAAATGCCCGTATCTTGGGCTACGTGCCTCCAAACGACTCGCTGTCAGCGGCAACACGATCCTTGGGTCGAGACGGTCGTTCAGTATACTATACTCAAGGTACACCTTCCTTTTCAGGGAGCCTACATGGTTAAAACCCCATAGTTAAGCGTGCTCGCCCAAGAGTAGTGATCAGGATGGGTGATCTCCTAGGAAGTTTCCCAGGGTGGGTGTGAGACGGAAAGGCCAATAACTAACAGACCGGGCGTCCGATTGATGCGTCGTCTCATGCGTTGAGTTCCTGTTGATGATACGGGACTTTTGGCATCCTTCGCCCGAGATTTGGATGCAGTTGGATAGTGGCCGGGTTGGATTGCACCCGAAATCCAACCGGGCCCCTCGAACGGAAAAGCTGATATCTTTCTGACAGAACGTCCGTTTGACGAACCGTCAGTGGCGTTGGTGATCTCATTGAGAAACTGTCCCTATGAGTATACCCTATGAGAGTTCGGGGTACAGTTGAGATACGGCCGGATATGGTTCGCTCACGAAATCAACCGGGCCCCTGGGACGAAAAGGCTAGTAACGTACAGACCGGGCGTCCGATTGACGCGCTGTCTATTGCGTTGAGACCACTATAACGAGGCGGTCCTTTGAGATACTTCTTCGTGGGACTTTGTGATACTTAGAGTATCGACCTGTAGCTCGTGGAGGGGACCCTCCTAGTGACGAGCGTGCGGAGTACGAAGACCGTGTAACTGGCTGAGACCTGACGACTGCTTGACCGAATCGACTTGGAGTGAGTCGACTTGCCCAGTGGATGGAGCACTAATTTCTGAGGTGCAGACCCATGGCGGACGAAGCACTACTTGTGTGACAGTGCAGACCCGTGGTACGCGTCCGGAGAGTACCTCAACAGGCTACTAGGGGGTGTGCACTACTGTGTGTGGGTGACATACCTCAGCGGGAAGCACTATTGTGTCTGGGTGACTGACTTGCGGTACTCGACAGGAGGAGTACCTCAACAGTCTTAGGTTAGTGAGCAGTACCTTGGAGTCGTGACAGGACCACTGTACACTCTAGAGATAGAGCTCATCAGCAGTTACGGTTTTGATAAATGAAAATCCTGGTTTGAGCTGAGACTTTTGACCTTTGTGTTTACCTCATGATTGAGATGGTTCACATGATAACTTCGGTATATGTATGGGAATATACCTGGGTAGTGGTTATCCGTTGATTTCACAATCCTTGTGTTTCCTCATGATTGAGATGGGTTACTTGATAACTTAGGTATATGTATGGGCATATACCTATGTAGAGTTTATCTGTTGATATCTTCTTTGTGGTTATCCTTGTTGGTTTAGTGAGACCTTTAGGGTATCGGGGTCCCTACTGAGTATCGTTATACTCACCCCTGCACGGGCTGTTCCCGCACCTCATTGTGTTGGTTGCAGACGATGGGCAGTGTTGAAGGAGGCCGAGTGTTCGAGGACTGGATGGTACCCAGAGGTGGACTACACGACGAGTCAGTACCTGGAGGTGGACTACATGACGTGACGACTCACAGAGGAGGTTGATGGATGAGGGCGTGGAGGAAGCTATTTGTTCCTACCCTTGAGGTAGGATCCGTGGTGGACGACCAGGAGCTGCGCTATCTGTACCTACCCTTCAGGTAGGATCCGAGGAGGACGACCCAGGAGCTGCTTCCTTCTTCCAGCTGTTTTTCTTTTTTCTGTTGTACCTTGTTCAGTTGAAGTTGTACTTTCTTTTGGGTTTGTATTCTGGCCCATTTACTTTTCATCTTTTCTTTTGTACTTAGTTTTTTGCTTCCGCTTGTACTCTGTGGTGCTTTTTTTCTTTTATAAAGGAAATGCCTTCCTAGTTATCTGGATTTTACGCCTTTGGTGCTAGTCACCAGCCCCTGGCCTATGGAAGGCGGGCATGGGGTAGTCACAGCACGGGCCCCGAGGACGGGTCGTGACAAATTGGTATCAAAGGAGTTCGGTTCTACCGTAGAACTAATAACTCTGACTTTTTCTTTCTGTGAAGCAATAGTGTTAAGAGTACCGAGTGTGTATTTAAGTTCAGGGAGTCCAGTGTTGGTGCGGCCGGCCGACGTATCCATACCCCAGGACCCTGACAACTGATTTCCGACTTTGTGCACGAAAACACTGATTGCATGTGTGTTTTCAAAGGTTTTCCCTTAAAACAGCTCAAACCAGGTCAGCTCACCAGGTATAAAAATTTGACCGTGTCACGATGTTTCATTCAGGATGCCTTTTAACGGACGACCAGCTAGAGCCCAGAGGGATGTGCGTGCTGACATCCTGTCGAGCGACGAGGCTTCGGTGCAGGGCCCTCTTGCAGTTGAGGCACCAGCAGAGGCACCAACGGTACTACCATATGTTGGGCCACCGATGCCACCAGCCCCAGCTGTAGGTGATGCATGATGCTTGAGCGCGCTGCACGAGTTCCAGCGTCATAGGCCACCCAGTTCCGGGGAGAGACGGACCCGCATGCGGCTAAGGTTTAGCTGGAGGCTGTGGTGAGAGTCTTCAGGCTAGTGGGGACGCCGGCAGACTTCATGGTGATCTTTGCTTCCAGCCTCCTTCAGGCAGCAGTAGGAAGGTGGTGGAGCCACTTGTTTCAGTTTTACGACGAGATGACCTTCGCATGGGAAGACTTCGAGACCTTCTTCAGGGTGGAGTTTGTGCCAGTAGCTCTACACCCCGAGCGTGTACATGAGCTTTTGCCTTTGCCGTGTGTTTTTCGATCAGTATCCGAGTCATCTGTGGGCAGTTGACAGATGATGCAGAGGTCCAGGAGGACCAGACTAGCAGTGGGACGATCTCAGGTTTTAGGACCGGTGGTGCGGGGCACCCGAGGTGGGGTCAGAGCCAGGCGTTCCAGAAACGGACAATGTTACTCCTGCGGCGGGAAGAGTCACTTGGCATGTGACTGTCCGACTCCTCGTACGGTTGATCAGTGGGTGTTGGAGGAGCCACCGAGACAAAAGCAGCGGCTGGTGCTTGAGCAACAGCCGAGCAGTGGACAAGGCAGTAGAGCTCCGGGAACATGTGGATAGGAGAGGAACTAGTGGACACGTCCCTTGTACTTCTATTTCCATTTTTTTGTTGTATTCGTGTCTTGTACTATGAGCTGCAATAATAAAAAGACACTTATCTTTGAGATGTTTTCTTTCCTGTCCTTTTTTTGGTTGATACTGAGTGGTCCCGGTTAAACTGTTGACTTGAACCTCACTTTGGAGATTTATACTGGAGGGGACCCAGTGACCTCACACTGATGCCGACAGTGTGACTCGACCCTTGGAGGCGAGAGTGACAGTTGGATCTCTTAGTAGTTACGTCGAGGCCTTACGATGACATCCATGGCATGAATGCATCATTCATGTCAGGATTGACTATATTAGGCAACAAATGTGGTTCATCCAGGGGATGATACTGGGTTTCTCTTATCGGGAAAGAAGAAATCATAGAAGCTCTTGTGAGATTAGAGAAGGTCCAGGTCATCCAAGAGTAGATGTGGACAGCACAGGGCTGACAGAAGCCGTTTGCTGACAGGACATGGAGACCTCTGGAGTTTGAGGGTGACGATAACGTCCTTAGGCGTGTCTCACCTCGACGAGGTTTAAGGAGATGTGGCCAAGGCGGCAAGTTATCTCAGAGGTTCAGCGGACCTTCTTAGGTCCCCAGCTGGGTAGGCGGGGTGGTTTACCGCTTGACCCATTCACCGCAGTTGCACCAGGTGCACGATGACTTCCACGTATCTCAACTAAGGAGATACGTGCTCGACCCTTCACATACCATCGACCATGAGGAGTTGGACGATGGCGATGAGGTGTCTTTCACAGAGATTCCAGTGGGGATCGAGGATCGAGAGGAGCAGATCCTACGAGGACGATTGATTTCCCAGGTTCACTTTTTTTGGCAGTACAGAACCTCCAGGTAAGCACATGGGAGTGGAAGGCTCAGATGCGTGCTCTGTACCGCTTTTGTGACCCTAGTTTGTGTTGAAGCTTTACGGGGATGTAAAGCACTGAGGTGGGAGTAATGTAAAGACCCATAAATTTCAAGGAAATTTTTTTCTTAATTTTCTTTGAAATTTTACAAGAACGCAGTTTCTGAGAGCGCCTGATTCTGAGGCCCAGTGTGCCCGGAATTAATTTCCGAATTTTGGCTCGGGTACGATCAGTGAACGAGCGAGCGGGAATTTCTATCTTTTGAACCGGTGCTCGGAATTGAAATCTGATTGCACCGATGAACTCGCAACACCGGTAATCGTTTAAGAGAACATTTACCGTAGTTGCGTTTGTGCGGGAGGAGAAGTTAATTTTTGGGGTTTAATTAAAAAAGTGAATAAAATTGTTAAATCAAATTTTAACAATGTTAAGTGGTTAACTTCTTCCATGGGAAGTTGGTGGTGGGCCCACATCCATCCAACTTCCCATGTGTGGATATTTGAAAGGGTGGGGCCCAAACGAACCCCCCCCCCACCTTTTCAAATTCCGTGAACTCCCTAACCCTCTTAAACCCTCACATTCCAACTCCCCATTAACTCACATTCTTTAATATTTGACAACTTGATTAATTAATGAGGTGAGTTAAGTATGGTTTATTTGAATTTCAATCTTTTGAAATTCTTGCCAACACTTTGCAATTAATAAATTAAACCAACTTAATTAATTATTTTGAGTGTTTGAATTCTTTTGAATTCATATTTCCAACATTAAAAAGAGAGATTATATTATTCTTTTTGGGTTGGCATAAACCTTGTGGGGAGAAGGAGAGGAGAAGAACTCTTATAAGATCACCAACCTCTTGAGGAAGAACGTTCCACGTTACCGAAGAACGTGAAGCAACACCTCTAACCATCTTCAATCGGAGTAATGAAGGGAAGCACCGCCACCTACAAAGTATACAGTGGGTGACGTCTCAGCACGACTTCACCGAGCTCTTCTCCAACCAACCTAGATGGAACGACGCCCGACCTCCGCGACGCTTGTCTTCTGCGGGTCGTTGAAGAACTCCGTTCTTGAAGCCGAGGTAGGGGAATTTTATTTTGGAATTATCATATCTTTCGAGAAAAGATCGACGGGCGCAGACCAACCAATACTGAGTTGATCCGCGGATCGTCCGATCAAGCGGTTGATGATTGAGGGTTTTTATTTATTTAATTGTTCGTGAATACAAACTTGGTGATGATCATGGTTTAAAACCCTTTTTGTTATCGAATAACGCGAGGGGGGGGGGGTCTGACCGCACAAACACGGCCGACCATCCTCCTATGTTTTTCGTGATGGTTTCTTGAGGATGATATGAGAAAACGTGGTGCCGTCGCACCACGCGATTTATTGCGGATGATATGCGTGGCGCCGTCGCGCCGCGCCGTGGAACGAAATCCAAGAACGCGACGCCGTCGCGTCGCGTCGAAGAAAGTCAAAGGCGTCGCGGCCAGAGCGGGGCCGCAGCGGAGGGAAGCGATGTCGTCGCATCGCGGCGAACGGCATAGGCTGCGGACGGTTCCGGGCCGCGGCGGAGCAAGATGACCAGCGGCCGGCACCGGGCCGCCGGTGTCGGCAAAGGAAGGACCCGCCGTCGCCGGTCCTTGCTGGCAAAACCGGCCGGCCAGTGCGGGCCGGCCGGGCAGTGGAGACCGGGGGAATTAATATAACGACCCATACTTTACATACATTGTTAATACTTCGAAATTGAAGCACACTTATTACAACATATGACAAAACCACAAAGGACCGTATAGGTATAGTGTCTTTAGAAACTGGGAAACATAAACAACTGGTTCATAAATCTTCTACAGTGTCTCCCATTTATTTCATCATATCTAGGGTCCCTTTTAGCATATTCTACTTAATATCCATCTTCCTGACCTGGGGAAAAGAAAACATAAAAGGGTGAGCTCAAATGCTCAGCAAGGGAAAATAAAGGAAATAAAAATCATATCATATCTTTATGAAAATCAAAACCTGCAAAAGAGATCATAATATCTTAACATGGAATAAATCATAGAAGTGAAAATGAGATCCCCATAATCATAACATGAAACTTGAAACTTTGTGGCATGCACACATAATCATGGAAAATCATTTCTTGTTAGTCATGACTCATTGCCAAGACTATCTTAGTGGACAAAGTCCCTTTCTGAACCGAGTTCACTCCTCGTTTCAGTCCTGTTTCACTGAACCGAAATATCCTTCCGTTCCAGCCATGTCTATCTCATGAGTTATAAATCTTTACCCAATGCATTGGAGGGAGATATAGGTCCCACCCATCTTATAATGAATCCTTTCTTATGTGTGCCACATAATCATAAAACATACATCATCGCATAACACATGTAACAAAAATGGGATTCTTGAAACATCATGACATCATAAATCAATTCATATAAGATAATGGAATTCATAAAAATAATTCCATCACAACATGATCAAATCAATGTAATAATAGGGATAAAAAAAGAACCCTTTATTATCTTAGATGGAAAATAATTTTGATAAAACACTTGAACTTCATTCTTGAGGAAAATATCCTTTCTTCTTCAAAAACATTTTTCCTTTCATAACATGTCATATAACATTAAAATAAAAGAAGTTGATTAAAAATAAACTTGAAAACTTGTAAAGGAAGCTTCTTGGAAATAATGTTTTAAAAATCCATTCATGCCGTATAAGTTAAAAAAACATTCTTCTAACTTTTGTCAGAAAAGTCAAAAAGTACCTCGTACGAAAAACGACAAAAGATTCCTTTCATATCTTTTACAAAAAACATACCGAAGGGTAAAATTGGATATAAAATATTGTATAAGGAAAGAAATAATATTACATATCGAGGGAACTTGGATGTGGATGATAAAATACACCCCAGTAATTACCAAAGTAAAAACAATCTCGGATAAAAGTGAGATTGTGATATTTTCCCTTACCTTAAGTCCAATTTGCTTTGTACGTGTCCGAAGCTCCTGTATAATGGTTTAAATAATGTTATTGACTTATTCCAGAATCATACATATTGATATGATATCATATATGTTCATATTCTTAGCTTCTTGATAGTAATATTTCATGGTTACTTGTTACTCGGGTCTTTATTGCCTTTTGTTCTTATGCGTGTTTTGCCGAATACATTCTTATTCTTCCTTTAATGTTATAGATTCCTTATATCCAGAATGGTATTAGTGTAACATATATCATATTTATTCATTCAATTCATTTATATAATCATTATGAAATGAAGATAATGTAGAACGAGTCGCATCACATCGTGGAGACGGTATTCCGTACGTACGCACGAGTGATGATATCATTCCTATGATCGTGGAACTGTATTGGAGTATATATATATATATTATTTCAGTATCAATATTACTTCATAATAATCATATGTAGTTACTCATTACACCATTATACCCATCCTTGTAAGGTGATGGTGGAAAATAGATTACACCACGGCATGGAGACGGTATTCCGTACGTACGCACGCGCGGTGATTTCATTTTTCCGTAGGATGGATAGAAGGTGAATTAGGGTTGTTTCATATTTATAATAACATATCAGTATGTAATTAATACTGATGTTATTACTTTATCATGAAACAACTAAAGAAGAAGAAGTTGAAGAAGAAAGAAATTGAAAAGATCGGTAATGGATATTACCTCTTCTTTGGAACGCTTCTTTGAATCCTCCACTTAAGGAACTAAGATTGGTCTTTGGAGAAGACCAGGACCTCTAGGATTATTCTAGGGAAGTAGAGAGGAGAAAATGTCAGGGGTTGGCCGAGCTTGAGTGCTCAAATTGGTGTGAGGAGGAGGGGGAGGAGGTGCCCTTTTATAAGGGAGGAGAGGGGCACCTTAGGAATATCTCAAAATATTATTTTATATTAAAGTCAAAATTGGTTTATAATGGTTCCAAAGGGTCTTATTTCGAAGCTAAAGTGTGGATGGGTCGCAATCCTATCAACCAATAGGATTTATACAAGTTTAGGGTATTATTTTAACCTTATCAATTGGATTTAACTCTAAGTTAATTAATTTAACTTTTACCGTGTCTTTTTGTTTTCTTTCACTATATGGTTAATACACATACTATAACATGCCAAACGAACCCCAAATTGTTTATTATTAATATATATATCCTTATCTAAGTCATTTGGCCGAACCTTAGATTTTTAGGAATAAAATAACAATTAATAATATAATATTTTATTTAAAAACTATTTTGTGTCAATTTTGACACTATTTGATATATGATTTTTGTGAAAGTCATAACAGAATTATATGTTCGAAAAAAGTTGATTAAATCAACATTAATATATCATAGTTACCTAGAAAATTAGTGTAATTCATAAAAAGTCTCATATTACATTTATTTTGGTGTTTATAAGATCAATTATGTCAATATTTCATTAATAAGATAATTACTGCATCATCATTGTGTCATAAATAAATTAAATTATTTAATGTCTAAAAATTACAAATAAAATACCATTATGTAGGAAATCTTTTTAGATTTCTAATGAATATTTATAGTCTAATTTATCTTATGTATAACCCCATATTAAAAATGATTTATTTATTAAACTTTGATTTTAACTATTTTAACCCTTCTTTAAATAAATTAATAATAAATGTCCTAATCTAATCCAAGTGGCCCTAAATGGTCATATTTTATTCCTAAGTTTGTTTTTGGTCGAATTACACTTGTCCAATAGAATTAGGACATGTGTTAGGGTAATATTGATATCATATTTACCCTTAGTTACCCTATTTACTGTTAACCGCGGTAAAAAAAGTAAAAAGTTACTATTCACCAAAAAATTATTTTCATCTCATTGAAACACATTTTAGTCCTTGATATTAACCGTGTCTCTCGGATTTTTGAAATTCCATTCACAGAAGCGGTAAAATTAAGTTTTATGCAAAATTCTGTTTTTTAACCTACCACTTAGTGGTTTCACTATTCATCAAAAATTGAAAGTTTTCAGAAAAATACCAAAATTTCACCCTTGGCTAATTTCGATATTCTGAGTCCAAAAATGAAGTCCATTTTGAAAAATAAAATTTATAAAATTTTAAAAAGTGGTTATTACTATTCATAACGGCTAGTTTTAATAGCATATTGTTGTTTAGTGAAACTCGGTATTGCGTACGACGCAAGCTATCGAGGAAGGTCGCGATTGCGTGTAAAGCAAGCCAAGCAAGTGTTGTGTAGAAAAATATTCCTTTGATGGTTTATATAACATAAAATTCTCAGGTGTTACATTTTACCCCCCTTAAAAAGAATTTCGCCCTCGAAATTCGTCACTTTGTAACAAACAGATGAGGATACTTCTCCCTCATCATATCCTCAAGCTCCCATGTAGATTCTTCAAGTTGGGGGTTCCTCCATAAAACTTTCACCAAGCGAGTGGTCTTGTTTCGTAGGACTTTTTCGCTGCGATCCAGAATCTCTATCGGCTGTTCTTCATAAGAAAGATCTTGCTCCAGCGGTAAAACTTCTGAGCTGAGTACATGTGAAGGATCTGGTATGTACTTTCTCAGGAGAGATACATGGAACACATCGTGAACTTGAGAGATATTCGGTGGAAGCGCCAATCGGTAAGCTACCTTCCCAACACGATCCAGTATTTCAAAAGGACCGATATATCTAGGGCTCAACTTCCCCTTCTTTCCAAATCTCATAACCCTCTTCCAGGGAGATATTCGTAAGAACACTTTATCACCCACTTCAAACTCTAGGTCTTTTCATCGGTTGTCGGCATAACTTTTCTGTCGACTCTGAGCTGCTCTTATGTGTTGTTGAATAGATCTAACCTTTTCTTCCATTTTATCAACGAGATCAGGTCCTAATAGCTTTCTTTCCCCAACTTCATCCCAGCAAGTTGGAGTCCTGCATTTCCTTCCATAGAGAGCTTCATAAGGAGCCATCTGAATACTGGAGTGAAAGCTATTATTATAAGAAAATTCTACCAAAGGTAGGTGTTGATCCCAACCTCCTTTGAAATCCATAGAGCAAGCTCTCAACATATCTTCTAGGGTTTGAATTGTTCTCTCAGACTGACCGTCTGTCTGGGGATGATAAGCAGTGCTGAAACTCAACTCTGTATCCAGAGTATGCTGAAGACTTCGCCAGAACTTCGAGGTAAATCTCGGATCCTGATCAGATATAATAGAAAGTGGTACTCCATGTAATCTTACCACTTCCTTTACATATATCTTGGCAAGCTGATCTAGAGAGAAATCCTCTCTAATAGGAATGAAGTGTGCAGACTTTGTAAGATGATCAACTATGACCCAGATAGCATTATTGCCTTTGGATGTTTTAGGAAGTCCTGTGACAAAGTCCATAGTGATGTTTTCCCATTTCCATTCAGGTATGGGTAATGGTTGTAACATCCCCTTAGACTTTTGTCTCTCAGCTTTAACTTGTTGACAAACCAAGCATCGAGAGACATATTCAGCAACATCTCTTTTCATGCCATCCCACCAGAAGTACTCTTTCAGGTCCCTATACATCTTTGTGCTTCCAGGATGAATAGAGAATGAAGAACTATGAGCCTCATCCAGCAACTCCTTCTTTAATTCGGGTATGGGAGGAACACAAACCCAATTCCTGAACTTTATTATCCCATCACAATCAAGGTTGAATTCAGGAACATTTCTCACCTTCTTTTGTAACTCGACACCTTCTTTCTGTGCCTCTTTAATCTTCACATGTATAGATGGTTGAACATTCATTTGAGAAAGATAAGATTTTTCCCCTTCCATTATAATTCCAAGATCCATCCTTTGTAAATCCATAAATATTGGATCTTTTGTGATCCTCATCATGGATAAACTAGCATGGTCTTGTCGACTTAATGCATCTGCCACCTTGTTTGCTTTCCCAGGGTGGTAATGGATTGAGCAGTCATAATCCTTAATCAGCTCCAACCATCTTCTTTGACTCATATTCAACTCCTTTTGTGAGAAAATATACTTTAAACTTTTATGATCAGTATAAATATCACACCTTTCACCATAAAGGTAATGCCTCCAAATCTTTAATGCAAAGATTACCGCAGCCAACTCCAAATCATGTGTTGGGTAATTTTTCTCATGGATTTTCAACTGTCATGAGGCATAAGCTATCACCATATCATTTTGCATAAGAACACACCCCAATCCCTTCTTGGATGCATCACTATAGATCACAAACCTTTCTCCACTACAAGGCAGTGTGAGAACAGGTGCACTGGATAACCTTCTTTTCAACTCCTTGAAATTCTCTTCACATTTCTCTGTCCAGACAAACTTAACTCCTTTCCGAGTCAACTTGGTGAGTGGATTAGATAATCGTGAAAAATCTTTTACAAAACGTCGATAATATCCAGCCAAAACAAGAAAACTTCGAATCTCAGTTACTGTTGTTGGTCTTGACCATCTTTCGATAACCTCTGTTTTTGCTGGATCCACAGATATCCCCTCTTTTGAGATTATGTGACCCAAAAATGCAACTTTTTGAAGCCAAAATTCACACTTGGTAAATTTGGCATAAAGCTTCTCCTTTCTCAGGGTCTTCAATATAATTCTCAAGTGATCTTCATGCTCTTCATTGCTCTTTGAATAGACAAGAATATCGTCTATAAAGACTACCACAAATTGATCAAGATAGTCTCTAAAGACTCTATTCATTAGATCCATGAAGATAGCAGGGGCATTAGTAAGACCAAATGGAATCACTATAAATTCATAGTGTCCATACCTTGTACGGAAAGCCGTCTTTGGTATATCCTCCCTTTTGAACCTTAATTGATGATACCCTGAACGAAGATCAATCTTGGAAAAGTATTGAGCTCCGCGTAGTTGGTCAAATAAGTCATCAATGCGTGGGAGAGGATATTTGTTCTTGATAGTGATCTTGTTAAGTTCTCGATAATCAATGCAGAGTCTCATTGATCCATATTTCTTCTTAACAAATAGAACAGGTGCTCCCCAAGGTGACGCACTAGGGCGTATGAATCCCTTATCAAGATTCTCTTGGAGTTGCTTCTTCAATTCCTGCAACTCAATTGGGGCCATTCTATAAGGTATCTTTGAAATAGGCAAAGCACAGGGTACGAGATCTATTGAAAACTCAACTTCACGATTTGGTGGAAGACCTGGTAATTCCTCTGGAAAGACATCATCAAACTGCCGTACAATGGGCATATTCTTAATCGTGAGTTTCTCACCAACCATTTGAGATAAATAACCTTCATTTAGTGGAATCAATACCCATAAGATGGAGGAAATTTCCACTGGAAGGTTATCTTCATCCTTGCAATGGTATACGATCGTAGATTGATCTGGAATATGAAATGTGACTTCCCTTCTTTGGCAATTGATATGAGCTCCATGCAGAGAAAGCCAATCCATGCCAAGAATCACATCAAATTCCACTAAAGGAAGGATCACAAGATTTGCAGGAAGCACTTTCCCACAAACTTCGATCAGAGAAGAATTATAAACTTTTGATGCGATTGATGTGCCATTAGGTGTTGTCACAGCTAACTCAACATCTAATTGTTGAGGTAATACGGTGATACCCTTAGAAAATTTTTCAGAAATAAAAGAGTGGGTGGATCCAGAATCAAATAAAACATTTGCTACTTTAGAGTGGATGGTAAGTGTACCTTTCACCACATCGTTATCGTACTCCACATCGCTGATAGAAATTGCATGTGACTTTCCTTTGTCTTCAGCCTTAAGATTTTGTTGACGTCGACCATCATCATCAACCCTTGGATTTGGGCATTGATTGGCATAATGCCCCATCTCCTTGCACTTGAAACATTGAAGTGTAGTAGGTTCATTCTGTGTATCCCTTCCTTTGTTTGCATCATTAGACATCTTCTTCACATTATCACGGAATTCAAATGCCCGATGACCTTCCTTTCCACATTTAAAACATTTACTTGTCCCTTTAAGACAACTCCCTCCATGTTTCTTTCCACACTTTGAGCATAAGGGAAAGTTCATCTTCTTTTCAGTGTTCTCTTTAGATTTTTCTTTGAATTCCATCTTCCTCTTCTTATCAAACCCATGTGACTGATGGGTTACTCCAATCTCCATCTCGACTTTGAGAGCACATCGAACGATTTCCTCGTAGCTATTGAAGTCTCTTATGGCTAACGCCCTTCGAAGACTTGGTTTTAAGCCACTAAAGAATCGATCGATCTTACTCTCAGGTTGGATAATAATACCAGAAGCGTACCTTGCAAGTCTTGTAAAATTTTCTTCATAGGTACTAACAGATTCATCATCCCTTTGCTTCAGTTCAAGGAACTCTTTCTCCATCTTTGTTCGGAGAATACGAGGGAAGTACTTATTGAAAAATAAGTTCTTGAACTCGTCCCATTCCATAGACTCAATTTCATCCCTTTGCCTCGTATTCTTAACAAGATTCCACCATTGATCAGCATCTCCTTCCAAACGATACACTGCTAGGATGACTTTATCATGTTCAGAACATTGAAGAACTGAAAATATCTTTTCAGTAGTACTAATCCATTGTTCAGCAACTAATGGATCAGTAGTCCCACTGAAAGAAGGTGGACGCTGCCTCATGATGGATTCAACAGAATGTTGCTCCCTCCTTTGCTCGTTTGGAAATCCTGCATGATTCATAGCTTGAGAAAGTTGTGTGAGCATGGCTACAAAATTTTGCATTCCAGCTCCCATATCGTTTGGTTGCTCAGGGGGACAATCATTGCATTGCCCATCGCATTCCGCATTAACACGGTTCCTTCGGGTTCCAGCCATTGACTTAAGTCCAAGAAGAATAGTGTGAGCAACACAAATTATAATAGGAAACCACATAATTCAAGAATAAAATTTTCATGCTTATGGTCTTATCCTAGGTTATTCATGGCCATTTCTATGATTGTGTTCTATGCTTAGACTTATTCTTAGGGTTCTTACTAAGGATTTCACATCCTTGTTTCCAAAGGCTGACTATACCTTTCCTCTGATACCAACTATAACGACCCATACTTTACATACATTGTTAATACTTCGAAATTGAAGCACACTTATTACAACATATGACAAAACCACAAAGGACCGTATAGGTATAGTGTCTTTAGAAACTGGGAAACATAAAAAACTGGTTCATAAATCTTCTACAGTGTCTCCCATTTATTTCATCATATCTAGGGTCCCTTTTAGCATATTATACTTAATATCCATCTTCCTGACCTGGGGAAAAGAAAACATAAAAGGGTGAGCTCAAATGCTCAGCAAGGGAAAATAAAGGAAATAAAAATCATATCATATCTTTATGAAAATCAAAACCTGCAAAAGAGATCATAATATCTTAACATGGAATAAATCATAGAAGTGAAAATGAGATCCCCATAATCATAACATAAAACTTGAAACTTTGTGGCATGCACACATAATCATGGAAAATCATTTCTTGTTAGTCATGACTCATTGCCAAGAATATCTTAGTGGACAAAGTCCCTTTCTGAACCGAGTTCACTCCTCGTTTCAGTCCTGTTTCACTGAACCGAAATAACCTTCCATTCCAGCCATGTCTATCTCATGAGATATAAATCTTTACCCAATGCGTTGGAGGGAGATATAGGTCCCACCCATCTTATAATGAATCCTTTCTTATGTGTGCCACATAATCATAAAACATACATCATCGCATAACACATGTAACAAATATGGGATTCTTGAAACATCATGACATCATAAATCAATTCATATAAGATAATAGAATTCATAAAAATAATTCCATCACAACATGATCAAATCAATGTAATAATAGGGATAAAAACAGAACCCTTTATTATCTTAGATGGAAAATAATTTTGATAAAACACTTGAACTTTATTCTTGAGGAAAATATCCTTTCTTCTTCAAAAACATTTTTCCTTTCATAACATGTCATATAACATTAAAATAAAAGAAGTTGATTAAAAATAAACTTGAAAACTTGTAAAGGAAGCTTCTTGGAAATAATGTTTTAAAAATCCATTCATGCCGTATAAGTTAAAAAAACATTCTTCTAACTTTTGTCAGAAAAGTAAAAAACTACCTCGTATGAAAAACGACAAAAGATTCCTTTCATATCTTTTACAAAAAACTTACCGAAGGGTAAAATTGGATATAAACTATTTTAGAAGGAAAGAAATAATATTACATATCGATGGAACATGGATGTGGATGATAAAATACACCCCAGTAATTACCAAAGTAAAAACAATCTCGGATAAAAGTGAGATTGTGATATTTTCCCTTACCTTAAGTCCAAATTGCTTTGTACGTGTCCGAAGCTCCTGTATAATGGTTTAAATAATGTTATTGACTTATTCCAGAATCATACATATTGATATGATATCATATATGTTCATATTCTTAGCTTCTTGATAGTAATATTTCATGGTTACTTGTTACTCGGGTCTTTATTGCCTTTTGTTCTTATGCGTGTTTTGCCGAATACATTATTATTCTTCATTTAATGTTATAGATTCCTTATATCCAGAATGGTATTAGTGTAACATATATCATATTTATTCATTCAATTCATTTATATAATCATTATGAAATGAATATCATGTAGAACGAGTCGCATCACATCGTGGAGACGGTATTCCGTACGTACGCACGAGTGATGATATCGTTCCTATGATCGTGGAACTGTATTGGAGTATATATATATTATTTCAGTATCAATATTACTTCATAATAATCATATGTAGTTACTCATTACACCATTATACCCATCCTTGTAAGGTGATGGTGGAAAATAGATTACACCACGGCGTGGAGACGGTATTCCGTACGTACGCACGCGCGGTGATTTCATTTTTCCGTAGGATGGATAGAAGGTGAATTAGGGTTGTTTCATATTTATAATAACATATCAGTATGTAAGTAATACTGATGTTATTACTTTATCATGAAACAACTAAAGAAGAAGAAGTTCAAGAAGAAAGAAATTGAAAAGATCGGTAATGGATATTACCTCTTCTTTGGAACGCTTCTTTGAATCCTCCACTTAAGGAACTAAGATTGGTCTTTGGAGAAGACCAGGACCTCTAGGATTATTCTAGGGAAGTGGAGAGGAGAAAATGTCAGGGGTTGGCCGAGCTTGAGTGCTCAAATTGGTGTGAGGAGGAGGGGGAGGAGGTGCCCTTTTATAAGGGAGGAGAGGGGCACCTTAGGAATATCTCAAAATATTATTTTATATTAAAGTCAAAATCGGTTTATAATGGTTCCAAAGGGTCTTATTTCGAAGCTAAAGTGGGGATGGGTCAAAATCCTATCAACCAATAGGATTTATACAAGTTTAGGGTATTATTTTAACCTTATCAATTAGATTTAACTCTAAGTTAATTAATTTAACTTTTACCGTGTCTTTTTGTTTTCTTTCACTATATGGTTAATACACTTACTATAACATGCCAAACGAACCCCAAATTGTTTATTATTAACATATATATCCTTATCTAAGTCATTTGGCCGAACCTTAGATTTTTAGGAATAAAATAACAATTAATAATATAATATTTGATTTAAAAACTATTTTGTGTCAATTTTGACACTATTTGATATATGATTTTTGTGAAAGTCATAACAGAATTATATGTTCGAACCAAGTTGATTATATCAACATTAATATATCATAGTAACCTAGAAAATAAGTGGAATTCATAAAAAGTCTCAAATTACATTTATTTTGCTGTTTATAACATCAATTATGTCAATATTTCATTAATAAGATAATTACTGCATCATCATTGTGTCATAAATAAATTAAATTATTTAATGTCTAAAAATTACAAATAAAATACCATTATGTAGGAAATCGTTTTAGCTTTCTAATGAATATTTATAGTCGAATTTATCTTATGTATAACCCCATATTAAAAATGATTTATTTATTAAACTTTGATTTTAACTATTTTAACCATTCTTTAAATAAATTAATAATAAATGTCCTAATCTAATCCAAGTGGGCCTAAATCGTCATATTTTATTCCTAAGTTTGTTTTTGGTCGAATTACACTTGTCCAATAGAATTAGGACATGTGTTAGGGTAATATTGATATCATATTTACCCTTAGTTACCCTATTTACTATTAACTGCGGTAAAAAAAGTAAAAAGTTACTATTCACCAAAAAATTATTTTCATCTCATTGAACCACATTTTAGTCCTTGATATTAACCGTGTCTCTCAGATTTTCGAAATTCCATTCACAGAAGCGGTAAAATTAAGTTTTATGCAAAATTCTGTTTTTTAACCTACCACTTAGTGGTTTCACTATTCATCAAAAATTGAAAGTTTTCAGAAAAATACCAAAATTTCACCCTTGGCTAATTTCGATATTCTGAGTCCAAAAATGACGTCCATTTTGAAAAATAAAATTTATAAATTTTTAAAAAGTGGTTATTACTATTCATAAAGGCTAGTTTTAATAGCATATTGTTGTTTAGTGAAACTCGGTATTGCGTACGACGCAAGCTATCGAGGAAGGTCGCGATTGCGTGTAAAGCAAGCCAAGCAAGTGTTGTGTAGAAAAAGATTCCTTTGATGGTTTATATAACATAAAATTCTCGGGTGTTACAATTAATTTCCCCCGGCCAGGTCTCAAAAGCATCCCCAATTAAGGGGCCGCGATTCTCAAAAGGGGGGGGCTTTGCCCCCCGCGTGCGGCACCCGAACAGCGCCCAGGCCACGCCGCCTTGCTGGTCCGCGCCGCTGTGCCGGTCCGCGCCGCCGCGTTGGACCGCGTCGCCGGCCTGGCCGGGTTGGCGGGCCGGGTCGCCGCTCGGGGCGGGTCGACCCGGTTCGGCCGACCCAAGTGGGGGGGGGGGGGGGGGTCGGGCCGGGTCGCCCCGGGCCCAGACCACCAGTTTTGGACCACTTTTGGTCAAATGTCAGTATCTTTGGCTACAGGCTTTCAAACGACTCGCCGTCAGCGGCAACACGATCCTTGGATCGAGACGGTCGTTTCGGTATACTATACTCAAGGTACACCTTCCTTTCAGGAGCCTACTTGGTTAAAACTCCATAGTTAAGCGTTCTTGCCCTAGAGTAGTGATCAGGATGGGTGACCTCCTAGGAAGTTTCACAGGGTGGGTGTGAGACGGAAAGGCCAATAACTAACAGACCGGACATCCGATTGACGCGCCGTCTGTTCCGTTGAGTTCATGTTGACGATACAGAACTTTTGGCATCATTCGCCCGAGATTTGGATGCAGTTGGATAGTGTCCGGGTTGGATTGCACCTGAAATCCAACCGGGCCCCTGGAATAGAAAATCTGATATCTTTCTGACAGAACGTCCGTTTGACGGACCGTCAGCGGCGTTGGTGATCTCGTTGAGAAACTATACCTTTGAGTATACCCTCTGAGAGGTAGGGGTACAGTTGAGATACGACCGGATATGGTTCACTCACGAAACCAACCGGGCCCCTAGGACGAAAAGGCTAGTAACTCACAGACCGGGCGTCCGATTGACGCGCCATCTGTTGCGTTGAGACCCCTATGAAGAGGCGGTCCATTGAGATACTTCTTCGTGGGACTTTGAGATACTTGGAGTATCTACCTGTAGCTCGTGGAGCGGACCCTCCCAGTGACAAGCGTGCAGAGTACAGAGACCGTGTAACAGGCTGAGACATGACGACTGCTTGACCGACTCGACTTGGAGTGAGTCGACTAGCCCAGTGGACGTAGCACTACTTTCTGAGGTGCAGAACCATGGCGGACGGATCATTACCTGTGTGACAGTGCAGACCCGCGGTACTCGTCCGGAGAGTACCTCAGCAGGCTACTAGGGGGTGTGCACTACTGTGTTTGGGTGACATATCTCGGCGGGAAGCACTACTGTGTCTGGGTGGCTGACCCGTGGTACTCGACATGAGGAGTACCTCAGCAGTCTTAGGTTAGTGAGCAGTACCTCGGAGTCGTGACAGGACCACTGTACACTCTAGAGACGGAGCTCATCAGCAGTTACGGTTTCGATAAATGAAAATCCTGGTTTGAGATGAGACTTTTGACCTTTGTGTTTACCTCATGATTGTGATTGGTCACTTGATAACTTAGGTATATGTATGGGCATATACCTGGGTGGTGTTTATCCATTGATTTCACAATCCTTGTGTTTCCTCATGATTGAGATGGGTTACATGATAACGTAGGCATATGTATGGGCATATATCTAAGTATAGGTTATCTGTTGAGATCTTCTTTGTGGTTATCCTTGTTGGTTTAATGAGACCTTGAGGGTCATGGGGTCCCTACTGAGTATCAATATACTCACCCCTGCACGGGCTATGCCCACACCTCGTTGTGTTGGTTGCAGATGACAGGCAGTGCTGACGGAGGCTGAGTGTTCGAGGACTGGACGGTACCCGGAGGTGGACTACATGGCGAGTCAGTACCAGGAGGTGGACTACACTACGTGACGACTCACAGAGGAGGTTGATGGATGAGAGCATGGAGGAAGCTATCTGTACCTACCCTTCAGGTAGGATCTGTGGTGGACGACCAGGAGCTGCGCTATCTGTACCTACCCTTCAGGTAGGATCCGAGGAGGACGACCCAGGAGCTGCTTCCTTCTTCCAGCTATTTTTCTTTTTGGTGTTGTACCTTGTTCAGTTGAAGTTGTACTTTCTTTTGGGTTTGTATTCTGGCCCATTTACTTTTCAGCTTTTCTTTTGTACTTAGTGTTTTTCTTCCGCATGTACTCTGTTGTGCTTCTTTTCTTTTATAAAGGCAATGCCTTCCCAGATATCGGGATTTTACGCCTTTGGTGCTAGTTGCCAGCCCCTGGCCTATGGAAGGCAGGCTTGGGGTAGTCATGACATGGGCCTCGAGGATGGGTCGTGACATTACTAAAATGTTCACAATTAGAATAATGTTTTTTAAATTCATTTCACCCATTTTTTACTCCTACAACATGGTTTATAAGAAATACTACTTTCATTTTCCATGTGAGGTACTTTTTGACTTTTCCATAATAAGAATAAGAAATTTTTTTAAACATATACTGGAAGAATAAATATTTACTATTTTATAAAGCCTTATTTCCATGAATATTCTCTTATTTTTTTCTAGGTTTTTTTAAATAAATTATTTTTTTGTTAAATTTCACTGTGTTTTATGAAAAGAAAATGTTTTTGATGAAGAAATGAAATTTTCCTCAATAATTAATGTGAT
Source organism: Viscum album (assembly GCA_963277665.1). Classification (NCBI taxonomy): domain Eukaryota; kingdom Viridiplantae; phylum Streptophyta; class Magnoliopsida; order Santalales; family Viscaceae; genus Viscum; species Viscum album. The sequence continues at coordinate 1,253,819,633 of OY728153.1, read as the reverse complement.
GTGTTATATTAAATGTACTTTCTCTCTAAGATGTAATTAACAATTCAGATTATGTTTCAAATATAATATCCTTATTAATCATAGGCTTTTATTGAGTTTATAATGGAATGTTATTTTTGAAATGCATTTTTTAAATGGATTATGTTATGGTGTTAAAATAATACAATTTGATTCATTGGGTTATGATGAATGATGTATGATATTGTGGAAAATGTTAGAATTATTTAATTATAAGATTGGTGGGACCAATATATCCCTCTAATTCATCATGTAAATATTTATATCTCATGAGAGAAAATTGAATTAAATGAAAAATAGATTTGGTTCAGCAATAAAAGGCTAGAACAGTTAGTAAATCAAGTTCTGTAATATAGGGCTAGAGTGACAAGTAAACCTTATTCCTCAATTGGATTTTCCCCTATTATGATATTGGAAATGAGACTTTGATAACATGGAAATTATTTTTTATGATTTTGTGTTGGACATAATTCACTGTTTTATTCCAATGCTATTTTCCCATGGATCATATCCCTTTATAGTTTTGGCCTTGTGAAAAAAATAATATTTATTTCATGACTCATGATTTTTATATTTGGTATACATGTTATCATTTTCAAATATAAAGATAATACATTCTATGGTTTATGTTTTGTTTGATATTTTTAATCTTTACCCTTACTGATAATTTGAGCTCATCCATTTTTACGTTTTCTTTCCCAAAGATATGAAGAAGAGTAATAAGAAAGATGTGTCCAAAGGGGTTCTAATTATAAAGAATAACGTAGGATATAATGTAGATGTTTTATAAACTTGTTATTTAAGTTTCCCAATTTTATAAGATACTTGAATAATATGGTCTTTGGGAAACCTTTTTTCCACTATTATGTATTCCACAAAAATATTTTAATGTCCATATACATTAAGCTTTAGTTTTTTTAAGTGAAGGGAACTATTCAAATTACATTATGAATTAAATTAATTTTTTTCTTGTTTTGGTGGAACCAAATTGATATATTTAGAATCTGTTATGAGTGTTTATTTCAACACTTTCATTCAACAAATTATATATATAATTATGTGACAATTTAATTCTAATATATTATTTTTAACCACACATAAACCCTCTTTACAATTAACATGGTACATATGTTTTTTACTACATAGTGGTCATCAAATACTACAAAAAGGATAAATGAACCATAAGCATAAAATTGTTAATATTGTTATCAATATATAATTTACATTCCAAAATATAAGTTATTATTTATTTTTTAAATCATTTAATAAACTAATATTTTTTAATACATAAAATTGTATTCATTTTCATTAAAATTCACATTTTTTACATTGAATAAAACAATATAATAGTATAACATTAATCCAATATTGTAGTAAATAACTATTATAGAATCTTAGTCTTTTCATACATTAATATCACAAAACGTTTTATGAATATTATATATATTTAGCAAACTCTATCCCGAGGACCGTAATTTTTTCTACTTTTGGAGACTATAAACACAGTCATCATAATTCATGAAATATCTTCAACATCTCCCACAATTACAAATATTATATTATACTCCACATAGGCATAACCTACCTAAACCATTATTCAAATCCTAGTGAAGAGAATATAAGAAATTGTTACACCAAATTCTCAGAAAGGGTCAACATAAGAGATACCATTATATGTTCATAATAAAGCATAAGAAAAAAATTGATATTTGATCTCAAACATAACATAAATAGTTCATTCCCAACCATTCACAAATCACAAATATTATTTATGGCATAAAACATTATCATTTCACAAAACATTGGCCATACGAGTGATAAATCCTCATATATCATTTATTAACCATAATCTCATGTCATACAAGATTAAAACAATCCTACATATGAAATATCTTTCTTCATATTACTAGTTTAGGAATGATGTCCATAATTATAGCGTATCAAGGTTTATATCTTATTTCACATTATAAATCAGAATGAACCAGTTTCCCATAGTAGATCAAGATGGAAATATTTCCCATAGTGGATTAGGAATCACCTATTCCCTAGAGTGGATCATGTGTGTCATCAAGATTTTATTATTATATCCTGAGATATAATTCATTACCAAATTATTTTTAGGGGTACATACGTCCAATTCATCATGTAGGGAAATCCATATTTATATGTACCATATTATCCTAGAAAATTCATAAAATTTTCAAATCAAAAAACGTGTAAATAAAAAAAGATTCATAAAAATTTTATACAATCACCCTTACATTAACCATGGAAGAAAATTTCATAAAAATTTCATCAACATAAAAATTAACTCTCCTGAGAATGATTGAGGATGGTATCATTCAAAATTATCCCAATTGTTCGATAATTATGTTCAAAAGACATCATCATAGATGAAAACACATTTTTAAATATAATGACAAAAAAATTTTAGGGAAAAAAGTATTACATTAACATAAACTATTTAAATATAAATCAATTTCAAAATCCTTTTATTTAAAAATAACATTGGAAACATATAAAGCAACCGTTCAAAATAATTAAAAACATTTCATGAATGAAATATTCGTTCAAATTTAAAAATAAATATAAATTAAAAATATAATTTGGAAATAATATTCATTATAATAAAATTTGAATTGTGTTCAGGAATATTTAATGACTGTAGTGGTTATTAAGGTATGAATTTATTAAATTTCATAGGAGTTAAAATAAAGACCCATTTCACAATTTTTTTATAAAAGAGAAATGACCATTATTTGAAAAATGATATGAGGAATCCATTAAAAAGAATTTAAAAATTAATATTAAATAAAATATTTATTAATATTTCATTTTTAACTTGTTAAAAATATTATTTAATCAATTTTAGAAAACATAGTTTTTGATGAAAATACATTTCTGACAGATGGGTGTAACTAAATTAGATTTTATGAAACAAATATCAAACATTTTAAGTAACAAAGAGTGGAAAATAGTAATATATCATTAGAAGGATAATAAATAATCAATGGTTAAATAAATAGATACATTTATAAGATAAATATAAAATAATTCCCATAAGGGTAATGTTAACAAAAACAATCCCAAATAATGAATTGATTTTGAAATGTGAAATTACAACATTGTTATCTATTGAATCCGAAGACTCGTAAATGAAATAACATAAAATTAATCAATAAATACAATTAAATAAAAAATTAACAATATATAAGATAAAAAAGCCACTATATACTCTACAAAATGGAAATATCATGTTAATATTGAAGAATAATAATGGAAGAAAGAGTGGGACCTAAAACCCATACAATATGTCTCAAATTCATTTATATTCATTCAGAGATATTCTATAATAAATATAACATTATTATTTACATGATAAAAATATATATAATACAATATAAGATTCACTTATGACATTTTGTTACTTGTATATAAATACTTCGTTGTGAAAGTCATGTTTCGTGTAATAACTTTTTTATGTCTGTTTTGATTGGATATTTTTGTTCCTCATATATTTATTATGGTACCCCCATATCTAAAATTTTAACCAATATATACATATAATATTTATTTATCATATATTTATTTATATTTATCCATTAGTATTAGAGAATGAAAATGAAATACATCATTCACGGTGATAGTCGGTCCTATGTATGCATGATCGAATTTCTCATTATCCCAATGAAAATATTGAAATAAAGGTAAATTATAAATTAACATTATATAATCTACTATGTATAATATATATCACATATATAAATTAAATGCACCCTTTTTAAATTTTTTTTTAATTCTTGATGAATTTACTTCGCTTCGCGAGGCGGTAGACCACCATACACATGAACGACATTGTCGTGTTCTCATAGAGTACAATGTTATAATAAAAATTTAGGTTACTTATTTTAGTTGAATAATAATATAATATATATAATATATAAATTATATATCCATAATTATATACATATGTGGTGGTGGTGATAGAAAATTAATTACATCAATTTACAAGATGGTACTTCATTGTAAAAATGAATTATGATTTGATAACCCATCTGTTATAATATGCGAAAAAATAGGATATTAACATAAAATAATAAAATATAAATATATTTAATATAATAATAATAATCAATAATAATATTTTAATCATTATTTAATGAAAAGTATGAATAAAAAATAAAACACCTTGTTAGGGATGTTACATCTTCATCGAAAAACTTCTTTTGCTTTTCATTCAAAGGATTATTAGGTTGGATTTCATTCCAAAATCATTATTCTACTATGAAACTAAATAAGTAAGGAATTTAATTTTTTATTTATTTCTGAAAAAAAAAATTAAATTTTAAATGTGAAGTGGAGAGGAGAGTGGGTGGGTTTTATATGTGAGGTGAGTGGAACGTTTGTAATTATTGGAAAGAGAGTGGTGTATGAACATATTTTTCATGGAATATGGATCCAAAATGGGATATTATAAAAAATATAAGAAAAGAGTAATTAATATATATTGAAGAATGGATCTGGAAATGTTTCGGTTCATATTTTACACTTATATGATTATATTAACCACCTGAAAACCCATTTCTACCATAACTGTAGTAATTGTTTTTTTTTCTGTTTTTACAATTTATTTAAGTTGAAAACTATGTAGAAATTATATGATAATATAAAATTTTAAGACATAATATATATAATGAAATTTCTCGAATTCTATTAATATAATAGTAAAATATTAATTTAAAATTAATTCCACCAACCAGATGAGAAACATGGATTTTAAATAGAAAATGATTAAATGATTCAAGCATTTTTATATCAAAAGTCAATAAAAATGATTAAAATTAACTAAATTGGGTTAAAAAAATTAAAATTGAACTATTTTTTAAAAAAACAATAATAAATTTATTTTTTGGTTTTTTAATTCTTTAAAAGAAAGTATTGTTTTATAAAAACTAGTATATGTAATCTTCATCAAAAAATTAATTTTCTTATAACATTATACACAATTCACTATAAAATAATTTTGAAATATTGATTCAAAAAATTAAAATTACTTTATCAAATTAAATTTTTAGAACTTTCAAATTTATTTTTAAAAAAAAATTACAAGATGCGTTAAAACATATTTTTACAAACATAATGTGTTTAAGCATAAAAAACATTTTTTGTTATTTATTTTCTATAAAACACATTAAATTAATGTTATGAATTTTATTTAATATATAATACAAAAATATCATGAAAATAATTCATAAAAAGGTTTTTTTATTTACTGTGATAAAACAAATATTTTTGTTGAAAATTGTTCTTTAGAAATGGATTTCCTTTAATTAAAATTATTTTTTTCATTATTAATTACTGGGCCACCAAATAAATTATTTTAAATATATGAGTAAACCAATTTTTTCATAATTTATTTAATCATATTAATATTCTAATTTCCAATGGTAATGTGACATCTATCATATTGAATAATTATATTTTAGTAGTATGTCTTAATTTATTAAAACATAATGTTTGGGTATCACAAGATAATCTTAATATGCATGTAAAAGAATGTAAAATAGGTTCTAAGTGAAAAAATATCAAATTTATTAAATCTATTTGAATAAATTAATTTAGAAAATCATGGCGTGTTATTTTCTTCCCCACCCTATAAAATGAATTTCAACCTCATAATTTTTCACCATGGTAACTAAATTTGAGGACAAATATACCTCATTAAATATTTTAGTTTCCACGTAGTATCCCTAATCTAATGATTATTTCACCAAAGAATGACCTGGCGAGTGGTCTTATTTTGTAACACTTTCTATGTATGATCTATAATCTCAAATAATTTCACTTTATAAGAATGTTCATTCTCCATTGGTAAGACCTCAATGTTCAGTGCATTTGAAGTATCTTGTATGTACATCCTTGGGAGAGGTATATATTCAACATCATGAACTAGAGATATGTTTGGTGGAATCCCTAAATGACAAGAGGCTATCTCAATAAAATCATTTATTTCAAAATAAACAATATACATAGGTATTAGTTTTTTCTTCTTTCATCCAAAAATAAATTCATAGAAGGGAAATATCCCAAACATAAAAATCAAGATAATGTAGATTATTATCTACATAACATATATTTAAATATTGTGTTTTCTTTACATATTGGGAAATGGATCAATCATTTTCTCCATATTATTAGTTTTCTCAAGACCAAATAGATTTATTTTTTCAACTTTATTATATAAAAATTTCTTTCTACAATTCATTACATAAAGGGATTCTTAATAATCTAACAGAATTCTTCTGTGAAATATATTGTTCTGGGAAAATACTTCTATGGAAATGTGTTGATCAAAACCTTTATTAATTTACATATACCAAGATTATATCATATTTAATATGATTTTATTTTTTGTTTATGAATCTCTATATATCTAAGGATTATATGTAGCGATGACGATCAATGGTGTATTAATAAATTATTCAACACTTCACTATAACATTGAGGTAATCCTCATATCCCAATTATATAAATTTAAATTTTGATCAACTTGAAACATTACCAATTCCTTTATTTATATTATATTAATTGGATTCAGAGATTAATATTCTCTGATATCATTAACTTGTTTATACTATAAAGGTTGTTTGAGTAAAACCCATAATTACCACCACCACTATGATAAGATAAACCCTAAAGGTCACCAATACCATTGTTATATATCTGAAAAATTGAAAATCCATTCCTCATTAAATACTAATTTCATCAAAACATATTCAAATGAAAATGGTTTTATTACAGTAAAATATTATGTAATTATCCTTAATTTTCATGAACTCCAATGAAATAATACCTAAAAAGGGATGCTAATAACTTTGAACAAAGTATAAACCATAAACTCATAAACCTATGATGTTATCCATAACTCTTATGTTAAAATTTCGTGGAGACATGTGAAGATACAAAAGTTAATTATCTATTTTCCCTTATATATGATCTTATATTATAAAAGAAAAACATTATTTGGAATCACGAGTTTATCGTTTTACCGAAATAATTTTACATGTGATTTCATTATACCAAAATCCATGTATAGGTAAATAATCACATGAAATTTCACTAATGGTTTAAAAATAATAATTTCATAGGGGTCATTTATAGATAATCGAACAGAAAATATCAATTTAATTAAGGGAGGATATGTGTACCATATTTATCAAGATTCACCTCATCCATTGACATTATATAAGCTTCAAAATTTTATTATCAATAGATTTTATTATGGGTTATCAAATACATTTACCATGGAATTGGTCATTGACTCTCATAATTCCGAAGCTCCTTTCTCTTGAAACACTAATGTTTGGGTTGTACATTAAATGAAATAATCTTCTATGATATATAATTATCTATCGCATTATTTTCATTTCAACGTTCATGGGATTTATAACTCGCATCTCCACATTTAAATAAATATTTGGTTCCATTCAATAATTTCCCCTTATGTTTCTTCACACATTTCAGACATATAGATGGATGGAATATTTGTTCCACCATTTGAGTTTTCTTGATAAATGATTTTCTATTTCTTATCTAAACCAATAGAGTATAGGGAATATCTAATTAACATTTCAACCTACAGTTAACATAAAATAAAATCTTATGAGATACTAAATGATCTTATAACCATAGCCTTTAAAATAATTTGTTTTATTCCACCAATGAATTGTTAATTTTAATTTTTTTTCTATTTATTAAACAATATGAGAGCATTGAAATCATTTAAAATTAGTTTTATAGGTATTAATGGATTCATAATCCTTTTTCATAAGCTTATGAAAATCCTTATCCATTTTTTAAATAGATTATGAAGGAATTACTTAAAAATAATTATCTCCTTGCATACATCCAATTTCACACATTCAATTTCTTGTTGTTGTGTTATGTTCATAATAAGTTTCCACTGTTGATCTATTTATCCTTCCAACAATTAACAAAATAATCACATATTCACATTCCGATCACTAAGGAATGTAAAATAACTTTTCATTAGTGGTAATACCTTTCTGAGAATATAAATTATTAGTGAAAACACTAAATTATGGGGTATTTTTCCTCATAACAACCTAAACTAATTGTTGTTCCCTATAATGTTCATTTTCTAGTCCAATAAGATTCATATATTGGGAAATTATTTTGACCATAGAAATAAAATGTTTATTACAAGATCAATTAAATGTTGGTTTCGTAACAGGAAAATCATTTCCCTGTCTGTCACACTCAACATTAAAATTATTTCTTTGAGATATATCTATTGTCTAAAAATAAAGGGAATGACGAGAGAAACAATAATCATTATGGAAAACCACACAATGATGAAAAATCATTTAGAGGATTTCTAAATCCTAAATAATTATTTTAATTCCATGAATCATTAATTTTTAAATTTTTTATTCATAGTTATTAATCAAATCCTTAATAATGGTTCAAAATGTTTTTCGAATTTCCAAACCATATTCTTATGGATTTTCAAAATAGATGTGGAGAAAGTGCCCATTTTCATAACCCAGGTTATGATCATGTATTGATAAGTGCACATGTTTCAGTGTTAATAATTATAAGTACCTATATTCTATATCCACAAAACCATTTATTATATACACATAGATGTAACTCCTTGGAAACTACTTGTTTTAACTTTTATCAAAATTCCTAGATATTGTCGAATACATTATATTATCCTTCGAAATTACCATATACATATTAGTATACATATAGAAATGAATACCATAAGTATATAAGTAAATATTATCTAAACATAATCTCCAATTATTGAATAACCCTTTATTATGATACCAACTCTAAAGATGCGTTATTTTCATCTATAAATATCACATTTATTTTTGAATTTTCAATACATTTCAAAAATTCATGTTCACGGACCATAATAATTTATCATATTTGGAGGCTAGATACACAATCATATTATTTTATGAAATATATTAAATATCCCCCACAATGATCTTCTCACGTTGTAATTCACTTAGGAATATCTTACCTAAACTGCTCTTTATAAACTAGGGAAGAGAACATATTACACTGGAAGATAAAAGGTTCAGTAAGGGTAATCATATGAGGTATCAACCTATAATTATTTGAAAGCATCATATAAGTATAAGGATATGTGATCATGAATATAACATATGTTTTCCACAAAAAAACATTCATAGATAAAAATAATTTATAGAATTATATATTATCATTTCTTAAAACAGTTTCATGGGTTTGAGAAATCATCATAAATTAATTAGGAACTATAAAATCATCTCATAAAATAATGGAACCCTAATAAATTTAAAAAAACATTTCATATCTATTTTCTAACTACCAATAACATTAACATAGTGAATTAGGACTTATAACCTATTTCTCATAGTAGATCAAGACACATCTCTTAACCATAGTGTTTGAGGATGTGTCAATTTCCTGTAGTGGATTATGATGAACTTATTCACTATAGTGGATCAAGACCAACAACTAGTTTATAATTTTCATCTCGTGAGACATAACTTAATACACAATGAATTTATTGGATATATAGGTCCAACCTATCTCATACTGAATAAAATATTTATTTCTTCCAGAATATAAAAAAATAATATTCATACCATTACACCATAAACCAGTTGAATTAAATGGGATTCAAAAACATTTCATCAATTGAACATGGAATAATACAAGAAATTATATGAGATTCAAAAAAATTTCATCAACATAAAAATTAACAATACCAATACAGAATAAGGATGGTATCATTTAATCATATCCACATTAAATCATAATTATCATTAATGGATGTTTCTTTGATTGTTTTTGGTAGTTACCACTTGGAATATTTCATGATAAATACAACCTTTCCAATTTAAAACTAATTATTTTTTAAAAAAACTTTTTCAAATAATTTATATTTTAAAATAAACTTGGAAAATATTAATGGAAGAATTAAATGTATCTTAAAACATTTAATGAAGAAAAAATATTTTCAACTTTTAAAATAACCCAAAATTAGTAAGATATTTTTTATATATTTTTCTATGAATAATTAATTTTTACAATGATAAAAGAAGAGTTAAAACATTTATTTTTAATGAGGTTATAACTTTCATATATGTTGTAGACATTAAAACAAACATTCCTTTTATAATTTCAGTAAAATGATGAAGGGGATTGTTTGGAGAAAGAAATTAATATTCTTTTCATGAATTTTCGTAAACAGTACAAAATAAATTAATATTATTTTAATAAATAATTTTTAAATTTTTAGAATCATTTATGAAAACATTTTTAGAAAACATAAATTTTTATGAACGAGGATATTTGTCCTAAGGGGAAACAAAGTAATATTTTCAAAAAAAACATTTAATTAATTATTTAACATACTAGAGTGTAAAGGAATGGTAATATTATTTAGAAAAGAGCGTAAATTACAATAGGTGAAGAGAACATATTGATTTTAAGATAGTATAATCACATAATTAACCCTTAGTAGACATAATCATAACTAATCCATAATAATGATGATATTTTGAAATAAAAACACAACTCACTAGTAACATTATAATTATAAGCCCCATAAAAGGAGTGAAATAGAATGTAAACATAAATACTATAAAGATAAATAAACCCATGATTTAATATATAAAATAAATAATATATAATTGACACAAATTAAATAGGTTGTGAATATAACATATGTCTCGCTGAAGTAAAAGAGCCATGATAAATCCTTACCACATATATCGAATTCCTTCCAAAAAAATTCAAACCTATTGATTAATAAATATAATTTTATTATTAACATACTAAATACTATATAAATATATATATTATAATATATTATTTAATTATGAACATTTATTACCATTTATTATCAATTCAATTTTAATGTCATATTTTGGGAAATAAACACTTTATTATCATGTATGTTTTGATATTGTGTCCTATTACATTGATATTGCATCCATTATATAAAAAATATTATAAAAGTTATAAATATCATATATTCTATTTATATATTTATTTATCATGGTGTATAAAATGTAGATATAAAATGTAAAATACATCATTAATGATGATGGTAGATCATATATATTCATGGACACCATTCTATTTGTTTTGATGGAATGAAATAAATAAATTTATGTAATATATTAAAATTAATGAATAATTATTTTATCAACTATATCACATAATTTAATTAAACCAATTATTATTATCATAGTTATAAAGCATGAAAAAATCACATTGCTTCATGATGTGGTAGTCTGATAAACACATGAATGATATTATCATATTCCCAAGAAATGGAATATAATCATTTACATGTAATATACTATTTACTAAGGCATAATATTATCATAAATGAAATATATATATAAATTAAACCATCATTATATCCATTCATTAGATGTGGTGATAGGAAATTTATATCACAAGTTTAAGAGGTGGTATTCCTCCATACACAAATGATGATTTCAAAACCCATTTGATAGAAGAAGAGAAGTATTTAGGATAATAAATTAACATTATAATGTCTCAGTATATGGAATTTACCTTGGTTATTATATAAACAAGTTCTAATTAAAATATTTATAGGCGGGGGGTGAAATAAATTAAGATTCTTGTTTAGTTATGTTGCCTCTTTTAATGGACAACATCTTTTGGTTTTCACCAAAAGACATCAATGTTTTTGTTTTGGACCAAAAATGTATTATAAAATTATATTTTGGGTGATAATTTCACGAAAATGATGATCCTAGAGGTTTATTAAATTTTTAAAAGGATAGAAGAGGGGTGAATTTTTTTAAGTGAGGCTAGTGGAGCACTTGCAATTATTGAAAAGAAAAACTATGTACCCTTGATTATAACAATAAAAAATGATCCATAAAGGTCCATTATATCTTATAGAATGTATAAATTTTAAAATATTCTATAAATTGTTTTTTCAAACGGTTTTTGGTCATTTTCATCTATTATCTTTTTACGTTAACACATGATAAACCAATTTTTGTATTCAAAACTTTAGAAAAATTTTACTATTTTAACATTTCGTTGTGCAAAAAAGTTTTATTAACATTATTTGATAATATAAATTAATATGATTGAAAATATGAAATCCATGGATTGAAATTTCATTCAATGAATTTGAATGATTTATTGGAAAACTAATCTCACAGATACCATTATAAAATAGGTCTCGAAAGACAAATGTTCAAAAGTTGAAAATGTTTTTATACCAAATATCAATATTAAAATGATTAAAATTACCAAAATTGTATTTATAGATATATTATTGAGATTGTTTCTCTATAAAAACAATTATAATAAATTTTGAATGATTTTTTTAAAACAAATACAAATGAACATTCTTAATAAAAACCAGTATTTTTGACTATTAATCAAAAAAATTTTGCAAAATATTATCCAACATTCAACCTATGATACTTTTATACAAAAATTGTTTAAAAAGGGAAATTATTTTATTAATAAATTTTAACAAAATTTATAATATATATAAAAAATATATGTGTATAAGGGGAAAAAACATCGGTTTAGAAAAATATAGTTTTTAGCCATATGAATGGATTTATTCTTATCTCTTGTCGAGATAACTAAAATGAGGAATGTTGAATATTCGATTTAATATATAATATATAAATTTCATTAAAATAAATAACTGATTTTTTTAATATATTATGGTAAACTAAAATTTGACAAAAAAAATTATTTTTTTCAAAACATATTTATTTTACTCCATTATAGTATTTATTTTCATATCAAATATATTGGTCACCGAAGAATACATATTATAGACATTTCAAAACTATATATTTTAATTATTATCATAATCATGTGAATACTCACCATTCCATATTCTAGGTGGTAAATATCATTTTAAATGGTAATATTTTATTTTTATTTCATGTTAATTTTAAATTAAGTGTTCCATGTAATGCAAGTCAAACTCAGTGTTCCATTTAATGAAAAATAAACTCATAGTTTTCATTAAAAAATATCAAAAAGTTTAATTTATTTGAAAATAATTATTTTTAATAATTATCAAGGTGTTATAACTAATATTTCATACTTGTCTGAAAATATCATGGACCATGATAATTAATACATATATTATTACATTTAATATTTTTTGAATCCTTTATTTACTTTTTTATATTACATAATCTAGTACTTCATCATCATTACATATGCATTTATAGAAATTGTTTAATAAATAAAATATATAAATAAATTAACATTATATAAATATGAAATAATATATAAAATGTAATGTTAAAAGAGGTCATAACTTTTTTATCCCACAAAAAACTAGAAGATATATTAAAATATAGAAAAATATATTTATAATATTATTTAGTTATAATAATATTTAGGTGATTACCCAAAGAAATCAAAAATAAAATTAAAATCTATTGAATGGTAGATTACTACGCTCAAATTTAACTTATACAATTAAATTAAGGAACGTGTTTTGGATATTTGAAGGTCTTATTATGTTGTTTAAACCATGTTTTGAATATTCTAACCTTACTAAGGTGATTTTTTACTGTGGTTACTAATCAGAAAGGTCCAAAACAAATAAGTCATATTTAACTAATTTTAACCTTTTTATATCAAATATGGATTCCATTTTTCCATATAAATTTTCTAAATGAAATAGAAATAAATTTTAATTTAATCATACAAAACCAAATGAAAACATTAAAAGGGGATGATTTTTTGAGAATAAAACTAGTTTTATTATTATTTAATGACTAGAGATACCATTTGGTAAATGTTAATATATTTTTTAAAATTTACTTATACTAATTTTGTATTAAATTAATTAATTCATTTAAAAAAATTTACTTTATTATGAAAAACATTATTAACATTTAAATAGTTTTCCTAAAAATCAACTTTTTTTTACATTGAGATGTTTATATCAATTATGTATACCTACATTTACTCTATACATGTATAAAAATTATTTTAATCATAGTTTATTTATTCTCTCTCAAACACACAAATATAATGTAAAGGAGATTATTGTAAATAATAATAATTCAATAGCACATCTTGTTTAATTAAAAACACATGTTGTGTGAAAAGACTGCATTAAATGCAATTAAATGTTTATAAAAGGAAATATATACTTATATCTCTTGGTGCTAAATTCTACCTCCCATATAAGAATTATTCCCTCAAAATTCCTTAACACTGATACAAAAAAATAAATATACTTCTACAACATCCCATCTATGGGTTCCCACAAATCTTGATCAAATTTATTGGTTTTCTACAAAACATTGAACTTATGATTGAAATTGTTATGCCTCATATTCACTCTATGATAAATAAATTCTGCAATATTTCCTCATAACAGATATCATAAACTATTGGTATGACATCAAAAATGAATACATTTGATGGACTAGATATATATTTCTTTAAGAGAGATATATTGAAATCATTGTTAACTTGAGAGTGATTTTTTTATAAAGAATGTTATAAGCTACCAGCCCATTATAATCATGAATTTTGTAGGAAAAAATATATAACATGCTCATCTTAACCTTCATTATTAATATCATATCCTTATTAAGAAGGATATTTTTTTGTAATACCTTATAACTATCATCAAAACTATATTTTACTAACTATTTTAAATTGTACTTTTATATTGACTATAACATCCCATGATGTGTTGAACAATTTTTTATCCTTTTTTATGGATTTTCACATACAGATCATTTATTAATTACTTTATATATCCAACTTAATCATTTCACACAGGATTTCTCATCATCCTACAATTAGATGACTTATATGGATACATCTAAATTCTTTTGTTAAAGATATTTATTTATGAAACTTCTATTTAAGGAAGGTTTTGATTTTATGCTCCATTAAAATCTATAGATAATGTTCTAAGCATGCCTTCTATCGCATTAATGGCCCCATTAAGAATATTATCTATATTAAGATGATATACAATAATAAAACTCAACACTCTATCCAAAGAATGCTGAGGACTTCTCCAGAACATTAAGATAATCATTTTAATTAAATTTTATAATGTTGGGAGTGGAACTCCCTAAAATCGAACAAATTTTTTAATTTATAAATGATAATTTCTTTAATGAGAGTAATATAGACTAATTTCAAAATAATTTGTTTAATTCAAAAGGTTATTGAATATAACCCAAATAGAAATATATAATTTTGATGTTTGGGGTAGTCCAATGATGTAATACATAGTGACTTGTACCAATTTTTGTTCTATTATAAATAATAGTGTTAAACACCTTTGTAATGATTGCTGACCTGGAATGGCATTAATGTTGGAAAAATATTAATATTTATAATCCTAAAATCTACTATATATGTGGAAAGCCGGGTCGAGCCCATAGGGAAGGTGATTATTACCAATATTCTTCTAAAAACATTCAAAATACCACACTGTTGTTAGTGGTGAGGTAAATTTTCTATTTTTTTATAACTTCCAATTTTTTATTGTGTTTATTAAAAATCTCAAATAAAATACCACAATTTTTTTTCTTTTTGTACCAAACTATAATGAAATAAGAAACAGACTAAAAATTGTATGTAATAGAGATATAAAATGATGATAGTTTATCATTCGAAAGAAATTCATCTAGGTATAATTCTCAACTCTACTGGTTTTGAAAGCATTCCTTTTCATGATAGTGACTACAAATAGTAATAATTAAATGGAGTGATTTATTTCCCTCCCCAGGAGAGAAATCATTCAATAAGAAAAATATTGGAGTTCGCCACTCCATGATTAATCTAATGCGAGAATTTTGATTCGAAAAAGACTACAGAACAAAGTCACTATTAGTTCTATAGTTTTGGTTTCAATTAAAATTTTTAAGAAAATTAATCCACAATAAGACTCACCAAATGATTGTGGAATTATAGGATTTAGTGATAGTAGTATGTTGCAACTGAATGCAACCATATCTGATCTCGCTAATAATTTCTGAGCACATTCTAAATGATAGTGAGAAGGAATATAAAAGATAACCAACAGACTTGATTTTAACCATGAACTGGAAGAATTATCCTAACATCCTCCCCATTAAGTAATATAATACAATTCAATTACAAATAAGTATATTTTAACAAAAACAAAGGAATATATCTCCCGCTTCAAGTAGAAATTACCTGGGCTCCAAGCCCTCGGGTCTCCCAGAATTTGCACTCCGAGAGATACTCTATGATTCTCTCCCTAGGACCCCCTCTACTTGGGGTTTTATAATCCAATGAATTGAAAGAATTTCACACAAATTATATTGTTTCTCTTCTTTTTTATCCTCTGTTATCTGTTGTATGTCACCGAATGTTTCCACCGACTTCAAAATATACTCCCTTGTGCACCGCACACGTGTGTTTTTTCGTGACGGACACATTGTGCTATATTTGACCATGTAACTATCTCACGATGAGTTAGTCAAGTGAATCTATACATTTTTATATCTCTTGACGGAACCTGTACAGTTAGAACATAATAAATAAATGAAAACCGAAAGAACGGAAAATACGTATTTTTTAGTTTAATATTATATAACATGTTTTTATTAAATGACTACAGTTAATTATTAAATATCTTAATTGATAATTACTATTTACATAATTTAATAATATTATAATGAAAATTAATTAATTTTAAAATCATTAATTAAACAAAATAATTAATTTTTTTAATTTATTTTTATTAGTTATGTTACATAATTAGTGTAGGTATTATTAATAATTAAATATTTTAACATAATTAGATTATTAAATAAGAATACTATCAAATACATTATTAATCAAAATATTATATTTATTTTGTTGAAATTAGAATAAATGTGATAATATAATTATATTAATTAATATTTAACATTATTTATAGATTATTATTGTTTATATTTTAAACTAATAAATTATTATTAGTTATTATCATATTTTATTTTATAACTTCTTTATTTATTAAAATTATAATAGTTATGTATAAAAATAATTATATATTATATTATATTTTTTAAAAATTATTAATTATTTACTTTTAGATTTATTTTATTTTAATTTTATTAATTTATTAACTCCCCCCCCCAATTTTCTTCTTCACAGTTCTGCTACAGGGGAGGGTATAAGTCTCTTACCCAAGAAGAAGAAACCCCCAACAAATTTAGTCTCCACAACTCCAACGGTAGCACATGCTCCATAGCCTCCTCTAATCTATGGATCATGAATAACCCTTGCTCGTCCACAAAACTGCACATGATTCAGTGGCATCAGCAGCGGTCAGATTCCATGGCATCCCATCCCGATCGAACAGCAGTGTTTCGGTCTAGTCTGTCGGAGCAAGGCGGTGCACCGACACAGATCTGTGATGGCATGGCACAACTATGGTTTAGATTTCTGGTGTGTATTTTCTGAAATTTTAGGGTGTTAGGGTTCTTGGGTTGATGTGTAAAAGGATTGTGGTGGATCCATTTTTGTGCAAGATGATGGCTAAGAATGTGTAGTTCCATAGGGAAATAGCAGTGTGGGCTTCTTTCCATAATGACAAAAGCTCTCCCTCCAACATTTGTGGCTTCAACAAATTCTAATGGTGTGGGAAATAGTAGAAGTGTTTGTGGTGGTTTGTAATGGATGTCCTCATTCATTCTGATCAAGTGGCAAGGTGGATTGTAAGGTTTAGGTGGCTCTGAAAGCTGATCAAGGGTTGAAGCATTGCATTGACAAGTTGTTATTTAACAACATGTAGAAGAATCAGTGGAAGAATGAAGGATTGAGGAGGATGTGGGTGATTTCTAAAGTAATGGTGGAGGAGAGGCACCAGTGAATGGTACCATGGTTATTGTGGCACCAAAAAAGAAAATGTGAAACGTTGTGAGGGAGAAGATGAGTGATCTGTTTTAGTAACAGTGCACGATATTTTTGTGCCACCAGTTTAGATGGGGAAACTATAGCCGGAGTAACGGTGGCTAGAGATTGTGGTGACACCGTAAAGGGAATATGGTGCCACAATAATAGGTTGATATGGTGCCACATGTAGTTTGGAGGCACCATGAAAGGTTGAGACTATAAGAATAGTTTACGATGGTAATGAGAAATGGTGAGAATGCATGGAACCAGTGAGACTGTGAATCAAGATTGTGCTACCGTGAGATAACAAAATAAAAAAAAGGGAAAAATAAATTCATACTTAAATTATAATTGAAGAAAATAATAAACTAAAACTAAAAATTAATTAAAATAATTTAAATTTTAAATACAATAAAAACTTATAAAACCCATTAAACATAAATTAAATAATTATTAACTTTAAATTATAAAGCATAAATTGTTACTAAACTTAAAGAAAATTAAAAAAAATTAACTCATTATAAATTAAAATACAATTTAACCATTTATAAAACAATGTTATAATTATTTAGAATAGTTACTGTATAAAATTAATCTAATTAAAGAAAACAAATAGTTATTATTTTATTAAAAAATTATGTTAATAAATGAAATAAAATGAAATATATTTAATAAATGTAGTAAGTTTATATTCATAAATATATAATTAATGAATTGTTAAAATATATCTAAAAATTATGTAATTTTAAATTAATTAATTTTTAATTCATAAATTGTTAAATTAATAACCAATTTATTTATGTGCAGAAGAAGGATTAATTTATTAACTTTTATATGTTAAATCATTAAATATGAAAACAAAAACACCAAACAAAATGAAAATTCATTAGATAATAATATTAATTTATGATATAAATTCATTATTTTATGGAATAAATTACACAATTAATTATAAAAATTGATTAATTAACAAAATTAATAATAAAAATAAAACAATGGCATTATTTATTAAAAATTATTAAAATAAATAACTTCATTGATAAAAATTAATTAAAAACATGTGGGAAAACATGTGTTTTTAAGGCCACATAAAATTCCCCAACACATTTTTTTCCACTAACAATCCCATAATTATTATCATTAGGGAACACAAAAATGTTTTTTGAATCAGTTCAATATGTAACACACCATGTAATTTGAAAAAATGGATAGAAACAAGTCAACAGGCTTATGAAAATGAATTGATCAAATGAAAGTTGCATAGAAAATATTCTCAAAGGTAAATCATGAATACTATGAATCATCAAGCAATGGTGATTTTATGCCTCATATGTGATACTGGATAGTGACACAATTCAATCCAAACTCATGTTCTAATTCCAAGAGTGAAAAAAATTTAATATTTATGTGGGATTATAGACATAACCAAAAGAACATTATACTTTGATTTTCCACCTATTATCCAAAAATAAATATATATTTTTGTGAATCCCCATAATGATACAACCTTAATGACTCCTATGTAAACCAATTTACCCCTTCTTCATCCAACGTTCACCAGTTCCCTCACCTTAATGAACCTGTTTTTACCCTAAAAGCATTATTTAATTTTTCCCAATCCATGTATCAGATGCTAAACACTGTGCAATGAACTTATTCCGGGTGTACAGAGGGCTTATAGTAAATAGAAATGCACCCAGTATCTAGGGTCTCAGAGATTTACCATGGGATTATAGATGCCCAAACTACTCAAGTTTCAAATGATTTTTATGAAAACCATTTACATTGCCTCATTAATGTAACTAAAATAATAAATAAAATAAAAATGAATCCCCTATAATCAAAATCGATATTTTAATTCCAAGGGTAATGATCATAACTCCACTAAATTGTCACCCATATCACTCTCAAAAATAGACCATAAACATAATTTATATTAAATCACTAAGAAAGACCACTTAGAAATCATCCACCCACATTAATTTCAGATTCAATGAAACTCTAAACTAATAATCAGGTATCATTAAAATGAAATACCCAATGAGGAATAGTGTAAAGCCTAAAATAATGAAAAAAATATGAAAACAATTACCATTTTTTGTAACAAAATGATTGAAGTGATGTGGAAATTTATGAATTTACAATTAAGAACTATTTATCACAGTCAAGAATTGACCCCCTCTTCAAAACATAAAACCCATATTTGTCCACAAATTTTACTTCTAAAGTGGAGAAGAACAATTAATCAATTACAGTTAAAAATAGATTTGGTTTTTACGTAGATTAATAACATATTTTAAGGGTCACATTGAATTTCAAAAATATTTATTACCACAATGAATAACATAAAATCATGTTTATAAGTAAGTACATGCATTAACATTTAAGTAAGGTGAAAAAGAATTACTATTAATGTTCTATGACAACATGTAACTTGTATGTGAAAATTGAACTGGGTGTAAGCATTATAATAAATCATTTTCAATGAATTGTTCAATAAAGAGGACAAATGAATGATAAACACCTCAACCTACACTAATAGATTAAAAAACACAACAACAAGATTCTACCCCCACACATAATTTCAGGCAGTGAGAAGATTTTAATTGCAATGAATTTCAGTTCTCGGTAGTAAAGTACATGCATATGTTTTATTTACACCATGACATACAACAGATTTTCATTCCAATATAAGCTGAATTTTAAACACATTAATATTTTTAATATTTCCGTATCAATACATACATATGATTTTATATAGTTCAAGTAGAATTTTTAAATAGAAAATAGGAGAAGAAATAATTTCAAAAGTAAAGTGAAATAACTTCCCTATATATGTTTTTAAATTACCCATTATCATTGGAATTATACTCCATTTATAATAAAAGAATTTTCTTAATTACTCCTAAATAGAACAAAAAAACTATGAACAAGATGCAACAAGAATTTCAAAAGAATCAAAGCACAGAAGCAGTACATTATTGAAAGGTATCAATGAAACAATATAAAGACAAAAAGAACCATGGGTTGCATCCCATATAGTGTTAAGTTTTATAGTCTCTATCCAAACATTATTCAAGATCATTTTTCAAGTACTGTGAAGGCAGCCAAGCCCATTGAATAACCCTAAAAATAATGTTTCACTCACTACACATTAACCAACATGGGTTTTTTCTCTTCACCAAAAATATTAATAGTTCCATTCTTCTAAAATCTCAAAATTGTAAAACATCCTAACAATTTTTACTTATTTTTTTCTGGAAAGAGTTTGTGTCTAGTTATAATGAGCAGAACATTCTGTCCGGGTTTGAATTCTTTGGTTTGAAAGATAGAATCATTAATGATTCCAGTCCCCTCTTTATAAATCCTTGAATTATCAAAGCTCTCTATCCTAATCTCATCGAGTTCACTTAGCTCAATTAATATCCCCTCACCAACACTATTAAAATCAACGTTCATGGCCTATGCTACCTAATAAGACTTATGTTTCTACTCTACAGGTAAATCAGAACATTACCCATTCAACACCATGTAAGAAGACATACTTATTGGGGTCTTGAAAGCAGCTCTATATGCCCATAAAGCATCATCCAGTTTAAGAGACCAATCCTTCATATAATTTGACATTTTTTTCTCAAGTATCTATCTCAATTTAATATTTGGAATCTCCGATTGTCCATTAAACTATGGATAGGTGTACCAATTTAATGAACACAATCATATTTTTATATCAAAGCATTATAATTATAGTTCTTAAAATGAGTTCCATTATCAGTGATAATGTCTTTGTGGACTCTAAATCAAGAAAAGATGTTATTTTGACAAATTAAATTACAAAATTGGATTTATTGTTGGGAATTTCCACTATGACAACCCATTTTGACACATAATATAAAACTACAAGAATATTCTCATATCTATGAGATGATCGAATTGGACCCATGAAATCTAAACCCTAGAAATAAAAAATTTATACTTCTAGAATTACATTTTGGTTTAACTCTTGATTCCTACCAACATTACCTAACCTATGAAACTTTTCACATATAACCACAATACTCCTAGAATCCTTAAAAAGCGTATGCCAATATAAACTTGACTATAAGACTTTTTGAGCAGTTCTTTTACCACAATGGTAACCCTCCCCTGGTGAAGAGTGAAAAATATCCAAGACATGAAAAATCTCATCCTCATGAACACATATCCAATGTATACCATCAGTACATATCCTAAAAAAGAAATGTATAATACCAAAATTGTATTTATGCTCAGAAATGAATTTATTTCTATTATTATTGAACAAATTTCTGGGAAAGATACCTACTACTAAGAAGATGGAAAAATCTGAAAACCATATAGATTGTCTAATAGAGACCATGAGTAACTTCTCATCAGGAAAGAAAGAGTTGATCTCCATTGTATATTCAGAATGGGTATGAGGAAGACTAGATAGGTGGTCAATAACTATATTTTCTTCTCCTTATTTATCCTAATATTTAAATCAATCTCTTTTAGCAACAGAATCCATCTAATCAGCCTTGGTTTAGTTTTCTTCTTATACAAGAAGTACTTTAAAGCTGAATGATTAGTGAAAATTATGAAATTTGATCCTATCAAATACTATCTAAAATTTCCAAGAGAAAAAAATAGATAACAATTCTTTTTCAATAGTGGTGTAATTTTTTTGGGCCTCATATAGACGTATACTAGTATAATACCCCACAAATAACTTCTTATCTCTTATCTGTCCAAGGAAAACACCTAAAACCTTGTCACTAACATTAAACATATGCTCAAAAGGTAGTTTCCAATTATGTTCAGTGATAATGGGTGATTTAGTGAGTTTTTATTTTAAAATATTAAATGATTTCAAAAATATCCTCAAAATTGAAAGGTGCATCCTTGACGAAAAATGAACCCAAAGACACTATGAATTTTGAAAATTCAATTATAAATTTATGGTAGAAACCGACATGACCTAGAAAACATCTAACAAATTTTAAATTTTCAGGAAGATGTAGTTTTTTAATGAATTCATATTTAGCAGTATCAACTTCCAACCCTCTATTTGAAATGTTTTGACCAAGCACTATACTTTTGGTGACCTTGAATTGATATTTATTTTCATTAAGAATAAGGTTTGTTTCAATGCATCTTTCTATGAACAACTCAGGATTTCTAAGACAAATATCGATGGTACAACCCACAAGGAAGAAATCATCCTTGAAAACCTCAATGATTATTTTAATAATATCTAACAAGATAGCCATTGTACGCCATTGGAAGGTGATTAAGTATCAACACAACCCAAAGGGTATCTGCCTATAGAAAAATGTCCCAAATGGGCATGTGAAAGTGGTATTTTCTTGATCCTCTAGAGAAACATGAATCTTGTTGTAACTAGAATACCCATCCATGAAACAGAAAAATTCATTTATAGAAAGCCTCTTAATAATTTGATCTAGGAATGGAATTTGAAAATGGTCATTCTTAGTGGATGCATTAAGATTCCAAATATCAATACAAACTCAACATTTTGTGTCTTTCCTAACATGGACATCTTCATTATTTTCATTTTTTACTATAGTGAAACCTCCCTTCATGGGGAAAACCTTGACATGGATGACCCAAGAACTATCAGAAATGGGATATATCATTCCAGTGTCCAAAAACATAATCCCTTTCCCTTTCACAGCTTCATTCATGATTGGATTTAATCTTCTTTATCACTCTATCCTAGGATTATGTTCAGGCTCTATAGTTATTTTATGCATGTCGAATGATGGACTAATACCTTTTATATTAGCTATGTTCTAGAATATGACATAATTATATATTTTCAACACACATGTAATCTTACCTCAAGATTTTAATTTAGTTCAGATGAAATTCTGATAGGCAATGTGGAATTCACACCCAAAAATGAATATTTCAAATGAGAATGGATTGGTATCAGTCTAAGAGTAGGTGGTTCAACACTTGAAGGTAGACTCTTAGGCCTAGGTGGTCCAAGATCGTCAACACATCCCTTGTAAAGAGTTTCAAATGATGAAATATTTTCAAATTCATTTTTAGATATGAAAATAACAGTGTTACTATCTAAACTGGAGATCACACTGTACATAAATCCTAGATTAAAACTGAATAAGTTAAGCAAAGCCTAATCATCGCGTTTTCTTATAAGTTCTCCCTCAATAACATCAAAGTGTTCAACAAGGTTGGTGTTAACAGAAACACCCTAAAATTCACTCAAAAATATCTTATGCTCGGAAATAGAGGAATCTTCAATAGTAGAAAATGAATAGATGTCCAGTATTGAAAAATTTTCTAGATTAGGTGTTAGAGAAAAATATTCAATTTCTAGGAAAAATTCAACCAGATTTTCAGATCTTAAATAATTTTCTTTAGAAGGGAATTGATTTTTTGATTCTTTAGAGATTCCGATTGAGTTATCATCTTTAAAGAATCTAATATAGAATAGTGTTCAGAAAAGGATGTTCCTTTAAAAAATTTAAACACATTGATCTCTTTTGATGTTAAAAAATTTTGAAAATTAATTGACCATTTGAATGATCAAAAATATCACCACCTGTGGCCATGAAGGGCCTACCAAATATGATGGGAACATCGTGATCACACTACATGTCTAAGACTAAAAATTATATATGAAAAAGTAGATTCTATACCCCAACTAGTAAATCATCTTTCTTATCCACAAGATGAGTGAAAGATCTATCAGCTAACTACAATATGATTGTGGTGGGCTGAAGGTCACCCAACATCAACAGTCAGAATAGTGAGGAAGGGAGCTGATTAATATAGGAACCTAGATCACAAAAATAGTTGAGCTGATCATAACTTCCAAAGGAACATGGGATAACAAATCTACTGGGCTATTTTTATTTAGGTTGGATTTTCTTTTGGAGTACAACATTGCATTCTTCATTGAGGGTGTAACTATAAAATTCATCCAGCTTTTTTTGAAATTATTTTCTTAATGGATTTATGATTAGAGGGAATTTTAATTAAGGCTTGAATGAATATAATGATTACATGATGTTTGGAAGGAAGACCAAGGAACTGAAGGAGTTCATCCATAATGTTACATTGTGGTTTCAGGTTCTCAAGGAAAGGGATGGGTGGGCGAAAATTTATATGGACGGTAGCTATATCCCTCACTTATTCATTATACATTTCTTTTCCTTTATTCTATTTTTTTTATGATTTTTGAACTTGAGATTCATGTGAAGAATTCAAATCCTCTTCATTTTCTATTGCTTTCTGTGAATTTATGACATTTCTATAGAGCAGCTTTTTATTACCAGATTCAATCAGATTTCTGTTTTGGTCATTTTCATGGTCTTTTTCAACTACAATTTTTGTATTCAGACCACTTCTAAGAATAACATCCATGGCGTTCTCTCTAGGGTAAAGCTCCGTGGAACTAGGAACTCTACCTTTTCTCTAGGTGAAACATCTCTAGCAAGTTGTTCTAGCAGTGATTCCATGTTCTGAATTCTCACATATATTTTATTTTTTATCTGATACAAATAGATTTTGATGTTTGTTTAGTTGAATCATGTATCATTCCTCTTGAGAATTACTTTTTTTCAATATTAGATCAAGTGTAGAAGACATTTTATTATTATTGCATCCTTGTGAATTTGAAGTCTCACCCTTTGTTGGTTTTGAAAGAATTGTTTTGGTTGGTTAGAGTAATTAGGAGTCGTGGATTTTTTAATTAGGCCTTGATCTTTCCAGGATATGTTTTGGGGGGTTCTATAGCCTTTGTTGTAATTATTTGAAAATGGATCTTCTTTAGGAGGAACTCTAGAACCATAGTTAACAATATTTGAATTCTCTTGTTTTTGGGATGTAATATGAATGTTAGGAAAAATGTTATCAATATGCCCAAACATACCACACTGGACACAGTATTCCCGTAAATATTTGTTGGTGTTTGCAAAGACATGTTGTTTAATAGTTTGTTTTGAAATCTAGTTTATTAAATATTATAGATGGTTGGTGATTTCAGCCATTTGATCTTCAGTTTTATTTCTAGAACCAGTGTTTGAATTATCACATCTATTGACACTTTACCTTCTTGAATTTTTATGTTGTGAATTCGTGGTATGATTATTTTAATTTTTTATATGTTCTTCATATATATTTTCAATATAATTACCCCCATCAACCTAATCTACTAGATTCAATCCAGAGGTTGACAACCCTTCATAGAAGGTGTCCATAAGAAGGTGTGATGAGTGTAGATTACGGGGACACTGCCTACAATGATCCATGAATCTATCCCAATAATCATGAAATTATTCTCCATACTTTTGTTAAAAAATAGTTATCTTAGTTCTAAGTTCACCATTATGTATTTAAGGATAAAATTTCATTATGAAAGAATTGTACACTTGATCCAAGTTTTCAAAAATATTCCCATCTAGATTCAAAAACCAATTCCTAGCATTCCCTTTATAGAAAAGATGAAAGTATCTCATTCATACCTCATTTTTTGTGATTCCTATAAGTGGTAATTGTTGCATAGTATTGTAGAAATCCTAAATTAAAGCGAGAGAGTCCTCATTAAATTTTCCATTAAAAATACAAAATAGTGAAATGTGGGATTGTTTTAGCTCATAGTTCCAGGATCTATGAGATATCCTAATGGACAATGGATTTCATGAAACTTGGGGGAGTTTAAATTCCATCATCCAAGGCTTTTGAACTTAATCTAATAGTTTTGGATGATTATTTTGAAAGCTATTATCAGGAACTCTTTTATATATGTTCGATATTTCAATTTGGTTTTTCATGCTTCTAAGGGTAGTTATGTTTTTGTCTATTTCTACATTCAATTTTTCTAGACTAACAACAGAGTGTCTTGGGATTATGAAAACAAAAATAGAAATTACTCAGAAATAATGAAAATAGTAACAATTCAATGATAAATAAAGAAGATTTTTTACATTTATGAAACGTTTCCAATTTTTTTTAGGTTTTTCTATGATTTTTTAGTTTTTTATGTAACAACTCATACCTTCCCCAAAAACTGTGCCAAAAACCTGAAATGGAATGTCATTGATGATGGTAAACATTTAAAATTTTCAATCCTACTTACTACTATATATATGGCAAGCAAGGTCGAACCCACAAAGAAAGTGATTATGACCGCTATTTTTCTAAAAACATTCAAAAGACCCCACTATTGTTAGCAGGGGGTAAATTTTATATTTTTTTAAAAACAAAAAATTTTTGTTGTGTTTATTTAAAAGAACAAATTAAACACCAAAATATTTTTTATTTTTTGTTCAAAACTATAATGAAACAAGAAATATACTAAAAATAGTAATTAACATAGATATAAAATGAAGATAGGTGAACAATCAAATGAAATAAGTCTAGAGATAATTATAAATTATACTGGTTTTGAAAACATTCTTTCTCAAGAGATTGACTACAACTAGTACCTCTAAAAAAGAGTGGTTTATTTCCCTAGGTAGCAGATAAAACACAAAAGATGACAAATCTTGTATTTCTCCACTCCCTTATTAATCTACTGTGAGAATTTTTATTTGAAAAAGATGAAAAAAATAACTCACCATTAGATCTATAGTTTTCATTTAAATTAAAATGCTTATGAAAATTAATCCACAATTAGAATCACCAAATGATTATATAATTCCATCACTTAGTGCTAGTAGTACTTTTTAATTAAAAGCAACCAGATCAGATCTCTCTGATTAATTTCAATCACATTCTAAGTGATAGTGACAAAGAAGAATTGAGATAACCATAAGACATGATATTAACACAGAACTGGAGTAATTTTCCTAAAATCATCTCTATTTTGTAAACTGAAATCATTCAATTATAAAGAAAGAGTTTTGAAAAAATATTGAGGAAGTGATCTCCCTCTTCAATCTCAAATCACTGCTGATCATGGCCCTTGGGTCGCCAAGAAGTGGTACTCTGAGAGGTACTCCAAGATTAACTCCCCATGATCCCCTTTTCTTGGAGGTGTATGATCCAATGAATTGATTTAATGTCACAAAAATTATATTGTTTCTCTTCTTTTGTATCCTCCGTCATCTACGGCATGTCATAAAATGTTTCCACCGACACCAAAATTCCCTCACATGAGCACTGCACATGTGTGCTTTTACGTGACTGACACTTCGTGGTATAATTTTCCATGTAACTAACTCCCGACAAGTTTGTTAGGTGAATCTGGATTTTTATCCATCTCTTGAATGAACCTTAATAGATAGAACAGAACAAATAAATGCAAACACAAAGAATGTAAAATAATTATTTGTTAGATTAATGTTATATTACTTGTTTGAAAAAATTAAATCATGTTAATTATTAAATATCTTAATTTATAATTATTATTTACATAATAGAATAATATTATAATGATAACTAACTAATTGATAAATCTTTAATTAATTAAAATTATTATTGTTTTTTAATTTATTATTATTAGTTATGTTATGTAATTAGTGCTAGTTTTATTAAAAATTAAATAGTTTAACTTAATTATATTCTTAAATTAGATTACTTTCAATTATTTTATTAATTTAATTAATATATTTACTTTTTCTAAATTAAAATTAACATGTTAATATATTTATATTAATTAATTGTTAACTTTCAATATAAATTATCAATGTTTATATTTGAAGCTAATAAATTATTATTAGTTAGTATTATATTATAATTTTTAACTTATTTATTTATTAATATTATAATAGTTATGTTTAAAGATTATTATATATTACATTATATTTATTTGTTTCATTTATTATTTATTTACTTTTAATTTTTTAATTAATTAATTAATTCCCCCGGCAAATTTCTATCTTTGTATAGCTGCTATAGGGGTGGGTTTTGGTCTCTTCTCCATGAAGAAGAAACCCTTGACAGAAATAGACTCCACGACTCCAGTGGAGGTTCATGCTTAACAACCTCCTCCAATTTTTGGCTCCTACATGACACTTTCTCCTCCACATGATAGCAAATAGTTTAGCCTCGTTAGTAGTGGTCAACTTCCATGGCATACCACCCCAGTCAAATGATGGTGTTTCGGTCCAGATCGTGGTAGCAAGTCGGAGCACCGACTCGGATCAGCGATGGCATGGGTCGATGTGGTTTAGATTCTATATGTGTTTGATTTGAAATTTCTGTGAGTTAGGGTTCTTTAGTTGCTGAGTCAAAGGATGGAGGTGGATCCGTTTTAGTGTAAGATGATGGCGGAGAATGTGTGGTGCCACTGGGAGATGGTAGTGCGACCATATTACAAAAACGATAGAAGTTATCTCTCTAACATCGGCAGTATCATCAAATTCTAGAAGTATGGGAAATGGTAGAAGTTATTGTTGTGGTT
Source organism: Viscum album (assembly GCA_963277665.1). Lineage (NCBI taxonomy): Eukaryota > Viridiplantae > Streptophyta > Magnoliopsida > Santalales > Viscaceae > Viscum > Viscum album. The sequence goes on along the minus strand of OY728153.1, from coordinate 1,253,790,283 downwards.
TGCAATGGTTGTCCTGGTTCATTCAGATCAATTGGCGAGTTGGTTGGCAGGGTTCGGGTGGCTATAGAAGTTGAGCAAGGGTGGAATCATTTTGGGAAAAGTTTCTATGGCACAACATGTGAATGAATCGGTTGAAGAAGGAAGGAGTGATGAAGTTGCGAGTGGTGGCTTAAAGAATGGCGGAGGCGAGGTACCAATGAATGGTGTAGAGGTTGTTATGGCACCGTAATGAAAAATGCGAGACATCGTGAGGGAGAAGATGTGAGACTGGTTTTAGAAACAGTGTGCAATACTATTCTGCCATTGGTTTTGGTAGGGAAATAATAGCAAGAGTTATGGTGGATGGAGCATGTGGTGACACTGTAAAGGGGATACAATGCCATATTAATGGGTTCCTACGTTCCCAGATGCAGTTAGAAAGCACTGTGAAGGGATGAGACCATAAGAAAGGCTTATAGTGGAAATGAAAAAAGGTGAGAAAGATTAGAACCAGTGAGATCGTGAATCAAGACGGTGCTACTGTGAGATTACCAAATAAACAGAAGGAAAAAATTTAACTAAAATTAAATATATACATAATAATTAATTAAAACTAAAAATTAAAAATAACAATTGAAAATTTCAATACAAAATAATCTTATAAACCCCTTTAAACGTATATTAAATTATTATTAACATCAAATTATAAAATAGAAATTTTTAATAAACTAAAACAAAAATTTTAAAATAACTAACTCATTAAAAAAAATTTAAACATTTATAAAGAAATTATAATTATTTATAATAGATATTTTATCAATTTAAATTAATTAAAGATAAAAGATAATTATTATGTTATTTAACATTTACGTTAATAAATAAAATTTAAATTAGATATTTATTAAATTTATTAAGTTTATAATCATAAATTTATAATTACTAAATTGTTAAAAGACATCTAAAAATTATGCTATTTGAAATTAATTAATTATTAATACTTGAAATGTTAAATTAACAACTACAATATTTATGTGCAGAAGTAGGATTATATAATTAACTAGAAAATATTAAATCATTGAATATGAAAACAAAAGAACCAAACTAAATAAAAATTCATTGAACTATAATATTAATGTACGATATAAATTAATTATTTTAACCCTTAAAATACACAATTGATTATTAAAATTGATGAAATAACATATTTAATAATGAAAATACAAAAGGGCCATTAGTTATTTAAAATAATTAAAATAAATAATTAAATTTCTAAGAATTAGTTAAAAAGATGTGGAAAAAATGTGTTCTTAAGGCCACATCATATAAAATCAAAAACAATTTAATGAAATACTTGACGTCATGATACATACACTGAAATATCTCTTTTAATATTTTCATGCATGAAATATTCTTTAAATTATATACACATTTTCTTATTTCTCAAATGAAAAGTTAATGACAGGCCATGATCATCATATAATATCTTCTTATAGTATTACATTTACTGGACACATAATATATTCCCAAAAAAATATCATTTCATCATAGCCATAGATGATCTTAGTTATTGTAACACCCCAAAATTATAATGTACACATTTGTATTTGATAGATTGCACGACATGCATCACCAAGGACATAAGGGAATATAATATCTTGATTATATACAATATAATAAATATTATAAATATATTTAATACATGATATATCTTGTAATGGACACAACACTGAGTTAGATTTCATTTCTCACAAGTGAAACATTTCTCGATATCTTTGGTAACTTGCAAGACTGAGTTTCTCCAAATTGAAATATATTATTAAAATATTATTATTTGATATAATTTAATATATCAAATCCATTACGTTATATTTTATTAATATTATTAAATATTATATTAAAATTTATGTTCTATATAAATATAAAATTAATTCATTGGTAATAAACTAATGAGAAAAGAAAATAAAACCAATTGGATATAAAAAATAAATATTTGTATTTATTTATTTCTAAATGATTTTTGTCTTAATAAACATAGTTAATTACCATTATTTAATGATTTTAATGAAATAAATTTTTTACATATTCAATAAAATATTTTTTATATTCATCAATTATGTTTGATATGCATAAGATATAAACAAACCCAATTTGACATAAAAAAACCAATATTTTTGTAAAGGAATTTTTACGTCCTTTTAATGGAGAACTGATTTTAAATATGAATTATAACACTTTAATAGATTAAATATTTCTAAATAAACCTCATATTATTAAGAAGAAACATAATAATCCTGTAACAATGGATATTTGATATTTATCTAAAATATTTCATTTTTAATGAATAGCGAAAAATACTGAATATTAGTTCAAAACATCTTTTCATATAATTTATTTTTAAAGATATATTATATTTTTGATTTCATTAATTATTTAATTAGATAATGTTATTAACAAATAATAAATTTTTTTTCTTTACGATCTATTTCACATTAAAATTGACTATAAAAACATAACAAAAATTTGGACATTGTGGCTTGAAAAACCTGCATTGTCATCCTGCCAAAAAGATGAATTTTAAATAAATTTTTGTCACTTCTATAATTGTAAATTTGAAAAAAAGGATTCTATATATGGAATAAGAATAATTTATTATTATTATTAAGACATATTTTGTTTTTGATCAAAAATATTGTTGAATGTAATTAAAATTCATTACATTTATTATTAGAAATGACTAAACCATTATCTTAAAGGTCCAAATGACATAACCACTGATAAAAGACCAATTTTATGCTATATCTTGTCCATATACCATCTAATATTGTTTTATTGGTTTTTAATTATTTCATTGATAAGTACTTGTTTACACGTAACTTGTTTTAAAAAAATCCACGTGGGTCCTTTTTCATTCATATAAAAGGCCACCACCTCTCCCCAATCCTCACACCTCTCAATCAAATTTGGTTCTCCCATGATCTACTATAATAGTGTCCAAAAATACATCCCCTATATTTTTAAACATCCATTTGGACATAAATCCTTCCACGGGTGAATTTTTATATAAACTAATAGAAGTTACCCGATTAAGAGGTAACGTCTTCCCTAATTATTTTTATTTTCATTTAAATTATCCACTCGATAAACTATTATATTAATTTAAATACATTAAAAAACATTCTCCTCGATATTATAGGATTTTATATGTTTTTAATTTGACCCAAACCAACACCCACCTCCATATAATGTGTAATGAACACATAGTTTTTATATTTGGTGAACTATTACATCACGAAACTATGATTGTTCATTTTTGACCATATACCTATCATGGTGTAAATTATTATGGAAACTCAGTTTCTTATATGATATATATGATATTCCTTATGTAATTATACTTCTTTAATCCTTATATGATAGAAACCTTTTATACTTCCCATTTTGCGTTAAAATAATAACATTGTTTGAGGAAGTATGGACTACCACACCTCATATCGATGTGATTATTTAACACTATACAAGGAACATTTTATTGATGATTTTAATAAACTCGTATAAAATATATAACCCATATATGATGCTATTGTTTTTTGAGAAAGGTAGTGTTCTGTTCAATGACCAAAACACCAAAATTTATTGATAAAGAAGATTACATAAGTCTGAAATAATGAATTTTGATAACATCTCTAACATAGAGAGGGAGTAATTCAGGCTGAAGATCGTCCCTCCAAATCATAGCATGAGAAACACCAATATTGGCAAGCCCTTCAGCAATATTGTTCACTTCACGGTAGGTGTGAGTGGCGATGATGTTGATCCCAAAGAGTGAGTTTAAATCATACGACCTATCGTCTCCATGAATGGGGCACTTCATTTATTATATCCAAATATTATTTACTATTAAAAATACATATTTATAGAATATATAAGATAATTATTTATTTATTTCCACTATAGTGATGATGAAATCGTAAATTAATAAATAGGAAAACTATGTAACATGTCAAAACATACCTGAGAAAAATAGGAAATTAACACCTGAAACAACGAAAATAATGATTGAGTATTAGCAAAAGTCTTATACAATATTGTAATATGTTAAATTATGATACTATGGACATGATTATGGTCATATTATATGTTGATAAAATATTTTAAATGAATATATAGGAGGATAAAAACCACAAATAAATAAGAAGGTTAAGGTAAGGTAGTTCATCCCAATTTAGATTCCACTGAGAAATATTTTTGGTATGCACCAATTCACTTTTATTTAGAGTATATACTAACCAATGACATGATATATCGTGAATAAAATAAAATATTAATATTTTATGTTTCATTTAATTTACATGTAATTAGGAGTTAAATGTTTCAAGTGGCATTGGACATATTGGGATGTTTGTTTTTTATATTTCCTCAAGAATGTTCTAATAAAAACAACCCATGATTATGGATATCATCCATTTAGGTATTATTGATAAATAAATATTTATTATCAATATGAATATTTTATAAGTGAAGTTTTTTAAATATATGAGGATTTATTTGGACTTGAATACACATTATGGGGACTATTAAAGGAGAGCCCTATGGGTTGGGGACCGATTGCTTCAAGCCCCTTGATGCATCAGTAGTATCAAGAGGAAAAATATTTGACAAATTGTTTAACATGTCTCTTAATGGTCATGGTATCATGTTACTAGGAAATATTTATTCCAATAATTAATCATTTTGTTTCTTTATAATTCATTTATTATTTATCAATGGTAGTTCGCATCTATATGTATATATATGTATGGAATAATTTTTTTTATATAATTGAATTAAAGGAAAGTTTTTTTAGTTTCATAAATTTTTATATTGATATTATGTTATTTAGTTATTTAAATGGATGTTTTTTCTAATTTATTTACCTTTCCATGTTAATTTATTCCAACTGATTCATTATTTCTTCATCATTACTTACCCATATTGTGCCTTTAGACTGAACATTATTATGCTTCATTTCTCCAGGTAGTGAAGAAGAAATTTTTGAATGGATGGGGAAGGATGTGGTTTAGTTTAATTTATTATGTATCGGGTTTGTAATTTATTTTTCAAAATTTATTATGGGTATCATGTATGTAATTTGGACATATAGGAATACTAAACCGATCGGACCTTCGATATTTGATTCCTTGTAATCATTCTAGTTTAATATATTAATGAATAAACTATAAGCTTTTAGGGTCAAGTAGTTGTAGTTGGTATTAGAATATTTTTAGTATCAAATATTGAAATTAGATTTAGAAAACATAAATTAGGGAGAAATCACTAAGATAGAAATTGTGGATAATTAATAAAGAATATCCAAGAATTTTTGTAAAGTGATGATTATGTATGTATTCCTGGATGTAAATATATGTTTAGATTCTAGAAGTGAATTTCATTCTGTAATAGATGTACCTAAGAAGTATAACTCTATTAAGGTGTTTCGAGCCTAACTCGGGGTAACCTGGCACATGAAAACATGCCTTACAATGCTCATTGTTTTATACTCAGTGAGGATATGCTTTGAATAATTCACATTTTATCTACCTACTATTTTGATGTATATTATATTAATGATTACCATAAAGTAAAAAACGTTTTTGATTCTAGGATTCATGATGCATAAATTTATGTCATGTGATAGGCCAAATTTAGAGATAGAAAATTTTCACAACATTATTGTTAAATCTAGTGTATTCTATTATTTATAAATTGATTTATTAGAGAATAATTATGTAATTAATAATGTCAAATATATATATTTCCCTACTTAGGTTACAAATAGAGATAGTATTTGAACTAAGCATGTTATAGGAATATTACAGAAGCTTAGTCACCTTTTCAAAAATAACCATTCTCAAATGGAGAAACACATTACCTCGAGAAAATATCTTATGATGGATATCATTATATAATTGAACCACCCATCATTTAGTGGCAGTAATAATCCAATAATAAATGAGAAATTAATTAAGTCTATAGAAAGGATATTTTTTACCCGAGAATGCAATGAAAACAAAAAGCTTACACGTGTGGTTTATTTTATCCAAGGTAACATAAACTAGTGGCGGACTCTAATCTAGAATACAAGGTATGAAGAATAAATTTAATTCTTGGAATGGATAACATTTAAGGATGAATTATTCAATTAATACATCCCTTATGTTCAACAAATTGAGATGAAGAGGAAGTTCCTTAGCTTAAATCATAAGGAAGAAGAATGTGTTGAGGATTATGAAGCTACATTTTCATGGTTAGTTAGGTATGTTACAGATAATATTGGAAACATATAATGTAAGATAAGACATTTCCTTGATGTTCATAAGCGAAATCATCCATGGGAATTTGTTTTTAAGAATTTCATATCATATGATGTGATAATTTTATAATATTTAAAAAAAGATATGAAATTCTAAAGATCGTGTTTATTCAAAGGAAATAAAGAGAAGAAGGATTATTTTGAATACCATGAATATGGGAATGAGTGAAATAATATGAATGGAAGTAAGTATATTAAAACTTGTAATAATTGTGGGATGAATCAACCGAGTGAATTCTTTAATGTATTGGGAGTTTGTTATAAATGTTGATAAAGGGTCATCTGAAAAAAAAGGAAATAAAGACAATAATACCATTCAATGTTATAACTATAAGGGAATGGGGAAATACAAAAATTAATTCCCCATGTGTCTAGATAATATACAATAGAAGAACATAAGGGAATAAGGTCCAGTATGTGTTATTGAAACAGCTGAATTGGAATTATTAATTCACTATATATTTTTATATAAGAAATACATTGTAATATTATTTTATTAATGATGTTATTGTCATAATAATGTTGAATGGTAACACTATATATTATTCTGTATAAAGTAATAAATTTCTGGGAAAATAAAATCCAAAATATGTTCTTTATGTTGAGATAATAATGATGAAATAATTGATTTGGACAAATGATGACTACCTTCGAACTAATTAAGGGATTTTCAGAAATTGGTCAATTCTATTATTGATGGATTTTACATCATTTTTGGATTAAAGTAATGTATCCAATAACCTATACATTACTTAAATAATATGGAAGAATTAATGTTTTTAATGAGGTTTTATAGTGATTCAAGTTATTACCATATTTTATTAGGATACAGGAAAATGTTATTTACATGTTGGGAATGTGAAAATTTAGATCTGCTTTATGTTGATTATGGGAAATGATATGTTCATTTTTTAGATCCAATGAAATTACTTCAATATTGATTAGATCATAATCTATTTTAATTGTTAACCATTTATAAATTGGTACAAGATGATCATTAGATTTGATTTTAGAGGTAAATTTATTTTATCACTATATGATGCATAATATGATAAGAGATGAAGTATAAATATAACAATAAGTAATAAATGGAAAAGATTATGTGTATAGACATGAAAATTTATGTATGATCCCATACAATTAAATAATTACTTAAATATATAAACAAAAAAAATTGAAACAAAAATATTGTCCTATTATCTTCATTATTGATGATATCAAGGACCTTTATTCATAACAATGGTTTATGATTTTGTGACCAACATATTTAATGTGAAAATGTTCAATATAAATCTCCATAAAAACCTGATGGTTATATTTTTTATTCCATATCCATGTCTCCATTTTCCATATATGTTCTCATATTAGAGAAATTAGTTACAAGATAGTTGTACATTCCTTTCTATCTAATTAATAATATGTGATATTAACTCCAACATGTGGAATAAATCTAAATACTGATGACTCCTATTTAGTGGGTGACATTTATAGTGTTGGTGTTGTCCACAACACGAATGTGAGTGTGTTCCTAGCTTTCACAGGTCATTTTGGGAGTAGTACTGCTCTTCTAGTGAAGGCCAATGATGTTCATACGAGCCTCAACCTCTACATTTATAAGAACACCATTCTATCAAATGTGGAAACTGACTCGAAGATCATTAGTCACTCTCTGATAAACAGAGTCTCCATTAGAGTGTCAGTTACCTATATCATCAGAAAATTTAAACTGATTCTTAGTAGAAATATTTAGCTCACCCACACATACAGAGAGGGGAACAAAATTGCTGATCATATTTTTTCCCTAGAAGCTTCTAGTTGTAGTGTCACCTGCCTCCTCAATGACATCTCCTTCATACCGGAAAGGGTAAACTAACTTCATGGGGATGCTCTTGGTCTCTACTATTATAGACCCCCTGAACCTTGATTCTTGGAACATTTCATTATTCTTTTAATAAATATAATTGTATGATGATGATATTAACTCCTTTTATGAAGTGGTTCTTTCAGAAATAGTCTATTTTCAATCCATATATTTCTGAGGTTAGGTTATAATTGAGATGACACTATTAAATTAAGATTGGAATAGTGTGACCCCTCAAAATTCTAATGTACAACTTTGTATTTGATAGTGTCTATGGCGTGCATAACCAAGAATTTAAAAGAATACATTATCAAGACACTCTAATATATATTTACTATTTGAAATATATTAAATTTCAGATACTTCATATAATGATCACAATGCTGATTTACCATGAATTTCACAAAAGAGCTACCTTCTTCGATTGGTTTTGTTACACGGAAAATCAAGATTCGCCAAATAACAAATGATAATTAAAATATAATATTTCAATATAATATAAAATATCCTAGATGTTATTTTAGTGTTCATGAATAGTATTAACTGACTTATCAAAATTTATGGTCTATATAAATATAAAATAGATTCATTGGAAATCAATTAATGATAATAAAAAATAAGAACCAATTGGATAGATAAATAAATATTCTTATTTATATGATTCCAAAAGAGTTTTGTCTTTATAAACATATTTAATTATAATTAGTTAATTATTTTAATGAAATAAATATTTTATATGTTCAATTAAATATTTTTTATATTCATTCATTTTTTTGATATGCATTAGAAATGAACAGACCATATTTTACACATAAAAACCTATATTTTTATAAATGAAATATTAAAAACTTTTATTGGAGAATCCATTTCAATTATTAAATATTAAACATAAGTTAATTTAATATGTATAAATAAACATCATATTTGAAATAAAAACATAATAATTAGGTTAGTGTGAATTTTTAATATTTTTCTCAATCATTTAATTTTTTTAACGAATAGTTAAAAATAATGAATTCTAATTCAAAATTCCTTATTAATATAATTTATTTATAAAATTAAATTATGTTTTATATTTTTATTAAAGTATAATTATATAATATTTTTATAAATTAATACTTTTTAATTCATTGGTAAAATTTTCCCTTTGAAATTGACTATAAAAACATAGCAATCTTTTGATTGTTTTTACATTAAAACCCTTATTATCATCTTACATATGGAAAAAATTTTAAATAAGTTTCTACCACTTAATTGAATGGAATTTATTATAATTGATTCTATATATGGAATAAAAATAATTTATAATCTCTAATAAGAACGTTTTTTGTCCAAAAATATTAGTGAATTTAATTAAAACAGATTACGATTATTAAGAAAAAATAAATCTTAATAAAGGACTAAACTATTAAATTATGTAACCAAATGACCTATACACATTTCCAACACCCATTTTACCACAATATCTTGGTAATAAACCATCAATTGTTGAGTTTTTTGGGGTTTTATAACATTCTTAAGGTATGAAAATGTGTACACATAACATGTTTCCAAAAATTCAGAATGATTCCTTTTCCATTCCCATAAAAGTCCACCACTTCTTCCCATTAATTACACCACAAAAATCACATATATTAAACCAATATACGAATAAATAGATTCCCAAAATCCTTACCCTTTACCTTGAATCCACTATTTTATAATAAATCCTCCCAAGAAACCATTTTTGTATAAACAAAAAAAAGTTACCCGATTAAGAGGAAACATCTTCTCTCAACCATCATAGTTTAATTTCCATTCTACAATACATATACTTTTATTATTATATTATTACATAAAAAATAGTATCATTGATATAATATGATTTATTGCATAATTATTTTGACCCACACTTACACACACCTCCTTTTAATGAGTAATGAAAATATAGTTTGTATAAATGATGAACTACTACCTCATAAAACAATGTTGATCCTTTTTCTTTTACCACTATCATAGTGTTAATTATGATGAAAACAATGTATATATGTGATAAATATAAAATTAATTATGTTTTTATACTTCTTTAATCGTTTTATTACAAATTTCTTTAATACTTCTTATTTTTCGTTATTATGATAATATCGTATGAGAATGTGTGGACTATTATCACTCAATGTGATATAATTCATTCACGTTATACAAGGAATGTAATAAGGTTGATTTTTATAAAAATATATAATATATATAAAATATATATTATTCTAGAATTATTATATCAATATTTTTCATTTATTTTTCTTTCTTCTAATATGATAAATAAATAAAAGTAGTGTTTATACATAAATACAGCCTATCATCTCCATGAATGGTGGACTTCATTTCTTATCACCGTATATAATTGAATATTATAAATTAATAATAACATAATATAAATTATAATTACATCATGGATTAGATTATTGAGGTCATGAAATAATGATATTATAAATTTGAACGACTTGTAACATGTAAAAACATACAAGAGACAAATATGAAATGGATATCTAAAATAGCTAAAACAATTATTGAATATTAACTAAAGGGTAATAAAATACTATAAGAAGTTAATATATGATTTTTATCAACATTGAAATGGTTATTAATAATTTAGTAACATATTCTAAACAATTAGTCACGGGGATAAGGACCATAAATCAACAGGAAGGTTGAGGTAAGAGACATCATCTAAATTTACATTATATTGAGTCCAGTTTATTCATTCACCAATTCACTTTTATTTTGTCTATATACATCCCATTGACATGAAATATCATGAATCTACTTATTCTAATTACATTAGAATGTTTATTTGATTAATTTTTAATTATTATTTATATAATTCATGTTTGATGGGACCCTTTGGGATAAATAATGTTTAGTTCTCTTCAAGATTTGTTTAATGAGAAGAAACTTTATTATTACTTATCATTTATTGAGGTATTATTGATAAATATATATTATTTATTAATATGGATATTTTAAAAGGAACATTTTTTATTCAAAATTTGAGGAATGCTATGGATATGAAATACACGGATTGTGACTATTTAAGGCAAGCCCTATGGGTTGTGGACCAGTTAATACAACTACCTCAATACATTAGTAGTCTCAGGAAGAAAATTACTTGTTCAAATGGTTTAAATAGTATCATGGGGGTAAATTTATCATGATCATGGGAAACATGAAGTTTGATAATTATGTATTTCCTTTATTTATAATTCTGTTGTTTTTTATGATTTATATATTTCATAGATATATCAATAGATTCATTTCTTTTTTAGATCATTAATTTAATTTAATGTTTTTTTTCTTACATATACATATTGATATTCCATTATCTATTTATTTTAGCTGCATTTGTTATCATCTATTTACCATTCACTGTTAATTTATTCCTATTGATTCATTGATGCGTTTTTTTTACAAGTCCTTACAGAGAATTTGAGTTCAACATTGTTATGTTTCCTTTCACTAGGTAAGGAAGAATAAATCCTTGAATAATTATTCATGGATTTAGTTTTTTAATTTGATTTTTTATTATTTTTGTAATTTATTTTTTCAAATGTATTATGCGTACCATGTATGTAATATGGCATTCCAGGAGTTATAAATTAATTGGTCCTTTGGGATTTGATTCCATGTAATCATGGAAATATAATAATTTAATACACCAGTCTAGGGATCATAGAGATGAGGCATTATAGTTATTTTCCCCTATATGTTTTGTATTTATGCATTTTACTTGTAAAAAAATTAATCAAAACAGGGATGGATAGCTGTATATTTGTGTGATAATGATTGGATATATCCTAATTTTTTATGAATTTAATTATCTATCTTCTATAAATACAATTGAATTGTTTCTCTTTCAATCCTAATCTTAGATAAACTAGCATGGTCCATTCAATGAATATAATCAGATAGCATATTTATCTTTATTGGTTGAAAATTTTTTGATAAGTATATATCATTAATCAACTATAATAACTATTATACAACATAAATTACACTCCTTTTATGTGAAAATATAATACATTCTTTTAAATTATATAAATGTAAAATGTTTAATTATAATGACTATTATACAACATCATCATTCCCAAAATTTTCTCTATTAGGATTAAATCATGTGTCTGGATATTTTTCTCATATATTTTCAATTTGAGATATGCATATTAAATAACAATACCAATTTTCATAATTTTAAATCACATTCCATTCATTTATTTTTAACTATATATCTCAAAACATTATTTATAGTATTGTTTTGTGAGCATAGGTGGATGAAAAAGCTTATTTTTGTATCCATGAGATTTAATTCACATTAATGCATCCATAAAAACTTAACTCCCTTTTGAGTCAACAACGTTTGTTGATTAGATAGTAATTATAATATTAAGATAATGATATAGGAATATCCAACCATCAAAAGAAAACAAGGGATGTTAGTTACCAAGGTTGTACATGGCCACGACTCAATAACATTTTCATTGAAAGAGAAATCTATATTACAAAACATGAGATTATATTACCCAGAATGGAAATATAATAAATTAATAATTCCATCTCACTAAATATAACATAAAATTTATCCTCCCTCGTTTTTTTCATTACAATTATAAATTGATCTTCATCATATTTATTACAAATTATATATATTAGAATATCGTCTATAAATGATACCACAAAATAATAGAATTAATCTATAACAACATTAGTCATTAAAACTATCATGATAGAATGTGAATTACATAGTCTAAATGGAATCACTATAAATTAATAATTAATATAAAATGTTTAAAAGTATAAGTAGGGTATATCCCCCATTGGGTCTATCAGTATATGATATATAAAATGATATGAAACATTAAATTTATTGATATTTTTTTCGTTTATCGAAAAGTCACTAATATGGTGTAGAGGAAACATGTACTTGATAGTGATCCATTTATTTTCTCGATAATCATTTCAAATATTCATTAACACATATATCCATAAAAAAAGAACAGGTTTATCCCATGGGGATTTACTATTCCATATGAACCCCTAACCAACATTATTTTAGATTTTCTTCTTTAATTTCTCATACTAAATCATGATTAGTGTCTATGGATTCATTAAAATAATTGAACTGCAAGGTACGAGATATATTAAAAACTCAACTATAAGATTAATAATAATTCTAAGAATATCTTCATGATATAAATCATTATATTCCCAAAAATAGGTATATATACACTTTTTTAGTATCTCTCATAACATTTTATAAAAATATTCCTCATGAATATTTAGAAAGACCCATGTGAAAGAATTAACTTCCACTAGATTCTAATATTCATCCTCACATAGAAATATAATTAAAGGTTGATTCAGAATATAAAACATGGATTCCATTGCACAGTAATTGACTTGGGATATATATATATATATGTGTGTGTGTGTGTGTGTGTGTAGAGTTTATCTATAGAGAAATTTCCTATTATTCATCTATTTTGGGTATTAAAAAATTTATGGGGAGAAAATACACTGAAAATTATCTCATAGAGGATTAAGGGATATGAGAAGAAACTAGAATAAATTAAATAGTTTATACTTCCAAAATACAATTGATTAATTGGAAACATAATACTATTATTAAATTCATCCGATATAAAATTCTGGATTTAAAAAAAATAAAATTTTCAATTCTAGAGTAGATGATAAGTATACCATTCCCAAATTTTTTCTCATGACCTGCATTAGTTGTTATGATCTCTTTATCATTCCATTTTTCCATTAACGTGAGATACTTATAATGCTTATTTTCGTCATTAACCATTATTTTCAATCACTTCATTTCATAATTTCCATGTTCTTGCTGAATATTATAGTGTGAGTAAAACATTACAATAATCTCTATCATAATTCTTTTCATTATCTAGCTTTTTCCCATCCCGTTGAAATTATTTTTCAGGACATCCTTATTTTCAACACATAAATCAATTCACAATAAACTACTGTATTATTTTTATATTATTCCATTCAAAATTATATTATAATGGAATCTTAAGTTTCATTCTGCAATAGATTTATTAATTTAAATATAGTAGAAATTAAATTTAATATTCTTATCCTCAATACAATAACATATAAAGTTACCATATCTCTATTTATCAAATGATATAACATATAATGATTTCATTATACTTATCAATTTCTAAAATAGTATAATACTTTTGGACACATGGTCTTAATACACTATATAATTGATCAATTTTTTAGGGAAATAAAGAAACTAGAATCATTACATGAATTTCTTTTGAAATTTTTATGATCAAAACTGATATAGAAACCATTAATCTACTTTTTATCCAATAATTCCATATAAATTTCTTTTGTGGTGGTTCCAAGGGAAACAATTATTGAAAAAATCGTTTTACAAATCATCACATGGCTTGTGTAGAGTTCATTTTCTTCCATTGTATTATTTATAATATTCTATCATTACAAATAAACCAATTCAAAATAATAAATAACCAATGAAACATTTCATTCTCAAGGCACTATAGAATAGGAAATAACTTTTTACTGGTACAAATAAATTTTTATACAGTTTTTGGATCATAAGACCCCCTAAATGAAGGAGGATATTGTGTCATCAAGGACTTATGTTATGTTGGTCCCTCCTTCTAAGACTTGTATTCTCATCATTACTCCTAACTTTAGAAAGATTCTTAATACTGACTACATGATATTTCATTCCAACCCATGTAAAATTTAATTACTCAAGAATAAAATCATTACATTATTCATCACATTTATCATTAACATGACACATTATGGTTCCATCCATTGACTAATACTATAAATCACAGTGTGAGAATTAATAATTGTAGTATTAAATAATATAATCATGAAACATTATTCCATTTATGTATAAATTATAACACATATTTAATATACAACACTATAGGTTTATCTAAGGACATCCATGGTCATTTTCAATTTAAATCCTTTATAATATTGTAAAAATGGTATTTTAATTAACCTAAGCATATTACAAAATAGTTTTTATCATACAGTGTAGTATTAGGAAAACTAAATACAAAATATTTGGATTTTGTATAAGTTATTTCATCACATTTAATGATGTTATTGTTAGATTTAGCTATACAACAGTCGTACCCCCAGTAAGTATATCAACAATGGTGTTTTTTTGAAAACCAATATATATACATTAAAATATATTAAGGATATTGTCCTATAAATAGAATTATAAATAAGGTTTTTAGAAAATCTATCTAATAATAATCTGAAAAAATATTTTAACCCTATTAGGACACCAAATATTGAAACCCAAGAGTAACATACACAAATATGACATAATTTTGAATGAATATACAATACATATAATAATAATACATTACCTATAATAGTAAAAGATTATTATCTTTAGAGATAACATATATATTAAAAAATCATGAATAAACATCTATATCACCCACAAGGTATATCTCATATAGTAGCAACCATAGACATACCCTACATTGAATCTTTCAACATAACCATGGGAAAGGAAACATAATAAGGGATTACCTTAGGTGAAAAACAAGGAGACACATGGGAGATATCAAAAGATAATTATATATAAGAATAAGATAAGAAAAACTGTTTGTGATCATGAATATAATTTGTAATGCTTTTACCCAATATTACATAAACCTTACACATGAGTCTGGGTATAAAACATTAATATTTCCAAATACATGAATATCAAGAGTATAGAAGCATCATAAATCAATCATGAATCATTATAAAATATCATAATCATTTTACTGTATCATAGAAATATTGTGGATCAATCAAAATAATAATCATAAACATATCATGTGCCTCATATATTAAATATGGAAATATCTATATAAGATAATTAAACCATTATATTACGAGTTACATATAATATGTTTACTCAATCATCTCATTGTAGTTTAAAAACAATGTCAAATAATTGGAGTTTCATAAATCTCTTGTCTATTTATAGTTTCAAAACTACTTCATTAACTCCTAATGAACCAAAGGGATATATTCTTCTAGGTCCACCAATTAGTGACTAATATCAATTCATATGTATGACATAAGATAATAACACATTTGTTATATAATTTAAACATAACACATTGAATATAAACTGGATTCATAATTATATTAAAATCATAATCACAATCCTTTTATATAATGATTAAGGATTTCAATAGGGGATCATATCCATACTAATTCATAATATTCATCAGAGGATGTAATCCTAAATAAAAACAAAAATTTTAATATACATTGAATATTTCAATGGAAAATATTATTTTAATTTAACAACAACTTATTTAAAATATAAAAATATAAAAATTATTTTTATAGAAATCATATGTGATAATATCCATGAATTGATTCTATTGAAATCATAAATTAATTGAGTTCTAATAATAGTTTTAAATTTCATTCATGTTTTAGTTATTTAAAATAATGACTGTTTTCAGTCCTTTGGAAAACATTACATCATTCAGAAAAAAAAATAAGATTCAGATGTGTCCTTTTAATATATTTTAAAACAATCATTAAAATTAAATTATATAATCATTTCTAAATTGTGAAAACGTTATTGAAAATGCTTTATAGAACATTAATGTGGATTATATTAAATCATTTCCAAAGGAGACAAAATAAATATATATTTACAAACAACATATTATGAACCATATTGCGTATCAAAGAGATGGAAATGGTACTAGTACAGTAAATTTATAGAAATAACTATATAATATTAAAACAATAGTTGTTTTTTAGATAATTGTCATGTAATTTCCCTCAATGGTATTTCAAGAATAATTAATCCCTATTGTGACTGAAATATAAAAACAATTCATCAATCACATATTTCTCCTTACATATCTGAACAACTTATATAATTAATATAAATGTGGTATACCTTTATTAAATAAATATACTCATATATTTCATACATAATGTGAATTAGGGTTTTCATATTATTACTAGTTTTTAATAATTATTTATTGAAAACACTATTATGGTTGATAACTATAACTTTTCTCATGTATAATTTGGTTCAATAGTTTCAGTCCTTATGATATAATCACAATTCCCCGATAAATAAAATGTTTATAATATAATCAGTATCACATTTAATTATAATATATAAATTAATATATATTAATATATTTTGATGATAAATAATGAATTACATCGCTTCTTGGAGCCATTAATATGAATATACTCATTAGTGAGGTTTTAACATTTTTTTATATGGAAATAAAAAATATTAGATAATAATTTAATAATGCCCTAAAATTTTCATAGATAAATATCTCATCTTTTTAAATGAGTTTTTTTACATTTCACAAATTCTTGCTTGAGGATTGTAATGGGTTAGTGTCATTAGAGACTACATATGTGATATGATTACATAAATAATTAACTTCAACATCCCCCAAAAAGTAAATTACTTTTTATAGTATTCATAAACATAACCTAAATAAACCCATTCAGCATAACCCAAGAAAAGAAAAAATATAAAATTTTGGGATTAGTTTCTCTATAATGGTAAACAAGGGAGATATAATTATATAATGATATAAAATAATATGTTAAACATCAGAGTATGGGATCATTAACAAAAATTAAAAAGTTCATACCCAACCCATCATAAATTGTAAACATTAGTCATGAGAGAAAGTATTATCATTCCAAAATACAAGAACCAAGAGAGTGTGAAATCCTCATAATTAATTAATTATATGCTAATTTTAAAATTTTGTTTCACAAACATATTTTTAGAAACCATTTTATTAGTTTTATTTACTTAACAAGACCATCAAACAAACTGGATAATGCCAAATTACCATTTTCGCATTGTAGATCACACCCACAAGCATTTTTTCCATTGTGGATCAATATCATTGACATACTTCCAATAGTGGATCAAACTCATCAAATCATTTCTAATTTCGACATCATGATAACACATTTTTTTACCAATACATTGGATGGAGATATATGTCCTACCTCTCATTGGTTATAAAATGTCTATCGTATTTGGTTTCAATATAACCACAATCCAAGGTTACATCATAATAACATACAAATACTCAAATCCATATATATTTATTCCACATCCATAAACATTAATCATATAGAAACCCTTGAAGAGAGAATTGTGGCATAAACATTCTATCATATAATGACCCATATAAATGATGTGGGTCTCATAATAATATCATATATTTATCGTATAATGAGCGATGGATATGTAGTATACTTCATCAAAATAATATCATCATAATAAAAAACACACCACCAAAATGTATCAGAGTTTTATAATTAATGTATACTCCTATTAAATAATATTTAATATCATATTATTTCATTTTAGATTGAGAATAATTTAGAAACATAACTTGTAAAATTTATTCATGAAAATATCCTTTAAACATTAAAAATCACATTTATTACTAAAATATTACATAATTATATAGAAAATAGTTTTATTTGAAAAAAACCCTAAAAATATAACAATAATTTAAATCATTTAATGGTTTTGATGGTGTGAATTTTTTCATCTCATATATGTTAAAATAGTGATTCCTTTCAACTTTTGGTAATATCCAAAATGGCTGTGTTTAGAAAAAGAAATCAAAATTAATTTTAAAATAATTATAAAGAGTAAATAATGGGGAATATTCTATTAAAAAAATCAATGACGATTAATAAAAACATGTTTAATACATTTTTATAATGAATGGTCAATTAATTAAATAGGGTTTATAATGGATGTCTTATATAAAGACACCTTTAATTAAAAAAATTGTTATTTTTAATATACTAATAAAAGAAATTTGAAAGAACTGAATTTTTTCTGGATATAATCGAAATAAGAAGAAAACATGTTTTTATTAGGATGTATATCATAATATCTCTCCAATTTAAGAATATCATAAAAAAATATATTGAATAAACATATTGTAACAGTAATCCCATTCCACATCTATATCTGTCATATCATACAGCCCATTAATGTACTCAAATTATAAGGTTATGTATAAAAAATATTTAATATTTTAAATATAATAAGATAAAATAATGGAAATTATATACATAAAAATATATAAATTAGTAGTTTATAAGGCATGTATCCCTTAAAAATAAATGTGTGATGAAAATCCCATAACATAAATATCTATATACTTCATACATGTTGGAAAAGATTTTATAATAATTGTATTTTATGTATGTTTATATTATATAACCAATATAATATGTATCATTTCATATATGATTTACTTATAACCTTTTAATATGAGTTTATTAATAATTCCTTGTTAAAATCATGTTTTTTGTAACAACTGTTTTTTTTCATTTATATATTAGTTTCGCATTTTTCCATTATGTTTTTAATCATTTTTCAATAATGTATATAATGTTAGTAATTGTTTAAATATAATATATATTTATTATACATGTATTAATATTAATCCAATAAATATAGTGATAGAAAATGAACTACAATGTCTTTTGAGATGGAAGATCATAAATACGCATGAATGTTGGTCCCATTTTGTCGATAGATGAAAGGAAAGAAAGGTAAATAACAGATTATATTTTTATAAAAATAATATTTTCAAATATATAGAATATTTTTAAAAAATATATCCTTATTACCTTTCATGTAAATTATATGTTAAAAAATAATCACATCACATCCTATGGTGGTAGTCTTCCACACACACAAGCGACATTATGTTATTCCAATAAAAAGATATTGAACATGGATATATGTTATTATAATTCCATATAGATATAATAATATAATAATTATAATATATATATATATATATGTTAAAAAATTAATTATATTAATTAGTGAGTGGTAGTTATGAAAAAACAATTACATAGGTTTATGAGGTGGTGGTTTATTGTACACAAGATCAATGATTTCAATTCCCCCATGAAGAAAGAAGATATATAAGTTGGTCATGAAATTATTATAATAAAATATCAAATAATGGTAGATACTGATTAACATATATTATGGTTGTCAAATAAGTATTTAATTAGTTTGATTAATAATTAAAACAAAAACACATGTTTATTTATTATAACACTTTATTGGAGAACATAACTGTGTTTATAACTAAAGCCTTCATAAGTGTGTTTCACAAAAAAATAATTCCTCTATAATGAAAGGATGGAATAAATGAAGAGTTAATTATGTGTATTTCTTAATCTAGTGTTTTTTTTAATTGTGAATAGAAGAGGAAGGGGTGACCTTTTATATGTTACGGAGCTGACAGTCTTGGACTTTAAAAAAACAATCGTTTCCCTATTTCAAACATTATCAAAGAATACAAAATGGATCATTCTTGAAACCAAAATAATATAACATCACAATATTTACAAAATATGTATTTTTTAAATGTTTATAGATCAATTTATACTTTATCATATTAGTCTTACACTTGGTAAACCCATTTTAACATAACCGTGATAAGAATTGTTTAAACTATTTTTATATTTTCATTTGACCAAAAATTAAGATCACCTAGTTGTATAATATTAATTATGAGGATTCAAAATATTTAATCCATATCTAAAAGTTCCATTAACATAATTAGATATTTTTAATTTAAAATTTCACATGCTACATTATGATGAAAACAAAGTTTTCCAAAGAGAACTGTTTCATAAGTATATAAAGATTTAATATTAAAATTCCAAATGATTTTGATTAAAATAAACTTAATTAGAACAATAAAAATAACATTTAGATAATTAAATTTTTAAACACCCCATAAAATAAAATTAATCATTTAAATTTTTAAATTGAAAATGATTTTTAACATATATTAGTGTTTTTTAATATTCATAATAAAAAAACATCATTTCAAAAAATTACATACAATTAAATCAATGAAAATTTATAATGCTGATTTTATAAAAATAGTTTAGTTATTAAAATAACATTAATAAAATATAAAAAAAATAGATTAATTCTATGTTAATATAATCATTCTTATCATAATATATTACATTCACCACACATATATAATTTAAAAACAATTTATTATAATTTCATCAAAATTGTTTATTTGTATAAATTAACTAATCATAAAATTAAAAATTTGGGTATTCATATTCATACATCAATGTTTAATTAATATTTTAATGTGGTTATGATAAGATAATAATATTAATAATATATCATGGTTCGTTAGAACTTAGTTTTTCATTTAACAGAATCTATAAAAGAAATCATATATATTTAAAAAAATATTACATAAATTATTTGGGTGTTACATTAAATATTTAATTTAATGATTTTTACCTTGAAATTCCATCAATATTATAAAAAAACCGAGGATACTTCTCTCTCTCATTAAATCATCATTTTCCCATGTTGCTTCCTCAAGATGGTGGTTTCTCCATGAACCATTGACATGGTAACTGGGTTTTCCTATAAGAATACTCTTGGAATGATCTAGAATATTCACTAGTTTCTCACAATAAGAAATATAATTCTATATTGATATAACCTCTGAGTTCTGTACATGCATGGGATAAATTATATAATTCCTCAGGTTAGCAACATGGTACACACTGTGAACATGAGAGTGGTTTAGTGTGGAAAGCATTTGATAAGATACCCTCCCAACCTAATTAGTAATTTTAATGGGACTGATATTACTTGGCATAACATATCCATTATTTCAAAATCTCATTACCTATATCGATTGATAAATTCTGAGAAACACATTATCACCAATAGAAAATTCCACATCACACCGGTGATTATCCGTATTACTCTTTAATTGAAATTATGACAGCCATATATGATACTAAATGGATATATCATTATCTAAAATTACATTTAATACTTTTGGACCCAAAATCCTTCTTTCTGCAGATTCACCCCATCATATTGGATATATACACTACTTTCTACATAGAGATTTATAAAGATCCATAAAAATTCTCAAGTGACATCATTTTCAATAAAAAAATTCATCTAGATGAATGCGTTAATTTAAACCACATTGAAATACCTAAAAAATATCTCACTGTAACTACAAGGTTTTGGATTGTTCTGTAAAACTGACCATGTCTATTTGAATGATACACAGTATTGAAACACAACTATATATCCAAAGGCTATTGAATACATCACCCTAACATGTAGGTAATCATAAGATCCCAATCGGTCAATATATGATGTGGTAAAATATAAAACCTCATCCCTTACTCAAATTATATCATATAATACTAAATTAAGGTGAAATATTATCTAATAGTGATGTAGGGTATTTAATATTTATTAAAATTGATTATAAATCATATATCATTGTGTCTTTTAGATTCATTGTGGATTCCAGTAAAAAAATCCATGGTGAAAATTTCCCATTTTCGGTACGGTAGCGAAAATTATGGTAACATCCTATTAGATGTTTTCTACATGGCCAAACATACAGGCATACAAAAAATCGAGACAACAACACAACAATATATCACTTCAATCCTTTCCACTATAAATACTGTTTCAAATCTCTACGTATAATTGTATTTATAGGATTAATATATAATTAATAATGATGAAAATTATCTCAAAACTGATTCAAATATTGTTTTCATAGAGCACATACACAGTTCATAAACCTTATCATTATTTAATAATGAAATATAAACTTATGAACAATTTACAAATTTTCCTATTGTTTAATCTAATCCTTTTGGGAAATATTAATATTTAGTTGGATAGTTGGTTGAAAATACATATGAGAAATATAATATTCCTCACCAAATTTTAATATTTCAAGATGCATTTTATTCCAATAAATAATTATTGGGTCATTCTTGATTTCCATCTTAGCTAATCTATAAATATAATTTCAAATCAAATCTTCTTCAACCTACTTCACTTTACCAGGGTGATAATTGATTGACAATTTATAATCTGTAATCATATCAATAAATATTCTATAGATCATTATGAACTCCTTATGTGTGAATATACATTTTAACCCTTTTTTATTAGTATATATATGATCATTTTCTCCATAATATAATAAAAACATTTTATTACTAAAAAAATTACCACAGCTAGGTCCAAATCATGTGTTGTCTAACTTTATTTCATGAAACATCAATTATCATGAGATTTAATCTATAACCTTGTAATTATAAATGATATTTCATAAAAATATCTAATTAGATATATCATTTTAGATTTCATAACATTTTACATTGTTGGGTTACATAGGCACAAGTGTAATGAATAATCTCCTCTTAAATTCCTCAAAAATTTCAACACAATTATATATACAGAGGAACCAGGATCCCTTTTGAGTTAATAATGACTGAAGAATATATATTAATGATAAATTATAGAAAACCCATTGGTAATATACATCTATACCAAGAACTCATCATATATTATTTACTATAATTTTCCTAGTAAAACATTCAATGACCTCTTCCTTTGATGGATCCACCTATATACCATCTATTGTGATTATGTGACACAAAAATGAATCCATTTTAGAAAAAAAATTCTTTTAAAAATTTTCAAACAATTTATCCTTCTATTATGTCTTTAGTTCAATTATTATAAAATCTTCATGATCTACCTTTCTCAATGAATTTATAAAAATATCACTGAAATGGGATACCACAAACTGATCATGTTAAAACCAATAGACTCAATTCATTATATACATGATGATAGTGAGGGAATTCATAAGATCGAATGACATCAATATATAGTCAAAGTGTCCATACCTTGTATACAAATATATCTTGGGAATATACTTATTCTTGATCTTTAATTGTTGATTTCAAAAACGATGTCTTATATAGGATGTTTATTGAGTTCTGTGTAGTTGGCCAAACAAGTCTTCAATATAGGTCATAGGATACTTGTTCTTAATTGAGATATTTTTTAGTATCTAATAGTTTTTGTCGAGCCTCATTAATGAAACATTCTTCTTAAAAAATTTAACAGGTGCACCCCATGGTGACATACTATGGTGTATAAATCCTTTATCAAGATTTTATTGGATTTTCATCTTCAATTCTCACAACTCGATCATGGAAATTCTATATAGATTCTTCTAAATTGTTGAAATACTAGGTATGAGAAGTGTTGATAAATAATCATAAAAATGGTGTGGAAGTCTATGGATGTCTCAGAGAAATAAATAAACAATATCATAAAAATATTAATGTATTATGTTTTGATTTTCTACCCAATCTTTTGAAAAATATCTTCTTTATAAATAGCATTTACAACCAAAAATGTATAATTAATTCACATTGGATGTGTGTATTTTTCCTCATACCCATAAATGATAATGATTTTATTTTTAGTATGAAATTTGACATCCGTTCCCTGGCAATTGATATGGTATTAATATATTGAATGAAAATATATTACTATAATAACATAAAATTAAACTAAATGTAGATTAAAAATATTTCTATGAAGAATGCTCCTATAAAGATTAATCAGTGAAGAACTATAGACCAGTGATGTGACCATTATACTATTCAATTTTTTACCTCTAACTCAAGATCTATATTATTAGAATGTTTTCAAGACCCCTTCAAGTACTATATCACAAAAAAATTGTGTACAGAATAATTCAAATGATAATTTTTCTATTATAGAGTTGATGATAATTATACTTCTGACTGTGTCATTCTCATAAGCCACTTCTATATTCTTTGTTAAATTTGATTTCTATTTATCTTTGGTATTAGGATATTATAGATTCTGATCATAAAAAAATTATAGATTTGTGAAAAAGGGTGAATAATGGACATAATACTTTTATTGTATCAATTATAGTGTGGGTATAGCATTAGTTTGTATCATATTCAACCTCGTTGCATTAACTTTCCCTTTTCCCACATTTATTCAATCACAAGAATTATGACCCACTCAATGACATTTAAAGAACCTCAATTCTCAAGTAAAAAAATTCTATTAATGTTTTATCAATTGATTATATCTTGTAGTTGGATAGAATTTCATTATTTAAATTGATCTGTTCTATCTCTCATGTGTATCATTCATTAATCTCTTATATAAACCATTTTAATGGTATAAATATCAAATATTTATTTATACCTTATGTTCAAGTGAGAAAATTATTGTTAGCTACTAGTTTTTCTTATATAAAACAATTTCAAAAATAGTTTTTTATAGAAACATTGAATCAATAAATTTATTTATTTGGGATTTTGATTAAACTAGTGGATTATATTTAAATACATTCCAAATTAGCCTCATATACCACAATATATTTATAATTTCGTTAGAAACATGACATTACTTATACATTCTTGTATGTACACTATGATGTAAGAGAATAATTTGAAATTTTATAGAATTTCATTCCATTCCATATACTCACTTTATTCATCTTGTATTATATTCCTAATATTGTAAAACCATTAATACACTTCACCTAAAAAATGATAAAAATATAGGAGATTCTTTTCAATTTCATCAAAAAAATAGAAAAGAATATAACTTTTCAATTGTACTGATCCATCACTCAGTAACAAGTGGATCCAACAACCTAATAAAGTTGGGTCGATGATGTCTCATGAATGATGAAATAGAACATCATTCCCTAATTATATTTTTTGGAATATAATAATGATTCATGATATTATAATGTTGCGTGAGTATAGAATCAATGTAATCCATTTCAAATCTCATATCATTGGATTTATCTAGTGAAAATAAATTATATAATATATAACGTTAATCAATATTATGGTTCATTATGGTTCTATTCATTCTATTAAACAAGAAAAATTGGTGTCTGAAATACTAGTCGTATTAGGAAAATAAGTAGTCATGAAGATTTATCTATAGGATTCCTAAATCAAGATAGCAAAATTTAAATATATAACACATTAGGAATAATTGAGATCATCTATTATCATCATATATAAAACATCATCATGATTATTCATAATGAAATTTTGAGCTTATAAAATCATATCCCCCAGGATTATCAGACAATGTGCATAGTAAGGTTTTTTTTTCATATACCAAGAAATGATTGAATCAAGCCCAACATGGATTTTTCATAGCCATTATATGAAGGTATATCTATGAAATAAAATGATCCATATGAAGTATCCTAATTTGAATTTATTTATAGATAAACAATATAATATCCTCCGTTCCAATGCATTATGATTTTTTCTTATACTTATGATTATCTGAAGGGTTCACACAATAATTTTTCCATCCTGGTTTTGAAATGATAACTAAAACATTCCTCTAATATGAACTATAATCACCTTGTATTTTAATACCTAAATATCTCATATTTTAAGATAAATATTCAATATATTTCACAATTTAATTCATAGGGAACATAATAGTATATTTTTATTATAGACTAGATGAATGAATATTTTATTTAATAAAAGATCATTATCATCACCCATATATGTATTCCCATTTAGTAATCTTCATACACATCAGATACATAAAACCATTCATCATAAAATGGGGAATGGAAACATATTAAAGGGTGAGAAAATATGATTAGAAATTTTAAACAAGGGATATATCCTTCTATTATATTGTGATACCATAAGATAAGAATAATAAAATGAGATCATAAACAAAAAATAAAAAGTTCATACACAACCTAGTATAAATCGTAAGCGTAAGTCATGGAATAATTAATTATTATTTTAAAATACATGATCCATAATAGTGTAAAATCAATATAATTCATTAACCATATTCTCAAGTAATAAATATGTCGCACCAACATTGGAAGATAGGCAATTTAATTAATCAAGGATAATTACCAAAAACCTAAATAATAGTTGAAATGGACCCATTAATTATTTCCCAGTTGGGATCAAACCCATCCTCCTATTTTACATTGTGGATCAAGCCCATTAAAATGTTTCTCATTTTAGAGCAAGTCCAACATCTAGTTTAACATTTTTATCTCATGAGATATAATGTATTAACCAATGAATTGGATGTTGATATAGGTAATAACCATCCATGTATTTAACATGACCACCATCCTTGGTTTTAATGTAACATGAATAAAATAATAAAAACAACACAGAACTAAGTTATAAGATCATACAATATTCATCATATCATAACACATTAAGAAAAATAAATTCATAAACATTTCATCATATGAAAACCCATAGAAATGAAATGGAACTAATAATCATCTCATTAATTTGAGATATCATAACATATATATATATAAGGTATAAGAATTATAGTCTTATATTCATCATGATCATAAAAAATCAATAAAAATAATAAGTAAAGTAATATTATATCATAACCCATGGATAAAATAGGTAACATCAACGGTTTTTATCATATATAGAAAATGATTTTGAATGACTACAATGAACATATTTTGATGAATATATCCTTAAATATTGGAAATTTACATTTTATAAATAAAATTTAAAAATATTTCAAAATATTCTCTTCAAAATAACCATGAAATAATATAAAGGAATATTTATGTCTTTGACTGGTCATGCTGGTGGAAAATTATATTCATTTCGTACACATTGAAACAAATATTATTTTTAAATTTCAGTAAAAGATAAAAGAGAATTGTTTTTAAAATTTCATAAATATTTAGTTCAAAGAAATTTAAAAAAAATTATATCATGGGTGAGGAATTTTATAATAAATAATTAGAGAATAGTAAAAAAAATTATAATACATGGATATGGATGAAATTTTTTTTTAACATAAAAAGAAAAATACTGATGCTTTTTCCAATAAACATTCTCTTTGTATTATGAATCCATTATTTTGGAAAAATAAAAATACATCAATTTTTTTCATAAATATTTATATATTTAAAAAAGAAATTATTTTACTGAGAGTTAATACATATTATTTTATCATTGGAATCATATCATAGACAACCCATTTGAACAGTGAGATTATAACATTTAATCATTAGCACTATTGTATCTTTTAAATTGTAAGAAACATGAAATATAATTTTTTTTTAATATTAATATCCTATGAATTTAAAGATAATTATCATAAACTAATTTCCTGGAAATTATATACACCACACAAAAGAAAAATGTTGTGTATATGTCATGTGTCCTACAGAAATAAAAGTGAGGTGAAATTCACTAATTAGAAGTCAATACAAGCTTAGGGAACATCATATCATGATATATATATATATATGATTATTATACATATAATAAATAACCATAATCTTATTTATCATTCCATAAATTATTTAATTTAGTCTTATTGTAAAATTCTTATTAAGAATTCTTAAACAAAATCAGGTTTTGGATAATAACTGCTCTATATTTCAGGAATGATTTGGTAATCTAATTTTATGTAATTTTATATTGAACATGTTTCAATAATAATGATGTTATAAATGATAAAAATTTAATATAAATTAATTATATATGAATTGATCAAAATCGAAAAATGACTGCAGTTGAAAATTACTTACATCGTTCATGGAGATAGTATGCCAAAGACATGCATGAATAAATATCACATTTTTTCAAGGGATGAAATTAAATAAAGGTAAATATTAAATTAAAATTAGAGAATAATTATTTGGAAAAATATATCATATATTTTCATTAAATCATTATTTATTAACTTCTATGTAATTTTTATGTGGATAACGAATCAAATACGGTCGTGAGGCTGTAATCTATCATATAGACGAGTAGCGTTATCATCATACCATAGAATGAAAATTAAGAAGGTATATATATGATATTATTAACAAATTTGAATAATTATGTCACAAATATAATATATATTTTATAAATCAATACTTATGTCTATTATTTAGAGTTAGTGATGGAAAACCAATTACAATAGTTTGTGAGGCGACATTCCTCCCTACCGATGATCAACATTTACATTTACTGCTATATGGAAGAGGTGATATATGTGGGTCATTAGAATATGATATATAAATATCTGAATATTTGATATAATTATGATATAATATTATCATTTTATTAGAATATATTAATTAATTATTGGAATAAATAATTTAAAAGCAAAACTTTTATGAATTTTATCTCTTCTTAAATGAACCTCCATAGGATTATAATTAAATTATTCATATAATTATTTAATAATGGAAAATTGTAATGCCCTGACCCCAGTTACCCAGAGTCGGTGCTTATTACATAACATTGGCCTGATCACAAAAGTTCAAGTCTCGAAAGACCGATTAGTTTAGTAGCCTTGGAATAACTAGATGCTTTCGTCAAGTTTACATTACATCATAAAGTGAAAACTACAATGACATATTGTATCCTCATTCATATCTGCATATACTATCCCTGCAGGTCATTCATAAAATACTTCCTCACATCCTGGATAAAATAAAACATAGAAAGTAGTGAGCTCAAATGTCCAGTAAAGATAAAAATATAGAAGAATCTTTCCTAAATAAGTATAAACATTTAAAGCAATGTATAACTAAAACAAAAGCCTTTTAAACATGAACTTTAGCATAATATGGAAAAGTTAAAATGTAATAATTCCATTTACTTATTCACATGGATATTAAAATAGTCTAATAATCACATGAAATATCAATAACCACTTTTATAATGATGGAATGCATAATTCCAGACTATCATAACCACGTACCCAAGGCCTCGTGTCAAGACGAAAAATAAGATTTTGTCAAAGCCTCATGCCAATACACTAGTTTATCTCATGAGACCAACCGATGAATCGAGGAGCTATAGCGGGATCCACCCGTCACTTACTAAGTCCAATGCATTCCTCATTTGAAAATTTTGAAACATAACATAAAAATTCGTATTAAAACAAGTATATGAAATGTCAATACTTTATCCACAAACGCTGAATGGTATAAAAATAGCATATCCACAGTCAAACATAACTCATTCAATACAATAAAAAATATTCAATTGTAAAATATTAACCTAAATCGATAATAATGAAGGATATTGACATAGATGAAAATAATCATCAAAACTATTTGAGAGAAATATCCCCCTTTTTCTTGAAAACATTTAAAAGTCACACTATTTTTTCTTGAATCCATTAAAAATAGATTTTTGAATCAAAGTATCCCATACCACTTTAAAACATTTAAAAGGAATTCTAATTTTAAAACTTCAATGTCCATATAAATAAATCCTTAAAAGACTTTTTAAAATATTGACATTAATGAGAAAGATTTAGAATAATAAATCTTTAAAACATTTAAAATGGTATTTTAGTTATAGTTCTTAACCAAAAGAGAAAAACATGAATACACATAATTTAGGTAATAAAAACAATGTAATTTCATGAGAATAAAGGGATTCATGATATACTATGTCAAAATACATTATATACACCATATAAAAGTTATTCGTTGTACAATAACAAAGAAGTCTCAATGGAATGTAAATTGATATGAAATCTCTTATAAAGGTCATATCATTAGTTTAAGGATAAATCAACGACATAATTATGTGTGAAAAATAAAAATACACTCAATATAATTGGATATTCAGTGTAAAACAATAAAAGGACATTCATACTAATTCTTGTAAAAACAACACTATTGAATTGGATGTTTAACTCAGCAAATGGAGATTGAGTAAAAATTACTCTTATCGAGTTCATACCGATGACTTGAGAATTTATCAATGGAGTGATTATTTTAATCAAAAGTATATCCACGTAAATGGGAGTGGAAATTATGACATAAGAAAATGAATAGTGATTCCACACATAATCTTGGAGTAAAATAATCAATGAAGTATGCGTAAAGCCGAATGAGAGGAAATTGATATTTCAAATTCCCTTATCGATTTGGTAACATACGATACATAAACCCATGAAATAAGGATCATACAATGATGATGTTAATATCCAGAAATTAAATTATATTACAAAATTAATACAATCATGGGTAGTACACACACCACATGCAATAAATAAATGGTGAAAAATAGAAATATCACAGAATTAAAAGTGAGATAAGAAACCCCTTACATTGTACTTTTTCTTTAGTTGAGGGTAGGTTTTCCTCATATATAATGGTGAAATAATTTTTATTGAATTATACAAGGATCATATACATTAATATCATATATCATCTTTAAAAATTGCTCTGTTAATAATATCTTAGTATTATCGTTGTTTCGGGTGTTAACTTACTCGTTTTCTTTTATATGTTTTGTTACATAAGTCGTGTCTTTTATAGGTAGGTTGTAACTTATTCATATACAAAATGATATCAAGTTCTTAAAAATTATTTTTAATCATAAAATGAGAATTATACTTGAATGGATACGATAGGGAATGAATCTCTTTGTGTTCGTGGAGACGGTAGTTCATACGTACGCAAGAGAGATATTATAATTATTTTGATATTAAAATAATATATAATTGGATGCTATATAATATATACATAAATATTATAATGTTATATATATTATTTAAATTAATTACAAATCATTATTCTGTCCATCCAAATAATAATGTATTGAATAACAATTACACCACGACGTGGAGACGGCAGACCGTACATACGAACGTATGGTGACATGTCATTCAAATGATAGATAGAATATTGAATATGGTTGTATCATATTTATAATAACATCAATGTATAGAGAAGATACTGGAGTTATTATTTTATAATGTAAATAACAATGAAAGAAGAAGTTGAAGAAGAAAGGAACTTGAATGAGGGTGCTGAAAACATTACCACTTCTTCTGGTTCTTCCATTTGACATGATCAAAAGGGATCCATAGGTAGGCTTTCTGACCAAATTAAGGCCTCTAGGTTGAATTGAGGGATGTTTAGAGTGTATTTGGTCAGGGTTTGGACGATCCAAAAGGCATTGAATGTGTGAATTAGTGAGAATGGGGAGTTCCCTTTTATAAGAGGGGTGAGAGGCACCTTTGGAAAAGCTAGAAATATTATTTTATAATAAATTCATATTCTGTTTATAATGGGTCAAAAGTGGATTATTAAAATAATAATGTGGGTATGGGTAGAAATAAATTCAACCAATTGAATTTAGAGTGGTTTTGGTCATTATATTAACCTTATCTTTTAGTTTTAACTCATAGTTAATTAGTTTGATATTTACCATGTCACTTTGTATTTTAATATTATATAGTTAATAAACATACTATATACAACCAAGAGACCCCAAAGTGGTCAATTAATGACACAAATATCATGATATAAGACCTTTGGCCGAACCTTAGATTTTTAGGAATAAAATATCAATCAATAATATAATATTTGTTTTAAAAACTCATTTATGTCAATTTTGACACTATTCAATAATGGATTTTTGTTACAGTCTTAACAACATTATTAATTCAAAACAAATTAATTTCAGAAATCGTATAATGTAATATTAAACAATTTAATTCATTTATGTCATCAAAACTTTCAAATTATATTTATTTTAACATTTATAATACCAATTATTTTATTCATTCATTGATAAATAAAATATTGCATCATTATTGTGTAATAAATAATATTAACTATTAAAATAATAAAAATTATAAATAAAATACAATTATGTAGTAAATCCTTATAGATTTCTAATTAATATTTATAGTCTAAATTCGAACTTATATAACCCTATGTAAAAAAAAGTTTTCTAAAAGATATATGCTTATGTCATTTTTTTATTTATTATAACTTAATTAATATAAAGTGTCCTTATCACTTACAAGTGGATCCATGGGGTCCCAAAATCGACCCAAAGATGCCCATGGTCGAACATGTATCCACCGATAAGGTTATGCCCATTTTAGGGTAGTTTATTATTATTATTATAATATGTTTTACCCTTATTTACCTGATTTACCCTTTAAGCATGGTAATTAAAATATTTACCGAAGTAATTATTCAAAATGTCTAAAAATAAATGTTACCTATTTACACAATTTGTACATCCTGATTCCAAATATGGAATCCATTTTTTCAAATTAAAAACACAAAAGTGACAGAAATTAATTTAAAATTAATTCCCTTTGTTAAAACAAAAAAGCGTGTTTTTAAGAGATAATACCTATAAAAAGATTGACACATGTTTATGTCCGGTTTAATTTTGAAATTATGTCCAATGACCAAAATTGTATTAAATGGTAATAATATATTCTAAATATACTTTAAAACCACTCAAATTAATAATTTATCACTATTAATTATTTCAATTAAAAAAGTAGTTTTTAATTAAAATTTAGTAATTTCTCTATTCATCAAAATATATAATTTATCCGAAAAGTACCAAACTTTCACCCTAGGATAATTTTGATTTTCTAAATCCAAAAATGAAGTCCATTTTTAGAGGTAATATTTATACTATTATATAAGGTGGGTATCACTATTCAAAACGGCTAATTTGATTAGTCGTAGTGTGTGGGAATCTCGAAGTTGCATACAACACAGAGTACTATATTATTCAAAGAGAATCATACCATGGAATCTTGTGGTGTTACATTCTACCCTCCTTCAATAAATTTAATCCTAAAAATTTATAAAATTGGGATTGATAATATAATGTAAAGTCCCACATCGGAAAAAGATCCAATAAAACTATTACTTTAAAAGAAAGAAAGAGAAGTAAAAAAGGACTCCCGAGATAACCTATACTAGGATTCTATGTAGAAAAACATAGATATAGATGATAAACTAAATTTCAAGTTCTGATGAAGAGGTATAGAAAACATGATCAGGAGAATTTTAACAATAAGAAAACTACAAACATGTGATGGGACAAACATTCATTAGTTTCCCAGTATGAAAAGTAAAGGGACAAATTTTGTTGTTTTATGTTTCATTACATAAAGATGATGAATTAATTTCTAATATTGACTATGAAAATAAAGAGATATACTTACTTTTTTTAAGTTGAGTTTCATTCATTAATAAATTTCCAAAACTAACTCATTTTTTTTAATTATGAGTATTCAAGAAGACTAGTTCACATTGGAAAAGATAGAATAAACTTCTATAGAATCACATGATCCACGAATGATAAACTATATATTTACCTTGTCTTTCGAGATTAACCAAAACCAATACGGTTAGTATAAGATCTAATGATCCACCAAAAGGATATTCCACTAGAGAAAGAAACACTAATCTTAATATCTAAAATCAATACCCCAAATTTAAATAAATACCATTTAGTAAACAATTGTCTTTAAAATCATTCAATATAATCCAAAGTAATATTGAATCCCAAAACAAAAAGTAATTTTATTATGTTGTCTTCCATGTTAAATTGTATCTCTAAATGACATCCACTACTCTTAAAGTCACATACTTAAAAGTAATTATCCTAATCACATATTCTTTATTATAGGTTAATCATTTTCATATATAGCCTGAATCACTATAAATCCACAATAAAAACATAGATAAAAATCCACCATTAGTCTTCAAATGAAACCCCCTAGTATTATATTTTCCTTGGGCATATATTTTTCCCAACAAAGTGAACATCTTCCAAAATAACATTTATCACTTAATCACAAAATCATTTTTTTATACTAAGGGTATTTATTTTGACAAGAAATAAGAACCCAAAACAACTTATTATTGATCAATAAAATCATTTAACTAAAAAAATTTAGTCACACTAAACAGGGACATAATGTAGACCAATGGTAGGCGATAAATCTCAATCGCACTTTGGTTGTGGGTTCGATTCCCATAGCTTTTTCCTACACAACGGGTTGTCACACGGTCTGCGTGATGTCCTTTTGCAAAAACTATATTTTATAACATTACAAAAATGAGATAAATTCCTCAATATAACCATAACAACATTTTAACTAGAAATGTTATCTCATACCCTGCATTTTCATCCAAAGATATAATAACATATAATTTTCTCAAACCTAATGATCATATAAAACCAAATTGTTATGTATAACTATATACACAAGGTAAAATATAATACTTCATCAAATATCATTCTCACATGGAAAACTACGAGGTTACAAATAAAAGAGAAAATTATATCAATGTAATCCCATCAACAAGGAGCAGTAATACATTTAAACATTTCTCTAACCAATTATTTCCACATAGCTTATTCTTTGACCAAGAAAATATCCTACAGAATAGTGCATTCACTGGGGTAATGGCTAGGTCCCCTACATATACGGAAAATAACTGTAAATAGATTCTTGGGACCGTTTTTATTTTCTTCCATAGTACTCTTCATTTTTCCTCGTCAATTACTCACTTTATGTTCTTCTTTCCCGCACGTAAATCATTTCTGTATTCCATTGAGACACTTTCCTAGGTGTCTCCTTCCACATTTCCTGCATGATGGAAATTTAGGATTCTTTTTAGAACGTTATCCACTACTGGAGCTATTATCATTCATCACTTTTCTCTTCATTGTTGAGTCTGGGTGTTGGTTAATATATATCTTGTTGATAATATTTTTGGAAAAATGATTTGGCATGAACATGATATCTTTTATGCATATGAACATCCCATTTTTTTCTCATTTCCACCACCGTTGCCACCTAGTACAACGTTCTCAAAGTTACTATGACTTCCTTGGACTCCAGCCATTGACTAAAATCAGAAAGCATTGTGTGAGTAACATTATTCATAAAATCATTTAGAGAATATCATGACACCATATTTTCAATTTGAAACACCTTAGGATTTACCAAGGTCATTTATTCTCATCTTATATTAAAATACTTAAAATTGGTTTGTAAAGAAAATGTAAATTATCCTAAGCATATCCCCCAGGAGTGTCGTAACCCAGAGTGCAGCAAGGCGCATTTTCGTGCACCAGTTCCCATTCAAGTCTTTCTCAAAGAGATGTTTTCAGGTTTTACCCCTAGGTTCATCTATTCCAGAGCCGCCTCTACCTTCTTGTATCTAGACAGTGATGTATTTCTTGGAAAAATCAAAAAATCTATACAATACAAAAATTCTAGGAAGCTCTTATATACTAATCTATAATGTCTATCTTAGTTCTATGTAATCTAATCAAAGTTTATCTAAATATAGTTTCCTAGGTTTGTACTAAACTTCCTCTGATACCAACTATAATGCCCCGACACTATTTACCCAGATTCGGTGCATTATTACATAACGTTGGCATGATCACAAAAGATCATGTCTCGAAAGACTGATTTGTTCAGTAGCATTGGAATAACTAGATACATTCCTCAAGTTTACATTACATAATAAAGTAAAAACTACGACAACATATGGTCTCCACACACATATCCCCTTATACTTTCCCTGCAGGTCTTTCATATAATACTTCTTTAAATCCTGGGAAAAATAAAACATAGAATGGGTGAGCTCAAATGCCCAGTAAGGATAACAATATAGAGGAAACGTTTATAAATAATCATAAACATTTCAGGCATTTTATAACTAAAACAAAAGCATTTTAAACTTGAAATTCAACATAATATGGAAAAAATAAAATAAAATAATGCCATTTACTTATTAACATGGTTATTCTAATATTTGAGTAATCACATGAAATATCAATAACCACTTTCATAATGATGGAATGCATAATTCGGGACTATCATTACCACCTATCCAAGGCCTCATGCCAAGACTACAAATAAGAATTTTTCAAGGAATCGTGCCAATGCACTAGTTTGTATCATGAGACCACTAATGCATCGAGGATCTATATCAGGCTCCACCCATCAATTAATAAGTCCAATTCATTACTCATATGTAATGTTTGAAACATAATATAAACATTCGTATTAGAACTAGTATAAAAAATGTCAATACTTTATCCACAAACCATGAATGGTATAAAAATAACACATCCACAGTCTATCATAACTCATTAAATACAATAAGGAAGAATGTATTTTAACATATTAACCTAAATTGATAATGTAACATCCCAAGTAAGTAATGAATAATAGATATTTTTATCTATGTCTATTAATGGTTAAGATAGTATTATAGAGGCTTAAAATGAAAATAAATACAATCTTATGCATGGAATACACTAATATTCTTAAAAGATTGTTTTACTGCCTTTTGATGGCAAACCATTTTTGAATCTATATTTTGACAATTTTATAAACTATGTTTGTCAAAATAAACTTTTTCTTTAAGATTGGGACATCAAAAAATCACCTTGTGTGAATTTTTGGTATTTTTTTGACAATGTTCATTTTTTAATGAATAGTGAAAAATACTGCATTTTACATCAACACTGCTTTTTAATCTAATTTATTTATATGATTAGATTATGTTTTGAATTGGTTTTGAAGTGAAATTAGAATATATTTTTACCATTTTATCCAATGGTGGTCATTGGAATCAATTTCACTTTGAAATTAGACTTAAACTGGTGTCAATCTTTTGATACTTATTGTTTTGTAAAAACACGCTATTTGCTATGGCAGTGGGAATTAATTATTAAATTAATTAATGTGACTTATATGATTTGAATATTGTAAAATAGACTTCATTTTTGAATTCGGAATATCAAATATAGCTTAGGGTGTATTTTTGGTAATTTTCTGAAAAACTTCAATTTTTGATGAATAGTGAAACCACTAAGGGGTAATCAAGCAAACTGATTTTTCAGTTAAATGAAAGTTTACCACTAATGTGTATTGAATTTTGAAAATCCGACATACATGGTTTTCATTAAGAAGTAAAATGTGGTTCAATGAGATTATAATAATTTTTTGGTGAATAGTAACTTATTAAGTTCTTAATCGCGATTAGTGGTAATTAGGGTAGTTTAAGGTATAAATAATGCTTTAATAATATGAAATGACCTAGACACATGTCCAAACCTTATTGGTTGTGTCATGGCCGACCAATACAAGCCATGGGTCAACTTGGGGACCCCATGGAGACACTTTGGTTTGGAAATGACATAAATAACTTTTTATTAAATGTTAAAGTAAAAATGACACAAACAAGAGATGTTTTACGAAAACAATTTTTACATGGGGTTATAAAGATCAGATGTTTGATTATAAATAGTAATTGGAAATATAAAAATATTTCCTACATAAAAGTATTTTTTTTTTGATTTTTAGACATTAAATAAATTAAATTATTTATGACATAATAATGATGCAGCGATGACATCATTATTTGACGATTTAAATAAAATGGAAAGATAATGAAAAATCTAAAACCTACACATGGCCAAAACCAATTGGATGAGTGGATTTCGAAGCCTTATCACCTTATCCACGAATTATATCAATGTGGGACCTTTTGAAACCGAAACACATTTTCAAATAAAGTAATATTTCTTTACTTTCCAAAAGTGCCCCTCCTCTCCTCTTATAAAAGGCCCCCACCTCTACCTCATTTCACACACTTCTCAAGCCTTTGGCTCGGCCAAACCCTGCCCATTTACTCTCTCCACATCCCTTTCCTCATCCTAGAGGATTCCCTTTGGGAAGAATCCTTTCAAAGGAAGCCTTTAGGCTCAAATAATAAGGAGTTACGCTTTTAAAGGTAATTCATTCTCTCATGTTCATTTGTTTTATTTTTCTTCTCCAACCCCTAAACTCTTTTTATTTACTTATTTTGTAACAACACCAGTATCTTAAATATACTAGGATGTTGTTATATGATTTATTTGAGCTACACTCTCACACAACGACATCAAATGGTTACAGAACATACGGTTTCTGTGGATGGCGAAATTCTGCCTCCCGAAACGATGATTGTTCAACACTCATTTAACACCTTCAAAGGTGGCCATTATGATTTCACTATTTTTATATATGATATATAATATGTTTATGTTTTCCTTAAGCTTCTGTTTTTTTCATTTTGGGCATACCTTTATGGATTCCATTATGGGTAAACACGATATCTTCATTTTAGGAAGTGCGGACTACCGCCCCCTAAAAGTGATTTGATTCGTTAATACCATATGTGGGATGTGTAAAGGATAAAGTTAATTATATTATATATGTTATTATACTGTAATTATAATATACTCTTATATAATTATGATTCCATTACAAAAAAAATACGAAATAGAAATGGAAGTAGCGTTCATGCGTACGTACGGCTTACCGTCTCCATGAACGGTGCATTTCATTTCTTACCACTAAATGTGATGTAATATTATAAATACATGTATATGATGAATATATATGATATATATGTTATCCAAATCATTAATATCATTCTGGATATAATGAACCATTGACGAAATTAACAACATGTAAGTGTAAGGAGTCTATTTTTGACTTAAGAACCAAATACCGACAAAATGAACATTATTAACTTAAATGATTACATGACGTTCATAACATGGTATAAAAGGAATAATGAACTTGAAAAAAATTCATAAGAAAGTAGAGATTAACTCAAGTTTATTATTCAGGAGATTAAAGAACGGTCGGGTCAAGTCGGATACGAGGTATGGGACTT
Source organism: Viscum album (assembly GCA_963277665.1). Taxonomy (NCBI): domain Eukaryota; kingdom Viridiplantae; phylum Streptophyta; class Magnoliopsida; order Santalales; family Viscaceae; genus Viscum; species Viscum album. The sequence goes on along the minus strand of OY728153.1, from coordinate 1,253,750,577 downwards.
CGTCTCAATCTCCTTTCGTTGAGGCATATTTTATTTTATACACAACTTTCTTTTATACAGTGTATAAACCCCTTTGACTTTTACGTTTATTCAAAAGGAATCTTTTTTATACGAAGTGTTTACTAAACGACAAAAGGGAATGTTTTTGTCGTACGTATGCGGCGACAACGACTTCTCCGCCGTCGTGACCGTTATTTGAGTTTCGGCTTCCTCTACAAGCCATACCTTCTTTTTTTAAAAGAAAAATAAATACAATGTTTTACTTTTATTTTATTTTGGTATTGAAAATGGTTTTCACAATGTTTTTGTATTGTATTGATATCTTGTGATTGAAATGTGGAAATGTAATGTTTCCTTTATGCATGTTTTATGTGATACGATTATGTTATGGTTCTTGGGAATTATTATGAAGACGGGTGGTTCCGTGATAAACTAAGGGTGGGTGAGCCCGATAAAGCTCTCCAATGCATTGGGTAATGCGAAGGAGTGAAACGTTAAGGTTTCTCCGAATAGATTTTAGGGAATATACTGTGATGGGTATTCCAAACGTAACCAAGAGGGTTACTCCCTACGTAAGAATGTTATAAATGCCTCAAGTTACCATTATGTCATATGATTTATATGATTTATTCATGATTTTATGAGGTATCTTAAAGTGCCTATGTTTTATGGGTAAATTATGATTTCATTCTTATGTATAAATGAACTCATTTTTCCTTTCCATGTTTTTTTTATAACCCATACTGAGTTTTTATGCTCATCCCATGTTTTTTTGAAATGTTTTTCACAGGTCAAGGTAAAGGTACATGATAAGATGATAGAGTCAATGATGTGTCAAGAAATAATCCCTGTTTTATTTTAAATGTGTTTCCATTGATGGAAATGAAGAATACTATTTTTATGTAACCACTTTGTTTGTATGTGGAGTGTAATGAAAGTTTTATGATCTAATTCTCTAAAACTCTAAACCCGAAAAGATCCTCAATGTGTAATCTTGTAATAACTCAAGATTAAGTATGGTTTAATGTTGGGACCTTATAGTTGGTATCAAAGGTCGGTTTAGATAACTTTAGGAGTTATAATTATATTAAATGATTATCCAAAAATATATATATATATATTTTGAAATGATATAGCATTTAAAGATTACCATGTTACTTCATCTAAGACATGTTTGTTCAGAATGGTTTTCCGCAGAGGAAACAGGGAAGCAGTGCTAGGAAGACATACAGAGGGAAATAACCTTCTGAATCAGCATCCAGAAATGGTCGGAATTGGAACTGAACAGTTTGTTGCAGTAATGGCGTAGTTGACTCAAGCGATAAATGGCGGTGGTATCCATGCACGAGATCAGCCAAACCAACCGCAGAGGAACATGTCAGTGGTGGAACATTTCATGAGGCAACATCCACCATCATTTAGAGGATCATCTGACCCTATGCTAGCTGAAGGGTGGATTAAAGCACTAGAGAAGATTTTTGATGTCATGGGGTGTTCAGACAGTCAAAAGGTTAGTCTTGCTATTTACCGTTTGGAGGGTGAAGCAGATCAGTGGTGGTCTATGGTTAAAAATATCAGGGATGCCGATGAGATTGATGCTCTTGACTGGGATGAATTCAAAGGTATCTTTCTTGAGAAGTATTTTCCTAGGGCAGTTCGACATAGGATGGAAAAGCAATTCTTGGAATTGAGGCAAGAGGAAGACTCAGTGGCTGCCTATGAAGAAAGGTTCACTCGATTGGCAAGGTATGCTCCAAATTTTATCCGAGACTTTGATAGTAAAATAAATCGTTTTTACTGAGGATTAAAGCCAAAATATAGAAGGGAATTAGCTTCTTGTGAGTTTAAAAGTTATGAAAAGCTTGTTCGATGTGCTGAGAAGGTGGAAATGGAGTTTGCCGATGACCAAGTTTTCTATAACAACCAGCAGAAGAAGAGACCGAGGTGGCAGAAGAAAGGTAAGAATTCTTCAAAAAAGGCTGATGGTAAGAAAACTATGTTTCCAGTTTGTGATAAATGTGGAAAAAGGCATGCTGGGGAATGTCTTCTGAATTCTGGGAAGTGCTACCGATGTGGTAAGATGGGACATAAGGCTTGTGATTGCACTGAAAAGAATCAAGGTGAAGGTAAGAACAAATTTGATTTACAGTTAGTGAAATGTTATAAGTGCAATGAGATGGGTCACTATGCAAACGAGTGTCCGACAAGGAGATTGAGTGATGGGAAGCAGTTAGACTACAAGAAGAAAGGGGTGGTGAAATCCTTTGCAACTACTTCAGCAGATGTCAGGCCATCAAATGAAGTTGTATCAGGTACCTTGTTTGTTTTTTCAGATTATTCCAGTGTGTTGTTTGATTCGGGGTCTACACATTCTTTCATCTCTGAAACCTTTTCTAGTAAAATGGGAATACCATCTCAAGAAATGACTCCTGAACTTTTGGTAAAAACACCTGGGGGAAGTGTCGAGGCAAAAATAATTTATAAGAATATTCCTATCCATATCTGTGGAAAGAACCTACTTGCAAACCTTATTGTTCTACCTCTTGTTGAGTTTGATGTTATCCTGGGTATGGATTGGCTCTCTATTTACCATGCTAATATTGACTGTAGAGCTAAAGAAGTTTCTTTTCAGAAAGACTTTCAGTTTGTTTACAAGAATGAACCCTTACTTTTGATAACATATCAAGAGGCCGAGAAACTTGTAAAAGATGGAAATTAATGTTACCTTGAACACGTCATTGAAAATTAAGGAACTATTCAGATTAATGATGTGCCAGTGGTAAATGAGTATCCTGATGTTTTTCCTGATGAGTTGCCTGGAATAATACCAGATCGGGAAGTTGAGTTTACTGTTGACTTAGTTCCTGATGCTAAGACAATTTTAAAACCCCCTTATCGAATGGCACAAATTGAACTTTTAGAGTTGAAGGAGCAATTGCAAGATTTATTAGAGAAAGGTTTCATTAGACCTAGCACATCACCATGGGGTGCTCCTGTTTTATTTGTTAAAAAGAAAGATGGTTCTATAAGACATTGCATTGATTATAGAGCCTTGAATAATATCACTGTTAAGAACAAATATCCTTTGCCTCATATCGATGATTTGTTTGATCAGCTCCAGGGAGCTCAGTTGTTTTCAAAGATTGACCTGAGATCGGGGTACCATCAGCTGAAGGTAAAGGAGGAAAATATTCCGAAGACCGCGTTCCGTAAGAGATATGGCCATTATGAATTTGTAGTAATGCCTTTTGGGCTAACCAATGCACCTGCTGTATTCATGGACTTAATGAATAGAATTTTCCATGAGTTCTTGCATAAGTTTGTGGTGGTTTTCATTGATGATATTTTGGTGTTTTCTAAAAGTAAAGAGGAGCATGAAAAATATTTAAGGGTTATCTTGCAAACCTTAAAAGAAAAGAAATTGTATGGGAAATTCATCAAGTGTGAGTTTTGGTTGCAACAAATTTCTTTCCTTGGTCACATTTGTAACACCCCAAGCTTCTACGGTACGTTTCCCTTTGAATAATGCGATAGCGTGTGTTGTACGCAACCTCGAGTTCTAACACACACCACAACTAATTAAACTAGCCGTTATGAATATTAATACCTAAATTTTGAAATTATATATATTTTATATTTGAAAATGGATTTCATTTTTGGATTCGGAATATCGAATTTAGCCTAAGGTGAAATTTTGGTACATTTCGGATAACTTTCATATTTTGATGAATAGTGAAAATTACTAAATTTTAATTAAAAACAACTTTTTTAATCAAAATAATTAATAGTGATAAATTATGAATTTGAGTTGTTTTAAAGTATATTTAGAATATATTTTTACCATTTAATATAATGTTGGTCATTGGACATAATTTTACAATTAAACCGAACATAAACGAGTGTCAATCTTTTGATAGTTATTATCTCTTAAAAACACGCTTTTTGTTTTGACAGCGGGAATTAATTTTAAATTAATTTCTGCCACTTATGTGTTTTGAATTTAGGAAAATGGATTCCATATTTTGAATCAGTATGTTCAAATTGTGTAAATAGGTAACTTTTATTTTTAGACATTTTGAATAATTACTGCGGTAAATATTTTATTTACCATGGTTAAGGGTAAATCCGGTAAATAAGGGTTAAAAAATAATATTATAATAATACTAAATTACCCTAAAACGTGTCTTAACCCTATTGGTTGATACATGGTCGACCATGGGAATCTTTGGGTCTATTTTGGGACCCCATGGATCCACTTGTAAGTGATAATGACACTTTATTTTAATTAAGTTAAAATGAATACAAAAATGACACAAGCATATATCTTTTAGAAAAACAATTGTTACATAGGGTTATATATGTTGGATTTTAGATTATAAATATTCATTAGAAAGATAAAAAGATTTCCTACATAATGATATTTTATTTATAATTTTTAGAAATTAAATAATTTATTTTATTTATGACACAATGATGATGCAGTAATTACTATAATAGTGAAAAATTAAAATAATTGATATTATAAATACCCAAATAAATATAATATGAAACTTTTAATGAATTAAACTAATTTTCTAGGATACTATGATATATTAGTATTGATTTAATTGACTTTTTTTGAAGTAATAAATCTGTTATGAGTTTCACAAAAATCAACTATTGAATAGTGTCAAAATTGACATAAAAGAGTTCTTAAAACAAATATTATATTATTAATTGATATTAAATTCCTAAAAAACTAAGGTTCGGCCAAGAGACTTATATCATGATAGGTTCATCATTAATGTACCAATTGGGGGGTCTCTTGGATGTATATAGTAAGTTTATTAACCATATTATATAAAAATACAAAGAGACATTGTAAAAGTGAAACTAATTAACTTAGAGTTAATACTTAAAGATAAGGTTAATATAAGTACCCAAACCTGTCTAAATTCTATTGGTTGAGTGGTCTTCGACCTATACCCACCTTAAACTTTGAATAATAAGCTTTGGAGCCATTAGAAACCGAATATGAATTTATTATATATTAATATTTCTAGCCTTTCCAAAGGTGCCCCTCACCCTCTTATAAAAGGGCACTCCTCCTTCTCATTCCTCACACCTCTCAAGCCACTTGGCTCGTCCATGCTCTGCCCAAATAAGCTCCCCACATCCCTCTCCTCCTCCTTGAAGCTTCCCCTTAGGCATAAATCATTTCAAGAAGTCCTTTGGTTCCAACCAAAGTGAGTTACCTAAATTAAAGGTAACGATTTCTCTTAAATTATTTTCATTTATTTTGCTTCTCCAACCCCAAAACTCTTTTTATTTCCTTTCTTTTGTAACAAAACCAGTATCCTCAATATACTATGATGTTGTTATAAGAAGGATTAAAACTACACATACACACAACTCCATCTAATGGATGATGAACATAATGTTTCTGTGGATGGCAAACTAACGCCTCACGAAACGATGATTGTTCAAATACATATTACCGCCTCTCATGGTGGCCATTATGATGGAACTGTAATTAAATATGATATTAATGATATATATTTTATATATAAGCTTATTTAATTCCATTTTATTTCATACCATTATTCGTTTCATGTTGTATATACATACGATAATTTAATTTGAGGAAGTGCGGACTACCGCCCCCTTAAAATGATATGACTCGTTCATACCACACATGGAACGTATAAAGGATGGTGTTAATGAACATAAGTAACATATATAAAATATTATATTATAATGGAATAGTAATATACCTATGTATCATTTGGATTCAATTCTTTTAAAATAAAAATTAAATGGAAGTAGCGTTCGTGCGTACGTACGGACTACCGTCTCCACGAACGCGGTGAGATCCATCCTCCATCGTATCCATTCAAGTCTTATTCTCATTTTAGGGTTAAAAATAATGTTAATATCATTCTGATTATGAATAATATTTAATCTATCCATTACAAACATGTCTTACGTAACCAAACATTTAAGAAGAACGAATCGATTATCACCTGAAACGACGATAATACTAAGATATTATTATCAAATCAATATTAAAAGATCATATATGATATCATATTAAGGTATATGATTCTTGTATAATTTAATAACAATTATTTCACCATTATACAGGAGGTTAACCTACCCCAACCAAGGAAAAGTACAAGGTAAGGGTTTATTTCACAATCTCTTCATTATCCGAGGTTGTTTATACGTAATAATATACTGGGATTTCTTTATCATCCACATCCATGTTTCTTCGAAATGTATTTCAAAACATATTTATTATTTACAAGAATATGGGTTAAAGTCATTTATACCCTTTTTGACTTTTTATAAGAGGTTTATAAAGGAATCTTTCCGTCGTTTTCAAAACAAGGTCCTTTTTAACCTTTTCAACAGAATTAAGGTAAGAATGTTTTTTTAACTTATATGGCTAGTGCGGTTATTTTCTGCCGTTATAAAATCTTAAAAGTTTTCCTTACAAGCTTATAAGAATATTTTCAAAGAAAATGTTTTATTTTATATGGATCTTAAATGATTTCAAAATAAAAGGAGATATTTCTTTAAAAAGAATTTTGATTTCATCTATGTCAACATCCTTTGATGGATTTTAAGATTATTTGAAGTTGATTTATTATGATACAAAACTTCTATATTGTATTGAAGGTTTTGTGATATGTTTGACTGTGGATGTGCTATTTTTATACCATTCATAGTTTATTGTGAAAGTATTGACATTTCGTATGCTAGTTTTAATACGAATGTTTATGTTATGTTTAAACCTTTTCATATGGGAATGCATTGGACTTAATAAGTGACGGGTGGAGCCCGCTATAGCTCCTCGATGCATCGGTAGGTCTCATGAGACAAACTAGTGTCTTGGCACAAGGCCTTGACAAAATCTTATTTGTAGACTTGGCACGAGGCCTTGGCTATGTGGTTATGAATGTCTGGCATTATGCATTCCAACATTATGAAAGTGGTTATTGATTTTTGCATGTGATTATTCATTTAGTAGAATATCCATGTGAATAAGTAAATGAAATTATTTCATTTTATTTATGCCATACCATGTTGAAAGTTCGTATTTAAAAGGCTTTTGTTTTAGTTATACATTGCCTTAAATGTTTATTCTTATTTATGAAAGTTTCCACTTTATTGTTATCCTTACTGGGCATTTGAGCTCACCCCTTTTTTTTATGTTTTATTTTTCCCAGGATGTGAAGAAGTAAGTTATGAATGACCTGCAGGGATTTTATGTGGGGTTAATAGTGTGGACTGTGGAAACATTTTGTTGTTGTAGTAGTTTTTCATTTTATAATGTAATGTAAAACTTATGAATATATCTAGTGTTTCCAAGGCTACTAAACCAATCGGTCTTTCGAGATTTGATCTTTCTTGTGATCATGCCAATGTTATGTAATTAATGCACCGACTCTGGGTAGCTGGGGTCGGGGTGTTACAGTTGGTATCAGAGGAAGTTTAGTACAAACCTTGGAAACTAGATTTAGATAAACTCTGATTAGAGCACGTAGACCTAAGATGAACTTTGAGGATTAGTATAGAAGAACTTCCTAGAATTTTGGTATTGTAGAGACTTTGTGAGTTTTCCGAGCAATACATCCCTGTCTGGATACGAGCAGGTAGAGGCGGCTCTGGCACAGATGTACCTAGGGGTAAAACCTGAAAACACCGCTTTGAGCTAGACTCGAACGGGAACTGGTGCACGACAACGGGCCTTGCTGCACTCTTGGTTACGACACTCCCGGGGGATATGATTAGGATAACTCTCACTTTCTTTACAAATCATTATGAAGGGTTTATGAGTATATACTTCCTCAAAGAAAACATATTTATGATTATGGATTATATCCATAGATAGTTCAATTTATGTTTAGTGTTTTATAAGTATGGGATTATGTATTTTGATGCATAAACTGATCTAGTTTATGACATTTTTTAGAAATGGCGCCTAGTGGAAGAAATGGAAACCGTATCAATGCACGCACTCCATGTAGGGATTGCCCTCCTGCTCAAGATAATTATAGTGGGGATGGTGATGCAACTGGTGCTGATCAGCTAATCACCGTACTGGGACAACTTACTCAGGTTATGAATAATAACCTTACCCGTATGGAGCACCCTGATCCGCAGCGTGGAGGATCAATGTTAGATCGATTCATGAGACAACAACCACCAACGTTCAATGGGAGTACAAATCCCTTAGTAGCTGAGCAATGGATATTTTCCCTAGAGAAAATATTTCAGGCTTTGGGGAGTAGTGAAAGGGAAAAAGTTACCATGGCAGTTTACCGCCTCACTGGAGATGTTGATCAATGGTGGTCATTGATTCAAAACATAAAGGAAGATGATGAAGTATCAAACATGGAATGGATGGAGTTCAAAGATCTATTTTTAGAAAAATACTTCCCTCGCGACCATCGAGCAGATATGGAAAGGCAATTTCTGAGTCTGAGACAAAAGGAGGACGAGAATGTCACAAAGTATGAGGCTAACTTTACAAGGTTAGCGAGGTACGCTGGTGATTATATTCGTAACCCAAGAAGTAAGATTGATCGTTTCTTTGATGGTTTAAAACCATTTCTCCGTCGAGCATTAGTCTCACAATCCTTTTTGTCGTACGAAGACATTGTCTCATGTGCTATCAAGACCGAAAAAGAATTCTCTAAGTCTTATGACTTTAAAGCGAAGCAAGAGAAGAAGAGACCTGCTGATCAATCTGGGAATGGAAATAAGGGGAAGAAGGGAAAGGTTTAATATCCATCTTGTGGTAAATGCGGGAAGAAACATCCTGGTACTTGCTTGAAGGGAATGGGAGTCTGTTACAAGTGTGGTGAAAAAGGCCACCAAGCTCATGATTGCAAGGGGAAGAAGGAAGCTACCAACATTCAGTGCTACAATTGCAGGGAGATGGGGCCTTATGCAAATGCATGTCCTAAGCGTCAGGAGAACTTACCTCAGAAAAGGCCAAGGGATCAAGGCCAGGCTTATGCTATCACTACTGCTGAGGTAGAAGCTCCGAAAGACGTGGTGGAAGGTAATTTAATGGTTTCCTCAAGTTTAGCAAATGCATTATTTGATTCTGGATCATCGCATTGTTTCATATCTTCCCAGTTTGCTAAGAAAATTAGATATTTCCAATTTGATTTAATAAGGGAGTTGTCAGTTAAAACTCCTAATGGAAGTATCGTTGCAACAAAGTTTTGTGAATCAGTCCCCATTAGAGCACATAAATTTTCTTTATCTGCTGATTTCATCGTCATACCTATGATTGAGTTTGATATAATCCTCGGTATGGACTGGCTTTCGGACTATGATGCGAAGATTTATTGTAAGAAGAAAGAGGTTACGATTCTTGATGATAATGATAAGGAGCACCTTATTTTTAGAGCAGAATCGTCACCACCTAATTCTTATTTAGATCCACCCCCTGTAGCTCAACTTAATTCAATTATTGGGGAGGAAGAGAATGAAATAACTGTCGGTGAGGAAAGGAATGTTCAAATAGAAGATGTACCTGTTGTGAAAGAATTTGTAGATGTATTTCCGGAAGATTTACCTGGACATCCTCCAGAACGAGAAGTTGAGTTTTCTATTGATTTGATTCCTGGATCAAGGCCTATATCGAAGACCCCTTATAGAATGGCCACTGTAGAGTTAGTCGAACTAAAGAAACAACTAGAGGAATTGAGTAATAAGGGATTTATTCGCCCTAGTGTTCTCCATGGGGAGCCCCTGTTCTTTTTGTTAAAAAGAACGATGGATCTATGAGGTTATGTATCGACTATAGGGAGATCAATGCTATAACGATAAAGAACAAGTATCCCCTACCTCGTATTGATGATTTATTTGACCAACTGCATGGAGCTCAATACTTTTCAAAGATTGACCTTCGATCTGGATACCATCAGTTGTGTGTGAAGAAGGAAGACATTCCGAAGACAGCATTTCGAACCAGGTACGGGCATTACGAGTTTACCGTAATGCCGTTTGGATTGACTAATGCACCCTCTGTATTCATGGATCTGATGAATAGAGTTTTCAAGGAGTATCTCGATGAATTTGTGGTGGTATTTATTGATGATATCTTGGTATACTCCAAAACCTACGAAGATCATGAAAATCACTTGCGCATTATCTTGAAGACTCTGAGGAGGCATGAATTATATGGGAAGTTTAGCAAGTGTGAATTCTGGCTTCAGGAGATTTCTTTTCTTGGCCATATTGTCTCTAAAGATGGAATCTATGTTGATCCTTCTAAGACCAAGGCAATCCAAGAATGGCCATCACCAACGAGTATAACTGAGGTACGCAGTTTTATTGGTTTGGCAGGTTATTATCGACGTTTCGTCCAGAATTTTTCCCGATTGGCTAACCCATTAATGAAGCTCACACGTAAAGGGGTTAAATTTGTTTGGACAAAAGAGTGTGAAGAATGTTTCGAAGAACTGAAGAGAAGATTAGTCAATGCTCCTATATTGACTCTACCATCGGGGAATGATGGGTTCGTTATTTATAGTGATGCATCGAAGAAAGGACTTGGCTGTGTCCTTATGCAGAATGATAGAGTTATTGCCTATGCATCACGACAGTTGAAAATTCATGAACAAAACTATCCTACTCATGATCTTGAGTTAGCAGCTGTGATCTTTGCTTTGAAGATATGGAGGCACTACCTCTATGGTGAAAAATGTGAGATTTATATTGATCACAAGAGTTTGAAGTATATTTTCTCACAAAAAGAACTCAACATGAGGCAAAGGAGATGGCTTGAATTACTCAAGGATTATGATTGTACGATACACTACCACCCAGGGAAGGCAAACAAGGTGGCAGATGCTTTGAGTAGAAAAGACCATGGAGTTTTGAACAATATGAGAATTGAAAGGGATCCAATTTTCATGGAGCTAGTGAAGATGGACATGGGAATAACCAGGGAAGGTGAAACATCAATGCTTTTTCAAATGGTTGCCAAACCATCTTTACTAGAAAGGATTAAGAGTTCTCAGACTGATGATGAAGAATTCCAAAAGAAGATTAAAGCTGTGAATGATGGGAGATTGAGAGACTTTGCATATGAAGGTGGAATTTTGAAATTCAGGAAGAGACTTTGTGTTCCCAATATACCTCATCTAAAAAGGGAATTGCTGGATGATGCTCATAGTTCCAATTTCTCTATACACCCTGGGAGCACCAAAATGTATAGAGATTTGAAGGAACATTTTTGGTGGGACAACATGAAGAGGGAGATTGCTGATTTTGTGTCAAGATGTATGGTTTGTCAACAAGTGAAAGCTGGAAGGCAACAGCCTGGAGGAGTCATGCAACCTCTTCCCATACCGGAGTGGAAATGGGACAATATTACAATGGACTTTGTCATGGGGCTACCAAAGACTCCTAGAAGGAACGATGCAATATGGGTTATTGTTGATCGTCTTACCAAGTCAGCACATTTTCTTGCTATAAGAGAAGATCTACCCCTGGAACGTCTAGCAAGACTATATATTAATGAAGTTGTGAGACTTCATGGAGTACCCCTATCGATTGTTTCTGATCGTGATCCCCGTTTTACTTCAATATTTTGGAAAAGTCTTCAGAAATCCCTGGATACTGAACTTCATTTGAGCACTGCTTACCACCCTCATACAGACGGACAATCAGAACGGACTATTCAGACCTTAGAAGACATGTTGGGATCTTGCTCACTTGATTTTCAGGGTATGTGGGATCAATATTTACCACTATTAGAATTTTCCTATAACAATAGCTTCCATTCGAGTATTCAGATGGCACCATATGAAGCGTTATACGGAAAGAGATGTCGTACACCAACCTGTTGGGATGACGTTGGTGAAAGAAAACTTGTAGGCCCAGAACTGGTGGAGGAAACGGTGGAAAAGGTGAAGGTAATCCAAAATCACATTAAAGCAGCTCAAAGTAGGCAGAAGAGCTATGCCGATAATCGAAGGAAGGATTTGGAATTTCAAGTCGGTGATCATGTTTTCCTGAAGGTATCTCCGTGGAAGGGAGTCATACGTTTTGGTAAAAAGGTATATTGAGTCCCAGGTACATCGGACCTTTCGAAATTCTAGAACGAATTGGGGCTGTAGCTTACCGATTGGCAATGCCGCCAAGTCTCTCCAAAGTTCACGATGTGTTCCACGTATCTCTGTTGAGGAAATACATGCCTGACCCAACGCATGTACTCACCTATGAGGAATTAGAACTGGAACCCGATCTTTCCTATTGCGAAGAGCCCATCAAGATTCTTGATACGAGAGAACAAGTGCTGAGAAACCGGACGACGCGTCTGGTAAAAGTTTTGTGGAGGAATCATAAGATGGAAGAGGCAACGTGGGAACCCGAGGAACTTATGATGAAGAACCACCCAAGTCTTTTTATGCAGTAATACCCTAGAAATTGCGAGGACGCAATTATTTGAAGGAGGGGAGAATGTAACACCCCAAGCTTCTACGGTACGTTTCCCTTTGAATAATGCGATAGCGTGTGTTGTACGCAACCTCGAGTTCTAACACACACCACAACTAATTAAACTAGCCGTTATGAATATTAATACCTAAATTTTGAAATTATATATATTTTATATTTGAAAATGGATTTCATTTTTGGATTCGGAATATCGAATTTAGCCTAAGGTGAAATTTTGGTACATTTCGGATAACTTTCATATTTTGATGAATAGTGAAAATTACTAAATTTTAATTAAAAACAACTTTTTTAATCAAAATAATTAATAGTGATAAATTCTGAATTTGAGTTGTTTTAAAGTATATTTAGAATATATTTTTACCATTTAATATAATGTTGTTCATTGGACATAATTTTACAATTAAACCGAACATAAACGAGTGTCAATCTTTTGATAGTTATTATCTCTTAAAAACACGCTTTTTGTTTTGACAGCGGGAATTAATTTTAAATTAATTTCTGCCACTTCTGTGTTTTGAATTTAGGAAAATGGATTCCATATTTTGAATCAGTATGTTCAAATTGTGTAAATAGGTAACTTTTATTTTTAGACATTTTGAATAATTACTGCGGTAAATATTTTATTTACCATGGTTAAGGGTAAATCCGGTAAATAAGGGTTAAAAAATAATATTATAATAATACTAAATTACCCTAAAACGTGTCTTAACCCTATTGGTTGATACATGGTCGACCATGGAAATCTTTGGGTATATTTTGGGACCCCATGGATCCACTTGTAAGTGATAATGACACTTTATTTTAATTAAGTTAAAATGAATACAAAAATGACACAAGCATATATCTTTTAGAAAAACAATTGTTACATAGGGTTATATATGTTGGATTTTAGATTATAAATATTAATTAGAAAGATAAACAGCTTTCCTACATAATGATAGTTTATTTATAATTTTTAGACATTAAATATTTTATTTTATTTATGACACAATGATGATGCAGTAATTACTATAATAGTGAAAAATTAAAATAATTGATATTATAAATACCCAAATAAATATAATATGAAACTTTTAATGAATTAAACTAATTTTCTAGGATACTATGATATATTAGGATTGATTTAATTGACTTTTTTTGAAGTAATAAATCTGTTATGAGTTTCACAAAAATCAACTATTGAATAGTGTCAAAATTGACATAAAAGAGTTCTTAAAACAAATATTATATTATTAATTGATATTAAATTCCTAAAAATCTAAGGATCGGCCAAGAGACTTATATCATGATATGTTCATCATTAATGTACCAATTGGGGGTCTATTGGATGTATATAGTAAGTTTATTAACCATATTATATAAAAATACAAAGAGACATTGTAAAAGTGAAACTAATTAACTTAGAGTTAATACTTAAAGATAAGGTTAATATAAGTACCCAAACCTGTCTAAATTCTATTGGTTGAGTGGTTTTCGACCTATCCCAACCTTAAACTTTGAATAATAAGCTTTGGAGCCATTAGAAACCGAATATGAATTTATTATAAATTAATATTTCTAGCCTTTCCAAAGGTGCCCCTCACCCTCTTATAAAAGGGCACTCCTCCTTCTCATTCCTCACACCTCTCAAGCCACTTGGCTCGTCCAAACTCTGCCCAACTAAGCTCCCCACATCCCTCTCCTCCTCCTTGAAGCTTCCCCTTAGGCAGAAATCATTTCAAGAAGTCCTTTGGTTCCAACCAAAGTGAGTTACCTAAATTAAAGGTAACGATTTCTCTTAAATTATTTTCATTTATTTTGCTTCTCCAACCCCCAAACTCTTTTTATTTCCTTTCTTTTGTAACAACACCAGTATCCTCAATATACTATGAAGTTGTTATAAGAAGGATTCAAACTAAACATACACACAACTCCATCTAATGGATGATGAACATAATGTTTCTGTGGATGGCAAACTAACGCCTCACGAAACGATGATTGTTCAAATACATCTTACCGCCTCTCATGGTGGCCATTATGATGGCACTGTAATTAAATATGATATTAATGATATATATTTTATATATAAGCTTCTGTAATTCCATTTTATTTCATACCATTATTCGTTTCATGTTGTATATACATACGATAATTTCATTTGAGGAAGTGCGGACTACCGCCCCCTTAAAATGATATGACTCGTTCATACCACACATGTAACGTATAAAGGATGGTGTTAACGAACTTACGTAACATATATAAAATATTATATTATAATGGAATAGTAATATACCTATGTATCATTTGGATTCAATTCTTTTAAAATAAAAATTAAATGGAAGTAGCGTTCGTGCGTACGTACGGACTACCGTCTCCACGAACGTGGTGAGATCCATCCTCCATCGTATCCATTCAAGTCTTATTCTCATTTTAGGGTTAAAAATAATGTTAATATCATTCTGATTATGAATAAGATTTAATCTATCCATTACAAACATGTCTTACGTAACCAAACATTTAAGAAGAACGAATCGATTATCACCTGAAACGACGATAATACTAAGATATTATTATCAAATCAATATTAAAAGATCATATATGATATCATATTAAGGTATATGATTCTTGTATAATTTAATAACAATTATTTCACCACTATACAGGAGGTTAACCTACCCCAACCAAGGAATAGTACAAGGTAAGGGTTTATTTCACAATCTCTTCATTATCCGAGGTTGTTTATACGTAATAATCTACTGGGATTTCTTTATCATCCACATCCATGTTTCTTAGAAATGTATTTCAAAACATATTTATTATTTACAAGAATATGGGTTAAAGTCATTTATACCCTTTTTGACTTTTTATAAGAGGTTTATAAAGGAATCTTTCCGTCGTTTTCAAAACAAGGTCCTTTTTAACCTTTTCAACAGAATTAAGGTAAGAATGTTTTTTTAACTTATACGGCTAGTGCGGTTATTTTCTGCCGTTATAAAATCTTCAAAGTTTTCTTTACAAGCTTATAAGAATATTTTCAAAGAAAATGTTTTATTTTATATGGATCTTAAATGATTTCAAAATAAAAGGAGATATTTCTTTAAAAAGAATTTTGATTTCATCTATGTCAACATCCTTTGATGGATTTTAAGATTATTTGAAGTTGATTTATTATGATACAAAACTTCTATATTGTATTGAAGGTTTTGTGATATGTTTGACTGTGGATGTGCTATTTTTATACCATTCATAGTTTATTGTGAAAGTATTGACATTTCGTATGCTAGTTTTAATACGAATGTTTATGTTATGTTTAAACCTTTTCATATGGGAATGCATTGGACTTAATAAGTGACGGGTGGAGCCCGCTATAGCTCCTCGATGCATCGGTAGGTCTCATGAGACAAACTAGTGTCTTGGCACAAGGCCTTGACAAAATCTTATTTGTAGTCTTGGCACGAGGCCTTGGCTATGTGGTTATGATAGTCTGGCATTATGCATTCCAACATTATGAAAGTGGTTATTGATTTTTGCATGTGATTATTAATTTAGTAGAATATCCATGTGAATAAGTAAATGGCATTATTTCATTTTATTTATGCCATACCATGTTGAAAGTTCGTATTTAAAAGGCTTTTGTTTTAGTTATACATTGCCTTAAATGTTTATTCTTATTTATGAAAGTTTCCACTTTATTGTTATCCTTACTGGGAATTTGAGCTCACCCCTTTTTTTTATGTTTTATTTTTCCCAGGATGTGAAGAAGTAAGTTATGAATGACCTGCAGGGATTTTATGTGGGGTTAATAGTGTGGACTGTGGAAACATTTTGTTGTTGTAGTAGTTTTTCATTTTATAATCTAATGTAAAACTTATGAATATATCTAGTGTTTCCAAGGCTACTAAACCAATCGGTCATTCGAGATTTGATCTTTTTTGTTGTAGTAGTTTTTCATTTTATAATCTCTTTCTTGTGATCTTTCTTGTGATCATGCCAATGTTATGGAATAACTGTTGATCCTGCAAAAACAAAAGTTGTGGAAGAATGGCCAAGACCCACAAATGTAACCGAGATTCGTAGCTTCCTTGGTTTGGCGGGCTATTACCGAAGGTTTGTTAGAAATTTTTCACGGTTATCTAGTCCAATGACTAAGCTAACTCGGAAGGGTGTTAAGTTTATATGGACAAAAGAATGTGATGATTGTTTTCAGGAATTGAAAAGAAGATTGGTGAATGCTCCAGTTTTGGCACTACCTTCCAGGGATGGTGAGTTTGTTATATACAATGATGCTTCATTAAAAGGACATGGTTGCGTCCTAATGCAGAATGATCAGGTAATTGCTTATGCTTCACGACAGTTGAAAACTCATGAGGTAAATTACCCTACACATGATTTGGAATTAGCTGCTGTTGTTTTTTGCTTTAAAAATTTGGAGGCATCATTTGTATGGAGTAATGTGTGAAATATATACCGATCACAAAAGTTTAAAGTATATATTCACTCAGAAAGAGTTAAACATGAGACAAAGGAGATGGCTAGAATTAATCAAGGATTATGATTGTACAATTCATTACCATCCGGGAAAAGCAAATAAAGTGGCTAATGCTTTGAGTCGAAAAAGTAATGCTTCATTAACAATGTTGCGTTTGGAACGTGATACATTGGTTAACGATTTTATGAACTTTGGCATAGAAGTTGTTGGTGCAGGAAGTCCTTCTGTTTTGTTTCAAGTATCAGTGAGATCTTCTCTATCAGATAGAATCAAGCAAGCACAGAAGCAAGACAGTGAGTTGCAGAAAAAGGTAGAGCTGGTTCAGAAAGGTAAGTTGCCTGAATTCAACATTGATAATGATTGTGTTTTGAGATTTGGGAAGAGATTGTGTGTGCCTTGTGATTCACAGTTGAAGAGACAGTTGTTATGTGAAGCTCATAGTTCTCCATTTTCAGTTCATACGGGCAGTACTAAGTTGTATAGAGATCTGCGGGAGTATTACTGGTGGGATGGAATGAAAAGATACATTGCTGATTTTACTGTGAAGTGTTTGACTTGTCAGCAGGTTAAAGCAGTACGGCAGTTACCGAAAGGGATGCTTCAGCCTTTACCAGTGCCAGAGTGGAAATGGGAGAATATATCCATGGACTTTGTTGTTGGATTACCGAAGACATCTCGAGTTAATAATGCAATCTGGGATATTGTTGATCGCTTGACCAAATCTTCTCATTTCCTTGCTATACGAGATACTTTCTCTCTTGATCAACTTTCCCGTTTGTATCTTAAAGAGATAATCAGGTTACATGGAGTTCCTCTCTCCATTGTATCGGATCGTGATCCCAGGATTACTTCTAACTTTTGGAAAGGCCTTCAGAAGTCGTTGGGTACTGAATTAAATTTTAGTACAGCTTTTCATCCTCAATCAGATGGGCAGTCAGAACGAACAATTCAGACATTGGAGGATATGCTACAAGCTTGTTCTATGGATTATCAGGGAAGTTGGGACCAACATCTTTCTTTGGTTGAATTTTCATATAATAACAGTTTTCATTCCAGTATACAGATGGAACCATTTCAGGCATTATATGGGAAGCGGTGTCGAACTCCAGCTTTCTGGGATGAAGTGGGTGAAAGGAAGTTGATGGGACCAGAATTGGTAGAAGAGATGGCAGAAAAAGTTCAGCTGATTCAGAAACACATGAGAACAGCTCAGAGCAGGCTGAAGAGGTATGCAGATAACCAGAGGAAGGATCTATCTTTCGAGGTAGGTGATCATGTTTTTCTCAAGGTTTCTCCTTGGAAAAGCGTGATGGGATTTGGTAAGAAAGGAAAGTTGAGTCCAAGGTTTGTTGGACCATACGAAATTCTGGAGAGAGTTGGATCAGTTGCATACCGAGTGGCTTTACCTCCGAGTTTATCTCAGGTACACAATGTTTTTCACGTTTCGATGTTGAGAAAGTATATGTCAGATCCATCTCATGTTTTGAGTCCAAAGGTAGTTCAGCTGGAAGAGAACCTATCTTATGAGGAACAACCGGTCCAGATTCTTGACCACAGGGAGCAAGTGTTACGGAATAAGGTGATTAAGCAGGTAAAGGTTTTGTGGAAAAACCACATGATTGAAGAGGCAACATGGGAATCTGAAAATGCAATGAGGGATAAGTACCCTCCTTTATTTGATAAGCAAATAAATTGCGGGGACGCAATTTTCTAAAGGGGGGAAGGATGTAACATCCCATGTAATTAATGAATAATAGATATTTTTATCTATGTATATTAATGATTAAGATAGTATTATAGAGGCTTAAAATGAAAATAAATACAATCTTATGCATGGAATACACTAATATTCTTAAAAGATTGTTTTACTGCCTTTTGATGGCAAACCATTTTTGAATCTATATTTTGACAATTTTATAAACTATGTTTGTCAAAATAAACTTTTTCTTTATGATTGGGACATCAAAATTCACCTTGTGTGAATTTTTGGTATTTTTCTGACAATGTTCATTTTTTAATGAATAGTGAAAAATACTGCATTTTACATCAACACTGCTTTTTAATCTAATTTATTTATATGATTAGATTATGTTTTAAATTGGTTTTGAAGTGAAATTAGAATATATTTTTACCATTTTATCCAATGGTGGTCATTGGAATCAATTTCACATTGAAATTAGACTTAAACTGGTGTCAATCTTTCGATACTTATTGTTTTGTAAAAACACGCTATTTGCACTGGCAGCGGGAATTAATTATTAAATTAATTAATGTGACTTATATGATTTGAATTTTGTAAAATAGATTTCATTTTTGAATTCGGAATATCAAATAAAGCTTAGGGTGAATTTTTGGTAATTTTCTGAAAAACTTCAATTTTTGATGAATAGTGAAACCACTAAGTGGTAATCAAGCAAACTGATTTTTCAGTTAAATGAAAGTTTACCAGTAATGTGTATTGACTTTTGAAAATCCAACATACATGGTTGTCATTAAGAAGTAAAATGTGGTTCAATGATATTATAATAATTTTTTGGTGAATAGTAACTTATTAAGTTCTTAATCATGATTAGTGGTAATTAGGGTTCTTTAAGGTATAAATAATGCTTTAATAATAGGAAATGACCTAGACACATGTCCCAACCTTATTGGTTGTGTCATGGCCGACCAATACAAGCCATGGGTGAACTTGGGGACCCCATGGAGACACTTTGGTTTGGAAATGACATAAATAACTTTTTATTAAATGTTAAAGTAAAAATGACACAAACAAGAGATGTTTTACGAAAACAATTTTTACATGGGGTTATAAAGATCATATTTTTGATTATAAATAGTAATTGGAAAGATAAAAAGATTTCCTACATCAAAGTATTTTTTTTGTGATTTTTAGACATTAAATAAATAAAATTATTTATGACATAATAATGATGCAGGGATGACATCATTATTTCACGATTTAAATAAAATGGAAAGATAATGAAAACTCTAAAACCTACACATGGCCAAAACCAATTGGATGAGTGGATTTCGAAGCCTTATCACCTTATCCACGAATTATATCAATGTGGGACTTTTTTGAAACCGAAACACATTTTCAAATAAAGTAATATTTCATTACTTTCCAAAAGTGCCCCTCCTCTCCACTTATAAAAGGCCCCCACCTCTACCTCATTTCACACACTTCTCAAGACTTTTTCTCGGCCAAACCCTGCCCATTTACTCTCTCCACATCCCTCTCCTCATCCTAGAGGATTCCCTTTTGGCAGAATCCTTTCAAAGGAATCCTTTAGGCTCAAATCAAAAGGAGTTACGCTTTTAAAGGTAATTCATTCTCTCATGTTCATTTGTTTTATTTTTCTTCTCCAACCCCCTAAACTCTTTTTATTTACTTATTTTGTAACAACACCAGTATCTTCAATATACTAGGATGTTGTTATAAGATTTATTTGAGCTACACTCTCACACAACTACATCAAATGGTTAAAGAACATACGGTTTCCGTGGATTGCGAAATTCTCCCTCCCGAAACGATGATTGTTCAACACTCATTTAACACCTTCAAAGGTGGACATTATGATGTCAATATTTTTATATATGATATATAATATGTTTATGTTTTCCTTAAGATTCTGTTTTTTTCATTTTGGGCATACCTTTATGGATTCCATTATGGGTAAACACGATATCTTCATTTTAGGAAGTTCGGACTACCGCCCCCTAAAAGTGATTTGATTCGTTAATACCATATGTGGGATGTGTAAAGGATAAAGTTAATGATATTATATATGTTATTATACTGGAATTATAATATACTCTTATATAATTATGATTCCATTACAAAAAAAATACGAAATAGAAATGGAAGTAGCGTTCATGCGTACGTACGGCTTACCGTCTCCATGAACGATGCATTTCATTTCTTACCACTAAATGTGATGTAATATTATAAATACATGTATATGATGAATATATATGATATATATGTTATCGAAATCATTAATATAATTCTGGATATAATGAACCATTGACCAAATTAACAACATGTAAGTGTAAGGAGTCTATTTTTGACTTAAGAACCAAATACCGACAAAATGAACATTATTAACTTAAATGATTACGTGATGTTCATAACATGGTATAAAAGGAATAATGAACTTGATAAAGATTCATAAGAAAGTACAGATTAACTCAAGTTTATTATTCAGGAGATTAAAGAACGGTCGGGTCAAGTCAGATACGTGGTATGGGACTTCGTCTCAATCTCCTTTCGTTGAGGCATATTTTATTTTATACACAACTTTCTTTTATACGGTGTATAAACCCCTTTGACTTTTACGTTTATGTAAAAGGAATCTTTTTTATACGAAGTGTTTACTAAACGACAAAAGGGAATTTTTTTTTCGTACGTATGCGGCGACAATGACTTCTCCGCCGTCGTGACCGTTATTTGAGTTTCAGCTTCCTCTACAAGCCATACCTTCTTTTATTAAAAGGAAAATAAATACAATGTTTTACTTTTCTTTTATTTTGGTAATGAAAATGGTTTTCACAATGTTTTTGTGTTGTATTGATATCTTGTGATTGAAATGTGGAAATGTTTTGTTTCCTTTATGCATGTTTTATGTGATACGATTATGTTATGGTTCTTGGGCATTATTATGAAGACGGGTGGTTCCGTGATAAACTAAGGGCGGGTGAGCCCGATATAGCTCTCCAATGCATTCGGTAATGCGAAGGAGTGAAACGTTAAGGTTTCTTCGAAGAGATTTTAGGGAATATACTGTGATGGGTATTCCAAACGTAACCAAGAGGGTTACTCCCTACGTAAGAATGTTATGAATGCCTCAAGTTACCTTTGTGTCTTATGATTTATATGTTTTATTCATGATTTTATGAGGTATCTTAAAGTGCCTATGTTTTATGGGTAAAGTATGATTTCATTCTTATGTATATATGAACTCATGTTTCCTTTCCATGTTTTTTTATAACCCATACTGAGTTTTTATGCTCATCCCAAGTTTTTTTGAAATTTTTTTCACAGGTCAAGGGAAAGGAACATGATAAGATGATAGAGTCAAGGATGTGTCAAGAAATAATCCATGTTTTATTTTAAATGTGTTTCCATTGATGGGAATGAAGAATACTATCTTTATGTAACCACTTTGTTTGTATGTGGAGTGTAATGCAAGTTTTATGATCTAATTCTCTAAAACTCTAAACCCGAAAAGATCCTCAATGTGTAATCTTGTAATAACTCAAGATTAAGTATGGTTTAAGGCTGGGACCTTATAGATAATAACAAAAAACATTTACATAGATGAAAATAATCATCAAAACTATTTGAGAGATATATCCCCCTTTTTCTTGAAAACATTTAAAAGTCACATTATTTGTCAAGAATCCATTTGAAAATATATTATTGAATCAAAGTGTCCCATACCACTTTGAATCATATAAATGTAATTTTAATTTTAAAACATTAATGACCATATAAATAAATACTTAAAACCATTTTTAAAACATGGACATAAATGGGAAATATTTAGAATAATAAATCCGTAAAACATTTAAAATGATATTTTAGTTAGAGTTCCTAACCAAAATAGAGACACTTGAATAAAATAATGAAGTAATAAAAACATTTTAATATCATGAGAATAAATGGATTCATGATATACTATGTCAATGTATAGTATATACACCCTAAAAATGTGATTTGGTTTATAATAAAAAATAAGTCCCAATGGAATGTAAATTGAGATGAAATCTCTTATAAAGGTCGTATCGCTAGGATAAGGAAAAATCAATGACATAATTATGTTGAAAAAATATAAATACACTATATATGATTGGATATTCAATGTAAAAAAATCTAAGGACATTCATACATATTCTTGTAAAAACAACACCAATGAATTGGAAGTTTAACTCAGCAAATGGAGATTGAGTAAAAATTACTCTTATCAAGTTCATACTGATGACTTGAGAATTTATCAATGGAGTGATTATGTCTATAAAAAGTATATCCACAGAAAGGGGACTGGAAATTATGACATAATCAGATGAATAGAGATTCCACACATAATCATGGAGTAAAATAATCAATGAAGTATGTGTAAGGCCGAATGAGTGGAAATTGAAATTTCAAATTCCCTTATCGATTTGGTAACATACCAAACATACACCCATAAAAGAAGGATCATACAATGATGATTTAAATATCCATAAATTAATGTATATTACACAATTAATATAATCATGTGTAGTACACACACCACATGCAATAAATAAGTGGTGAACAATGGAAATCTCACGGAATTAAAAGTGAGATAAGAAACCCCTTACATTGGACTTTTTCCTTGGTCGAGGGTAAGATAGCCTCCTGTATAATGTTTAAATAAGTTTTATTGAATTATAAAATTATCATATACATTAATATCATATATTATCTTTTAACATTGATTTGTTAATAATATGTACATATTATCGTCATTCTAGGTGTTAATTTACTCATTTTATTTTATATGTTTTGTTACATAAGTCATGTTTGTTATGATTAGGTGGTATAATATTAATATAAAGAATCATATAATGTCCTTAAAAATTATTTATAATAATCAAATGAGAATTATACTTGAATGGGTACTATGGGGAATGGATCTCATCGCGTTCGTGGAGACGGTAGTCTGTACGTACGCACGAGCGATAATGTCATACTTTTGATTTTAAAATATTATATAATTGTATGTTATATCATATATAGAGAATAATTATAAGGTTATATTTTTTATTTAAATGAATTACACAATATTATTATACCCATCTAAAAAATAATGTATTGAATAACAATTAAACTAATACGTGGAGATGGTAGGCCATACATACGCACGTATGGTGACATGTCATTCAAAGGATGTATAGAATACTGAATATGGTTGTAGCATATTTATAATAAATCATAGTATATATAATATAGTGGAGTTATTATTTTATGATTTAAATAATAATGAAAGAAGATGTTGAAGAAGAAAGGAACTTGAAAGAGGGTGGTGAAAACATTATCTCTTCTTCGGGTTCTTCCTTTTGACTTGGTCAAAAGGGATCCTTAGGTTGGCTTTCAGATCAAACTATGGCATATAAGATGAATTTACGAAAGTTGAGAGAGTATTTGGGCAGGTTTTGGACGATCCATAAGGCTTTTAATATATGAATTAGTGAGAAGGGTGAGTTCCCTTTTATATGAGGGGTGAGGGGCACCTTTGGAAAAGTAAGAAAAAGTATATTATAATAAATTCAAATTATGTTTCAAACGGATCAAAATTGGATTATTAAAAGTGTAAAGTGGGTATGGATCTAAATAATTTCAACCAATAGAATTTAGATAGGTTTGGGACATTATATTAATCTTATATTTTAGTTTTAACTCTTACTTAATTAGTTTGAAATATACCATGTCACTTTGTATTTTTATATTATATAGTTATTAAACTTACTATATACATCCAAGAGACCCCCATGTGGTCCATTAATGACACACATATCAGGATATATGTCCTTTGGCCGATCCTTAGATTTTTAGGAATATAATATCAATTAATAATATAAAATTCGTTTTAAAAACTCATTTATGTCAATTTTGACAATATTCAATATTATCATTTTGTTAAAGTCTTAACAACTTTATTAATTCAAACAAAATTCATTTAAGATATCCTATAATGTCATATTAACCAATGAAATTAATTTATGTCATCAAAAATTTTAAATTATATTTATTTTAACATTTATAATACCAATTATTTGATTCATTCATTGATAAGGAAAATACTACATCATTATTGTGTCATATATAATATTAACTATTAAAAGTATAAAAATTATAAATAAAATACCGTCATGTAGTAAATCTCTTTATATTTCTAATTTATAGTTACATTCTAATATAAAACATATATAACTCTATGTAAAAATTGATTTTCTAAAAGATTTATACTTATGTCATTTATGTATTTATTTTAACTTAATTAATATAAAGTGTCCTTATCCCTTACTTGTGGATCCATGGGGTCTCAAAATTGACCCAAAGATGCCCATGGTCGGACCTGTGTCAACCAGTAAGGATAAGACACGTTTTGGGGTAGTTTAATATTATTATAATATTATTTTTTACCCTTATTTACCATATATACCCTTTAATCATTGTAATTAAAATATTTACCGAAGTAATTATTCAAAATGTCTAAAAACAAAAGATACCTATTTACACAATTTGGGAATCCTGATTCCATATATAGAATCTATTTTTCAAATTCAATACACATAAGTTGCAGAAAATAATTTAAAATTAATTCCTGTGGTTAAAACAAAAAGCTTGTTTTTAAGAGATAATAACAATCAAAAGATTGACACTTTTTTATGTCCAGTTTAATTGTAAAATTATGTCAAATGACCATAATTTTATTAAATGATAAAAATGAATTTTAAATATACTTTAAAACCACTCAAAATCATAATTTATCATTATTAATTATTTCGATTAAAAAAAGATGTTTTTAATTAAAATTTTGCAATTTTCACTATTCATCAAAATATAAATGTTTCTTGAAAAGTTGAAAAATTTCAACCTAGGATAATTTATATATTCTGAATCCCAAAATGAAGACCATTTTGAGTGACTAAACTTATAAAATTTCAAAAAGTGGGTATTACTATTCATAACAGCTACATTGATTGGTCGCAGTGTGTTAGAATCTCGAAGTTGCGTACAACACACACTACTGTATTATTCAAAGAGAATCATACCATGGAAGCTTGGGGTGTTACAAAAATATTCTCTTTAAAATGTGGGTATGTAATTAGGTTTTATATTTTTTATGGGTTTTTCCAATAAATAGGTTATTGGATGTGTAAAGAGAAAATGACAAGGGTATAATTTTAGTAGTGGGATGGGAAACATTTAGAATATTTGAATATAAAACCTTCACACATGTTTAAAAACTAACAAATAGATCCAAAATGGATAATTCTGGAACATGAAATTACATAAAGATGATATATAGCCATAAAATTTTATGTGCACAAGTCAATATGTTATTTTACTCATTATCATATAAATTTAACCCCTAGTAATCAGGTTTTAACCATAACCAAAATAATTAATTTTTTTCTGTTCTTACAATTCATTTTTTAGAAAAATTAGTTTGATAAAATTATATATTATCAATTATTATAATCCATACATTTAATACAAGCTTATGAGTTATATTTAATGAAGTAGGAAATTTAAATTAACAAATAAACTAGAATATGTTACAGAAATGTGGTTTTCAAAAGAGAAAATGTTCTAATGAATAAAACATTTTAATATAAAATTTTAAAAAATAAATTATTTTGAATGAAATAAATTGGATTATTAAAATATAATAATGAAAAAATTTTACATTTAAAACCATTATATAACTTTGGATATCACAAATTCTATAAACAGGAAGGATGCTTTAATAAAAAATAGTATACTTTTTTTATTCCAAAAAAATCTATATTTCCTTAAAATTCCCAAAAAAATCACTCAATGATAATATTAACATATATATTTCATTAATTAAGATAATTTCTTTGAATAAATTTTTATTTTTTTAAAATTGTAATTTTATTATTTGGAATTTTTTTTCAGAAAATAAAATTTGTGAAACATATAAATAAATTACTAAAAATTGAGTACCATTTTATTCTACATGTTTTCATTATTTAAGAGAATTATAAATAATATTTTAACAAAACTTATATTTATTGATACCTCATTGTTTATCAGCTATTTTATAACTATAATTTTTAAATAATAATATTACTATTATTCCACAGTTCGTTAAAACTCGCGGTTACATGAAATGAATTCTATTAAAGAAATTTATTTTTATTTTTCAAAAACAAAAACATTTTTCCAAAAAATGTAGGGTTCCATACATTCTATGTTATGAAAATATAATAAGATCATAGATTTCATATATATTTAATAAATCAAAATTTATAACCATCAATGATATTTGTTGATGAGATACATCACTCATGGAGGACATCACCCACACAAAAAAAATGAGGGCTATTTTCAATCCCTATATACTAAAATGAAGGATTATAATTATTTTTCAATTATAATAATAAAAATTAATTATATTTAGTATATTTATTTAATTAGGATATATTGGATAACATATGTCACGAACCAGATCTATTCACCTTCAAAACCGGCACCCATCATAGTCTATGGCATGACCTGAAGGGAATTACCAATCCCCATGGAGTGGAACAAGTTCTTAGGTATCATTAAATGAAATTCAGGAATGATATACCTAAGTTTATAATCATAAAACAAAAAACGAATCCATTAATTGTTTTTTTGTTTTTTCAAACCAAATTATCTTTTAATAATTTTTAGAGTTTAGTCACACATTTTAAAACAATGTTTAAAGACTATTAAAAAGGAAAAAATTAAAAAATTACAGCACATGAACCGCCTCATGGCAATGAGAAAATCCAACAAGCCATCTCCAAAACACTGTAGTAGGAACGATGCTAGATGTTCGGACCACCAGCACTAAAATCATTACCCAAATAGTGACAAAGATAACCAAGTATACACACACACAAAGGTGTATGTATGTGTTGATCCAAAGACTAGCTGGATGCCAATACAAAAAGATTCAATGTGATAATCATTATAAGACATAAAGATGTCATGTTTTTTAAACAAGAAATGCTAGTAAAAATATTTAGATGATGAAAAATGAAATAAAATTAGTTTTCAAGTTAGAGACTTTTAAAGAAATCAACACTTTAAAATATAATGAAAAAGATATTATGTTTCTACATCCAAACATACCGTATGCTGACTTTATGTATATAATTTCTAATAAGCACTAGCAATGGGAAAACAACCATATCTTCTAGCTCACTGCATATCCCAGGTATCTCGTACTCAATTATATATACCATAAAAATATCTATCCTCATGCACGTGAGCCACTAATATGGATCATACCCATAACTTAGTGTCCCCCCAACAACATCATCATCATAGTTTACTTAGTGTTTTCATTGTCAAACTTTATGCGTGAAATTAGGGCTGAACCCCCATGAGATCACTAACTTACTAGTACACGCCCTCCACCTAGATATCTGAGTTTTCCTTCATGTACTAAAAAAGATCAAAAAATCCATTAAATACAATTTTCACATGTAAATACATCTTCAAACACACATAAACACACCAAACATCCCACACACATGTCATATGATCCCCATTTTCATTCAAATTCATTATGAAAATCATACTCATACCAAAGTAGCCCACACCACATTTCACCTCTCTTTCACATTTCAAAAAATACTTTAAAAATTTTAACAAAACCTTTCAATATTTTACACATCACATAATATCCATTTCACGTTATAATAGTCCTTTAAAAAGAACACTACTACCAAAACAGTTTGGAAAAATAGTTGCACATATTAAATAATTAAATAAACTATTTAAAACCATCACAAAACAATTAATGTTGTGTAACCATGTTTTGAACATAAAATACTTCTAAACCCCCAGTTTGAAGACCAAATTCATACCAATATCACATCAAAATACAATTTTCTGCCATAAAATCATTTAATAAAACTATTACAGGAATCATAAAACAACCCCGATGAACACAAAATGGAATTCACACCAAAAATATTCATTTCATCACAAAAATTACACATAAGACAAATATTTTAAGAAATGCTACCAAATATAATATTTTCACCAAAAAAATCAAATAGAATCAAGATAAAAATAAAAATCAGGAAAAAATAACTCATCCAATAATGCTTACACAAGGAATCACAACCCATTTGTGTGAAAAAAATCCAAATAGTTGTGTGAAACATCAATTGCACCACCTCTGCACAAAAAAGTAAGTGAAATCAAGCCATAATACACAATATTACACTGAAATGACACAATATAAAACCATAGGTATGAACCCTCACCGCTGGAAATTTTATAACCTCTTGAAACGTTGAAGGAACCCTATGAAAATGGGAGGAACATTAGAGGAAAACCAATTACTTGAGATATAATGACTAAAACGCCCCAAATTAACTAGTATCAAAATTCAGAATCTAATAGAATTGAATGTGGGGTACTGAAAATTCATTTATGGTCATTTAGGAACTAGAATTGGGTAAATATAGGGAAAAATGACGGAGTAATGAAGGAACTAAATTGCCTCTTCACATCTAGATGATTTGAGATATCCAGAGAAGAGTCTCCCTAATCCCCAATAGAAATGAGATCCAAGGAGGGAGAAATGAATATGGGGGAGTTAATAGGAATTTTGGATACTATTGGTAGGTAGAATCACTACAAATGTTTAAAAATGCATATGATATTGAATGGACAATTGTTTTATTAAACTGGAAATGGGCTTACAGGCTGGACCAATTCCTTAAATAAAAACCCACATCCACCATGCTTATAGATTTTTAGAGGGTCAAAATCAATATGGTGGTGTTAATAGGTTCCGTACATCCTTGTTGAAAGTGGAAAGGTTCACAAAATTGAATGATTAAAGAGTTATAAAAGAGAAAAATTGGTTTTTTAATCTAGATTTTGGCTCAGGGTTTCGACCAAATCATGAAAACTCACAATATCCTCCAAAATCTAATAGAGAACCCCCACAAGAAAAGGAAAAAATAAAAATTAAATGAATAATACCTTTAAATAAGTCATGTTTGTGACAATTCTCCCCACCATAAAACATTCATCTCTCAGAAAGCTATAGTAACTCCAAAATAAAAAACCAAACCCAAATGAAAGGCCAAAATGGACTCTATTACCAAGTTTCACCTGCTCCCAAAAGAAGAAAATACCTCCAATTAACCAATAAAAGAAGGAATAATCCCACCAAATAAAACATAGACAACTTCCTGAGTTGATCAATACTATTCAAACTACATCTCAAAACAAAACACCTCAAACACTATCCCAACAAGACTCAAGAATCATACCACGAATGATCAATGCAAACAAATGAGGTCAGCATAGTATTTCTTCAAAAACATCGTTTGGTGCAATAGAATAAAAATGATAACTCAAGGAGGATGTTGGCGGTTAAATAACTCTTTACTAGACATCCTATTATTAGACCAACACTAGGGGAATACTAAGTCCCTGATATTTGGAGACCCAAATAAACTCCCCACCATAAAGGGAAACTCAATTTTTCCAGAGATAGAATCTGGACACTAACAGGGGGAGGCCCGAATGGAATCTATAGAATAAAGAGTATAATTTAATTAGACTTTTCCAAATGAACATACATGAGAAACATAAAGGGTCTCCACGCCATAAGAACCATCTTTCTCAACTAACTATCACGGGCCATCACGAAAAGAACCCAAAATAGTTGATCTCCACACCATAAGAACCAAACATCTTAACTAACAGTCATAGGCTGACAACAAAAGTCCCTAAAATTTAAGGAGTTGGCATGACCGCATGGTTAGTCTGCACAGTCTGGGAAACTGTTGACTTACCATGCGAAGCATTCCATTCAAAGGGGAAACATTGCATAATTACATGGTCCAAGGCGCATGGCCATATAGATACCATGTTGTTTCTACTATCTCTTATCACGCTATTTCCTAGGTTGGGGGAAATTTACTACAAAATAATAAAAAACCATGTGTTACAATCAACCTAGAATTTTTTTTATACATTTCTCTAAAAACTCAAAGGAACCTAAAGGGGGAAAACATGAACATAAGAGATAATTTTAGAACGAGATTCCCCACCTGTTTCCATTGAATGACAACAACTAGAGAATTACCACTATACGAGAGGATTAAACTATTCCCATTTTCCAAAATGAGCATAACAATTAGACCAAAAATCTTTAATAATCCTGGGAGTTATCTGACTACATGCCATATTCACTCTAAGTCCTATGGATGGAGCTCAAATGATCAAAGCATATTTGGGCCATCAGTCAGTCCTTGGGAAAACCATGAATGGAAATACTTCTTTTGGTTCGATAAACAACTACACATTGATCTCAGATGGGTTCAATAAGACACCACACTATCCAAAATCAATTTACCAAAACATTACACTTTTCTGAATAAAATAACATAGATGATACGTACACATCACCCATTGTTTTTACGGAAGAAAAATGGATTGAGTAAAGAAAATATGCAAACACCTTCCTATAAACATGGGATATCAATATTTTCTGAAGGGGGGCACACATCTAAAAAAAAGACTCTCAAAAGATTTCTCAACCTTAACATTTTTAGTCAAACAGGAACATGACATCTCAAGGTGTCACCAAACATCACCCTTGCAACAGATATAAAAAATATATGGATAGGGATCTTATGATGAGTCATAAATAGAACACGATGTCGAAAAATGGTAACATTAACCTCCTTTACCCTATTCCCCACAGCGGTGGTTTAACAAGATCCCTCATTTCAGAGAGGCTGATGAATAACCTAATGGCCCTCTTAGATAACATTTTACACCGACCTCCCTAGACCACTCCCACCTTTGGAAACTTAGATAACATGAGGAACTTAGGTCTCTTTCAACCTTCCACGACCACTCTCCCGCTAAAAGAGGAACCACAAATCCAAGAATGGAAATGGTTTGGACTCAACATTTAATGATTTAGAAAAAACTCCTTGCATTGATCTAATAGAGGACTTTCTAATGGAGAAGCAATCTGGGTGGGACTTCAGTCATGCATTAAATCATTATGGGGGTGTACCCTATCCAATCACAGAACCCAAGGAACCAATAAAATTAGTACATTGGTCATAAAACATCACTAGTTAGAACCGAACATATCAGGGGAGCCACCACATGGGCATCCCTAGTCAAAAATGACCACTAACAATCCCCTAAACCTAACATACCAACCCAAAAACCCCCAAAAAATCATTCAAACAAGAGGGGTTCTTGTACTCAAATCATACGACAACAAAAACATTTCCAAAAAACATAAGACACACCACCCAAACCCATCATCAATACATCGGGTGTCTATTAAAAGGTGTATATTCATTGAAAATAAATGATTTGGTGGTTAGTGTCCCCACTAATGGTATCCTATGGACCATACACATGCTTTTTTCTATAAATCACTAGACAAATTCCTCATATCAATCATGAAACACATCCATTTGATCCATTAACCATCCATAATCCCATATATCCCCATGCATGTGGTCTCTCCTAGAAATACCGATGTATAATCCAATAATTTATTCCACTTTTCAAAACCAAAACTTTCAACTGACACATCCCTTTTTCTCAAAACCACTAACCATAGAATTAAAACCTAGTTTACATCTTACAAAACATATCAGAAATCCCCAATAATTCAAATAAAAACTCATAGTCAAGCTATACATTAATTTCGAAACTTTTCATCCCATTTCAAAACACTCCCTGTTTTTTTTTGAAAACATACCCCTTTTATCCACATCAATCCATTTAAACACCATTTATTCTTCTTTAAACTAGATTCCAATGATTCACAAAATATTTAAAATGCTTACTATTTACCAAATCAAACTTTATTCTCACAAACCTACACATGAATTCCCAAAACACTTCATTCAACTCAAAATACTTATCAATAATTCAGAAAATTCTTTCTGGAATAGATTTTCAAAACCCACTCTATCATAATTAATACTTTTAAAATAGGTGTTTAATCAAGATTTACCATTTCAATATAGTTCCTAAAATTCAATTGCACTATTTTAGAAATCAATCCACTTCTGCTTTACTAAAAAATCATTTCATGAAAGTTCATATTTATTAAATCAAGTCTTATATATTATTTTAATAATAATCTACTATGACTCACAAACAAAATTACACAAGAAAATGTGAGAGGAAACCAGTTTTGGTGGGAGACTTGGCCATATGGATGGTTTCCATATGATAATCACTTCCCTATCATGGGGAGTGTTCTAGGATAATATCCCTATCTCAACATGGCTTTTCAGGCCCTACTACATCACTAAG
The DNA here is from genome assembly GCA_963277665.1 of Viscum album. Lineage (NCBI taxonomy): Eukaryota > Viridiplantae > Streptophyta > Magnoliopsida > Santalales > Viscaceae > Viscum > Viscum album. The sequence goes on along the minus strand of OY728153.1, from coordinate 1,253,717,566 downwards.
ACCTCTGACTTACCTCTCTTTTCATTTACCTTATCATTTATGGACCATGGAGAAAAGGACTCAAATAAAACATGGATTCCCCTAGTAACATTAAACTCAACATGAGGTGTGTTGTATTGGAACCCTACTCTTAATAGGAATTCCATGTCCTGATAGCCCTAGCTTCAGACTATCCCAAATCTTCCTGTAATAACATGTCCTAAGAGAGTGATCCTAATGCCCTTTGATACCATTTTGTCACAAACCAAAGCTGGTCACCTTTAAAACGTACACATGACTTAGTATGTGGAAATACATGAATGGCGTTCCAAATTCCCATTGTCTAGAACAAGTTACAGGGTATCAAAACAAACATTTGGGAATGATTTACCTAAGTTAATAAACATAAAACAATAACCAAATCCAATAAAAAAATCCAGATTTTTTATACCAAATTATCTTTTACAAAATATCAGAATAGATTTACAAATTTTAATACAATGTTTAAAGTATATTACAATGGAACAAAGCTAAAAATGAAATCCGATGAACCAATTCAAGACAAGGGGTAATTCCGACAAGCCATGTACAAAAACCAGCATCACAAAGGATGTTAGAAACTTGGACCACTGACACTAAACACATTACCCAACCTACGACCAATTTAACCATGTCTACACACATCCAAAGTTATATGTAGGGTTTGAGAGAAAGCCCAGTAGGATGCCCCAAAAAAATATTCCATGTAATAATCAGTATAAGGAAATTTTTTTCATGTTTTGTAATTAAGAAATTCTACTAAAATATTTTGAAGATGAAAATTTAAATAAAATCAGTTTAACATGTGTGATACTTTAAATGAAATAAACACTTTTAAATAGAATGGAAATGGTACTAAATTTCTCTAGACAAATAAATTTTATTCCTATAGTAATTATAAAATATCTAATGACCAATAGAAATGGTAAAACAACCATAGACACTAGCTCGATATGGGTCATAGGTACCTCATACTCGGTGAAAGTAACCATACAAATATCTATTCACGTGATAACAAGCCACTAGTAGTGATCATACAAAAACCCTAGTGGTCCCCCAACATCATAATAATCAAATTTTAGTTAGTTTTTTCAGCATTAAACTAGCTACATGAAATAGGGGCCAAACACTATGGGTTTAAAAGAATTCTAGTACACATCCACCCACCAAGATACCATGGTTTTCCCTCTTCTGCACAAACATGTTACATAAGCCATGAAATACAATTTTAAAATGAAAAACCCACTTCCATGTCACTTGCACACCAAAAATCCCACACACAAGTCACATGATTCCCCTTTTCCATAAAATTCATTTTAGAAATCATATTCACCCCAAAATAGTCCGTAACACATTTCACCTCTCTTTCACACTTCAAAAAAATCTATTAAAAATTTTTACAACAAAAATTCCAAGATAGTACACTTCACATAACAGTCCATTAAAAAACAAATTGACCATTTCAAAATTACACACCTCCCAAAATAAGTTGACAACATTTTTTCAACTCTTACATAAATCAAGAAACCTTTTCAAACCGTCACAAAACAATTCCAATGAGTGTAACCATGTTTTGCACATAAAATCCTTCTAAAACACCACTCTGAAGACAAAAATAATACTAATATCACATAAAACAAGAATTGGTATCCATAACATCATTTAATAAAATAAATCCATGAATTATTAAATAACTCAAATTAACACAACATGGATTACACACAAAAATATTCATTTATGCACAATAATTCCACTAAAAAACCAAGTGGTTATCAAATATTACAAAACATAACTTTTGAGAAAAAAAATGTAATATAATCATGAAAAAATAAGAATAAATAGAAACTAACTCATCCAATAATACTTAAACATGGAATCACATTCCATTTGTGCCAACAACTCCAAACCATCGTGTGAAACTTCAATCGCACCACTGCTGCAACACAAGGATGTGAAATGAAGAAAAAATCTACTATATTTTGCCAAAATGAAACAAAATAAAACCATACGTATGAAACCTACATTATGTCCATTTTAGAGCCTCAATAAAAGTAAAAGAAACCCTATAATAATTGGGGGAACATGGGAAGAAACCCACTTTAATTAGATATCATGAATAAAAATCCCCAAATACACTTGTAAATGAATTTAAAAACATTCAAAAATGAAAGTGATCATCAAATAAGATTTAGAAATTCATTAGGATCTATAATGGGGCAAATTGTTTAAAAATTAATGAGTAATTAAGGAAACAAATTACCTCTTCAAATATGGATGATTTGAGAAATCTTGGGAAGTTTCTCCATAATAGGCAATGGAAATGAGCTCCAAAGAGGGCAAAAGAATGATTAGGGCATCCCTAGTTATATTGGTTTCTATTGGATGATGGAATCACTGAGAAAGTGTAAAAAATGTATATGATTTTAAATAAAAAAATTTGTTTTTAATACTAGAAATGGGATTATATGTTGTCCTAGTTCTTTAGATAAAAATCCAAATCCCCCATGATTATAGATTCCTAGAGGGTCCAAATCGACATGGTGCAGTTGATAGGTTAGGATATGCCGTGTTTGAAGTTGAATTGGTGAAAAATTTTGAAAAATTAAAGGGTTATAAAAGATTTTTTTTTTCAATTTGGAAATGGCCTCCCGGTTTGGCCCAAATCCTAAAAACTCGCTCATTACTCCATAAATGTATGGGACCAACCCCACATGAAAGAAAGAATGGAGATTAAACGAAAAATTCCATTAAAAGAATTCATGGATGTGACACCGTATATTCAAATGAGGTCAATGAATAAATAAAACTAAATGTACTCTATTAATTGTGATACCTCATTATAGAGAAATATTCTTTACCATTAACCATAATCCATGAATGGATTATATTTTGGAAATATATGATGCTATAGAATATTGTAAGGAAATTTATTATGGTAATAGGCTATTTAATGGATGATATATGTATCTTTAAATTCAAAGATATTGATTAATAGGAGATAGCCTTTTATTTTTGACGGAATAGAAAAATCTGGAATTATATAAGGTGTTAAATTATTATAATTTTATTTAAGTATGTGACACCAACAAGATATATTTATTTTTTTATCTTTATGAGTATAAATACTATGATTAATTATAATTTATAGATTCTTAGGTGATTTTTTACCATTATATCTTAGTTTTAATCCCTACTAACCATTATGATGATTACCACCATATCATAGTATTTTACTCATTCAGAGTCATGAGAGATATAATAAAAAGGACATGTGAACCATATGTGGTAAATGGGTGAAATTATAAACCATTTACATTAAAATTATTTTTTAATAATTTTTTAATTTTATAAAATATTTAGTCCTATATTATTTACCATAAGACACCATTAATGTATTTTCAGTACTATTAACATTGTTCATAAAAAAATAGTAATACATTAATAGGAATCAAAACATTTAAACATTTATAATATCTAAAATTTATGTAATTGATCCAAATAACATTACATTTAATATTATGGAAATCATTTATTATATTTTTTATTAAATTAAAATGTACTTTGTCGACATTTTTTTATGAATTTATTATAAATTTTGCAGAAAAATAAATTGAAAAATAATAAATATAATAAAAAATTAGTCATATCTAAATTAAATCATTATAACTATCACGACCCATCATCGGGGCCTGTGCCATGACTACCCCAAGCCCGCCATCCATAGTCTAGGGGCTGGAAACTAGCACCAAGGTGTAATTCGCGTTAAAAAGGGAATTCATTTCCTTTGTAAAGTAAACAAACACCTCAGAGCAAGAAAGAAGAAGTAACACTAAGTAAAAACTGGGTACAACAGTAAGTCCGGAAATGTAAGTGGGCCAGAATACAAACCCAAACTGAAAGTAAAGTACAACTGAAAAAGGGAATAAAACAACTAAAAAGTAAAGCCGCAGCCTCGAGCCGTCCACTGGTTGTCCCACCTGAAGGGTGGGTACGGATATCCTTCACAGCTCCTTGGGTCTAGCCCTCTACTCCGAGTACGTCCGGCTCAGTGGTCCACCTCCAGGTACGGTCCTACTCCGCAATCCTCAACCATGACCAGCAATGTCTGTCGTCTGCAACCAATACAATGTAGTGCGGGCATAGCCCGTGCATGGGTGAGTATAAGCTACTCAGTAGGGACCCCGAGAATCCCGAAGGCCTCCCATAATCCACAATGTATAATCCAAAAAGGAAAGATACAATCATGAATTAACACCTGACACTACTTAGGTATATTCCCATACATATACCTAAGTCACCAATTCTCATTTGGATCCAACATCTGAGCTCAAGTAAAACCCAGTCCACATAGTAAATCACAACCCAGTCCCCACAAGGAAGAAAAACGTAATCCACACAGGATAGCACAACACAATCCACATAGGAAAGCCAAACAATATTTAGCTCACACATGTATACTTCTTCATAAGACGATAGAGATGATCAGATATTTTCACTAATTCATATAAGCCGTCGGACCCACACAATATCGATAGGTACTAACCCCCGTAATGACCCACAAAGGATTGATAGGTAACTAACCCCCGCAGTGACCCACAAAGGATTGATAGGTAACTGACCCCCGTAATGACACACACAAGATCAGTCCCACACAGGATCTGTAAGCGCTTTCCCACACAGGACCGCTGAGCACTGACCCACATAGGATCTGACCCACAAAATATTGGTAGCACTGATCCATGTATGATCACTGAGTACTATAGTCGTCGTTGTCGAATCCACGGAGGATTTCTGTACAGTCGTCATCGTCGTCACAGTCGCAGCTAGCTCTAAGGTTCTTGCACACAACAAGATCATTCGGGAGGGTCCGCTCCACAAGCCGAAGGTATGATACATCAACTGACACATAGTTTGGAGTTCATGTATCCAAATGTTCTGCATCGTCAATAGGAACTCAACGTCACCGACGGCACGTCAATCGGACGCCAGGTCTGAGAGTTATTGGCTTTTTCGTCTCAAGGGCCCGGTTGGTTTTTAAGTCAAAACCAACCCGACCATACTCCAACTGCGTCGAAACCTTGAGCGGAGTAATCCAAAAGGTCCGTCTCACTTAGAGGAATCCAACAAAGTCGACGGCACGTCCATCGGACGTTCGGAGCTCATGTTATAAGTGCTTCCGCTCTGAGGGCCCGATTGGTTTCATGTACAAACCAACCCGGCCGAACCCAAAGTACTCCTAAACCTTGAGTATAATATATCGAAACGACCGTCCCGATCCAAGGATCGTATCTTCGCTGACGGTGCGTTGATCCAATGTCTGAAGCCCATGTTATGGGCAGACGACCATGAAAGGTCCGGTAATAGGGGGTTCGGGCCCGGGCTTACCTGGTCCGATACCCTCTAGGTCGGCCCGAACCAGGTCGACCCATCCCGGGCCCTTGTCCGGCCTGCTTCGGCACAGCCTGACCCGGCCGGCGCGGCTCGGCCCGGCCTGTGATGCCGGGCCAGCGCGCTGGCGCCAGCAAGGTGGCTCGGCCGTTTTGGCCGAGTGGACAGGGGTGTGTGGGGGGGGGGGGGCTGCCCCCCGCTCGTTTGTAACCGTGGCCCCAAGTGGGGGCCACTCAAACTGTCCAGCCAGGGGTCGTAACCCCCGGTTATTCCCCTAACCGGACGCCCGGCTCCGGCTGGCCGGCTGTTACCGCCATCTGACTGGCACCGGCCGATCCCCCTGCTCCAACACGGGCATCCCAAAACTGCCCATCGATCCCTGCTCCACCGCGGCTTATGGTCACGGCCTTGGTCAGCCCAGTCCGGCGCGATGGCGCCGTGCCCCTCCACCGCAACCCCGCTCCGGCCGCGGTGTCTTCGGGGTTCTCCGGCGCGGCGCGACGACGCCACGATCTTGCTCGATTCAACTGCATGGCGCAATGATGCCGCACATTCCTTGCCATGTGACCCTGCGTGGGGCGACGACACCATTCCATCCTCGTTCCATTCCACCAAAAGGTAGATAAGAGAAAAAGGGGAGGAGGTTCGGCCGTGTTTGTGCGGTCTGGCCCCCTCCTGTTATCTGATAACAAGTGGTTCAATTGTACGACGAATGATGACCGAAGAAATTCATGAATAGAAATGCATAAAACCCCTACCTCGAGCATAGTTTTAACAGAGGATTGTCTCAGAAAAAACCATCGTATAAGGAGGCATCGCGGAAGGAGAATCGTCGTGTCGCGGAGAAAAGATTCGTCGTTGTCGCATCGTCGATCTCTGAGGATCCAGCGTTCTTTGCATTCTTCGCGTTCTTCGTCGAAGAAGAATAAGATCTTCAATAGCTTTTCCTTTACACCCAAAGACTCACAAAACATGTTTCCACCCAATAAAATAAGTACTTCACTTATTTTATTAACATGACTTAAGATTGGAATTAAAAAAGTTGAATTAAACCACTTAATTAATTCATATCATTAAAAATAAGAGTTACATGAGTTTAGGGAATATGAAGGGGTGGGGTTCGTGTGGGCCTCGCCGCCCTCATAACCTCTCATGGGAAGTTGGTGGTCACCCAATTTCTACCAAATGGTTTTAACTACTTAGTAAAAATAAAAATTCTAGCACAATTTTTATTTTAACTTCCAGAATTTTTATCAACTTCACTCGTGAAAATGCAAATCCGGAAAAGGTGTTCCTAAGCAATTACCGGTGCTACAAATCCATCGGTGCCCTCAAAATTCGATTCCGAGCACCGGTTCAAATGATAGACAAACCCTCTTGTTCGTTCAATGAACGTACCTGAGCTAAACTTCGGATAGAAATTTCGGGCACACCGGGGCTCAGAATCAAGTGCCGTTAGAAACCGCGTTCTTGTAAAATCCCAAAGAAAATTAAGAAAAAATATCCCTTGAATTTTACGGGTCTTTACATTACTCCCACCTCAGGGCTTTACATCCCCGTAAAGATACATAAAAAACAAGGGGGACAAATTTGGGTATTGTGCACGCATCTGAGCCTCCCGCTCCCAGGTGCTTTCCTGGAGGTTCCCGTGCGACCATCTCATGTGCATTAGAGGAATCGACCATCCACGTAGGACCCGCTCCTGTCAATCCTCAATCTCCATTGGGACCTCCACAAAAGTCGACCCATCATCTATGTCCAGCTCCCCATGGTCAATGATATGCGTCGGGTCGTGCACGTATCTCCTCAGCTGAGATATGTGGAAGACGTCATGCACCTTGTGCAACTGAGGTGGTAGAGCTAGGCGATAAGCCACCTCTCCAATCCTACTGAGGACCTGGAATAGTCTGATGAAGCATGGAGACAACTTGTCGCCTCGGCCAAATCTCTGTAATCCATGTCGAGGTGAGACCCGCAAGAAGGCGTGGTCACCATCCTCAAACTCCAGTGGCCTCCGCCTCCTGTCAGCATAAGACTTCTACCGGGTCTGATCTGTCCTCATCCACTCCTCGATGACCTGGACCTTCTCTGTCATGGCCTGGACCATCTCCGGTCCCACATGTACTAACTCCCCAAGGTCTGTCCATCACAGAGGTGATCTGCAAGGTCATCCATACAATGCCTCGTAAGGTGCCATCACGATGGTGGAGTGGTAGCTGTTGTTGTACGCAAACTCCACCAAGGGTAGGTGGTCTTCCTAGCAGCGACCAAAGTCGAGGACACATGCACGGAGCATGTCCTCGAGAGTCTGAATGGTCCTCTCCGTCTGACCATCTGTCTGAGGGTGAAAGGCGGTACTCAGACGTAGCTGCATCCTGAATGCCTCCTGCAACCTCTTCCAAAGCCGGGAAGTAAAGCGAGCATCTCGATCAGAGATGATACAAGATTACACACCATGAAGTCATACAATCTCTTGAACGTAGAGGTGTCACAAGCTCTCCACATAGCCCTATTCTCTAATGGGTAAGAAGTGAGCTAACTTGGTGAGTCGGTCGATAATCAACCAAATGGAGTCGTGACCTCTGGAAGTGTATGGAAGTCCAGTCACAAAGTCCATAGATATGCCATCCCACTTCCTCTCCGGGGCCTCCAAGGGTTGTACCAAGACTGCTAGTACCTGATGCTCTACCTTCACCTGCTGGTAGGTGAGGCATCGAGAAACAAACTCTTCCACAACCTTCTTCTTGCCCGGCCACCAATGCTGTCGTCTGAGATCCTGGTACATCTTCTCCACTCCAGGATATACCTCCAAAGGGGATGTGTGAAACTCTATCAGCACCTCTTCCAATAAGGAAACTAATACCAAGGTACGTCCTCTGAAAAGGACGATGTGCTCTCCTCTTAAAGAGAAACCATCAGGTTCTTGTCCTGAGGATATCAGTGCACACTGCATCTCACAGTCAGCGTCCCCACGCTGTTCCTCTCTGACCCGCTGCAGTAGTGGAGGAGTGATTGTGAGTGACTGAAGGAAGGCTTCTCCATCTCTGTCCATGAAGGATATCAGCAAAGTGGCTAGCTGCTCTGTCACCTCCCCAAGTAGCTGAATGATCATCCTCCTACTGAGAGCATCGACTACCATGTTCCACTTTCGAGGAGTATAGAATATCTCAAAGTCATAGTCCTGGAGGAACTCGAGCCATCGCCGCTGTTTCAGGTTCAGGTGATTTTACAAGAAGATGCACCTGAGACTCTGGTGGTCAGAATAGACTGTAAAGCGCTCACACATTAGATAGTGTCGCCACATCTTTAGAGTGAAGACCACTGCTACTAACTCCAGGTCATGGGTAGTGTAGTTCTGCTCAAGCTTCCTCAACTGACGTGATCCATAGGTGATAACGGCCAGCTTCTGTATCAGGAAACATCTGAGACCAGACCTTGATGCATCGCAGTAAAATACGTATCCAACTCCCTCCTCTGGTAGCCTCAAGGTAGGTGCGCTGGTCAATCTCTGTCTCAGCTCCCGGAAGATCTGCTGACATCTTTATGACCACACAAAGGGTTTACCTTTGATCTTCAAGGCTGAGAGTGGTGATGTAACTCTGGAGACGTCTGGAACAAATCTTCGGTAGTACCCAGCTAGTCCCAAGAAACCCCGCACCTCTGTCAGGCTCCTGAGTGGCTCCCATGCTAGCATTGCCTCGATCTTCGTAGGATCCACCGCAACTCCCACCACAGAGATGACGTGTCTCAAGAAGTGGACCTCACATATCCATAACTGACACTTTGAGAGCTTTCCATAAATCTGGTGCTCATGGAGTGTGTCTAGTACAACCCACATGTTGTAGGCGTGCTCCTCCTTAATGGTCGGGTATATCAAAATGTCGTCGATGAAGAAAACACCAAATCGATCGAGGTATGGCTGAAATATCCTGTTAATGAGGTCCATGAACACTGCTGGAGCATTGGTTACGCCGAATGGCATAACCAAGAACTCATAGTGGCCATACCGACACTTGAAGGTCGTCTTCTGCACGTCCTCATCCCGAACTATGAGCTGGTGATAGCTTGACATGAGGTCTATCTTTGAGAACCATCGTGCTCCCTTGAGAATATATAAGAGGTTGTCAATTCAGAAAGTGGATACTTGTTCCTCATGGTCACCTGGTTCAGGAGACGATAGTAGACACAAAGTCGCAAGCTCCCGTCCACCTTTAGGCGGACAATATCGTGGAAGCCCAGGGTGAAACACTAGGTCGGATGAATCCCTTGCCCTAAAAGTCCTCCAATTGTTCCCATATCTCTCGAAGCTCAGTGAGGGATATCCGATATGCTGGAGTGGATATCAAGGTTGTCCCGGGGTACAGGTCAATATAAAAGTCTACCTCTCTGTGAGGAGGTAGTCTTGAAACTTCATCGGGGAAAATGTCCGCATACTGATCCACCACTATAGGAAAACCAGGACTCTGCACGTCAACTGCTCCTAGGATGAGGCTAGCCAACTGATTAGTGATGTGTTGTCCTCTCCTCTGCAAGAGTCCATCCTGTGCAACGGAGGCTCCCTTCTCGCTGGTGAAGGTGATCCTTCTCCCGTCGGTGCGTGCACACCGCACCTTGCGCCTAATACAATCGATCTGATCACGGACTATAGATAACCAATCCATGACCAAGAGGATGTCGTAAGGCCTTGACATAACTAAAAAAATATCCCAGCAGAAGCTCTCACCTCCTAGAGTAAGCTCACACTGCCGGCACCAGTGTGTAATCGTCGAGTCTGCTACCATAGGATTCTCTAGCCGTAAGGATCGAGCCAACGGCTCTGTCGGAATCTCCGAGCTCTGAACAAGGGCAGAAGTAATGAAATAATGACTCACTCATGTGCCAATAAGAACTACATCAAGGGTGTAATAGACATACCTAGTACCTCGAATCATCTCGGGCGCGCCGTGGTCATAGGCCTCCGCTGCCTGAAGTTGTTCCAATCTCTTCCCGCCAGCTCCCTGTGGTTGGGGTGGACCTCCTGGCGGTGGTGGTGGTAGAGCCTCAAAGCGTCGCCCACTGCCTGCTGCTCGGCAGCTCCTCTGCCTTGTCCTCCTGTTCCCTGTAGACCACCATGGTCAACCCTTTTCCTCTGCCTGGGTGGTACCTCAACCGTCTGCTGCTCCTCTACATGTCAGGTTGAGAAGTCACGAGCCATGTGGCCCTGCCCACCGCATGCATAGAATTTTCTGCCTCTCGAATGACTGGCTCCGCACAGTGTGCCCCACACCACTAATCCAATGTCATGAGGTCATCTTCTTGAGGGTATGGTCTGCCTAGACCCATGAGTCATCTGCCGACTGCCTGTTGCAGAAGACTCTGGTACGTGCTGCCCAGCGGTCGGTTTCGCGGCTGAAGTAGGCTCAACATGGAATCTCTCGATGAGAAGGTCTCTCTCCAGTACCACTTCCTGTGTCAGAATGATGAGGGAGTTCAGTGATTCCCTGATCTCATGCCTCAATCCCATCTCAATGGTCTCGGCCCGGAAGAATGGGTCACATACCATGTTTGTTGAGTAGCACGAGAGATCGGTAAATCTCGCCAAGTACTGGGCGAACATCAAGCTTTTCTGCCACAGCTGTAGATGCTCCTGGATGCGCACCGCACGGAGGGTGGCTGGGACAAACTCTGAGTGGAAGAGGCTCTCAATGTCCGTCCAGAGAAGAGATGCCTCGTCGTGTACCTGGAGCATCAAGCCCCACCCTCTTCCTACTGCCGTGTGTAGTAGGCTTGTTGCGAGGATCACCATGAGGTCCACTGGTGTCCTCACTAACCTGAAAAACCGTACAACTGCCTCGAGCCAATCCTCGGCTGCCTGAGGGTCCATCTCCCTGCGGAACCTGGGCGTTCGCTGACGATGAAACACGTGCAGTGGACTAAAGCGACGTGCATCGTCAACGGTTGGGGCTGGTAGCATTGGTGGCTCGGCGGGTGGAGGTACCTCCAGTGCCTCTATTGTCAAAGGGCCCTGTATCGAGGCCTCGTCAATCGGTGGGCTGTCGTCATGCACAAATCTCGGTACCCTAGCTGGCTGCAGTCATGGGGCCATCCTGAAAAGAAACAGGTGCGCCACGGTCAAACAGTATACCCGGTGAGCTGACATAAAGTAATCCCAATGAAAACTTGAAACACACATGCAATCAATGTTTTCATGCATTAAGTCGGAAATCAGAAGTCAGGGTCCTGGTGTACGAATACGTCAGCCGCCGCACCAACACCAGACTCCCTGGACTGATAACCACACTCAACACTCTTAACATTATTGCTTCAAATAGAAAAAGATCAGAGTCTTGAGTTCTGTGGCAGAATTGAACTCCTCTAATACCAATTTTTCATGACCCATCCTCGGGGCTCGTGTCGTGACTACCCCAAACCCGCCTTCCAAAGGCCAGGGGATGGAGACTAGCACCAAGGCGTAAATACCGGTAAAAAGTGAAGGCATTGCCATTGTAAAGTAAACAAACACCTTAGAGCAAGAAAGAAGAAGTAACACTAAGTAAAAACAGGGTACAAAAGTAAGTGCGGAAAAGTAAGTGGACCAGAATACAATCCCAAATTGAAAGTAAAGTACAACTGAAAAAAGGAATAAAACAACTGAAAAGTAAAGCCGCATCCTCGAGCCGTCCACTAGAAGTCCCACCTGAAGGGTGGGTACAGATATCCTCCACAGCTCCTCAGGTCCAGCCGTCCGCTCCGAGTACGTCCCTCCCTGTGGTCCACCTCCATGTACCGTCCTGCTCCGTAAGCCTCAACCACGATCAGCGCTGTCCATCGTCTGCAACCAACACAACGTAGTGCGGGAATAGCATGTGCTGGGGTGAGTACAAGCTACCCAGTAGGGACCCCGAGACCCCCGAAGGCCTCCCAGAATCCACAAAGGATAATCCAAAATGGAAAGATACAATCAAGAAGTGACACCTGAAACTACTTAGGTATATCGCCATACATATACCTAAGTCACCAATTCTCGTTCGACTCCAAACTCCGAGCTCAAGTACAACCCAGTCCACACAAGAAATATCAACCCTGTCAACACAGGAAAGAAAAACGTAATCGACACAGGATATCACAACACAATCCACATAGGAAAGAAAAACAAGATTCAGCTCACACATGTATACTTCTTCGTAAGATGATAGAGATGATCAGATATTGCCACTAATTCATCTATGCTGTCGGACCCAGACATGATCGATAGGTACTAACCCCCGCAATGTCCCACAAAAGATCGATAGGTAACTAACCCCAGCAGTGACCCACAAAGGATCGATAGGTAACTAACCCCCGCAATGACCCACACAGGATCGGACCCACACATGATCGGTAGCACTGATACATTTAGGATCATTGAGTGCTATAGTCATCTCCGTCTAATCCACGGAGTATTTCCGTATAGTCGTCATCGTCGTTGCAGTCGCAGCCAGCTCTAGGGTTCCCGCACACAGAAAGCTCGTTCGGGAGGGTCCGCTCCACGAGCCGAAGGGCTGATACATCAACTGAAACATAGTTCGGAGTTTTTGTATCCAAAATTTCTGCATCGTCAACTGGAACTCAACATCACAGACGGCGCGTCAGTCAGACGCCTGGTCTGAGAGTTATTGGCCTTTTCGTCCGAGGGGCCCGGTTGGTTTTTAAGTCAAAACCAACTCGACCATACTCCAACTACATCTAAACCTCGAACGGAGTAAGCCAAAAGGTACGTCTCAACTAGAGGAATCCAACAATGTTGACGGCACATCAATCGGACGTCGGGAGCTCAAGTTATAAACGTTTCCGCTCCGAGGGCCCGGTTAGTTTCGTGTACGAACCAACCCGGACAAATCCCAAGTACTCCCAAACCTTGAGTACAATATATATAAATGACCATCTCGATCCAAGGATCGCATCAACGCTGATGGGGAATCGATCGGAGGTCCGTAGCCCATGTTAGGGGGAAAAGACTTTGTGAGGTCTGGTAATAGGGGGTTTGGGCCCGGTCCGACCCGGCCCGATACCCTCTGGGTCGGCCCGAACCGGGTCGACCTGTCCCGGGCTTGGGTCCATCTCTCTTGGCCGCGGCCATGCCTGGGCACAGCCCGACCCGGGCTTCCGGCCCGGCGCGCTGGCGCCATCCAGGTGGCTCGGCCGTTTCGGCCAAGCAGACAGGGGTGGGGGGTGGGGGGCACTGCCCCCCGTTCATTTGTAACCGAGGCCCCAAATGGGGGCCTCTCAAGCTGGCCATCCGGGCGTCATAACCCCCATCTCTTCCCCTAGCCAGCCATCCTGCTCCGGCCGGTCGGCTGTTGCTGCCACGGGACCGGCACGGGCCGGTCCCCCTACTCCGAAGTCGGCGGCCCGGAACCGACCTCCGATCCCTACTCAGCCACGACTTATAGACGCGACCTTGGTCTGACCGGCGTGGCGCGATGGCTCCTCACCCCTCCATCGCAGCCCCGCTCCAGCCGCGGTGCCTTCGGGGTTCTCCGGCGCGGCGCAACGGCACCACGATCTTGCTCGATTCAACTCCACGGTGAGACAGCGCCGCACATTCCTTGCCGCATGACCCCGTGCAGTGCGACGACACCGTGACATCCTCATTCCATTCCACCACAAGGAAGAAAAGAGAAAAAGGTGAGGAGGTTCGACCGTGTTTTTGTGGTCCGGACCCCTCCCGTTATCTAATAACAAGTGGTCCAATTGTACGAGGAATGATGATGGAAGAAATTCATGAATAGAGACACCTAAAACCCCTACCTTGAGCGTAGTTTGAATGGGGTTCATCACGGAAATACCCGTCGTTGACGGAGGAATTGTGAAAGGAGAATCGTCACATTGAGGAGAAAATATTTGTCAGTGTCGTGTCGTAGATCACCGAGGATCCGACGTTCTTCGCGTTCTTCGCGTTCTTCGTCGAAGAAGAAGAATATCTTCAAGAGCTTTTCCTTTTCTCCCAAAGACTCACACAACAAGATTACACCAAATAAAATAAGTACTTCACTTATTTTATTAACATGACTTAAGATTGAAATTAAAAAGTTGAATTAAACTACTTAATTAATTCATGTCATTAAAAAGGAGAGTTACAAGAGATTAGGGAATATGAAGGGGTGGGGTTTATGTGGGCCCCACCGCCCTCATAACCTCTCATGGGAAGTTGGGTGGTCACCCAACTTCCACCCAATGGTTTTAACTACTTAGTAAAAATTAAAATTGTAGCTCAATTTTTATTTTAACATCCACGATTTTTAACAACTTCTCTCGTGAAAACTCATCTCTAGAAAAGGTGTTCGTAGGAAACTACCAGCGCTGCAAATCCATTGGTGCCCTCGGAATTCGATTCCGATCACCGGTTCAAATGTTAGAAAACCCTGCTCGTTCGTTCACTTAACGTACCAGAGCTAATTTTCATATAGAAATTCCGGGCACATCGGGCCTCAGAATCAAGTGCCGTCAGAAACCGCGTTCTTGTAAAATCCTGAAGAAAATTAAGAAAAAATTTCCCTTGAATTGTAGATGTCTTTACAATAACAGATCATAACATCTTTTGTGTCCCTATGGGAAAATGTTATACATATTAAAATAGAGGGAGATAAATTTTGTTTTTATTTGTTAAATAAAATAATATTAATTCCATTATCAAAGTAATGTTCAATAAAACTTTCTAAACAATAATGGAAAGATGATTAAAATAATATAGAAACATTCCTATTAAATGAAGTCATGTGTTTTTGGATATTTATATGCCTTATCTCATGGTTTAATCCCTATTTTACTAATTATACTCATACTGAGGGGAAAAATAATTACCTTTGTTACTAATCATATTAATGAAAATTATATTTAGTATATTTACCAAATTTTGACAACATGATTCCACATATGTAATCCATTATTTAGTATTATATTTATATATTGTGTAGATATCCATTTTAAAAAAACCATGAAAAATCCAATAAAACCCATTTTTCGAACGATTCGTTTATAAGAATAAAACTTGATTCATTCCTATATCATACATATTAAAAAATTATATATTAATGTTATTACATTTTAGTTAATTTAAAATATATATTATTAAAATAATTAATGAATTCTGAATAATTCATTTTAAAGCAGAATTCATTCCCGAAAAATATTTTTTCATAAAAACAATGTTTTTTAACTTTTTGTGGAATTTAACAATTTATAACCATTGAATTCATTAAATAAATATTTAAAAACTAATTTATTATTAATTTTGATAGTCCTATTGAAACCATTCAAAATAATGGACATGATAAAATTTTAAACAATAGTAATTTAATTGTATTCCATTGTCTTTTTAAACACAATGTTCCATGTAATGTAAGATATCAAAAAGATTAATTTTATTTGAGGAGAAATATAGAATAACATATTATTGTGTTCTAGTATGGTGACCGTCTAAAATATAATTGTATCATATGAATTAGATTTTATGTATTGTCCCAAAAATATATACATGGACCTTTTTATCCCATTTCAATTAGGGTATGTCAAATGTTTACAACATTCCACAATACTTTTTCATTCCCCATAACGTATAACCCTGAATGAAATTTATATACATATTGTGAAATTTTTCTTTCGTAGTTATCCAACATGATGATTTATATATCTCCTTATATATTATTTTATATTCTTATAAGAATAGATTATGATGAGTTATGAAATTCTTTGAGGAATTCATTCTTTATTTGTGGTTTTGATGGGATAAATATCAAATACATTATCACTACATCATAATAACAGAAAAATTCAAAATTTATTGTACATTTTTCTATTATTGTGCATCCCCATTCCGAGATTCATTTTTATTTATTAAAATGCATCGTTGATCAATTATTTTGGAAGGATTTTAAATTTCTCCTTTTATGTCATTCAAAATTCATCAGTTTCAATTATATTATTATTGAGTCTTTTTTATGCCTCTTCATGGATATGATAAAATTATCCTTACTTCTCAATGAATCATGCAAATTTCCATCCATCATAGTATGGTAATGTAATTTAAATTTATAATTCTTTATCCTATCCAACCATAAACATTGGTTGATATTCAGATAATTTTCACTGAATATGTACTTCATAATCTTATGATCAGTAGAAATATCACATTTGTCGCAATAGAGAAGACACCACAAAATTAACAATGAAAATACTACTGGATCCAACTCTAGATCATTTGACTGGAAGTTAATATAAAAATAAATTAATTAATTTAAGACATAATAAATTTAATTCTCATTATATATAAGAACACAACCCAAACAATTTATGGAAACATTATTGAATATCAATAAAATTATACACTACATGGTATTATATGAATATGTATAGGTAAAAATTACTTCCTAATATCCATGAAGAATTTGTCACATTATTTAATCTCGTGGAACATCAATACCTTCATTTTAATCATGCTCAATGTTTTAAAAAATATGAATTTTTACTGGAAAAAATACTAGAAGTCAGCAACAAATCCATTAATACACCAGTTCTATGTCATAGATGTTGGTATAGAAGACATTTTCAATTGCCTCTAATTTTGATGTGTCTAATTATATAAGAACATTAGTTATAACATGGCTTATTAAGGATAATTGTAACTACAAAAATTCACCATTTTTAATCATACCTACACCTTTTCCTTTTATAATTCCTATAGAAAAATTCTCAAATTATATTCATGTTCTTCTTCTCCATCATAATATATGATAATTTAATCAAAAAACACATCGAAAAAAATTAAATCAAAAGGTTGTTGAGTGGTCATGGTCTCTCTTATCTTCTCTATAATTGATATTAGGTTGTCACTCACTAAATTTCTTCGAATGTGTTTTTGGTGGACTATGATTTCCTTATTCAAGTATTATTTTATTCCCATAAGCATGTTATGTCTAGATTGAAGGATACAAAACATGAAAATGGTAGATCCCCTAATAATAATCAAATCATGGTCAGTGAGAATAATAAATATTTATCTCTCTTCAAGGGTTTTATTATTGGTATTAATTGGAAGGGCACTATCTCCAATGTTATGGATTATCTTGAAGTCGTCTTAGAGAGCCTAAAATTGCATATCACTAATTAATAGCTCACCTCATCTTTCCTAGAGTATCTGCACTATAGAACATTTAATATCTCACATAATAGCTGTTAGATATCTATGGCTTCTCCTCCATGAATTGGTTTTCATTGGGACATTGATTTTTTATCCTTAGATTCCCCTCTAATGAACTCAAAATAAGATAATGGTATTATTAATCAATATTCCTCAAGGTGAGATTACTACACATACGGGAGTGGGAATATAAGATCAAGCCTTTTGAAATTGTTCACTATTTAGTTCAATGAGTTGTTAATGTTTTTGGATTGAACAAGATCCATTATCATCTTATGATATTTTTTTATATGGAATTTTATATTGGAAGCTTTACAGATTCAGTAATTATGATTGATTCCTTGTGTATGTAGACTTATGTTTCACATTGATTGATAATGTTAATCTATCTACTACTGGAAATGATATTTATTTGATAATTGAAATTGGAAATTTCCATAGTTCTTTATATACTATGAGGTTGTAGGCCATGTAACCTCAAATTGTAAGAGATCTTTCATTTGTGAGTTTTCATCTATTTGTTGACATGATAATAGATCAGGCTTTAAAATAATTAAATCACTAAAATCATAAAACATTAGTGTTTCTGAAAATGCTCTTCCAAAGATTTCTATGAGCACCTAGATGTAACTTGAGAATAATGATGGGTAGTAAAAATCTATCATCTCATTCTACTGAGCCTAGTCAGTAGTGTCCAATGGAAAATCACATTACAGATGAAATGTAGACTCTCTATGACATATGTGTGCAAGCTATGAACCTCAATGAGTTGCAAAATACATGATCATGGGGTGAAATTGTTGAGTTGGGAAAAATGAAGAGGAATCGTTTCCTGACACATTCAAGACACAAACTCCAAGTGTTTTAAAAGGATTTAATACAAAGGTGGAAGTAGAAGGGGAAAATTTGGGGATCATGATCTAGATGAACCCTCTACTAGTAATGTTGATTCCAATGGTAATATTACTGAATCCTTAATGGAATTCCTGAAAAAAGTGTCTGAATCATTGATTATTGATGGTAAAAATAGTGTTGGGAAATATGACACCACCCCACGTAAGGATTCCTCTTTAAATAATGGTGTACAATTTAGAAATCGGGATTTTTAAGATCCCAATATGGCTCCCTCAAGAGAGAAGGACTGAACTAAAACAGGGCCCATTTTTTATTTTCCTCCCTATGCTCAGACATTAGTGATTCACATTCCATCAATTCTTAGCATTACTGATCATTCATGAATATCACAACTATATTCCATGAATGTGTATATCCAAATGATGTTCAAGTCACCACTACAAATCTTGATTCTTCCAACAACAATGAAGGGTGAAACAATGATGAAGGTACTTCCATTGATCCTCCGTAGGCATACATGATGGATAATTCCACCTTGGTACTTTATTCAATGAAACAACTGAACCCTCTAAAAAATACATAAGACATGTATCCATTGTAAAAACACAACTACACAATAGAAGATTATGAGTATGAATGCTCTTGTATGTATGATAAATAACATAAATGGTGATGACCAATTTGAATTTGTGGGTGGGGACGTGGCTGAGAAGAGTAATCATCAATGAAGGATGGGACACAAATTTAGGAATCTGACTCAGATGAACAGGTCATTTAATTTCTTTATCAACAAGTTAAAAAATGAAACCACTTCACTCTAGGGTATGTCGATGCGGGCAAGGCCGAAGAATTAATTGGGGAGACATGTAAAATGGAGAACTCATGATTGCTGATAATATTAGGAAAAAACATAGGACTTCATGATGAGTGTGTTGATGAATCGTGTGAACTTATCTTCACTTTACATTGGGTTGTTTACTTTTTGTTGAATAAAAAGGACCTTGGTCCTTCCTTTAAAAAAACTACCAATTTTATTTCATACTTTTTAATATTTATAATCATAAAATTGATAACCATTTAAAGATATTTATATTTGAAAATGGAACCACTATAATCACCTAATATATGTAAGTGATACTAAATGAAATATTGCAAATATACTCCCATCAAGAGATAACTATTAATATCCAAAATTAAGGACAATATTTTAAAAGGATCGTGCATTAATGGTTAAATTAAATTGATAATCGATAATGTATAAAAGATATATGGTATTGATTTTTGACATTATCTATCTAATGATAATAAAATAAATGAAAAATATACCCTTCTCCATATTTGAAAAATAGGACTTACACAACCTATGGTGAAGCACATGTGTGTATAAATCCTTTTTCAAAATTCACATACTACAGTTTAATAAATACCTCTAATTTAATGGGATACTATAAGGAATCGATCATAATGATTACATATTTTAGTAACAATGAACACAAATTTAATTTCAAATATTCTAAAATATCATTTTGGATTACATTTTTTTATATATAGTATATAAATATAACTTAGCATACCCAAATATATATATACATATATATATATACAAAATAGAAACTATTAATTAATATAAACTTTTTTCACAAAATTAATTTTTTAACTAAATTATTATTTATTTCTTTAAATATATTAATGACATTAACTTGGATATCTAAATTTACCATTCCCATAATTAAACCATATAAATTAAATTATAAAATATGGGTTTGATCAAAATATTTATCATCAAGGGACATAAAAAGAAGAAATTCATTATTACGTTGAAAAAAATTAAAACCCATATAATTTTTTTATTACTTTCAATGTTCATTGAGCCTTAGAAAAAAACAATTTCCAAAATAAAACTCACATAGTTTTTCTGAATGAAATTTTTTAATACCAATATCATGAAAATAAAAAACCTTTTGGAAGCATAGAGAATCACATTCATTACCTGTTTCAAACCCTTGCCAGAAATAACAAGATCATAGTATAATATATAAGAGAAAACCTATGGTAACTCTATCTTTTATTCCTATAATGAAAAGAAAATTAACCCAATTCATTGGAGAAATATCTACGTGCACCCATCATATAAGTCTGTGCTCAATCAAATTGTTCTATTATGGGTGAACCCATTATATAATCTATATTGATCTGACCTAGAGCAATATAAATGCAACCATTTTATAATTTATATAAGGCACATTAATTTGACATATAATAATAACTTCACATATCATGAATAAAAAATTATCTCTTTAATATTTTCAACACTAAACATTCAAAAAATATTATAAACTCTTTTGAAAATTTCTTTTTGAAATCAAAAAAAGATTTCTTTTAAACCATATTTACAATAAAAAATAAAATTTTCATATTAAAACACACTTTCATTACCAAAATACCTAAAAATTAATATTTCAATTAATGAAACATGTAATATTTCAAATAGATCCTAACATAAAATAATGGTTATAGTGGAAGTCATATATATTGATGTTTTATACATTAAAATAAAAAACTCATTATTCTGTTTGTAAAGAATGCATAAATTTCATATAAAGTGTCATTAGATAAAAATAATGATAGAAGTACATACATTTCCTTTTAAAAAATTATTATATCTATATAATATAATTATTAAATCATTTTAAAAATTAAAATGGTGGGAAAATATAATTTGAGTGAAATTATAATGGAGGACAAATTTTAAATAGAATTCTCTTACCACATTGAAAACATTTGAATCATAAGTCAAATGGATGAATTATGTTAAAATTTTGAATAATATTATTATAGATAACATCATTTTATAAAACGTCAAAGGGGTTGTATATACACTTTATAAAATAATATATGTTTCTAACATCAATGTATTCCTCAATGAAATGATATTTAGATAAAGCCCATTGCAATGAGTCCGAGTCATCACGTATGTTATTTATCATCCTGAATAACAAGAATTTGTTCATTATTTATATTATTATGAAAAACTATCAACTTTACTATTTATTTTGTTTTAATTATTACATTTATATATATAATTATTCAATCAAATATCTTCCTCCCATGTTTGTTTGATGATATTCACCATATCTTCCAAAAATGACTTCAGTTTTCATACTACATTCAATGTAAAAACGTTTCAGCACCACCCAAATTATAATAAATAAATATTTATAATTTTTATCAATCAATTATACTATTATGACCAATCATTCAATATGGTTATAAAATTGAACTATGTTACTATCATGGAGATGAGTGGTTGTATGTAAAAATGAGTAACTTTTCAATTTTCAAAAGATAAATATAGTAATGAGGTAAGTATTATTCTATCTCATAGGAATTCTAATAATATTATGACAAAAACATTATTTAATTGTATATATATATATTATCCATTACAATTTTTAATCAGAAATGAGTTACATCGCTTCGTGGAGGCGATAATCCACTTGTATGCATGAATGACGTTATCACTTTTAATTTTAAGAATGAAAATGATATATTATATTTTAAGAAGGATACAAAATTTCATATAATAATAAGGTCAATTATATAACATATATTCATTTAAATCATCGTTAATACCTTCCATGTAAAGTGTTAGTAATGAAAAATCACATCATTTTGTGAGGTGGTAGTTCATCATACATAATAGTGATGTCATTGAATCCCCCATAGAATGGAATGTAGGATTTTATATGTGATATAATTACTCCATATGATTAAATATTTTATAAAAACAATATATAAACAATTAATATATTTCTATAAAAATGAATGACTGGGGATGATGGAAAATGATTAACATCGGTTCGTGAGGTGACCGTCCCCTCTACACACAAATGATGATTTCAGATCACCATTGAATGATGGGGATATGGATTTAGTATATTATCGATATATAATATCATATATGTATTCATAATAAACTTTAATTTTTTTTACAATCATCGTTAAAAAATATTTTGAGGTCGATAATGAAGAATTAAAATAAAATCCCACAGTTAAGCATGATACCTCTTCTTTGGGAAACCCACGATGGTATGAATAAAAAGACTTATTTTAAAGGATTTATGAACAAAATAATGGATCTAGGTTGTGGGTAGGTAATTAGGTAACATATTTGGGTAGTTATTGGATGAGTAAAAGTGATTTGAATGTGATGAGTGAAGTTTATAGGGGGGGATTTTATAAGTGATGTGAGTGAAACACTCGTAATATTTTGAAAAAAAGGTGTACCTACATTTTTAACAAATCATAAGGTTACAAAATGGATCATTATCACACAATATACATGATAAGATATTTTTTTATGTAATTTTAACAATTATATTTTTATTTTAACCCCTCAAAAATTTATTTTTCCCTTAACTCCTATGACTAATTTTTAAAGCTTTCACTTTTCATTATAGTCAAGGATTATGTTGAACTTATTAAGTAATATGAGTTATTTTGAATAAAAATAAGTAATAAATTTTACCAATTTCAACGCATAGGGGTCAAAAATATTAAATTAATATTAAACATATCGATGTAATGAAAAGTTTTTTTTTCAAGAAGTGTAATTTTTTAAGAAACAAATGATTGTATTTTAACTCAATGACTAGTAATAATCATTATAATACATTTAACACATATTTTCCGATATATAAAGTAATTAATAAATTTATATAATTAATAATTAGGAATTATTTAATTAATTAAAAATGAATAACATTATAATCAATAAATTTTTATTGAAAAAAAATATTATTTGTAATCCCAAATAATAAACTTATAATAAAATAAAACATTATATTTTTCAGAAGATATTATATAAAATTAATAATAATTATGCTACCTTAAATTATATTCAAAATTTAATAAGGCATGGAATTTATTTAATTTATTTAAAAGAGAACTCATTTTAACAAAAATATGATTTTCTTAATATTCTATAAAAATTCAATTTTTTCTGAAATATCTAAAATTTAAATCAATATTATTTTGGATATGATGTTATCAGAATTATGATATACATTGGAAAATTAAAATTTTAAATTTTAAAAATTAATATTTTACATTAATCTTTATAAAAAACAATATTTAATTTATAATATTCCATTTTTTCTATTATAAAATTACATAATAATTTTATTAAGAAAATATAACTAACTAATTGTTATTTTTATAAATGAAAATGTATTATTCAATCATTTAAATTAGTTTTACATCCTTCCAAATTTTTAAATTATTTTCTCAAAATTATATTCACTTATTATTCAGGTGGATATATCATTCCCCCATAGAGTATTTTAATTTCTATGTGGCTTAACAAATCATATTGTTTTTTATTATGTCCTTAACCTGGTGAATCTTATTATTCCACAACACATTAACTCCATAGTCAAAAATTTGAAATTATTGTCCTCTAAAGAAATATTTACTTCATACTATAATGTATTAGCTATCAAAACATGATATGAATCAGGCATATATATTCAAAACATTGAATCATGAATCACATTATATACCTTGAATAAAGAAAAATTTACTGCCACTTGGTAGGAAAAAAAATCCAACCTTTTCAAATCTGGAAGATGATATAATAAACCTTGGGATTAAAATATCCTTTTCACAAAAGGAAATAACACTTATCTAGTGAGATACTTTGAGAAATACATGATCACCTACCTCAAATGAAATATCATCTCTCTGGTTATCCGAATAAAGTTTCAATCTACAAAAATTCATCCTCCTATATTGTGTAATTAACTATTCCATGTCATACTTTTACTTTTCTATCTTTCAGCCCATAATCTAACATTATCCTACATCATTTAATATTTTTGGTTTCCAACACCATTATCTTTAACAACCTGAATAGATATAAATCAATTTTTCCTGATGATTTAATTAAATGTCTTATTATGTAAAATGGTTATAGAAAAAAATTCTCTAATTGTGTTTTACTATATCCAATTAGATACAAATAACTATTTATAATATTTATGATTGATAATATATCCTTTTAATAATGATTATATGATTAGTATAAATATATAGATTTTATAAAAAAAATTGACACCGACAAAGGATGTGACGACCTCAAACAGTTGGATTGTAGCCTATGAATCCCATTTATCATATCATCGAAGGGAGATAAAATCTCTAGTATTTTCAATTGAACAATCCCACGATATCATCCAATAATTTAAGCTTGAGAAATACTATTTATGGGAGATTTTCATGTTAATTGAGATCACATCCCAATCCATGTTCGCTAACCACCCCATGATAGTCTCACCATCCCACACCTTAATCATAGGGTATTATCCAATTTAATAAAAGTATAAGTATCAAAACACTAGATATATGAGTTTTTACATTATTTTTATAAAATATTGAATATATATTCATCATGTAATTGTTACATTATAATTTATTTTTATTTGAATATGATACAACACAAATAATATTCTGGTTTAATACTAGAAATCAATTAAGGAATTTATGTTTATTAATTAATGTATTTTTAAAATGAATAATATTTTCATAACATATTATTAGTAACTAATTTTTATAAAGTATAAATTATCATATAGTTTTTATGAAGTCATATTTAATTTTTATAAAGATTCTAAAATTAATGTTATCAATAAAATATAATATTTACCTATAACTATCAATTGTAAATGTATAATACAAATTTTATATATTAAGAAAATTATTTGTTTTAATGGAATTTTAGTTTTTTGACCAGTATTTCTAAATTATCCTATAGTGAATTTTTCATAAATTTTTAAGACAATCAAATTTTTGAGTAAACATAAAATATAGTATAAATATAATTTGTGTATTATGACATCACAATATCGAAATATATGATGTAATAAATACTATAATTGATATCCACAATCAAATATATGTTCCAAAATTAATATAATGTGATTTTAAGTTTACTATATTAACATTATAAAGCCTTTATGAGTCCTCAAAAATCATTAATCTATTTTATGGTTTTCAAATAATTTCATTAAATGTGTGACTTACCTCCACATAAGAAATTGAATTATTTTATTATATTTGGCACATGATAATATAAAATTATGATAAAAACTCCAATTTTGAAATACCCATGGGGAAAATCATGGTATTGTTTATAGTTGTATTTAATTTTTTACAATACAAAAAATAAATAATAATCAAATCCCTATATTTTTTAATATAAAAGCAACCATGAGCCCACCAATATTCTCTAAAAAATCAATTATCAAGTCCTTGATATTCAATACCATATCTATAGAACTCAAATATGTCCCACATGCTCTCAATAATCACCTCATAATCTTTTGGAGTTGTACACTCCAGTATGGGATCCTCGCCTTCTATTAATTAATAATTCTTTTTTAATTTATTATGCCTTATATCCCAATTCCTACAATTTGGGATCATATTTTCATGTCCCATTTACTTCCAATTTTCTTTCAAAATACCTATATACCCTTTTAACTCTCATTATCCTTTTTAAGAATATTTATTTGACGACGTTAGGCTAGTGAAATTTCATCGTGGGATTTCATGACTGAAAAAATGCATAGTGGATACCATAATCAATTCCTATCAAGTGTGTTCATATTTATGCACTTATTATTAGTTGATTATATAATTTCATGTATTTAATCTAGACTTTTTTATTTTGGAATAAAAAGTGATGACGTATTATTTCATGTTTTATCATCTATGTTATAATATTAGGCATGAGAATGACATGAATATGATGGGTGATCCCAAAAAATATAGATCTCCAATTCTTTGGGATAATGAATTTTATCATGATATTTCATGTATGGATAGAGATTTAACCAGATTCATTTATGGGACTTATTACACAATTAATTCCCGGTGGGATAGTCCTTGACCTATGTTTATGATGCAGTGTTTTATGTTGTGCCTGCATTTCTAATGTAGACATTATTATTGTCACATTATATCATGCCTCATTCATCACATTCATTTTTTTACACATTTATATTCCTATTGTTTGTACTGTATTTCATTATTCATGTTATGCATTGTTTATTACCTTAGTAGGATTTGTAGATCAACCCATTCTTATGCATGTCTCTAGTTTATCCCAAGTAGTTTTAAGTTTGATGGAATAATATGATCATGTCAAGAATGATTTAAATTTTGTGGTTGTATCTCAGTTTATAAGTTATTATGTAATTTACCTATTTCCCAAAGACACTAGACCTCAATATATTTCAATTTATATTATGTTGAAATATTATGGTATAAATCTGGAATAAATGTGTAACAAATACTATGGTTGTTATAGTTGGTATCAAAGGATATGTTTACTTATTTTTTGGATTACAATTAGAAAAACCATTAGAATTACATAGGGTTAAGACTAAGTATAATAAATCATCCAAAAATTTTGATATATATTAATTACATGGTTTATCAAAAAAATAAATCCATGTAGGGAGACTACAAGTGGATGTGGTTCTCAAAAAGATGTACCTTGGTGTAACAAATCCAACAATGTGTCTCGAGCCTAACTCAAGTTAACCTAGTTCACGATAAGATACCTTATTGAGAACATATTTTGAAACTCCCATGGTATATCCATTTTAAATTCATGATAACATTATGAATAGTTATTAATGGAAGAAAAATGCCCATAATAATGATTTTTTGGAAATAGACCATGGATAACACATATTGAATCCTAGAAATTCATACATTAATAAAGTAGAAATAATTTATATGTTATCCCTTTAATGTCACATTATTACCCTTTATGTGAATAATAGATTTACAGAAACTCATTCATAATTCTATTATTAGTCTATCCAATGGTCAGATATATGAGGAATCGAGAAAACCATTAATGTGAATGAAAATGTGATGAATTATCTAGTAATATTCCCAACCTGATGGGAGAATAAATCAAAAACATCATGATGATACTCTCGTAGCTGAGTCACTTGGAAAATAGTATCCTACATTACTAGGAGAATCCATACCCCTTAAGTAATAACATGATGTGATTGTGTCCTTTATTTGAAAAAGGCCTCCATATTTAAGTGGATCATCTGAACCCTAAAATGTGGAACGATGAATCAAAACCAATGATATGTTAATATACAACCTTTAATTTTATGAGAAAGAGAATGATCTAATGGTTGTTTATCTCTGGGAGGTAGAAGTTGATCAATGTTGGATGTTGATCAATAATACAAAGAGTGAGGTGGAGATTGAAGTGATGGTGTGGAAGGAATTCTGGAAAATGCTTATGGAAAAGTATTTTTCTTGTACTCCTTGTCTTAAAATATAATGATATGTTCTTTCCCTCAAGTGAAAAAATGATGATTCAATTGGTGAGTATGAGGAAAAATTGACAATACATTGATGATATGACTTCAACGTTTTCATGACCCCAGAATACATGGTTTATTGCTACATTGGTGGGATACATAATTGAATAATAAAAGAACTTGTGATCGTTGAATTTGATAACTAGGAATAAATTGACTGATGTACCCTCAATGAAGAAATGGAGGTCAAAAAATCTCAAGTGTAACAAGGAGAAAATAAGTGGGGTGTATAAATTAAGACAATAAATTCGTTGGAGAAATATTTTGGTGCTGGGATATTTCATTATACCACCTTTTAATGGAGTGTGAAAAAGATCCATGATAATTTATTAAATGGGATGAGGAAATGATTTAGGTCTGAGAAGGAAGAGAACCCATCTAGAGAATGCTGATAGGAGAAACCAACCAAAGCCATAGAATAATGTAATAATATAGAAAACCATCAGTACATTGTTCATTAGTTTATCACCATGGAAGTAGTGAACTTTTCAAAGCAATACCCTATGGAAAGGGTTTTCAGAGACAACCAACAACCCCCAAGGTATAAAGGGATATGTTTTTCCATCACAAATACATAGGTGGATCCCAACAGTGTAGTGGTGATGTGTATGCTAGTTATTCAATCATGAATAATGAACATTCATTTTTATTATGCTTCTATGGATTCCTTGAAATAATAAATTTTTAGTAATACTATTAAAATAGCATCACAAAGAATGGATGTAGAGTTGCTGGTGAAAATTAAAAATAGAGAAATTATTGCATCTCAGGTATATAACCCATGTTCTATAAAAGATGGTGGGATGAACTTCATGGAATACATTTTCATACTATCTTTGAATGATGTTGATAAAATTATGGGAATTGATTGGATTCCCCAATATAGAGAAAACATAAACTATTGTGTGATTAAATTCACTATTTATATTATGAATTGAACCCTGATCTATTACATGTTTAAGTAGGATGATGAGTCTTATTTAGTACAATCATATCAATCATGGATATTATTTCCCAAATATAATGTGTATCTAAAAAATATGATTGAGTCTAAGAATAAAAAATCATCAATGAGAATCATATTGTGAGGGAATAAATTGTTGTGTTTCTAGAGGAATATCCTAGTCTTCCTCCAAGGCACGAGGTTGAAATTTTTATCGATCTTATATGAGTTGAATTTCCATTATCCATGACTCTATATAGAATAACTATTTTAGACCATGAGAAACTAAAGAAAAACTACAAAATAACTTATATGAAGGGTTCATATTACCATGTACTTAATAATGGGGGGTTTAGTCATATTCATCAAGAAGAAGGATGATTCAATGTACCTTTACATTGATTATCATGATCTCAACCAGATCCTAATAAATAAAAATTATCCCCTAAGTCAGATTTATGAATTGTTCAATCAACTACATTGAACACAATTCTTATTCAATGTTGATATTTAGTTAGGATACTATCATGTAATGGTGAAGTAGGAAGATATACCCATGACCAATTTTTATAAAAGATATGGACAATAAATTTTATAGTGATTCCATACAGACTAATTAATTATCTTGAAATATTCATAGAATTGATGAATAGGGTCTTTAGATATTACCGTGACAAGTTTCTATTAGTCATTGTATATGAAATTCTAATATTCTCCAAAATAAAGGAGGAGTATTAGGGGAATCTGATCGCTATTCTAAAGACATTATGAAATGATATTCTTTATTAATATTGCATCAAATGTGTGCCATAGTTGAACGAAGTCTCATTATTGGGGAATATCATTGAAAATAAATGAAGATCATTAGACCCTTCAAAAATACATGTAATTGGATGATGGTAGATACAAACTTATATGACTTATACATTTATTTTCCTATGATTGGATGGGTATTATCATCTATTTGCATCAAAATGTTCATTATTTTCAAACCTTCTTACAATGGTCTCTTGAAAGGGTGTCGGGTTTTCGTGAAATGATGAATGTGAAGTGAACATCAAGGATTTAAAAGGATTGATTATCACTACACATGTGCTCACACTACCAATAAGTTGATAAATTTTCATTGTATTTAGTGATTCATTGATGAAGGTATTGGGCTATGTGTTAATGAAAAAATACAAAGTCATAGATGATGCATCAAGGAAGTATAAATTTTATGAAAAGCACTACCGAAGTCATGATCTGTAGTTATATGTAGTGATCTTTAGTTTGAAATTTTGGAGGCATTTTCTATTTGGGAGAAGTGTGAAATATATATAGATCATAAAATCTTTATGTATATATCCTCAGAAAAAAAATTTAATATGCATCAACAATGATGGATAGAGATGATCAAAGAATATGAATTCTTAATCCACTTAAATCATTAAAAAGAGAATAATGGGGAAGAATCTCTAAGAAGAAATGATCTATAAATTCAATCATTGATGTGAGTTGAGAGGGATCCATTATTCATAGATTTGGAAGGAATGAACATGGAAATAATAAATTAAAGAACATCATCATTCCATTCACAAAAGATTTCTCAATCATCATTTTTATAGTGGTTAAAGGATGCTCCATGAGATGATTGGAAATTCATAAGAAAGTGTAAACTATAAAAAAATGTGACTCCTCAAAGTTAAATGTTAATATATAATGTGTTGTTATATTTTGTTCAAGAATACGTATATCTTGAAATCCTGAGTTGAAAAATGAGTTTTCGAATGATGAACTTAACTCAACCTTCTTTATCCATCCAGGAAGCACAATGATATATCCTGATATTTAAAAACACTATTTGTAAACAATATGAATAATAAGAGAACATAATATACATCACAATGTCTAGTATGTTTGCAAGGGAAGGATGAAATAAAATATTCTAATGAGAAGATGCAACTATTAGAAATAAAATCATGGAAATTAGAAGACATCACCCCATACATTGTCACTAGACTTCCAAAGACTTCTAGAGGGAACAAATCTACCTAGTTTGTGATGGATCATCTTACAATGTCGAAACAATTCATTGCGATTTGAGATGAATTCTCACTAGATCATCATGCATGGATATACATCATTGAAGTGGTGAAGCTTTGTTGAGAACGAATGTAGATAATATCTTATAGAGATATTATATTCACCTCCATTTTAAAAAAATGTCTCCAACAAGCTATGTACACTAATTTTAACTTCATCACAGCTTATGACCCTCAAAATAATGGCCATCCTGATAAGAAAATATATGCTCTTGAGGACATGTTAATATCATTCATAGTTGAATTAAATGTATTATAGGTACAAAATATTCTTCTCTAAATGTTATCGTAAAACAGCAATGTTCACTAGAGCATACAAATTTCCCCATATGAATCCCATTTTGAAAATAGGTGAACAACACCCATGTACTTGGATGAAGTTGGGGAACACAAACTGGTACATCCTAAAATGGTTGAGGAAATTGTTTAAAATGTTAATATCATGATTTAGCACATCAAGGAATCCTAGATTCAAAATGATAGATATACTGAAAATCATCAATGAGACTTATAGATTAATGTTGAAGACATGGTATTTCTATGAATATCTCTACGGAAGAATGTGATGATATTTTGGAACAATAGAAAGGTTAGTCCATGATACATCAGTTCCTTTGAGATCATGTATCACATCAGAAAGGTGGATTACTAAATAGAACTCCCAACTATCCAAACTATAGTACATGATGAATTCCATGTAAACGTCTTAAAAAAGTACACAAGAACCCTTACATTTACTCAATCAAGATATGGTACCAATGGAGAATGGACATTCTTATTAGGAGAAGCCGATAAAGATCTTTGATCATAGAGAAAATGTTCTATGAAATAATACAATGCCCCTAGTCAGAATGGTGTGCAGAAAACAAAATTTTGATAAATAAAAATGGGAACTGGAGGAGGTGATTAAATATAGTTACCCTTATCATTTTAGTGCCGTAAAAGAAAAATTAGATGGAGAACTTTTTTAAGTGGGATGATTTCAATGACCCAGACAGTTGTAAATAAAATTTTCAATTTGAATTTAGTAAATGTTTTATTATGTTTTATTTTTATAGAAATAACCTGATCTCCTTTTGTTTAATTATATCAAATTATATTTAAATTATCATTATGAATATTTAACATAGATAATATAGTTATTTAATAATAAAAATATGATTTGTATAAATAAAGGGTTATAGAAAAACAATTTAAACAAACAAATTATATGATGGACTGAACTTAGAGGATCATACCCTATAAATCCCATTAATCTGAACTTCTGGGGGAGATGGAATATATGATATTTTCTTTGATGATTCCCAAGAGGAGATCTAACAACTTATGAATGATCAAAACTATTTTTGGAAGAAGTTAAATCTCATCGAGATCAGGGCCCAAACCATGTTCGACAAACCACCCCATGAAAATCCCCCCATCACGCACCATACTTGTATGAAATTTGCTGGTGTATTAATGGGATATATATCATGACCCTAGAAATATGAGTATATACATTTTTTTATAATAATGTATATATTTTCATCGAATTATTATTACATTATAAATGTTTATATTGTGATACACTAAAAGAAGAATTGTTTTTTTGGTATTATTAAAACTTCACTAATGGACATATTTTTTTGAATTAATGGATTTTTTAAATAACTAGTATTTTAATAAGATATATTAACAAATAATTTTTATCAAATACTAATGAACCAAAAATTCTTATGAGTCAAATAAAATTTTTATAAAGGATCGGAAACTATTATAGTCAAAAAAACCTATCATATATCCATAATAGTAAATTCTAATTTTAGAAGACAAGATTGTTTTATTTAGAATCTTATTCTTGATAAGAAAATATTATTTTTGGAATCATACTTTTAAAATTATCCAATAGTGAATTTGTCATTATTTTAGGAGATTATTGATTTTTAGGGTAAAGATTGAATATTGTATATATTTACTCTGTGGATTATGAAATCGTAATGACAAAACAATTATGTAATTAACCATATTATGGGTATTAATGTAAAAATATATTTTTTACCCTTAAAATAATGTGATTTAATTTTTATTTGATTAATTTTATTAATCCCTTATGAATCCTCTTAAACCTTTAATATATTTAGGGATTTAAAATAATTTATTTAATAGTGTTACTCACCTACACATAAGAAAGGAAATTAGATCATAATATTTGCCCCAAGAGATCATAAAATATTTTTAACCACTCCTATTTGGAAAAACCTAGGCTTAAACCCGTTGGATGGTTTGTGGTGTTTGGTGATTTACTTTTGTAGATTCCAAAATAATAATAATAATGAAATCGTTGTGTTACCATCACTAAACCCAAAAAATCTCCCACTTATCACGATTAAAAATTAATTGAGAAAATTATTACTCTACCATCCTCTATATAGATACCTCTCATGGTTCCCCTAGCCTCTCAAAAATACCTTCTCATGATTTTTGAGTGGCATATTAATGTATGAGATCCTAACATTCTCTTCTTTAATAAAGTTTATTTATTTTCTTATGAATTATATTCCAAATTAATAATTTTGGGGAATAAAATTACATTCATAATATAAATTCCATTTTATGTTAAAATAATTATATCCCGCTTTCAATTTCATCAAACATTGTTAGGAATTTTATGTGACAGTGTTATGTTCTAAAAATTTCTCCTTGGGATTTTGTTCCAAAAAATGTGTATTGATTACCCATGTAATGTTCATATCAAGGGTGTTCACATAAATGAACATATTATTCATTTATTTTTTAATTGCATGTATTTATTCCATAGTACAAGATAATTTAATTAAAATTGATGATAATTATTTCATTGTTTGTGGTCTATGTGGAACACAAAAGAATGAGAATGAAATGAATATGACGGGTTGGACAAAAATTATGTAGTGCTCTAATGAAATAGTTGATGTTTAGTATAATGAATTATCTTGTTTAGATATGGATTTAACATGATAAATTTATTGGAATTTTTCCGCCAGGAAGTCATGGGAGGCTTATCCTTAACATTTTTTATGATGCATTGTTTTTTATTGTGCCCACATTTCATATGTTTCATTTTTTATTATTTTGATATATTATTCCTTATTTTTCATGTTACTTTTATTCCATATCAATATTTCTATTATTATAAATTTATCCATTTGATTATGTTATTCCATGTTTATTCCCTTATTATGATTTATAGATCACAACTTTCTTATGCATGTTCCCTTATTATCCCAAGCGGTTTTATGTTAGACAAAATATTATGATCATGTCAACTTATTTTCTAATTTTGTTATTGTATATCATGTTATAAATTTGTATCTAATGTACATAATTTAAATAGACCCTAGAATTATCAATATTTTTTTTATTATTATGTGAAATATTATGTAATAAAACATATATAAATAATTAATAAAGAGGAGGGATATTATAATTTACATATATTTCATCAAATGGTATCATTTATACAATTGAATGAAAATTTGTGTTATAAAAAAATAAACCATAGAATGATTTTGATACTAACATAACAAGTAAAACATTGAAAAGTATCATGGAATATCTTCCATGATAGGAACTATTAGCATAAACAATCCAAAATATTATGTGTGGTATGCTATACTGTTAATTAATTTAGTAAAAATTGATTTCTAAACAACATTAAAAAAATATGTTATATTTTGAATAAATGTAGATACAATGTTGGGGGAACTCCATGTAACATGAATATATCCATTTTATAAATTCATGAAATTTTATTCAAATAAATATTATCTTAGATGGGATGGAAAAAATATAGTTAATTGATGTGAAATAACAAAAATATCAATGTTACCTCATGATGTACGTGGAATTATCACTATGAAATCCATGGATATAGTTTTATATTTCCACTCTAGAACATGAAATTATTGAATAATTCCCTTTAGTAGTTGTCTTTCTAATTTGACTTTCTGAAAATTAAAACATTTCATTGTATGAAAAAGTATACAAAATCATTTTTCATTAACTTGATCATGAAATACCCATGAAGCATTATCTATATCATAGTACACCCATGATGAACAAAAAATTGTGAACTATGAGTTTAACTCAAAAATTCACTCTTCAACTATGAATCACACAATGCCGGTAATGTTTTTGCCAATTTGATAATTCCATATTGATCAAAATTAAACTCAAGAAGGAGACATTCTTTAATGAATGATAAACATTACTTAATATTAATAACTTTCATTTTAGCTTGAATAATTTTTTTAATATAGTCAATTAAATTAAATCCTATAACAAAACAAATGATGTCCCTATATCCACAAATTCTAGGATATAATTCATAAAATCATTAACCAAAGGTAAATATTCAAAATTTATCATGGATAATAGTGAATTGTTTTCTGATTCAATGAATAATCCACTTCATTATATTCTATGATAGTAATGAATCGTGGATTCATAATCCTTAATCTTTTTCTAGCTAACTTCTTAGCCTCATATTCAATTCATTCTGAGTGAATATATACTTTAGACTTTTGAGATCTATATGTATTTCATATTTTACTCTATATAAAGGATGCCTCAATATATTTAAATAAAAAACGAAATAATATAACTCTAAATCAAGTTTTGGTTTACTTAACTAGTGAGTTTTCATCTAATGTAATGAATAAATAATTACTTTATCATTTTACATTAGGAAACAACCATATCCCTTAAATTAGGAATCACCATATATTAAAAAAACTCCATTTCTGTAAGGATTTTCCAAAATTTTATCATTCACCATTATTCTTTTTAATTCATAAAAATTAGAATCACATTAATTATCCATTTTAATTTTACATCATTTCGAGTTAACATAGTAAATGAGATAGAAAAATGAGAAATAAATTCATCAAAATATCGATAGTAACCAGCTAAACCAAGAAAAC
Source organism: Viscum album (assembly GCA_963277665.1). NCBI lineage: Eukaryota > Viridiplantae > Streptophyta > Magnoliopsida > Santalales > Viscaceae > Viscum > Viscum album. Next base: position 1,253,681,768 of record OY728153.1, on the reverse strand, counting down.
CATGCATATATATGAAATTTATTTCTCATATACAATATTCTAAAAAAAATTACAAGGATCAGTAGTTATTCCATATTTAAAAAAATATGTTTCAATGGAATGAAATAAATTGTAACAAAAATTTATAGATAAAAATGTTCCCATACAATTTCTTTTCTTATAAGATTTGAAAATGAATCCTTAAATTTATTCCATGTTACTCATGAGGATGAGAATATACAAAAATATAATTTATAAAAAATACTAAAAACTATCCAAAAACTCATGGATAACCATACTTTTAGGGAAATAAATTAATTATTTGAATTATTCAAGCCAAAGGGGATAAAAAAACTCATAATTACCATAATTAGACTGAAATTTTCCCTTATAAATTTCATCACCCTTCACTATTAGATAATGGTACCTTGATAATTGATCAACGAATATAGATCTCCCTAGAGCTAGTCAAAAACATAAATAATATGAGGGAAAAAATATTTTTCATAAAGGGGATGTTTTTCATGGGCTGATAATTAGTTAAAAGTCCCAGTTGAGTGTCATTTTTGAATAACAAAATATGAGCACCCCATGGTAAATTTCTAGGGTGAATGGAACCGTTTTCTAAGAACTCCTACAATAACTTTTTAAATTTTAAATGATAAACATGATTAATTCAAAAGTGGGGATTATATATAACCTTACTATCGGGAACTATGAGAATAAAAACTCAACCACCTGATATGGAATAAAACTAGAAATATAATCATGAAATATATCCATTTATTTTTTCACTACAATTACTTTACTAATAAAAAACAATTCGTATTTTGAATGATATTAGCTAGGTAACATTCACTACATTCTCTAATTAATTTGTTATCTTCATGGTATGTTATCATAGTAAATAAATCATTGAACATTACATCATTATCTCTAAAATAAACTTTATCATGATAAAATGAAATTCAATACATTCCATGAATGATATCAACATCTAATAGGTGATTTTTAAAAATATATTCAAGAATTAAAATACCAATAAAGAAAGTAGGTGATTCTTATAAATCTTAGTTTACTTTTATTTCCACATAAATTTATCCCCCAAAATTCTAACATATTTCATGGTATTTATATTCCTATTTTATTTAAAATTTTATCATTAATTAAATAATTTCAATATCCAAAGGCAAATATGGTATTGTAATAATTAAATAAAATATATAGTACAAATCACCACTTTTATAGATAGTGAATCGTCAAATATAGTAGTATAAAATTCAATTTCTAACCCTTTCTATTTAAAATCATGATGGTATCTATCTAGTGAAAATAAAATTAGACTCATTTAACGATAAGTATCCAACTCATTTCACCTAAATCACCTCTTTATTCTATGGAAACCAATTACCCCATTCATTTATTATTGAAGAATTGTTTAATTATAATTTCTATCCGTATAAGAAATATGAACATGGAAAAAAAGACATTCTAAATCCTACCAAACGTTACATGAATTTTAATTTAACACACAATGAAAATTTTAAGGGATTACCTATACACTTATGAGCTACTTTCTTATATATTTCATTCCACATTGAACATTTAATAATTATTTAATATTTAGGATCACAAGTGTCATAAACCCCATATCAACATTCTGAATACAAAGAACAACAGCAATATAAATATTAAATTCCCATGTGGTAAAATATCTTAATAAACATAGTTTCAACCTTGATTAATATATATTAATTTTATTATCAGTTTACTAAATAAAATATGTCACATACCAGGCTAATCATGTGGTGATTACTTCATTATGAATAATATAATATTTATCACTTTTTTTCTAAGAATTGTTTCTCCATCCTAATCTAAAAAACCTTATATAAATAATTATCATGATAATTATTCTTAAATGTTCCCCATTCCATTGTATTAATATCAACTTTCTCTGAAATATTATTATCTAATGACAACCATTAATAATATTCACCTTCAAATATCTAAGGAATGGGTTAAATTATATCTTTGTAAAGATACCATGATATCTAATATCCCCTCTAGGGAATTAATCCAGCCTTCATCTACGATAAGTTTTGATTACACACTGAATGATGTGATCAATTGTCTCATAAAATCTTCTAATAATGGCATATTAATTTTTTTAGATACGACAACTCCCAAGAATGGATACCACAACCATTTATAATATCTATCAACTTAAAAATCAATATATAAAACCATTCTATTCCAATCACAACCATCCAATAAAGCAAATTATGAATGATTTTTTTCACTTTGTTCATTCCCACTGCATCTTCCCTTTTTATTATGTTGAAAAATATTCTGAATATACATTGTTTATATAAAGAAACATCATAATCATAAAATGAAATATCATTTAATATTAACTATAATGAAAAGTCATTCAAGGGATTTCTATTATCACTGTTAAAACATTCCATGTTAGATAATCTATTATCTGATACCAACTATAAATAAATGGAATTAAATATTACATATTATAGTGAAATTTAACTATATGTCACTTTTTTAAGTTCACAATGATCTCATAGTTTTATAGTATTAGATATATAGGTCATAATTGTTAATAAAAAGTTTAAATATATAAAAATAGAACTTTCAATTCAGTATATTGTCATCGCACAATATATTTACTTTAATATATAACATGATTTTTTTGATGGAAAATATTATCAATGTTGAAAATGAATTCTTCCATTAAATTACTAGATATTAAACCCTATGTTTTTTTAAACATGGGATAATCACAAAAAAAATCAATAGGGGATGTAAAATGATGAAATCTTTTAGTCCAGTGGAAATCATAAAAAATCATGTAAATTTATATTTAATTTCTATTTTAGTTTAGTATTTGAAATAAAAAAAAATTATATCCCGAAATCAGACACACATTTTATCAAATAAAAGCAATAAACCTTAAAAAAATTAAAACCCTTTGGTCAATTTAGAGAATCATGTTCATAACCCATAGTAGACCCATATAAAGAATAATCCAAGTGTATTTAAATTAATAATAAAAACCCATTGGTGACTTCCTCATTCCATACAATTATGATATGATACATAAAACAATGCATTGGATGGATATCTAGGCATACCCATTGTATAACCTATATCAGGCTCACCAGATACAATATGGGTGAAAATTGTTATATGGCATATCTGTCTCACAAGGTTCTATCTCTGAGAACCATTCATATAGGACATATCATGGTATCATATTTGTTATATAATTTCAAATTTTCTCTACAATGAATAAATAAATTTATGATTTTAAAATTTTATCATATAGCATTTGAAAAAATATTTTATGATTTTGTTTTAATATATTTACGAAATCCAATAAACTTTTTCTTTTAAAACCCAAATATAATTATCATAATACAATATTATTTTGAAACACATTTTCAAAACCAAAACGCCCATTATAATTATTATAATTATTTGAATAAAACATAAAATCATGTAATGTAATCCAAAAATAAAATATTGGTTATGGTGGAAGGAAACGATGTTCCTACAATATACCTTAATATATATATATATAAATATTTCAGTGGTAAAGGAATTCAAAAATAGAATCCCATGAATTTTAACTGGATGAAATTACAAATGAATTTAAATTATATCATGTGGTATAGGGGATGTTATTTTAGTAGATCCTTGTAATGAAAATCCAATTTTTGGAAAAAATAAATGTTTTTTTAGATTTTGTTTAAGGATTGAGGGTTTTCATGGGTTTCACAATGAGTTTCGGGTGTGATGGACCTGAAATATCAAATATAGACAAGGATGATAGGCGTTCATGGTTTGTTTGAAACAATTAAATGTTTTATAAGAAACTGTGTAGCAACCATATAGGCGATGAGGATGTCGTACAATTTCATCTAACCATACACATGAGGTTTCATGACCATGAAACATTCTAAATGTATTAAATAGAGTGAAATTGTATGGTTTATACAAGGTTTACAAAACCATTGACATGAACAGTTTGATCTCCCTACTTGGGAAGTGGTACATTCATTGTTAGGGAAAAGTTTAGCCAACCTTGTATATAAATAATGATCCTCGTTTACAAGGATGAATGTTACCAAAATTCTCATCTGTCCATATTTTTTTCTTTTAATTCTGTGTTATGCACACCAAGGGGCTCCCACTCGAGCTCTCCTATCCAATCATAGGGATGATGTGATATCCCTCCTCGATTTTATGATTCAGACCCCATAAATTTCATTTTATAGGCCTCCATTAGTATAGGAATTTTCCTTTAACCTTTCTTTATTTACCTCCTCTATTTCAACATTATTTTGGTGTGACATAATTCATCCTATTTCAGGGGTGTTTGTATGTTTCATTTATTTTACATGCATCAGATAGAATAAACCCTCAATTTTTTATGTGCGATCCACCCATGGAATGTTATAGGTTGTCTAATGCTTTTCAATCATGTTAGTCCATTTTAATAAAATGTTTCTATGTGCTACGCATGGGATGTACCCTCTATTGATTCTAATTTTTAATTTCGGATTAAAATAATTTTCTTAGACTACCTTATGATGTGATTAGATACTCATTGGTGTGATTAGAGGTTCTGACTTCAACTCAAACCACCCCTTAAGGTGTGGTCATTAGATCAAAATTTTTATGTATTGTCTTACATTGTTAGATCCACACCCATTGGGTGTAATTGATATATATATATATATATGACTCACTTTTTATTAAAACCATCCTTGTTATGGGTTTCACTATGCATTTTCAGGGATTTAGATTTCCTAAAGCAATATTAATGATTTTTTTGAATAATAATTTCTTGTTTTTTAATAAAACCCCTGATGTGGTGTGTTGTCTTTAAATAGTAAAAGTGACATATGTGTTATGACATACATGGATTTATGGTATGAGTTTTTCCATGTCCTTCATTGTGACATAGATTCTTCATGTGGTTTAGATATGTATGTAGACCAATTAATTATTAAATGAAATTGAAAGTGGGTGTGTCACTATTAATGAAAACTATTTTTATATAATGGAATGCTTGATAACATGGAATTGAAAATTGATAAAATTAATTGAGTAAATGAATTATGAACTCGATGAGAGACAATCAAGTTTTTTTCTATGGAATTCCGAGGATGGGATAATCGTTCCTATGATCATATTTTCTGATAGATTATGTTTATAGTGGAGGAAATACCAGTATGATAGGACATGTTCACCATGAGATTTTTGTTTCTCAACATGAGCGATATTGGTTCATTACGGGAGACACCTAGGTCGGTCTTAGTGGATGGATGGTAACACTAGGAAGAGCATGTAACACAATCCCTTAAATGATCATTCTATGTACGATATTAGAAGTTATTGTTTTGCATTAGGATAATATTAATACTTGTGAGGACACTCATGGATCGAATTAGATAGACTCAGACGAGAGTGATATTTTATTAATATCCTTATGTGATATATGGGATCCATATTAAGGTTCACCTCACATGGGATCATGATGAAAATTATTTTATTTTTTGTGATTCCTTTTTATAGTAATGCTGATGATGCATATGGGTTATACAAGGGAAGCATTCTAAATGTAAATTAACTTTATTGGGGTTTGGTCCATCTCGTTATTCATTTTTTATAGTGTTTGGTCTCCATTTCCACCATATCTCATACATACATGTTTTCCATGGTTCATACATTTCTATAATAGGGTGAATAAGGCATGGTCAAGCCAAATGTCCATGAGGAACCTGATCCCAAATTGGTAATTCATTTATTTAACACTGTTTCTTTACTATCAATATATACGATCAATACTTTTTTTTATATTCACATACATCATTAATATTTATTAAATGTTTTTGGTTGAATACTAAGTATATCTCACACCCTACATGGGATTCTATTACATTGGGGGTACCTGAGAAGATCATCATTTCTATAGGTCCATGATTTATTACATTCCATATGCACTGTACATGGGATCTTATGAGAACAAGACTAAGCTAGTAATCAATTTTCTCATGGAATTAACCATTGGGATTTTTTTCATATTCTGTATTTTATTTCCATTGACATTGAATATAAAACAAGAATAATCTTTAGATTCATGCTTGGTTATATGTATTTGGAATTCGGTATCATTATTTTGTTTATATATTTATCTTATGTTTCTCTTTCATTTATTGTTATGACTTCTGATGTTGTCTTCTATTTCCATTGTACAATATTTCTGTGGTACTCTGATCATGAGTATATAGTCCCCACATTGTACCAACATTAAACCCTTTCTACTAGTCTCCCACCTCTGCTATATGGGGAGGTGTCCTTATGGCCATGTAGATAATGGTCCAGGTAATGGTTTAGTAGTCAGTTGGTCTAGGTCTCTACACAGTTTTATCAGTGCTTACATTTACACTGTCTTGCTATTTTCGGTTGGTTGAATGGATACTAGGAATGTTTATACCCATTGATAATATCCACTCATGGGAGTGACCAAACCACACATGGTGAGAAGTCCAAGTGACCATGAATGGGACGGTTGTCCGTGTTGCATTTTATTATATTATATTATTATTTCACCTTGAGTGATTGGGGTAAGTTATGTTTCATACTAGTTTAGGAGATTATTTTATGTACCCATGGACATGTAAGGAATGTATCATGAATTACACAAACTATATAGGCATATAGTGATTCTTATTCCCAGCATATAACAAGTCATGTAAATTGTGTTTCTTATAAGGTTATGATTTTTTGTTGTGCCATGAGTGTTATTAAAATACATGTTATATAATATGTTAGGTGTTATTGTAATTTTTTTGTTTTATACCTTCATTGTTAATTTAGTTCCATTCCTGAATTGTAATATGATGTGTAATTTATTTAGTTTGTTTTCTATTAAAATATTCTTCTTCGAGTTATTTATCATAACTAATTTCTTTCTAGGATTAGGTGGTTTCATTCTTTGTGTTGGTAATCATTATCATATTTATTTTATACCATGATAGGGTGTCTTATTTACTTATGTGGTATCTTACCATATAATATCATCATTTTCTTTCTCAATAAAATTAATAGATATATTTATTTCTATGTTTATCATGTTAAGTTATTATTTAAAAAAAATGGTTATTAAAGTTCCATTTCCAACCTAAATAGTATTTTCCCACATATATTTTTGGCGACACATTAACTAAACAATCATGAGATGTTTGATTCATGAACCATTAGATGCATTAAGTAAAAAATTTACAATTGTGATTAAATGTGATCCAATTTTCAATCTATAAATTGTGTGGTATCCTTATTAATTGTGAATTGGTAACCCATGTAATCAAACCATCAAATATATATAAATATAAAAAAACATAAAACTATTTTAAATATAAATTTCTCTAAATTTGAATTTAAATAGTCTAGTTTCACATAAATAGGATTGTACATCAATTACATGGGCATGATGACCGATATAAACGTTTTTCATAAATAAACAAATGTACCCAAATCAGTTAGCTGGGGTATGTTCCTTATGAAATAAACCCTATAAGGGTGTCTAAAATAAAATAAAAACTTAAAAAATGGGTTTCTTTTAGTTTAATCCAAAATGGATTAAGGAGACACTCATTAGTTGATTTTATATTGTTATGACTTAGTATTTAACCCTATGGGGAGTACAATAATATTTTATAGTCACAATATTAAAAATTTTATACAGTCTCTTATATGTGTTCAAAAAGAGATAACTGATTGCATCATACATGATTTGTCACATCTGTAATTAAGTAAAACACAATAATCATTTATGTGGTATATTTTTTCTAAGGATATTGTTAGTTAAAATTCCAAAATTCAATCTAAATATTATTTTCCTCTATAAATTGGAAATGAAATATAATTTAACTTATCCCAATTTCTATTAAATTATTGGTCAATAAATTTTATAGAAGGAAATCATTGTGATTGGTTTCTTAATTATTAATTGATGTCAATTAACTAAATAATTTATTAAAAAGTTTAATTTAAATTTCATGTTCCTAGTGCCTTTATGTGAATAAATCATCAATAATTTTTACTTATGAATATTTTTTGTTATCCTTTAAAAAGATAAATCTTGAAATGGTTAAAGATTTAAATAATGATTGTCTTAATTCTGTAAAATGTAACCATATGTGGTTTTCTTAGCTTCTGACCTTGAGTAAGGGTAGATTAAAATATTCATCAGTATTTCCTTAATATGAGAATGTGAGAATTACCCAAAGGAAAATTCTTTTATAGATTGAACCTAAATTAAAGACTCTTGATCCTAGTGAATGTAAAGGATTACCTCTTTATATGGTTAATGATTTCTATTTTTCTAGGGTCTTGAACAAGTGTGTTAGCACACTAATAACCTTTTAATTCTTTGAAATAGTTTTGTGTTTTTTTAGAAGGATATTGTCATTGTGTTTCCCATTGACCCTTATTGGAATATATAGTTTCGAAAATGAAACATTTACATGGCTAGTGATCATGAATTGTTTTAACTCTTATTTTTGGAATGAGCGACATAAAATGTTTAGAATTTAGCTGGTTAGACATGTCTAACTCCTATTTACCCTCATGGTGGATCAAGCGACCCTTCTCTTCTACCGTTCTAGTATTTGTTGTCTCTAGAGGTCATTAATCATATTTAAATTTGTATGAGGTTGTATGAATACGTTACAGTTAATTATATATGAAATTTGATACAGTATTAATAAGGACAATATTCCTTTGGATAGTATCAAGAATGTTCAATTTTTTTGTAAAACCACTGGGTAGAAAGAATTGGAAAACACATGACCGTTGGCATTTATAATGTGTGATACTGAACCATATGTATTCAATTGAGGTTATCTTAGTCGCATGGTATTTTGATTTTATAATTGGTAATCTATAGGGTATAGTGAAATAAGAAATAAAGTAAATATTTTCTCGTACCGTTGCATGGGATGACATTCTACATATATCAGATGTTTTTACATTCTAGTAAGTTATCTTAGATTTTCCACCTGATGATATGGTTAAAAAATACATTACTAGAGAGGAGTTTCACATGTATATCTAATATAACATAGGAATAATGTTATTTTAGGCAGCTAGTCTATATATCCTGTTAGTTTAATGCTTGCTAAAAGTTTTTGGCAACCTCTAGGACATGTGGTCAGTGGTGAATAGAGCATGGGCAGTGGGATGTGAAACTATTCTTAGTGATCATTTGGAATGTTAATTTTAGTGATGAAGAGCTCATAAGGTGATTGTCAATTACCCATTAGCTTTTGAGATTCAGTATCCTTCATCCTTTCATGGTTTTAGTAGACACCATGGTGTTATGTATTGGATTAATATTATCAATGGAGACTTTTATCTATTAGAGACTCTGATGGATTGATGTATTACGACGGATACCATCATACTTTAGGGACCTTATAAGAGATGGTTAGGTGTCATGAAATAGGAAAGAAGACATGATGGTCTGATATGGGAGTGTATCATGGATCTATTTTATTAATATATTTTTATATATTTTCGTGTATTAGATCTACATCTGATGTTCATATTGATTTGGTAGGGAAAACGATAGCGTCATCCTATTCTAATTATTTTAATAAAATGTTCAACTTTCATCTTTTTTTTCCCTAGGAATGAGGTGTAGAAGTTTTGAAATTTCAGGATTTCCCTTTAACCATATATGAGGTGCTATTTTATATATTTTGACTTATCAACATAGTCTTTTGGAGTTCATAGGGCTCGCGAAATTGGCAAGGTCCTAGAGGTGGGAATAGTTACTAGAATTATTCCTGCTCTTATTGGACTAATATGTTGAATCTATATGAGTATTGTTGGAGAATTATTCCATACATGGTAGTGGAATCCATAATACAAGCACCATGGTAGTGAGATATTTTTTAAAAATTGTAAGGGATATTCCATTCGGTCTCTTAAAGGATGTGACTATAGGTGTTATATTTCTGTTATGAAGGGGAATTATATCATTTTCTATCTCAATCCACATAAATATTGCCATATATATGTGATGGTGGCTCAAATAGAACAATTTTATACAAATGAATAGTGGTTGGTTCTTTGAGATTATACCTTGGTAAAGTCATAGGACCTAAGGAGTTTATTTATACATCACACGATTATATCAACATGGATACTCATTAGTATTAATGGTAGGGTCAAGTAACTAATAAATGAATTGTTTATTCAGTGGAATAGGTTTTAAATAATTATGGAGATGGGATATCAATTGATCATTTAACATATTTATTAATTCTATGATTTCAAATTATTTTCTTGATACAATATATAAATATTAATTTTTATCTTATCAAGTAGTTGATGGGCTAGGCATTTTTGTTAAATTGTCTACTAACTCCATTTTTCTTGGAACATCCTTAGAAAGAAGTTAGACCATCCCTAGAGGAATTTAGGGTTTACAATATTATATTTTTAATAGATAAATTTTGGGGATTTTATCATCTTATAGAAAACTAGATTAAATGAAATTTTTATAGAATATATGACATATTATTATGTTCAAATAATTTTTTGAAAAATACATGTGTCCTTTAAATTGACTAAGGGGGAGATGTTATTTTGACCCGTGGATGGGATATGAAATTATAAAAAATGGGACTATATATGATCAAATTTGATGCTATTTCATCACCGATGGTGGGAATGGTTCTTATAATAGTCCAAGATGTGGCACTCTTTACTTTTCACATCATGTTAGATTTCTACAAGGACATCCATCTAGATGAATTCATTAGAAATCCCCTTAATAGAAGATTTTTTTGTTAAGTACCATTTAAAACGAATATCCCAAATAAGTTCCCATATATCAGATAAAACCAGTTGAGTTAAAGTAACTAAAGGTAAAACATGGGGATCTAGAGCTAATGTGAATTTTTTGACATATAACATCTCCAATGTGAACTCCATTTGTGTTCTCAATGATGGTGGATCAAACCCATTAACTATATAGGGAATATAGGAAGTTGAATTAGGCCAATGCGGTGAACCTATACACATATCAATGGATGAATAATGTTTTTTCATTTGTCCAGGGGTGTTGGTTGTTCTCCAATATTGACTTGTGACAAGGATACCATCAACTGTTGGTCTATATTAAGAATATATTTAATGTCTAGTCATTTAATAATTGTATGGATCATTTTATTTTTGTTTAAATTCTAATAAATAGTACATATAATGAAACCCAATATAGTAACAATGATAAAGAGGGTGTCTAATGATTTTTGGAATCCTAAAAACCTATAATTTTGGGGAATGAACTTGGACGCATGGTTAGTAGAAACCATGATGCTTAGGCCAAATGATATATATTAGCCATGAGAGATGAGATAAAGGAGTATCAGGGGGCAGATAATTTTTTCTACCATCGTACGACATGGGGAAAAGAATAATATGAGCCATCCATAGTTTTTATAGAGGTTTGTTTTCATGGATTTCTCATAGTTAGGGAAATCGAGTGCCTTAACTATATAGGGGTATTTCTATAAGAATTAAATGGAGCATTGTATATATTCAGTTTGTCCAACCGGTGTGACAAACCGTGTGCCCCTATTTTGAGGGAAAATTTTCCAAAACACCATTAATGAATCCTTAATGAAAACATTTTCTTTAATATCTTTCCTTATAGTGGATGTCTTGGTCTTCTTACTCCCGTAGCATCTATTCCTCCTCAATCATGGATCCTAGAAAAGTCACATGTTCAAAGTACCAATCAAGATCCATAAAATAAATTAAATAGATAGGGGTACACTCCACATTCCCTTCCCTTCCAACTCTATTTAATATTTTGATCTATTGTTCTATTTTCGTGGAAGATAATTTTCAATATTTTTTGGGCATTAGACCATGTCTTTGAAAACTTCTATCCTACATTGAATATGAAGCCTCCATATGAAGTGGAGTCATCAATGGCCCTAATATATGTGGTCTCATTTTTTCACCAATTTTTTTTTGTTTTTTCATCTCCATGGTGTTGTGTCATGACTCATCCTAAAATTGAATACTTTATTTAAAATTTACATTCACACATATATATTATCTTGTTGATATTTATTAGTGTATTAAAGATGTTTATCTCAATCACATACACCCATTTATGTGTTTTGACATGAATTTACCCATCTAAATTGGTAGGTTTAATATTTTTAACACCTAAAAAGAATTTGGATTGGGTTTTAATTGAATTTTCCCACTACTAAATATTTTTAATGAAAATAAGAACCTCCTACGTGTGTTTTATTCATTAAAAATATAATTTCCAAAATTGGTAATTTACCAATTAATAATTGAACCTTTTAATTTCCACATAGAACATTAATAGATTTTTTTCTATGACTATATTCATTAAATGTCATGTTTGAGAATGAATGGATTATTAAATATGGTTTTCCTTTCCATAAAAATAATTTAAATTGTTATAATAAAAATAATTATAAAGGGTGGGAAGGCCACACCCATCACTCCTTATATTATTATATTCTCTGATATGAATTGTAATTCCCTATGTTATAAATGGTTATGATAAGTATAAGTCATGAGAGTTACTACCCCAAGAATATTATTATAAATATGATTATGCCTTTGATATAGTTTGTGGGATCATGTTAAAGGTTCTGTTGGGAATGGTGATTCGTGCTCCCTTACGTATGGTGTTGAGAAAGATGTCTTTCCCCCACACACTATTTGAATAGTTGGTGTGACACACCACATCCCTTATTTCTTGTGTTGGATTGATGAAGCACACACCATATTTAGTGAATATCATTACATCTCTCACTCATTATCAGTTGTTTGGAATGTACCATTTTCATGATCTTAAATGCTCATTTAGACTGTTTGTCGATGATTGAGTTATGCCTCGGTCCATCCAAGACTTATTATTCAAGGTATATGGACATATACATCTTCAAGTACATTGTCCATATGGTTTAATTTAATATATATCTATAATATATAATATTACAGTATATATTTTGATTATTACTGATCAAACACTCATTCCATCCATGACCCAAAGAAGGTAGAACCAGAAGGTGTCCTTGACGGACCTTAGTATGATAATACTTTTATTTTTTTCACTGTAGATTATTTATTTGTAATTGAAATTTTTTTCTATGTTAACTTTTTGGATTAACTCTATATACCATTGGTGGTGGTCTACTAGGTTTTTATATCACACCCTTCATGGGCTACCTTTAGTACTCGAGTAGAATACTTTTCTATAATTATGGATAAGGCACATCACCCAGTAATGGAATCTTGAAATGTTTCACTAGTAGATAGATCATATGAGTAGAGGACCAAGAATATGCTCAATATTCTAGTGGGGAAAACTTTTTTTCATTGCATGATTGTATATTTCTTCCACTATTCACATATTGTACATCATCATTCCATATACCCATGTATATGACACTGCCTAGTGGATTTTGATATAGAAATTTTGTTGTTTGGTTAATAAATATTATGATACTTTTTTATTATGTCTTTACATATATGATTCCAAAATTTTATCTTTTTGGATATATCCACTGTGACACTCTGATAATTCGGTATAGTCTCCCCATTGTACTATCTTTAATCCATCACTATTGGATGTCAGCCTCTACCATATGAGGAGGTGAACATGAGGCCATGGCACCGACCAGCTCATGTCTCAGGTCATGTGGATCTTAGGTTGGGATGTTACAAGGTGGTACCAAGAAATTTTTTCATTTTTTTAACTATTTTGGAACTATAAATGAGACTACGGAGTTAATGAAATTTCAAAATTAACCTATGCTTAGATGTTGGTAACCCATGTACATGGGAAACAAAAATTACATGGGATTATGAATTTTAGTTGTTGTTTTCACCTATTAAGATTGACATGACTTCATTTTGAGGTGACAGACATGTATTATGGTGTTATTGATACTGATGTTATTGAACAGATGATTTCATCACCAGTGTCTGATTAAATGAGGTAAATTCATTATATGCATCGTTATAGGCATAATATGATTAATTTGACAGGAATTTTTCCATGTGATGACTTCTTTCAGCATCCTTTTTTTATTACTGGTTCCATGATTATATATGGAATTGTTCAAACATTTCTAAATGGACTGAGAAAATAATAATTGAATCATAATGACCCTTCCATATTCTAACATTTTTTTAAGAGGATAAATAAGACATATTAAATAGCTAAATGAGGAATATTTATCCATGGACCATTGCTCACATGGGATGGATTGTGTAATGGTATGGGTTAAGTAGATTCCATATTTTTGATCATATGGAATATGGTCACCAATGGATCGAAAATGGTAATTGTTCAAATTCAACCATTTGAATAAATTTAAATATTTTAATAAGTAAGGAAATAAAGTTAATGTGGCTTCTAAAGTTAATGTTGACAACTTATATGTGTAATGTAGTGAACTAGACCTAAACCCAAACATAGTAGTTGGTATTTGGTGTGTCTCTTATGTTATTGTGGCATGTTATCGCCCTTATCTTTTACCCAGTCTTGTCAGAAGATGTAGGCAATGGGGTATGATTTATTTATTGGAAGTTTATTCACAAATTATTATTTTTATATGATATATTTTTAATTGTTAATATATCTTTTGATGTGGGAATTTGGAATTGTAGTATCACTCTTCCATGATATCCTCAATTAATAATCCCTAAAGAATGTGATGACCATGCACCTGAGGTGGAAGTCCATGAGTTTCCATTGATTTCTCCTACATTCCACCTATGGAACCCCTTCGTTTTCTTGATAAGGGAACTAACACCTAGTTCCGACGGGTCATTCTACTTATGTTAGTCAATGAAATGTGTTTCTTGAAATTCCTTGAGTATGGAAGATTTGAATCTAGAGATCTACTAGTAAAAACCCGCATCCTTTTTGGGGGATGGAAGAACACCAATTTCCGAGTCTTAGCTCGATGTAATTATTTCTATTTTCGAGTACCTAGAGATTCCTCCAAAGTGCATGGTCAAACATGCTACTTATATGGTTTCTGATTCTACTAAGAGCTGGTGGGTTGATATTACCCCATAAAATTGACATTATGATATGGATTGTGAGGATTAATATACTATAATATATGGCTATTTCATGCCCCAAACTCTAATGGATGAAATATATATAGACATCATTAACCTACAATAGGGAGGTATGTTTGTTATTGAATAATACACTTGTTTTTCTGAGCTAAACAGTTCTCTTCTACTCTAGAATGTTATGATTTTATGACAATAAAATGATTTGAGGATGTGTTTGTATTTTCAGTTTGGTGAAAATTGAATGTATTTTTGATGACCAATATTTATAAAATTGTCCAACAAACCCATATTATCAAGTGAAATTTGAGGGATGTTGAAGGTGTGAGTTGGTGTTGTTTAGAACATTGATCCAACAAATGTTATTCTACTAGGAGAAAGATTCTTTTTAGGATACATGTGAAGGTAGTAGAGGATATGATCCTCATACTTACATATTTCAGATATTTCACCATTATGGGATTCCATGAAACATTAGAAATTAGTGCATATGATATTCATGGGAATGCAGAGGTTGCAAAAGTATGGTCAATATTTTCTGTATCTGTAATATATTCCCATCAATTCATAGATTACCGGGATCTACTCCTACCCCATCTACCTAAGTAGGGACAATAGTTTCATTTTAAAAAGGGGACTAGAATACCATCTCCCCCTCAGGATGTGGTGGTAGTAGATGTTGTGGTAGTTCGACTATTGGTTCACAGCACTAAAAGGGGGTTTTCTCAGTGTAGTCTGGATCATACACAGAGCTATTGTATAGTCTAGTTACATGCACTGTAGCATATTAATGATGATAAAATATCTATAACTTTTATAGTTTGAGGTATTATTCTAGTATCCTCCACTTTAGTGTCTACTTTATTTGATACAAGTGATTCTTACTCATTTATATTTTCAACTATTATGGAATGTCTAGGCCTCAAGATCAAGAACCTATATGTTGTTATAATGATTGATACCTCATCAAGTATCCGATAAGAGGGTTTCTTCCATTATAAGTATTTTCCCCTTGATATGGGATGATAATTATTCATGTGAAATATATCAATACTTGATATGATGGGCTTTCACATATTCATTGGGATGGAATAGATAGTTATTTATCAATCTCATATTGACTTTTATCATTAGAGGGTGATGTTTAAATCACTAGAGGGAATTTGGAATGTGCCAAAGGGGGATTGGGATGTTAGTGTGACTAGAATTGGGCCCATGTAGTTAAGGATGGATAGTGTAAAAAATCAAACCGCCAGTATCAACTTGGAGGATCAAGGATTCAAAAACAACATTTTCCCTCACATAGTGAATATATTCATTGATGTATTCCCAGAAACATTTAGGGTATACCACCTGTGTCATAAGAATAGTTCACTATTGAGATAGTTCCAGGAGCATCACTAGTGGACGTTACCCCTTATTGGATGGCACTAATGTAGCTTTTGGATCTCAATAAGTATTTATAGGATCTATATGATAAAGGCTTTAGACACCCTGAAAATCACATTTGGTTTTATCAGTCCTTGTTTCCATTAATTCAGACATTTCCCTTAGACTCTACATTGATTATAGTTGATTGAACTAACTCACGGTAAACAATCAGTATCCACTACCTCTAATAGATAACATCATTAATCCATTCTGAGGAGAGATATTGTTTTAAAATATATTTTTGAGGTTGGGCTATCACTATGTGAATGTATGTTCATCATACACACCTTTAAAAACAAATATGAGAAGGTATGCTCTTTACCAATTCTTGGTTATTCAATTTAGATTCACGAACACACATGTGATTTTTATGGATATTTTGAATTAAGTTTTACACCAATATATAGATTCATTCATGGTATTATTTTTTCATTATATATTAGTGTATTAATTCACCCAAAATGACCATACCAACCATCATGTGATCAGGCACAATATAATATTCGAAAATAAAATCCACATTAAACATAGTAAATTTCACATCTGGATTGATAATTTTTACTTCTTGGGTCACATTATCTCTAAGTCATGAGTTTCAATAAACCTAGAGAGACTAAGGCTTGATGTTTTCTATTAGAATCCCTTGAATGTATTTGAAATTTAGTGTTTCTTGGGGCTAATAGGATATTACAATTTCATTATCTTGGATCTCTCACACCGTGTAGAACAACAAATGGGTTTGAATAGGAAGGGTGTGAAATTATTGTGTTTAGAAGCATATGAATCATCCTTTCAAGTGTTGAAGGGAAGATTGAATTCGATGCTGATAACAATTTTTCTAGATCTACAAATTAGATTTACATTCTATATTGACCCATAAGGTATTAGACTAGGAGATATTCTAATAAAGGATGAGAGAGTATTCACATTTGAGTCTCTTCAGTTGAGGCCTCACACCCATAATTACTCAACGCATGACATCAATCATGATGTTGTAGTTCCCACTCAATGATGTTGTAGAAAATAACAACATGTAGAGTGTTTTGTGTTATACCCTAATAAAAATACTTAGTTATAGATTTACATAGCGAGATATGAATCTTAGGAAAAACAGGTGGGCTGAGTAAATATAGTCATTTGATTTATAGATTTCCTACATGTCTAAAAAGGGTAATGTAATGGCCAATGATTGGATTCAGAAGACTCATAATTAGTTACTATATGAAGAGAGTGGGGAATGGAATCTCTTGGATTTTATTTCATATATCCACATTGAGGTTTATGAGGAAAATGGATAATTTCAACCTCAAAAAAATAGCAGGGAATTTTACTCTTCTTGAATGTGTAAGAATGTGGAAACTTTTCAATCCCTATGGCCTTTTACTAAGGAATAAATATGAGATAATGATACATCAATAGGTTTGACCATAGATGGGGTTGATACCTTATTATTCCATAGGAATGTCTAGGTCGCAACATGCATTAGAGATAATTTTATATGTGAATTTTATGCCTCAACATGAGAAGTTCATCCTGGTGTCACCATGATTTATTGAAACTAATGATGCCAGTATTGGGGGCTTGGTATGAAATGGGAGATTATTGGATTCATCACCCGGTGTTCCACTTGTTATCATGTGAAATAGAAACACTAGTGTATGGTGGGGATTTTATAGCCATGGATTATTTATGAGTAAAATAAGATTATGTTTTTAAATATATTATGAAATTTTTACCCAAATCACTTTGTGTCATGGATATGGTGTGGGTTTTTTGTGATCATTTAGTTAAATTCACATATTTCTTACATGTTCAGGAGACCATTATTAGTAGATTTTATAGGGAGGCTCTATATCATAAGGTTTTACATCTTCAGGGATCTCTTGTTGTATAATTACTAAATAAGATTATTACATCATTTCAATGTTTAAGAAGTGGTTTCAGAAGACCTTGGATACATAGTTTCTTTTGAGCACTGCCTATTACCCATAAATCGATATAATGATAGAGTGTACTATTCAGGTGGTAAAGGGAATTCTCATTTCATGTGTCTCTATCATCAATGGTACATAGAAGTGACATGTTCCACCAGTTGAGTTCACTAATAATAATAGATTATAGGCTACCATAGAGGTTCAACCATATTAATCATTATATATTAGGCCTCTCTGTTCAGCATTATGTTGGCTAATGGTAGGGGAGGCAGATATTCATAGACTATGTAACATGTAGTATACATCATAAAAGGCTCAATTAATCACAAAACAAATGATCACAACATAGTCCGAATAGTAGTCATATACTAATAGACAATATAGACCTACCATGTTCACGGTCATATACTAGGTTTTCTTTCTAGTCTCACCGATGTTGGTACATTAATGTATTAGGAGGGAGTGTAAGACTTCACCTAGGATCATTGGACCAATAATGGTTGTGAAATAGATCAGTCTAGTGGATTTACAAATAATAATTCCTTAGATATTCAAGTATATTCATGATGTCATTCGTTTATATCATCTTTGTTGATATCATCCAAACACAACACGTGGCTTTCAGCCTAATGAGTTTTAGTTGGATGTGGATTATTCCTTTATGGAGTATCCCATTCATATTGTTGATCGAAGCCTGAATACACATCAAATATTGTCAGGTATTTTGGTACAGGTGATATAGAAGCACATTTGTGTACATGATGAGACCTAGGAGTTGAAAATGATATACGAGCTTTGTGTCTACAACTCTTGGACGATGATACCTCTTTTCCCATATAAGTTCAACTTATAGTCATGTTTCCTTAATGAGGGATGGATGTAGTGAAATGTATTTTCATGAATGTATGATTCATTTGACTTTAGTTAAAATTCTGTTAAACGGTCCACATAATGTTGGCCAACAGATTCACATAGTTCATGAGGTTGTCCGTGGAATGCTCTATGACCAAAAAAACAAAATTTCATAGAATTAAATGATTTTTATGGAAATTAGAAATTGTAAATATTAGCCTATAGGGTCTATACTAGCCACACAGGTTGAGATAGAAGAGCATCAATGTCCACAAAATATTTCTTTTACCATCAGAACCAAGGTGCATGACCATGAAATCCACAAATAGTTTTTGATAATGTATTTTCACATAGTATTAAAAAGGGTAGGGTAATAATTCACCATTATTGTATTAGGTATTTCCTTAATTAGTATGTGTAGAAGAGTTTTTATATTAGTTGGCCAAACTTTGCGGCCAAACAATGCACCCCTTATTTTGTAGGTGAACTATCCAAAATACCTTTAATGAGTCTTCATGACTAATTTTTTCTCTCCTTCCATTCCAGTGGATGTCTATGTCTTCCTTCTCTTGTAGCATATATTCCTCCTAAATCTTGGATTCTTGATAACTCACATGAACGATGTTCCAATCATGTTATGTCAAAGGCGTTGGATATTTAGGGTATTCTCAACATTCTTCCCCATTTTAATTTATATTTATCTTCAGATTCATAATGTTATTTAGTTTCCATAAAAATTCTCTGATTCTAAATACATTGGACAATATATTTGATTTTCTAAAACCTACATTGAATCTAAGCCTCCCATTAGATTAGTAGTTTTCAACCTTCTTAAGGTAAGTCGTTTCATCATTTTCCAATATAATTTGTTGTTTTCATTTCCACATAATTATGTCACACACTGGCCTTCAACTTACGTCACAATAAAACTAAATTCTTCCTCTCAAATTGATTTGGGAAACTAGATATTATCTGCTTGATCTTTTTTTAGAGAATTAAGAATTTCTATCTTTATCGCGGAAACCCCTTAGCTCTAGCGGCTTTAATTTCCCATTTTGAATTATTTTTTTTAATATCTGGAACTCATCCAATGCATTCATCTGGGGTTTTAAATAAATTGGACCACTCCTATCTAAATTGTTTATGAAGGTAATGACCTATTATATTCTGGTCATTCTTTATAAATAGAACTTCATATATAAGTAATTTCATTATTGATAAAATATCCTTATATGTGAATAAATGAGCATTTTTTTATGACTTGATTATTAAATGACATGTTTTAAATTTAATGTCTAATTTATAATGGTTTTATATTATTTAAATGATTTAATTGGTTAAAATAAATGGACATATAACAGTTTGAAAGTCCACATAAAAAATTTCATAATTTATTATATTAACTTATGTGAATTATAATTCCCTTAGATGAAAATTGGATAGATAAAAAATAATGCATTAGATGTAATATCTCATATATTTTTTTATAATTACGATTTCAACATTGAAATAGGCTGTCGTATGATGGAAAGGGCTCTGTTGGGTTTGGCAATTCATTCTCTCATACGTCAGGTGTTGAGAATGATATCTCACACAGTGATAATATTTGGACGGAGGGCATGATGCACAAAGTCCCTTGTTTCAGGTGTTGGTATGACGAAACACACACCATATCAAGTGAGGAGCATGATGTTTCCCACAAATTATGAGATGTATGGCATGTACCCTTTTTCATGAGCTTATATGATTGTTTATAATAGTTATGAATGATTGAGTGATTCCCTAGTTCAATGATAACCTACTATTACAAGAATACGGCCACTTACCTCTACACATACTAGCTCCATATGGGTGCATATAATATATTACTATTATAGATATATTATTACTATATATATTGATAGTTACTGATAAAAAACTCATTACAGTCATGAGATGAAGCTTATAGAGTCACCAGGAGTCCCTGATGAACCTTAGTGGGCTAGTACATTTATTTTTTCATTGTGGATTATTTATTTATATATACAGACTATTTTGTTTTGATAACTTCTTAGATTACATCTAAAAATCATTAGTGGTGGCATACTGGGATTTTATCTCCCACCCTACATGGGATTTCATTGGTACCCGAGTAGACTACTAATCTCAAGGTTTGGAAAAGATAAATATCCCTCCTATAGAATCATGATATTCTAGACATAGAGATAGAGAATAAGAGAAACATACTGAGCATATGCTCGAGATTCTAGTGGAAAACCTTTTGTTCTATTTTTAAATTTTTGTAAAACATGACTCTATATGCTTATCCCTTATTCCCATATTGTACATCGGCATGCCAAGAATCCATAAATATGAAACACATAGTGAATTTTTCTATTGTTATTCTGTTGTTCAGTTATTTATTATTATTCTATTTATTTATTATATTTTTTCATATATGGTTTTTGGTTGTATGATTATTTATATATATATTTTTTCTCCCTGATGAGAGGCTAATGTTTCCCCACCATACCACCTTTACACCCTCACTACTTTTCGTCAACCTTTGGATTACATGAAGAAATTCATGGGGGCATGTGGCTTAATAGATCGAGACATAAGTTAAATGGATCCCAAGATAGGATATTATAATATACACATCAATGTGTTTTGGAGTAGTTATACATTATTTGATAATATTTTCATCGATTTTAAGTTTAAAAATGCTACATCAATATTCATGGATCCTAGGAATAAGATATGACACCATTCAATTTATTATATTATCATTTAATTCACTGATGATGTCATAATATAATCCCAAAACTCAAAGTTCCATTCTCAACCCCTTGAGATCATGTTGACTACACATGGAGCACATCTGATTTATTCCTAGATTTCATAGAATCATTTTTTTCCAAGTGTTGTGAAAAATTTAATATTTTATTTATAAAATGAGAGTCCCAATTTATTAAGAGATAGTATTTGTCATAATTCTTTTGTTATATGCTATGTTCATGTTCATGATTAGAAATTTTTTATGATTTCTCATGTACTACATATGGTTCATTTAGTATATCTCCCTATTTGAATCACATATATCTGTTCATACCATGAATGTGGTGGTTTTTGAGTTTATATATTCAAATGAAGAGGATTTTATATAGATGAATATGATAATTACATCATATCTGGTATTGACCATAATGGATCCTGGCATTGGTTATTCTATTTATTGTTCTACCACAATAGTTTTTGTGAGTTATTCTGATTTTGGGAGATTGTGTGGTTCCTTATGTGTAACTTCCCAGTTCCGAGTGCTGCCTAGAGGTGCACCATATGCGGTTGGTCACATGGCCTCAAGATAATTTCACCAAATTCTAGAGGCAGCCGACTAGCAGTGAGAGCCTTAGGTGTGAAAGTGGGGAAACTATTCCCTTAGTGACAGAGCTACACATCAGAAGTAAATTAGATAGAAATAGAGGAAGAAGAAAAACATTCCCTAAGTAAACAGCAGAAGTAATAAACAACTAGAGCACACATATATAAATTAAGCATGATACATAGGTCTATGAATGTAGTCAGACAAATCACAATGCTGGAAAACAGTACTAAACCAATGTACAAAAGAAATGAAAGTAAACAAAAACATAGCATCACAAGGCTTAGCTTGGTCCCATTCTCCCCCACTCCACAACAATCAAGTCACTAATGTAGGAGGGAACATTCCATTATTTATACCTGCAACAATATAATCTATTTAGGCCCAAAAGAAAGACCAAACTGGGTGTGAGACAAATCTCGGTAGGCAACTACCCAAAGATCAGTACCTAACAGTCGGTGAATATATATGGCAGGCAATAAGAAAAATAATCAATAAAAAAGGAATTACTCAAAAGTAAACAATCCTAAAATTCAATTGCATTAAATTTAATATATTTGATAAGTAACTAATTATAAATAGGTAACCCTCTGGGAAGTACTCAAAGCCTAACCCCTCTGGTTCAACCAAACAACACAAGTAACCCTCTGGGATGTACACACAGTCTAACCCCTATGGTTCATCTTTAGCAAAGACACTCTGAGGAAGCACACATCGTCAATTCCCCATCTAGTCTTGTATCGGTATGTATTGACACTCTGAGGAAGAACTCAAAATCTAATCCCCTATGTGGTCTCACAATGTGGAACTATGTAAACTCTAAGGGAGCACTTATTTCTACCCCCACTATGGTCTTGCAATGTAAAAGTAAACACAACATTGGAGAATCCCTCAACATCCATTCTCTTAATGGTCTACTACATTAGGTTCCCACAACCATGTATAATTCAATCATTCAAAACAATATATGGCATAAAAATAAAACCCCAATAACTACATAGGTAAATAGTCCACAACATTTCTTAGTATAACGTTTAATGTCACCCCATCCTAAACATACTAGGCATGGAAATAAAAGAACCCTAATCAGAAAAATAGAATAAATGATCAAATCAAGTAAATATTGGAAAAACATGCGTAGCATGGAAAATAAAACCCTATTCATATAACATTTAATGTCACCCCATCCTAAACATACTAGGCATGGAAATAAATGAAACCTAATCAGAAAAATAGAATAAATGATCAAATCAAGTAAATATTGGAAAAACATGTGTAGCATGGAAAATAAAACCCAATTCATAAACAAATAAACCTCTATCAAGATAAACAATGAATAAAATGCAATTATAGGGCCAAAAACCATAAACAGGCAATACCCTGAACAAGCTATTGGTACCATTTGCACATGTAACCCGAATACTATCTACGGAAAGTCACAAACCATCTACCGTGACATTGTGCAGATGATATAAATGAACTTCGGGCCTTGAGTCTCCCTAGAACTCTTTTGATCTACAAAAAATCTAAAAATTGTCTACTGGGAATATCTTTTGAAAGAGGGGGAATCAATAGATGAATTTCCTGAAGAAAGGATAACACACTGATGCAATTCAAATGCAACTGATGGAGGTTGAATTGGAGAAAATATGGCATATCAGGGGCATAGTGAAGATAAGGTGGTCTCATTTTCTCCCATATAAGATTGGTCGAGAAGAAGATGGTTCTTTTCATCAGATGCGACCTCGTTCAGTTTAATAAAATAAAAAGAAAGTAAAAGGTGTGTTCTTTAAAAGTAAACGAAACGAACTTGCCATATCTAGCCTCCGGTTTAGGCGGTCTCTGGGTCACCACACATGACCATGTACTCAGCCATTACACGGCTAGCACCCGGTCATCCATGACAACTGGGTACACGACTTGTACATATATGTACATTGCGTGTACTAAAATATACAGAAACACTTCTTTTTATGAAATCACCAGAAAACAAGACTCATACCTAAAAATAAAGATTTGTGTTATTATATTATGGGTCTCATCAGCAGTGACTTGACCAATATAAATACATTACAAATGATTGTTTCCCTCTTGAATTGAGGATTATCTCATTGATTTAAGATTCAAACATTCCGAGCTGTTTCTAATGGGTTTGTTCGTAGAACTGGAAACATCCAATGATCCATATCCATTTGAACCTACTTA
Source organism: Viscum album (assembly GCA_963277665.1). Lineage (NCBI taxonomy): Eukaryota > Viridiplantae > Streptophyta > Magnoliopsida > Santalales > Viscaceae > Viscum > Viscum album. Next base: position 1,253,656,829 of record OY728153.1, on the reverse strand, counting down.
CCAATGGTAGGTTCTCATTATTTATGATCTAATGAGACTTAGGAATTTGCATTGGTCAAGAAGATGGGAGGTCGGACTCATCACACCTTTTGAGGGAAATTATTGTCTAATCCGGGACTCTCTTTATAGATTTAAGTTATGTTCGTGAATTCTTATTACATTACCAAGTATAAAATGAGCTTTCCTTTAAACTTGAAAGTCAATGATTGATATTTAGGAAATTTTGAGAATCGTTTATATGTATTCTATGTTATTCATCGATAGAGAATCATCTGTATTTGTTATAGATTCTTAGTCAATGGTATCCTTAAATACATAAATGTATCTTGGTTATAATGATAACCATTATGGTTTTAAAGCCACTCAGTGGGGCACTTGAAGTTTATTGTTATTCATATGGACATAAGTTATTTCAGAGTTGGGACTGTACCCACAAATGGGCTTCCTACATATCCTTTGTTTTGGAAAAATAATCAGAACCCACGTAGTTTGAGTAAGGTAGTATGATGTTTATGATTTATGACTCAATGAAAGAGGTCATAATTACATTTACACTCTAAGATCACGTGAGTAATGCTTGATGTGAGAAACAATAGGTATTGGTAAAACCATAAAATTGTGCCATGAAACATGTAATCATAAGACATGATGTGGGGATTATGTATGTATGACTTCCCAAATGAATGGAGATTAAGATTTAATGCAGGGAAGAAATCCAGGAACAGGGTCCATAAAGTTATATGTGCTTTATGGAGATTTTGATACTCTAATATTGGGGCTTATTCCGAAGGAATATGCCCAAGTTTGGAGGGGACTTACGATTGGGTTTTACTACTGAGAAGGAAGTCTAGATCAAAAGTAAATTATGACTGATTAAGAGAAATTATGATTGGAGATTATTCCTGAGAAAGAGGCCCAGGTTAAAGGACATATGAAATTAAGGGACTTGGGGATTACTACTGAGGAAGATGCCCATATTTGAGACTTGTACTGGGGATTACTCTTAAAGAGGATTCCAAATATTAATTAGAACTTGGGGCTTACTCCTAAGGAGGATGCCGAAATTAATGAGGACTTGGGGATTACTCATAAAAAGGATTCCTATATTTGTAGACTTTGAGACTGGGGCTTACACATGAAAAAGGAATCCCAGGTTAAGGATTCTCTCATCGTAAAGGATGAGGTTGAATGAATGAACTCTCTAACTTTAGTGATGTAAATATGTGACATTCACTATGTTTTGAGAGATGTTCCACAGAATTCCTTTCCGATAAGGAAGAAAACAAGGAAATAATGCCATACATGACTTTGGAAAGAGTTATGAGGGTTTAATCTGGAATAGGAGAGAGGGATATGTGTAAGAGGGGTGAAATGTGCAGGATGGGCACCCCAAATGATAGGGGTGCACAAGCCCTAGTGAGCGCGCAGGTACTGCATGGGAGCACAAGTTTGGGTCACGCAAGTATACCTGCACGTCACATGGGTACTTTAATGACTTTTAGCCCTTGGGGTAATACATGGGTTAGATTTTACTCAAGCCCTTAGTATTATCCCTAAGGGATTACAGAAGTGTGGCATGCAAGTTCTGGTGAAGGGGCAAAGCGGTGCGCAAGTGTGGCCATTTCCCTTAAGGGATGGCCACTCAGGCGCGTAAGTGTTGATGAATTTCAACACTTAGGCCTTCCTCCCCCTCTCTAGATCATCTGTTTTAGGTAAGAAATTACCTTCGAAGTTTTTGAAATCTTTGAGAAGAGACTAGGGCACCGAGAGCACAAATTTGAGGTTTTGGAATTTCTAATTTTTTCTTTTAAATGGGGGCCCAGAGGGGTATTTATAGGCTGGGGAAAGCTTGGGTGAATTTTCAGAGAGGGCGTGCAAGTCACCTGCATGACCATTAGGTGGCACACAAGTGTACTTGTGCGACCATGAGGGAAAGTGCGTGACCCAAGTTCCATTGAATCTTAGTTCATTCCATTGCCAATTTTTGATGTTTTTGTCAAAGGATGAATCACTATATGCTAAAGCATTTCCCTTTGCATTCGGTTAGACTCTGTGATGAAAAGGAGCATCAAAAGAAGTCCCCCCTTAGAGTTGGATCCAAAAGAAATGAGGTTGTGACTCTGCGGAAAATAAGAAAATCAAAGGGAAATCGGTGCGCAAGTACTCAGCACGCAACTATCGTCGTGCAGGTGCGAGTCGTGCAGGTGCGACTCACGTAGGGATTGAGTGAACTGGCTTTAAGCACGCGGGTGGGAGTCCTGGCCAATAAATACGTGGCCATTCTCGCACAAAGCTCCCAGATTTCTAATTTTTGATCTCTCACCGTGGAAGTTACCTTCACTACGCAGGTTGCTCTATTTTCCGGTATTTCTTCACTGTTGCGCTGCTATCAATGTATTTGGACTTGCACTGTAATTCTTGCGCACCAAAAACATGTGTGGTACATCCACACTTGTGCTACATATTCATAGTTGCACGCCAACATTAGACTTACGTGCCTTAATGCCTTACCCATTTTTTCAAATTCCTTCACAAATTTTATTAAAAATCAACTTAATTAAGAGTTTATTTATTCAAAATTTGTGCAGATTCAATGGCTCCCAAGAGAATTGGAACAGTTGATGAACTGGAAAGAAAGTGACGTGATGTTATTATGATCTTCATTATCCATGATCACTATACCATTTGGGATAGTACTCTCCTAGATTTGGCTAAGAATTTGAAGAACTTTCATCACGACTTTCCCCAATGAATTTATCTAGCTTTGTATGGATATAGTCATCTGCGAGAAGTTACCATTATAGAGGCTAATAACTATCGCGCAATTTATTGGTTTCATAACTACACCAATTTTTCTTCAGCAAATATCTCATGTAGATAAGTATTTATAAACGCTGGAACAGTGGAGAGGCTCATATGATGCATCATAGCCCTTGTACGCCAGATCTAAAACCTCATAAACTCGAGCTGCAACCACATTGTTATCCATCAATATTTCGAAACTCTCATATTGATCAATCCTAAGGCTGGAAGAAGAGCTGGGACTTTCTTCTTGGAGGAGGTGTGAAACCAACTTGGATGTGGGCATACTGGGTGAGACAAACTTGTGCAGAGTTTCTGGAAGATTTGAAAGGAGTTGTGATATATGAAGCTGTCTGGGTTGGGCAAACATATATTTACTGACATGATAACTTTGTGTCGGAGATACTCAGCCACTGGAGCCTAGAAACCAATTCTTTCCATCTGGCCCATGGAGAAGTAGGAATCAGTCTATTGGATGTCAACAAAATATCAGGGGCTCCAATTTTGGGTGATATGTATGATGAATTCATTACTCCCAAGTTGACTTGGAATGATTCAGAGAAGACTCCAGCTTTAGCTCGGGAATTATTTAAAATCATCCATATGCTAAAGAGTTCAGAGAACTCCTTAACTCATTCTAGGAAACATATTCATCCTAAGGAGTGGCTATTTATGTTTCTTATCAAGAAGCAGGATAAAGAGACGAAGGAGAAGTAGAAGTAATCCAAGAAGAAGGAGCCCAAGGGGCAGAGGCCCACACATACTACCGCCTATCCCAAAACAAAGAAGAGGGGTTCTCCAGACACATTCTGTCCAACTCTAGAAGCAGGAAAATTTGAGAATTGGGGATATGAGGTGAATCATAGGATCCTAAAGAAGACTCGTCTGGAAGGCTTTTTGGACTTGTGGATCTGTGTTTATCATCTACCGGTCAAGGACTCGAAGGGACTCGTCAGGCCAGAGACCTTCATTATTGCGACCAGGTTGGATGAGGGGAAAATGGATGGGTTGGATACCCCCATTTTAGCAAATATTCACAGGATATTACTCCATGTCTTCATGGGTAATTCTCCTTTGAGAATAGTGGGACCATTCGTTGTTTTGTGGGGATGGACCACCACTCACTTCAGGACGTACAATTTACAAAATGGAGTATAGATTCCTGGAAGTTCTTTCAGGCCATCGGTGCAGTCATTCTCTGGAATTGCTCCATTAGCCCGCAATGGTTATGACATGAAGGCAAGGCTAAGCATGTATCAGGAATTCAACTTCATTATTTATGGAAATATTACAACTGGGTGGTTTGTTGATGACAGAACAACCATCCTGGATTTGAGGGCACACATACTGGCCTGCAGAGAAGGTGTGTTGGTCTCCAGGATAGATGAAGATATTATATGCCTGGCTTATGCTCTATATAGATTTTAATATCAATTCAAGTGTTTTCATCAGTCTGTTGTATCTCCCCATGGACATGTCAGGTTAGAGAAACATTAGATGGTTGCCCGGCAACTATGGTTGCTGACATCTAGGGATAGGATCAGGGTAGTGTTTGAGCTACCAGGTGAAAAAGCGGAAAATACATTGACTACATGGTATGCCAAGAAATGGATAGAATCATACCCTAAAGGGGTGATGAATCACCCAGTTTATCAGGTGGGGAAAAGGAAAAGGACTGTAGATAAAGAAACTCTTCTTCATGAAGGTGATGCTTCCCCACCTGAAGCTGATTTTCCGGATTCCACATCTAGGACTGATTCACAAGATTCCCAATATGGGGATGATGAGACACTACAAGTGGAATAGCGGCCTCGTGCCCGATATAATCCTCTGGTCAGAATCAAAATACATACTACATCAACCCCTAGTGAGTTACTTTATTGTAGAAATTTAATCCCCATTACTTTATAAAGCAACAAGTCTTATTTTCTTATTCTCTATCAATATGTGTAAGAGCTGGGAAGAAATTGAAGTCCAAGATTGTAGGACCTTCCTCACAGACTTCTGGTAAACGTACTGAATATCTACGGCCAGAGGCTATCCATACATGGTAGTGTTTATACTGTTGTATTGAAACTGCTTGGCTGGATTTATGCGAGGGGCGGTACCTCCTTGGAATAGAGACTCTTCATGCCTCTACCGATATCAATTTCAAGAATAACCCTGATTAATCATAGACTTACATCAGAGAGTTAGAAATTCATATATATGCCACTGAAGATTCTATTCATGTCACTGAATGAAATGATAGATCGTTGCGCCCCTGAGGGGACTAATGAGGAGTGGTACGGTTACGTGGCCCCTAAAGATTTATGTTTCTTTTCTTATTTTCTTTGCAACTTGATTTCATTCAAATCTTTGTTACTCAAGGATGTTATTTTCTTCATCTTGCAGCTTGAAAAGAAAGGAAATAATGAAGTTATTTCACCACAGTATAGCCCTGGTGGTACTCCCATTGGGGTTTCTACTAAATATGCTCGCGAGTTGGGTGAGATATCTCCAGGATAGTAGGCCATGAATGTGGAGTTGGACATGGATTTCCATTCTCCAATTTATGTGCCTATAAGGGAACTAGTTGACACTCCCAAATAGCTAAATAGACAAAGGCATCGAAGGGATAATTCCACAACTAAACGCTTCATCACTGGTGGTAAGTCATTTGGATAATCATGAGCCTTAAATCATGAAAAAGATTTCTCATTTCCATGGGATTGTAGGGGATTATTCAATTTCCCCTATGAGGGAAAGGACTAATCCTCCTTTGAGGAACACAAAGGGTGTTGTGGAACAATCCAAAATTCAGGGTGACTTGGCTACTCCTGGAGAAGATCCAGCATCAGTTCCCAGTATCCCTCTTTCTACTATTTCAAAAAGGGAAGAACCTACTTCTGGTAAGTTAACAATTCTTCATAAAATGTGAAATAAAATAGCGACTATCTTCCATTCTGTGATACTTCAGGTTCAACCCCTGCATTAGAGCTTTTGGAAGCTATTGCAACTAATGCCGCAATTTTATCGGAAGATGCACTCTAGGGTTTGGGACCGCGGGATGAAGGTAGCCAAGAAGACACATCAATTTTTCCCACTGGTGATATTAAACAAGATTTTGAGATGACATTAGATGAAATGATGGAACTTTGCGCATATTTCGAAGATTTTATAAATCTTGTTAAATTACCATGTAATTTAGAAGATTATGGATGTGAGTGTTATCCTTCGACCTATTAAGAATAACTTCTTATTACATGTCTAATCATGATTGGTTCAAATGTGTAGTTCTGTTTGAGCAAGATGCTGAACTAACCATGCCTGAAGGGGGTACAGAAAACCCTACTATTGCAGAGACATTACAATAAGTGGAGCTAATCCCAGTGGAGCTTCATCAAACTCATCCTAAAAATCTTGTTGAAGCTCAGAAAGATGGGTAAGATCCTTCTCAGGTTGTTGATCTACCATTGGGTAAGGTATAGCAATATTTGTGATTGTACTTAATTTTCAAGACAAACGATTCTTTTGTTATCCTTTGAAACTTACCAGAGCATTCAATTGATTATATAGGGCCATCAATTTCAATGGTTAGATCCGGAGGTGAAGCTTCAGCCACCGCCCCAACGGTAATTGAATGAAAAGAAGCACGGGTCAGGGGGAAGGAGTAGAATAGGGCACTTCCCTAAGTGCACTAATCCCAGATTATACACCACCCTGTGACAGTGATGCTGAGTCAGACCTGGAAGTTCAAAAGGCGTTCCAATTTTCATGACGCAAGGCATGTAAGAACATATGGAAAATCATTTCATAAGTGCCTCTGGAGGAGCTGTCATCTATGATTCCCCACCTGTCATCCTTATTTTTCATATTGGGAATTGGTGGTTTTGGATATGAAAATATCCTTGTCGCGGTGAAACATGTCATTTTAAGAAGGGAAAATGAGAAAAAGTGTGGTGAAGATCTAACCAGGGTGAAGCTGTCAGCCAATATTAGTGAATTTGAGGCTGTAGTATCCCGATTTGAGGCTGACTATGCTGTCAAGATGAAGGAGCTGAAGCATAAGATCAAAATAAAGTCATACAACAGATGCATCTTCAGCAACAATTAGATGCTGTTACTGGGGAACTTGAACAACTCAATAATTCGCTATAGGGAGCTCAAACGAATTGTATGAAAGCCATCACATATGCCAAGAAAGAACTCCATCAGGCTGAATAGAGTGAAGTTGGTCAGGTGCATGAGCTTCAAGTAGCTGCTGATGAAGCTTGAGATGATGTTCATCAAGTTACGACTTATGTTTACAACCTCTTGTAATTTCCTTGAAAAGAGAAGAGTCTCCAATCTGTGGACTTATATCTAATCTCTTGTACACCAAATGAAAAACTTTTATCTTCAATCATTTATGCATGTGTTTTACTTTGCTAATTGCTTTAGATTTTTACCTAAGCCAATGGGCCTAGTAATCATACTTTTATTTTTACTGGGATTATTATAAATAACCCTACAAACATTGAATCCTTTAATTGCACAATATTATCTAAATCATAAAAAATGTATGTTTAGTGAGTTTGAACTTGAATTTTATATAGAATTATTTTGTCTTTTATGGGCATTTTAAAGACTTGCATGTCGGACATAAAAAACTGCTAATGTTTAAGGTCGACATAGCTTTGACTGAATGAATTATAATTGACTCAATTCGTTGAAAATTTATCTGAAAACATATTAACACACTCAAGTGTGATGGAAAAATATGTAAACTATGACTTACGGAAATTTGAATCTGAGGAATGATATGAAGAAGAGCTAAAAGGAATTATAATATGTAATTCCCTAGAATAAAGTTACCATTATATAACAAATCCATTCAGGGGTTGAATTATGTAGGGCCACCTAAGGGTATTGGATGCACAATCAAATAATAGCTTCTTTTGGCTGAAAGGTCCATTATGTAGACTACTTATGCATGGTTTGCTAAGGGCACATTCTGCATTGTTTGGAAAAAGAACACTCAGAAATTTACTTTTCTACTACTAAGAAGACAGTGAATGTTTATGGGGATTCAACTTTTCCAACTTATAGAGTTTTTTATGGAAAGAGGTACTTGAACAATGAGAAGATGTTTTCAATCAAGATTGTCTAAGAATTGGATGAATGTTACTCCTACGAAGGTTTGACCCAAGACTAGGGAAGGAAAATATAAACCATAGACTTGAATACTTTTAGATCATGAAAAGGATTATGGGGAAAATGTGTTAAGGATGGCTATTTTTGCAGATCCCTATATATTGTCATTATGAAAAATAATTACAAAAGAGGTTTTACTACCATGAATGAAGTTACCACTATTTAAAAAACCCCTTAGGGGTTGAATTATGCAGGGTCGCCTAAGGGGATTGGCTGCATAGTCAAATAAAAGTATCTTTTGCCTAACAGGTCCATTATGGAGACTACTTATACATGGCCTCCTAAGGGCACATAATGCATAGTCAGGAAAAAGAACTCTCAGGTATTGGACATTTTGTGACTAGAAGTCAGGAAAAGGGTTATGAAGATCTGAATATATTTAAGGTCAAGATTATGACACATAAAAAATGGGTATTGTCCAATATATGAATAAATACACAAATCAATGCTAACCACAATCATGTTGTGGCTGGGTCCTGAATTGAAATACTGGACTTCACTACGTATCCCATAAGGATGGGAATAAAGTCATACATAGTTATTGAAATATAGTTTAACATCATGTTGGACAAAAGTATGAGAGATCCTAATTTAGGGTCCTAGAGCTCAGACCATTATATGAAATACACGGTGTCTACTTTGATGGGGACTTTTCAGCTAGGCGACTAAAAGTGTAATTTGGGGTTTGGCCCAAAAGACATGGGGCTAGATTTGAGGGACACTCGAACTTTCTTGCGTATCCCATAAGGATGGGAATCATGCCCACATAGTTCTAGAAATATGCTCTATACAAATTTGGTTCGTATATGTGAAGGGTGAAAGGGTACATTAGTGCAATGATGGTTTAACACAAGATAAAAGGTTTAGGTATTGCCATGTATGCACATAGTCTTTTTAATTCTAACATGATTGAAAAGCAATGTAAACAATGATTCCCTATCAGGTGAGGGTATCAAAGAATATTGTAGTTTATTGTTGTATAGGAAAAATGTATTGTACAGTTTAACGTCGTATAGCAAGGACGAAGGTGAACCAATGTAAATATATTGATTCTGGGAGTGGTTTCATGAATCAACATCATATGAGATGGAGGTGAACCTATGTGAAGAGATTTATTTTTGGCTTGATCCTTGGGAGGTTGCCTATGTACCCATCCTGGAAGGCAAGGATCAAAGTCCACGTAGTTCAATTAAATAATTAATTAGTGATCAAGTTGCTCTTGGGGACAACAACCTAAAAAATGGTGTTGTGAATTATGCGTGGTTAGCGGCCCAGATATTGTGTTATAGTTGAAGTTTCCTCTAAGATCACGTGAGTCATTCTCAGTGTGAGAAAATAGATGTATCAACAACCTTAAAAATGCACAATTTAATGTCATGTAGGACATATAAAGGGTGTATGTAATTTAATGTATTTTAGTTAGACCTATTGGTGATTCACATTTTACTGTCATGTTGCAGGGATAGAAATACAGTTTAACGCCATGTAGGATGTATTAAAGGATTTCTATACAGTTTAGCATCAAGTAGTTAGGAAGATGGGGACAATATAGTTTAATGTCATGTTGGACAAAAAGAGGACTGTGCATTTTAATGTCATGCAGTAAGGACAAAAGAGGACACATTTTAACTTCATGTTGGACGTATTAGGGACTTTTTCATAGTTTAATGTCATGTTGCACCCAAAAAACGATACAGTTTAGAATCATGTTGGATGAAAGTGATAAGAGTTTATGGTCATATGCATGGACCGTTGGTTATGCAGTTTAACGTCTTTCTAGACGTAAAGGACTTCTGTACAGTTTAACATCACGTAGTCTAGACGTCACAGTTTAACATCATGTTGGATGTAAGTGACAATAGTTTAAATTCATATGCATGGACCATTGGTGGTGCAGTTTTACATCGTGCTGGACGTAAGGGACATGAAAATAGTTTAAGGTCATATGCATGGACCATTGATGGTGTATTTAGTGTTTATAAGAAATACTTCTTTAGTAATCTGGCATTGGTTAGAGTAGCGATGTATTTTCGATCCATTGAGATTAAATAATCAGCTCCATTGGAATAGACCTTATGTATTGAATAAGTTCCTTCCCACATTGGTTCAAGATTTGGAGTTTTCTTTCCTGGTATCATTGGAGTTATGAGAACTTATACCAACTCTCCCTGAATGAATTAACGAAGACGAAGTGTTTTGTTGAAAGCTCATGCGATTTGATTCTAATAGACTTCCAAGTTGTGCAGGGTGCACAATATTTTCTCATCTAACCATTCCAATTAATTCAATTACTTTTGAGATTGATCATCTATAGATGAATGATCACAAATGGCTACTCTGAGTGAGGGAAATTTAACCTCAATTGGTAAGACTTCATCTATTCCATATACCTGTGAATATGGAGTTGACCGCATTGTAGTGTGGGTGGTGGTCCGATAAGCCCATAAAGCATGAAAGAGTTTATCAGGCCATGACCTCTTATCCTTATCCACCATCTTTTGTAGTATATTTGACAATGTCTTGTTTAAGTCTTCTATCTGGCCATTGGTCGCTGAATGATACCGAGTAGAATGATTGGATTTGATGTTGTATTCTTGACACAACTTCTTCACCTCGGATGAACAGAAGTTGGTTCACTTGTCCGTCAATATGGAATGAGGGACACAAAATCTGGTAAAAATGTTATTATTGATGAAGCTAACAATTCATTTGGAACTGACTTCTTTGAGGGGTTTTGCCTCTACCCATTTGGAAAAGAAGTTAGTAGCAGTAAGAATATACTTAAACTGCTTGGCTGTAGTTGAAGGATAAGGTCCCACCACATCAATTCCCCATGTGGAAAATGACGATGAGTATTTAGCTATATGAAGCAACATTGGGGGTTGATGAATGAATTTGGCATTACATGGAATGAATGAAACTATTTTGTGAAATCAACCCAATCATGTATCATTGAAGGCCAAAAGTATCCATGCCTTCGAATTTGATCAGATAGTCTGTGTCCAGACAGGTGAGCACCAAAACCTCCTGCATGCACTTCTTTCCTGACATCCATTATGTCTTCACCATCAGTGCATCTGAAGAGAAATCCATCAAAACCACACATGTAGAGAATTTTATCTAGGTGATCTAGGCTATCATAAAGATTAAAATTGATCACACGTCGCTGAATTTGTCCTTTCCCACCCTATCAGGTGGACGTGTTCCATTTTGAAGGTATTCCATGATAGGTGTCATCTATCTCGTAGTGTGACTGTATGGTTCAGAGATGGGACTAATTTCATTTATTTCCTCTGTTATGGCTTGAAAATAAGGTGAAATTATACGACGGTGGGAAATAATGATTGTTGTCTCGTCCCAATTTGGATCTTCTAGAGTTGTGGCTATATTATCCAGTGCATCAGCTTGGGCATTTTGTGACCATGGGACATAAGAAAATGTCGGTTCTGAAGGGAATTCCTCCATTAACTCTCTGACGTCATTATACAAAGGGATTAGTTCTTCCTTTTCTAATTACATAATTCCCACTAACTTGTTTGATTAGTAGGTCTAAATCACTATTCACCTTTAAGTGATTCACTTGTGCTTGAAGCGCCAACTCTAAGCCTGTGATGAGAGCATGGTATTCCACTTCATTATTTGTACCACCTCCCAACAATGAGAAGGAATAGGGTAACACTACCTTTTTTGGAGAAATGAGCAGAATTCCCATGAAAACTATGTTGAATTTAGGATTTTCAATTTTCCTTCATGTTAGACTTCTGGAAGCACCATCAAAGTACATTTCCCATGTTTGAAGACTTTCTTGAATAGAGAAGACTTCCTCATCTGGGAGTTCAATATCTAAAGATGTGTCTTGCACTGAACAGTGTTCAACAATGAAATCATCTAGAGCTTGGACCATTATTGCCTTATGATACACATAATTAATGTCAAATTACTACATGATAACTACACAACTTTCCAGATGCCCTGTAATAATTCGACGACTAAGGATGAATTTGAGCGGGTTATCATGAGATACCTATTGGACCTCGTGATGTTGTAGGCAGTGTCTCAACTTCTGAACTACAATGTTTAATACTAGACAGCACTTCTCCATACATTAATATTGGGATTCTACTTCAAGAAGAGTCCGACTAAGATAGTAGAGGCTGTTTTCATTCCCAGAATCAATTTTTTTGAGCAAGAAAAGCACCCAATGATCGCTCTAGAGCTGTTACATAGAGGATAAGTGGTATTCCTTCAACAGGTGGCATTAACACTGGTGGACTCAAGAGATACTTCCTGAGAATATCAAATTCTTCTTGACATTCTTCATTCCACTTGTATATGACTCCCTTCTTCATCAATTTGGTGAAGGGTAAGCTTTTTCCTGCCAAATTGTTGATGAAATACCAAATATAGCCTAAGTGTCCTTGAGTTCCTCTCAATTATTTCAAATTTGGAGGAGGTGACATACCAAGGATTGACTTTGTCTTCTCAGGATAGACTTCAATACCATGATGGCGTACAACAAAGCTGATAAATGTTCCCGAGGTTACCCCAAAATCACTTTTTAAGGGGTTCATCTTCAAATTATGTTGCTGAAGTTTGTGGAATATGACATCCAAATCATCCAAGTGATTAGGAAGTTTCCTGGATTTGATGACCAAATCATCCACATATCATTAAATGAATTTCCCTAAAAAGGATTTGACGATACGATGCATAGCACGCTGATCTGTTGCGCCTGCATTCTTTAGTCCAAAGGGAATTACCCGATAGAATAACAGGCCCTGAGGGGCTCTGAAGGCTGTAGATTCCTCATCTTATGGATACATTCGGATTTTATTATACCTAGAATATCCATCCATGATGGAGAGATCTTCATAGCCAGTTGTTGCATCAATTAGGAGTTCTCTAATCAAAACTGGAAAATCATCCCTAGTACAATGCCGATAAAGATATCTGAAATCAATGGAAACTCTAATTTTCCCGTTCTTATTTTTCAATGGGACAATATTAGCCAACCACATGGGATATTGAACTTCTTTGATGAAGATATATTTGATAAGCTTATCCACTTAAGCCTCAATTTTTGAAACATAGGTTGGGTGTGTTCTTCTAACAGCTTGTTTGAATCCTCGATGTTCTTCTGGAAAACCCAAGAGATGAGTGGAAACATCATGATCAAGCCCCAGAATCTCTGTATAGTTCCAAGAAAATATATCTCGATTTTGCTTTAGAAAGGAAATATACATCGCTAGATTGTCAAGAGTCATAGCTGCACTAATTAAAGTGGGGCATGGATCTTCTATTGTACCCAGATTTATTTCTCTGTGTTTATCCACGGTAGTAGAGATACCCTCTTCAAATGCTGGAGGATCATCCCTGAGATCATCCCCTTCTTCTTCAACACGTGTTATTTCTTCTGTTTCTACTTGCATAGTAGATGATGAAGCCGAATTTTCATGATTAGAAGAGACATTAAAATTTGAACATCTTAAAGAAGAAGCTTCCATTTCCGACTCGAATGATGATGAAGGGTCTTCCTTGGGTAATAAAGAGGATATGATGGTTTGGAAATCGACATCATCATTCCCCTATAACATTTCTATAACTTCTTCTGGCCCAGTTGACGAAGCATAGACATGTTGGATTTCAAAAGATGAAATGATGATATCTCCATTTGAGCTTTCATCATTGCTTGGTGGATCACCACTTTCTCCCATGTTGTCTGGCTTGATTGTCGTAATTGACATTAAGGAGGTTTCCATAAGAGTATTTTGATTTGGGTCTATCCTATCAATTTGACTGATAGGAAATACATAATCTATACTCACATTGGCTAATGGGTTTACTGGAATCATTTCCAAACCATATGGAGCATTAACTTTGGTAATATCCTTTGTTGTGGATTCCACCTTTCCCCACATGTGGTAGAATTCCACCGCAATGTATTGAGATACACATGTCTTTAATGGGGACTCATCACCATACAATGTCCCAACTTGACCATCGAAACAATATTTGATACATTGATGATATGATGAAGGGATAGCCGCGTGTTGATGTAGCCAGGGTCTTCTAAGCAAGATGTTGAAGGCTGAGTATTGATCAAAAACTATGAAATCTGAATTGGATACAAGATATCCAAACTAATATCTAAGTGAAATCACACCCATTGGTTCTTGTTCATTTTTATCATATCCTTGTAACATTATAGTAGAAGGAGATAAATTAGATTCTATGAGGCCCAATCGATGAAGTGTACAAATGGGAATGAGGTTGACCCCTGAAGCATTATCAATGAAAGGTCTTCGGATGTCTACACCATTGACCTTTCTAGATAAGTACAAAGGTATACTATTTCTATACACGACATCATCTTCATCTTCATCAGTAAAATATATCACTATAAGGAATTCTATAGGATTATTCTTTACATAGTAGACTTCAGCTGCAGCAATTTCAGTTTCAAACACTTGCGGACATGAAAAAGCCTCAATGAGTTCCTCCTGAAGATCTTTTGACAAATTCCTGACATCCAGAATTGATAACATGGCTGGTACATGAGCCAAGTGTTTCAATACATCATAATTTTTATCCAAAGTTCTGCATTTTCCAGCAGGAACATGTGGTTTAGAAGGTGCCTTGGAAGTTTATGCTTTTGAATTGGATGGACCTTGTATCAGGATAGGAGTTAGTAATACTCCTGGAATTGGAAGACTAGAACGATTAAGTCTATTTACTTGCTGAGAGAACGAATATGGAACCTTCAATTGATCTTCCAGAATAATTGTTCCAGGTCTAAGTATACCTTATGTGGAAGAAATTTCTTGTTCTTTTTAAGCTCGTTGAAGGGCTCTACCCTGAGTTTATACTGCATAAACAGTTCTAGCAGGGGTAGAATTGGAATAGTGACCTCTAAAAGATCCACATCTTCCCCTGTATCTTGAGCCTCTGGAACAACCTCTGATTCCTTTATTTGATATAGGTAAATCGATCTCATCAAAATTGAAAATGCGACTGGCATTCAAATCAGTTAATTGAATCATATTAACAGAACTAAAAATCAACTCTTCATCCGATGAAGACTCTTCCTGATTAGCCTGTTTAGGTTGTGCCATTTGGAGGGGCAGTGCTAGTTGCTTTGAAGTATATGGCATGAATTCTTCCAACGTCAAACACAACTTACGCTTTGAAACATACTCATCTTCTTCTAATTCTTCTTATTTCTTTGAATTATGTCGTTTCTTTGAGGATTTTCACTCTGATGAAGAGGGTTTTACTGTGGCATTCATGGCAGAATGCACAATTGGATTCTTCAATTTTGTTCATAAAATATCATGAGTTCGGTTGATTGTATTTCTGACCATCCAATCATCATATTTTTGTGCATTTTTATCCTTAACTTCTTGCCATTCGCCTTCCACCTCTGGAACTGTAGAAGTAACACATGCTACTTAAGCTGAAGAATCTTTCAGTTTGACATGTCCCGAATCATCGATTTTTTGCAGGAGGTCCTTGAAAATAAAACACTTCTGAATGGGATGCACCATCATTTGATGAAATGTGAAATAGTTGGGATGTTCTTCATCTCCTTCCTTTTTTGGCCTCTTGGGCCTCGACAATTGAACCAAATTATTTTCCAGAGCCGAAATGAAATAACCAGGAACTTATTCATTTCTGAAAGAGTAACCTTTTCTTTTCAAATCCTCATATTATTTTTGTCTTTTATCTCTTTGATCATCACGATGAAACGGACTCTGTTTCTGATGCTCAAGAGGTGGAGCCTTTCGAGAAGATAATGGTTTTGAAGTAGAAGTATGTACAGGTGCTTGTTAAAGCATAACTGTAGCAGTTTTTGCTTTACTCAATCTCCTACGTGGAGCTAATAGAATATCAAGAGCATTATCCTTATTCTTTATAAAATAATCATCAATCTTTTGAGTGATTGAAATAAGGTCTCAAAACCCTCGTATGTATTTCACAAGGATCAGCGGTGTGCGCAAGTCATCTTGTAAATTTTTCACACAGATTGGTAACAATTCTTCTTGAGGGAGTGCTAAGCTTAAAGAATATGTTAATCCCTTCCAACAAGCAATGAAATATGATACCTTTTCATTCTACCTTTTCTTACAGTTTGTAAGATCAAAATTTTTTGTCATTGTCAATGTTGAGATGAACTGAAGAAGGAATTTTTGGCGAATATCCTCCCATATGGTAATTGATTGGGATTGCATGCTTGTGTACTAAAAAAAAGAATGTCCTTGTATTTAATGTAAAAAACACCTGAGCTTAACAGCATCTTGTTGCTGAAGGGTTCCCATCATAGGATTGCAATGAGAAAAAAAATGTGTTAAGTGTTTCTCTGGGTCTGCTGAACCATTAAAGATTGGGAATGTGGTACTTACAAAATTTGATGGAGGAGGAATTGCATCAACCCATTCTAGGTAAGCTCTCTTTTCTGGTTGAATTTGAGCAGGCTTTCCCTCCATAGCTTCCAATCGAGCTGTTAATGACTCAATAGTAGCTATTAACTTTTGAGAAACATCTGGTCGAGCTTGGACCATTTGAGCTTAGACCTGAACAAGTGTAATGTCTGGAGTTGGTACAAATGTGGTGGATGGTGCGACAACTGATGGTAGAACTGCCAATTGTTGTTTAACTTGACCCATAGGATTAAACCTATGAGAGAGTACTGATAAAGGAGGATATTCTTGATCCATTTCAGTAGCCACAACAAATTCCTTTAACTGACTGACTCCATCATGCATAGGAGGAAGACAACCCTGAAGTATTTCTACATTCATCCTCCTAAATTCCTTCATTTCTTCCTCTGATTGTTCTAATCCTTACTTTAGTGAGAGTGATTGGCCTATGTAACTTGATTTTTTCCTTTCCCCTTATTGGATCCCTTTTGGAGAGGGGGAAGTTGGTTACTTGAAAGATTACCTAGGTTCTGAGTAATCCTTTGATTTCGGGTACGCACACCTTATTCAATTGTGTTTGTGTGTACATCTTCTTGAGGAGTAACCACTTCATATGATCCCTCTGAGTGAACCTCATCTTGTGGATCAGCAAAAATAGCATTGATGACATTGATTGATGCATAATGCATCACATCCATTCTATCAACATTTCTGTGATATTGTCTTCTTCCATGCCTCTGACGAGACATCACCTTCTGTTGATTTGATCCCTCAGCAACTTCTTGGAGAACTGTAATTTGGAGGGAATGTCCTGATAATTTGGCTCTTTGTTTCTCTTGACACTTCTTCACCAATCGAGAGAATAATGACTTTCTCTAAGGGAGAGATTGAGGATTTGAAAATGTCCCTAGTCCGGTGGACTGGGGATTTCCCTGTTCAACTCCTCGAATCCTATCTGTTGATTCCAATGGTTGAGTAAAAAGAGTCCCCAGTCTGGCAAGATAGGGTGGCTCTTGACATTCTATGTCTGAGACTTTCTTAAAATCTCTCCTGATCTTGCGGACCTTTGTCCGGAAATTAGCTGGATGCATCAATCGACATCCACTTTTATCACCTGGTTTAAAAGCTTGTTGGATGATTTCTGAAACTTCTATCACTTGATGATGTTCCTTCTCCATATGATAAGCCTAATCAATATTCTAGTTCGCTTGATGCAGGAGTAATTCAACAACTTGTTCTCTGTATTCATGATTTTGAGAGGAACTAGTTGGAGCCTATTCTTGGGAATGCTTTTGATTACAAACAAAACCCATTGAATTTGGAATGTCATGGGAAATAACATTGCATGAAACCATTTTCAGTGGGATTTGTTGACTAGAGAGCACAGTGAAATGTAGTGCTCCATGAACACCCCATCCCCGGATATGAATACTGGATGGGGAATTGGTAATTAACTGGTGTAATCTTCTTAGTTCTCAAAGACATGAACGTTGAAGGGTTCTCTACTGCTTTTAAGCCTTCAGATATTGAAAAATTGATAGAGATGCCATGTCAATTTGGAGTTGTAACACTTCTATTATCTTTATATCATTTTCATATTCATCATAAGGTAATATTTTCTTTTTAAAATGAAAATGATTTTTTCATATGTCGAGACGAATATCATGAATTCCATATTCTGTCAACATCTCTGGAATGTCATACTGAGAGTCAGCCAGAGGCCAAAACATGACTGGCACTTCACCTTTAGCCAGTTGTTTTCTCATGATCATCATTTCCTATTAATAATTTAATGATGATTCTTCTACCTGATTAGACCAAAGATTGTTCTTCCTTGTTGCTTCATCAGATTCAACAAGATCGGTAGAGAATTCACTGATCAAACAAGAAGTTGAATGACCCAGGGGTGGTTCAGAGAATGACCAACACACCAGGCTATCTTCTGATTGAGAAATTGTTTCGCCTAATAATGGTAAAGCATCAGACATGAATGGATTCACATTTTCAAGTTCCTCAAGATACGAGGGTTTTCTCATCACTACATAGTCTGTTGGAGAATTTTCCATGCAATGTGAATCAATACTACAAAGAGGACTTTCACAGGTAAATTCATCATCATGGGGTGGACCACCATGGTGGGTTATAGAAAAAGATGAAACATTTTTCTCCAAGGTCTTCTGGCCACACAGAGGGCTCTTAAGGCTCTCATCTGAAGATGAAACTTCGAGATCGACCAAATTTTCATGACCCAAGACTTCATGAGAAAGTATCTGAATCAGACCTTTGGAATTAATGATCTTACTATTGGAAACTTGGGGAGTAGAATCTTTAGTTGAAACGGATAGTTGTCTATGTGCATCAAGAACTCCAGCATCGAGTATGGCCTTATCAAATACATGCCTTTGATTTTTTGACTGTGTTGGGCGGGTCTTTTTATTAGATGCCTTCTTACTCAATTTGGCCGGTGTATGTGCCTGCTCAGGATAAATGATCAGGTTAGGCTGATTATCTCCACACAAACCAGGTGTATGTGCCTAAATTGGTTGTCCATATGATATGGGGGAGTACGCACCACAACCCTCTTTAACTGTAACGGATGTGTGTATCTATTTCGGAGTGAACTGTTGATGTGTCACTCCACTGGTTGGGATAGATTTATGTGTCTTTCCCAGAGATGCTGCTGAAGCTATTATAATATCCTGGCAGGCATCCAGAATATGGGTAGGGATTTGATTCTGTCCTTTCACCAATGATATAATACTCATGGTGACTTCAGTTGATGGAATGTGGATATACGTCCATTAAATTCTTATAGTAGGTGTGTGTTTCTACTCCTTTCCTCCTTTTCCTATCAGTGAATCCTGACAGTACTCAAGTGTGGAGGCAGAGAGTTGATTTTGCCTCCTGTTTGTCGTTGGAGCTTTCTGACTGACTTCATCGAATGCTACCAAACGAGACTGTTGGTAGGATTGATCAATACTAGAAGGTGTATGTTCCTCCTGATTGCACTTCTCCGAACGTGGTTGATGAGCTCCACCATATGTATTCAGACGAGCATGTTGACTAGCTGATGATTTATAAACAAGTGTATGTTCCTGTCTATAGTACTCCGCCAGAATCACCTGGCGGGATTAGCGTGATGCTTCCAGGCGAGTCTGCTGGACAGTGGAATTAAAATGGATGGGTGTGTGTGCCCGCTCGTTGATTACCACCATGATAGGTTGGTGGATTTATCAGGATATGGAATAGATGAGAACCTACTCACTGTTAACCTATTGTCGCCTCTGGTGGTTTTTCTTGCATGCTCAGGTTCAAGGAACCTGTGCCGAATTCCTGGAGACGACACCCTCATCATGCTGAGGGTGCACTGCCGCACGAGTATAGTGGATATTTTTGATGGGATCCCTCGAGAAGGACTCCTGTCTCTTTGAATTCGGGCCATGTGGGGCATTCTCATTCACCTCCCCAGAATATGGGAGGGACTGGTGATTGCGTTCTTGGGATAATGACCAGAAATGGATGAAAATAGTTGTTGGCACCACCTATTTCTTGATCACTGGTCATCACTTTCTAGATGACCAGGGTGAATTGTTCACTTGGAGGTCTTGTCGGGTAGCCTCTAGAGTCAGAAGAGTACCATTTTGATGGTACTCCTTAACCAGCACATTTGATACCCAGTGTTGAAGACGCTGAGTAGGTGATGTCTTATTCAGAGCAGACGACGATCTAGAAGGAGTACCAGCAATGGCATTTGTAGTAGAGGTATTCACAGAAGTATACTAAAGAAAATCCATTCTCTATAATGCAGAAGATCTTGGAAAAGAGTTCCTGTTGGATATAACAAACATAATCAAGATAAGTGTGGCTGCTATATCTTTTGTATGAGGATCCCTCTCATTGAGTTTTAAATAGAGGCCTAACAAATAAGTAAAACAACATTCCAACATGTTTATGGATTCACGTCGGGTTCACCATTTTTTGTTTCCCTCTGGAATTGGGGATGATCTCATTGATTTATGATACAAACATTCTGAGCGGTTTCTAACGGGTTTGTTCGTAGAACTGAAAACATCCAATGATTCCATATCCATTTGAACCTACTTTCCAAAGGTAGGTGCTCATTAGTTTAGAACTGATGAGACATAGGAATTATCATTGCTCGAGAGGATGGGAGGTCGGACTCATCACACATTTTTTAGGGGAATTATTTTCTACTCTGAGACTCTATTTATAGATTAAAGTTAAGTTCGTGAATCCTTATTACATTACAAAGTATAAAATGAGCTTTCCTTTAAATCTGACTATCAATGATTGATATGTAGGAAATTTAGAGAATCATTTATATGTATTTGAGGTTCTTCATTGATATAGAATCATCTGTATTTGTTAGAGATTCTTAGTCAATGATATCATTCAATACATAAAATTCTCTTGGTTATTATGATAACTATACTGGTTTCAAATCCACTCAGTGTGGCACATGATGTTTATTGTCATTCAGAAGGACATGGATTATTTCAGAGTTGGGATTGTACTCGCAGATGGGCTACCTACGTATCCATTTTTTTTGTAAAAGGAATCAGAACCCACATAGTTAGAGTAAGAGAGTATGATTTTTATAATTGATAGCTCAAATAAAGATGTCATAATTAGTTTTACACTCTATGCTCACGTGAGTGATGCTCGGTGTGAGAAACAAGAGGTATTGGTAAAACTAGACAATTGTGCCATGAAGGATGCAATCATAAGAAATGATGTGGGGCTTATGTATGTATGAATACCCAAATAGATGAAGATTAAGTTTTAATTCAGGGGACAAATCTAGGAACATGGTCCATCATGGTATATGTGGATCATGGAGATTTTGATACTCTAATCTTGGGGATTATTCATAAGGAAGCTGCCCAATTTAGGATGGGAATTATGATTGGGTTTTACTCCTGAGAAAGAAATCCCAGATCAAAATTAAATTAATACTGATTAAGAGAAATTAAGACTGGGGATTATTCTTGAGAAGGAGGCCCAGGTTAAAGGACATGAAAAATTAAGGGACTTGGGGCTTACTCTTGACGAAAATTCCCATATTTGAGACTTGTAATGGGGATTACTCCTAAGAAGGATCCCAATATTAATTAGAACATGGGGCTTACTCCAAAGGAGGATGCCCAAATTAATGAGGACTTGGGGCTTACTCCTAAGGAGGATGCCCATATTTGTAGACTTTGAGACTGGGTCTTACTCCTGAAAAGGAAGCCCATGTTTAGAATTCTCTCATCTTAAAGGATGAGGTTGAATGAATGAACTCTCTAACTTTAGTGATGTAAAGATGTGTAAATCACTAGGTTTTGAGAGATGTTCCGCATAATTCCTTTCCGATAAGGAAGAAAAAAAGTAAATCATTCCATAAATGGCTTTGGAGAGAGTTATGAAGGTTTAATCTTAATATGGGGAGAGGGATATGGGTAAGAGGGGTTAAATGGGTAGGAAGGGAACCCAAAAAGAGAGGGGTGTGCATGTCTTGGTGGGTGCATAGGTACTATGTGGATGCACAAGTTTGGGTCGCGCAGGTATACCTGCGTGGTACATGGGTACTTGCATGAATTTTAGCCCTTGGGGTAATACATGGGTGAGATTTGGATCGAGCCCTTAGTACTATCCCTATGGGATTACAGAAGTCTGGCTCACAACTTCTAGTGATGGGGTAAGGCAGCGCGCAAGTGTGGCTGTTTCCCTTATGGGATGGCCAATTAGGTGCGCACGTGTTGTTGAATTTTAACACTTAGGCCATCTTCCCCCTCCCTAGATCTTTTTTTCTAGGTAATAAATTACCTTAGAAGTGTTCACAAGTTTTTGAGAAGAGACTAGGGTGTCGGGAGCTCAAATTTGAGGTTCTGTAATTTATCGTTTTATCTTTTAAATGGGGGGCCCACAGGGGTATTTATCGGCTGGTGAAACCCTGGGTGAATTTTCAGAGAGGGCGCGCAAGTCACCTGCGCGACTATTAGGCGGCGCCAATTGTACTTGTTTGACCATGAGGGAACTTGCACAACCCAAGTGCCTTTAAATCTTAGTTCATTCCTTTGTCAATTTTTGATGTTTTTTTCAATCTATGAATCACATTATTCTAAAGCATTTCCCTTTTCATTCGTTTAGACTATGTAATGAAAAGGAGCGTCAACAATGATCATGAGTATTTTTATTTGATAATACATTGTAGTGTTTCCCCCATTATCTCATTAGTGATTGTTTTTCATCTATAAGAAACAAAATATTTTATGGTACATATTCCTTTAGTAGGAATTATATATTTATAAATGATTTTTTTGAGCATCTCTTTACCATTAAATATGAGATGTATTATAACCCTAATAGGATAATGTTTTAGTATACTCTCATAGTATGAAGACACATGAACATGGATATTTTCCATTACAAGTTGATTGATGATTTATGAAAATGTTGGATGAGTTGTACATTTATAAAATTAAGGATCACAGATTAATAACATGTACAACCTTAGTTATATTGTCTTTAATTATCATTTGGGACAAAATCATCCATGATTTAGAATCTAGTTTCATAGTTGTATTAGGATGTAGGTAGGGAAAAAAATAGTTTCATTATGGTCTTAAAATTTATATAATTTTATTTAAATTCTTACGAGAGTGTTGAGTCCGGAATATATGATGGAAGAGACGATGAATTTATTTCATGCTTCATAATGGGAAGCACACGTAAAATTTATGAATAAATTTCATGATCTTATATAACATTTATCATTTTCTATATATGGAGAGGGTTTTTGTTAGTGATGTCTCTCATTGACATACATTTCAAAGGTTTAAAAAAAGAATCATCAATCGAGTAGTTTCCATCTATCAATTATCATTCGTGGTAGAATGTGGGATTATGTGGAGATACATTTAATAAATGTCTTACTAGAACCCCAAGATAATTTGATCTTGTTAGGGTAATGTTTGATTATATTATGAAGGTGGAACATTTCTTATAGATCTAAAAGACATAGGGAATATATATATATATATTGAAAAATATATGTCTAATAGATTTTATGGATTCATAGAGTGACTTGAAATAAATAAAAATGATATTATTATTTTAATTCAAGATTTATAAATTTTTGTAAGCGTTTTTGGGTACTCATTTTAAGTAGAGTATGATGTGTAGTCCTTAAAAAATTAGAAATCCAAGATGAAAATCCAGATTTTAGAGGATATTCTTTGGGCATGGCAATAAGATTTTTAATTATATTTTATGAAGATATATCATTGAAAAAATTTGAAACAAATATTAATTATGATAACTCTATTAATATATACCCATTTTATGATATTTATAGTCATATATGTCATTCATAAATGTGTTATCATGATCCAGTTAAGGATGTTATTATTATTCCATGTATGATATGGGAGTCCTATCAAAATGTCATGTTAACTCAACATTTGTTAGTTATCTCTTATAGAAGAAAATTATTATAAGTTTCCCACATGATATAACTATTAGAGTTCTCTATGGGTTACTGGTATCTATTATTTGGGTAAAATCAGTAGGGGAGTAGATTTTTTTTGAAAACATGGGATGTTGGAATTATGGTTTTTGGTTATGTTTGAAATTATTGGTCATACAAATATAGTGACCTACAATATACATATTCATCCATAGAATCGAGGTATAGATGAATAAAAGAGGATTGAACTTACTAAAAAACCATGTAACTTTAGATAGACGAAAAAATGGTGGCCTAGATTGATAGTGAAGTGATGTTATATGGTTTACATTGAGGGGATGTTACACTTTTTTTGAATTTTTTGTGGATATGGGAGAATCCAAGAGGAGGCATGGGAATATTTATTTAATATACATCACTAGGGGAATTATTTTTTGGGGTGGAATTATAAATAAATTTCATGTTGATGAAAAATCGTTAAGTTGTAATATTTTAATATGGTGTTGTTTTTATGAAAATGTATCCATAATTAAATCCCCTATTTATTCATTTTTTAGTTATTTATTGATTGGGTGAAGTTTTTTGTATCATCAAGATGTTTTGGTGGTATTTTGTATCATTAATGGGGGTTCATGGTTTTGGAAAACAATGTGAACCCCCTTGTAAAATGATGGACATATTAATGATGGAAAGTAGATATCCCACATTTGGAAATTAGATAGATCCAATCATGTTATATTCAATAGAAAACCATCTGACATTGGATAGAGGATAATAGAATGGGTTTCAAACTATTTGAAATAACCATGTGGGTTCCTTGGGGAGATAGTGAGCCTCATATGTTTGATGCACTATTTTTTATCCATTTAACCATTATAGGAATGGGTTTTCAATTATTCATATAATGGTGGTTTATATAGATAGCATCCTCTTAACCCTTCATTCCTCAATCTATTCGAGGGGTACTCAATCCTAGGAGATCTAGTGGTGGTCTTGGTGACTCCTCTCTATCCAAACAATAATTTCAATGGACATAAAGACATTGGATTGTGTTAATTTAAGGTAAGTGGTCATTATTCAGCATTCCTCACATTCCATTAGGATCACATATCCTCTTCTTGGAAGGAATAAAGGATTCAGTCAATCATTAATGATATTTTAATTCTATTATGTTATAAAAATGGATTCTGGTATTTTTTAATGATTGAAAGTCAAATCTTTTTAATTTTTATCCAAACTTAATTTATTTGATGTGTGCTTGGGATTATGGTCCCAATTGTTTAATCATCATTGAATTCATTCCCATATAATGTTATTATTTGTAAATATTTACATTTTAATCCCTTTTTAGATAATTTTTAATGATTTGGGTTTTTAATATATTTTTTCATCAAATTATTTCAATCTATTCAATATATTTCAATACACATTGCACCAAACATAAAATAAAATATGATATATTTAGATATAATATTATTATTTATGTAGGAACATTAAAAAACATGGATTAACTTTATAGGAATACCTAATAGTGACAAATTAAAGAAATATGTCTATAAGTAAGATAAATGATACTGTTTGATATGAATAAAATTCAACTATATTCCTAGAAATGACTTAAATGATCATTTCTTATTCAAAAAATTATTTGTTTTAAAAAAATATTTTAATGTGATATGATTCCATATTTCTATAAAAAATGATTAATTATGAAAAAAAACATGATATTAATTATTGGAGAAATATATTTAGATATTAAATTGTATGAAATAAAAATAATAGCCATAAACTATTTTAAATACATTTTTAAAATTAAATATTTTATTTATAATTAATTTAAATTTTAAAAAATATAAAAATTCCAATTTTAAATTTTTATTTTACAAATTAAAATAAAATTTTGAAATTATTAATTAAATGTTAGATAATGATGATTTTTTTGTTCTTTTCTAAGCTAATAAATTTAAATTTAATTGTATTGATATTGATTATAATAAAAACTGTCAGTTTTATAATACAAGAATGTCATAAATGATTAATAAAAAACTTTATAGTATAAATATTAATGTTAAATGTAATATAGATTACTCCAATATAATATTTTTTATTTTTAAAACACATTTTTCACATTTTTGAAACTCCAGTTATATTTAATTCTAAAAATTATTTTAACATTCTTAAATTAAAAATTAAAAATTAGACATTTTATATTTTATAAATAAATCAAAATAATATTTACTTCTTAAAAAGTTATTGATTTCAATATTTTTTAACAAGTTAAATTTCTATTTTACTCATCACTATAATATTTTTAAGATAACAGTTGTTTACAATGATAAAGGTAAAATTGTTATTTTATAATTATATTATTAATATTGTGTTTTTTATTTAATATATAAAATTGAAAAAAATAAATTTTATGTATTCTATTGTTATTATTTATATACCAAAATATAAATATATTCCCAAAAAATTAATTTTTAATCGATAGGGAAAAATATTAAGAACACATACTAGTCAGAAGTATATATTTTTTAAAAAATATGAGATTTTATATATTATATTTTTTAATTTAAATATTCATTTTCACATATTTGAACATTTAATTTGAGATGATGAATATTAAATAATAGTTTAAAAAAATTAGAAATTATGATTGCATTATACTTTTTTGCAATATATAAATTTCATAATGAAAACATCTTACCAAGGCAAGCGTGTAGAGACCCGAAGCATGACGTACATGGACATTACATTACTTTTGAGGAATACTTAGTACATAAAAAAACACACACACATGGACCGTAATAGTTTAGTGTCTTTGGAAACTCGGAATATAATCTTCTAATCGTGGTGAAAGATCTTTAACATCTCCCATAAATATCTTCTTTTTTTCTAAACCTAAATCCTTTCTTTATGTCCTGGGGAAAAGAAAACATAAAAGGGTGAGCTAAAATGCTCAATAAGGGTAACCAAAAGAAATATCAATCACGTCATATTCATAAGAACATATATTTTGGAAATCTTAACCTACAAAAGAGATCATAATTTCATAACATGGGATAAATCATAGTAGTTAAATGTAATCCCAATAATCATAACGTAAAACATGAAACATTGTGGCATACACACATAATCATAGAGAATCATTTCTTATTAGTCAAGACTCATTCCCACGACTATCTTAGTGGACAATGTCCCTTTCTGAACCGAGTTCAATCCTCGTTTCAGTCCTGTTTCATGAACCGATATAACCTACCATTCCAGCCATGTCTATCTCATGAGATATAAAATCATTACCCAATGCATTGGAGAGAGATATAGGTCCCACACATCTCAGAATGATACCATTATTATGTGTGCCACAAAATCATAAACCATACATCATAGCATAACCCATGTAATAAAAATGGGAATCTTAAACATCATGACATCATAAAACAATTCATATAGGAAAAAGGAATTCATAAAAATATTTCCATCACAACATAATCAAATACGTGTAATAATAGGGATAGAAACAAAACCCTTTATTATCTTAGATGGAAAATAATTTTGATAAAGCAGTTGAACTCCATTCTAGAGGAAAATACCCTTTCTACTTCAAAAACACGTTTCCTTTCTTAACATGTCATACAATTCTAAACTAAAAGAAGTTGATTAAAAATAAACATGAAAACTTGTAAAGTAAGATTCTTGGAAATAATGTTTTAAAAATTCATTCATATCGTATAAGTTAAAAAAACATTCTTCTCGTACTTTTGTCAGAAAAGTCAAAAAGTACCTCATACGAAAAAAACGACAAAAGATTCCATTCATATCTTTTACTAAAAACTCACCGAAGGGTAAAATTGGATTTAAACAATTATAGGTGGATGGAAATAATATTACATATTAATGAAACTTTGATGTGGATGATAAAATATGCCGCAGTAAATTTCAAAGTACAAACAATCTCGGATAAAAATGGGATTTTGATATTTTCCTTACCTTAGGTTCGATTTTCTTCGTAAGTGTCCAAACCTCCTGTATAATGATTTAAATAATGTCATTGACTTATTCCAGAATCATAATCATTATTATTATATCATATATGGTTCACTTATGACTTTATATTACCCATTCTTTTGTAAATTCCATGTTAAAGAGTGTTCTCGGTAAAATCGTTTCATTTTTCGTCCGTGTTTTGACTAGTAATTATTCATATGATTACATAGATAATGATTACTTAATTACAGAATATAAAACATGATTTATATATAATATATATTCCTAATATACATATATATAACAGATCAGTAAATGGAAAGAAATACACCATTCATGGAGACGGTAGGCCGTACGTACGCATGAATGATGTTTTCACTTCCTTATTGAGTTGAATGGAATTAAGTAGATGACATACAAATATATACACGTAAATCCAGTATCATTATTATGTCATATATTTCATGATTACTTATTATATAGACTTTATAATCATTCATGTATGGTTAACGTGGAGAATGAATCTCATCGCGTCATGGAGACGGTAGTTCCTACGTACGCACGAGCGATGATACCGTTCTCATGATCATGGAATTGTATTGGAGTGTATGTATACTATTTGAAAATCAATATCACTTTACAATAATCATATATAGTTATTTTGTACACCATTATACCCATCCAAGTAAGGTGGTTGTGGAGAATAGATTACACCACGGCGTGGAGACGGTATTCCATACGTACGCATGCGCAGTGATTTCGTTTTCCGTAGGATGGGTAGATGGTCAAATAGCATTGTTTCATACTTATAATAACTTATCAGTATATGAGTGATACTGATGTTATTACTTCATAATGAAACAACTAAATAAGAAGAAGTGGAAGAAGAAATAAAGATGAAAGAATCGGTAACGGACATTACCTCTTCTTTGAAGTGCTTCTTTGAGACCTCCTTTTAGGGCAATAAAATAGGTCTTTGAAGAATACCAGAACCTCTAGGATGTTTCTAAGGAAGTGGAGAGAAAACATTGGCAGGGGTTGGTCCATCTGTCTCAAACAAAAGGTTAGAAAAGTTATCAAAAAATACATAAATCCATCTATAGTGAGATTAATCATATATAGTTCCTAAAATGGACTTATATTTCATTTATCATACTTCTTAATATAATAAAACTAGTTTCTACTAAACAGGGACTTCCTGTTGGCCAGTGGTAGGCGATAAAGGCCAGTCACACTTCGGTTGTGGGTTCGATTCCCACATCCTTGTCCGACGCGATGGGTTGTCGCCCGTCCTGCAGGTTGTCCTTTTTATAAAACTAAATTACTATAACATCACATAAATAATATCAAAAAAAAGTTCTATCCTTAAACAATACTAACATATGGTTAACATAATTCATTCCAATATTTAGGAATATCTAAAATACTTCGGTCCAAGCTCATAGTATAAAGAAAACTATTACTTGAAATGTCGACAACCAAGCATGTGAATACCATCATTTATCCCCCATATATATTGTTGGTCACATTCCAATCATGTGAATACCTTAATGATGTATTCTATTGAAAAATGAATACCCATTAAACCTTAGTGAAAACATGAATGCTGTCAAAAGTTAACTCTTTCCACATACCAAAATCCAAAAATTCTATATACTCAAACCATGATATTACCTTCACCTTATATCAGTCATGAGCTCATGAATACTATCAAACATTTAATTTTCTCCTTATCCCTTCATTATGTGCATATCATCTACATTCCAAAAATATCTAAATAACCTTTCATAGATACTGGTAACATTAATCATACACTTTCAAAACTCATGGATAGACAATAGTGTAACAATCCTTAGATGTCTCTTTATTCCATAGTACCATGAGATTACTTATACAACATTACACATGATAAACATGTAATCATTCCACTACATTCTTAAACCATTGACTGAGCTTCAACAATTCATTCATCTCACATATCATTTGTAGTCTCTTCATCATCATCCACATAAATACTACCCATATGACCATACTGATCCTCTTCGTGAGACTTTCCTGTAGTGCATTGGTTTGCATAATGCCCATACATTCCACATTTAAAACATTTAACCATTGTCGATGTCGTAGCAATACCATTATCCTCATCCCTGCTGTAAACTAAACCTTTTCCTTTTAACTTATTGGCTTTGTGTCCTTCTTTTCCACACCCAAAGAATCTTCTAGTTCCTTTGAAACATTCTCTTTGATGTCTCTTTCCACATGATTTACATAGGGGAAATTGAACTTTCTTTCCTATATGATCATCATGAAACTCCATCTTTCTCTTATTAGCTGAGTCAGGAAACTTACCAAATTTTACATTATTGATCATATTATGAGATTGCTGATTCGGCATAATAATGATGTTTGGACTTCCAAATCCTATTTCATTTGGTTGCTAATGAAGAATATCATTCCATTGTCCATCATATCCTGCATTATCGTGAATCATCTTGTTTCCAGCCATTTTCTAAAACCCAAAAAGAATAGTGTGAGAGGAAAAAATCATAATAAAGGGGGAATTAATTCAATATCTAACATCTTTGGTTTAATCTAATATCTATACCATAGTTCTAGGACTATATCCTATACGTATACTTATCCTTAGGGACATCCGTAGACATACCTTAAAAATATCTCTAGGGATCTCACTAACGTTTTCGCATCCTAGTTTCCAATGGTTGACTAAATATTTCCCCTGATACCAACTGTAGAGACCCGAAGCTTGACGTACATGGACATTAAATTTCTTTTGCGAAATACTTAGTACATAACAAAAACACACCCACAAGGACCGTATTAGTTTAGTGTCTTTGGAAACTCCGAATATAATCTTCTGATCGTGGTAATATATCTTCAACATCTCCCATAAAGATCTTCTTTTTTTCTAAACCAAAATCCTTTCTTTATGTCTTGGGGAAAAGAAAACATAAAAGGGTGAGCTAAAATGCTCAGTAAGGGTAATCAAAAGAAATATCAATCACGTCATATTCATAAGAACATATCTTTTGGAAATCTTAACCTGCAAAAGAGATCATAATTTCATAACATGGGATAAATCATTGTAGTGAAATGTAATCCCCATAATCATAACATAAAACATGAAACTTTGTTTCATATACACATAATCATAGAGAATCATTTCTTATTACTCAAGACTCATTTCCAAGACTATCTTAGTGGACAAAGTCCCTTTCTGAACCGAGTTCACTCCTCGTTTCAGTCATGTTTCAATGAACCGGTATAACCTACCGTTCCAGCCATGTCTAACTCATTAGATTTAAAACCATTAACCAATGCATTGGAGGGAGATATAGGTCCCACCCATCTCATAATTATACCATTCTTATCTGTTCCACAAAATCCTAAACCATACATAATAGCATAACCCATGTAATAAAAATGGGAATCTTAAACATCATGACATCATAAAACAATTAATATAGGATAAAGGAATTCATAAAAATATTTACATCACAACATAATCAAATCCATGTAATAATAGGGATAGAAACAGAACCCTTTATTATCTTAGATGGAAAATATTTTTGATAAAACACTTGAACTCCATTCTTGAGGAAAATATCCTTTATAATTCAAAAACACTTTCCCTTTCTTAACATGTCATACAATTCTAAACTAAAAGAAGTTGATTAAAAATAAACTTGAAAACTTGTAAATGAATATTCTTGGAAATAATGTTTTAAAAATCCATTCATGTCATATAAGTTAAAAAAACATTCTTCTAGTACTTTTGTCTAAAAAGTCAAAAAGTACCTTGTACGAAGAAAACGACAAAATATTCCTTTCATATCTTTTATTAAAAACTCACCGAAGGGTAAAATTGGATTTAAAAAATTGTAGGTGGATGGAAATAATATTATATATTAAGGAAACTTGGATGTGGATGATAAAATACACCCCATTAAATTTCAAAGTACAAACATTCTCGGATAAAAATGAGATTGTGATATTTTCCTTACCTTAGGTCTGATTTGTTTTGTAAGTGTCCAAACCTCCTGTATATTGATTTAAATAATGTCATTGACTTATTCCTGAATCATACTCATTATTATTATATCATATATGGTTCACTTGTGACTTTATATTACCCGTTCTTTTGTAAATTCCATGTTAAAGAGTGTTTTGGGTAAAATCGTTTCATTTTTCGTCCGTGTTTTGACTTGTAATTATTCAAATGATTAATTAGATCATGATTAATTTATTCCAGAATATAAAACATGATTTATGTATAATATATATTCAGAATATACATATATATAAAATACATCAGTAAATGGAAAGAAATACATCGTTCATGGAGACGGTAGGTCGTACGTACGCATGAACGCTGTTTTCGTTTCCTTATTGAGTTGAATGGAATTAAGTAGATGACATACATATATACACACATAAATCCAGTATCATTATTATTTCATATATTTCATTATTACATATTATATATACTTTATAATAAATCATGATGGTTAACGTGGAGAATGAATCACATCACGTCGTGGAGACGGTAGTCCGTACGTACGCACGAGCGATGATATCGTTCTCATTATCGTGGAATTGTATTGGAGTGTATGTATACTATTTAAGAATCAATATCACTTTACAATAATCATATATAGTTATTATTTACACCATTATACCCATCCAAGTAAGGTGGTGGTGGAAAATAGATTACACCACGGCGTGGAGATGGTATTTCGTACGTATGCACGCGCGGTGGTTTTGTTTTCCGTAGGATGGATAGATGGTGAAATAGGGTTTTTCATACTTATAATAACATATCAGTATATGAGTGGTACTGATGTTATTACTTCATAATGAAACAACTAAAGAACAAGATGTGGAAGAAGAAATAAAGATGAAAGAATCGGTAACGGACATTACCTCTTCTTTGAATTGCTTCTTTGAGACCTCCTTTTAGGGCACTAAAATAGGTCTTTGAAGAAGACCAGAACTCTAGGATTTTTCTAGGGAAGTGGAGAGGATAGATTGGAAGGGTTTGGCCGAGCATGAAGGCTCAAAGTGGTGTGAGGAAGAGGGGGAGGAGGTTCCCTTTTATAAGGGAGGAGAGATGCACCTTTGGAATAACGAAAAATATTATTTTATTATAAAGTCAAATTCGGTTTTTAATAGCTCCAAATTGATATATATCGAAGATAAGGTGGGTAGGGGTCTAAATCCTCTTATCCAATATAATTTATACAAGTTTATGTATCAATTATAACCTTATCATTAGTATTTAACTTTATGTTAGATAATTTAACTTTCACCGTGTCTTATTTTTTTCTTACACTATAAGGTTAATAAACTTACTATATCAAGCCAAAAGAACCCCAAGTTGTTTATAATTAATATATATAACCTTATCTAAGTCATTTTGCCGATCCTCAGATTTTTAGGAATAAAATAACAATTAATAATATAATATTTGTTTTAGAAACTATTTTATGCCCATTTTGACACTATTTAGAAATTCATTTTTGTGAAAATTATAACAGAATGATTAGCTCGAACCATGTTAATTAAATCAATAATAACATGTCATATTAACCTATTAAATTATCTTAATTCATAAAAAGTCTCAAATTACATTTATTTGGTTATTTATAACATCAATTACGTCAATATTTCATTAATAAGATAATTACTGCATCATCGTTGTGTCAAAAATACGTTAAATTGTATAATGTCTAAAAATTACAAATAAAATACCATTATGTAGGAAATATTTTTATCTTTCTAAAGAATATTTATAGTAGAATTTATATTATGTATAACCCCACATTAAAAATTATTTACTTATTAAACATTGATTTTAACTATTTTAACGCTTCTTTAAATAAATTAATAATAAATGTCCTAATCTAATCCATGTGGGCCTAAATGGTCATATTTTATTTCTAAGGTTTATTATGGTCGAATTACACTTTTCCAATAGAATTATGACATGTGTTAGGGTAATAGTAATATCATTTTTACACTTAATTACCATATTTACTTTTAACGGTGGTAAAAAAAGTAAAAAGTTACTATTCACCAAAAATTATTCTCATCTCATTGAACCACATTTTACTTACTGACATCAACCGGGTCTCTCGTATTTTTCAAATTCCACTCACAGAAGCGGTAAAATTATGTTTTATGAAAAATTCATTTTTTTAACTACCACTTAGTGGTTTCACTATTCACCAAAAAATGAAAGTTTTCAGAAAAATACCAAAAAGTAGACCTAAGCTATATTTGATATTATGAATTCAAAAATGATGACGATTTTACCAAATTCAAAAAATATCAGTTGCATTAATTAATTTAGAAATTAATTCCCGTCGTCAAAACAAATAGCGTGTTTTAAGAGATAATAACTATCAAAAGATTGACAGTTGTTTATGTCTGGTTTAAATGTGAAATTACATCCAATAACCAGCATTGTAATAAATTGTAAAAATATATTCTAAATATACTTTAAAACCAATCAAATTAATAATTTATCACTATTAATTTTTTCTATTAAAAAGGTTGTTTTTAATTAAAATTTAGTAATTTTCACTATTCATCAAGAAATGAAAGTTATCCGAAAAGTAACAAAATTTCACCCTAAGCTAATTTCGATATTACGAATCAAGAAATGAAGTAAGTTTTGAAAAATAAAATTTACAAAATTTCAAAAAGTGGTTATTACTATTCATAACGGTTAGTTTTAATAATACTTTAATAGCATATCGTTGTTTAGTGAAACTCGGTATTGCGTACTACACATGCTATCAAGGAAGCTCGCGATTGCGTGTAATGCAAGGCAAGTCAAGGATACGTGTTGTGAAAACTCCTTTTGGTGTAGCGTACAACACAAGGCAGTAATGAAATTAAAAACAACATTTTTCAAAAAATCTCGGGGTGTTACATTCTATCCCCCTTAAAATGAATTTCGCCCTCAAAATTCGTCGGTGTTATAAATGGTTTACTATTCGAAAGTTTCTTTAATAGAAAGCCACAACATAAAAAGGAATACCAAAACCAATCTTTAAAAATAAAAGTATGAAACGTAACGGTTTCCCAAATAAACTAATCCCTCGGTTTCCAAATAGGTGAAAATATGGATATGGAAGAGAAATCTAACCATCATGTTCTGATGGAGAGTGGTAGAGAACATGGCTAGGGAAAATCCAGAAATCACAAAGCCATAAATTTGTGACGATCTAAGGTACCATCTGATTCATCAGATATAAGAGCACTAGGACAACATTTTTGGTTTTCAAGATCATTTCCCTAAAGTTGATGAAATTGGAATTAGTAGAAATACTTTTGTGATTTTGGTATAGTCTCACAATTTTTCTTTCTTTGGACAATTTCCACTTCATCTCTTAAAAAAATGAAGTTGAATTTGTCATTCGTGATGTGTTAGCAGATCATGTGATAAAATGATGGGTCATTCCATCTGTCTTAAACAAAAGGTTAGAAAAGTTATCAAAAAATACATAAGTCCATCTATAGTGAGATTAATCATATAAATTTCCTAAAATGGACTTATATTTCATATATCATACTGCTTAATATAATAATACTAGTTTCTACTAAACTGGGACTTCCTGTAGGCCAGTGGTATGAGATAAAGGCCAGTCGCACTTCGGTTGTGGGTTCGATTCCCACAGCCTTGTCCGACGCGATGGGCTGTCGCCCATCCTGCAGGTTTTCCTTTTTCTAAAACTACATTACTATAATATCACATAAATAATATCAAAAAAAGTTCTATCCTTAAACAATACTAATATATGGATAATATAATACATTCCAGTATTTAGGATTGTCTAAAATTGTTCAGTCCAAGCTCATAGTATAAAGAAAACAATTACTTGAAATGTCGACAACCAAGCATGTGAATACCATCATTTATCCCCCATATATCTTGTTGGTCACATTCCAATCATGTGAATACCTTAATGATGTATTCTCTTGAAAAATGAATACCCATTAAACCTTAGTGAAAACATGAATGCTGTCAAAAGTTAACTCTTTCCACATAGCAAAATCCAAAAATTCTATATACTCAAACCATGATATAACCTTCTCCTTATATCAATCATGAGCTCATGAATACTATCAAACATTTAATTTTCTCCTTATCCCTTCATTATGCGCATATCATCTACATTCCAAAAATATCTGAATAACCTTTCATGGATACTGGTAACATTAATCATACACTTTCAAAACTCATGGAAAGACAACAGTGTAACAATCCTTAGATGTCTCTTTATTCCATAGTACCATGAGATTACTTATACAACATTATACATGATAAACATGTAATCATTCCACTACATTCATAAACCATTGACCGGGCATCAACAATTCTTTCATCTCACATATCATTTCTAGTCTCTTCATCATCATCCACATAAATACTACCCATACGACCATACTGATTCTCTTCATGAGACTTTCCCATAGGGCATTGGTTTGAATAATTCCCATACATTCCACATTTAAAACATTTAACCATTGTTGATGTCGTAGCAATACCATTATCCTCATCCCTGGTGTAAACTGATATTTTTCCTTTGCACTTATTGGCTTTGTGTCCTTCTTTTCCACACCCAAAGCATCTTCGAGTTCCTTTGAAACATTCTCCCTGATGCCTCTTCCCACATGATTTACATAGGGGAAATTTAACTTTCTTTCCTATATGATCATCATGAAACTCCATCTTTCTCTTATTAGCCGAGTCAGGAAACTTACCAAATTTTATTTTATTGATCATATTATGAGATTTCTGATTCGGCATAATAATGATGTTTGGACTTCCAAATCCTATTTCATTTGGTTGCTCATGAAGAATATCATTCCATTGTCCATCATATCCTCCATTATCGTGAATCATCTTTTTACCAGCCATTTTCTAAAACCCAAAAAGAATAGTGTGAGAGGAAAAAATCATAATAAAGGGGGAGTAACTTAAATATCTAACATCTTTGGTTTAATCATATATCGTTACCATAGTTCTAGGACTATATCCTATATGTATACTTATTCTTAGCGACATTCCTAGATATACCTTAGAAATATCTATAGGGATCTCACTAACGTTTTTGCATCCTAGTTTCCAAAGGTTGACTAAACGTTTCCCCTGATACCAACTGTAGAGACCCGAAGCTTGACGTGCATGGACATTACATTACTTTTTCGGAATACTTAGTACATAACAAAAACACACACACAATGACCGTATTACTTTAGTGTCTTTGGAATCTCGGAATATAATCTTCTAATCGTGGTGAAAGATCTTCAACATCTCCCATAAAGATCTTCTTTTTTTCCAAACCAAAATCCTTTCTTTATGTCTTGGGGAAAAGAAAACAGAAAAGGGTGAGCTCAAATTCTCAGTAAGGGTAAACAAAAGAAATATCAATCACGTCATATTCATAAGAACATATCTTTTGGAAATCTTAACCTGCAAAAGAGATCATAATTTCATAACATGGGAAAAATCATTGTAGTGAAATGTAATCCCAATAATCATAACATAAAACATGAAAATTTGTGGCATACACACATAATCATAGAGATTCATTTCTTATTAGTCAAGACACATTTCCATGACTATCGTAGTGGACAAAGTCCCTTTCTGAACCGAGTTCACTCCTCTTTTCAGTCCTGTTTCACTGAACCGGTATAACCTACCGTTCCAGCCATGTCTAACTCATGAGATATAAAATCATTACCCAATGCATTGGATGGAGATATAGGTACCACCCATCTCATAATTATACCATTCTTATGTGTGCCACAAAATCCTAAACCATACATCATAGCATAACCCATGTAATAAAAACGGGAATCTTAAACATCATGACATCATAAAATAATTCATATAGGATAAAGGAATTCATAAAAATATTACATCACAACATAATCAAATACATGTAATAATAGGGATAGAAACAGAACACTTTATTATCTTAGATGGAAAATAATTTTGATAAAACACTTGACTCCATTCTTGAGGAAAATATCCTTTCTACATCAAAAACACTTTTCCTTTCTTAACATGTCATACAACTCAAAACTAAAAGAAGTTGATTAAAAATAATCTTGAAAACTTGTAAAGGAATATTCTTGGAAATAATTCTTTAAAAATCCATTAATGTCGTATAAGTTAAAAAAAACATTCTTCTCGTACTTTTGTCTGAAAAGTCAAAAAGTACCTTGTACGAAGAAAACGACAAAATATTCCTTTCATATCTTTTACTAAAAACTCACTGAAGGGAAATATTGGATTTAAAAAATTGTAAGTGGATGGAAATAATATTACATATTAAGGAAACTTGAATGTGGATGATAAAATACACCCCAGTAAATTTCAAAGTACAAACAATCTCGGATAAAAATGAGATTGTGATATTTTCCTTACCTTAGGTCTGATTTGCTTCGTAAGTGTCCAAACCACCTGTATATTGATTTAAATAATGTCATTGACTTATTCTAGAATCATACTCATTATTACTATATCATATATGGTTCACTTATGACTTTATATTACCCGTTCTTTTGTAAATTCCATGTTAAAGAGTGTTTTGGGTAAAATCGTTACATTTTTCGTCCGTGTTTTGACTTGTAATTATTCATATGATTACTTAGATCATGATTAATTAATTCCAGAATATAAAACATGATTTATGTATAATATATATTCAGAATATGCATACATATAATAGATCAGTAAATGGAAAGAAATACACCGTTCATGGAGACGGTAGGCCGTATGTACGCATGAACGCTGTTTTCGTTTCCTTATTGAGTTGAATGGAATTAAGTAGATGACATACATATATAAACACATAAATACACTATCATTATTATGTCATATATTTTTCGATTACTTATTATATATACTTTATAATCATTCATGAATGGTTAACGTGGAGAATGAATCTCATCGAGTCGTGGAGATGGTAGTCCGTACGTACGCACGAGCGATGATATCATTCTTATGATCGTGGAATTGTATTGGAGTGTATGTATACTATTTCAGAATCGATATAACTTTACAATAATAATATATAGTTATTATTTACACAATTATACCCATCCAAGTAAGGTGGTGGTGGAAAATAGATTACACCACGGCGTGGAGATGGTATTTCGTACGTACGCACGCGCGGTGATTTCGTTTTCCGTAGGATGGATAGATAGTGAAATAGGGTTGTTTCATACTTATAATAACATATGAGTATATGAGTGATACTTATGTTATTACTTCATAATGAAACAACTAAATAAGAAGATGTGGAAGAAGAAATAAAGATGAAAGAATCGGTAACAGACATTACCTCTTCTTTGAAGTGCTTCTTTGAGACCTCCTTTTAGGGCACTAAAATAGGTCTTTGAAGAAGACTAGAACCTCTAGGATGTTTCTAGAGAAGTTGAGAGGAGAAATTGGAAGGGTTTTTCCGAGCATGAAGGCTCAAAGTGGTGTGAGGAAGAGGGGGAGGAGGTGCCCCTTTATAAGGGAGGAGAGGGGTACCTTTGGAATAACTAAAAATATTATTTTATTATAAAGTCAAATTCGGTTTTTAATAGCTCCAAATTGATATATCTCGAAGATAAGGTGGGTAGGGGTCTAAATCCTCTCATCAAATAGAATTTAGACAAGTTTATGTATCAATTATAACCTTATCATTAGGATTTATCTTTATGTTAGATAATTTAACTTTCACCGTGTCTTCTTTTTTTCTTACAATATAAGGTTAATAAACTTACTATATCAGGCCAAACGAACCCCAAGTTGTTTATTATTAATATATATAACCTTATCTAAGTCATTTGGCCAATCCTCAGATTTTTAGAAATAAAATAACAATTAATAATATAATAGCTATTTTAAAATCTATTTTATGCCAATGTTGACACTATTTAGTAATCCATTTTTGTGAAAATTATAACAGAATGATTAGCTCGAACCATGTTAATTAAATCAATACTAACATGTCATATTAACCTAAAAAATTATTTTAATTCATAAAAAGTCTCAAATTACATTTATTCGGGTATTTATAACATCAATTATGTCAATATTTCATTAATTAGATAATTACTGCATCATCGTTGTGTCATAAATACATTAAATTGTATAATGTGTAAAAAATATGAATAAAATACCATTATGTAGGAAATAGTTTTTTATTTTTAATGAATATTTATAGTCGAATTTATCTTATGTATAACCCCATATTAAAAATTATTTACTTATTAAACTTTGATTTTAACTATTTTAACCCTTCTTTAAATAAATTAATAATAAATGTCCTAATCTAATCCAAGTGGGCCTAAATGGTCATATTTTATTCCTAAGGTTGTTTATGGTCGATTTAAACTTGTCCAATAGAATTAGGACATGTGTTAGGGTAATAGTAATATCATTTTACCCTTAATTACCCTATTTACTTTTAATCATGGTAAAAAAAAAGTAAAAAGTTACTATTCACCAAAAATTATTTTAATCTCATTTAACCACATTTTACTTACTGACATCAACCATGTCTCTCGGATTTTTGAAATTCCACTCACAGAAGCGGTAAAATTAAGTTTTATGAAAAATTCATTTTTTAACTACCACTTAGTGGTTTCACTATTCACCAAAAAATGAAAGTTTCCAGAAAAATACCAAAAATTAGACCTATGTTATATTTGATATTATGAATTCAAAAATGATGTCTATTTTACCAAATTCAAAAAATATCAGTTGCATTAATTAATTAAGAAATTAATTCCCGTCGTCAAAACAAATAGCGCGTTCTTAAGAGATAATAACTATCAAAAGATTGCCAGTTGTTTATGTCTGGTTTAAATTTGAAATTACATCCAATAACCAACATTGTATTTAATTGTAAAAATATATTTTAAATATACTTTAAAACCAATAAAATTAATAATTTATCACTATTAATTATTTCTATTAAAAAGGAATTTTTTTAATTAAAATTTAGTAATGTTCACTATTCATCAGAAAATGAATGTTATCCGAAAAGTACCAAAATTTCACCCTAAGCTAATTTAGATATTCTGAATCCAGAAATGAAGTCCATTTTGAAAAATAAAATTTAAAAAATTTTAAAAATTTGTTATTACTATTCATAATGGCTAGTTTTAATAATATTTTTATAGAATATCGTTGTTTAGTGAAACTCGGTATTGCGTACTACACACGCTATCGAGGAAGCTCGCGATTGCGTGTAATGAAAGGCAAGTCAAGGATGCATGTTGTGCAAGCTCCTTTTGGTGTAGCGTACAACACAAGGCATTAATGAAATTAAAAAGAATATTTTTCAAAAAATCTCGGGGTGTTACATTCTACCCCCCTTAAAATGAATTTCGCCCTCGAAATTCGTCAGTGTTATAAATGGTTTACTATTCGAAAGATTCTTTAATAGAAACCCGCAATGTAAAAAGAAATACCAAAACCAATCTTTAAAAACAAAAATATGAAACGTAACGGTTACCCAAATAAACTAATCATTGGGTTTCCATATAGGTGAAAATATGGATATGGTAGAGAAATCTAACCATCATGTTCTGATGGTGAGTGGTAGAGAACATGGCTATGGAAAATCCAGCAATCACAAAGCCATAAATTTGTGACAATCTAAGGTACCGTCTGATTCATCATATATAAGAGCACTAGGACCACCTTTTTTGGTTTTCAAAATCATTTCCCTAATGTTGATGAAATTGGAATTAGAAGAAATACTTTCATGATTTTGGTATAGTCTCACCATTTTTCATTCTATGGACAGTTTACACTTCATCTCTTAATGAAATGAAGTTCAATTTGTCATTCGTGATGTGTTAGCAGATCATGTGATTGAATGATGGGTCATTCCATCTGTCTCAAATAAAAGGTTAGAAAAGTTATCAAAAAATATATAATTCCATATATAGTGAGATTAATCATATATAGTTCCTAAAATGGACTTATATTTCATATATCATAGTACTTAATACAATAAAACTAGTTTCTACTAAACAGGGACTTCTTGTAGGCCAGTGGTAGGCGATAAAGGCCAGTCGCACTTCAGTTGTGGGTTCGATTCCCACAGCCTTGTCCGACGAGATGGGCTGTCGCCCGTCCTGCAGGTTGTCCTTTTTCTAAAACTACATTACTATAACATCACATAAATAATATCAAAAAATGTTCTATCCTTAAACAATACTAACTTATGGTTAACATAATCCATTCCAATCTTTAAGATTATCTAAAATACTTCGGTCTAAGCTCATAGTATGATGAAAACGATTACTTGAAATGTTGTCAACCAAGCATGTGAATACCATCATTTATCCCCCATATATCTTTTTGGTCACATTCCAATCATTTGAATACCTTAATGATGTATTCTCATGAAAAATGAATACCCATTAAACCTTAGTGAAAACATGAATGCTGTCAAAAGTTAACTCTTTCCACATACCAAAATCCAAAAATTCTATATACTCAAACCATGATATAACCTTATATCAGTCATGAGCTCATGAATTCTATCAAAAATTTAATTTTCTCCTTATCCCTTCATTATGCGCATATCATCTACATTCCAAAAATATCAGAATAACCATTCATGGAATCTAGTAACATTAACCATACACTTTCAAAACTCAAGGAAAGACAACAGTGTAACAATCCTTAGATGTCTCTTTATTCCATAGTACCACGGGATTACTTATACAACATTACACATGATAAACATGTAATCATTCCACTACATTCTTAAACCATTGACCGAGCTTCAACAATTCTTTTATCTCACATATCATTTGTAGTCTCTTTATCATCATCCACATAAATACTACCCATACGACCATACTGATTCTCTTCATGAGACTTTCTCTTAGGGCATTGGTTTTCATAATGCCCGTACGTTCCACATTTAAAACATTTAACCATTTTTGATTTCATAGAAATACCATTATCCTCATCCCTGGTGTAAACTGAACCTTTTACTTTGCACTTATTGGCTTTGTGTCCTTCTTTTCCACACCCAAAGCATCTTCCAATTCATTTGAAACATTCTCCTTGATTCCTCTTCCCACATGATTTACATAGGGGAAATTGAACTTTATTTCCTCTATGATCATCATGAAGCTCCATCTTTCTCTTATTAGCTGAGTCAAGAAACTTACCAAATTTTACTTTATTGATCATATTATGAGATTGCTTATTTGGAATAATAATGATGTTTGGAATTACAAATCCTATTTCATTTGGATGCTCATGAATAATATCATTCCATTGTCTATCATATCCTCCATTATCGTGAATCATCTTGTTTCCAGCCATTTTCTAAAACCCAAAAAGAATAGTGTGAGAGGAAAAAATCATAATAAAGGGAGATTAACTTCAATATCTAACACCTTTGGTTTAATCTAATATCGTTACCATAGTTCTAGGACTATATCCTATACATATACTTTTCCTTAGGGACATCCCTAGACATGCCTTAGAAATATCTCTAGGGATCTCCTTAACGTTTTCGCATCCTAGTTTCCAAAGGTTGACTAAACTTTTCATCTGATACCAACTATAGAGACCCAAAGCTTGACGTACATGGGCGTTACATTACTTTTTCGGAATACTTAGTACATAACAAAAACACACACACAAGGACCGTAATAGTTTAGTGTCTTTGGAAACTCGGAATATAATCATCTAATCGTGGTGAAAGATCTTCAACATCTCCCATAAGGATCATCTTTTTTTCTAAACCTAAATCCTTTCTTTATGTCCTAGGTAAAAGAAAACATAAAAGGGTGAGCTCAAATGCTCAGTAATGGTAAACAAAAGAAATAAAAATCACGTCATATTCATCAGAACATATCTTTTGGAAATCTTAACCTGCAAAAGAGATCATAATTTCATAACATGGGATAAATCATAGTAGCGAAATGTAATCCCAATAATCATAACATAAAACATGAAACTTTGTGTAATACACACATAATCATAGAGAATCATTTCTTATTAGTCAAGACTCATTGCCAAGACTATCTTAGTGGACAAAGTACCTTTCTGAACAGAGTTCACTCCTCGTTTCCGTCCTATTTCACTAAACCGGTATAACCTACCGTTCTAGCCATGTCTAACTCATGAGATATAAAATCATTACCCAATGCATTGGAGGGAGATATAGGTCCCACCCATCTCATAATGATACCATTCTTATTGTGCCACAAAATCATAAACCATTCATCATAGCATAACCCATGTAATAATAATGGGAATCTTAAACATCATGACATCATAAAACAATTCATATAGGATAAAGGAATTCATAGAAATATTTCCATCACAACATAATCAAATCCATGTAATAATAGGGATAGAAACAGAACCCTTTATTATCTTAGATGGAAAATAATCTTGATAAAATACCTGAACTCTATTCTTGAGGAAAATAAACTTTCTACTTCAAAAACACTTTTCCTTTCTTA
Organism: Viscum album; assembly: GCA_963277665.1. Classification (NCBI taxonomy): domain Eukaryota; kingdom Viridiplantae; phylum Streptophyta; class Magnoliopsida; order Santalales; family Viscaceae; genus Viscum; species Viscum album. The sequence goes on along the minus strand of OY728153.1, from coordinate 1,253,612,441 downwards.
ACATGTCATACAATTCTAAACTAAAAATAGCTGATAAAAAATAAACATGAAAACTTGTAAAGGAAGATTCTTGGAAATAATGTTTTAAAAATCCATTCATTTCGTATAAGTTAAAAAAAACATTCTTCTCGTACATTTGTCAGAAATGTAAAAAAGTACCTCGTACGAAAAAAACGATAGAAGATTCCTTTCATATCTTTTACTAAAGTCTCACCGAAGGGTAAAATTGGATTTAAACAATAGTAGGTGGATGGAAATAATATTACATATTAAGGAAACTTGGATTTGGATGATAAAATACATCCCAGTAATTTTCAAAGTACAAACAATCTCGGATAAAAATGAGATTGTGATATTTTCCTTACCTTAGGTCCGATTTGCTTCGTAAGTGTCCAAAACTCATGTATAATGATTTAAATAACGTCATTGACTTATTCCAGAATCATACACAGTATTATTATATCATATATAGTTCACTTATGACTTTATATTACCCGTTCTTTTGTAAATTCCATGTTAAAGAGTGTTTTGGGTAAAATCGTTTCATTTTTCGTCCGTGTTTTGACTTGTAATTATTCATATGATTACTTAGATCATGATTAATTAATTACAAAATTTAAAAAATGATTTATGTATAATATATATTCAGAATATAAATATATATAATAGATCAGTAAATGGAATAAAATACACCGTTCATGGAGACGGTAGGACGTACGTACGCATGAATGATGTTTTCGTTTCCTTATTGAGTTGAATGGAATTAAGAAGATGACATACATATATACACACATAAATCCAGTATCATTATTATGTCATATATTTTATGATTGATTATTATACATTCTTTATAATCATTCATTAATGGTTAACGTGGAGAATGAATCTAATCGCGTCGTGGAGACGGTAGTCCGTACGTACGCACGAGCGATGATATCATTCTCATGATCATGGAATTGTATTGGAGTGTATATATACTATTTCAGAATCAATATCACTTTACAATAATCATATATAGTTATTATTTACACCATTATACCCATCCAAGTATGGTGGTGGTGGAAAATAGATTACACCACGGCGTGGAGACAGTATTCCGTATGTACGCACGCGCGATGATTTCGTTTTCCGTAGGATGGATAGATGGTGAAATAGGGTTGTTTCATACATATAATAACATATCATTATATTAGTGATACTGATGTTATTACTTCATAATAAAACAACTAAAGAAGAAGAAGTGGAAGAAGAAATAAAGATGAAAGATTCGGTAACGAACATTACCTCTTCTTTGAAGTGCCTCTTTGAGACCTCCTTTTAGGGCACTAAAATAGGACTTTGAAGAAGACCAGAACCTCTAGGATGTTTCTAGGGAAGTGGAGAGGATAAATTTTCAGGGGTTGTCCGACCGTGAAGGCTCAAAGTGGTGTGAGGAAGAGGGGGAGGAGGTGCCCTTTTATAAGGGAGGAGAGGGGCACCTTTGGAATAACTAAAACTATTATTTTATTATAAAGTCAAATTCGGTTTTTAATAGCTAAAAATTGATATATCTCAAAGATAATGTTGGTATGGGTCTAAATCCTCTAATAAAATAGAATTTAGACAAGTTTAGGTATCAATTTTAACCTTATATTTAGGATTTAACTTTAAGTTAGGTAATTTAACTTTCACCGTGTCTTCTTTTTTTCATACACTATAAGGTTACTAAACTTACTATATCAAGCCAAACGAACCCCAAATTGTTTATTATTAATATATATAACCTTATATATGTAATTTGGCCGACCATAGATTTTTAGGAAAAAAATTAAAATTAATAATATAATAATTTTTAAAAAAACTATTTTATGTCAATTTTGACACTATTTAGTAATCCATTTTTGTGAAAATCATAACAGAATGATTAGCTCAAACCATGTTAATTAAATCAATACTAACATTTTATATTAACCTAGAAAATTATTTTAATTCATAAAAAGTCTCAAATTACATATATTTGGGTATTTATAACATCAATTATGTCAATATTTCATTAATAAGATAATTACTGCATCATCGTTGTGTCATAAATAAATTAAATTATATAATGTCTAAAAATTATAAATAAAATACCATTATGTAGGAAATCTTTTTATCATTCTAATTAATATTCATAGTCGAATTTATCGTATGTATAACCCCATATAAAAAATCATTTACTTATTAAACATTGATTTTAACTATTTTAACCCTTCTTTAAATAAATTAATAATAAATGTCCTAATCTAATCCAAGTGGGCCTAAATGGTCATATTTTGTTCCTATGGTTGTTTTTGGTCGAATTAAACTTGTCCAATAGAATTAGGACATGTGTTAGGGTAATAGTAATATCATTTTTACCCTTAATTACCCTATTTACTTTTAACCGTGGTAAAAAAAGTAAAAAGTTACTATTCACCAAAAAATATTTTCATCTCATTGAACCACATTTAACTTACTGACATCAACCGTGTCTCTCGGATTTTTGAAATTTCACTCACAGAAGTGGTAAAATTAAGTTTTATGAAAAATTCAATTTTTTTAACTACCACTTAGTGGTTTCACTATTCACCAAAAATTGAATGTTTCCCGAAAAATACGAAAAATTAGGCCTAAACTATATTTGATATTATGAATTAAAAAATGATGTCGATTTTACCAAATTCCAAAAATATTAGTTTCATTAATTAATTTAAAAATTAATTCTCGTCGTCAAAACAAATAGCGTGTTCTTAAGAGATTATAACTATCAAAAGATTGACAGTTGTTTATGTCTGGTTTAAAGGTGAAATTACATCCAATAACCAACATTGTATTTAATTGTAAAAATATATTCTAAATATAATTTCAAACCAATCAAATTAATAATTTATTCCTATTAATTATTTCTATTAAAAAGGTTGTTTTTAATTAAAATTTAGTAATTTTCACTTTCATCAGAAAATGAAAGTTATCCGAAAAGTACCAAAATTTCACCCTAAGCTAATTTCGATATTCTGAATCCAGAAATGAAGTCCATTTTGAAAAATAAAATTTAAAAAATTTCAAAAAGCGGTTATTACTATTCATAACGGCTAATTTTAATAATATTTTAATAGCATATCGTTGTTTAGTGAAACTCGCAATTGCGTACTACACACGCTATCAAGGAAGCTCGCGATTGCGTGTAATGCAAGGAAAGTCAAGGATGCGTGTTGTGCAATAACCGTTTGGTGTAGCGTACAACACAAGTCATTAATGAAATTAAAAAGAATATTTTTCATAAAATCTCGGGTGTTACTTTCTACCCCCCTTAAAATGAATTTCACCCTCGAAATTCGTCAGTGTTATAAATGGTTTACTATTCGAAAGTTTTTTTAATAGAAACCCGCAACATAAAAAGGAATACCAAAACCAATCTTTAAAAACAAAAGTATGAAACGTAACGGTTACCCAAATAAACTAATCATTGGGTTTCCACATAGGTGAAAATATGGATATGGAAGAGAAATCTAACCATCATCTTCTGATGGAGAGTGGTAGAGAACATGGATATGGAAATTCCAGCAATCACAAAGCCATAAATTTGTGACGATATAAGGTACCATGTGATAATCAGATATAAGAGAACTAGGACAACATTTTGGGTTTTCAAGATCATTTCTCTAAAGTTGATGAAATTGGAATTAGAAGAAATACTTTCGTGATTTTGGTATAGTCTCACCATTTGTCGTTCTTTGGACAATTTCCACTTCATCTCTTAATGAAATGAAGTTGAATTTGTCAATCGTGATGAGTTGGCAGATCATGTGATAGAATGATGGGTCATTCCATTTGTCTCAAACAAAAGGATAGAAAAGTTATCAAAAAATACATAAATCCATCTATAGTGAGATTAATCATATATAGTTCCTAAAATGGACTTATATTTCATATATAATGCTACTTAATATAATAAAACTATTTTCTACTAAATAGGGACTTCTTGTAGGCCAGTGGTAGGCGATAAAGGCCAGTCGCACTTCGGTTGTGGGTTTGATTCCCACAGCCTTGTCCGACGCGATGGGTTGTCGTCCGTCCTGAAGGTTGTCCTTTTTATAAAACTACATTACTATAACATCACATAAATAATATCAAAGAAAGTTCTATCCTTGAACAATAATAATTTATGGTTAACATAATCCATTCAAATCTTTAGGAATATCTAAAATACTTCGATCTAAGCTCATAGTATAAAGAAAATGATTACTTGAAATGTCATCAACCAAGCATGTGAATACCATCATTTATCCCCCATATATCTTGTTGGTCACATTCCAATCATGTGAATACCTTAATGATGTATTCTCTTGAAAAATGAATACCAATTAAACGTTAGTGAGAACATGAATGCTGTCAAAATTTAACACTTTCCACATACCAAAATCCAAAAATTCTATATACTCAAACCATGATATAACCTTCTCCTTATATCAGTCATGAGCACATGAATACTATCAAACATTTAATTTTCTCCTTATCCCTTCATTATGCGCATATCATCTACATTCAATAAATATCTGAATAACCATTCATGGATATTGGTAACATTAATCATACACTTTCAAAACTCAAGGAAAGAAAAAAGTGTAACAATCCTTAGATTTCTCTTTATTCCATAGTACCATGAGATTACTTATACAACATTACACATGATAAACATGTAATCATTCCACTACATTCTTAAACCATTGACCGAGCTTCAAAAATTCTTTCATCTCAAATATCATTTGTATTCTCATCATCAACATCCACATAAATACTACCCATACAACCATACTGATTCTCTTCATGAGACATTCCCATAGGGCATTGGTTTGCATAATGCCCGTACATTCCACATTTAAAACATTTAACCATTTTTGATGTCGTAGAAATACCATTATCCTCATCCCTGGTGTAAACTGAACCTTTTCCTTTGCACTTATTGGCTTTGTGTCCTTTTCGACACCCAAAGAATCTTCCAGTTCCATTGAAACATTCTCCTTGATGCCACTTCCCACATGATTTACATAGGGGAAATTGATCTTTCTTTCCTCTATGATCATCATGAAACTCTATTTTCTTTTATTAGCTATGTTAGGAAACTTACAAAATTTTACTTTATTGATCATATTATGAGATTGCTTATTCGGCATAATAATGATGTTTGGACTTCCAAATCCTATTTCATTTGGTTGCTCATGAATAATATCATTCCATTGTCCATCATATCTTCTATTATCGTGAATCATCTTGTTTCCAGCCATTTTCTAAAACCCAAAAAGAATAGTGTGAGAGGCAAAAATCATAATAAAGGGGGAGTAACTTCAATATCTAACATCTTTGGTTTAATCTAATATCGTTACCATAGTTCTAGGACTATATCCTATACGTATACTTATCCTTAGGGACATCCCCAGACATACCTTAGAAATATCTCTAGGGATCTCACTAACATTTTCGCATCCTAGTTTCCAAAGGTTGACTAAACTTTTCCACTGATACCAACTGTAGAGACCTGAAGCATGACGTACATGGAAATTACATTACTTTTGAGGAATACTTAGTACATAACAAAAACACACACACAAGGACCGTAATAGTTTAGTGTCTTTGGAAACTCGGAATATAATCTTCTAATCGTGGTGAAAGATCTTTAACATCTCCCATAATGATCTTCTTTTTTTCTAAACCTAAATCCTTTATTTATGTACTGGGGAAAAGAAAACATAAAAGGCTGAGCTCAAATTCTCAGTAAGGGTAAACTAAAGAAAAAACAATCATGTTATATTCATAAGAACATATCTTTTGGAAATCTTAACCTGCAAAAGAGATCATAATTTTATAACATGGGATAAATCATAGTAGTGAAATGTAATCCCAATAATCATAACTTAAAACATGAAACTTTGTGGCATACACACATAATCATAGAGAATCATTTCTTATTTGTCAAGACTCATTTCCAAGACTATCTTAGTGGACAAAGTCCCTTTCTGAACTGAGTTCACTCCTCGTTTCAGTCCTGTTCCAGTGAACCGGTATAACATACCGTTCTAACCATGTATAACTCATGAGATATAAAATCTATACCCAATGCATTGGAGGGAGATATAGGTCCCACCCATCTCAAAATGATACCATTCTTATGTGTGCCACAAAATCATAAACCATACATCATTGCATAACCCATGTATTGAAAATGGGAATCTTAAACATCATGACATCATAAAACAATTCATATACGATAACAGAATTCTTAAAAATATTTCCATCACAACATAATCAAATCCATGTAATAATAGGGATAGAAACAGAACCCTTTATTATCTTAGATGGAAAATAATTTTGATAAAACACTTGAACTCCATTCTTGAGGAAAATATCCTTTCTACTTCAAAAACACTTTTCCTTTCTTACATGTCATACAATTATAAACTAATAGAAGTAGATTAAAAATAAACTGGAAAACTTGTAAAGGAACATTCTTGGAAATAATGTTTTAAAAATCTATTCATGTCATATAAGTTAAAAAAACATTCTTCTCGTACTTTTGTCGGAAAATTCAAAAAGTACCTCATACGAAAAAAACGACAAAAGATTCCTTTCATATCTTTTACAAAAAACTCAACGAAGGGTAAAATTGGATTTACACAATTGTAGGTGGATGGAAATAATATTAAATATTAAGGAAACTTGGATGTGGATGATAAAATACACCCCAGTAAATTTCAAAGTACAAACAATCTCGGATAAAAATGAGATTGTGATATTTTCCTTACCTTAGGTATGATTTGCTTCATAACTGTCCAAACCTCCTGTATAATGATTTAAATAACTTCATTGAGTTATTCCAGAATCATACTGATTATTATTATATCATATATGTTTCACTTATGACTTTATATTACCCGTTCTTTTGTAAATTCCATGTTAAAAAGTGTTTTGGGTAAAATCGCTTCATTTTTCGTCCATTTTTTGACTTGTAATTATTCATATGATTACTTAGATCATGATTAATTAATTCCAGAATATAAAAAATGGTTTATGTATAATATATATTCAGAATATACATATATATAATAGATTAGTAAATGGAAAGAAATACACCGTTTATTGAGACGGTAGGCCGTACGTACGCATGAACGCTGCTTTCGTTTCCTTATTTAGTTGAATGGAATTAAGTAGATGAAATAAATATATATACACATAAATTCAGTATCATTATTATGTCATATATTTCATGATTACTTATTATATATACTTTATAATCATTCATGAATGGTTAACATGGAGAATGAATCTCATCGCGCTGTGGAGACGGTAGTCCGTACGTACGAACGAGCGATGATATCGTTCTCATGATCGTCGAATTGTATTGGAGTGTATGTATAAAATTTGAAAATCAATATAACTTTACAATAATCATATATAGTTATTATTTACACCATTATACCCATCCAAGTAAGGTGGTGGTGGAAAATAGATTACACCACGGCGTGGAGACGGTATTCCGTACGTACGCACGCGCGGTGATTTCGTTTTCCGCAGGATGGATAGATTGTGAAATATGGTTGTTTCATACTTATAATAACATATCCGTATATGAGTGATACTGATGTTATTACTTCATAATGAAACAACTAAAGAAGAAGAAGTGGAAGAAGAAATAAAGATGAAAGAATCGATAACGGACATTACCTCTTCTTTGAAGTGCTTCTTTGAGACCTCCTTTTAGGGAACTAAAATAGGTCTTTTAAGAAGACCAGAACCTCTAAGATGTTTCTAGGGAAGTGGAGAGGAGAAATTGGCATGGTTTGGCCGAGCTTGAAGGCTCAAAGTGTTGTGAGGAAGAGGGGGAGGAGGTTGCCCTTTTATAAGGGAGGAGAGGGGCACCTTTGGAATAACTAAAAATATTATTTTATTATAAAGTGAAATTCTGTTTTTAAAAGACCAAAATTGATATATCTAGAAGATAAGGTGGTTAGGGGTCGAGATACTCTCATCTAATAGAATTTAGACAAGTTTAGGTATCAATTTTAACCATATCATTTATATTTAACTTTATGTTAGATAATTTAACTTTCATCGTGTCTTCTTTTTGTCTTACACTATAAGGTTAATAAACATACTATATCAAGCCAAACGAACCCCAAGTTGTTTATTATTAATATATATAACCTTATCTAAGTCATATTTCCGAACCTTAGATTTTTAGGAATAAAATAACAATTAATAATATAATATTTGTTTTAAAAACTATTTTATGTCAATTTTGACAATATTTAGTAATTGTTTTTTGTGAAAATCATAACAGAATGATTATCTCGAACCATGTTATTTAAATCAATAATAACATGTCATATTAACCTAGAAAATTAGTGTAATTCATAAAAAGTCTAAAATTACATTTATTTGGGTAATTATAACAACAATTATGTCAATATTTCATTAATAAGATAATTACTGCATCATCGTTGTGTCATAAATAAATTAAATTATATAATGCCTAAAAATTACAAATAAAATACCATAATGTAGTAAATCTTTTTATCTTTATAATTATTATTTATAGTCGAATTTATCTTCTGTATAACCCCATATTAAAAATGAGTTACTTATTAAACCATGATTTTAACTATTTTAACCCTTCTTTAAATAAATTAATAATAAATGTCCTTATCTAATCCAAGTGGGCCTAAATGGTCATATTTTTTTACTAAGGTTATTTTTGGTCGAATTACACTTGTCCAATAGAATTAGTACATGTGTTAGGGTAATAGTAATATAATTTTTACCCTTAATTATTCTATTTACTTTTAACCGTGGTAAAAAAAAGTAAAAAGTTATTATTCAGCAAAAATTATTTTCATCTCATTGAACCAAATTTTACATAATGACATCAACCATGTCTCTCGGATTTTTTAAATTCCACTCACAAAGAGGTAAATTTAAGTTTTTTGAAAAATTCATTTTTTTAACTACCACTTAGTGGTTTCACTATTCACCAAAAAATGAAAGTTTCCAGAAAAAATACCAAAAATTAGGCCTAAGATATATTTCATATTATGAATTCAAAAATGATGTCTATTTTTCCAAATTCAAAACATATCAGTTGCATTAATTATTTTAAAAAATAATTCACGTGGTCAAAAAAATAGCGTGTTCTTAAGAGATAATAACTATCAAAAGATTGACAGTTGTTTATGTCTGGTTTAAATGTGAAATTACATCCAATAACCAACATTGTATTAAATTGTAAAAATATATTATAAATATAATTTAAAACCAATCATATTAATAATTTATCACTATTAATTATTTCTATTAAAAAGGTTGTTTTTAATTACAATTTAGTAATTTTCACTTTTCATCAGAAAATGAAAGTTATCAGAAAAGTACCAAAATTGCATCCTAAGCTAATTTCGATATTCCGAATCTAGAAATGAAGTCCATTTTGAAAAATAAAATTTACAAAATTTCAAAAAGTGGTTATTACTATTCATAACGGATAGTTTTAATAATATTTTAATAGCATATCGTTCTTTAGTGAAACTCTGTATTGCGTACTACACACGCTATCGAGGAAGCTCGTGATTGCATGTAATGCAAGGCAAGTCAAGGATGCGTGTTGTGAAAGCTCCTTTTGGTGTAGTGTACAACACAAGGCATTAATGAAATTAAAAAGAATACTTTTCATAAAATCTCGGGGTGTTACATTCTACCCCCCCTTAAAATGAATTTCACCCCCGAAATTTGTCGGTGTTATAAATGGTTTACTATTCGAAAGTTTCTTTAATAGTAACCCACATCGTAAAAAGGAATACCAAAACCAATATTTAAAAAAAAAGTATGAAACGTAACGGTTACCCAAATATACTAATCACTGGGTTTCCACATAGGTGAAAATATGGATATGGAAGAGAAATCTAACCATCATGTTCTGATGGAGAGTGGTATTGAACATGGCTATAGAAAAGCTAGCAATCACAAAGCCATAATTTTGTGACGATCTAAGGTACCATCTGATTCATCAGATATAAGAGCACTAGGACAACATTTTTGGTTTTCAAGATCATTTCCCTAAAGTTAATGAAATTGGAAATAGAAGAAATACTTTCGTGATTTTGGTATAGTCTCACTGTTTTTCGTTCTTTGGACAATTTCCACTTCATCTCTTAAAGAAATGAAGTTGAATTTGTCATTCGTGATGTGTTAGCAGATCATGTGATAGAATGATGGGTCATTCCATCTGTATCAAACAAAAGGTTAGAAAAGTTATCAAAAAATACATAAGCTCATCTATAATGAGATTAATCATATATAGTTCCTAAAATGGACTTATATTTCATATATCATACTGCATAATATAATAAAACTAGTTTCTACCAAACAGGGACTTCCTGTAGGCCAGTGGTAGGCGGTAAAGACCAGTCGCACTTCGGTTGTGGGTTCGATTCCCACAGCCTTGTCCGACGCGATGGGTTGTCGCATGTCCTGCAGGTTGTTCTTTTTCTAAAACTACATTACTATAAAATCACATAAATAATATCAAAAAAAGTTCTATCCTTAAACAATACTAACTTATGGTTGACATAATCCATTCCAATCATTAGGATTATCTAAAATACTTCGGTCCAAGCTCATAGTATAAATAAAATGATTACTTGAAATGTCGTCAACCAAGCTTGTGAATACCTTCATTTACCCCCCATATATCTTTTTGGTTACATTACAATCATGTGAATACCTTAATTATGTATTCTCTTGAAAAATGAATACCCATTAAACCTTAGTGAACACACGAATGATGTCAAAAGTTAACTCTTTCCCCATACCAAAATCCAAAAATTCTATATACTCAAACCATGATATAACCTTCTCCTTATATCAGTCATGAGCTCATGAATACTATCAAACATTTAATTTTCTCCTTATCCCTTCATTATGTGCATATCATCTACATTCCCAAAATATCTGAATAACCTTTCATGGATACTGGTAACATTAATCATACACTTTCAAAACTCAAGGAAAGACAACAGTGTATCAATCCTTAGATGACTCTTTATTCCATAGTACTTTAAGATGACTTATACAACATTACACATGAAAAACATGTAATCATTCCACTACATTCTTAATCCATTGACCGAGATTCAACAATTCTTTCATATCACATATCATTTGTAGTATCTTCATCATTATCCACATAAATACTACCCATACGACCATACTGATTCTCTTCATTAGACATTCCCTTAGGGTATTGGTTTTCATAATGCCCGTACATTCTACATTTAAAACATTTAACCATTGTTGATGTCGTAGCAATACCATTATCCTCATCCCTGGTGTAAACTGAACCTTTTCCTTTGCACTTATTGGCTTTGTGTCCTTATTTTCCACACCCAAAGCATCATCCAGTTCCTTTGAAACATTCTCCTTGATGCCTCTTCCCACATGATTTACATAGGGGAAATTGAACTTTCTTTCCTCTATGATCATCATGAAACTCCATCTTTCTCTTATTAGCCGAGTTAGGAAACTTACCAAATTTTACTTTATTGATCATATTATGAGATTGCTGATTCTGCATAATAATGATGTTTGGACTTCCAAATCCTATTTCATTTGGTTGCTCATGAAGAATATCATTCCATTGTTTGTCATATACTCCATTATCGTGAATCATCTTGTTTCCAGCCATTTTCTAAAACCCAAAAAGAATAGTGTGAGAGGAAAAAATCATAATAAAGGGGGAGTAACTTCAATATCTAACATCTTTGGTTTAATCCAATATTGTTACCATAGTTCTAGGACTATATCATATATGTATACTTATCTTTAGGGACATACCTAGACACACCTTAAAAATATCCCCAGGGATCTCACTAACGTTTTCACATCCTGGTTTAAAAAGGTTGACTAAACTTTTCCTCTGATACCAACTGTAGAGACCCGAAGATCGACCTACATGGACATTACATTACTTTTGATTAATAGTTAGTACATAACAAAAACAAACACACAAGGACCGTAACAGTTTTGTGTCTTTGGAAACTCGGAATATAATCTTCTAATCGTGGTGAAAGATCTTCAACATCTCCCATGAAGATATTTTTTTTTCTAAACCTAAATCCTTTCTTTATGTCCTAGGGAAAAGAAAACATAAAAGGCTAAGCTCAAATGCACAATAAGGGTAAACAAAAGAAATATAAATCACGTCATATTCATAAGAACATATCTTTTGGATGTCTTAACCAGCAAAAGAGATCATAATTTCATAACATGGGATAAATCATAGTAGTGAAATGTAATCCCAATAATCATAACATAAAACATGAAACTTCTTGGAATACACACATAATCATAGAGAATCATTTCTTATTAGTCAAGACTCATTGCCAATACTATCTTAGCGGACAAAGTCCATTTCTGAACCGAGTTCACTCCTCGTTTCAGTCCTGTTTCACTGAACCGGTATAACCTACCGTTCTAGCCATGTCTATCTCATGAGATATAAAATCTTTACCCAATGCATTGAAGGGATATATAGGTCCCACCCATCTCATAATGATATCATTCTTATGTGTGCCACAAAATCATAAACCATACATCATAGCATAACCCATGTAATAAAAATGGGAATCTTAAACATCATGACATCATAAAACAATTCATATAGGATAAAGGAATTCATAAAAATATTTCTATCACAACATAATCAAATCCATGTAAAAATAGGGATAGAAACATAACCCTTTATTATCATAGATGGAAAATAATTTTGATAAAACACTTGAACTCTATTCTTGAGGAAAATATCCTTTCTACTTCAAAAACACTTTTCCTTTCTTAACATGTCATACAATTCTAAACTAAAAGAAGTTTATTAAAAATAAACATGATAACTTTTAAAGGAAGATTCTTGGAAATAATGTTTTTAAAATCCATTCATGTCGTATAAGTTAAAAAAACATTCTTCTCGTACATTTGTCGGAAAAGTCAAAAAGTACCTCGTACGAAAAAAACGACAAAAGATTCCTTTCATATCTTTTACTAAAAACTCACCGAAGGATAAAATTGGATTTAAAAAATTGTAGGTGGGTGGAAATAATATTACATATTAAGGAAACTTGGATGTGGATGATAAAATACACCCCAGTAAATTTCCAAAGTACAAACAATCTCGGATAAAAATGAGATTGTAATATTTTCCTTATCATAGATCTGATTTGCTTTGTAAGTGTCCAAACCTCCTGTATAATGATTTAAATAATGTCATTGACTTATTCCAGAATCATAATCATTATTATTATATCATATATGGTTCACTTATGACATTATATTACGCGTTCTTTGGTAAATTCCATGTTAAAGAGTGTTTTGGGTAAAATCGTTTCATTTTTCGTCCGTGTTTTGACATGTAATTATTCATATGATTACTTAGATCAGGATTACATAATTCAAGAATATAAAGCATTATTTATATATAATATATATTCATAATATACATATATATAATAGATCAGTAAATGGAAAGAAATACAACATTCATGGAGACGGTAGGCCGTACGTACGCATGAACGTTGTTTTCATTCCCTTATTGAGTTGAATGGAATTAAGTAGATGACATCCATTTATATACATATAAATCCAGTATAATTATTATGTAATATATTTCATGATTACTTATTATATATACTTTATAATCATTCATGAATGGTTAACGTGGAGAATGAATCTCATCACGTCGTGGAGACGGTAGTCCGTACGTACGCACGAGCGATGATATCGTTTTCATGATCGTGGAATTGTATTGGAGTGTATGTATACAATTTCAGAATCAATATCACTTTACAGTAATCATATATAGTTATTATGTACACCATTATACCCATCCAAGTAAAGTGGTGGTGGAAAATAGATTACACCACTGCGTGGAGACAATATTCCATACGTACGCACGCGCGGTGATTTCGTTTTCCGTTGGATGGATAGACGGTGAAATTGGGTTGATTCATACATATAATAACATATATGTATATTTTTGATACAGATGTTATTACTTAATAATGAAACAACTAAATAATAAGAAGTGGAAGAAGATATAAAGATGAAAGAATCGGTAACGGACATTACCTATTCTTTGAAGTGCTTCTTTGAGACCTCCATTTAGGGCACTAAAATAGGTCTTTGAAGAAGACCAGAACCACTTGGATGTTTCTAGGGAATTGTAGAGGAGAAATTGGCAGGGTTTGGCCGTGCTTGAAGGCTTAAAGTGTTGTGAGGAAGAGGGGGAGGAGGTGCCCTTTTATAAGGGAGGTGAGGGGCACCTTTGGAATAACAAAAAATATTATTTTATTATATAGTCAAATTCGTTTTTAAATAGCTCCAAATTGATATATCTCGAAGCTAAGGTGGGTAGGGGTCAAAATCCTCTCATCTAATAGAATTTAGACAAGTTTAGGTATCAATTATAACCTTATCATTGAGATTTAACTTTAAGTAGGATAATTTATCTTTCACCATGTCTTCTTGTTTTCTTACACTATAAGGTTAATAAACATACTATATCAAGCCAAAAGAACCCCAAGTTGTTTATTATTAATATATATAACCTCATATAAGTCATTTGTCCAAACCTTATTTTTTTAGAAATAAAATAACAATTAATAATATAATATTTGTTTTAAAAACTATTTTTATGTCAATTTTGACACTATTTAGTAATTGATTTTTGTGAAAGTCATAACAGAATGATTAGCTAGAACCATGTTAACTAAATCAATAAAAACATGTCATATTAACCTATAAAATTAGTTTATTTCATAAATAGTCTCAAATTACTTTTATTTGGGTATTTATAACATCCATTATGTCAATATTTTATTAATAAGATAATTACTGCATCATAGTGGTGTTATAAATAAATTAAATTATATAATGTCTAAAAATTACAAATAAAATACCATTATCTATGAAATCGTTTTATCTTTCTAATGAATATTTATAGTCGAATTTATCTTATGTATAACCCCATATTAAAAATATTTACTTATTAAACTTTGATTTTAACTATTTTAACCCTTCTTTAAATAAATTAATAATAAATGTCCTAAGCTAATCCAAGTGGGCCTAAATGGTCATATTTTATTCCTAAGGTTGTTTTCGGTAGAATTAAACTTGTTCAATAGAATTAGTACATGTGTTAGGGTAATAGTAATATCATTTTTACCCTTAATTGCCCTTTTTACTTTTAACCGTGGTAAAAAAAGTAAAAACTTACTATTCAACAAAAATTATTTTCATCTCATTGAACCACATTTTACTTACTGACATCAATCTTGTCTCTCGGATTTTTGAAATTCCACTCACAGAAGCGGTAAAATTATGTTTTATGAAAAATTCATTTTTTTAACTACCACTTAGTGGTTTCACTATTCACAAAAAAATGAATGGTTCCAGAAAAATACCAAAAATTAGGCGTAAGCTATATTTGATATTATGAATTCAAAAATGGTGTCTATTCTACCAAATTCAAAACATATTAGTTGCATTAATTAATTTATAAATTAATTTCCGTCGTCAAAACAAATAGCGTGTTCTTAAGAGATAATAACTATGAAAAGATTGACAGTTGTTTATGTTTGGTCTAAATGTGAAATTACATCCAATAACCAAAATTTTATTAAATTGTAAAAATATATTCTAAATATACTTTAAAACCAATCAAATTAATAATTTATCACTATTAATTATTTCTATTAAAAAGGTTGTTTTTAATTAAAATTTATTAATTTTCACTATTCATCAGAAAATGAAAGTTATCCGAAAAGTACCAAAATTTCACCCTAAGCTAATTTTGATATTCCGAATCCAGAAATGAAGTCCATTTTGAAAAATAAAATTTACAATATTTCAAAAATTGGTTATTACTATTCATAACGACTAGTTTTAAAAATATTTTAATAGCATATCGTTGTTTAGTGAAACTCGGTATTGCGTACTACACACGCTATCGAGGACGCTCGTGATTGCGTGTAATGCAAGTCAAGTCAAAGATGCGTTTTGTGCAAGCTCCTTTTGGTGTAGCATACAACACTAGGAATTAATGAAATTAAAAAGAATATTTTTCATAAAATCTTGGGGTGTTACAAAGCGTCAAAATGTAAAAATGTAAAAACCTAAAGTAAATGACATTAAGCGTGATTAAATCATTATTGAAATGTTGTTGTTGTGGTTCTATAGAATCAAAATAACCTAAACCTAAATTAATATGTAATTTTGTATTTTTTTTATCATTTAATAGTGTAATGAGATTTTGGGAGTATAAAAGGTATTTCTAAATGATATCATTTTCACTTATAAAGGGAGATCAATTCCACACATATGTGGTTAACTTTATAATTTTAATTTTTCATTAAATTATAACCAAAATAACACTACTATACTTTCATTTATCTTGATTAATCCCATATTATCCTCAAGGTATCTTATTTTCAATAAAGTAATAGAAAACATTAAGAGAATACCAAGTCTCTGACGAAGAATTATGAAAGTGTAGTGCACTATTAGACATTATTTGTGGGTTTTAATATTATTTTTTCTTCATTGAGACTTGTTTTATTATTATTATGAAATTTACAATTTCCATATTTTTTATACTATCTAATAATTTATTTGTATATACTCAATGTTTTGATTAATAAAATTTATAAAACCAAATGATTATCAATTTTAAAATATGTTTTTCATTAAAAAATCAAAAATTCCATAATTGTTCCATATCTAATTAAACTTCATTTTAGATTATTTTATCTGTTTCACATAATTTGATTTAAATATTTTTATTTTACCATTTAGGTATATAATCGCAGTAATTATTCTTTTTTCTTCATATTTTTACTATAATTTAAATCTATCTCTATTTGGAGGGGTTTCATTTGAATGTTTCATATACAAAAAGGGTTCTATCTCCATCAACCATTATTGAAGAATACATTCATAAAATGATCCAATATTTTTTTTATAGTTTAAAAATTACTCAAATTCCATATAATTACATAATGTGTTCTTGATAATGAAATCACAACATCCATTTCAGATCTTCTTGGTAGTGGGATATTATTGATTTTACCCCTAAAATAAAATTTTTTAATAAATCTTTTTCAATTCATGAGTATTAATATTTCTCCTTGAGTTTAAATTTTCATTTAATATGTTATATCATCTCACTATATTGGTAGATCACTTTTCATTCAAATCATCCGTAATGATGATTTCTAATTTTTTTAGAAAAGCTTACTATGCTAAGAATAATTATAATCATTTTAAATAACATTTCCCATACTTATCCATGATAAAAAAATACAATAAAATTAACCTATATCAAAGGATTGAAACTACATGTATAGGCCCCATAACTATAGGTATGGCCTATACTAATAGTTCTAAAAACTATGTGTATTTTAGGCATCGATATAAGGGTATACCAAGGGTTTCATTGAAACTATTTCCATATCTCATTGAAAAAATTAAATATATATGGTTTAATGAAAACTACGAGGATTCATTTATACTAAAATTTCAAAGAACTATTGGTGTCTAATCATATCCTATATTAATTTATACCAACCATTCAAAAAACCATTAGTATATATTCATATCCCTAATATATAGTATCACCATCATTAACCTATTCTAGAACATATAAAAAATTACAAAAAATATTTCTAATTTAATGTAGGACACATATTACATATATATCATTTATCCATATAGTTTTCAATGGTTTTAAAAGAATTTATAATACTACAAAATAAATAAAAAACCCTCATATACAATTATTTATTGTCATTAAACATCATCCACCCATATTTATCCTTAATTTCAACTAAAAATGGATGGGATCGATATCTCCATCACCCGAAAACATCAATCATAAACAACACAGACATCCTTATCAGCATTGTTTCCTAGATAACCAACATAATCTTCTAAAGTAGAATATTCATCACAGTGATTAAAAACATCATCACTATAACATAAAGTATCATAACATATACTTCCACTAGGATACTCATTTTAATTACTCAATGCATCATATAAAGAGCGCATTATTTCGATACACGAATAAAAAAAATAGTAGTCTCTGTTGGAAGTGATGGACATATATGTTTCATATCTTTCCAAAACATTTCGATGACTAGTTTACCACATTCAAGATACAGTATAAATATTTTTTTCCTCAACTTATTCTGAATTCACATTTTATTATCTAGGTGATGTGAGGAACTTAAGACGAACTTGATGAGGGATAATACCAAGTGTGATTGATTTGTTTCTTGGTACATCATCAGTCTCTTCTCCATTTTGCCTCACCCAATACCTATCTCAAATCATCATATGGACCAAATATTTCATTTTCATTAATATCGAGGGACTCAAAGGAAAAATATTGAAAATATAAATAATATATTTAATTATTTATTTTTTTATCAATTTTAGAATGGTTAATAAAATTTTGTATAATGAATTATTCTATCTGTACATTTAAATCATTTATTGTTTTTACTCCTACTCATGAAAACAAATTCTCAAGTCACAGGGCCTCAAATGTAAAATTTTTCTTCCGAAAAATTTCATTGATTAATGTAATAGTACCCTACTGAAAATAATAAATATATTAAATAACTAATATGAATTAAAATGTGAGGACATACAAGATTAACCATCTACTCAAATCAAGATAAATCATTCCAAAATTAGTCTAAATTATAGTGATGAGTCACTCTATGTTATTAACATCAATTATAACATTTGAAAAATACTCAAGGGAATGAATATACAAGTGATTAAGGGAAATTCATGATCCAATAGGAATCATATGTCGCAACCCAACCCAATGGGGCCAGAACAACAACTACCCCAAGCCCACCATTAATAGGTTGGGGGTCGGTGATAAGTTTTGATTAGTCACATAAAACACATTTGAGACCATATCATAATATACTTACACACACACAGACACGCATGCATCTACAAGACCATTCAATGCTAAAAAGTAAAAAATAACTAATAATCAAGAATTTTTACAACCAAATTACCACCATTAGAGTACAAAAACAATGAAAAATAATTTAAGGCAAAAATAAAATCCCACCATATGAAATTAAAGATAGGTCTAATAAATAAGTTTGGATAGGACTGCTATAATATTAACCTTCAGAACACACCTTGGGGTTTTTCTCACCTATCTTCAAATCGTCCTCATCCCACTTAGAATCCACCAAAAGGTTTTCCTTTTTCATAACACACGACACATGTGACAAAATACCATAAAGGGATGAGTATAATAATATCCAATAGGTCACACTGATATATATTTTCATGTATCATGAAGAATATTTACTATCCCATAGGAATCACTCTGTGAATTATATAGCACTAACAGATTCCATGTGAAATGTATTTTTTATAGGATCTATCAATAAGTTGTATAAATTAGATGTCAAAATAGATTGATGCATATGTGGGATTACACCCAAGGATATTGGGTAACACAAAAAACTAATATTTGTTATCCTTCTATGTAGGATAACTATTACCATGTAGTGTTTTCCTTAAAAATACCAAGAAAAAAACCCAGGGTCTAAATTCATGCCTCATGAAGTGATTCTAATAACTATATCCAAGACTAAAGTTCCATAGAGGTGATTACAATTACTTTACAAAGGATGTGACTTCATACTAAACCCTCAGGGGATGGTTCAAGGTTAGATAAAATATATAAACATGTCCAATAAGAAGAGGACAAGGGATCCAATCAATTTTTTAAGACGCAAAATACATGTCTCTTTGTACTAGGTTATACCTTCATCTCACGGCTTGTGCCTCAGTTTTTGTTAGAATATAAAACATGTCAATCACTATGTACCCATGATCGTGTCCATGTATGGTTGGGAATTTCAATGTTTGGATAGATATTTCCATGTTAGAGTACACGGAATTTCTGATCCAGTGTAATCCAACACTACTTGGTACTTAATAAACATCAATGTGAGGATAACTAGACGTATGGTGGTTATAAGACACAGTGTCATAATTTTCTTCTCATGAAAACACATTCATGACATATGGGACGTACTTGAGGTGTATTCCAGATTCCCTTTATTTAACCATTTATTTCACATATCCTTCCAGTTCTTTCCCCACATATGATCAAATCATCATCACCTCTTGTTCCATGAAATTCCTTTCCCAGAGGTCATATATTTGATCTAACTGAGCCTCATCATTACATTCATGCTGAAGATAATTCATTAGTCTACTCAAAAATTTGTAGTCGTACTAGAACATTATTGCATAGACATTATATGAAGACCGACTACCCCTAAATCCTCCATGGATAGATCATCCATATTATTCATTCGATCCTATCATCATATCAAACTAGGATCTTGGTATGTATCTATTGCACCATGAAATGAGTGTGAAATGATAGGTTTACTAGATATTCATTAAACCAAATGTCAAACAAAACACTGATAATGAACTCAAAAATAAATTTCGTTGAAAAAAAAGAAATCAAAAGTGAGGAATGAATATTTTTTGTGTTCTTTATGGCCTTGTTTCATTTCTGTTAGGTCAATGAATAACATTAAAAAATAAAGAAAACATTTCTCTCATGCTCCATATAAATAATCCCATACCTGCAATATAATCAATCCATGATTCATATTTTTTCAATTGATTTTAATTCATCCTATGAATAAAAAAAGGATACATCCACATAAAAAATATCCTATATCCTATATAAATATGGATAAACCACTGATAAATAATGAATCGACATCATTTTCATTTGAAAACTCCTTGAATTTCCTTAGCATAAACAATCCATGATCCTTTATTGTAATTTTCCAACACTTAATCCTAATCACATTAAAAAAAATTAGGTTTATACAACGAATTTTGGAAATTTTTCAAAATATTTTTTAAATAGGGGAAATAATATATTTATTCAATCAAATATAAATAATAGAAAAATTATTTATTTTATAATTGACACCCACAATATATTTTAACCAAATGCATGATATCGACAAATTTTATGTGAAACCTAGTGTAAATTCCATGATCTATGATCAATGATGTCCTTATATTACTTATTTTTTCCTTTTATATATATTATTGAAATTTTCCCAGAATTTTATTGATGTGTGATATTTAATTTATTTTATATATTTGATAAAATTAATAATGGGCACACCAGATATCTGAATATCACATGGTCTTAGTGCCTTGCTCCTAATATAATTCATTTATTATTATAAGGTAATAAATGGGAAATTAGATTCATTAAAATCTATTCACCATGACTATATACATCATAGAAAGAAAAAATTCTATACAATATGATATGGGTACTGAGAATGAGTCTCTATCTCCCACTGCAATGTGATCTCCTAATGAATCACATGCTTCCATTGAACATGAAGTAGGGGAATAAATCACACAAGAATGATCCTCTCATTATGATCCAAGATATATATTGGGTACTCGACAATGATATTCAAAAACTCAATATCAATCTCACCCCAATCAATAATATGGGATGAGTCAAGCACTTATCTCCATAGTTATGACATGTTGACGATGTTGTGTAGTCGATCTTACCACGTTGGGAGATCTACGTGGTTATTTACCATGATAAATCTAAACAGAATCTATAATGTAACCATGGATCTCATAGATATATTTTCAACCCCTACCAACTAACTGCAAACCACATCGAGGTGAGACTTTTAGGAAAACATGGCCTCCCTCCTAATACCCCAAATGCCTATTTCATTTGTTTGTATTAGACTGATGATGGATCTGTTTAATCCTCATCTTCCCCAAGATGATCTATATTTTCTCTATAGTCTCTATCACCATCTCTAGTCACATGAGTAATGAATCTCCTTGGTCGGTCCAATATACTGGTGACCTGTATGGTTTCCCATTAAGGCCACGATGGGTGTCATACCGATAGTTGAATTGTAGTTATTGTTGTAGGAAAACTCTGCCAATGATAGATGCTCATCCTAACATAAGATAAGTTCAAAAATTAAATATTTTATCATTTCTTCCAATAACATAATAGTCTACTTAGTATAGACATTAGTTGGCTGGATAAATATTGTTCCCAACGATAAATGTGTTTTGAAGGGATCCTCTAAACCCATCCCAAACTGACAAGTGAATCAATAATCGCATTCAGAAATGATCATTGATGAAAATACATGGAATCTGTATTTGTAATTCATGTAAAGGAGTCCCACATTCTCTACTAAATTCTACTCTCAGATAGTTTTTAGGTGGGCCAACTAGGTTAGTCAGTCTATCATAACCAGATGGAATAATTTACTTGAGATGTTTTTGGTAACCCCATAATGAACTCCATGGATATCTTGTTCCATTTAAACTATGAATCATTAAGGGGTTCGGCTAAGAACATTGCATCCAACCTCTTAAACATCAATTTTTTAGATGTAAGGTACTGAGATACAAACTATACAACTTCCTACTTTATTAATAGACACAAAAATTGAATTTAATGGTCCTAGTATCTCATCACCACACATAGACATACTTCCAAGGGAATGTATGAAACTCCCTCAAAACCTCCTTTCATAAAGAAAAATGTATCATCATGAATATGTTGAAATTGATGAAATTATATACTCCTTAAAAACACATTAGATTCATGCTAGTGGATATAAGAGTACACAGGGTCTTGAATTTGGTATCCACAAGATGTTACTCCCTGAATTGATGTAAAATAAAAGGGGTGAAAATAATTGACAGGTGGTAAGATCCTTGAAATCCATCCACAATGGACAAATGTAACAAGGATAAATGATCTTATACCTTTCATAGTAATGGTGAACATGATATCATAATGGGAGTATCTTCTATAACATTCCCCTTACCATGAGTATAGCCAATATCAATGTCAAAATCAGAGAGGAAATGAATCCATTTCCTCTATCTCATGTAATTATATTTTCGAGTGATTTTAAACATGAGTCGCTTGTGATCAAATAGATGATAAACTACCTTCCCAATAGGTAGTGTCACCACATAAACAATGTAAAGACTACTGCTATTAATGAACGATCATGGGTCACTTAGTTCTACTCAAGTTCTCTTAGATGATGTGAGAAATATGGATCCACCTACATCCTGTACACCAAAAAAACCATTCATGTTACCTGATGCATTTTATAATAGTACTTACTTGATAACTTCCTCTAGAAATCTCCAGATATAAACAAATGTCAATATGTATCTTTACTCAAGTAATTACCACTAGAGGCTATGTAACTACATGAATGGATACCCTTTTTGTAAAATATATCATGATTTATAATATCTTAGATATATAATGTACATATATATGATATTATCCTACACCCCTAAGGTATCTCAGAACCACTATCATTTTCTTTTCATGATTCCTATTATAATATTGCTTCAAACTTTATAGAGTTCACTGTTACATCATCTGCTAAGATAAATTGTCCCATGAAGTGGGCCTCCAAAATATAGATCATGAACATATTGATATTCAGATAAAAATTGTTCCCTATGATTAGGTACAAAGAAAACTCAATTGTATCATATGATCCTCCTTATAAGATGAGTACCCTTAGATCTCATCGATGAAGACTACCACAAAAAAGTCTATAAATGGTTGAATAGTCTAGTTCATGAATAACATGAATACATTTGGTGTGTTTTTCACACCACATGGAATAAAAAAGTAATTATAGTCATTGTACCAACACCACAATTTCATCTTTAATATATCCACTTCCCGTACATGCATCCAGTGATATCCCAATCTAGGGTCAATATTTGAGAACCACCATGCCACTGTCAACTGATATTAGATGTCATATATCCTTGTCATTGAATATCAATTCTTTAGGGTCACATAGTTTAATTGTAAATAATACAAAAAGAACCTAATTCTCTCATCCTCTTTGGAAAACAATATTTGGGCCTCTTAGGGTGAAGCATTGGGTTTGAAATATCCCTTCCACTACAATTCCATAAACTAAAAATATAGCTTACAAATATCTGAGGGCACCATTTGATAGAATATTGATAATATTAGTGTCATACCAAGGTGTATATCAATGAATAAGTCTCTCTATCACTAGGTTCGTAACCCAGACAAGTCCTCAAAGAAGATTTCCTCTTACTCTACCACCACTATAGGAAGGTAATAGATCATCGAATCCACTACACCAAGGGTCATGCTAGTCAATTGGGGTGTAATTTTCTTCATACTAAAATTTATTAGTCCATACCAATATGCTTGGGTATCCTTTTCACTCACAAAAAAAACTCATTTTATCCATACAAACACACCACATCCTATGCATTAAAAAAGTGATATAGGAATAAATTTTTTATAAGTATTACATACCTATGATGATATCATATGGACTCCTCACTACTATAAGGAGATATCAGAATAAATACTCACCTAATATTGTTAGGGCACACCATTATAAAAGTGTGTGATCACTAAGTCACATTCAATCAGAATCTCCATGTGTAATGGTCAATCCATGTGCTCTACCAGAATATCTACATCTTGGAAAAGATAGGTGGAAAAAGTATTGGATTGAACATGTATATATATATAATTCATGGAAGGTATTGAATACCTGGATCATACCTTGTATCATCCCTCAAGCCATGGGATATATAAATTGACTTCCAAAACAGTGTGCTTATCCTCACCCCGTAAAATATTTATTACCAAATCACACTCTAGTACACCATCATTATTAGGAATGCATTGAGGTATCTCGATTGAATGTAAATCACTTCAATGACCATGCTCAAAGTCTGAGACTAAAATAATTGACCACATACCATATCCATCAAGTACCAAGAGATGTTGGTGGACCTCATCAAATAATCAGAACTCATTGTACTGCCCTACCGATGTTTTATATGTTCATTGATGTATAGAACTCTCAATATAACTAGAGAAAATTCCCCCTAGAAAAAGAACCCTAATTCTAACCACACAAGAGTCACCTCATCGTATAAATATGTTAATAAGCCCTATTATATTACTACTGATCCATAGAGAATTCACTATTTCATGAACAACATATCACTAGTAGGTGTCAAAAATATAGAGAATAATCACATAACCAATAAAACCAAACCTTAACCGCCTATGTGTCATGCTCTCCTCAGAACCTAAGGGTAACTATTTCTAAAACTCATGTACATGACCATCATTTTTACCATGTCCACCAGTACTACCGAAAACATATTCTTGTCTTTAGTGGTTGTAATACTTATAACACCCTAATTTCTTATGAAAGTTTCTTTTTAAATTTATCAACTTTGACAGTTTCTACTTCACATACCACTGAGTTTAAAATCATTAAATACTTTGAAAGTTGACCATTGTAGTATTAATATGACCATTAGGAATATTAATATGACGAATAGAGTAGTAAAATCACTTATTCAAGTTTAAATTAAATTTAGGTATCTTATAAATGATAATATCGTATATTTATATCTATGAATAAGTAAACAATTATTTCAATAACGATAAATTATGTTTTGGTATTATTATTAAATATTAATTTTTATTTACATTTTTATAATTAATATAATGATTTAAATGAAGAATTTATTAAATTAATATAATTATAAATTAATATCTGTTTTATTATAAGTTATTATTTGAGTCATTAATGATTTTTACATCATCATAAAAATAATAATCATATTAAAATCATTAATTTTTTTGAGTAAATGGTAATTTTATATAAAAATTTAATTTCTAATATTCAACAAATAATATTCATAAAATTATGTTCATTTTTCAATTCTATAGGTCAAAAAATTATCATGATGATTTTTTTTGTATTTTTCTAAAATAGTTGAACATTTTGTGAATAGTGAAATTCGACAATTTATGGTATTTAAAAAATTCATGAATTATTGAGTTGTATATTATGTATGGCTGATGTGTGACCATAATATCGAAAACAATAATTCAATATTTTAATATATATTGATAATTATCAAACTATTCCTAGTCTTTTGGAAAAATAATAATCTATTGAATAAAATAATGACAAAACACCCATCTCATCCCCTATAAATAAAACCTCTCACCCCACATATACTAACACCTATTAAAACTTGAATCATATATAATTTAAACCAAATACACTAACCATTATTCTTCCCCAATTATAGCAGGTTATTGTGTCAGTATAAGTCCAAAACCAATTTCTCTATGGAGGTTCTCAAGGTGAAAAATTCAAGAGTTAAAATCCTGTTTCACATTATTTTTCTTTTCAGTTTCTTTTCTATTGTAATAATCTCCTAACATACTCTATACATTCATTAATGATTACTAAATTATCATATATATAAAAAATTTTATTATGTTAATGGAAAATCAATCATAATGCCACTTCTCCACTAACTTTTATTCTAAAAATGAAAACATCATATGCGATGTGCCGGTTTACCACCTTTGTGGATGACATGTTTTTATTAATAAATTCATAATTAAGGTATTATCATGAAAAAATTTTAATCATTAAACTATGTTATAATATATGTATTATATCTTATTTAATTTTATTTAACCAATATACATATATAATACTAACTAATGAAACAAGACTAGTATTGTGATTATAAAAACTCGCTAACTAATATAAACAATTGTCACTAACATCATATATAATGATTCATCCTCAACCAAAATAACTTAATGTCTCTTATGAACATTTAATATTCTATAGGTTCACTAATAACATATAATTTCAATTCTGGATAACGATTCCCATTTCATGTGATCCTTCATACATGTATACAAGTGAACTAATTGTGAAAATCATAGAAAATATACACTCAATAATGATGAAATTAAATCTTAAAACTCATCAAAAAGACCATAAATGATGTTAATAAAATTATACAACATCTAATTCATGTATAATATGTTCTGAATAAGATAATTAATGAATCTAATTTAATTATGTAGGAACTTACATACATGTTCATAATGCTTTCCTATATAAGGTTGGGGTTTCATTCCAAATCTCTGTTTTTCATTCGGGGTAACTTTGTATCACTCTTTAACCCACTGTATTTCCTTATTAAATTTATATAACAATTATATATTCTATTTATAAATTCCAAAATCATGTATCTTAATAAATTCCATTTTATTTGATGGTGAAATTCATGTTTTACAATGTTCGCTTCTAAATTCTCCCCAATAAGAAATCTTAATTAAATGGGACTTCTCAATTTCATACCCATTTTCATGTACAATACATAATTTGTTTCAAGACATAAATATGTTTATAAAATCACTATTTTAATCATGAATAAACCATATAGTAAATTTTATTTTATTTTTGTAAAAAAATTAAAAATTTGTTTTATTTAAACTCCCTATTATATTTTCCTCAAACTGCATTGCTGCGACTCATTTATAATGTTTATTTAAAATATTTTTTTCATGTTTTCACATAAATTGGAAAAAATTTATTCCATAAGGATTATTTGATTATACTTATTTTCTAGGATATATTAGTTTATATTATGATTTTATGACAAATACAATTGATTTTCTAAAATAACTCTTCTTTGATAAATAAAAAAGGGAATTTCTCTCAAGAATTCCTTGATAAATTAATAAGATTATTTTCATCATTTTCATCGCACTATATTTAATATAATTATTATATGGGACAAATATTTAATGATATAATATAACATATTTTAGTAAATGAATTATGATCAGTTTCCATAAGGATTTTCTATCTCGATACAATTCACCATAATATTCAGAATGGTTTGTGATTATGTTTACAGATTTGGGAAATATACGTAAATTTTGTAATAAATGTTATTTTTGTTTCAATCCATTCATATAAATATTGAATTGGAATTTTTAATAGATGGTTGGGGTCTAATTTAACCCCTTGATGCATCAGTAGGTATCATGATACAAAACAGATATGGACATTGTTAAGACATTGTCAATTTATTTCTATTTATAGAATTGACTATGGACTTAAACATATATTTTCATATTTCTTGGATGAGGCCACAAAAATTTGTTTTTAATATCAAAAATTATGAATTACTTTATTTTGATAGTTTTAATTTATAATTCATGTAATTATTCATCTAATAGAATGTCCATAGTTAAGATTATTTTCCATGTGATTATTTATTGAATTGTTTAATAATCTTTTATTCTTTCTATATTCTTCCCCTGAGTAAGTTTTAATGGAATGTATATTCATTAATTCATCATGCCATATTATTTATGTTAGATTCCATTATATTTCTTTACCATACTAAGAACCCTAGATCACCCGTTTATTATTTTTTATTTTTCCCCAGGATGTGAAGATGTTTATTTTTAATGAGATTAGAGACATAATTTAATGTTTTTGGTTTTCTCAATGGAGTTTCTATTTTATTTTTTCATTAATGTTTTTGATGTTAAAATTAATTATTTATCTGTTTTTTATGGATCTAGTAAATACTAGATCCTTTGGAATGAGATATCTAATTCATAATACCAATGTAATTAATTATGTCACTATCTATAGGCTACTATTTTTTTGGGACTTTATTGTTGGTATTAGAGAACGATTAGTAGAAACCACAAGAAGTAAACATAGAAAACATAGACTATTAATGATAACCCAAAGATATAATTTGAGGATAATTATATAATAATATCCTATAATTTTGGATTTGTATTTATTATGTAGTCCTTACTAAAAATACATCAATAACTATATATTAAATGTGGAAGTATCTCCAGAACATATATACATAGGAGTAAAAAATCATACAAGGTCTGTCAGGACAGACTCGACATAATATAGTTCAATAAAATATTCCTTACTACACATCAATATAGAAACTAACAAGTGGTATGTGGAGTATAATTATCCTTTTATTCACAAAACATTCTGAATGATTTAAATGTAAATATTCCCCCAAAGAAACAATTTTTTGGATTTGGAGAATAGTTATGCATATATTTCCTATTTATCTTATGTGATTTTCTATTTAAAAATTATATATTATGATTCATAAGAAAATGTAGTGTATTCTGTTGTTTATAAATGTTACTTAGTGGATGTAGTGGAAACTTTTTCAAATCATGTATTCCATGTAGGGTTTTACCTCCTATGAAAGGTAATGAAGTTAGAGAAGGAGTTGCAACTAGAGATGATATACTTATAACTATACAGGGGAAGCTAACTTGGGTTATTAAAAATTACCTTACCCATATAAAGAATCCTTATCCAATATGTGAAGGAAAAATTTTAGACTATGTGATGAGATAAGAGCATCCATCATTAAATGGGCCCACAAACACATTTGTAGAAGATCACTAGATATGTTCCATAGAGAAGATATTTCTCACTTTGGGAATTAACGAATTAGAGATTGTTTACTTAGAAATTTATCATCTATAAGTAGGTGAGGATCAATGGTGTTAATTTATTCAAAACATAATAGAATATTAATAAATAGAAAACATAGAATTGATGTTTTTTACACATATTGCCTTGGAAAATTATTCTTCTATGGAAGATTGAGAATATATGGAGAGAAAATTCTTGATTCTGAGGAAAAAAGAGTATTATAATGTTTCTATGTATAGATATAACATTAAAATTATTCAATGGAATGCTAAAGATTTCATAGGCAATCCAAAGAGAAATATTTATCGATCATGTTTTGGGTTAAAACCATTCATCTGAATGGTAGTGGTATCCCACAAACTCTCGTCATATGAAGATATAGTCTAATGTGCTATTAAGGAAGAAAAATAATTCTCTCCATCTTATGACCTTAATAGAAAAATATATAAATAAGGTGGAATACA
Source organism: Viscum album (assembly GCA_963277665.1). Lineage (NCBI taxonomy): Eukaryota > Viridiplantae > Streptophyta > Magnoliopsida > Santalales > Viscaceae > Viscum > Viscum album. The sequence continues at coordinate 1,253,582,443 of OY728153.1, read as the reverse complement.
AATTTTTGTATATAGTGATGTATAAAAATGTAATTTTCAAACATAAGTTAATTTTATTAGGAAAGACCCTAGTGTCTTATAAAAAGAATAGTGAGTTTCATATAGTTGTGGTGTGAATGTGAATTATGATCATTAGTCCAAGGTACTGAAATAAAATACCTATGACAAATTCTAACATTGTAGGGATATGGGAAAATATGAAAATCATTGTTTGAAGCTTCAAGGAATCACTCCTTAAAAAAGGACATAGTATCAAGGATAAGTTTATGTTATCACAACAACAGAGGATGAAGTTCCTAATTATGTGGTGGAAGGTTCTTTAATCATCACATCAAACTTAGCTATAGATTTATTAGATTCTTGATCACTGCAATTATTTATGTCATCTGTTTTTTTATTTAAAATTAGATATTTAACATTCAATTTATTGATTGGAATTTTTATTAATGACTTATAGTAGAATCCTTTTTAAAATAGATATGTTTCTATTAGATTCTATTATGACACATAAAGGTGCCCTAATTTATGATATTATCATCATACCTATATTTATTTTTGATATAATCCTTAGTATGGATTGGATTTTGAAATACAATTAAAAATTATATAATCCAAATAGAATGTAATTATGATTTGTAATGAATGTATGTAATCTATCATCTTTATATTGAATTATTCACTATCAATGTCATATCTGGATCCACCACTAGTAGTTCTTCTAAATAAAATTCTTGTGGAATAAGAGAAAAAATCATTTGTGAATGTGGAATATAGTCATCAAATTGAGGAAATGCTTATTGTGTAATAATACATTTATGTAATTCCTTATAACGTACATACACAGCCTCTAGAGTAGCAAGATGAGTTTTTTATTTAATTAATCCCAGATAAAATGTCAACATCAAAGAATCTCAATAGAATGACAAATGTGGAATTAGTGGAGCTGATGAAACAAATATAGGAATTGAGTAAAAAGGGATTTATTCAAAATAGTGTTTCTCCATGGGGAAACCCTATTCTCCTTCTCAAGAAGAAAGGTGAATCATTGAGGCCGTGTATCGACTATAGAGAAATCAACACTATTATAATAAAGAAAAAAATATTCACTACCTCAGATTGATGATTTATTTGAGAAACATCGTATAGTTCAATATTTTTAATAGATTGACCATTGACCAAGATAAAAAAATATTTTTGTGAAGAATTAAGATATTCCAAATAAATCATTTTGAAATAGGTAAGGGAATTACGTGTTTATTAAATTTCCATTTGTAACGGCTAATGTTCCCTTTGTTTTTATAAGTCTCATGAATATTGTTTGTTAGGAATATCTGGATGAATTTTTGGGTATTTATTGATTGTATCTTGATATATTACAAAATATATGAGGACCATTACATCCCCTTTAAAATTGTACTGGAGACTCTTAGAAGAAAAGTGTAATATGGAATGTTTAGATTCGGTGAATTCTGAATTCAAATATTTTTTTTTCATATTAACAATATGGGTTTAATATTAGTTGATCTATGAATAAAAAGGCAGTTTGGGAATGGACTACACCAACGAACATAACTGAGGTATGCAGTTTCATAGGTTTATTAGGTTACTATTGACGTTTCTTTTATAATGTTTTCCAGTTATCAAACCTATTAAACAATTTTTCTCATTAATCTGTTTATTTTTTATAGGAAAAATAATGTGAATAAGGTTTTGTATAATTCATGATGTCATTAGATAATGAACCAAAATTGACCCTACCATCAGGAAATAGTGGATTATTTATTTATATTGAATCATCATTAAAAAAATATTCTCTATCCTTATTCAAAATGATAATGTCATATTGTTTGTATTATGTGATCTAAAAACTCTTGAATAGAACTACCATAAGCATGATATTGAGTTAGAAGCTATAATATTTTACCTAAAGATATGGATACAAAATCTCTATAGTGAATGATGTGAGATATCCATGTATCACAATATGTTGAAATATATCTTCTCATAGAAAGAGTTCAACATGAGGAAAATTTAATGTTTTGAGCTACAAAAGGATTATTATTTTTCAATCCCTATAACCTAGGTAAGGTGAATAATGTAGTTTTTTCATTGAGTAGGACATATCATGGAGTTTTGAACAAAATAATGATTGATAAGGATCATATGTATATAGATATAGAAAATATGGTTATGGAATTGTCAAGGAACATGAAACATCAATTCTTTTTTACATTGGTTTCCCAACCATATTTTTTGGAAATGATTATAAGATCTCATTAAAATGATGATAATTTTAAGACATCATGTATGATGATGGAATTTAAAAATTTGGGAATATGATTTATATTCCAAATGAACCCTTATTAAAAAATAGTTAATGAATGATTCCCAAAACCAAAATTTATCTATACACCAAGGTAGCAATATGATGTAGAGATATTTGATGGAAAATGTATAGTAGGATAATATAAAGTGGTAAATCAATGATTATTTGTTAAGATGTTTATTCTGTCAACTAGTGAATGTTGAATGATAACATCCTAGAGGAGCCATGGAACCTCTCATAATTACTACATGGAAATGGGGTGATATTACTATGGATTTTTTCATTTTATTAAATAAAAATCTATGAAATAATGATGAGATATGATTATTATGGATTGAATTACCAAATGATATAATTTACTAGCTGGAAGGGATGATTTTACACGGGAGAGACTTACACAACTCTATATTAATGATGTTGTATGAAATAACATGTCAACTATTTCAATTGTGTTTGGTCGTGATCACTGATTTCAATCGAAATTATGGATACGCCCTCAGAAATATTTATAATATAATTTTTATTTGAGCAAAAAATATCAAATTCAAACTGATGGATAGTCTGAAAAGACAATTATAACTGTAGAGTACATGTTGATGTCATTCTCAAAAGACTTTAAAGATATGTGGAATTATTATTTATAGTTGGTAGTGTTTTCCAACAATAATAGTTTCCATTTATGAATTCAAATGTAACCATATGTGGAATTGTACGGAAAGCGATGTTTCACACCAACTTGATGGGACAATGTTGGTGAAAGGAATATTATATGCCCAAAACATGTGGATGATGAAACAGAAAAGCAAATGAAAATTACAACCCATATCAATGAATCTAAAATTAGGATAAATATATATGATGATAATCTAAGGAAATACTCGGAATTTCAAGTGGGAGGTCATGTTTTAATGATTGTCTCTCCATGGAAGGGTGTTATCCGATTTGAAAAGACTGTGAAACTAATTCCTAGTAATATTTCAAATTTTAAAATCCTATAAGGAATTAGAGATATGGATTATCATTCGGTGATTCCACCTAGCCTTTTTGAAGTAGAAAAATGCGATCAAAATATAATTATTAAAGAATTACATTCCATAACCAACACATATTATCAGTTATGAAGGAATAGAAATGGAAACTAATTTATATTAAATTAAAGACCTAATCTAGATTATGGACACTAGTGTTCAGGTGTTGAAGAATATGACCAATCAGCTGAAAAAAGAATGCTGAAAAAATCATCAAATTGAAGATGTGACGTGGGGACGATATTAATTTATGAAAAAGGACTACACAATAAATTTTATGAGGTGACACTCTAGAAAGGTTGGGGACCCAATTTTTTGTAGGAGGGGATTATTTAACACCCCTCCATCTTATTGTTTGTCTCTTTTAGAATTCTTTATCTTGGATATTTTATGCTCCACACAACAACGAGATTAAAACTGTAATATATTGTTAAATATGAATGTTCAAATATTAATTTGACCACCAATAATAGTAATTTGACAAATATAACATTAAAATAAACTATAAAAGTATAAATAAAATTTCTAAATCTTAGAAATGAAAATATATATTTTTTATCATGGAATAAGTAAATAAATGTTTTAGAATTTTTAAATTACGTGATGTCATTTTTTGTGAACCGAAATATTTATTTGCAATTGTATAGTTAAAATAATGATTTGAATAAAATTGTTTTCTAATATATATTCCTAAATTACAATTTTTTTCTTATTATAATAAGATAATTTTATGATAACTTAATGACTTTTTCAAAATTTCCTAAAATGTTTTTGAATATTAAAATCGATATTTTATAGGTAAAATATGATTTTATTTAAAAATTAAATTTCACCTATTTAGATAATTATTTTCATAAAATGGAGTTCTTTTTTTATATATACATGTCAGCAAATTTTTAGGGTGAATTTTGGAATTTTTATAATGTAATATAATTTTTTGAATAGTTAAATATATTAATTTATAGTATTGAACAAATACATGAATTACTGAGTCACAGAGAATGTGTGAAAAATGTAATCCCCTAATCTCAATCACTCATACATTATTTTAATATATTTTGTGATATATGTGAAACTATTAATTTTTATTAGGAAAAATAATAAACTAATGAATAAAATAAAGTGAAAACACCTCTCTCTTCAACAATAAAAACCACCCCTCACCACCTCCTCCATTCACACATATTAGTCCTTTAATCATGTCCAATTCATATAAAATAATCTTACCAAGTCTCGTCCATAGGTCTTGGAGTTAGTGGTGTCATCAAAAAAAATAAAACCAATTTTTCTACGGAGGATGTCAAGAAGAAGATTTGAAGAGGTAATATCCTTTTTTCCTAACATTATTTTTACTTTCAATTCATTTTATTTTCATATACTATGTGAACCAAATCTTCCAAAAAATAATTGTATCTAGAGTATATTCTGCATACTATAATTTTATTATGTAAATTAAAATTAAACAATTAATTCTATTATCCTCTTCCTTTTATTCTAAAAATCATAACATCATCTGCGAGGTGCTGATTTACTGCATTCATGGAAGAATTGTTTTCATTTTTCGTTGATGACTTCAATGCTAGACATAAACCAATTAATAAAATTAAAAAATATTATAAAATATTTATTACAGAATATTTAATATCCAATAACCAGTATATACACATTATACTATTTAATGAAACAAGACATGTTTGTGATGAATGAAGAACCGCCAAAATAATCTAAACGATTATCACTAAGAACTTATCTAACGATTCATCCTCACCCTAATTAACCAAATGAATCATAAAATCACTCAATATTATGGATGTTAATTAATGAAAAATTATTTAAATTCTACATAAATATTCCCATTTCATAGGATCTTTCATACATGTATACAATTGAACCAATCATGAAAACAAATGAAATATACACTACTGAATGACAAAATCATATCTCATAACACATAAAAAAGACCAAAAACGACCTAATTTAATAATAATAAATAAAATAAAATTTTAATAGAATCTAAATTAAATTAAAAATTAAATTAATTAATTATCATGGAAATTAAATACATGTGAGAAATGTTTTCGAACATAAGGTTAGGGTTTATTCGGGAACAACAAATTTTTATTCAGGTTACATTTTCTCCCAATTTACACCAATGTAACTATTTATTAATTTTATATCATTATTATAAATCTTTATATATATATTCCAAACACAAGTATACATGTCATAAAAATTTTATTTTACCGGTAAATACATGTTTCAAAAGGTTCCTTTCTGGATTCTTCCCAAAAATTAATCCAAATTAAAAGTAACATCCCGATTTCATACCAATTTTAAACTACACCCCATACTTTTTTTATTAAATTGAAAATATTTTTATAGTATCACACTATTTATCATGAAAAAGTATCTACAATATTTTATGGTTTATTTTAAAAAATTATTCCTTTATCCTCTTTAAACCCTCTTTTATATTTTTTTCATACCCCACTAAAGCGATCAATTTCTAAAGATTCATGGAAACTATTTTTTCATGTTATCCCATTAAAGTAAAATAATTCATTCCTCTAAACGGATTTAATTTTCCTTTTTAATTATATACATGTTTAAAATTTGATTTTATAAAAAAATGATTTATCAACAATTTGTCTTCATTGAAAAGTAAGAATGATGAATTTATCTCAATAATTCCTCAATAAATTTTATTAGAGTATTTTAATGATTTTTTAAAACAAAATTTAATATCATGTTCAATTGGTATTAATATTTTATAGTATCATTTGATGTATTTTATTAAATTATTTATGATCAATTTGTCTATGGAAATTATATAATGATACCATTCACCATACAACTTAGGCTAATTACTAATTTTGTTTAACAAACAGGGAACGTTATTTATATTTTTCATGTATATGAATTTTATGTTTCACCCCATTCATATAGGGAATTCATTGGACATTGTAGGTAATAGGAAGGGCACTATATACCCCTAGATCCATCAGTATATCTCATTATAGAAAATATATATTTACTTGACCAAGGCCATTAACATTTTATATATATATGGATTACACTAAGGCCTTAACCATGTATTTTTAGATGTCTTGGATGGGGACTCAATAGTATGTTTCATACACCAATAATTATTCATTTCCTGATTATGATATTAGAAATTTATGATTCTTGTGATTATTCTTCTAATATAATATACATAGTTACGTTTCATTCTCATATGATTATTTATGGAATTATTTAATAATCTTTTATTATTTCTATATTCTTCTCAGGATTATGTTAATCGGAATTTATATTTAGTTATTCACTATAAATTATTATTTGTTTTATCCTTCACAATATTTCTTAACCTTACTAAGAACCTGAGCTCACCCCAATCTTATGTTTCTTTTTTCCCTAGGATGTGAAGATTTGTATTACAAATGACATTTCATGGATAATCTAGGAGTTTATGGTTGTTACAAATAGAGTTTCTATGTTGATATCCATTCATGTTATACTATAATACATTTAAATTTATGTATGAATTTATTTTTTCAGGTATAGTAAACTATACAGTCATTTTGGATGTGATCTATTTTTTATAGTGACAATGTAATTATGTAAGGAACCTAATCTAGATGAATCGGGTGAGAGTATATATAAGACAGATGAACCACATGGATGTGAATCCTCCTATAATGGTCCCCATATCAAAACCTTGATGGTTATGGAATCCTCCTCATGATATTAATGCTTAACTCTATAGTGAAAATATCATTAATTCATATTGAGATAGAAAAGAATCCAACATAATTTTTTTTTAAAATATGATTTATATATTTGAACTAATATAATTATAGGATAATTTGATTATTTAAAATGGTAAAATATTTAAATGATGAATATATTTAATTTTATTGAAATTTATTATCCCAATATTATAACACCCTAATAATATAAAGTAAAAGAATTTTATTCGATAGCATGTATGACATGAAACACCAAGTGCGTAAGGAAAGATAATGGGCTAATTATTTATAATATATTTAATATTTTAAATAAATTCAATCAATAATAGAACATTCAATACATGTTATACTGATTTAGCGTACATCACACACAACAACTATCATCTTCGATAGCTTGCATTATATCTAAGACCGAGTTTTACTGAACAAGAATATATTTTAAAAATATTATAATTTAATATAATAATAATTAACCACGCTATTAAATTAGAATTTATGAACATCATTGACTATATTATAAAAATATATTGTTTAAAAAATATAAAATTGAATTTATAGGATAATAAATATTTAGAAATTAAAATACTAACCAATTAAATATAAATGAAATATTATTATTTTCATGTTGAGAACGGAATTTTGTTATAATAAGTTAAATTAATTATAATTATTGAATTATATTAATTAATTATATATATATATAATAAAATATTTTTATAGTCAACCCATATTTTTGATAGACTTAAGATAATAAAAAACCCAATTTTAGACATATAAACCCATATTTTTATAAAGGCAATTATACCTCTTTTTAATGGAGAACCCATTTTAAACATAAAATTTGACACATTAATTGATTTAATATGTCCCAATAAACATAAAATTTGAAATTTAAATAATAAAATTATCTCAGGGTAAAAATTTATATTTTTTTGTGGAGATTAATTTTATAAAGAAAATTAAAAAATACTGACATTTTATTCAAATATACATTTTCATATAATTTATTAATAAAAATAATTTATTATTTTAAATAGTTTAAATGATTAATTATAAATTTTTTTTTATCATTTAATCCAATTTCTCATTTAAATAAAATAAATACAAATAAATATAAAATCATTTCAATCTTCTGAAAAGTTCACTTTAAAAACCCAATTTTGAATTTTTTTTCTTATAATTTATTTTAAATATAATTTTATAAAATATTTCAATTTAATTAGGTAAAATAGATTCCATATTTTGAATAATAAGGTAAAAAATAGTTTTTTATGTCAATTTCATTTTTATCTATAAAAAAGATACCATGGGAAAAAATTATTTACCATTATATATGTAAAACTGTGACAAGGGTCAATGTTTAATGGTGAAAGCCTCACATACATAAAAAATGAAACATTCAATGGTTTGTTGTGATGTGTATTTACTCTAACAATCATAAAAAACATTAAATGAATGTATAATTCATTAAAAATAATTCCACTCATGTGAGCATGGATTTTAATATAAAATAATAATTAAATTTATCATTTCAACTCAACTCTCCACATGTACAAATATAATCCCTCACCTACAAATTTTAACCCAAAAATAATTGTAGATCATCAAATATATATCCAATACTCACCAACTCATTCTACCACATCCATGTGCTTTTGGTCTTAACAAAATATCATATTAATGGTTCTCATGGGTCTTTCAATGAGGGGATATTAAAGATGTATGTTTCTCAAAGTACCTCTCATAATTTGCTTTATTTTTATACAATCCCCTCACCTACATCGTCCATAAATTAATTATAAAACCAAAATCATATATACACTAGAGTTTTATGTTTCTAATGTAACTTCTCATCTCCATTTAATTTCTCACTTCCTCTTATTTAGAGAAAATAAATCGTTATCCATGTTATGTCGGTTAATCACATTCGTGAATACTGTTTCTTTTCTCTATTTCTACATTCATGGATGGTCCTTAAAATATATTTAGGGTAAAATAATATTTTAATAATTATATTATATCCCATTTATTATTATGGAGATTTTATATTATACATTCCATCATAATTTCCATAATTTGTATATACGATAACTTCATTTACGTAGGTGTGGACTACCACCTCCTTAAAGTGATGTGATGCACTCATAATATTCATGAAATGTTTATAGGAATGATATAATTTATCATATGTGAGAAACACAAAAATGATATTATATTCATGAAATAACAATATATATTTATATTTCTATATATCATTTTATTTACTACCCTTTTACACACTTAAAATGTGATAACATCGTTCGTGAATGTGTGGATTACCATCTCCTAGACATGATGTGATTCCTTTTACATAATATAATTATATATATAAGTATATATTAGAAAATAATATTGTATTTATGACATATTTGCCATTCTTGAAATATTTAATGATACATACCTTCTTTCCATAATGATTATTGAATGATTTGAATGTTACTCATGTATACGTACGATCTACTATATCCATGAATTCAACATTGGTTAATTTTTCATGATTATATTTGTTGATTGAATTTTAAATTATTATATTGGTATAAATATAATAATTTATTAATTTTTATTATTCTTTTGATTTTATATAATGACCCCTTTTACCATAGTTGACTAACAATGGTGGTTTTTGAAACAAAAACCAAATTTGGTCAAAATACACGATGTAAACAAAATTTAGTAAGCAGTTTTGACCAAAATCTAAATAAGTAAAAGAAATGTAATTATAATCATGAAAATTTTTCTGAATCAATTTTAAAATTAACATAAGTTTATTATAAATGAATATAAAGGCATTCACTCAAAATTAAACTCAAGGTAAGAGATTCTTGTCTCAATTTCATTCCGTCATGTATACATAATTTTTGTCCACCTAATTTCATATATATGGTGTATATACCTCCAAATTGACATATAATATCAGAAATTATATTATACTCTTCGTATTCAAATATTTTATTTAATTACTTTTACCTTCGGTTTTTCCAATTCATTTTTACTACATTAGTAATGTATTTTTATCTCAATTTATGTTCTAATGAGATTTAATTATTATTACGAACCTAGTTTCTTTAATTTGGTGTATGTACTAACCTTTTATGTGATATATCATAAATATAAATAATATGTTTGTATTATAAAATTAATTTTATTTTATTCCTTCAATGTTTTATGATTTAAAATATTTAAAAATAGTGTGGGAGACATTTGAAGGTTTGAAGATTATTTAACTCTAGACTAATACAAATGATCTTTAAATGGAATGTCCATTTGAGGAAATTATATAACCATTTTAAGATAACAAATTTCATTATTATCTGGTAATTAATTATTATTTTCAAATATTAGTTAAAAACTACTACTCCTTGTTTGTCAAAGTGTATCTGAAAATGTTTTCCTAAAAATACGTAATTATTTTTCTATTTATCCAAATACCAATTTCCCTTTTAAAAACCTTTATTTGTTAAAAAGTATAAAACATGTGTTAAATTTTTGGTAATTATCCTAGAAAATTTATTTTAACCCTTTTTCATTTTTTCATTTCTTTCAAATAAATCATCTGTCCTCTTTCCAAACAATTCATTTTTTAAATACTCTTAACTCTACAAAAGAAATATTCTTTTTACCTAGTACTACATGTAATTATTTATCCACAATCATTTCATTGATGCCTTAATTTTATGTTTAAAATATTTAATTATAATTAAAATGTTTTTTTAAATGAATTTTCCGTGAAAAAAGAAAAATATTTTATCAAAATATGTTGATATTTTCCTCAAGAATATTTTTAAATGTAATTATTTCATTTCACCAATGATAAAACCCTCTATTCTACAACACAAGATATTTTTTGTGCTGATACCATACTTATTCTTCCTCTAGATAGTTTTTTTTAAAACTATATTATTCACATTCACGTGATTTATTTTTTAGTACAATTAAAATAATTAAACATGTATGATCATTGATCCTAGAATTTCCCCTAATTATCCATTTCATTTTTAATAGATTTTAATATTGCCTAAATAATATAAAATTTTACATTTTGTTCATTCTTATATAAATAGTTATTTTAATAATTGTGTAATTATTGACAAATCCTTATTTCTCATTCAATATAGTTATTTGATAAGGCATATTTGTTATTATGATTATTCATTATGACTAGTTCTTTAAAATATAAATGAAGAATGGGTCCCAGCCTTTATATAGCTCTTCGATACAATGATAAGGTCTTAGGAGAAAAATAATTGTGAAAATGGGTTTCTATCCATATTTTTAACTTAACATGTTAAACATACTATTGGTAACATGTTTTCATGTGCCTATGACATTACCTTCATTTAGAAATCATTTCCCGCTTTTAGATTTAGTTATTATTCATCCATGATATTATGTGTTGTCAAATCCATGGATACATTTCATTTCAGTTCATCTATTAAATGAAATGTTCTTTAGTTTCTTACATTTCAATAGTGATTTTTCCTTATCAATTTATATGAATGGAATGTATTTTATGTTATTAACTTTTCCATATTTTTTATTTAATTCTATCTCTTCTTGTCGATTACATGGTATGTGTGTTCATTTTTTTTCTATACCATAATTATTATTCTAATTAATTCATTTTTTATTTTAATACTTTTCCCTTATTGAGAATTTGAGCTCACCCATATTATGTTTCATTCCCCATGAATCCATGAAACGTATAGTGAATGATATGCAGGGTTTTACATTATAGATTAGAGTTATCCTTGAAGGTGTTTATTTAAAATGACTAAAACAATATATTTCAATTAGAGTTATGATTTATAATTAAATACTCATTTATGAATATGGTTTTCTAAGTCTACTAAACTGAATGGTACTTCGAGGAATTATTACTTATAATCTTTCCAATGTAATTGATAGCATAAACTTTCTTCGGGATATGTGGGGTTGGGTCGCTAAAGTTAGATTCAAAAGAAATTTAGTAGAAACCATAAAAACTAGATTTAGGAAAAAAGAAATTAGGCAAAATAGAACTATGATGGAATTTGATTATAAATATATATGAAAACCCATGAATTGTGGTAATATTTAGATTATGTGGGTATTCCTAGAAATACATCAGTTTCTGGATATTATAAGTGGATGTAGTTCTAGAATAGATGCATATAGGTGAAACAACTCTGATATGGTTTTCTAAGCCTAACTCGGGGTAACATGGTACATGGAAAATGATATTAATGTTCTCCTCATTTGACACTATTGGGGGATATGATTATGATAACTCTTATTTTATTTACAAGACAAGATGAAGAATTTGAATAGATAACGATAATGAATTGCCTAGGATAAACCTATGAAGTATTATATCTAAGAAAATGGGTCATATATAGAAATCAAATAAATTATATTATGGTAAAACCTTATACTAAAAAATTACCAATTATGTGGTGGTACTTTTGGGATTCTTTTATGACATTATAAACATATTTTAATTGTAGTATTTTGATAATATGAATCTTGATATGTCTCTGAAAAATCGCTGATATTAGAAAAAAATAGGTTGAGAAATTTTATTTCAGGAATAATGATTTATTTTTATATAGATGCAATAATAATTTTAATTAGGACCTTTATAGTTCATATGACCAGTAATTACAATGTACTGATAGTCATATAAGATTAAGAGTCTCGGTAAAAAATGGTTATATTGAAAACATTAGTTAACAACATATTTAATGATTAAATTTCACGAATGTATGGAATATTTATTTTTGAAGTTATATTAATATGGTTTTAGAAAAGGACAACATATATGTGAGATGAAAAAAAATCAAGTCCGACAATGCCGTTGGGTGTGAACCCATGACTACAAGATGAAAAATGATTTTCACTTTCCACTGACCTATGAGATGTTCAGAAAAATTATTTATGATGAACTAGAAGTTTTACTTTTTTTGGTTTAGATATTAATATATTATCTGTATTTAATTTTTGAGAATAGTTAAGGGATATTATTTTAGTGCACTATGAATAAAAATTAATATTTTTTGAATAAGAATTTGAATGATGTATAACCCAAAGGTGAAATTTTTATTATCAATAAATTATATTTACATGTATTCTTAGGCATTAAAATAATTAATCAACTATAGGATAATTAAAAAAATGTTTTTCCCAATACCTTAATTTATGTCGAACCAATGGCCTACTAAATCATAAGTGATTTACAGATTTAAGGCCATCAACTCTCTATTGATAAACAATTGTTTTGTTAGTGATAACCATATTCACAAACTATAAATATTTAAACTTTCCCTACAAGTTTGTATCTATACATTCCACTAATTTTCATCTACTTAGAGACATATTTACATCATAGTCTATATGAACATTATACTTTTAATTCTATCTTTTAACGAGAATTGCTAAAAAACAACTCACCATATTGGATTTCTACAGAGTAAATATCAAACAATATAGTTTCAATATAATTTTTAAATTGCGAGAATACAATTTAATATTGGTGGGGATAATTTAACACCTTGAAAATCTAAATTACAAACATTGTATTTGATAGAATTCTTGATATGAAACACCAACTCTGTAAGGGAAGATAATGTCCTAATTATTTATAAAATATTGAACATTTTAAATAAAATAAATCAATAATATAACATACAATTAACCTGATATTGTGTTATCATGCATCGCACACAAAAACTATCATCTTAGATAGCTTTCATTATACACAAGATCAAGTTTTACCGAATAATAATATATTATTCAAATTGAATTATTTAATATAATAATAACAACAAAATCCATTAAATTAGTGGTTCTTAGTTATATTACCAAACTTATGAAAATATATGGTGTACATAAATATATAATTACTTAACTGGTTACTAATAAATTATAAATGAACATAAAAACCCAATTGAATATAAGTAAAATGTAATTATTTTTTTTCTTGAAGAATAATTTTGTATTAGTAAGTTAAATTAAGTAAAATTAGTGAATGGATTAAATGAAATATATATGTAATATATTAAAAAAAATATTTTTTATAGTTATCCAATAGACTCAATATACATAATATAAGAATGACCCCTATTTTATACATAAACCCGCATATTTTTAAAAAGGAAATTTTATAGCCTTGTAGGGTCCTAAAAAATTTGTAATGGGGATTATACCCAATTCCCCCAAAAGAATTGGGGGGAAGAATGGAGAAAACTCAAAAGAGGCACAAAGTCGAACCGGTCCACAGACCGGCCCAAAAGACGATTCCACGCGGTCGGTTCCATAAAGTACCCCCTCTGCGGACTATTGTCGTGTGCGGAATAGAGAAAGAGATCCTCCGTGGGCGCGAAGCAGGACAAACGCTGAACCGGTCCACCGTCAAGAACCACACCAGCAGCGGACTGCCTTGACCGGCCTAGTTCGCATCTACTATCATTCGCAGAATGGAGGCAGAACCCTCCACGTCCGTGAAGTACTCCCTAGGCTCGTTTGTTTTGTAGATGAGATGCGCTCGATGCCCCTGCGAGTTGCAGATTGGCCGAGTTATTCGTGAATCGGGTTTTCGGAAGTGGGCCTCCACAAAAAGTATTGTATGACCATAGATACATCCTTGTCCCCACTCTATAAAAGGAGATCGGGTGGAAGAGAATAAAGGGGAAGCAGATCGATCAGATTAGGGTGGAAGGATTTCGAAGGAAGGAGCTTAGGATTTCCCAAACAGTGAAGTTCCAGTTCACGAACCAGAACAGGTATGAACCTGGAAGTGAATAAATAAGGATATGAAAACACATAATAACATGGTGAACCGTGAACTTATAATAAAAATGAAAAGAAAATTGTGAACCATGGCCCCTCTGAGAATGCACTCCCCGCGGACCAGGGAGTTTATACCCTTTTTCCAATCAGTCGCACCCCGTAACATCCTCCTAAGAGGATAAAGCCCCAACTGATGAACCCCCAAGCAACGCCGCCCTTGGCCGCTGCTGCTCTCATGGAACCCTCCGCAAAACACCTTGGTATGTGAATCAAACCCGAATCCACGAGTCACCTTGGTTCACGGGATGCTCATCGTTCTGTGAACCACCATGGTTTGTGGGATGCCCATTAGACCGCGGACCACCCTAGTTTGCGGACGACCTCTCCAGCCGCGTAGCACTTCCCTACGTGAAATGAAACACTCCTCATATACCCATGTCGCCCGCCCAATCCATCAGGGTTCCCATTCCCTGAGCCAGATAAAGTCCTTCTAATCTAGCTTGATCCTCCACGACTCCCTCATTGGCCTACTTATCTTCCCTGAGTCGAGGCCTCCATCGGAGCCACCGGACCCATGTGATATAACATTCAGGTACATTAGAGTGCCGTTTTGAGTTCACATACCCCTAGTAAGCAGGGGTGAAGGGGTTGCTTCGACCTTTTGGTGGATTCTCGAAGCATTCCTGGGTTCACATTCCCATGGTAATGTGGAATCTGAGCTCGGGAGTCCCTTTTCTGCCTCTCCAGTTGTTTTGGATGGGGCACTTCCTCCTTCTTTGTGTGTAGTAAAATACCCATCAGAAGGAAGCCCCCATGCACTTCTGTACTTCCCCCAGGAATAAGAGAGGTGACGGGCACAAGAGCACCACTTTCCCTCTCCCTCCATGCTTTGTCACCATGGGTATATATCTCGTAGTAAGCCCCGACCTTATGGGCCGTCCAATGCGTAAGCCCCACTCCACTTCCCACGGACGCACCATTCGCGACTTGATCATTTGGTCCATACTACCTCTTGTTTCTTACACCGAGAAAGACTCACGTGGGCTTAGAGTGAGCATCGACCATGACATCCTCTTATGGGCCTCCTCAGAGTGTAAGCTCCAATCCATTGTGAACTACGAGGACTTTTATCCATGTTAAGGCATGGTATGTAGGAATCCTACCCGAGGTTCATGCCTAATCATCGTCGGACCTCGGGGTCCACATTCACGTCAGCTCTAGGAAACTCCATTCGAACTATGTGGATTTTGATCCCTATCTCTCAGGTAGGGTACATATGAAGCCTCCTCGAGGTTCAATCCCAACGACCGGTCGATTCGACTATCTTCACATCGGTTCACCGCGACACTCCTAGTGCCACCTCAATGAGTCTAGATTTCTCAGGGTCATTAATCCAATGTGGGATGGAAAACCTCGAGCATAAATGATTCTATACCCCTGTGTCCAGCTGACCATTTCCAACCAGGAATAATATGTGGATACTATGCTTTGGTATAATCCAATTATTCCTGAACATATGAATACGTCTTAAATCTATAAGAGAGTCCCGGAACATGCAATAACTCCTCCCAAAATGGTGTGATGAGCCCAACATACTATCCTCTCAACCAATGTGATTTCCTAAGTGTCACTGGCCAAATCGCCCTGTGAACGCCTGTCTTTGGAATGCAGGTCCACGTATAGTCGGATACGGAACTGTTGGGTGTTTCAAGACTGACCCAAAACAAAAACATTTAACCCGACGTGAATTTTTAACCAAGCATGATGGATTTAACCTAATCCCACCATGTTCCCCCTTTATACTCACAAGGAGGGCCATTCAAGGTTATTAATTATGCATAGTATCATGAGATGCTGCTTTAACGGGTTTTCTGTTTGTATTTGTTTAAATATTTTACAAGTACCACACAAAACTCCCTTTGATCCAATGGTGTCATGAAGGAACTCTCAAGGGCGTGCTTCCAACAGCGCAATGACCAGATGTCCTCACCATCAAAGGAACCTGTCACCTACCCAGCGTCTTCAATGCTGGGTCTCAGATGCGTTAATTTGAGAGTACCATGTGAACGATACTCTCCTGACCGTGGAGGTAGCCATGAACGCCCTCCAATTTTCCCAAACTCACTGGTCGTCTGCCTAGCAGCATCCACCAAGGCATATCCAGACAACCCCTATTGTTGTCTCCAACCATTTCGAGAGTCTATCCCCAGAAAAAGGCAATGTGTACCACCCTTATCTTAGGGTGGAGGATGAGTTCGATGTTGAGGAATTCATCCCCGCAGAATTGGGGTTCCTCTCTAAGGCCACCTCTAGAAGAAATCATCACGGTAACGCCGTGACTCATCATCCTCACGATCAGGAGGATGTAGCCCCGAGGGTTCAGGCCCACGCTCCCCTAGCTCCGGCCCCTCTAACCACCCGACAAGGGTGGAAAACATATAACCAGGGACCAGTCATCACCCTTGTCCCTGAGGAGGAGCTCCACTGTCTAGTCACAAAGACGCATTACAAATAGGCACATACACATTTTCACTCCTCCAATGCCCTCTATCCAGATATAGAAGCATCATTCGAGCAGGCGTGCATCCAAAATGAACTTCGTCAAGCCTGTCGCTCACACAGGACAACACTTACTGGTTAGGCACATCTCCATTCCCAGAGTCATGAAGCAGACTAACCAGACGTGGTGGCGACCCATCACTTGCAGGACCAGCTTCTAGCAGATTCTTCTAACACTTACCGACTTGATATGGTGGAGATCAAAAAATACCCCATCCTAATGTGGCGGCAATAAATAGGTGGGAACGTCCCCCTGCTAATAAAGGCCACAAACTCGATACGGTGGGAAACCAACAAATGCAGGGCCAGCTCCCTGTGGATGCATGTAAAGTCCAACATCCTGATGTGGTGGAAAACAGAGAGATAAACTGGCTTATCCCGGCCCAGGGGCAGATTCGTTCACCTGCCCCGACATAGGATAATTTTCAGTACCCACTAACAACCGGAGGACCAAAGTAGGACATTCCTACTCTAATACTAGAATGAGAATTCATACCCATTCCAGCCAATGTTGTCTCTCTGTATATCCTAGCAATGATGGAGGAGCAGGTATCGATCCCATATCATATCCTGCAGACATTACAGAGTGTAGTTGAATCAACGAAAATAGAAAGGACTCATGCTCATGAGCCCGTCTCCCCAAATGTGGCGACACATTTGATAGACGAGATATCTTCCTCAGAGTAGATCTGGATCCCTAATTCTTCCCAGGTGGGTCACCGACCAAATTCCGCAACGCAAGGGCATCAGAATCGAGCATCTTAACTCATTCCAACTAGGGGACACCCGTCTATCACGGTGGATGCTATAGAGAAGGCATATATCCCCAATAAAAGTCTTGATGTTCGAAGGCGTATCCCGGAAGCATCACAGGACACAATTTGATAGGGACCCAATGGTGAAGGTCAATTTCAATAGCAGATGGTCCCCGCTGCTCACAAGAAAGAACCTAGAACATGCCGAAGGGAGGTGGAAAATAAAGAGCGGATTTATGACTCTACTCTGCTAGAAGTTGGGGTTCCCAATGCTTCTAATCATATATCAATGGCTCAGAACACTGCCCACCCATTACCATATTATGGGAGTGGCAGTAGCAGTTTTTAAGGTCCTCCCTGCAATGTCGCTGCCAGCAGCTCTGAAGGTCCTCCCCAGAGCACCCACGGGGGCCTCCCCGATGGGCCTATAACGATCGATCACGAGAGCTCCTCTTTTGATGTGAGTCACAAAAACCCTCCACATGACCAGAAGATTGAGCAGTAAGAATGCCCTCCACTTGTTTTGGTCCACCATAAATGTCCTCCCTGGGGTATACACTACAAACACACTCCATGTAGTGGGACCACAGATTATGATAGTAATCCTCTCTATCAGAGTCGCAACTACAGAGGCCCTCCCCGTAGTGATGTATCATCGTGACAAGAAGGCCCTCCCCTTGTCGTGGCATACCCTGAAGGTCCTCCCCATGGGTTACGTTGCAATGACACTCCATGAAACCAGGCATCAGATCATGGTTGTAGTCCTCGCCATCATGATAACGGAGGTCCTCCCCATAGAGATGTCAAGCAACGAGAAGGCCCTCCCCTCATTGTGGTACATTATCAAGGCCCTCCCCAGGGTGTACCACGCATATATTCTCCCTATGACAGCTGTAATTGTAGTCCCCACCATTGCAGCAGTTGTGACGGTAGTCCTCACCAATATGGCCACCATTGCGAAGGTCCTCCCCGTAGTGGCCCCAATCAACAAGAAGGTCCTCCCCTTGTCGCAGTGTGTCTTTATGGTCCTACCCAGGATTCACACCGAACATCAAACCATGATGGTCATCCTCACCATAATGGAGGTTTTTGCGAAGTATATCCTTGTAACAACTCTAAGCAGCGAAAAGGTCCTCCACTTGCTGCGACACGCCTTGGAGGTCCTCCCTAGGGTATGCACTGCAATAGTCCTCCATGAATTGAGGTGTCAAATAGTAATGGTAGTCCTCACCATTATGACCGTCATTGCAAAGGCCCTATCTATGATGACATATCATATCGACATGAAAGGACGTCCCCCTACCGAATCAAGCACAGAAATTCCCTCACATTCCAAGGCACTCTTAAGGATGGGATCAAGCATGTCAGATTCCCAGTTAATCTCTAACACATCCATCTTCAATCGGGAGTCATTCCAGGGCCACGTTCATCTTCTGGACCACCTTAGAATCACCCACATAATGATTCAGCACCAACCAGTCCCACTGCCTCCAACCACACTATCGACGGGCATCTCAGTTGGTCCGAACAGGTAGAGGAGTAATTAGCGGAGGAGTATGCCGACATGGTGCACCTGAGGAAATGAATGGCTAGGGTTGATATACCAGTTATGTTTTGGCCAACGACCACCTCCCAATTCGACATACCCAGAGAATTGACGGAAGAATGTGTGCATGACATCCTCTACAATATATGGACAACCCTCCACTGGCTGAAATCAAGCTTCCTACCCTACGATGGGTATGTAGACCACGTCAAGACAATAGGATACATCCTGCGTCACATCTACCTGGTAGCTCTTCCATCGAGACAACAACAACAACCTGAGAGGTGTAATGGAAACATGGAAATAGCCTGTCTCCATGCGCTGCACAAGATGCACTGCCTCATCGGTGACACTCCGATGAGAGTCCATATAAGAGGATGGGGGGAACATGGAGCATTGAATTTCACTCCACTCCCCACCCATAAGAACCCGTTCAACATAGTGTCTTGCAACGTCATCACGTCAACAAGGCAATCGAATGGTCTCCCAGTTCGTGAAAGGCAACACACCCAGCAGAGTCAGGCCTTGAGTAAGTCCCAAAAGTGTCAGGCCTAATGGAATCAAGCCATTCAATAACTCCTGAATCAAGCCACCAAGAGCATAAAATAGGCCTCTCGCCTAAGAGAGGCCAATCAGTGATCTTTTCCTACCTCCCCAGAAAGGATTGATTCACAGAATAACTCAGCACTAAACCCAGTTCACCCCCGAATGGGGGCACGCAAGGTTAGGCAGGTAACGATAGCCGCAGCCACTACCGCAACCTAGTTTCAACCACAGCCTGTAGGGCTAGGTACATTTTTAACAACAAATTCCCACATAAGACCAATAAAAATGGGAAGAGACCCAGCATACAGGGAACCGAGCCAACCCCAGCCCTCTGGGCTGGTGGCATTATTACCCCCTCAACCACAACCTCCCTCACCAGAGTCTGTATTCTCTTGTCCAGGGAGGACATTCAGAAGAGGAGGTCCCCATCATATCCTGTCATTTGAATCATCATTTTATATAAGAGGGAGGTGTACCGTTAGGGCGCATCAAAGAACTCTCTGCTTCACCCTTCGTCAAGAAGTCCGAAGGCAATTCCAGCACATGAAAGGGATGTCTCGTAAAAAATGCAGAAGATCCTATCTATATTTGGTAGATCACATATTACCTACCATACGATAAGAATCTATCAATTTCATAGAGGTTAACCCCATGGGTGGAACCATAGATGATGAAAAATGGGATGGATCGGGAGATGATGGTTCCAATCAAGCAGCAAACGACAACGAACCACAAGGTGTGCACACCCAGAACCAAAGGGCTACTTTAAACATGGCTGCCCCTTCAGCTAACCTTCCTCCGCTTACACTGCGAGCTTCCAACATGGATAAGAATAAGGGACAAGTTACCCTTAACCCGCCTCCTTCTCTTGATAAAAAAGTTCCACTTACACTCAAAAAAATATTTGCTCGACATGAAGAGGAAATTAATGAATTATGTCGGCTTAATGCCGAGCTACTCTAGAGGAACCGTCTTATTGAAAACGGATCAAATGAGGAGACACAACATGAACTCCCAGTACGTGAACCTCAAAGACCCAGGTTTTCCCCAACAAACGAAGCACAAGTAGGGCTTCTACCCAACAAGGCGTCTGACCTATCCAACTACCTAAATGTGGATCTGAAAGAATACCAAGACTTCCCTGCACTCAGGAAGAAACCAGAGAAAGTACGCTCGAACCCTCCGAGGGTGTCCCGAACGATTAAGAACCCTTAGTACCAGATGAGAAAAATCCTCAGGCGATTCCTCGGGCTACACCTTCCCAGGACATGGCCCAACAGGATGTAAACCAGGGACTCACCAGCACCATCGAGGCACTAAAAGCTCGATTGGAATCAATGGAAGGTCAGCATGATCTGATATAGTCAGAGTGGAAGCCCTACCTAGATTGAGTAAGCAACACACCCCTCCACCGAATTTTGGGAGCCCTGTATTCCATGTCTTCAATTTATTAGATGATCCAGAATAGCATTTTATGCACTACACATCCTATGTCCACCCTATTATGGAGACTCTAGAACAACAAAAAGTAGTGAAACGCAGATGCTTCATACGGACCATGCAAGGATCCTCCTTTTCGGGTTTATGAGTATACCAACCCTGTAAATAAAAACTGGGAAGACCTTCGGCAGCTGTTCCTGTACCACTTCAGCTCAATTTTGCCTAATAAAACGGTCACTGAACTCATGGACTGAAAGCAGAGGGAGAACAAGAGTGTCTCAGATTTCATCGCTAGGTGGAAAGGTCTAACATACTCTCTGAACAGGACAATGCCTCAATATGAGTTGGTTTCCATATGTATCGATAATCTTTGAGATGAGCTGCAGACACTACTCATACCAGTGGAGTGCACCACTGGTTTTCGCTATCTCTCAGTGATTGCCCAGAGAATTGAGGACTCCCAGCAGTAGACCAATTTGATGTCCTGAATATCCTCACAGTCTCCCACAAAGAGAGCATCTAGAGCTGAAGCATCCCGTGTCACGTTAAAGCCATCCCATGTTCCTGCTCCACCACTCAGGAATCCACCAAATCGTCAAGGGCCCCCTGTATATTAGTTGCTTCCTCCGCCTAGGAGGGATCTTCAGAAATGGGAGTTGTGGAACCAGTTTGAGGAATGAAGGCATAAGGTATATTCGTTCCGAGATGACCAAGTCCGCGACTACTTCATCACCGCCATGAATTGAAACTTGATCCACCTCCTTGAGCAGAGGAAACACGAGGAATTCAGCCGCGATGATAGACCATATTACTATCCCTATCATCGATGGTTGGGACACAATATTTGGGAATGCTTCGCCTTCAAAGACCTCCTATAAAGGATGGTAGACTTCAGGCATGTCAAGCTGGGACCACCCCCAGCACATGTGATGTAAATTTCTACCACTGACCTTGAAAAAGGGGAGGGGTTAATGGAAGTCACTAGCAAAAAAGGGCCGAAATTTGATAACTGGATGACTCAGAAGACTATCAACCGAGCCCAGGGCATTCTCTGAGCTCAGCTATGATAGCCAGTGTTGCCGCCAACAACCCTTGATGGCGCACAACCGATAGTATCAGCCTCACAACCCTCCACGACCCGTTCATCTAGGTGTAATCGAAAAGGGAGGGGACAAGAACAAGAGAAGAAATACGGATCAAGGCTAAAGATAACCCCGATATTATTAGATTTCATGCCCCCATATTTGGGGCCACGGGCACTTCCCCACCAAACAACAGCATTAGGGGCAACCGACCAGGTTGTATTTCCAGAGGATGGGGAGCCTACCTTTGGTTCCATCAACGTCATCCATCACATGGAATCATTCCCTGACAAAGGGTACGGTTATGAACCCGAGTTCCCGACACGAGGATCTGGGACGAGGAATCGCAGAGGCATGGGATACAAGGGGAGGCACATTCGTGGACGAAACCAACCCTACGGTTGAACCTCATCCCAAACCGTCAATATCGCAGAAACCCATGGTAGAACCCTTCAACGGACTCATCAAGATAAGAACATCCCTCCCCCTACACAAGCATCTACTCTGCCCCCGTCATTCTGTGGTACACATCAGAGGAGGAAGAAGGGTCTAGGCACTTGGTGCACAAAATCTGACCGGTCGGGCCAAGTCCGCAGATCCTGGGGACATCATCGGCATCTGACCCCACAGCTGGTCCCTCCTCATCAAGTATTCCCAATCCCAAGCTGCCCACTAAATCTCCCCTACAAATGGAGAAGTGTCGGCCGCAGGAGCAGAAATACGACATCCTTAAGCAGTTGGTATCAGTACCAGCCAAACTATCAATCCTGGATTCCCTATGATTGTTAGCCGACCTTAGGAAGGCTCTTATAGAAGCCTTTCTCAGCCCCAGGAGTTTCAATATGAGGTAGCTACCACCGAGACTTACCAGACGAGGACTGGATCGGCTGAATGTGATGCAGTGATTTCCATCACTGATCTAGATGAAGATTCTAGCATGCAGGGACACATCAAACCACTATATATGTATGGCACACTAGATGATTTGGAGATCCCCAAAGTCTTTATTAACAACGGATCTGGAGTTGACCTCCTTCCCCTATGGACCCTTCGTAAGTTGGGCTATAGTGAGGGTGATTTAATACCCTTGTCCACGACTCTGTTAGGTTACGACAAGAGCGAGCAGAAGCCGATGGGGAAAATTAAGCTAAAGACCCATTTTCGCGACCTTGTGGCCTACTCGGAATTCCTAGTGGTTCGACATAACACAACATTAAATGCCATTCTAGGAAGGCCATGGATCTATAAGAACATGGTAATTCCTTCATCCTATATCTAGTGTATTAAATACTTCATCAATGGGAAAAGTGGGACATTCAATGCTGACAAGGGCCCTTTCGAGCTCTCCGAGTCACACTACATTAACGATGGGTTCTATGAACAAAATATTAATAAGCCTTTGGAAAATGGTGTTGATTGGAACCTTGCTCCAAATGATCTAGAAGTGGTTCTTGATGACCCCCTAAGGTAGCTTGGAAGAGACTACGTACTGCCCATCAACCATATTGAGAGTAGGGATTCAATTTCGGACACACACTCACCTGTCTTCATGACTTCGTCCATAATAGCTGAGTGTGACAATGTTTGAACATCCTCCAACCCACAATCTGGGGATGAATACTTGAGTGTGGAGGCCCATGGTTCCTCGCCCTTAATAACCCGAGAGCCCGGGCTAGAAACTCTCCCCCCGTTAGACCTAGAAGATGGCGTTTTGGGAGAAAAAGAGGAGGAAGACCTCAAGGATGAACCCCCCACATTTTAGGAGGGTATCTCCACCATAGTGGATGAGCTCACGGAAATAAACCTGGGTACCGATGAAGATCTGAGGCCTACTCTGATTAGTGCAGCCATGTCCCCCGATGAGCACGTGGTATATACCTCTTTACTAAAGAAACATTGGGATGTCGTTTCCTGGAATTAAACAGAAATGTTGGGACTCAATCTCGAAGTGGCGACACATCACCTGGGTCTTCCAAAAGACCACTGGGGCTATAAACAATCCACCAGAAGGACACACCCCTCACATGCTGCCAAAATAGAGGCTGAAGTCGATAAGCTTATTAAAGGAGGTTTCATTCGGGAGGTCCAATACCCCATATGGTTGGACAACATCATCCCTATCAAGAAAAAGAATGGGAAAATCTTCGTCTACATAGAATTCAGAAATCTCAATCAGCACTGCCCGAAAGATGATTTCCCGGTCCCAATCACTGAGTTATTAATCGATGCAACGACCGTGTATGAGGCTCTATCCTTCATGGAAGGCTATTTTGGATATAATCAAATCAGGATGGCCTGAGAAGACGAGGAATCCACTGCCTTCAAGTCCCCCAAAGAGTATTCTGTTATAGGGTCATGCCCTTTGGACTCAAGAACACTGGCGCTACATATCAACGCACCATGCATCATATATTTGAACCATTCCTAGGGAGATTTTTTGAATGTTACGTAGATGACATGGTGGTTATGTCTAGGAGGCACTCAGATCATTTGTCAGATCTTGAGACCACCTTCAACAAAATTCTACAACATAGTCTGATGATGAACCCCATGAAGTGTGCCTTCGGGGTTACCTTAGG
Source organism: Viscum album (assembly GCA_963277665.1). Classification (NCBI taxonomy): domain Eukaryota; kingdom Viridiplantae; phylum Streptophyta; class Magnoliopsida; order Santalales; family Viscaceae; genus Viscum; species Viscum album. The sequence goes on along the minus strand of OY728153.1, from coordinate 1,253,557,030 downwards.
GAAATTCCTTAGATTTGTTGTATGCCATCGATGCATCGAAGTTGACCCTGAAACGAAAAAGGCTATGCTCAGCCTGACACCTCCCCACAACCTCACTGAGTTGAGAGCATTCCAAGGGCACTTGGCCTATATCAAGTGGTTCATATCTATCCTAGCAAGAAATTGTTTTCCCTTTACCAGGTTAATGAAGAAAGGAGTCATGTACTAATGGAAAAATGACTGCCAAGAGGCGTTTGTCAACCTAAGGAGGTACCTCTTAATCCCAATGGTTCTCATGCCCCTAGTTGAAGGATGACCTCTCATTCTATACGTGATGACCCTAGAGTGGTCACTGGGAGCCTTTCTCGCACAAATGAACAACACCGGTAGTGAAAATAGTCTCAATTACATCACTGAAAATATGATCGATGTTGAGACTCGATATTAAAACATCGAGAATGGTTGTTTGGATATGGTGTTCGCAGTTCAAAAGCTACGAAACTATCTGCACTATCATGTAGACCACTTGGTCTCGCGTAATAACCCGCTCAAGTACATCCTCAGCCACCCAATAATGACCGAGCGCCTCTCCCAATGGGCGGTCATCTTGCAACAGTTTGACATCCGGTTTTTGCCTCATATGGCCATCAAGCAAGTCAATGGTGAAAATACTATAAAAACGAAGGGATGATTCCCCTGTTTGACCATGTTTGAGAGATAATGTTAGAAATCTCTACAGAACCAACATTGACCTATATTCTGCGGTCTTAGAATGCCTAGGCCGATGCATTAGCCAATGTGGCCACATCCATAGCCATCCTAGACCGGGATGAAACAGTCATCAGTATCACTCACCGTCAAATGGTCTTTCCATTTGTCCAGACTAAGATGGAAGAAATCAATGAATTCAGTCGTATCTCTGAGCTGTATACTTTCGCCACTGGCTGGATGAACCCCATTGTAAGTTATATTCAAAGGGGAGAACTTCCATCAGATAGGGATGAATGAGAGAAAATACGGAGAAGGGAAATCAATTTTGTCCTATGTGGAGGAGCAGGTCAACAAGAGATCCTCTACAAAGAATGCCTCGATGGGGTCCTCCTAAGATGTATTGAGGGAGAATAAACTGCCTTCATCGTGACTGAATTGCATGCCGGAGTATGTAGATAACATCAGCCAGGGACCAAATATTCTCATCAGATTTGGAGGCTTGGGTACTATTGGCCCACAATGGCACGAGATTGCGAGCACTTTACTGCAAAATTCCACTCGTGACAAATTCAAGCCAACCTCATACACCAAACCTGGAGTTACTTCATCAGGCCAAGTACTCCATGCCATTTTCCGTATGGGGAATAGATGTCATGGGACCATATCCTCCTGCCATAGCCAAACAACTGAAGTATAACGTCATGGGAACTGGCTTCTTTTCCAAATGGGCGGAAGTTGTACCCCTCATGGAATTCAGGGCGAAAAATATTGTCAGCTTTGTGAAAACCAATATCATCACCAAGTTTGTTGTCCCTCATACCATACTGAAGAATAATGGCACCAAATTCATGCACTGCTAAATTGGAGAAACTATACCAAGAATATGGTATCAAGGATAACCACTCATCCCACTACCATGTGGTGGCCAACACATAGGTAGAGGCTTTCAACAATACCCTGTCCAAAATTCTCCAAAAAATGGCGGACAAAGATAAGAATTAAAGGATGGTAAAACTCCTCCATGCATTGTGGGCTTGTCGAACCACAATATGCACCACTACTCAAGCTACCCCAAATTCATTGGTATACGGAACAGAGGTTGGCCTGCCCATTGAACTCCAACTACCCTAACTCCGTGTTGCCATCTGTGATGAATTATCTGATGATGAGAAATCCGAAAAGCATCTAGGTGAGTTGGAACAACTATACGAGAAGAGTCTACACACTTTTCACCTTCTGGAAGTCTACCAGAACCAGATTGCATGAGACTTCAATAAGAAGTTCTGTCTTCGGTCTTTTTTAGAAGAAGAATTGGTCTCGGTCCTCCAGACCCCAATAATACCTGGGTGGAAACCTCCGAAGCTAGAGACCAAGTGGGAAAGACCATACATTATACAGAAGGACTACTTTAATGAACCATATGCCCTGATATCCATGGACGAGAAATTCACCACAACTCCTACCCATGTGAGGTTCCTGAAGAAGTATTTGGCATAAAATCCAAAAGTATTTTTTTTGTCCTTACCTCACGATGTTAAAATGCATGGATAATAAGATTTAAGAATGATCCCTTTACCTTGTGTATGGAGCAGTCCCACACAGGCTGTATTTTTTTACGTCTTTACCACATGACGTTAAACTACAATGATATCAGAGAACTAGGTAATACTTGATTCCTGCCCTCGCAGGATTCGTAGCGATGCCAAGGTCCCCAATCCTGGCCCAACCAACCCCATGAAGGTTTAAAAATTCACTTTTCCACCATGTACAGACTAGACCTGCACAGGGTGTATCCTACATCCTTACCGCATGATGATAAACTATATAGATTTCAGAGAACTACGTACATCTTGATTACTTCCCTCGCAGGATACGTAGTGACGCCAGAGCCCCCAATCATGGCCTAGCCATCCCTGAATTAAATTTAAAAATGTCCTCTCTACCCCGTGTACAGACCATACCCACACGCGGTGTACCCCTCGTCCTTACCACATGATGATAAACTACACGGATAAAGAAAAAAAGAGAGATGGAAAAATAAAAATGCTCCATCCCCCCATGTACGGACCAGACCTACCCGGGGTGTATTTTTGGTCCTTATAGGATGACGTTAAACTGCACAGATTTCAGAGAAATACCTACAGCTTGATTCCCAACATTTCAGGATACATAGAGATAATAGGGTTCCCCATAATATCCCATCCACCCCTCAAATAAGAGTTGAAGAAAAAATGCCCCCCTTCCCCCATGTATGGACCAGATGTGTGCAGGGTGAACTTCTTTCAGAGAACTATGTACAACTTGATTTCTGCCCTCACATGATACATAGCGACGCCAGGGTTTCCCGTCCAGGTCCATCCATCCCTGAATAAACGTTAAAAATTCCCTTTCCCCCCATGTATAGACTAGACCTACACGGGGTGTATTTTTTCATCCTTACCGCATGACGTTAAACTTCGTGGATAATGAGACTTAAAAATTCACCATTTCCCCAGTGTATAGACTAGATCTGCTCGGGGTGTATTTTTTCTGCGTCCGTGCTGCACGACGTTAAACTGCATGGATAATGAAAGTAAAAAATGCCCCTTTCCCCCACATATTAACCAGACCTGCATGAGGTGTATTTTTCATCCTCACCGCATGACATTAAACTACACAGACCGTGCCCTCACCACATGAATTTAAACTGAAAGAATTTCATCTCAAACCACTTAATATATATGGTGAGATGAGACAGAAATACTCCTTGCGCATTTGGATGCATCCTCCCCATACATCAGACTCCATGGCCCGGACAATTATGGATCTTCATAACCACTCATGGCCATCGTAAGTGGAATGTTATCGACCTATGGACACCTTTGCATGACTATTCATACCATGCCCTTAGCAGCTATGCATATTGATAGCCCATGACATGTCTACCAAAGGCAAGATTTCCACAGGCGACACACTTCCTAGCTCTGTATGCTTACCATGCTCAAAGCCCCCATAACATACCTCCTGATCCAGAAATTTATTGCGTAGTGGTTTACAAGTTCATCCCCTTTTCACATCCAAATGTTATCAGGGTATCACTACCAGGTTATCATATGTATCTGATCGTGGTTCACATGATGACCTGTATTTACGAACATCAGGCCAGGACTAGGCTACTTTGACTCAATGGACAATTTTAGTGAATATTTTTCTTGTATGTTTGGACACCATTATCCTCACATGACAACCTCTGTACTGTGAGCAATCATGGATTTTCATAATCATTCATGGCCATCGAAAGTGGAATGTTATCGACCCGGGGACACCATTTCATGACTATTCATAACATGCCCTCAGTGGCTCTACATATTGATAGCCCCCGACCCGTCTACCAAAGGAATGATTTCCTTGGGAGGCACTCTTCTTAGCTCCATACGCTTACCGACCTCAAAGCCCCCACACCACACCTCATGGTCTAGGAAACCTCAGAGTTAATGATTACAACCTTCATCCCCACCCTTTTAAGGGTATATTAGAGCATGGTAACTCTGTTATCCTTCGAGTGACTGCATCAATAGTCACCCAATGGTCTAAACTCTATGACTGCTACACTAGGAGTACGTCATCCTTACCGCACGACATGAAAATGCATGGGGTAAAGGTATACCCCCGCACATAGAATAAGTCAGCGTAGGGAGCTCTCTAAGGTTTAAGTAGTAACCAGGGTCGAGTATGCCCGACATGTCCAGACATTTTTTACCAAATGGCAGACTTCGTGGCCCGAACAATTTTAGATCCTCATAACCATTCACGACCATCGGAAGTGGAAAGTTATCAAATCGGGGACACATTTACATGACTATGCATACTATGCCCTCAGTGGCTCTACATATTGATAGCCCCTATCTCATCTACCAATGACAAGATTTCCTCGGGCATCACTACTCCTAACTCCATATGCTTACCAGCCTCAGAGCCCTCATATCATTTATTCTGATCCAAGAAGCCCCAAAACCGTGATTTACACCATCAACCTCTCAACACATCTTGGGAAGGCAGAGATATTCAAGCCTAGTTACAATCTAGTGAAGAGCGGCCATTGCAACTCCATCCTTACCACATGATATTAAATGGCACGGAACATCTTGGCTTCTTGGAATAAGGTACCAAAAAAACCAAGCATTAACCATCCCAGGAAATGCCTTCAACTACAAGAATTATCACTAGTTTAAAAATTTCCTCTGTCCTCTTTGCTTGACATAAAACTGCACAACACCCATTAAAAATTCTCCTTGTCTTTACCACATGACGTTAAAATACACGAATGTTTTCCTCACTGCATGAAGTTATACTGCATGGAAGTTATCCTTAACGCATGACATTGAACTGCACCGTCAAACCTGTCATGGGGTTAGTAAGGAACATAGGTTTTTTCTTGTCCCTTAGTGCACAGGTCAGACCTACCCGAACCACCATCTCACACTAGAATGAGAAGGAATGACTTCACCCATTATTGGGATATTTAGCCTAGACGTTTCTCCCGTATCCAGGCACCTTCTCCTCATAGACCATACTCTATACTCGAAAAATTCTGAACTCTCATAAGCCACCCCTGGTGGCCCCTAATATCAACTTCCCCGAAGTTACTCAGCTATCGGAAGAATATAATCATTGACCCAAGGACACCCTTACCTGACTATGCATACCATGCCTTCAGCGGCTCTGCATATTGATAGCCCTTGGCCCGTCTACCAAAGGCATGATTTCCTCATGTAATGCTTCTCTCCATATGCCTCTTGGCCCCTAAGCCCCTATGTTCATCCGGGGATTCTAAAACCCTCTGAGATATAGTTTACCACCTTCTTTCACAACCCTGCATGAATATGGCGGAACATCTATGATGAGATTACTGAGGACCAGGAGAAGTCATTCCATTCTAGATAATGTCCCAGCGGCATGACGTTAAACAACACCAAACCCCAACCGTCAATTATACAAGATTAATGCATAGTACAGGAACCTTGCTTGCACAATCCTGATTGATACTGACGTTCTCAAAACCATTCAGACATCACATTCCCTTTTCAAGCCACCCCCGGTGCTTTTTATAATTCTCCAAGCTGCCCATGGTGGATTCCATAAGCCAGAATTTCATTAATTCCTATGACGATCAGAAATGGAGAGTCATTGATTTATGGACACCGTTTCATGACTATGCATACCTTTCCCTCAGTGGCTCTACATATTGATCGCCCTGCACCTTCTACCAATGGAAATATTTCGATAAGCAATGTAATTCCAACCTCTGTATGCCGATACGACTCACATGCCTTGAGACATTCCCTGCATGTCGTTCAAATCTAAACATTCTCCCTCCAAATGCATGTGAATGACATTAAGACGACTTTTAATCAACGAAACCTCATTGGAGACCTTGCCCCTCCATACATGGTCAATGTTGTTCGACATAAAACATCAGTAATGATAGTCTTGATGGTGGGACATTAAACTGATCATAAAAAGCGGCACAAATTTTGTTAGGATGAAAACCTGAAAAGGGAGACCTATGAAAAAGTCACGCCATACACACTGGGTCCACACTAAAAGGGCCCAAGAAAAATTATGGCATTAAAAGAAAAGACAAATTTTTTGGGGATATTCTAAAAAACACTAGCAATAGTCAAACTACGCTCACTGGATCGTATGATCCGAGAAAAAGTCAGAGCCTAATTTCATCTTTTATCACTATACAGAATTATGAGAAATTCTGATTCCCTGAGTTGTTATTCAAAAAATAATTTTTCAAAATTTATGGATAAAAAGATTGACATAGATTGCATTTTGTTCCGACAAAAGGGTGGGTGTCCACAATTTGGGGCCTCTCCCTCACAACGACAAAAGTGGGGGAATACATAGGAATGGATCTGACAATCACAAAGGGGCCTGGCTCGCCCTCTCCATATGATCAGCGACTGTGCCGCAAAGGTTGTTGCATGTCTGCTCCAACATGGCCTTCTCCCTGGCCTGAACCTCAGCCACCGAACGAGTATGATCCACTATTGTTTGGAGATCGTTGATCCGTTTCCTAATGGCTTCAAGGAGACTAGTCATAGTTGATAATTGATCCCTCATCATCGCTTCCCATTATTCACACTAATGCAACTCAAAAGATAGGATGACCGCCTGATATTGAGAGCTCACCTCTTGTGCTATAAGATGATGGAGCTTTATCCTGGTTCCCTCCAGGGCTTGGGTCCCGCAATGAGAGGCAGCAATGTGAGTAAGCTTGCACTCACGAGTAGCAACTTCCTCATAGGCAATGACAATCTGGAAAGCAAGAAAATGAAACTACTGATAGTCAAAGCCTCCATACCCCAAACCTAGGAAGAGTTTTCAAAGAGATTTAGTCTTAGTTTCCATTTTAGCTAGAGGAGTTTCGGTGACAATCTCGCAAATCCGAGTCCAGGCCCCCCTATGCACTGCTCGGTGGTCTTCCATGACCCATGGATCTTTGGTATCCTCGCAAGGCGGAATGAGAATGAAGTCTGGCATTGCGACCAGCACAGGCACATGCACACTGGATGATGGTTCTAAGGCTGGAAGGCCAGAAGCTTCTGACCCCGGTTTGGGATTGGGAATCAAGGTTCTAAGTCCGTTAATGGCTGGAAAAACATCAGGAATTGTCTCACTAGGAACCGAAGGCACAGGTTCATCGTCATCCATATCCAGGAAGGTTGGGTCCTTCTAAACATCATCCGCAGAGGGGATGGGAGAGGAGAATCCCCTAGGTCCCTTTGACCAACGAGCCATCAGTCGGTCCACCCTCAGAGCTGATGAGGACGGTGTGTTAGGCAATGCAACCATAGTGGCTCTCGATTTGGAAATCTTCTGGACAACCTTCTCCAAGATCCCATTAGGGTAATGTTTTACCCATATCCTTGCATACTCCATGGAAAGGCTAGCAACTGCTCCCCTAACAGGAAATATAATGCCTGTATCAAATCTCTCCCGCATCAGCATCTACCAACATTGACAGAGAGTGGCTGGGTGCAGTCCTCATGCTTGAGGAGGAGGAAGGAAAACTTGGACTTGCATACACCCAAACTGGCGGGAAAACGATGTGGAGCATAAAACATACACATAGAAACTCCATCAATCTGTGCAGAGAGAAACCCGTCCTGTAGTTAAATCATGTAAGAACACTTCTCTAGGCTCCCCCTGTGGTTGTTAACCACGATGACTAAAGGGGTGGGATAGGGAGAGAAAGAAAACTGGGAGAAATCACTCATGAGCTCAATGATTTTGTCGAAACTGAGAGACTTCAGACGAACCCCAGCTTTAATGAGTAAGGTAGGATGAAAGGTAGGAAGCGGGATGACTGTTTTAGGACAATACTCATAACAATGACAATGATTCGCTATCTAGCCATATAATAATTGGAATGGCCCACTCAGACGGTTGGGTGACCCGCCCTCCGGCATGTGCCTCAGCAGTTCGTAAATACGAGCCAAAGTGGGCATGACTAAGTTCACCTGGTGGCCCTCTACCAACTCAACTGCCATCATCAAGGTTCAAGCTATGACTCCCGGGTTGATATCCTGAGAAGGGAATAGATACCCACTCATAAACATAGCAAACAGACATGCTAGCCTGATCATAGGTGCGACACTGGGGCACACCTCATAACCCCATGAATGGTAGTCACCCGCCTCCAGAACCGCCCAGTAGGAACCTAGGATGGTTCGTGACTATTGAGAAGGATGAGTCCTGGGGTGCTTGATCTTCAGCACATGACTAGTGATGTTTAGAAATAACCATATCCAGGTGCTATAGTGAATAAGTGAGAGGGTACGCAAGGTCTGGCCCAGTGATTGCTTTGCCATAACCAGCAGATCCCTCACCAATAAAGGTTCTTGTTCAATGTCGTCCTAGGCACCAGGAGTGGGCAGAAACTTGTCATACATCTCACCGATAATTGGGATCCCTCCCAATTGATAGATGTCCCATAGACTAATTCCATATTTTCCATGCGAATGGTGAAAGTATTAGTGCTTGATCACCATTGACTGAGCAGGTCAGGCAGGATCAAAGATGGTGGGTAGACAGTAAACTGGGAGGCCCATACCATGGAGTACAAATTGACTGCTTCTAGTGACTCGAAAGATTCTCAGAAATGATGATGGATGCAAAAGGCCCAGGGCCAGTTATTCGAGAAAATCCCCCCAGACCCAAGATCACAACTAGGAATCCACCCCACATTCAGATCCACCCAAGTAAGGTGGATTATTGAGGGATAATTCTTGAAGACAAATTTTTGAGAGAATTCTTGAATGTACTGATCACATTGGGTACAAACAGAGCCTCTCAAAATTATAGAGTCTTTCAGATAAAAATCATAGGTTATCACCCCCAATGGGGAATGATTCACCTGAACGCACTTTGGTTGCACTTCCAAGAAAGGAGACAGAAGACCTGAGAAAGTAGGGGGGGAGAGGGACATTGTCCTGAAGACCGAAGCTGTAAAGCGGACTCCAATTTCATAGTGGATATGCTAGGAGCATAAGAGATTGTAAGTCCTTCAATACACCATCATCAGGAATGATGGACTGACTAGGGTCCTCTTTGATGTTTTCTACTCTGCGAATCATAGCTAGACGTCTTCTTGAACTAATTGGGAGAGGCTCGATGGCCGGTCTCTGTGCAAGGCGAGGGGGAACCATGTTATATCCCAATATTATGAAGAAAATAGGAATATGGTTAGTACAGAGTAATAAAATATAGACAAAAATATCATCTCTATGGCAAAGGAATCGAGAATCCTTCCAAGTGGTTCGTGATGACAGCATCCCGTAAACCAACCCTATGTGGAAGGGGTTCGCGGTATGATGGCCCGTGAGGAATTGGCCAGAAAACTGTGAACTAGGATACTCTGCGGGATCCTAATCCCAAATTTAAATAATTATGTTTAGAGTAAATAGATTTTTTTTTAAATTCAACAAGACCTTAGTCCGTGAAGCATCAAAACTGCGAAGCGAATTCCACCTCTTCCAATCATGACATACTTTTTAATTATGTAAAAGTATTGGTTTGCAATTGGGAAATTGTTTTGCAGGTGAAGGCGACCGTGAAGGAGGAATAATTCGCAGAAAGTGGCAGCTGGTTCGCGGACGAGGTGTTTTGCGAAAAAATGAGCACACAGAGACGAAAAAGTTCGAGGGCTCTGGTTTCGCAAAGAATCTGAAAAAAGCCAAAGGATGCAACCCCCCCCCCCCGTATTTATAGGTATGGTACCCTAATGGGTATACCCCTATACCACAATACATCCAAGTTTCAGGACCACTCTTCATTGGAATGGCCTCCTCTTCGTTCTGATTGGGCCCCATTCCTTTGGGGGCATTTTTAGTGTGCTGAAAAATCACCAAAGACGATTCTACCCAATTTCCTCCAAATAATTGGAAGGAGGAATGGAGAAAAATCAAAAGATACACAAAGCTGAACCGGTCTGTAGACTGGCCCAAATAATGACGCCACACAGCTAGTTCTGTGAAGCACCCCCTTCGCAGACTATTGTCCTTCATGGAATGGAGGCGAAGATCCTTCGCGGGCACGAAGAAGGACAGATGCTGAACCCGTCCACCATCACAAACCACCCCAGCTGCGGATATCCTAGACTAGCACGGTCTGCATGTGATGTCATTCGTGGAATGGTGGCAGAACCCTCTATGGCCACAAAGCACTCACTGAGCTCATTTGGTTCATGGGGGAGATGCGCTCGATGCCCCTGCAAGTTGCGGATTGACCAGGTCATTCGTGATTCGGGTTTTTGGTCGTGGGACTCCACAAAATGTGCCGCATGGCCATAGATACATCGTTTTCCCCACACTATAAAAAGAGATCGAGGGGAAGTGAAGAAATGGGGAAGGAGATCGATAAAATTTGGGTGGAAGTATTTCGAAGGAAGGAGATTAGGATTTCACAAATATAGAAGTTATAGTTCATGAACTAGAACAGGTATTAATCTGGAATCGAATTATTAAGGAATAAGAAAACGCACAAGAACATGGTAAACCACGAACATAAAATAATAAAGAAAAGAAAACCGTGAACCATGGACCCTCTGTGGATGCACTCCCCGCGGGCCACGGAGTTTATGCCCCTTTTCCAATCCATCACACACTGTAGCATCCTCATATACTGACAAATCCCCATCCAACGAACCCCCAAGCGACACTGCCCTTGGTCGCCGCTGCTCGCATAGAACCCTCCGCGATCCACCCTGGTATGCTTATCGAACCTAAATCCGCGAGCCACCTTGGTACGCAGGATTCTCACCATTCTGCGAACCACACTGGTTCGTGGGATGACCATTAGTCTGCGGATCACCCCGATTTGCAGAGGACATCTCCAGCCACGTAGCACCTCCCTACGTGAAGGGTGCCACTCCTCATATACCCATGTGGCCCAACAATCCTTCGGGGTTCCCATTCCCGGAGGGAGATAAAATCATACCAATCCAGCCGGATCCTCTGTGACTCCCTCAGTGCCCTACTCATCGACCCCTAGCCGAGGCCTCCACCGGAGCCACTAGACCCATGTGATGTAACCTTCTGGTGCATCAACACACCGTTTTAAGTTCACATACCCACAGTAAGCATAGTTGAAGGGGTTTCTCCGACCCTTGGATGTATTCTCGAAGCATTCCTGGGTTCACATTCCCATGGTATTGTGGAATCTGAGCTTAGGAGTCCGTTTTCTGCCTCTCCACTTATTGGGGCAGGGGCACTTCTTCCTTCTTCGGGGGTAGTAAAATACTCATCAGAAGGAAGCCCCCATGCACTTACATACTTCCCCCAGGAACAAGAGAGGTGAAGGGAACTGGAGCACCTCTTTCCCTCTCCATCTGCGCTTTTTCTCCAGGGGCATCCATCTCGGAGTATGCCCGGACATTATGGGCCGCCAAATGCGTTAGCCCCACTCCAATTCCCACGGACGCACCTTTTGCGACGTGATCGTCTAGTTCCCGCTGCCTCTTGTTTCTCAGACCAAGTAGGACTCATGTGGTATTATATTAAGGATCGACCATGAAATCCTCTTATGGGCCTCCTCGGAGTGTAATCCCAAATCCATTGCGAACTACAGAGACTTTGATCCATGTTACGGCATGGTACATAGGAATCCTCCCCAAGGTTAAAAACTGATAACCATCGGACCCCCCGGGTCCACATTCATGTCATCTCTCGAACAATCCATTCGAACTATGTGGGCTTTGATCCCTATTCCCCAGGTAGGGTACATAGGAAGCCTCCTTGAGGTTCAAGCCCAATGACCGGTCGATCCTAATATCATCACATCGGTTCACCATGACACTCTTAGTGCCGCCCCAATGAGTCTAGTTTCCTTGGGGTCCTTAATCCAACGAGGGATGGTAAACCTCAGGCATAAATGCTTCTAAACCCCTGCATCCAGCTGATCATTGCCAACCAGGAGTAATCCATGGATACTATTCTTGGGTATAAACCAAAGATTCGTGAACATATAAATACGTCTTAAATCTATATGAGAGTCCTAGAACGTGAAATAATTCCCCCCAAAAGGGTGCGATGAGCCCGACGTCCCATCCTCTCGACCAATTTGAGTTCTTAAGTGTCTCTGGCCAAATCGACCATTGAATGCCGGCCTTTAGAACGTAGGTCCACGTATCATCGTATACATCAATGTTATGCGATTCGAGACTGACCTAAAACAAGCCTTTTAATTGAGAAACCCTTTTAAAATCCATATTTTGATATAATCATTGATTTAACATGTCCATATAAACATAATATTTGAAAGAGAAACATAAAAATTAGTTTATGGTTAAATTGTTTTATTTTTATATGGAGATTCATTTTTTAATGAAAAATGAAGAATACTAAAATTTAATTCAAAAAAACCATTTTCATCTAATTTATTAATTTTTATAAATTGTACTTTTAATTGGTTTTAAAGTGTAATTAGATAGTATTTTTTTCCATTAAGAAAATGTTAGTCATTTTAATGATTTTAAAATTAAACTGAGATATAAAAACATTTCTAACATTGGTAAATTTCATATTAAAAACTCGCTTTTTAATTTTGTCTCTGTAATTATTTTTAAATATAAAATTACAAATATTATAAATAGAATTAGTTAAAATAGATTCAATATTTGGGATCCCAATGTCCACATTTGGATTTATGGTCAATTATATTTTTATGTATGTAAAAATATACCATGGTAAAAAAATTACTTGCCGTTGTATTGGTAAAATTATGACAATGGTTAAAGATCAAATGTAAAAGCATCACATACCGCACAATTTCCACATTTAATGGTTGTTTGAGGTGTGGATCGACCTTAATCAGAAAAAAACTCAAATCAAATAATAATTAATTTAAATTAATTCCACCTAATGTGGTTATCTTTTAATAAAAAATAATCAATAAATTAATCTCTTGAACCCACCACTCCTCAAGGAAATATACAACCACTCACCTCAACATTTCAAACCAAAAACCATCTGTAACATCAAATATCTTCCAAAAAATCTCCACCTAACTCTCCCCATTTTAAGATTCTTATTATCTCATCAAAATTCAAAATAAATGGTCTTAAAGGTTCTTTTATGTTGGGGATATCCATGAGGTAGTTTTCTCAATGTATATCTATTAATTTATTTTATTTGTATACATTCCCCTCACCTCATTCATCCATAATCATGTATATAATAGATTTGTATATTTCTAATGAAATATATAATATCCATTTCATTTTTCAACACCTCTAATTTAATGAAATGAAATTGTTATCAATGCTATGTCAGTTAATCGCCTTTCTGAATAAGGTTTTTGTTATTTTTCCATTACCACTTACATGACTGGTCATACAACTGTTTTTATGGTAAAATAATATATATATATATATTATAACATATTTAATATTATGGATATTTTATATTAATGATAAATTCATTTTTCCATATTGAGTTAAAATGATGACTATGTTTGGGGGCATGTGGACTACTGCATCCTCAATGTGATCTGATTCGCTTACACTATACATGGAATGTATAAAGTAATTTTCTAATTAAATATATGTGACATGTAAAAACTATATATTATTTCCATGAAATAATTATTTTTCTGGAAATCTAATATAGATATATCATTTTCTTTGTTACCCTTTCACACATGTAAAAAGTGATAACATTGTTTGTGGACATGTGGACTACCGCCTTATACACACTATGTGATTTTTTACATAATATATTTAAATATATAAGTATATATGATTAAATAATGTGATATTTATGTTAAAATTATCCATATATAAAGATATAATGATATATACATTCTTTCTATATAGATCATTTATGAATGCGAATGTTACTCATGCGTACGTACGGTCTACCGTCTCCATGAATGTAACATTGGTTAATTTTTCATTGCAATATTAAATGATTTAATTTAAAATAATAATTGGTATATAAATATGATAATTATTTCTTGTTTTTTATTCTTTAGAATTTATATAATGACCTATTTGCACAATATTGTCCAACAATATTTGTTTTGACACATAAACAAAATTTTGTCAAAACACCTGACATAAACTCAATTATTTAAGCAGTTTTACACTACATTATAATATGTGAAATAAAAGTAATGATAAAACTGAAATGTTTTTTAAAGAATGTATTAAATTAACATATGTTTTTTATATATGAATATAATGGATGTACACTCCAAAGGAAACTCAAGGAAAGGGATTCTTTCCTCATTTTTATTCCTTGAGGTATAATTAATTGTTGTGCACCTAAAATCTGATATATGGTATATATAATTTCACATTGAAATATAATATCAACAATTATATTATATGCATGGTATATAAATTCATTATTTAACTATTTTTTTTGTTTTTCTAATACATTTGTTTCTACATTATTAAGAGATTTTCCTCTTAATTTACATTCCATTGATACTTAGTTGTTGTTATGAAAATAGTTTCTTTTATATGGTGTATATAATAGAATTATATATGGTATATCATGAATATACTTACTATATTGATATTATAACTTTCATTTAATGTTTTTATCTAATGATTTTAATATTTAATTTGATTCAATGTGGTATGGGAAACTTTGGAAAGTTTATTTTCCTCACAACTAATACTAATGATGTTTTAATGGATTTTACTATTGAGGAATTTATATAACCATTTTTAAATATACCATTTTATTTGTATCTAGTTATTAATGACCACTTTCTATAACTAGAATTAGTTTTACTCCTTAGTACACAAATTGTTTTAGAATATGTTTATAAGAAAACACGATCTCATTTCTCTCTTTAGTCGGAGATTATATTTTCATCTTAAAAACATGGATTATTAAAAATGTTTTCAATTATGTTTTATCCTATTTATAATGATCATGTAAATAAATTTTAAAAATATTTTTTTCTCTAACCCACATTTTCAAAGGAATCTTTTTTTCATTTTCCTAAAAAGGAATTTTCCAAACCTTTTTAACATATAAATTTAATATTTCATTTACCTCATACAACATGTATAGTTTTATCCCCCATCCTTTTATTAAGGCCTTATTTTGTATTTTAAAATGTGTAATTTTAATGAAAATTGTTTTTAAAAGGGATTTTAAATGAAAAATATTTTCAAAAGTTTATTCAAGAGAAAGGTAATGTTTTATCAAGAATATTTTTAAAAAGTAATTATTTCATTTCATTATTGACAAAAACTCTCTATTTTACCCCACTTGGGGTTTTTGGTATTGATACCATCCATATTCTTCCTCTAGATGGTTGATTATTTATTTTCCAAAGTATTGTATTCACATTAACTTCTATGATTTAATTTTTAGTCCTCTTGAAATATTTAATCTCACATGGTCATTAAACATTGAATTTCCCTTAATTATCCATTACATTATTTCTTGATATTATTATTTCCAAAACCATATACCATTTTACATATAGTGCATACTTCACATTTATTTCATTAACCGGGGAATTATTTATAAATATGTATTTATCATTCGATTCAGTAATTTGATAAGGAATATTTGTTATTATGATTATTCATTGTAAGGAATGCTTTGTATTGTGAATAATTGGAAGTGAATAAACTTCATATACCATCTCAATGAATCAACTGGTTCTGATGAGATGAATAATTGCACAAAATATTTTTTACCCTTAGTTTTATCCCATATTCTGAATGTTATATATTTTAACAAGTTTTTATGTTCTTGATAAATGATGTTCATAAAGAAAGAATTTCCCCCATTTATATTTAGTTATTATTCTTCCATGATATTTTACATCTATATATATATATGGATACATTTCATTTTAGTTCATTTATTTAAAGGCATTTGTTATAGTTTCTTAAATTCCCATAATGATTTTTCCATTTAACATTATTTTAATGGAATGTATTTTTAGTTATTACCTTTACATATTGTTTGTCTAGTTCCATCACAATTTTTTGATTACATGATATGTTTTTTCAGTTATTTAACCTTCCATAATTTTTATTATCATTGATTCATTATTGATTACACTAAACCTTTCCCTTACTTAAAAGTTAAGCTCACCCATATTTTATATCATTACCTAGGAATCTAAAATGTGTATTATGAAAGATAGGGTTTTACTATAAGGATTAGAGTTATCCTTGAAGATGTTTATATAGAATGTAGGAAAAAATATATTTTAATTAGATCTATCATTTATAAAACAATAATCAGTTATGTATCTGGTTTCCCAAGATTACAAAATTGAACAACACATTGGGACATGATTCCTTGTAATCATGCCAATTTAATATATTCAAGACACTGGCTCTAGGATATATGATGTTAGGTCACTAAACATTTTATGTCAAATGTTCATCACCCATGTTAACTATTTTGGTTTCAGTATGTAGGAAACTAGAATGAACAGAGTAAGCCTTGGAATTGGGAAAAGTAATATGATAACCTCAACTGAAAATCCATTGGAATGGGAGATAGACTAATAAAATGATTTATTATTCCAAACTAGTTACCGTGACACATGATTAAAAATGTAACAATAGTTGAAAAGATGTGTAGAAATGAAGTTAATGATAATACCTCATGAAAATTTAGTACATAAATATGATGAAATAAGAGAAATTAACCCAACTATATGATATAAATGGGGGGAAATCACAAATAAATTTCCCTCACATGGACATAAAAATTCATTACATATTAAAGAGGTGGTTGTTGAGCATAAAAGTATATTTCGAATATGAAGAGGTTGGTTAGTATGATTATAGGGAAAAGTGTGTTTCCAAAGGAACCACTATCAGTCCTATGCATTAAGTGTTGAAAAAAAGAGTATAATTTGACCAAATTCTATCATATAAATTCTAAATGGGATGATAGTCATCACCAACATCAAAGTCCAATGGAAAAAGTGAAATACTATGTAATCACAACTACAAATGTAAGTTCTAATAACTGTATTGAGTAAGTATCACTGTTAATACACTCATAAATATTGATTATTATATTTCTATATTTTTTAACTCACGTGTTTGTATAATATTTTTTATAATAATATTAGATTTTCACCATGATGTTGAGTATAGATTTTTTTATAAAATATTCTACTGGTAAAATTATTATATCCTAAGCTTATGTCGATGGTAAAGTTTCATATAAACATATTAGTTTTAATTATTGATAAATGTAATGTGATTTGAGAAATTTATTATTTTACTCAACATAGATGAAGAAATATTGAGAATTGGCAGATTACATTTTTTATAAACCTATGAAATCCTTTCCAATAATGATCATTACATCTATTTATAATAAAAACTTATAATATTTCTCCCAATACTGAATAAAGATAAACTCTTAGATAAAATTTTTGGATTAAAAATAAATATTATGGATAATCGTTTCCTATGGAAAATTATACACACTCTATGTTTTTATATTTGGTATCACTTTATAAATTTTAATTCGAGTCAGGTCTATCTTAATGAAATCATTTATTATTTTCACTACTATGTAATAAATAAAATTATAAGGATACAATTTATTAATAGGGGAGAAATAATAAAAAATTATTTTAATATATTTTTTCTTCTGATTAAGCGAATATGTTTGAAATATTTCTCCACACATAACAGTAAATTTAAATGATATCATACTATAATTAGTTAAAATACAAATTTTTATGAATGATAGTTATTACCATTCCAGAATATTAAAATTAGATAAAATGATTCATCTCTTTTTGATATAATTATATAATCTAGATTAACACTATTTTTAATTTAAATGAAATTCAATCTGATTAGCTAAAAAATAATATTATAATTAATTATTTAGAAAAGTTTTTCTTATAAAAATTAACCTTTTTATATGTTACTATTTATTTAAAAAATAATAATAGTAATGATTATAAATAATGTGTGATGTTTAAAATTGGTTAAAAATTTGGTTACTAATTTGTATAAAATAAAAATAAAACTTTTTAACATTTTAAAATGAAATTTTCATATAAAACAATTTTTATTAAAAAAAATTATTTATAAAATATAAATTTATATAGTTCAGTTTTTCTTGTTATATATAATAAAATTCATATTTTATTTTATGAAATAAATACTTTCTTAATATAAATTGTTTTTTTCTAAAATGACTGATTTTTAGGTGAGGAATTTTTTTTTTAATTTATCTTTATACTATAACATTCATAATAATATAATGGTATAAAAATTTTATAATACATATTAAAAGAATTATTATGTAATTAATATAAAATATTTGGAAATATTATTTTGAATTTCAAAAACTATCTATTCAACATTTATGAGTATCTTGTATCATTTAATAGAAAATTATATTTTTAAGCACTTATATTAACAATCAGTGTAGCACTTTTCGAAATTAAATATATCAAAAATTATTTTCTATATCATATCAATATTTAAATATTATTTAATAAGACAATTTTTTTTGGAATGATGATAAAATTATTAACATTATTTTTAATTACTAGGATAATGTTAAAACCTTTTTATAAAAAAATCTATCAATTTATTAATATCTTTTGATATTAATTTATTCAGTTAAATTTATATAAGTTAAATTATGTCTCTAAAATTAAATTTTGAAATTTATAAAATTATATTAAGTATAAATAAAATATTAATAATTTTTAATAATTATAAAAACACGGAAAAGTTTATTTTCTTATTTTTATAAATTTTATGTTATATATTTTAATTGAAAAAATGATTTGGAGAAGTTAATACAATAAATTAGACTAAATGAAGATGAAAATTATGATAGGTAAATAAAAAATTTGAAATATTAGTTTCCAACTACTTTGAAATTAAATATAAATTACGTAGTTAATAAATACTTTCCAAGGTAAAAAATCAATGTGAATAAAATGTTAAACTCATTTTTATAAGATATTAAAGATGATTGAAACATTATGGGAATGTATTGAATGGTTCTTGCTTGATCCAGGAGCACCACATCTTCATTATTAATAAATTTTGGATTTTTAGATCAACGATATATGTAACTATATAATGAAAGTGTAAAGGGTAATACAATTATTTTCCTTTTCATATAAAATAAATAGATATCACTATTACCCCCGTAATGGTTACACATGCCATTACGATTTCCATTGGATATTTACCAATAAAATCTCTATGATAATTATTTTTCTCCTCTTTATAAACCTATTGTCTATAAATTATCTTATGGCATTCACTTCCAAATAAATACCTAAGATTATATGAAGTCTCCAACAATGATAGGTGAAATTACACACTACTTTTCAAAATGTGGTAAGGGTGTTTGTTTTAATTTCAATAATTTATTATATGTTTAATAGATAGATAAAATTTTAAAATTTTTATTCTATATATAAATTCCACAAATTTTTTTGTTCATACTCCATTATTCAATGTATTTGATTTATATAACGATATTATATTCACAATACCAATGTCATTTTGTTAAAAAAATAACTAAATCTATATTGTTTCCTATCAAAATCCCTTTTTTGGGACATAGATTATTCTTTCTATATTTTCATCAAAATATTTTTCATACTTCCAATTGGATATAAAATAGTAGTAATTATATTTATTTATGGTACTTGGACTCTAATTTTAATCTTTCTCTCTTTTAAAGGGATTTATTTGAATCATTATTAAGATTAAATGTTACAATCTTAGTCATGATTCCTTGATATTATGAAACTAATCAATTTTCACATTGTTTAACAACTTACACCATGACGAATAATATCATAATATACTTTTTAAAGGGGAATCAGAACATCAATTTATTTATTTTCAATCATAGGGATTTGATTAGTGTATTATCTACAATATAATGGGGGTTTTCATAACTCGATAATCTTTCCCGAGTTATAATGATTATCCATAAGATTCATCATTTATTTCATATAGTATACCATAACTATATATTTTGGTATCACATTTGATTTAAATATTCCTTAATAGATAGTTCTAATACATTTAATAAAATTAAATACTCTTAAAAATAATTATTATTCATCAATATGATGGTTTCTACTCCCTATCTATTATTACCATTTCTTTCACTGTTTCTTCATAAATCGGAAACCTCATTATGTTTTTCCTCTTGTGAACATCACAGTTACCATGTCATATTTTCAAATTTTTACATCTTATTTTTTGAATTGGAATTTAACAAATGTGTTTTAATACATAGTAAGTAATCATCTAGACCTCCTTCATGACTTTTTCATTAAAATTTATTCTTATTTTCCTCCCTTTGGTGGAATTGTTTTTTTCATGAACATATTCTATTATTTTATATATGTACCATATATGTATCCTAATAATAATACACTTATCATTTCCCAAAATATAAATGTTCTTATTTCCCTTTTTAAATCCTATTTTTTGTAAACTTGATTCAAGGGAACATTACTATTTCATTCCTAGAATCATTAATCCCACTATGAATTTTTATAAACCTTTAATATATTCTATAAAATAATTATTATATAGGCAAATAAATTTGTTCAATTTTATTATTAAAATAATTAGACATTTATTTTAAAAAATAATATATCACATATTTCATAATGCTTTGGTAAATTTGTATTCTTTTATTCATTATTTTATTAGATCATTCAATGGAATTGTCTATATTAGAACTATATGATCATTAACACTACTCAATTTTTAATTTAAATTGTCCATGATACTATAATTATTTATTCTATTCTGATTACATAATATTTTATCCTCAGTTATACCTTCAATTAGAATTATCAATCCCAATTTCTCATCATGGATTTGGTCATGATAATGTTTTTTGTATGACCTATTTTCATCATGTGGCATTATATGTAATATGTTAAATTATTTTATTGGTGGGATATAAATTATATAGCCCCAAAATTCATAGGGTACTAATTTATATCTAATGATATGTTACAGAATGGATCTGGGATTGAATAGAAATCATAATGATACTTTTTCAACTATGTTTAGTTGAATATAGTGTATACCCAATCCCCTATTGGACTTTTTCACATTATAATGAAGGTAATGGGAGTTACTATTGGATTATGGTTATGATATCACATTTTATATTGTAATCAAATTTTTATGATCTTATGAAACAATTAAAGTTTTCCCATCATCAATTCTTATAATCATATTCTATATGATGTCATGTTATGCCTCTTGACTCTCCTATTATGATTTATTAACATATTTATTCCCTTTATGGTATTTTTGTATACATTTTCCTTATGTATTGTTTCTAGAATATCCTATAAATATTGAAAATATATATGGGTATTTAGAGAACCATGTACACATTTAAATAAATATGATGAATTTATATTTAAGATTATGTATTTATATCAATGATATTTGAAAGACACAACACCTCTAGATCATTCACATGTATTTATTATAAAAGAGTGCTTTAAAAATTAATACATTTTGTTTTTATGGAAGGTGATAACATTTTAACTGGGTTTTTTTTATATTGAATTTTTTTTCCTGATAATGATTTAGTTGGAAATTCATAACATTGTAAATTGATAAATTTTTTGTTGGATATCCTTTCAATTTGATGGCCTTTTTAGACAATTTTTATACTATTAAATTTTTTTATATATTTATGTGACATGAGGCCCTTTATTGATATAAATTTTATGTGGGTGCTTTTTAGGGCTACATGACTCTTTTATGATTATATATTCAGGTGAGAGCATGTTTATTCCATGGACTGATGAATGGTATAAGCTGGTTATTACCTCGTTATCATGGATTATTTCATAAATAATGCTTGGTTTCATTATAACTAGTTTCAAGATAATAGGGTGTGCTAATGTGAGTTGTTTCCCACATAGAGTTGGAGTAACACAATAGTGTCATGATGGTTGTGAATTCATAATATGTGAAGAAATATGGAACATTACATACCCTATATCATGATATTGTGTTGACATGTGTGGATATATATTTCCCTAAAACTAATATGGGGATGAAATGTTTTAATATAGATTTTTGCATTGTTTTGAATTATTTTTTCATGTGGACACAATGATTTTACCGTATGTTAATGTGTAGAATTATTCAATAGAGGTTGAATTTTGATATACGAATATTGGATGAATTTTCTTACTGATGTATCGATCACATGGAATGAAGTAAATCATACAACCATTACATTGACCTTACATCTATTATAGTGTCCATGTAAGATGATCTGGGATTCATGGATTCTTAGGTTCTTTAATGGAGACTTGAAAATGTATTATTAATTTTTTAATTTAGATTATAATCATTAAATATAATTATAAATATTAATATACATATATTATTGATGATTTTGAATTGTACTATAAGTATTATACACATATCATAAATAACCATTCAAAGCACGCATAAAGTTTATTGTTTGAGATCAAGAAAATGTAATTTACCCAACATCAAAGCATGGGGTGTGTTTATTTTTGATTATTGAGGTATTTCCCAAATTGATCATGATTATTATTTTGGTGGTTTAGATTATAATCTATGTTATCATACCTAGTTGACCTTAAACATTCGGGGTATTTTTTAATTTATATTCGTTAGTAGTCATATGTTATAACAATATATTTTACTTTCATTTTCCATGATGATATTCTAGAATTTGTTTTACATATTTTTGTGATTCAGGTGTATAGTTATTGTTACCAATGGTATGGTCTATCAATGTTTCCATTCTGAACATCACCATTATTCAATGACCACTTCTGTATGGGGTGACACACATGATTTCATCCAACACACCATATAGATAATAGATATTCAGTTGTGTAAATATAATCCATCAAAATGAACAGGGTGATTATTGGTTTATTATAATTTATTGAATGACTATATAAAGTTATTTTATCTAAGTAATATATATATATATATATGATATATTATTTATGAATCCCATTATGCATTTGAAGTGTTACAAGAAGGATTGATGAATTTTTTTTTTAAGTTGAAGTTTTTTAATAATTATTAATTTTATGTTATGCCAAAATAACTAAAAAAAATCAAAACAAGATAAAATGAAAAAAGGGTAGGAATACTAAAACCGACCTGAGACTTGTAGTTTTTTATGATAATTGATGAATATGTCTATTTAAGTTATATCATGAACTTAAAAAGTCTATGAAATTTATAAGCGATAGTTAATTTGTCTATATATGATTACATGAGACATTAGTCAGATTGTATATTTGAACTATTTGTGTAAGTTCCCTAAATATAAAGGTGATATCAATTTATAATGGAATATGCCTTCCAAATATCAATTACGTTATATTTAATGTTGTTATTTAATATAAGTGTTTGCTATATAGAAAAATTTAAAAAATAAAAAAAATTGGGATGGTTTTTAAGAATGAATTAAAAATATAAAACAAACATAAATTTTAAAAATTCATTTAATGATTTTATAATGTTTTAAAAAGAACATTTAATTCTAGAATATTATTTTTAATGCTATGAAATCTATGAAGGATTTATAAAATATATGGATTTATTTAATTGAGACCATTTAATATATATATATATATATATATATGAAAATTTTAAATTGCCTAATTAAATTATTTATTAATGGAGGTGACGCTGAAACAAAGAACATATTAATATATATTCCATAGAAAAATATGAAAACATGATTTATAGAGTCTATATTATTGATATATCAGATATAGTTAAAAATGTTTTTTGAGAGAAATTAAGTATCATTGATATATCAGAAGAAAGAATTGATTGCAACAGTGTACTAAAGGTATAATATCTTAAAAAGAAACAATTATATTACTATTTTATATTGTGGAAGGTTAATCTAATTTGATTATTATTAAAGGATCCCAATCAGCATTAATAACATAGAGTTGAATAAATATTTATTAAAATAGAGTATTTATCTAGGGTTATAGAAAAATTAGTATTAACGAAACAAACTAATTTGGATATGTGTTTAATATCTACAAATTGATGAACATTCATATCGATAAAGTGTGGATAAAATATAATGGGAGTTACATTTTGTAGAAGTGTGTGATTTTGAAACCATTGTATGAGATATGAGGTTAATGGTGGAGGTAACATTGACTGAAACTTTTATATAAACTATTGAGTTGTGAATGTTACTATACTAATATAATATTGGATGTATACTCCAATGGTGTTTTCCATTTGATGAACAATGTAAAACACATTAATAAAATGATAAATATTTTCTATATTTAAAAATTATTTAGAAATAATTGAATAAAATAAATTTTCTAAAATGTATTCTTACTATATAGGAAAAAACATTTAGGGAACATATAAAATTTACAGAAAATTATTTAACTAAATCATGCGTGTATTCAGCCCCTTCATAGGGTTTCTATTTAAACGAATCACTAAAAATAAATAAATTATGACTTTTATCAAATTATAGATATTTTAGTTTCAAAAATATATAAACTTCCCTAAACATAGCTATTAACATAATGATAATAACATATTACTATATAGTCATTGATTAAATGGTACACTATAATTCAATTTTGTAACACCCCATTTTTTTTACGCAAAATGCATCAATATTGTTGTTTCACTATTAAGTTATAACATTAAAATTATTTAAAATACATAATTATCAATTCTATTTAAGAAGTCATAATTTGTGCAATGCTTCAAAATGTGTTCTTAATCTCCTCAGAAGGAGAAAATTATATTTTTATTCTATCATTAGTATTTTTAAAAAAAATTATTTTTTATATGAGAACATTCATTTTGATTTAGTGGTTAACAAATAACTATATTCAATGAATAACTATCATTGGATTTGGTACGCATCATGGAATACATGATTTTGATTATATTGATAAACTTTAAGGAATCTCATTTGCATGTTCACATTCAATCCTAGTAGTAACACTATAATTCAATGTTTAATATATAAATATATCATGTAATAATTAAATATAACCATTATTTATATTTTACATGCTAATCCTATTAAAAACATTACCATTATTGACATTTCATATTAGAAACCCCCCTTTAAATATAACTTTGTATAACATCATACTCTATATACAAGATACTATACTCAATAATTACATCAAGAACCATCTTACAGAGTAGGTATTTCAAAAAATTAATATAGGTATAACATTTATATGAGTATTATTCAATCAATATATGATATAATAAACTTAATAATACTCGCATTATGTCACTAGTATAAAAAAATCTCATTGTTTTTAATAAATCCAAATTTCATAATGGAAATATTGAAATGAATATTCAAAATATGATACATTTATTTAATTTATTATTTTATTTTTGTATATTTGACATATTTTCAATGTATTTAGATCTCAAAAATAATCGCATTATGTTTTACAAATGTTTATGGTCATGGAATTTGGATGAAATATAAAAACGTTTGTTGGGTAAGATTGAATAGACTAAAATGGGATTTGTTTTAGGTTATAATTATAATTATGGGTGATAATATGTTTAGGGAAGTATTGAGTAGTGTTTTTGAGTGTTTGGAGCATGGTTTAAGAGAAAAGGGGGAATCTAGAGTGAAATTTATGATAAAACATTAATAATTATATTATTAGAGAACATTTCGTTAGGTCTTGGAAATTTTAAAATATTAAATGAAATTTTATATAATTGTCACCTCACTTCAATATATGAAATATTTCATCCCATTAAAGGGGAATTAATTTATTTAATTTTTTCGTTAGGATTATTTCTTAATTTCATCCCATATAATAAATTTTTATCTATAATGTTTCTTATATTTTGACATTACATTCTTTATATTGTACAAGTATTACACATTTCTTGGATAAGGATATCAACATCAGTTTCAATAAAGGTGATTAATTCATTATTTTTTCTTATTTTGGAGGAATTTAGAAGGATATTACATAGGAAATTTGGTAGAATTTACAGGGATGAAAACATATGTAATTAATTATGATATGGATGTAGGAAAAATAATTATGAATGAGGTGGGATGCATATTGATTCCTATAAATTATTTCTAGATGAAAAGATTTCAAAATATAATTTTTTGTTTTAATTTAATTATCCCCATTATTCTTAACAGATTTACATATGGTTTAAAATTTTTTATTGAAATCCATATGGGTATGGTTATTTTTTTGGAAAAAATATCAAGTTTATTTATTTTTTTGTAATTTCATGGTACAAATAAATTATATTATTATATTTAATTTATAAAAATGAATATATGTAATTTTGTTATTTTTGTGTTTATTTTTATCGATATTTTAGGATTACATTTGTGAGAGAGACATATATTGAAGTTGTAATGTCTCTCTTCTGTGTGGATGTTTCATCAATTTTATGGCGATGATGAGGGATTTTTCTGGGTAATCAATAAATACATATGTAAGGGATGCACTATCATATCAATTATTAGTAAAGGTTATCCCATGCTTCCTAAAAATTATTCGTTGTCTACAGATTTCAAATTCTAGGCATATGTTATATTATATTTTAGTTCAAAAAGATATTATGATTGTTAATATATAAAATACATTATGTAATCCAATCTATATTCATCTTGTTTTTTTATAATTAACAATATTCATTATAATCATAATATACATTAATATTACATGAGTTTATTGGATGTATATAATGTTTTGTACTAGGATTTTACAGTCACTGGTTGTATGTTCATATTGAGTACTTTTGGATGTTTTTATTGTTATATGTAATTGAGTGTTATTTTGTCCAAGGAATGTGAATTTGGATGTGAAATTTATCATAAGTGGAGATAAGATATGTGAATAGATCATAATTTTATATTATCTTTTGTGTGAATTTTCATATTTATCCTTTTATTATTTATGCCTTTTTGTTTTTTATTTTGGGTTTCATTTTCATTCATTATATTAAATTATATACAATTTTATATGTATATATATTTATTTAGATATTTTTTATATCATTCCATGTGATATTGTATGTTGAATATTAATAATTTTTTTATGTCAATGGATGAATCCAAAGGCTGAGTAACATTCTGATTTTGGAAAAAAGATCAGTATGAGTAGCTGGTATGTGTTAAAATGTACCAATTTTATTGGTTTTATTTACTCAATTTATCATAAACTCAAGGATACAAAATTTATATTAAAACAAAAAAGAATGAAAATTTCTAATCAACATACTTACAAAATGAACATTATTAGTACGGATATTTAGATAAGTGATGTTTAATTTCACACATGATGAGTTGGTATATATTGGTATCCTCTATGTTAGGTCTCCAATATATATTGAGCTCATATAGGTTTTTTATCTTATGAATCATGTATTATCATAATAGTGAATTCATTGAATATTATTTAATTTATATTTTTTATAATGTTTCTTGGTAATGAAAGATAATGAAATTTGTTTTTATTTGGAATACTTATAAATTGTTTTCCTACAAATATATTTAATTATGAATATTATCCTAGGAATATGAATATTTTGTAGTGAATAGAGATTTTTGGGGTTTTTATGCTATTTATTATTTGTATTTTTTGATTTATAGGTTATTTTATTTGTTTTATTTTTATGTTTTAAGTGAATATGTATTTTTTTTATTAATGAATCTCATGGTTTTTAAGATGAATATAGACTCCACAGAAACACTATTTTTATGGATTATATTTTCATTATGTCAAAAAATCACGGGTGTATCTTTATTCAAAAATAAATATATTGGGTATCAACCATACATTTGGTGTGGTTATAAACTCTTATTTATAATGTTGGGCTCATTGACTATTTTTCTCGAAAAACGTAAATGTTTGAAATTTTAATTGGGCATCTAAATGAATATTATTTTAATATGTTATATATAAATTATTTCATTGGGTACTGGATATTATCTTAGTGATTTCAACACGATTTTATGATGGATATATGTTTAATGTATTTTATTAAAACTATCAAAATGAGTGAGTTATTTTCCCCATGGTTTTTAGTAATTATGTTCTATTTTTTTATTCTTTTCTGATTACTATTTTTTACTTATTGCATTGTAATTTTTCTTATTATTACCTAGTTAAATAAAACATTAGGCTTCTAATATACATTAATATTATGTATATATCAATATAAAATTGGTTTTATAGTTATGTATGAATTTATTTCACTTATTGAGGGCATTCTAATTGATATAAGACTTTAATTTAGTCCTATTATGTTTGTTAGAAATTAATTGTTTTCCAAATAAATATGTATGAAAATTTTATATAATGTTAACTAATTACTATAATTTAAGGATAAATCCTTATACGTAATTATATTTAATTGATAATCTATTCTGTAAACCATTTTTTAAATACCTATATGTTATTTATTAATTCTTCTAGTTAAAGATAATTTTAATTTGAGTCCAATATAGTAAAAACCACTAATAAAATATGATTATTTAGATTTTAAGATTCATTTAATATTGTTAAATGGGAATAATTGAGGAAATAACATTTAGAGTCAATAATATGTTTTACTATTTAATTAATTCATATATATTCCAGTTCTTATGTTGGAATGTTATCATGAAACAATTTTATTTTTTTATATTTAATAATTAATGATAAATAAAAATCTTATGAAGAATTTATGTGGATTGATGATGTGTAAATAACATATTAAATTGTGTTTTTATCCTGATTATTTGAATAATTATTTCTTTTCATACTTGAATTTATCAATATTTTGTTTTTAGTTGTGTTTTAAAATGCTTAAATCTAAAATCGAATCAAGTAACAGAATGAAAATAGATGAAATTTTAAATTTTGGGGCTTGAAGATAAATTTTATATGATATTATTTCTATTTTTAGTGTTCAAATTAAGGGACTTTTATCCTATAGATTAACTAATTCTCATTTAATCTATATAAGTTTAATATTTGTGATTTTATAATATATGCAGATGTCTCAGGACTTAAAAGTGAAGAATATTGGCCAATATTGAAATGGTTAAAGGAAGAACATAATTATAGAAATTTTCAAGAAAACCAATAATTGATGATATCATTGGAAAGAGTTTCAAGATGATTTATTTTGGGTTATGTTAGGTATTTTTATTTATTAAATTATGATCAATACATTATTGGCATTGTATTAAATAAAACATTAGAAGATTTTTTTGAATAATAATTTTTTTATTTAATATAACAAATAACTTATTCAAAAAAATTACATATAGTATTATTTTTCATTTTTTATTTATAAATATCTATTATAATTTATAGAGGATAAAATTATGATTTATTTAATATTATTATTTCATATGTTTAGTGTATGTTCATAAATATATCATGAATATTTCTATTAGGGAGAATTGAGGGAATGAATTTAAAATATTATTACAAAAAATTGGAATTATAAATGATATTATTTTAATAAATGTAATACACATATAGGAAACAAATTTTTTTTACTAAATTTATATTTTTTTCGGTTATATTTATGACTATTTACGTTTAAAATTGAATAGAGATAAACATTCTAATTTAAGAATTAGTTGGGTTTTTTGAATGAAATGTTGTCCTAAATATTTTCAAAATTTATTTAAATAATTGATGATAAAAATATTATGATCATGATATATGGTCTATCATAACCACCTCCAATAAATGGTACCCCTCCTAGGATGTAATTGGAGAAGGAAATAAAATTATGCTTTTTTGTTACATCTAATAATATGTGTGTTGGGGACTGTTACTGAGGTTATATAATCACAAACATTGTGGGAATTACCTTATTAATTATATTTGAAGAAGTAGATAACATGATAGAAAACCATGAAACAAATCTATCTCATAATAAATAAATTATATATCCAATAAATAATGTGATGTCACACAAAATTATATTGAACATAAAATATAATACTAAAGAAATAATCCTAAACGTCAACCTAAAAGCTCCAACAGCTCATTATCAGCTCCTCAAAATAGTAATGGCCACCTCACTCTCCAACCAACTCTTGTTGACTATAAATATATTATATACATATATATATAGATAATGATATTTATAATCAACAATATCACCCATGAAACCTCTTAGGAAATATATGAAGGAAACATACAAAAAAAATTGAGAAAATAAATGACTCAAACACATCACTAAAATTCAAATATTAATCATTTCACATCACTACCATGAATCTCTCCAGAGATAATGCACATAAGTATATCCACATTATTGATAAAACAGACACACACAAACACGCACATCTATATATGGATACCCCATACCCACCTATCCACTGTTTTTCCTATTTTTAGGATCCCATATTTCTTGGTGGTATGTTCTTGATTAAATTTTGGTTCTAATCCATTATATTTGTTTAATAAAATGTTCAATGGTTGAATGAGGAAGCTTAGGTGTGTTCTGAGATTCTAGGGAATCAATGAAATGTCGAATTTCAATTATTTACATTATACATATTTGGATCATGGTTAGTATAAATTGTGTGCCCAAACTATGCTAACTATGATGTGGATGGACATAATTAGGTAAATTATGCAAGTGGGATAAAGAAACCATGTGGTCTTGGATAGGGTGTTCCACTCCATTGGTGCATGGTTTTCAAACTAAGAAAAGATACCCCAGAAATCGTAAAACCTCATACTCCCCCCTACATTTATACTAACTCATATATGGTTTGCATATGGTTTGAAACAATGTGTGGACACACCTTTCACCACATTAAAAATTAAGAATTTACTAATTTTATCCCATAGTATTTTAATACTCCCAATACATTTCTCCCTAATTAATTTTTCTCTCACCACAAGAGATGTACCAAATCATCCCAAGATTCTCAAGGGTTGTAATACATTTATTTCTATCTATTTGGATCAAAATTGGTTTCATATCGATGCTTTGGGTATGTCTAATATTCTTCTTGTTTCTATTTTCTGGGTTCGGGCTAGTATCTTGGTTTATCTTATTCATAATTCCTAAAAACAACATTATTTGGTGGATTATATGATGAATATTCAAGGGCAGTATGAATTCATATCAAGGGAATAATTAAGAGTGCATTCATCATCTAATTAGAGGCATGTGGTCTACAAGTTTTACGCTATAGTCTTTAAGTTGATTTTTCATGATTGGTTGGATTTATAGTTATCTCTTATTATGAGTTTGATGTCATTTGTGATATTTTTTAAAATTAGAATCATAAGGATAATTTCAACTCATCATGATCCCCATAGGATGAGTTGAGGTTGATTGGACTGATTTTGGGTAACCCATGGGGTGTGCTGATATTATCAAACATATAAATTGGTAGTGTTAAGTGTATAGTTAATGTGTGATAACATAGAGCCCATGAAGATGATTTTATATGTCTGGTTACATTGAAAATGATATAATGGTAGTTGTTACTATGGTTCATAATGTCATATGGGGTTGTTTGTAGTGAAATAAAAATGGGTCAATTGGGTTGATTGAGGTTGTTTCAATTGGCTTATGAATTATGTTAGAAATGCATAAGAGGGTTAGTGGATATGAAATGCTAAATTATTTAATTGTTAAAGGCTCTTAATGCGAAAAAATATGTTAAAGGGGATTTCATAATTGAATTAATGAATAAGTTAGATGGGTTGATACAAAAATACTTATTGAACGTGTTTAATGATTTGGGGAATGCGAATGGGAATTGGACTAAATGGGTTATTTAATGTAAATGGTGAATGGGTCAATTGGTTATATAATAATATTAATTTCTATGTTCATTGTTATGGATTTTTATTTTTATGTGAAATATTTTGAGTATTGTTTGTGATATGGTATGTGTGTGGTTAATGGATAAATAAGCATGTGCACATGGCATGGTAGTGTGGGGTATTGTCTTGAGGCTCCATGCCCATGGGTTGAAACAGACTAAGGCTCTAAATCCACCCCAAAATTCCTAGGTTAGGGAAGCGGATGGAGGATATATCCCCCTAATGGTTTCATTCGATGGGACCGCCCAGAACGAGGAT
The DNA here is from genome assembly GCA_963277665.1 of Viscum album. Classification (NCBI taxonomy): domain Eukaryota; kingdom Viridiplantae; phylum Streptophyta; class Magnoliopsida; order Santalales; family Viscaceae; genus Viscum; species Viscum album. Next base: position 1,253,524,705 of record OY728153.1, on the reverse strand, counting down.
TTGATGAGAGTATAATGAATATAATGTGTTGTGTTAACCCATAGTGAGTTAGGGATGTAACATATTCTATTATTCATAGAAATATAATTACTGAGACCCTTGTCTAAAAAATTTAAATGCATAAATTATGGAACACATTATGAAAATGAATTAATTCATGAATATTGTATATGTGATTATAATAGTAATAATGAATGAAATGGTTAAAGAGTACATGGTTAGTTAATGGTACACAAGTTGTCATTTGGATTATCGAGTTACTTATTTGATACATGCATGTATTATCTGTTTATAGTAGATTCATTGTATAAATATTTGGTGGGGAGCGACAGAGTTCGACTCACACCCTTCTTGGGCCATCATTCCTTACTCGAGGAGACTTTATTTTTGCATTTTTGGATAAGGGAAAAGTATATGTGATAGGGAGTTGAGTTGGGATATTGTTGATAATGTATGAGGATCTAGAAATGGGTTTAAGACATGTTTTTGGGATTCATTTGCTTATCATTATTTTGTTATTTCATCATTTTTTCACTGTTATTATGAAATCAAATAATTATTTTTGGTTTGTGGTCTATGCCAATTTTTTTAATATGTATATTTATGCATGTTTATAGTTTATAGTACGTTTTTTACACTGTTTAAATTGTTATATATTGTGGATTATGCTAGAAGAGAGGTTATGTTCTCCACATGTGATTTATTAGTCACACATTTCTAGTTAGACACCTCTGGTGTACGGGGAGGTATGCTTGAGGTTATGTGGCAACCAGACCCAGAGCACCAATTTAGTGGCTCTGATTAGAGGAAATTAAAATATTGTATAATATCATTTCCATTTTGTGGTCATATTATTTGGCAATGTATTTGGGAGAATATGATGTGTTGGGTCTTGGAAAAAAGCTTTATCATGGGAGTATTTGAACATTTTAGAGGGGGAATCCCATGAACACGTGGTGTGAATTATTGTTCTTGAGATGTGTTGTTATAGTTTAATAGTATTTCATTATTGGGAGATTCACATATCATGTGATTATACATTTTTATGATATTTTTCTCATGGAATAAATGAAATGAAGATGTTCATTCATGCATCGTTATATGAACCTAGTGAGATAGGTTCCATGCATCCTGGAAAGAACACATGGGATAGGTGTGTGGTATAAGAAATGTTGAAATAATTTTACCTCCTTGAGATACATAAAATAAATAGTGTATAATAAAAATGATTAATTGTGTATAATGAAAGGAATGTTGGATAGTGGTATATTAATTATCCATCGAGGAGGCCTGTAAATGAGTAATAAATGTTTGTTGTAGTCATTTATAAAATGGTTAATGTGGTTATAAGGAAATATTCACATTGTAAGTGTGGAGGTTGTTTTAAAATGGTGTCTAATGTAAAAACGTGATATGTAAAGTAGATTAACAAATGCTAACCATGAACTGTGGTATGTGTTGTATATGGAAGTGTTTTAAGTGTTACTGTATCTGTTGGGATATTGAATGTGAATGGGTTTTTTTCAACTAGTGAAGAGCCTTTTTTGTGTAAGTTTTGGAAATTTTATGTTTCATGTTCTAATTATATGTTTATAATTGAATAGACATGACACCATAAGATGATTTCTGGCATTGAGATAAGAGGATGTTGTTGAGAATGATCCCCTAGTGGTGGGGCATGATGTGTTACTGATTTAGAGCAATAAAGAAGATAATTTTCATGATAAATTCTAACACTTTGCAAATATTGTGGAATGTGGCACTAGGTGGGTTGTGATAACTACGTTTGAGCTAACAATAGGGTTTAAAATGCACACCCTCTGACCATTACCAGAGAGGGTGGGACAATGTTAGCATAGTTGTGGATTGAGTCCATCCAGAAGATTCATGACCATTTAGAGACTCCTTCTAGGAATCATGTAATGTTGGTGGGATATAAGTGGTGATGTCAAGAAAAGCGTTACTGGGAACCCATTGTTTAGACTGAGAAAGATGAAGGAATTATATGGAATTATTTACAATAAGAGTTTCTTGAATACTTCTATCCAAAAACCATGAGGAAAGAGAAGACTATAGAGTTTATTAGTATGACATAAGGGGATGTGTCATTAATTGATTATGATAGTTTTTTCACTGACTTTCCCTGCATCATTACAACATTTGTAGGAGATGAAGTAGTTATGGAGAAATGTTTCAGTATTTGAATGGACACGAGATCTTTTCGTAGGTGAATGTAATCAATTTGAAGAGGATTTTAGAGGTATTGGATGAGGCTGTTAACATAGAAGGGAACATGAAGGGGGCTTCAGGTAGTGAACTTGGGAGTCCCAATCAAGGAGGAATTGTGATGAGTTGTCAGAATAGGGGGTAAAAATCTCATTGTGGAAATCATGTGTTCTATTATAACTGTGGTTAGTCAAGGCACATGCACAATCAATGTCATTGACCACTAGGTAAGTGTCGATAGTGCTGAAGAATGGGTAAACATAAAAGGTTATATATGAATCATCTATAACTAAGCATTAATGGGGGATCAAAGATGATGCTTAAGGGGGTAAGTTACCTCATTTCAAGAAGTCGTTTGGATCTCTACGAGCCATATCGTTCAGGGTGGTGGATGTGGAACTATGGGGAGATAATCCATAATTGTAGTGTAGTGAAGCACCAAGGTCACAGAATGGAGCCCAAGGTAGAGCGTATAGTTAGATCCACATGGTTTATCCTACTTCTATAGGTGTAAAGGCTAGAACATCGATTGTTTGAGGTATAATCCTTATAGTTTACAATCATGAAAGTTCCTTATTTGACACAGGTCCATATATTCTTTTATCTCAGATTAGTTTGAATTTGTGTTGGTCTTAGTAGTGGATCATCTCTATGGAATTATGATGATTGATATAATGTTTGTGGTCTGAGATGAGGATTTCATAAAATATAATGGTTGTGATATGGAGGATGGAGGGGATTTAATTTCAAGGGGACTTGTTTATCATTTATATGGTAGGTTTTTATAGCATTTTCGACATGGATTGGGTGGAATTTTACAAAGCCCATATCAAATGTTACCATCATCGGGTAACATTTCCATATCTTGAGAGAGACACATTTGTTCATTGTGGTGAATGAGATGTTCAGGCAGATCATGCCAGGGAAGTTTGATTGTAGTTGGGTGAAATCACATACCATGTAGCATATATCATGATCTATGATGGAGTAGTAGAGTAGATTTTCTTTTATCATGTGGTTGGTCGATTTGTGTTTTTTTCTAGGGTACATCTCAGAGATTCCACCCAAGAGGGAAGTTTAATTTATGTTTGAGTTGTAACGATGTGAAGAACCATGCTCCATTCCACTTCATAGAATGTTGCTAGTAGAACTCCAAGAGACTAAGGATCAGTTGGAGTAATTGGAAATAAAAATGTTGTATGTGTTCTAGTACATCAGCTTGGGTATCTTTTATGTTTTTTTCAAAGATGGATGATGGTTCATTGCATTTATGTTTTATTTATATTAAACTAAATGAGTTGATGGTTAGAAACAAATACCCTCTTCCTCAAAATGAGGATTTTTTTACTAGATGAGATGTATTTCAGGGTTTTATAATATTTATATGAGATCATCATATCATCAGATGAGGGTGAGACCTTATAATGTACCATGAACAGCTTTCAAGAGATGTTACGGGTTATATGAACTTTTTGTTATGTTGTTCGGGAAACCCAATTCTTCAATAGTGATTATAGAAATAAATAACTTAACATTAGACACTTATATGGATCAATTTTTTGTTTTAGTTCTGGATAACATCATGGTGTACTCTATACCTCATGATTATCATGCCAAAAAACTTATCATCTTCATGAATACACTAAGATATCATTGTTTATAGGTGAATTTAGAAAAATATTTTTTTTATTGATAGGATTCATTTCTTTGGTCACATATTTTCTAAGGAAGGCATGTAAGTGGACCCAGATAAATTACAAGAATTTGGGTCATGGATGAAACCCAACAATGTTTTTGATGTCTAATTTACTCTGGGTTTGGAGGGATATTAACAAAGGTTCATTAAAGTATTTTCCAATTTATAAGAACTACTTTCTATTTTATCCAATAATGGCATCATGTTTCAATAGTCAAAGGAATTTGAGAATGCATTCCAAGCATTAAATAAGTGGTTGACTATCATAATTATCATGATTATAACTAAGTCAGGTAAGAAGTATTCCTTGTTTGTTGATGTGTCTAGTGTTGGTTTTGGTGTAGTGATGTTGTAGGATGATCTGGTTGTTGGGTTTGGTTTTTGGCAGTTGAGGTATCATGAAATAAATTATCCTACACATGATATTCAATTAGATACAGTGTTTTTCTCCTTAAATATTGGTGGAAATTGTTTTTGGTATAATGGTATATGGTGTATAGAAATCATAAAATTCGTATGTATATTTTACCACACAAGGATTTTAATATTTTGTAGTAAAGATAGACTATTTAAATGAAATCATAAGATTCTGATCTGTTTGTGCACCATGAAAAGGTAACAGTGTTGCAGATGCATTGAGTTAGAAAACACAAAATCTGGTTGTTGAAGAATCTAGTTCAAGGTGGATAATGTTGTCAGTGTTTACTAATATGCATCTTAAGGTGAAGGATGTCTATGTGAATATGTCTCTTTCCTCCTTGGAAGTTGAGTTTGTTCTTTTTATCCATATTAAGGAGGGTAATCAGGAGGATTTGAAATGTTTGACTATGAGATAAAGTAATAAAGGTGTGAATCTTTATTCTAGATGGACTATCAAAGAAGACGGGGTTGTTAATGTTTGTGACTGTATTTTTTTTAAATTGTGTATGTGGGTAGAGTTGATGGTGGAGTTTCATGAAATGACGTGTGTAGTGAATCGTAGATTGAAAAATATGTCATGGTATCTTTGTAGGAAATATTGGCAGTCATGGATGAAGAAAGACGTTGTAGGTTTTGTGGTGTGATGCATTAACTATCCTCACGTAAAGGTATATCATAATCTCCCATGTAATTTTTTAAAACAATTTTACATTCTGGAATGGAATTGGGATGTAATAATAATGGATTTCATTATAGGTCTTCTGAGGACACCTCATAATAAATAAAATATCTATGTAGTTTTCTATCGGTTCACAATGGAGGCCTAGTTCTTCCAAATATGAGAGCCATTCAACAATGATATGTTAAGTTATTTTTTGAGAGGATATATAGTTTCCCAGGGTACTAGGAACTATAGTTTCGAATCATGATATGTGTTTCACCTCTCACATCTAGATAGGATTGCCGAAGTCCCTTGGTACCCAGGTTCTTTTGAGTACGACATTCCACCTGTATATGGATGGGTAGTCATAGCATACCATTTAGGTATTAGAGGACATGTTGAGAACATATGTATTTTATTTAGGTGGATCATGAGAATAATTATCTGAATTGTTTAGTTTTATTACAATTATATTTTTCCATCAACAATTCTGATTGCAACGTTTGTGTCATATTATGGTAGACCATGTAGGTCATCTTTATGTTGGATGGAAGTTGGGGAATCTGAATTGTTGGGACCGAGTCTTGGGCTAGAGACATCACGACAGGTTTATTTGATCTAGAATCAGATGGAAATGACTCAAAGTATCCATAATTCATATATGGATAATATTTTTTGACCTCTTGATAATATGGTGGGCGATCATGTGTTTCTTCAAGTGTCACCATGGTTAGGTCACTGTTAGATTTTGAAATAGGGGTAGTTGGGACCCAAGTATTTAGGGTCATTTGAGATTATGGGGAGGATAAAACTAGTGGTCTACTGACACTGTATTATACATTAGTATAGAGGTATACATGATGTTATCCATGTGCTTCAACTTCGACAGAATCACCCTATCCCATCTCACATGATTCATATTAAGGATGTTGAGATTAAGGTTGAAATGTCCTTTGGAGAGTATCATGTTCTTCTTTCTGAATCATATTGAGAAAGTATTTTGGGGAAATACTATTCCATTGGATTGAGTTTTACGGTATAATGGTACTTTTCAGGAAGAAACATGGGATAGAGTGTCAGTTATGCAGGATCAGTGGCCCAATCTCAGCGTTTCAGAAGCACTATGATTATTTGGAATGAAAATCAAGGGAGAGTCATTATAATATTAGGATATTTTAAGTTCCCTAATTTCATTTAGGTAGGTCTTTATTAAAATATTGGTTTGAATATGATATAATTATTTATTCAAATGTTCGCCAGGGGTATGAGGATCTAGGGTGTTTTGGGATATAGAAACATGAATGAAAATGGAGTGGCCATTATATTAATTTTGAATATTTGGAATATAATGTGTGTAAATCGTTCACCCAAACCATTCTAACTAGGAGGGGGAGGTGAAGAGTTAGTTAAATCATGCAAGGGGAAGAAGAAAATTGGGAAACCTTGGATTGTAGTGTTTTACATAGTGGTCACATGTTTGTAAAACTATATGAAGCTCCCCAAGTAACCATGTGGCTTCATCCCCCTGGATAGTGGCTGGCACATAGGTTGCATATGGTTTGGATGTATGAGTGAAAAAACCATGGACCCCATTAAAAATTAAAAATTTATATGTTATCACCTACAATATTTTTAGACTCCCACCCAATTTATACATCATTTATTCCCATGTAAACCCAATGGATAGACCATATCACCCCATGATTTCGAAGGGTGGTTGTACCTCAATTCATGTCTGTTTGGAATGACGTTGGTTGTGCATAAAATTTCCAGGTATCTAAAGTCTTCATATTTATTCTAATTTTCAGGTTAGTTCCATTATCTTGGGATATCTTTTTACAAATCCCAAAAACCCTATTTGTCTGGTGGATTTTAAAATGATCCCTCTAGGGGTGTTTGAATCCTGAAATAAGTCCATAGATTGGAATGTGTTCATTGTTAGATTTGTTTTATGTGGTTTAAAAGTTATATCCGATAGTTTTTGGGTTGATATGTGCATGATTGGTTCCATTCTTTGTTATCTCTTGTTGTACTCTTGATTCCTTTGTGGATATTTGGGAATATGGGAAGCTAAATATTGAATTTAACCAATCATGATCCCCGTGGGATGTGTTGAGGGTAATTTGAAATATTTAGGGTCACCCATGGGGTGCACTAATATTAACAAACATTTAAATTGTTAAATTTAAGTGTAGAGTTGACTTGTGATTTCATTAGTCCCATTAAGAACATGTTAGTATGGTTGGTTATATTAAAAATGAATTAATTTTAGTTCTTAATGGGTTGATAATTACATAATGGATTGATAGGAATGGCCTAAAAATCGGTTCATTCGGTTAATAGATAGTGGCTCAAATGGGTTATTAATTATGTTAGAAATTCCTAAGATGGTTAGTGAATATGAAATGGTGAATTGGTTAATGGGTAATATAATGGAAATTGAATAATATGTTTACTTTGATTTCATAAGGTAATTAATGAATCTGTTAAATGGGTTGATATAAAGGGAATTATTGAACATGTCTAATGATTTAGCGCTTGAGAATATGAATTAGAATAAATGGTCTATGTGATGTAAATTGTAAATGATTCACTCGGTTATAGAAAATTATTAATTCCCACGTTAATTTTTATGTATTTTGATTGTTATGTGTATTATTTTGGGTATATATGGTGAGATGGTATGTGTGTTGTGATTGGATAAATTATCATGTGTACATGGCTTGGTAGTGTGGTGTATTTTATTAAAGCTCTACCCCAAAGGGTCATCTTATACTGATGCGCTAATCTACACCAAAAAATGCACTAGTTAGGGAAGGGGGAAGAAAATCTATTCCCATAATGGTTTCATTATATGTTACCACACATACTGAGACTTCAAGGTGAGTGTAATGTATAAGCTCCGATGTGTTTACACCTAGTGAGTAAGAAACATGACCAATTATCTTATTCATGTGATTTAATTTTCAAAGAACATTGTGTGAATGATGTATATTCCTATCACATGGAACACATTATAAAAATGTACTGAAAAATTAATATGGTATATGTGTTGAAAATAGTAATGATTAAGAAATTGGTCAATGTGTACATGGTTAATTAATGGTACCCGAGTTCTATTTTGGGTTATCCTATCAACTATCTCATTATTTCTTGCACTATCTATTTAAACTATATATTATATATACATAATTGGTGGTGTCCTACTGAGTTATACTCATGCTATTCTTGGTTCATTGATGGGTACTCAAGTTGACTTCAAAGTTGCAGGTTTTCATAACGGAAAAGGCCATATACTAGGGAGTTGAGTTGGGATTTTGTTGATAATGTATGAGGATTTAGACGTGGATTTTGTACCAATATTAGGGATTCAATTGTTTGTTTTTATATTTTGATTTCATCACGTTATCTCTATTGGAATGACAATACATTTTTAATTTTGGTTTGGGTTTTGTACTCTGTTTTGGGAGATGTTTGGTTATGAATGTTTATTGTGAATTGTATATTTTTTCTACGATTTATATTGTTATGTTGTATGGGTTGCTATGGTAATGATTACATAGTCTCCCCATGTGACTTATTAGACCCTCACTGCTTGTTTACAACCTCTGCATGTGGGGAGGCGGGCGTGAGGACAAGTGGAAACCCGACTCAGAGTACCAATTTAGTGGATTCTGAGTTGGGAATGTTAAAGAATCATTCCCCATCATTGAAAATATGGATCCATCATCACATCGATAAATAATCCATCTCACAAATACATGTGGGAATATATCATTACATGAATCTTTTACAACAAGTTATCACATCCTATTCCTCCATATATTGTCATAGAAGATGTCCAAAAGTTAAAAAATTCTATTTATTATATAATATACCTCAAGCCATCACAACCCTTACATTACAAAACTGTAATAATTATTTCTACACTACATGTAGAATACATGAATTTATATTAATCTCAATCCATCATACCCTAGAACACACATTTATGGGAAATTACCCACATAAATACCCACACACAATACTATAACCAAAGATAGAGGGGTGTAGATAGAGAAGTCATCCATTTGTTTCCTCACCACCCAAGATGTTTGGGAACAAACTAAAAAATATATTTTTATATCTATTCAATTTTTGATATTACTAGAGTGTGTATGGAAAACAAACATATAGAATGCATATAGACCACAACCATGATTAAGGAGAAAAACATCCATAAACTATATAATTGATTTAATCACAAATGACACATGTCTACTTCTTCTATAGTCATTATATTAAAAAACAATACAAGAACAAGTTTGAATTTAATTAATTCAATATCTATTAATAAATATTATAAAATTTCATTTATAGGATTATCATTTCAAATATCTATCCCAAGTGCTAATGGAAATTTTAATTTAATGGTTTTATTATCAATCATCTCATCATAATAAGTAACCATAATGAACCAAAATAATGCATTAATTAATTTATTATAATTTCATAGACATTGGGGTACTCTAGGATGTTTCCTAATCTTCCACATAAAGGATTCACATATATTTTTGTTCATAAAATTTCAAAGTAAATTTAGAAAATGGTAATATAAATAATAATTGTCCAATTTTCATCTAGTAAGGATCGTGATAGAAGTAAGAATCAACAAACAAATCACCACTCTAAACTCATCTTGAAGTCCCTGGAATCCCATAACATTTAAATAAAAAATCACATTCATCATCTCAAGCCAGTATCATCACATATAGCACACAATGCCACTATCTCCATCAATACCACTATAACAGAAGGCATGCCTAAATTATAAATCATAAAACAAATTATATATTATTATCATCCCTAATAAATTCATATTTAAAAAACAACCATTTTAATTCAATCTTTGATTAAAAATCTTTTTATTTATTAGTTTTGCAGATTATGAATCTTATTCTAGTTGCTAGATGTATCGACCGTCAACTTAACATGTGTCAATCATTAATTATGTATTTTAACAATTCTGGGATATGAAATACTTATCCTTCCTGGGTTGCATTTACATAAATATTATTAATATATGGATTCGTGTTTTTTTTATTTTAATCAATCGAACCATCTAAACAAGAACAATAAAATACATCCAACTAGATAACTCCCAATCAAATATATATCATGAGGTTATAATAAATGCACTCCATATTAAATTCCAATCCATTCATTTAATAACTAAAAAATAAAATATAAATTTTCAACAACATTTAATAATATTCATTTCAATTTGTTAATATCTAAAATTATAAAATAAAACCCACTATAATTTAATTTGCATTTTATTGCAGCAATATTTTATCATTTTGAATATAAATATTCTAGAACAGAAAAATTATATATTTATATTCCTTAAATAATTTCTAAAATATTTATTGTTATTCTTAATCTTGGGATAATGTTTTGCAAACAAAATAAGAATCATATAATAATGTTTGTTCTATCTAAAAGATAACATACATTATTTAATTTATCAAAAAATATTGATAATATATTTAATCATGTCATTTTATTAAATCATTAGATAATAAATTTAATATAGAACATTCAATATTATATATAATACATTTCAAGATGTAATAATGTTATTTTTAATATATTTCAATGTATGTGATAACATTTTCAAAAGTATTACATTCATTTCCCAATTAAAAACAATAAAAATAAACAACTAGAATACGGTATTATTTTTCTATTAGAAATTCCATACTATGAATATAATTTAAATCTACATGAAATAAATTTTTAATATGAACTAATATATTATTCCAATTATTGAAACATTCAAAAGATATTAATATTCCACAACATGTAAATATCATTGTTTTAAATCATTATAGAGAAGAATCTAAATCATATTTTATTAATAAAAAAATTAACATGCTTAACACATCCAAGTTTCCATGAAAATTCATTCATTCAAATTTTGGGAAAAAAAATAATTGTCAAAATTTGTGATAATATATACGTCATTCAATTTTTTATATGGATCGAAAATATCATTTATTTATTCTTTGTGATATTATAATTTTTTTAATATTTGTAAATTTCTATATCATCATTTATTAATAAAATAATAGAAAATTATGAAATTGTATTTAAAAAATTAAATAAAAGCATACAATAATCAGTAAATTTCACTAATTATTTATTTCCAAATTTTAAAATGATCATTTTTAATATTTGATAGATGTAATGGTGTTTCCAATATTCAAAAAGATAATAATCCACCATGTGTAATAATAAAATTATTACTCTTTTTTTGCATGATCACAACAATTTAATCAAAAACAAATATACATTATTAGATCATACATTCACATAAAAAATAGATAATTAAAAAATCCCTTTCGTATAGTAGATGACATCTTGTCTAATATAACCAATCATAATATAGAGAGATGTGTCGATTTGTGTATTCTATAATATTTAGATGAACCGTCAAGTACTTTTTGGGGGGCTCACAAATCTAAAATAATGTGGCTTCAATTTTCACGGGCATAAGATAAATTTGTAAATGTAAATGTGGGGAGAAATAATCTAATATTTTAAAAAAGAAAATAAATCATTGACAATTTTATAAAAACACCCTGAAAAGCCATTATTAAATTAAATTTTATTTTATTTTATTTAATTATTAACAATAATAATTTTTTGACATAAAAAATAATTGGGGTAAATATCTAAATTTAACACTTCAGAAGTGTTTGGGAACACATGATCATCAAATTGCTGAGAGGGGGTGAATAAGTGCATTAGTAATTTTAATATTATCCTTTTCTTAAACCAACACCCATGATTATAGTGAATATTGATGTAAGTCCATAAAAACTCACACAAACCCACATAGTGAAATATTTTAACAATGGTCAAAAACTAAATGAGGGTAGCTTTTCATATTCAATATCTAGTAAAAAGAGTAATAATATAATAAAATAAATCATTATGAATAATAGAAATTAACGAAAATATAGAAAGCTACTTACAATTCTCCTGAAATATTTCTTCATCATTATCATTAATATTATATCAAACTAATACAAAATTCAAATGATATCATAAAATAGCTTTTTATTCCTTCTTTATACAGTTATCTAGATTTCTAGTTTGTTGATATCTTCTTCTTCTTCTTCAACCCCTCTTACACTGGAATGAGTTCACATTGATTTATATGCATATAAATAAATTTATCCATCATTTAATTTATAATTCCACCCTATTTAGATTCACTCCCACACCTCTAACACACTCATAATACATCAACATCTAGAAATATATTTATATCTAGTAATAACAACATTGTCTATATCTTCTTTACATGATCATGCCCTTTAACTTTAATCTAATTTCAGTTTTTTACAGTACTTCTTAAATACATTTCGATTTAAATATAAAAAATCATCAGATGTATTCATTGTTACCACTTCTATTAGAAACAATGTCTATTAAATTTTCTAACGTCCTCGAGTCTCACTTAAACATCCTCAATATACATATTTATTCCTCTATTTCTTCAAAATTAGTACTACACATAATATCAATTAATTAATGATATAGAGACAAAATTATACAAAAATTAATCTTTTAATTCATTGAATTAATATTATTAACCTAATAATACATCTACATAACATTACCCATGTATCAAAAATACTCTATGGGATGAAGTTATATACAATACCAAGTTAGAGATGTCGGCAAAATTAGATACATGAAAAAATTGGATATTTCAATAAATTATGTGGAAATTTGTCTATGCCATTATCCAATATAACTATTTCTCTACACCAATCACCTACATGATTATTATGAAATGTACTTCCATTACATGACCATTTTACTAGGCAGTTTTCTTAACATCTAGAGCATCATATTTCCATATACATGCCTTCTTCATTACATAAAACTATGTTAGAAAACCAATTTCATAAATTATAAATACTTTTGTCCTAATATTTAAAATTTTAAAGAACAAATCACATTGTATAAAATGATTCTTAAAAAACCATCTTGTTCTTTTTATTTCTCAATTAGGTTTATTTTTATATCACTTATAATTCTCATGATAACATCACTTTTTTGTATGTTTTTTATAAAAAAATGTAACTAAAAAACCTAAACCATTTCATGAAAACTCAATTCTCCTACACAACTAATAATCCAAGTCCACTTTCTCTATAAAAACCTCCCCTTTGGTTTTTTTAACCAAGGAAGATAGATAACTGAATCACCAAAACCAAAGTAATATATAAATATAAAAAAACAATAAGACTACATGAATATAACATGTTTAATAAACATTAATTAATAGAAAATGTTTCCATTATGTCCTTAAAATATTTATCTATTACCAAATTTTCATTAACACAACTTCAAAAAATAAAATCTTGTTATAACATACTAATCATTTCATACATCCACATAATTAAAAAATTAAAATATTTCACAAATATTAATATCTTATCTTACCCCTTTTGTATAACCACCAAAATTATTGATATCCCAAATGAGGGCAAACATATATCAATGGATAGATTATGCTTTCATTTTCATCCCCCTAAGGTAAAATATCCAAATCAACAAATAAAGATGGTATTTTAAAAAAATACCTTATCTTTGTATAGGTTTTTGTTAAACACCTAACGTTATCCTCAATTTTAGGAATGATTTTTATCAATAGATTAGTGAATATGTTTATGATATTCTATTTTTTGTAATAAACAGAACCATCGATTCATTTCGGTCCAAAATATACATGATGAATAAATATTTAACATTTATGCATGTTCACCTAGGTTATTGAACTATATTAATTGAATAATTTATTTCAATCTTCTTATAACATCTAATAAGAAGTGTAATCATCACACCGACCTTCAAATACTCTGATTGAGTCATCATCCTCATCAATTCGGTTATCAAATGAGTTATAACCACATATTCATCATCATTTTTATCAATGTTATATAAATTTTTTTCTTAGTGTTCTAATAAACATATCTATTAATATGTAATAAATATCTACCAATTGTGTATTTTCTGTGATTAGTAAATCCTACTCAATATACATAAAAAAATCCAAAAAATACAAATTTTCTTTTCTTTAATACTGATATCTAAAATATGATGTACCCTTTATGTACACAAGAATAAATTTTTTGTAGAAAAATTTCTTTATTTTGGAAAATACTATTATATATCATATGTAGTTATATCTTAGAGAATACTTTAACAATATTTTTTTTGTATAAAAACATAAAATTAACTTTCGAAACACACTTCTGTTAACATTAATTCTATATTTATTTTTGTAAATATTTACTTACAGTAAACGTTTTTTAGAAACTGTTCTTGATTAATTCATACTAAATCTTATTTTTGAGTTCTTTTATGTACTAATCTAGAGAAATAGAATTTTTTTATTTTTCGTGACAGATTTGAATATGATGAAAGAACATCATCTCTCTAAGATTAAAAATTCAAAATAAATCACTCATTTCATTTACAAATATCTCATACTTCTATTTATCATTTTCATAAACCATTATTTCATTTACGTAATCAATTATAAGGTTTTTTACATATTTATAATATTTGAGGTATATATTGTCATCCACCATACCTTTTAGGAAATTCAACCTCTTCGATAAGATGTAAATAATATACACAATTCCCTTGGAGGTTATTCAATCCCATTTATAACCCTACATTCCATATAAACATAATTTTCTTATTCTAGAGGTAGAAAACAACAAGGGTTATCAATATAAACAACTTCTTTTAACTCTCTATTAATAAATTCATACATGTCATATAATTAGAAGATATTATAATTAAATTGTATTGAAATAGAATTGAGTAATAAAATGGTTTCAATCCTTAAATAATGATAGAATGTATCATAAAAGTTATTTTATTCCATCTTTATATATCCTTGAAAAAAAATTATTATTTATTTCTAACGACTTTAACTTTTTTATTCAATCTTTTTTGGTATTTCCTAATTTTTTCTGATAACATTCATTATTTCTATTTTATGAAAAAAATAATATGTCTCATTTTTCATTATTATAAAATTTCTTCATCATAGAGCTATCCCACCCTTGATTATTCATCTCTTTTTCATTATCTTTCAATTTAACTTAATAAATCACATAATTGTTGGATGTAATTATATGATTTATTCTATTTTTAGCTATTATTTTTTGGATGTTGATGATTTTTTGAATCTGAACATATCTTCACACCCTTGGATGATTGAAATGTAATTATTACTCGTAACATCAGATGGTTGAATCATCTATTTCAGTCAAAATATCATGTATTTTTTTGTTCATTCATCAATTTTTGAATAATAATTATCACAAAAACACTTATTGATATAGTTTCATTTTATAAAAATCCCTTTATTAAAAATTAAACGATATTCCCATGATAATTATGAGAACTTATACTAGAATCATTCATATATAAGGGTAATTATAGCGACCCTATCCTTTACACTTATTCATACATGACATTTAACATAAATATCCATTATAAATAAAATGAGGATTAAAAATCAAAGTGTATTTGGAAGACTATGTACACAAATATAAAAAACATGAAAATAAAATATATTTTTTTCTAAAATCCATAATTAGATCCAAACTCACTTTAAAAACCTAAAACCACATTTTATAGACTGTTAAATATATAGGAAAAAGATTTGAGCTAAAAATACTAGTACGTAAAGATACATGGGAATGAAGCATATTATAAGATTTAGAAGAAAATAAATGATAAAATAAGAGGAATTGAACAGAAATAAAAACCTGGTGGAATAATATATAGAACCAAGAATCCTATGTTCATGTCAATATTGTATGTGGAAACCACATGAAAAGTTTCCTAAACCATAGTAATGGTAATCTTGTAATATAATATGGCATTGTGTGAAAAGTCACATAATGGATTAGGTTTACACAATAGTCCCATACATAATGTCTTGTGTGACTAAAAAATTACCAAATGAATTGGATATTTTTTTATTCCCATTATAATAAGTACATGAATATGTGTTCTACATAATGAAATAAAAAATTATGAATAGACATAATTGTTCCCCATAGAATAAAATGGGGTTCATAATCATGTTATAATGCACAACCAATTGTCATATCAAATTGGTATCCTTGAAATAAGGGATTTAAATATCATATAAAATTAAAAAATGAAAAATATGAATATTTCATAAACAATGATGTCCAACTAAATTGAAATCATGAAATTTTTTGTTAGGCATGTTTAGAAATGCACTACATAAGCACAATTTTAGGGAAAAGAATAAAGATCCATTACAAAATGTAATGGAATAATTATTTTTATAAAATAGAAATGAAATATAATTATTTTCCATTTTAAAATGATGTATTTTCATAAAATGGTTTGGTATAATTTTTTAGGGATTTTACTTGAAAATGGGTATGAAATAGAGATGTTCTTCTTAATCAGGATCCCTATCGTGAGGAATTGAGAGGGGAACTTTATAAATCTTTCATTTTCCAATCAAAGAATGATTGATCGAGATATAAATTTTTTTTGGGAACATATATAATGAATTTACTAGAGTTATATAATAATAATAAAGAGATAAATTTTTAATAATAGAGATAAATCATAACCTAAAATAAAATATGGAGGTTTAGAGAGATCCCTTCACTTATTATTTAATATGTTTTGAACAATCGCTTAATTTAAAAGATAATAAATTTATATTAACAAATCACCTAATTAAGAATATTTTTAACATATATTAAATTATTATAATTTAATTATGTTCATTTAAGTAATTTTTCATGAGTTATAAAGATCAATTTTGTTTTTTTGGGAGCATTGGTTCGTGGTTTCATTGTTAGTTCACGTGTTTATAATTAAGAAAATTCTTGTCAAAGGAGACTAAAATTCAAAAAAAAAATATAATAAAAATATTAAATATTTTAATGTGGTCCCATATATCATTTCTTCTAATATGAGTATGATTTATTTAATAAAATGTTTTTGAAAAATGTATAGTTTACTATGGATGTTTTTCAATATATATAAATGTATTTTCATTTTATTTAATGTTTTGAATATATAATATTTCAAGAAAGTGAATAAATGTATAATATACACTATTTTTCTTTTTAAACTATTATATGTGTCTTTAAACATTCAATTATGTCATTATTGGATAACAAAAATACATTGTCCATGAATGCATTTAAATAACATAATATGGATAGTGGTTTAGTTTTACTTTGAGTAAGAGGATATGTCTATAAAGATGGATAAAAGATATTACGTCATAAATATAGCTTTATAGTTTATACCTAATTCTAGATTTACATTCATATTTTGAATGATGGAGGATGGGTTAAATAAGGTGTTGAAAATAATTTAAAAGGGGTCGTTTAAGAATGTTACCCCTGGAATATAGCCTCTTTAATGAACGCCTTAAAGAACAAGGATTTGGCCTTTTGGTGAGACCTACTGAACATGGAAGTGGGGAAGAGTTGGGAGACTAAATATTGATATATATTTGGATATAATCTTATGTTATAAGATATTATGATAAGGGGTGGTGAGTTTTGGTATTTATAAGTGGAGGAGAATAGTGTTTTTGATTATTATATTCATTAGTATAATATATTGCCTCATGAATATAAATAGTATTGATTATTTATAAATTATATAGTAAATGGTATTTTTGTGTTCATAATAGGTTCCTACATCATCCATTACATAAAAATCATTTATAAGGATTATAATGTTAGTTACTGTAGATTAACATATCTCACTATTCACAAAAAAAATCAACTATGTTATAAACATACATAAAAAACATACATAAATTTTTTTATATATGTATATTTCATAAGTTGAGTCTATTATATAAAAATCTTTTCTAAATATGATAAATTTAATATATATATAGAACAAAATTTTAAAATAAAAAAATTGTTTTAATATTATAATAGAACTTATAAACCTGTGAAACATTACCTATAGTATTATGAATGATTCCTACAATTATTATAAAACATAATATTTTTTTTATTAATCAATATTAGGAAAATAAAATTTAATTTACATAATTATATTTATTATAAACGTGTAGCTAAAACATTTATGTTTTTTAAAAAATAAAAAGAAATAATTTTTCGTTTTTAAAATATTTACTGAACTAAAAAAATTTGTTTGAATATATCATATTTTCATTCTATAAGATACCTAATTATTATTTTATATTGACATAGGTGATGTTACAATTCTTAAAGTATTATTAATATTCCAAACGGTTCAATTACTATTAAAATGGTTAGGTTACCATTTCAATTGTCATGATTATAATTTTCATATGGGTTCCAAAAATACTATAAATACTTATCAATCTATTAATTCCTCCATCATTTCTATTTTATTCCAAATATATATACTTTCATCATCAAAATTACTATTTTATTACTAACATTTTGAATTATTTTTATAGATTTTTTCTTGTGTACGGTCATTATAGTGAATAAAGTTTATCAACATTTTCATATATTACTCCTCTTATATTATATATTTTAATCACATTGTAATAATTGTAATTCTTATAAATTTAAATTCTAAATAATTTCCCATTCATAACATATAATAATAATAGTTTTTTGTATTTTTTCTATGTTTTGTATGTGATTTATACAACATGATATAATTATAAGAATAGAAATTTCATTGATAAAATTATGGTCATACATTTTCCACACCATAAGATATTTAACAATCAAAATATCATTTTACAAAGTATGTTGAATACAGGTGAGGTTATTTTTTTAAAAATTCATCCTCTGGTTCCCATGTTTCCTCCTCGTACTTAGGGTTTTTTCTTAGTACTTTGACTAGATGAATTTTAATGTTATTTAAAACATTATATATCATTTCCAATATGTTAAATGACATGTACTCCTAAAAGAGATTGATTTTCAATTTTACTACCATTTAATTACATATATATATATGGAAATGGTTTGTACTACCTCAAGAGATATACATGTAGTACAACATGTAATTTAGAAATGGTTGTTGGATGTTCCAGTAAATAGGACAGAGTTCCAACATGATCTGGAATTTCAAAGGGGAAGATGTCCATCCGATATATCATTCTCTACCTCCCAAATCTCATGAATCACTTTTATATAGATATACATATTTTGAAAATATCTCCATCCAAAAACTCAAGGACTCCTCATTGAAATTTGATGTAGATCTTTTATCAACTTTTAGTAGCCTTGATGTGTTGTTGAATGGTAATGACATTTTCTATATTTTCAATGAACAGTATAGGTCTATGTATCTTGTGTTCACAAACGTCTTCCTAGTATGTAGGTGTTCTACACCATTTACTATAAATTGAATCATATGGAGCAATTTGGATTCTTGAGGGGAAACTATTCTTGTAGGATAACACAAACAGAGTATGATATTTCTATAATTATCATTTTATGTCCATCAAGAATACTACCAAAAATTATTTTATTATCTGAACAGTATATGAAGGACCCCGGGACACAATGAGAGGGGAGGGGTGAATCAGGGTGACCAGTTTTTCTTTTAATGTGATGGATATTGTTCCCACGTTAGTAGGAACTTGTTAAACCTGTATGATGATTATGATTAGAAAGAAAACATTCAAATGCACAGAGAAGACACAACCCTTTTTACTTGGTTCACCACTAAGGGCTACGTCCAAGGAGCATACACCGACAGGTTATCGGTCATACCAAAATCCACTATGCTTCACTGGCTATAGATTACAAAAGTTCAGGTACAGTCACTCTGTCCTAGGCTCAATTCCTTTACAAAGATTTAGGGATAGCTCACTACTTCCCTCGGGTCACTCTCGTTGACTCCCCCTGGCTCACTACCGTTGGTGAAGTCCAACTATGTTTATAGACGTGAAGGTCTCTTCATCATTGCATAAGAATGTATCCTCTGTTGCATGCAGAAGCTCTATTGAAGTCCAATTCTCACCAGAAGATGAATATCAATTTGTGATGAGGGTACATAGCAATCATCCATCTTTTGCACAGCTTCAAAGAGGAAAAATGAACTTTTATCAACACTGGCGCGCTTGTCCAAGCCTGTCGTGCAAGTTTCAATACTGGTGCACAAGTGACACAAAACAACTTGCGCGATGCTGCCTCTTTCAACTTTGAACTTGCGCGATGTTGTGCCTTTGTCTCCGCAATTGTGTTGGTCACACAAACAACAATCGGCGTGCAACCTATACTTGTGCGACCCAACTACCACTTGCGTGGCTCATCCACCTGCGCGACGAGAGCTCAGAAAAACTCTAAGTCTTGAACCCCGTAGTTAATGAGGAGGGTCGGTCCAGTATTTATAGGCAAACTGGACCACCTGCGCGGAGGCGCGCAAGTCCCACATTGGTGCGCATGTCCCGTCTCTTATAACCTATGTCGCGTAACTCACTTGCACGACCCAACCAATACTTGCGAGACCTTCTTTCCTTAGCCAAATTTTGATGTTCTGATCCTCAAAAACATATGGCACGCAAGTATCCTATCTTCCAAGACCTCGGCTTGCAAGTACCTTTGCCAAAAACACTTTACCTCATTGGCCGATTTTCAGTCCCAAAAATTTGGCAAACATTGGGAAACTGCGCCACCTTTACTACTGTTTTCTACTTGAACGGTATGATCTCTTTGTTGGAACACATTCTGAACTTCCACTGAGGATTGACAACAAACAGAAACCATACGCCAAATCATGCTTTGATGACCCTGGTTCCAACAGTATATTCTGGTTTTCCATATGTTTGGACTAATAAGTTTCACTAATGTTCAACTCAATGGTTTTTTCATTTCAGAGACTCTTCCAAAACATAGTGTCCAAACATAGATCATGATCATATGAAATTGATAATGATACTCCATGATGCCTTATCACATCTTTGTGGTATATATGTTCAAGTTGATTTAGTGATAAGTCAACTCAAATTTTAATGAAGTGAGTATTAATTTCATAATAATCCAAAATAACTTATATGTCATTATTTCCTCTCGAAGCCTTCAGAATCCCAATGATAAAATACCTTGCAGTTTTTCCTATTTGGATGTTTGTATGGGTAAATCTTTATTAAACCCCCTATAACCTTTTCTTTTATCCTTATCTTGGTCACATACAAGTCACATTTATATATATTATATAACAATAATCATCACACTTACTCTCCAATAGTGATCTAAGATATATTGATACATCTTTATGCTCCATAAATAGATGGAGAAGGTTGATCTATGAGAATAAATAATAATATCTTTATTGGTCTGTATATTTTATAGAAAACATTTTAATGATCCAAATAAAATTAAAATTTCACATCATTTTGGAACTCTAATTATTTCTTATTTCTGATACCTTCCATGTTCCCTTAAATTAAAACCTCAACACTCTATGAATTCATTATTTTTATTAAAAGTTATTATTGATAAATCATTTGAGAATAGAATGATGACGCTCGTTCCTTTATGAATAAAATTTCAATTATTTTCACATCTATGTAGTTTTAATCATTATGAATTCTCATATTTGATAATGTTTCAGTATCCTCTCTAAATAGAGAATCATCAACTTTTGTAACATTTCCAATATGGTAGTAGATTGAGTAGTAATAATCCTTGATGATATATAACCATAATCCCTAGAACATATGAATCTCCTTCTATGTGAATATATATTTTATAATATTGTGATCATTATATATCTGAAATTTCCTTCAATAAATATAATTCCACCAAATTATAAATGTGAAGATTACAATCACAAACTCAATATCATAAATATGATTGTTTTTCTTGATGATCATTTATCTATATTAATATGTAGTATGTCACATTACATTTTTACTAATTATACAACCCTGTCCCTTCTATGATGCATTTTATTTACCATGAGAGTTCCCTAATTGTGGTTTTTGTAAGTACTAGTGTAATGATAAGCCTATTTTTCAACTCTTTTAAGATTTATTCACATTAACTAGTCCATAAAAACAGTATTCCCTTTTGATTCCACTATGCTAGTGGGATATAAAATCATGAGATGTTTCACATTAATAATACACAGAAAATTCAAGGAAACAATTGATATCCATTACATATGTTAGTCTATGCCACTGCTGAATTACCTTTTTCTTATAAGGGTCTACATATATCACTTTTTTATTGATATAATTCCCAATGAATGTTATTTTCACCACCTATAACACACATTTACTATAAAATAAATTTATTTTCTACCTTCACATCATCATTAGCTTAATATTAAAATCTCCCCAATGGTCCCCTTATTCTTGGAGTATATTAGACTATCATATATAAATAGTAACACAAATATTTCTATCTAATATATAAATACTCAATTGATTATCTTTATCAAAATTTTATATAGAATTAGTGAGACTAAAATGCTACCGTAAGTACTTATATTGATCATACATCATTTTTTTGGCAGTCATCAAAATATCTACTTCTTCATGTTTAATTAGTGATATGCAGACCAATGGTTCTCCATAAAAAACATGAACCCAAATAGTCGATAATACAATTCAAATATCTATGATAGGTTATAATTTATCATAATCATGTTTTTTTGAGCTCATGATAATCAATACATATTCATATTGATACATCCTTCTTCTGGATGTGGAGGGCTAATGCATCACAAGGTGAAGAACTAAACAATATAAAACTCTTTTTCATATTCTCTTTTAACTTATTCATCAGTTATTTCAACTCAATCATGTTTATCCTTTAAGGAGTCGTTGATATGGTTATAGATATTGGTATAAGTAAAGTTGAAGACTCAATCTCATTCCAAAGGAATAATTGGAAATTATTCATGGAACACATTAGTGTAATCCCTCACAATAGGAATGAATTAAAAAATGGTCCACTCTATTATATTAATCATTTGATATAGATATTATATATTTGATGATAATATTATCCTTAATGGGAATATATATTCAAATGTTTATTCATCCTCTTACTTATATTTGTGCATAATTGGATGATACCTAAAAATATAAACATTGATCACCCTCTAAAGAATTTTGATATTGGATTTATACACAAATACCCAATCCATGCCTATTATGTCATCAAATTAAATTAAATAATTTAATACATAATTTAATAGTTGGTTCAACCCAAAATCATTGAATTAAGAGGATTTATACACTCAAGATTCAATAGTTTTCCAATTTAAAATTATAATTGATAACATAATATTTATTATTTGTGGTGTATTTTGAATACTTATACCAAACTTCAATCATGTTAAATAAATTTTAGAACTAAAATAATATTATATATTCACTATTATTGAATGAACAACCAGTAGACCTATCAAAACATAATTATTATGATCCACCATATAATTAGTGATAGAAAATTACCTTCCACAATACCTTCGAGATTGTTATCATTATTTTTCTCCACAACCATTTGATTGTGTAATTTCATTATATAAAGAATGTGTTCGTATAGTTGAAACCCTATTTTGTAGGTTAAATGTTTATATGAACATTACATTCTTCCTCATTATTTGTGAAAAACTAAATTTTTTTCTGTTATGATTTTCATGT
Organism: Viscum album; assembly: GCA_963277665.1. Lineage (NCBI taxonomy): Eukaryota > Viridiplantae > Streptophyta > Magnoliopsida > Santalales > Viscaceae > Viscum > Viscum album. The sequence goes on along the minus strand of OY728153.1, from coordinate 1,253,500,996 downwards.
TTCACCTATTTTCCCAATTTAAAGCATCTCCCCACTACCTTTATAAAATTTTCAGTATAGTTATTCCAACTATTTTCAGTCCTATGATGGTGGGTTCTCATTCCTATTGGGGGTTTATATGTTGATCCTTAAAGATTAAACTCTATTTTTCTATTTTTTAATTGGTCTAATGACACTATTGATAGACACCAATCACATTATCAAAATTTTCGGCATAAGAAATAATCTATGTGTAGATTACAATGACTCAAATATCCATAAAATGTCACCAAATCATCATTTACCCTCTAAAAAGTTTATCCAAAATTATTTTAGTGTACATGAAGAAACAAAACACTTATAGTACCATATTTATAATGTCTTCCTTATATTCCTTGATGTACTAATAATAATATTGGGTTAGTTAGAGTAACACCCTCTCTATTTTAATATGGATATGTATTGGTAAAAATTTATTTTTTTCATTAATCTATCCCAATAAATGGAATCAATTTCCTCTAATTAATTCATATTTGTAATACATTTATCTATCTGGAGATACCACATTCTCACGTTGAATTATTCTTTACCCTTTTTCTGTTTATACAATAATTGGGGTTTCTTGGGTCGTTTTTGGTTAAATTTGAGAATTCTGGAATCCAATGGGGTTTTGAGGGGCTGACTCATGGTTATGGAAAATTGTGAATTTTCCACAAGGAAATGGTGTGCCCCATTTTAGAGCCACAATATGTGGTGCAAAATTCTCTCAAACCATCCATCCTCCCACCATATTCCATGTTCCCTCAAAAAAAGGGTGTTTATAAATATATAGCATGTTTTTTCAAATCATATCCCTCTTAAGAGAAATTGTGTACCCCATGATTAGGGGTGCATAATTAAAGTGAACGGTTTGGAAAATCATTCCCCTCTTCCCATGAAAATGTGAATGTATAATTTAATCGCCATAATTTTATTATAAATATTTCAAAAGACCAATTATTTTACACTAAATGAAACCAAATTAGCATAACAATTATTTTTATTTTGGAGGATCCTAGAAGGATTATAAGGCTCCTCAATCCCCTTTCTCGGTGAATTAACGATCTAGTTGAATGATCGACTCCTCCTTTATAAGTGATTCTTTTATATTTGTATTCCACTCCAATCTTTCTCCCTTATTTTAGAATAAGGATGTATTAGTTATTAAATTGCTTTTAAATATAGGTTTTTATGAAATTTGATTCATTGTGTATTTCTACTTTGTATTCATCCATGATTATCCATGATGTTATGCTTTCTGATCAATCCTTATAAAGTTGAGGTTTATTACATGGTGGGAGTTCATCAATGATCATGAAAAAAGTTGTCTAAATTTCAATTCAAATAGTCTTGAATATAATTGGGTGATATTAATTGTATAATTTCAATTTCTATATTGGGAAAATGAATTTTAATTTAATTATTAAATTTTTTTTGTTCATTTGATTAAGAATTTGGTGTAAGAAATGGGATTATGAAATTTATTTAACAACTGGTATGTAAATTTGTGTCAAAAGAGTTGTTAATGTGGGTCCATGTTATGTGATATCTGATATAGATGTGAATAATGATATGTGGGACATGGACTAATACTCCAAGCACCAGCTGTATGATAGAAATTTTCTCAAGCCCTCATGATATATTTAATAATTTTTTTTGTGATGCCTATGTTTTGGGATAGGAAATTCTACTCTAGATATGCATGAGGTTCCAGACTACTTCTGTAGGACACTATTTCAGAATTTTGAAATTATAATTAAATATTTATTGATTATCCATGAGTGATTGAATTTTGATATTCCTAGAGTGTATTGTTAGACAACAGCGTGAGCGAAAGAAGGAATTATTATTTTGGGTCTCCCTATTAAATCAAGGAAATATGTGTCCATTTAAAAAAATATTAGAATTGATAACTATTTACATTTCATTTATCCATTCTTAAATAAAAAATTTCATAAATTTTTATAGATTACATATTGACTAATACGTCATTGGTGGTGTCCTACTAAGTCTTATTAACACCCTATTTGGGATACCTATTCGAAAATTAAAAAAACTTCATGTTTTTAGTGCATGATATGGGAAAGAGCCCAGGGTCAGATAACACTATAAGATTCAGGATGAAGCATGGAAGAGTGAACCATATATAGTTTTGATTCCTATATGAGATATGTCAATGTCTATTTATTTTGGGTTTTAATTTTACTCTTAACACATAAATGTAATAAAATATTGAACTATTTGGTTTTTGGTCATATTTTTTATATTTTGGATTCTTCGTGTGATGTTGATTGATTTTTTTGTTATGGTATAATCATGAGTTTTTTATTATCATTTAGTTGATTTCTATTTATTTTCCACTATTTTCCTTATTTGATACATATGATATAGTGTCCCCACGGTAAATATTTGATCATTACTTCTAATCAACTGCCTCTAGAATATGAGGAGGTGCATCTTAGGTCATGTGTTAAACTATTTCAAAGAACAGACACATGGAACCCTCTTTAGGACATTAGATAGTGGTATCAAGGGATATGTCTTGTTGTATTTTATTTTTTATTAATATTTATGTATGGTATACAGGATATAACATTGAGTCCAGCCTTGGTCATGAGCTCATACATGGGAGTTTCTAACCTATATATGTGGGAATAACAATGTACCAGAGTGGGAATTTTTTATTGATGTATTCTAATATAATCGATTATTATTTTACGATGGATGATTTAATTTTTGCATGATGTACTTATTTTTATGACATTTCTCTTGTATATTGGCATCACATAGTATTAGGTTTTAAATTTTTCATTCATGGAACCTGTGCTTTTATATGGCATGCATCATTTGTGGAATGCACAAAGAAGTATGTCCTAGTTAAGTGGATATAATGAAAATGGTTTTACTTATATAATTATTTGAAAAATATATTTCGTAATAATAAATTTATAATATTAAGTGATGATAATTATTGAAATTTAAAATGGATAAATGGGTTTCTTATAGGAAACCATAAAATATGAATGTATTTTACCCCAGGTAATCCAAAACGTAGATGAGGGATGTTTGAGGGAAGTGATAGTGCTTTGGTTTTGAACATGTGGTGAAGTATGGGATGATTTTTTAAGGCCTTATCTAAATCCCTCATATAAAAATGTGATTATTTTGTGTCATGTCGCATAATAAGATTCCTTTTCATTTTATTGTAATTACTCCATGATGACATTTCTTGATAGGAGACATGTGAACAAGACTTGAAATGATCCTCTAATAGTGGAACTATAGGCTTGAGTAGTTTTGAGTGAAGGATTGAGAGAGAGGTTTTGCAAGTTATTTTCATTATTTATGTCATTAATCAAATTGATACCTAGGGTGTGATGTGTAATTTATGTCATTCCAAACATGAGAGTTCTATGTGAAACTTTATCTGACCCTTACTAGAGTGGTTGGACATGAGGAAGCAATGTTATGGATATAGTCTATCAAGATGGTCCTAAAATATTTACAATCTCATGAGAAGAGGAGTGTAAAATTAGATCCCTATATGATGATCGGATCAGAAAATCTCTATTGGGATATTGAAACTATAGATGATAATTTGGGAAACATTTTATGGAATGTATTTATGAAGATATTTTTTGAACACTTTTACTACGATTTTCTTAGTTGGGAGAAAAATTTATAGTTTAAATGGTTGATCGAGGGGAGTATGTGTGTGTTGGACTATAATGGACATTCCCTTTATTTTCATTTATTTATCCCAGCATTGGAAGGGGATGAATAAACTAGAGAGAAAATTTTCAAGATAAACTTAAATGTAAGGTTATAGCTTAGGTTAACATATTTCGATTGATGAATTTTGATAAGGTGGTGAATCATGCTGCTATTTATGAGGGAAACCTGAAGGTGGATAGAAATGAAATGAAGATGAGTATGCTAGATGACCAAGATATTTTTATTCATAGAGTAGGATGCACTACTAAGAGAATGTCAACTAGTGGAATGGAAAACATAGTGTATAAGGAGAAGTATCAGTAACTCATTGAGGTATCCAAATATACTACCCCAAGTGTGGTAGGAATATCACATTTTGTAGTTAGTGTCCACTATTATGAGGAGAGGAGATGTCCACTATGTGTCTCTATTTTGGATTGATGGTTGATTATGATGGGTTCATTTCTTGCACAATAACTTATGTTGGGTCATCATATTTTTCTTAAAATAATAACCCATCATTTCCCTCATCCATAACAGTGTACAAAAAATGATTTCCAATGGCATATTTTAACTTAGGTTTTAGACCCCATGATGTATAGGTACTATCATTGGTCGATAGGATGGGTGGTAGGCCTCATACCACCCTTTTTGGCTAAATAGTTTCCTACATCGAGATTATATTATATATTAAGGATATGTTTTAGAATCGTTTCCAAACCCTGATACGAGACCAATTACCCTAAAAACCTTTTTAGGTTAATGAATTTAATATGATGAAGAACGGGATACCATTATTGAATATATTTGGAAGAATAGTAGGTTCTTTATTCATTTCTTAGTGATGAGTAGCATCTGATATGTTGAATTAGTATGAAAAAGCACTTCAGGATGTTATTCCATGTTGGGTGGAATTTAATGTTATGTGAAGGGGAATGATCCATTTGGAGGAATCATACGTATCCTATTTATTGTAGGAATTGAAACAAAAATAGTTATTTAAAATGATTTAGTTTATTTTCATTATTATAAGACATATTTGTGGGAACCGAGGATCCAGATATTTGATCTTTCTTCACTTAGAGACATCCTACGTATCCTGGTTATAATAGGAATCAAATTTATCCAAGATTTATCATGAAAATAGGACAATATCTATTTTAGATGTCCTCATATGTGGGGATATTTATACATTTACACTCATTAGAGATCATAGGATGATATTTCCATGGTTTTACGCGACTCAAGGTGTGAATGCTATGTCTATTTCACCTCCCTATGAACACGTGAGCTATGCCATATGTGATAAACAAGGGATACCATATAATCATTCTCACTATATATATATGAAAGGATTATGATCTGAAAAAACCCTTGGGATGATTTAATATATATATATATAATGGGCCTCAATGAGGAATCCAAAGTATCGTTAATATTGAAATAATTGTACTTATTATCGTTCTATTGTCTTCTTAGATAACTAGTGGATTTTGTAGAATGATCATCCCCATACACTGATTATGTCCAGATTGATGAAATTTTGGAGACACAGTGGGACTTATACTGATACGGATTCCCATTATAGTTTATGCTTGAGACTTATGAAGGATTCTGACATATCTTATTTATGGAATGAATCATATTCCAAGTAGTTCATTTCTATTTTTATTTCACTAATGGATTAGGAAGAAAGATCATCCTAGGGTACTGATTGGGTTCTAGTGGTTGAAATACCAGTGCAATGAGGAGACGTATACCAATGTTAGTTTCAATTTGGGTTTTGGATCAATCATTAGTAAGGTGACCTCTGTATCCCAATTATAGAATGATTCAGTTCCCTCATTGTTCAATTGTTATGGGATTACACACTAAGGATTTCATTAAAATTGGAACTTACACATTGAGGATGGAGAATATTATCAATTACTAGGATTACCTTATCCTAACAAAGGCTTGTTGCGTGAATGATATGATCATTGAGACTCCCTAATACTAAGTGATCTATGGTGAGTGTGATAAAAATGGATGGAAGATAATCATTGTCATTCTATATTGATACATGACTTATGTACTAGGACTACCATTTTAATTCTTAATATAAAGCATATGCCTTGAAGAGGCAACCTATTTACCATTTTTATGGAAGGAATTAGATTATTTATATTTAAGATGATAGGGAATTACACACTTAGGATTACCTTATAATTTTGTCTTTCACCCTAAGGATGAAAAAGGTTACCATGTCCTTAGATTCCCATTTGACCTGGCCTACTTAACTACCTCACATGCGTTAATTGTTCACTCGAAATTTCATGATTTCCTACCTGACATATTTGAGGGTGTCTTCCAATCATGTCCCATTACAGTTGTAAGATCCTTTTGGTTTGTCTATGGGGAAACAAAAAACTTAGATGACATATTTGAGGGATTTATCATGTTCAAGGCTATCTTGTTCGGATAACATCACAACACTCTAGAATAGATGCTTGGAGGGTATCACATAATCTTTATAATGTGCCCTATATTCATTTATAAAGATGGTTGATGTGATTGTATTGTGTCACTAGAGTCAATGATACATGTCATAGATAGTGATACATGTAATGACCAACTTGTTTGAATGTCATCGTGAGAGCTGGATGACATATCCATGGGACATCATGAGATCTAAATAGCATTCACATAGTGTGTCATGAGATCCAGTTAAAATTACAAGGTGTCATGATGGTTCCTCTATATCTTTTAGGCAATATTTCTAATGGAAAACACATGGTTTGGGTGGTAGGCACGTAGGGATTCATTTGACTTTGGTCTAATGCATGGGGGCACCATGTGACATGCTTTAACATGCCCAATGTACTTCACAAGATCCAAATATTATAACAAAATGAAATCATGAGATCTTGGTGACATGTCCATGTGTTTTCAAATGTCTTAGGTCATTCACATGTATCATACGATGATCATCGTATATGTTAATCACCGAAGTCTCTCATTTTTTAGTCATTTCTACAACCATTTAATGAAAGTGCCTTTGTTTTGATTCAATGTTAGTTTGTTTTAAGTATCACATAATTTATTTTATTTGTAATATGTCTTCCAATGTCCCATTATAAGTACTTTTCATACTATTTGGATGATCACATGATGTGCTTATGTATGATGTATGATTGCACTATTTGTTCACTGAATCTTACATGATGTAAAACTTCATAGTTATGAGAATATAATCACTAAGAAATCATCTATTATGTGTGGAATGATTTCATTAAGTTGAAATATTCAATTATTTCCATGATGATGAGTTGATAGATTTATAGACTTCTCCACCCCAATTGTTTGTCAATATTCACAGTGCATATCACAAGAATCCTAGATTGAGTTGCCTGAATGATTTTGTGTCAGGCTACATCAAAAGATCCTAAACCTGATCATTATAGGTGTATCTTAGGATTTTAATTGACTAAAAAACCATCCCATAAATTCCCAATTAATGGGGACTTTGAATTATCATGAAGAAATTTTAATTGAATTTCATATTGTCATATTGACACATCCAAGGGACTTTTTGAGATCATGGTACCTTTTAAAAGGCCTTCACGTGATCTCATGTGATTGGTCTAATAATTTCAATGAGACAAGGATTCCCTTTCTGGGAGACTTTGACAAATTATTCCATATTTTTAAGGTGTCTTATTACACCATAATACAAACATCCTGGGCATGTTTCAGGTGTTTTCTAACCACAAGAGTCCCCCATTATTCGATAATTTTTTAATTTTTTTTAAAATTTCAGATTTTTCATGTGTGTATGAGTGTTGTCAAAGACATCAACTATTCTTCACAGTGATTCTCCTCATGAACAATTAATTTGGATATGGAAATATATCAAAATTTCATTGAAAATACAATCTACCTACACTTATGAAGCCAAAAGGGGGAGCATAAGGTCTTTTATATTTGTAAAAGGCCATCCGTGTGACAAAGAAGGCATGTCAGTGAGCTTTCGAAAGATGAGGCAGACAAGTCATTGGGTGATTGCAGTATCTTCCAGATCACTAGATGTGTGTAATGTGATTTTTATTATTTTAAATGGATCCAGACCTCTCCCATTTTTAATTACTTTTTTATCTTAAAATGTTTTGGGATCTCTCATGTGTGTTCAATTGTTGTGAACAATAAATCTATCCATTGGTGATGTGTCACATGATACTTACCACAGAAAGATACTCCTTCCTTTTCATTATTTTTCACATATTTTACAATGACATTTGGATCGATATCCAGGAATCTATTTATTGAAAATAAGAATTACCTAGGTGAATGTTTCAAGTTTTCATCGCATGATCACTGATTGTGCACGACACTTCCACAAGAGAAGAAGAACATTAAAAAATGGGCATTGCAAGATGTTCCATTGGTTATGTGATGCACATGACCATATACACACTAATATATAGGTAATGATATCATTTGTCTCTTGGGTGGTAAAAATGATATGTGTGATCATGGAATCTTTCATCACACATTTATTTTCAAGGTAAAATTATACAAATATTCAGATATTTCTTTCTTTTCAAATTTTCTGATTCTCATTTAGGGAGAATCAACAAATGAACCCCCACTTAAGAGTGACATACACGGGGAAAAGAACAAATTTATAAGGAATGTAAATTCCATCCTAATTCGTTGGCATAGCCACTAGTCAATGTCTTGGGTGATTTTTTGTTTATCAAATTATGTATGGTATTCTTTTGGATTTCAAATAAATAGAGGATTAGAGAGTGGATCATTCACCAACTAATCTATTCTCCATATCTCTTGTACATGATTCCATCAAGTGAGTTTCTAAAAATTCCTTCCTGTAAAATCTGATCATGAGGACTTATTGTGATCCCATTCTGTGACGACTACATCGCAAGTCCTCATTTTCAAGGCACCCACACCAATCAACCATGAACTGAATTTTTTAATGTGTTTTAACATTGGTTATGGGTATTCTCAACCATCATGAGGGTTTAGTGGGAATTTTGGGCATGATCACCTGATAATCTAATTAATATGCATCTTGACTGATGATTTCAATGCCATATGATAAACATTTTTGGAAGGGATAAGAAGATGTATAACGATTTATGGGTTTATGTGAAGTGAAAGATCTTCAAGAGTCGAGAAATTTTTGTATACTTTATAAGAGTTCTTAATTCCTTTGTTGTTTCATGTGATGCACATGACATAGCCATAATTTTATAGAATTCCATTGAAAAGACATTATTTTTTCTATCTCATATATTCCACTTTCAATTTTTTCATATGGATTTTGGCTATCGTCAAAGTAATTATAGACATTTGTTGAATAATTCAAAGGTAGCGATGGTCTATTCTGATCTCATTATAGAACGTTTGTATTCAAAATGATATTTTGACAGTGGATAACATCGAATGAGTTTGATAATGTAGATGGGAAATAATGTTGGAGGTTTTCCCTTTCAAATTATCCTTCCCTTTAAGGTTTATTTCGTACCAATGACAATATCATTCCTCAACCTCCTTTATCATTAATACAATCATATTGTGTTTATAAAACCTGCATCAAATTTCATGAGAACATCACTAAGGGGGGATATATTTTCACGAAGGGATAACATGATGATGGGAATATAATGACATACATTCCCATAGGCATTGATCAGACTAATCAGGAACCTGATACATATGTTTACGTGAATGCTCAATAATGAAAAAATTTATCTCCGACCTGACGTTAGGCTGGGTTACCAACATGGACATCCAATGTGGAGGTAGAGATGTGATGGGTTGGGGATATCCATTCTATGTACAATAAATTTCATCTGAATTCACTATGAATCTAGTGAAAATTGAGATTTATGATGGTATATTGAAATCATTGTTTTCTGCCTACTGTATCAAGGGTCTAACTGTGGTATTGTTCTATCATTGAATCCCAAACAAAAAACATTTCTACCTAATCCATATATAGGTGGAAATAAACATCTAAAATTTGTAGAAGATATATGTATTAACTATATTAGATGGTATTTATGATCATTTACCCCCATGGACCACTTGAAAAAACATAACGAGAACTCCTCCTCTCATACAAGAACTAGTATGGTTGGACCAAAAGGCCCTGTAGAATGAAATACTTCATGGAAAGGATATCCCAACAATACATTATCATGATAAATTATCAATAAGGTCTAATCTGATTTGAACACTTTGAATCCATAGTAATGTCTTACAATGTACCCTTATAGCGTACTAAGCACTTACTGGCATAGGATTAAGGGAATTTAATGATTCAAGATGGGATGTTATCCAAGGTATTGATCGATATATCCAACAAAGTGATTTACAAATTATATTATTGAATGGTCACATATATAAAAATAATGAAAAAGGTTGAGTTTGAGTTTCCACCTTTATGACGGAGACCTCCATGTCATGGGGGGGGGGGTATTGGGATAGTTATCCATACCATTGTGAAATATTATTTTTTGGTGCATCACATTCAAAAACGATGATCCCCTTACAGAATCGTGATCCCCATCCATGTACTATGGGGTTCGATAAGATCTAACCAAGTAGGATATGAATATATAAAAACCTAATGTTTCCCCAATGATTGTTTTATACCATATCAACGATGTATCAATGGGGTTTGAAAGATAAAAAAAAATATTTGTATGTCAGGTCATTTTTGAGTTGTTATGACTATTTCTTTTTCAGAACCATTGAGATAGTACCAACATGTTATATTGGTGAGGTATTCTGGAGGGATGGTAATGCATTATGTGACATCATGAGGGTATTATTTCCACTAGTAATTATGGGTCCTTCTCTACTAATTTTATGCACAATACCAGTTTTTTCATCTGTTCTAATGTGTTCATTCAATATTTTCTCTCATGGTTTATGTCTGATATAAGATTAATATGATGGTGGATCTCCAATTCTGGCTAATGTTCACAAAAGAGGAGACTCGGGATGAGATAAACCTTCCTCACACTAATGCTGCAATTGAATTATATCATAATGATATCGAGGTTTGGAAATGATCACATCACAAGGAGAAATTGTCCAAATTGGTATGTAAGGCCACCCATGTACCATTTAATACTAAGAACAGTCAAAATCACATAATAAAACTAGCTTTAAGGAGACTAAGATTCCCAAAAGAACCTTGTAATGAGATAATAAATTTAATATCATCCTCATTTCAAATTTATGTGTCAATTGATGTGACTGTATTGAGTATAGTACCTAAGGGTAAAGCCTTGTTAGAAATACAATTTTTTTTACATCTCAAATGTGGATGGATTTGAGTATGAAGAACACACAAGATGAGATCTGGGGCATTATATGTAAGATATATTTACCATTATATGTGTTCAACCATGTCACCACACCTATATGTATTACATTCTATGACCATCATGTGCAGGTCAGGGGATTCTTCAAAGACTTTGACATAATAATAGAATGCATTAAGGATCGGGTTTTCTATTCTCCATTGGTTCACAGAATAGTGGTGCTTGAAACACTACAAATGGATATGAATGAGTTTGGGGTTTCCATATTTGATTTTTTATGAATATTTTCACCACTATTCTTAAATGGCCATGGTTTCATTACAATAATATAGATAAATATTGTGATATTTATGTTATAGTTGTAGGCTACTAACGAAATTCTATCCATACCATCCCCTGTACATTCGACCGATTGTACATATATGAGATATGATCATAGTCATGGCTGAGAACCAATGATGATAGATTCTAAGGTTGATAGGATAGTATGTGGTTGGTGATGGAACTTATAGAAAAATGAGCATGGATTTATCACTTTTCATATAACCATTACTAAAAAAGAAGATGAAGAGGAATCAATCCTCATTATTGGGGTTTTATCCTCTATAATACTAGAGTCTGGTGTGTCATTCTGTTATTGTTTTCGGCTATTCTAGAAACATAAAATTATTTTTCAAAAACTACTAGGTCCCCACTGAGATCAAATAGATGAGAATGTATCCACTTCTGAGCATGAGGGAATGAATTCAATTTCAATGGAAGACCCTTCTAGGTCAGTATTGTTCCATCGAGAAGTGGATATGGATTAGTTAATTTTCTAAATCATTCATATTTCATATTGAATAAATTTTATTCATCACACATCAAGATCCGACATGGGATGACCCCCATCTATAGGATACTAACATAGGGAGTTGTTCTGTTACTACATTATCCTTGAAGGAATATATTATTTTATGATGTTAGTAGATATTTTGGAATGAAAATTTTTCTCTATTTGTGTCATATAGTAGGATGTTATCTTTTTTTACTATAATACTCATGGGTGGTGAGGGAGTCATGTCTTCGGAAAAATAACTCTAGGTTCCTGGAAGCTATTAATCACAGGGAGGAGTAACCACTTCACCCATGTATGGGGTCTAAGTAGTGTATGTTTTCATCAATGTGACTAAGATAGGTGTGTTTTTAATATTTTTCATAACCACGAATTACAAGGCGACACCATATTAATTATCTTGTGTTTGTGAAGCCCATGTACTTCTTTATTTAGTTCCTTCACCTGAATGTTCAGGTGCTCTATTCCTTTCTCCCTTGGGAGTACCTCATATTTGATCTATGAATGTAGAGAATGTCTCTCTTACCTAATTAACAAGGTCTTTGATCATGTATCTTACTCTTAGAGACATGTTCCTTGAATATAAACTTGTCCTTATGATGAACCTAGATCAAAGCCTCAGTCTATCTTCACTTTATCAGTCGATGCAGTAACAAATATAAAAGGAGATCTAGAAATTAGTTTAAGAAAACCCATTGGATGAGATTATAGATATATTAGATCATCATAGATTTATGTTTCAATCCATTGGTTTTAAGGACTATGATTATTCCCCCCTTTATTCTAATTTGAAATATGATATCTCTATATGGGAACACATGAGTGCCCTCAAATTGAGCATGGTAACTACTAAGGTCTCATATTGAGTGGAACACAACTGGGATGAAGTTTTAAATTAATCTTATCTATGTATAGTGGAGGTGGATTGTCACAATGATATAGTAAATATTGGGTAGGTTGAAACAGATGACCGTCAGTCTGAGAGTAGCCTTATTCAAGTAGAACTATCCAATATTCCCCATCCACTTCAGATATTATTGAAGGTTGTATAAGAGAATAAACGACTCCTATATGTAGTATATAAAGAAAGAGATGAAGCCATTTTGAGAGAGGATGAATTTTTGTGTGTTATGGAAGTGTAAGTTGGGTACCTTGACTAGTTACATAGATCTATTACCTCATTGGAGCAGTGGAATTTAGAGTTCAAATATTATTCTGAGAACACAACAGGGAAGAGGTATTAAATGATTCTTATTTTTCCCGTTTTCGTTCATTCATGACGTGAATGATGTTTCATTCAAATGATATTAAATGAATCTCAAATGTTGAACATCCTTTACGTTACATAATTTAAACCTAAATTTCTAGATCCAAATATTTTAATTAAAATAGATTCTTTTTGAATGTTTCACATGAATTCAAACCAAAAAAAGATTATTTATTGATATACCTTCTTTTTGTATCTTTTTATTATCTTCTTCACCGAAGGATAATTAGCTATTAGATATTTCTAAGAGGGAGAGTTCCCAATCTATTGCTAAAACTGATTGGATTCATGATAGAAGATTGATTTATGTCAAGGCCATGTGATGGACGTTACATGATTTTTTTTCATTACTAATAAATGGAAATTGTTTTTTACTTTTAGTGCCTTTTAGCTCAAACCATGTATCTCTTTATTTAATGGTCTTTAGCTCAAACCGTTTATCTATTTAGTAGGGTATTTTATAATAGAACCTTCTATATTATTTTTAATGTGTTCATCTAGAACCTTCTATCGCTTTGGTATAGGATTTTAATCTCGGAGAATATATCACTTTTTTTTGGTTCTTTCACATTAGAAATTATATCTCTTGAGTTTAGGACATTTTTCTTGGACCTTCTATCACTACAATTTATTTTATATTAGCTCTAAATTTTATAATTTCAGTTTAGAGTACTTTATCACTGAACATCTATCACTTTTGGTCCGGGGATTTTTTCTCAAATCATGTATCACTTTATTTTATGGTATTTATTCTCAGAGAAAATAAATTATCATGGAATATTTTTAAGACATGACATGAATGAACCAAAACATTATATGGTGTTGAGTTCATTCATGGTGTTTTCGAGGAACATGAGGATCAGTGGTCTTTTCCTTCATAGATGGGATTCCTCTGGTTAGTAGGTCAAAGACCTAAAAAAAATTTAACATTGAGAAATAAAGGATTTTCAACTCCTTTCCAAGGTTCATGGATGGGTTATGGGATAGTATTGTTTGTTTGTGAAATTATAGGGATTCTAGGATCTCTTGGATTTTTGAAATATGCATGATATAATTCGTAACCAAGAAGTTTGTGACCATGAATATGGGATGGTGAAAACATGAAATATTGAACCATTACACCCTATGATTCTAGATTATTCAATGGTGTTTCCAATTCTTAGAAAGGTATAATATCATTTTTTTCAAGCAGGAGATGCCCATAGTTGGTGTGTCAATGTCCTTAAATGTGAATATCCATATTTTGTAAAATTAATCCCTACTCCTTTTTGAGGGATGTGAAAGGTTTATGATGACTCAAACATTGAGATGATGAGGTTGGGTATGGGGGAAAGCTATCTAGGAATGATTTTGGAACCCTAGTTATGTTTATATATTAATTGTGAAACTAGACACTATTCTATATACTTTTTAATAACAAGGAATGGTTTATCAATGGTTTGAGAATAGATTGTTGTATTATAACATTGAAAAATGGTACAAAACAAGGTGATGTAATGTAGTGGATTTAAATCATGGTCCAAAATTCTAAGGTCTGGAAGATGATTTGGGATAATCATGCTGAGAATGATCCAAAACACACTATGGAGCTAAGTGCAGCTATAATAATGTTATGGATCACAAGGATCAAAATAATTTTTTTTCAGAGTAATGCATTTGGTTGATGACCATATGCACATATGATGGAGCCATAAGAATACATTCATAGTCAAGTAATGTGTCCCATAAATTTGGGTATCATTTTCGAAGGGTCATGATATTTTTTAGTGATCTGAATCACTAAAATAATGTAATATTGTTTGTGGAAAGTATAATATCCTTGGAGAATTTGAGCACCCAACACGTTTTTTTCCATCTTGATGAAAATATTATTATGGCAAGGAGATGTGAAAAATAAATAATATATCTTTTTCCTGAACTAGGAGTATATAGAGGTTATATTGGATTTATAAGGGATATAGGGTAGGTGTTATGAGAATTATTCCTTGTTTATTTTCACCCAATTTTTTCCATAATCCCTAGAGATTATGATTTTATTGAGTGATGACATGACTTTTTATCACACCACCCTTCTCAGGTTTCTAACTATACATATTTTGTATTTCTTTCACTAGAAATTTATGGTCTTTTGATTTGGACCATTATGGTATAGAGTTTATGTTCGTACAAAATTGACCATAGTACATACATTTTTAAGGTTAAAATGCACATGAACTAAATATGGGGGATTAAATAAAATAGAAAAATTAATATTCCTAGAGTCAAGAGTACCCAGTCATCCTTCTGAGTGGGAGAGAAAAATATTGTAAATCATGCATTGAAGGTCTCAGGTCATGATTAATGAAATGGGAAAATATTACTGGGAATTCCATAAAAAACATTGAGGTTATATTCTCCGGCATGGTAATGTTTGGTCCGATAAGGATCAAAGATCCCTTTTATAAGAGTGAAATATTTTGTTGATCACCATGATGGAATATTCATGATCCAAAGGCATGTATGCATATTAAAACAAAGGGTCACCTAGGACTGGGTATCTTTTCCAATGGCCATGGTTGGTTTTTTGAATGTAGTGGTACTCGAGATATGGAGTCCTATTTATTGATTAATGTGATTAAAATATAGTGGAAGCACTCCTTAATCCTACTAAATCAGGTAAAGATCTCATGAACCTTTGATAAGTTCGAAAAATGGGTGGTGGTCTTCACATTTTAACATCATGTAATGTGGGAAATTTTACCTCCATGCATTTTATCATCATTCAGTATGAATGTTTTTTCAACTGTTTAATGCCATGTGGTAATAATGTTTTTATTGTAAAATTTTAATGTCATGTATCCAAGATTCATTTGGTGGAGTTTAATGAGATCCATAAAAAATGTGGGAACCAAATTGAATAATTCTTCATGTTATATTACATTAATTGACATGTCATAAGAAGATCTGACTCATATATAGTAAAAATACATTTTTATGGCTCAACTCTTATGAATATTTAAATAATTTCATATTTGTTGTTGTATATGGGAAGAAATTGGAGATTTGGGGGGGTCAATACATATCCTATGACGATAGTAATTATGCCACAAATATTTCATTAAATGGGAACTCTCTATTCATTACTTTCCCGTACAAAGATGTGTGAATTGTTTCAGTTGGTTGTTTTAGAACAGACCAGGGATTGAAGATCTAGATGAAACTATGTTACCTTTGATGACATAAATCAATCCACATGTAATTATTTAGGATCTTTGTAGTTTAACATCTTGAAGAAAACTATGATGTATTCCTGACATTAAAATGGGAATGGTGGCTAAACATAAGGATAAAAATATGAGTTCCACTACATATAATATGATCATATGAATAAATAAATACATTTTTTAATTATGTAAATTCTAGCTCATGGTTAATCTATATTCAAATAGGGGGAATTTGTATTTTTATTGTGATAAAACCATAGATTGAAAATCATGGGTGTCAATTTGTATTTTTTGTTATCTAAAATCAATACATACATTGTTCTTAAGGAAAATTGTATTTAAGTAGACTAATCACCTACAGTATTGGTCCTTTTAGGTGATGTAACGCCCTGACCCCAGTTACCCATAGTTGGTGGATTATTTTAATACATTGGCATGATTACAAAGAATAAAGTCTCTAAGGACCGATCAATTTAGCAGTGTCTTGGCACAAGGCCTTGACAAAATCTTATTTGTAGTCTTGGAACGGGTCCTTGGCTATGTGGTTATGATAGTCTGGAATTATGAATTCCATCGTTATGAATGTTGTTATTGAAATTGAATGTGATTATTCGATTAGTAGAATATCCATGTGAATAAGTAAATGGCAATATTTAATTTTATTTTTTCCATATTATGCTGAAGTTCAAATTTAAAAGGCTTTTGTTTTAGTTATACATTGCCTTAAATTTTTATTCTTATTTATAAATGCTTCCGCAGTATTTTTATCTTTACCATGAATCTGAGCTCACTCCATTCTATGTTTTATTTTTCCTAGGATTCCAAGAATTGTATTGTGATTGATATTCAGGGTTAATCCAGGGGAATAATGGCTTTCGTGAAGGATTATTTATGTTGTTTTATATGTTATAACGTGTAATGTATCATTCATGTATGTAATCTATTTTCCAAGAATTCTAAACTGGTCTGTCCTTTAGTACGTGATTTCTTGTAATCATGACAATGTATTAAAACAATGCATCGACTCTGGGTAACTGGGGTCGGGGTGATACGTTTGGTATCAGAGGAAGTTTAGCAATATAATTGGAAGCTAGATTTATATACCATCTTATTAGAGCACATAGCCCTAAGATATACTTCGAGGATTTTTATATAAGAACTTCCTAGAATTTTGGTATTAGAGATATTTTGTGAGTTTTCTAAGCAATACATCCCTATCTGGATACGAGCAAGTAGAGGTGGCTCTGGCATAGATGTACCTAGAGGTAAAACCTGAAAACACCGCTTTGAGCTAGACTCGCTAGAGAACTGGTGCATGAAAACGGGCCTTGCTGCACTCTTTGTTACGACACTCCCAGGGGATATGCTTTGGATGATTCTCATTTTCGTTAAAAACCAATATGAATGGTTTATGAGTATATATATCCTCAATGAAATTTTTTTATTATGGATTATATCCATAAATTGTTCAATTTACATAAGGTATTATATAGGTTTGGAATTATGAATTTTAATTCATAAACTGACCTAGTGTAAGCCATTGTTTAGAAATGGTGCCCATTAGAAGGAATGATAAATCCAGCAATGTGAATAATCCAAAGAGTAAGAGGGATCATATCATTCATGGTCTTAAGCCAGAATTTAGAAGGGAAATAGTCTCCCATGTATTATCATCATATGAAGAAATAATATCATGTGTTAATAAGATAAGTAAAGAATTATTTGAGTCCTATGGCTTTGAAGGGAAGCCAGAGAAGAAAAGGATGGTATAA
This sequence comes from Viscum album, assembly GCA_963277665.1. Taxonomy (NCBI): domain Eukaryota; kingdom Viridiplantae; phylum Streptophyta; class Magnoliopsida; order Santalales; family Viscaceae; genus Viscum; species Viscum album. The sequence continues at coordinate 1,253,482,850 of OY728153.1, read as the reverse complement.
AGAAATATAGATAATGGGAATAAGGGAATGAAGGATTTTCCAATATGTGATAAATGTGGAATGAATCACCTTGGTAAATGCTTGAAGGGAATGGAAGTTTGTTATAAGTGTGGAGAAAAATGACACCATGTACGTGATTTCAAGGGTAAGAAAACATTTTCAAATGTACATTGCTTCATCTTCAAGGAGTTGGGACACTATGTAAACCAATTTCAAAATCATGAGAGTATGAACAAAATGATGCTATTGGATAATAATCATGTTATGATACAAACTCAGATGAATAGGAATGACTAGTGTTCTTATGTTGTTATTGTTGAATTATTTTATTTGAGTGTCGTATCAACAATATACATGTTACATGAATTATGTAGATAAATAATGATTGTACTGTAGTACTATTTTATTAAGGATTTAAGATTTTATGGTTCTATGAAAAGTGACTTAATAGTTAGCTATTGTTTTTGTAAATACATGGTTCATGGAAAGTTAATCCTTAATATGGTCCTAATAATAAAGTAGTGATTTTTAAATAAGATATGGCTAACATGAATAATTATACTGGATATTCTTGACTACCTTGAAACAGATTAATAATTTTTCATCATTGGATTTTACAAAATTTTTGGATAGAAGGAGTATATCTAGTATTCTATAAAGAACAAGGGAGCATGAATGTAATCAATAAGGTTTTATGGTAATTCAATATGTTTTGGTGTTTTAAAAAAATACATGATGAAGGCATTCACATGCTATTACGGGGTAAAAAGGATCTACATCATGATAAACTTCCTTAAAAATATTGGACTGTGAGTTTGGATAGTAGTATTTTGGATATGTCTAAAAGTTGGAATAGATTATGTTTGAAAGGTTATTTTGGGATTTTTAAAAAAAGGACAATACACAGACCATGTGACAACCCATCGTATCAGACAAAGATGCGGGAATCGAACCCACAACCATAGTGAGATTGGGATTTATCGCCTACCCCTGGACTATGTGAAGTCCCTGGATTGTATAATGTAGTTTATTTTTTTAATTGGTCTGATATGTGAATTATACATTCATTATATTTGGAAACCTATACGATTAGGATAAATATAGTATTTTTGAGTTGTATTATGTTTTGTACTGAAAGATGAGTTTGTGGTAGAAATTTATTAATGGATAAAACTCTAATTATAATTTCTGTATATCTCCTTATGATCTTATACAATATCATAAATAAATTCCTCAACATTAAGAAAAGGAACATAGGACAGAAATCTTGTCCTAGATGGTACCTTAGATCATCACAAATTTATAGCTTTATGATTGTTGGCCTTTTCATAGCGAGGTTCTCTACCACTCTCCATCAGATATTGATGGTTAAATTTCTCTTCCATATCCATATTTTTCTACATGGAACCCTAGTATGTATTATTTCTAGTATCCCTCATACTTACCACTCTATTTTAAATAGAGGCCTCATTAATTCATTTTTCGATGTGGGATTTCAACTAAGATATTTTTAAATATCAACCCCAAGTTTCCAATACGGAGCATAAATTTCGAGGACACAATTTATTAAAGGAGGGGAGAATGTAACACCCCATGCATCCATGAAATGCTTCTCTTGGAATAATAATGTAGCATGTGTTGTACACAAATTCGAGTTATAACACACACCACAACCAATCAAACTAGCCTTTACGAATTATAATACCCACTTTTTGAAAATTTAAAAAGTTTATATTTAAAAATTGACTTCATTTTTGGATTCGGACTATCTAAATTATCTTAGGGTTAATTTTTGGTACTTTTCTGATAACTTTCATATTTTGAGGAATAGTGAAAATTTCTAAATTTTAATTAAAAACAAATTTTTTAATTGAAATAATTAATAGTGATAAATATTTAATTTGAGTGGTTTTAAATTATATTTATAATATATTTTTAAAATATAATCCAATTTTGGACATTGGACATAATATCACATTTAAACCGGACAAAAACAAGTGTCAATCTTTTGATAGTTATTGTTTCTTAAAAACACGCTTTTTGTTTTGATAGTGGGAATTAATTTTAAATTAATAAATGAAAAATATATGTTTTTAATTTGGTAAAATAGATTTCATTATTTTATTCAGAATATCTAAATTAGCTTAGGGTAAATTTTTGTTATTTCTATGAAAACTTTTAATTTTTGATTAATAGTGAAAAACACTAAGTTATAGTTTAAAACATAGTTTTTATTTAAATAATTATTTATTTAATTTCAATTATTTTATGTAAAAATAGATACATAATACCTATATAAGTTCAATGTAATTCATTGAAGTCGGTTTATAAAAATTCTAGATATATAAAAATTTTATTGAACTTTTCACCGTCTTTTACACACCTCCTTGGAGCTTTTGCAAATTCACATAAAACATAATTTTACCGCTTCTGTGAGATGAATTTAGAAAATCCAAGAGACACTATTAATATCAAGGATTAAAATGTGGTTCAATTAGATGAAAATAAATTTTGGTGAATAATAATATTTTACTTTTATTTACCACGGTTAAAAGTAAATAGAGCAATTAAGGGTAAAAATGATATTAATATTACACTCAAATATGTACTAATTCTATTGGACAAGTTTATATCGACCAAAAACAACCTTAGGAATAAAATATTATCATTTTGATCCACTTTTATTATATTAGGACATTTATTATTATTATATTCAAAGAACATTTAAAAGAGTTAAAATCAGAGTTTAATAACTAAAACATTTTTTATATGGGGTTTTACATAAGATAAATTCATTTATAAATATTAATTAGAAAGATAAAAATATTTCCTATATCATGGAATTTTATTTATAATTTGTAGAAAATAAATAAATAATTCTATTTATGACACAATTATGATGCAAGAATTACCTGATTCATGAAAGAATCAAATAAATGGTATTATAAATATTAAAACAAATATAATTTTAATGTTTTTATGACATCCAATAATTTACCAAGTGAATAGGACTTGTTAGGATTTATTCAATGAATTTTTTTGAAGTAACTATGTTGTTATTATTTTAACAAAAAACAAATACCAAATAGAGTCAAAATTGACTTAAAATATTTTTTAAAAACAAATATCTTATTATTAATTTATATAATGGTCCAAAAATCTAAGGTTCATCCAAAATACTTATATAATAAAATATATGACATTATGGATTCAATATGGGTTCTATTGGAATTATATTGCATGTTTACTAACTGTATAGTGTAAGAATACAAGAAGACACGGTAAAAGATAAATTATTTATCTTAGAGTTAAATCTAAATGATAAGGTCTAAATGGTACCCTAAACTTGTCTAAAACCTATTTAATGAGTTTTTTTTCGACCTATCCCCACCATATAATTTAAATAATAAACTTTCTAGCCATTTTAAAGAAAATATGAATTTATTATAAAATAATATTTTAATTTTTTCCTATGGTGACCCTCACCCCTCTTATAAAAGTGCACTCCCCCTTCTATCTAATTCACACCTTCTAAGCCATTTGGCATGGAAAAACCCTGGATAAATACACTCTCATATATACTCCCTTAATTATAGAGGCCTTAGTTTGATCAGAAAGCCAGCCTAAGGATCCATTTTGATCAAATCAAAAGGAAGAACCCGAAGAAGTGGTAATGACTTCACCACCCTCTTTCAAGTTCCTTTCTTCTCCAACATCCTTTCTCTTTGTTTTTTACATTATAAAATAATTACTCCAGTATATTCTATATATTGTGATGTTATTATAATTATGGTATAATCAAATTCATTATTCTATCAACCCTTTTAATGACATTTCACCATACGTGCGTACGGACGACTTTTCGTCTCCACGTCGTGGTGTAATTGTTATTCAATTCATTATTATTTGGATTGGTATAATAATGATGTGTATTTGATATAAATAATAAATATAACATTATAAGTATTTTGTATATATTATATACCATCCAATGATATAATATATTAATTTCAAAAGAATTGTATTTTCGCTCGTGCGTACGTACGTACTGCCGTCTCCATGATGCGATGATATTCATTTCCATGTTCACCATTCATCGATGAATATAAAAATATAAATTACTAATAAGTATGTAATGTATGAAATAATAATTCTACTGTAGATATATATATTTATATATATAAGTATTTCTGTACTTACATATATCTTATTCACTTACTTCTATTCAATTCTATATGAAAACGGAAACAACATTTATGAGTACGTACGGACTACCATCTCCATAAATGGTGTTTTCCATTTCATATATAAGTCTATTATAAATTTTTATATTCTAAAGATATATGATAAATAAATCATTTTTTATATTCTTGATGTATTTAAATCAGGATCTAAGTGATACAATCAAGAGTAACAAGTTAAAACATGTACGATAAAGAAAGCTATTATTACCCAAAATATTAATATAACAAGGATATTATTATTAAATGGGAAGTTTAAAGTCCTAAATGAATAATTTATGACACCCTAAATATTAATATGGTTCTGGTATAATTTAATAACATACTATAGTCTTCATATAGGAGGCTAAACGTACCCTCGACTAAAGGAAAGTGCTTGGTAAGGGGTTTTCATCTCACTCCATATTCCCGTGAGATTCATTCCATATTGCCACTGTTACCTTTTGTGTGGGGTATGTACTTCTCATAATTGTATTATTTAAGTAATACTCTTTAATTTATGTGTATTTACATATTCATTTTATGATTCCTCTTTCACAGGGTGTATGTTTCATAAGTTTCCATATTGGTAAGGGTTAATTTCGCAATCTCTTTATTATCTGAGGTTGTTTTTATGCAAGTATCTACATGGAAATATATATTATCCAAGTCCATGTTATATGAAAGATTTTTCAAAGGGATTATTTTAAGTGAAATTTTACTAAAACATCATTTCAATTTGTTTATATATTTCTTCTTCTAAATAATTCTCATTAATGTCCATGTCTTCAAAATGATTTTTAAGGATTTATTTAGATGGACAAGATTGTTTTTAAAATGTTAATTCCATTCGAATGTTTCAAAGTGGTATGGGACACTTTGATTCAAAAATTTCTATAAATGTCTTATTTTTCAAATTATGAGACTTTTAAATGTTTTCATGAAAAAGGGGTATTTCTCTCAAAGATTTTTACAAATAATTTTCATCAACGTCAAAATCCTTTAATAGATTTTAGCCTTGTTTTGAAGTTGATTTATCATGATAAAAATCTTCCACATTGTGTCGATGGTTTTGTGATATGTTTGACTGTGGATGTGTTATTTTTATACCATTAATGGTTTATATGTAAAGTATTGACATTTCATATGCTAGTTTTAATAAGAATGTTTATGTTATGTTTAGAACATTTCATATGAGGAATGCATTGGACTTAGTAAGTTACGGGTGGAGCCCTCTATAGCTTCTCGATGCATCAGTAGGTCTCATGAGACAAACTAGTGTCTTGGCACAAGGACTTGATAGAATCTTATTTGTAGTCTTGGCATGAGACCTTGGTTACGTACTTATGATAGTCTGGCATTATGCATTCAATCTTTATGAAAGTGGTTATTGATATTGCATGTGATTATTAGATTAGTAGAATATCCATGTGAATAAGTAAATGGAAATATTTAATTTTATTTCTGCCATATTATACTGGTGTTCAAATTTAAAATGCTTTTGTTTTAGTTATACATTGCCTTAAATGTTTGTGCTTATTTATGAATGATTCTGTTGTATTGTTATCCTTACTGAGCATCTGAGATCACCCCTTTCTTTGTTTTATTTTTCCCAGGATTCCAAGAAGTGTATTGTGATTGATATGCAGGGTTATGCCAAGGGAATAATGGCATCTATGAAGGATTATTTATGTTATTTTTTATGTCATAAAGTGTAATGAAAGATTCATATATGTAATATATTTTCAAAGACTACTAAACCAATTGGTCCTTTGGGACATGATTCCTTGTAATCATGCAAATGTATTAAAATAATCCACCAACTCTAGGTAACTGTGGTCAGGGCGTTACAGTTGGTATAATTGGTAGTTTAGTATTAACCGTGGAAACTATATTTAGATAAAATCTGATTAGAGCACATATCCCTAAGATAGACATTGAGGATTAGTATAGAATAGCTTCCTAGAATTTTGGTATTGTAGAGATTTTGTGAGTTTTATATGAAATATATCACTATATAAATATGAGGAGATAGAGGCGGCTCTGGGACACATGTATCTATGGGTAAAACCTGAAACACCTCTTTGATGTAGACTCGAAAGGGAACTGGTTCCCAAAAATGGGCCTTGTTGCACTCTTAGTTACAACCCTCCTGGGGGATATGTTTAGGATAATTCTTGTTTTCATTACAAACCAATATGAAGGGTTTATGAGTATATATATTCTCAAAGAAAACAATTTTTATTTTAGATTATATCCATAAATTTTTCAATTTACGTTGGGTATTTTACATGTTTGGAATTATGAATTGTGATTCATAAACTGACCTTGTGTACGCCATTGTTTTGAAATGGTTCCCAGTAGAAGGACTGAGAACTCCAGCAATATGAATGATCCAAAGAGTAAGAAGTATCATATCATTCTTGGTCTTAAGACATAATTTATAAGGGAAATAGTCTCCCACGTATTGTTATAATATGAAGAAATAGTATGATGTGTTAATAAGATAAGTAAAGAATTATTTGAGTCCTATGGCTTTGAAGGGAAGCCAAAGAAGAAAAGGATGGTAGAAAGAAATATGGATAAAGGGAATAAGGGAAATAATGATTTTCTAATATGTGATAAATATAGAATGAATCATCTTGGTATATTTTTGAAGGGAATGGGGGTTTGTTATAAGTGTGGAGAAAAAGGGCACCAAGTACGTGATTGCAAGGGTAAGAAAATGTTTTCAAATGTACATTGCTTCATCTACAAGGACTTGGGAAACTATACAAGCCAATGTCAAAATCATGAGAGTATGCACCAAATGATGCTATTGGATAATAATCATGTTATGATAAAACCTTAGATGAAGAGGAATGACTAGTTTTATTATGTTTTTAATATTGAATTAATTTATTTGAGTGTTTTGTCAACAGTATACCGGTTACATGAATTATGAAGATAAATAAGGATTGTACTACAGTACTATTTTTTTGAGGATTTAAGATTTTATGGTTCTAAGAAATGTGACATAATATTAAGCGACATTTTTTTGAAAATAAATGGTTTAAGGAAAGGTAATCCTTAATATGGTCCTGGTAATGAGGTAGTTATTTTGAAATAGGAGATGGTTGACATGAATAATTATATTGGATATTCTTGACTACCTTGAAAGAGATTAATGATTTTTCATCATTGGAGTTTACAAAATTTTTGGATAAAATGAGTATATCTTGTATTATATAAAGAATAAGGGAGAATGAATGTAATCAATAAGGTTTTATGGTAATTCAGGATGTTTTAGTGTTTTAAAAGAAAAATGATGAAGCTATTCACATACTATTACGGGGTAAAAAGGATCAACATTGTGTTTAACTTACTTATAAGTTTTTTACTGTGAGTTTAGATCGTAGTATTTTGGATAAGTATGAAGGTTGGAATGGATTATGTTTGAAAGGTTTTATTTGGATTTTAATAAAAGGACAACACGCTGACCGTGTAACAACCCATCGCGTCAGACAAAGCTGTGGGAATCGAACCCACAACCATAGAGCGATTGGAATTTATCGCCTACCACTAGAATACGTGAAGTCCTTGGATTGTATAATGTAGTTTCTTTTTTGTAATGGGTCTGATATGTGAATTATACATTAATTATATTTGGAAACCTATACGATTAGGATAAATAGAGTATTTTTGAGTTGTATTTTGTTCTGTATTGAAACATGAGTTTGTGGTAGAAATTTATTAATGGATAAAACTCAAAATTTAAAGTAATTATATCTCCTTATTATCATATCCAATCTCATAAATAAATTCCTCAACATTACGAAAAGGAACATAGGACAAAAATGTTATCCTAGATGGTACCTTAGATCATCACAAATTTAAGGCTTTGTGATTGTTGCCCTTTTCATAGCCATGTTCTCTACTAATCTCCATCAGATATTGATGATTACATTTCTCCTCCATATCCATATTTTACTACATGGATCCCTAGTATGTGTTATATTCGGCAGCCATCATACTTACCACTCTTTATTTTAAATAGAGGCCTCATTAATTCATTTTTCAATGTGGGATTTCAAATAAGTTATTTTGAAACATCAACCCCATGTTTCCAATACGGAGAATAAATTTTGAGGCCGTAATTTATTGAGGAATGGGAGAATATAATACCCCATGATTCCAAATTACGCTTCTCTTTGAATAATACAGTAGCGTGTGTTGTACGCAACTTCGAGTTCGAAAAAACACCACAACCAATCAATCTAGCTGTTATGAATTGTAATACCCGCTTTTTGAAATTTTATACATTTTATCATTTAAAAATGACTTCATTTTTGGATTCGGAATGTCGAAATTAACTTCGGGTGAGTTTTTGGTACTTTTCTGATAATTTTCATATTTTGATGAATAGTGAAAATTACTAAATTTTAATTAAAAACATGTTTTTTAATAAAAATAATTAATAGCGTTAAATTATGAATTTGAGTGGTTTTAAATAATAATTAGAATATATTTTTAAAATTTAATCCAATTTTGGTCATTGGACATAATTTCACATTTAAACCGGACATAAACAAGTGTCAATCTTTTGATAGTTATTGTTTTTTAAAAACACGTGTTTTGTTTTGACAGTGGGATTTAATTTTAAATTAATAAATGAAACTTATATTTTTTTAATATGGTAAAATAGAATTCATTATTGATTTTGGAATATAAAAATTATCTTAGGGTAAATATTTGTTATTTTTATGAAAACTTATAATTTTTTATAAATAGTGAAATACAGTAAGTTATAGTTTAAAACAGAATTTTTATTTAAATAATTATTTATTTTATTTAAGTTTTTTAATGTAAAAATAGATACATAATACCTATATAAGTTCAATGTAATTCATTGGAGTCAATTTATAATAATTGTAGATATAAAAAAAAATTATTGAACTTTTCACGGTCTTTTAACCACTTACTAGGAGCTTTTGCAAATTCACATAAAAATTAATTTTACCACTTCTATGAGCTGAATTTAGAAAATCAGAGAGACATGATTATATCAAGGTGTAAAATTTGGTTCAATGAGATGAAAATAATTTTTGGTGAATAGTAACTTTTTACTTTTATTTACCACGGTTAAAAGTAAATAGGGTAATTAAGGGTAAAAATGATATTAATATTACCTCACACATGTACTAATTCTATTGGACAAGTTTATCATGACCCAAACAACCTTAGAAAAAAAAAATTATCATTTAGGTACACTTGGATTAGATTTGGACAGTTATTATTATTTAATTCAAAGAAGAGTTAAAAGAGTTAAAATCATGGTTTAATAACTAAAACATTTTTAATATGAGGTTTTACATAAGATAAATTCGATTATAAATATTAATTAGAAATATAAAAATATTTCCTACATCATGGTATTCTATTTATAAATTTTAGATATTAAATAAATAAATTTATTTATGACACAATGAGGATGCAATAATAAACTTATTCATGAAAAAATCAAATAAATGGTATTATAAATATAAAAAAATATATAATTTCAAAGTTTTTATGACATCCACGAATTTTTAAGTGAATATGACATGTTAGGATAGATTCAATTATTTTTTTTAAGTAATCATGTTGTTATTATTTTAACAAAAAAACAAATACCAAATACTGTCAAAATTGACATAAAACAGTTTTTAAAATAAATATTATATTATTAATTTATATAATGTTCATAAAAATCAAAGGTTTGGCCAAAAGACTCATATAATAATATAAATGACATAAATTAACCAATTGGTGTAAAATTGGCAGTATATAGTATGTTTATTACCCATATAGTGTAAGAATACAAGAAGACACGGTAAAAGTTAAATTATTTAACCTAGAGTTAAATCTTAATTATTTGGTTACAATGGTAACATAAACTTGTATAAAACCTATTAGTTGAGTTTTTTTCGACCTATCCCCACCTTATACTTTAAATAATCATCTATTGAGCCATTAGAAACCGAATATGAATTTATTATAAAATAATATTTTAATTTTTTCCTAAGGTGCCCCTCACCCCTCTTATAAAAGGGCACTCCACCTTCTCTCTAATTCACAGCTTCTAAACCATTTGGATCGGCCAAACCCTGACCAAATACACTCTAAAATATACTAACTTCATCCTAGAGGCCTTATTTTGATCAAAAATCAATCCTAAGGATCCTTTTTGATCAAATCAAAAGGAAGAACCGGAAGAAGAGGTAATGATTTCACCACCCTCTTTCAAGTTCCTCTATTCTTCCACTTCATTTTTCATTTTTGTTTCCATTATAAAATAATAACACATGTATATAATATATAATATGATGTTATTATAATTATGGTACAACCAAATTAATTATTATATAAACCCTGTGAATGACATGTCACCATACATGTGTACGTACGACTTACCATCTCCACGTCATGGTGTTATTGTTATTCAATAAATTATTATTTGGATGGGTATAATAATGATGTGTATTTGATGTAAATAATAAATATAACATGATAAGGATTCTGTATATATTATATACCCTCCAATTATATATTATATTAACTTCAAAAGAATGATATTTTTGCTCATGCGTACATACAGATTACCGTCTCCACAACGCGATGAGATTCATTTCCATGTTCACCATTCATCGACGATTTTAAAAATATATATTACTATTAATTATGCAATATATGACACAATAATGATACTAGAGATATCTATATTTATATATATAACTATTAATGTACTTACATATATCTTATTCACATACTTCTGTTCAATACTATAAGAAAACGGAAACATCATTTATGTGTACGTATGGACTACCGTCTCCATAAACGGTGTTTTCCATTTCATATATAAGTCTATTATAAATTTTTATATTATAAATATATATGATAAATAAATAATGTATTACATTCTGGAAGTATTTAAATCATTATCTACGTTATACAATCAAGAGTAACAAGTTAAAACACGTACGATAAAGAAATCGATTATTACCCGAAATGTTATTATAACTTGGAAATTATTATTAAATGGGTAGTATAAAGTCATAAATGAATAATTTATGATATCATAAATATTAATATGGTTCTGGTATAATTTAATAATATACTATAGTCTTCATATATGAGGCCAAATGTACCCTCTATCAATGGAAAGTGCAAGGTAAGGGGTTTTCATCTCACTCCTTATTCCCGTGAGATTCATGCCATATTGCCACTATTACCTTTTTGTGGTGTATGTACTACCCATAATTATATTATTTATGTAATAAACTTTTATTTACGTGTATTTAAATATTAATTGTATGATTCCTCTTTCAGGGGGTGTATGTTTCATATGGTTCAAAATTGGTAAGGGTTAATTTCACAATCTCTTTATTATCCGAGGATGTTTTTACGCAAGTATCTACTGGGAAATATTTATTATCCAGGTCCATGTTTTATGAAAGCCTTTTCAAAGTGAATATTTTAAGGGACATTTTATTAACACATCATTTCAATTGTTTTAAATATTTATTCTTCTAAATGTTTCTCATTAATGTCTATGTCATCAAAATGGTTTGTGAGGATTTACTTATATGGACATGAATGTTATTAAAAAGTTAATTCCTTTAAAAAGTTTCAAAGTAGTATGTAACAATTTTAGTCAAAAATATCTTTAAATAACTTCTCTTAAATATTGTGTGACTTTTAAATGTTTTCATGGAAAAGGGGTATTTCTCTCAATGATTTTTACAAATCATTTTCATCAACGTCAAAATACTTTAATGGATTCTAAATTCGTTTTGAAGTTGATTTATCATGATAAAAATATTCCATATTGTGTTGAAGGTTTTTGGATATGATTGAATGTGGATGTGTTATTTTTATACCATTCATGGATCATGTTTAATGTATTGACATTTTATATGATAGATTTAATACAAATGTTTATGTTATGTTTAGACCTTTTCATATGAGGAATGCATTGGACATAATAAATGTCAGGTGGAGCCCACTATTTCTCCTCAATGCATCAGTAGGTCACATGTGACAAACTACTATCTTGGCCCAAGGCCTGGACAAAATCTTATTTGTAGTCTTGGCAGGAGGCCTTAGCTACGTTGTTATGATAGTATGTCATTATGAATTCCATCGTTATGAAAGTGGTTATTGATATTTCATGTGATTATTCGATTAGTAGATTATCAATGTGAATATGTATATGGAATTATTTAATTTTATTTCTGCCATATTATTATAAAGTTCTCATTTAAAAGGATTTTGTTTTAGTTATACATTGCCTTAAATGATTATGCTTATTTATGAAAGTTTTCGTTGTATTGTTATCCTTACTGAGCATCTGAGGTCACCCATTTCTATGTTTTATTTTTCCAGGATTCCAAGAAGTGTATTGTGATTGATATGCAGGGTTAAGCCAAGGGAATAATGGCATTGGTGAAGGATTATTTATATTGTATTGTATTTTATAAAGTGTATTGTAACATTCATGTATGTAATATATTTTCCAAGAATCCTAAACTGATCGGTCCATCAGGACTTGATTCCTTGCAATCATGCCAATGTATTAAAATAATTCACCGACTATGGGTAACTAGGGTTGGGGCTTTACCGTTGGTATCAGAGCAGGTTTATCAAAAACCTTGAAAGCTAGATTTAGATAAAATATCATTAGAGCACATAGCCCTAAGATAGAATTTGAGAATTAGTATAGAAGAACTTCCTAGAATTTTGGTATTGTAGATATTTTGTGAGATTCTAAGAAATACATCCCTTTCTAGATACGAGCAGGAAGAGGTGGCTCTGGCACAGATGTACCTAGGGGTAAAACCTGAAAACACCTCTTTGATCCAGACTCGATCGGGAACTGGTGCATGACAACAGGCCTTACTGCACTCTTGGTTACGATACATCTGGGGGATATGATTAGGATAATTTTTTTTGTCTTTAGAAACCAATATGAAGGTTTTATGAGTATATATCTCCTAAATGAAAATAATTTTGATTATGGAATATATCGATAAATTGTTCAATTTAAATTCGGTATTTTACATGTTTGGAATTAGGAATTTTGATTCATAAACTGATCTAGTGTATGCCATTGTTTAGAAATGGTGACCAGTTGAAGGAATGAGAACTCCAACAATATGCATGATCCAAAAAGTAAGAAGGATCAAATCATTCATGGTCTTAAGCCAGAATTTAGAAGGGAAATAGTCTGCCACGTATTATCATCATATGAAGAAATAATGTCATGTGTTAATAAGATAAGTAAAGAATTATTTGAGTCCTATGGCTTTGAAGGGAAGCTAGAGAAGAAAAGGATGGTAGAAAGAAATATGGATAAAGGGAATAAGGGAAAGAAGGATTTTCCAATATGTGATAAATGTGGAATGAATCACCTTGGTAAATACTTGAAGGGAATGGGAGTTTGTTATTTGTGTGGAGAAAAAGGACACCAAGTACGTGATTGCAAGGGTAACAAAAAATTTTCAAATATATATTGTTAATCTGCAAGTATAAAAACCAATGTCAAAATCATGAGAGTATGCACCAAATGATTCTATTGGATAATAATAAAGTTATGATACTACCTCAGATGAAGAGGAATGACTAGTGTTCTTATGTTGTTATATAGAATTATTTTATTTGAGTGTTGTATCAACAGTATACCAGTTACATGAATTATGGAGATAAATAAGGATTGTACTGTAGTACTATTTTATCGAGGATTTATGATTTTATGGTTCTAATAAAAATGACTTAATAGTAAGGTATATTGTTTTTTGAAAATACATGGTTGAAGTAAAGTTAATCCTTAATATGGTCCCGATAATGTGGTAGTGATTTTGAAATAAGAGATGGTTGACTTGAATAATTATATTGGATATTCTTGGCTACCTTGAAACAGATTAATGGTTTTTCATAATTGGATTTTACAACATTTTTGGATATAAGGAGTATATCCAGTATTCTATAAAGAATAAGGGAGCATGAATGTAATAAATAAGCATTTATGTTAATTCAGGATGTTTCAGTGTTTTAAAAGAATACATGATGAAGGTATTCACATGCTATTATGGGGTAAAAAGGATCTACATTTTGTTTCACTTCCTTATAAATTTTCTATTGTGAGTTTGGATAGTAGTATCTTGGATAAATCTAAAGGTTGGAATTGATTATGTTTGAAAGGTTATTTTTGGATTTTTATAAAATGACAACACACAGACTATGTGACAACCCATCGCGTCAGACATAGCTACGGGAATCGAACCCACAACCATAATGCGATTGGGATTTATCACCTACCAAAAGACTACGTGAAGTCCCTAGATTGTATAATGTAGTTTATTTTTTTAATGAGTCTTATATGTGAATTATACATTCATTATATTTGGAACCCTATACGATTAGGATAAATAGAGTATTTTTGAGTTATATAATGTTTTGTTGTGAAAGGTGACTTTGTGTTAGAAATTTATTAATGGATAAAACTCTAAATATAAAGTATGTATATCTCCTTATGATCTTATAAAATCTAGTAAATAAATTCCTCAACTTTATGAAAAGGTACATAGACAAAAATGTTTTCCTATATGGCACCTTAGATTATCACAAATTTATGGCTTTGTGATTGTTAGCCTTTTCATAGCCTTGTTCTCTACCACTCTCTATCAGATATTGATGGTTAATTTCTCCTTCATATCCATATTTTCTTGCTTGGATCCCTAGTATGTGTTATTTTTGGTAAACTTCATACTTATCACTCTTCATTTTAAATAGAGGCCTCATTAATTCATTTTTCAATGGGGGATTTCAACTAAGATATTTTGAAATGTCAACCCCAAGTTTCCAATACGAAGCATAAATTTCAAGGACGAAATTTATTGAATGAGGGGAGAATGTTACACCCCAAACATCCATGGTATGCTTCTTTTTGAATAATACAGTAGTGTGTGTTGTACGAAAATTAGAGTTCTAACACACACCACAACCAATCAAACTAGCCGCTATGAATAGTAATACCCGCTTTTTGAAATTTTATGAATTTTATCATTCAAAATTAACCTAATTTTTGGATTCAGAATATCAAAATTATATTAGGGAGAAATTTTGGCACTTTTCTGATAACTTTCATATTTTGATGAATATTAAAAATTACTAAATTTTAATTAAAAATATCTTTTTTAATCGAAATAATTAATAGTGATAAATTAAGAATTTGAGTGGATTCAAATTATATTTAGAATATATTTTTACAATTTAATCCATTGTTGTTCATTGGACATAATTTCACAATTAAACCACACATAAACAAGTGTCAATATTTTGATAGTTATTGTTTCTCAAAAACACGTGTTTTATTTTAATAGGAGAATTTAATTTTATATTAATAAAATGAAACTTCTATGATTTAAACATTATAAAATAGACTTCATTATTGAATTCGGAATATCAGAATTATCTTAGGGTAAATTTTTGGTTTTTTTTCTGAAAACTTTTAATTTTTGATGAATCGTGAAAAACACTGAGTTATAGTTTAAAACAAAATTTTTATTTAAATAATTATTTAGTTTATTTGAATTATTTAATGTTAAAATAGATACATAATACCAATATAATTTCAATGTAATTTATTGGATTCGGTTTATAATAATTTTATATATATAAAAATGTTATTGAACTTTTCACCTTCTGTTACCCAGCACCTAGGAGCTTTGGAAAATTCACATAAAACATGCTTTTACCAGTTCTATGAGCTAAGTTTAGAAAATACGAGAGACATAATTAATATCAAGGGCTAAAATGTGGTTCAATTAGAATAAAATAATTTTTGGGGAATATTAACTTTTTACTTTTTTTTACCACGGTTAAACGTAAATAGGGTAATTAAGGGTAAAAATGACATTAATATTACCCCCACACAATTCTTAATTCTATTGGACAAGTTTATCTCGACCAAAAACAACCTTATGAATAATATTATATCATTTTGGTCCACTTGTATTATATTAGGAAATTTATTATTATTTAATTCAAAGAATAGTTAAAAGAGTTAAAATCCGAGTTTAATAACGAAACCATTTTTAATATGGGGTTTTACATAAGATAAATTCGATTATAAATATTAATTATAAGTCTAAATAGAGTTCCCACATCATGGTATTTTATTTTTAATTTTTAGACATTAAATAAATAAATCTATTTATGACACATTGATGATGCAGTAATTACATTATTCATGAAAGAATCAAATAAATTGTATTATAAATATTAAAATAAATATAGTTTCAATTTTTTTAGGACATAAAATAATTTTATAGGTGAATATGACATGTAAGTATTTATTCAATGTATTTATTTTGAAGTAATCGTGTTGATATTACTTTAACAAAAAACAAATACCAAATAGTGTCAAAATTGACAGAAAATAGTTTTTGAAAAAAATATTATCTTATTAATTGATATAATTGTCCTAAAAATCTAATGATTTCCCTAAAGATTTATATAATAATAAATATGAAATTCATGAACCAATTTGGGTTATATTGGCAGTATATAGTATGTTTATTAAACATATAATGTAAGTATACATGAAGATATGGTAAACATTAAATTATTTAACTTAGAGTTAAATCTAAATGATTAGGTTAAAATGGTAACCTAACCTTGTATAAAACCTATTGGTTGAGTTTTTTTCGTCCTATACCAACCTTATAATTTAAATAACCAACTTTTTAGGCATTACAAAACAAATATGAATTTATTATAAAATAATATTTTAATTTTTCAATATTGTGCCCATCACCCCTCTTATAAAAGGGAAATACCCCTTCACTCTAATTCACACCTTCTAAGACATTTGGCTCAGCCAAAACCTACCCAAATACACTCTCAAATATCCTCCCTTTATCCTAGAGGCCTTAGTTTTATCAGAAATCCAACCGAAGGATCCGTTTTGATCTAATCAAAAGAAAGAACCCTATGAAGAGGTACTGATTTCACCACCCTCTTTCAGGTCCCTTTCTTCTTCCACTTAATTTTTCTTTATTGTATCCATTATAAAATAATAACTCCAGTATATTATATATACATTGATGTTATTATAATTATGGTATAACCAAATTCATTATTCTATCAACCCTTTGAATGACATGTCACCATACGTGTGTACGTACGCCTTATCGTCTCCACGTCGTGGTATAATTGTTATTCAGTACGTTAATATTTGGATTGGTATAATAATGATGTGTATTTGATTTAATAATAAGTATAACATGAAAAGTATTCTTTACATATTATATACCATCCAATTATATGTTATATTAATTTTAAATGAATGATATTTTTGCTCGTGCGTACTGACGGATTACCGTCTCCACGACCTGATGAGATTCATTTCCAAGTTCACCATTCATCGACGATTATAAAAATATATATTACTAATAAGTATGTAATATATTAAAAAATAAAGATACTGGAGATATATATATTTATATATATAAGTATTTATTTACTTACATATATCTTATTCACTTACTTCTGTTTAATACTATATGAAAAGGGAAACAATGTTTATGCATACATACGCACTACCATCTCCATAAACGGTGTTTTCCATTTCATATATAAGTCTGTTATAAATTTTTATATTCTAAATATATATGATAAATAAATCATGTTTTATATTCTATAAGTATTTGAATCATGATATAAGTGATACAATCAAGAGTAACAAGTTAAAACACATACGATTTATTACCCGACATGTTAATATAACACGGAAATTATTATTAAATGGGTAGTATAAAGTAATAAATGAATAATGTAAGATATCATAAATAATAATATGGTTTTTTTATAATTTAATGATATACTATAGTCTTCATACAAGAGTCTAAACGTACCAAATTCTAAAGGAAAGTGCAAGTTAAGTGGTTTTAATCTCACTCATTATTCCCATGAGATTCATGCCATTTTGCCACTATTACCTTTTGTGTGGTGTATGTACTACCCATAATTATATTCTTTAAGTAATACACATTGATTTTTTTGTATTTACAAATTCATTGTGTGATACCTCTTTCACGGGGTGTATGTTTCATATGTTTCCAAATTGTTAAAGGTTAATTTCACAATTTCTTTATTATCCGAGGATGTTTTTACGCAAGAATCTACTGGGATATATTTATTATCCATGTCCATGTTTTATGAAATATTTTTCAAAGGGATTATTTTAAGGTAAATTTTACTAAAACATCATTTCAATTGTTTGAAATATTTATTCTTCTAAATATTTCTCATTAATGTCCATGTCTTCAAAATGGTTTTTAAGGATTTATTTATATGGACGTGAATGCTTTTTAAGTGTTAATTAATTTTAAATGTTTCAAAGCCGTATGGGACAGTTTGATTCAAAAATGTCTTTAAATGGATTCTTTTCCAAATTGTGTGACTTTAAAATGTTTTCATGAAAAGGGGGTATTTCTCTCAAAGAGTTTTACAAATCATTTTCATCAATGTCAAAATCCTTTAATGGATTTTAAACTTGTTTTGAAGTTGATTTATCATGATAAAAATCTTCCATATTGTGTTGATGGTTTTGTGATATGTTTGATTCTGGATGTGTTATTTTTAAACCATTCATGGTTTATGGGTAAAGTATTGACAATTCGTATGCTAGTTTTAATAAGAATATTTATGTTATGTTTATATCTTTTCATACGAAGAATGCATTGGACTTAGTATGTGATGGGTGGAGCCCGCTATAGCTCCTCGATGCATCGGTAGGTCTCATGAGAAAAACTAGTGTCTTGGAATGAGGATTTGACAAAATCTTATTTGTAGTCTTGGAACGAGGCCTTGGCTACATGGTTATAATAGTCTGGCATTATGAACTCCATCGTTATGAAAGTGGTTATTGATATTGCATGTGATTTTTCGATTAGTAGAATATACATGTGAATAAGTAAATGGAATTATTTAATTGTATTTCTGCAATATTATGCTGATGTTAAAATTTAAAAGGATTTTGGTTTAGTTATACATTTCCTTAAATGTCTGTGCTTATTTATGAACGTTTCTGCTGTATTGTTATCCTTATTGAGCATCTGAGCTCAACCCTTTCTATGTTTTATTTTTCCCATGATTCCAAGAAGTGTATTTTGATTGATATGTAGGGTTAAGCTAAGGGACTAATGGCGTTCGTGATGGATTATTTATGTTGTTTTGTATGTTAGAAATTCGTATGTAACATTCATGTATGTAATCTATTTTCCAAGACTGCTAAACTGATCGGTCTTTTGGGACATGATTCCTTGCAATCATGCCAATGTATTAAAATAATGCACCGACTCGGGGTAACTAGGGTTGGGGAATTACAGTTTGTGTCAGTGGAAGTTTAGAAATAACCTTGGAAGCTAGATTTAGATACACTTTGATTAGAGAAAATGGTCCTAAGATAGACTTTGAGGATTAGTATAGAAGATCTTCATAAATTTTGGTATTGTAGAGATTTTGTGAGTTTTCTATGCAATAAATCCCTTTCTGGATATGAGCAGGTAGAGGCGACTCTGGAATAGATGTACCTAAGGGTAGAACCCGAAAACCCCACTTTGAGCTATACTCGAATGGGAACGGGTGCATGACAACGGGCCTTGCTGCACTTTTGGTTACGACACTCTCGGGGGATATGCTTAGGATAATTCTAGTTTTATTTACAAACCAATATGAATGGTTTATGAGTATATATATCCTAAAAGAAAACAATTTTTATTATGGATTATATACATATGTTGTTTATTTTACGTTAGGTATTTTACATGTTTGAAGTTATGAATTGAGATTCATAAACTGACCTAGTGTATTCCATTGTTTAGAAATGGTGCCCAGTAGAATGTATGAGAACTCCAGCAATATGCATGATCCAAAGAGAATGAAGAATCATATCAGTCATGTTCTTAAACCATAATTTAAAAGGAAAATAGTCTCCCACGTATTATCATCATATGAAGAAATAATATCATGTGTCAATAATATAATTAAAGAATTATTTGAGTCATATGGATTTGAAGGGAATCTAGAGAAGAAAAGGATGGTAGAAAGAAATATGGATAAAGGGAATGAGGGAAAGAAGGGATTTCCAATAAGTGATAAATGTGGAATGAATCAACTTGTTAAATGCTTGAAGGGAATGAGAGTTTTTTTATATGTGTTGAGAGAAAGGACACCATGTACGTGATTGCAAGGGTATGAATGTGTTTTCAAATGTACATTGCTTAATCTGCAAGGAGTTGGGACATTATACAAACAAATGTCAAAATCATGAGAGTATGAACCAAATGATGCTATTGGATAATAATAAACTTATGGAACTACATCAGATGAAGAGGAATGACTAGTGTTCTTATGTTGTTATTATAGAATTATTTTATTTGAGTGTTGTATCAACAGTATACCGGCTACATGAATTAAGGAGTTAAATAAGGATTGTACTGCAGTACTATTTTATTGAGGATTTAAGATTTTATGGTTCTAAGAAATGTGACTTAATAGTAAGCTACATTTTTTTTTTGAAAATACATGGTTGAAGGAAAGTTAATCCTTAATATGGTCCCGATAATGAGGTAGTGATTTTGAAATAAGAGATTGTTGACTTGAATAATTATATTGGATATTATTGACTACCCTGAAATAGATTAATGATTTTTCATCGTTGGAGCTTACACCATTTTTGGATAGAAGGAGTATATCCTGTATTCCATAAAGTATAAGGGAGCATGAATTTCATCAATAAGGTTTTATTGTAATTCAGGATGTTTGAGTGTTTTAAATGAATACATGATGAAGGTATTCACATGCTATTCATAGGTAAAAAGGACCTACATTATGTTTAACATCCTTATAAATTTTGGACTATGAGTTTGGATAGTAGTATTTTGGATAAGTCTAATGGTTGGAATTGATTATGTTTGAATGGTTATTTTTTGATTTTTATAAAAGGACAATACACAGACCGTGTGACAACCCATCACGTTGGACAACACTGTGGGAATTGAGCCCAGAACCATAGTGCGATTGGGATTTACCGCCTACCACTGGACTAGGTGATGTCCCTGGATTTTATAATGTAGTTTCTTTTTTTTAATGGTTCTCATATGTGAATTATACATTCATTATGTTTGGAACCCTATAATATTAGGATAATTAGAGTATTTTTTAGTTGTATTATGTTTTGTAGTTAAAGATGTGTTTGTGTTAGAAATTTATTAATGGATAAAACTCTAATTATAAATTAAGTATATCTCCTTATAATCTTATTCAACATCATAAATTAATTCCTAAAAATTAAGAAAAGGAACATTGGGAAAAAATGTTTTCTTAGATGGTACCTTAGATCATCACAGATTTATGGCTTTGTGATTGTTGGCCTTTTACTAGCCATGCTCTCTACCACTCTCCATCAGATATTGATGTTTTAATTTCTCTACCATATCCATATATTCATACATAGAACCCTATTATGTGTTATTTTTGGTAACCTTCTTACTTACCACTCTTTATTTTAAATAGAGGCCTCATTAATTCATTTTTCGATGTGGGATTTCAATTAAGATATTTTGAAACATAAACACCATGATTCCAATATGGAGCATAAATTTCAAGGACACAATTTATTGAAGGAGGGGAGAATGTAACACCCCAAGCTTCCACAATACACTTTTCTTTGAATAATACAGTAGCGTGTGTAGTACGAAACTTCAAGTTCTATCACAAACCATAACTAATAAAACTAGAAGTTATGAATTGTAATAATCACTTTTTGAAATTTTATACATTTTATCATTTAAAACTGGCTTCATTTTTGGATTCAGAATATCAAAATTATATTAGGGTGAGTTTTTGGTACTTTTCTGATAACTTTCATATTTTGATGAATTGTGAAAATTACTAAATTTTAATAAAAACATCATTTTAATTAAAATAATTAATAGTGATAAATTATGAATTTGAGTTGTTTTAAAATATATTTTAACAATTTAATCCAATTTTGGTCATTGGACATAATTTCACATTTAAACCGGATATAAACACGTGTCAATCTTTTGATAGTTATTGTTTCTTAAAAACGCGCTTTTTGTTTTGATAGCGCGAATTAATTTTAAATTAATAAATGCAACTTCTATGTTTGAATTTGGTAAAATAGACTTCATTATTGAATATGGAATATCAAAATTATCTTAGGGTATATTTTGGTACTTTCTGAAAATTTTAAATTTTTTATGAATAGTTAAAAACACCGAGTTATAGTTTAAAACGGAATTTTTATTTAAATAGTTATTTATTTTATTTTAATTATTTAATGTCAAAATAGATACCTAATACCAAAAAAAGTTCAATGTAATTCATTGGAGTTGGTTTATAATAATTTTAGATATATAATAATTTTATTGAACTTTTCACCGTCTTTTACCCACCTCCTATGAGCTTTTGCAAATTCACAGAAAACATAATTTTACCACTTCTGTGAGCTGAATTTCAAAAATCTGAGATAGAAGATTAATATCAAGGAGTAAAATTTTGTTCAATGAGATGAAAATATTTTTTGGTGAATAGTATCTTTTCTCTTTTATTTACCATGGTTAAAAGTAAATAGGGTAATTAAGGGTAAGAATGATATTAATATTACCTTTACACATGTCCTAATTCTATTGGACAAGTTTATCTTGACCAAAAACAACCTTAGGAATAAAATATTATCATTTAGGTCCACTAGGATTATATTAGGAAATTTATTATTATTTAATTTAAAGAAGAGTTAAAAGTGTTAAAATCGGAGATTAATAAATAAATCATTTTTAATATTGGGATTTACATAAGATAAATTCTATTAGAAATTTTACATAGAATGATAAAATTATTTCCTACATCATGGTATTTTATTTATAATTTTTAGAAATTAAATTAATAAATCTATTTATGACACAACGATGAAGTAGTAATTACCTTATTCTATGAAAGAATCTGATAAATGGTATTACAAATATTAAAATATATATAATTTCATTGTTTTTTATGACATCCACGAAATATATAGTTGAATAGGATATGTTAGGATTGATTAAATTTATTTTTTTGAAGTAATCATGGTGTTATTATTTTAACAAAAAAACAAATACCAAATAGTGTCAAAATTGACATAAAACAGTTTTTAAAACAAATATTATATAATTTATAAATATAATGGTCATAAAAAGCTAATGATTGGAAAAAGGATTATATAATAATATATATGACATTAATGAACCAATTGGGGTTCTATTGTCAGTATATAGTATGTTTATTAACCATATAGTGTAAGAATACAAGAAGACACGGTAAAAGTTAAATTATTTAACTTAGAGTTAAATGTAAATTATAAGGTTAAAATGGCAACCTAAACTTGTCTAAAACCTTTTGGTAGAGTTTTTTAGACCTATCCCCACCTTATACTTTAAATAAACAACTTTGGTGAAATTATAAACTGAATATGAATTTATTATAAAATAATATTTTAATTTTTTCCTAAGGTACCCCTCACCCCTCTTATAAAAGGACACTCCCCATTCTCTCTAATTAACACATTATAAGCCATTTTTCTCGGCCATAACCTGCCAAAATACACTCTAAAATATCCTACCTTCATCCTATAGGCCTTAGTTTGATCAGAAAGCCAACATAAGTATCCCTTTTGATCAAATCAGAAGGAATAACCCGAAGGAGAGGTAAAGATTTCACCACCCTCTTTCAAGTTCCTTTCTTCTTCCACTTCCTTTTTCTTTGTTGTTTCCATTCTAAAATATTTAATCCAGAATATAATATATAATTTGATGTTATTATAATTATTTTACAACCAAATTCATTATTCTACCAACCTTTTGAATGGCTTGTCACCATACGTGCGTACGTACGGCTTACCGTCTCTACGTCGTGGTGTAATTATAATTCAATACATTATTATTTGGATTGGTATAATAATGGTGTGTATTTTATTTAAATAATAAATATTAAAAGATAAGGATTCTTTATATATTATATACCATCCAATTATATATTATATTAATTTCAAAATATTGATATTTTTGCTCGAGCGTACGTACAGATAACCGTCTCTATGACGCGATGAGATTCATTTCCAAGTTTACCATCCATCGATGATAATAAAAATATATATTACAAATAAGTATGTAATATATGAAATTATAATGCTATTGGAGATATATATATTTATATATATAATTATTTTTGTACTTATATATATCTTATTAACATACTTATGTTCAATACTATATGAAAACGGAAACAGCATTTATGTGTACGTACGGACTACCGTCTCCATAAATGGTGTCCTCCATTTCATATATAAGGCTATTATAAATTTTTATATTCTAAATATATATGATAAATAAATCATGTTATATATTCTGGATGTATTTAAATCAGCACCTAAGTGATACAATCAAGGGTAACAAGTTAAAACACGTACGATAAAGAAACCGATTATTACCTGAAATGTAAATATAACATAGAAATTATTATTAAATGGGTAGTATAAAGTAATAAATGAATAATATATGATATCAAAAATCTTAATATGGTTCTGGAATAATTTAATAAAGTACTATAGTCTTCATACAGGAGGATAAATGTACCCTCGACTAAAGGAAAGTGCAAGGTAAGGGGTTTTCATCTCACTCCTTATTCCCATGAGATTCGTGCCATATTGCCACTATTACATTTTTTGTGGTGTATGAACTGCACATAATTGTATTATTTATGTAATAAACTTTAATTTATGTGTATTTACATATTCATTGTATGATATATCTTTCACAGGGTGTATGCTTCTTATGTTTCCAAATTGGTAAGGGTTAATTTCACTATCTCTTTATTATCCGTGGTTGTTTTTACGCAAGTATCTACAGGGACATATTTATTATCCATGTCCATATTTCATGAAATTTTTTTCAAATGGACTCTATTATGGGAGATTTTACTAAAACATTATTTCAATTGTTTTAAATATTTATTCTCTTAAATATTTCTCATTAATGTCCCTGTCTTGAAAATGGTTTTTAAGGATTTATTTATATGGACATGAATGCTTTTAAAATGGTAATTCCTTTCAAAAGTTTCAATGTGGTATGGGACACATTTATTAAAAAATGTCTTTAAATGTCTTCTTTTCAAAATTGTGTGACTTTTAAATGTTTTCATGAAAAGGGGTATTTCTCTCAAAGAGTTTTACTAATCATTTTCATTAACGTTAAATTCCTTTAATAGATTTTTAACCTATTTTGAAGTTGATTTATCATGATACAAATATTCCATTTTGTGTTGAAGGTTTTGTGATATGTTTGGCTGTGGATGTGTTATTTTTATACCAATCATGGTGTATGGGTAAAGTATTGACATTTCCAATGCTAGTTTTAATACAAATGTTTATGTTATATTTAGACCTTTTCATATGAAGAATGAATTGGACTTAGTAAGTGACGGGTGGAGCCCGCTCTAGATCTTTGATGCTTCGGTAGGTCTCATGAGAGAAACTAGTGTCTTGCAACGAGGCCTTGAAAAAAACTTATTAAAACTAGCATTGGACTTATTTGTAGTCTTGGAACGAGGCATCGGCTACGTGGTTATGATAGTCTGGATTTATTCATTCCATCATTCTGAAAGTGTTGATTGATATTGCATGTGATTATTCGATTAGTTGAATATCCATGAGAATAAGTAAATGGAATTATTTAATTTTATTTCTTCCATATTATGCTGAAGTTCAAATTTAAAAAGATTTTGTTTTAGTTATAAATTTCCTTAATTGTTTTTGCTTATTTATGAAGGTTTCTACTATATTGTTATCCATACTGAGAATCTGAGCTCACCCCTTTCTATGTTTTATTTTTCCCAGGATTCCATGAAGTGTATTGTGATTGATATGCAGGGTTAATCCAAGGGAATAATGGTTTTAATGAATGATTATTCATGTTGTTTTGTATGTTATAACGTGTAATGTAACATTAATGTATGTAATCTATTTTCCAAGACTGCTAAACCGGTCGGTCCTTCGGAACTTGATTCCTTGTAATCATTCAAATGTATAAAAACAATGCACCAACTCTGGGTAACTGGGGTAAGGGCATTATAGTTTCTATCAGTGGAAGTTTAGCAATAACTGTGGTAGCTAGATTTAGATAAACGTTGATTAGTGCACATAGCCCTAAGATAGACTTTGAGGATTTGTATAGAAGAACTTCTTAGAATTTTTGTATTGTAGAGATTTTGTGAGTTCTCTAAGAAATACATCCCTGTATGGATACGAGCAGGTAGAGGCAGCTCTATCACAGATCTACCTAGGGGTAAAACGAGAAAATACCTCTTTGAGCTAGACTCTAACGAGAATTGGTGCCCGACAATGGGCCTTGTTTCACTCTTGGTTACGACCCTCATGGGGGATATTCATAGGATAATTCTCATTTTCTTTACAAACCAATATGAAGGGTTTATGAGTATATATCCCCTCAAAGAAAAAACTTCTTATTGTGGATTATATCTATAAATTGTTCAATTTATGTTAGGTATTTTACATGTTTGGAATTAGGAATTGTGTTTTATAAACTGACCTAGTGTATTACATTGTTTAGAAATGGTGTCTAGTAGATGGAATGAGAACTCCAACGATATGCATGATCCAAAGAGTAAGAAGGATCATATAATTCATGGTCTTAAGACAGAATTTAGATGGTAAATATTCTCCCACGTATTATCATCATATGAAGAAATAATATCATGTGTTAATAAGATAAGTAAACAATTATTTGAGTCTTATGACTTTGAAGGGAATCCAGAGAAGAAAAGGATAGTAGAAAAAAATATGGATAATGGGTATAAGGGAAAGAAGGATTTTCCAATATGTGATCAATTTTTAATGAATCGTCTTGGTAAATACTTTAAGGGAATGGGATTTTGTTATAAGTGTGGAGAAAAATTATACCAACTTTTTGATTGCACAAGTAAGAAAACGTTTTCAAATGTACATTTCTTCATCTACAAGTAGTTGGGACACTATACAAACCAATGTCAAAATCATGAGATTTTGCACCAAATGATGCTATTGGATAATAATCGAGTTATGGTACTACATCATATGAAGAGGAATGACTAGTGTTCTTATGTTGTTATTATAGAATTATTTTATTTGAGTGTTGTATCAACAGTATACCGGTTACATGAATTATATAGATTAATAAGGATTGTACTGAAGTGCTATTATATTGAGGATTTATGATTTTATGGGTCTAAGAAAAGTTACTTAATAGTAAGCTACATTTTTTGAAAATACATGGTTGAAGGAAATGTAATCTTTAATATGGTTCCGATACTGAGGTAGTGATTTTGAAATAAGATATGGTTGACTTGAATAATTATATCGGATATTCTTGACTACCATGAAACAGATTAATGATTTTTATTGTTGGAGTTTACAACATTTTTTGATAGAATTAGTATATACAATATTCTATAAAGAATAAGGGATCATGAATGTTATCAATAAGGTTTTATGGTAATTTAGGATGTTTCAGTGTATTAAAAGAATACATGACGAAGGTATTCACATGATAATACGGGGTAAAAAGTATCAACATTATGTTTAACTTCCTTATAAATTATGGATTGTGAGATTGGATAGTAGTATTTTGGATAAGTATAAATGTTGGAATGGATTAATTTTGAAAGGTTATTTTTGGATTTATTTAAAAGGACAACGCGCAGACCATGTGACAACCCATTGCCATAGACCAAGATGCGGAAATCGAACCCACATCCATAGTGGGATTGGGATTTATTGCCTACCTCTGGACTATGTGAAGTCCCTTGATTTTATAATGTAGTTTCTTTTTTTTAATGGGTCTAATATGTGAATTATACATTCATTATATTTGGAACCATATACGATTAGGATAAATAGATTATTTTTGAGTTATATTATGTTTTGTAATGAAAGATGAGTTTGTGGTAGAAATTTATTAATGGATAAAACTCTAATTATAATGTAAGTATATCTCCTTATGATCTTATCCAATCTCATAAATAATTTCTCAAAATTTAAAAAAGGAACATAGGACAAAAATTTTGTCCTAGATGGTACCATAGTTCATCACAAATTTATGGCTTTGTGATTGTTGACCTTTTCATATCCATGTTCTCTACCACTCTCCATCAGATATTGATGGTTAAATTTCTCTTCCAAATACATATTTTCCTACATTGAATCCTAGTTTGTGTTATTTTCACTATCCTTCATACATACCACTCTTTATTTTTAATAGAGCCTCATTAATTCATTTTTCGATGTGGGATTTCAACTTAGATATTTTGAAATGGGAATCCCAAGTTTCCAATACAGAGAATAAATTTCAAGGAACAAATTTATTGAAGGAGGGGGGAATGTAACATCCCAATCTTCCACGGTATTCTTCTCTTTGAATAATACAGTAGCGTGTGTTGTACACAACTTCGAGTTCTGACACACCACAACCAATCAAACTAGCCGTTATGAATTGTAATACCCTATTTTTGAAATTTTATACATTTTATCTTTAAAAATTGAATTCATTTTTCGATTTGTAATATAGAAATTAGCTTAGGGTAAATTTTTGGTACTTTTCTGATAACTTTCATATTTTGATGAATCGTGAAAATTACTAAATTTTAATTAAAAACAACTTTTTTAATCAAAATAATTAATAGTGATATATTAATAATTTCAGTGGTATTAAATTATATTTAGAATATATTTTTACAATTTAATCCAATGTTGTTCATTGGACATAATTTCACATTTAAACCGGTCATAAACAAGTGTCAATATTTTGATAGTTTTTGTTTCTTAAAAACATGATTTTTGTTTTGACAGCGGGAATTAATTTTAAATTAATAAATTAAAATTCTATGTTTTGAATTTTGTAAAATAGACTTCATTATTTAATTTGTAATATAAAAATTATCTTAGGGTATATTTTTGTATTTTTAAGAAAACATTTATTTTTTGATGAATAGTGAAAAACACTAAGTTATAGTTTAAAACATAATTTTTATTTAAATAATTTTTTATATTATTTAAAATACATAATGTAAAAATAGATAAATAATACCTATATAAGTTCAATTTAATTCATTGGGGTCATTTTATTATAATTTTATATATATAAAATGTTTATTGAACTTTTCACTGTCTTTTACCCACTTCCTAGGAGCTTTTACAAATTCACATAAAACATAATTTTACCACTTCTATGAGATAAATTTCAAATACCCAAGAGTAATTATTAATATCAAGGAGTAAAATGTGATTCAATGAGATGAAAATTTTTTTTGGTGTATTGTAACGTTTTACTTTTATTTTCCACGGTTAAAAGTAAATAAGGTAATTACTGGTAAAAATGATATTAATATTACCCTCACACATGTCCTAATTATATTGGAAAAATTTATCTCGACCAAAAAAAATCTTTATAAAAAAAATATTATCATTCAGGTCCACGTGTATTAGATTAGGACATTTATTTTTATTTAATTCAAAGAAGAGTTAAAAGAGTTAAAATCAGAGTTTAATAAATTAAAACATTTTTAATATGGGGTTTTACATAAAATAAATTCGATTATAAATATTAATTATAAAGATAAAAAGATTTCATACATCATGGTAGTTTATTTATAATTTTTAGACATTATGTATATAAATCTATTTATGAGACAATGATGATGCAACAATTACCTTATTCATGAACGAATCAAATAAATGGAATTATAAATATTAAAATAAAAATAATTTCAAAGTTTTTATGACATCCACGAATTTTCAAGGTGAATATGACATGTTTTTATTTATTTAATGTATTTTTTTGAAGTATTAATGTTTTTATTATTTTAACAAAAAAAGAAATACCAAATAGTGTCAAAATTGACATAAAATAGTTTTTAGAACAAATATTATATTATCAATTGATATAGTGGTCCAAAAAATATAAGGTTTGGAAAAAAGACATATATAATAATATATATGAAATTAATTAACCTATTGGGGTTCTATTGGAAGTGTATAGTAAGTTTATTAACCATATAGTGTAAGAATACATGAAGACATTGTAAAAGTTAAATTATTTAACTTAGAGTTAAATACAAATGATACAGTTAAAATGGTAACCTAAACTTGTTTAAACCCCATTGGTTGAGTTTTTTTCGACCTATCCCTACCATATAATTTAAATAATAATCTTTTGATCCATTATAAACCAGATATAAATTTATTATAAAAATATATTTTAATTATTTCCTAAGGTGCACCTCACCCCTCTTATAAAAGGGCACTCCACCTTCTCTCTAATTCACACCTTCTACACCATTTGTATCAGCCAAACCCTGCCAAAATACACTCTAAAATATCCTCCCTTAATCCTAGAGACCTTAGTTTTATCAGAAATCCATCCTATGGATCCCATTTGATCAAATCAAAAGGAAGAACCCGAAGAAGAGGTAATGATTTCACCACCCTCTTTCAAGTTCCTTTCATCTTCCACTTCATTTTTCTTTGTTGTTTCCATTTGAAAATAATAAATCCAGTATATTCTATATACAGTGATTTTATTATAATTATGGTACAACGAAATTAATTACTCTATCAACCCTTTGAATGACATTTCAAAATACGTGTGTACGTACGGCTTACCGTCTCGCGGTCATGGTGTAATTGTTATTCAATACATTATTATTTGGATGGGTATAATAATGATGTGTATTTGATATAAATAATAAATATAACAGGATAAGAATTCTTTATATGTTATATAACATCCAATTATAAATATTAATAATTTCAAAAGAATGATATTTTTACTCAGGCGTACGTACAGATTACAGTGTCCACAACGTGATGAGATTCATTTCCAAGTTCACCATTCATCAATGATTATAAAAATATATAATACTAATAAGTATGTAATATATTACATAATAATGATACTAGGTATATATATTTATATATATAAGTATTTTTTTATTTATATATATCTTATTAACTTACTTCCGTTCAATACTATATGAAAACGGAAACAGCGTTTATGCGTACGTAAGGACTACCGTCTCAATAAATGGTGTTTTTCATTTCATATATAAGTGTATTATAAATTTTTATATTTTAAATATATATGATAAATAAAACATGTTTTATATTCTTGAAGTATTTAAATCATGATCTACGTTATACAATCAAGAGTAACAAGTTAAAACACGTACGATAATTAAAGTGATTATTACCCGAAATGTTAATATAACATGGGAATTATTATTAAATGGGTAGTATAACATCATAAATGAATAATGTATGATATCATAAATATTAATATGGTTCTGGTATAATTTTAAAACATACTATAGTCTTCATAGAGGAGGCTAAACGTACCCTCGACTAAAGGAAAGTGCAAGGTAATGGGTTTTCATCTCACTCATTTTTCCCGTGAGATTCATTCCATATTGCCACTATTAACTTTTTTGTGGTGTATGTACGACCCATAATTGTATTATTTAAGTAATAAAATTTAATTTATGTGTATTTACATATTCATTGTATGATACCTCTTCCACAAGGTGTATGTTTCATAAGTTTCCAAATTGGTAAGGGTTAATTTCACAATCACTTTATTATCTGAGGTTGTTTTTAAGCAATTATCTACTAGGACATATTTATTATCCACGTACATGTTTTATGAATGATTTTTCAAAGGTATTGTTTTAAGGGATATTTTACTATAACACCATTTCAATTGTTTTAAATATTTATTCTTGTAAATATTTCTCATTAATGTCCATGTCTTTAAAATGGGTTTTAAGGATTTATTTATATAGAAATGAATGTTTTTAAAATGTTAATTCCATTCAGAATTTAAATGTTCTTTGGGACACATTGATTCAAAAATGTATTTATATTACTTCTTTTCCAAATTGTGTGACTTTTAAATGTTTTCAGAAAAAAGGGGTATTTCTACCAATGTTTTACAAATCATTTTCATGAACGTAAAAATAATTTAATGGATTTTAAACTTATTTTGATGTTGAATTTTCATGATAAAAATAATCCATATTGTTTTGAAGGTTTTGTGATATGTTTGACTGTAGATGTGTTATTTTTATACTATTCATGGTTTATGGGTAAAGTATTGACATTTCGTATGCTAGTTTTAATACGAATGTTTATGTTATGTTTAGACCTTCTCATATGAGGAATTCATTGGACTTAGTAAGTAATGTGTGGATCTCACTATAGCTCTTTGATGCATCAGTAGGACAAATGAGACAAACTAGTGTCTTGGATGGAGGCCTTGACAAAATTTTATTGGTAGTTTTGGCACGAGGCCTTGGCTACGTGCTAATGATAGTCTGGCATTATACATTCCATTGTTATGAAAGTGGTTATTGATATTGCATGTGATTATTCGATTAGTAGAATATCCATGTGAATAAGTAAATGGAATTATTTAATTTTTTTCTTCCATATTATGTTGAAGTTCAAATTTAAAAGTATTTTGTTTTAGTTATACATTGCCTTTAATGTTTATGCTTATTTATGAAAGTTTCCATTGTATTGTTATCCTTACTGAGCATCTGAGCTCACCCCGTTCTATGTTTTATTTTTCACATGATTCCAAGAAGTGTATTGTGATTGATATAAAGGGTTAAGCCAAGGGAATGATGGCGTTCATGAAAGATTATTTATGTTGTTTTGTATGTTATAAATTGTAATCTAACATTCTTGTATGTAATCTATTTTCCAAGGCTTCTAAAACGATTGGACCTTCGGGACATGATTCCTTGTAATCATGAAAATGTATTAAAATAATGCATCGACTTTGGGTAACTGGGGTCGGGGCATTACAGGTGAGGCCCATAAAGATGTTTTGTTTTTTATCACAGAAAGGAAATCAACTATGTAGTTTAATTTCATTCATCTAGGACACATGAAATTTCTTTTTTAGGTCATTTATTCAAGATCATGAATAAACAATACCTAGTCATTATACCATGTTTTTGGGGGTAGTACCTTTCTGAAAATACTACACTCAGATGAGTTATTACCTGTGTGAGAAGTATTTAATGGAAAGGGTCCCTCACTCCATGTATAAACAATTATGTATATAAAATTGTTAGTTTCCCACATGTGGTGATAGTACGATGATATAGGATCCATGAATCCCTATACATATCACTAAAATGAGAATCACTCCATACATAGTTATAGAAATCCTTGAATTTAATATTATGTAGTAAGGCTATCAACCTTGTAGTGCAACATTATGTAGAGAGGATATGGGTCGCCCGATGTGAAAGGGAAATGAAACTTTGGATCAGTGAAATTTTAAATCATTCCCTAAATATTGTGACCATGTTGGTTGGAGATGTTTTTTGGAACTATAAATATGTTGTTATCTAGAGTGTTGTCTTTTTTTTTATAAAAAGTGAAATTCAATTCACTTTGTAAATGAATTGAAAATATGTGGACAATTTTCTGATTTGAATTCAACAAATATCATAGGATACATGGAGAACTTGTGATGCAAGCCATGTGAAGGAGAAGGGGAGTAAAGGTTCTGCCGATCATACTTAGTTTGGATTGGAATGAAGGATGATGCTGGAAGAAATGGATGTTATGATACTCTTCTTTGAAAATATGATCATGGTAAAGGTAATCAATCGAAGACCATATAACAAGACAGATGATTTTTTTTTTGAAATATGATGTTTTCTGAATAAGATAGTTGATAGTGATGTATCATGGGTGTTCAATCCAAGGATAATAATTTAGGTTTAATTATTTCATAGTGTTTTCCAAATTTTTGGGCCTCAAAATATGGAGTTTGGATTGTTTTTTAGAAAAGAAATAATTTCTGTGAAAAAAAGTTCACATACCATTAAGGGGAGTTCATAGAATTAATAGGGGATGCATGGAGTGGCGAAGGGAATCATCAAATCAAGAAGTTATTCATGGTATCACTATGCGGGATTTGATATATCGTACATGGACGACATAGGATAAATGGTTTGTGGGTGGATCATGGTGAGTGGGAGGCTTGATCATCATTAGAGGAAAATAGTTTAGAATGAACTCATATATTTGGGAAAATTGATCCATTTATTAAGTCAACCATGAAGAAATAAAGAGAGTATGTGGACCGCGTAGGGAAAACGGTTCGGAGGACACAAAAACTATGCATTGAAGACTGAACAACCATGAAAAAATGGGTAAATTGGATATCAAAATTTTTTGGAGTTACATTCCTATATAATGGACCTGAATCCAATCATTAATAGTTATAGAAAATATCATAATATCTTTTCTTTTTTATAAGGATTGATTCCACTATATCCCAAAGAGTTTGTGGTGGAGAATTTCGTGAAGGGAAACTATTCGCAGAGGATAGATTCCATGAAGGTGGAAGTTGTCTGCATAAGATGAAATGGGTCATGGAATATGAAAAAGAAATCCATGTAAGAGGGAATTTCTTTGAATCATTTATGGTACACCAAGGTAGTATGTTGAGGCAGTACTCATAAGAGGTATGTGGAGGTAGTATGTAGAGTAGAGACAATTATTATAATAATAAGTGTTTCACAAAGAAATCATGCTATATAGTGAAACTCATTTTACGAAGGATACAGTTAGTTCCCAAAGGAAGAATAATAGTTCATGATGGTCTCAAGGAAGTTACAACCATCTCTTCGGTATAAATGACACAAATTATTTTGAAAGATCATATTTGTGAAAGCTGTTGAAGAAGCATTAAAATATTGATTTCTGTCATTTTTATCTATAAAAAGCAGAAATTCAATCGAATTATTTTCATAGAGATATATGACTGAATGGGAACATCTGAATCATTGTATTCCACATCAAGTGATTATTTTCTAGTGTATTGTATGGTTAAACATTGTTTCCAAACCATTCCAAGGAAATATATTCACTTGTTATGTAGTGGTACATGTAAATTAGTGTGTTCTTGTGGTTGTGTGGTTAAATTGTGTTCATAATGGAACAAAATATTTAACAAAATGTGATGGTTATTTCATAAGTAAATAAACAGAAAAGAAAAATAGATCATTGATTCACCCCATCACCCTCTTAGTGATACATGGATAACTATAGGGTAACATTAGTAAATAAAAATGTAGTATAGTTTAACTTTATATGGAA
The DNA here is from genome assembly GCA_963277665.1 of Viscum album. Lineage (NCBI taxonomy): Eukaryota > Viridiplantae > Streptophyta > Magnoliopsida > Santalales > Viscaceae > Viscum > Viscum album. The sequence continues at coordinate 1,253,447,321 of OY728153.1, read as the reverse complement.
AATAAAACTAATATTAAGGTTAATGTGATGTTGCTTGGAAGAGGACAACCTGATGTGAATGAAAAGGAGTATTACACCCGGTCCCAATACTAGAGGATAATTCATCACTATGTATTCTTTAATGGCAGGATTCAAGATACATGTAGGTCTTGGATGAAGAGATTCTTTATGTGGAGAAAATTATCAAATATGGATGGGGTCATCCCATCCTCCCATAAAATAGATATATCTCATGTGGGGGGAGTCATTAGTGAGATAGTACATCCCATGCAATTTAGCATCATGTGGTGAGGAAAATCATTGGAATTTTAACATCATAAAATCATGATGATCTAGTATAGTTTAATATTGCGTAACCTAGATAAACTCATACTCTGTAATGTCATATGATCAGGATGAATCCATATAGTTTAATTTCATCTGTACATGATGTGGGATACTATGAATTGTAATTCATTTTGTTTAGGAATTTATTCATGATGAAAAATATAAAAATAATTTCTTGAAAACCCTCTCATTTGTTGGGTGTGTTACATGCTCCCATTCTTTTGTGGATAATGAGTAATCTATGTTGAGATAGAATATATATATATACGATATTATTCCCCTATCATTTGGGGTCCAATATCGAAGGATTTTTTCCTAGTATCATTGGGGTCCTGAAAACCAACACAAATTCTCCCTAGAAGAATGAATGAAATAGAACATTTTTGTTGAAGGATCATGCAATTTAATTCTACTAGACATCAAGTCTGTGAAATTCCTAAAACCTACTCTCATCAAGATACTCCCATTTGTTTGACCATTTTTGAAACAACTCATCATTATAGGGTTGTACACATATTTAAATTATGGGTGATGGTAGTTGGACTTCTCGGGGTAACACTACCATGGTCCCATAATCCAATCAATATGGAATTGCTTTTGTAGCATTAAACATGTTATAATGGAAGGAAAATAAATTAGGGAGGATATTTTATGCACATGACATATTATCCTTATGAACCATCTATAGAATTATATATGATTGAATGTTGTGTAAATCCTATGTTTATCCATTTTCCACTACAAGATGGTGAGATGAATGACTAGACACGATATTGTACTCCAAGTATTTTTTTCATCAACTCTATAGAACAAAAGTTAGTATTATTATCTATCAATGTAATGTGGGGGACACCAAACTATGATATGATATGGTGATTCTTGAATGAGGTGCTATTCTTCATCTCCACCTTATTGATGGGTTATTTCCATAGTCCCTTTGGAAAATAACTCTATAGAATTAAGGATGTACTTGAACTATATAGATTCACAAAGGGGATATGGCCCCACAATATTTATTCCTAAATCCAAAAATGGATAGGAATATTTGAGTTTATTTATAAACTTCAGGGGTTTATAGATGATGTTTTCATTGATCTAGAATGCATGTTGTTTCTTACTGAATTCCACCCATTCATGCATCATGGTTTTCTAGTATTATCTCATCCTCATGATTTGGTACGAGATTTGGGTCCCATATTGATGAGCACCACAATATCCCATATGTAATTCTATTATAAGTGTAATAATATCTCTATCTAATATACATATGAGGTACATTCCATCGAATCCACACTTGTAGAGGTCCCACAATTCCATTATAACACTCTACATGGTAAATTTCATTTAACGGTTTCGAATAAACTCCCTTCTGACTTGATCTATTTGGAGGGTCCCATTTTTGATACAACCAGTTATGAGATCTTTCTATCCAAGTGTGGATTATTTTTCATTACAATATTGATAATTGTTTACCTAATTGATTTATTTCACATGATATATGATGATCGACAAGACAATTATTTACTTCCTCCTAATATGGGTAGGCCATGATTATGTCCTTGTTAGTTATTCTATTGGGGTGGTCATTCTGTGACTAAGGATCAAATTGAAACATGTGCATAAAACAGAGATATTCCATTAGACACTAAAAATATATAGTGAGAGGGAGAAGTTATTTATTTTTTATGGCATATGATCCATTTAACTAATTTATCAATAGATCTAAATACCATTAGATATTATGGAATGATAGATGTAGTTGTAGGAATAGTTCTATCCCAAGATGAGGGCTTGGTATTAATCCCCTTTATCCACACATCATTCAGATAGTGAGAAACAGTAGGGTAGAACTTATTTCATAGAAAGATAAATACAATCCCAAGGACAACCTGATATAGATCGGGTTATCATTACTTTATATGATTATATTTCATGAGGAACTATCAATATACATCTCTCATGTCTAGGGAATGTAATGTTTATACAATACCTCATCATTCAGAAGATTTTTTTCCACTAGTAAATTCATTGGGGTACATTGTGTTGTTAAAAAATTAACCATGTCTTTACCATTCACCAATTTCTATAATACAATTTGAATTTCATATTGTTTCTAAATAAATTATCATTTGGATATGTTATTGATCATCATAAGAAACCGAATGATACACTTGATAGGATCATTATGAGAGAAAAAATGGACTATGTGGTGATTCATGTAATGCCTCAACTTTTGAAAAAAAATGAGAGCAAGGCAGTTATTCCTGATTTCGGAGTATCTGGTATCAATACCAATAATTTTTCAGATGTGGTATTAGAAGTTGTTCTTTATCCCAAAATTATTCTTCTATGATGTGGGGGGGGGGGGTTCCCAGTAGGTGTTCTATGGAGTCCACATACAAGATGAGTGGCCTTCCATCCATAGCAGTCATTAGAACCGGTGGGTATAGTAAAGACTTATTGATACTTTGGAAGTATTTTTGGTAGTTATCATACCATTAATTGGAAATTCCTTTATTAATTTACCTCTTTATGGGGAGAGTTTTTTCAGCTAATTTATAAATGAAATTTCAAATGATATCCTACAACCCTTAGAGCCCCTACATTTATTTGATATTATAGGGTGTGTAACTGAAAAATAGAACTAGTATTATATGGGTCGACCATGATGTCGTTGTGGAATACCAAAGAGATTGAAATATTTATTAAGGTTACCCTGAATGGACATTTCTGTTGATTCATCTTTAGAATGTATTGTTCTAGATTTTTGAAGACTATTTGGAGATCCACGATGTTATCACATCACATTTAGGATTTGACCACTAGTTCATTGATATAACATTTGACTATTCTTCCCATGAATAGATTAACGATATGGTGGCTGGAACATTGATATGATCCTCCAATGATCCTTAATCCAAAGAGACTGAACTGATAGAAAAATCATCCTTGTGGCGCTATGATGGGATTGACTTCTATATATTTAAGGGAAATATTAATTGATTGTACATTGAATACACCTCCATAAAGGTATGGTCATAGAAATGGCATAGATCATAAGTAATATGATTTGTAATAGGAAATCATCCTTTCTATAGTTCCAATTATGGTATCTAAAATAAATGAGAATCCTTGTACTTAGATTATGTTTCATGATAAGGATGATGTTGGTGAGACAACATGGGTATTTAACATCTCAAATAAATATAATTTTGATCCATGTTTCAACTTATGCCACTACATTGTTAGAATGAGATTGTTGCATCATCCTTGATGCATGATTGATGCCTTAATCTTCATTAGGTATACTGAGATGGTGTGTAGCCATATTTGGGATCATTTTTATCATTAATGTTTAGTTATAAATTAACACATATCAATGATTCATTTGAAATGCAATGTAACACTTTGGTTCTTCAACGAGGATTGAGTCACTAATCAAAGTAAGCAATTTTTATTCTTCTATTTATAAATTCCAGCACCTATGATCATCAATGATGGTAGAGACACCTTCCTCAAATACAGGATGATAATTCCTAATGTAATCCTCCTCTTCATCCAAATTCATGTCTATACAGAAATGCATAGATGAACGTGGCAATCTGGGGGCACATATTTCACTATCATGATATGATAGTCCACAAGGAGAGACATTAACATCCCCAACAACTAGAGTTGATGTATAGAGATATCAATGATGATTACCTTTTAAATTGTTTTTTGTGATAGGTGGAGGTTATACATATGAACCCTTGTATATCACCATGACTATATTTATGGGGAGCACAAATTCTTCGCCGATCATACTTCATGGATTCACAGGGAGGACCCTAAGCCATTGGGGTCTAAAACATGTATGTCATCATCCACTAATGGTTGTGTATATACTCTATTATTTATGGTTGGTTATTAATATGTGGATCTTTATGTCTATAACTGGGATCTTTTAACATGGAATATTATGTCCATTCTAATGAATGGGGTATTTTAGACACTAATGGAATGTCGACAGTACCACCATGTGGATACAGAACCAAGGACTTCTATTAATGACATTTTATGTGGTTTCATTAGGGGTAACCATAATCTTAGAAATATATATGATATCCCCAAACCAAGATTCGAGTTTGATCTAATGATAGGTCATCTCTCATTCTCTTCATACCCTTGAATTGTATTCTTTGTGGGAGAAAAATACCCTTATCTATATACTAATAATTGTTGGGTTTGAATTGGGATGTGTTTGATCGCAGAATTATTTTCAGACATATCCATTTGAAAATAGAAATTTTCTAGTCTTACCAAAACATATTGGTACCTGATGTTCCCTTTCTTGACATCCTTTTAATTCAAGTCGGTGATCAAGTTGGAGACATGAAATTCTTAATGGATTGTATCTACAAAATGAACATTGGCTACATTCACCTCTGTATCACACTATTTGTGGTCTATGGATGCCTTCCAAAATTTCCTCCTTCTGTACTTTTTAATGATGGAGTGAATCCAAGATAGAGAGATTGGTTGGGAAAATTGCATTGTGTTTCAAAATATTGTAATTTATTTCCATAGGTCTGTATTATCCAATAATGGGATTATTCATAACACGTTGTTCAAACTCAAAGATATTTGATGTTGATTTTCATAGTTCATGTTAAATATCTTTGGAGAATCAGCTACTCAGGGTTTGTGTCATACCTGGCTTTCCCATTTCATGGGTTAATCAGATAATTAAACCCCTGCTAGGGGGTCAGGCATGATAACTAGGTGAGGATGACTGATGGAGGGTTATGGGACACCTCTATGTAATTTTTTATGATTTATAAATCACTTTTACCTTGTGTCTCAGCTATATATACATCTAATGTGTGAATGTGATTGAATTATTGGGTTTGACCACACCCATGATGTCAAATGTATTCTTGGTTCCTACAAATGGGGACTCATGTTCCCTAGTTATATATGGGAAAATCATATTCATAAACATACTCGCCAAAATAGAAGGGTCGGTCCAAGTGCACCACATTTATAGAACCAAATATGAGATATTCCTCCAATGGGGATTCTGTTTGTTTGGGTGGTGCCATTATTTCAGATGTTTTAGGGAAGAAATCTGAAAAAAATTAGATATTGCATTGGACAAAGATATAACTCGTAACATTCTATTTCTTCCTACATTCAATGGTTTCAACCACTTTTGGGAGACCTGTCTGATGTCTACTTCATGGGCACTTGTGATATTGTGTGTCTTTGCAACTATGCTACCTGGGAGACATGATCTCAACAATTATTTTCTAAGTCATCTAGATACTGAAATTTCACTTGGGGATAGCCAAAATATTCTTCCAATTACCCACTTATTCTAACTATGAAATGGTTATGCATGACACCTAGTATGAAGATTTTTCTAGCACCACAATCCCACAATCAACCATTCCTTGAAGGAAATAGTTGATGATAAAGTCTCCCTAGATATCATGACCCACCATTCTATAAAAATTAATGTTGTTTGGATGGTTAGTGATGTAAGCCTCATCAGGATTTCTTGGATGTGGTATCTTGAGTAGGTTATTGTCATTGGATTCTAGGAAATGATCTGGGAATATCTCATTTCGAATGGATAATGATTCATAAGAACATTCCTTAAATCCTGATAGACCCTTATTTCTCTATTTTCCTTGTTGAGTAAGATTATATGGTTGTCACAGCTTGATAGGTGGTGCTAAATGGTTGAATACCTACCAATATGCATGGTAGGGAAATGATGATGGCTTGGGAGTGACTGTTATAGCTTCTAAGTTTCCTAGAATTTTCTTCAATGTTGAGGGCATGAGTTGAGATTTGGATTAGGTTCTCTAAATTTTCTCTACCAAACATTATTCCATTTATATGAACTCATGGAACTAGCTTATATTATTAATTAATATTAGAGTATTCTAGTACTCATCCCTGATATTTTCAACATAGAGTCCATGTAGTTTCTCCTATGATATAGGGATTCTGAGTGAATATGATAAACCACTCCATTTCTATAGGAAGTCAAAAATACCCTTATGTTTTAATTGTATTCATTAAATATGTTTTATGATTGTTGTATTCCTCAGAATTGAGATGAAATGATAAATAAATCGATGGTGAAGGTCTTCCAAAAATGTAATGTAACATGCTTACAGAGTGATGTACTAACCAAACTCTTTCTTTACTAGAGTATGTACCAAACAATTCATCTTGGTTACATCCTATTAATCTCAAGGGCCCATCATCATACCACATTAGTATATGAAGTTTCTGAGATTATATTCAGGGTCGCATACATCATCAAATTTAGAGAAGGTCAGATTTCAAAAATAGGTTGGGGAAATTTTCATCCAACCATTCAGGATATAGCTTCCTCTAATAAAATAAAAGTGTTTATATAACTTAAATGTATTTAATTTAGATAGATAAGGACTTAATGATGTTATTAATCTCTTAGTGTACTATTTCTTGTGTTGGCTCTCATCTATAGGGAGGTGGTGGGGATCAATGACGTGGCCCCTACTTGGTTTCCCTTTGATTAAATATTCGTCCAAATATTGAATGATCACCCAGGAGAGGGAGAGGCTTTCACTACAATGGAGGTAAGTCACAATCATTTTTACATCCACATTTATGTAGACCATCTACCAAGATACAATGCTAATCTTATACTCAAAGGAAGCTTTTTCATAGCATATTGGCTATTGGAGGGATAATATCAATCATTGCATGAATGCAATACATAGAGGGAATTTTTCATTTGAGTGGGACCTCATTGAGTTTTCTGAGTGTTTTAATTTCACTCTAATTTTGTGACAACATATACCTAATTGAGGGAACATAGAATTTTCAAGGTAGTGACTGAGATTTAGCCACACCATTCCATTTTTATTTGGAATCACTCTTCCATTGAGGATGAAACATAATATCTAGAGGTTAATGGATTTAGACTCTCTTATGGTTGTGGGTGTGGGTAGCCTGGATTGGTGCATCTAGATCACCCTTATCTTGATGTACATTTTCCATGATTCAGAAATCTAAATTTTCATCTAGATATAAAATATATATTGTGTTTATAGTCATGAAATTAATAAATGAATATCGAGAAATGGTGGTTGTACCCTTACTTTAAATGCAGTAGAATGATTCAATAAGAACTTCATCTGGATCTATATTCAAATCCATGTCCATATTGTTCCATATTTTCTTGTAACAACAGTGGGGTGTGATTTCTTTCATCATAAATTATTTTTGTGTTGGATTATTAATACTGACATAAAGTAATTTTCATCTGTGATTTCTGAACGATCCCCCAATAATAGTGCTTTGTATTGTAGTGGGATGAAAAAATATAATGTTGAGCATTGATTTTTAACATTATATTTTATGAAGAATCATTTTCTCTATGAAAATTATGATAACTAAAATTCTCCACGTCCTATGGATAGGGTTTATTTGGGTCTATGATTTCCGTTTATTTATCTTTTTTTAAGGATCCAATGAAACAAGCTGGGGATTTGATGAATCCCAGGATAGACAATGAGATCAAAATACCCCTTCCCACTAGGATAGGGTTGATATGAATTCACATCTAATTTCCCTGAGATCCTATTCCGAGATACTGAACTTGGTGGTGGTGATTGAGATATAAATTCTCCCTAAACAATTGTGATAGGGGTTTTTTTTGTAGTTCCTACTAATATGTCTAGAATCCATTTGGAATTGAATATCTTATTGGTGAAGGTAGTTATAGATATTCCCCATATCGGTGAGTTGTGTATTCTCTTAGATGTCTCTTATGGTAGATGATAATATGGCATGGTTAATGTAGTGAAGTTCTTCTCATATTGGATAAATGTGATATGTCATACCATGATGGGAATAAATTTTTATGGAATATTTTTTGGATGATCACGTCATTGGTCTCCATGTCTGAAGTGAATTAATATTTATTTTTGGGTCCCAATTCAATAATCTTGTGGTTCTCCTCCCCATATGTTTGTGATGTTTGGGCATCGTTAAACCATGGGACTTATATTGTAGTTACTAATTGTATTGTGAATTTCTTGGTCCTCTAATTCCAACGTAGGAAATGATATAACAAGATGTAATTTCTGAAGGGTTATTCTATTCTAAGGACATAGTGATGTTTAATGATCCATTTTTCCCATCATCGTATATGCATATATGGGGATACATTGGAAATTAGTTAGTAGAGGGATGTTGTAACATGGTGACAAAAATAACATTGGAGTTTGGCCATGTATTCAACTCCTCAGCTATGTCCCATGGAAAATATGGAAAAATATAAATTAAAATAGTGTGTATTGATGACCACAAGGGTATACACATATCCTATATATGTGATACTTATAGAATTCATATGATGATAAGTAAATCATTAATTTTAGAATAGATAAGTGATGCACTCTGTTTCTAGCTCCAATAAGACCTCATAGTCAGAAATGGTGAGAGGAAAAACATGATGTGGAGGTTGTTTTTGTATACATTTCCCCATATGAAATGGTTGGCCTCCTCTTGATCCGAATTACATTCCTTCATTCGATCAGAACATAGAACATGCTTCCTTGTGTATCATGATGAATAAAGTGGAGTTCTACTAGAAGTTGATGGGGAACTATATTTGATAGACCTTGATGTTCATAAAAACACTCTATATGAATGTATCTATGTTTTGGAAACATCTCTATATGGTGTTTTATGGGAAAGGGGATGATATCCTTATATGTAAGAGATATCACTATGAGGAATTTGACCACATTTTATTTTAGGAGTAGAGGCCCTCTTATAAATTTCCATAGTACCATGAGGAAGAATATCCTGGTAATGATCATCATCTTCTTCTCTTGAAGAGTGAATAACCCTTTTGGGTGTTTACAATGCATCTTGAATGAACTCAATGGCACAGACATTGAGCATTCTTTGAATACGGGTCTCATTTTTCATCATGGATATAATATTTCAACCTACCTTTTGAATTTTTCAAGCGATATTTCCATATATATGATTGTTTTTGGAACATTTTTATAATCATATGGTGATGTGGGAGTATGATCCCACTACTGGGAATCAATTAGAACATTCCAATGAACTAGTTAATTAATAAAAGTAATGTGAACCTATCCAATGATATCATCCATTATCAATTGGTGGGTCTCTATAAATAAGGGAGTATGAAACCAATAATAAGGCTTGGGAATATTCCACTTCATTATCTGGGTATGGATATGAGCATGCTCTATAGTATTTCCCACTCTCACTTGCTGATACCTAGTTGGAACAAAACACGAGCCTCATCCAAATAAGTATTCTCTGATGGAATATGACGATATACCTTCAGAATGGGATAAGGGATACAAGCCTCCTCCTCTGTTTCCTTTGAAGTATGCAAGTGTATTAGTTCATTGGCACAAGTAGAAATATTTTACTGGATTTTTTGATCGACTAGAATATGATCTGATTAATCATTAAGAAGAATATTATATTGTCCTCATGGATTTTCCATTCCTTCTTGGTTAACCATGGTTATGATGGGGATGTGATCTTGATCCTGGGAATTTAGAGTATTAACTTGTTTTCATTGATAAGAAAATGAGGCTATCCTGAGGCATGTTCCCCTCTTATTTTGTGATCCCTAGCCAAAATAGAGATATGAGCATGATCATGGGCCATTGGAATGTTACACAAAACATTTATGACATGCATGATCCAATGTAACAAGGCATGTACCACTCTCACCTAGTGATATGCATTTGGTATAGGGATATGAGTCTACTCAGACACCTCACCCATTATCTAAATATAACAATAATACTTCTGTATAGAAGCAATAATGTGTTCCTTCTCCAAATCAACTACTTGTTCATAATTATCAAAGGGTTAGGATGACATAGCTATATGGATAAAAATAAGTGCATGTCCCGACATCTTTACCAATGTTGTAATATATCACTGTTGTATATAATCTATTTCTAAGATGTAATGGAATTCTATAAAAATGTGAACATTTTTATAATTCTACACATATTCCATCTCCACTATATACTAGAGGATATATTCAATTTAAGTGGGGGTATGATCCCACTAATATCCTCCTTATACCACTAAAATATTTTGATGGGCTTCATGCATGGGGGTGGGAATATATGACTCCCTCATTCCAATTGTAGGAATATGCTTGCAGACATCTCTAGGTGAAATGGGATATGATATCAATTGTTGTTCTGTTCTTGGGTATGCGAAAACACTTCATCAATGGGAGTGGATATATTTTCCGAATAATTTTGTTCAGATCCTTCCTCACCGAATGTCTTTTCCATATTTCAAGTGCATGGGTATCTACGGTGGAAGCGGGTCATGTGGTTCCTTCAGTAGGCGACTCATGGGTACCAATGGGATGATTATGATGATAGTGGTTGACAGGATCCCTCCTCAACATCTCCTAAACCATAATGGGGATGTAATTTGATTCATCAACCCACCATCATCAAATATTGAAGGTGGATGTTATCATACTCTAAACATAAGATCCTAAAGTGGTTAGTTGTTGCGATATGTTCCACCTTCCTAGAAACATCTTTCATTGGATGATGAGGAATCATTATCTTCAGTAGTCAAGGTTCCCCATGGGAATATTCAAGTGAATGGATTTTACTGTGTCAATGTAACTCTCATATCGATGTGTTATCTATCTGAAATTAATTTTGTCTAGCATGAAATATTATTTTGTGAACCGTGAGGGTTGTATCCATAGGTGACTTTTCTGATTGGTCACTGGAAGATGACATTTTCTCAAACAAGGAATAAATTGATGAGAAAAGTGTCCAAAGTCAAGTAAAGAATATGGAACATGGCCACCCATTAATGAAATATCGATTGCAAGATGTGGTCAATCATATATTCATGCTCAAAACAATTTTCCATTTATTCCTAATCCTGAAATTCTTCTCACATAGACTTATTCAAGGGAGGATGGAATTATTTCATGGAGACCGTATTTATTATGGATCACTTATATAATTCAAGTCTAGTTTATAAGCTTTGTTTGTATAATATTTGAAACACAAATTGTAATGACACAAGATTATTCGATCGTTCTATTATTTGATAGATTCATGTCGGGTTCACCATTTTTTCAACAGGAAAGAAAAAACTACTAGATGAATTTCTTTTGGTATAAAGGTTTATTGTGAGGGGTTTATTTCATTAATAATTAATAATGTTGCGTCACCATTATTGTTCTTAATATAAACTCTCCATAGTTACATCATTCATGATTGGGTACATAACTTTGTTCCAATGTTAGGTGGTCACTTAGGGTTTCAGAACCAATGATGCTTAGATAATCGCTCTAGTATAGAGGATGGGTGGTCGGGGTCACCACATCCTTTTGGGGGAAAATTCATGTCTACTTTGTTACTCTCTTATAGGTTTCAGATACATTCATGAATCAATTCTTAATCCTAATATGATACTGGTTACAATAATAAAATGATAATAGGTTAACCACATTTATGTGAAGTATAAGGGGATCTCATTAGTCATTCTATTTTTATGTATCTTAGGTTCTTCATCATTTTCTCTGTGATGAGTAACATCTCCTATGTTAAAGCTGTATAACAAGGAACTTCTGAATTTTCTTCTATGTAGGGAGTTAGTTAATATTATATTGAGGGAATGGAGCAATTATGTAGAATTAGATATATATTGTTTGTTGCAGGAATAAAAACCCACATAGTTCATTTAACCATTGCAATAAAAATTCATGTGGTGAAGAAATACATTTAGGCATAGAGGCACCAGATATTTGAGATCGATTCATGAGGATACTTCCTACATATCCTTATTATAGAATGAGTCAAAGTTATCATATTTCATTCACACCCTAGAGACTAGACCCAAAACAAATTCCCACATATGGGTGATACATACACCATTTCACTCCTTATGGGATCACATGATCAAATTTCCCTAGTTATAGGAGACTCATGGTGTGAATTATAATACTATTTCACCTCCCTAATCCCACGTGTGTTATTCTAATTTTGAGAAGCAAGGGATAATAAGTAATCATTATAACTGCATATGGTTTTGGGACTTATGTGATGGGACTTCCTTTGGGATGTTTTCTTATGAGGATAGACTTAGGGTGGCATCCTACATATCTCAGTTATATCCAAAATCAAAGTTATCATAGTTCCTCTAGCTTCTCTGTCCATTTTTGGATGGGGTAGAATGTTCATAAGATGGGAATTATTATGTCATGGTGGTTGAACTATCAGAGACATGGAGGGACCTTTAATAATGAAAATTCCCATTATATTTTAGGCATGGTCCTGATGAAGTATTCCTATAACAACCCTATCTTTTCGTACATTGACATTACATTACTTTTACAGAACACAAAAAACTTTATATAAATAGACACCTAAAAACCAAATTAGTCTAGTGCTTCTGAAAACATAAAAACATAAACTCAAGTACAAAGACTAGAAACATCATCCAAAATGGGTTCTTCAAGACAAGAACCCTTCTTAAAAATATAAAATATAATAGAAATCTACATAACATATGGAAGGAATAATAAAAATTGGTGAGCTCAGATGCTTAGTAAGGGTAAAAAAGAGCGACATGTATGAATAAATATGAGCATAGGGATATGAAAATTTTATCCCCAAAATTGAATATCATACATTTCTTATAAAAGATCATAAATAGGAATCATGGAATAAATATTTTATGTTTATAAGACATGAATCATAATGAAATATAGATCACTATCCATGATATCATAAAATAAGAATAAAACATGGAATTATGGTAGACACATATGTATATAATTTGATTTCCATTTCCACCAAGGAAATACAGCCAATACCATCTATATATTATGTGTTTATACTATCATTAGAAGTAATGGTTCACTACAATGGAAATATTAGTATCATGAGTTATATCCTCATACCATTTTGTTATTATTGGATCACTCCCATTAACATCTTAGTAGTCATTGTTCAGTCCAAAGTCCATATTTGTCCATCTCAATAGATATATATCTTTACCCAATGCATTAGATGAAGAAAATTTTAACACCCATCTCATAATTAAATAATAAATACATGTTCCTTAAAACTATAAGCAATCAAATTATATCCCATTAAATGACATGGTATGATAAACATGAAATCATATAATAATCTATGAAAAAAATATAGGTTCCACAAAAAGTTCATCAGAATCTTAATGCATGAAAGAGAGAAAAGTTTCATAAGAATATAAACCGAAGAAGAGAAATAATATTTGTAAATACTATGACATTATGCATAACACATTCAGAGAAAGAATATGAATACAATCTTTCAATCATTTACTAAAAATGCATGAGTAACATCAACAGATGTTATCTTAGATGGAAAATAATTTTAGAATTTATTTTTAAAAATATTCTTGATGAAAACATACTTTTTTATTCAGAAAAATAAATTTAATTCATATAAACATTTGAAAATAAATTTCATGTAAAATACCATGAAAACTTAAAATGAATACTTAAAATCATTTTCAAAGTCTTTTTCTATTAAAACATATAAAATAATATTGAAATCATATTGTATACCTTTTTACTTGACAACTAATAAAATAATATTCAAATCGTTTTAAAAATATTTTTTAAAAAACATATAAAATAATACCGAGAACATTTTAATGAAATTTTTCATTAAAACGTTTTGAAAACTTTTAAATAATTCATTAATATATCTTAAACATGATTACTTATAAAACAACTTTTTAATTATCTAAATAAATATTAAAAATGTTTTGAAAACGTTCTTACATGAAAAATTATTAAATAAGCTTGAAAATGTTTTGAAAATAATTTATTTCAAAATAATTTTAGATACAAATTGTTAAAAAATTTCCTTTTAAACATAGAAAGGATTCTTTTCATAAATGGGGGTGGGTAAATATCTACATGTCATAAGATTTAAAATGAACATTCATTTTTCATGGAAAAAGTGTAAAAAAATGCTATGTTCAAAAAGAGGCAAGAAGTTATTTTTGAAAAAATTAATAAAAGAAAAAATTGGGGAAAATTTAATTTAATGATTATAGGATAATATTAAAATATTCATTTATAAATTTTTTAAAAAACAAAATTTTGATGGAAAATTTATTTCCGACTGAAAAGAGGGTAAATTTGGGATTTAATAAAAAACCCCTACATAACTATCTTATTTACCAAAGAGTGGTATAATTGTACCAATAGATGAATTTATGATGAAATAACATATGACAATGAAACTAATGGGAATTCTATAGATATATATGACAAGAATTCATCAAATAAAGAATAATAATTAATAATCCCAAAAGGTGGTGAGATTTTTTCAATAAAATCTTACAACATGGAAACATGACAAAACACTCTCTTTATAGGTATATGAAATTTCATAGAGAATAAATTATGAATAAAATTATGATATTCATTATATAACATTTAACATGGAAGTATATACACCTTGAAAAAATTAGGTGGATAATAAAACATTAGTCTCAAAGAAGATTTTTTTGACAAAACTATACTAAATATTTGGTAACATTTGAAACATAAACCCTATAAAATAAAGTTCAAAAATGGATATTTAATATATCATCCTGCATTTTTATGAAATAACGTTTCATTGCATTTTACAAATATCTGATCTTTAATGTCCAGTATCATAGAAATAAGATACATAATAGATTACGAAATTAGAATTATTTTAATCCACGTGAAAGGATTCAGGAAATTTTCATCCTATGTTTAGTTATATCATCTGATAACATAGGTAAATATGTTAAAGGAAATCAGGGTTATAAGATCTAGTTAGGTAAAATAGGGAAAATAGTTTACCTGAGAGATTGAGAGAATTCAATAGAAACATGAGGAAATATCATAAAGGAATGATAAATTATGCATATCATTATAATTAGAATATTAATAATATCTTGATAATTTTTCTAAAATAATTAATTTATACATTCCTACGTATATAACCAAGGTCTATCCCCAATGTGTCATAAAAATTACCATGTTTATTCACCAAGATATTATGAAATGTGACATCTCAAGAGATTAATTTCAATACCGAATGCATTGGAGCCCTATCAAGGTGCATCATTAATAGTTCCTTATTTTCATGTGACACACATATATCATAATAAAAAATTTCATAAAAAACACATAGAAGATAAAAAAATGGTTATTATATCAAAATCATGGATTTTTGAAATGTTCCTAAAAATGATGGTTTTGTCATTTAATACCCATTGAAAGGGAATGCAGGTTTTATATATGTTAATTACTAAATAAAATAAATAATTTTTATGTCTTGATGAATTCACTTGGAAATTAAGGTGTTTTGGGTATTCACATAAAGGAAATAAAAAATGAGAAAAAGAGATAGATTTTGTGATGAAATTTCTACAGCATAGTGGGTTTGAAACATGGTTTTATAAAACATTAAAAAGAGAGAAGAAAAGGTCACCTGTTCATAAAAAAAATGTAATATAATATTATAATTGAAGAAAATGGATATAATATCATGGTAGGGAAAATTTAAAAACCTAAAACTTAAAAATAAAACATGATAGGAAATATGAAGTTGATATCTTTTTCCATGAAGAGTAACTTCTAGAACTCTATGATCAAAACATTGAGGTATTGGGAACACCTTGGTTAGAAAATTTTGGAGTTAATACTACAATATATTTATGGGGTATTATTTTGGGATGAATGTATATGACGTAAATTCATGGTATTTATAGTAAAATATGGGGAGTTTCGTATTAATTTTGGAGGACATCGCATCAGTGGTACTTGAAAACCCATGTGATTTCCCTTGGTATTTTCCCATGGTTTTGGCCTCATAGTGAATCTCATATCATATTTAAATCTATATGAAGAAAAAAAACATTTTTAATTACACATTACATCATTATTATGTCATTAAATACAATAAATTCTCAAAAATTGTCTTTTTATTATTCACAAAAAAAACATTTTACAAAAATATCATAAAATCACTCTAACCTAATTTTGATGTTATGCATTTAAAAATGAAGTCCATTTTTTGATAATATTTTTCTATATATGAATTATTTATTTATATTTAATACAATTTTTTACTCAAAAATAGTAATACTTAACTAATAATTTGTAATAGAGTTATTTACTTATACTAATATATCACATTACCAATAAATATTACAAAAAAATATTTATACTTTCTTAGTTTAGTTGAGGGCACTATTCCATTAGACATATTATTATTCGTAATGGTAATATTACTAATCATAAGTTATTATTCCCCATTTTTTTTATCTTATTAGACTCTAAATTTCTTACTAATCACAATCATGTATGTCTGTTTATTGAAAATAATTCCATTATATCATTTATTTCTATTACTAAAAATATTTTAAAATATTTTTTTCAATAATCAATAAATCATATAAACCTTCTAAAAAATACTAAAAATTCATCATAAATTTATTTTTACTTTTTAAATTCAAACTTTTTGTTTATTTTAATGTAATAATATTTTCAATTATACAAATGGATTACCTAATGTAACTAATTCCTCCAACATATACCGTTATAACTCCCATAAGGGACCAAAGAGTATGGTGTTTAACGGTGATTTAATATTGGTGTGGCTTAGACAACATTGCTGTAGTGGTGATTTCTATCAACAGTAACTTCTACCGAAAGTTATTTCATTCAAGCTTAACATGATGAAGCTCATCTTGGGCTTGGTATAGAGTAATTCCCAGTGATCCTACCTCCTTACCAAGCTCTAAAAAATTGGCTTCATAAATCCCGAGTCTACTGAATGTGGCCAATGACTCTAATTTATATATTAATTATCCATTATAATTTCTATTTAGAAGAAATAATTTCCATTTTAAAAAATTATTTCTGTTTCCAATATTCATATTAAACAACTGTCAAATAATGATCAAAACACGATTGTAACATTTTATTTATAATTATATATTTGTATTGATTTTGATATATTACGACATACATTTACAAGAAACAATATATTATTCAAAAAAATTTGGTTGTTACATTCTTCTCGAATTAAGATATTTTGTCCCTGAAATTACAACTAATACCGTCTGAAAAAAAACATATGTTTACTTATACCTCACAGTCTCCGCTGGTTCCCACATCGCCTATTCATATTTGTGGTACTTATTATGTAATCCTACATATCTCAGTTGTGGTAGGAAGAATATTTTTCATATTCAAATTGATAGGTTCTAACACATTAATGCTTCAATTATAGTTTGGACTTACACACTGAGTACGGACAGGGTTATCTTGTCCTAGGATACCTTTATCTTGGAAGTGAATTTTCATGTGAGTGATGTGATCATTGTGACTCCCAAATCATAGTTCATCTATGATCACTAAGAAAAATAAGGGATGTCATGTAATCGGTGTAATTTATTGTGGATACGAGAATTATATATTAGAAATTCCATTTAGATGCTTATTATAGAGATCGGGCCTCGAGGAGACGTCCTACGTATCATGGGTATAAATCGAATCAGAGGAATCATATTTCAGTAGATATGGTCTTACATATTGAGATTTTCCATATTTCAGTGGATTGAAAAGTATGGATGAAGAAGGTTATAAGGTATTATGATTCCTTTATGACTTGTTAGGATTTCCATCATGACATGTGTTTATTATCATATAGAAATTCCTTTATTTTATTCTAGACATGTTAGAGGATGTTTTTCAAACATTACTAAATATAATTACAAGATCCAGTTGGTTTCTCTTAAGGAAACCACATAATTGGGATCGTATGTTTGAAAGTTCATTCATGATCCTGGTAAGCTTGTCCTGAGAACATCACAATCCCTCAGCTGACATGCTTGGAAGTCAACACCTGATCCCACTAACTTTCAATGGTTTTATCTCAAATGATAATTGAAATTATTTGAGATATTTGTGAGATTCAATGATACATGTTTCCGAGGGTTCCAGATGTCATTGATGACTTCCCCAAATATCATTCTTAATTATGGCTAAAATGTTTTTAAAACATCATGATATATTGACAATGTGATCGAAGAGTGTCATGAAATATATTTAAGATTCTCCAGTGCTACTGTGAGTGTTATCTGACAATTTTGGGTGCCTCCATATGAGTTAGGAAACATTTCTAAAGGAAATAAAAAGGTCTGGAGATGGGCCAGAGGGGATTCACAGGACATGGGTGTCATACATGATAGCGTAGTGTGGATTTCTTTAACATGTCCAAGGGACTTCTCATGATCCAAATTGTATACCGAAAGGACATCATGAGATCTTATCAAAATGTTCTAGTGTTGTTACATTCTATGTGTTGTTCACATGAAGCATATGAGAGTCATCGTATATTTTTATCACATAAGTCTCACATTTTGTATTCTTTTCCCTAGTTGTTTACTAATAGTTCCTTATATTGGTTTCAATGTTATATTTTTTTAAGTATCACTTGTTTTATATTTTATGGTGGATTTTTTCCACTTTTCCTATCAGAATTACATTACATGATCTATTTATGATAAAATAAGTTCTTATGAATTCATCATGATCACACTGGTTGTTATTTAGATCTTACAGGATATAAAACATCACATTTTTTAGATGAGCTGCTCTGAGAAATCCACTATAATTCATAGTACATCCATATTTGGATGAAAATATCTAAACCCTTAATTTATGATGTGGTGGGAGATTTATAGTCCTCTCCACCCCAGTTTTTCAACAATTTTCATGACACATATCGCACAAATCAAGTCTGATTAAATTGGAGGGATTTGGAATCACCTGTCTTCAGAAGATCCAAATGATAGTCATTGAAGAGGTGTCACATGATTTTCAATAACCAGAATATCATAAATTTAATTCCCCATTTATTAGATAATATCCAATTAATGGGGAATTTGTTAAATCATGAGGAAATGACAAGGTATGTTCATAATGTAATATTGAAATGTCAAGGTCCATCGTTATATCAGAGATCAAATCGGATAGCCTCGACATGATCTCATGTAAATTTTTTGGGACATTCGATGTGGAAATGATGACATCTCTTGGGGGACATATTGAAATCAATCCAACTTGTCAACCGGTCTTGAAAGTCCATGTTTTGGACAACCTGGGTGCATCTTGTGAGTTCTACAATGGTGATATGGTTCTACCGATCCCATATTTGTTTACTTTGTATATTTTACAAAGGATGTAATTTTTCAAGGTTGTATGGGTTTTGTACCAGATAAATAATATACCTCTTGGTGATGTGTCACATGAATAATAAAAGGTTCTAGGGATATGAGCGATCATTTCATGGGAAATTAATCAATCTGTCTTTATAGAGTCCAACAAGGGTTCATGAGGTCTCCTAGACATGTACATGGCCCATTTTTTCTTGAATATTACATGCCATTAGGCTTTCACAAGACTAAGCCAAAAAATCACTAGATTCTTTTTGCATCTTTTGGATTTATAGGGATGCATCATATGATGTTTACGACCACTTAAGGCTCTCTCCATCTCGAATTTTTATATTATTTTTTATATGAAAATTTTTTGTGAGGTTATTTGTTTTCTCAAGATTTTTCGAGAAACATAATTCTCCATATTCGTTATGAGTCACGCGACTTTTACAACCTCATGAGGCTTCAACGTTTTGGATATTATCTCTTATATTCCCAGAAAATATTGATGTTTCTTCAGGCGTCTAATAAAATACATGGTGTGTGACTTAGGGGATATTATCTGACAAACTCCACATGATCACCAATTGTCTAGGGTTCTTTCATGAGATCATATACACTTTTTAAAAGGGTATTTTCTGGATCTTCTTTAGATTATGTCTTGAGCATGACCATTTACATGATCATCTTCTGGACATGTGATCATGTGTATCTTGGGGGTTCACAAGATCCTCGTGATCAAGGAAACAATATTCATCATTTTTTGAGGAGTATAATACCCATTTTAAATATTTTTTTTTTGATTTTTTTTATTCTCATTTGGGGGTGTCAACGTCCACTTCCACCAGTGGAGTGTCGATCATAATTTAGGATGGGTCACTTATAGTGGTATTGTAGGAACCCTCGACTGATGGTTAGTGATGGAATAGGAAAGTGGAAATAGAGTAATGGAAGGGGTTGTTATAACCAATATTAGTCTAGAAGATACAGTTCTTATGGTCAAGGTAGTTGAGGTATTGGATGTGATACTTTAGAGAATTAGAGCATGTATCAGCAAACTGGTACATATTAAAGACATAGAATACAAAATAAGGTTGAGGGGTAGAATATTGCATGTATCCCAGTTTTTAGTTATGTATGGAGAGCATATACAATCTATAGTTATAGGTACTACTATTGTATCTTGTAAACATTCTATTTGTTTGTTTATTAGTGGATTCTCTTATAATTGTATATGTTATAATCTTATGAATGGTTTGAGTCTAATGGTGGAGTTTTTCGGTAGGGTTATGAATATAGACACCCCATTGGGAGCTCTTGGAGGGACATCTATTTATTTAGGTGGTGTTATCTAATGTTTGGGGATTACTATTTATACTAGGATCGATACATACTCGACATGTCACGTTTTGAATTTTTTTTAGAATGGTTGGTGTCATACTAAACAAATATAGATTTTTACAATAGAATTGTCTCATTAAAATTACCATAGGGTAATAGTTATGTTCATTCTCAAGAGTGGGATATCTAGGTAGGCCTTTAAGGGCCTGTATGTAATCAATTTTGGGATATCAACACCCATTATTAAATTATTTTGTTGAATTATGGGGTGTTGAACGTGTTGTATTTCCACCAATAGTGAAATGATAGTAGGATGTTTTTCCCAAGGGAATTTTAGGTATTCAACATGATATGGATGTTGAGTTTATAATTTGTCTCATTCATATAGATGAACATGTCTCTATTACAACTAATATAATGGAAACAATATATATTCATGAACATTAGACTGAACTATAAGAATTTATAGATATGGTATTTATCCATCTAAGAATGTCACATTGGGGTTCTCTATTTTTTTTTGTAATAATGTTGATGGAACATTTCAATTTTTTAATTAGCATATATTGAACCACATGAAAGTGAATAAGCTATATTCTATTCTACATATCGAGGAAATATTTGACTAGTTGAGAATTGATTTTGTTTATCCAAGATTGACAACAGTTTAGGGTATCATCAATTAATAGTAATACATTATGAAGTACCATGTACTATATTCAGAAGCAGTTATAGACTTTATGAGTTCATTGTGTTTTTCTTTTGGGTGAAGAAAACACCATAAATCAGTATGGATTTGATTAATTGAATATTTCACATATACTGGGATCAGTTTTTGGTTTTTTATGAAAACTTGATGAAATCCAAAAATCATAATGACTAGGCCCAAATACATGACATCATCTAGAGTACCCTGAGAGAGGACCATCTATTCACCCAGATATATAATTTGGAATTATAGATCCACTATGTATATTTCTTATTTCACATCATCTCAGACGAATATGTGTGAGTAGACCTACAGAATATAAAGTCTGTGGTTTCTAGATAATCCCAATTTGTTTTTATATCTAAATATTTCTTTATTTTTTTTGGGATATAATAAGATGTTTGTTATGGTTTTTTATCATTTAATAGCCCCACTTTATAGGTTCACTATGAACATAATCAGGATTTAATTTCACATTTCTTTTATTAATTCATTCTTAGGATTGATGAGTTTATTGTCTACTACAACAATTTTGATCTTACCTTAGTTGGGTGATGATATTAATATGATTTTTGATGTGTCTATGATCAAACAAGTTGTATTTTAATATAAACATATTGATTCATGGCATAAGGGTCACGACATTTTCTTCCACATGAATGGAATTGACCCACACATTATACAGAGTTTGGTTCGACGGTTTATACCAAAAAGTGTTTTCAACAATACATGGTAGTATAAATGTTTATTATGCATACTAACCAAATGAAAATAAATTATGTATTATAATAGTTAGATTTGACCCTCTGATAGTGTAGATGGGTTGATTATATGTAATTATTTTATTTTGATCTAGATTATAGAGTGAGAAATGAACACTATTTTTCGAACAATATTTCTAGGAAGACACCGACTCAAGTAGTTCAGGAGTCAAGTTATTAGTGTAATTTGATGTGCTTTTTTGATGAGATTCATACTGAAGTTCTATAGGGCCCATAGAATGTGAATCTATAATCCTTATCTCATGAGTATACACTTTTGAGCCAAATTATGGAGACAAAATATGAAGCTCATAGGTTATTTTAATTGAAATAGATTATTGACGGTGGGGACTAACCACTACATGAATGATTGATGAATATGATGGAATCTATTTCATAAACTATTTTTCTATTCCCTTGTGCATGAGTGAGGAGCTGATGCATATGTTTCATGCCTCAAAGTGGGTTGTGCATACTCATTTGACTAAAATGCACTATGACCTACCACAAAAATATTTTTTTTCAACGGATATAAAGGGATATTTAAGGATTCATAACATTGTTTTGCACCAATAAGAACATGATGATTTAGCATAAATTAATATATTGTTTTCTACAACCATTTACCATTCTAGTATGCTAGTGGGATTATATTACCATGGATGTTGTGGTGGGTATTTTGAGGATTCATTTGAATAATGATATGATTTTGGTAATTTTGGACCAGTTGACAATGATAGCTCATTTCATGCCTCTATGGGACCCTTTTATTGGGGACTAGTTGGGTGACATATATGTACAAATATAGTCAGTTTGAGCATACTTTAATAAAGTATATTTTGATATTTTGATTCCCATTATACATCACAGTTTTATAAAATATTATATAAATAGTTGGATACCCATATATTTAAATGTATGGATATCCAACCATTGATATATGGGCTATACTAGAGATCTATCCATGTGCTTGATGACAAAATGAGAGTTTTCTACAAGGAAATTTGTGGGTCTTTGGAGAATCACTTTGTGATCACTAAGTTTACCAATAATAACTTTTATCAGAATACTATTTATTTGGAACCACATGAATCATTTTTTTGGATGGCCATGTAGACCACCTATATATTTTATGGTGGGGGTGAGTAATAATTTTTTGTACTAGGTCTCATTTTTGAAAAATTTATGCACATTCATCTGATTAAGAAATTGTATGGCTATAGCTAACAGTAGGAGGTAGTCACATCCTAACTGAAAACATTTACCTCTTGAGTTTTCAATAAGTGATCATGTACTCCAATGGGTGTCATAAATATTGGGTAACCATATGATTATTAGGAGAGTTATGTTAGAACCAAGGTTTGTTTATACTTTTGAGATTGTGGAGAGGACCAAACTGGTGGCGTAATGATCAGATCATCCATATTGGTATAATAATTTAAATGATGTCTGTAATGTTTCACAAAAATTTATGGTATCACCCTAAACCATCTCTTGTGATCGATATTGATGATGCAAAGCTTGATGTTGATGCTTCCTTTAAAGAGTATCTAATTTGTGATGTGGATTTAATTTATATTGTGTTGTGGTGAATGATAGTAGTGATAGTTCAAGTGTTGTTTTAGTACGATCGTGTTCAAGAAGAAAATGGGAGAGTGAATTAGTTATCTAGGTACATTGGGCCATCCTTTTCACCGTCTAGAATTAGCGATAAAGGGAATACAACTCAAGGATGAGCTATTATATGGTGGGGAGATTGTAAGACACTAAACATTAGGAAAATGTCTCATTATGGTTTTCATGTACACTTTACACATGTTTTGGTTATATATTATTTGGTTCCTTTATGTTTTTATATAAATTATAAATTTTTAATGACCATGTGGATATTAACGGTTTGTGCACAGTTAGGGAAAACCATGTAGTATTCCCCCAGATAATGTGCTTCCCATTTTGGAGCCATGGGATGTGGTGCCCAGTTTGTCCAAATTGTGCAACCTCCATCCCCAAACCATTCACCATCAAACATATAGAATTGTAATGGGTGGTGCATGTATTTTCAAACCAGGTCCCACTTATGAGAAATTATGCACCCCCTGAGCAGGGGTTCATGGTTAAACAATACATATGGAAAACTATGAACCTCCACATATGAGGACATACAAGATGAATTTAATACCATGAAAAATGTTATATAAATTACGAACCCAATAGTTTTTAACCCAAAACGACCCATCTTGGCATAACAATTGTTAATCACTTTTGGAGGCTCTTGAGAGGATTTAATGTATCCTTTAATCCCTTGGTGAATTTTTGATCCAATTTAATGATAGACCCCCTTAGTATGTGATTTCTTCTTTGTTTGGTCAGATTCCCCAAACCCCTCTCCCATATTTATCTATTATTTGGGAAGGATGATTTCATCTGTTGGAAATCGATTTAGAACAATGATATGATGACTCAGGTTTTTTGGATCATTGTCATTATTATTGATCCAAGATCCTCTGCCCCATTTTGATTTCTGATCATTTCTTATGAAATTATGGGTTATGTCTTGGTGGGTGTTCATCTAGTTTCTTGATGTTGTTGGTCTAATTTAAAAATCCCATAGTCTTGAGTATAGTTGGGTGTATGTAATTGTGAAATTGAAATTTCCACACTGTGAAACATAAATTCAATTAAATTATTGGATTTATTTATTCTATTTGATACTGAATTTAGTAGAATAAATGAGATTATAAATTTTCTTTAATTGTATGTATGGAATTGGTTGTTAAATGTGTTATGAAGCTGGAACCATATATTGTGACATCTAAGAATGATATGAAAAATGATTTGTGCTATAAATATTTTTACTAAAAATATCCATAGTGTTCTAAAGCACTACTCAATTTGAACATGATTTATAATTTTTTTATGCTATCACTGAGTTGTGTGATAGGGACTGCTATCTGAATAACCATCAGTTTCCAAAATGTTTCTCTAGGACCCCTTTTTAATTTTTTAAAATTTGAATAAAATGGATAATCATAGACCAGGAATGATTGAATTGATATATTATTTTGGTTTATGGTCATGCTGTGAGAGTGTCTGAATTAGGTATTATTAGTTTGGATGTCTCCCTGATCTTGGTAGACTATGTTGTAATTTAAATAATATTAAATGTGAAAATTGTAATCATTTTAATTCATCTCATACTAATTAAACAATTTCATATATTGTTATAGACTGGATAATGATTATATGCCATTGGTGGTTGCCTACTAAGATTTACTCTCACCATTTTCTTCTACATGATCAATAGCTAAATATATATCATGTTTTGAGGGATAAAAATTGTAAAAAACCTTATGTTAAATGGGTGTGTTTTATTTGGGATGGATCATGGATGAGGGAATCCTATATAGTGTCAGGCCTATCTTGGGATATTATAATTTGACGTTATTTTAGGTTTGATTTTAAATATGACGCATATATATATTACATATTCCATTCTTATATTTGTTATCATATTTTATTGTTTGGGATCAATCATGTGATGTTAGAAGATTATGGATTATGGTATAACCATAGTTTCGCTTGATTATAAATTATAAATTTATTATTTATTTCCAATGTTTTTATAATATGATAAATAGGGAATTTTCTCCCACCATGACATATTTTATCTCCAATACTAGTCAGCAACCTCTAGCATATGGGGAGACATGCATGTGGTTATTTAGAAAACCAAATTTGGGTCACCGATACATGGAACCCGGTTCAAGACATCCTAATTTTATTAAATATTGTCTATAAAGGATCATCTTTCACATCAATATGATTATTTGTGAACAAAATTTTCAATTATTATAGGTTTTTCAAGAAATTAATAATATTCAAAATTTAGTTATTCCAATGTTTTGTGATTAAAATATTAGAAGATCCACTAAAATATGTAGGCCTTTTCACATAAAGGGTTTGAATGAAACTTGATCTTTCATGGAAAAAATAGGGTATTGAAAATGATTCATGAAATTATTCACAACATGGTCCAGTTGATCTTTTACTTTTTTTATGTTATGATACCCCAATATCATTAAGTTTGGCATGTAATTAATGAAATTAACATGTTTCCTTTGACATTGGTTATTGGAACCGGTAATCATATTTCTCACCATTAAGTACAAAAGAAAAATAAATTTTTTGGTTTAAATACATAGCTAATGATAAAATAAAAACTAAAAATATTAATGTAGAAGAAATAAATTTTAATTGAGAACAATATCCTAACTTATGAGTACATTATTTTCATTATTGTTTATTCATGAAAAACATTTTTATAATTATAATTACTTCTCAATTTCTCCCTATAGTTTTTTATCCTAATCTAAAAAATAACTATAATATGTTTTAATAAGAACTATATAAACCCATTGTTTAATGCATATTTTTATATTAATTTTATAATAATTATCCATTAAATATTACAAAATGATTAATAATCCTAGAGTCAATGGAATAATAGGAACATAATTATAAAAAATGAATATAGATTTAGACAACATTTTATTAATCAACATAATGAACCCGAAAATCCATTTGATCTCCTACAACTACATAGGATAACCATGAAAATACATCGACAAAATTGGTGGGCTAAGAAGGCTCAATAAGCGAATAAACATAGGAATGAATCATATAAAATGAGTTTTAAGGGAAAAATGATTATATAAAAGGAATAGATCGTGAATAAACATAAAATATGATATAAACCAGAGTCATGGATTAATTACAAGATACATTCACATGGTGGATAAGGTCCTGTATTTGAATATTTTTACTCCGTAATCCCATACATAGTGTTTAGTGATAATAAAACATTTCACAGTTCATTAGATAATTGTATAGGCACACATATAATTATAAATTAATAAATATTTTTCCACATAAATATTATACCTATGGTTTATACAAAAAAAATAGACTCGTACTCATGCCCTATGGAATAACCAAGGAAATTATCATTATGTAATCCATGAATGACAGGATTTAAATATATATTAGACACTTTTGAAGGAAAAAAATATAAATATATAATCAATAAAAATTTCCAATTGAACTTAAAAGAAGAAAAATAGTTGTTCTGTAACATTACAAATGTCCCACATGACCATGGTTTTAGTGGAATGAATAAAGATTCTTTAAATAGTATAACTGTATAATGATTTCTATAAAATAAAAAATCAAATAACAAATTATTTCATTATAAAATTAGTTGTTTTAGAAAATATGTGTGTCTTAAAAGAATTTACGATGATTACATTAAAATGGGTATAAAACATAGATTTTTATTTTAATCATGTTTTTTTATCAAGAGAAATAGAGAAGGAACCTTCAAAAACATGCATTGCCCCATAAAAAGTGATGATTATATTTATAAATATAAATTTTTGTATGTGGAATATATAAAAATATTATAATAGAATTATATAAAAATAATAAATAGGTATGTTGATGTAAAGAGATAGAAATCATAACCCTTAAAAAATAGGGATGTTAGGACATATCTATTTTTTTATGTATGAATGTGTTAAAAAATGAAATTAATGTTCTACATAATCATATTATATTGATTGGTTACTTATTTTAGAAAATATTCAACATATATATGATATATTATGATTCTTTTTTGTATATTTATGTCTATTTTAATGAGTTATAATTTTAGATTGTTTTCTTGGATTGTTTATCTCATGGTTACCTAGTCTATTCACTTGTTTATAATTATACAAGTTATCTGCATATTGGAAGAAAACCAATAATTGAAATTAAATGGTTATAATACAATTTATTAATTTGAAATTTTCTGATATATCTTTTTTTCCAACATTTTGATGATTCAATTAAGAAAACGTTGTTGGTAAATGTTTAGTTTATTTTTGTGGTTTTTCATATCATCTAAAAATAGTTTTTCATTAAATATTATGGAATTATAATATTTATATAAAGTTAAAAATATTATATTATTTAATAATTATGTAATTTTAAATAATTAATTATAAATTTTAACCTTCGATGGAGTCATTAATGGAAGACAAAAACTCATCATTGACGAAGGTGGTTAACTTACATAATGTGGAAAATGTATTTATTTTTCATTAAGGGAGAGAATATGAGAAATGTGATGGATATAAGAAAATCATTATAAATATAACATTCGAGCATATACATGATATATTAGTCATTATTATATGTTATATGAGGTGGTGACGATAGTTTAGGAGAATAATAGAATTTAAAATAGGGTCTTCACAATGTTACCTTTTGAATATTGCCTCCATGAAGGACCCGACAAACATGGAATTTGTATTTTGGAGATACCAGAAGAAAATGGATATGGGGAAGATTTTTGAGTGAGAGTTTCACATAAATATTGATTTTTTCAATTCTTATATAGTGTGAGTATAATAATTGGTGAAAGGATGTATTTACAAGGGAAGGTGTGGGTGTTTTTTTATTATATTAATTAGTTTATTATTTTGGATAAAGAATAAAAATATTATTGATTATTATTAATATTTAAAATATATAGGTTTTGTGAGTTCAAACTAATGGGTTTTACATGAATGATGAATCAAATATTCATGAATTTGGATTATATTATTACATATCGTAAAATATCGTATTTCACTATTCACAAAAAAAATCAACTATTTTTTAAAAACACAAAGATTCATCGTCTCTATTTTTTAGAATATCTATTTCTAAAAAATAATCAACTTTATGAGAATAATTTTCTAATTATGAACTCATAATTTTCAAATAAAATCATTATTTACTCATAATAATAATGATTTTAACATTATAATTAATTTTATAACCCTTCAAAAAATTATTATAGGTCTCATAAAATTATCGTAGCATTATTGTACAACATAATATTAAAATTCAAATCAATTTTATTTAAATTAAATTTAATTCAAATAAGTATATTTATTTTTAATTTCAGATTATATTTTTTATGTTTTATAAAAATGAAAACACTTAATTTTTCTTCTTTAATACATGTATTTACTTTTACTAGGGTTTAAATATATTATATATTCTTTTAATATTATTTTTGAAAATTATTTACGCATTCATCAATGGGGTTACTATGCTCATTTTCATGTTGCTATTCAAAATGGTCACATTATTTTTTTAGGGATCTTGTTACTATTCAAATAGTCAATCTTTTCACAGTCATAAGGGTTCAATTAATGTTATATATTAATTCATCCTAAAAAGGGATATTTTATTTAATTTTTTTTTACATATTTGTTCATGAGTGTTTTTTGTTCTATTAGATTGAGTGGATCCATAATTAGATATATTATTTATCATATTTTCTACTTATTATTCTATTATACTATTTTTAATTCTTATTGGTTGAGTTCCTAGCTAATGTGTCAATATTATTTTTTGAGAAAAATGTTTTTCTGTCTCCCATTGTGATGTATGTTCTTTATACTACACCACATTATTATGAAAAGGAAAATTCATTGATAAAATTTTTGGTCGTTACATAAATCATATTCAATTTGGATGGAAATAAAAATGTATTCTAGTAGTATATAAAAGATTGAAGGTTCCCAAATTCTTCCCTTTCTGATGTTTTATACAAAGGCTTATGAGCACATAGATATTAATTAATATTATATTATTATAGTAGTAAATATCATATGGATTCATATACATGATTTCTATGTATTAGTAATGATATTGAACATCTTTTCCTACACAAATAGCATTCTTAAAAAATTCCTAGAAATTTCATTTTCTATTAACATTGTTGATACATATCTACTATGATTATATTATTCCATCAACATAATTATATATTTTTGGTTATATGGTGTACTAGGTTCATGATGAATGTCATATTTATGAATATGATCTTAAAAACTATAATTAAAATATTAAAAACATTTATCTGTCTAAAATATATCTAGAGACAAACAAAACACCATTTTAACATTTATAAAACTCAAAAATAGGTTTGATCATATGATTTTTGTTTCATTAATTTGACACATCTAATTATATTAAATTCATCAATAATAAAAATAAAATACTTATTTAAATGTTATTATTTCATTATCAATGTCTTTTAGATATTCAAATATATTAGTTTCAAACGATCTAATACACGAATCTCAATATTTTTTTGTGTATAATTGGATATCGTCAACATATGATGTGTTTAGAAAATCCATTCACTATCCCTGTTCATTATAGGAAAGTAAAAAAACATTCTTTTTGGGAAAGGATTCACATCCTCATTTTAGAACTATTACCAAGATTTATATTCTAGAGTTCATTTTTAGTTTTTATGCTATAGTAGCATGAATTCTGATAATCCACAAATTTAAAATAAATTTACCTTTTTATTCATCACTTTTTTGGAAATCATTACATATTGAATACACTGTATAAATTTAAATTTTTTTGGATTATTACCTCTTTATCGATATAAAATATCTATGAAGCACATAACAAATTAGGTTTTAATTTATCAATATATAGAGTCATTTTGAATTTATATTTTTATATTCAAATTTCAGCAGAACCAACCCATTTGATACTGAGATACCTATTGTATATAAAGGTTACTAAGCACTGTTTTAATTTAGAAACACTTTTATACAACATAATTTTTTTTCATAATTAAATTTTACCCACTATTTAATATCCATAGGCATTCCTCTTTTTAGTAATTAAGAGAATCCTATACAACACTGTAATTATCCATACCCTTTTTCATGAGGATTCTTTTCATTCTAGGATGAATGAATGACAATACATTCTATTTTTAGAATAACTTTTAGATATCATAATTTAAAAACTAATTATAATCGATGAAACGTATTTCAATTCTCCAAAAAAATTCATGGGGTTTTCATATTTTTCCTTATTAATGTGTGTTAACTCCACATAAAATTATGTTTCCAAAATCATCTGGAAGAATCATAATGTTGTTAACTAAACTGATGCATCATTTATGTATTCAAAATTATTTTATAGTACTAACAATACCCATAAAAAACATATCTCCCTTTGAAAAGATCCATATAAATAGAAAAATTCCTCAAACGTTCTGTTTTCATTTAATCATCATTTATATATTATTTCATCAACAAATTCTACTGATTTTACAAAAAACAGGCTTTCATCAGATTTAGTATTCTTTAAATAATTATTATATATGTAAAATTAATTCCGGATTATAATTCCTTAGTGGATTAGTAATTCTTATAATTCAATAAGTTTTAGTGGAATAATATCATTTTTATCTTCTAACTATTTAGAAACTTTATTCATCCAATTACATAATTTATTATTACTGTTATAAAATTCAATTATATTGTCATTATACAATAATATTTTATATTTTTCTTCATAATGGGTTTTTCAAAAACATGTATAAGGAAAATAATCTTTCTTTAAATTACTTTTTTACTTTTCATGTTATGAAATGATGAAGAGGAATTATCTAATTTCCTATTTAGAATAAATTCTTTTTGTGTTTTTTCAAGATCACTTCTAGATACACTAATTTTATCCCTAATGAGGTCTCCATTATTATCATTATTATTCAAAATCATTTCAACAACATAGATTTAATTATAATCTTAATCAAATTACTCAAAATATATTTCACTTTCCTTTAACTTAAATACAATTTTACCTTTTAGTCCTGACTTAAATTATTATCTTTTATTTTAGGATATTCTTTTTACCTAGATGAAATCTTATTTTACCATATTTCGAAACATTCAACTCCTTATTCAATGAATTATTTTTTATTTACTTTCGGAATATTTTATAAAAAATTCCCAACAACCCCACACCTGAAAAATTAATGTTGTAGCATACCATTAAACTTGAAATTTCCTCTTGTATTCATTCATAATATAAGGTACATAATTATTGTTAATTTAATATCCAAATCATAATCTGATTTTAATTTTTTAGCTTCATCATTTTAAAAAATATCAACCTTATTTTATTATATTTGGTGGTTTTAAAAGTTATTTATTTTCCATATATTACCTTCTTAATTTTTTCTATTCCATTTGAAATTATAATAAATAAAATTCATCAAGATAAGTATTATAATATTCATTTTCTATAAAATATGATACATTTTACTAAATTGTTTTGTTTAGATAGGTAAAATATTTTCAATAATAATAAAATCATCCAACATATCAACATAGTCGTTGCTGGTAATCAAAATGTCACTGACTGTTATAATGAAATAATCAATAGTATTATAATCATTCATTTTATATTATTTATATTTGAGTCTCCATATCAATAACATATCCCCCTTCACTTTGGTGTTTCCATCATATATTTTTTAATTTTTATCCCAGATATATTGTCTAGTTGTTAACCCTTAAACATTAATAATTCATCATCTAAAATAGTTATAAAATAGAATTATTATAATCACTATGATTAATAAAATTAAAATTATCTAATGCGGTAGTTGTAGTATCTTAATTATGTGATAAAATCCATTGGTTGTCACTTCCAAAACATCATAACTTTTGGAACCGATTTATGGTAGGAGTGTATCCTTACATAAATGAAAACCATATCCATTAAACATGGAAATACACTTAATAATCACTAATAATAAGGTAATAATCAAGGATATCATAAAACTGAATAATTTATATATTCAACTTCAAAAAAATAATATAGGGAAACTAGTTTTCCTAGAACTTATGAGAAAAAAAGATAAAGTAATAAATGAGAGGGGGATTAATGTAATGTCCGGATTCTGTGTGCTGCCCAGAGGTTCCCTCATACCCGGTTGGTCCATTGGCCACAAGAGTATTTCCCTGAATTCTAGAGGCTATTGACTAGAAGTGAGGGCCTTGGGTGTAATAGTGGGGAAACTATTCCCTCATTGGTAGATTAATGTAACAAAAATAAACAAATAACTGTAGCAGAAGCAGTAATAATAATAACATGAATGTAGTAAACAAGAAGACTAAATGAAATAAACAACAAGAGAACATATATAAATGATGGATGTCAAATATTTCTAGTAATGTAGCCAAAAAAGTCACAATTCTGAAAAATAATACTAAACCAATGTACAATAAAAAACACCAGAAACATTGTAAGCCTCAGCTTGGTCCCATTCTCTCCATCACCACAACAATGATGTACCTAAAGTAGACGCGTGCTAGACCATAACTATACCTGCTGTAATAAAATCTGTTAGGGCCGAAAATAAAGAACCAAACATAGTGAGAGAATAATTTTAGTAGGAAACCACTCAAAGATTTGTGCCTAACAGTCAGTGAATATATATAGCAGGAAATATAAAAAATGAAGTAGTAAAGAAGGAAGTACTCAAAAAAACAATCTTACAATTTCAATTTCATTCATTTTATTATATCATGTTAGTAGCTAATCAAAAACACGTAACCTTATAGGAAGTAATCATAGACTATCCACTTTGGTTCAACCAATCAATCACATGTATCCCTCTGGGAAGCACTCATTGTCTAACCCCTCTGGTTAAGCATTAGCAAAGACTCTCTGAGGAAGCACTCATCGTCATTTCCATATGTAGTCTCATATCGATAACTACAAACACACTGAGGAATCACTCAATGTCCAATTCCCCTTGTGGTCTTGCAATATAAAACTACAGACACTCTAAGGGAGCACAATGTATATCCCCCTATGGTCTCACAATATAAAAGTAAATAGACACTTTGGAGGAGCCCGATGTGTCTATTCCCCCTATGGTCTACTAAACCAGGTTCTCAAATACCTGTGTAATTCAATCGATCACAATGATGATCAACATACAAATTAAACCATAAGAAAATATTTGCTAACATATTTCATGAACTACATGGATAAACAACTACAAGTATATAATGACATTAGATAATATCACACCATTCTATCAACACTATGTATGGAAAACAAGCAGCCTAACCGGCAATGGGATACCAAAAATCTATATAAAAACAAACACGGGAAATACATCCATATCATGGAAAATAACCCTATTCACAATTAAAAAACCTCTACTCAGGCACAGAAGGCATATCAGGCATTAATAGGGGAAAAATCCCCAAACACACAATTCCCTATTCTAGGGTATTGGGAATGTCATCATATAAAATTCCTAGACTAAGTAAGGAAAGACACAAATCACCTAACTTGGTGTTTTATGATCGATATACATAAGTTTCGACCATTGAATCAACCTATAATATAGTATATCTATAAAAATATCAAAAACGTTCATCCAATGATATCTCACGAAATAGGAGAAATCAAGGGCTGGGGATCTAGAAGAAAGAATAACTCACCAGGGTGATTCCAACAGAATTGAAGACAGTTGAATCAGAGAACAGACGGTGAGTTGGAGACTCAAAGAAGAATCATCGGCCTCATTCCCCCTAGATTAGACACGCAAAGAAGAATAGGTTTCTGTCATTTAGACATGACCCAGGTTCGATATAATAATTAAAAAGAAAAGATCATGGTGCATCTTTTTAAAAGTATACGTCATGTAAATGACTTTACTAGGTCCCACATTAGGCAGTCTCTAGGTCTCCCCACGTAGCCATGTACTCGACCATTATAGGGCTAGTACATAGCTACCTGTGACAATTTAGTGCACAACGTGTACTCCAAATCACAAGGCATGTACTAATTAAATTTCCCGAAACACCTCTTTTCTCAAAAACACCGGAAAACAAAACCCATAACAGAAATTTTTGTCTAGGTGCTTACAAACATCCCCCTTAATGAAATTATTCCCTGAATTTCCCCTTCATGGAATCATAGAAGAAGAATCATTTAACTTCTTTGGCCAATATGATCTTACATCAGTCTCCCTCTCCCAAGTCTCATCCTGTACTCGATAGTGCTTCCATAGAACTCATACAAGAGATACAGGAGGACCACATAGAACCTTTTAACATTGATCAAAAAACCCAATAGGATTCTCCTCGAATGATGTTTCCACCTCCATGTCATCCTCCTCGGGTTGAAAAACATGATACAGTTTTGAGAAGTTACATTCTAACTAAGAAACATGAAAGATGTTAGGCATAGCACGGTACCTCTGAGGTAATTGTAAATGATAGGAAACTAGGCCAAAATTCTCCAAAACCTCATATAGTCCAAAATATCTAGGCGAAGGGTTTTAATATCTCTTAATACTCATATATGCCAACCTCGGTGTGAAATGAAAGAGAACATATTCTCTGACCTTGAACTCCAGAGGTCATCTTTGCCGATTAGCATAAGACTTATGTCGTGATTGTGTAGTAGAAATCATCTTCTGAATCAACTCTATATGTTTTGTGGTCTCTTGGACATGATGAGGTCCCAACACAACTTTCTCTCCTGCCTCCATCCAACATAGGGGTGATTGGCATGGCCTACAGAAAAAGCCTCAAAAGGATATATCTTAATAGTTTCATAAAAAATATTATTGTAGGAAAACTCCATGAGAGGATTGTGCTTCTTCCAAGAACCTACAAAATCTCGGATGCCTGCTTATAGCCTATATTCCATCACCTGAATCATACACTCAAGAGGGCCATCTATCTGGGGATGGTAACTTGTACTGAGAAGTACTTTTGTACACAAATACAAATTTAGTCCATGAAAGACTCGTGACGTAAAATGAGAATCCCTATCTGAAACAATGGATTGTAGAACTCCATATATACATTCAATCTCTCAGATATACAACCTTCACAGCTCATCAACAAAAAAGGTCATCACGATCTGTGAAAAGTGAGCAACATTCATGATTCTATCAATGACAACCCAAACTACATCATTCCCTCAAGGCGTCCTCAGAAAACCTTTCACGAAATTCATCATGACATCATTCCACTTCCTCTCATGACTGGATAACTTCTGAAAATGACATGCTGATCACTGATGCTCTGCCTTCACCTACTAACAGGTGGAACACCTCATGACAAAACTAACAACTACTCACTTTATACCTGGTCACAAATACTGAAGGTGAAGATCTTAATACATCTTGTTGACACCAGGATGAACTGCCCAAACTTAGGATGAACGTCTTGCATTAACTCCTCACGTATGTATATTAACACCCACACACGGCCATGAAAATATAATATCTCATCATTTACAATGGTCCATATAAGAATAGGGTCCTCTCCTAACACACTATATCATAGAACTAGGCCTTCAAAATGTGATAGCTGCCTCATTCACACTCGATCAAGTAGATAATAGGTAACAACATCATAAGAAAAACATAATGCCCCTATCTATCATGAACATCCAAATAAATCACATAGAATAGAGCCATAATCTTCCACTCACTGTTGGCCTCCTAACCTGACTAAATATATGTTCTCCTGCATAATGAATCTACCCCTGCATTTCCTTCCCCAAGAATTTAGGAAAGATCAATGTCAATGGAATAATGGTACTCAACCTAACTTCGCTATCTCAGATTCAGATTGTGATGTGTAAATATATACTTCAGACGTTTTTGGTCTGTCAAAACAAAAAAATTACCTCCAATAATATAATTTCCCCAAAATCATAAAGAATGAACAAATGCACAAAACTCTAAATCATGCATTAGGTAAATCCTCAAATGTGGCCTCAACTGCCAAACCCCATACATGACGACTCCTTCCTCATGCATAAGCACTACCCCCAACCTGGTACCTGATGCATCGTAGTAGATAGTATATCTCTTTTCCATATCTATAAAAACTAGTATTGATGCTGATGTAAAACTCCCTTTCAGCTCATGAAAAGGTGACTCACATGAATTTGACCACTAGTAAATCACACACTTTTTATTCGGGCACATCAGTGGCATTGCTAAGTGCGAGAAGGCATGCATGAAATGACTGTAGTAACCAGCAAACCCTAGAAAGATTTATACCTCAAAGACATTCTTTGACTTCTCCCAAGAAAGAATTGATCATACATTCTCCGAGCCTACTTACACTCTTGTCTCTGAAACGACGTGTCCCATGAAGTGAATATGGTCCATCCAATAGTGGTATTTTGAGAGCATATCATATAACTAATTCTATCTTAGTATACATAAAATGGTCTCAATATGTGGTACATGGTCAGGTTGAGTTTGATTTTACACCAAGATATCTTCCATGAAAACTACCATGAAAGAATCCATGTTTGGATATAACACTCGGTTAATCAGTTCCATGAAAACATCATTGGTGTTCGTGAGGCCGAATAGCATAGACACGCACTCGTATAGACCATACCTACTCCTAAAGGATGTAAGAGGAATATCATATGGTATAATGCCCATATGATGATAACCAAATCTCAATTTAATCATCAACAAAACCTAGTATCCAAGAATATGATCAAAGAGATCATAAATCCTCGGTAGGTGATATCGGTTCTTGACTGTCAAAATGTTCAAATTCCGATAAATCATACAATGTATGAGTATACCATTTTACTTCAATAATAATTGGAAAAGTGTACCCCAATGATAAGTAATGGATCCGATTAAACCCTTATCTTGTAACTCCTCAAACTTCTTCTTCAGCTGCTATAACTCTGGTGTAGCCATCCTATAGGGAGGAATGGACATAGGTGTCACTCCGGGCACAAGCGTAATAAAAATTTCCACCTCTCTCTCCATAGGAAAACCTCAAAAATCATCTAGAAATACATCCCTGAAATGATACAATAGTAAAGGAAAGTCCATATATGATGTCCCTTAGACATCCATATATAGACTATGAATATAGGGTGTAACTCCTCCCAATCCATGATGCTCAGTCCTACTATTCCCATATGGACATCCCATTCACCCTTATGTTGAAAGGATTTACCCTCATGTTATTTGAAACTCACCCTAAGGTGAGATAAATCAAAAACAACATGGAAGAGAACTAAGCAGTTCATTCTTGAACATGAAATCATAGCCTATCATCTCTAGGACATAGAGTTTCTATAAGAAGTGACACCCACAAACATCAAGAGGGAACTCCTTGCACTGACATGCACTTGTCATATAATCCCCAACGGTGTGTCCAACGTGAATACATCAATATATGTAATGATACAAAGAGAAGGGATCTCTAAAATAGCAATAGATATGAAGAAATGAGAATACATTGTATCAAAAAGTGAAGAAGTTCAATCTGGGGAAACTAAAATCGTACATCTAACTGTAGAGGGTCTGGGATCCTACTCCTTATGGGTCTTACCCACTGCAAATGTATGGCATGTACCATGGACCTGTGACCCTTTCGGACCACCCTGAGCTGATCCACCGTATTTTTGCTAAAATCCTTGTGATTGACTACCAAAACTAGAACCTCCACCTCGTCCTGACCGGCCCGAAGAACTCTAGCACCCAAACTGATGAGAAACTGGTGGTGATGCTCCTAAACGAGGAGTCATAGAAAAACCCCTGTCACCAGATGCTGGTGTGAAATTCAAATATATGCTATGAAGATGTCCAATCATTCCCCATGATCATCACTCAACTAGTTATGTCGGGTTATGTGGCCTCATATACCCACTAAATATTCACTGGTAGCACAAAACCTGGATAACTAAAGAAGTATTCCACCTACTTGATTCTCCACATGTAGAAAATATTCTTTTACAATGGTTATCAATAGGAGGAGTACCATCTCTGGATATCAATATTCCATGGATCAAACCATCAGAATTCATAAGATTGCACTCCGTGATCAATGCTTGTTTGACTACAGATGTGATGACACTCAACCTAAAGATGTTCACCTAAGATCATATGTTGTGCATGAGACCATCCTCAAACATCTTTGATAGTAATAACTCATCCCCTCCTGGGATGGGTGTGAAGCGCTGTATCTCTGTGAAGTAAGAAGAATGATCCATTACTGAAAGAGTACCCTACTCTAGACTCATGAACTCTTAGGCTCAATCGGCCCCCAATTTCTTCGAGTAGAAATAATTGTAGAAGGCCTGATGGATCTCATCCCAAGCCAAAACCTGTTGGAATCCCGCCTATGATATCACATCCCACAATAAGTTGGAAAATCGCAAATCATATAAGTAGCGTGTTTCACCCCCATTTTTGGAGGCATCTCCAGATGCTAGAAGGTCAAAATCATGCCCTCAAACCATGATTATCCAAATTGAGGACCTCTATCCCTTGAGAAAGTGGGAGGATGTTGGTGTTGAAAGACAAGTGTCAACTCTTCCATAAACAGGGTAGGAGGCGGTACTCCTCAGAAATTCGGCATGAACATCATATATTTCTCTTGGAAATGTGTGTCGGCACCTATGTTCGAAATGAAGGATGTTTCCAAGATGGGCACAAATGGAGGATCTTCTAGAAATTATAAATTTTCAATGTTCGGTGACTGGTCACAACCCTAAAACTAGCGTACAACCATGGGATGTCTCAGTGGCATGACTGTACAATGTCAAGCACACATCTTAGCTCACGATTATCAATGAAAAAAACATTGATGTGCAAGAAGGGAACAGAATATAAAAATCATTCAAGATCTGAAAAAGTTGGATACATGGCATGTAAAACTCCTACATAGTGTGTTCTCTTATGCATTTTATATGGTGGTGTACTTTTTCCTACCTTGGTCGTATAACACAACATACACATGGTGTGTTGGCCTAAAACATGGTGTGTACTTGAATCCTCTTCCCCATTCTTTGTTTTTCTACATGACTTAATCCACACGGTTCTCCTAAACCAAGACTACATAGCGTGTTTGTTCCAAACACAACTTATAATAGAAGGAACTTCACAAAATAGGGTTGTTAGTAATATGACTAGTAACACGACTGAATCTACATGGTGTATTTGTGCTAGACATAGCATGTACTGACTACCCATAATCTACCTGTGTTGTTAACCACATGGCCAGACCCATAGCTCCTAAGACATGGCGTGCACATAGTGTACATGACGTGTTACACCAGAAAATTCCCTACCCCATGTCTCTGCCCACAAATCCAGTGACATGGTTAAATCCCACACGATGTGTACATATAGTACACAATGTGTACTTAAGAAAAATAATTATTCCAAAACAGAAGGATACATAGTGTTTATTCAGCAATACACACTGTGTATTCTAGATTCTTCCGGATAGTAAGCCTCAGAAAATAATCTAGAACCCATAAAAACAAAAAAATAAACAATAAAGTTCCAGATTCCGATCTTTGGGGGCCCATACTACATGCGAATCAAATCTTGGAATCATATTCATGTCATATATAATTATAACCGTGAAATGATCCACCATATTACGATTCATGAGGGCCCAAAACACATCAAGAAACAAATTTTATCATTTATTCAAATGAAACCTTACTCAATTAAATACCCTATCAAATAGAAATTATTATATCAAGGCATATGTCATAATAGAATGCATATCTTTCATAACATCTATCACAACAACATGTAATCAGTAATGCACCCTAATTGGCATGGAAAGAATGCATGACATGTGATCTCTTGCATGTGCTTATATGATGCGTGATATTACATACCCTCATTGTTTTGGGATGCAACATAAAAATAACCTCAATAATATAAATAATAACAACACAAAACATTGAAATCACCCAACGGTGAAATCAACTCAATTGTAAAAATTGAAAAACTTGAAAAAATGAAATAATCCTGGTAAATTAGCACTTCTTTGTACACGGGTCATCTTCTCCAAAACACAAATTATTACCAACTACCTATTCCATCCTATACATGACTATAGGCTCCAAAATGTATGTCAAGAAGAAAATAATTCCTTTGATACCACATTGTAACATCCCAGTTCTGGTTTCAACCCTAAGGTTGTCCCATAAACTATTGTTCACTTATCTTGAAGCGCATTTCCCCAAATGCTAGAGGCAGCTGACTAGCAGTGAGGGCCATTGGTGTGATTGTGGAGAAACTATGCCCTTATTGGCCGAGTAATAAAGAAAAAATAAATAGATAATTGTAGAGAAAGTAGTAATTATAATAACATTCAAGTAGTAATCAAGGAAGACTAATAACAATAAACAAAAATACCAAACATATAAATGATGCATGTCACATATGTCTAGGAAAGTATCCAAACAAGTAACAATTCTTGAAAAAAAATACTAAACCATTGTGAAAAAGAAAATAAAAAACACCAGAAGAATCACAAACCTCACCTTGGTCACATGCTCTCCATCTCCACATAAATCAAGTAACTGA
The DNA here is from genome assembly GCA_963277665.1 of Viscum album. Classification (NCBI taxonomy): domain Eukaryota; kingdom Viridiplantae; phylum Streptophyta; class Magnoliopsida; order Santalales; family Viscaceae; genus Viscum; species Viscum album. The sequence continues at coordinate 1,253,405,620 of OY728153.1, read as the reverse complement.
TGTAGAAGGCCACTTTACCTTATCTATACATGCATTAATAAACTCTATTTGGGCCCAAAAGCATGATCCAAACAGGGTGTGAGATGAATCCCAGTAGGAAAACCCCTAAATATCTATGTCTAATAGTTAGTGAATATATATATAAGGCTATATAAAAAATTAAACAGTATACAAGGAATTACTTAAAAGCAAAAAATCTTACCGTTTTAATTGCATTCATTTCCATATATCAAGTAAGTAGCTAATCAAAAGCAGTAAACCCTTTGGGATGTACTCCCAACCTATCCCCTCTGGTTCAACCAATCATTCAAAAGAATCTCTATGGGAAGTACTCATTGTCTACCCCCTTTGGTTCTTATTTAGAAAAGAATCTTTGAGGAAGCACTCACCATCAGTCCCCCCTATGGTCTCATAACGATAACTACAAACACTATGGGGAAGCACTCAATGTCCAATTCACCATGTGGTCGTACAACATTAAATCACAGACACTCAAAGGGAGAATAAATTCATTCCCCCTATGGTCTCACAACATAAAAGTAAACAGACAATCTGGGGAATCCCTCAACATCCATCCCCCCAATGGTCTACCACGCTCGGTTCACACAACCTTCGGTAAGTCAATCGTTCACAACGATTTTCAATAGTGAAATTAAACCTTAAGAAATACTTGGCTAAAAACATTAAAGAAATACTTAGAGAAATAGCTAAAAGCATATAACGACATCAGATAATATCACTCCATCTTATCAACACTAGGCATGGAAAACAAGCAGCCTAACTAAAAAATCTAGACCAAATGGTATCAAAACAGACATACAAAACACGTCCATTAAATTGAAAAAAATACTATTCAAAATCAAACAACCTCTACTTAGGCACACAAGGAATAACAGGCATTAATAGGGAGAAAATCCCTCAACACAGAACACCATGTTCAAGGGTATTGGACACTTTTGCACAAAAATTTCTATAACTAATTATGGAAAGGCACAAACCACATACCTCGTTGTTGTATGATCAATATAGTCTTGTATCGGCCCTTGAATTGACCTAGAATGAAGTAGATCTACAAAAACGTCTATTGTGTTCAACCAAGTATATGTAATGAAAGGGGATAAATGAGAAGATAAGGATCTAGAATAAGGAATTACTCACTGTGGTGATTCCAACGTAATAGACACGAGTTGAATTTTCGAATGGATGGTGGGTCAGGGTATCAGAGAAAAATCATTGGCCTTGGTCAATCCATGATGAGACAACCCGAGAAGAAGAGGTTTATGTCGATTAGACGTGACCTTGGTCTGATATAATAATTAAAAAGAAAATTGCATGACATTTAATTTAAATGTACACAATGTGTAAATGCCTTTACTGGGACCCGCTTAAGGTGGTCTCCAGGTTCCCCACATGTCCATGTACATGGCCGTCACACAGCCAGTACACAGCTATATGAAGCAACCGGGTAGAAGGCATGTACTTCAATTTACATGGTGTGCACTATAAAAATTTCGAGAAACACCTCTTTTTTCTCAAAAACACTTGAAAGGAAAACCCATGCCTAAAAATAATGTCAGAGTTCTTACACATAATGTTTCATTTGTAAATTTGTTTTCACCCATTTTTACACATCCATCACCACTAATTAGTGTGAGTTTTTGTTTTATTTTAAACTTAAAGATACACAATTAAATAGAATTTGGTTTTTACTAGGTTAACTACCCATTTTGATTATTTATTCCTTTCACTAGTCATTTAAAACCCATTAGAAGATGATAGAATAAAATATTGTGAACCATAGTGTGTACGGAAAATCCATAAAACTCTCTTAATAGTATTACAATTTTATTCATCATGTATATCATGTGTTTCATAAACTAATAAAAAATTCATATTAGAATAGATAATATAATTATCTTTTTTAGTATAGATTGATATAGTTGTCTAATGTGATATGATCTTCTTTTTAATCTTTTCTATTTTCAAAGAAAAAACATTACATTGATTTACATGAACAACAATTCATGTAACCACAAATTCTTTTAAAATTCCTCTCTCGTGATTGTAACTCTCTCATGTCATTCTTAAAAATCATACATTGATATGATACAATATAATTTATTAAATAATAAATACAGCATTGGTTTTTCCATCCCATAATATTTCTATTTTTTTTATTATTAATCAATATATTTATGATACTATTTAGATATATTTTACTTAAAACTTTATGAAATATCAAATCCTCTCATAGTATTAAATTTCATAAGAAATATCTTATATAACTATTCGTAGCTGCATTGAGTTATAGAGAAAAAGCCTCAATATTATTACATAGAAATTTGTTTCTTTAACAACAAAAAAATATGTATTTATCAATTCTTGATTGATATAGAGTTCCAATCACACTAATTCAATCCTCTCATTCATCCTCTTAAATAAAAACCCATTCAATATTTACTACATTTCACTATTTTTGAAGCTAAAATCTTATACAAGATGAATTTGGAAACATGACCCAATAGACAAACCTTGCATAAAATAGACATATGAAAATATCAGTCATATCATTCAATTATGTGGAATAATCATCAATATTTTATCCTACCTGATCATACAATTACATTATTCAGCTACATGACCATTTATCTTTGTGGTTCCCCTACATGAAAAAATTCAACTATGTGATTCTACTAACACCCCAGGCATCATATTCATCATGTATATTACATTTTTACATTATTTGAAACACCATTAATGAATTATTTTATCGAATCAGGATTATTAAAAACATGATATTTAACCACTTTAATGGGGCTTCAAATTTCACCAACTATTTTTATAACAACCATATAATTCTATTGATTTCTTAGTGACTTTGATAATATAGTAACTTCTACTTCACATAGTCACACCATGACATTCTTATGTTATAGAAAAAAACCAAACAACAAAATCAAAAAAATCATTTTAATAGTTTCTTCCTCGCAAATATTAACACATAGGCTCCTGATCATAATAAAAATATTAAAAAAACAATAAACATTTTTATTTTCATTTAGTTATGTGGAAAAGTCATCAAAAACAATATAGGATCAACATAATGTGATTTTTAGGAAAATTATCTACCTATACCTGAAACCCAATAATTTTGTAATGGAAAAACAATTTTACCCATATAAAAAATTACCCTTACATAGATATTAGATGTTTAATTGGAATTTTATGTTCCATAATAGAACTTCAGAAACACTCATAGCCATGTTCCTGAAACAACCTACATTTACATGAACTAAATAATTCATCAATTACATTTACACAAGACATAACAAGACCTTTACATTGTTAATAAAATTATATAAACTATTATACTCGATAAATAAACCATCTTACGAAAATAAAAATGAAAATTCAATTTTATATGTTAATATTTAATAGAAAATAGAAAATTTATAACTAAACTAATTTATAAATAATATAAAAAATAATTTATTATTAATATCAAAATTCCAAACCACAACTACATAAAATATAATCACATTAAAAACACCCATTTTAATTTCCCAATAGTCATTTAAAACATTTAAATTACATTTAAAATTTAAAAAATCATTTTAAACATAGTTATTAAAATATTAAAATATCATTCAAACTACCAGACTCCCCATAATTAAAAAGGAAGGATTTAGAGAATTTTTTACCATTACATTAAAAAATCTTGAACAGCTCTCATCCACAAGATTTTAAATAGAATAATTGTTGGAGATGGAATGGACATGGAATAAATCAATTTATTTCTGAGGTAAATCTCAATGATATCTCTATATTTGTGTTATATCGGACACACATGATGTAAAATGTACATAACCAAGAGAAAATTTTAAAATATTCTCAAAACCATTTTTCAATAAAGATACCTTTATAATAAGGACCTGTTAATTATAAAAAAAACTATTCAGTGTGGAAAATCGATATCGTATATAAACACGAGTTAAAATAACTTATATTCATAATATTAATCATTAACTAACTACGGATACAAAGAATACATATATAGATATCATTATTATTTGATATCACATAATCATATAAATGGAAATATAGAAAGCCATATAAAACTTGTATGAAATTAATATTGGCAAAAAAATAATTACAATAAAATAAAACTATAGAAGAAAATCACAATTCGGAAAAAAATAAATTTTCACAAATATATAGAGCATAATGTAGGAGAAAATATTATAATTTCAATCACTTCAAAAATGTTACTGAGATATTAAATCAAATTAAAATAAATACAATATTTTTGTCATTTATCAATTTAAAAAAATTAAATTCCCATCATTCAGATAGATTCATGTGAATCATGTGAGGAAAAAAAGAAATTAGTATAATTCAATAGAAATATATAGTAATATTACATATTCTAATCTTGAAAATTCTTCAATTAAAAATAGTAACAGTGTTCAAAACATAAATAGTTTTTCGAATCAATTTCATAGTTTATAGATACATATAACAATCACATCATAAAAAAACTTGTGAAATATAAAAATAATGTTCATAAAAACTTCTCACTAAGTCTAAATTTTGAATTTTCGAAATCATTAAGCTAAAAAACTTTTTAATAATTGATCTGGATAATATATTTATCAAAATCATATTTGATAAATAAATTCCAATACATTCTTAATATTTTAATTTAAATTAAATATACTATACTTGGAAGAATTCGATTTTTTATTAATGAAAAAATAATTACAAAAAATAAATTTTTAACTAAAATAAATTATTATTAAAAAAATCGTTACGATAACATATAATTTAACTAATTTAACTTATCATGATTTGTAGAATTTTATCTATGCACTGCCTTCTATAATTATACAATTTAACATGTGCCATGTTAAAAAATAGATAATTTGGGGAAATTGTTTTTTAAAAAAGGTCGTGAATTCTCTCTCAACATATTAAAAATTCATTCCATTATTAGTGAAATTATATCAAAATGCAACTAGCTTGTATCAAATTAATTTTTATAATTAACATAGATCGACTAGTTTCTACAAAAAATTTAATATCAGTAAAAAAATAGCAAAATAGGAGAACAATATTTAACATATAACATGCATAAAAAAGAAAACATAATATTCAACCAATCGAAATAATGGTACTGTAATTATTTCCCCAATTCTGTTAATAGATATTAATTTACTGAGAATACACTCATGCATAATCTAAAACATTTTTATCATCCTCTTTACTAATTACTAATGGTCTATGTGATTATTTTTAAGGGATATAAATTAACAACACATAAATTTACTCAACCATCATAGGCACATACATCATCATAGAAAATGTTATCACTAGAATACAAGTCATATAAACCCATCAAATGCATCATGATATTGTCTAATTGTGGGGGAACTGTCTCTCCCATATAGTTTTAAAACAAATCATAAGAATAACGTGTCCAAATTAGAGAAGCATCCCATCTATTCAAATTATTGAGTATATAACTCACATTAAAAATATGAGAGTTATACTTTCCAAGAATGTATGAACACAAGGAAAAAACCACATAATAATGAAAGTAGTATGCATGACCAAGACCCAAAAAAGTTAAACCCACAATATATAGAGAAAACTAATAAAATAATAATATTAAAATTAACTAAATATAAAAAATAAAATTTTATACTTACTTGAACATAGGATCATATAACATAGAATGAGTGAAGTGTATATTGATTAATGTTACGAAAAAAACCCTTACCCCTAAGTTGTACCACCAACCCAAAGGACCTAAGATAAGAGTATATTATTAATGTTAATATATATAATCCTCGACATATACCATATCTTCAGAACACTGATACCAAGGAATACTTAAATAATAAAATTAAAAATTTTATAGAATCTATTTTCATATACCATATCTATATCTATACAATATTCTTGAGGAATCAGTTATACTTTCCATATATAAAGGAAATTATTTTTATACTGCAAACTCAAGGATGTATTTTTATAAGACTTCATTGATCTTGGAATTAATTTGTGGGTTTTAATTTTGTAATTGATAATTATTTCTTGTACTTATTTTATATGGTAAAAAATTGAAGATTAATGACATTACAACTCATTCACCTCACGGGGATAATAATTGAATTGTTATTGGTACAAAATGAAAATTCAATGGTCTCTCTATAGTGAGATGGGAAAATAGAAATCATACAATAGTGCGAAAAAATAACTTTTTAAAAATATACCTTTATGTTTGAAGAAATAAACTCGTCCTAAATACTAATTTTCATAAATTCCATACAAAACAACCAACCCATTTTTATACTTGTGGAATAAGAACCACTAAAACAAATATAACTCACACAACATCATCAACACCAATGAAACCAGATTCTTTCACTGATTACTATTCATAAAAAATTATATCACCCACAAATCTAACAAAACATTATTCCATCTAAATGAAACACATACATTAGACATTTTCAAACTGATGAACATGAACTATTGATGTGATTTCATTTGGTAGTTTTCATCATCACCACCTACAATAAAAAATTTGATGACACATATTATTGAATGAATTTGAGGTGAAACAAATACGGTTGGTTAAATGTAGGCACTCTTAAAAAATAACATAAATTAATGAATCCTAAAATAATATATAAAATTACTTTTAAGGCTAATTAGTTATTCATTTTTAAAAATTTCATGTTATAAAACATTTTTAAACATTGGAACACAGAAAAATGATCCAAGATCTTTTATTAAGACACAACCAACAAGTAAAAACACTTCAATTAAGATGTTCAATAAAAATAATTTTTATTGTGTAAAATAATAGGTGTACCTAAAATCACATTTCCACGTTAGTCACCCCTTTATAGAAAACATATTAACCCTATGTGATCGATTTCACTAATGACCCTTGCATCGTCAAACATTCATGACTCCAAAAAACATCTTATTTAATTACCATCAACTTTGATAACACCCTATCATTACCCCTCCCTCTAACGATACTCTTCCTAGGGTAAAAATGGAGAAATTGATATAACAATTCCCGGATACATCCTCTTATAGGACATGAATTTTTTACTATCACTATTAGTATATTATAATAAAAAATGGAGGCTTTAACCATATGATGATTTTTGAAGTAAGTGATAAGATGAGAAAATATAATTAATTATCTCTAAATCCAAATAAATAAAGAATCTACCCAAAAAGAGAAGTTATACTATAAATAACAGCATAAAACTAAAAAGGAAATACTAATAGATAATAGTTTGTAGTGGACAACAAGATCTAACAAGTCTTGTTAAAATCCATTGACTAGTAACATCCAATAAAATTACCAACTGGAATTGGATGAATTGAATAACCTTATATATATATATATATATATTTGTATATATGATATGTTTATCATGTAAACTTGGTAGGATCCTCCCAAAACCATCTCATGGAAAATATGTAAGAATCATACCAAATACTAGTGAGTAAAAAAATGAAACTAAATAATCAACAAAAGTTGATTCTTATTAAATTTTCATCATCAACATGGATAGATAACGAAATAATTCATAAAATACATCCCAAATATTGAGAACATGTATATATTTAAATGGATACACTTAAAATACTTTCCCACTTGTTTTCCAATATCACACCCTGATATTTCACATCATATGTTCTTATATCTCCCTTAAATAATCCTAAATAAAAGTCCTGGAATAGAATACCATACCATGAACCTCTTGCATCACTTCATCACATTCATATGCTTTATATATAAACTAGGTAGATTTCTGAAAAACAACATATAAAAAATATTATGAATAATTCTTAAAGACATAATAAAGTGTAGAAAACAAAACTATAATTATTCTTATTATCATACATCTAGAATATTTTAATGTTAAATATCATTAATCAATACAACATAGAAAAAACATATATAAGAAATCTCCCAAATGAATACACAAATATAATAGTAAAGAAGAATAGAGAGTGGGTGAGAGGGGTAGTTTTCTACCTGTATCATTACAGACCATGATGTTGGGAAAACAGCAATCAAAAAATTTTGGTTTTGGTAACCCATATGATATATTTGGTGGAATATGAAATAACAATTATATAGATTTATATATAGAATCAATAAAAACTAGGGGAAAAACCTTGAATTAGACTCATCAAAAGATATTGTCACAAATGATACATGACTGCCACCACTAATGTCTAGATTTCAAATTAGTATAAAAACATCCAATTATGTTTTTTGGTTTTTTATCCAATAACTTATATTATATGATTTAATTTTCATGAATAATATTTCAATCCACCTAGACTACAATATAAGGAAATGTTTATTCTTCTCTTTCATTGTCATGTATTTCATCATCATAAGTAAGCATCAAGAACCACAATTTTTATTTCATTAAATAATTATCATTTTGGATACATATGGTTACTCTAGGACTCAAATGATTTTACATGTTAAAATATAATCATGTACTACATAAAATAAAATCATATCCCTAAATTAGTGACTATAAATTAAAATAAATATCATTCGTTGAAAAAAATATGAAATAATATATAAGTAAGAATTAAAAAAAATCCCCACATTGAACACATCTGGACATCCCTAGTGTCCAACACAATTGTGTATAAAATTAAATCCTTCATCTCATGAAAATATCTTCACATAAGGAACCCCATGCTCCACTATCATGAACAATGCAACAGCTAAGGGCATCAACACCAAGTACTCCTCAACAAACTAGTAATATTTTGTTAGTAATCATTCACAGTAAAGATTTATATTCTTTTCTATAAATACATATCAAATTTATTTTTAAAGACATAAATTTAGAGGAAATATTAGAAAAACTGAATCAACGCATTTAATCCTCCCAAAATCAGAAATTGTCACACTCTACCCAAATCAATTCATCTTTAATAAAAAAAATTTAACATCATATTGAAGCAATTAGGATATTATGAATATTTTTCAATATTAAAAAATAGATATTAGAATCTAGAGGTAACAAAAATCAATGTAACATGAATCAAGAATTAATTAATTGTTTAATTAATTCCATGATTTTTACTATTTATTTTAACACCTAGAGTTTGAAATATTATAAAATTTAAATAAATTAATATGTTTGATATAATTATCCACATGAAACACAAAACATAAATTAAATATCATTTTATTTATAAAAAATATAAAGATTTCTGTATTTATTTTATACCTTATAAATTTTATTAAATTGAATGAAAATGAGTACTAATGTTAGGAATTATTTCTAGAAAAAATAGAGGTTGATTTTAATATATATCAAATTCAATTTCAAAAGCTAAAATGATTAATAAGATCAATTTTTTCTTAGAATTATAATTTCAGAAAAAATATAAATTATAATAAATTTTTATTGAAAGAAACATATTATTAATTGATAATAATATTTATTTATATGAATAATTGGTCAGCACTAAATAGAAATTTTTCTGAAATATGAAGATGAATATATTCTTTTCTATATAGTTACTTTTCCTATAAAAAAATTTCAATATTTTTAATAATTTTATTTAATATATAAATTTCTAAATTTATGAATTTGAATTTGATAAATTGATCTATATTATTGTATTTACCTCTAAAATATTTTCTTATGATAACTTTATAAGATTATTTTAAAAACAATTATTTCAAGGTGAATATTACACTACATTATATTCAGAAATACAATTATCTAATGAAATTATTAGTATCTTAATACTTTATAGAATTTTTTTTTTCAATTTTCCACACTAGTTTATTATTTTCTATGTTGTATTTTAAATATAAAAAAATAGCCCAGTTCACAAACCTATCTATGATACTTTAGATTATATGTAATATTTTCTAAAAGATGTCATTTTTAATAAATTATACAATTATTATTTAAAGAAATAATTAAAAAATTTATAAATTTAATTTTAGTAAATGGTCTTAAAAGATGTATTCATTTCGTCTAAATGAGTAGGCATATATTTATATTTCATAATGAATACATTACTAGGATGAAAACTAGTTACAATAATAAAACATAAAATGTTATATTTTAAGTATCTAATAGAAATGAGTTAAGAAAATATTAAAACACATATAAAAGAAAAAAGTATGGCCATTATCATAATTATATTTTCACCACTACATTATTTATCAAATTTTACCCATATTCTTTGAGATCTTCTTCCCAATAATAATGTTATATGACTATTTTAAAAAATTATCTTCTCTTCTAGTTTCTAAAATTGGACATTGTCCACCCATTACATATCAATCAAAAAATATGGTTTCTTCCTGAAATAATTGTATTTTCGATAACCTTGAATCTAGTTCTGCCTCATTGTTCTAGTGTTCATAGTATATTAGCTTATTCCCTCCTTTTCCAAGGAATTCAAGAAAGAAAACTCGATGTATATAATTTGAGCAATAATTTTTCCAAAATTATTTCCCTTATTTCTTTAATTTAGAATTATAAATTCAAAATACCAATTTAATGAAAAAATAATTATTAAGATAATTATTAATTTATTTCTAAGGATATAAAAAGAACTATATTTCCCCATTTCCCTTAAAGAAATGAAAAATGACAGTTTTTCTTATGTAAGGATTATCACATCCATAAAGTGTCTAGTTTTGTTTGACATAACCACCATAAAAAATAAGTCATACTGCTTAATTTTATAAATAAGTGTCATATTTATCAAAAAATTATATTATTAAAAGATAACAAATATTATATATTTCTCTTATTTTATGGAAAACCAAATAATAAAACATGCATATGTCTGTACTAAAACATTTATGGAACAAAAAATGTATTTTCTTATATCGATAACCACCCATAATTTATTATCATGAACATGGTTTTTATGGATAAATATAACATTTATGGTGTCATTCAATTTATATTATAATAATTCATATATCATTTTAACAAGATGATTAATAAAATATCATCATTAATGAAATTGTATATTAAAAGCAGATAAAGAACATAATATCTCTACAAATATTATGTAATATTTGAGGATGAATTAATAATTATTTTAAATTATTAAAATATTTTTATATAACACTAATAAACACTAAATAAGATAACTACATTTATATTATAATTATACTATAACTAAACCACCACATAATCATCCATTAATTAGGTTATATTTATGTTTAAGTCATTTTAACCTTCTAGTAGAACAATGCTATGAAATTATACCATAGTTGATTATGTGAAGTCAATTTCATATATATAAAATGATATAAATATGTAAAAAATATTATTTTTTGTTCAAGATAGGTAATGTTTTGTTAAAACAATTAATTAAAAAATAACATTTCACTAGTTTACAAAGGGGTTTTCATGTCGGGGTTTTATGTTTTTTTATGTTATTTTCTAGGAGACATGGTTATAGGTGATGTAGTAAATATATTTTTACATGTCCTTTACGGAAAACTAATGTTAATAATATTCTTTTTCTATTGATTTCACATGTCGGTTATTGGATGAGAAATGTGAAAAACACATTATCCACCATTTATCACATCAGTTATTTAAAATGACTAACACAATTAATAGTTTTTCACATCAGTTATTGCATAAACAACATTATTAGTGGTTCCTAATGTGTTTTTCACATCGGTTATCGAATAAAAATTGTAAAAATATTAATTTCATACCGGTTATCACAACGTTTATTTAGATAAAAGATGTGATAATTTGATTTTCATGCCTGTTATTAGATAATTGACACCTCAAACCCATGAGAATATATTTTTCATATCATTTTTAAAAGAAACGATATGAAATGCTTGATTTTTCATTAAAAATATACATTGATTTATCTCCACCACCAGCTTCTAGAAAATAGAAAAGGCCTCTACCAGTAGCCCAAAAATAGCACAAGTGGTAGGAATCAAAAAAGCAAGAAAAAATATGGATAAATACTCATACCAATGAAAATTTTGTTAAACTAAAAACCAATGTATAATGATTCATCTACTCCACCCACAACATCCGAAAAAATAGCCCAATAGGTAGAGGAAAATTAACTAAAAATCCAACAAAATACACATTACATATAAATTTCTAATAATCTAATAAACAAAACTATAAAATGATTTTCCCATTCAACTTGTAAATGTATTAACTTATCTATGATATATGACCATTCATCAAAAAAAATATACAAAATCATTATGAAATCATTTTATATTAATTATTAATAAAACATATTAAATATTTAGGAAATATTTACAAATAAATCTATCCATATGAAGCTTTGTAACTATCATGGAAGAAATTTTTTCATACATAAATATTAAGATATAATATCAACATTCAGTTCCACATTAATATATATGAAACTATTTCAAAGATATTTTAATTCCAAATAATTATTTTAATTATTATATGTAAAATTTCATAATTGACAAAGATATTTCACCATACCATTTACAAATTCGATCTTTGTTATCTTGGTACCCTAATTTCTTATCGTGACACTAATTAAATACCATGACCTATTGAAAATTAGTATGAATATAAAAACATTTATTCATTATAATATAAAAAATTATTAAAATAATCAAAATTATGTATGAAATATATTCTTAAAATATTATCTCACTTCAATATATATAGATCATATCCAATAAAATGAATTATATCCAAGAAAAAACGCCCAAAATCTAATGAATAATGTTATAAAATAAAATTTAATATGATTTGTTAAAATATTTATTGATATAAAAAATTTCGTGAGAAAAACTATTTCATACTAATCAAGATAAGGAAGTAACAAAGACTGAATGAGGACATTATTTTGAAATGTTTTAGCTATAAACACTAATCTTTGAGCTTTAGTAATTATTCTAGATATAAGATAAATAAACATTAGTCCATAAATCTATATAAATTAATCTTATCATTATTTATAAATATTTTATATATTTACCTAATACAATATAGTCATATTTATAGATACATAATATATTGAATGAATGATTTTATTGGTAATCGACATACATGGAAAAATGTGAATCGGTTTGATTCCCAATTGATCATCTACTACAAGATCTATGGTATAAATTTTCAAAAGGCTTATTTTCATTTCACACCCACAAATATCAGTGAAAAATGTAATGATATATAATTCCCATAACAAATATTAGTATGTTTCAAATCGATCAAGACTAGTATAATCTATATATGTTGTCCTGGAATTTTGAAATTTATATATATATATATATATATTTTCGTTATGTTTAATGTATTTGTAAAGAAATTATAGAAATATATCAACATTAAACTAAGAAATAAATTTTATTAACAGAATAAAATTAAATATAACACATATAAACATACCTCTATGGTAATATATCCACATATTCTATATGGAAAAACCAAAAATGAATGATAATTTTTATAATTATATTGACTTCATCTATAGAACATGGAATTTTTATTGATCTATATATAATATACTCTAAAGTGACCCATTAATTCCCTATCTCAATCTATAAATTATTATTGGTATTTCTGATAAAATATATCATCTCATACGCAATAATATTATGAAGAGAATCAATAGATAATTCATAGTAACTTAGAAGTTGTGTATGATGGTGTTAGGGTAGGACACAAAGTGGAGTCTGTTAACACATATGTTTTAGTAAAGGATAAGGAGGATAAGGATTTACTGTCAGAGGTGGAGGAGTCAGATCGGAATGCCAAAATTTTCCTTGCATTTTGGTAAGAATAACTTGTACTAAATCTCTAATCCAATCCTCCATCATTACTTGAATATTCAAAAAATTTGTTTCCAAAGATTCAAATTTTATAAACATAATCCTTTGAAGATGATTCTGAATGTGGAAACACTTTTCTTAGCAATACACATGTCAGGTATCCTTGTACACAAACATGGTTTTTAGGGTTTCCCAATGCAGAAACTAAAATATCATGACTAACATTATCAATAAAGATACACAATGTGTTATTCTCTTGAAGATAATCATTTATGGAATTTTTAAAAAATATACAATGTCTTGAAATTGATTTAAAGGGTTGATTTAACTTCAATAAATAAATTAACACCTTACAATCTTATCAGCTACAACACTTCAATTTTCCATAAGATATTCTCTTTTTTTCATTTGAGCCAACTTCAAATTTTCATGTCTAGTGGTGGGAGGGAAACCTCTCTAGATCTTGATGACTCAAAATCTTATCTTTTAATGTTTTTTTATATATCACTGGTTCTTACAATAATTTATTCCCTCCCTAATATAACGTATGAGGGGATACATTTCTAGCATTAATCTCTTTATGAGATCTCCTTCATTGTGTTATATTAATAATTTAGAATAAATTAATAATTAACATGGTCTTTAATATTGTCGGGTCCTGAAAATATGCAAAGGAGAATGAGAATCCCCTTTATTTGAGAAGGGATTCTTCCCAATTTTTCACAAAAATAAGGAGAATACTCAAATTAGAAACTAACCGATTGGTCCGTCTACAAGTCCAAAATTGATAGTACACAGCTGGTTTTGTGAGCCGCCCCCTCCGTGGACCAACATCGTTCACGAAATCTAGGCGGGAAATCCTTTGTGGGCACAAAGAAGGACGAGTACAAATTTGGTCTCCCATCACGAACCGCCCCACCTGCGAGACGCACCCACCAGCCCAGACTGCATACGCTGTCATTTGTGGAATAGAGACAGAGCCCAACGCAGCCACAAAGCAGCCATTTGGTTCGTGGATAAGGTTCATTCAATTCCCCCGTGAGTTGCGTATTGACCAAGTCATCCGTAAACTAGGTTTTCGATCATGGGCCTCTAAAAAAGGTGTCACATGACCATAGATACATATATTTCCCCCACTCTATTAAAGGACATTGAGGGGGAGGAGAAAAGGAGATCGATCATATTTAGGTGGAAGGATTTTAAAAGAAGGATCTTAGGATTTCTTGAAAAGGAAAGTTCCAATTCGCGAACTAGAACATGTATTAAACAGGAAACAAATTAATAAGGAACAAAAACGCATAAAAAATTGGTGAACCGTGAACTTAAAATAAAATAAAAATGAGCCATGTCCCCTCTGCGGATGTACCCCCAATGGACCAGGGAGTCTATGCCCCTTTTTCGATCCAACGCACCGCGTAGCACCCTCCTACGCAGGCGAAGCCCTGACCAGAGAACCCCCGACCAGCATCGCCCTTGGTCGCCGATGCTCGCACAGACTCCACTTCGTACCAACCCGGTATGAAGGACGAACCCAATGTCATGTACTTCCCTTCTATGTGCGATGCCAATCAGTCCATGTACCACCCTGGTATGCAGATGACCTCTCCAGCCACGTAGCACTCGCTATGCAAAGGGCGCAACTCCTTATGCAGCCATGTGGCCTCCCAACTCCTTCGGTGTTCCCATTCCATGAGCCAGATAAAACCCAACCAATCTAGTCTGATCCTTCATAATCCCTTCATTGGCCTATTCATCGACCCCGAGCCAAGGCCTCTAGCAAATCCACCAGACCTGTATGATGAATCCTTTAGGCGCATCAGCGTGCCACTTTGAGTTCACATACCCATGTTAGGTGAGGACAAAGGGGTTTCCATGACCAATGATCAGATTCAAAATGCATTTTCGGGATCACATTCCCATGGTAGTGCAGGGTCTGAGCTCGGGAATCCCCATTCTGCCTCTCCACTTTCCAGGATTGAGGGACCTCGATCGTGTTTCCTTTTGACGAGTGCCGGCAGTGAGCGCTTCTCCCCTCTCCTGGAAGTGGATGTGCATCCGTCCTAGTGTAAGCCCCACACCATCCTTATCGGACACCAATGTACCTTCCCTTATCATCATAGAAGGTTCATTTCTCTACTACACGACTCAAACCTTGCTCCAACATCAGGGAGAAGGAGGGTCCAATAGTCCAGGACTTCTCCTCTACTCATCATCTTCCTCTCATTCCCTTAGTAGGAAGAATATGCGTGGCATGGCAAGTCAGTCGCATTATCTTGTTTCTCACACCGATCATTACATAGGTGGGATGAGATATTTTTTATTTTCATGACGTCCTCATGATGGAGGCAGCTCAATGAATTACGTGGGTTTTGATCCATATTTCCTAATCGGGGTACATAGGAGGCCTCCTTGAGGTTCAATCCCAATAACAGGAACTCTCATGTGTAATCCCTAATCTTCCACAAACAATGTGGACTTCGATTCCCGACCAACCAGGATAAGTAAGAAACCACCCCGAGGTGCAAGCCCAATATTTATGTCTGATACACATCATTCCATATCAGACCATTTCCTTATACTCCAGTTGGACCATCATCGGGCCCAGTAAAGAACTTACCTTAGGTATTTTGGGCTGCTTCGACATCAGTCCCGCACCAACTTTGACTGGGCATCTCTTTCCCGGAGGTCCATACCACATGAAGTTAAACTGTATGGATGGGTCCTTGTCGCATGACCTTAAAAGGTGATGTGTGCCAAAAATTGGCACCGAACTACGTGGATTCTGATTCCTCTCATGAGGATATGTAGGAAGCCCATATCATGGGTTCAATACAAACACTCATCTCGTTATCTGTCCACCTGGATGACAATAAACTTTAGAGTTCCCAGTTATGAGGCTATAAACTTGTGCTGTCTTAATGAGTCAAAACTCCTTAGAGCCATTAATCCAATGATGGATGGTAAACCTCAGGCCTAAATGAATTTGAATCCTTGCGTTCATCTGACCTCACCAGCAGAGAGTAATCTGAGGACACTATGCTTGGGTATAAACCACAGATTCACAAACATATGAATACGTCTTAAATCTATAATAGAGTCCTAGAACAGGAAATAATTTCCCCCCCAAAAGGTGTGATGAGCCCGACTTCCCATCCTCTCGACCAATCTGAGTTATTAAGCATCGTTGGCCAAATCAACCCACGAACGCCTGCCTTTGGAAAGAAGGTCCACATATCATTAGATATCAGACCGTTGGGCATTTCAAAACGAAAACAATGCACCAGATATGAGTGATTAAGTAGAACCCATCCTTATCTAATCAACCATAGGGAAACAGACATCATCCCAGCATAGATAGAAACAAAAATGGTGAACCTGGCATGAATCTTTAACCAAGCATGATAGATTTAACCTAACCCCACTCTGTGACCCCTTATACTCACAAGGAGGGAAAATCAAGGTTATTAATTACGCATGGGATTATGGGATTCTGCATTGACGGGTTTTCTGTTAGTATTTGTTAAAAATATTTTTCAGGTACCAATCAAAACTCCCTTTGATCCAATGGCATCACATAGGAACTCACGGACGCGTACATCAAGAAACGTGATGACTGGACATCCTCACCAATTAAAGACCATGTCACCTACACATCATCTTCAATGATGGGCATCAGATGCGTTAATCTGAGAGTACCACTTTAACAGTACACTCCCGATGGTGGAGGCGACAATGCACGCCCTCGAATCCACCAAGACCCACTGGTCGGCTTCCCACCATCGACCATGAAAGCAGATCCAGACTGCTCATGTGGCCATCTCATGCTGTTTAGGGAGTCTATCCCTGGAATGAGAAAATGCATACCTCCCTTATCTTCGAGAGGTGGATGAGGTCGACAATGAGGACTTCATCCTTGATTAATGGGGGTTACACCCTAATGCCCCCACTGGAAGGCATCGTTGTGGTTATGTCGCGACTCAATATCCTCACTCTAAAAAGGATGTCGCCCCGAGGATCCATGCCCACTATCCCCGAGATCTGGTCCCTTGGACTGCCCAACCATGGTGGAAAACGTACAACCAGGGACATGTCATCACCCTTGTCCATGAGGAGGAGCTCCACTGCCCAGCCATAGAGACATGATGTGAGCAGGAACAAACACATGTCTGCTCCTCCAATGTCAGCCATCCAAACATGGTGGCATCATAAGAGAAGGTGCACATCCTTGCCGAGCTCCATCTATCCCGTCACTCACACAGGACGACACCAACCCAGCATGCACCTCTCCTTACCCAAGTTCGTGAAGCCCACCAACCAGACGTGGTGGCAACCCAACACTTGTAGGACCAGCTCCTAGCAGATTCTCCTCACGCCTACCATCCAGATCTGTTGGTGATCAACAATGTTCGCCGTCCAGATGTGGAAGAAATTAATAGGCGGGCACATCTCCCTGCTAACAAATGCCACTGACTCGATATGGTGGGGAACCAACATTCTCAAGGCTAGCTCCCTGCAAATGTAAGTAAAGTCTTCCATCTCGATGTGATGGATAACAGAGAGATAAACCGACGTATCCCAGTACAGGGGTAGACTAGTTCATCTACCCCGACAGAGGATAATTTTCTGTACCTATTGAAATCCGGTGGACCAGAGCAGGATATTCCGACTCTGATACCGGAATGGGCCTTCATACCCATTCCAGCCAATGGTGTCTCTTTTCATATTCTGGAAATGATGGAGGAGTAGGAATCGATCCCAGATCTTATCTAGCAGATTTGTCAAAATGTAATTGAATTAGTGGAAACAACGAGGAATACATCCCATGAGCCTATCTCCCCAATTGAGGAAACTCATCTAAGTTATGATATAGCCTCCTCAGAGAAGATTTGAATCCCGAATTCTGAACAGGAGGGTCGTCGGCCATATTCTGTGATACAAGGGCAACCAGATCGAGTAGTTTCACTCGTTCCAACTGGGGGACACCCGTACATCATGGTGGATGCTCCAGCAAAGGAATATATCCCTAATAAAGGTTAAGATGTCTGTCGGCATATCCTAGAAGCATCAGGTGAACCAATTATAAAGGTACCCAAAGGTGAATACCGTTATCAATAGTAGATGATAACTGTTGCCCGCAAGAAGGAACCCCGAACACGCTGAAGGCAGCCGAAAAATAAATAGCAGGTTCATGACATTGCTCTACTCGAAGCTGGGGTTCCAAATACCACTGAGCACATATCGAAGGCTTAGAACCCTACCCACCCATTACCATATTATGGTAGTGGCAATAGCAGTTGCGAAGGTCCGCCCCGCAATGTCGCTACCAGCAGCTCTGAAGGTCCTCCCATGAGAACCAGTGGGGGCCTCCCCCACGGGCATATAACGATCGATCACACGAGATTCTATTTTGATGCGAGTCACAGAAGCCCACCGTATAACCAGAAGATCGAGAAGCAAGAAGGCCCTCCACTTACTGTGGTCCACCCTAATGGTCCTCCCCGGGGTATACAATGCAAACACTATTCGTGCAGTTGGACCACAAATTATGATATTAGTCCTCGCTATCATAGTCTCAACTACGGAGGCCCTCCCCACAGTGACGTCTCATCATGAAAAGAAGGCCCTCCCCTTTTCTTGGCATGTCTTAAGGGTCCTCCTTAGGGGTTCTGTTGCGACGACACTCCGCGCAGCCAGGAATCAGATCACGATGGTATTCCTCACCACTCGGATAGTAGAGGTCCTTCCCGTAGAGAAGTCATGAAATGATAAGTCCCTCCCCTCATTACGGTACATTTTAATGGCCCTCTCCAGGGTGTACCCTGCATACATTCTCCCTACGACAGTTGTGATGGTAGTCCTTGCCATTATGGTAGTTGTGATGGTAGTCCTCACCACCATGACCGCCATTGTGAAGGTCCTCCCCGCAATGGCCCCAAGAAAAAAGAAGGTCAACCCCATGTTGTAGTGTGTCTTGAAGGTCCTCCTCATGATACACATCGATTGTCAATCCATGATGTTCATCATCCCCATGATGGCGGTTATTGCGAAGGTCCTCCCCACAATGACATATCATATAGATAGGAAGTTTCTCCCCCTTCTGAATCAAGATCAGAAATGCCCTCGTATGCCTAGGCACTCAGAATGACGGGACCAAGCATGTTACAATCCCAACCATCTTCAACGACACACGTATTCAATCAGGTGATGGTTCGGGGGAATGTTCATCTTCTGAAGCACCTAAAAATCGCCCACAGGATAATTCAATAACTACCTGCCACACTACCTCCAACCACACTATCGGTGAGCATCTCATTTGGGCCGAACCTGTAGAGGAATCACTAGTAGATGAGTATGCCAACATGTTATACCTGAGGAAAAAACTAGCCATATATGATGTACTAGTTATGTTTTGGCCCACGACTACATCTCAATTCGACATTCCTAGAATGTTTCTAGAAGAATGTGTGCACGACATCTGCTATAATATATGGACAACCCTTTACCGGCTGAAATCAATCTTCCTGCCCTATGCTGGGTATGTAGACCATGTTAAGATAATAGGAGACCTCCTGCGTCACATCGACCAGGAAGATCTTCCTTCGGCACGACAACTGCGACCTGAGAGGTGTAACAGAAACCTTGAGTTCACCTACCTCTGTGCACTACACCAGTTGTGCCACATCATTGATGACGCTCTGAAGGGAGTCTATATTAGAGGATGTAGAGAATATTGAGCTATGAATTTCACTCTGCTCCATGCCCATAATAACCTGTTCGGAATAATGTCTTGCCACGTCATTACGTCATGACAACAATTGAGTGGGTACCCTGTTCAGGAAAGGAAACACTCCCAACAGAGACATGCCTTGAGTAAGTCCCAGAAGCATCAGGACTGATGGGAACAAGCCTTTCACAAAGTCTTGAATAAGGCCACTAAAATCATACAACGGGCCTCTCGTCTAAGAGAGTCCAATCAGAAGACCTTGATTGACTCCATAGAGGGGATTGATTCACATGTGAAATTTGCATCAGATCCAGTTCACCCATGAATGGGGGCATGCAAGATCAAGTTGGTAGCGATGGTAGTAACCACTGCCGCAGTCCAGGGTCAACCCCATCCTGAAAGGCTAGGTGAATTTTTAACAAAAAATTCCCCCATATGACTAATAAAAATGGTAAGATACTCAATGTCCAAGGAATAGAGCCAACCCATCCCTCAGGGCTGGGCGCATTTTTACCACCTCAACAATAACCTCCCCCATGAGAATCAGTATTCTCTCATATGGGAAGGACAATAAGAAGAGGAGGTTCTTACCTGATACCTTCCTTTGAATAATCATCCCCTTCAAGAGGGAGGCATAGCGTATGGTCACATCAAAGAACTCCCCAGGTCACCCTTTATCAAAGTGTCCGGAAGCAATCCCAGAACAGGAAGGGGAAGACCAGTAAAAGGCATGGGATATCTTCTTCTTATTTGGAAGATGAAAACTCCCCCACCAAGTGATATGCATCCATCAATGCCCAAAGAGGTTACCCCCATGGGTGACACCAAAGATGATGAAAATCCAGATGGATCAGGAGACGATGGTTTTGGTCAAGCTTTGATTCACAATGAACTATCAGGTGTGCAAAACTGAAACCAGAGGGCCACCCTAAATATGATCGCCCATCCAGCTAACCCTCCTCTGATTACCATGTGAGCTTCAAACATGGATAAGAACAATGGAAAAGTTACCATTAACCTGCCTCCTTCTCTCGATAAAAAAGATCCACTTACGCTCGAAGAGAGATTCGCTTGACAGGAAGAGGAAATGAAATAATTGCGGTGGCTTAACTCCGAGCTACTCTAGAGGAACCATCTTATTGAAATTGCATACCAAGAAGATACACACCTTGCACACCCAACAAGTGCACCTCAATGACCAAGGTTTGCCTCAGAAAATGAAGCGGGGTCTGGTCCCTGCCCAATGCGGTGCCTGGCCCGTCCAACTACCTGATAATGGGTTCGCACGAATACTAAGACTTCCCTCAACTCAGGAAGAAATCAGAACGAGTATATATGAACCCTCCAAAGGTGTCACAATTGGAATATGCACCATTTGTTCCGGCCGATATGGATCCTCATGAAATGCCCTGGGATACACTTATCCAAGACCAGGCCCAACAGGACGTATTCCAGGGAATCGCTAACACCATCGAGGCACTGACAGCTCAATTGGAAGCAATAAAAGGTCGACGTGCTCTGGTACAGCCAGAGAAAAATCCCTACCCATATTGGGTGAGCAACACGCCATCTCCGTCCAATTTTGGGAGGCCTGTATTCCATATTTTCAATGGATCAGGAGATCTGGAAAACATTTGATGAACTATGCTTCTTATTGCGACCCTATGATGGGAACTCCAGAACAACAAGAAGTACTGAAATTCTGATGCTTTGTCTGGACCTTGAAAGGGTCTACCTTCGTCCAGTATACAAATCTAACAGCTCAATCCATAATAAGCTGGGAATACCATTGACAATAGTTCATTTTTGTAACACCCCAAGCTTCCATGATACACTTCTCTTTCAATAATGCAATAGCTTGTATTGTACGCAAGTTTGAGATTCTAACACACCGCGACCAATCAAAATATCCATTATGAATAGAAATACCCAGTCTTTGAAATTATATATATTTTATATTTCCAAATGTATTTCATTTTTGGATTCGGAATATTGAAATTAGCCTATGTTTAATTTTTTTTATTTTTCTGAGAACTTCATATTGTTTATGAATAGTGAAAAATACATAAAAAAAACTTTTTTAATCAAAATAATTTATAGTGATAAATTATAATAATTAGTGGTTTTAAAGTATAATTAGAATATATTTTTACCATTTTATCCAATGGTGGTCATTATAATTAATTTCACTTTGAAATTGTACATAAACAATTTTCAATCTTTTGATATATATTATTTCCTAAAAACACGCTATTTTTGGTGACAGTGGGAATTAATTATAAAATTAATTAATGCAACTTATATGTTTGTAATTTTTTAAAATATACATCATTTTTGAATTCCGAATATCAATTATAGCATAGGGAGAAATTTTGGCATTGTTCTGAAAAACATCAATTTTTGATGAATAGATAAACAACTAAGGGGTAGTTAAAAAACTGATTTATCATTTAAATGAAACATTACCACTTCTATGAGTTTATTTTCAAAAATCCTACATACATGGTTTTCATTAGGAAGTAAAATGTGGTTCAATGGGATTAAAATAATTTTTTGGTTTATAGTAACTTTTAAGGTTAATTAATCGCGATTAATGGTAATTAATGAAATTTAAGGTAAAAATGATATTATAAAAATATGAAAATACCCTTACACTTGTCCTACCCTTATTGGATGAGTCATTTCCATACACGAAAATCCATGGCTAATCTTGGGGACCCCATGGAGCCACTTGGGTATGAAAATGACATTAATGACTTTTATTTAAAGTAAAAATAAAATTGTCACAAACATGTGTTGTTTTACTAAAACTATTATTAAAAGGGGTTATGTAACTTAAAATTTAGGCTATAAATATTCATTGGAAACCTAAAACGATTTCCTACATCATGGTAATTTTTTTAATAATTTTTAGACATTAAATAAATTAAATTTTTAATGACACCATGATGATGCAGCGATTACCTCATTAATTGACGATTTAAATAAAATGAAAAGATAATGTAAAATCGAAGACATAAACTTTTCAAAAACCTATTTTATGAGTATATGTATAACCCTTATAACTTTATCCTGAAAATATATAATTTTGGGACCTTTTAAATCCGAAAATCACTTCATAATAATGTAACACTTCATGACTTTCCAAGAGTGCCCCTCCTCTCCTCTTATAAAAGGCCCCCACCTCTACCACCTTATTCACACCACCAAGCTATTTGGCTCGGCCAACCTCTGACAAAATACTCTCCCAACTTACCTTTATTACTCCTATAAGCCTCAAATTAGGCATAAGTCTTCCAAAATAATCCATTGGCTCAAATCAAAAAGAGTTACCCGATTTTAAGGTATTGACTTCTCTTATGTTTTTTTGTTTTATTTTGCTTCTCCATCCCCTTAAACTCTATTAATTCCATTATTTTGTAACAACGCCAGTATATTAAATATACTAGTATGTTTTTATGAGAAGGATTTTATTTAAACTTACACACACACCTTCGTCTAATGGTTAATGAACATATTGTTTCTGTGCGTGGCGAATTACTGCCTCACGGAACGATGATTGTTCAATCTTATTTTAACACCTCTCATGGTTGCCATTATGATGACACTATTTTTATATATGATATATATTATGTTTTTGTTTTCCTTATGATTCTTTATTTTTCATTTATGGAATACTTTTATGATTTCCATTATGGGTAAATGCGATAATTTCATTTTAGGAAGTGCGGACTACCGCCCCCTCAAAGTGATTTGAATCGTTAAAGCCATATGTGGGATGTATAAAGGATAGATTAAACGGTATTATACATTATATTATACTGGAATTATAGTATAACTTTATATAATTATGATTTCATTCCATTAAATATGAAATTGAAATGAAACTAGCGTTCATGCGTACGCATGGCTTACCGTCTCCATGAACGGTGCATTTCATTTCTTACCTCTAAATGTTATGTAATATTATAAATGCATGTATATACTGGATATATATGATATATATGATATCTACATCATGAATATAATTTTGGATATAATGGATATTTCAACCCATGATGAACTTGTAATTATAAGAAGTTTATTTTTGACTCAAGTACCAAAGATCGACAAAATGATCGTTATTAACCTAAATAATTACATAATGTTCATAACATGGTAATAAGTGACATAAAGGGAATAAGGAACATGAAAACGGTTCTTATGAATGTAGAAATTAACTCTGGTTTATTATTCAGGAGATTAAATAATGATCGAGTCATGTTAGACACGAGGTAAGGGAACTTCTTAACCAAATTTCCGTTCTTTGGGTTAATCTCCTACTTTCAAGTTATGTCATGATATTATTATGTCCTATCTTGTATTTTTACTTTATTTATGTGTAATTATAGTGAATACACATAATAGATCTATTTTATTTAAAAAATGATCTTTGTAAGGGACTTTCTCTCAATCTCCATTCATTGAGGCATATTTTGTTTTATACACAAATTTAATCTATACGGTGTATAAACCCCTTTGACTATTACTTTTATTCAAAATGAATCTTTTTATATGAATCATGTTACTAAATGAAAAAAAAGGAATGTTTTTTTGTCATACATATGCAGCGACAATGACTTCTTCACCACCATGACCATTATTTGAGTTTCGACTTCCTCTATAAGCCATAACTTTTTTTAAATGATTTAAAAAAAGAGAGATATATTTCTATAAAATGCATGAAAATCCAGTGAATATGTATACGTATTTAATGCAAGTATAAAATGTTTTCATAAAACCCGACTCTCGAGTGTGGTAGACAGGAAGGAAATGGGTGTGGACCGATCATGGCATGTAATTAGTCGAGCGGTCTCAGAATTAGTTGTTTTGTTTTCAGAAGCTTGCATAATGTTTTCAGAAAAAACACAGGAGTATATTTGAACAATTTTAAACGTAATTAAATTCTAATGAAAATTACATTGGTAGGTCTCATGAGACAATCTAGTGTGTTGTCACGAGGCCTTGAAAATATTATTTGAATTCTTGGCATGAGGCCATGGCTATGTGGTTATGATAGTCTGGAATTATGCATTCCATCATTTTGAAAGTGGTTATTGATATTGCATATTATTATTCGACCAGTAGAATATCCATGTGAATACGTAAATGGCATTATTTCATTTCACTCTTTCCATATTATGCTAAATTTCAAGTTTAAAAGGATTTTTTTCAGTTATACATTCCCTTAAATGTTTATATTATATATGAAAGCTTCCGCTATATTTTTATCCTTACTGAGCATCTGAGCTCACCCCTTTCAATGTTTTATTTCTTCCAGGATGTGATGAAGTATATTATGAATGACCTTTCAGGATATTATGAGGGGATGTGGTGAAAGGATAATTATTTTAGTTTTGTTTTACTATACGATGTAATGAATGACTTCTGAATGTATCTAATGTTTCCAAGACAACTAAACTAATCGGTCTTTCGAGACTTGATCTTTTGTGATCATCCCAATGTTACGAATTAATGCACCGACTCTAGGTAACTGGGGTTGGGATGTTATAGTTGGTATTAGAGGAAATTTATTACTAACCTTGGAAGCTAGATTTAGATAAACTCTGATTAGAGCACATAGCCTAAAGATAGACATTGAGGATTAGTATAGAAGAACTTCCTAGAATTTTGGTATTATATAGATTTTTGTGAGTTTTTTGAGAAATACATCCCTATATGGATACGAGTAGGTAGAGGTGGCTCGGGCATAGATTTACCTAGGGGTAAAACCCAAAAACACCGCTTTGAGGTAGACTCGTATGGGAACTGGTGCACGACAACAGGCCTTGCTGCACTCTTAGTTACGACACTCCCCGGGGATACGCATAGGATAATTCTCATTTTCTTTACCAACCATTATGAAGGGTTTATGAGAATATACTTATCAAAGAATACATTTTTATGATTATGGATTGTATCCATAAACTGTCAAATTTATGTTAAGTGTTTTACAAGTATGGAATTACGTATTTTGATTCATAAACTAATATAGTTTATGCCATTTTTAAGAAATGGCGCCTAGTGGGAGGAATGGAAACCGTATCAATGAACACACTCCATATAGGGATTTCCCTCCTACTCAAGATAATTATTGTGGAGCTAGAGATACAACTGGTGCTGATCAACTTATCACCATACTGGGAGAACTAAGTTAGGTTATGAATAATAACTTTACTCGTATGGAGCACCCTGATCCGCAATGTGGAGGATCAATGTTAGACAGCTTCATGAGGAGACAACCACCAAAATTCAATGGAATTACAAATCCATTAGTAGCTGAGCAATGGATAAACTCCTTAGAGAAAATATTCCACACCTTCTGGAGTAGCGAAAGGGAGAAGGTTGTCATGGCAGCTTACCACCTCACTTGAGATTCCGATCAATGGTGGTCATTGATTCAAAACACAAAGGAAGATGATGAAATATCAAATATGGAATGGAGGGAGTTCAAAGATCTTTTTTTAGAAAAATACTATCCTCGTGACCATCGAGCAGATATGGAAAGACAATTTCTTAGTCTGAGACAAAATGAGGATGAGAATGTCGCAAAGTATGGGGCCAAATTTACAAGGTTAGTGAGGTATGATACAGATTATATATGTAACCCAATAAGTAAAATTTATCATTTCATTGATGGGTTAAAACCATTTCTCCATCGAGCCTTAGTATCACAATATTTCTCAACATACGAAGATATAGTCTCATGTGCTATCAAGATAGAAAAGGAATTCTCTATGTCTTATGACAACAAAGTAAAGCAAGAGAAGAAGAGAATGGTGGAACAAGAGACAGATAAAGGTAAAAAGGGAATGAATGATTTTCCATTATGTAATTATTGTGGGAAGAATCACCCTGGTACATGCCTAAAAGGAATGGGATTTTTTATATATGTGGAGAAAAAGGTCACCAGACTCATGATTGAAATGGAAAGAAAGAGGCTATCAATGTTGAATGATACAATTGTAGAGAGATGGGGAGTTATGCAAATTAATATCCTAAGTGTCAGGGAAAGTTACTTTAGAAAAGTCCTAGGGATCAAGTCCAATCATATGTTGTTACTACAGTTGAAGTGGAATAATTATTGTATTTGGGTTTTCGGACTCAAGAACTACATTATGGTTATAAGAATAATGTGATATATATAAGGATTATACTGAAGTAATTGTTGTTTTCATTATGGTTTTAATAGGATTAAGGTAATCATATTTTTAGTATGTGACAATAAGAGAAACATTACTTTGTTTGGGGAATCTGATGTTACAATTGATTTTGGAATTTAGAGACATTTTAGAGAATGTCTGGACATATGTATTTTGGATAACTATAAAGGTTGGAATGGATTAAGTTGAACTTTGGAAAGTATTGTTAAGGTAAAAAATTTATGAATATTATTTTTGGAATATTATAATACAATTGTTTTAGGAAAAGGAAAACCTGCATGTTGGGGGATAACTCGTCGCGTCAGACAAAGCTGCAGGAATCGAACCCACAACCATAGTGCGACAGGCCTTTATTACCTACCACTAGCCTACAGGCAGTCCTTGGTTATTACAAAAAAAAATTCCTAATCTAAATGGTATTTGGAACCTTATACAATTATGATAAATAGAATATTTTTGAGTTCTATTACCTTTTGGAGTGAAAGATGAGTTTGTGGTAGAAATTAGTTGATGGTTGAAACTCTACTTGTCAAGCATAAATATATATATACCTATCTCTTATTATATTAATAAATTAAATCATAAACTTTAGTAAAGGGATATTAAAACAAAAAATGTGTTATCCTAATAAATTATGTCTTATTGAACTGATAATATTTTAAATCAACATAGATTGAAGGATTTAAGGCCCTCAATTTTAAACTTGATTTTGATTGATGTCCTCAATCAATCCCTACAAATATTTACATTTTTCCTCCAATTCTATGTCTTTAATTTCCACCTATGTTCTCCTTATCGAGATCAAAATTTTGGGGTGACTTTTTCATTTCCCTTACCCTCTTATTAAGGATAAATTTTATTAACCTTATTTCTGATGTGGGTTTTCCACAAAGGTATTTTCTATTTTCAACCTTTTATTTTCCAACAAAATTTTCAAATTACGAGGACGCAATTTATTGAAGGATGGGAGAATGTAACACACTGAGCTTCCACGATACGCTTCTCTTTCAATAATGCAATAGCTTGTATTGTATGCAAGTTCGAGATTCTAACACACCGCGACTAATCAAAATAGCCATTATGAATAGAAATACACACTCTTTGAATATATATATATATATTTTATATTTCAAAATGGACTTCATTTTTGGATTTTTAATATCTAAATTATCCTATGTTGAATTTTTTGTATTTTTCTGAGAACTTCCAATTTTTTATGAATAGTGAAAAATACTTAAAAACAACTTTTTAAATAAAAATAATCTAAAGTGATAAATTATACTATTGAGTGGTTTTAAATTATAATTAGAATATATTTTTACGATTTTATCCAATGGTGTTAATTAGAATAAATTTTACTTTGAAATTCGACATAAAAAATTGTCAATATTTTGATATATATTGTTTCTTAAAAACACGTTATTTGTTGTGACAGCAGGAATTAAATATAAAATTAATTATTGAAACATATATGTTTGGAATTTTTTAAAATAGAAATAATTTTTGAATTCCGAATATCAATTATATCTTTGGGTGAAATTTTGTCATTGTTCTGAAAAACATCAATTTTTGATGAATAGTGAAACCACTATGTGGTAGTTGAAAAAAATATTTTTCGTTTAAATGAATCATTACCACTTCTGTGATTTGATTTTCAAAAATCAGACATACATGGTTTTCATTATTATGTAAAATATTTTTCAAGGGGATAATATAATGTTTTGGTGAATAGTAACTTTTAAGGTTAATTAATCGTGATTAAAGGTAATTAGTGAATTTTAAGGTAAAAATGACATTATAAATATATGAAATTACCCGTACACTTGTCTTAACCTTATTGGATGAGTCATTTCCGACCAAGAAAATCCATGGGTCAACTTGGGGACCCCATGGAGCCACTTGGGTAAGAAAATGACATTAATAACTTTTATTTAAAGTAAAAATAAAATTGTCACAAACATGTGTTGTTTTACTAAAACAATTATTACATGGGGTTATATAAGTTAACATCAAGACTATAAATATTAATTGGAAATATAAAAATATATCCTAAAACATGTTAGCTTTTTTATAATTTTTATACATTAAATAAATTAAAATTTTAATGACACTATGATGATGCAGTGATTACCTCATTAATTAACGATTTAAATAAAATGAAATGATAATGTAAAATCTAAGACTTAAACTTGTCAAAAACATATTGGATGAGTATATTTAGAACCCTTATCACCTTATCATCTAAATATATAATTTTGGGACCTTTGAAATCTGAAAATAACTTCATAATAATGTAACATTTCATGACATTCCAAGAGTGCCCCTCCTCTCCTCTTATAAAAGGCCCCCACCTCTACCACCTTATTCACACCATCAAGCCATTTGTATCGGCCAAACTCTAACCAAATACTCTCCAAACATCCCTCTTTTACTCATATAAGCCTCACTATGGTCCTAAGTCTTCCCAAGGAATCCTTTGGCTCAAATCAAATAGATTTACCCGATTTTAAGGTAATGTATTCTCTTATGTTATATTGTTTTATTTTGCTTCTCCAACCCCTTAAACACATTTTATTCATTTATTTTGTAACAAAACCAGTATCTTCAATATACTAGGATGTTTTTATGAGAATTATTTTTTTTACACTTACACACACACCTTCCTTTAATTGTTAAAGAACATACTGTTTCTGTGGGTGGTGAATTATTGCCTCACGAAATGATGATTGTTCAATCTTATTTTAACACCTCTCATGGTTTCCATTATGATGAAACTACTTTTATATATGATATATATTATGTTTTTTTACTTATTATTCTGTATTTTTCATTTATGGAATAACTTTATGATTTCTATTATGGGTAAACGCGATAATTTCATTTTAGGAAGTGTGGACTACCGCCCCCTCAAAGTGATTTGAATCGTTATTGCCATATGTGGGATATAGAAAGGATGGAGTAAATGGTATTATACATTATATTATACTGGATTAATAGTATACCTTTATATAATTATTATTTAATTCCATTAAATTTGAAATAGACATGAATGAAGAGTTCATGCATACGTACGGCTTACCGTCTCCATGAACGATGCATTTCATTTCTTACCTCTAAATGTTATGTAATATTATAAATTCATGTATATACTGGATATATATGATTTATATGATATATACATCATGAATATAATTCTGGATATAATGGATACTTCACCACATGAACAAAAAGTAATTAGAAGATGTTTATTTTTGACTCAAGTACCAAAGATCGACAAAACAACCGTTATTAACCAAAATAATTACATAATGTTCATAACATGGTAATAAGTTATATAAAAGGAATAATGAACATGAAAAAGGTTCTTAAGAAAGTATAAATTAACTCTAGTTTATTATTCAGGAGATTAAAGAACGATCAAGTCAAGTTAGACACGAGGTAAGGGAACTTTTTAACCCAATTTCTGTTCTTTGGGATAATCTCCTACATTCAAGTTATGTCATGATATTATTATGTCCTCTCTTGTATTTTTACTTTATTTATGTTTAATTATAGGGAATACACATAATAGATCTATTTTATTTAAAAAATTATCTTTGTAAGGGACTTCCTCTCAATCTCCATTCATTGAGGCTTATATTGTTTTATACAAAAATTTCTTTTTTACGGTGTATAAAACCCTTTGACTATTACTTTCATTCAAAAGGAATCTTTTTATATGATGAATTTTACTAAATGACAAAAAGGAATGTTTTTTTGTCGTACGTATGCAGCAAAAATGACTTCTTCGTCAGCATGATCATTATTTGAGTTTCGGCTTCTTCTACAAGCCATAACTTTTTTTAAATGATTTAAAAAAAGAGAGATATATTACTCTCAAATGTATGAAAATCCATTGAAAATGTATACGTATTTAACGCAGGCTTAAAAATGTTTTCAGAAAACCTGACTCTCGAGTGTGGTAGACAGGAAGGGATTGGGCGTGGACCCATCATGGACTGTAATTAGTTAAGCAATCTCAAAATTAGTTATTTTATTTTTAGAAGCTTGCATAATGTTTTCAGAAAAACACTAGAGTATATTTGAGAAATTTTAATCGTAATTATATTCTAAAAAAATTACATCAGCAGGTCTCATAAGCCAAACTAGTGTCTTGGCATGAGGCCTTGACAAAATATTATTTGTAGTCTTGGCACGGGGCCTTGGCTACATCTTTATGACAGTCTGGCATTTTTCATTCCATCATTGTGAAAGTGGATATAGATATTTCATGTGATTATTCAACTAGTAGAATATTCATGTGAATAAGAAAATGGAAATATTTCAATTCACTCTTTCCATATTATTCTAAAGGTAATATTTAAAAGTCTTTTGTTTTAGTTATCCATTGCCTTAAATGTTAATGTTTATTTATGAATTCTTCCGCTATATTTTTATCCATACTGAGAATCTGAGCTCACCCCTTTCAATGTTTTATTTTTTCCAGGATGTGATAAGTATATTATGAATGACCTGCAGGGATAGTATGAGGGGATATGAAGACAGGATGTTTATTTTGGTTTTGTTTTACTTTATGATGTATTGTAAAACTTATGAATGTATCTAGTGTTTCCAAGACTACTAAACTAATCGGTCTTTCGAGACATGATCTTTTGTGATCAAGCCAATGTAACGAAGTAATTCACCAACTCTAGGTAAATGGGGTCAGGGTGATACAATGTTACACTTCAGCTCATCTCTACCTAACACAACAATCAGTGACCTCATGAATTGCAAACAAAGGGGGAAAGAGAGGGTATTATATTTAATCACCAGATGGAAGGCTCTACCTTAATCTCGGAATAGATCAATGACCAAAGATGATATTCTTTCCATATGAATCTATAACCTTCACGATGAGCTGAGAAAACCACTCATATCAGTGGAGTGCACCACTGGCTTCCATAATCTCTCTTCCATTGCCCAGATAATTGAAGAATCCATACAGCGGACTAATCTGAAGTCTCGAATTGCCTCACAGGCTCCAAAAAATAGAGCAGTTAGAGCTGAAGCATCCTCTACCATGCTCAAGACAGCCCCTGTTTCTACTCCACCGCATAGGCATCCACCAAATCGTCAAGGGCCCCCTATATATAAGCGGCCACCTTTTCCCAAGAGGGATAATCATATATGAACAAAGTGGAACCAGTTCGAGGAACGAAGACACAATTTATACTCATTCCAAGAGGACCAAGTCCACAGTTACATCATTTCCACCCAAAATTGCAATTTACTCCACCTCTCGGAGCCAAGGAAACCTGAAGAAGTCGGCAGTGATGAGAAGACATATTAATATCCATACTATTAAATGTTGGGGCATAATATATGGGAATGATTCATCTTCAAATACATCCTACACCAGATGTTAGAAACCAGGTAGGTCGAGCTGGGACATCCCCTAGCACATGTGATATGTATCTCTACCACTGACTCTGAAAAAGGGGAGGGGTGGCATGAAGTCACTAGAAAGAAGGGGAAGAAATTTGATGACTGGATAACTCAGACGACTGTCAACCAAGCTCAGGGCATAATCCAAGCACAACTATAGTAGTCGATGTTTCCGCCAACATCCCCTAATGAGGCCAAAGTTATCCTCGACATTGTCTGATTTTATGACCTCAAATTTGGCACCACGGGCCCTGACCCACCAAACGACACCATCAGGGACAACCGACCAGGTTAACCTACCATAGGATGAAGAGCTAATATTTGGTTCCATAAACATTTTCCATCTAATTGAATCATTACGTAACAATGGTTATTGCTAAGAACCTATGTTCCCAACACAAGGGATCAGAGGGAGGAATCACAGAAGTAGGGGGTACTGGGGAAGGTGTAGTCGCGGCCGAAACCTACCCTATGGTTGGACCCCGGCCCAAACTATCAATATCACAGAAACTTGTGGGAGAGACCTTCAAATGACTCAGCAAGAGAAAGAATATCCCTCCACCTCCACAAGCATCCACTCTTTCCCTGTCATTCTGTGTTACCATTCAGAGGAGGAACTAGTGTCTAGCCGCCTAGTGCGCACAAACAGACTGGCCGAGCCGAGTCCCCAGAACATGGGAACACTGTCGACATCTGACCCTGCGGTCATTTCCTCCTCGTCACAAACTCCAGCTCCCAAGATATCTGCTAAAAACCTCCCGCCAACGGAGAGGCTTCAGACACTAGAACATAAATTAAATATCCTTAAGCAACTGGCATCGGTACCAGCCATACTATTAAACCCGGATGCCCTAAATTTGTCTGCAGATATCGGGGATGTTCTTATAGAAGCTGAGCATAGACCCAAGGAATTTCATGACGGGGTAGCCGCCACCGAGATTTACCGGATGGAGACTGTCCCAGCTGAATGCGATGCGGTGATTTCCTTCAGCGATCCGGATTAGGTTTCCATCATGCGATGACACATCAAACCACAATATGTTTCCGGTACACTATAGTCTTTATTGAAAACAGCTCTGGAGTTATCCTCCTTCCCCTATGGACACTTCGTATGATGGCCTACAATGAGGATGATCTAATACCCTCATCTGAAACTCTGTCGTGTTGCGACAAGAGTGAACAGAAACCAATGGGACAAATCATGATAAAAACCCATTTTGGTGACCTTGTGGCCTACTCGAAATTCATGGTTGTCCAGCATAACACAACAATCAATGCCCTGCTGGTAAGGTCATGGATCCATAAATTCATGGCCATTCCGTCATCCTTCCAACACTATTTTAAGTATTGTGTCAATGGACAAGGAGGTACATTGCATGCTAACAACGCCCCTTTAGAGCTCTCCGAGTCACACAACATTGATGCCTGGTTTTATGTGCAAAATAAGAAAAATCCTCTGATCGATGGTATCTACTAGATCCTCACTCCAAATGGCCTAGAAATGGTTCTTGATGACCCCCCTCAAGTAGCTTGGCGGAGACTACGTACTCCCATCAACCATGTTGGGAGCAAGAGTTCATGTCCGGACACATACTCAGCTATCCTCATGACTTCATCCATGATGACCGAGCACAATAGTGTAGAAATGACCGCTAAACCTCAATTTGACGGTGAGTACTTGAGAGAGGACGCCTACAATGTCTAGCCTCAAGACTCCCAAGATCCCATGCCATGAATTCTCCCCCCGTCGGATCAAGAAGATGAGAATGTGGGAGAAGAAGAGGAGGAAAATCTCATGGATTCACCTCCTGTATATGAGGAAGGTATCAACACCACTGTGGACGAGCTCAGGGTAATAAACCTGGGTACCGAGGAAGACCCAACGACAACTCTCATTAGTACATCCATGTCTCCCGAGGAGTGTGAGGTATATACCTCTTTCCTGAGGCAAAATCGAGATGTTTTTTCCTGGAATTACATATAAATTCCATGACTCGATCCCAAAGTGGTGACGCAGCACTTAGGTCTGCTAGAAGACCACCGAGGATATAAACAAGCCACTAGAAGGATGCACCCCACACATGCTACCAAAGTAGAGGCTGAAATAGATAATATTGTTAAAGAATGATTCATTCGGAAGGTCCAATACCCCATCTGTCTAGCCAATATTGTCACTATAATGAAAAAGAATGGACAAACTTGCATCTACAACGATTTCAGAGATCTCAATCAGCATTGCCCGAATGATGATTTCCTGGTCCAGATCACCGATTTATTAATCGATGTAATGGTTTGGTATGAGGCTCTCTCCTTGATGGATAGTTATTCTGTGTATAATAAAATCAGGATGGCCCGAGAAGACAACGAAGCCACTGCCTTCAGGGCCCGTCATGGAGTACTCTATTACAGGGTCATGCCCTTTGTCTCAAGAACGATGGCACCACATATCAACACACCATGCATCGTAACTTTAAACCATTCTTTGGGATATTCGTCGAATGATACGTGGATGACTTGGAGGTAAAATTAAGATAGCGCTCATATCACCTGTCAAACCTTGAAACCATCTTCAACCAACTTTGACAACATAGCCTAAATATGAACCCCTTGAAATTCACCTTCAGGGTTACTGCGATTAAATTTCATGGCTTTGTCGTATTCCATAATGGCATCAAATTTGACCCTAAAAAGAAAATGGTTATCCATTGTTTACCACCTCCCCAAAATCTCACTGAGATGAGAGTATTCCAAGGACACCTGGCCTACATTAGGCGGTTCATAACCAACCTGGTGAGAAAATGTTTTCCCTTCACCAGGTTAATGAAAAGGCGGGTTACGTACCAATGGAAAGTTGATTGCCAAGAGGCATTCGATAGCCTAAATATGTTCCTCCTAATCCCATAGATTCTCATGCCCACGGTGGAAGGAAGACCTCTTATCCTATAGGTGACGACCCTAGAGCGGTCACTAGGAGCCTTCCGTGCATAGAAAAATGACACCGGAAGTGAAAACAGTCTCTATTACCTCTGCTGAACCATGATCTACACTGAAACATTATAATAAAACATTGAGAAGAGTTGTTTGGCCTTGGTCTTCGCAGTCCAAAAAATGTGACATTATCTTCAGCGTCACGTAATCCATTTGGTCTTGCGTAGTAACCCTCTCATGTATATCCTCAGCCGCCCGATGCTGACTGAGCGCCCATCCCGATGGGCAGTCATCCTACAACAGTTTGACATCCAGTTTGTGCCTCAAAAAACCATCAAAGGCTAGGAATTAGTAGATTTTTTGGCAAAGCACCCCTCGACAGGGACCACATCACTGGGTGTCAAACTACCTGATGAATACATCTTCTCAATTCAAGAGGAGTTCCCAACATGGGAAATGTACTTTGACGGTGCATCCTGAATCCTAATAGGGTAGAGGATGGAGGATCCCAAATTTAAAAAGGTGGGTTTCTGGAACATACTCATGTCCCCAAAAAAGGAAGCCTTCTATATTCATTCATAAAATCAGAAGGATGTATGAACAATGATGTGAAGTATCATGCTATCATTGCATGCCTAGAGTTCGCACTCTAGGCACAAGTACAACACCATAAGGTAAAATGTTACTCATAACCGGTCATCAAAAAAGTCAATGGTAACAATTTTATTAAAATGGAAGAGTTGATTCCCCTGTTTGACCTTGTATGAGGGTTAATGGCAGAATTCTCCACAAAACCAAAATTGACCTATATTCCTCGGTCTCAGAATGCCCAGGACGATGATTTAGCTAATGTGGACACAGCCCTAGCTGACCCATATCGGGATGAAACAATTATCAGTATTGATAATCGTCAGATGGTCATGCCATTTTTCCATATTAAGATGGACGAAATCAACGAAGATAGTCCTATCCCTGAGCCATATGCTACTACTAGTGGCTAGATGACCCCCATTGCCAACTACCTTCAAAGGGGAGAACATCCATCATACAGGGCTGAATGAGAAAAAATATGGAGAAGGGTAATCAACATTTTCCTATATGGAAGCATGGATCAGCACGATTTCCTCTACAAACGAGGCCTCGACAGAGTCCTCCTCATATGTATTGAGGGAGAATAGACCACTACTATCATAAATAAAGTACATGTCAGAGTATGTGGAGAACAGAAGTCAAGGTCTATGCTTTACCATCATGTTCGAAGGCTTGGGTACTATTGGCCCACCATGTAATGATATTGTGAGAACTTTACCGCAAAATTCCACTCCTACCAAATTCATGCCAACCTCATTCACCAACCCCGAGAGTTACAACATCAGGCCAAGTACTCCAGGCCATTTTCCATCTGGGGAATGGACGTTGTAGGACCATATCCTCTCGCCACGGCAAGACAACTGAAGTATATCCTCATAGAAACTGACTTCTTTTCCAAATGGAAAAATGATATACCACTCAAGGATGTCGGTGTAAGAAACATTGTCAGATTTGTGAAAGCCAATGTCATCACCAGATTCGGCATCCCTCATACCATAATGAATGATAATGACACCAACTTATGCTCTACTAAATTGGAGAAACTGTACCAAGAATATAGTATCAAGGATAACCACTCATCCCACTACCATGTAGCGGCCAACAAACAGGTACAGTCATTCCACAAGACCCTATCCAACATTCTCTATAAATTGGTGGAAAAATATAAGAAATCATGGCCAGATAAACTCCATCATGCAATTTGGGCTTATCGAACAACAATTCGCACTGCTACTGGGCTACTCCGTACTCATTAGTATACAAAACAGATGTAGTCCTGCCCATTGAGCTCCAATTTCCCTCACTCTGGGTTTCATTTGTGATCAGTTATCCAATGATGAGCAATCAGAAAAATGGCTTGGTGAATTGGAACAACTAGATGAGAAGCGGTTGCACACTTTGAACCATCTTGAAGTATATCAGAACCGGATCACATGATACTTCCATAAAAAGTTTTGTCTCCAGTCTTTCATGGAAGGAGAATTGGTATTAGACCTCTGGAAAACAATGATACCTGGATATAAAGCTTCAAAGCTGGAGCCCAAGTCAGAGGGACCATATGTTATACACAAAGTCTACTCCAACAAAGCATACACCCTGATCACCATAGACTGGTAGTTCACCTCCACTCCTAAAAATGAGATAGATTTGAGGAAGTATTTTTCATAACCAAAAGAATTTATCATCTGAGCTACTGGACATTAAATAGCCAAGCACCTATTGTTCGAGCTACAAGATGTTACTCTGCCAAGCACTTGTCATTCGAGCTGGAGGATGTTAAAATACCAAGCCCCATTGGTCCAAACTCTATGGCCCTAAACTTAGAGTATTTCTTCCTCACCACACAATGTTAAACTACACGGATTTCAAAGAACTACGTACAACATGATTCCTTCCCTTGAAGGATACGTAATGACGTTAGGATTCTATATCCTGTCCCAAACACCCACAAATGAAATAAAAAAATTCCATTTTCCCACGTGTGTGGACCCGACCTGCACGTGGTGTATTGTCTTCCAGAAAACTCTCTACGGTTTGAGTCCTAACATTTCAAGTTATGTAGATATTTTAGGATTCAGTATCCTGGCCCAACCATCCCCAGATAATGTTAAAAGTTCCCTTTCTTCCCCTATGTATAGACTAACACTGCCCCGATTGTATCCATTTCAGGGAACTACGTATGGCTTGATTCTTGCATTTGTAGGATACAAAGTGATGCCACGGTCCCCCATTCTGGCCCAGCCACCCCCAAATAAAGATAAAAATTCCCTTTTCCACCATGTATGGACCAGACCTGCATGGGGTGTATTATCTTTTATGGAACTACATACATCTTGATTCCTACCCTCGCAGGATACGTAGTGATGCCAGAATTCCACAACCTGGCCCAGCCACCCGAAATGAAACAAAAAATACCCCCTCTCCCCTATGTACAGAAAATACGTGCACAGGGTGTATTCCTCATCCTTACCCCATGATGTTAAACTACATGGATAAGAAAAAAAATTCCCTTTCCCTCGTAAGGACCAGACCTACATTGGGTGTATTCCCCCAAAGAACTATGTGTGGATTGATTCCTACCCTCTAAAGATACGTAGCGTCGCTGAGATCATACCTAATATCCCAAACATCGATAAAAGAAAATACATATATATATACCCCTCGTTCTTACTGCAAGATTTTAAACTTCATGGAATCCCCTATTCACATCGGTTCATCTTCATCCGCACCGCATGACGTTAAAACTACACAGAATCCATCCTCACCGCACGATGTTAAATAGCAAGGACTTTATCGTGACCCACCCAATATATACAGTGAAATAGGGTGGGAATACTACTTTAGTATTTTGATTCATCCTCTCCATACGTCATAATCCAAAACCTGGATAATTGTGGATCTTCATAACCACCCATGGTCATCGGAAGTGGAAATTTATTGACCCATGGACACCATTGCATGACTATGAATACCTTTTTTTAGTAGCTCTGCATATTGATAGACCATGTCCCATCTACCAAAGACAATATTTCCTTAGGTGATACTCTTCCTATCTCCGTATGCTTACCAGCCTTAGAACCCCCATATCATATCTCCTGATTCAAAAATTTATGGAGCAGTGATTTACAAGTTCGTTCCCCAATCACATCCAAATGTTTCCAGGCTATCACTACCTATTTAGCCTATGTATCCGCCCATGGTTTTCATGTCGATCGACATCTACATACATCAATCCAAGGATAGGCTACTTTGACTCAACATGCAATTGTGGTGATGAGGTTTCTTGTTTTCTTTGACAACATTATCAACATATGTCGAACTCTGTTGTATGGGTAATCCCATATTTTCATAATCATCCATGGCCATCAGAAGTAGAAATTCATCGACCCATGGACACCATTGCATGAGTATGCATACCATGCCCTTAGTGGATCTTCATATTGATAGCCCCTGGCCCATCTACCTAATGAATGTTTTCCTGAGGCGATACCCTTCCCATCTACATACGCTTACCGGCCTCAGATCCCCACACAATATATCTTGATCTGGGGAACCCCAGAGTTACAGTTTACACCGTCTTTCCCTCACACTTGTTTAGAGTATACTAGAGCAACCTAACTCAATATCCCTCTATGTGATTGTAGCAATAGTCACCCAATAGACCAAACTCTAGGACCGTTAAACTCAGAGTATTTCATCCTTACCACACGACATTAAACTCCATGGAGTAAAGGTACAACTCATGTGAAATATAAATCAGCGAAGTGGACTCTTCTAGTTCTAATAGAAACCAGGAAGAACATCGCTGACATGTCCAAATATTTCCTTACCAAATGAAAGACTTTGGGGCCCGGACAATCACAGATCCTCAAAATCATTCATGGACATCAAAAGTGGAAACTCATCGACCCGTTGACACCTTTGAATTACTATCCATACCATGCCCTCAGTGGATCTTCATATTGATATCCCATGGCCCGTCTACCAAAGGCATGATTTCCTTAGGAGAGGCTCTTCCTAGCCTCGTACGCTTACTGGCCTCAGAGCCCCCATATCATCTATCCTGATCCCAGAATCCCCAGAACCACACTTTACACCATTAACCCTTCTCAACATCTTAGACATGATGAGATATTCGAGCCCAATTACATTATAATCAAGATTTTCCTTTACAACTACATCCTTAATGTGTGACGATTGAAAATACACAGAACATGTCTTTGCCGTTTGGCGTGAAGCAGCAAAGACCTAGTATTAAACATTTAAGGAAATTCCTCCAACTGAAATCATTTTCATGGATTTAAAAATTCCCCATGTCCTCACTGCATGACATTAAACTACACAATATCTTTAATAATTCACTCCGTCTTTACAGCATGAAGTTAAACTGCACAAAATCCATCCTTACCGCATGATGTTAAACTTCACAGAATTTAAAATTTCCTCTATCCTCACCACATGATGTTAAACTACATGGTCAAACTCTTGGATTCAATTAGGAATAGTGGTTTTCCTCTTTCCCTCAATGCAGAAGCCAGACCTGCACGAACCATCATCTCGCACCAGCATGACAAGGGATAACCTACCCATTCCTGGGAAATTTTGCCTAGATGTTTCTCTCATATCTTAACACTCCCTCATCATGATGAATACTCTGTACCCATAAATAGATGAACCCTTACAAGCCACCCCTAATGGTCCCGAATCTCAACATCTCTAAATTTGCTCAGCTATCAGAAGAATACAACCATTGATCTAAGGACACCTTTTCATGACTATGCATAACATGCCCTCAGTGGCTCTGCATATTGATCGTCCGTAGCCTGTCTACCAAAGGCAAGATTTTCTTAGGCAATTATTCTCTCTATATTCCTCATGGCCTCTAAGCCCCCATATCCATCCCGATATTTGGAAATCCTCTGAGATGCAGTTTACCTACACCTTTCACAACCCTGCATGAATATGGTGGAACGTCTCTGATGAGATTACCAAGTACTAGGGAAAGCCATTCCATTTTATTTAATGTCACAACAACATGACTTTAAAATGATCCAAGATCTAACCATCCTTCACGCTATTTAAATGCATAGGACATGGAACCTTCATACACACTCCTGATTAATACAGATGATCCCAAACCCTTTCAGACATCACATACCCTTCCCCATGCCACCCATAGTTGTTTCCATGATCCGGACTTCCATGAAGTCCTGAAGACATTAGAAATGCACAGTCATTGACTAAAAGAAACCTTTGTATGACTGTGCATACCATTCCCTTAGTATCTTTGTATACTGATTTCTCCTGGCCCATCTAAAAAAGGATAGTTTTCCATAGGTGATGCTTTTCCTACCTTTGCACGCCGATATATATCCTATGACTTGTGACGTGCCCTGCATGTTGTTCATTGTTTCCCCACATGTGCATCGGAAAAGTTTTGAGACATCTTTTAATCAACAAAACCTCATCGGGGCCCTCACCCCACCATATCTGGCCAATGATGTTCGACCTAGAAATCAGTACTGATAGTCTTGTCGGCAGGACATCAAACTGCTCAAAAAATTAGGCGTAGAGCCTGTTAGGCGGAAAACCCAAAAAGGGTAACCTACGAAATAGCTGAGCCACACCCGCTGGGTCCACACCAAATGGGCCCTGTAAAAATTAGGGTATTAATAGAAAAGGCAAAAATTTGTGGTTTTTTTCTATAAAACCCTATAAATAGTCAAACTATGCTCGCTGGATCCCATGGTCGAGGAAAAAATTAGAGGCCATTTCAATTTTATCATTTTCCTGAATTATGATTAATTTTAATTTAGTTAGTTGTTATTTATAAAAAATCATTCTAGTGACAATCAAATTTTACATTAAGGAATGATCTACGACAGATTGTATTCCATTTGGACAAAAAAGGGAGGACGTCCACAAGCCGGAGTCTCTCCTTTGCAATAACAAATGAGATAAATCAAAGTGTACAGAAATAGCTATGTCAATCAAAAAGGATCCTGGCTCGCTCTCTTCATTAGATCGGAAACTGTGCGGAGAAGGTTATTGCAGGTTTTCCCCAGCATGGCCTTCTCCCAGGCCTCAACATCAGCCACCGAACGAGTATGCATCACCGTCATTTGCAGATTATTGATCCCCTCCCTTTTAGCTTCAATGTCACCAGTAAAAGATGACAACAGACCCCTCAAAATCACTGCTCGAGATTCACATTCATGCTGCTCGATAGATATGGTGGTCACCTGATCTTGAGAGCATGCCTCCAGTGCTATCAACTGCTAGAGCTTCATCATAACTTCCTCAAAATCTCAGGTCCCACAATGAGAGGCAGTGAGGTGAGAAAGTTCATGTTCACTAGCGGCAACCTCCCCACGGGAAATGACAAACTATAAGGCAAGAAAATGAAGTTGTCGACAGTCAAATCCAATCAACCCCAAACCTTACAAGAGTTGCTGAAGGGCTTCAGTTTTAGTCTTCATCTCAGCCAACAGAGTTCTGGAAACAATCTCACAGTTCCGGGGCCAGGCCCCTCTTCGAACTGCTCAGTGGTCCTCCATGACACACGGGTATATGGTATCCTCGCTAGATAACATAGGAATGATGTATGGTATTGAAGTCAGCGTAGACATGTGCACACTAGAAGATGGTTCTAAGAGTGGAGGTTCAGAAGCCTCTATCCCTAGTTCGAGATTCAGAGTTGAGTTGGTATGTCCAGTATCGACCAATGGATCTTTAGGAATTACATCACAAGGGCTCGAAGTCACGAGATCATCCTCATTTACATCCAAAAGGATTGGATCTATCTGAACATTGGCCGCATAGGGGTCAGAAGATGACGATCCCCTGAGCTACTTCAACCTGCGATCCATCAATTGGTCCTCCCTCAAAGTCGATGAGGAAGGTGCGGTAGGCACAATATCCAAAGTAAGCCCTGATTTAGGAGATTCCCGGACATCCTTTCCTAGGATCCCATCTATATAATGCTTTATCCACATTATCACATACACCAAGGATAGGCTGGAAGGAGATCCTATGTCAGGCAAGGGAATACTTGTGATAGATCCCTCCCACATCAACATCAAACACCATTGACAGAGAGTGGATGGATGATTCCCTCGGGCCCGAGGATGAGGAAGGGAATCCTGGAGTTTCATGCATCCAAACTTCTGAGAAAAATGATAGGGGGCATACAACTCACATAGAGAAACCCCATCAATATGCACAGATAAAACCCGTCCCCCAGCGAAGCCATTAAAGAATTATCTTCTAAGCTCCCC
Source organism: Viscum album (assembly GCA_963277665.1). Lineage (NCBI taxonomy): Eukaryota > Viridiplantae > Streptophyta > Magnoliopsida > Santalales > Viscaceae > Viscum > Viscum album. Next base: position 1,253,361,631 of record OY728153.1, on the reverse strand, counting down.
CTATGGTCATCTACCACGATGCCAGAAGGGGTGGGGTAGGGAGTGAATGAAAATTGAGAAACGTTAATTAGAAGCCTGAAAAGTTCATCAGAGTTGAGGGACTTCAAACGAACTCTAGATATATCAAGCAGTGTAGGCCAAAGAGTAGGAAGCAGAATGACTGTGTTATGAAGATCCTCATAACATTGGCAATGATCCGCTACCCAACCATATAATAATTGAAATGGCTCACTCACATGATAGGGTTACCCACCCTCCTGCCTGTGGCCCAGAAATTCATAAATATGATCCAAAGTGGGCACAACCAGAGTCACCGGGCGGCCTCCCACCAGCTTAGCTACCATCAACAAGGTGAAAGCCCTAACACCTGGGTTGATATCTCAAGATTGGAATAGCCACCCACTCAAAAAAATGTGAAAATACCTATCAGACTAAGAATAGTCGGCACATTGGGGCGCATCTCATAACCCCATTAAAGATAGTCGCCCGCCTCCAGAACCGCCCAGTAGGAACCTGGGATAGTTCTTGATTATTGAGAAGTTTGAGTCATGGGGCGCTTGACCTCTGGAACAGGACCAGTGGACTCCATAAATAACCCTATCCAGGTGTTGTAGGGAATAAGAGAGAGGGTGCTCAAGGGATGACCAAGTGACCACTCCACCATAACCAGCAGGTCCCTCAGTAACGAAGTCACCTGTTTGACATTGTACCATGTGTCAAGAGTGGGAAGAAATGTAACACACCATGTTTTTATAAAAATAAATATAAATGCATGGAACTTTGTTTTATGTAGATATTTATAACTATCCTTTTAACATAATTTTTCCACTTCTACGTTTTGAATTTCAAGAAACTATCATCTACAATTGTTTTCAGTGTGTTATTTGGAGTCTATTGGAACCAACATGTTTTTTGGTGAAAAAGTAACATACCCTTATGAATAGTAATATGAATAGTAAGAAGAACTTAATGAATAGTAATTTTTATTATTGTTTTATTTTCTTAAGTCTTTAAGATAATAACATATGGGTTAATTTTTCCTCGTGGCATGGAAGTTGTTATAGAGTTATAGTTGTTAATTTTTGAATTATGTATACTTTTATTGAAATATTATTCTAATAATATTTATAAAATTATTTTAAAAAAATGAGATTCATTTTTGAAATCTACATGTTGATAAATGGTGAGGGTGAATTTTATGAATTTTTCTGAAACATTTGATTTTTCGGTGATTAGTAAAAAATACAGTTCTTAATTTTGGTGTGTTAATGACATCATTAATGATATAATAATGATTTCATAAATATGGTCGACTTGTGTATAGTTATATAAGATGTGAGGTGTCCCAATTTTCTTATACCCTGATTAAATACCATGGGAAAGCCCATGGTTTTGCAAATACCACCCATGAGGTGTCCCTTGAAAATTATTAAAATAATCCCCACTTTTCCTATAAATACCATCTCTTACCTTCATTGAATTGAATCCCAATTATCCCTCATTGAAGATATGGCCTCCTTACCATCATAGTATTCCTCCAAAGGTTTCTTCAATCCCCCAAGGTCCCAACCATCATGTACTAAGGGTTACTCTACAAGGTAAAAAAGTTCTCAATTTCATTCTTTTTTTCTTTCAAACTCTATTTTATGTGGTATAATTTTCAAGTTCCCATACCATATTATTACTTCCATATTATTCTTGATCTTCTCTATATTATGATTCATTTCTGGATGGGTTAACCTTGTCCCCTCTCTTTTTTATATTTTCTAAAACCATGTTGCGTAGCTGTTAGCCTGCCGAATTTTTGTAAGTGATTTCACAATTTTTCTTTTATTTTTAGTTCCTTCCTTATTCAATCTTCATATTTCCGTACCCAAGAGTAATGAATTATCCAGAAATAATGTATACTCTAGATTTTATCTTATTTATGAAAAATTACTCATCTTTATTCCTCTCCTTTCCCACTTATTTAAAGAATAAAAAAATTGTACGTTTGTGTCGAATTACCGACATCGTGGACGATGTGATTTAAAAATCCATTAATTTTTTCAAGTATGGTAATGAAACCAATTATATGGTTGAACCAGGTTAAAATACATGTTTTATGACTCACCCATTGGTTTTTAATTCATTTTTACTCATGGTTCTAATTTATAAGACAAAACGAGGTTGTTATTATCAAAAAACCACTAAGAGGATATAAACGAACATCATTAATGTTCTAACGTATGAATCATCTTCATGTAAGAATTATAAAATGATAAATTGAATATTTTATGTTACAATTTATATAATAATACTACTCCATTCCAATTCTGGATTTTCACTTCCAATCGACAAGAATGTCCACCATGAACTAATCATAGAAATCATGTAAAGAATTCACCCAAAAACAGTGCCAGGGGAAAAATACTAAAAATTAAGGGTGAAAAGATATTATTAACTGATCATATAAGATGTTATAAAAATTAAAATGTTTCTGTAAAATATTAATAACACTCTTTTATCCATTATACAGTAGGTTTAAACAAGTTTTAAGTAATAAAAACCTGAGGTAAGGGAATTCTTATCCCTATTTCCATTCTTTGGGTTAACATTCTACTTCGTTATTTATGTGCTATTTAAATTGTTTGTGTGATGGGTTATGTTTAATTATGTTTAATTATGTGTATTTACAGTATATATACATACTTCATCCACTCTATTAAGTCTCCTTTTAATTGTATGACATTTATAAGGTGATTTTCTTTAAAAACCCTCCTTTTAAATTTAGTTTTACAAAATTCCAAAGCAATGTTTTTAAGGAATTATTCATGTTGTATGATTATGTTTTGGTTCTTGGGAATTATATATGATGAAGGGTGGGACATATATTTCCATCCAATTCATTGGATATGAGTATGTTAGAGGACAGCCGTATGGTTACTCCAAGTGTAACTGCGATGGTTACACAAAGTAAGGTATTCGCGAGGGTTACAAATTTTAAGGTAACCAAGTTGGTTACAAGATAAAGTAAGTAATACACCAATATACCGTTATGATTTTATTTATGTTCTCATGTTTTTGTGGATCTTGTGTAAATCTCATGTTACACGAAGTAAGTATATATGGGTGAAAACATGTCTTTTGAAAATGTTTTCATACGTTATGAGTTTTCATAGACTAGTGTGATTTTTCCTTCATTTTTAAAACCTTATTGAGATTTGTGCTCGTCCCATGTTTTTAAATGTTTTTTCATAGGGTAATGGATGTATAATAAAAGGAAAGAAGACATGTTAAATGTTGAAGAATTATGAAGGAGTCTTGTTTTAAGTTTTATGTTTTGTATTTTGAGAAAAATTAAAACTATTTTTATGGTATCCACTCTATAACAATGTGTAATGTTATGAATGTTCTGTCCTAATTCTCTAATGCTCTAAACATGAAAAGATCCTATAAAAGTAAGTGTTTTCTTAACAGAACTGAAGATTATGTATGTAATAAGGTCGGGTTTTTATAGTTGGTATCAGATCATGTTTAAGATAACATTAGGGGTCAGAGTGATGTTAATAGAATACAATAAATGATATTTACTCTATGATTAATTTGAAATGTTATATCATTTAAAGATTACCATGTTGATTTATCTAAAACTTTTTTGTTCGGAATGGGTTTTCGTAGATGGAACAGGGATGCCGAAGAGGAGAGGCACTGATAGAATGACATCCTTCTGGAACTACAACCTGGAATTGTAGGGATTGGAACTGAGCAGTTGTGATAGTAATGGTTCAGATAACACAAGCAATAAATGGAGGTGGCATCCATGCATGAGAACCAATGGAGGTACCACAACAGAACGTGACAGTGGTGGAATAGTTTATGAGACAACATCCTCCTACATTCAATAGATCTTCTAACCTAGTGGAACCTAAAGGATGGATCAAAGACCTTGAAAATATCTTTGATGTTATGAGATTTTCAGACAATAAAAAGGTAAGTCTTTCCATTTATCATTTTAAAGGGGAGTCTGATCAATGGTGGTCAATGGTAAGGAGTGTCAGGGGTAGAGAAGATTTTGATTCCTTAGAGTAGGATGAATTTAAAAGTCTTTTCCTTGAAAAATATTTTCCAAAGGTGGTGTGACTTGGAATGGAGAAGAAATTAATTGAATTGAAATAGAAGGAGGAACATTCAGTGGATGTGTATGAAGCAAACTTCAACCGACTGGCGAGGTATGTACCAAATCTTATTCTGGATCTCAATAGAAAAATCAACCTCTTTTACTCAGGATTGAAGCCATGTTATCGAAGGGTGTGGGCTTACCGTGAATTAAAAAGATATTTGAAACTTGTCCAATGTGCTGAGAGGGTATAGATGGAGTTTGCTGATGATCATGTGCATTTTTCTAACAAGGAGAAGAATAGGTCTAGTTGGAAAGCAATGGGTAAGAATCAACCAATGAAATCTGATGGTAAGAAAATACAATTTTCAGTTTGTGAAAAGTGTGGCAAGAAGCACCCTGGGGAATGTATTAGCAGAACTAGTAAGTGTTTTAAATGTGGTATGTTTGTACATATGGCCCATGATTCTAATGAAAATGATCCAAAAACTAATCCTACTAAGCAAACTATATATTTTTTTAAATGTGGTGAGATGGGTCAGGATGCAAATGTTTTCCCAAAGAGAGACCTGAATGATGTAAAGAAGCCAGACTATAATCAGAAAGGTGTAGTGAGATCCTTTCCAACTACATCAGCAAATGTTGGTCCAACCAATAAAGTTGTATCAGGTACTTTGTTTGTTCACTCATATTTTTCTAATGTTTTGTTTTATACGGTGTCTACACATTCCTTCATCTCTAAGAAATTTTTTGGGAAGTTGGAAATATCACCCCAACAAATGAGACCCAAACTTGTTATTAAAACACAAGGGGGAAATATTATAGAAAATAAGAATTATAATAATCTTTCTATTATGGTCTGTTGAGAGACATTACCTACAAACCTCATTGTTTTACCCTTTGACATGTTTGATGTTATTTTGGGGATGGACTGGCATTCAGATTATCATGCTAAGATTGACTGTAGAGTTAAAGAACTTGTTTTTCAGAAAGATTTTCAGTTTGAATAAAAGAATGAACCCATACAATTGATAACATATCAGGAAGTTCAGAAACTATTGAAATTTGGAAATGAATGTTATCTGGTTCATATTGTTGAAAACAATGGAACTATTCAAATTAATGATGTGCTAGTGGAAAATGAATACCTTGATGTTTTTCCTGATGAGTTATCTAGTGTCATACCTGATCGAGAAGTAAAATTCACAATTGAATTAGTTCTTGATGCTATTCCAATTTCAATACCCCTATATCGTATGGCTCCAATAGAACATCTTGAATTGAAAAATCAGTAGCATGATTTTCTTGAAAAAGGTTTCATTCGTCCTAGAACTTCACCATGGGGAGCCCCTGTTTTGTTTGTTAAAAAGAAAGATGGTTTCATGAGACTTTGCATTGATTATAGATCTTTGAATAACATAACTATTAAAAAGGTGTCATTTGCCTCATATTGATTACTTTTTTATCAGCTCCAAGTAGCTCAATAATTTTCCAAGATTTACTTGAGATCTGGATACCATCAGCTGAAGGTGAAGGTGGATGACATCCCGAAAACAACATTTCGTTCTAGATATGGGCATTATGAATTTCTTGTTATACCATTTGGATTGAATAATACACCTGTTTTATTCATGAATCTTATGAATACAGTATTTCATGAGTTCATGGATATGTTTGTGGTGGTATTTATTAATGAAATTGTGGTATTTTCTAATAATTAAGAGGAGCACAAAATCTAACTAACGGTTGTTTTTCAAAAATTAAAAGAAAAGAAATTATATGGAAAATTCAGGATGTGTGATTTTTGGTTGAAATAGATTTATTTTCATGGGAAAATTTTAAATAAGGATGTAATAACAATCAATCCGGCCAAAACAAAAGTAGTTGATGAATGGCCAAGACCCACAAATGTTACAAATATTCATAGTTTTCTGGGCTTAGCATGTTATTAGTGACGATTTGCTAAGAACTTTGCATGGGTTTCTATCCCGCTAACTAAGTTATCACAAAAGGGGGTTAAATTTTTATGGATAGAGGAATGTGATGTTAGTTTTTAGGAACTGAAGAAGAGATTAGTGAAGGATCCAGTTTCGGCCTTACCTTCCTGAAATGGTGAGTTTTTCATCTATAGTTATGCTTCTTTGAAGGGACTTGGTTTTGTTATTATGAAGAATGATCAGTTTATTGCCTATGCTTCAAGACAAGTTAAAACTCATGAGCTATATTATCCCACACATGATTTGGAATTGGCATCTATGGTTTTTTCTATGAAAATATGGAGGAATCAACTATACAGAACCAAATGCCAAATATATACTCACTATAAAAGTATATTGAATATATTCACTCAGAAGGAATTAAACAAGTGGCATAGAAGATGGCTAGGACTAATAAAGGATTATGACTGCACGATCAATTACCATCATAGAAAAGAAAACAAAGTGGTAGATTCCTTAAGTCGGAAACATCATGCATCATTAACCGTGCTATGTCTGAACATGATCCCTGATTAATGATTTGATTAATTTAGGCTTAGAAGTTATTGGTGCATGGAATATATCTATTTTGTTTCAGGTTTCAGTGTAGTCTTCATTGTCAGACAGAATTAAGAAAGTGTAAGAGGAAGACAGTGAGCTATAGAAAAATGTAGAATTGGTTAAAATGGGTAAGTTTCGAGAATTCAATATTGATAATGATTGTGTTTTAGGATTTGGAAAAAGGTTGTGTGTGCCTTCAAATTCCTAGTTGACAAAATAATTATTGTGTGAAGCTCATAGTTCTCAATTTTCTGTTTGTCCTGGAAGTACTAATATGTACAAAGACCTTCGGGAGTATTATTGGTGGGATGGAATGAAAAAAGATATTTCTGATTTTACAATGAAATGTTTGACATATAAGTAGGTTAATGTAGAGAGGCAGTTACTGAAGGGGATGTTTCATCCTTCGCCAGTGCCAGAGTTGAAATGGGAGAATATATCCATGGACTTTGTGGTGGGACTACCAAAGTATTCTCAAGGTAGCAATGCAATTTGGGTTATTGTTGATCGGCTAACAAAGTCTGCACATTTTCTCTCTTCGAGATGCAATGAATTTGGATCATCTTTCTCTATTGTACCTCAAGGAGACTGTCAAGTAGCGTGAAGCTCCTTTTTATATTGTGTTTTACCGAGATCCGAGGTTCACTTATAACTTTTGGAAGGGACTTCAAAAGTCATTGGGCACAGAGTTAAATTTCAGTACAGCTTTTCATCCTCAATCAGATGGGCAGTCAGAATGAATGATTCGAACTTTGGGGGATATGCTTCGAGCTTATTCAATAGACTATCATTGAAGTTGGGATCAACATCTTTCTTTAGTTTATTTTTCTTATAATAACAGTTTTCATTCCAGTATTCAGATGACAAGTTTTGAGTCCTTGTATGGAATGCGGTGTCAGAATCCAGCATTTTGGGATGAGGTCGGTGAATGAATGTTGATGGGGCCAGAATTAGATGATGAATTTGTTGAGAAAGTGAGGATGATCCCAAAACATATGAGGATAGCTCAGAGCAGGCATAAAAGTTATGCAGATAATAGAAGGAAAGACTTCTCTTTAGAGGAAGGTGACTATGTTTTCCAGAAAATATCTCCTTGGAAAAGTGTGATGCATTCTGGTAATAAACGAAAACTAAGTCCACGGCTCATCATTCCTTTTGAAATCCTGGATAAAGTTGGAACGATTTTATACTATGTAGCTTTTCCTCCGAGTTTGTTTCAGGTTCACAATATTTTTCATGTTTCAATGTTGAGGAAGTTTGTGCCAGATTCATCACATGTCTTGTGCCCAGAAGTAGTTCAACTAGAAGAGAACCTTTCTTATGAAGAGAAACTAGTTCATATTCTTGATCGAAGGGAACATGTATTGTGAAATAAGGTAATCCACCAGGTAATGGTTTTTTGGAGAAACCACATGGTTGAAGAAGAAACATGGGAGTATGAAAATTCTATGAGAGAAAAATACCCTTAGTTGTTTAATAAGTAAATAAAATTGCGAGGACGCAATTTCAATAACGTGGGGAAAATGTAACACCCCATGTTTTTTGAAAAATAAATATAAATGCATGGAACTTTGTTTTAAGTAGATATTTATAACTAGCCTTTTAACATTATTTTTCCACTTCTATGATTTAAATTTCAAGAAACTGTCATCTACAATTGTGTTCCGTATGTTATGTGGAGACTATTAGAACCAAATTCTTATTTAGTGAATAGTAACATACCACTATGAATAGTAATATGAATAGTAATATGACCCTAATGACTACTAAATTTTATTACTATTTTATTTTCTTAAGGCTTTACAATAATAACATCTAGGTTAATTTTTCATCGTGATATGGGAGTTGTTATATAAATAGAGTTGTTAATTTTTGAATTAAGTATGCTTTTCAAAATATTAAATTAATAGTGTTTAGAAAATTATTTTAAAAAAATGGACTTAATTTTTGAAATCTACATGTCGATAAATGGTTAGGGTGAATTTTGGGAATTTTTCTGAAACATTTTATTTTTCGGTGAATAGTAAAAAATACATTTTTTAGTTTCGGTGTGTTAATGACATAATTAATGATATAATAATGATTTAATAACTATGATTGAATTGTTTATAGTTATATAAGATGTTAGGTTTCCCATGTGGCTTATACCATGAAAACATACAATGGGAAAGCCCATGGTTTTGCAAATACCACCCATGAGGTGTCCCTTGAAAATTATTAAAACAATCCCTCACATTTCATATAAATACCAAATCTTCCCTTCATTTAATTCATTCCCAATTCTCCCTTAAGGAATATCTGGCCTCCTTACCATTATAATAGTCCTCCCAAGGTTTATTCAATCCCCCAAGGTCCCAACCTTCATGTTTTAAGGGTTACTCTACATGGTTAAAAAATTCTAAATTTCTTTATTTTTTCCTTTAAAATTCTCTTTTATGTGGTATAACATTAATGTTTCCATAAAATATTCTTATTTTCTTATTATTATTTGTCTTCTATATATTAGGATTCATTTATGGATGGGTGACCCTTTTCCCCACTCTTTTTAATATTTTCTAAAACCATGTTGCCTAGCCATTATGCTGCCGAATTTTTGTAAGCGATTTCACAATTTTTCTTTTATTTTGAGTACCATCCTTATTAATTCTTCATATCTCCTTACCCAATAGGCATGAATTATCCATATATCATGTATAATCTGGATTTTATCTTGTTTATGAGAAATTACTCATCTTTATTCTTCTCCTTCCCCAATTAATTAAAGAATAAAAAACATTTTCCGTTTGTGTCGAATTACTGACATCATGGATGATGTGATTTCAAAATCCACTAATTCATTCAACTATGGTCATGAAACCATTTATATGGAAAAACAGGTTATAATACATTTTTTTGACTCACCCATGATTCTGTAATTCTTTTGTACTCATGGTTCTAATTTATAAGACAAAATGAGGTTGTTATTATCAAAGAACCACTAAAAGGATCTAAACGAACATCATTAATGTTATAACGTATGAATCATCTTCATGTAAGAATTAAAAAAGGATAAATGGAATAATTAATGTTACTGGTTATATTAAAATACAACACCGTTCCAATTCTGGAGTTTCACTTCCAATCGACAAGAATGTCTACCATGAACCAATCATAGAAATCATGTAAAGAATTCAACCAAAAATAGTGGAAGGGAAAAAATACTAACAATTAAGGGTTAAAAGATTTTATTAAATGATCATATAAGATGTTATCAACATTAAAATGTTTCTTTAAAATATTAATAACACTCTTTTAACAATTATACAGTATTTTTAAACAAGTTGTAAGTAAGACAATCCCGAGGTGAGGGAATTCTTAACACGATTTCCATTCTTTGGGTTAACATTCTACTTTGTTATTTATGTTCTATTTAAATTGTTTGTGTGATAGGTTCTATTTATATTATGTTTAATTAAGTGTATTTACATTATATATACCTACTCCATCCACTCTATTAAGTAACCCTTCAATTTTATGACATTTATAAGGGGCATTTCATTATAAACACTGCTTTTAAATTCCGTTTTACAAAATTCCAATGAAATGTTATCAGGGAATTATTTATGTTGAATGATTATGTTTTGGTTCTTGGGAATTATTTATTATGAAGGGTGGGATTTTTATTGTTCCATAACTCATAAAGAGGATTCATAAGAACAGGTTTAATTAAGACTCTATTGATGATGTAACAAGCTATATTAACAACTTCAGCCGAAAAAAATAGATACGTACATTATAATCATTTGGTATAGTCTAGGATATCTCTTGAGGTGTCCTATTTCTTCTTTCTACTAATCCATTTTATGTAGGTATTCTAGGAACATTGAAATTGTTATTATAGCCATTATGCGAGAAAAAATATTCAAACTCTTGATTTTAAAACTCACACCCATGATATCTTCTTAGGGAATTAATTCCATGTACACTATGATATTTTCCAAACAATTAATATTTAATGATGTAATAAAATGCTTCACTTTTGTGTTTTAGACAGTATACCCAATCATGTATAGGAAAATCATCTACAGGATCATCGACACAGTGCTTCAAATTTAAACATTAACCTCTAGATGGTCGAAACAAATCCATGTGAACGAACTCAAGCTGTTGAGAAGTTGAAACATCATTCTGTGGTTTTAATGAAACACTGTGGTGTTTTCCTTTCTGACAATGATTACAAACATTGTTAAGTGGAAATTACATAATAGATAAGTCTCTATCTAAAAATATCCAATCTATTTTACAACATTTGTTCAAATTTCAATATCCCTATATTCTGTTCCATAACCAAGATTCCTTATGAAAAGCATTTAAACAAGAAACATTATGTTTCACTAAAGAGTATAAATCATCATCATATACATTTTCATTTCTATAAGCTATGAATATTAAGTCATTTTTCTAATTAATAACATTACATTCATCATTTTAAAACAAAACATTAAATCATCATCAAACAATTGATAGATACTAAGTAGATTATACTTTAATCATTCAAAAAAATGTACTTTAGAAATTAATATAATATTAAGGATACAAATTTGTCATAAACCACTGATCATTCCCTTAACATTTTCATCAAATGTAAGATGTATACCATTAAAATTGATTGGGATCTTTTATAATGAATAGTCTCATGTCATATGTCTTGAACATCCACCTTCCAAGTACCATAGGGTTTTATAGGAACACTTTAGACAATTTTCCCACAAAACAGATTAAGCATATGGTAACTTTGGTAACCAAATTTTCTTGGGTCTATAATGGTTAGAAAGTAATGATTTGAGAACCCATATTTGAATTATAGGTTTCCTATAATGAATAGACATATTTTGTGACCTAAAAAAATTTAGGCCTTTTAGAAAATTGTTTTCAAGAGATGATCCAGAACATGAAATAGAAGTAAACTATACAGATTTTGGAACAAAATGGTTTTTAATAATCCTTCTCTGTCCTGGTTGATATCCTAGACCAATTGTTTATTATGGAGCGGTTTTATTCCCTAGAAACTAAGTCATTGTATCTATACCAACATTGAAATTCACAAGATCTCATTTTAAATGCTCATTTGATAATTTATGTTTACTATTTTCTTTTAACAGATAGGAAAAATATTCCTTCTCAATATTGAAATCAAACCTATATTTTTCATTTAAAGCATATTGTCTTTTCAATGATTTATATTTATCCTAGAGCACATTAATAGTATCCTCAAGAATTACATAGTATTCAATCTACTCATCCATAGTAATATTTTCATCATTATTTAATTCACATTCATTCCCAAAATACTATGGATTATGTATAAGGAATTAAGTGTCACCTCAGATGTTTTTGGCATGAATCATAGGTTTTGGTTATTGTCATTTTTAGTATCTAAAGTATCAGATCCACTGGAGTTGTCTTTTGAAGCACTCCAAGTTGATTTTATAGCCTCTTTATATCTCTTTACACTATCTTCTTATTTCATCATGAATTTCTACTTGGTTCAATCAATCTTCACATGAATTGTTTCATTTACACACAATGAAGGTTACCTCATTACCTTGTGATTTTATTTGTGTTCTTTTTCCAATGTCCTTTACAATCATACCATCCTCTATAGTTGGAATTTTGTAGGACCATCTTCTTTTGGTTGGAACTTTTGAATCTTCAAGCAAGATGTGCCATCTCATCATCGTTATCTAAATCTAAATATTCACTAGTGGAACACTATACAAGAACGTTAACCTTTTCCTTGTATTTTATCATTAATTTGGCAGTCTTGAATGTTGCAGATTTTTTCTTGGTTTTTAATTTGGTTCATGATTCACCTTAATCTCTTCTTCATACATCATGAGAATTCCAATTTGTTCATTCACTAGTAGCATGCTTATGTTATAGGACTCTCCTATAGAAGCATAATTTCCTCTCCATTTGTCAGGTTGGTAATGAAGCAATATCATAATCCGATCCTTATTGTCCACTGGTTTCCAAACTAGACTAATGGTATTTACTAATTCCTTAAACTTGAGATGAATTTCAAAGATACTTTTACCATGCTTCATTTTAAAATTATCATATTTAATAGTATAATGGTTTAAAATCATTTCATTAACATTGTTTATTCCCTCATGGTAAATGAGGAAGTATCCCAAATTTCATATATAGTCTTGTAGGTAGATATTCTAATGAATTATTCATCACCAAGAGTATAGTACAGTTCATTCATTGTTTTATAGTTATTATTTTACATAGCCTTAGTCAACTGAGACTGTGTGTCCCTAGCAGTAGCAGGTAATGCATGTTGTTCTGCAATTGTGTCCCATATTTTTGGACCAATTCTCTATAGATAAACATTCATTTTCAATTTCCACTTAGTATATTTATTTCCATTGAAAAAGGTGGGTTTTTAGTAGCCTTACCCTCAACATGATTATCCATAGCTAATTATAATTTTAATGAACTAAAAATTTATATGAAGCAGAAATTTTAATATCATTATGATAAAACTATATTCATAGTTTAAATGAATGAGAAGCTTTTGAAAAAAGAGTTATGCTATTACCAATAAATACTAATTTGATACCAAAGGTTGATGGTGGCGGAAGCTCACAATGGATATGAATTTAGTTCCTTCATAGAATTTTTTTTAAAACATTATGATAAAATACCCCATTTAGAAATAACCCAGTAAATTAATGTAGTAGAGGTATAAATGTCTAGTTTCTCAACAAATTTCTCAATTATTGATTAGTCCTCAGTTGAATATATGTAGAAACACTTGTCCAATATTTGAAATATGTTAACCGAATTAAACACTTATACACACCTTCAAAAACAAACAATCATAGTTAATGTAAAACAGTTCTCAATTTTTTAAATTTTATGAAGCGGAAATAGAAAAACAGAGTATTAAAAAAATATATCACAAAACAGAATTAAAAAAGAGGTTAAGTCTCAAGTTGAGACTTAATCATCTCCACTTTGTGATCACCTACCACAAAGTAGTTTCTATTAACAATAAACATGATACACAACCTGTATTGGGGTTTACAATAGTTTTCACAAACTATCCAGGTCTCACACCCAATATTATAGATCTTCATTGAAAAAAACAACCCGGCCAGACACGACCTCTTCCATAGTTATACATTGGAAAAAATATTGTAAGAAATTTTTGATGTGAGTATTTATTGTATCCTCTAGTATAATCACATGTGTTAGTGTGTGCGTGTGTGTAACATGAAGACACACAGTACTTAGAAATGTAAAATAAGAAAAACAATATAGAGAATATTATGAGGATTCAGTTTAGAAGGCTATGTGTGCTTGCAGTTCAGATCTAGACCCCTTGGTGTGATGAAATTTCTGTTTGAGTCCTTCTCTACTTTTTGTCTCCAAAATAGAGTGTCGCAACTTCAGGATCTATCTTTTAGGCACTGAAGTGTTCAGCTTCTTGGTTTGAAAGAGATTTGATAACGCACGCCAAGGCAAACATAAATTTATACTCCAAAATGATCTTAAAAAATATCTTGGGTTCATAGAGTAAATGGGAGTATTTTCTCAATGAACATCAGTTCTACTGTGTAATGTATCTCTCCGAGCATTTTCTTCTCAAGTTCTATCTTCTATTTTATTCTATAGGTCTGACAATTGGAATGATAAAACCATGTATTTTCTTCCTCATACCTCTTACGATCTCAAGATACAGACTCTAGATATGTCTACAATATAAATTAATTAATGATAGAAGCATTTATTTTACCATATAATACTGTTATTATAATCTTTTGAAAATTAAAAAAGTGTAGAGTAGACGGGTATTGGTATCATGATATTTGTAGCGGTAGAATTTTCAATAGTACCTTCTCAGCAATACCTTCTCAATGGTATCTTCTCAATGGTAGACTTATCATTGGTATCCTTCACAATTGTATTCTTACATGTAGTAGCCTTGCAACAGTAACCTCTTTGTGGTGGATTTATTAAGATTCTAGCGGTAGTTTTCCCATCAGTGACCTTATAACAATAACCTCTAGTGGTAACATCTAGAGGTAACCATCCAGTGGTAACCTTATAATACTTACCTTCCTATTATAACATATAATTGTAACCTCTATCAGTAACCTCTAGCAGTGACATAATTAGAAGGTTCTTAACAAGGACCTTCATACCAGTGACCTTTTATATAGAAAATGTTACAATATAAAATCAATCATGAAATAAGTGAGGTTGAAGATAAATAATTAAGACATGATAAAAACTATAAACACTAATGAAACATGATTATCATGTATATGAAATATGATTTTGGATTATCAAAATAGTTGAGTCCAAAAAAATTAATTTGTAATGAAATAGGGTATCCTAATGTTATGTTTTTTAATCGTCTTATTATGTTATTTTTTCACCACACATACTATACAAATTAGTTTTAAATATTGATCGATTATGAATAAAACTGGTAACTATTGGTGTTTTTATAAGGTATTAATTATCTCAATGAACAACCAAATTAAATGGGAGATGGACGGTTAAATATTTTCACTTTTCTAAACCAACAATTAATAATTATGGATAAACACATAAAAATATTTCAAATTTTTCACAATCCATATATGATAATATCATATTCAAAAGGATTTTCATGGGATTAATATGATGAATGAAATTAAATTCAATTTTATTCATGTTAAAATATAATTAATAATTATATGGACAATTTAACGTAATAGATTGGTACGTGAAATAAGCTTGGACACAAAGGTAATTGAACATGTATCTGTAAGGGAATATGAGAAGCATAAAAATATATTACAACAGTTTCATGGGAGTTAGTTATTATGTTACACAATTTCCTAATCAATTTCCATGGATGTAAATATTCCACAAAAACCATGAAAAGATGAAAAATCCAAGGCAAATACTTCAAATTTATCATATAGCGATTTTTAAATCAATTTTGTTCAATTTATTACTTAGTTAATTTTTTTAAAACTATTTTATATTATGTTAAAAATATGAAAAACTGGTGGTATAGTTATTATTAAATAATATTTATGGTTATTATGATGTTATTACTTTTTAACATGATAATATTACTATAGTATAATTCTATTTTAAATTCATAATGGGTTAGCTGCAATTATAATGGTTTTATGAAATTTTTCTTATATTTAAATATCTCTTGACATTTTAAACAAACCTAATATCATCTAGTAGTATGATTCTAATTATTAGTTTTCCATATAAATTCTTAAGACCCTCTGAGTCAAATTGGGATAATCTACTTTATTTAAGGGGAGAATATAACAAACTAATATATTAATATATGATAACCTTTCTTTTACAAATGTTATTCAAAGATTGAAATTGATTTTATGATTTTTTTCGTCTTAAAAAATTACAGGGTTGGTCAATGGGTTTTCCTGATTCGGAATGTTTTTTTCTAAATATTGGGTTTTATGTTAGAGGTATTTATAATAGTTTTGATCATGAAAGAAATTTTATAGAGATGTAAAACTTAAGTATTCCATATAAGAGGATTCAACAACGAAGCGTGTACATTTTTTTCATAGAAATTTTAGGGTTTATTAAATGTCTTGTTCTCAAATTTAGTGTAATAATTATATCATAAATGTATAGTTTAATGAATGTTATGAATTTTATCAAAAAAAGGCTATATGATTCTGGTATATGAAGACATGGCTAATTCTATAGAATCTAAAAATATAGGTTTTGGTTAACATATATTCATTGAAATAAACAATGGTTGATTGGAACATGGAGTTTCAGGACATAGAGAATTTTAATGTGTGCATCATTTTTTCTAATATAAAGTTCACATGTACTCATATGGAGGATCCAACAGTTCTAATAGAAATAATTACTCTAGTTTCTCTATATATTACATGGGATTATTTCTTTCATGAAATTGGATCATTAATCAAAAACATGTTTTATGAAATATGGGGTTGAGAACAATGTGGAGAAAAGTTATTTTAGCTATGTGGGATTCACTAAAGATAAGGGTTATCTGAAAATTGGTAGTTTCCTGAAAAAGTATGTTTCATAAAATAATTTTCAAAATTTTGGTTTCCATTGTGAAGGATTATTGAATGGAATGATGCATTACCTTTTAGTCATCATGTTGAATCAAATCATAAGAATTTAATAAAATAATAATTTCACCTTCACATTAATAAACAATAGAGGACTCCACCTAAAGAAACGCATAAGAGGGAGTTGATAGTAGTGGTTCAAGGGAGGAGCATTAGTTTTCTAAAAATTATTGTAACGGAAGTGATCCTGGAATGTAGTTATCATGAGCATAAAATTCAAATCCACATATTATAATAGTTCATAGTGGATTTTAGTTCAACTAACACATTGTTATCATGTTCTCATTAAACTATACCTTAGTGGTAAACCATGTAATACATTGGTGTTGTGTTTATTTTTTGGAATATGTGTGTTTGATGACTTTTAAATTAAATTTTATAATTTTTATATTTTCAGAATAATGTTGGGAAAAGATCCATATAATTAAAATAAAAATTTGACACCATGATTCACCCCTCACCACCCGGGGTGTTTTAGAATCTAGAAAACCATTAAATATATTAATTTTTTTATAGATTCCTCTAAAAATATTACTAGACATAAATAGAACATTGATATTTTCTGAGAAAATAAAAATATTAAAGTAATAATATTTAATCATATATAATGAACTTGCGTGAATGAGTACGAATAACAACATTATGAATTATTTTTAAGAATATTAATGAATACTAATTTTAATATGGGTTTAATTCAATTAGTATTGTTGTTTACACTTACTTTCTTTCATGTGAAGTGAATTGATTATAAAACATTCTTTTGGCATGTACAAATACCAAAGAACCCTGAAGAGGATCCAAGGGACTTTCTTGAATTGACATAAACATGCATACGCCAATACATTAGATGGCCGAAAAAGCTCCCTGCATGCCCACAAAGGCCATTCCACCCCTATGTCGGGAACATAGGCCAGGCACACTCCCCAACACCTACATGAGTATCTACCTTCAACCGGGGTCCCCCAGTTTCCTATAAATGGATGCAAGGAATATTAATTTGAAAAACTGAATAAATAAGAAAAAATATTGAATCTCTAACCACGAACCACCTTCACTTATGTCTCCAACAACAACTCAAATAGTTCTATAGTACATTATAGAAGGGGGAATATAAGGGGATAGGTGAGATAAAATTCCTTCCAAGTTCCCCAACATAAGATACCTACACGAGGACCCAATCTACCCTAGAGAACAAAAAACAATGTTATTCCCCTATAACAAATAAGGGACCAACGTGAGACCCATCCATGGACACCTGTTGAGACTCTGTGAGCCTATGCTAAAGCATTACCCATGAATTGTTTCCAACATTGTTCATCAATGAAATCATATTCAGATTGTGTAGGCCTACTCCCCACCTGAGTGAATCAATTCCAGTTCCTCCCAAGAAAAAAGTTGAGCACTTATGCCTAGAACCTACGGCCATGAACTACATGAGTTACTGGTTGAGACTTATTTGAGGCCACTGATGGTAGTCCATATTCTCATTTTGAATCCTTTTATGAAATTAAACTTGTTTAAACCTCTACCAATGCCTCAAAACATGCATAAACAAGGTGGGTGGAACACTATAATTTCCCCATTTTTTGTGTATTGTTATCGCTAGAGGTTTCTAACATTTTTCTAGTCTTCTAGTCAGGGTCCTTAGGGTGAACGTGAGTGTGTTTTCACTTTTCTAAAGGGATCATACCCTTGTGATATTGACATAGAGTTACCAGTCCCAGATACAAGGTCTAGGACAATGGCATACCCTTTTTGTCTTTATGATGTGAAACCTCTACTTCTCAATAGGTAGGGTAAGGATTATTCAAATTTTCTATTTAGCATGGAAAGAGAACCTCCTCCTTTTCCATGGGACTAATTTTAGGGTATCCCACCTGGTATAAGACCCTATCCCTTACTTCATAAAATATCCCACTTCCATCACTCTTTAGTATCCATTTCCTAGAACCATTCTAGGGTTATGTGAAGAGAGGGAAGTGATGTAGCCCTAACCTCTTCCACGTACATGGGTGGATAATTGTGTTCATTCAAGATCTTCTATCTCATCCATGTTAACCACATTCATGCATGAATCATCCTGACTAATGTAGACACTAACTCATGACACAATCATGAACCCCAGACACCCGTATGAATTATTTGGAAGGGGACCATACTTTGAATATTCCAATTTCCTCCATTCATCGTACTTATATAGAAAGGAGTCCTCAAGGACATGTATGTAACATACGGTGACATGCATTGATTGATTTATCTGACCATCTGATTCCTTATTTTTTTTACATCTATCATTACTCACATGAAAATATAGGTTGATGCTGGAAATGAAATTCACATGATCCCAAACCTTTTAGGAATCATCCTCAAAAGTAAGACCTATATTTCACCCCATTCAATAGGGAATCCTCAATGTGTATGTCCTAAGAATTGAACTATGATAACAATGGTTTATTTTACAATATGGATACATTGGACTCCCTCCTAGGTCACGATCGCAATCGGAACCCTCCTTATGTTAAATACCCAATCATAAATCACTTAATAGGGGCATCCTACTTTGGAATAAGCCTCTAGAAAAGCCTCTAAATAACCATGAGTTGAAAAATTACTCATGAACCCATTTATAATAAATCCTCCTTAGGAGTGACCCCTAATTTTTTATTCTCATTTGGCAATGTTCCCTTAAGTGACAAACAAGAGGTCCTATATAGGCGTGGATCCTCATAACTGAAATATTTGGGATTTTATTCCCATATAAACAGTATATGTTGGAAGCCCACATGAAGTCAAAACCCAAAACCCCATATCAACACTTTTCTTTATAGGACACATATCTAGTACGGTGTAATTTTCAAGGAAATCCATATTCCTTTAAGGTTCCATGGGCTACTTCAGGGTATGTCCTACACTAAACACAATCTACGAAACTCCTACCTAGAAATATTTTCCACATGAAATTATACTGTATGTTAATGTCCCTATCACATGACATTAAAAAGGTATTATGTTTCCTGTTGAGAAACAAAAAACTATGTGGGTTCTAATCTCTATCATATGGATACATTTGAATCACATTCCATGTGTCTAATTTCAACTCAAAAAAACGCATAACTCCCTTGATGACGATGCACTCCATAGATCCCCACTATGTGGCCAGAAAAGAAGCATCATCATAATGTCCAATGAATATCTAATAAGTATATAAGAGGATACCATTGATGGATAACACCTATTAAAAATAGACTATTCTAATCTACCTACATTATAATAGTATATTTTTAATTTCACCATGACACAAATCTTACATGGGATTAAACAAATGATTCATAAAAATATCTTAAATTTTTAAGAGAGTCCTAGCGTATCCAATAATCTCTATCACCCAAGTGTGTGATATGCCCCACCCCACATCCTCTCAAGAAATTTGAGTTTTTAAGCATCATTGGTCAAATTTTCCAATAAGAACCTAGCTATAGAATATGGGTCCACATAGATATATAAATATTGGGCGTTTCTAGATCTATGAACAAAATCACTGGAAATAATCTAGAAATAATAATTCCTGAACATAATCTATTTTTGAGGTAAAAAATGCTAAAATTATTTATAATAGAATTTTATATCTAGAATTGTATTTTGGAGAAAAAATTCTATATTGTTTTATGTTAATTATCATAGTAAGCTTATTATTTATTTATTTTAATATATTATTATATGGATAATTTGTTCATATGAATTAGTAAAAAATATAAAATAAAAAGAATATTATATTATGTCATAATGTGTGATTTTCCTTATAAAATAATTTTATCTTTATATTTTATAGTTTTATTTCAAATATTGATTTATAAATTTTAAAAAATCACATTGGAACAATTATAATTATTTTTGGATTAGTCATACTAATTATTTCCTATTATGGGTTTGTTATAATTTTTTCCCAAATTCATCTCTTATGTGGACTAATGTAATGTTTCATTTTATTTAAATTTCATCATTTGACAGTATTTTTATTGTATAATAATATCTTTTATATTTCTATATTTTTTAACATGTATATTCATTTTTAAGGGGAATTATAAATATAAAAATATTGATCATATTTTATAAATTTAAATATAATATTTCAGTACATATATAATAATTTTCTTAGAAAATTTCATTTAAAACATATCACATTTAAATAGTTTTTAAATATTTTTAATAACTTTTTGAAATTTTGTATTATTAATAGGATTTAAAATTTGGTATTTATATGTCAACATTATGCAATAATTTAATTTTTTTTTATTCGAATAAACATATGATTCATGAGGTAAATTGTTTTACCACACATAATATTTATATGGTAAAAGTGGAAAATATAAAGGTAAAAGGATGAAAAGATGACCAAAACATAGTATAAATTGAATGGTAAATGAGTTATCCACATCATATATTTCTTAATCCATTATTTATCAATTATTGATCCATGTTCCTAAGGATTGACTTCCATTTATTATACATTTGTGTGTACGTACATAAAATATCATCCCTTCTCACTTATAAATGGACCTCTTACAATTCCTTCAATACCAATAGAAAATTTATTTTCATATTCAAACCCTAATAATTTTCCTACATATATTAAGATTCCTGATTCTATTGTTTATGGTTATATTGCATTTTCATAATCCTTCAATTTGTAAGGAATTCATTATGGAAAATTAAATGTTCTCAAATTGTGAAATCATTTTTTCTAAATTATTATTTTTGTATGACAACATAAAAATTATAAATTAAATAAATTATTAATGAAAATATTATTTTTAATATAAAAAATGTTATTTTTATATGATAAGGAATGTTAACTATGATTACCATTACCCTTATTGAAAACTAAAGTGACATTTATATACATCTTAAGAATACCCCCTTCATTATAAAAAATGCCTTTTCCCTTATCCACCTTACATGGATGGTTTTAGAAATTGATTTATTATATAAATATGATATTTGTGAAAAATATAATTGATTAAATGATAAAACATTGTATACATATCCCTAAATATATAGAACATGAAATCATATATCATTCACATGTGTGCACCCACAACTCCATACCCGAATGGCCCGAAGGCCATCATATTATTGAATTTTTGATAACCCTATTTAAAGGGGTTATTAGGAACCCTTAAAAGTCTCATAGGTGTAGAAGTTACATGATTAGTAGGATTATAATTGATTTATGTGTATATATACATCACCAAATTTTATGGATTTTCATGAGAATGGGTTTTATGTATAACCATAATTTATATTATATCATTAATATTATACTTTATAAGATTGGGTAACCTATTAGTGATTTTATGAATAATCCATATTTGATAATTCAATTGATGAAAATAAGTTCATATAGGGGAATATTTTCTTATTTTTATTATGTAATATTTTCATATAAAGTAATTTTTAATCTATTGTTTATTATTATGTTATAACTCACTATTAAGTACTAAATAATATTATTGTTTTTCATGAATAATAATATTCAACTAAATCACCACATGATAATCCATTAATAATGGAATTTTCTTATTGTGGTCAGTTTTACCATCTATTACATCAATTATATGAAACTGTATCAGAGATTACTAAAGAGACGCAATAATTTATTGGTTCGGAATCACTAAATTTTGATTATCATTGATTTCATCTTCATGGATTGATACCAAAACATCCATGAAAATAATTATACCATTATAACTATAGTAAAAAATAAATTATATTAAATTAAATTATTTTTTATTGATGATATTTGATTTAGTAATGATTAATAAGAATAGTTTTATCAAACTAGATCAAAATGACCAAGATTACTTACATCGAACAATGAAAATATAAAATAAATAACTATATTTTATATTGAAATTGATAATAAACAAATATGATAAATATAAAATATATGAATATGGGTTTGAAATTAGTAATTATTTTGTCTATGGTTTCTAAATTTGATGTTATAGTGAATTCATGGATACCAAGATAAAAGGTAACAGTTTTTAGAGTCTAAATTTAAAATTTAAAATTATTTTAATCAACATTATTATACATTGGTGTTTTATTATCATGTAAATTTAATTTATATGATATCCATATTAATTTATTTAATTTTAAATTAAAATTAAAATAAAATTAATCTTTATAAAAATGAATAATAATGGAATATATATTCAAAAAATATAGGTTTTTACATTTTTTGTTTATGGATTAAATTTTATATTAATCTTTTAAGAGAGTTATATTGATTTATGGTTTGGGAATAATGATTTTAGATGATATACTAGATAAAGAAGTTGGATCAAGAATTTATGTGAACCATAATCATCCCAAAGTAGTTATGTATTATGTCTTTTCAGTAATGGTAGCTCAACAAGTCTTTGAGAATTATGTGTCCAAACCATGATGATGTAGTCATGATTTAGATAAAAATATATGACATATATAAATTGTTTTATATGAGGTGATATTGGCTTATTGTAACCCATGTATTTGTTTCCACCATATGTTATAGTTATGATTTTCTTCATTCTGAACTAAGACTCATTTGAGTTCAGTGTTTTCTTATGTTTTGGGATTTATATTTTTAAGTTATTATGATTTCCAATAACATCATTAACATTTTATGTGGATTAATGGGTCTTTATTAGCCATTTTTATGATTAAATTTGGAACCATTATATGATGCAATGAGGAAAATTTACATTCTACTTTTTGTGGCCATCTCAGTTGCCCCAACAAGGGTAATGACATTGAGTGGACTATAGTTCTTTTGATTAATTTAAATTATTTATAATAGAAATAAATTTTTATGTGATGTTTTGTGTCCATTGAGAATACATGGAAACTGATGATAAATAGACATTATTAGGGTAGATTACATAGGAGAGTTATTTGTATTCTAGTGATTGGTGAATTTTTAGATGATTATGTTAGAAATAAAATGTAACTAAATTTAATTTTTTGACTATTAAATTGCATACTATGAGAATAAATTAAATTTTTTACACTAAATAGTGATTTATACTAAAATAGTTATTGTTTATTAGTTTAAATAGTATTGTTAAATGTGATACCTCTAGGTTGATAATGTCATTTTAATCTTCATCATCTAGATATTGGTTGTTATTCTATGTATGTTTTACCTCTAATTATTCGTTTACTATGATAAAAAAGGGTTATACCCTCTACTATGGTAGTTACATTATAAATTTTTTAAAATTCAAAATAATCATTTATTTCAATAAATTTTGGATATTATGATTATATATTTAGTTAAAAGAAATGAAATTAAAAATAATCCATACACTAATGATTGAGGGTTCACAGAAATAATCAAATTGACTGTTTAATATTATTTTATTCATCAATATCACATAGAATTGATATATAATATAATATTTTCATATGAAAATATTGTTATGTGAAGTTTAACTAACAACTTCCCTATGAAGAGTTATTCATTGGTTTTATTCCAATTTTTCATATAAAAATCTTTTCTGAATTAATGATTCTTTTAAAAGATTTATTATTGAATCATAAATATGATATCTAAAAATTTATTTTACCCATTGAGTTTTAATCAGAAAGAATCCACTAAAATTAAAAAAAATATTTATTTTGGTTTCCAAATTATTTTTATTTATTTATGATTCTGGTGAATTATATTTTGTTGCCACAAATATTGATCCTTTAATTTTTGTCATATATTACTATAAAATATTTTTATTGATATTTTATAAAATTTGGTTATATGTTCATATGATTAGTGTAAAATTGTAATTATATATTTCATTAATTGGACTTATTCAATGGGAAATTGGTTTCAAAATGAGATATATACCATTGGATTGTAGATTATAAATTTTATATGATGGATATTTTTCCTATAGAAATCAAGTTAACATGTAATTTAATCATTATCATACTTTTGATTAATTCAATATAACTATTCCAAAATTTATATTTTTTAATGGTGAATGAGTTTTGTGTTTATTTTTTCCATTGTCAGAAAATATTATTTCAGACAATGGATTGATATATATTTTTTTAATTTATATTTAATGTTAGATATATTATAAGGAATATAAGAGAGTGGATTTATTGAAGAGAGAAATGATAAAATTATTGATGAGGTAGGTGTGCGTTGATTAGATAATTTCATAATGGAAACTATATGGATTATTATGGGAATCTCTTTCTCCTCCCATAATATACTTCCACACTCTATCCATTAATCCCTTCTCCCCATTCTCTTGAGAAATGAGATATTCTTGGAATTTGAATGAGGAGATTACTCTATGTAAGGTATATAATGAAATTAGACAATAAATAAATGGTTTTTATTACATTATTAATGGAGAATCATAATTATTAAATCCTAACTGGACTCTAGGACTTCACATCTCTCATAGATGCTCTAGGAGATTTAATTGTTTAATTATTCATGGATATTATGATAAAAACAACTTTTAGGGGGAATAATTAATAGGAAGTATACTGGTTTCAATTGGAGAATAATAAAATTGATTCAATTTTCAATTCTCAAGACTGAAAATGGTGGATTTAATATGGTCTCTTAAATACAGAAAATAACTATTATTATAGAATTTTTTGATTCTTTTTTAAACCATGGATGCATGATTTTCATTTTCAATGGTGGTTTAAGATTAATTTTATACAAAATTGTTATGTTTTTTATATTGGAGATTATTTTTATTATTGAAATTTAATATTTTTTGATATATTGTAATTCCATCATCTAGAAATTCATATTATTACATTAGTAAAAAATCATTAAAAACCCATTTCAATGTAATATAAATAAATAAATAAAAATATGTAGATATCATGCCCAAAAATAATGGGATGGTTCCACTTTAGAGAAAATTTGTGGAATCGTTAGTACTGTCTTACAGATAAAGTCTATAAGAGAAGTACCTATAATTAAATATTGAAATACAGACACACCATATTCTATAAATCGGTGATTTATGATACTATGTGGAATGTGATGTTTTATAGTTATATATATTAATTTAATATTTATATTGTGTCTTTGTAAAATCATTCCTGAAGGATTGAACCATTTTATATTAATTTATTTTTACATTATCTTATGTATGATATATATAGAGAATATAGATGATTAAGGTATGTATTTATAATAAAATAATATAATAATCAGTATCCAATAGGATGTAGTCATTGGAATATCTTGGAATTCAGTTCCAAATATTCAAGAGACTATGAATCACGATATGTAACCCATCAACCAATGTAAATTAAAAAAAGAACATATCATATAACTTTTATCTTCATATTTATTTTCACACCTTTTATCCAATGTACCATAATCATCTATGTTAATAATCAATTTTGCATATATTTTTACATTACATTTTATGGAGATTTTTTTCCATAATGATATAGAGTTGATGAAATAGTTTCTATATTTTGAGTCATTTCCTCTATAGATCTGACAAAGAGGGTATAAATAGATAGTAAAAGTTGATATTTTGATTGATATACCATAAGAGAAATATTAAAAATAAATATAATTCCCATTTCATAATTTTATATGTTTCATACATCCACACAGGGTAATATAATGGGGGCCACTAATTCTTGAATGGGGTATATAATCCATTTTTTAAGATATGCCATGGATACCCCATATGATTAATAATGTAAGGAACTTCCTCTTATGAAACGTTCTTGTCCTACATCAAAAAAGTAAGCACTCCCTCAATTGATGTTAATTTATTTAATAAGGTATAAACCACTAAAATGGGCTTGATTCTTTATCAATCAAAATTAATACCATAGATAGGTATGAATCCCTATCTATAAAATTTATGTGATAAAACAATTTTTTGAATTATTAGGTATATTAATAAATAGAGTATGTTGGGATTTACAATATACCTTATTTTTTCTATAATGTATGGTATGCCTAGTGTTCATCTATGACATTTAAAATTATTTCTTCCTTAAAAATATCAACCCAAAAATAATATCGAGTTCCCCCATTTTTTATTTCATATTCCTTGGGTTTTAAGTAAAATAAAGTATTATATGGCCCTTTTTTTAGAAAATATTACATGGAATGCTTATAGTCACCCCTATATATGTTGTTTTGTCCATAAATGTTTTCATCAATATTGATAATGGATAGATTAAATGAAATTATATAGGATGATGAGTTTTTAGAGATAATATATAGTTATGATCTGTGGATTTGATCACTAGTAATTTTCATGTTATGTTGATAGAGTGTTATGGAGTACCCATATTACATTTTTTCATATAATCCTATTACATTTTTATTTTGGCCATTTATTTGGGACTTAATTAAAAAAATTTATATTAATTTTACTAATATATGTATTTTCATTTGACCCATACATTTTACACTAGTGTAATTCATTATATATTTCTTTTGATTGTTTATATTATTTCTAAAAAACGTTTAATTTGTACATTTTATATAATCTAATACCACCCATGTGTGTTATTTTTCTTCTTGTTGTTAGTCACAAGGCACTGGACTATTGGAAGATTCTGTGGGGTTGTAAAATGACAAAATAGAATCCCAGTCATGCTCCATATGGGTTTAGTTTTGTTAGAGTGGAATTTGATCATTTCATTCATTAGAAAAAAAGTGGAGTTTGGAATATTGTGAGGTTTATCTTTGGAAACATTGTGAGATAGTGTTAATTGGTATGGAGTATTGTAATTAGATATGGGAATCAAGTTTTTATTAAAAATATTGATATATCATTACAAATGGACTCTAATAACCTATAATTTTACTAATAATTTTAACCATAATTCTTATGGAATAAACAATATGGTTCATACATCATTTCATTTATCAACTATGGTTCATCTATATCCTTTTCGAGCCAACTCACGTAAAAATGATTTTAATAACCGTTGATCTATATTTTGAAACAACAGATACAACACAATACATATCCATCATGGATTATAAGGTTTGGAAGTGGTGAGACTATATTAGTTATTATGGATCCATCCTCTAATCATTTGAGTAATTATAATTTAATTTGGGGACATGGTCATGTTGTATTAATTACAATAAATCAAAGGATCATGCCACTTCCTAATGGGAATAGTGGATATCCTCCACTAACTATAAATAGGTTGATCCTCCATAATATAATTATAAGAATATTATAGTTGAGAAATATGTTTTTATCCATACATTGGGCGAATTAAGTGATTTTTAGAATCATTGATCACTTTATTTGGAAATGAAATAATTAAATTCATCAAAGAGGCATACAATAGAGTGATATTATGTTTGAATAAATTTTGGAATATATTTGATCTTTGTTGGGGAGGCATGATCTTATGTGATTTCACTTGAACATTCTTACAACTCAAGTAATTATCCCTAGAAATAGTGTGGAAAGGATTTATTATAATTTGGATGTTTGAGAGGGGTCTGTATATATATATTAGATCTTAGGTTACAATTATTATTTGTCCCTACCATTATTTTAGTTCTAGTCACAACCCTTATGATCAAAAGTGTTATTAACTAACATCTACCAAGAATAGTGTATGGTTAGGGACTTCCTAGGATATAGTCACTTATAGAAAACAATTCATGATAGGCATAAATATAAAAAATGAATATCTTTCCATAGTTGGAATATTTTATATTGGTTGTAATAGATTCACATAGATGATTGAGTTAGTATGTTTTATTTTATATGATAGTAGTTCTAGAGGCCCTATGGCAACAGGTTATCTAACAATACATAAAAATGAGGGAATTTAGAGAAAAACATGAATTTACATCCACATTAGCATAATCATCAAGATAAAAGAACTATATTACAATATTAAGGGAGTCCCCAAGTAAGAGGTTTTGATATAAGAGATAGTAGTGTAGTAGGGAGAGTCAGAGTTAGTCTCTCTTTTGATCCACATCGAATAACACTATATGTAAGTGTCCCTCACAATTATTAGGTTATTAGGGACCATGTTTTAGAGAGATTCTAACTATAAAGATATTTTGCCAGAAATATGTCTATATGGTTTGAAGTATAATATATTCCTTTTCTACACATTCAAATACACATATCAACCACTACTCAAGACATTCATTTAAAAAAATATTAGAATGAGAGTATGTAATTCTGATGTTATATTAAATACCATATATTAAATTCTTCTCCCATCGAATATAAACCACAAAATATTACAATAATAATATTAATAATGATATAATAATCATTATGATCATATTTCAGAAGCAATTTATACCTATAAAAGTTATATAATTAATATCCAATAGTATTCATGGGGTTATTTTTGATAAATGATGTTTTATATATATAATATATTTTGATTCAAAAACTACATATAAAAATAATAGAATTTAAATTTGATGAAATGAAATTTAATTATAAATTCCTTACATGAAAATTTACTTAGTATTAAAAATTTTTCTTCTTCAGAATTCATTGAATATTAGTCGAAAAATATAGTTTTTGCATAAATCATAATTTGGATGATTTTATCATTATGCAAGATTATAATAAAATATTAAAAATAATTTATGTTATAAAATATATATTTATTAAATGAAAGTATTAATTTTAAAATATTCCATGAACTTAAAAATTCAATGGACAACATTTTAAGATGTAATTAACATATTCTTTTATAAAAAAAAGTTTTTGGCATTTTTCCAAATTAAGTGTTTTAATGGTGAAATTCGGTTTTGGATTTCATTTAAAGAAAAAAACATATTATTATTCTAATTATAAATCAATTTATTTCACAAAATTTATTATCTATTAAAATATTATATTTTATATAATGTTTTAACTTTAAGAAAAAAAGTTTTTCTAAAAAACATTGTTTACATGTTAATGTTTTTTATTTTAAAATTTATATTTCAAAAACATATAAATATTATTTGGTAAAATAATTAGATCTTTTCAAATAAAATGGATATAGTTGGAAAAAAATTACAATGTTTTTTATTAATAAATATAAATTTAAATGGTTACAATCTAATTAACATGCTATGTGTAAAATTTAATAACTTCTAAAAGTGAAAAGAAAAAAATGAAAAAACAAACAATAATGTCCAAACATTAGTATTTCTTAATAATCAAGACCCATACACACTTCCCATATATGTCTTTACTTTTTACATTTATTGAATTTTAATTTAGTCTAGAAAAAATTCAACATTAATATTCATTGAGATCCATTCGATGTTATAAATTTTGTTTTCACCAAAATATTTCATTATTCTTTCACTTCTAAGGATAATTCTATAGAGAATTCAATTCCCTAACATTATGTTTATTAACTATGTAACTTTTATTAATAAATATTTTCATTAAAATTTACTCTGGATAATCTTATAATTTTTTTAGGATTACTTTTATACATTAAGTTTACTACATTAAGGGTAATATAATTATCTATTCAGTCATCCCATCCAATACAAAAATAAATAAATCATTGTTCATGTGATTGTTGAGACTACCCCAACATAGAGAAATAATATTAATTTTTATCACCGCAAATCATTGGAGGAAAATATATTGTATTTACGGAAAAAATATTAATTTAATGAAAAAATAATGGTTTTTATGAAAAAAGTTGAGAACCCTCTAATGACATGATCAATAAGTTACCATACAAAATTCATTTATTTTAAACAGGCATGCAAAGAGGAAAATATTTTAATGAACTTTTTTAATATTTTCATATCAAATTATATTTATCCTAATATATTTATATTTCATATATATCATAATAATAAACACTAAATTATATCCTTATTATGCTCATTAAAAAATATTTTATCTTAATCACCTCGTAATGATCCATTAAGCACTATATGTTTACGAATGGGTTGGTTTGACTGCATATATAATCAACAATATATTTTTATATCATCGATGAATATGAGATCTTATTTAGTAGTATATATATATATATATGTACATAAAGTGTTTTTTTGGTTTTTTATAGTTTATTAGAATATTAAACTCATGAATTCATAAAAACAATCTTTATCTGTTACAAATAATCCAAATATGATTATTATTAATTTCCATTATAAGGATGAAAAATGAAACACTCCTAACAAAATTATAACATAAATGATCATTTTAATTTTTACATTATATTAACATTAATTACATGTAATGGAGATGTTGGTAAGAATAATAAACAACATCATGACATCTACAGAACATGAATAAAACATTAATGTTATAAAAACTCGATGTAAGATAATGGGTAAAGCCTATATAATATATAATTGTACTGAACTATTATCAATTTTGGGTATAAGTGGATTTAGTTATTATTTTTTATTGAGAATTTAATTAATAAAATAATTTAATTATTTCAAAAGTTTGTTGTAGGTGTCGAATAAATCAAGAACACATAAAGGATTTCAAAGAGAATTTTATTTCATTGTGAAGTATTTTATATTATTCACCTAATTTCATTCAAATGGTATTTATAAGACCATTTAGTTATATAATTTCATCATGTATATTTATTAATGTGATTTAAAACTTCTAATACAAGAGCTCTCCCTTTCAAGGGGTTTTGTTAGGATGTTTTTTAAGTTGTAATAGTTTTCATCTCAAATTTCTCTCCTAATACATGTTTTGGATTGTACACCCAATTCCATTTATTTTGTGTTTATACTTCCTATTTGTGATATTATATCATGAATTAAATATTATTTTTGGTAATTAAAATTCAATATGGATATTTCTATATGAGAGGGATTTGATTTAAATACTCCTCAATTTTTAAGGGGTTATTGGTCTCACAATTAAGTACCTTGATACATTTTTATGTTATACACCATATTTTTTTCAATTTATTAAAAAACCCATTTCCTTTTTATAATTATAATATTTTATTTCATTATATTCAATGTTTTAATTAATTATCTACACTACATGTGGTTTTTATTCAAATTTTTTTCATAAGCTTTATGGGGTTTTCATTACTCAAATCTTTCCCTTGGTTCAAAATCTCACCTCCTCAATTATTATATTTCAATAATGATCAATTCAAAAAATATATGATTTTATGTTATATTTCCTCCTTTTTCTATGGTTAAATCAGATCTCACAACAAATAATTCATCCATGATGAATATATTGTTTCATAAAAAATGTAATTTTGGTAAGACTAATTCCATCCCTTTCGATGCATTTTTTCTCTTTATATATGATTGTGCCTATTTTAAATATTCTCTCACCTTTTCAAAGTTAATGAAATTTTTAACTACAATGAACCTTATATTTCCCTTTATTTGTTTTAAATCAATGAACTTTTTTGTTACTTATCTCATATCTGGGGCTTTGTTAAAGGTATTTCCAATTGCTCAAATGGTTGCCTATACTTTTAAAATAAATGATTTTATTCCCTTACCAATGTTATATGAGGGGATTTATCAAAATCCAAATGGTATATGGTATGATTTATCCAAAGAAAACGGGGAACATATGAGGCTTTATCATAAGAAAAATGGTAAAAGGGAGAATCTAGGCCCAGGTAAATGGTAAACATGATGATTTATACCATTCCAAAGGGGTAAAGGAGGGGATTTAGCCCCATACAATGGGTTCACTAAAAGGTTATCACAAAATAATTAATATACTTGGATTTTGGTTCTTTATAGTTTAATAATTTAAGTTTTCTAATATGTGTCCCATTTATTTATATAAATCAATGTTTCAAGGAAATGTTACATGTCCATGTCATGTGCCTATGATTTTACACCATTGATCATGTGCATTGTATCATGTTACTATAGTTTTATTTATTTTTATATGTTTTATTTGTTAATATTACATGTCATTCAATCATTTATTATAGAAAAAACTTACTATTCTATTTTATTTTAATAATATATATCTCAAAATACCATGTTTTAACATATACTTATCATGTAGCAATTGATAACACGTTGATATGTTAGGACATACAATGCACTCAAGGTCTCCCAAATATTATTTATTCATTACCCAAGTTATATATATAATTATAAACTAGGGTATGTCGACATGATAATTTATTCGGGTTCAAATGTGGTGAATTATTCATATTCATCATAAAATATGACTGATTTAATATTGATCCTCAAAGACACTAAAACTTTTTCCACTTGTGTTCTATTGTTTTTTGTATGTTTTATTATCCAAATAATAGAATAATTTAAATATTTATTTATATTTAATGTTGGTCTCTATTGTTATAGTCTTGTATCACCATCCCGTTAATTTTATATGGTTTTATATCACATAAGATAATGATTTTCTGATAAAATTATGTGGTATTATTTTTTCAATGAGTTTTAATGTGATCATATATGTGATATATTTTATCAAAATTTCATAATGTGAATGTGATGTGGCAAGGTTTTTTTATATTATTACTGTGTGAAAATGATGAAAGTGGATTTGTTTATTGGTCTTTTTGCCAATGGGGTTTGTTAAGTTTTTTCAAAAGGTGTTTCATAAATGCTATGTGGGAATCTTGCATAATAAGATTTTATATGCTTATTTTGGAACCATTGTTCTTTGTTATTCTATGTTAAATATGTATGTTACATTTCCATATCTTTTTCCATTTAGTATAATTTATTTATTATGATATTTATCTACTGATTCTGTACACTTTTTTCATTGTATATGTTTACCCTTTTAACATGACATCTAATAAACTCTTATAGTACCATATTCTTTAAATAAGATATTGTTTCATGTTCTATTAAATGATGATGCTCTAATCCTTGATTAAAAATTTATATGTTTACTATTAATGAACATTTGTTCTCACTAACATATTATTAATATATTTCTTGAGTTTAGAAGTATAATATAACTTATGAGAAGTATATTGAAGATTCCAGTCTCACTCAATTATGTAAAAATGTTCACAAATATCATATAATTAGTTTCTTATTCATAAATGTATCAATGAAAATAAACATTCAATTCATATTATTGTGTGCTTAATTATGTGATATAATGTTTAAATTATGGAAATGATGTGGAAAAATGGTATATTATGATTTTATTATCTCTCAGTGTATCATGGTCGATTGTAAATTTTGAGTTTTATTTAACTGAACCATGGAGTGTGGTTCTAGGGAACCTCAAATGATGAAAATATATTACCCCATTAACTACTTGAATAAAAATTTCATGAGGAACATATTAATTATTTCATTAATGAACCTTATATCGTTTGTCAGCCTCTATATATATCATTTCTAATTTGTTTTGGTCAGATTAAAGTAATATATTAGAGGGGTACTCGAAGAAAATTTTCCACTAATTATAACATCCACTCCCAAATGAACACTAATAAGAATCCCAAACAAGTGGGTAAAATTTCCTCATGACCACCTCCCTATATGCAAGAGGCTATAGACTGGATGTGATGGTATAATTAGGTGATGGTGAGGAGACTATACCCACATGATCAGATTACTATAGTAGTATATCATGAAATAATGATTATAAAACTATATTGGATGAATGATAAATGAATAAAAATCAGTTGAATAAGAATAATAACAACTTCATATAAATTGTGTCTAACTATAACATACAATATTGACATCATGTATAGATGAGGATACATATTCTAAAACATTATTCATATTGTAGGAAATAATATACAGTACAACACGCAAATAAATGAAATGAAATAAAAGGGATCGAGGGTGATCACCATGATAATATTGTGCTTATTATCTATCATGTTCTCCTAACTCCTAGGTACAATAAAATAAGAATAAGAAAATATCCATGGTCATATGAACTTGAAATCTACTCTGGTACCCAAATGAAATGATGAACCAAGAAGGGTATAAAAAATAAATCCTAGTTTGTTACCACCCACGTTGTCTACAACTGAATCCATTCGATGAATATAAAGTAAAATAGTGTAAAGGGATATATATAATAACAATAAGCAGTGTTGAATAAATAAACATAAGCATACTCAGGTTCATGTTGGGGACCCGATATCTCTACCTACATTAGTACATGACCACAATGAAATTATTATAGGTAATTATATATATATATATATATATATTAATATATATATATATAGTATAGTTATACATTTTATCCACCTATATGAACCATGTGAGTATTGATGCTCATGGCCATATGCCTTTTATACTTGTTAGTGGCCAGTTTAGGGTTTAACTTAGACATCCATAACAAGTCAAAACAAGCATATGATATCCAATAGAGGGTACATTCCATACATCTCATAATGAGTGGGATATTTCATGACTATCACTCAAGATGGTGAGTGTTTCATCAAGTCAACAGAAAAATCTATGATTATTTCATCATGCCGACACTCACAAAGGACATGGTTCATTATTTCCACCATTTAATAATATAAATGGTGTTAGAAGTTATGACTCAACACATAATGTAATGGTGTAATATACATCCATTCTCAATATAACCCTTAAATAATTTCTACAGAGTATAATAAGTATTAATCATATTTATAATAATATACATGAGGCATTACCTCTTAGATTCACATTAATTATGATCATTATATAGTAATGGAAATCACAATTAAATTTTGAATGTACTAAAATAAAATATCGGTCTGGCCTTGAAACCATTTACAATCCATTTCATTTAAATAATTTAATTCATCCAAGTAATGAAAACAATCATGAATCATGACATTAAATAAAAATGAGACATATCATTTAAAATATTTAACACCTTCAATGAAGTCAATAAATAATCCCAATCTATTCCATTTAAATACATGTCATTCATATTAAAAATGAAATAATTATTTTATAATACATTATACATTATTAATATATTATTTCCATTGAACATGGAATTACAATTAAATATGATCATGGGATCACATCGAATGGTACCATGGTCAACAGAGGTAACTAGCTACATAGAAAATTACATTTATGAAGCAAGCCCTGCCCTTAGGAGGATCTTGGTTCATTAGTTATTTATATATGACCCATTATTCATTAAATATATATAATTAATGAGGGATTGAGATTACAAGCACATCAATGAGGTAATGTACTAAACATTCCAGATATCCGAAAATAAAAAAGGGAAAATGTAGTCACCAAATCAATAGATCCAATCGCGATATAAAACTAAAATCACCACCTTGTAATTTAGAATATAGTGCAACTGATTTGAGGGGATTTATTATAAAAACATTATATTGTTTATCACAAATTTCATTTAACATAATTAATCCTAAAATATTATATTCATACCTCAATTCACATTTAAGATTTATTTTACAAAAAATACCCCACATGTAAATTAAATTCATAAATATTCATTATAGGACTTATGAGTTTCCATTCATATTTTTAAATTTATTACAAATGGTAAATTACATTAATAATCCAAGTCTAATTCTTATAATTCATTCTAAGCATTTAATCCTTTAATTATAAATGGAAAATTTCAACTCAGACAGACATGGGGTGTCCATAACAGAGACATATATCCCATAAACAACTAAAAAAGTAATATATAGAGTTTGTGTTGGGACATAAATCAATTTGATATAATGTTTTTTATAAAAGGAAGACACTTAGAAAAGGATAGCATGAGGCACAACAACACCATTTATAATTCAACTGAAATTTAGAGAAAACATTCATAGACCACCACCCTTATACCATGGATGACTCACTCATCCATTTTCAATGTCTAATTATATATTTTTTGGAATAAATCTAACACATGTACATACTCCCAAAAATATGTAAAATGAACTTGCATCTTGATAACTTCATCAAGAAGTAAATAAATTATTAAGGATTCAGAATGAATAAATACCTTACTAACTCAGATCCACAAAGACCGATGATGATATAATCCGATGAAAAAGAACAAAGTTACATAAATTACTAGACAATATTGTGGAGGAGAATCGTATAGGGAGAGGATGAAGTTTACACTAGTGGAGGATGAGAATAAAAATTGAATAAATAAACTTAAAGTCATTAATGAAAAAGCGAAGCTTTTTCCTATTAATAAGGCTTCATAGTTTGGCCAAACGGGTTTGGAAAGACTATGCACCAACAAGGTAGTTCCCACATATTAGGAATCCCACATCACATGGTTTTCCTAACCATGAATAAATATTTGATTAATAGTGCTTTGGTATTTCTTAAGTGGCACTAACCACACAAGTTAGGCACACTATTTGTGTAAACTCTACGTATCCCATGTGAAAATTTCTTATCCTATCAAACATGCCACTTATTTTTCAACTGAGGGCTGTACGGTTTCAGACAAACCTGCACCCCTTAAAGACCCTCCAAACATGATATTTTTGTTCCCTAGTGGTCCTAATTCTCAATGATACACCCAATGGTCCTTTCATTCCTTAACCCATATATAAAAACAAGATATTGAACTGTTCCAACTCTCATAATTACATTCTGTGGCTCAGTGAAAAAAATCACCCCATCTAGTAAATTGCAAAAATAAAATTCCCTTATAATTCTACCATGGCTCAAAAAACGGGTCATTACAACCTCCCCTCTATAGATATTTTCCGACCCAAGAAGGAATTGGTAATTACAAAAACCTCACCCAATCTACAAGGATCGTGATTTATTTTTCAAATAGTCATGATGCATTTATAAACTCTTGATATACCTTTTATGCCTTACAATAGTGCACAAACCTACCCTATGTCATTTAAACATTAGTAAGGAAAACAATTGTTACCCTCTAAGAGCATCAAAGATGACACCATGATAGGGGAGATTCTCATCTCCAAGAACGATTACAATAAGAGGACATTTAATAATCTAAATTGATTTGAGAGACATTCAAAATATCATAGATTAAGTGATCAGTACGGTTTTAAACAACCCATTTATTTATACCAAAGAGAAAATAATAGTCGAACCACTACTGGTCTACTTCATGGAAGAATATTGGTTTCACCTACTATCGCACTATCACCAACCCAACCATGATTAATTTACCACATGAGGTACTTCATGACCACTCAATCTTGCCTACTAATGTTTATCCATGAAAAATTATCTTTCTCAAGGTTTTCAAACACATCAAAACCCATTACATCATGATACCGAGCAAGAATACCTATTATTCGAAACATTCAATACTAAATGGAATTCAAATAATACCAACCACTTCAAAATGGTCTTCGTAGGATATATTCCTTATACATGGAAGGATACACATACATTAGAATTGACATGATGCTCCCCACCTTAGGAGTTTCCCAATCATCAAAAAAATAGAACTACTAATAATAGGAGTTCTAGGTAATATCCACTTTAATGCAAGCATGATACTTACTCGTGTAATGATCATAAATGTAAAATCATTTTTCAAGAAACCCCAAAAAACTGATTTGTGTGTCAAAAACCTCAATTCTTATGAAACAAAATCCCATGGATAATGAAAAAATATTTTCTATAATGACCATGATCACTCTACTCCAGATATGACCAAAGAATGTACTCAACAAACTAAGCCACAATGATTCCCCCAAAATAAAACAGTTCATTACAAAACATAGCAACACGATGGGGATCGTGTATTCAAACGCCAACTACCCCAAAGTTTAGAATTAGACATGAACATCCTAGATATTGTTCATTGTTTGTTTTCCCGATGAATACAAGTATTAGGAGGTCCATAAAACATATTTTTTCCCCAATTTCATATTTCCCCATATGACCATCAACTTGGATGATGATGTTCTGAGTAATCCATCAATGAGGATTAATAGAGGTTCACATAACCTACTATGTAGCTGACCATGCCCAAGGCATGTCTAAATTTCTAAAACTAATAATTACTCAATGATAATCCCCATAAAAAAGGTCATGGATACTACAATCACCCATCCAAACAATGGATTCATTTAAAAACAAAGAGCCATACTGCATACAATGACACCAAAATGATGCCAAACATTAGAAAACACATCAAAATTATTATGGAATTTAATCTATTAGGGTCTTAAAAACCCTAGGATAAACCCATATGAATATGTAAGAATCAACCATATCACTAGGTCATGCCAAAATGAATGGTCAGTAGCCTAAATAGAATTATAATTGAAACATTTTTACAAATAAAAATGCCTATATAAAATTACCATGTTTCTATTCCATGAAAACACAGATAGAAGCCTAAAATGCCCATAGAATATGTTTTAAATGAAGGAAATCACTTGTGGATCTATTTTAAATGTTGTAGTATATATTCAAATCATAAAAATTGAAATATTTTAAACTAAAAAAAGCTACCAATTATAAAACTAATGCACTTGGTACATTATTAAATAATGATCTCAATAAAGATAATGAATGTACTTTAAAAATTACCTTTTAGAAGTTAAAAATTTATTGACATCCATTAAAATAAAGAAATTAATCATATAAAATTCATTTAAGTTGAAAAATATTTGGAGACCTTTGTGGGTCCCATTTAACTAACCTTGGTTCATCAGAATGAAACCCAATAACAATTGTTTAATTAACAATATTTCAAAACACCCAAATATGGTTGTCTCAAAAGAAAGATTCCCCAAATGACCACCATGGGTTTAATTGTGCATTGAAAATTACTACAACACATTTGAGATCAAAATTAAACATTTTAAAAAAATTTAATCATTCCATATTATAACGTTGACATAGATAATGGTTTAGTCACCTTTATTTCCATATACCAATACATAAAGAACCCATACACTTTACAAAATATCATTTTGATCCCATTAATTAAAATATCTTTAATTTAATCTTTTACCATTATTCTCCCAATTAATTTTAACAACTATCTCTAAATATCTATACACGAACAAAAGATGGTTCGAGTAAATTGGATACATATTCCCATTTCTAAGGATTATATTCCCCTTAAAAATTTAAACTAGTCCCCGTTTATTCTAAAAAACTATATTTATCCCATGAATCCAATTAAATTTAAATAATAAAATTAAGAATGTTATCATCGAAATAATGTTACCAATAATTGAAGAACAACACTCATGAAAGGAATGTTAAACAATCTAGCATCATTGAAGTTAATTAGATAATTATGATAGAATATTAACATGATAAGTAAACAACACATTCATGTCATATAACCGGAGTGTAAAATAAAAAGGAAAACATGGAATAACACTCAGGGAACAAAATCGAAATATGAATTATGTAAAAAAATGATAATACATGACATGAAAAATCATGAAATGT
This sequence comes from Viscum album, assembly GCA_963277665.1. Lineage (NCBI taxonomy): Eukaryota > Viridiplantae > Streptophyta > Magnoliopsida > Santalales > Viscaceae > Viscum > Viscum album. The sequence goes on along the minus strand of OY728153.1, from coordinate 1,253,321,488 downwards.
TAATTTATATGTTTATATAACGATACATGTAATGATACATCCTTGTCATACCAGGCCAAGGGTAAAATACAATAAATATATTATATTAATAAGAAGGGGAAAGTACACCAATCAAACTATGTGATATAATAATAAAATTTAATCTCATAAAACATGAACATTAATAACATCACAAGACACTTGGTCATTTCTATAAATGTAAGATTATCAAACCCAAGAGAGACTATTTTCCAAGAATTGACACATTTTTATTCTCCTTTATAGCTTCCAAAATGTTAACATAATGGAAAAAACAAGTCTATGATACCCGTTTGTAACATCACAGACTTACTGACCACTAAGAGGGTAGACATATCGATTCAGTCAGGGGTTCCAGAAGGCCTTGGGTATAGAAGTACAATTGATAAAGACATATAACCTGATGATTGATGGAAATATAGAGTGCACAATTTAGGTTATAGACGACAAGATATGTGCATGTATCCTTGACATTGGGGTTTCCTAAGAGAATCACATTCCCCTCATTGGGTTCTCTTATAAAAACAGCTTTTGGGCTACCATCAAGTTGGATCCTTATGAAGATTTATATGGTAAGGAATTCCACTAACCCTTATGTTGGAAAATGGTAGGGGATGTAGTTATTCTTAGACAATGTCTCGTCCAAGATAATATAGATTAGGTATAGGCAGCCAGAAATCACATGTTGATAGCTTAGTATTGATATAATTATTTTCCCAGCAAACATGGACAACCTCTTGAGTTTGAGTACCAATTCCTGGTTTTCTTTTGATACTCACATAGGATGGGCCATAGTCATATTCATAAGAATGGTAAAATCTCATTGAGGATCATTGGATCCTTCAATATTGTGAAAAGGATTGGACAAGAGGCCTACTAGTTTGAAATTCCTTAGAGACATCAGTCCGTTTATGGTGAATTTCATTTCTCTCACCTTCACTAATACAGTCCATAAAAAAAACATATATTTTATCAAGATAATGATGAATTTCATATGGTAGATTCCTTCATGGAGAACCAAATTCGTATTTTGGATCAGAGCATGAAGACACTATATGGTAGGTATGTTCCATTTTGTAGGTTCTGTGGTAGGACGAGACTAGGAATCAAGAAGTTGATATACAGTCTCAGTGGCTAGACCAGTTATTTATAGATAACTCTTTATTGTTAGACGAATAAATCAGGGATGAGTTTCTCTAAATAAGAGCGTTTGTAACAATGTTTCTTTTTATGAATGTGTCGATAGTTTAGTTTTTCATTCGAATCTTTCCTTTAATCATGGTAAATGTGTATGAAGACATAATGGTTGTTACCAGAGAGTTTGTGGAATGCTCAGAGAAGATGATCTAAAAAAGGGATAAATATTGGGTTTCATGATTTGATAAAACCATTCCATCCAACCCGTATGGTTTGTCTGAACCCGTGTTGTTGTATATAGGGGAAGCCATTGGTCGCACAGTTTGTTTACAACTATGTGACCCACGATGCATGACTGAGTGGTTCTGTTGGTTTTTGGGAAATAGTGGATCTGAACAGTTTCAGAATAGTTTGAAAACCATGTTCATAAAATTTTCCCCTAATTTTTGTGTAAATTAATGAATTTTAACCTTTTTTATTTTAATTTTTTTTATTTTCTCCCTTATTCTCTAAAAGTTGACAGAGGAGTTTCTCCTCCTTGGAGCTCCCTTGAACCATAACCAAATAATTGAGACAACAGTTTCCACTAATTACCAATATTCAATTGGTCAGAATCATTGGATATGTCTTAGTATTCTCTCATTATATTTTAACTCGTAACATATTTTTCCATTGAATATCCCATGCAATTTTGGTGCATGATCATTTTCCATATTTTAAAGGCATTTGGTATTTTCTCTTATTTCTACTCACCTACATCAAATCTAAGACCGATATCAAGTGAGGCGTAGTTTACAACCATGAGTTAGGTGGTCTCGCAATATTTCCATTAATATTCAATGTTTTTTAATTATGTCATTTTTATGCGCACTAATGATTTTTGATAAACACATTTATATTAATTTCTTCATCTCTAATTGACAATTAGACCTTAATACATTCTAATTGGTCCTTGTTTTGATAGATAGAGTCTGATTAAAAAATTTATGGGCCCCCCATGGGGTTCCCACATGGGATTTCTTCTTGTGTATAAATTATTATATGCCTAACATGCATACTAATCATTCATATTAGAATTTAAATTTAATTTACCTTATAATGGGACTACCGGATTGAATCGAGGGTGCCTCCTGAGGGTTTGGCCAAACTACATTTTGAATTTCCCATGTATAATGTTCCCTTAATATCCTTTTCACCTTATATATTCCCTTCATCCATATTAATTAATATTTTCATTCCTTTTTATATTTATGGGAGTGTAGTTTCCAAATTGCTAATTCATATTTGTTGATATCCAATAAATGAATTAAATGATTTAAAGGGATTTTTGTTCAATGGATGGTAAGTCCATGCTTTTTTCATTCTTAATTAAATGTTTTTAATAAAATTTATTATCCATTATATAAAAAAACATGGTTAATGGATGCATAAGATCTTATTAATTATGTATTATTTGACAAATGATTATTCCTGTTATATATATGGGATAAATAGAAGAGATGAATGATAGGTAATTACCCATTCCAGTCATAATTGTAATTCACCATTATAGAAGATGTGATACAATGGTACGGTTTTATTGAGCATCATGATATCATTCTCACTTATATCGCATGTTGAGCATGATATCTCACAACAGTGATAGTATATTTGCATTGGGATTTATGTACCATGTTAAGTTATGTGGGTGTTTCCATGGAGTCTCAATCATCATCTTGAGTATTTTTTCATGGTGTATGACACTATTCATGGGATATAAGAAATGTACCATATTTTATGGTATTTTAGGCTCATTGGGTAGGTCATGGTTGTTTACGTTATGCCCAGGTCCATCCTGTACTAGTATTCTAGGTACATGTCCACTTAGGTTTGCACATAATTAGATCATATAGGTGGATTAAATATATATTTTTATTATATATATGTTATCATAATATTTAGTAACACTCTATCCTTCCATTCCAACAATGAGTTGAAGTAGGTGGACCTTCCATATTTCCTATAATAACATGAGGAAGAAAGTTATTTATTTCATCATGGGTTTTTGTTCTACTTAAACATATATACTATTTTGTTATTGGAATGGCTTGGATTACACATAGACACCATTAGTGGTTGTCCACTCAGATTTGTTTTCTAAAAACCAACTCATGCTCTATTTGGTAACCAAAAATATTATTTGTCTACAACTATTGATAAGGGAAATGTACCTACTATATGTTGTTGATATTCTTACCTTATATAGACTGTTTGAGAGGAGAATCGAGTATTCCCCTTGGATGCTGGTGATGTATTGTCTGTTCTTTTTGTGCAATATCAATATAGTAGCATTGTATGCATTCTACATTATCCCCATTTTATATTATAATTTGTTGAGTCCATGTCTCAAGCACTACCTTAGAGGCAATATATTGGTTTCAATTGTTCTGTTATCTTTTTCTAATAATACATTATTATCTAGTTATCCATTTAAACTTCCAAAGTTTATTGACTCTATTAATTTATATATATATATTATCTATTTTCTATGTTTACTATTGATATCTATTATGCCACTCTAATTAAAGGGTATATTCTCCCATCTGTACCAACATTACACCCTCACTTCTAGTTTATTGTCTTTAGCATATTGGGAGGTACCCATGAGGCCATGCGACCCTTTGGCTTGAGGCATGAGTTTAGTGAACCATGGACCAAACCATTACTTTTATTTTTAAAGAAAATTATTTCCTTATTAGATGATAAAATTTTATATTTTAAAAAGTTATTCTCAATTTAAAAAGTGTATTTTCCTCATAAATTTTTTTGTGAACATTTAAATGTATTTCCATCTATATCAACATTCTTTTAGGAATATTATATTGAGGATGTAAACTAATGATACAATCCAAAATACATATCTTTCAATGTTATTTGATTATTTTTATTGGGGGAAAAATTGGGACTCCAAATAATATTTCATCCAATATAGAATGTTATTTGTTAAGGTGTGCTGATTCAACATTATTATTTATTAATATTAGAAATGTAATGGACTCTGGAAGTGATGGGTGGATTGATATAGCCCCTAAACGTATCGGTATGTCTCAAGAGACAATATATCATAGGTTTTTTATTCCTTACCCATTTATACATATTTCATGTCTAATACCCGGTGATTTAAGAAAAGAATTCATTTTATGATAGCATATTCGACATGCAACACAATGCTTAAAAAACACAGAAAATATATTACCATTATAACATAGTCATTAGATTTAAGGGTACGAATACTATTAAATAATTTGTGATATATATATATATAACTCAATATAAATTATTTATATATCTTTTTGAATTAATTACTTATTTTTAGCAAAGCCATTTTTAAAAAAAAATACCTTTTAATTAAAATGGTTTATTTATCCTTTTAAAGGAAAAAATTATCCCTAATATTTATATATTTTGGAAATTTTATTTTAAATAATTAACATCATATTATAAATTTAAAAATAAAAATATATATGGGGGTAATATCTAATGTTTTTGGAAAATCCTGATTGGTCAACGAATGGTGAAAATTACAGATTTTTTATATAAAAGAGTCATTTCAATTAAATAAATTATGTATATTCTAATGTATAATTATCATTTTAAATGATTTAAAATTAAATATTTATTATTTAGTTATATTTAATCCACTTATTTGAATTTTATCCGACTTTATATTTGATTTTAGTGTAAGTAAATGATCCGGTTTTAAAAATAGGGTTTTGAAAACTCTTTTAATGTGAATAATTTTTCTCCTCTTAAATTAATTAAGAAACAATTAATGGGGAATACATTAAAATATATTTACATATTATTTATAAATAAATATTAACCAGGATTCATAATATAATTATTATTATTCATTGATTTAATATAAAATCATAATTTTCTTGAAATTACACTTCTTAAATAAATAGGTTTTTTTCACTTCTTATGGTTTAATATTAATTTAAAATGTTCTACCTATAGGAACATAATATGGTAAATTGGATTATATATTTTGAATCATAATAAGTTATAATATCTGATGAGGTAAAAAAATTATAATAAGTAATAGTGAAAATATAAATAATTATTTACATATGTTAAAGTGAAAACAGTTTTACCACAGTGTCATACTAAAAATATTAGGGTCCAAATGACATAAAATGTAACAACCACACCCCAGTTTTGTAGAGTCAGTGAATTATTACATAACATTGGCATGATCACAAGGGATGAAAATTCCGAATGGTTGATCAGTTTATTAGCCTTGGAATTACTAGATACATTCATAAGTTTTTCATTACATTATAAAAGGAAAAAAAATCACAAAATTGTCACCATTGACCACATTCAACCCTTATACTATACGTGTAGGTCAGTAATAATGTACTTCTTCTCATCTTAGTAAAAATAAAACATAGAAAGGGGTCTGCTCAGATGCTCAATAAGGATAACAATATAAGGAAACTTTTGAGAATAATCATAAACATTTAAAGGAATGTATAAGACAAAAACAGAAGCCTTTTAAACATAAACATCATTTTAATATGGAAAAGATAAATCAAATAATTCAATTTAATTATTCACATGGTTATTATACTAGTTGAATAATCACATGTAATATCAATAAGAAATTTCAAAATGTTAGAATGCATAATGCCAGACTTCATAACCACATAGTCAAAGACTTGTTCCAAGACTACAATTAAGATTTTTTCAACTCCTTTTGACAAGAAACTAGTTTGTTTCATGAGAAATAACCTTGCACCAAGTACCTATAAGGGGCACCTCCCATCACTTACTAGGTCTAATTCATTCCTCATATGAAAGGGTTTAAACATAACATAAACAATAATATTAGAACTATAAAACAAAATGTCAATACATTATCCATAAATCATGAATGGTGTAAAAATAACACATCCATAGTCAATCATATCACAAAATATTCAATACAATATAGAAGATTTGTATCATAATAAATCAACTTCAATCAACCTTATAATCCATCAAAGGATGTTGACCTATAAGAAATAAAACTTTTTGTAGATAAATATCTCTTTCTATTTTGAAATAATTTAAATGTAATATAATTAAAAAAGAAATCATTTATTTTAAAAAACATTATTATAAGATATTATGGGAACTTAGATGATGATATAACGGAAGAAAATAGCAGTATCTGCTGTATAAGTTCATAAAATACATTCTTACAATAATATTGTTGAGAAGGTCATAAAGTACATTGTTTGGAAAATGAAGAAAAGATTCCATTCAAAACATATGTGGTCAAATAAAGGTATAAATTACTTTAACCCATATTCAATTTAATAGTAAAAATATTTTGAATTAAACTTTTAAGAAAACATGAATTTGGACGATAAAGAGGTCCCAATAGATACTTATGTATTAAAAACCTCGGATAAGTGGAAGATTATAGAATTAACTATTACCTTGTACTTTTCCTTAGATGATTCTATGTTAACTGTCAGTATAATAGTTACAAAATTGTTATTAAATTATACAATAACTATATACATAAATATTATTTCATATGTGATCATATAATATTTATTTGTTAATAATATTTCAGCAGTATCTTCGTTATGGGTGTTAACTAATTCATTTTCCTTTATATGTTTTGTTACGTATGCCATGTTTGTTAGGGATTGGATGTATTTAATTAATATATAGAATTATATTATGTTAATAAACAATATTTTTTATCATAAAATTAAAATTATTCTAGAATTATTATGATGTGGAATGAGTTTTATCACGTTCGTAGAGACGGTTTTATGTACATACGCAGAGCAACAATATCATTATATTGATGGTGGAATCATCTATAATTGGATGGTATATCATATATATAGAATCATTAACATGTTATATTCATTATTTTAATTACTTATACCCATTATTATACCCATCCAGATAATGAAGTTTTTGAACAACAAACTGCACCCCCACGAGGAGAAGATAAGTTGTACGTACGTAGGTATGGTGACTTTTTCAATTATAGGATGGATATAATAAAAAATATGGTTTTAAATTATTTATAATAAATTTAATGTTTTTATAAGGTACTGGATTTATAATTTTGGTATGGAAACAACAAATAAAGAGGATGTGGAAGAAGAAAAGAACATGAAAGAGGGTGGTGAAATTATTACAACGTCTTTGGGTGTTTTATTTTGAGTTGATCAAAAGGGATTCTTATGATGGATTTATGATCAATGTAAAGCCTCTAGGATTAATAGAGTATTGTTTATAGAATATTTTGGAAGGATTTGGCTGAGCCAAATGGATTTGGAGGTGTTAAATTAAGAGAAGTGAAAGTACCCTTTTATAAGATATGTGAGGGTCACTATAGAAAAAGCTCAAAATATTATTTTATAATAAAATAATTTTCAGTATATAATGGATCCAAAATTATTTATTTAGACTATAAGGTAGGTGTGGGTCTAAAAAATCTCAAAAAATAGATTTTATACATGTTTAGGTCATCATATTAACAATATCTTTTAAATTTAACAATTAGTTAAATTGTTTTACATTTACCATGTGTCTTTGTTTGTGTATATTATATGGTTAATAAACATTCTATAACAAGACACGGGAACCCCAAGTGGGTAATTATTAATATATATATCCTTATATAAGTCCTTTGGACGAACATAGGATTTTTTGGAATATTATATCAATTAATAATATATTATTTGTCTTAAAACTCAATTATTTCAATTTTGAGACAATTTAATATTTGTTTTTTTTGAAAGCCATAATACATTTTAATTTAGTATAAAATTTATTAAATCAACCCTAAAATGTTATATTAACCATTAAAATTATTATAATTAATCATAACTCTCAATTTACATTTATTTGATTATTTATAATAAAATTAGTATAATATTTCAGTATTAAGGTAATTATTTCATAATCATTATGTCATTAATAAATTAAAATATTTAACATCTAAAAATTATAAATAAAATAACATAATGTATTAAATATTTTTATCCTTCAAATTAATATTTATAGTCGAATTTATATTGTTTGTTACCCTATATTAAAAATGGTTTAGTTATAAAAATTTGAATTTAACTCTTTTAACACTTCTTTAAATAATATAATAATAAATTTCCTAATCAAATCCTAGTGGACCATGGAGGATAATATTTTATTACTAAGGTTGGTTTTGGTAGAATTAAACTTATCTATTAGAATTAGGATACTTCTTGGGTAATTATAATATCATTTTTATCCTTAATTACCCTATTTACTTGTCATCATGGAAAATAAAAGTCAAAAGTTACTATTCACCAAAAAAATATTTTCATCTTATAGAACAAAATTTTACTTACTTATATAAATCATGTCTCCTGGATTTTTTATATTAAACTCATATAAGTGGTAAAATTATGTTTTCTGTAAATTTGAAAATGCTCATTGAAGTTGGGTGAAAGACGGTAAAAAGTTCAAATAAAATTTATATATCTAAATTAATATTAAAATGATTTCAATGAATTACATTGAACATATCTTGGTATGATGTATCTATTTTGACCTTTAATAACTTATAATAAAATAAAAGATTACTTAAATAAAAAGTTGGTTTTAAACAATAACACAGTGTTCTGCACTATTTATCAAAAATTGAAAGGTTTCAGAAAAATACCATAAATTCACCCTAAGCTAATTTCAGGTTTCTGAATTCAAAAATGAAGTAAATTTTGAAAAATAAAATTTTTAAAATTTCAAAAAGTGTGTATTAATATTCATAATGGAAATTTTGATAGGATGTAGTGTGTTAAAACACCATTTTGTGTACATCTCATGCTACTACATTATTCAAAGTGAAATGTACCGTGGAAGCTTGGGGTGTTACATTCTACTCTCCTTAAAATAATTTCATTCTCGAAATTTCTTGAATATTACTACATAAAAATATTATTGTTGTTCTTCATCCTATGTTCCTTAGGTTCCCATGTTTCCACTTCCAACTTATGGTTTCTCCATAGAAATTTTACCAGATGAGTATTTCGGTTTCTCAGCACTTATTCTCTAGTATCAAGAATATTAAAAGTATATTTACAATAAGACGGATTAGGTTCCTATTAAATTTTCTCATAGGTGAGTGCATTCATTGGGTCGGGCATATATTATCTCAATAGTGACACGTTGAATACATCATGAACTTTAGAGATACATTGAGGAATCACCAAATAATAAGCCACAACTCCAATTTGTTCTAATATTTCTAAAGGCATGATGTTCCTGGGACTCAATTTACCCTTCTTATTGAATCTTATAACACCCTTCCATGGAGATACATTCAAGAAAACAAGATCTCCAACATGAAATTCTAAATCCTTCATTTGTTTATCGGTATAACTCTTTTTAATACGTTGAGCTACTTTGATGTGGGTTTGGATAATCTTCACCTTTTTCATTATTTCCTCAACATGTTATGGGCCTATGAGATATCTTTCACCAACATCATCCCAACATGTTGGTGTGCGACAACTGTTTTTCTATAAAACGATTCATATGGTGCCATCTGAATACTTGAATGAAAGTTATTTTTATTGGAAAATTCTACCACATGTAAATATTGAACCCAAATACCTTGAAATTCAAGTGAGAAAGATCTAAAAATGTCTTCTAAGGTTTGAATATTTCATTTTGATTGCCCATCGGTTTGAGGGTGGAAGGAAGTTCTCAAATAAAGTTTAGTATCCAATTCCTTCGAAATAATTTTAAAAAATGTTGATTTAAAATGGGGATCGCAATCAGAAACAACTAATAGGGGTACACCACGGAGTCTCACAACTTCAAAAATATATAGTATTGATAGACGTTCAACTAGTAAATCTTCTCCTATAACAAGAAAATGTGCTGACCTGGTAAGACGATCAACCATTACCGCAATTTCATTTTTTTCAGCTAGGAGTCTTTAGTAGCCCCATCACAAATTCAAACATAATATTATCCCATTTCCACTTAGGTATGGTAAGTGGTTGCATGAATCCTCCAGGATATTTCCTTCCAACTTTTACTTGTCGAAAAACCATACATCTTGACGCAAAATAAGTAATATCCCTCTTCATGTTGTCCCACCAAAAATGATACTTCAAATATCTATACATATTGGTGCTCCCTGAGTGTATAGTGAATTTTGAACTATGAGAATCATCCAACAATTCCCTTTTTAGATCATGTATTTCAGGAACAAAAAGTTTCTTCCAAAATTTCTTAATTCCATCTTCATATACGAAGTCACTAAATCTCCCATCACTTACACCTTTAATATTTTTTTGAAACTCCTCATCATTAGTCTGATAACTTTTTATCATTTATAGAAATGATGGTTTGGCATCCGTTTGAAAAATTATTGATGTTTAATCTTCCATGGGTATTCTCATATCCATATTTACAAGATTCATGAAAATAGGATCCCTTTCAACTCTCATCTTGTTAAAAACTCCATGATCTATTTTTCTCAAAGCATATGCCACCTTATTTTCCATCCCCATGAGGAATTGTGTGTGAAATTATAATCTATGAGTCGTTTAAGATATATCCTTTTCCTCATGTTTACTTATATTTGTGAGAAAATATAATACAAACTCTTGTGATCAGTTTAAATGTCACATTTTTTCACCATATAAATAGTGTCTCCATATCTATAGAGAAAATATTATAGCATCTAACTAAAATCATGAGTGGGATAGTTTTTAACATTAATTTTTAGCTGTTGTGATGCATGGGCAATAACTCTATCATTCTACATAAGGATACAACCAAGTCCTTTCTTTAAAGCATCATTATAAATAGAAAACCCATCGTTCCCTAATGGTATATTCTAGATAGGAGTGAAGGATAATTTTATCATTAGTTATTGAAAACATTCTTCAAACTCCTTTGTTCAAAATTTTTTTACCCCTTTATGTGTGAGCTTGGTAAATGGGATAGCCAACCAGGAAAATTTCTAGAAAAAACTTCGATAATAACCTGTTAAACAGATAAAATTGTGTACCTCAGTTATACTCATAGGTGTTGGCCATTCTTGGATTACCTTGGTCAATGAAGGATAAAAATAGATTCCATACTTGGAAAAAAATATTTCCATGAATATAAGTCTCTTGGAACCATAATTCACAATTTATAAACACCCAAAATAATTAATTTCTTCTGCTGGTTTTCAGAATATTGTGCAAGTGATTTTCATTATCATTGTAGATTTTTTATTATACCAAGATATAATCAATAAATACCACTAAAAATCCATTATGATATTCGTTGAAAACTATATTCATTAAATACATCAAGACAGATGGTTCATTAGTAAATCCAAAATGCATTACTGTAAACTCATAATGACCGTACCTGATTCTAAATGATCTTTTTATAATGTCATCCTTCATCACACATAACTGATGATATCCAGATCAAACGAAAATATTTGAAAAATATTGAGCTCCATTAAGTTGGTTGAATAAAACATCAATGTGAGGTAGGGGATACTTGTTCTTTATTGTTATATCATTGATCTCCATGTAGTCAATACACAACCTCATAGATCTGTCCTTTTTATTAACAAAAAGGACAGGGGTTCCCCATTGAGAAACACTTGGGAGAATAAATCCCTTATCACTCAATTCCTATAGTTGTTTCCATAGTTCCACTAATTCCATATTGTCCATTCTAAAATGGGATTTTGATATGGGACTTGAACAAAGAATTAAATCAATGGAAAACTCAATTTCTTATTTTGCATGATGTCCATGTAAATTCGGTAGAAACATATCATCATATTCATTACCAATAAGTACATCCTCTATTCAAATTTTTTTTCCAAACCCATATTTATTTCATTCTATTCCACCCCAATAATTGAATTTTGTAGAGCTAATGGGGGTTGATCTATATAATAATCTGGTGGTGGTGTTTCTGCTCTAATAGTAAGGTACTACTTATCATCATCGAAAATTTATACATTATTCTTTTTACAATAAATTTTTGCATCATGGTCTGAACGAAAATCCATTATGAGGATTATAACAAATTCAATGATGGGTATGATGATGAGATCATCAGGTATAGACCATTTATATTCCCTAATGGGAATAGATTAACAAAACATTATTGCAATGATACTTCCCTAAGGAGTTTTTACTGACAACTCATTTGTTATGTAAAATTGAAAAAAAAAATCTAACTTTCTTAGAAAAATGGAAGGATATGAAACAATGTGACAACCTAGATTCAAATAAGACATTGTATAAACATGAGGAAACAATTAAATTACTATAAACCATTCCTTTTGAAGCTTAAATCTCAGCAGTAGTGATCACATAAGATTGTCCTTTCTCTATTGGCCTTTTCTAAGGTATGTTCCCTTGGCCCTTATGAAATTAATTTTCAAAATGTTACTTTTCTCCACAATTGTTGCATTAAACACTAACAGGCTCTTTAATTCCATTGTAATGAAGAGCATGGTGGACTTTTTTACCACACTTGTAAGAGAATCTCATTCCCTTCAGGAAAGTACATGGGTGTTTCATCCCACATTTACCACAGTATGGATATTAAACATTTCCCTTCTTCACCTTATTTCCTTTTCTAGAGTGATCAGTAGATCTGTTCCTCTCTTTCTTTTATTTGAATTCATAAGACTTAGAGAATTCCTTTTTTGTCTTGATTGTGCAAGAGACTGTATCTTCGTATGATAAGAAGTACTTTTAGACTCATTCTCAATAGAGAAAGGGTTTTTACTCATAAAAGAATCTATCAATCTTACTCCTTAGGTCGCATATATAACTTGATTCAGGCCTTCATAACCTTGAATTTTCAGCCTCATACTTTGCAACATTCTCATCCTATGATTTCCTCAGACGTAGAAATTGTCTTTCCATATCCGCTAGATTGTCAAGAGGAAAGTATTTTTCTTTGAAAATCTCTATAAAATACATCAATTCCATGTTCAGTTCTTTTTCATCTTCATTTGGGTTTTTGATTAATAACCACCACTGATATGTATCTCCCGTGAGGCGATAAACTGCATGACTACTTTTTCCCTATCACTACTCCCCAAATCATGAAATATTCTCTCTAATGAACTTATCTATTGCTCAGCGACTAATGGATTTGTACTCCCATTGTATGATGGTGGTTGGTGCATCATGAAGTGATCTATCATTGATCGTCCGCATTATGGTTCAGGGTTCTCTATAAGGGTATGGTTATTATTCATAACCTAAGTGAGTTGTCTCAGTATGGTGATAAGCTGATCAGCACCAGTTGCTTCGCCAACTCCTCTATAATTATCATGAGTATGAGGGAAATCCCTACAATGATTACGTGCAGTGATATAGTTTCCATTTCTTCCACCAGTTTCCATTTCTAAACACTGTATTACACTAGATTTGTTTATGAATCATAGTACATAATTCTGAACTTGTAGAATAGTTAACATAAATTAACAATTTCTGTATATAATCAATAATCATAAAAAAATTTCTATGAGGAGGTATATACTCACAAATCCTTCATAATTGTTTGTAATGAAAATCTGAATTATCCTAAGCATGTCCCTTGGGAGTGTCATAACCATTAGTGCAGTAGGGCTCGTGGTCACGTACCAAGATACCCCTAGTCAAGACCAGAACTCCTTGTTTGATTTTTCACTCCTAGGCACATCTGTACCAGAGCTGCCTCTACCTACTCATATCCAGACAAGGATGTATTTCATGGAAAATACACAAAATCTCTACATTACAAAAATTCTAGGAAGATCATATGTACCAAACCTCAAAGTATATCTTATGTTAATGTGCTCTAATCAGAGTCTATCTTAATCTAGTTTCAAAGTATTGTACTAAAATCCCAATAATAAAAACTGAAACACCCCAACATTAGTTACCTAGATTCAGTGAATTATTAACTAACATTATCATGATCACAAGAGGTCAAAATATCGAAAGACTGATTAGTTTAGTGTCCTTGGAAGAAATAGATACATTCATAAGTTTTACATTACATTATAAAATAAAAAACAAAAACAACATTGCCTCCATTGACCACATTCATCCCATAAAAAATCGTTGCAGGTCAGTCATAATATACTTCTTCACATCCTGGGAAAAATAAAACATAGAAATTGGTGAGCACAGATGCTCAGTAAGGATAACAGTATAACTAAAAATTTCCAAAATAAGCATAAACATTTATGACAATGCATAAGACTAAAACAAAACCCTTTTAAATATTAAAATTATCATAATACGGCAAGGATAAATCATATTATTCCATTTACTTATTTACCAAGATATTCTACTAGTCGAATAATCACAAGTAATATCAATTGTCAATTTGATAATGTTGGAATGCATAATGCCAGACTTCATAACAATATTGTCAACAAATTATGTGAAGACTACAAATAATATTTTTTCAAGCCCTTGTGGCAAGATAATAGTTTGTCCCATGAGACCTATCGATGCATCGAGGAGTTATAGCGGGTTGTACCAATCAATTACAAATTCTAATGCATTCCTCTTATGAAAAGGCTTAAACACAACATAAACATTCATATTAAAACTATCATACAAAATTTCAATACTTTTTCTATAAACCATGAATGGTGTAAAAATTACAAATCCATAGTCAAACATATCACAAGACCTTCAATACAATATGGAATATTTTTATCATAATAAATCAACTTCAAACAAGCATAAAATCCATCAAAGGATGTTGACATATATGAAATCAAAACTTTTTGTAGAGAGATATATCTTTATATTTTGAAATCATTTAAAACACATGTAATTATAAAAGAAAACATTTATTTTTAAAATATTATTATAATATTGTATAGGAAGCTTCAATGATGTTATAAATGCGGAAAATAGCCGCACCCGCCGTATAATTTAATAATTACATTCTAACCTTAATTATTGATAGATGGTCATAAATTACCTTGTATATAAAATGACAGAAAGGTTTCATTCAAAACATATGTGGTCAAATAAGTGTATAAATGAAATTAACCCATATTCTAGTAAATACTGATTTTTTTGAGTTAATGTTTTATGAAAACATGGATGTGGATGATAAAGAGTTCCCAATAGATACTTTTGTATTAACAGCCTCAGATAAGTAAAGAGATTATAAAATTAACCCTTAACAATTAGTTTTCTTTAATTGATGTTATTACAACCTCATGTATAATACTTAAATATTGTTATTAATTTATACAAGAACAATATACATAAATATTATTTCATATATGATCCTATAATATTTCTCTGTTAATAATATTTCCGTAGTATTGTTGTTTTGGGTGTTAACTGATTCATTTTCCTTTATATGATTGGTTACGTAAGCCATGTTTGATATGGATATGATTTATTTTAATCATATATTGAATTATATTATGTTCATAAATATTATCTTAAACACTAAAATTAAAATTATTCTTGAATGATTATGATGGGGATTGAATCTCATCATGTTCGTGGAGATGGTAATCATTACGTACGCATGAGCGACAATATCATTATATTGATTGTAAAATATTATGTTAATGAATTTTATATCATATATAAATAATCATTAACTTGTTATATTTATTATTTAAAATATTTATACTTATTATTATACCCATCCAAATAATGAAGTGTTTAAATTACAAAATACACCAAGATGTAGAGATGGTATGTTGTATGTATGCTTGTATGGTGGCTTTGTCATTTATAGGATGGATAGAATAACGAATATGGTTATACCATATTTATATTAATATCACAGTTTTTAAAAGGTACTGGAGTTATTATTTTGGTATGGAAACAAAAATGAATGTGGAAGTGGAAAAGAAAAGAACATGGAAGTGGGTGGTGGAATTTTTAAATCTTCTTTAGGTGTTTACTATTAAGTTGATAAAAAGGGCTCCATCGATTGGATTAATGATAAAATTAAGGCCTCTAGGATTATCATAGAATATTTTATAGGATATTTGGGAAGGTCTTGGATGATCCAAATGGCTTTAGAGGTGTGAATTTAAGAGAAGGAGAAGTACCCTTTTATAAGAGAGGTGAGGGTCACTTTAGGAGAAGCATGAAATATTATTTTATAATAAAATCATATTCAGTTTATAATAGCTCAAAAATGATTTACATAGAGGATATGGTGGGGAAGTTTCATAACCGTCTCAAACAATAGTTTTTAGACAGGTTTTGATCACCATATTAAACTTATCTTTTAGATTTAACTCTTAGTTAAATAGTCTGACATTTACCATGTCTCTTTGTATATTTATATAATTTGGACAATAAAATTATTATAACAAGAAAATAGAACCCCAAGTGGTTCGATATTAATATTAATAACCTTATCTATGTCCATTGTCAAAACTTTATATATTTAGGAATATTATACCAATTAATTTTATTGTATTTATTTTAAAAACTGAATTATGTCAATTTGGAAACTATTTAGTATTTGATTTTTTTAATTCCATAAAAACATTATCACTTTAAATAAAATGTATATAATCAACCCTAACATGTCCTATTATCGTAAAAAATTAGTGTAATTCATCATAATTCTCAATTTTAATTTATTTGGATATTTGTAATATCATTTATTTTAATATTTCTTTTTAAGGTAATTAATTCATCATCATTGTGTCATAAATAAATTAAATTATTTAATGCAAATAAAATTATAAATAAAAGAACATTAAGTGTAAAATAATTTTATTTTTCTATGGAATATTTATTGTCGAATTTATATTGTGTGTAACCCTATATTAAAAATGGATTAGTTATTGAACAGTGAATTTAGCTCTTTTAAATATTTTTAAAATAAAATAATAACAAATACCATAATATAATACAAGTGGACCAAAGTGGATCATATTTTATTAAAAAGGATGTTTTTTAGTTGAATTAAACATATCCAATGTAATTAGGACATGTGTTAGGGTAATTATAATATCATTTTTACCATTAATTATCCTATTTACTTTTAACCATTGTAAATAAAAGTCAAATGTTACTATACACCAAAAAAATTCATATTATTGAACCAAATTTTAATTTCTGATGTCAACTATGTCTCTCAAATATTTGAAATTCAACTCACATATGTGGTAAAATTATGTTTTACGCAAATTTTCTAATGCTTCTAGAAGTTGGGTAAAAGATGGTAAAAAGTTCAATAAAATTTTATATATCTAAAATTATTATAAAATGACTCCATGAAGTACATTGAACATAAATATAGGAATTATGTATCTATTTTGAACAAATACAAATTAAATTAAAATAACTAATTACTTAAATAAAAATTCTGTTTTAAACAACAACGCATTGTTTTTCACTATTCATCAAAAATTGAATGTCTTCAAAAAAATTCCAAAAATACACCCTAAGATAATTTATATATTCCTAATTCATAAATAAATTCCATTTTGAATAATAAATATTACAGTTTTTAAAATATTTGTGAATTACTATTCATAATGGCTAGTTTGATTGGTCATGGTGCGTTAAAACACCAAGTTGTGTACAATGCAAGCTATTACATTATTCAAAGGAAAACATATTGTGGATGCTTTCGGTGTTACATAAATATTAACATAAAACATATTTTTTTTAAAAAATCATTACATTCAATGAATAAAGTAATAAAAAAGCATCCATTTTGGTGCCTTATGGCTTCTGAAAGTACATCAATACTTACTTTTCATTTCAGAAATTACATGTGTGTCAGTAACAAAACATATAAAAGACCAACCACACTCCACTCTTCTTAAAACAATAAAAGCACATTGGATATATCAAAAAAAATTATTAAATGCCTCCACCAACATTCCAATAACCCTTATATTTATCATAAATCTATCCTAAAATCCTTCTTTATCTTACTAAAGGAGGTTATTTCATGTAGAGGTATCCTTCTTAACAAAGTGTCTTTATTTTATTTTTTATTCCACCTCATAAATTATTTTTTGTTCATTAATATAAAATAAAAATAGTAAATATCATATACTGAGATGTTATTATTTTAATTTAATAATCTAAATAAATATCATATTTCATTAAATGGGATAAGAAATTTTCATTAGTGTGTTTGATGGACAACCACCTCGCGAACAGATGTCATTCATTTTTTGTCATTACCTCTTGTTTTGTATTATATTTTTGGAGTAAAAATATATATATAATTATTAACGCTCCTTTCATCACAGAGTCTAACCACTGAAAAAAAGGAAATACCATTAGCTCAAAAGTGATTCAACCTTTGGACAAATATCAAAAATTGAAAAAAGAAGGAATAATAAGAACATTCTCCATGGGTCGTGCAATTTCTACAATGGTCGCGCAAGTACACTTGTGTGCCGCAATGGTCACACAAGTACACTTGCGTGCCCTAAGTGATTACCGCCCGAGGACTTCTCCAGCCTATAAATAGACCTTGTGGGCCCCCCATTTGAGGAGGAATTTTTTCCGAAAACTCAGATTTGAGCTCCCGTCACCCTAGTCTCTTCTCAAAGCTTCCTAAACACTTATAAGGTAATTTCTTACCTAGAACGCAAGATATAAAGATGGGGAAGGAAACCTAAGTGTTGAAACTCATCAACACTTGTGTGCATGAGTGGCCAGTCCTTATGGGAAATGGCCACACTTGCGCGCCGCCTAACTCTTTCTATAGAACATGCGCACCACTCTTCTGGAAGAACCTTAAGATGATTCTAAAGGCTTTAACCTAGAGTCACTCAAGTATTACCCTACTGGTTAACCTTCACGCATGTAACCTTGTGTCGCACAGGTATACATGCGGGACCAGGACTTGCGCACCCACGCAGTACCTACGCGTCTGCCCGGACTTGTGCGCCCCTGCCTTTTAGGGTGCCCTTCTTTCCCATTTCACCCATCCTAAGCCATTACACCTCTCCTATTCAAGATTCAGTCTTCAAGACACTATTCAAATCTGTTTATGGCATGATATATTGATTTTATATCCTTATCTGAAAGGAATTATATGGAATATCTCTCAAAACCTAGTGATTTACAAATATTTATGTCACTAAAGATTGAGATTTTATTCATTCAACCTCATACTTTATGATGATGGAACTCATTAACCTGGGCCTCCTATTCAGGAATAAGCCCTAGTCATAATCATTAACCTGGGACTCCTTTTCATGAGTAAGCCCTAGTCTTAATTTCTCTTAACTAGTCCTAATGTATCTTTGATCTAGGATTCCTTCTCATGAGTAAAACCAAATCATAAGTCATCTCCTAATTTGGGACTCTTTTTCAAGAGTAATCCCCAAGTTAGAGTATTAAAATCTCCATGAAGCACATATACCATTATAGACCCTATTCCTAGATTTCTTCCATGAATTAAATCATAAATCTTCATTTATCTGGGCAGTCATAAATACAAAAGTCCCACATTATTTATTATGATTGCATCTTTCAGAGCACAATTGCCTGATTTTTACCAATACCTCTTATTTCTCACACCGAGCATTACTCACGTGATCTTAGAGTGTAAAAGTAATTATGACATCCCTCTTTGATCCATCAATCATAAACATCATACACCCTTACTCGAACTACGTGGGTTCTGATTCCTTTTCTAAACAAAGGATACACAGGGAGCCCATTTGCGGCTTCGATCCCAATTCTAAAATAATTCATGTCCTTCTAAATGACAATAAACTTCAAGTTCCCCAATGAGTAGCTTTAAAACCATCGTGGTCATCATAATGACCGGGGGAAATCTATATAAATGTGTCAAAGGATACCATTGACCAAGAGTCTGTAATAAAAACAGATGATTCTCTATCGATGAAGTACCTCGAATACATATAAAAGATTCTCTAAATTTCCTACATAATTAATCATTGATTGTCAGATCTGAAGGAAATCTCATTTTATAATTGGTAATGTAATAAGGATTCATGAACATAACATAAATATATAAAGAGAGTCCCGGAGTAGACAATAATTCCCCTCAAAATGGTTTGATGAGTCTGACCTCCCATCCTCTCGACCAATATAAATTCTTAAGTCTCATCAGTCCACAAACTAATGAGCGCCTACCATTGGAATGTGGGTCTAAATGGATGTGGATTCATTGGACGTTTCTAGTTCTATTAATAAACCCGTTAGAAACCGATTAGAATGTTTGAACCTTCAATCAAGGAGGTCATCCCCAAATTTTGAGGGAAAAAATGGTGAACCCGATGTGAAACCTTAACCAATATAAAATGGTGTTTTACCTATTTGTTAGGACACTATTTAAAACTAAATTAGAGGGCCAAAAAAACAATCATTGACATATGTGCTCATACAAAAGATGTAGTGGATGAATTTATCTTGATTACGTCTGTTATATCAAACAAGCAGACATTTCCATGATCTTCTGCATTTCCAGAATGGTTGCTCTCAAGTTCACACCTGTGAATACTGCTGCGGCGAATGCCACTGCTGCTACTCTTGTTGGATTGCCATCCGCTCTATGGATGAAATCACCTACTCAGTGTCTTCAATGCTAGGTATCAAATGCGCTGGTTAAGGAGTACCGTCAACACGATACCATCCCAACTCTGGAGGCTTCTTGACAAGACCTCCAAGTGAACAACTCACACCGGTCATCCAAACAATGACGACCAGTGATTAAGAAGTAGGTGGTGAAAACCACCATCTACAACCATTTTGGGTGGTAATCCCTGGAACGCAATCACCAATCATTCCTATATTATGGGGAGGTGAATGAGCATGTCCCTCAGGGCCTTAATTCAAAGAAGTAGGAGTCCTTCCCAAGGGCTCCCATCAACAATCGCCGATAGAATCGTGTGGCAATGCACCCTCAACATGATGAGGGTGTCGACTCCAGGCGTTCGGCTCAGGTTCCTCGAACCCAAGCAGACAAGAAGAATCACTAGAGGTGAAATCTGGTTAACAGTGAGCAGGTTCTCATCTATGCCATCTCCGGAGAATTCCACCAACATAACTTGGTGGCAAGCAACGAGCGGGCACACACACCTAGCCATTTTAATTCCACTGTCCATTAGACACGTCTGGAAGCATCACGCCAATCCCGCCAGGCAATTTCGGAAGAGTACTATAGGAAGGAACATAAACCAGTTTATACATCATCATCTAGTCAGCAAGCTCATCTGACTACATATGATGGAGCTCATCAACCACATCCGGAGAAGTGAAATCAGTAGGCACATACACCTGCTATTATTAATCAAGCCTACCAGTAGTCTCGCTTGGTAGCATTCAGAGAAGTCAGTCAGAAAGCTCTGACAACAAACAGGAGGCAGACTCAACTCTTTGTCCCCACACTTGAGTACTGTCTGGATTCACTGACAGGAAAAGGAGGACATGAGCATGCACATACACCTACTCCAAGAAAGGAATAGACGTATATCCCTATTCCAGCAGCTGAAGTCACCAAAAATATTTTATCAATGGTGAAAGAGCATAAGCAAATCCCTTCTCATATTCTGGATGCTTGTCAGGATATTATAACAGCTTCAGCAGCATCGTAGGGAAAGACACATAAATCTATCCCTACCAGTGGAGTGACACATCAATAGTTCACTCCAGAACAGACACACACATCGGTTCAAGTCTAAGAGGGTTGTTGGGCATACTCCCTCATATCATACAGATGACCAAGTCAGGAACATATTCCTGATTTGAGTAGAGATCATCATCCTAACCTGGCCATCTTTTCTGATCAGGCACATACACCTTCTCAAAGACACCACTTTTGTCAACAATTGTTTTCCAAGGCAAGTATGAAGGTGTATAAGAAAAAGACCCACCCAGCACAATCAGGAGATCAAGAGCAAATATGTAACAAGGCCTTTCTCGATGCTGGAGTTCTTGAAGCCCTCAGACAGTTATCTATTGGAATTAAGTATTATACTCCCTCATTTCCCAATAGTGGGAACATTAATTCCGAACGTCTTCAATAGACACTTCCTCATGAAGGCTTTCTTCATGACAATTCAGTCGATCTTGAAGTTTCATCTTCAGATAAGAGGCACAGGAACCCTCTGTATGGTCAGAAGACCAAGGAGCAAGACATCTCATCTTTTGTTGTAACCCATCATGGTGTTCCTCCCCATGATGATGAATTTCGCTGCAAAAGTCCTCTCCACAGTAGTGATGCACATTGTCCAGAAAATGCTCTAGTGGACAATGTAGTGCCGAAAAATTCCTCTTATCTTAAGGCACATGCAAATGAAAAACCATTCATGTCTGATGCTTCATCACTAGCAGGTGAGGTACTTTCTCAATCATAAGATATCCCAGAGTGTAGGTCACTCTCCGAACCACCCCTAAGTCATGCATCTTCTAGTTTAATAAGTGATTTCTCTACCAATATTGTTGAATATGATGAAGTAACAAGGAAGCAGCAACGCTTGTCAAATCAGGTAGATTGATATTCATTTAATGATAAAGAGGAAATGCTGAACATGAGAAAACAACTGACAAAAGGTGAAGTACCAGTCATGTTTTGGCCACTGCTTGACTCTCAGAATGACATTCCAAAGATGTTGACAGAAGATGGAATCCATGATATTAGTCTCAACATATGGAAAACCCTTTTTCATTTGAAGAAGAAATTATTATCTTTTGATGAATATGAAAATCATCTTAAGATAATAGAAGGGTTACAATGTCAGATTGATTTCGAATCTCTATCAGTCTCTCAATATCCGAATGTTGAAAAGCAGTAGAGAGCCCTTCAACGTTCATGCCTTGGCGCACTAAGAAGATTGTGTCAGTTAATTTCCAATTCAAGATCTGGTATTCATTTTAGAGGATGGGTTGTTCATGTAGCACTACATTTCATGGTGCTCTCCAGTCAGCAAAGCTAGCCTAAAATGGTCTCATGCAATGTTATTTCCCATGGCCGGCCATATTCAATGGGTTTTGTTTGTAATAAAATTCTTGACAAAGAACAGGCTTCAACTAGTTCCCATAAAAATCAAGCATACATAGAACATGTTGTTGAATTACTCCTACATCACAAAAATGAGAATATTGAACATGCCTCTTGTATGGAGCAAGGACAACATCAAGTGATAGAAGTGTCGGATATCATCCAACAGTATTTTGAACCAGGTGATAAAAGTGGATACAAGTTAATGCATCTAGATAATTTCAAGACTATGGTTCACAAGATCAGGAGAGATTTTAAGAAATTCTCAGACATATCATGTCAAGAGAGACCCAAGCTTGCCAGATTGGGGACTCTTTTAAACCAACCCCCAAAATCAACAAATAATATTCGAGGAGTTGAGCGGGAATAGTGGGAACAGCCCCAGCACACCAGACTAGGGACTTTTGCAAATCATCAATCCCGTCCTCAGAGAAATTCAGACTTTTCTCGATTGGAGAAGAAGCCTCAAGAGGAACTAAGAGCCAAATTATTAGGATATTCCCTCCTAGTTACAGTTCATCAAGAAGTTCCTTATGGATCGAATCAACAAAAGGCGATGTCTCATCAATGACATGGAAGAAGAAAATATCATAGAAATGCTGATAGAAGGGATGCAATGTGTTATGCATCAGTCAATGTCATTAATGCTGTTGTTTTTGATCCACTAGATGAGGCTCACTCAGGGGTCTTAGATGAAGAGGTTCTTGATAAAGACGATGTACGCACTGACACAAATGAAGAAGGTGTGCATACATGAAATCAATGGATTTCTCAGAACCAAGGTAATCCTTCAAGTAACCCACTTCCCCTCTCCGAAAAGGATCCAGTAAAGGGAGGAGAAAGAATCAAGTTACTTATCCTTCCTCTGGAGAAGGCCAATCGCTCTCACTGGAGAAAAGGTTTGCACAACAGCAGGAAGAAATGACGGAATTAAGGATGTTGAATGCAGAACTAATTCAGGGTAGTCTTCTTCTTAAGCGTGTTGGAGTCAGTCAGCCATGGGAATTTGTTGCAGCTACTGAGATGGATCAAGTATATCCTCCTCAATCAGTACACTCTCACAGGTCTAATCATACGGGTCATGTGCAACAACAGTTGACTGTGCTACCATCAGTTGCAGCACCAGCCACCACATCTGTCCAAGCTCCAGTCATTACACCTACCCAAGTCCATGTTCAACTGGATGTTTCTCAAAAGTTAATAACTACCATTAAGTCATTAACACCTAGGTTAGAAACAATGGAAGGGAAACGTGCACATGTTCAACCAGAGATGAATTTGTATCATGAATGGGTAGATTCAATGTCTCCTCCATCTAGTTATTGAAACCCTGTATTACCTATTTTAAATGGATCAGGTGACTCTGAACAACATTTGACACATTATGTGTCTTGTTGTGATCCTATGATGGGAACTCCGGAGCAGCAAGAAGTAGTAAAACTCAGATGCTTCGTACAGACAATTCAAGGACCTGCCTTTGTCTGGTATACAATCTTGCAATCCCGGTCAATTACTGGATGGGATGATCTTGGCAAAAAAATCCTTCTTTAGTTCCGCTCAACATTGCCAAATACAATAGTTTTTTATCATACAAACTATAAGAAAAGGTAAAATGAAAGGGTCTCATATTTCATTGCTCACTGGAATGGATTAACATATTCTCTAAGCTTATCACTCCTTTAAGAAGAATTTTTTCCAATCTGTGTGGCAAATCTGCGTGAAGAATTACTAACGTCGTTGATCCCTGTGAAATACACCGGAGGGTTTTGAGACCGTACTTCAATCGCTCAGCAGATTAAAGATTCCCTTAAATATGCTAAGGCTAAATATCGTGTAATTCCATCAGCTCCAAGTAGGTGAATGGGTAAAGAAGAAACTACTACAGTTATGCTTAAACAAGCACATGTACCTGTTTCTACATCAAAACCTTCAACTTCTTGAAGGGATCCACCTTCTGAGCACCAATAACAAAGTCCATTTTGTCCATATGATCAAAGAGATCAATGAAGAAAACAATTTGAGGATCTGATGATCAAAACATACTCTTTCCGAAATAAACAAGTTCCTGGTTACTTCATTTCAGCTCTAGAAAATAATCGGGTTCAATTGCCAAGGCCTAAGATGCCAAACAAGGAAGGAGATGAAGACCATCCCAATTATTTCCCTTTTTATCAAATTTTATGGCATCTCATCAAAGAGTGTTTTGTCTTCAAAGACCTCTTGAAAAAGATGGTCGACTCGGGACAAGTCAAACTGAAAGGTTTTTCAGCTCAGGTAGCATGTGTTACTGCTATAGTTCCAGAGGAGGAAGGGAAATGGCATGAAGTCAAAAGTAAAAATGCACAGAAGTATGATGATTGGAAGGTCAGAAAGACAATCAACCGAACTCATGATATTTTGTGAACACAATTAAATAAACTGATTGTGTCTTCTTCCATGAATGTTGTGCCAAAATACTCTTCATCAGAGGGAAAATCCTCAAAGAAATGGCATGATTCAAAAAAAGAAAAAGAATCAGAATAAGATGAGTATGTGTAAAAGCCTATGTTGTCTTTGACACTGGCATAGATCATGCCATCTACTTAAAAGCCACGGGCAACTCCCCACCAAACGGCATAACCTAAATAGGATAATCAGGCAGAGTCTTCATCAGACAAAGAGTTAATCATCGGTTTTGTCAATATGATTCAATTAACAGATCCATATTCCAGTCGTAGATTCGATTTAGATGGGTTTAAATTCCCTGTATCAAATAGGGGAATCATAGGATGTTCTTGAGGCTCAGGATACAGGGGAATACATGGATCTTTCAGAAGCCATTGTTCCAATTCTAACCCTGCTAGAACTGTGTACGCAACAGAAACTCGTGGTAGAGCCCTTCAGCGAACTCAGCAAGAACAATTAAGTTCTTCTACGATAGCAAATTTGGTCTTGGCACTATTATTTTGGAAGACTGGTTGAAGGTTCCATCTTCTTCCTCTCAGCAAGTAAATGGATCTAATCGGTCTAATCTTCCAAAACCAGTAATATTGCCAACTCCTATCCCAAAACAAGATGCATTAACTTCTAATGCATCTCCTTCCAAGGTACATGCTAAACCACATATTCTTGTTGGGAAACGCAGACCTCTGGATCAAAAGTATGATGTAGTGAAACAGTCAGCCCATGTACCAGCCAATTTATCAATTCTGGATGATTTGAATCTGTCAAAAGATCTTCGGGATGCACTCATCGAGGCTTTGTCGAGTCCTCAAGAGTTTGAAACTGAAATTGATGCAACTGAAGTCTATCACATAGAGAAAAATCCTGAATAATTAAATGCAATAATATCTTTTACTGATGAAGATGAAGATGATGTTGTGCATGGGAATATTAGACCTTTGAACTTATCTGGAAAGGTCAATGCCGTAGACGTCCTAAGAGCTTTCATTGACAATGGTTCAAGAGTCAACCTCATGCCCATTCGTACACTTCGTCAATTGGTCCTCACAGAATCTGATTTATCTCATTCTACCATGATGTTACAAGGATATGATAAAAATGAACAAGAACCACTGGGTGAAGTTACACTCAGAACTCATTTTGGAGATCTTCTATCCAATTCGGATTTCATGGTTGTTGATCAAGACTCAGCTTTCAACATCTTTCTTGGAAGACCCTAGCTACATCAACATGCGGTTATCCCTTCATCATACCATCAATGTCCGAAATATTGTTTCGATGGTCAAGATGGGACATTTTATGGTGATAAGTCCCCATTCAAGACATGTGAGTCTCAATACATTGAGGCGGAATTCTATCACATGAAGGAAAGGGAGAAATCCACAACAAAGGAGATTACCAAAGTTAATGCTCCATATGGTTTGGAGAAAATTCCAGTAAATCCATTTACACATGTGAGTATAGATTATGTGTTTCCTATCGGTCAAATTGACAAGATAGACCCAAATCAAAATACTCTTATGGAAAGATCCATATTGTCAATTACGAAAATCGAGCCAGACAACATTGGAGAAATTGCTAACCCACCAAGCAGTGATGAAAGCACAAATGGTGACGTCTTTATTTCGTCAGCTGAAATCAAGCAAATCTATACTTCGCCAATTAGGCCAGAAGAAATTATAGAAGCATAGATGGTAAACAATAATGTCGATTATCAATCCATCATCTCCTCTTTATTACACAAAGAAGACCCTTCATCAACAATCAGGTCAGAAATGGAAGATTCTTCTTCAAGATGTGCAAACTTTAACCTCTCATCTGATAATGAAAATTCTGCTTTATCATCTACTATGAAAGTAAAAATGGAAGAAATAACACACGATGAAGAAGAAGTGGAAGATATTAGAGATGCTCCTCCAGAATTTGAAGAGGGTATCTCTACCACTGTGGATGAACTCAGAGAAATCAATATGGTACAAAAGAATATCCACGTCCCACTTTAATCAGTGCGGCCATGACTCTTGAAGAGGAAGAGATGTATATTTATTTTCTAAAGAAAAATAAAGATATATTTTCTTGGAACTATATAGAAAACCCCAGTCTTGATCCTGATGTTGATACTCATCATTTGGGTTTACCAGAAGAACATCAAGGATTTAAGCAAGCCACGAGAAGAACACACCCAACCTATCCTTCCAAAATTGAGGCTGAAGTGGATAAGATTATCAAATTTAACATCATTATAGAAGTTCAATATCCCATGTGGTTGGCTAATATTGTCCCCGTAAAGAAGAATAACAGACAAATTAGAGTTTGCATCGATTTTAGTGATCTTAATCGGCATTATCCTATGGATGATTTCCCAGTTCCAATTACATAAATTTTAATTGATGCAACATCTGGCTATGAAGCACGTACCTTCATGGATGGATCTTCCAGATATAATATGTTCGAATGGCCCCATAAAATGAGGAATCCATAGCCTTCATATCCCCTCATGGTGTGTTTTGCTACCAGGTAATGCCCTTTAACTTAAAGAATGTAGGTGCAACATATTACCGTGACATGCATCATATCATCAAACCCTTCTTAGGGATGTTTTTTTAATGCTATGTAGACGATTTGGTGGTTAAATGCAAACAATGTTCTAATCACTTGGCTGATTTGGAAGTCCTGTTTCACAAGAATGGACAAAATAATTTGAAGATGAACACCTTAAAATGTGCTTTTGGGGTAACCTTAGGAATATTTCTCGACTTTATTGTACACCATCGTGGTATTGAAGTCAATCCTGAAAAGAACAAGTCAATCCTTGGTATGTCACCTCCTCAAAATTTGAAATAATTTAGAGGACTTAAATGAAACTTAGCCAATATTCGGTGTTTCATCGCCAATTTGGCAGGAAAAAAGTTTACCCTTCACCAAATTTATGAAGAAGGGAGTCACTTACCAGTGGACTGAATAATGTCAAGAAGCATTCGATATTCTCAAGAAATAACTCTTGAGTCCACCGATACTAATGCCACCTGTTGAAGGAACACCACTTACCCTCTATGTGAATGCTCTAGAGCAATCATTGGGTGAAATTAATTCTCAAAAAAATGTTGTTGGGAATGAAAACAGCCTCTACTATCTCTATCAAACTATGCTTGAAGCAGAAACCCGATATTCATGTATTGAGAAGTGCTTCCTGGCATTAATCCTTGTAGTTCAGAAGTTGAGACACTACCTGCAACATCACATGGTCTAATTGGTATCTCGCAATAACCAGCTCAAATTCATCCTTAGTCGTCCAATGATTTATAGGATGTCTAGAAAGGTGGGCGGTTATTTTGCAGCAATTCAACAATCAGTATTTGTCTCAAATGGAGATAAAGGGCCAATCTCTGGCTGATTTCCAAGCTGAACATGCTTCAGTTGAAGACACATCTTCATATATTGAACTCCCTGATGAGGAAGTCTTCTCTATTCAAGAATGTCCTCAGACATGGGAAATGTATTTTGATGGTGCTTCCAGATGTCCAACAGGGAGGAAATGGAAAATCCTAAATTCAACAAAGTTGGATTAGGAATTGTTCTCATTTCTCCTGAAAAGGAAGTGTTACCTTATTCCTTCTTATTGTGATAAGGTGGTACCAATAATGAAGTAGAATACCAAGCTCTCATCACAGGCTTGGAATCAGCACTTCAAGCCCAAGTGAATCACTTAAAGGTGAAAGGTGATTCAGACCTAGTAATCAAACAAGTCAATGGGGATAATGCCATCAGAAAAGAAGAAATAATCCCTTTGAATGATTATGTCAGAGTGTTAATTGTAGAATTCCCTTTAGAAATGACATTTTCTAATGTCCCAAGATCACAAAATGGTCAAGCTGATGCACTGGCTAATACAGCCACAACTCTTGAAGATCCAAATCGGGACGAGACAACCATCAGTATTGCCCACTGTCATGAAATTTCACCTTATGTTCGAATCATAACAGAGTAAATTAGTGAAATTAGTCACATTCCTAAACCATATGGTCATACTATAGGATTAATGTCACATATCAGGGAATACCTTCAAAATGGAACACTTCCACCTGATAGAGCTGAGAAAGAACAAATTCGGCGACGTGTGGTCAATTTTACTCATTATTATTGCCCTGATCACCTAGAGAAAATTCTCTACAAATGTGGTTTTGATGGAGTTCTCTTCAGATGAATTGATGGTGAAGAGACTATGGCTGTCATGAAAGAAGGTCATGGAGGAGTCTGTGGTGCCCACAAGTCTGGACATAGATTGTCTGATCAGATTCGAAGGCTTGGATAATTTTTGCCTTCAATGATACAAGATTGTGTTGATTTCACAATGAAGTATTATTCATGCCATGTACATTCCAAATTCATTCATCAACCTCCAGGGTTTCTTTATATAGCTAAATACTCATGGCCATTTGCCGAATGGGGAATGGATGTTGTGGGACCTTACCCTTTTGCTACGGCCAAGTAGTTTAAGTACATTCGTACTGCTACTGACTTCTTTTCCAAATGGAAAGAGGCAATACCTATCAAGGAAGTCAGTTCTAAATTCGTTTTTAGCTTCATCAAGACTAACATCATTACCAGATTTGGTGTCCCTCATACCATATTGACGGAAAATTGCACCAACATTTGTTTATCCGAGATGAAGAAGTTGTATCAAGAATACAACATAAAATCCAGCCATTGATCTCAGTATCATGCAGCAGCCAATGGCCATATAGAGGTCTTTAACAAGACCCTTTCAAATATACTTCAAAAGAAGGTGGATGAAGATAAGAAGTCATAGCCTGATAAAATCTTCCATACTTTATGGTCTTATCGGACTACCACCCGCACTGCAACGCAGTCAACTCCATATTCATTGGTATATGGAACAGATCCCATTGAAGTTCAATTGCCTTCGCTTAGAGTAGCCATTTGCGATCAGTCATCTACAGATGAAAAATCTCAAATGTGATTGAATGAAATGGAACGGTAATATGAGAAATGATTGTGCACTTTGAACCAAGTGGAAGTCTATTAGAATCGAATAGCATGAGCTTTTAACAAAAATGTTTGTCTTTATTCATTACTTATGGAGAATTGGTATTGGTTCTTAGAAATCCAATGATACCAGGAAAGAAACCTCCCAAGCTTGAGCCAAAATGGGAAGGACCTTACTCAATACATAGGGTCTACTCCAATGGAGCTTATTTTTTAATCTCAATGGATGGTGAACTCATCACTACTCCAACCAATGCCAGATTTTTGAAGAAGTATTTTGTATAAACACAAAATATATCATCCATGGTCCAGTATGACCTTAAACTACACCATCGTCCGGTATGGCCTTAAACTGCACCACCGTCTAGCAAGACGTTAAACTGCATCATCAACGGTCCATGCATATGAACCTAAACTATATTCACATATGTCCAACATGATGTTAAATTGTGTCCCCTTCATCATCCTTGCTATATTACGTTAAACTATACAGAAACGGTCCATAAATATGACCCTAAACTATTTGTATTCCTTTCGTCACACATGACGTTAAACTGTGACGTCCTAACTACATGATGCTAAACTGTATAGAAGTCCCTTACGTCCATTAAGAAGTTAAACTGCATCATCCACGGTCCTTGCATATGACTTTAAACTATTCGTGCTTTCGTCCAACATGACATTAAACTGAGAAAAAGTCTGTAATATGTCCTCACTGCATGACATTAAACTGCACAGTCCCCCTTCCGTCTAGCATGACGTTAAACTGCACCATCCACTGTCCATGCATGTGACTTTAAACTATTCACACATACATCCAGCAAGACGTTAAACTGCATCATCCATGGTCCATGCATATGACATTAAACTATTCGTGCTTTCGTCCAACATGACGTTAAAATGAGAAAAATGTCCCTAATTTGTCCTCACTGTATTACATTAAACTGCACAGTCCCCCTTCCGTCCACCATGACGTTAAACTGAACCATCCATGGTCCATGCATATGACTTTAAACTATTCTCACTTATGTCCAACATGACATAAAATGGAGTCCTCTTTTTTTCCAACATGACATTAAACTATATTGTCCCCATCGTCCTAACTACATGACGCTAAACTGTACAGAAAATCCATTAATACGTCCTACATGACATTAAACTATACTTTGTCCCTTCTACATGACATTAAACTGTGCAGCACCAATAGTCCTAACTGCAAGACCATAAAACCGCATAGTCCATTGATATGTCCTACATGACATTAAACTGTTCATCGTTAAGGTTGTTGTTACCTCTTGTTTCTCACACCGAGTATGACTCACATGAGCTTAGATCAAACCTCAACTATAACACTCTCTTCGGGCTACTAACCATGTGTATGTCCCAATAACATAATTTTTTAGGTCGTTTTCCCTACGAACAACATAATCATTAATTCATTTTTTAATTGAACTACACAGACTTTGATCCTTTATTTTCTGGCTGGGTACATAGGCAACCTCCCAAGGGTCAAGCCCAGAACCAATCTCCTCACATCGGTTCACCTCCATCTCACACGATGTTGATTCGTGAAACCACCCCTAGAATCAATATCATTACATTGGTTCACTTTCGACCTCATTATACGACGTTGAACTATACAACACTTTTTTCCAGTATGACAATAAACTACAATATTCATTGATACCCTCATCTAAGAGGGCACCATTATTTACATTGATTTTTCAATCATGTTTCATTTCAAAGACTGTGTGCCTACATGGAAATGCCCAAACCTTTTATCTTGGGTTGAACCATTATTATACTAAAGTCACCTTTCACCCTTCACATGTACGAACCAAATTTTTACAGAGGGTATTTCTAGAACTATGTGGGATTGATTCCCATCCTTATGGGATACATATGAACTTTCGAGTGTCCCTTGAATCCAGCCCCAAGTATTTTTGGGCCAAACCCCAAATTCCACTTTCAGTCCCTTGGCTAAAAAGTAACCATGAAAACACACACTATTTATTTCTTACAATGGTCCATGCTCTATGACCCTAAACTAAGATCTCTAATCCTTTTGTCCCACATTACGTTAAACTGTAGTTTAAGAACTACGTATGGCTTGATTCACATCCTTATGGGATACGTAGTGAAGTCCAACATTTTAATTCAGGACACAGCCACAACATGATTATAGTTAGCATTGATCTGTGTATCTTTATATACATTGGAAAATACTCATCTTTATGTGTCATAATCCTAAGCTTAAATATTTTCAGATCATCATAGCCCTTTTCTTGAATTTTAGTCACAAAAATGTCAAATTTCTGAGAGTTCTTTTGCCGGACTATGAATCACGTGCCCTTAAGCGTCCTTGCATAAATAGTCTACATAACAGACTTGTCAGCCAAAAGATATTATTATTTGACAATGCAGCCAATTCCCTTAGATGGCCCTGCATAATTCAACCCCCTAACAGGTTTTTTAAATAATGGTAACTTCATTCTTGGGAGTAAAACCACTTTTTTCCTTATTAGCCTTAAATGACAGTCTATAGGGATCTCAAAAAATAGCCATCCTTAATATATTTGTCACATATCCTTTTTCATGATCTGAAAGTATTCAAGTCTATGGTTTATATTCTCCTTCCCTACGTTTGGGTCAGACTTTCGTAGGAGTGATATCCATCTAGTTCTTCAATAATCTTGTTTGGAAATATCTTCTCCATATTCATGTACCTCATTCCATAAAACAAACTCTATACTTTGGAAAATTTAAATCTCGATAAACATTCACAGGCTATTAGCAGTAGAAAGGTAAATTTTTAAGAGTTCATTTTCCTGACTATACAACACATTCCCTTAGTCAGCCTTGCATAAACAGTCCACATAACAGACTCGTTAGCCAAAAGATTCTATTTATTTGACTATGTAGCCAATGCCCTTAGGTGGCCCGGCATAATTCAACCCCAAAACGGGTTTGTTAAATAATAGTAACTACATTCTTGGAAACTACTTCGTCTGATACCTTTTAACTCTTTTTCATATCATTCTTCATATAAAAGTATTATTAAGCCATAGTTTTTAATTTTTGTACCTCATACTTGATTATGGAAATATGTTTTTAGATAAATTTTCAATGAATTGAGTCAATTCAAATTCACTCGGTCAATGCTATTTCGACATTAAACATTCTCCTCCTTATGTCTGATGTGCATGACTTTAAACTACCCACAAAAGACAAGGGAACTCTGAATAAATGTCAATTTCCAGCTCACTAAACATACAATTTGTATGATTTAGGTAATATAGAGCAATTAAGAGTTTCAATGTTTGTAGGGTTATTTATATTAATCCTAGTAAAAAATCAGACTATGCTTACTAGGCCCATTGGATTAGGTAAAATTTAAAGCAGGTAGCGAAAGAGATTGAGGGTATAAATGATTGATGATGAAAGTGTTTTTCATTGATACAGAAGATATAGAAGGACATCCACAGACTAGAGCCTCTTCTATTTTTCAATAATTTCAAGAGGCTTTCAACATAACTCTTCATTGGATTTACGTCATCTTTAGCTTCATCCGAAACCACCTGGAATTCATTCATTCAACTGGATACAATAAGTGATGTAGTGATACCACCTCTTCTTGGAACAATTGTAAAAGGATGTTCTTGAGTGCGGTTAGGGAAAAAATTTTGCTGATCAAACAGTGACTCTGTTTCTGTCCAAGAGACTTGGAACATGGATACATGGATTTGAGAATGGAGCATTGGAAGTAAATATCCATTTGGAGAGAGTACTCTTTTCAGATATTTCTCTAATGCCATGTTTGTCTTCTCTCCACCAATCGGTAGCGGAAAATATTTCAGCCCATGGGTTTTCCATTTTCATATCTGCAAGGAAATGGCATGGAAGGAAAATTTGAAAGTTCACAGCATATTTGTTGCACTTAATGGACAACATAACCGAAATAGAGGAGTAGCAGTGCAGCTGCATTTCAAGAGTATAGTTCTTTGCATCTGGAACATTGACTTCTTGCAGATGACCATGACCATACAGGGACAGGTAGATTCTCTGTGGGAAATTAAGATGATATTTCTTCAAGTACATATCCAAATATGGGAGAGTTTTGTCACATATATCATAGTAATCATGGCCAAAAGTGTTCATCATTTCATCAATCCACTTGCTTGCCAGTTCATCAGCCGTTCTGATTCTCCTGAGAGCCATTGAATCTGCACAAAAGTTGAATAATCTAACTTAATGTGTTTTTTTTCATAAAATTTGTGAAGGAATTAAAAAAAATGGATAAGGCATTAAGGCGCGCAAGTCTAAACTTGGTGCACAAGTATGGATGTGTCGTGCAAGTATTTGTCACGCAAGTATCACTGTGCAGGTCCAGATACCCTGACAACAGTGCGACATCAAGAAAACAGTGGGAAACAGATTAACGTGCATGACAAATGCAACTTGCGCAGCGTGAGGTCGAATGTTTCAAATCCATATGATTTTTACGGAAGTGAGTCCTGCTATATATAGACGCGGTCATGACCCTGCACACCATACCCTGCGTGATTGAAGGTCGTACCCCAGCACGCCAGACCTTGCACGCCTGAAGCTCATTTGCGCACCAATCCTTGAGCGCCCCAATTTCCTTTTTGAATCTCGATTTCCTCAGACTAAAATCCTCATTTCTTTTGGATCCAACACTGAGGGGGGACTTTTGTTGACGCTCCTTTCGTCACGGAGTCTATCCACTGAAAAAAAGGAAATACCATGAGGTGAAAAGTGATTCAACCTTTGAAAAAATATCAAAATCTAACAAAGGAAGGAATAAGAAGAACATTCTGCAAGGGTCATGCAAGTTCTAAAATGGTCGCGCAAGTACACTTGCGCGCCGCAATGGTAACGCAAGTACACTTGCGTTCCCTTACTGATAACCGCCCGGGGTCTTCTGAAGCCTATAAATAGACCCAGTTGGCCCCCCATTTGAGGAGGAAGTTTTTCCAGAAACTCAGCTTTGAGCTCCCGGTGGCCTAGTCTCTTCTCAAAGCTTCTGAAACACTTCTAAGGTAATTTCATACCTAGAACTGATGATCTAAAGAATTGTAGGAAGGCCTAAGTGTTTAAACTCATCAACTCTTGTGCGACTAAGTGGCCAGTCCTTAAGGGAAATAGACACACTTTCACACCGCCTAACTCCTTCAATAGAACTTGTGCGTGACTCTTCTGGAAGAACCTCAAGATGATTCTAAAGGCTTTAATCAAGAGTCGCACAAATATTACACTCATGGTTAACCTTCGCGCAACTACCCATGTGTCGTGCTGGTATACCTGCACGAACAGGACTTGCGCGCCCACGCAGTACCTGCGCACCTTCCATGACTTGCGCGCCCCTACCTATTTGGGTGCCCTTTTTCCCATTTCACCCCTCTTAAGGCATTCCACCTCTTCTATTAAAGATTTAGTCTTCAAGACACTCTTCAAAGCCGTTTATGGAATGATTTCTTGATTTGAATTTTTTATCTAAAAGGAATTCTATGGAATATCTCTCAAAACCTAGTGATTTACAAATCTGTATCTCACTAAAGATTGAGATTTCATTCATTCAACCTCATCCTTTAAGATTAGAGAACTCATTAACTAGTGCCTCCTTTTCAGGAGTAAGCCCCATTCTCAAATATGGGAATCCTCTTCAAGAGTAAGCCCCATGTCCCTTGATTTTTCATTTCTCGTAACCTGGGACTCCTTTTCAGGATTATGCCCTAGTCTTAATTTCTCTTAACCATTCCTAATTTACCTTGGATCTGGTATTCATTCTTAGGAGTAAAACCCAATCAAAAGTCTTCATTAGTTTGTGGACTGATGAGACTTAGAAATTTTCATTGGTCGAGAGGATGGGAGGTCAGACTCATCATAAGTCCTCTCCTAATTTGAAAAATGGAAGCATTACTCATTCTTACGTACATCCTATCGTATCTATGATTGTGAGGTAGTTAAATTTTCATAAAAATATTTCATGGAATGTTTTAAAAGTATAATTGATGTATAAATATGATAAATATATAATTATTATTATCATTAATATAATGAAATAATTACCACTTTGACCATATTCAATGCACTAAATTCTTTTTGAAATAAGGAAACGAGCGTCCCCTGAACACTAGGCATAAACATAAATAATTACGTATTTTGATATTTCAAAATTAATGAAATAAAATAAATTATTTATGTATACGGTATTCAACATGTAAAAGATTCATATTAAATAAAATAGTTGACGTAACCATATTATACATGAGATAAAGGAAATACATGGAAATTCTTGACTCGTCATAAGGGGTTCCTCATCTCACAATTTAATTTTTTGAGTTATATTATGTATTCTCCACTTTTTTGTTATTTAGAATTTATATGAACCCATTACATGTGGTAACATAAATACTTCAAACATCATGTTATTTTAATTTCCTATTTTAATTATTGTATTCAATTGGAAATAGATTTCAATTCACCACGTGGATTATAATTTTGTAACCTTATTTGTTTTCATTGAGTTTATTACTTATTTGTTCACAATATTATGTCATGAATACTCGTGAAATAAACTTTTATTGTCTTATATAGTATTTAAACTTTTTTCTGTGTATTTATATTTTATATTCATAATCATTTCATTGATTATTTATCAAATTTTCAATATTATTTTTTAAAGTTTAATCATCTCAAATTCTATTTTTTTGAGACATACATTTATGATACACACATATATTCATTTTTAGGAGTATATAATATTAATGGAAAATTTATATATTAAAAAAACTTTTGTTCCAAATATTTAAATTATTATTTTATTCATTCATCAGCCTTACAAATGAAGGATTAAATAAGTGTAAAATGTTTTATGTTAATATTGAGTTTATTTTTGGATTGTTTAGGTTTAGGTTTTTTTGGAAACATTATTTCAATTTTATTTTCTAGATCGACATATATTTTATTTTCTATAGTTATGAATGTTGTTCATGTGTTTAATTTACGTTTCATCCATTTTTTTATTTGAAGAAAAAACATGAATTTCATTCCTAATTGACATAGATCTTATATTTTTCATATATAATGACTATCATTCTCATTCATTCCCCGTTTTTGTAAATTTTTTTATAAAAAGATATGTTATAAAAACATTATTTTCAATAGCCATTTTATAATTTATTTTACATTATTTTGAATGGATTTATATGAAAATTTCTTAACTCATTCAAATTGATTCATTTTGACTACCACTAATTTTTTAATTTAATGGTGATTATTATGTTTCTAACATAAATAGATTTTACCTCCTCATGAACCACTATTTTCCTTGATGTTGAAATTATATCTATCCAAGCTTATTTTCAATGAAATGTAATTTTCACAATAATGTTTTTTAAAGATATTATTTTTCAAAGTGATTTTCAAAAATAATGGGTTACTTACATTAAATTTTAATACTAATAAAATGGTTTTTGTATTACTCAATACCAATAAATTTTTTGATGATTTTTCTCCAATGGGGTTATTTTTTAATTAAACTAAACAACAAATTTCTGTATAAAAATTATTAATTCTTAAAAGATATTATTATAGAACACTTTTATTTTCCATAGGTTAATCATGATTCATAGATATTATAATAGAGCCTATTATTCAAGGGGTTAATCTGGATTCAATGATATTGTTATGGAACCCATTTTTTGCATGGTTTAATCATGTTTCAAAAATATTATCATGGGACCCAATTCATTTATAGAGGATAATCATGTTATTAATGAAATATTTATTGTTTATAATATTTTTACGAAGAAAGGTAATGTATATATAAAATTTTTATGGTTTTTGACCATTTTTATTTGGGGCGTGAACATAGATAGAATCAGGTGAGTTTGATATATCGTATATAATGGGTTCTAAAAGTTATGAATCCTTTTTATTTTGTATGGGTATTAATAGTAATTTTATTCTACCTATAAGGTTTATGTATAGATTTTGAATGTATTATATGATGAGTTTTTCCCAATATTCCATCTTGTCATTGATATTCTTGATATGGACCATAATTGGTTCCTTTCATCAATATTTTTATAACATGGATCTTGATTAATGATTGTAATTACACATTCTTTTGTTAAATCCTCATCCCGTGATTTATTTTTTGATGATATTTGTATTCATGGTTGAGGGTTATATTATGGTACGATCATACACATTGATAATTTCATTATACCTGTATTATCATCTTATTCTAAATAATGAAATTAAATATTTATTTGATATGATTAACCTTACATAGGATTTGAGGACACCCTTCTTATGTTTCCTTTCCCCTTTGTCCTAAGGAAATTTGTTAAAAGAGTTATGTATATAATAGTTTATATTGATGATGGTAATGATTTACTATAAATTATGAAATTTTTATTATAGTGTGAGATGATGTTTATATTTGTGAACCAGTTGATAATAAATCCACTATTAAAGAGTTTTTTTAATTCTAGAAATGTGTAATATTAAATGGACATTGAGAATGTAATTGGTCAATTATTTTCTTTTGATGATGTCTCTTTTTTATAGAAAAATGATTTAACTTCACCAGTATCAAAGACATAAATTCAATGCTTATGATTTAATCACCAGATATTGGAGTGATTTTTTAGGGATATTAGATATTGTATCAATGAAGGGTTTAGATAACTTTGGAGATTCAAATTTTTTAATGTGAGGTT
Source organism: Viscum album (assembly GCA_963277665.1). Classification (NCBI taxonomy): domain Eukaryota; kingdom Viridiplantae; phylum Streptophyta; class Magnoliopsida; order Santalales; family Viscaceae; genus Viscum; species Viscum album. The sequence goes on along the minus strand of OY728153.1, from coordinate 1,253,282,126 downwards.
GTCTCAAGAGTTACAGATACCATCATTTGTATAATAGATGAATTTTGATCATCATTTCATAGACATAGACACCCTTTTTGGTTTTCTGTGAAGATATATTAATGTAATTAAAAGAACATTAAGAGGAAATTTATTGGGTTGAAGTGTCTGTAAAAATTTGGTTTAACATTACGTATTACATTTAATTTTTTTAGAAATATTTTTTAAGATCTTTATTTATTTATGGATTATATTATCTTCTGTATTTTAGTAATTATATGATAATATGTTTTTTCATATTGATAAACATGGGACTATAATTTGATTTATTGAGTAACTAATTAATTTTATTTCTCAAGAATAACTATATAATTTTTGGGATTGTAAGATTAAAGATATGATATAACATTTGATGTTAAGAAATTCTTTAATATTGATTTTATTATGTTTATTCGTGATATAGGTTCATTTATATAAGGAATGATTTAGTTTCATCATGGTTAAAACTATTAAATTATAGAGATTAATATATTAATTCATAGTAAAATGATTTATTAATTTTTGGATTTATCATACAATGTGCTATAAATATTGGTTTTAGCTAATATTTAAAGATATGTGGAATAATATTTTTTATCCCTTTTAAAGTTTTGTGCTCCTTTACAATTTTATTTTGGTTCTTCATGCATGAAAAACGATTCCACTTCATTACTCATCATTTGGAGAATAAGATGAGATTGTGGTGGAGAGTGATTAAAGGATGAAGTCCAACTTACCATGTATGTTTATTTCATTATGATCCTAGTATATATTGAATAGTAATTCCTCAACTCTAGTGAATGGATATTGAAATAAAAGGAATTTATTTTTACCTTAATTTTTGAGTATATCAATGATTATTTTTCACTCAACTTTGGATTAGGGTTTTGTGTTTTTTAACATTCTCTTGATCATTCGCTTTCACATAATTGATGATCTCTTGCTCTCTATATCACTATTTTACAATAAAATGGATCTTTTATATCTAAATAACACTTACCACCTATTTTACCCCATTTATAAAACTTTTATGTTTTCATCTAGATTATAATCGTATTCCATTTTATCTATTATCAAATATATATTTTATTAACTCTTTTTATATTGTGGGTTTCGAAAATAGGTTTTTTAAAATTCCATAAAATTGGTTAGTAATATATAAAAAAATATTCAATGGTGAAATTTATAAAACAGGGGAGGAGATAACACTAATATATTTTATTAAAAAATAATTTTCTCAGCAGAGTATTCAATATACAACACCGAGATGAAATAACCAACGAAATATATAAATGTTAAAAAATAGCCATTAAATTGGTGTGTATGAATAAAATTTACTAGATTATGATATATATATATATTGGTTACAAAATATATATTTTTTATAATTGTTTTTATAAATAACCCATTACTTCTTATTAATGTAATTTTTTCCAACAAAAATATGTTTTCATCAAAAATGTTTTTTATTTATTTTCATGAAAAAATATTATAATTGTTTTTGAAAATATTTCGAAAAATAATTTGATGAACTAAAATTTATTTTTTTAATTTAATATAAAAACTTAAATTTGTTGAAATTGTGATATATTTTGGCAAATTTTTATTTTTTAGTCAATAATGAAAATAATATTTTTTTTTAAAATTCTATGTATTTTGAATAAATAAATTAAATTTTGAATGTATATTTATGTTTTTAATATGATATAAATCTAAATAAGTGTTATTAATATATATTTAATACAATTTATTTCACTGTTTATCATTATATTGGATATTAGTATAAGTATTCATTTTTGTTTAGAAACATTATTTACTAAAAACTAGTTTAATTTGCATAATGATTATCATTTTTAATTGATGAATAAAAACCATAATGGGTAATTATTTAAATTAAATGTGTTAATAATATATAGAATATTAATTAATTGTCAATTTTTATATTATTTTTTGAATCAAAAAGAAATTAAACGTTAACTTTTTTTTCTAGAAACATACACTTCTTGAAAACCAACTTTTTCTTCATGTCTTCATATTTAAATTGAAATTATATTTCACTAATTATGTGAAATCAATTTTTAAAAATGCATTTCATATTATGAATTAGTATAATTTATATTAACTTATAATTTTTCATAAGCCTTGACCATAATGAATATTGAAAAAAGTAATAATTAATTAGCATTGTTAATGAAAAAACTCATTTATTGGTGGTTAAAAAGTAGATAAGGGTAAAAATGAACTGAAAAAAAGTCTAAAAACAATTTTTTTGAAATATTTCAACCTTATAAATTCATATTTTTACCAGTATTATATTTTGGATCCCTTTTCGTTTAATAATATTTGGTACACCTTTTTATTTTCAATGGACTCCCACTCTATTCTCTTCATAAAACCTTCATAAAAATTTTATTTACCAACACATAAAATAAATATTACATAAATTCTCTAGACACATCATAGTTACAATATTTTGATCATAAATATATGATATGAATGTTTTTGTTCTAACCTAAGGAGGTTGTTAGAAAAATATGTTACATGCCTAATTGAGAATCATTATATTTTTTCTTATTCAAACACTTTAATATAGTATTAAATTATACTTAGATAATAAAAAAAATGATATACCAACATATTCTATTTTATTATGATAATTTCATAACCTAAACTCTTATCCTATTCCATAAAATGGGATACGAAATCATCACTCGTGTGTATGGTGGAAAACCGCTCTGAAAACTAATGCCATTCATTTTCCACGATCATCTCTCATGGAATGTTATAATGATGTATTCAATGTATATAAATATTATTTTTTTGAATTATTTTTACTTAATTACTTATTATGTTATAAATAAAATATAAAATTTCATTTCGTGGGGGGATACGATGACATTGCTCATGTCTGGAACAGACTACCACCTCACAAAGTGATGTGCTTATTTTTTCAGTAATGCCTCACATGGAATGAATTAAGGATAATAAATCAATGTATGGGACATACATAAAATAATTATGTTATTAATGGCCTATTTTTCATTCTCAAGACATAATATATTATTTTATTTCATACAATGACAATGAGAATGTCATCTGTGGGTACATGTAGACTTCCACCTCAATAAAGTAACATTGCTAATTTTTATCACTAAATCACATGATGATACATATATAAGAATATGTAATAAATTAATATTTCATTCATGATATAAAAAAATATTATTAATTAATATACTAAAAACCGACCTTCCCTATTGGTCATTGAAAAATTGAAATGTTAATAATGCACACATACAACTAACTATCAATATGAATGTAACATAATGATTTTTTTCATCTCCACCACACAATATTGGTATTAAGAGTGTAAATTTTTTGTATAAATGCTATTAATATATCATTATTTTTTTATGTATATGTTCAAATAGTTTACTCTTTGACCACATTCAACACACTAAATCCATTTTAAATCATTGAAATAAATGTCCTCAAAACACCTAACATTGATATAAAAACTAATGTATTTAAATATTTCATAAATAAAGAAATAAAATAAATGATTTCATTATATGGAATTAAAAAATAAAAATTTTATTAATAAATCATGTAATTTATATAACCTTATTATATATTTGTTAAAGGACATACTAGGACATTCTATTCTTGAGGGAATATATTTTTTATCTCACTTTTTGATTTTGGGAATCATATTCCATATTGAGAACCTATTTTTATTATGTGGAGTATATGATTACTATATATATTTAATAAAGTGAATCTTTTATACATCGTAGTGTATTATGTTTATATTTAAATAATTTCATTCATCTTTTACTGACTAAAAATTTACCAAGTGCTAAAGAATATTATAACTCAATTTCTTTTCATTAGGTGATATTACTTCTTTATTGACATTATTATATCACAAATATGTATATATTGAATTTTAGTTTTATTATTTAGAACATAAATTTGTTTCTTCAGTTTTTAAATTTTATATAAACAATAAATTAATTTTTTATTTATCAAATGCATTTGTAGGATTTTTTAATGTTTTATTAGTTTGAAATTCTATTTCATTGAGACATACGTTTATGATATGGACATATATTCATTTTTTATGTGTATTTACTTCCCTAAAGAGATTTCTATATTAAAAATATGTATATAAATTATATTTATATTATCATTTGACTTTATTACATCATCGGGATTAATATTTATAAATTTTCAATATTGAAAAGGCCTTATGATAGAATCTCATTTCTTTAGTGATTATTTATGTTCAAGTTTATTTAAGAAGAAAAAAAGTGATATTATTTTATCAAACCACATATATTTTATTTTCAACTAGTTATTAATGTCATTAAATTTTTGTAATTTATATTTCTTCCCAAATTGATTCAAGAAACATTACGAAACTCATTTTGAAGTTGTAATAATCTGGTATTATTCATTTGGATCGGGAAAATTTACCATTCCTTATACATGTTTTATAAAATGTTTTAAAATTATTATTTTCTAAAAATATATTATTTAGTAAATAAAATATTCATGATATGTTACATTATTTTAAATGTTTAAAAAATAATTTCTTTGACGTTTTACAAATTTTTCCTTTTTGAAATACAATACATTTCTTTTGAAAAGAAAATTTATTTTAATTAGTAAAAATAATGGGAATTCCCAGCCATTGTGACTAAAACATTCTTTATTGTGTCCTTTAAAATTTTCCCACTTAATTTAAAACTAATATATTTAAACACTTTTCTATGAATTTTTAGTTTTTTCAATTTATTTTCAAAATGAATAATTATTTTCCTCAAAAAACAATTAATGATCTTTTAATGGTAATTACATTTATCAATCTCAACAAACATTGTTGTTAATTATTCTTAAATGGGGATATTTGTAATTTTACCATCCTCATTTTTTCTCTAGATGAATTACAATTAATTCAAATATATTATTATAGAACCCATATCTCTTCTACATGCTAATCATTAATGAAATAGATTGTTATAGACCTTTTTTATTTTCCAATGGTTAATCATGGTAAAAAATAATTTTATGGAAGCCATTTATTTTACAAAAGTTATTCATTTTTCAAAGAGGTTGTCATAGAATAAATTCCCATTACATGGGTTAATCAGGATTCAATTATATTTTCATGGAACTTGTTTCATTTCCATCAATTAATCATGTTATAAAGTGAATAATTACTCTTTTTAGGAGTTTTAAGTTAAAATGTATTCTCTATATAATTTATCTATGGTTCGAGTATATTTTTATATGATGGGTACACCCAAATATTTTTGGGTGTGCCTGATATATCTTATACAATGGGTGCGCGAAGATATTTCTCAATTTCATTGGGTAAGGAAGTCTATATTAACATTATTCCCTTTTAGTGTTTATATAAGTACTCTATGAAGAATATTTTCCTGGAAACTAAAACTTTTTAATTATTATTTTAAAGGGTTATAAAAATGTTCATTAATCATGGTTGAAATCACATGGGTAATAATTATTGATTCCATAGACTCAATACTTTTTTAAAGATTTATACCATTTATAATTTTTTATTATCTATGTATTTCGGGCTATGATATCTCTTATATTATGATCATTCATATTGATTATGTAATCCTAGAATTGTTATCAAATTATTCTCACTAATCAAATTCAATTATTAAAGTTTAATTTTACTCTTTTTGAGTATTTGATATCACATTTTTATGTTCCATTTTAACCAAGTTATCAAGAATGTTGTAAAATGAATTATTTCAATATGGATGTAATATGGATGACTAAATTGAAATAATGAGGAATATAAAAAGTTATCTATATTAGGATATAATTATATTCCTTATGATCCATTTTTTATCAATCCACGATGCTAAGTGTTTTTAGACATTATCTAAAAATATAACCCATATGTCTTTGACAATTTAATGATCCAATATTTTAATTTGCTATCCAAATTTTAGGATGGTAAATTTTGGGTCCCCATCATTGGTATCAAATCTAGAAATGTAGTGTTTATGATATCAGTACCAGATGTAGAAATGTAGGTTTAGGGCTATTATATCATGTTATAAGGACCTATTGTTATATATATATATGTATTTGACAAGGAATTGATAATAATTTTCAAATTTCTTTAATTATTTTTTTCATCATTATGAATTCATTTACTAATTTCTATGTAATTATTTTATTTTCTATCTATGGTTGTGTTTCTATCTCATGTGATTGTTTATTTAACATTACTTGACCATCATTTATTTGAACCATAGTATTTATTATTAGTGACATTATCTTTTATTAATAACCTTAACGACCATCTAAGCTAAACACATTATTTTGTTTCCTTTCCCTAGAATTTCAAGAAGACTTCTGTGATTGATATGTATGGACATTCTAATGTTAATAGAAGTGGATTCGAAGATTAAATTACATATTATTTTATATTCTCAAATTTAGTAAATAATTATAGTGTGTATCATGTTTTCCAATATTATTTAAATATTTCAAACCTAGATCTGTAATTTCTTATATATTATGATAGTATAATATTGTAATTATTGATTTAGGGACATTGGAATCATGGTCTTTATAGGGATACTCATTATCCATATTTATAGAATCCATAAAAATTACTAACTGACCCTATATCTCTATAAAATCTCTCATGGTGGATGTCACATAAAAACTATTTTTACACTAGACTAAAATTTTCCATTATAATATTGAAAAAAAATATTTCAACTACTTTGTAGTCATTTATTCCAACAATGCAGTGTGTGTTTTTTTAAACGATGGGGCCGAAGCCTCATTTTATTATTAAAGTAAAGCAAATACCTATCTTTATTAGGTATAGGGAGACCCATTATATAGAACTAAGGCCCAGTGGGAATGTAGCCCATTACATAGCCTGTAGGCCCTAATTTTTGGCCTAAGGCCCATTCTGTTAATAGTAACCCAACTTCTACAGTACATGCCGCTGCTTTAATGCCATGTCCCCGCTATAGTTCCCACTCACCCCTTGTTATTGTTTCTCTAGAATCAGAATCACATGAATCTTAAAGGAGAAGTATGTAATTTTATATCACTCCATTTTCCCCTGTAAAATGAAATGGATTCCCAAATCTAGGGACATTTCATTGATCTAGTAAACTGGTATTAGTATGGTGCTCCTCAAATCATTGCATGGATTTTACATAGAATATACAATGTTATTAAGCCATTTACATGTTTTGATTCCATGTTATATGGGTGTTTTCCAATTCCTTACAAAACCTAAAATTAATTTAATGGGTCTCACCTAAATCAAAGGGGGAAGAAAAACCATCGAGAACAATTACTTGATAACAAAGGGATAATGTTAATCACTAGATATATGATTATTCCAAGGCCTTAAAAGAATATTTTGAAGTACACTTCCTATTATAAAACATTAAATTTTTTCATAGACACTATGTCACTAAATTTAGAATCCAATTAGATCTTCCTATGTGATGGGGTCTATAGTGACTATTATTGGGAAGGAATACAATTTGTTTAATTGGTTTTGGTATGTGGTGTTGGGGCCTATAGTGACATTGAGGGGAAGAATGGTTTTAGTTGTAATGGGGTTATTTTTTATCATAAAGGATATGTTCATTAAATGACGTGGTAGTGAAAAACTATTTTTTAGGTTTTATTTTATTTTCGGTTGGGAGTTGGAATATATTTTATAGATTAGCATAGTATATTTTTATGTTTATACTGATGACATGGAATTGGATAATTATAAAGTTGTTATTGTTTTTAATTTTAAGTACTTATTAGATGAGGTGTTGATTGGATATTTTAGTAAATGCTACCAATGATACATATGGAGTTATTTGTAATAGAGGTTATGTAGTTTCCAAAGAGGACATGTTTTTCATCAAATTAAAAATAGCTTACGATCAATTCTAAGTTTCCATTATTGTGGGATTTCTTCATGGGAATTGTTTAGTATACTATAATATAATCATGGCTAAATAGGAATTTTATCTTGCGAATAGTCTTTGAAATTTTTATTAATCAATTTTCATCCTCATTTATTGATGGGTGAACTCATAAAGGGTATATTAATGTATTAGTAGTATAAATTCCGTGTTTTTTATCTTATGATTCAATTTCATGACACAAATACCAAATTTTCCGACGTCTTCGGAAATAAGTACATATTTTAATTATATTTAGAGTCATCCTTTGGGAACAAATATTGGATTTGAGGAAGATATCTTATAGTTGATGTATTAAATATAATTTAAGGGGTCATTTTGTAGTAATTTTCAGGAGTATACATATAGAAACAAAGGTGTTTTTTACTTGTTTCCCTTGTTATGGGAATATTTATTAGTTTAAAAGGTAGTGAAGTATCCTTTCATGGGTTGGGAATATATTTGATCCTAGGGTTTGGGAAGAAAATTTAATTACATTATGCTTAATTTCATTTTTTTTCTATTCAAAAAGTGTATATCATCGATAGTTTTAGTACTTCATCTATCATTAGCTTCCAAGGTCAATGTGATATGGTTAATTAGTCTTTAGGATGGTTTAGTTTTCATGGGATGTTTATTATGAAATATTAAGCCTGGATTGATTCTGAAAGTATATTTCAGTCTATCCTTATACCTTATGTAATAATAATATATTAGGGCCTAAATATTTTAGTTTATTTTTATTCTAATTAATTATATATTATCCTCCCCACATAAAATGAATTTGTTAGTTATAAATGATACATTTGGTGTGTTTATTTCTATACAATGGAATTATTTTATGGATATACAATGAATTTATTGTTTATTCATTTCAAATTTGAGAATTTTCTTCAAAAAACGTCATGATTATAGAAAACATTTTTTTACCAAATTAATTTTTTAAAAAAATGATTTTGGTATGAAATAAAAGTTTTTAAGAGGGAGGTTGAGTTTTTTGTAGGGTCCGTCAATGTTTCTCATCCCCTTTCCCTACATATTTTTTCACCATCTTCGTGGAATTCCTATTTCAAATGAACCACATGTTGTTATCCATTTATTATATCATACCCTATTGTGTTATGTCAGGTATTATAGTTTAATTATAGAGGCAATGTTGTGGGTTCTCAATAAATATTATTCATAGAAAGTAGAAATCCACGGGGTTATATAAATGATACCATTATTATTTTTATTTTTCATATTAGGGATTTAGTATTTGTTCCTTTCAATAGAATTAGTCCTTCTAGAGAGTTCTGTATATTATTTTTTATGTCCAAGAGGTGTTTCCCTAATATTATATTGTCATGAGGTTTTTGATTTCAATTTTTTATATTTGGTCTTATTATTACTCTAGTTTCTTTTGTTATTTCATAGGGTTATAGAGATGTGTCACAATGAATGGGTTATGATGGATGTTGTTTTTTATTATAGGAATGAAATTTATTATACAACATGAGATTTAGGTTGCCGAAAATTAATATAGCCACATTATATTCCAATTTCCTTAAATTATATGATTTAGGTGTTAACGGTATCAAGAGGATGATGGAGGAATGAATATATGATTTTATCCCAAAATTTTTATTAGGGGCCAATTTTATAGTGTGATAGAATATCATTTGTCACAGATGGTTAGTCAATAGGAATGGTTTTAGTGTGGTTGTTTTGTTTGTGGCATGGTGTTCTATCTATCATGCATTTTTTCATTACCTTTTTTCACTATTTCCACAAGGTCTAAAAAAGACTTGGCCTTCAATATTAAAAATTTCTGTTTATTTATGTTGTAAGTCATTTTTATTCATTTTTAATGATTTATTAAATTTTTTTATAACTAGGGCATAACTCTTAAATAAAAATATAATATAATATAATGTTAACTCATCTACTCAATTTCCATATTCTCCAAAATTAAAATACTTTTAATGAAAAAATATATTTGTTCTCAAAAAATTACATCATGACATTTCATGTGACTTATTATTTTACAATACCCATCATTAAACCCTATAGAAATAATTTAATAATTTGTAATGCGCATAAAACTCATAGTAAGAGACATAAAAAGTAAAAATTTATTTATTTGAAAAAAGATAATCCCATTAAATATTTAACATTACCTTAAGGTTCTATGTGAAAATAAATCATTTATAAATGAAAATCATACTCAGTTTTTCCTAAATGAAAACATTTATACCCTATAGAAATAATGTAACTCGTTCAAGAAACATACATCATTATATTCATAACCCATTTCAATAATAACTAAATCCTAGGTAAATCCATTAGATAAAACTACTCAATAATTCACTCATTCCTTCTAATTAACATAAGGGAACATACGTATTGAATTAGAGTGTTATCAGGGCTCACCCATGATTATGTTATACCAAGTTCAATGATCGTATCATTTTTATCCGGCCCATGAAAGAATAATAAGATATAATGGGGAACAACCCATCATTAAAGCTATATTAGGTTCATTTTTTCCCATATACATTTTTAAATTACCATATCATGTATGAAAAAATTTATTATAATACATTTTCATCACAAAACAATTTAAAACACTTTTAAAATATAATGAAAAATATTTTTAGATATTGAAAAAACATTTGTTTTTAAATCACCATTTTATATTAGAAAATAACTAAAAAATTATGGTTTTCATTTTAATAAAACATTAATGATTATAAATCAATCCAATAAATAGAATAAAATATACAATGTAGGTAAAAAAATTGTTCTTGTATACTTTAATATAATCTATCTAATTTTTAATTCCTCTAAAATGTTCTGTATCAAATTATAAAATGATTATTTTGGAAAACCATAGAGAAAATTGTGAATGATTATAAAATAATCATTATAAATATTTTATTTCCAAATGGACACAATCCTAAAATTAAATTAATAACATGTATATGGAAAGAAAATTATTTAAAAAAATATTAAAACATTTAAACTGAGGCAATAAGTTAACATGTCCCTTATATTGACCCTGAATCATCACATATATTATTTATCTTCATGAATAGAAAACATATGTTAATTATTTAATTTATTAATAAAAAATTTCCATGTTCATTATTCAATTCATTTTATTAGATACCATGTTATATAAAATTTTATATCTATTTATGTTCAAATTGGATGTTTTGATGGTTTTCCGCTTATATATCAAAAATGAATTTCATAAGATTACCATGGTAAAATATTTAATTATTACATAATATCAAAAATAGTAATGAATAAATAATAATAATTTTTATAAATCAAATATAATTTTAAAATATACAATAAAATACAGATATAAAAATTAACTATATTTCAATCACAGAGATAATAGGTTGTACATATGAAGGAGTAATACTTCAAATTTTTAATGATCAATACAGAAAGATAATAATAATAACTTTATCTTTAGATATTTTTCATTATATTATAAATACCATATTAAATCTTTATATGAACTTATATATTTAATCTATGTGATTTGGTCCTGAAAATCTAATTACATCGCTTCGTAGAGTTAGTAGTCGACATGTATGCACGAACAACATTTTGAATTTTCAGTGAATGTTAAGGTAAAAATATAGGTGTTATATTATATCTATATAATTTTATATATTCCTTTAATATCATATATATATATATATATATCAAATCCATAATTAAACCCATATATGGGAGGTCATAATGGAATATTAATTACATATATTCGTGTGGTGGTAGTCCTTCACACAAAAAAAATAATTCTTTAATTTGCTATTTGATGTAGAAAAATATAGGAATAGGTTATTACATAAACTTAAGCACATCTTATTATATATTTAAATATTGGTATTATTACATCATAATTTGTTATGCTGATTTGAAGTAGATTGAATGAGAAATAAAACTAAAACATTCAGTTAGAAGAATAAAGTATTATTAGTAAAATATCTTATAACTTACAGAAAAATATCTCCTTGATTAGTTTTATTATAAAAAATTCTTCTAAAATTATTAGATTCATTTTAGTATGTTATTTTCCATTTATTGGCAAAAACCCAATGTTATTATGACTGAATAAAAATGGAGAGGTTGTACCTTATTTTAGAGAGGGGAGGGGCACTCTTAGAATTTCATAATATATTTAATTAATATAAGTTAATTTTAAATAGAAAATGGTTTTAAATTGATAATATTAAAAACAATGATTATAATTAGTCATAATACCCTTATATAATAAGGTATTTTCTTATTTAGGTTATTTTTTCCATCCTTGTAATTTTATTTCTACCTGTGTTAACCCTTGTCTCTAATTAACTTATTATTAAATATTTATCACTTAATGTATCATAAAAGATATTATAAAACACCAATTACATCCTAAATAGAGAATATTTTATATTTTATTCTACATACCAATCACATAAAAAATCATAGGTTTTTCGGATTTTTATATCATTTTTAAAAAAATTATATATTATCAATTAAAATTTATGTCAAATTTAGAAAAAAATATTTTATTTTGACTTTTAAAACCAACATAAGAAAAATAAATTCAAATTTAATAATGTAAAAACAATATAACATGTAATTTGTTTCTAAAAAATATAAGGAATACAAAAAAACTCACGAAAAATATTTTCAAATAGTTTAAACATAATTTTATTGTTTTTTCTACTTCTTGTACAAGTTATGTGTCACTGTTCCTTAAGTATTCGATTTAATAATTTAATAAAAATATTAATAAAATAACATGATAACAAATAATTTTTCATTTATATAAATTTTTTTAACTAAACGTATCCTTCATATATCCCAATTCAAAAAAATTATAGGTAGTAGAACAATGAAAATGAAATTATATTAATTATCCATATATAATATAATATTAAAGTCACAATCATATCCTAATTGAAATAAAATGTCATATATTCAGATTTATGAGGACTATGGATGTGATATACTCATAAAAAAATATTAATGAATGAATTTGGTTCCTTTTATAACTCTTCACATTATGTATACTCTTAATTGAAACATTTCAACATTATTAAGGTAAATAAATTAATATGATTAAAATCTATAGTCATTGAAAATAAAAAAAACATTTAAATAATTTGGAACAATGATTGCAAATATGGAATCCATTATTCATGACTTGAAGCACAAGTTTTGAATGATTTTAAATAAAAATTAAACGAGGATAACACAATGAAAAACAATTTTAATAAAATATCTTATTAAATAAAAAACATAATTATACTAAATTCAACAATAACATACATTCCTAAGAATATAATTGAGCTATATTTACTTAAAATGATATAATAATTTTTTAATACTATTCCAATATATATTTTTCTTTACATAAACATTAAATTAAAATATTGTTAAAATTAAATGTAAATATTTGTATCTATTTATTGGAAAAAAAATATTTGAAAACAATAAAAAAATTTCCAATAAAATAATTTTAATATACTGACTTCAAAAAATATTTTCATTTTATAAAATAAAATATATTAAATTTTTATAATTTAATAATAATATTTTATCATAAAAAAATAAATATTGAATTAAAAAACATTATTTTTTAACAAAAAAATTATCATTATTAATAATAGATTGTTATTTCATAATAAGTAATCAATAAATTAGAATTATTTTAATATTTTATTATATATTTCATAACATTATTATTCTTTTCCATTACTTCCAAATCAATGACTATTTTATAATAGTAATATTTAATATTTCATGGTTTTTTTAAACTCATTGTTATGTATCTTGTATGATATCAAAAATTGACATTATTTTAAAATATTAGGAGATCCAATTGTCCCTGACCATAAATGTTTCGTAATTATTTTTACATCATATTTTTAATAAATGTTTTTATATTTTAAAATATCTTTCTTTGAAATTCCACATTCTAAAACGTTTTATGAAAACCCTGTCTTGAAAAAATAAAAATTGAAATTCGATGGATATTTATTATAATGTATAACTAGGGTTGAAAATAAAATAACATTTGTGTTAATTGAAAATTTTTTCATGGAAGAATGTTATAATGTCCAAATAATGTTGGAAATTAATCGGGATAATTTACCACATGAAAATAATGTATTTGGAAAAATGGAATTAGTACAAAACTATAAATCAAATTTGAATTTAAAATGAATTTTTTTCACAATAAATGAGGGTAATGTTAACGTTTTTTTTATTGAAATTTTTTTTTCTATCTTTGAGTAATTATAATACATAATTACAAATAAAAAATGGAAATATAGGAACATGAAAATAATAATCGCATACATTAACAAATTTTTTTCAAAATTTCATCTTTTGTTCCAAATGGGGAGTATTCAAGATGAATTTTTTATTCTTTATGGACACAAATCAATTTTGAAAATATCATATAATTCATAAAGGGATAATAATATATTCCAAAAATATATTGTAATTATACAAAACCATGTTTTTAGCATAACATAAGATAATTCACAAAAAAAAGAAACCACCATATAAAGAAATTCAATATTAATCTCTAATGTTACCTCAATAACACTCAAATTTAAAGATAATTCATTATTTAAAAATATATCATAAAAATAAATTAATATACTTTTTAATAATAAGGTAAGAAAAATTATTAGAATTTTTCCCTCACATATTCTTTTAATATTTTTCCATAAAAACAGCAATCACTTGTAAATTCTAATACTAATAATGTTAACAACATAGTCCTATAATAAATATGATATGATAATATTTACTACAAATGAAAAAATAAAATATTCCACATATTCTTATAATCTATAATTCAACCATATATCCTAAAATAAAATCCCATTAAAATGATTTATGTTAAAAATATAGCTTCCCAAAAAATGTAGAGGTCAATTTCAATAATAATGTTATTCACATAACGACCAAATAAATTTTCATTACCAAAATTATATATATGATAAAAAATATGTTCCAAAAAAACATAAAATTTATTTTTATTTACTGGACATCTTGAAAATCAAATAGCCCACTCCTAGGTGGTGCACTATTGTCACCCATCGGTTTTGGGATAAATTCCCACTTCCATTCTAGATGTGTTGGGTTATATTTTTTTCCAAAACTATATTAAAATAATTCCTAAAATGTCCCCAAAAAAATATATTGAACAATCCTAATAATATTTGTACTATTCAAATCACTTTTCTACCTAATCATTTTTCTATATAGCATACTTTTCATAAAAATAAAATAATCATACTGGAATATCACCAAGCATATATTTGCTCAATAGTTTATTTATCCCTTTTACATATGTCCATAAATGATTTTCTCTAAAAATTATAAAATTTTATCTAAATGAAATTACAGATATATTGATTCCATAAAATAATAATTTAAAATTTTTTAAATCAAAATATAATATATAATGTTTCACATTTCTCATAATATGAATAATTTATTAGAATATCATTGAAAACACATATTTCATTTAACTTGTTTCTTAATCTATTAACCATGATTTGTCTTCTTATACAATGTTATCAAATCCATCTGTATGACTCATTAATATATAAAATTATCATGATCCATTCAGAGAACAAATAAAAGAAATTCATACATTAAATAAACACATGCGGGTATTCCTTTTTTGTTGTTGATATTACAATTATCTTCTATCAGTAAGTACGTATCACCAAAAAATAAATATTTATGTCCTTGATAGTATTTATTTTTTGATTGATATGGATGATTTGTTGTTTTCAAATATAATAAAATAAATTCTATGATCAATATAAATTTTGGAGAAATGAAATGGGGTTGGATAGATAAAATATATTCTTGAAGCTGATTTTGAAGTTTAAAATTCTTTATAAATCTTTTTAGAAGTTTCTTTCTAGGATATTGATGATTAAGTAATAGTTAAGGAATAATAATGTCATTTGCAATCCATTTACTTCCATCGTGATAAAAAATAATTAATCTTAAAGAATAATATCATTATAAAATAATATGAATTATTTTATTTTAAAATAAAAATATTATTTGAAAATACAATGCAGATATAAAATATATAATATTTTAACATTAAATTAAAAAAATTACCTTAATTAAATAAATATTAAATATATTTTTAACCTAAATTTCATTAACATACATTTCCTCTTACATCCCAAAAAAATGAGAAATAATTCTTCAGAAATAATTATTCACATTAAAATTAAGAGTAACATATTCCTCAGCCTAATAAAATTTCTCCAAAAAATTTCATTTGACACTATAAAATCCTATCACATAAAACTAAAAAGTATAGTTTAAGCCTTTGAAATTTTTATCAACCATTAACATATAAAACCATGATGTTTACAATATTTCTTTATATTACATCTCATGAAAACATTCTAATAACTAGATATTTCTAACCATTTATCTGATAACAATTGTCTTGTACCAAATATACTCATTATATAAACCTGTGTATTTAGATAATAATTATTTTTATTTCATTCGAAAAGATATTTTAGTTTAATGTTTTTTAGAATGGGTTCAAACTCTTAGATAATAATCCCTTATATTACAAAGTGTAAAAATTAAAAAAATTACATTTTCCCATTAATAAAAAATAATTTAAGATAAAACATGATTCCTTTTCATGAATTATTTTCCTTAAATTAAAATAGATTTATTATTTTCTATTAACCATACTAAAATAAATAGTTTTTTTTAAATGTGTGATGGACATAGAAATTATATTATGAAACATAAAAAGAAGAAATCCACTAGTCTAGTGAAAAATATTAGACAACACGAACTACTTAACATTATCATTGTGTTCAATTAGAGAATAAATATTATAAACATAAAAAAACCAAAACACTATTCACTCAAAGAAAGCTTTTAAACACAACAGTATGAATAATTAAAATATTCAAGAAACATATATAATCATATTCACAGCCTTTGGGATAAATAAATAGATACCAATTAAATACATAGGAGATACCTCCTAGGTAACCTCATCATGTTTTCTTATTACAATAATAAATATTATGGAACACATTATAGCCCTATCTGTGAACATACATCATGTAATGTCTTAGATATATGTGTAAAAATTGTAAGGGGATAGTGGAATCAGTTGTACTATAATTTTATAATTTATTTTCATTGAAATAAACCTCATATGACTTGATAGATTCTGATCCCAATGACACACAATAATTTTACTACGTTCACTCCCTAGAAGGGTGACTAATTTATTAATATTTTTGAGTTGATCTGATCCATAGATTCTACAAAGAAAATAAAGTAAAAAATTAAATGTGGAATAGTGTGGTATAACATTGGAACCATGTAGGGTAAGTATCAATCATTTTCCAATACAATGTATCCCACAAACATGATTATACTAGATTACAACTATTTTCACATTAAATAAAAACATACTAATAAAGGATCCATGAATATCCTATAACAAAACATATTTCTTATTCTTAGAGCCTTGGTAATAAATTGATATTTTCACTTTATCTCAAATTCATCAATCCTTATAGATGAATGGAAATGAACATTCACATAAAAGTCTCCACTGAAAAAACATCATACTATTGAATCAAATGGAATCACTCCTTGAAAACTCAAAACACATGAAATTATCTGACACAATCATCACACTTTTTTACCTTCTTTTATCCTTTTAAACAAACAATCTTCCATAAATTCTCATGAATGTATAAATAATTCATTTTTAAATTCATGTTCATAGACTATCTATTACATACATATGATATTCAAACCAAATTTTTTTATGAAAATATTTATTATAATAAATTAAATGATTGATGTTTTCTACAAAAACAATCGTGTATGTTGGGTCTGATTGTTCACACATGATCAATTTCTTCTCTACAATATCCAATAAGAATGCACTTGTCTCTAAAAATCAAAAAGCATTGTGGAAAACAATTCTTCCTAGTTATAATTTGAGAGTTTTAATCACTTGTTGAATACATGCTGATAAAATCATTTTCCTTTATATTTGATAATAATGATTAAATTTTATTCTTTGTAGAACATTTTGTTTTATGGTGCTTTTCCTATCCAGAAGAAAGAAACCCCCCCCATAATATATACTATAATAGCTAGACCTATATATATTATGATATTATTTTGGTGATTAGTACTTCGACACTTAATTTTTACTGCCTCACCTTCACGACCTCAAGATTCCCCATCAACATCAAAAAAATATTTTCTGCACATTATTTATTCCTAGTTTGATATAAATTTTATCAAGAAAACATAATTTCACTTGCTTTTGACAATGATATGATTTTTATGATGAAAAAATAATGCATAAACGTTTTGAATTTATCTTCTACTGAAATCTCTTACAATATTTGATGCATATAGGAACCTCAGGCAAGGTTATGGATGATGATGAACTCGGCGATCTGATTGAATGACCCTGATTGAATGAATCAATAGTACCGGTTTTGTTTTTATTTTAAATAAGTGATGAAAAATAAACCACCTTTATTATATCATATCAAAATGACATTCAAAATAAATTTCATTATATTATAATACATGACAAAAACATACCAAAATTACTTACTAGTCCACTCCCTAGATTTATGGAACTGCACCATTCCAGCGCTCCAGTAATCTATTATGTTCCATGCATGGTGGATTGTCACCACCCCAGAAACCTATTAATGTGGAACTCCAATTCATGTCCCCCTGCTTAACCCTTCTATCCTTATTTTCTAGGGTTGATACTAGTTACCACCTTAGTAGTGGTGCACCAGGATCCCTTGATCAGTTCACTGGCAGAGTAATTTTTTTTTAATAGTGATTAACATAACAGAGTAATATAAATAAAAAGACAATCATTCCAAGCCACCCAAATTACATCAACTCAAAAACTCAAATGATGTAAACAATGTCCCATCATAAGATAACCACCACATGTCCCTGATCATAATTCCATCTCAACAGTATTACCATTTATGGTTGAAAAAAAATAAAAAATCATCAATGAATACATAGATGGTTCAAAATCACCAATTTGATTATTTGTCCACATCAACAATTATTTTCAAAAAAATATAACCAAAGAATAGTTCTAAAAAATAAAATTGTTTCACATTGGTGACTTAGATTTTCTCTCCCATAGACCTTTCAATTACTCACCCTTATAAGATAAAAATCATCTCCATATTCACAAAATATAGGAATTGGATTACATATTCTTCTCCCCAGTGAATTTAGAATCAAATTCATAGTGGGTGAATCCCCAACACTCTCTATGTGAGAGTGGAACGATGAACATATAGTTTATCATATGTTCCTCATATCAATATCTTCTCATTGATTTAGTGAATATATTGGAAATTTTATCTTTTATAGAAATGTACACCTATATTACATCTTCATTACAAACTGTCTCATTCATGAAATGATATTTACTATCAATATGATTTATTCAGGACTGTTTTCACTAGGTATTTGGTGATATTGTGTTTACTCTGATTATCATAAAAAATATTCATTGGTCTTTCAGAATTCACCTTTAGATAATCATGTCGTGTATTCATCAATAATGTTTTTTACAAGAATTAGTAGAAACAACATACTCCACATCAACTTTACTTAATGGAACATAATTTATTTTTTTACTATTCCAACTTACACTAATCTATCATAGAAAGATAGTTCCTCTTGATGTCGATTTAAAATAATTTAAATATCGATCCCAATCAATATCATTTATTCCTAGAAAGGTAATATATCCACATCTCTTATACATCGAAGCATAATTTTATGTTCCCTTGATATACCTAATAATTATTTTAGATTCAATAATGTGTAACTCTTTTGGATCACTTTGATATCTAACACACAATGTTATTGAATATAAAATATCGGGTCTTGATTTCATAAATATAGAAATATACTAATTATATTTACGAAATATTTTTTATTTACACTAAGTATTGGTTCATCATTAACGAGCTTTACACCAATGGTTATAGTTTTGGATATTTCCTTTGAATTTTCCATTCCAAATTTCTTTAATAACACCTTATTATATATTAGTTTTGAATGAAATATGCAGCCTTTCTTTGGAAGAATTTTATTCCCCAAAATAAATTTATTTATCCATGAATTGAGATATCAAAATACATAATAATTTTATAATAAATTTATTCACATATATGTCTCTATGAAATTTTAATTTATTAAAATTAAAATTCCCCAAGAAACTATCTAGTTTAGAATACCATGATTCAAGATCTTGCTTTATCCCATACAAGGCATTATTTAGCTTACACAATTTAGTTCCATCAACATCAATAATAAATCTTTTTGGGTTCTTCCATAAAAACATCTTATTTTAGTTCTCCAATAAAGAACGTCAAATTAACATCCATATAATAAACATTAATGTGTATGTGATATGAAACTAAAAGAAAAAATATGATAGCCTCTATTATTTCCACATTTGAAAATATTTCCCAATATATCCACATTCTACATGTGAATATCCCAAATATAATAATTTGTATTTATTTCTTGATATTTCACCTTTATTAATATTATTATTTCTGAACCCCCATTTGGTTACTATTATATTCTTTTCTTTCTAGTTTAGGAACTAGATCCCCTATGCAATTTTTCTCAATCTGATTTACCTCTTCATTCATAGTACCTATTCAATTCTTAGGTACAATAGTTTCACCAACTAACTTTATTTTAATTTTTGAAATGACTTCCTTTTTATTTTCAATTATTAGTCTTTTTATAATATGTACTAGAACATACATATTTCATACAGTATTTTCTAAACCAACATTCTTTTTCAATTTATGTCGTGTTTTCTATTTAACTTTAGAAACTTCCTCCTCATCACTAGTTTTGCCTAAGTCAACATAATTTTTCACTAGTTTATGTACAATATTTTCATTATTTTAACCACCAAAAATATGGGTTTTTAGTCTTCATGTTTTTCAAATTATTCTACATTTGTTGAGGTGGAGTTATATTTATTTTCAAAAAAAATCACATCACAATAATCTACCAACATGTGAAAATTTTAAGTCCATCATATATATGATCTTCCATTTTAATAATACCCCCTGACAATAAATTCTTTTTCATTCTCATTGAATTTTTTCAGATTTTCATTCGGGATTTTTTTAATTCATAGAATACCAAAAACATTAAAATAGTTGACTATTGGATTATTTTTGTTCCACATCTCTGACATAGGAATTTTTGTGACTGGTATCTCTATAAATCTATCCTATATATAAACAATTGTACAAAAATCATCTCTCTATTAGAAGATTGAATGTTTATGTTAAACTGACATTGTTAGGCCGATTTGAACTAGACTTATATTCATGCTCTCGGCTACTCCATTTTTATGAGTATAAGGATTACTATATTAATACTTTATTCCATTACATACAAGATATTCATGAAAATAGTTTTTAGTGAACTCTGCACCATTATCTTTTATCAGTTGTTTAACATAAACTCTCATCTCTCTCTCTCTCTCTTATTGCCATCTACAAAACATGAACAATTCAATTTCTTCTTACTTGTGCTTAATAATCATGACATTCATCAACTGAGTGAAATTTTCAATTAATGTTTTTAAATATATTTCAACACTGGTTGAATTATTTCTCAATGGTCCACAAGGATATGAATGAATTATCTCAAGTTGTCTAATAGACTGAATGTCTACTCTTCTTTGAATAGACTTCAAAAGATTCCCCTTTTGGAAGGTTTTACATACAGTTTCAATTTGTCTCTTTAAATTTTGATGATATCATACCCTTTTGTTATTTTAAATTTTATTAAAATTATTTTAACCATGATTTCCAAACATTATATGACACAAATTTTTTTCATATTTTTAACTCAAATAATAATAATTCATAGAATCACTACTTTGGAATAGATTACCACTCTTTCATTCACCCATTAAGATAACTATTCCATCTACTTAATTTATTAGGATGTAAGGATAATTATTGAAAATAACTTCATTTCAATCATCGTAATGGTGTACCGAACTCAATATATTGTGTTTAAAACCCTCTATAAAAATAAAATCCTGGGATTTGAATTTACTTCATGATTTTCAAATTACCTTTCATGTGAGAGGAAAAACCAGTGTCAATAATATAGTGACTCGAGCCTTTTAAATATAAAATTTAATGATTTTTAGCATAATTAATTCTTATAGTACAAGCCAAGGATCGTTAAGTCTAGTTACTTGGAATACTAGATTCATAAAAGATAGAACATGGGGAAAAAACAATTCTTTATTTAATCTCCATAATGAGATCCTAAATTTCATAGAACCCTTACATAGGCATGGGGTATCCTGGGGAAAACATGAAAAAATGGATGAGCTAAAAAGCCTAGTAAGGGAATGAACATAAGGACACATCTTAAGCATAAATGTTTGGAGGCATGACATATTGATATCCAAAACATAGAACATATGAAATAATATCAAATAATATTTGGATCATATAAACATGGAATCATATAAATGTGGCGGAATCATTAAAAATTTCATTAGTACAGGTCAAGGCTAACCTCCCATCCCATTTCCCATTTCAGTACGGGTCAAGTCTGACCACCAATCTCGTTTCACATCTCATCTCATAAGATGTAACCATACCCAATGAATTGAAGTGATATATGGGCACACCCATCTCTACATTTTCATATATATTATTTCCACCTAAATATTCATAACACATATACAATCATACATAATCAACCATACATAAATATAACATCACATTTGAAAGAATTGGGTACCACAATCATGACATAAATCTTTAACAATGGTCGTATCACGAAAGTGTCCATGTAAGGAAATAATTAGAAAATACATGGATGTTCATAGGGTAAAATAGGAATATAACATGGTATGTGGTGTCAATAATAAGTGACAAAATTTGAGAAATGTATTTTAGAAGCATTACCATTAAAGAGATTTTTATGCGGTTTTAAGGAAAATTCTATATATATTTTCAAATAGAAAAGAGGAAAATAATTTATATAGAACCGAAATTTGACCAATAATGTTTTCATAATAAAATAATGATTTATAAATAAAATTATGTCTTACAATATAGGATATAGTGCTCTTGAAATTGGGTAACCATTTGGGAAGTTCCCCTAAAATAGTATTGCATATCAGAAAGATCTAAACAGTTTATATTTTAAATACATGTATATCCCTGAATGAAATTGATGAAAGGGTATTTATATAACAATCCTTTAGAAATAATCATAATTCAGAATGTTCACATAAATAGTTAAGAATATATTTTTTTGAAAGCAATATAAGGCATCCCGAAAGAACAAAGAAGGTTTGGGTAGAATTCATTATAGTTTTATCGGCATGGTGTCGGGTGTACCCAAGGGAGCTTCATGAGTGAGATAAGGGGTTTATCCTCAATTATAAATCATTAGTGAAGTATGGGGGAGGTTTGAAAATATACCCCATCACTTGGTATTACACAAAAGGCATAGCACAGGGAACAATCTTGGTTATGACTAAAAAGGAGAGGACCCCTTACCTTAAATCAGTTGGTGTTCTCCACTTGTTTTTAATGTCCTGAATAAAATAATTTATGCATATTAATTAATAATTATAGTAACTATTATTTATATAATTTATTTATTATATCCCTTTAATTAATTCAATTCCTTTTTTATTAGTTATGAGGTTCAATTACATTGTTTGGGCTCGTTTGTTTAAGTTGTTTTTAAAGATCGATTGACTTATATTCAAGTAAAACATGAAAGATGAAATTGGTTATCCATATTTGAGGTTATATTCTTTAGTGAAGATCCATTAGATTACATGGTCTTAATTTTAATTACGTTACATAGAGTGAAGTTTAATTTTTATATATAAAACCTTAGTGATAACCGTTTTTGTTAATTGGTGGATTTGATTTAAAAGAACATGCTTTTATTTATAACATAATAACATTTGTACAAAAGGATTACAGAACTAAAAATAGGAAATATTACATATATAATAATCTGGTTAAACAATAATATAAATGATTTCATGACCATAATTAATGATAATAATATAAATTGATAAAACTTTGTCCGTGAATATGCTAAATTATCACATCTCAAACGGTGCTTTCATTTCATTCAAATAAAATGGTTGGGAAAGTAGAGAAGATAATAAAATATACCATTAACATGAAAATATTCTAGTACATTTATGTTACTAGATTTATGATACTATTATTTTGGAAGAATGTGATGAATGAAAAAAAGTATCTTAAAAGAAAAAAAGAAATTGGCAAGACGAATTTTACCTCTTCAGACTTTCTCCTTTGAAAACCTCTTAAGGGAAGATGTATTGGTATTTTGAAGAGGCTAGGAGATTTTGTACGTGGGGGAGGAGCTTGGGGAGATATTTGGGTAGAATAATGGAAAGGAACAATATTAAAGAGAAGAATGAGTGATGGGGGTTTTTTATAGTGCATGAGAGGAGGGATTTCATAATATTATAATCATTAATTTATTATTTCTTCTCATGAAAAGGAATAATAAGTATTCCATGACAAAAAATAGTAATTTTATCATGGGATCCAGAACCAAGCGGGCTTACATCAGCAGAACATCATCAATGACTCAATAAATCACTTATTTATGATTTATTGTAAATTATCATATATTATTATTCATATTAAATCAAGAACTTCAGAAAAAACCCAAAAATTCACCCTAACCATTTTTTGTTGTGTAGAATCTAAAAATAAAGTCTATTTTTCAAAAATATTTTTCTAAACATGCTTATTTGAATATTATATTAAAATATTAATTTATTATCTAAACCAGTTTGAGAACATTCATTAACTAATTCTAAAATATAATTATATCGTACTTCCAACTATAATATTTTTTTATACTATCATAGTTGAGGTTACTATTCATTAGGGTATATCACTATTCATATGGATTTGTTACTATTCCTTTGGGTATGTTACTTTTCACCAAAAATTATGTGTTTCTTATCAGACACCAAGTAACTTACTGATTACAACCGTGTATGCTAGATTTTTAAAATTTCAAACACAGAAGTGTCAAACTTATTTTTAATGGTCACATAGAAATTATTAGTTCATTATGTTGTGTTTTCATTTGATGTTAAGACATAATAATGAGATGGGAATTTCAATTTTGAAATATTGGGTCCTTACATTCTTACCCCCTTATGAAATTTCACCCTCAAAATTTCATTTTACATTCTAAAAAAACAGATGTGGGTTATTTTTCTTCATTTCTTCCTCTAGTTACCATGTTTTCTCTTCGTACTTACAGTTTCACCATAGTAACATAACCAGATGAGTAGTCTTGTGGCATAGAACATTGTCTCTACTATAAAAGATCTTCACTGGCTACTCCTCGCAAGAACGATCATCCTTCAAATGTACAACCTCTAAAGAGAGTACATGTGAAGGGTTTGGTATGTACTTCTTTAAGAGGGATACATGAAAGACATCATGTACATTCGACATGGTAGGTGGAAGTGCCAGTCGATAGGTCAGAGATCCAAGTCGATCATGGATCTCGAAGGGGTCGATGTACTTGGGACCTAACTTTACTTTCTTCCCAATCCTCATGACCTTATTCCATAAGAATAAGAGTAGAAACACCATGTATCCAACTTTGAACTCATAGTCTTGTCGATGGTTATCTTCATAACTCTTATTTCAAATTTCGGATGCCTTGATATGCTACTGAATGGTTTTCACAATCTCAACCATTTCATCGACCATTTCAGGTCATAGAAGTTTATGCTCATAGACATCATACCAACACGCCGATGATCTGCAACTTTTCCAATAACGGGCTTCATATGGTTCCATTCAGATGCTCGAGTGGAAACTATTGTTGTAGGAGAATTCAACTAGTTGAAGATATTGGTCCCATACTCCTTTGAAGTCCATTGAACATGCTCTCAATATGGCTTCCAATGTCTGAATAATTTGGTCAGATTGGCCATCAGTTTGAGGATGATAGGTCGTAAAAAAGTTCAGTTTAGTGCTCAGAGCATGATGGAGACTTTCCCATAGCATCAAGGTAAATCTTGAATCACGATCAGATACAATAGATAGTGGAACTCCATGAATCATTTCCACTCCTTTGATGTAAATTTGGGAAATATTATCCAATGAGATGTCCTCTAGAATCATGATAAAGTGTGTTTTCATCGTACGATGATCCACAATAACCCATATAGCATTGTTTTCTCTAGATGTCTTTTGACATCTAGTGATATATCCCATGGTAATGTTCTCCCACTTCCTTGATGGTGTGATTAATGGTTTCATCATTCCCTAAGACTTTTGTCTCTCAACTTCACTTTCTGACATATGAGGCACTTTTATGTATATTCAGCAATATCCCTTCTCATATTGTCAGACCAAAAGTTTTCTCAGAGATATCGATACATATTTGTGCTCCCTGGGTGGATAGAGAAGGTCGAGCTATGTGAATCATTCAATAGATCCATCATTATCTTTGGATCAGATGGTACATGTAATCATTTCACATATCTTACAACTCCCTCGTCATCAATTTTGAAATAGGTGTATTCCCCATTTTTAAGAGATTCCACCCTTTTCTGAATTTCCACAGCTTTTCTTTGAGCGTCCAATATTTTCTCTATGATGGATGGTTTAGAAATAATTTTAGAAAGGATTAATGATGTTCCTACCTTAATGATTAACTTGTCAATCATTTTCAAATCTCATTATTGATAAATATGAGAGATTCTTTTTACATAGAGCATCTGCAACCTAGTTTTCCATACAGGGAGGGTAGTGGATTGAGCAGTCATTATCATTGATCAGCTCTATACATCTTTGATGGAACATATTAAGCTCATTCTCTGTGAATATATATTTGAGACTCTTGTGGTCAGTATATATCCCACATTTCCTCATAGATATAATGCCACCAGATTTTCAATGCAACGATCAGACATGCCAACTCCAGATCATGCATAGGATATTTTTTCTCATGGATTTTTAGCTACCTTGTGGGATAGGCTATCAGTTTATCATTTTTCATTACCACACATCCAATGCATTTTTTATAAGCATCACTATACACCACAAATAGTTCTCCACTTGAAGAGAGTGTGAGTATTGGTGTAGTGATTATCCTCTTTTTCAACTCCTTGAAACATTTTTCACATTCTTGTGTCTAGAAAAACATTAATCCCTTCCGTTTCAGCTTGGTCATTGGGTTTGAAAATCATGAAATGTTCTTTATGAATCATAGATAAAACCTAGATAGACCCAAAAAGTTGTTGATCTTCATTACAGAAGTTGTCCTCGGACACTCGTCAATTTCCTTCATCTTGGAATGGTCTAGAGATATCCCTTTGCTGGGGATAACATGCACTCAGAATGATACTTCCTCTATCCAAAACTCACATTTACTATACTTTGCATAAAACATCCCCCTTCAGAATGCCTTTAACATAGTTTGCAAATGCTCTTCATCTTTTTCCTTGCAGTTTGAGTATATCAGAATATCATCAATAAAGACCACTAAAAATTTTTCAAGGTAATCTCTAAAGATTCTATTCATTAAATCCCTAAAAAATGTTGGAGCATTAGTGAGTCTTAAATGAATCACTATGAACTCATTGTGTCCATAACTCATTTGAAAGGCATTGTTGGGATTATCTTCCTTCTACGCCTATAGTTGGTGATATTTCAACCGAAGGTCCACCTTAAAGAAATAATTGGCCCCACAAAGTAGATTGACGAAGCATTGTCGTGTGCGCTCTCAAAAATATTTATACTAAATGTAGCAGAGTGGCTGACCTAGGTCATTCTCTTGAGGAGATTTTGTGGTTAATAAATCACTACTTCTAGTCCACTTAATCTAATTCTTTTGTTGTTTAATATTTTATGAAATAAAAATAATTTAATAAAATAAATGAAATTCATAAATCAGAAGAAACTAAAATTTAATTCTAAATTACCATGCAATGCTAAATAGAATGTAATTCGGGAAGAAAAGAAGTTCTCCCGAGAGAATATTCATTGAGCACCTTCATTGGCCAATTTCAAATATACTTAGTGTACACACACCATCGTATGTGTGCACACCTTATTCTACAAGAGTTATGAATGAAAAGTCTGCTTAGAGATCGCAAAGCACACCTTATTCTACAATAGTTATGAATGAAAAGTCTACTTAGCGATCGTCAATCACACCTTCCATCCACCTCATCAATCGAGGGAAAATGGTTGTAGATTAAGAAGATAATCTTTAAACAACCACAGTGAGGATTACACCCACTATAAATTATCCATAGAATTAACTCAATGGATATTAAAAACATGGTCTTGTGTTCAAAAACCGGATTAATCCCTTGGGATATTCCTCGGATTAGTTACTCATGATCATGAGTATTATAGTTGACAATGGTAAGATGACAGGAAGAGAAGAGTGTGAATCAGTGGGCACAAAAATAAAAACAATGCATGAATTTATTAGAAATATAAATTCCAATTGAAAAATAAAAATAAAGAAATGAAATAAAATAAAAATAAATGGGTAATATTTGTGGCCGGCCTCCGTCGGCGGAGATCTCTTTCGTGGTGCCTTGAAGGAATGGATGGAGAATGAGATGTTTTGAGGAGGAGGAGATATCCTCCTTTTATAGGCAGAATTAGCCCCTCAAATGTCGACACATTGTAGACCCCTTCAATGACATTTTCACGCGTTTCTCCCTTCATGAATGTTGTTCATAAATATTGTGGTCGTCTCTCCTCAAAAGTTCGGCTATTTTGGAAACAGGATGTAGGTGTTATGAATTTTTCATTCTCGGCTTCTGTTTCTGGACTTAGCTTCCAGGAAGGTTCCTCCAAACGTATGTCATTAAATAGCCTCCTTAATGACCTGAAAAATCCACCAAATTTATTTTAGAGACGTCCCTATCTGGACTCGTGGTACCCCAGGTGGAAATACATCATTTAGATATGTGTAGTCCGAGTTTGATGTCAGTTATGTTGGGTGGGTCCACGCTGTCTGCCCGGAAAAATTCCCATCTTCAATGAATTTTTAGACCCTTTAGACGACCGAATCGGATACAGGGCCAGAAGAAAACAATGAAGTAAATACAATAAGTATTATAACAAAATTTGAATCAGAAAATTTGGAATTTTATTTTTCCTAAAATGAACAAAATACCCCTGACGTAAAAGTCTGTCAAAAATCCATTATTAGTCGTTTTTCACATTTAGGCTCAAAATAACACTAAAACATAAAAACCTGACAATTACCCATTTAATAACACTATGGTGGGATTATAAAAAATGATTTACAGTATAAAATAGATTAAAACATGTGCTTCATCACTGATCGAACAAGTCATCTATCCATGGAATGGGATACTTGTTCTTTATCGTGATTTTATTGGGCACACGATAATCAATGCAGAGGCTCATTGATCCATCCTTCTTCTGAATGAGGAGGACTAGATCACCCCATGGTAAAGCACTCAAGAATATAAAACCCCTCTCCATATTCTCTTGTAACTTCTTCTTCAGCTCTTCCAGCTCTACGCTGACCATTCAATATAGTGTCTTTGATATTGGCTGACATCCTGGGATAATTTCAATTGAAAACTCCACCTCTTGGTCAGGAGGATGATCAGACAACACTTCATGTAATATATTTATTTATTCCCTCATGATGGGCATGTATTCAAGTATGATTCTTTATTTTGTCTAAATTATTTATGCTAGATATGATTTATCATAAGGAAACAATATCCAAACATGAGATGATGATTTGAAAGGAGATTCATATTCCTCCTTACATTTGTCAAGAATTGGAGGATGATTTGGGATGTAAAGATTGATATCCCTTTCCCAGCTGTTGATATTTTCTTTGTATAACAGCAGGAAATCCATTCCCAAAATATCATTAAACTCCACTAAAGGAATTATGATGAGATTTTCTAGAAGGTTTTGTCTAAAAAAATTTACTGGGATGGAGTTTTAAACCATGGAAGCAATGATTTCCCCATTCCCTATTATAATAGGTAACCTTTCCTCCAAATTATTAGGTGGATTTTGAATAGTTCTACTATAAATTTAAGATATGAATGAATCCTTAGAACTAGAATCAAATAGTATGTTCTCTATTCTTGAATGAATAACTAGCGTACTTGTCACCACATCATTTTCCAACTCCACCTCAGCCGTAGTGATAGCATAATCCTTTCCCTATTTCCTTAGAAGTTGTTTCTGATTGCATTTGATAACCCTCGGCTTAGGGAAATTGTTCACATAATTCCCATGATACTTACAGTTGTAACACTACAATGCAGGCTGAGTGTTTATCTGAATCTTCCATTCTTCATAAACATTATTGGATTTTTTCATATCCATTCGGATGTTCTTGGATAGATCTCCAAACTTTCAGCATTTCAATCAATTCTTGGTTCCATTGAGACAGACACCAAGTTTCTTCTTTCCATAATTTTTGCAAAGGGGAAAATGAGGCTTATTTCTATCATGGGATTTTTTTGATGAACAACCCATGATGTTCTCCATTTTCGGTTTCTCGTCACTAGTCCCATGAGACCACTGAGAGTCATTAATCTCCATTTCAACCTTGAGAGCACAACAGACAATCTCATCATAACATTCTAAGTCTCGAATCTCCAACAGTTTTCATAGACTCATCATTATTCCACTAATGATTTGAACTACCTTGCATTCGGTGTTCATTAAAAATCAAGAGGAATACCTTGCAAGCCTTTTAACGTCCTCTTAATATGCCCCAATAGACTCATATTCCTTCTACTTGAGTCTGGGGAACTCACTTTCAATCGTGAGATGGAGGGTTTGAGGAAAGTATTTGTTAAAAATCATCTTCTTCAATTCCTCCCAATCTATGGAATCAATTTTATCTTGGGACTTTGTATTCATGATCAGTTTCCCCCACTGATCAGCTTCCCCATCAAAACAATAGACCGACAGTACACATTTCTCTTCTTCCGAGCACTGGAGGACCAGGAAAATATTTTCAATGGAGTAAATACATTGTAGTGCAAGGAGGGGATCAAATGATCTGCTAAACATGGGAAGCCTTTGATGTATGAAGGATTCAATGGAAACTCTCTCTTTCCTTAGAGGAGGAGGAAATTCCACCTGATTCATGTTATTATTAATAACTCGATCTAGCTGAGCAATTACTGCCATAATGTTTTGAGCATCCACTTCCATCACATCAGGTATATCATTAGGGAAATCATCACATTGCCTATCATATTGGTTGTTGGAACATTTTCTTACCCAATGCATTGGAGCGCTATCTGGGCACACCAATCTCAGCATTTTAATGAATATTCTTTCCACATAAATATTATTACCACAAGTACAATCATACATAATCAACCATACATAAACATAAGGTTACCAATGGAGAGAATTTAGCACCACAATCACGACATAATGCATAATGAATGAGTGTATCATGAATGTGTCTATAAAATAAAGGGATTAGAACATACATGGGTATTCATAAGGTAATATAGACATAAAACATGGTAGGTGGAAACAAATAGAAGTGACATCATATACGGAATTTATTTGAGAAACATTCACATGAGAACATTTTTTTTTGGTTTTAAGGAAAAAAATATAGAGCTTTTAAAATAGTATAGAGAAATTTATTTTATATAAACACTAAATTAAACCAAGAGTTAAGTAAGGCTCATTTTCTGGTACAAGTTCTTGTTTGATTATAGCTCAAAGTAGTGCTTTCGGTTTTTCCCCCTAGATACATCTGTGCCAGAGGCTCCTCTACCCACCTTTATCTAGAGAGGGATGTATTTTCTTGATAAACTACTTACTCTATACTTAATAGAATTTAGGTTTGTTTTGTTATACTTCATCTCATCCTTAAGGTTCTCACTTAGGTTCTCTATTACTAACCTCCACAAATAATTAAAACTCCCTATGATACCAACTATAGTTACCCCGACCATTCATATATAACATTTCATGATTTCAAGAATAATTAATCATCAGAGTAAAATCCAAGGATCATTTTGTCTAGTGTCTTGGAAGACTAGGTACATAAAACATAAAACATGGGAATAAAAAACAGGTCGTTATTTAATCTCAATAAATATATTTTAACGTTCTTTTAGCCCTATCATCTGCATAGGGTACCCAGGAGAATACATGTACAAAGGGGTGAGCTGAAAAGCACATCAACGGAATGAACATAAGGATACATCTTAAGCACATGAGTTAGTAATCATGACATATTGATATCCAAAACATGGAACAGATGAAATAATAACATATAATCATGGGATCATCTAAACATGGAATCATATAAATTTGGAAGACTCATAAAAAAATACTTTAGTACAGGTCAAGGCTAACTGTCAATCTAGTTTCCCATTTTAGTATGGGTCAAGGCTAACAGCCAATCCCATTTCACATCACATCTCATGAGACATAACCATACCCAATGCTTTGGAGCGCTATCTGGGCACACCCATCTCAAAATTTTCATAAATATTCATTCCACATAAATATTCTTTCCACCTAAATATTCATACCACATATACAATCATACAAAATCAACCATATATAAACATAAGGGTTCCCATATAAATAATTGGCTACCACAATCATGAAATAAATCATAACCAATGGGCATATCATGAAGGTGTCAATTTAAGGAATGAATTAGAATATACATGGAATTTCATAGGGTAAAATATGAATATAACATGGTATGTGGTGTCAAGAAAGTGTGATAAAATATGAGAAATATATTTTATAAACATTAGCATTAATTTTTTTTCGGTTTTAAGGAAAATACTTAAGAGATTTTCAAATAGAGAAGAGGTCAATCATTTATATTACACTAGAAATTGACCAAGAAGTTTATCATGATAAAATAATTATTTTATAAATAAAATTATTTCTTACAGCAATGGATAAAGTTCTCTTGAAATTGGTTAACCATTTGGGAAGTTCCCCTAAAATAGGTTTGTTTTTCGGAATGTTCTAATGAGGGAATCATTTAAAAGCATGTATATCCATGAAAGAAAGTGATAAAAGGGTATATATAGAAAAGTCTTGTATACCTAACTATTATTTAAATGTTTTACATAAATAGATAAGATAACACCATTTTTAAATC
Source organism: Viscum album (assembly GCA_963277665.1). NCBI lineage: Eukaryota > Viridiplantae > Streptophyta > Magnoliopsida > Santalales > Viscaceae > Viscum > Viscum album. The sequence continues at coordinate 1,253,248,824 of OY728153.1, read as the reverse complement.
ATGAAAAGGAAACCCTAAATAACAGAGAAAGTTCGGGTAGAATTCGTTACATTTTTATCGGCATTGTGTCGGGTGTACCCAAGAGGGATTGATGAGAGAGATAATGGGTTTTTCATCACTTATACCACAAGAGGGATGTATGTTGGGGGTTAAAACTCATACCACACCATTTAGGATTAACCATAAAATTTCATAGTACTGAGGATAATCTTGATTAAGAGTGAAAAGGAGTGGATCCCTTACCTTAAATCTATTGGTGTTCTCCACAAGTTATTAAAGACCTAAATAAACAATTTAGGCTTATTAATTAACAAGTTCAGAAACAATTATATATTTAATTGATTTATTATAACACATTTTAGTCCATTCAATTCCTTTTTGATTAGTTTTGAGGTTTAATTTCATAGTTTGGGCCCGTTTGTTTAACTGGTTTTTAAATGATCTGTTCACTTATAGTCAAGTAAACATGAACAATTAAATTGGTTGTCCATAATTGAAGTTATATTATATATTTCATATCTATTATATTACAATGTTTTAATATTAATTAGTTTACCTACAGTGATGTTAAATTATTATATATATATATATATAACCTTAGTTATAACCGTTTTTGTTAATCGGTGGATTTGATTACAAAGAACATGTTTTGATTTGTAACATAATACCATTTTTACAAAAGGATAAAAGAAAAAAATATAGGATATATTACATATATAATAATCTTTTTCAACCATAACACAAATGGTTTCATGACCAGAAATAAATATAACAATTGAATTTGATAAAGTGTTGCCCTTGTATGTGAAAAATTAGCACATCTCAAAAGATTCTTTCATTTCATTAAAAGAAAATAGAGGGGAAAGGAGATAAGAAAAATAAATATACCATTATCATGAAAAAATTACATTACATGTATGTTACTAGATTAATCAAACTATTATTGTGAAGGTAGGTGAGGAAAGAAACAAAAAGAAATAGAACATAAAAGATATTATGGAATTGGAAAGAGGAATTTACTTCTTGAGACTTCCTCCTTTGAGAACCTCATAAGGGGGGAGGTTTTGGTTTTTTAAAGAGGCTAGGATATTTTGGCATGGGAGAGGATCTTGGGGAATGATTTGGGCAGATTAATGGAATGGCACATGGATTAAGAGGATTGAAGAGTAGAGGGAGTGAATGGGTTTTTTATAGTGGTGGAGAGGAGGGATTTCATAATATTATAATCATTAAATTATTATTTCTTCACAATTCTATGTACATGAAATGTAAAACATGGGGATAAAAGAACATCATTATTTAATTTTTATAATTAGCTTTTAATATCATTTGATCCCTTACATCTGCATAGGGTTCCCTGGGGAAGATATGAATAAAGGGATGAGCTAAAAGCCCCATAACTGAATGAACATAAGGTTACATCTTAAGAATGTGAGTTATGAGGCCTGAAATATTTATATCCAAAACAAGGAACATATGAAATAATATCATATAATTATGGGATCATATAAAAATGGAATCATATTAATGTGGAAAAACATAAAAAATTTCATTAGTACATGTCAAGGCTAACTGTCAGTCACATTTCCCATTTCAGTACGGGTCTTGGATAACCACCAATCCCATTTCACATAGCATATCATGATACATAACCTTACCCAATTCATTGGATCACTATCTGGGTGCACCCATCTCAACATTTTCATGAAAATTCTTTCCACATAAGTATTCTTACAACACATAGAACCAAACATAATTAACCATACATAAACATAATGGTACCCATGGAATGAATTGGGTACCACAATCATGACATAAATCATAACCAATGGTCGTATCATGAAAGTGTCAATGTGAAAAAAGAATAAGAAAATTCATGTATGTTCATCAGGTACAATAGGATTATAACATGTTAAGTGGTTTCAAATATAAGTTACAACATATGATAAATGTATTTTAGAAACATTAGCATAAAAAAATTTGTGTGTGGTTTTAAGGAAAATACTATAGAGCTTTTCAAATGGAAAAGAAGAAAATAATTTATATAAAACCATAATTTGACAAATATGGTTTTCAAAAAAAATCTTATTTTATAAATAAAATTATGTCTTTCAACAGATGATATAGTTCTCTTGAAATTTGGTAACCATTCGGGAATTTCCCCTAAAATAGGTTTTCTTATCAGAAAGTTCTAAGGAGGGAATCCTTTGAAAACATGTATATCTATAAATGAATGTTATGAAAGGGTATTGATATAATAATCTTGTAGAAATAACCATAATTAATAATATTCACATAAATAGATAAGATAGCACCATTTTGGAATAAAGAAAAAGCAACTTGAAAGAACAAAGAAGGTTCAGGTAGAATTCGTTACAGTTTTATCAGCATGTTGTCAGGTGTACCCAAGAGGGATTAATGAGAGAAAGAAGGGGTTTATCATCACTTATAAGTCATGTGGGGATGTATGTTGTAGGTGAAAAAACATACCAAACCATTTAGTTTTACCCATAAAAAGACATAGCATAGAGGACAATCTTGATTAATAATGACATAGAGAGAATCCCTTACCTTAAATATTTTAGTGTTCTCAACTTGTTATTAATAACCTGAATAAAAAAAATATTTATTAATAAATAAGTCCATAAGATTTTATATATTTAATTTATTCATTATAACTCTTTCAAGTTTATTAAAATCCATTTTTATTAGTTACAAGGTTCAATTTCATTGTTTCTGCTCGTTTGTTTTCTTGGTTTTTAAAAGATCGGTTTGCTTATATTCCAGTAAACATGATAGATGAAATTGGTTGTCTAGAATTTAAGTTATATTCTAATATTGAACATCCCAGATATTACATGGTTTTCATTTAAATTAGGTTACTTAGAGTGAAGTCAAATTATTATATATATAACCTTAGTAATAACCATTTTTGTTATTCGTTGGATTTGATTACAATGAACATGTTTTGCATTATAATTTAATACCCTTTGAATAAAAGGATTACAGAACTATAAATATGATATATTAAATATATAATAATCTAGTTCAACCATATCATAAATGGCTTCATGACCATAATTAATGATAATAATAGATGTTGATAAATCATTGTCCTTGAATGTGCTAAATTAGCATATCTCAAACAATGCTTTCATTTCTTTCAAATAAAAGTATGGGGAAAGGAGAGAAGACAAAAAAATATACCATTATCATGAAAACACTTCATTATATGTATGTTACTGGATTTATCATACTATTACGGTGAAGGGAGGTGAGAAAGAAATAAAAAATAAAAGAACTAAAAAGAAAAAAAGAAATTGGGAGAAGGAATTTTACCACTTGAGACTTTCTCCTTTGAGAACCTCTTAAGGGGAGAGGTCGTGGTATTTTGAAGAGTATATGAGCTTTTTGACATGAGGGAGGATTTTTGGGAGGGATTTTGGAAGAATAATGGCAAGGCACAAGGCTATAGGGGACTGAAGAGATGAGGGAGTGAAGGGGGTTTTTATAGTGGAGAAGAGGGGGGATTTAATAATATTATAATCATTATTTTATTATTTCTTAATAAGAAAAGTAATAATAAGTATTCCATGACCAAGAGTAGTAACTTTATCATGTGACCCCAAAACAAATGGGCTTACATCAGCAAAACATCATCAATGACTCAATAAATACATTATTTAGCATTTATTTTAAATTATAGTATTTTACTATTCATAAAAAATTCAAGTATGTCCGAAAAATCCCCAAAATTCAGCCAAACCATTTTTTGACATTTAGAATCCAAATATTATGTCCATTTTTGAAAAATAAATTAATAAATATGATTATTTTAATATATATTTAAAATTATAATTTAAAATCAAAACCAGTTTTAAAAAACTCATTATCTTATTTTAAAATATAATTATAACGTACTTCCAACATAAATATTATTTTTATACCAACATATGTATGTTATTATTAATTAGGGTATATTCGTATTTATAAGGGTATGTTACTATTCATTGTGGTAAGTTGTTATTCACCAATAATTATGTTTTTCTTATCAAACTCTAAATAACATACTGATTACAACCTTGTATATCGGATTTTCAAAATTCCAAACATAAAAGTGTCAAAAATATGTTTAAATGTTACTTAGCACTTATTAGTTCATTATGTTGTGTTTTAATGTGATTTTATGACATACTTATGAGAAGGGAATTTCCATTGAAAACATTGGATTGTTACATTCTTCCCCCCTTATGAAATTTCACCCTCCAAATTTTGTTTTATATTCTATGCAAAAAAATATGTGTGGATACTTTTCCTTCATTTATTCCTCCAGTTCCCATGTTTCCTATTTGTACTTATGGTTTCTCCATAGTACCTTGACCAGTTGAGTTGTGTTGTTGTGTAGAACTTTTTCTCTATGATCTAAGATCTTCATTGTCTTCTCCTTGTAATAGAGATAATCCTCCAACTATACCGCCTTTGAAGATAGTAAATGTGAAGGGTATGGTATGTACTTCCTTAAAAGGGATAAACGAAAGACATCATGTTCTTTGGACAATGTAGGTGGAAGTGCCAGATGATAGGCCACAACTCCGACTCCATCAAAGATCTCGAAGGGGCCGATGTACCGGGGACTTAAACATCCATTTCCACTCAAACCTCGTGACATTATTCCATTGGGATATTTGTAAAAATACCATGTCTCCAACTTTGAACTCAAGGTATTGTAAAAAGTTATCTGCATAACTCTTCTGTAACACCCAAAGATTTCATAATATGTTATTTTTTTCAATGTAATGCAATAACATTCCCTACACGCAACACTTAGTTCAAGCGCATCACGACATACTGATCTAGCCATTCAAAAGTAGTTATGAATAGTATTAAATTAATTTTGATCATTATATAGTCCTTATAACTACAGAATCCATATTATGATTTTCTTAGACATAATTTATGAACAATTCAATTTTTCAGATAAAAGAATTATTTTTAAAAAATGCAATTTTACCACCTTTTAATAGCGAACCATTTTTAAATCCAATATTTGAAACTTTTATATATTCTATTTGATAAAATAAACTTCTTCTTTAGAATTTGTACATAAAAAATTAGTTTCAATAAATTTTTGATGTTATTCTGATAACATTATTATTTGGGTGAATAGTGAAAAATACTATATTCTAACTGAAAACAACTTTATAAATCAAAATAATTTATAGTGCTGAATTATACATTTTAATGTTATGGAAGTATAATTAGATTATATTTTTACCCTTTAATCCAATTTTGGTTATTGGAATAAATTAAACATTGAAATTATATATAATCAAGTGTCAATATTTTGGTAGTTATTGTTTCTTAAAAATACGCTATCTGTTTTGACAACGAGGATTAATTTTAAATAAATAAATGAAAATTCTATGTTTTGAATATGGTAAAATAGACTTCATTTTTGGATTATGAATATGAAAATTAGCCTAGGATTAAATTTTGGTATTTTTCTGAAAATGTTCAATTTTTGATGAATAGTGAAAGAACATTGAGTTATCGTTTAAAACCGGATTTTTATTTAAATAATTATTTACTTCATTTAAATTTATTTTAAGTCAAAATAGATACATAATACTTATATAAGTTCAATGTAATTAATTAGAGTAAATTTATAATAATATTAGATATATAAAAAAAATTTAGAACATTTCACCGTCTTTTACCCACATCATAGGAGAATTTTCAAATTGACCTAAAACATAATTGTACTAATTCTGTGAGTGGAATTTCAAAAATCTGAGAGACACATTGGATATCAGTAAGTAAAATGTGGTTCAATAAGATTAAAATAATTTTTGGTGAATAGTGACGTTTTACTTTTATTTACCATGGTTAAAAGTAAATAGCATAATTAAGTGTAAAAATGATATTATTATTACCCTAACACTTGTCCTAATTATTTTGGATAAATGTAATTCGACCAAAAGAAACCTTAGGAATAATATATGACCCTTTAGGTCCAGTTTTATTAGATTAAGACATTTATTATTTTTTTATTTAAAGAAGAGTTAAAAGAGTTAAAATCAAAGTTTAATAACTAAACCATTATTAATATAAAGTTATACATAAGATAAATTCGACTGTAAATATTCATTAGAATGATAATAATGTTTCCTACATAATGGTATTTTATTTATAATTTTTTTGGATTATATAATTAAATTTATTAATGACACAATGATGATTTAGTTATTACCTTATTAATGAAAAAATAAAATAAATGGTATTATAAATATTAAAATAAATATAATTTTGAAGTTTTTATGAAATCCACGAATTTTCTAGGAGAAATTGACATGTTAGGATTTATTCAATGTATCTTGATCGAAGAAATCAATTTGTGATTACTTTCACAAAAACAAAATACAAAATAGTGTCAAAATTGACATAAATTAATATTTAAAATAAATACTATATTATTGGTTAATATAATATTACTAAAAATGTAATGTTCAGAAAAAGGACTTAAATAATATTATATATGTCATTAATGAGAAACTTGAGGTTCCCTTGAAACTTTAGAGTACGTTTATTAACCATATAGAGTAAGAATTCAAGAATACACGGTAAAAGTTAAACCAATTAACCAAGAGTTAAATCGAAAAGATAATGTTAATATAGTGACCCATACATGTCTCAAACCTATTGGTTGAAAGGATTTAGACCCATCCCAAAATAAGTCACATTGGAGCCATTATAAACTGAATATGAATTTATTATAAAATAATATTTTATGATTTTTCTAAGGTGCCCCTCACCCCTCTTATAAATGGGCACCTACCCTTATCTCAATTTCACACCTCCAAATCCATTTGGCTCGGAAAACCCTACCAAACATATCCTCCCAACTATCCAACCTTCATACTAGATGCCTTACTTTGGTCAGAAATCCAACCTATGGATCCCTTTTTATCAAATCAAAAGGAAGAACCCGGAGAAGAGGTAATGATTTCACCACCCTCTTTCAAGTTCTATTATTCTTCCACTTACTCTTTCTTTATTGTTTCTATTATAAAATAATAACTCCAATATCATCTATATACAGTGATTTTATTATAAATATTTCACAACCATATTCATTATTCTATCCATCCTATGAATGACAATGTCACCATGCGTGCCTACGTTAGGCTTACCGTCTCCACACCATGGTGTAATTTCTTATTCGACAAAATATTATTTGGATTGATATAATGATGAATAATATGTATATAAATAAAAAAAATAACATGGTAAAGTATCTGTAAAATTAATACACCATCCAATTCCACACCTTTTAATCATTAATTAAATGATATTGTCGCCCGTGCGTACGTACGGATTACCATCTCCGAGACGCGATGAAATTCATTTCCACGTTCTCCATTCATCGATGATTATAAAAATATATATTATTAATAAGTTTTTAATATATGACATAATAATACTGCTGGATATATATATATATATATATATCTGTGTGTGTGTGTGTCTTTGTGTACTTACATATATCTTATTCACTTACTTCCGTTCAATATGATATGAAAACAGAAACATCGTTTATGCGCACGTACGAACTACCATCTCCATAAATGGTGTTTTCCATTTCTTATATCTATCTATTATAAATATTTATATTATAAATATATATGATATATATATAAAGGCTTATATTCTGGAAGTATTTAAATCATGATCTAAATGATATGATCAAGAATAACAAGTTAAACACGTAAGATAAAGAAAGCTATTATTACCCAAAACGTTAATTGTAACATAACATTCATTGTTAAATGTATACTATAAAGTAATAAATGAATCATGTATGATAAAATAAAAATGAATATGTTTCTGGTATAATTTAATAACATACAATGGTCATTATATAGGAGGTTAAATGTACCCTCGACCAAAGGAATGTGCAAGGTAAGAGTTATTTCCTCAATATCATTATTATTCGAAATTGTTTATGTGTAACTATTTACTGGGACATACTTATCATTGATACCCATATTTCATTATAATGTTTTCAAAATTAATCTTCTAAGGTTTTATGGGAGGACCTATTTAACTAGATCCTCATTTTAAATGTCTTCACGATTTATCTTTCTAAACCCTTTGAATTAATGTCCATGTTTTCAAAATGACTTTATGGATATATTTATATTGACATGAATGTTTTGAAGTGATAATTCTATCCAAAAGATTCAAAGTGGTATAGGAATATTTGATTCAAAAAACCCTCCGAAATGAATTCTTTTATAAATTGTGATACTTTTAAACGATTTCATGAAAAAGGGTTATTTCTCTCAAAGCATTTTACAAGTCATTTCCATCTATTTCAACATCCTTTGAGGGATTTTAAACTTGTTTGAAGTTGATTTATTATGATACAATCTTCCATATTGTATTGAATATGATATGCTATGTTTGACCGTGAGTGTTCTATTTTTTTACCATTCATTGTTTATGGATAAAGTATTGACATTTCATAATCTAGTTTTAATACGAATGCTTATGTTATGTTTAAACCCTTTCATATGAGGAATGCATTGGCCTTAGTAAGTGAGGAGTGGAGCCCGCTATAGATCCTCGATGCATCGGTATGTCTCATGAGACAAACTAGTGTCTTGGCACAAGGCCTTGGAAAAAAATTATTCTTAGTCTTGTCATGAGGCCTTGACTATGTGGTTATGAATGTCAGGAATTATGCATTCCATCATGATGAAATTAGTTATTACATGTGATTATTTGACAAGAAGAATATCCATGTGCATATTAATATGGTAATGTTTGATTTATTTTTACTATATTATGTTCATGTTTATGTTTAAAAGGTTGTTGTTTTTATTGCATGTCTTGCCTTAAAAGTTTATAGCTTCCGCTAAATTATTTACTCTTACGGAGCATCCAAGATCACCCCTTTCTTATGTTTTATTTTTGCAGGATTCCAAGAAGTGTATTATGATTGATAAGTAGGGTTAAAATTGTCGATTAATTGAATTCTCAAAGAATCATTTATGTTGTTTTTTATTTTCTAATGTGTAATGTAACATTCATGTATGCAATCTATTTTCCCAAACTGCTAAACTGGTGGGTCCTTCGGGAAACTAATTCCTTATAATCATGCCAATGTATTAAAATAATGAAACTAATCGAGTTAACTGGGGTCGGGGCATTACATTTGGTATCAGAGGAAGTTTAGTAAAAACCTTGGAATCTAGATTTAGATAAACACAGAATAGATCGAATTACCCTAATGCAGACTTTGAGGGTTAGTATAGAATAAATTCCTATAATATTAGTATTGTAGAGATTTTGTGAGTTTTCCAAGAAATACATCCCTATCCGGATACGAGAAGGTAGAGGCGACTCTGGCACAGATATACCTAGGGGTAAAACCTGAAAACACCGCTTTGATCTAGACTCAAATGGGAACAGGTGCATGATAATGGGACTAGCTACACTCTTCGTTACGACACTCTTTGGGGATATGCTTAGGAAAATTTTCATTTTCATTACAAGCCATTATTAAGGATTTAAGAGTATATACCTCCTTAAGGAAAACATTTTCATGATTATAGATTATATCCATAAATTTTTCAATTTATGTTAAGTGTTTTACATGTTTGGAATTATGAATTGAAATTCATAAACTGACATAATGTACGCCATTATTTAGAAATGGCGCCCAGCAGATGGAATGAGAACTCCAACAATACGCATGATCAGAAGATTATGTAGGATCATATATTTCATGGTATTAATCCAACGTTTAGAAGTAAAATAGTCTCCCATTTATTATTATCATATGAAGAAATAGTATTAAGTGTTAATAAGATATGTATAGAATTATCTATGTCCTATGAATTTGAAGGGAAGCAAGAGAAGCAAAGGATGGAAGTGAGAAATAAGGATAAAGGGAAGATTGGAAAGAAGGATTTTCCCATATATGATAATTGTGGGAAGAAACACCCTTGAAATTTCCTGAAGGGAATGTGAGTTTTTTATAAGTGTGGAGAAAAAGGACACCAAGTGCATGACTGCAAGGGTAAGAAAAAGGTTTCAAATGTACAATGCTTCATCTGCAAAGAGTTAGGACACTACATGAATCAATGTCCAAATAATCAGAGTATACCTCGAATGCTACTATTGTATAATAATCATGTCACGATAATACCAAATATAAAGAGGAATGATTAGATTTTTTATGTTGTTATTAAAGTATTGTGTCATTTGAGTATTCTATTATTTATTTACATGTTATAAGAATTATAGAGTTTATAAGGATTGTATTGTAATACTATTTCATTAAGGAATTGAGATTGTGTGGAAAAAATAAAAGTGAATCAATAACAGGTTAATTTTTTTGAAAAATATATGGTTGAGAGAAAGATAAACCATAAAATGGTCATGATACTGAGGTAGTAAATTTGGATAAGAGATGGTTGATTTGGATAAATTATATTGGTTATTCTTGACTACTTTGGAACTAATTAAATGTTTGTTTATTCCATTTTTGTTGGAGTATACAAGTTTTTGGATATAATGATTATATCAAGTATTCTATAAGGAATAAGGGAGAATAAAGGAAATAAATATGGTTTTATGGTAATTTAGAGTGTTACTATATTTTAAAGGAATACATGATGAATTTATTCACTTGTTATTATGTGGAAAAATGGATCTTCATTATGTTTATGTTCCATATAAATTTTTTGGATTGTGAGTTTGGACAGAAGTATTTTTGATAAGTCTAAAGGTTGGAATGGATTACGTTTGACATTGGATTATATTGTTAAATTAAAATCATTTCTTGATATTTATTGGATATTTATAAAAGGACAGCCCAAAGGTCGGGCGACAACCAGTCACGTCTGGTAAGGTTTCCAGACTTAAACCCACAACCGAAGTGCGAGAGGGGTGCATCACCTACCACTGACATACGTGATTTCTTAGATTGTATAATGTGGTTTTTAAGGTCTTATGGATTAATAATAGATTTATTTTCATTTGAAACCCAATACAATTAGGTTAAATAGAAAATTTTGAAGCTCTATTATCTTTTAGAGTGAACGATGAGTTTGTGGTAGAAATTAGTTAAAGGATGTAAATTTACTTGTCAAGTATACTTTTTTCCTCTTATTCTAGGAAGAAATCAATCCTTAACCTTTAGTGAATAGATATTAAAACTAAAAAAGTGTTATCCTAATACCTTATGTTTTCTTTAACCGATGATATTTTAAGTCATCATCGATTGATGGATTTGAGGCCCTCAATATTTAACTTGTTTGTGATTGATGACCTCAATAACTTCCTATAAATATTTACTTTTTTCCTCCAATTATGTTTCTATAATTTCCACTAATGTTCTCTTATTCTAAAACCCAAATTTGGTGGTGACCATTTCAGTTCCCTTTCCCTCTTATTAAGACTATGTTTTATTAACCCAATTTCTGATGTGGGTTCACCAAAAAGGTATTATTTATATTTTCATCCTTTTATTTTTGAAAAACAATTTCAAATTGAGAGGATGAAATTTTTTGAATAATGGAAGAATTTTGCACCCCAAGATTTTAATGTAATTTATTTTTTCAAAGTAATTCAATAACTTGCACTACACGCAACACTGAGTTCAAGCCCATCACAACTTACCAAACTATCCATTAAAAAGCGGTTATGAATAGTATTAACTGAATTTTGAACATTTTATAATCCTTATAATTTCGGAATCCATATTATGAGTTTCTTACTCATAATGTAGGAATAAATTCATTTTTTTCAGAAAAAAGAATTATTTTTCAAAAAATGCAATTTTACCGCCTTTTAACGGAGAACTATTTTTAAATAAAATATTTGAAGGTTTTATATATTTAATTTGAGAAAATAAACTTCTTATTTAGAATTGGGACATAATTATTTAGATTCAATAAATTTTTAGTGTTTTTTTATAACATTCATATTTGGGTGAATAGTAAAAAATACTATATTTAAACTGAAATAAACTTTTTTATTCAACATAATTTAGAGTGTTGAATTATAGATTTTAATTTAATTGAAGTATAATTAGATTATATTTTTACCTTTTAATACAATTTTGGCCATTAGAATTAATTTCACTTTGAAATTATACATAATCAAGTGTCAATCTTTTGATAGTTATTGTTACTTAAAAAGATGTTATTTGTTTTGAAAATGAGAATTAACTTTAAATTAATAAATGTATCTTCTATGTTTTTAATTTTTTAAAATAGGCATCATTTTTTAATTCAGAATATCGAAATTATCCTAGGGTAAATTTTTGGTATTTTTCTAATAATGTTCAATTTTTGAATAATAGTGAAAAACAATGAGTTATAGTTTAAAATTGATTTTTTATTTACATAATTATTTATTTAATTTAAATATATTTTAGGTCAAAATAGATACATAATACCTATATATGTTCAATTTAATTAATTGGAGTCAATTTATAATAATTTTTTTTATATAATTTTTTTTAACTTAACACTGTCTTTTACCCACACCATAGGAGAATTTTTGAATTCACATAAAACATAATTTTACCGCTTTTGTAAGTGGAATTTCTAAAGTCTGAGTGAAACAGTTGATATCAGTAAGTAATGTGTGGTTCAATAGGATAAAAACATTTTTTTGTGAATGGTAACATTTTACTTTTATTTACCATAGTTAAAAGTAAATATGGTAATTAAGGGTAAAAATGATATTATTATTACCCTAACACTTGTCTTAATTCTATTGGATAAGTGTAATTCGACCAAAATAACCTTAGGAATAAAATATGACCCTTTATGTCCACTTTTATTATATTAATACATTTATTATTATTTTATTTATAGAAGAGTTAAAAGAGTTAAAATCAAAGTTTAATAAATAAACCATTTTTAATATAGTGTTATACATAAGATAAATTCGACTATAATTATTCATTAGAAAGATAAAAAGATTTCTTATATAATGTAATTTGATTTACAATTTTTATATATTAAATATTTAATTTTATTAATGACACAATGATGGTGTAGTAATTACCTTATTAATGAATGAATCAGATAAATGGTATTATAAATATTAAAAGAAATATAATTTAGAAGATTTTATGACATCCAGGAATTTTATAAGTCAAAATTATATGTTAGGATTGATTTAATGTATCTTTTTCAAAGTAATAATGTTGTGATGACTTTCACAAAAACAAAATACCAAATAGTGTCAAAATTGACAAAAATTATTATTTAAACCAAATACTATATTATTGGTTCATATAATATTCCTAAAAATTTATGGTTTTTCCAACGTGTGTAAATAATATTATATATGTCATTAATGAGCCACATGAGGTTCTCTTGGATGTTTATAGAATTTTTATTAACCATATAGAGTAAGAATACAAGAAGACACGGTAAAAGATAAACTAATTAACTAAGAGTTAAATATAAAAGATAAGGTTAATATAGTGACCCAAACCTATATAAACCTATCGGATGAAAGTATTGAGACCCATAGCCACATTAGACTCGGAATATGTCACATTGGAGCCATTATTAATCTAATATGAATTTATTATAAAATAATATTTTATGTTTTTCCAATGGTTCCCCTAACCCCTCTTATAAAAGGGAAACTTCCCTTCTCTCAATATCACACCTCCAAATCCATTTGGCTCTGCCAAACCCTACCAAAATATACTTAAAACTATCCTACCTTCATCTTATAGGCCTTAAGTTGGTCATAAAGCCAACCTAATGAGACCTTTTGATCAAATGAAAAGGAAGAACAAGAAGAAGAGGTATTGATTTCACCACACTCTTTAAAGTTATCTTATTCTTCCACTTACTCTTTCTTTATTGTTTCTATTCTAAAATAATAAATCTAGTATAATATATATACTGTGATATTATTATAAATATGTCAAAACTATATTCATTATTCTATCCATCCTATGAATGACAATGTCACCATGTGTGTGTACGCATGGCTTACTGTCTCCACGGCGTGGTGTTATTTTTTATTCCACTCAATATTATTTGGATGGATAGAATGATGAGTAATATGTATATAAATAATAAAAATAACATGGAAATGTATCTATAAAATTAATAAACCATCCAATTCCACACCTTTTAATCATTAAGGAAATGATATTGTCACTCGTGCGTACGTAGGGATTACCATCTCCATGAAGCGATGAGATTCATTTCCACGTTCACCACTCAATGATGATTATAAAAATATATATTATTAATAAGTATGTAATTTATGACATAATAATACTACTATATATATATATATTTACTTATATATATCTTATTCACTTAATTCCATTTAATATGATATGAAAACAGAAACATCGTTTATGTATACGAACGACCTACCATCTCCACAAACTGTGTTTTCCATTTCATATATCTTTCTATTATAAATATTTATATTCTAAATATATAAGATATATAAATCAAGGTTTATATTCTGGAAGCATTTAAATCATGATCTAAATAATATGATCAAAAATAACAAGTTAAAACATGTACGATAAAGAAAGCAGTTATTAACCAAAATGTTAATTTTAACATAAAAATAATTATTAAATGGATAGTATAAAGTCAAAAAAGAATCATGTATGATATTATAAATATGAATATTGTTCTGGTAAAATTTAATAACATATAATGGTCATTATACATGAGGATAAAAGTACCATCAACCAAAGGAGAGTGCAAGGTAAGGGTTATTTCCTCCAACTCATTATTATCTGAGATTGTTAATGTGTAAGTATTTTCCCGAACATACTTATCATTGATATCCATATTTCATAAAAAAAATTCAAATGGGATCTTCTAAGGTTTTAATGGAGTTTCTATTTAACTATATCATCATTTGAAATATTTTAAATTTTTATCTTTCTAAATGCTTTTCATTAATGTCCATTTTTTCAAAATGATTTTATGGATTTATTTATATGGACATGAATGTTTTGAAATGATAAATCATTCCAAAAGATTCAAACTGGTATGGGAAACATTGATTAAAAAATCTCTTCTAAATGAATTCTTTTATAAATTGTGAAACTTTTAAACGATTTCAAGAAATAGGGGTATTTCTCTCAAATCATTTTATTGATCATTTTCATCTATGTAAACGTCCATTGATGGATTTTAAACCTGTTTGAAGTCGATTTATTAAGATAAAATCCTCCATATTGTATTGAATATGTTATGCTCTATTTGACTATGAATGTGGTATTATTATACCATTCATGGTTTATAGATAATGTATTGATATTTAGTATGCTAGTTTTAATACGAATGTTATGTTATATTTAAACCTTTTCATATGAGGAATACATTGGACATAGTAAGTGACAGATGGAGCCCGCTATAGCACCTCGATGCATCGGTAGGTCTCATGAGACATGCTAGTGTCTTGGCACAAGGCCTTGGAAGAAAATTTATTTGTATTCTTGCAATGAGGCCTTCACTATGTGGTTATGAGAGTCTCGCATTTTTCATCCCCTCATCATGAAATTAGTTAGTACATGGGATTATTCGACTAATAGAATATCCTTGTGCATGTTTATATGGTAATGTTTGATTTATGTTTACCATATTATGTTTAAGTTTATGATTAAATGGTTGTTGTTTTTATTGCACATCTTTCCTTAAAATATTATAGATTCCACTAAATTATTTACCCTTACTGAGAATCCGAGCTCACCCATTTATTATGTTTTATTTTCCCAGGATTCCAAGAAGTGTATTATGATTGACAAGTTGGGTTATGATTGTGGATTAATGACATTATCAATGGATCTTTTATGTTGTGTTTTATTTTATAAAATGTAATTTAACGTTCAGGTGTGTAATCTATTTTCCAAGACTGCTAAATTGATCAGTCCTTCAGGACTTGATTCCTTGTAATCATGCCAATGTATTAAAATAATGCACTGACTCTGGGTAACTGGGGTCGGGGCGTTACATATTCTGTCGACTTTGGGCTGCATTGATATGTTGCTGAATGGTTTTCACCCTCTTCGCCATTTCTTCGACCATTTTAGGCCATACCAGCTTACGCTCACCAACTTCATCCCAACATTCTAGCGTTCTTCACGTTTTCCCATAAAGGGCTTTATGTGGTGCCATTCAGATTCTCGAGTTGAACGTATTGTTGTAGGTGAATTCAACCAGTGGAATGCGTTGGTTCCTTATTCCATTGAATTCAATAGAACACGCACTCAACATGTCTTATAATTTCTGAATAGTTCTCTCAGATTGGGCACTAGTTTGAGGAAGATAGGCCATATAGATGTGCAGTTCAGTTCTCAGAGCATGCTGGAGTCTTTTCTATAACAGCGAGGTGAATCTCAGATCACGATCAGATACTATAGATAGTTTTACTCCATGCTGCCTTACCACATCATTAATGTAAATTTGTGCATGATGATATAATTAGAAGTCCTCGCAAATCGCGATAATGTGAGATACCTTTGTAAAACGATCCACAATGAACCATATAGCAATTTTTTTTAAATGTCTTTGGAAGTCCAGTGACAAAGTCCATGGTAATGTTTTCCCACTTCCATGATGGTATGGGTAGTGGTTTCATAATCCCCTTAATATTTTGTCTCTCAGCCTTCACTTGCTGACATACAAGGCACTTTGTTGTATATTACACAATCTAACATTTCATATTGTCCCACGAAAATTTTTCCCAGAGATATTGATACATCTTTTTTCTCCCTGGATGGATAGAGAAGGTTGAGCTGGGTGAATCATTCAATAGCTCCTTATTTATCATTGGATCAGATGGTACACATAATTGTGTCCCAAATATTACAACTCATTACTCATCAATTTTGTAATCGAAGAGTTTCCCATTTTTATCCTCTTCCACCCTTTCCTGAATTTCCACATCCTTCCTTCGAGCGTCCCTTATTTTCTCCAATATTGATGGTTGATAAATCATTTGAGAAAGGGTTGATGATGTTCCGCCCTTAATGATTACCATGTCCATCCTTCACAAATTTAAGAAGATCAGATCCTTTTCGATTCTCATCATTGATAAAGATGGAGGATCCTTTCTACTTGGAGCATCTGCCACCTCGTGTTCCTTAACGAGATGGTAGTGAATTGAGCAGTCATAATCCTTGATGATCTCCTTTTATCTCCGTTGGTTCATATTATGATCTTTCTTTGTTTATATATATATATTAGACGTTTTTTTTGATCATATATCTCAAACTTTTCCCCATAGAGATTATGATTCCATATTTTCAATGCAAAGATCACAACTGCCAACTCAAAATCATGCGTAGAATAGTTTTGCTCATGAATTTTTAGCTTTATTGAGGCATAGGCTATCACTTTATCATTTATCATTATCACACAAAATATTTATTTCTTAGATACATCACAATACACCAAATATAGTTCTCCACTTAATGGGAGTGTGAGTTCTGGTGCAGTGATAACCCTCTTTTTCAACTCCATGTAACAGTCTCCACATTCTTGTGTCCATAAAAAAATTACTCCATTCTATGTAATCTTGTTCATTGGGTTTCAAAATCGTGAAAAGTTCTTCATGAATAGTCTATAATACCCAGCTAGAACAAAAAATCTATGGATCTCTGTTACAAAAGATGGCCTCGACCACTCTTCAATTGACTTCGTCTTAGAAGGGTCCACATATATCCTTTTCATGGTGATAACATGCCCCAAGAATGATACTTCCTCAATCTAGAACTCACATTTACTATTATTTTCATACATCTTCCCCCCTTCGAAAAGTCCTTAACAAAGTTTTGAAATGCTCTTCATGTTCCTCTTTGCTCTTAGAGTCTATCAAAATATCATCAATAAAGACCACCACAAATTTGTCAAGGTAATCTCTAAAGACTCTATTAATTAAATCCATGAAAATTTCTAGAGAATTAGTGATTCTGATGGGAATCACTATGAACTCATTGTGTCTATACCTCGTTCGAAAGGCAGTCTTGGACATATATTCCTTCCTCACAATTAATTGATGATATCATGACCGAAGGTCCACCTTAGAGAAATAAATGGCCCCTTGAAGCTGATCGAACAAGTCATCTATCCATGGAAGGGGATACTTGTTATTTATCATGATATTATTGAGCTTCGGATAATCAATGTAGATGTGCATTGATCCATCCTTATTCATGATGAAGTGGACTGGATCACCCCATAGGGAAGCACTCGGGCATATAAAACCCTTCTCTATATTCTTCGGTAATTACTTCATCAGCTCTTCCTCCTCTATAGTGGCCATTTTGTAAGGTGTCTTTGAGATTGGTAGTGATCCACAGATAAGTTCAATTGAGAACTCAACCTCTCGGTTAGGAGGAAGACCATAAAACTCTTCAGAGAATACATTAGTGTAATCCCTCGTGATGGGAATGTCTTCAAGCATGAATCAATCAATTGACCAAATCATTTTACCTAGATATGTTTTCTAACAAGGAAGTAGTATCCAAACATGAGATGATGATTCTAAAGGAGAATCATCTTCCTCCATAGACTATTAAAGAAGCAGAGGATTCTTTGGGATGTGAAAAGTGATCTCCCTTTCCTGACTATAGATGTTGGATTTGTATAAAGAGAGCCAATCCATGCCCAGTATAGCATCTAACACGACTACATAAATTATGACGAGATTTTTTGGGAGGTTGAGTCCACAAATGTTAACTGGGGAGGAGTTATAAACCTTGGACGCAATATTTTCACCATTTGCTATTCCCACAAATAATGTTTCCTCCAAATTGTAAGGTGGTGTTTGAAGAGTTCTACTAAACATGCAAGATATGAATGAATTCATAGAACCATAATCAAATAGTATGTTCACTTTTCAGGAATGAATAACAAGAATACCTATCACCACATCATTTTCTGGCTTCACCTCAGTAGTAGTGATAGCATAAGAACTTCCTTTCTATCTTGGAGGTTGTTTTTGATTGCCTCCTACAACCCTTGGCTTAGGAAAGTTGTTTTCATAATTCAAAAGCTCCTTGTAGTTCAAACACTGTAATGCTGGTTGAGTGTTGATCTGAACCTTCCATTATTCATCAACATTACTGACATTTTTCATATCCCATCGTCTCTTCTTGTCCATATGACATACCATTATGCATTTGAAGCAATTCTTGTTTCCTGAGAGATAGTCACCAAGATTCTTCTTCCCATAATTTTTCAAATGGGAAAGTGAGGCTTCTTTCCATCATGGGATTTTTTTTATGAACTACCCATGTTTTCTCCATTTTCTACATCTTATCACTAGGCCCACGATACCACTTAGAGTCTCCAATCTCCTTTTCAATATTAAGGGCACAACAAACAATCTCCTAATAATTCCCACCTTCAATCTATTTTTATACTATCATTGTTGAGGTTATTATTCATTAACCTATATCACTATTCATAAGCTTATGTTACTATTTATTAGAGTATGTTATTATTCACCAAAAAATAAGTTTTTATTATTTGAATCCAAATTACTTACTGATTACAACCGTGTGTGATGGAGCTTTGAAATTCCAAACACAGAAGTGTCAAACATATGTTTAAAGGTCACTTACCACTTAGTAGTTCATTATGTTGTGTTTTCAAGTGATTTTATGACATATTTATGAGAAGGGGATCTCCATTTAATAACATTATGTCCTTAAATTCTTCCCCCTTATGAAATTTCATCCTAGAAATTTTGTTTTACATTATAATCCAAAAACATGTGTGGGTACTTTTCCATTGTTTCATCCTCCAGTTCCAATTTTTCCACTTCATACTTCTAGTTTCTCTATAATTCCTTTACCGGATGAGTAGTCTTGTTTAGTAGAACTTTTTTCAATGATACAAGATCATCACTAGCTGCTCCATGTAAGAGAGATCATCCTCCAACTATACCACCATTCAGGAGAGTACATGGTAAGGGTCTAGTATATAATTCTTTAATAGGGATACATGATAGACATAAATTAGTTTCGACATGGTAGGAGGATGTTCTAGTCGATCGGCCACAACTCCGACTTGATCAAGGATCTCGAAGAGGCTGATGTACCTGGGACTTAACTTCCATTTCGTTGCAAAACTCCAGACCTTCTTCAATAGAGATATTCATAGAAATACCATACCTCCAACATTGAACTCAAGGTCTCATCGACTATTATTTTCAGAACACTTCTGTTGACTTTGGGATGCCTTGATATGCTGCTGAATTCTTTTCACCTTCTCCACCATTTCCCCGACTATTTCAGGTCCTAGCAGCCTACTCTCACAAACATCATCCAACACACCGGTGTTCTTCACCTTTTCCCATAAAGGGCTTAATATGGTGACATTTAGATGCTCGAGTGGAAACTATTGTTGTAGGATAATTAAACTAGTGGTAGATGTTGGTACCATCCTCCATTTAATTCCATAGAACATGCTCTCAACATTTATTCAAATGTAAGAATAGTTTTCTCAGATTGGCATCATTTTGAGGATGATAGGTTGTACTGATGTTCATTTCAGTGCTCAGAGCTTGCTGGAGACTTTTCCGAATCATCGAGGTGAATCTCAGATCACGATCAGATACAGTAGATAGTGGTACTCCATGCATTCTTGCCAATTATTTGATGTAAATCAGTGGAAGTTGATCCAATCATAAGTTCTCTCAAATTGCGATAATGTGATTTATCTTCGTAAGATGATCCACATCGACCCATATAGCACTATATACTCAAAATGTCTTTGGAAGTCCAATGACAAAGTCAATCGTAAATTTATCCCACATCCATGCTAGTATGGGTTTTGGTTTCATCATCCCATTGGACCTTTGTCTCTTTTCCTTAACTTGCTGACATACGAGGCACTTTGATGTATATTCGACAATCTCTCTTTTCATATTGTCCAACCAAAAGATTTCTCGGAGATATCAACACATCTTTGTGCTCCCTGGGTGGATAGAGAAGGCTGAGCTTTGTGCATCATTCAATATCTCCTTATTTTTCTTGGGATCATATGGTACACATAAATTTGTCCCAAATATTAAAACTCCTTCCTCATTAATTTTGAAATCAGAGGATTTCCCATTTTTAACATCTTCCACCCTTTTCCAAGTTTCCACATCCTTCCTTTGTGCATCCTTTATTTTCCCCAAGAGGGATGCTTGAGAAATCATTTGAGAAAGGATTAATGATTAACCTCCCTTAATGATTCCCTTATCCATACTTTGAAAATATGAGAAGATCGAATCCTTTTCAATTCTCATCATCGATAAAGATGTAGGATCCTTTCTACGTACATCATCTTCCAACGTAATTACCTTATTAGTATGGTAGTGAATTGATCAGTCATAATCCTTGATGTGATCTATCCATATTCAATGTCACATATTATTCTATTTCTGTTTGAATATATATTTCATAGTTTTGTGGTCTGTATATATCTCACATTTTTATCTATAGAGATAATGCTTCTAGATTTTCAATGCAAAGATCACAGCTACCAGCTCTATATCATGCATAGGATAGTATTTCTCATGGATTTTTAGCTGACTTGAGGCATAGGCTGTCACTTTATAATTTTTAATTATCACACAACCTAAGCCTTTATTAGAAGCATAACTATACACCACAATGAGTTCTCCAATTGAAGGGATTCTGAGTACTCACATAGTGATAAGCCTTTTTTTAACTCCTTGAAATAGTCTTCACATTACCATGTCCAGAAAAAAATTACCCCCTCCCATGCCAGATTGGACATTTGGTTTGAAAATCATGATATGTTCTTCACGAATCATTGAAAATACCCTACTAGTCCCAAAAAGATACAGATCTCTATTACAAAATTTGGCCTCATACACTCTTCTATTGCCTTCATCTTGGAAGGGTCCATAAATATTCCTTTGCTTGTGATAACATGCCCCAATAATTATACTTCCTCTATAAAAAACTCACATTTAATGCCTTTCCAAACAACTTATCCCTTTTCATTGTCTTTAACACAGTTTTCAAATGATCCTCATGATCCTCATTACTCTTGGAGTATACCAGAATATCATCAATAAAGTCCAGCACATATTTGTGAAGGTAATCTCTAAAGAATCTATTCATTAAATCCATGAAAATTTCCAGAGCATCAGTGATTCTGATTGGAATCACTATGAACTCATAGTGTCCATACCTCGTTAGAAAGGTATTCTCAGAAATATCCTCCTTCCTCACCTTTAATAGGTGATATTACGACCAAAGGTCCACCGTATAAAATAAATGGACCCATAAAGCTGATTGAACAAGTCATGTATCCGTGGAAGGGGATACTTGTTCCCTATTATGATTTTATTGATCTCACGATAATCAATTTAGAGTCACATTAATCCATCCTTCTTCATGAGTAAGAGGACTGGAGAGCCCCATGGCAAAGAACTCAGGATTATAAAACCCCTCTCCATATTCTCTTGTAACAACTTCTTCAGCTATTACATCTCTATGGTGGCCATTCTGTAAGGTTACTTTGAGATTGGTGGAGATCTAGGGATAAGTTCAATTGAGAACTCAACCCCTCAGTCAGGAGGAAGACCAGGAAACTCTTCAGGGAATACATCAGTGTAATCCCTCATGATGGGAATGTCTTCATGTATGATTCTCTCCTTTGTCTCAATCATTCATTCTAGATATTCTTGCTCATAAGGTAACAATTTCCAAACATGAGATGATTATTTGAAAATAGAGTCATATTCCTCCTTACATATGTAAATAATTGGAGGATGCATCATGATGTGAAAAGTGATCTCCCTTTCCAGACAATTGATGTTGGCTTTGAATAAAGATATCTCATCCATGCCCAAGATAGCGTCAAACTCCACTAAAAGAAGAATGACAAGATTTTCTAAGAGGTTCAGTCCAAACACATTATCTGTGGAGGAGTTATAAACCATGGACATAATAATTTCACCATTCACAATTCTCACAGATAACTTTTCCTCCAAATTACGAGGTGGTATTTGAATAGTTATACTAAAATTGCAAGATATGAAAGAATGTGTAGAAACCGAATAAAATAGTATGTTCACTATTATTGAATGAATAAAAAGCATACATGTCACCACATCATTTTCCAGCTCCACCTCAGTAGTATATAAGCACTTCCTTGTTTTCGTGGAGGTTATTGCAGATTGCCTTCGACAACCCTTAGATTAGGGCAATTGTTCGCATAATGTGAAAGCTCCTTGCAGTTGTAACACTCCTCTATAGGCTGAGTGTTGATCTAAACCTTCCACTATTCTTCAGCATTTTCGAGAATTTTCATATCCCTTCACCAGTTCTTATCCAGATGTCCAAACCTTCCACATTTGAATCAATTCTTGGTTCTCTTGAGACAGTCACCAATATGCTTCTTCACACAATATTTGCAAAGGGGAAAGTGAGTATTATTTCCATCATGGGATTTGTTTGATGAACCACCCATGATGGTCTCCATTTTTTGTTACTTTTCATTAGGACCATGAGACCACTAAGAATCTTTAATCTATATTTCACCCTTAAGGGCACAACGAACAATCTCCTCCTAACTGTTAAGGTATCAAATCTCCAATGCTTTTCATAGACTCGGCATTAGTCCACTAAAGAAGCGATCCACCTTGATTCCATTGTTCATGAAAAACCCAGAGGTGTACATTGAAATCCTTTTAAATTTCGCTTCATACGCCCTGATGGACTCATCTTCCATCTACTTCAGTCCAAGGAACTCTCTTTCCATCTTGAGATGGGCGGTTCCAGGAAAATATTTTTTGAAAACATCTTCCTGAATACCTCCCAATCTATGGAATCAATTTCTTCTTGGGAATTTGTTTTTTTATCAGTTCCCACCACTGATCTTCTTCCCCTTCAAAATGATATACATCCAGTATAACTTTCACTTCTTCCAGGAACTAGAGGGTGGAGAGAATCTTTTCAATGGAGTTAATCCATTGTTTTGCGAGGAGGGGATCAGAAGACCTACTAAACATTGGAGGCCTCTGCAGGATGATGGATTCAATAACTACTTTCTCATTATGTGGAGGTGGAGGAAGTTACACCTGATTCAAGTTATTATTCAAAACTAGAGCCAGTTGAGCAAGTACTACCATCAAGTTTTGATACATTCTTCCATCTCTTCAGGCATATCATTTGGTAAATCATCTCATTTCCTACCACATTGGTTGTTGGAACATGTTCCTCTATTTCCTTCTTTTAACTATGACAAAGAATGTATAATTAGGGGTCATCAATAAATATCTATTGAGCATAAAAAGGAAACTATGAACATAAAAGTATAAACTTATAAAGAAGAAGTATATCTTGACTTGTGATTCCTTAGGTTTATATCCAAGTTATCCTCGATCTATTTCATAACTTATATTCCTATGGGCTTCAATTTGTCCCTAAATAATGGGTTATACTAAGCTTGGTAATATACCAAGGCATATCTACTGGGAGTTTCATAACCAAAAGTGCACTAGGGCCTATTGTCGTGCACCAATTGTCATTCGAGTCTAGCTCGAAGAGGTGTTTCCAGGCATTACGCCTATAAACATCTATGCCATAGCTGCCTCTATCTGCTCATATCGAGACAGTGATGTATTTTTTTGATAAACCACTTACTCATTACTCAACAATATTCTGAAATGTTTTCCTATACTTAGTCTCATTATTAATATTCTCACTAAGGTGTTCTATTCCTAATATCCAAAAATAACCAAACCTCCCTATGATAGCAACTATATATACCCGAGCCTTTTACATATAACATTTCATGATTTTAAGAATAATTAACAATCAGAGTACAAGACACGGATCATTAAGTCTAGTGTATAGGAAAACTAGGTACATAAACCATAAAAAATGGGGCTAAAAACTCTTCATTATTTAATCTCCATAAAGTGCTTCTAATTTTTTGTGAGCCCTTACATCTGCATAGGGTACCCTGGGGAACACATAAACAATGGGATGAGCTAAATATCCCAGTAAGGGAGTGAACATAATGATATATCATAATTACATGAGTTAGGATGCATGACATATTGATATGAAAAACACGGAACACATGAAATAATATCATATAATCATGGGATCATATAAACATGGAAGCATATAAATGTGGCAGAATCATAAAACATTTCTTTAGTACGAGTCAAGGCTTACCGCCAATCCTGTTTCCCATTGCATCTCATGAGACTTAACCCTCCCAAATGCATTGGAGTGCTATCTAGGAGCACCCACATCAAAATTTTCATGAATATTCTTTCCACATAAATAATCTTACCACATATACAATCATAAATAATCAACCATACATAAACATAAGGGTACAAATGGAATGAATTGGGTACCAGAATCAGGACAAAAATGATAACCAATGGGCTTATCACGAAAGTGTCCATGTAAGGATAGAATAAGAAAATAGATGGACTATAATAGGGTAAAATAGGAATATAACATGGTAAGTGGTGTCCAACCGAAGAAAAAACATATGAGAAATGTTTTTTTGAAACATTAGAATTAAATCATTTTTTGTGCGGTTTTACGAAAAATATGATATAGCATTTGAAATAGAAAAGAAGAAAACAATTAATATAGAAATAGAATTTGACCAAGAAGGGTTTCATAATAAAATAATAATTTTATAAATACAATTATGTCTTATAAAATAGGATATAGTGTTATTGAAATTGGGTAACCATTCAGGAAGTTCCCCAAAAGTAGGTTTTCTTATTGGAATGTTCTAAAGAGGGAATCTTTTAAAAACATGTATATCCCCAAAACAAGGTTATGAAATGGTATTGAAATAATAATCTTGTAGAAATAACAATAATTCATAAGATTCACATAAATAGATAATAGAAAACTATTTTGAAATCAAGATAAGGCATCCTGAAAGATCAAATAACGTTCAAGTAGAATTCATTACTGTTTTTTTGACATGGTGTCGGGTGTACCCAAAAGGTATTGATGAGAGAGGTAAGGGGTTTTTAACAACTTATAAAACATTTGATAAGTATGTGGGTGGTGAGGAAATATACCCCATGTCTTGTTATTACACAAAAAATCATTGCATAGTGAACAATCTTGACTACGAGTGAAATGGAGAGAATCTGATACCTTAAATTTGTTAGTGTTATCCCATTGTTATTAAAGACTTGAGTAAAAAAATTAGGCCTGTAAATTAATAATTCTAGAACCACTTATATATGTAATTGATTTATTATAACCATTTTTAGTTTAATCAAAGTCTTTTTGATTAGTTACAAGGTTCAATTTTATTGTTCGGGCTCGTTTGTTTACCTGTGTGTTGGGATGAAGTCGGTGAGCGTAAGCTGGAAGGACCTAACATGGTTGAAGAAATGGGGGAGGAGGTGAAAACCATTTAGCAGTATATCATGTAGCCCAAATTAAATGGACGAGTTATGCAGATAACCATCGATGAGACTTTGATTTCAAATTTGTAGATATGGTATTTCTACACATATCCCCATGGAAGAAGGTCATGAGGTTTGGGAAGAAAGTGAAGTTAAGTCCCCTGTACATCGGCCCCTTCAAGATCCTTGAACGAGTCGAAGCTGTGGCCAATCAACTGAAACTTCCACCTACACTGTTGAAATTACATGACATATTTCATGTATCCCTTTTAAGGAAGTACATACCAGACCCTTCACATGTACTCTCTTCAAAGGTGGTACTGTTTGAGGATGATCTCTCTTACGAGAAGCTGCCAGTGAAGATCTTGGATCATAGAGAAAATGTTCTACACAAATGGAATAATCATCTGGTCAAGGTACTATGTAGAAACCATTAGTACTAAGAGGCAACATGAGAACGGGAGGAAGAAATGAAGGAAAAGTAAAAACACCTGTTTTTGGATTAGAATGTAAAAATAAATTTCTAGGGAAACATTTCATAGGAATGAAAGAATGTAATGACCCAATATTTTTCAATGGAAACTCCCTTCTCATAAGTTTGTCATAAAATCACAAGAAAACAAAAACACAATGAACTACTATGATATTAGTGACCATTAAACATATGTTTGACACTTCTATGTTTGGAATTTTGAAAATCTGACATACACGGTTGTAATCAGTAAGTTATTTGGAGTCCGATAAGAAAAATATAATTTTTGGTGAATAGTAACCTACCCTGATGAATAGTAACATAACATTATGAATATTTATATAACCTAATGATTAGAAACCTCACTAATGAATGTATAAAAATAATATACAAGTTGTAAGTACGTTACACCTATATTTTAGAATAAGTTAATGAATGTTTTAAAACTGGTTTTGATATTAAATTATTATTTTCATTAAATATTAAAATAATCATATTTAAAAAATTATTTTTGGAAAATGTACTTCATTTTTGAATCTACATATTTAAAAATGGTTTGGGTTATTTTTTTGGATTTTTCTGAAATACTTGAATTTTTAATGAATAGTAAAAAAAGATAATTTAGAATAAATGCTAAATAAGGAATTTATTGAGTCATTGATGATGTTCTGATTATTTAATCCCACTTTTTCAGTATCACATGATAAAATTACTATTATTGGTCATGTAATACTTACTATTTCTTATCTTTTGAAGAAATAATAAATTAATGATTATAATATTATGAAATCCCTCCTCTCCTCCACTATAACCCCCCCCCCCCCCCCCTTCAGTCCCTCTTCACATCACTCCTATCAAGCCTTGTGCCTTGCCATTATTCTGCCAAAATCTTTCCCCAATATCCTCCCCCACGACCAAAATTTCTTATACTCTTAAAAATACAAGGACCTCTCCCCTTAAGAGGTTCTCAAAGGAGAATGATTCAAGAGGTAAAATTCCTCTTCCCAATTTCATCTTTTCATTTAAGTTATTTTATTTTTATTTTTTTCCTCAACATCCTTCACCATAATAGTATTATAAAACCTATAAAACAATGTACTAGAATTTTTTCATGCTAATTTTATATTTCATAGTCTTCTCTCGTTTCCCCACCATTTTAATTTAAAGCAATAAAAGCACTCTTTGAGATGAGCTAATTTAGCACATTTAAGGACAACAATTTATCAATTTCAATTATTATCATTAATTATGGTCATTAAAACATTTGTGTTATAGTTTAACCATATTATTATATATGTAATATATCCCACTTTTAGTTCTGTAATCCTATGGTTCAAATGGTATTAAATTATAAAGAAAAACTTGTTCTTTGTAATCTAATCCACTGATTAACAAAAATTGTTATCGCTAAGGTTATATATATAATAATTTGAATTCACTCTAAGTAACCTAATTAAAATTATAACCATGTAATATAAGGGATTTGAACTAATATAATATAGCTTCAATTTTGGACAACCATTTTCATATTTCATGTTTACTTTAATATAAGTGAACAGATCATTAAAAAACCAAGTAAACAAATGAGCCCGAACAATGAAATTGAACCTTGTAACTAACCAAAAAGGTTTTGAATGAACTAAAAATGGTTATAGTAAATCAATTACATATATAATAGATTCTTTACTTATTAATTAATAAGCTTAATTTTCTTATTCAGATAATTAATAAAAAGTGGATAACACCAACAGATTTAAGGAAAGAGATCGTCTACTTTTCACTCATAATCAAGAGTGTCCTATATGCTATGTGTTTTTATGTGTAATCCTAAATGGTGTGGTATGTTTTTTCAACTCCACCATATTGACCACATGTTGTATAAGTGATGAGAAACCCCTTATCTCTCTCTCATTAATCCCTCTTGGGTACACCCGACACCATGTTGATAAAACAGTAATGAATTCTACCCCAACCTTCTTTGTTCTAGGAGGTTTCCTTATCTTGCTTCCAAAATGGAAATATCTTATCTATTTATGTGAATCTTCTGAATTCTGGTTAGTTATAAAAGATTCTTATATCAATACTCTTTCATCAATTTCTTTTATGGATATACATGTTCTTAAAAGATTCCCTCCTTAGAACTTTCCGATAAGCAAACCTATTTTTGGGGAACATCCCGAATGGTTACACAACTATAGCATAGAGGACAATCTCTAAATATTATGGTTTATGAGGGTGTAATTTGATCAAATTATGGTATTTATATGTGTCTATTTGTGTTTTTGTTTGTGTGTGTGTGTTTACACATATACTGCCTATTATTTTATGTGTACATAAGTTAAGTCTAGTATCTCGGAAGACTAGGTGCATAAAAAAACACATGGGGATAAAAAAAACTTCTTTATTTAATATCCATAATGAGTTCGAAACATCCTTTAAGACCTTACATCTATATAGGGTACCCAAGGGAACACATGATGAATGAGATGAGCTGAAAAGCCCAGTAACAGAATGAACATCAGGATACATCTTAAGCACATGAGTTAGGAGGCATGACATATTGATATCCAAAACTAGGAACATATGAAATAATATCATATAATCATGGGATCATATAAACATAGAATTATATAAATGTGACAGATTCTTAAAACATTTCATTAGTACGGTTCATGGCTAACATCTAATCCCATTTCCCAATTTAGTACAGGTCAAGGCCAACCACCAATTTTATTTCAGATCACATCTCCTAAGACTAAACCTTAACCAAGGCATTGGAGTGCTATTTGAGTGCAAAAATCTCAAAATTTTCATGAATATTCTTGCCACATAAATATTATTACCACATAAACAATAATACATAATAAACCATACATAACCATAAGGGTACCCGTGGAATGAATTGGTTACCACAATAATGACATAAATCATAACCAATTGGCGTATCATGAAAGTGTGCATGTTAAGAAAGAATTAGAAAATACATGGTTGTTCATATGGTGTAATATAAAATGTTAAGTGGTGTCAAATAGAAGTGAAAACATATTATAAATGTATTTTAGAAACAGTATCATTAAAATATTTTTGCGCGGAATTATGGAGAATACTATATATATTTTCAAATTGAAAAGAGGAAAATCATTTGTATAAAACCATAATTTGACCAAGAAGGTTATCATAATAAAATATAAATTTTATAAATAAAATTATGTCTTACAACATAGTATATATTGGTCTTGAAATTGCATAACCATTTGGGAAGTTCCCCTAATATAGGTTTTCTCATCGGAAAGTTCAATTGAGAGAATATTTTAAAAACATGTATATACTTGAATGAAAGTGATGAAATGGTATTGATATAAGAATATTGTTTAAATATCCAGAATTCTGAAGATTCATATAAATAGATAAAATAACACCATTTTGAAAGCATGATAAGGCAACCCGAAATAACAAAGAAGGATCAGGTAGAATTCGTTACTGTTTTATCAGTATGGTGTCGAGTGTACTGCAGAGGGCTTGATGACAGAGAGAAGTGGATTCTCATAACATATGATACATGTGGGAATTATGGTGGAGGTGAAAAAACATACCACACCATTTAGGATTACCCATAAAAATGCAGAGCATAGAGGACAATCTTGATTAAGAGTGAAAAGAAGAGGATCCCTTACGTTAAATCTGTTGGTGCCCACCAATTGGCATTAAAGACCTGAATATTAAAATTAGGAATATAAATTAATAATTCTAGTACCTATTTTATATATAATTGGTTTATTATAACCCTTTTTAGTTCATTGAAATCCTTTTTGATTAGTTACAAGGTTCAATTTCATTGTTCAGGCTCGTTTGTTTACTTGGTTTTTAAAAGATCATTTCACTTATGTTCAAGTAAAAATGAAAGATGAAATTGGTTTTCCATAATTGATGTTGTATTCTATTAGTTCACATATTTGAGATTAAAGGGTTTTAATTTTAATTAGGTTACTTAGAGTGTAGTTGAATTATTATATATATAACTCTATTGATAACAATTTTCTTAATCGGTGGATTTGATTACAAAGAACATGTTTTGATTTTTAATTTAATACCATTTGAACAAAAGGATTACAGAACTAAAAGTAGGAAATATTACATATATAATAATCTGGTTCAACCACAACAAAATGGTATAATGAACAGAATTCATGATAATAATAGAAATTGATAAATCATTGTCCTTGAATGTGCAAAATTAGCACATCTCAAATAGTGCTTTCATTTCTTTCAAATAAAAGGGTGGGGGAAAAGAGAAGATAGTGAAATATACCATTAGTATGGAAACATTCTAGTTCATAATGTTACTGTATTGATCATACTATTATGGTGAAGGGAGGAGAGTAATGAAATAAAAAGAAAAGAACATAAAAGAAAAAAAGAAATTGGGAAAAGAAATTTTATCTCTTGAGACTTTCTCCTTTGAGAACCACATAAGGGGAGTGGTCTTGGTATTTTGAAGAGAATAGGAGATTTTGGATCTATGGGGGATCTTCTAGAGATATTTGGGTAGAATAATGGTATGGCACAATGCTTGAGAGGAGTGAAGAGAAGTGGGAGTGAAGGGGGGTTTTATAGTGGAGGAGAGGAGGGATTTCATATTATTATGATCATTAATTTATTATTTCAACATATGAAAATGATTAGTAAGTATTCCATGACCATTAATAGTAATTGTATCATGTAATCCCGAGAAAAGTGTTCTTACATCAGTAGAACATCATCAATGTCTCAATAAATCCCTTATTTAGCATTTATTGTAAAATATAGTATTTTACTATTCATCTAAAATTTATGTATTTCAGAAAAATCCCAAAAATTCACCCAAACCATTTTTCAATGTGTTGAATGTAAAAATGAAGTCCATTTTGCAAAAATAATATTTTAAATATAAATATTTTAATATTTAATTAAAAAAAATTTATTATCAAATCCAGTTTTAAAACATACATTAACTTATTCTAAAATATAGTTATAACTTACTTCCAACCTGAATATTATTTTTATAATATCATAGGTGGGGTTAATATTCATTAGTGTATATCGCTAATCATAAGGTTATGTTACTATTTATTAGTTTATGTTACTATTCACCAAAAATTATGTTTTTCTTATCGGACTCCAAATAACATACTGATTTCAACTATGTATGCTTGATTTTTGAAATTAAAATCACAGAAGTACCAAACATACATTTAAAGGTCACTTAGCACTTAGCAGTTCATTATGTTGTGTTTTCATGTCATTCTATGCCATACATATAAGAAGGGAATTTCCATTGAAAAACATTGGGTCATCAAATTATTCCCCCCATATTAAATTTATCCCTCGAAATTTCGTTTTACATTCTAATCCAAAAGCAAGTGTGGGTACTTTTCCTTCATTGCTTCCTCCAGTTACCATGTTTCTTCTTTGTACTTATCGTTCCTCCATAGTACCATGACTAGATGAGTAGTCTTGTTGCATAGAACTGTGTCTCTATGATCCAAGATCTTCATTGGATTCTCCTCATAAGAGAGATCATCCTCCAACTATTCCACCTCTGAAGAGAGTACATGTGAAGGGTTTAGTATGTACTTCCTCAAGAGGGTTACAAGAGTGACATCATGTACTTTCTACATGATAGGTGGAAGTGAAAGTCGATAGGCCACAGCTTCGACTAGATCAAGGATCTTGAAGGGGCTGATGTACTTGGGACTTAACTTCCCTTTCTTCCCAAACCTAATGACCTTCTTCCATGGGGATATGCATAGGAATACAAAGTCTCCAACTTTGAACTGAAGGTCTCATCGATGGTTATTTGTATAAATCTTCTATCGACTATGGGTTGCCTTTATATGTTGTTGAATGGTTTTCACCTTCTCCACCATTTCTTTGACCATTTCTGGTCCTAACAGCTTATTCTCACCAACTTCATCCCAACATGCCGGTGTTTAGCACCTTTTCCAATAAAGGGCTTCATATGGTTCCATTCAGATGCCCGATTGGAAACTATTGTTGTAGGAGAATTCAAATAGTTGATGATATTGGTCCCATCCTTTTTTGATTTCTATTGAACATGCTCTCTATATGTCTTCTAGTGTCTGAAGAGTTCGCTCTGATTGGCCATCAGTATGAAGATGGTGGGCCGTACTGAAGTTCAGTTCTATGCTCAGAGCATGGTGGATAATTTTCCAGAACATCGAGGTGAATCTTGTATAACATTACGATACAAAATATAGTGGTAATCCATATATCCTTACCACTTCATTGATGTAAATCCGTGCAAGTTGATCCAATGTGATGTCATCTAGAACCGTGATAATGTGAGTTGTCTTTCTATGACGATCCACAACATCCAATATAGCATTGTTTTCTCTAGATGTCTTCGGAAGTCTAGTGAAAAATTCCATGGTAATGTTATCCAAGTTCCATGATAGTATGGGTAGTGGTTTCATCATCCCTTTAGGCTTTTTTCTCTCAGCCTTCACTTGTGCACGTACGAGGCACATTAATGTATATTCGACAATCTCCCTTTTTATATTGTCCCACCAAATGTTTTCTCGGAGTTCTTGATACATCTTCATGATCCCTGGGTGGATTGAGATGGTCAAGCTATTTGCATCATTCAATAGAACCTTCTTCCTCATTGGATCAGATGGTACACATAATGTTGTCCCAAATCATACACTTCCTTCCTCATAAATTTGGAAATCAGAGGATTTGCCAATTTTAATAGCTTCCATGATTTTTTAAATTTCCACATATTTTATTTGGGCGTCCTTTATTTTCTCCATGAGGGGTGGTTGAGAAATTATTTTAGAAAATATTGATGATGTTACTCCCTTAATTATTCCCATGTTTATCCTTCGCAAATATAAGAATATCAGATCCTTTTAAATTCTCAACATTGTTAATGATTTAGGATCCTTTATACTTAGAGCATCCGCCACCTTGTTTGCATTACCAGGATGGTAGTGGATTGAGAATTCATAAGACATCATGAGATCTACTCATCTTTACTGGCACATATTAATCTCTTTCTGTGTGAATATATATTTGAGACTCTTGTGGTCAGTATATATCTCATATTTTTCTCCATAGAGATAATGCTGCCAGATTTTCAACGAAAAGATCACAGCATCCAACTTCAGATCATGAATAGGATAGTTTTTATCATGGTGATTCAGCTACCTTGAGGCATAGTCTATCAATTAATCATTTTTAATTATCACACAACCTAATACTTTCTTAGAAGCATCACTATACACAATAAAGTGGTCTCCACTTGAATGAAGTGTGAGTACTGTCCCAGTGATAATACTCTTTTTTAACTCCTTGAAAAAGTCTTCACATTCTTATGTCCAGATTAAATTTACTCCCTTCCATGTCAGCTTGGCCATTGGGTTTGAAAATCATGAATATTTCTTCATGAATCATCAATAATACCTAGCTAGACCCAAAAAGCTACAGATCTCTGTTACATAAGTTGGCCTCAGTCACTCTTCAATTACCTTCTTCATGGAAGGGTCCACAGATATCCCTTTGATGGTGATAACATGACCCAATAATGATACTTCCTCCATCCAAGACTCACATTTACTGTACTTTGTATACAAATTATATCATCACAATGTCTTTAACACAGTTTTCAAATGCTACTCATGTTCCTCCTTTCTCTTGGAGTATATCATAATATCATCTATAAAGTCCACCAAATTTTTTTCGACGTAATCTCAAAAGAATGAATTCATTAAATACATGAAAAATGTGAAAGATTTTGGGAATCTAAAGGGCACCCCTATGAACTCGTAGTGTCCATACCTCATCCAAAATTCATTGTTAGGAATATATTCTTTCCTCACCTTTAGTTGGTAATATCGCGATCGAAGGTCCACCTTAGAGAAATAACTAGCCCCATGATGTTGATCGAACAATTCATCAATTTATGGAAGGGTATACTTCTTCTTTATCATGATTTTATTTATCTCATGATATTCTAGGAAGAGGCGCATTGATCCATCCATCTTCATGAAGAAGAGGACTGGAGAACACCATGGTGAAGCCATCAGGCATTTGAAACCCCTCTCTATATTCTCCTGTAACTACTTCTTCAGCTCTTCCAGCTCTTCAGTGGGAATTATGTAAGGTGTCTTTGAGATTATTAGAGATCCATGGATTTGATCATTTGAGAAATCAACCTCTCAATCAGAAGGAAGACCAGACAACTCTTTAGGGAATACATTAGTGTAATCCCTCACTATGTGCATGTTTTAAAGTATGCTTCTCTCCTTTCTCTAAATCATTTGTGTATGATATTCTTGCTCATACGACAAAAATATCCAATATTGAGATGATGATTTGAAAAGAGATTCATATTGCTCCTTAAATTTGTAAATAATTAGAGGATGCTTCGGGATGTAAAGAGTGATCTACCTTTCGCAGTAGTAGATTTTGGATTTGAATAAATACAGCCAATCCATGCCCAAAATAGCGTCAAACTCCTCTAAAGTAAGTATGAAGACATTTTTTGGAAGGTTTGGTCCACAAATGATAACTAGGGAGGAGTTATAAACCATGAACGCAAGGATTTCCCCATTCACTATTCTCATAGATAAATGTTTCCCAAAATTTTAAGGTGGTGTTTTAATAGTTCTACAAAACTTGCAAGATATGTAAGAATGTGTAGAATTGAAATCAAATAGTATGTTCTCTATTCATGAATGAATAACTAGTTTACCTGTCACCACATAGTTTTCTGGCTCCACCTCAGTAGTAGTGATAGCATAAGCCCTTCCTTGTTTCCTTGGATATTCTTTTTGATTTCATCCGATAATCCTTGGCTAGGGAAATTGTTTGAATAATTCCCAAGCTCCATGTAGTTGTAACACTCCACTACTAGATGAGTGTTGATTTGAGCCTTCTTGTCTTCTTCAACATCAACGGGATTTTTCAAATCCCTTCGGAAATTCTTGGATAGACGACAAAACATTACACATTTGAAGAAATTCTTGGTTCCCATGAAATAGAATCCAAGATAGTTCTTCACACAATTTTTGAAAATGGGAATGTGATGCTTCATTCTATCAGCGGATTTTTTGATGAACCACCCATGATGTTCTCCATTTTCATCTCTTTTTCACTAGGCCCATGATACCACTATGTGTCTCAAATATCGATTTCAATCTTGAGGGCACAATAGATAGTCACCTTATAACATTCAATGTCTCTAATCACCAACTCTTTTCATATAATTGGCTTTAGTCTGCAAAAGAAGTGGTCCACCTTGCTTTAGGTGTTCAGGACAAAGCCATAGGTGTACCTTGAATGCCTTGTAAAGTTTTCTTCATACTCCTTGATGGAATCATCTTGATTCTACATGAGTCTGAGGAACTCCCTTTTAATCATGAGATGGATGGTTCGAGGAAAATAATTTTTGAAAAACATTTTCTTGAATTCTTCCCA
Organism: Viscum album; assembly: GCA_963277665.1. Classification (NCBI taxonomy): domain Eukaryota; kingdom Viridiplantae; phylum Streptophyta; class Magnoliopsida; order Santalales; family Viscaceae; genus Viscum; species Viscum album. The sequence continues at coordinate 1,253,212,427 of OY728153.1, read as the reverse complement.
ATATATGGAATCAATTTCTTTTTCAGACATTGTATTATTGATCAGTTTCCACCACTGATCAACTTCCCCATCAAAACGATAGACCACCAGTAAAACTATCTCTTCATTTGAGAACCTGAGGACAAAGAAAATCTTTTCATTGGAGTTAATCCATTATTCTCTGAGGAGGGGATCAGAATATCCAATAAACATTGGAGGCCTTTTCTTCATGAAGAATTCTACAACAACATGCTCTTTCCATGGAGTATGATCTTACACCTAATTCAAGTTATTATTCAAAACTTGAGCTAGCTGAGCAAGTAATTCCATAATGTTTTGAGCACCCGCTTCCATCACATCAGGAATATTATTAGGGTAATCATCAAATTGCATACCACATTGGTTTTTAGAACATGTCCTTCTATTTCCTATCATTAACTATAAAAAATAATGTATAATTAATGTTATTGAATACATTGATACTGGGCATTAAAAGGAAAATTTTGACATAAAAATATAAACTTATAAAGAAGAAGTATATCCTGACATGTGATTCTTTATGTTTATATCTAGGTTATCCTCGATCTGTTTCTTAACATATATTCTTATGGGATTATTTGTTTCCCCTTAATAATGGTTTTTACTATTCTTGTGAATCTACCAAAGCATATCCCTCAGAAGTGTCGTAACTAAGAGTGAAGTAAGGTCTGTTGTCACGCACCAGTTCCCATTTGAGTCTTGCTCAAAGTAGTGTTTTTGGGTTTACCCATAGATTCATTTGTGTTGGACTTGCCTCTACATGCTTGTATCCAAACATGGATGTATTTTCTTGATAAACCAGTTACTCTATACTTACCAAAATTTAGTGTTGTTTTGTTATACTTCGTCTCATCCTTAAGGTTATCACTATGGTTCTCTAGTCCTAATCTCTAGAAATAACTAAACCACAATTTGATACCAACTATAGTGACCCAAGCCTTTTACATATAACATTTCATGATTTAAAACATAATTATTCATCTGAGTACAAGCCAACGATCGTTAATTGTAATGTCTTGCAAGAATAGTAACAGAAAATATAAAACATGGGGGTAAAAAACGTCCTTATTTAATCTCCATAAAGAGATTATAACATCCTTTGAGCCCTTACATATGCATAGGGTTTTCTGGGGAACACATGAACAAAGGGATGAGCTAAAAATCCTAGTAATGGAATCCACATAAGGATACATCTTAAATACATGAGTTCAGAGGCATGACATATTGATATCCAAAACATTGAACATGTGAAATAATATCATATAGTCATGGGATACTATAGACATGGAATCATATAAAGGTGGATGAATCATAAAAAATTTCGTTAGTATAGGTAACCGCTAATCCCATTTCCCATTTCAGTATGAGTCAAGGCTAACTACCAATCCCGTTTCACGTCACATCTCACGAGACATAACCATAATCAATGAATTGGAGTGCTATCTAGACGCACCAATCTCATCATTTTCCAAAATATTCTTGCCACATAAATATTCATTCCCTATAAATAATTATACATAATCAATTGTTCATAAACATAAAGATACCCATGGAGAGAATTTTGTACCATAATCATGACATAAAGCATAACTAATGAGTGTATCATGAAAGTGTCCATGAAATAAAGGGATTAGAACATACAAGGATGTTCGTAAGGTAATATAGGAATATAAAATGGTAGGTTGTAAAAAATACAAGTGACAACATATATGAAATGTATTTGAGAAAAACATTAGCATTTAAACATTTTTCTGCGGCTTTAGGGAGATTACGATAGAGCTTTTAAAATAGTAAAGATGAAATTATTTTATATAAAAGAAGAATTAAACCAAGAATGATTTCATAATGAAAATTATGATTTTATAATGACAATGGTGTCTTAAAATAGAGGATGGAGTGCACATGAAATTTGGTAAAATTTCGGGAAGTTCTTTTTAAACGAGTGTGCTTATTGCGATGTATCGAGGATGGATTCAATTAAAAGCTTGTATATCCCCGAAAAAAAATGAATGATGGATCTTCGAACATGATTTTGGGAAATATAAACAGAATTTAGATGTTTTACATAAAAATAAAAGAATTTTGCATTTCGGTAAACAAAAAGATAGAGTAACCCGAAGGAATAACGGAAGTTCGGGTAAAATCCATTACAGTTTATCAGCATGGTATCAGGTGTAACTGAGAGGTCTTGATGAGAGAGATAAGGGGTTTCTCAAAACTTATAAAACATTAGGGAATTATGGAGGAGGTGAAAAAACATACCCCATATCATGGTATTTCACAACAAAAAAATGCCAGAGCATTGAGAACAATCTTGATTAAGAGTGAAAATGAGTGGATTCCTTACCTAAAATCTGTTAGTGCTATGAACTTTTTATTAAATACCTGAATAAATGAATTGGGCTTATTAATTAATATGTCCATAAAGTCTTATATATTTAATTGATTTATTATAACCCTTCTTAGTTCATTCGTATCCTTTTTGATTAGTTATGAGGTATAATTTCATTGTTTGGGCATGTTTGTTTAATTGGTTTTTAAAAGTTCGGTTCAATTATATTCCTGTTAACATGAAAGATAAAATTGGTGGTCCATAACTGAAGTTATATTCTTTAGTTCACATCTAGGATATTACATGATTTTTCTTTTAATTAGGTTACATAGAGTGAAGTTGAATTATTATATATATAACCATAGTGATAACTGTTTTTGTTATTCAGTGGATTTTATTACAATGAACATGTTTTTCATTATAAAATAATACCATCTGTACAAAAGGATTACAGAACCAAAGATATGATATATTTCAAATGGAGATTTCATTTCATTCAAATAAAATTGTGGGAAAATGAGAGAAGATAATGAAATATAACATTAGCATGAAAACATACTAGAACATCTATGTTACTGGATTTATCATAATATTATGGTTAATGAAGGCGAGGAAAGAAATAAAAAGAAAGAGAACATAAATGAAATGAAGGAATTGGAAAGAGTAATTTACCTCTTAAGATGTCCTCCTTTGAGAACCAATAAAGGGGAGCGATTTTGGTATTTGGAAGAGGTTATGTGCCTTTGGACGTTGGGAAGGATATTGGGGAGTAATTTTGGCAGAATAATGGCAAGGCACAATTCTTGAGAGGAGTGAAGAGAAGAGGTAGTGAAGGGGGGAGTTTATATTGGAGGAGAGGAGGGATTCCATTATATTATAATCAATAATTTATTATTTTTTCACAAAACAATGAATAGTAAGGATTACAAGACCAGGAATAGTAATATTATCATGTGATCCCAAACCAAGTGGTCTTACATCAGCATAACATCATCAATGACTCAATAAATCCTTTATTTTGCATTTATTTCAAATTATCGTATTTTACTTTTCATTAAAAATACATGTATTTTAGAAAAATCACAAAAATTCACCGTAACCATTATTCAATGTGTAGAATAAAAAAATTAAGTCCATTTTCCAAGAATAATTTTCCAAATATTATTATTTTAATATATAATTAAAATAATAATTTATATTCAAAACCAGTTTTAAAACATTCATTGACTTATTCTAAAATATAGGGTTATCTTACTTCCTACTTGAATATTATTTTTATATTATCATAGGTGAGGTTAATATTCAATAGGGTATACTAATATTCATAAGGGTATGTCACTATTAATTATGTTAGGTTAATATTCTCCAAAAATTATGTTTTTTTATCGGGCTCCAAATAACGTACTGATTACAACTGTGTATGCCCAATTTTCGAAATTCGAAGCATAGAAGAGACAAGCATTTGTTTAAAGGTCACTTGGAACTTAGTAGATTATTATATTATTTTCATGTGATTTTAGGACATACTTATGATAAGTGAGTTTCCATTGAAAAAAATTGGGTTGTTACAAACATAAAACATGGAATGTAAAATAGGAAAAAAAAAAGCCCAGTAAGGGAATGAACATAAGTCTACATCTTAAGCACAAGAGTTAGGAGGCATGACATATTGTTATACAAAACATGGAACATATGAAATAATAAAATATTATATTGGTATCATATAAATATGGAATCATTTAAATGTTTTAGAATTATTAAAAATTTCTTTAGTACAGGTCAAGGCTAACCACCAATCCTGTTTCCCATTTCAGTACAGGTCAAGGCTAAAAGTCAATCCCATTTAGCATCCCATCTAATGAGACATAACCTTACCCAATGCATTGGGGATCTATCTGGATTCACCCATCTTAATATTTTCATGAATATTAATTCCACATAAATATTCTTTCCACATAAATAATTATACATAATCGACCATACATAAACACAAGGTTACCCATGGAGAGAATTGGGTACCACAATCATGACGTAAAGCATAACCAATGAGTGTATCATGAATGTATCCATGAATGAAAGGGGTTAGAACATACATGGATTTTTATTAGGTAATATAGTCATATTACATAGTAGGTGGTAACCTATATAAGTGACATCATATAAGAAATGTTTTTGAGAAACATTAGCATTAAAACATTTTTGTGCGGTTATAAGGAAAGTACTAAAGAGATTTTATAATATTAAAGAGGGAATTATTTTATATATAACCATAATTGAACCAAGAATGTTTTCATAATAAAAAATACTGGATTCATTAAGATAATGGTGTCTTAAAACAGAGGGTATAGTGAAATGATATTGGGTAAAAGTTCGGGATGTTCCTTTAAAATGAGTGTGCTTATTTGGAGGTATTGTGGAGGGATTCACTTAAAATCATGCATATCCTCGAAATATAATGGGATATGGATCATGGAACATGAGTTTGGAGCTTATAAATATAATTTATATGTTTTACATAAAATGAAAATACAACTAAATTTCGGTATAAAGAATGATAGAGCAACCCGAAGGAATAAAGGAAGTTCCGGGAGAATCTATTATGGTTTATCTGTATGGTATCATGTGTTACTGAGAGAGATTTATGAGAGAGATAAGGGGATTCTCATCACTTATAAAACATTAGTAAAGTATGGGGAGGTGATAAAATACACTCCATCACTTGGTATTATAAAAAAAGTCATAGCATAGAGAACAATCTTGAATAAGTGTGAAAAGGAGAGGATCCCTTACCTTAAATTCACTGGTGTTCTCCACTTGTTATTAATGACCTGAATAAACAAATTTATGATTATTAATTAATAATTCATGAACATCTCATACATGTAATTTCTTTATTATAAGCCATTTTAGTTCATTAAATTACTTTTTTATTAGTTATAATGTTTAATATCAGTGTTCAGGCTCGATTGATTACTTGGATTTAAAGGACTGGTTCACTTATATTCATGTTTGGATTATATGTAAGATGAAAGTGGTTGTCCAGAATATAATTAATATTATTTAATTCACATACACGATATTACATGGTTTTAATTTTATTTACATTACTAAGAGTGATGTCTAATTATTATATATATCACCTTAGAGATAACCGTTTTTGTTAATCGGTGGATTTGATTACAAAGAACATGCATTGATTTATAACTTAATACCATTTGAAAAATGGATTATAGAACAAAAAATAAGATATATTACATATATAATAATCTAGTTCAGACATAACATAAATGGTTTCATGACCATAATTAATGATAATAATAGATATTGATAAATTAATGTCCTTGAATGTTCTAAATTAGCACATCTTAAACAGTGCATTCATCTTTTTCAAATAAAAGGGAGGGGAAAGGAGAGAATATAATGATATATACCATTAGAATGAAAACATTCTAGTACATGTATGTTATTGGATTTATCATAATATTATAGTGAGGGGTGGTGATGAAATAAATAAAAAGAAAATAACTTAAAAGAAAAGATGAAACTGAGAAGATGAATTTTACCTCTTGAGACTTTATCCTTTGTGAACCACTTAATGGGAGAGGTCATGGTATTTTGAACAGGATAGGAGCTTTTGGACATGGTGGAGGAGCTTGGGGAGATATTTCTGTAGAATAATGGCAAGGCACAAGGCTTGAGAGGAGTGAAGAGAAGAGGGAGTGCAGGCGGGGGGGGGGGGGGTGGGGGGGGGGGGGTGGGGGGGGGGGTTATAGTTGAGTAGAGGAGGGATTGCATAACATTATAATCATTAATTTATTATTTCTTCACAAGACAAGAAATAATAAGTATTCCATGACCAAAAAAACTAATTTTATCATGTGATCCGAAACCAAGTGGTCTTAAATCAGCAAAACATCATCAATGACTTAATAAATCCCTTATTTAGCATTTATTGTAAATTATCGTATTTTACTATTCATCAAAAGTTCATGTATTTTAGAAAAATCAAAAAAATTATCCCTAAAAATTTTTCAATGTGTAAAATCAAAAAATGAAGTCCTTTTTGGAAAAATAATTTTCTAAATATGATTATTTTATTATTTAATTAAATTAATAATTTATTATCAAACTAGTATTAAAACATTCATTAACATATTCTAAAATATAGGTATATCGTACTTCCTAAATGAATATTATTTTTGTACTATCATAGTTGAGGTTACAATTAATTAGGGTATATCACTATTCATAAGTGTATGTTACTATTCATTATGGTATGTTACTATTCACCAAAAATTAAGTTTTTCTTATCATACAACAAATAACATGCTGATTACAACCTTGTATATCAAATTTTTGAAATTCCAAACACAAAAGATAAAAACATATGTTTAAAAGTCACATAGCACTTAGTAGTTCATTATTTTTTGTTTTCATATTATTTAATGACATACTTATGAGAAGATAATTTCATTGAAAAAATTTGGGTCGTTACATTCTTCCCTCTTTATATAATTTCACCCTCAAAATTTCATTTTACATTCGAATCCAAAAATAGGTGTGAGTACTTTTCCTTAATTACTTCCTCTAGTTCCCATGTTGCCACTTTTTACATATGGTTTCTCCATAATACCTTGACTAGAGAGTAGTCTTGTTGCATAGAAATTTGCCTCTATGATCCATGCTCTTCACTGGATGCTCCTCGTAAGTGAGATCATCCTCCAACTATACCACATAGGATGAGAGTACATGTGAAGGGTCTGGTATGTACATCATTAATATGGATACATAAAAGACATCATGTACTTTCAACATGGTAGGTGGAAGTGCCAGTCTATAGGCCACAACTCTGACTCGATCAAGGATCTCGAATGGGATGATGTACTAGGGACATAACTTACCGTACTTCCCAAAATTCATGACCTTATTCTATTAGGATATGCATAGAAATACCATGTCTCCAACTTTTAAATCAAGGTCTCATCGATGGTTATCTGCATATGTCTTATGTCAACTTTGGGCTGCCATGATATGCTACTGAATGTTTTTCACCTTCTCCACCATTTCTTCGACCATTTTAGGTCCTAGCAGCTTATTCTCACTGACTTCATCCGAACACACCGGTGTCCTACAGCTTTTCCCATGATGGACTTCATACGATGCCATTCTGATGATCAAGTAGAAACTATTGTTATAAGAGAATTCAACTAGTGGAAGATGTTGGCCCCATCCTCCTTTGAATTCCTTATAACACACTCTCAACATTTCATCCGGTGTTTGAATAGTTCGCTCAGATTGGCCATTAGTTTGAGGATAATAGGTCATACTGAAGTTTAGTTCAGTGCTCATAGATTGTTGGAGGCTTCTCCAGAACATCTAGGTAAACCTCGGATCACGATCGGATACAATAGATGGTGTTACTCCATGCAGCCTTACCATTTCATTAATGTAAATCCGTGAAAATCGATTCAATGAGATGTCCTCTCGATCTTCCATAAAGTGAACTGTCTTCGTAAGATGATCCAAAACGACCCATATAGCATTGTCTTCTCTAGATGTCTTTGGAAGTTCAGTTACAAAGTCTATGGTAATGTTCTCCCAATTCCATGTTGGTATGGGTAGTGGTTTCATAATCCCTTTAGAGTTTTTTCTCTTAGCCTTCACTTGCTAACATACGAGTCACTCTGATGTATATTTGACAATCTCCCTTTTCATGTTGTCCCACCAAAAGTTTTCTCAAAGATCTCGATACATATTTTTGCTCCCTAGGTGGATAGAGAGGTTCGAGTTCTGAATTTCACCCAATAATTCCTTCATTATCTCTGGATCGGATGGTACACATAATAGTGACCCAAAACATACAACTCCTTCATCGATTTGGAAATCAGTGAATTTCCCATTTCTGATAGCTTCCACCTTTATCTGAATTTCCACATATTTTCTCTGAGTGTCCATTATTTTCTCTAAGAGGGATTTTTGAGAAATTATTTGAGAAATGATTTATGATGTTCCTCCCTTAATGATTTCCATGCCCATAATTTTCAAATCTAGGAAGATCAGATCCTTTTAATATCATCATTGATAAATATGTAGTATCCTATATACATAGAGTATCAGCCTCCATGTTTGTCTTACTGGGATGGTAGTGGATTGAGAATTCATAATCCTTAATGAGATCTACCCACCTTCACTGGCGCTTATTAAGATTTTTCTGTGTGAATATTTATTTTTGACACTTGTGGCCACTATATATATCACATTTCTCCCTATAGAGATAATGTTGTCGGATTTTCAATGCATTGATCACAGCCTCCAAATCCAGATCATGCGTATGATAGTTTTGCTCATTTATTTTCAGCTTCCTTGAGGAAGAAGCTATAAATTTATCATTTTGAATTAGAACATAGCCTATGCCTTTCATAGAATTGTCATTGTACACCACAAAGAGTTCTCCACTTGAACAGAGTGTGAGTACGGGCACAGTTATAAGCCTCTTTTTCAACTCCTTGAAACAATCTTTACATTCCACTGTCAAGAATAACTTTACTCCCATCATTGTCACTTGGTCATTGTGTTTGAAAATCATAGAAATTTCTTCATGAATCGTCGATAATACCTAGTTATACTGACAAGGATGTTGATCTCTATTATAGAAGTTGGCCTCGACTGCACATCAATTGCCTTTGTCTTGGAAGGGTCCATTGATATCCCTTGGCTGGTGAGAACATGCCCCAAGAATGATACTTCCTCCATCCAGAACTCACATTTGTTATACATTGTATAAAAATTCTCCCTTTGCAATGTCTCTAACACTGTTTTCAAATTCTCCTCATGTTCCTCCTTGCTCTTGGAGTATATGAGAATATCATCAATAAAGACCACCAAAAAATATTAGAGGTATTCTCTAAAGACTCTATTCATTAAATATATTAAAATTGCTGGAGCATTAATGAGTCTAAAGGTAATAAAAATGAACTCAAAGTCTAAATACCTCATTCAAAATGCCATCTTGGGAGTATCTTCCATCCTCAATATTATTTGGTGATATCCCGACCATATGTCCACCTTAGATAAATAACTGAAACCAAGAAGCTGATAAAAAAATTCATCTATCCATGGAAGGGGATACTTGTTCATTACCTTTATTTTATTTATCTCATGACAATCAATGTAGAGGTGCATTGATCCATCCTTCTTCTTGATGAAAAGGACTAGTGCACCCCACTATGAAGCACTCGGGCATATAAAACCCTTCTCCATATTCTCTCATAACTGTTTCTTTAGCTCTTCCAGCTAAATGGTGGCCATTCTATATGGTTTCATTTCGATTGGCAAAGATCAAGGGATATGTTAAAATTAGAACACAACCTCTCTATAATGAGGAAGACCAGGAAACTCATTGGGGGAATAAATCAGTGTAATCCCTTGTGATGGGAATGAATTCAAGCATTATTCTATCCATTTTCCCAATCATTTGAGCTAGATATGCTTTCTCACAAGGAAGCAATATCCAAACATGAGACAAAGATTATAATGGAGACTCATCATCCTCCTTAAACATGTACATAATTTTAGGATGCTTTGGGATGTGAAAAGTGATATCCCTTTCCCAAAAATTGATGTTGGCTTTGTACAAAGATAGCCAATCCATGCCCAAGTAGCCTGTAACTCCACTAAATGAAGTATAATGAGATTTTTTGGGAGTGTCAGTCCACAAATGTTAACCATCGAGGAGTTATAAACCATCGAAGTAGTAATTTCCCCATTCGTTGTTCTCATAGATAACTTTCCATCCAAATTTTGAGGTGGTGTTTGAATAGTTCTACTAAACTTGCAAGATATGAAAGAATGCATATAACTAGAATCAAATAGTATATTCTCTATTATTGAATGAATAACAAGAATACCTTTCACCATATCGTTTTCTGGATACCCCTCAGTAGTAGTGATATCATAAGCCTTTTTTGTCCTTGGATGTTGTTGTTGATTGCCTCTGAAAACCCTCGGCTTAGGGTAATTTTTCGCATAATTCCCAAGCTCCTTGTAGTTCTAACACTGCACTGTAGGCTGAGATTTGATCTGAACCTTCCTTTCTCCTTCAACATTAGGGTGATTTTTCATATCCCTTACGTAGTTCATGGGCAAATAACCAAAATTTACACATTTGAAGAAATTATTGGTTCTCTTGAGACAGTCACCAAGATGCATCTTCCTTAAATTTTTGCAAAGGGGAAAGATAGGCATATTTCCATCACGGGATTTGTATGATGAACCAACCATGATGTTCCCCATTTTCACCATATATCACTAGACCCAGGAGACCACTGTGAGTCTCAAATCTCTATTTCAACCATGAGGGAACAACAATCAATCTCCTCATAACTATTGAAGTCTCGAATCTCCAACACATTTTGTGTACTCGGATTTAGTATTTTAATGAAGCGATCCACCATTCCTTCGGTGTTCATGAAAAAGCCATAGGTGTACCTTGAAAGACTTGTAATTTTCACTTATTACGCCCCAATGGTCTCATATTCCATCTGCTTGTGTCCATGGAACTCTCTTTCCATCTTCAGACGGATGATTTGAGGAAGATATTTGTCAAAAAATATCTTCTGGAATTCCTCCCAATCTATGGAATCAATTTCTTCTTCGAAATTTGTATTCTGGATCAGTGTCCACCACTGATCAGATTCCCCATAAAAATGATTAACCTCTAGTACAACATTCTTTTCATTAGAGCACTGGATGATAGAGAATATCTTTTCAGTGGAGTTAATCGATTGTTCTATGAGGAGGGGATTAGAATATCTATTAAACATGGGATACCTTTTCCACATGAAGGATTCTACAACAACTTTATCTTTCTTTGGAAGAGGAGGAGGTTCCACCTTATTCAAGTTATTATTTCTAACTGGAGCTAGATGAGAAATTAATGCCATGATGTTTTGAGCACCTGCTTCCATCACATCATGCATATCATTTGGTAAATCATCACATTTCCTATCAAATTGGTTGTTGGAACATTTTCTAATATATCTCTCCATTAACTATGAAAAATAACTTATAATTAGAGGTCTTGAATACTTAACTATTGAGCATAAAAAGGGAACTTTGAACATAAAAGTATAAACTTATAAAGAAGAAGTATATCTTTGATTTTGATTCCTTAGGTTTATATCTAGGTTATCCTCGATCTATTTTGTAACTTATATGATTATGGGCTTCATTTTTTCCCTTAATAACAGGGTTTACTAAAATTGTAAATCTACCAAAGCATATCCCCCAGGAGTGTCGTATCCAAGAGTACCTCAAGGACAGTTGTTTTGAACCAGTTCCAATTTTATTGTATCTCAAATGGTGTTATCATTTTTTACCCCTAGATAGATCTATGCCAGAGCCTCCTCTAACTTCTCATATCCTGATAGGGATGTATTTTTTTTGATAAACAACTTAATCAATACTGAGCTAAATTTTAGAATTTTTTCTTATACTTGGTCTCATCCTTAATGCTCTTACTAAGGTGATATATTCTTAATCTCCAAAAATAACTAGAACATCCTATAATACAAACTAAAGTGACCCAAGTCATTTATTTATAACATTTCATGATTTTAAGCATAAATAATCATAAAATTATAAGCCATGGTTTGTTAAGTCTACTTTCTTGGAAGACTAGGTACATATAACATAGAACATGGGGCTAAAAAACAGTTCTTTATTTAATATCCATAATGAGATCCTAAATTCCGTTTAGCCCGTAAATCTTTATAGGGTACCCTGGGTAACACATGAACAAAGGGATTAGATAAATATCCCAGTAAAGGAATGAACATACAGTTACATATTAAGGACATGAGTTAGGAGGCATGCCATATTGTTATCCAAAACATGGAAAATATGAAATTAAATCATATAAGCAGAGATTATATAAACATAGAAACATATAAATGTTGCAGAATCATAAAACATTTCTTTAGAATGGGTCAAGGCTAACCGCTAATCCTGTTTCTCATTTCAGTACAAGTCAAGGCTAAATAGAAATCTTGTTTCGCATCGCATCTCATGAGACTTTAACTTACCCAATGAATTGGACCGCTATCCGGGTTCACCCATCTCCAGATTTACATTAATATTATTTCCACATAAATATTCATTCCACATAAATAATTATACACATTAAACCATACATAAACATAAGATTACCCATGGAATGAATTGGGTACCACAATCATGACATGAAGCATAACCAATGAGTGTATCATGAAAGTGTCCATGAATGAAAGGGATTTGAAATTACATGGACGTTCATAAGGTAATATATGAATATAAAATGGTAGATGGTAACAAATCGTGGTGACATCATATAAGAAATGTATTTTTGAAGCGTTAGAAATAAAACATTTTTGTGCGGTTTTAAAGAAAATACTATAGAGATTTTAAAATAGTAAAGAGGAAATTATTTTATATAAAACAAGAATTGAACCAAGAAGGTTTTCATAATAAAATTTATGATTTTATTAAGACAATGGTTTATCAAAAAATAGGATAGATTGCACCTAATATTAGGTAAATGTTCAGGAAGTTCCTTTAAAACGAGTGTCCTTATTGGGAGGTATCGAGGAGGGATTCAATTAAAAGCATGTATATCCATAAAAGATAATGAGAGATGGATCATGGAACATGATTTTGGAGCTTATAAATATAATGTATATGATTTACATAAAAATAATAGAAAATTAATTTTGGTAAAAATAAAGACAGAGCAACTAGAAGGAATAATAGATGTTCGGGTAGAGACCATTACAGTTTATCGGCATGGTATCGGGTGTAAATAAGAGAGTCGGATGAGAGTGATAAGAGGTTTCTCATCATGTATAAAACATTAGGGAAGTATGGGTGTTTTGAGAAAATATAATCCATTAAATTATATTTTACCAAAAGGTATAGCATAGAGAAAAATCTTGACTAAGATTTAAAATTAGAGGATCACATACCATAAATCTATTGGTATTCTCCACTTGTTATTAAAGACACAAATAAACCAATTTAAGAATTTTAATTAAAAATTACAGAAACTCTTCTATATGTAATTTATTTATTATAACCTTTTTTAGTTCATTCAAATCCTTTTTGATTAGTTATAAGGATTAATTTCATTGTTCGGGCTCGTTTGTTGACTTGGTTTTAAAAGACCGGTTCACTCATATTCAAGTTTAGATTATATGTAAGATTAAAGTGGTTTTACATAATTTAAGTTATATAATTTAGTTCAAATCTAGTAGAATAAATGGTTTTAATGTTAATTAGGTTACTTATGGTGAATCCTAATTATTATGTATATAACCTTAGTGATAATTGTTTTTTTAATCGGTGGATTTGATTAAAAAGAACATGTTTTTCTTTATAACTTAATACCCTTTGTTAATAAGAATTACATAACAAAAAATAGGATATATTATATATATAATAATCTGGTCCAAAAATAACACATAGGGTTTAATGACCAGAATTATGGATAATAATAGAAATTGGAAAAATATTGTCCTTGAATGTGCTAAATTAGCACATCTCAAACAGTGCTTTCATTTCATTCAAATAAAAGGGTGGGGAAAGGAGATAAAATAATCAAATATACCATTAGAATGAAAAACGTATTGTACAATTATGTTACTTGATTTATCATACTATTATGGTGAAGGATGGTGAGGAATGAAATAAAAAAAGAACGTAAAATAAAAGAAGAAATCGGGAAGAGGAATTTTACCTCTTGAGACTTTATCTTTTGAGAAACTCTTAAGGGGAGAGGTCATGGTATTTTAAAGAGTATAAGAGATTTTGGGTTTGGGGGAGGGGCTTGGGAAGAGATTTGGGGAGAATAATGGAAAGGCACAAGGCTTGAGATGAGTGAAGAGAAGAGGGAATGCAGGGGGTTTTTATAGTGGAGGAGAGGAGGGATTTCATAATATTATAATAATTAATTTATTATTTTTTCACAAGATAAGGAATAATAAGTATTCCATGATCAAAAATAGTATTTCTATCATGTTATCCCGAACCAAATAGGCTTACATGAGCTGAAAATCATCAATGACACAATAACTCCCTTATTTAGCATTTATTGTAAATTATCATAATATAATATTCATAAAAAATTTAAGTATTTCAGAAAAATCCCAAAAATTCACCCTAACCATTTTTCAATGTTTAAAATCCAAAAATGATGTCCATGTTTCAAAAATAATTTTTTTAATATGTTTATTTGATAATTCAATTAAAATAATAATAAATTATCAAAACCAGTTTTAAAACACTCATTAACTTAATCAAAAATATAGGTATATCAAACATCTAACTTGAATATTATTATTATACAATCATAGGTGAGATTAATATTCATTATGTTATATCAATATTCACAAGGGTATGTTATAGTTCATTAGGTTAGGTTACTATTCACCAAAAATTAAGCTTTTCTTATCGGACTCCAAATAACTTATTGATTACAACCGTGTATGCTGGATTTTCGGAATTGCAAACACAAAAGTAAAAAACATACGTTTAATGGTAACATAGCCCTTATTAGATCATTATGTTGTGTTTTAATGTAATTTCAAGACATACTTATGAGAAGGGAATTTCCACTTAAAAACATTGGGTCTGTATTGAGTAAGTGGTTTATAAGATTTCACCACATAATGTTCGGTGAATAGTAACATATCCTAATAAATAGTAAAATATGCTTTTGAGTATTGATATAGCTTAATGAATAGTAACCTCATCTGTGATAGAATAAAAATAATATTCAAGTTGGAAGTACGATATGCCTATATTTTAGAATAAGTTAATGAATTTTTTAAAACTGGTTTTGATAATAAATTACTATTTTATTTAAATAATAAATTATTCAAATTTATAAAATTATTTTTGAAATATTAACTTCATTTTTGGATTCTACACGACAAAAAATGTTTAGGGTGAATTTTTTGGATTTTTCTGAAATACATTAATTTTAATGAATAGTAAAATAATATAATTTACAATAAATGCTAAATAAAGGATTTATTGAGTCATTGATGATGTTCTGCTGATGTAAGACCACTTGGTTGAGAAAGAAACAAAAATAAAGATAACATTTTATGATTTTAAACATTATTAGTCATCAGAGTACATGACAACGGTCGTTAAGTCTAGTTCTTAGAAGGCTAGGTACATACAACATGAAACATGGGAAAAAAACTTCATTATTTAATCTCTATAATGAGCTCCTATCATCCTTGGAGCCCTTACATATGCATAGAGTACACTAGGGAACACATGAATAAAGGGATGAGCTGAAAATCTTAGTAAGGGAATGAAAATAAGGATATATCTTAAGCACATGAGTTAGGAGGCATGACAAAATGATATCCAAAACATGGAACATATGAAATATTATTATATAATCAGGGGTTCATATAAAAATTTATTCATATAAATGTGGAATAATCATAAACAATTTCATTAGTATGGGACAAAGCTAACTTCCAATCCTATTTCTCATTTCAGTACAGGTCAAGGCTAATCACCAATCCCGTTTCACATCACATCTCCTGAGACTTAACTATACCCAATGCATTAGAGTGCTATGTGGGAGCACCCATCTCAACATATTCATGAATATTCCTTCCACATAAATATTCTTACCCCATACACAACCATACATAATCAACCATACATAAACCTAAGGGTACCCATGGAATGAATTGGGTGCCACAATCATGACATAAATCATAACCATTGGGAATATCATTGAAGTGTCCATTTAAGGGAAGAATTAGAGAATAAATGGATGTTCATAGTTTAAAATTGTCATTTAACATGGTAATTGGTTTCAAATATAAGTGACAACATATGAGAAATTTATTTTAGAAACATTACCATCAAAACATTTTTGTGTAGTTAAATGGAAACTACTATAGGTATTTTCAAATAGAAAAGCAGAAATAATTTATATAAAACCAGAATTTGACCAAGAATGTTTTCATAATAAAATAATGATTTTATAAATACATTAATTTCTTACAACATGTAATATAGTGCTCTTGAAATTGGGTAACCATTTAGGAGGTTCCCCTAAAATGGGTTTGTTTATCGAAAACATCTAAGGAGGGAATCTTTTAAAAACATGTATATCCCTGAAAGAAAGTGATAAAAGAGTATTGATCTAATAATCTTCTTGAACTAACCAGAATTCATAAGATTCCCATAAATAGATAATATAACACCATTTTGAAACCAAGATAAGGCAACATGAAAGAACAAAGAATGTTTAGGTAGAATTCATTACAGTTTTATCCGCATGGTGTTGGGTATACCCAAGAGGCATTGATGAGAGAGAGAAGGGGTTTCTCATCACATATACATCATGATGATATTATCATAGAGTTCCATGAACATACCAAACCATTTAGTATTTCACAAAATAAGGCATATCATAGAGTACAATCCTGATTATGAATGAAATGGAGGTAATCCTTTACCATAAATCTGTTGGTGTTATCCACTTGTTATTAAAGACTGGAATAAACAAATTAGGATTATTAATTAATAATTATATAACCACTTCTATATGTAATCGATTTATTATAACCATTTTTAGTTTATTCAAAGCCCTTTTGATTAGTTATAATGTTCAATTACATTGTCCCATCTCGTTTGTTTACTTGGTTTTTAAAATATCAGTTCACTTATATTTAAGTAAACAAGAATGTTGAAATTGGTTGTCCAGAACTAAAGTAATATTCTATTTATGAGTATACCAGAGATTACATGTTTTTAATTTTAATTAGTTTAATTATGGTAAATTATAATTATTATATATATATATCCTTAGTGATAACTATTTTTGTTAATTGATGGATTTTATTACAAAGAACATGTTTTGCTTTATAATTTAAAACCATTTGAACAATAGGATTAAAGAACAAAAAATATGATATATTAAATATATTATAATATAGTTCAACCATAACCCAAATGTTTTCATGACAATAATTAATGCTAATAGTATAAATTGATAAACTATTGTCTTTGAATGTGCTAAATGAACACATCTCAAATAGTGATTTCATTTCATTCAAATAAAAGGGTGGGGAAAAGAGAGAAGAAAATGAAATATTCCATTAGCATGGAAACATTCCAGTACTTGTATGTTACTAGATTTATCATAATATAATAGTGACGGGAGGTGTGACAAGAAACAAAAATAAAGAGAACTTAAAAGAAATGAAGTAATTTTGCCAGAGGGATTTTACCTCTTGAGGCTTTCTCATTTGAGAACATCTTAAGGGTGAGGTCGGGGTATTTTGAAGAGTATATGAGCTTTTGGATGTGGGGAAGGATCGTGGGGAGAGAATTGGGAATAAAAATGGAAAGGAACAAGGCTTGAGAGGAGTGAAGAGAAGAGGGAGTGAAGGGGGGGTTTTATAGTAGCGGAGAGGAGAGATTTCATAATATTATAATCATTAATTTATTATTTCTTCACAAGATAAGTAATATAAATATTCCATGACCAAGAATCGTAAATTTTTTATGTGATACTAAACCATGTTGGCTTAAATCAGCATAATATCATCAATGAGTCAATAAATCCATTATTTATCATTTATAGTAAATTATCATATTTTACTATTAATAAAAAATTCATGTTTTTAAAAAAAATCAAAATAATTTACACAAACCATTATCAATGTATAGAATCACAAAATGATGTTCAGTTATCAAAAATAATTTTCTAAATATGATTATTGTAATATCTAATTAAAATAATAATTTATTAAGAAAACTATTTTTAAAACATTCATTATCTTATTCGAAAATATAAATATATCATACTTCCAAATTGAATATTATTTTTATACCATCATACGTACGGTTACTATTCATTAGTGTATAATAGTATTCATAATGGTATGTTAGTATTCATTCAAGTAGGTTACTATTCACCAAAAATTAAGATTTTCTTATGGGACACCAAATAACATACTGATTACTACTGTGTATGCCATATTTTTTAAATCCAAACACAGAAGTGTAAAAATTATTTTTGAAGGTCACTTACAACATATTAGTTCATTATGTTGTGTTTTCATGTGATTTTATGACATACTTATGAGAAGGATATTTCCATTGAAAAACATCGTGTTGTTACATTCATCCCCCCTTAAGAAATTTCACCCTCAAAATTTTGTTTTACATTCTAATCAAAAAACAAATGTGGGTACTTTTTCTTCATTTCTTCCTTCAGTTCTGATGTTGCCTCTTCGTTCTTATGGTTTCTCTATAGTACCTTGACCAGATGAGTAGCCGTGTTGCATATAACTTTGTCTATATGATCCATGATCTTCACTGGATGCTACTCATAAGAGAGAAAATACTCCAATTGCGCCACCTCTGAAAAGAGTACATGTGAAGGGTCTGTTATGTACTTTCGTAAGAGGGATACATAAAACAATCATTTACATTCGACATGGTAGGTGGATGTGCCAGTCGATAGGCCATAGCGCGGACTCGTTCAAGGATCTCAAATGGGCCGATGTACCTGGGACATAACTTCCCCTTCTTTCCAAAACTCATGACCTTCATCCATGGGGATATGCATATAAATACCATGTCTCCAACGTTTAACTCAAGGTCTCATCGATGGTTCTCAGCATAACTCTTCTACCGACTTTGGGCTGCCTTGATATTCTGGTGAATTTTATTCACCTTCTCTACCATTTCCTCGACTATTTCAGTTCCTAGAAGCTTACGCTCACCGACATCATCCCAACACACTAGTGTTTTTCACCTTTTCCCATAACGGGCTTCATATGGTTCCAAAAAGATGCTCGGGTGGAAACTATTATTGTAGGAGAATTCATACAGTGGAATATATTAGTCCCATCCTCCATTGAATTCCATAGAACACACTCTCAACATGTATTCCAATGTCTGAATAGTTCACTCAAATTGGACATCAGTTTGAGGATGTTAGGTCGTACTAAAGTCTAGTTCAGTGCTTAGAGCATGCTGGAGACTTTTCTAGAACATTGAGATGAATCTTGGATCACAATCGGATAAAATATATAGTGGTAATCCATGCAGCTTTAGCACTTGTCTGATGTAAATCCATGCAAGTTGATCCAATGAAATGTCTTCTCGAACCGTGATAAAGTGGGTAGTCTTTTTAAGACGATCCACAATGTCCCATATAGCATTGTTTCTCTATATGTCATAGGAAGTCTGGTGAAAAAGTCAATGGTAATGTTCTCCCACTTCCATGATTGAATGGAAAACTCCTTCATCATCAATTTTGAAATCATAGGATTTATCATTTTTAATAACATCCACCCTTTTCTGAATTTCTACATCCTATCTTTGAGCCTCCTTTATTTTATCCAAGAGGGATGGTTGAGAAATCATTTGAGAAAGGATTAATGATGTTCCTTCGTTAATGATTCCCATGTCTATCCTTTGAAAATACAAGAAGATTAGAT
The DNA here is from genome assembly GCA_963277665.1 of Viscum album. Classification (NCBI taxonomy): domain Eukaryota; kingdom Viridiplantae; phylum Streptophyta; class Magnoliopsida; order Santalales; family Viscaceae; genus Viscum; species Viscum album. The sequence goes on along the minus strand of OY728153.1, from coordinate 1,253,192,558 downwards.
ACTATTCAATTATCATATTTTATAATGATAGAGGATTCTTTCTACTTAGAGCATCCACCACCTTGTTTTCCTCACCGGGATGATAGACGATTCTTTCTACTTAGAGCATCCACCCCCTTCCACCACCTACTAGTCCCCCCTTCCCCTACTAGTACCCCCTTCCACCCCTTCTAGTCCCCCTACCCCCTGCTAGTCCCCTAGCCCCCTGCTAGTCCCCCTGCTAGTCCTCCCATACACCCCTCATAGCCCCCTTCCAGTCCCATGGTAGTCCCCCTGCCCCCTGCTAGTCCCCCTTCCAGTCCCCCTACCCCATGCCACCCACCTGCCTGTCCCCCTGCCCCTGCTAGTCCCCCTACCCCTGCCAGTCCACCTACCTGGACACCCCCTGATGTACATATGTTGGAGTTTTTCAAAGTTAGCAACACATCAGAATCCTGTCAGAGTACTGGAAGGTTTTTATAGGTGTTCCAAATAGACTATTGATGAGTAGCACTTGGTTTTTGGAATGGTGAATAAAGGCTATAGTTGGGATTCCATTAGGGTTGGGCTATCTATGCTGAAACTATTTGGTATTACATGGGATGTTGGTGGATGAAAGGACATAATGGTTCAAGAATCACTACACCAGAAGGAGCTCGTACATGTTATAGATAATGCTATTATGGAGGGAGAGAAGGATATTGTAGTTATATCCAACAACTATCTTAATGATGAAATAAGACAATATGATGTTTGGAATGAAGAGTGAAAACCAATGTTTCTCATGGTTATAGGTGATGGAGTTATCACTTTTCTTGGTATCAATGATGATGGAAATCCCAACCTTGTCCATTTATTACTTTTATTGGAAAATAATGAATAAGAATTTGTTTCTAGTGCCACTATTACTTCTAATACGTTGACTTTAATAGAAAAGAAACATGTCGGCCATGCTCTACATGTCAAGAAATTAATTTCATAGTGGTGGTGACGACGATGATGGTGATGGAATAAACAATGGTTTACTTGATGAAGATGATGTTTTCCCATGAGTTGAGACTCTTTGAAGCATCTTAAATCAAACAGTCAAGAATTTCTATTAGCGGTTCTTGGATATTCACCTTGAAGACAAGGTGGGGTTTTTTAATGGTGGAAATGCTAGGAGTGTGGTTGTCTTGCTATCAGTTGTGCTTGGAAGGGATGTACTTATGTGGGTGTGGCTGGTGGGATGACCAACGTGAAACATTGTATTTTACTTTTATTAGTTACTATGTGTTGGTAATAGTAGGTAGGGGTGGATGGTTGTTGGGTTGGGGTATAAAATAATGGTGTGGCTAGGAGCCAATCCTTGGGAGGTCTGGGAGGCCCATTGAGAAGTGGTCTTTCTAGGAGAAGTTCATATCTTCCCTCCTCATTTTGTTTTTCATTTTTTTCTTCCTAGTTTGTTTTAACTCTGTTCCAATTACTTCTACTGGATATAACAACTTCTTTCATATTTTTGTGCTCTTTTTCCTACCTAATCAGTACATTTGTTAGGAAAGAGTCCTAACACTATTTAAAATTTGTATTTTTATCACTCAATTAAGTAATATTATCTTGAAAGATATATGTAACTCTTTTTTTAGAATCAGAATGTACTTTTCATTATGTGTTGTGAAATGAAGCTAAGGATAGTTTAGTTTGCTCATTTTTTCAATGTTTTTAGAAGTTGACTGAACATGAAAGTATCTAAAGCACTCATTAAAGATTCAATTATCAAAACATGGTAATATTGGTTATTATTAAACTAATATATTTTTTAATATATATATCATTAAAATTTAAACAATTTATTTTCATTGTTGGATTCGGTGTTCCACATCAGACATGGGTGTTTTTTCATCTTTATATTTCCCTATAAATAAGCTCCAAGGCCTCTCTTAAGAGGTATCTTGGGTACTAGTTCACCACTCTTATCATTCTACATGGTATCAAATAGGGTTTTATAATAGGACCCATAGTCTCATTTCTCTAAATTGATCTATGGTTCATTCCCCCCCCCCCCAAGGGGGGCGGCGGCGTTAAGACCTTGGCCACCATCGTAAGCAGACTCCACCCCTAGTAGAGCCCTCCTCCCTTCATGAGCATGACCTCTACCAATAGTTTCCCTCCTACTGTCATGAGTGTCGGATTCTGTGTCCCACATCGGATATGAGTGTTTTTTCATCATTATATTTCCCTATAAATAAACTCCAAGACCACTCTTAAGAGGTATCATGGTTATTGGATCACCTCTCTTATCATTCTACAATCATCAACCATTTTTTAATAACTATATGGATGTAAAAAAATTCATTTTTACTAAGAGGTAATAAAAATTCAATTACAATCTAAGAAATAAAAAAACGATATCAAAATCATGCAACAATTGATCCATGGTATAGAGTGAAGTGGAGAATTATATAATGTTTTATTTATTCTTATTAAAATTAATAAATTATTTAATAAATTAATAAGTCACTGTAATTTAATTTTAACGGGTGTATTTAAAATGGTAGCTTGCAATGAATTGAAGAATGGTGTGTGCCATTGTATGGGAAAATGGGTGGGAGAGGGGCATGCTATTTGGAATTCATCATTTCAAATAATAAATTATTTTAGATTTCAAATTTCAATAGAAATTAAAAAAATAAATATATTAAAAGCTTAATCCACATACTAGTAGTATTCTAGAGGAATGAAAGCTTCTTTGGTCAAGTCTTCAAATCTTTGGGAGGTGCACCCATTTCAGCTTCTTTTTCCTTTTAAAAAATATGGAACTGGGGGAATAGATTTTCCAGTTTTGAACCATTTTTTCATTTTCCCCATTTCTAGAAGTGTTGGGACCGAACTGCTGGCCACTTGACAAATTCCCCAGTTGTTCTCACCAGTCCAGTCTAGTTCTGATTACCATGAATTTGTTAGTGATTTTGGTTTTATACTGAACCACACTTATATAACTGTGATTTGGTTCAATTCTTGTTATGAATCTCAATCTTATGAAAATTCACAGTAATTGCATTCCATATATCTTGTGTTTAGGTTTAGCCTTGATTGGTGACTTAGTGATTTGATTTCTAAATAAAGTGAGATAAAATAAAGATGGTGGTTCATTCTTGTTATCTCATGTCACAGACCTATTATCACCCAATAGTGGAGAACATGTTAGAACTCCCTCAAAAGTACCAGACAGAGCATGATGTACTTCAAGTGTCTTGGATGCACTAATAATCTCTAGACACAACACATGTTTTTTTCCTGATGAGGATTAGTAGGATGTAGATGCTCTATTAGAGGAGTATCTCATTCATATTGTTGATTAGAGCGTTAAGAAAATCCATGTTAAATCAGTTCCCCTGGTATAGGTTCTATAACAACATAGTCGAGTACAAGAAGAGACCTAGGAAAAGGAATATTATATATGAGTTTTGCAGCTAGAAATATTCACTAACAATGCCTTTTGACCTTCATAAGATCAACTCAAGGATGATTTTCATTGGTGGGAGGTTGTAATTACCCGCAATTGCTGGTGGAAGAGGGATAGCATGAGTGTTTTTCTAGATTGGCTGTTGTGGTGGTTGGTGCGGGCTAAATTGCAGGTGGTTGGGGGCATGTGAGGGCCTGAATGTAGGTGGAAGGGGGCTGGAATGCTGGAGGAAGGGGGCTGGTTGGAGGTGCTGGGTGATGGTGTGGGATAGATGTGGCTGGAGAAAGGGCCAAACTGTGGCGTGACCACGGTGTGACCGTGACATGTTGGCCCTATCCAACGACATTCTCGGGGTAGCGTCTTCCAAATGCATGTTGAAGGGGGATGGAGTGCTGGTGGAAGGGGGTTGGTTGCAGGTGCTATGGGGATGGTGTGGGTTGATACGAAGGTGGTAGGGGGCTGTTGTGGGCTGGAATGCTGGTGGTAGTAGGATGAAATAAAGGTGTAAGGGGACTGGTGAGGGATGGATGTGGCTGGCCCAGGGCCAAATCACAAAATTACCACAGCATGACCACGGCGGGACCGCGGTGTGACCGCGGCGTGACCACGGTGTGACCACATCGTGACCGCATCTTGAGCCTCCTTGAGAATTTTATCTGGGATACTCAGTGAGTCTACCCCTAGTACCAAGTCCTAACTTTCCACATTCATACTAGTGTTGAAACTCACTGTTTCATTTACTTCATGTTTTGAAGCAACAGATGCGTCGGTGCCTAGCACAACTTTCTCCTATATAGCAACAAGAACAATATATTTAGCATCCAACGTGAAGTTACTTATAACCTTATCTCGAGTTTTTTTAGTGTCCACTAGATAGATTTCTTTGTTGTAAAAAACACTTGTGAATCAATCATAGGGAATAAATTTCCTCTCACTTGTGTCATCTCTAACTGAGGGTACCACCAAACCCTTTACCACTGCTTAGATTAGCCTCATCAATTGGAATGACCAAAGTTGCTTGACTCTCTTTCTTTTTCCTTATATCCATCTTTGCACTCAAAAAAGAAGTATATTTATATTTCCATTCAGAAGCAGATTCCTGAACATCACCCAAAATAGAAGGGCAAATAAGTGATTCCAAAATTGATGCATGTCGAACCCCAGGAAAAAAGATGTAGAAGTAGAAGGTAAATGTATATCAATTGATCGAGGATTTTTTTGACTTTTAGTTTACCTCAACAAGTCTAAAACGATGATCCTGGATTATTGGATCACTCAACCTAAGGCCTGGTACCTTTCAGGTTTATGACTGGAAGCAAAAATTTAGATCTAATGACAATAATCTTGTGCACAGATCTAGTTTAATATTCATAGACTTAATTGGGTACTATGGCACTAGAAAATCATATACGATATCACATTCATGATTTTCATTCCAATCAGGATGAACTATTCCACTAAAAATGTAATTTGTTGGTCATTATGCATGTGTATTAGTAGAATAGGATTTAAGTTATACGCTAATTGATCGAGTTTCTCTTTCCACTCAACAATGTGAAATCTCTCTTAGAATAGAATACAAGGAAATTCATATGTTCTGTGAGTCCTGTAAAATTATTTTTCACTGAAAATCTATATGTAGAAGTGATATGTGCTCCAATTGTTAGATTAGAGGTGATGAGGTTAAAAATTTTGGAGGGAAAGAAAATGTGGGACCAACTAAACAATTGAGGTTTAGGCACAACGTCAAGTAGATGAAAATTCAGGGCATGGCCCTGTTTTAGCCCTAGAGGATCATGTTCCTGCTAATGATTGGTATATTATTGCTAAAAAGACATCTTATATGTGTTTGATTGCTAGATGCTTTGACTATCCTGTTCTTGGATCATCCCCCAATTATAGAGATTCTTATATTTCTGTTTCTCCTAACAAGTTGCAAGTGAAGAGTTCCTGGGATGATATGGAAGCAAAATCTCATGCTGCTACAACAGTTTTTATTTGTAATGAATATCTATCAAGGGGTATAACTGATGAACATGAAGAATAATTTGATGATACTCAAGATAAAATGAAATTAGATGTGCAAGATGATGTATATTTCAATTTCTAGAGAGAACAAAGTACAATCTCGTCAAAGTATCATAAAAGAAAAGCAAAGAAAGTGGCTACCACTTCAGGGAAATTAAAAAGTAGTATATGTATCATATTGAGTGATGAAATAGTGGATGTCTTCACTAAAGTCTAATGTGGGACTGAGTAATAGTGTCAACAATGATAGGAACACCACCCCATGGAGGATATGGACCACACTCATAGTGGATAGAAAATTGATAGTAATTTTTCACCATGTCATGGTAAAACTTGTGGATGTAATGTTTCATTTAAATGATTTATAAAACAGTGGAGTCATGATCATTTTTAAGTCCATAGTTGAAGGAATAACAATGAATAGAATATTCCTAAATCTCTTTATGGAGAAATATTTAGAGAATTTATGTGAATTGAAGGAATATGTTTGACCATACTAAAACCATTCTAAAACCATGTACAAGCCATTCCATCCAAATCATGCTACTCACTTAGTGGTGACTTGGTTATTATGGGAAATTCTGTCTTAAAAGTATAACAGAACTTAAAGGGTGTCTTGGTTCAAACAACCATTTTAATAAAAAGAGGAAAACCCCCTACAGGGATATTAAAAGGGTCAAAAACGATTTGTGCTTTATGACTAAAAATGACATCAATTATAAGGAAACCATCAATGTAATAATGAGAGGTAAGGTATACCACTGTGAGTTTTCGTAGATAGCGCACCTCCATTGGAGGTGTTTTATTACAAAACCATGACTTTTTTATCAAACCAAACAATTATCTTAACTAACACTTATTCAAGAATTGAAATTTAATATAATCACGCAGAATTAATAAGAAAACTAAATGAAATTTAAAAATTCTTGAATTAAAGAGGCTAGGAGAGGGACCCTACATCAACCTCAAGGCGTGTTTTCTTTTGATGATGAAAACTAAAATCTTCCTTTTTTCCTCCTACATGCATATGCAACTTCACATATATATATATGGACACCTAGCCCCTATGTACATATTTTCATGGCCAAATACACACAAGGGGGTACTTAAATATTTTTTTATACTTGCATATACCCCTTTACACTTACACATGTATGCATTTTTAATATCCATATATAATCACACCTAGCCCCAATATATATATTAATACTCCCATGAGTGAATATATATAATGGGGGAACCTATATATGTATTTGCCTCCCTATGCGTACACAAGTAAGACTTCATCAATGGTGATTCGAATCCACCTCAACGAAATCTAAAATGCACTGCAAAAATATAGGGAACTCAAAAATCACAAATGCCCTAATTAAAATTGGTCTATAGAATAAAAATAGAATAAACCTAACCCAAATCTGATGTTGAACTCATTGTCATCGATGGTGGTGCATAGAACCAGCCTCATCATAAAAATCCACCTATAAGAAAAACGTGGGAAAACGAGATATTACAACTTCTTATATATATATGTGATTAGTATATCAACTGTACATGATAAATGATACATGAATCCATAACCAACAATGAACAAATAATATTCAGATTAATATCTACATCCCAATTCTAAATAAAATGATCATTAATAAACCTCTTTATTTTTCAAACATAACCTTAAATTGCCTATTAAAAAATAAAAATCCACCAAAATATAGGAATAAAGTAAACATCCATCAGCACATAAATGCGATAAATAGATATTAAACATTGTTCATAATCTAGGGCACTTGAATAGTGTTGTCAAGGGAGTTCAACAAGGTTATTATGTCTTGATATTTATTGCAGGCATACACAAAAGTACACCAGAAAGTATTATCATGAAAGTTTATTTCACATGTAAAAGACTGAGAATCATCATTAACAATATGAATTTTATCTATAGAGATATGTGCAAAGACCCACAAAGAATCATGATTGTTACCATTCTAAGTTTATCCTATAAAAGTATAACTATATTTGTCAAGAGTATTAAATCCAGAAGTAAAAGTGACTTTAGGTTCAGAGATAGAAAAAAGCATCAATTTATGGGTAAAACGAGAATTTTTTACAGTTGTGATGGTGTCAGGGTTAGAAATACCCTGACCGTTCAAATATAAAATATTCATTTATACTTACATTTGGGGATAGGACAATTGTTTTTGTTACCTCCTGAATTCTTTCTGTGCTTGGATTTTCTTAATTTCTTAGTATAATGCTCTTTAGGTGTCGTTTTATTTTTTTCCTTGCAAATTCATTGAAGGGTTATAAGGGATATGATTATTTTGCATACCATTTAAGACCACTTCTTGTTGAATTTTTATGTTCTTAGTTGCCTTCTGTACCACTATCCATTCTGTTTCTGGTTTTATGTGACCAGATTCCATAGATTGGTCACCCAGTTTCTGAGTGGTGAATTCAACCATAGCAAGGGTTGCTGGTTTTGACTGTTGTAATTCAAGACCTTTGTCATCATCTTGATTGTGTTGTGTTTTTCTAATATCAGCTATGTTCATATTTCAAACTATATTATGAACTCCTACTTTGTCTAGCATCTCATCACTTTGTGAAGCTGAGGATAGTTGATGTTGTTTTGCACTGTCAGTAGTCGGAGCATAGATGTCTTGCAGGCCCCCCTGCAGACCACCCCTGCCCTGCAAACCTCCCCCTCCCCCTCCCCCTACCACCTCCACCCTACCCCCTGCCCCCTCCACCCTGCCCCCTACCACCTCCACCCACACCTTCCCCCTTGCCCCTACCCCTAGCCCCCTACTCCGCAGACCTGCCCCCTGCCCCCCTCCACCCACACCTTGCCTCCTTCCCCTGCCCCCTCCCCCCTACGCTGCAGACCTGCCCCTCCCCCCGCCACCCTACCCCCTACCCCCTTCCCCTTGCCCTGCAGACCTGCCCCCTGCCCCCTTAATCTACAGACCTTCCCCCTACCCCTGGCCCCCCTCCACCATCCCCCTACCCCTACCCCCTGCCCTGTAGACCTACTCCCTGCCCCCTGCCCCCTGCCCTGTAGACCTGCCCCCTGCCCCCTCCACCCTCCCCCCTGCCCCCGGCCCGACCCCCTACCCTCTGCCCCCTACCCCCCTACCCGGGTTGAGAGGAAGTACTCATCTTGAATATTGTATCCACGACAAAAAAGGAACCTCATTATTACCTTTTCTTATTGATTAATTATTATAAATTTTAAGGGAATTAATGTATAGGGTTTTTGGGATATACACTCTATGTAAAAAATAAGATGATTATTTTTTATGGACTGCAATTGAAAATAAGATATCATGATAAAGTAAAATAGAAAATACCTCTTAGGGAATAGAAACTAAGAAGGAATGTAATATAATACTACCTAAAAACATTTAATAGTTACCAAAAAATTTGTATGATACAAGAAATCAAGCACACCAACCTATATACCAGAGCCAACCAACTAGAAAATAGGGTTTGATACCAGTCTTTTAGGCTAGACCTACCTACTATATACAATGTTGGATGTCTCTATGTGTGTTTTAGAGACCAATACAACCTAATAAACTCCCAATGGTAATATACATATCTGTAGTCTAAACTAACACTTATTGGTAATATACCCATCCCCAAGGCCCTATGTCCACATTGGGGATGTGTTCACTCAGAATTTAATAGTATATCTCAGTGCCCACCCAAGGGCCATGTTCATATTAGGTTTAATAATAAATTCCATCAATTTCATTAGCCAATAACAATTAATATGTTTATTTTCAATCCAAATAACCCTTTTGAATCTAGATTCAACTTTAAATCACATTATTAATTGTAAAAAAAATTTCTAATTCTAATTACTATGTTTTACCTTCCAAAAGTCAAAAAACAAACCTATCCCAAATTTCAAATTCCAAAGATATATTTAATGGAATAATCACAGTATATGGTTCCCATTACCCTAACCATTAATCCATAGTAATAAAATTATTTTCAATTGATTTATAACAAAACATAAACTTAGTTCAAAGCTTATAATGATAATTAAGGATACATATTGAAACCAACTAATGTGGCCTCATAAAAACTTAATGAAATTAATTTTACAATTAGAAACACTTTGGTACTAACTACCTCATGTATGATGAGGATTAAATTACAAATACATGCCATTGATTTGGATAAGAATGGAATATATAGATTTAGTAGAGAAATTACTTGAAAACAAGAAAAACTGGTTAGATCATTCAAAACACACCCCTCATAAAAAAATGAGATAGGAGAAAAGAGGAGTCATGCATTTACCAGAAGAAACAATTTCGATAGATGATAATTCAATACACTAGGGATCTATAGATCTTATCTATGGAAGGAGAGGTAGGATGGGATAGTATAATGAAGGTTTTGTTGTGTAATTTGGGGAGAAAAATTAAGTGAGTCATATTAAATAATGAAATGGAAGAAATAAAAGAAATGCCAATAATAAAAAAAGACTTAATTCCTAGATAGTGGCTATCATCTTCTTGTAGAAGGGCCTCCATTATCTATATATAGCTACTAGAATTCCACCTACAAATTGGTGGTTTACAAACTGTCAGTCGATGAAACTACAACCTCTTAGTTATATGCCATGTCTTCCTCTCATGAACCCTAGAGACTCTCGAGACCCTCTGAACCCCTATATGCATTCCTAAATGAAGAATTTCATTGAGGATAAAAAAATAACAAATAAAAATACAATACCTAAGAGGGGAGGGTTTTGTAGTGACAGGTCATCAGAGAGGAGGGCGTCGTAGTGAGAGACGTCTCCGGGGAGGAGGTTGCCGATGTGAGAGAGGTCGTCGAGAGGAGGGTCCGCAGTGAGAGAGTTCGTCAGAGAGGAGGGTGCTGAGGTGAGGAGAGGATAGAGAGGAGAGGTTGGTAACGAGAAGTCATTGTGGAGGAGGGCACCGTAGTGAGGAGAAAACGTCGGGGAGGAGAAGTCATCAGGGGAGTAGGGTGCCGCAGTCAGGAGATGTCGGGGAGGAGGGAAACACAGTCATGTGAGGATGGGGAGGAGAACTCGTCAGGAGGTGAAGGGAGGAGAGGAAGTCATATGAGCATGAGAGGCGAATCTGGGGACCCTGATACCAAATAGGAAAATACACGGTATTTCCATGGTTATTAAATTAATACATGGAAATTAAGAATATATAGCCACAGATGAATAAAACTATGGCTATATGTCTATGTTTATAGCTTTACTTTCTAGTAGTGCTCAATAGTTGGGGCCAGATGATAGGAACAACCGGATGAATGTTCTTGAGTTGGATGTAGTTGTTTATTCTTTATGCTATTGAAGAAATTGTCTTCTAGGAGAGAATTTTATAGTTTTCACCAACCATAAAAGTCTCATATATATCTTCACTCAGCGTGATCTTAATTTTAGACAACGAAGGTGGGTTGAGTATCTTTAGTCCTTTAACATTGAGCTTTCTTATATGCATGGGAAGGGATATGTTGTGGCTGATGGATTGTGTAGGAGGAATCTGATACGAGCAGTTCTGGAGGCCAGCATTGAGTGTCATATTACGGTTCTATTCTCTGAGATACATCTAGAGGTTCTTGACTTGTAGGGGTACAATTGTCTTTCTTCTGTAGCTGTTATCTCGAATCTACATGAGCAAGTGTGAATGAGGAAGCTATCAGATTCAGAAGGCCTGGTCCTAAAGGGAATGTGTTTTTATAAGAGGACCTTATTCCTGGATGTACCATTGGTGAGGATGAGATCTTGAATATTCATGGGTGCGTATGGGTGCCAGCAAACATACGTGTAGAGATAATGCGAGAATCTCATCCATTAGTTTTGGAAGTTCATTTGGGCATCACTACGATGTATCATGGTCTACACCATTAGTACTAGTGTCTAGGTATGAAGAGAGATGTTGCTAGTTTCATCATGAGGTTGTCCACCTGTAAGCAGGTGAAGGCAGAGCATCAGGGACCCATGGGGCTATTTCAACAGTTACCCATTCTCGAGTGTAAGTGGAATAATGTCAAGATGGATTTTGTTACAGGTTTACTGAGGTCTCCTAAAGGGAACGATGTTGTGTGGGTTTTCATTAACAGAGTCATGAAAGATTCTGACATCATGAAAATCAAGGATACCTTCAGTGTTGATGATATGGGAAGGTTGTACATCTGAGATATTGTACATTTACATGGAATTCCACACTCTATTGTTTCTAAAAGAGATGCTCGTTTTACATCTAAGGTCCAGCAGAGATTTTAGAAGGCTTTGGGTACATAGGTACATCTGAGTACGACATACTATCCCCAGATAGATGGCTAGTCTAAGCATAGAATTGAGGTTCCTGAGGTCGTTCTTCAAGAATGCATCCTGGATTTTGGAGATTTGTGGGAGAAGAACATACCTCATGTGTAGTTTTCCAACAAAAATAGTTTCCAAGATACTATTAATATGAAACCTTATGAGGATTTGTACGGTAGGCCATGTCGATCACCCTTGTGTTGGATGGAGGTAGGAGAAGCACCTATGCTGTGACATCGTCTTGTCCAGGAGACCATAGAGAAGATAATGTTGATTTTTAATATGATGTATACTACACAGTCTTGAAATAAGCCTTATGTTGTTCGACGGAGATGGCCTTCGGAGTTCGAGGTCAGGGGTCAAGTTTTCCTGTGTATCACACCGAGGTTGGGACACATGAGGATTATGAGGCAGTGTAAGCATTCATCGAGGTACGCCAGGGTGTTTTAGTTGTTGGAGGGATTTGGTACGGTTGCCTATCGGTTGTAGTTAACTCATAGGTACTAGGAAATGCATGGATTCATCCATGATTCTCAGCTTTGATGTTATTTCTCAGACCTGTATCATGTTTTTTAACCCGAGGGGGTTGAGTTATAGGTGGAAGCTTCATTTGAGGAGCATATTTTCCAGATTTTTGGTTGAAGTATGAATGTTATATGTGGCTGGTTTGTTCCTTTGGTTTGAGTGATATGGTATCATGGGGGAGTACAAGATGAGACATGGGAGAGGGAGGCCGATGTATGATCATTGTGGCTAGATATTTTAGTGGATTTTTCTTCTAATCCATAGTTCTAGGGAAATTTGGGGATGCATTTCTTTATGAGGGGATGTTTTTAAGAACCCATATCATCATTTCAGGTATGTTTGTATCTTATCAAGTGTTTTTGAGAAAAATATGTGTTTCTAGAAATTTTTGAAGTACATGCCGTGAAATTATATGTAGACGGAGTGTACACTTTTTCCACATGTAGCTGTGTGTTGGTTGTGTAACAGCCGAGCACACAACTGTGTGTGGTGACCTGGAGACCACCTTATGCAGGGGCTGGTAAGGGAAACTACATGTCGTTTACTACTAATGTACATGTCATGTACATTCATTTTTTCATTAAACATATCAGGGTCATGTCAAATTGGTTTAAGTTTCTTCTTATTCACTTTCTTCAACCGAGAGAATCAATACAACACCAATCCATCACTGATCCCCTGATCGAGTATTGGTTCTCTGATTAAATCATCATTGGTTGCGTTGGAATCACATCAGTGAGTTCTCTATTCTTCTTGAACCTTGTTTCATGATTTCTCTTCTCTCGTGAGTTATCATCGGTTGAATGTTGTTGAAGTTTATGTAGATATAACGCATTCTAGGTTGATCTATGGGTCAATGAAATTGTATATCGATCATAAAACACTGAGGTAGCTGGTTTGTGCCTTTCCGTAGATAGTATATTAGTTATATGTGAAAAAGTGACAAATAAACTTGATCAGGTATAATGTGTTTACGGTTTCAACCCTGTTATTGCATGATATGATTTATATGCTTTAGTAGAGGTAAATTGAATGAGAATATGGTTAATGGAAATTCTATGAATTTCTTGCACTTACTGTTATTTTTTATGACCATTTGGTCTTGATTACCCTAATAGGCTGATTTCTTTCCATTCATAGTGCCGATAGGATGGAGTAATATTATTTATCTAACATGTTGTAGACTGTTTCGACAAGTAGTTCTTGACGTATAAATTGGTCATTACATATTTCTATGCTCGACTGACTTACACAGGGTAGTGACAACCTGGTGTAGTTGGCCCTAAGAAGAATGGATGTTGAGGGCTTCTCCAGAGTGTCTGTTTACTATTACGATGTGAGACCATATGGGGAATAAATGTAAGTGCTTCATCAGAGTTTCTTTAGTTCCTCGATGCATGTCATTGGGTGAATTATACATTGAGTTCTTCCCTAGAAAAGCTTTCAGTTACTGATACAAGACTATACAGGGAATTGGTGGTAAGTGCTTCCTCAGAGAGTCTGTGAAAAAGTTGAACCAGAGGGGATAGTCTGTGTGTACTTCCCAGAGGGTTTTATGTGTTTGTTTTGGTTGGACTCAAGGGGTTAATCTGTGAGTATTTCCCAGAGAGTCCCTTGTTTATGATTAGCTTATTACTTGATATCTGATAATTGAATGCATTTGAAACAGTATGATTGTTTACATATGAGTACTTTTTTTATGGCTTCATTTTGATTATATCCATCCATATATATTCACTGAGTATTATGAATTGATATTTGAGTGGTTTCCTACTGGGATATAGTCTCGCACCCTGTTTGGGTCATGATTTTGGGTACAAACATATTATATAGTTTTAGGTACAGATAAAGGAAAGCACCCTTCTACTTTAGGTATTTAACTACTGCGGAGCAGGGGAGCATGGGACCATGCTAAGGATTGTGATGCTGTGGAGTTTTTTTCTATTTTCTATTGAACATTGATTTAGTATGGTATTCCAAAAATGTGACATGTTTGGATTCTTTAATAGAAATATGTATCTTGCATCATATATATCTATGTGTGTGTGTGCTCCAGTTATTTAGTACATCTGTTTTTTTACCTATTTCATGTTTTACATCTTCTGCTATTGCTATCCATTTAACATTACTTGTGTTACTCTGACAATGAATTCATAGTTTCCCCACTTTCACACCAAAGGACCTCCCTTCTAGTTGGTAGCCTCTGGAATTTGGGAAATGCGCTTGAGGCCATGTGACTGACCGGGTACAAGGAACCTCTGGGCGGAACCTTAAACCATGATGTAACACTTTTCAAGGTAACCATCATTACTTTTAATATTTTTCTTCAACTACATCTTTATTTGGTTTTTTATTTTTATCAGGGAGTATTTAAGTTATGATAATAACATATGTTCCATATAATATAATTATTCATCTTATTCACTATCATATTAATATTCATCATGCTTTTGAATTCGATCTATAATGTTCATAAATTTCTTATGAACCTCTTCATCATAAGGAGTAACCAAGGGGAAGTATTCTTCATCTTATTTAATAAGAAAATTTATTCTTTTCCATTATTGAATATTTTTATTATTCTCAATTGTTTTTGAAGATTATTTTGAATATTTTCCAATTTCATTTTATAATTTCATTCATATTGATACCCATACTCATTGTCATCACATTTTTTATTTGTATAATTAATATGTAACTATGTAATTCCTTCATAATTGAAACATATTAAAATAATTTTACCTTTGTATTATCCTTTTCTTTTTTTATATCTCTTGAGATAATAGAAATGATTTTCTTATACTCATCATCTTTTACTTATTCATTTTAATATTCATCAAACTCTTCATTTTCTTTTTCTTTTACTTTTAGTTTACTCATGTCCTCAAATTCAATTTCATCCATAACTTTTATCTACAATACATGAGCCTTCCTCATATTATAATTGAGTAATGTATTTTGTAACTCATATTGATATTAATCATATGATCATTTCAGGGCTGAAATATTTTGGTCAAATATAGATGGAATGTTCCTCATAAATCTTTTAACAATTGTTGAAACATAAAATATTTTCTCTAAACCCTCTAATATAATAGAAACAATAATTAAATCTGGTAAAATAATCACCCAATCTCTAAACATTTGTTATTTTAATATCATTAAATTTATTTATCTAAATTTTCAATTTGGATTCTTTAGTATTGAAATTTCCTTCATACATGTTTTCATGTTTTTCCCATATAACTTAACATATTTTATGTCCCATCACGTTAGTGAAAAAAATATCAAATGAGGGTGGTAAAATTGAATTTCCATATTTTCCATCAACTTCAATATTTCATTTGTCTTTAAAATTTATGGGTGTATCATTTTCAAGTTGAGGAATGCCAATAGTCACAACATAACAAACCTTCTATCCTTGAGAAATACATAAATGATGAAATATTTTCCTATGTACATGAAGGTTTTACCCTTAAAAAAATTAGAACACCCCTATTATTGACTAAATTATAATTCATCAATACTACTAAAAATTGATCCTTCATAGGTAACCAGCTCTGATACGAAATGTAGAATCCATGAAAGATTTTTACCAATATGAAGGGAGGCATTTTGTATTAGGGGTACTTTATTTTTTTAATTTATTTTAATTCAAATAAACCCCTTACGAAATTTTAGAGTTAGATACCAATTTTAAAAAAACTTATTTACACGGTTATCCCCCTAGAAGGGTGAGTACAACATTTTTATGGTAGGTTTGATCTGAGCCACAGATTCTCTTTGAAAAAAATGAAAAATTTAAAATTTGGTTTTTAAATATCATCCAGAAACCATGGAGGGTTTTTATCAACCAGTTCCCAATATACTATATCCTAAAACAAATGATTATACTAGATCACAGAACGTTTTAATAATAATATGAACACAAAGAGAAAGATTCCAAGATGTTCCTTAAACACAAAATATATCTTTCTCTTCATGTCCCAAAAATGAAATGATATTTTACTATCCCAATAATTCCAAAATTGCTACAACTGAAAATAAAACAACAGCAAAACAAAAATAACTTGGGAATATGATTCATAATACTTCTTCATCTAGATTAACACTTTGAAAAATCCAAACATAAGAAATTGTATGACACTATAGTAACAATATATATCCTTCTTGTATCATTAATCACATTCACTATTTAATAAAATTTCATGCGTGTATAAAAAATTAATTTTAAAATTCAAGTGAATATATAATCTATTTTGTAGATAAAATATTCATGAAAAAAATTTCATTAAACAAGTTAGTGACACTAAAAAAATGATGGGGTTCTGTGAAAAAACATCTTGTATGTCAAGTATTATTATAAATGTGAGTCTGTTATCTTCTTCTCACAAACTATTGATACTGTGTGTGTAATACTAAACCAAACATCATTTCATAATAAAATTCATCAAAAAGAAGACTGGATAGTGTGAAACACTTATTTAATGCCTATTGAAACTAATCATTTTTCATCATGTAAAAAATTTATGTATAATGTTTTTTATTTGGGGAACTTGTTGTCTCACGACACTCTATTTCTCAAGAAGAAATAATCTATCATAGAATACCGAAAAAATATATCATCTTTGCTATATTATGATATTTATATGCTATGAGAACTGCCTCACATCATACATATATACTCCCTTTTTGTGACATCAAGACTCACTATCATTGTAAAACATAAATTTTCTACACATTGTTTATCCTCAGTGTGATCTTAATTTTATTGTGAAAACATAGATTCATGTGATTTTGAACATGATCAGATTTTTAATATGAATGAATAAAGATAAAAAACCCCAGCTTGACCTTCTAATTATACTTTAGTAGATCTTTAATTCAAAAAATAAACTTAGGTGAGGCCAATGAATAAGATTCAATCTGTAATCAGATCGAACAAACTTGATTATATGAATAAACAACCCTCATTCTATCATGTTTTTAAATATTGAGTAAAAAGTACTCTATGTTTTGTTTCCCACATCTAAAAATAATTCAAAACCTCTCATATTTATATTATACTATATGTGGAAACTAGACCATAATTGGTTACTGGTCCTCTTGCATGTTCACTAGAAATGCCCCTCAGTGGTGCTCCCATTCGTTATTGTGCTTCCCAACATGGTGTCTCTCCACCACCTGATTTACATTTCTGTAATTCAATAATAATCATGTCCCATAGATCATCCATATAGGAAATCATGGATTGGGTTGATCTAATAAACAGCCTCAGTAGTGGTTCTCCTGGATCACTTGGTTACTTTGAAGGCTAGGAAGCATTTTTTTAATGGAGACCAACATAATAGAGTTATAAAAACATAACGACATTCATCCCATGCCATGCCACACAAATTACATCTAAAAAATGACTACAATGATGTAGAAAATGAATCATATTAACTTAAACAAAACATTAATTCATATGTAATTCTATCTCAAAAATCATCACAATTAATTTTGACAATAAATAAAAAAATAATTATTGACTTCATCAATTATTCACATCATATACTCTATATATATTAATCATACCCATTATATATGTAGTTTCAATCTCATCCATTCATCATGAACTATAATTTGGATCAAACCATCACATAATCTATATCAGGATCACATGTTTCTCATATATAATTCTGAATTACCATATCAAGAAAAAACGTTGTATTCAATCATATTTTCACTATAAATTCATTTAATGATCTTTTGAACTATTATATAAAAATCATTTTTAGATATCAAAATACACTTTGGTTTATAAACACAAGTTTCAATACCAAAATACCCCAAAAATTGAGAGTATTATTATTTGAATAAAAAATGAAATCTTGTAATGGATGAGAAAAAATAAATAATGGTTACAATAATCCGAAAATTCATTGTCATCATATATGTCAAAATAGAGCATTCATACTATCAATTTTTCATAATATTCCTTACAGAACATGTTAGAAGATTATTATGGAAAACCATTGAAAAAAATCCAAAATGAATATAAAATTACCATTATAAAATTTTTATGTCCATATGAATATAGCCAAGAAATAAATTCCTAAATATGTACATGAAAGATAATGAATTTTAAAATAAATCCCTAAATTAATTAAAATGAGGATTTCGGTTAATGTGTCACTTACCTCAAGGTTGAAATGTTACATATGTTCTTTAACATTTAGAATAACAAAAATATGTTGCTTATTTAATTTAATTAGAACATTTTTCAGTTTCACTGTTAATTTCATTTTACTGAATAACATGTTAAATATAATTACTTTAAAATGTATGTTTATGTTAGAGTGTTCGATAATATAGAACTCATGTGTCAAAACTAATATAAGTTGGTTTAATATAGTAAAAGTAGTAAACATTCCATCAGATGAACAATTGGAATAATAACATAATTATAATATTTATTTATCTATTTTTTCATTCAAAACCAACTATTAATTAAATTAAAAGAAAATATTCTATTTTACCATCATGCTGATGGATGGTTATTTTTAAGTAATAGTAACACTATCATTTTTCAATTATCATTGTAAAAATAATATATCTAATAGTTAATAATATCATAAATATTATATTTAATAAACACCATATTATATTTATAAATTTACATATATATGATATTTTTGTGAAGTGGTGATGGGAATTTAATCACATCACTTCAGAGAGATTCTAGTCCACACGTACGCACAAATGATATTCTTTTTTTTAGTGAATGAAAAGGTAAGATAATATGTGTTATATTATATTTAAATTATTATTAATTTGTCTTAAATATCATACATAAATATTTTATTTTATTCAAACCGTTTATGATAGACGGTTTTGGAAAATGAATTAAATAGAATCGTGAGGGGGTAGTCTTCCAAACACATGAATTTAATTTTCATTTCTCATTTGATAGAATAAGAGATAAGAATAGATTGTTAAATTAATATAAAAACATATCAGTATAGGGAATATAATTATGTTATTATTTAATAATTTTCAATGAATAATAAAAATTGGAAGAGGATGAAATAATACAAAAAAATCAAGTTAAATGATATACCTCTTCTTCGGGAAACCCCTTAAAGGTTAACCCCAAATTCCTCCAACGATTATTTTCTCATAAAAAAGAAATATAGGATGTGTATAGTGATTTAATTAAGGTATATATGTAGTTATTGGATGAAAAAATATATTATTTTTGTGTAATGAAAATAAGATATGAGGTTAACATTTATAAGATAGGGGATATGAACTATTGGAATCTCTTATAGTATTGAATTAATATAAATTCATTATCATATTGAAATGGCACCAAATTTATAATATTATAATTTATATGAATAATAGTAAATTTTCTATCATACAATAATAATTGGATAAGTTTATGTTATTTATTCACCCTTATCATTCTTATTTTACTTGTACTAACACATATTAACAATTACTTTTATATTAATAATTTTCCACTTTAGTGGTTAATAATATAACTATAAAAGGATATTTTGACCATAAATTTATCATGGTTTATATCTATATACATATCCATTTCACTAGGTCGAAAAAATTATTTTTTGGAGTTGTAAATAATTTAATAATATATTAATTTTGATAAAATAACATTAATATAAATTTTAGAACAATTTATTTAATTTGTCTATTAAAAATACAGGTGAATATTGGAAAGAGATTATATTGATGGAAAACCATTGAAATATTAAATTTTATCGAAAAAATTTATTAATTCAAAAATAAAATAGATTCACATTATATTGATATTTTTTAAAATCATTTTATTTGCTTTTCTCTACTGTATAATATAGAACTATGCCATCGTTGTATAAGAATTTAATATAATTATTTCATAATAAAAAATAAAAAATAAATTAAAATGATAATAAAAAATTAAATCATTTGAAAAATTAACATTTATAAATGATCATATCATCTATATCTAATTGTCTAAATTTTATACATATTAAAATAATGAGAATTCCATTCGGGACTCTACTTTATATAAAATAAAATACAAGTCCAAATCCCATGAAAATTGAAAAAAAAAATATATTAAAATATTTTATGATATAAAATATTACAAAAAATCTAATTACAATATTATAGTTACTTTATAGTCAGTATAGCAATATTTTCACCCTTAAATAAAACATTTCACTTTTTGTAATGGAAAAAAAATTACGAAATTACTATTCATAATGACTAAAAGGGGAAATAATTTCCAAATTACGACATATTGAATACAAATATAGCATTTCATTTTAATTTTCCTAAAAAATAATGTGGTAGAATTTAATATCAAATTATTCTTGTAAATTTTCAAGTAAACAATGTATATATGTTTTTTAATTACAAAAATAATTTTATACTGAATTAATATATAAAAATAATTAACTATAATATAATTGGATTATTTTTAATCAAAATGAACTAAATTATTTTTAAAAATAATCCAAATTATATTTTTTATTTAAAACAAAATTAAATGATTTTATAGCTTTCAATAAAAATCTATATTTTTTCAATATTCATTGAGAAATCCAACATTGTAGAAAAATATTAATATTTCATAATAATAAAATTTTTATAGGATAATTTAAGAAATCATAAATTTTTTGAAATAATTTTTCTAAATTTTAAATAAAATAATAATAATATTTTATAAAAAACATAAAAAACTATTTTTGAAGAGAACCATTTTTTATGAATTAAATGACTTTAGTGGTTATTGAGTTATTATTTACAATTAATTAAAAAATAAATTTTAATTGATATAAGTAATTTAATTATATTTTATAATAAGTTTAATACTATTAATTCTCACCAATTCAAATGCTAGGTTATGACAGTCAAATTTAGATAATAATATTTTGTGGATTTTATGTGGTTAGAGTTTTATATTTTGTACACTATCAAAAGTAGTATTTATTTTAAAATATCAATATATTATACTACATTTGAGATGTAGAATGAGTGTTATGGGTTATTTTTTAGTATATGGTGTAGAATTACTAGTCAAGGTGTAGCCCCCTAACTATTATGTGATGATGCAGAATTTTGTATGAGGTAGATATACCATTCTAGGATTTCCTGCTTTATAGTGATACAATAAAATCATGGTATTAGAGATTTTTTTTATTTGTTTTTGGTATTATTTTTGTTTTATATTTGATTTTATGATGAGGATCCTAGTTATTATGAAATTTTCATTTTTTGGGGGACAATAATATTGTGAAGCCTAGGTTGTTCTGCAACCTCATCCCATATTTATCAAATCTCAGCATTTTCCACGACTGAAATTTTCAAATCCATTTACCTCATATCCTTTGTTTCATGAAAATCTCCCATTAAATTTGGTCTCTAAATTTCATCATCAATAAAAATATGGTTCTCTCATATACTACCATTTTCATTCCGTCTCATTCCATTGACTAATGGTTTAAACTATGGAAATATTAGGAGGTCATTCATCCCCTCTTCTCTGAATGTTATCCACATAATTAATTGATCAGATATTGGTGTTCCATGATTTATCAATTATTACATAGAAAGGGTTTATTCTCAAATCCATCCATTTCTCATCTTGTTCATGTAGAGTGATTGTGATGTTCTTGTTGGAGTAGGGGATCAAATAATTCACTGTTTTTATATAAATTGTTGTATTTAGGTGTGTGTTTGTTTTATTTTCTTATATTTTATTAATTTAATTCAATGATATAATCAATTAGGCATATATAAATTTTCTTGGGCTATAATTTTTGACATTTATATACATTATTTCTATTTTCATTTCTATTTTATCGATATTGGTGCAGCTATAATGAGTTATTTATTTATTTTTTAATTTATGACTATCACTATTATTATGTTATTTGATTTATTTATTAAATTAGAAAATA
The DNA here is from genome assembly GCA_963277665.1 of Viscum album. Taxonomy (NCBI): domain Eukaryota; kingdom Viridiplantae; phylum Streptophyta; class Magnoliopsida; order Santalales; family Viscaceae; genus Viscum; species Viscum album. Next base: position 1,253,170,315 of record OY728153.1, on the reverse strand, counting down.
TCAGAAATGGGGTGAGTAATTGAATTTTTAAAATAGGTAATATTGAAATTAACTCTTAATATTGTGGTGTTAACATGATATTGAAATATTTTTTATGAAGGGGGTTTAAAGGTATTTTTTAATAAGGTAAACTAATATTCATTGTTTTGATGTTTGACCCATTGATGTAATTTATTTTCCATTATATCCACTCATAAATGGTTAATTTTACAATGGAGGTATTTAAAGGAATGAGTGAATATTTGAAACAAAATAAGATGATTTCTATGATATCCTTGAACCTAATATTTTAGATGTTTGATTTAGATGTACAAGATTTAAGTGTTCTACTACATTTCCCAGAGTGTAATTATTTCTTATTTTGAGGTTACTGTGTTTTCATTGGTCAGATTTAGTGGGAATGAGGTATATATCCCTATTCACAATGAACGTGATAACAGAGGATTGGAAGAGTGATTTGAATAGGTGGAATATATTTTTTGGATAACAAATAAAAAATAAAAAATAATGGGAATATTTTATTCGGTTAATTATGGGATGGGAAATGATATGTCTAAAATGATAGATTATATTAAATGGATTACTATTGAATATTGAAATAAATTTCATATATAATTTTAATTGGTAGTAAATATTTTTTTTCTATAATTTTCATAATGTAATGATTAAATGGGAACTTCTATATATTTATTTGTAGTTATTTTTTATTAGAATGTTAGATGGTAAATTGAATTATATATGGTAGTGGTGATAATGTTTTGTTATATTGGTGGTTTTTGAGGGATTTTAAATAATGTAGACAATTTTAGTGAGGGATTGAGTGTGGGTGGATTTATTTGTGATTTGTTTTCTTGTGATATATTTCTAAACCCCACCTGATTCAGGTAACCTTAATGATTCCCTAATTTTTTGGGTTCTTTGTTCCCCCCAATAGCACAGTTTTCTATGGGGGATGGATGGACACCCATATTCCGATCTCTCTTTCTTTGGTAATAGTTCATAGTGGTATTTAAACATGTTTTGGGTTATGAGTTGAAGTAATGTGTCATGGGTTTGATTTCTTTAATGGTCACAATACTCTACATTCCAAGATAAGACAGTGTTATTTGATACATGGTTGGGGTTATGCATTCAAGTGATAGGGAAAAATAATTATTTCATTCATATTCAATATACCATACAATGATTTATGTGGATATACATATGTGAATTTTTATATTTTACAAGACATTGTGATTGACATTGAGTGGGGTGGGATATATAGGTATGAGACATGACTCACATCATGTACATAATTATAATGATTATATTAAAGATCAATAGATTTTATGTTACGGTGTGAGAGTTAAAAATTATTAAGGATGGGGTTATGGGTCTCTTTGAACATAATTTTTTCTATGATACTATTTTATTATGTTTGACATGATATTTTGTGTGTGTACATTGGTATGGTTGGGGATAGTCAACATGATTAGTGCTTGTTGGTTCTACTATTTTTATAGATGAATTAGTAAGCATATTATTCATTTTAAATGAGATATTTAGGATTATAAAACTAAATATAGATGGTTTTCTTCCCACTCAATATATAAACTATTTTTCTATCATTCAGGGTTCTTTTAGTGACCATATTTGGTAGTATCAGCTTGGATCATAGGATTAGTAGTAGAAAATCATCCTAAGAAATTTCATTGGAATTTTGTTTTTAAATATTAATTTTTTAAAATAGTAATGAATTATTGTATTATTTTGTTGAATTATTTTTTATATTATGGTTCTTATTTGTGGGTTTATTTTTTTAGAGGAAATTTGGATTAACGACTCATATTTTCATGTTTTATATCCCTAGTGTTTTTTATATCATTTCTCTTATTAGAAGCATTCCATGGGGGTACCTATCTTCATTTCTATATGCTTAGGTGGTATTCTTAGTTAGGTAATGTCATTAAAGATTATTATATTAGTGTTCTTTTTGGTTATAAGATTAGGTATGTTGATTAAGATCTTGTGAGGAAAACACGGCATTTTTGGGAAACAATTTTAGTTGAACATGATATATTAGTTATGTAACTAAGACTAACATAGATACATGACTTTATTTTCCCATGTGATCCAAAACAAGGACCTAAATCTCATAGAACATGCAACAAAGTTGATACTACTTCAAGGGTAGAAACAAAGTAGAGGAGTATGAATCATATCTGTATCATTTATGTATGAATTGGTGAACGTTTGGGTTGCTAACATTAATCCATGTTATTAAATATTTAATATACTTCAGGATACTATTATAAGGGATATGTTCTGAATATTTAAACTATGATTTTTTAATGATATAATGGGGGAATATCACTGTCTTATTCGAAGAGATGTTTCTTGTAAGTGTACTATAACTCTATTCATCCAATTCTTTGTGTAAATTTATTTTCTTGTATTATTTGAACAAAAATAAAAATTTTATTATCATTGGACAATAATAAGTAATTACATTAATCCAATGTAAATGGTTGATAATACAATATGGATTTATAAACACATATCATGATCTCAGTGTATTTAGTGTCTGCTTAGTACATTCCAGGATGTTATGAGTATTATAGTAATCATGAGGTCCTTCAATTGTATAAAATAATTTATTAATCTCGGATTTTGAAATGAAATTCAATGTTCTAATTGAGGATTTTAGTTTTATAGTTACTCCTTTGTATTTTAAATAGGGAAATGAAATAATAGGCGTCCAAACTAAAACCTTGAATATGGTATAATAATGTAATTTTTTCATTATTCAAGGAATGTTAGTTATTAAGAAGAGCATGCTTACTTTGTTATATTACTTATTATTTAGATTATATAACAAATTTTTTTTGAGTTGTCTATTACATCATTGGAGGTCATGATAAGGATATTATTATGTAGCAACTAAACAATTAATATCATGTTATGCAAGATGATTCAATCTAGAAACGATGTGGTGAAGTCGAGTTTTTCAATATCAGTAATGGAATTTTTCTTAAAAAATGATCAAAATAAATGTGTTTTAATTTGGAGAAAATATTTTTTGATTGTTATTAGTATTTATATTAACATTAATTATTTCCTCTCTAACTTTGATAAATAATGATGTTGTTGTAGGGAATATGATTTCATAAATAAGTTGTTTCATTCCCTTTTGTAGTGTTTTAATTGATTAAAAAAGAATTACTTAAAATGGTTTGAAGTAATTTTAGTTGGTTATTTTTTTGATTCCATGTTTATATAAATATTTACGAATTTATTGAATTTTAAATTTAATATTATTTTTTTGAATTTTCAATGTTTAAAAATTAATGGTTTCATGTGAATTTTTTGATGACTTAAATAATGGTTTTCGTTTTGAAATAAGTCCATAATTATTTAAGAGAATAAATTTTATGGAGGATTTTATAGATGATTTTTTTGTGTTAGGATTGTTAAACAAAGTATATAATAATCATAATTTCTAAGAAAGGCGAAATAAATGTTTGAATAATTTATGGTTTAAGGATGGTGTTATGGGAGTGATGGTGGATGTGGTGATACTAAATTGTGAAATGTTTATGATTATAATCTGTATGAGGGGTTTCGTGAAGGATGTTTTAGTTATTTTATTTAGTGGTAAATGTAGTTCATCTAGTGTGATTGATTTTCTCATATTATTTAAAGGTTTCTATTTTTTTGGATAAACCTAATTGATATTGATTTTAATATTAATGAAATTTTATTGAATCTTCATATAGGTGTTGTTATTAGGGAACAAATTATTTGGATCAAGTATACTTGATATAACTACAACGAAAGGTTTCAGAGTTCAATGGTTGGGTTTCAGGAAACAAGGCTAATAAGTGAAAAATAGGCAATGTTTTCCTCTATATTGATATGGAATCATGTTCAACTCTATATTCCATTATATGTTGGATTATATTGAGGTGTGGCGTTAGAATGGTGGAAGAGGAATTATGGTCAGAAGGATGTATTATATTGGGAAGAGTTTTTTAACTTATCCAATATTTATTTTATTAGTTATATGTGGAAGGATGAATACATAATAAGGATCTCAAAGAACTGGTGTGGAGGGGGGGGGTCTAGTGGTCATGATTCTAGGATCATATTTTCTAGTTTGATGCGTATTTTTCATACATATTAGTAAAATATGACATACATGTGAGGTATTTCTTGTATTATATAAATAAAAATATTCTATTAAGGTCAGAAATATTATTTTTGATGTCTCAGATGGATGTGAGGGATCATTAATTGGTAGTAGAGAGGATTATACATTCAAATTCAATAGAGGATGAATGTTTAACCGTTATTTTAGTAGATATTTCAAACTGGATTAAGGGCGTGAGGTTTTATCTTAATGTTTGATTATAATATTAGATAATTATGGTTGAGTTGCATTATGAATTAATTGAAGGGAAATATGATCAATTTCAATTTTTATGAATCTAGGGAACATACTATTAAAGTTTCTAATGGTATGTAGGGTTATTAGGTTTATTTAATATTATTTATAATCCATTAGAGTGGGTTTTTATTATTATAAGTCATTTAGAATGATGTACGTAAATTTTGATTCAAAAAGTTTGTTTGACTTTGAATCCTTTTCCTATCCATAGAAATTTATTTGATGGTCTTCATGACTCTTATTAATGAATTTACATTGAAATATTTTTTATATAAACCTCTTTACAATGCCATTTAAATTTAAATTTATATATTCCATGGAGGTATTAACATAAAATTTATTTATATTTTCAATGTCGTTACAAGCTATTTTATTGTCCTAACTAAATATGGGAAGGTTTAGAAAACCATAATATTCATTTTTGGGAATAAATTTATTTATAAATATAATATCAAAAACATGTTACACTTTTGATAAATATGATAACTATAAGAAAGATGGAGGTTTAATTTTTTGGTTTATGGTCCATGTTATCCTTCCGCACTCTTTATTTAGTTGTGCCCCTTGAAATATGGATTCATGTTTATGAGTTATGTCATAGGGATATCTAGTATTAGGAACTACCTCTTGATGAGGAAGTGATTATTTAGTGGTATAATTCTTGAGTTGAATATGTGGAGTCCATAATTAATGGTTTCTATCAAATGTAGTAATCTCTAGGGTTATTAAGATTATGCATTGAGTATTTTAGTTCTTCCATCATAGATTTTGAAGTAGTTCCTTTAAATTTATTTGGTATTTTTAGTGACGTCTCATATTAGTTTTTATAAGGTTTCCCCTATGATGATTTTGTATTGGGTTGACTCATTTCATATTTTCAGGTTTAGGGTATCGTTACTCAAGGTACTTTTATAATTTGGTAGTAAAAATGACATAGAAATAGAGGTATATCACGAGAATGTATTTTAGGTGGTAGTCTCCATTTTCTTATTTTCTTTGTTTTTAATTTCTATGATGATAATCATTTTAAATTTATCTATTATAATGACTAGGATTTTCCATCAATTCATTTAATTGATTTTGGTGTTTGAGTATCTATTAGAAATATTGAGGTTGTAACATAGGGATTTAGGTTAAAATTAAAACTATGGGTCTATTATATGATTTTAGGGGTTTTCTTATAGATGGAATTAAATTCTAATGACATGGATGTAAAATTGTGGGTTCAGTTATAGTGTGGTTGTCTGGGAAAAAAACATTGGGTCACTATAAATTATTTCAGTATTGTACTGGGTGATTTGAGAAACATTGTGGAGGGGATTGTGGTATGTTTTTTTATTATAGTGGATGAGTCACATTTATATCGTGTCCCCAAGAATACATCATGAGGATGTGGAGTTAAATATTACGTGACACAGTCATTCATAGTTTCCATCTTCCATGGTCATATGGGTACAAGATGGTCTCAGTTTCTAGGACCTTGTTTATTTTCATGGAGAAGGTTTGTGGCATGGTTTTGGATGCTACAACATGGAGAATGGTTATTGTAATTGTTTTATTTTTTGTTTTTAGACCACTATGGTGTTGTACTAGGTTTTACTATAACCTCAAAAAATATTAAATGATATGATAATTGATTAATACAAGTTATTTCGAATCAATTTCTGTTATTCCTAATAAGGTGTTGTCACTACTCTTTTCCCATAGTATTTTATTTTCTCACATAAATTTAAATTTGGTTGAACCACTCATTTCCATTTTATTCCCTCTCATTATGGAGTCTCAAGGGACATTTTTTGAATTTTTTGAAACCATATTTTCCATATATCTTGCAATTAAACCATACCTATTTGAAGATTATGTATTAGTGATCCTATTTAGATTTAGTATTCCATTTTGTGTGGTTGTTATTATGAACATATCCTTATCATCATCCATTTTTATAGTTATTGTGAAGTGTCATTTGATGTATGTGATTTGATAAATCTCTTATTTAGGTGAATTATGGGAGTTTTGAGGATTTGTTTTATTATGGATATAAAAATATTTAGTTTAGTATTGATAATTAAATAGAAAAAAGATATTGTGTTGAGTTTCATGTTTTTAAATATTTCCATGTTATTGTTATAAATTATTTTATATTTACTAAATCATAGTGTTGTTTTAAAGAATTGTACCTTAGTTCTGTGATTTATGATAACCACTATAGATTAATTTACTGAAATCACATTTCCAAAACTTCTAAACTACATAAATAGCATAATGAATTCTCCCTGTCAAATTGGTAATCATGAAAATATCTCTAAATTATATTATGATAAATTAATGAGGAAATGAGATTAAAAATGGGAATGTAGTGGTTTTTTTATTATGGTAAACAGTTGGTCACTATTTGAATAGGTTATACTTTTCAATTGTTTATATTTTAGTATCCCAAAAAAATTAATTGATTGAAGTTGGTAATGAAATAGTTGTCAATTTTTTTCGGAATAAATCCAAATGATGTATATTCTATACTGAAATAAAAAATACATGAAGTATGATATAGGAGATATTTCATTTTTTGTTGTTCTACTAAATCTGTTATGTTATGAAACTATTTTAATGATTTGTATATGTATTTAATGGTTGGATAGAGTGGTACAGAGGTATATCTATTTAGTATAATGGAATATGTTTGGAAATAATGTATTTATAAATAATGATGGGTGGAAAACGATTATGCGACAACTAATGAATACTATTAAATTTTGGAAATAATGGATTTAATTAATAAAGAAATTATAATAGATATGATTAAATGGGTATAGTCTATCAAATATTTTTCTAGTGAATGTGGGAAGAAATTTAAAAATGAGTGTGAATTGTTTGGAAATTTTAAAAAATAGAAATACTGTAATTGTATGATAAAAAGGGAGAATATTAATGTTCGATATGGTTATTTTTTTGTGGTAATGTAGAATGATTCATGGTATTATAAATTCTTGTGGTGGTGGTTTATGGGGATGGTTTTTAATATTGGGGGGTTTATATTATGTTGAACCCTTTAGGTTATAGCTTGTGTATGTATATATATATATAAGTATTAAATTTCATTATCAACCTTAAGAATGCCACAAGATTTAGGTAACCTGATTAATTTAAAAATATTTTTGGTTATAGGTGTTTTCACTATCATTATGGTTGGCATGGATGGATGCCTACAGACCAATATCCCCCCACTATCCAATTGGGAATAGTTTAGGGTGTTATTAGAACTTGGCGGAGTTCATGAATAGAAAAAGGAGGTCTGTTTGTTTATGTCCTTCATGTTCATTATACCCTATTGTACAATATGTGAAGGTGCTATTTAATAAATGGATGGGTTATCCATTGTAGTATTAGGGACAAAGGATGATGGGATTAACATTCCTGATATAAAACTATGATGGATGTGTATATGGGAATGTAACATCCCAAACCAAAAGACCACTAAGAGGGTAGTCAGACCAGTGGGTCTCATGGCCATAAGCACACCTCCCCCTATGCCAGAATAAGCCCAATAATAATGACAGTCTATGAAGGTAATAGTGGGGAGACTATAGTGTCATGATCAGAGTTGCAAAACAGTCTAATGAAAATAAACACTATACACAAGTATAATTACAATGAAACAAAAGAATGGTATGTAGAAGAACAATACAAAATAAAAATTAAATATAGATAAAAAATATATAAAATAGATGTATGCATGTAATAATTATGATACATAACTAAAATAGATGACATTCATCATGAACTAGATATTGTATAGTACATAAACAATGGAATGAAAAAAATCACATGGTAAATTCCCATGAGCATCATAAGCTTCTCCTCGTTCCAATAATATTAACTCCATTTTACAAGCTAACAAATAAATGAAATTAACGATTGTGCTATAAATATAATTTTGACTCAGGTACCCTAGTGCAATGATGACCCGATTAGGTTGTGAGATATAAATCTCAGTATGTTACCTCCCATGTTGTCTACAACTAAATGTATTCTGTGAATAATAAATAAATAAGTGTTCTGGAAAGTTTAATAATAAGAAAAACTAAAATAAGTAACAATCGACCCATTTAGGTTCCTAAAGTAATCATAGAAACTCTACTCGCATTAGCTCACAGATGGAATAAATCGATGATCAAGATATATATAGTAGTAATATATATATATATATATATGTATATAGTATGGTTAAATAACCCATCAACCTATATGGACCAAGTGTGTGCCAATAGCCATATACCTAGAATACAAACTATTATATGGACTAGGCATAACATAGTCATCCAAAACTAGTATAAATGATCCTATAATCTAATGAAATAGGGTACATAACCTATATCTCAATGGAGAGTGATATTTCATACACGAAACTCACCATAGATAGTGATCCATCATTTCATCAATCTAAACTGGATGTGTGGTTCCCTAGCCCACATCCTACTAGAATGAATAGTGTGAGACATAATGAGCTCAAAACCTTATGCAGTGGATTGTGATTTTCTTATATTCTTCACAAATCCATTACCATTGTCCATATCATATCTATAAGGATTAATAATATATCATTAAATAAATAATTCATGTGTTAATAAAAAACATTTTTTATATTTAATAAGCCCATTATGTAATCAATTGTATCGAATTTAATAATATCATATACAAAGCATGACACAATCGGTGTGGTCATTCCACTCTTTATAGTCATTTAATTTTACATTTAACCATTTAATGAATTATAGTAAATCATAACATCATTAAAATGTTAATCATGTTAGAAAAAATATATTAAATAATATAAGGAAGGCAAGACATATTGTCAATCCTTCTTTTTTATTTGATTCCAGTTAAGAAATAAAAAATATAATTTATTTATCGAGGACCAAAGGGGAACTCAGAAGGTTTTATAGTAAATTAGTAAATTACCTACATGGTTAATACAATTTATAAATAAATCAAAGTCCCTAAGATTGTCCGTGGTATTTTTTCATTTAAATAGGGTGTCTCAAGACTATCAAATTATTAAAATAGGACAAAAACATATAATTTTCCTTGGATCAATAAAATGATTGAATGAAAATAAGTTCCAATCCCATCAAAAATTACCGAGGAGGCCATGTATTAAACATGAATTTGATTAATCCATGAAATATAATCATTTACTAAAGAATATTATAGACGAAAAATAATAACTTTGTAATTTCAAAGATATCACACTTCATTTGAGGGGTTTTCTTCCAAAAAACATGATGATGTTTGAAAAAAATTCATTAATAACAATTTAAAATAAAATTCATCAGCCAGAACACAATTATTTTACATGAATCATTTTATAAATACTATAACAAATATTAATTTAAATATAAAATTTTCAAACTGACACATATGATTTTTCATTATAATTTGGACAAATGTATACAAGGATAAAGACATATATACTCCAATATAAATTCTCATACCATGTTTCATGAATTTAATCATTTAATTATAAAAGGGAAATCTATGGTGAAAAAACCAATGAGTGATACTAGTCAGGGATGCAATCCTCAAACCACTAAACAATTATTATAAACACTATATATATTTACAAATATCAATTTAATGTGGAGGACCCAATTATAAAGAAACCCACAGAAAAGGCTAGTAAAAATAACACAAAAAATATTAATAAATTAATGAAACATTAAGGAACGATATGTATACCACCTACCTCGTACTTATGAATAACTACTCATCCAATATCAAGCTATGATTTGATCTAGTTGGGATGAAAATGATGGAAAAAACATTTTACATGAAAATACGAAAAATGATATTGAATTGAAATAGCACATAAAATGGATTAAAGAATTTGAAATATATTAGAGAGTACTGAATAGATTATTGATGTAAATAAAAAGAGATCGGCTTCATTCTCTTCAAACATTAGATGAGAGAGAACCATCCAAGACTAGCTGATAGAGGAGAAGGAACCTGCTACACTTTGGAGGAGGACCACATAGCTATTAGGAGGGGAAGAAGAAGGAATTGAGGATTAGAAACTCATTGAGGAAAAATATTCAGTTTACACCAAAAAACCATTTTTCATGGTTTGGCTGCATGGCTTGGAAAAACCGTGTGCCAATAGCCTGTCGACCCTTTCTTAAGAAACCACCTCGCCCAGTTTCTACCACATGGTTCCCAAACCGTTCATCAACCGTGTGATGAATAATTATAGATTACTTATTATATAGAAGTAACCATGTGTTATAGGTTCATGGTTTTGGAAAACCATACGTAGCCTATATGGGTCACATATGCTACTATGATATAGTCAATAAAATTGTCTACTGGTGTCGTGTGGTTCCATAAAAAACATTCACCCTTTTCACCCCCTCCAATCATTTTATTTCTAAATCCTAGTGATCCAAAAACCCAATGAGACAGTCGAGGGACCCTTCATTCTATTACCCATTCCCATGAATAACATATTGAGTTTTTCCAACTCTTATAATATTTTTCAAAGCATCGTTTAAAGAATATCCCATCCAAAAAACATCAAAATTATAGTTCCCTTGGAATTTCACCATGGCTCCAAAACGTGTGGCGTTACAACCTCCCCCCAGATAAACTGAGATCCCCAAAAATCCTTTGGGTCCAATTAAAATATCACCTGACTAACATGTGTTGTTTTTTATCATTCAAATGATATTGTTTCAATTCCAAATGCAATACAGAGCTCCACGCACTTCATAATCACATGACACTTGATCCATCAAAGATCGAGTGAATCCTAGTGTCTAAAAGAAACAATGAAAAAGATCATAACCAAGCCTGTGTTCCTAGATACACAACCACGTTATCATCTCATTAACCATCTGGCCAATGGTGCTACCCACTATGGGATTTAACATCAAATGTGGTCAATTCCTAACAATGGTGCTTCCACCATGAGAATTTCCTTGAAAGAACACCCCAAGAATAAGGAAAATTATTCTTGAATGTTTTATTTTAATAGGTTGCGCCAAATTACATAAATTTTAATAGCAATGACAACATTATAAGGCTGCAACAGAATCCAGATCGTCCACGATAAATCACATCACACAAGCATTCCTTGACTGACTTAGTAGACACTTAAACCACACCCTTCTTAACCTAGAAATGTTTTTTAAGTGATTCCATATGACCATACGCATTGAACAAGAAGGATGGAAATTCAAGCCACCCTGGATGAGCATTATCAACGATTATTGTCATAGATAGTCACAGTATTACAAACTAAACTACAACACCTTCTTCCAAGGCATGTCACATTTACCACGATAACACTCAGTGAATTCCAAACGAGACTTGTAGGGTCCTTCCTTAACCAATCCATCACTTTATCATTTAATAAATCATTCCAGACCATAAAAGAGGATTATTACAATTATAACATATTGGAATCATTACCCTTTATTAATCACCTTTGATCCCAATGAAATTTTAAAAATAACCTCAGATTTATTCATTTAGAGGGAATGGAAGTAACCCAAGGTAGTCCATACTCCATGTTTTCTTGTGAGATGATGTTATAATTCCATGTCATAAATATCAGATCATTGAATAAGTCCAGAGTGGAATATTTATGGTGGCCATGTCAATGATATTGGAAGTTTTCCAGGAGTCCATCCAATGCATTCCTACATGGGATCCCATGTAACAATTAGGATTATCCATGCCTCAATAAGAAACACACGTCCAACATGAACCACTAAAAAATTCCAAATAAATAACCACCAAAACAATCCAATTTTTTTTTAAAACATTAGTTCATGGTATAACAGACCATCTCATAATCCACCAAGTATTATGTCAGGATAGGGTACATGGTCATCACTAAGAAAGAGTACACTATGAGGAATCCAAAGATTACAAGTAATATAAGTTGAACTTCTACAATTTGATGTCATGAAATAATATCAGTGTCACCTTCCAATGCATGGTCTTCTAAACCATGATTCCTTTAACACTTAATGATTTCCAGGATCATTCACACTTAACCCCTAAAGTACTTACAAGACAAACATTATTTTTTAGGGTTTATATACACAAGCGTGCATCTTAATGTCATGCTTTTATATAAGGAGAGACACATAAACACTATGACCAATGTGATGATAATAAAATTAGTAGTGTCCTTGTGGTTGAAAAGTGTGCGATACCAACCTCTCATAAGCATTCTATATATGATTCACCTTAAATAAAAACATTTAAGAATTTTTTAGGTAATCCAAACTAAACTGATCGATGTGTCAATACATAGTATTCTATAAGAAGACAACCTGATCCTTGGGACGATGTGGATCTTTTAATCCCATGTAACTATACTATAGATATGACCCAATACCATACATATTTTACAACACAAGTCTCTATGATTTCACAAAACTCAACCATATAATTACCACATTTTTCACTCGATGGGTAATGCATATGTGAATTCACACTACCCAAAATCTTTCAAATAAATGAAAACATATCCTCGATAATATCTTTAATATTTCCTCCATATTCATTAAAGTATCAAATTTTTCATGTTGAAAATTATTCCAATGGAACAATATCTAGTAGGATTTTATATCAAACTGATGACCTCTCTAGTCTCCCAAGGAACGAGAAATAGGTTCATGAAACCAACTAAGTGTCTAACAATTCATTTGGAATTTCTATCCTTCTAAAAACAAGAACTTCCTGATACTCATGCCCATAACAAGGCCATTTAAAACATGAATACCCATCCAAAAAGGGGTTCCAGTAAAAAAATAAAGATCCCTACAAGGTAAAATGACACTTAAATGATGCAATACATTCGACACTCAAGGCTTTTGGAAAGGAATTTAAATTTTAAGGGTGCTACCTACTATATCAAACCACTTAAAAAATCATAATCGTTGACCCAATAACATGGTAATGTAAAAATAAATGTTACTAGGCCCAAAATACTAACATTTAATCCATTTATAAAAATGAAAATACATGTTTAAATAATTTATATTTATTTCCAATTATACTCTAGGATAAGTTAAAATTACTCTTACATGATGGTTTTCGAAATGGTAAACAATACAGTATATATTTTCGGACTTTACATTGATTTAGATCTAATATTTTAATATTTTAAAGGGTTAAAACTAAGAATCACTCACTGATTATAAAACAAAAAAATTGGTACATGACTTAATCAAATAATCAACTCAAACAGGAACATCTCTATTAAACTTCCATTTTTAAAAACATTAAACGATTATTGACGTCCATTCATAATTAAGAAATTTATGACATTAATTCCTTTTCTTAACAAATAAGGAGACCAAAATGGGGCCCATTTAAAAAACCTAAGGTCATCATAATGAATCTATATAGAATTTTTTTATTCATCAACACTATAAAACATCCATACCGGGTTATCTCATAAGAAATACTCCCTTACTAACCAACGCATGTCCTATTGTGTATTTAAGAAGATATCCAATACATTTTTTTAATAAATAATTACTTTTAACATTTAACCATTTTAATAGATATACCACTTGGTTGTATATATGTTGGTTTAGTTATATGGGTGGTCATAAAGAAATCAATAATGTGCCATACACTTTATAGGTTGGAATATAGATCAAATTAATCATAACAAATTCATCTTATCATTTTAACAATGGTCCCTTTATATATATATATATAAATAAATAATGGTTATGAAATAATAGTAATCTTCTTTCAATTATAAGGCCCTCATACACCTTACACCTGAAAAATGGATTCAGTTTTATCACAAACCATAAATTTACCTCCTAAAACTATTTACACATTTCCAAGAAAAACATACCTGTTATCAAAATCAATAAAAACATAGAAACAACATAAAGAAATGCGGATCATGGTGTATAACAAAATAAGTATAACATTTAATCTCACTTGCTAATGAAAACAAAAGCATGGCATATAAATAAAAGAAAAAAAATCCAAAATCTGCAGGTAGCTTATAAATTCAACTACAAGGCATGGAATAATCATGAAATAATAATTTATATGTTCCCATAATGATTTATGTAATGATTCACAATTTTCATAAAAGTATAATAAAAAATAACATAAATTAAAAATTATTAAGCATCAGAATGTACACGAATAACTCTTGGTGAAATAATAATATACTATAATAGAAAACATCATTAGAATCAATCCTAACTCTGTAAACTTAGTCATTTCCATTTGGGTGTGGTGATTAGTACGAAACACGGTTATCTAAAAAGGGGATTCACATTCCTAGCCTTCTATCTGCTAACCCTAAACAGTAAGGGAACTAAAAATGAAAGGATTTGATTCCACCTTTTCACATCTCGACCAGACTGAACCCTAAAACGGTAGCCTGGCCAATGGGTCACATGGCCCCAAACATGCCACCTCATAGACCAGAGGATGTGGAATATGAGATTGTATCTATTTAGGTGATAGTGGGGAGACTATACCCGCATGATTAGAGTATCACATTAGTCTAATAGAAATAAAAAATAAACAATAGTGGAGGAAACAATAAAAAACATAGAACAACAAAACAACAATATAAACATAATATAATAGATGAAAAATTACAAATGAAAATAAATGCATGAATGTCTTGATGATGATAGGTAACTAATAAATAATACATAAAAAAGGAAAAAATATAGTACAATAGATAAATAAATAAAAGAAGAAAAATACCAAAGGGATATCTCCACAATCATCCCAAGATCATACTCAGTATTTTTCTCTAGACTCCAAGGTGCAATCTTACCACAAAAAGTTCACAACCATATTGCTTTGAACCTAAAGTCTACTCGGGTATTCCAATGCAATTGTGGGATAAGTAGGTTCTGAGAAATAAATCCCAGTTTTTTACCACCCATGGTGTCTATATATAAATCATGTCTGTGAATAATAGATAAGGCCATGTTCAATTAGAATGAATAATAAATAGAAATGAAATAAATAACAACCAGTATGACCAAGATCCTAAAGGACAGCTGGTGGATCTACCAACTTCATCTCATAGCAAGAGTAGATTTATGACTAGCAAATATATAAATAATATATATATATATATATATATCATCCACCTATGTTGACCTAGTTTGTGCCAAAATTTACAGCCATGTACTAGGAATACTAGCTTCTAGATGGACTAGGCCTAACTCAGTTAGCCATAACAGGTCAAAAAATCCAATATTCTTATACAATAAGATATATTCCCTAAATCTAAATTTAGTGTGATAGGTCATGCAACACACTCAGGATAGTGATTTATCCATCATTTCATCACTCTAAAAAGGTAGTGTGGCTCCTTATCTAATGTCCAAATAGTATCACTAGTGTGAGATTCCATGCGCTCAACACTATATATAAAGGGGTGTGATTTTACACCATTATCAACAAATCTGTTATCATCATCCACAACCTATCCATAATTTGTAATTATATGTCAGCAATGAAATAATTCAAGATGAAATACAACCCCTGATTTACATTTAATAACCCTATTAGGTAATCAAGGCCATTTAATTTAATAATACCATTTACTATGTATGCTATGATCAGCATGGCCTTAGCACCCATGTGAATTATTTACATTCACTTTAAACCATGTAATACATTAATATAAATAAATCTATCAGGACCATGATAATAAAGTTAAGATATTTCTTTTAAATCGTTTCCAGAAGTCAATACATCATTTCATGACATCACATTTATTTCATTCAAATTAATAAATGAAATAATGAATTTTATTTATTGTGTACAAAATGAGAACTAAGAATTTGTATTTACCAATTGGGAAATTACCAACATTGGTAATCCTATTTAAAAAGATAACCAAGATCATAGAAAGGCACTTTTCAATTTTTCATTTAAAAAATGAGGTTTAAGCAAGTCGATTTATTAAAATTTGCCAAGAATTTAAATGTACCTCAGTTCAATTAGGTGATTATATAATAAGGAGGGCCACTACCTTAAAAAATAACCAAGGAGGCCATGTAAAAGAAATTCATTATCTCACGTCATGAAATAAAATAATTTACCAAGCACAATATAAACTCAAAATAATAAAATTTTGATTTTGAAGACAACATGCCTAATTTGAGGGATTATTTTATAAAAACATGACATTTTATAAAAAAAATCAATTATCCAAATAAATATTCAAATTGAATATTCATAACTAAATTCATTTAAAATAATATTATTATAAAACTACCATACATATCAATTAAATAATAAAAAATTAAACATGGCACCTAGAAGGTTCCATTATCATTTCGACCAAATTCATTAATGGGATATAAATTTATACTCTAGGACAAATTCTTAGATAGAATTTAAAGTATTTAGAAAATTTAATTACAAAAAATAAAATATAAGCTGGATCGTCCAAGGGGCGTTATTGAAGGAGGATGTTAATCTAAAACCACTAAAAAATAGTAATTGGGAGTGTATCCAGGTTTGTTGATAAATTTAATATGAATGAAACAATTATAATGTTATGATCGATAAAGGATGACGCAAGGTATGAAATCACTATTTATTAATTGATGAAATATTATGGAAAAATATTTATACCACAAAACTCATAATTATAAATACCTACATGATGAATATAGAGCTATGATTTGATTTGATTAGAAAAAATGACAAAACATACATTTTCCAAGAGATTAGGGAAAATGACATCACACATAAATTGTGCAACATATGGAATAATGAACTTGAAATATATTATATATGATAACAATTCTTACAAATGAAGATCAATATAGACTTATGACATTCAATTTGGTGTTCATATGGGAGATAACAATTAAAGCCTAACAGAGGGAGGAGGGGAAACCCACTTTACATGAGAGGAAGATCATACAACATTCAGTAGGTAAATAGTAATTAAATTATATTTAAAACCTAATTAATGGAAAAATATTATTTTTTACCCTTAAAAATATGGATCACATTTTTTCATCAAGACATGGCCATAATATTCTACAACTTTATGGTACCCCCTTCTTGGGAAACCACCATGCATGGTTTTTGCAGCACAGTAGCACTAACAGTGTGCCAACCCTGTGATGAAAAGTGGAAGGGTACAACCTATGTAGAGATAAACATGTGGGATAAGATTATGTTTTTGAAAAAAGGTGTGTTTCTAATTTGGGTCACATATTCTCATCTGATATAGGATAAATTGTTTTCTTCTAGGGCCACACAGTTTTAGACAAACCATGCACCGAATACAGTCCCATCAAACCGTTAATTTATGGACACTAGTTCTCACAAAACTAAATAATAAACTCAATAAACCCATATTTACTTTACCAAAGTCCAAATAACATATTTAAGTGTTCTAACACATATAATTTCTTTATGAATATTGATTCAAAGAATGGAATGTCTAGTAAAAACAAAAAATCAAATTCATTTAGAATTTCACCTTGGCTCAAGACATGGGCCATTACAGGGGATGTGATTATTTATAATTAAAACATATGATGGTGTATCATTCTCATGGGGGGAAGGTAAATTCATGATATATCCCACATTAGTAATTTGAATCGTATGATATTTATTTTCAGGAGAGAGAGATGAAGATCATGGATGAGGTGGTTATTGGGTTCCTTTGACTATATTTTCTTGATAATATTTTACTATATTGGATACAATATTTCATGTGTGTGAATTAGTATGGTTGGGATCTAGATGACAAAATATGTTTTTTTATTATGTTATTTATTTATTAATGTATTATTATGGATCTTTCACATTTATATGAGTGGTATTTTTGTTGATGATAATGATTTTACATGTTATTCGCAACCATATATATTTAAAGTATTTTAAAGATTTTAAGGAGTGTTTAGGGTCCCCACAAGAAACTAATATCTTGAATCGTACAACTGGATATGTAATTTCCACCTATGTTTTGGGTATTTTAGTTGTTGATTTTTATTTTTATTATAAATCCCAAAAATTTAGGATTATTTTTCATTATTAATATTTTTATTATAATGTTCATTGGTGGGTCCATCACATTGTAATAGTATATAACAGTTTAATTCCACTCGATTTCATGCATTATACCACTAGAGGCATTATTGTAATATGGAGTAATTTAAGGCAGTCCTCGTCGGTCACTGTTATCTACACATCAACCCTATAAGGGTTTTCTTATGGTTAATAGTCATTAAAGTCTTCATCACAAATTATCTTCCTAATATATCATTTATGGGATAAATTTAACATTTTTATCGTTTTAAATATATATAGAAAATAATATTATTTAATACAAACTAAAAAATAGTAATCTCTTTGTCAATACAGTAATGAGAAAGGTTCAAATTTCAATGTTAATTTATCCACTATATTATATAAATGTTTTTCATATATTCAAAAACTAGATCATCATCTATCGACCAATCATGTGTTATAAACAAAATTTTCCAATACATGTTTATTGATATTTAAGAATCCCTTACTGTTCAATCTAATAAAACATTTATTAATTTTCTAAAAGGTGGTTTAAAATTCATTGAAAAAATAGGAAAATGGATTACGTGGGACCATAATCATATAACATTTATGATAAATTTTAAATTATAAATATTTTGATGGTCATTATATCATTTATAACATCAACATAAATTATTTTCAAGGAAAATGAATAGTATTTCTTCAATGAAAATAATTAGGGTATTTTTAATTTTAGATTCATGAATTGAGTTGAATAATGATCCACTTAAATGTTTCTAAAACATTGTTCACTAGTTCATTATATCATTATTTAAAACTCATGATCATGGTAGAAACATTATTTTTAAATAAAATATCTGATCATTAAATTTAATAATTAATCCATTTGATTCATTAAATATTTCATTTAAACTACACAATTAATTTATTATATTATAAAATATATCATTCTATATGTTTTTCTATATTTTTATTCATAATTATCATTGTTTGTAGTATGAATCATGCATCCCAAACATTTTGATGTTATCTTAATGATCAATAAAAATCTCTTCATACTCATATCATTGAATTATGTTTTTTATTTCTATCAAATATCATTTCACTAAAAGGAAATATTACACATTAATGATAAATATGAATGTAATCTATTTTAGGTTTGACCCATCATCATTATAATGAAATAATGAAATGGTTATGAAACCCATTATTTTTCCATAGGTAATTATATAAAATGAAAAAATGAATTTTTATTATACTTGTTCATGTACCATATATATTATTTTATGTTGTAATTTCTATGAATCTCATTTATTTTCATGGGGTTGAATATGATTATTGTTTTATATTCTTATGGGATACATATATATAATTAACATTTTGATAGAGGTGGGACCCATATCTCCCTTACATGCATTGAGTAAGGATTGATGTCTAATAAGATAAAAAAGACAATAAATGGAAGTGAACCCATCTCTATAAGGAACTTTTTCCACTGTGATAGTTTTGGGATTGAACCATGACTACTAGAATGGTTTAGGATGTTAACCAAATACACTATAATAGTATTGGCAATGAGTTTTGAATATTAAAGAAATAATTTTCAACAATTATATGTTTTAGGAAATTTAATGAAATATTACAAATTTATGCTTCTATGTATTCTATTATTTTATTACATAATGAATAACAGCTTATGATCTTCCAATATTTTTTCTATGAGTTTGTTTTATGCTATATGATATGTAGGTATGGTTGTCAATTTTTTTACATATATTCACATACCATTATCATCTTGTATTGATAATATGTTCAGGGATATATTCCTTATTTATCTTTAAATGATAATATGAGAACAACATTTATTTTGTTGTTTTGAATGGAAATGAATTTTTAAATTTCTAATAAGGTTGGTAGTGATGATGCAGCTAGTGAGAGAAGATGTAGATCTTTTAAGACCATTTCTTATGTGTCCATGTTTCCAATGGAATAATACATATATGATTATAGCACTGATTATTATGTTACGTAATTAATATTCATATAATATGATTTGGTATATACATATATTATAATTATGAGTTTATATTGCTTGTATCAATCCAAATATTAGTTTCCCTTTGAAAACTATGATGAAAAAATTTTCTTCAGATCTCTAAGGATAATTCTATGTATAAGATAACATCCTAAAGTTTTGATAATGATATTTAATGGCCTAATTTAAATAGAAAGATTCTTGATTTTGAAATCCTATGAGATACTTTTCATTATTATGTGTTTTTCAACTATAAACATTTTTATGACAATATTCATGTTAGTTTTAGTAAATAGATGAAAGCGAAAGGAATTGTATTAATGCAGAATGGGATTGTTAGGGAAATTGTAACAACCTAGGTAGTGATGAAATAAGTAATTTTTTATATATTAATATTTAAGAATAATATACTGATTAAAATAGACTATTAGCTACATAGCGTATATTAAAAATCTATAATTCGGGTTAAAATCATTATTCTTTTACAAATTCAATTTTCCAACAATTTGATTGAAAGATGGTTTTTAATTTAGTTATTTATAGTATTAAAAATTATATTTAACAAAATAATCTTCTTATTTTAAATTGGAATATCAATCTTTCATTTTGTAGAATTTTAGGTATTTTTCTGATATGTTTCATATTTTGACAAATAGTGAAAAAATAATGCATTTTTATTAAATATAGATATTTCTACAAAAAAAAACAATTATACTATTGAATTATATTATAAACTAGGTTTAATGTATAGTTAGATCAATATTTTATGATTTAATCTAATTAATGTTTTTGCAATAAACTTCACATTGAAATTTGATATAAAAACTTTTTGAACATTTATTCATTTTTATGTTAAAATACCATTTTCTCATTCAATCAATGAGATTAATTTTTATTTAATTTATGAAACTACGGTGTTTTTAATTTTTAATAAATAATTTTATATTTGGTATCATATGGTCCAAATATGTAAACAAACACCTTTTATTTTGGGTCATTATGAATAATAACTTTCATAATTTATTTATTGATAGTGTTAAATGATAATCAAGTAATTAATGGTACAAATACTTTTATAAATACAATAAAATTACATTAAATCCATTCATTATTTCATTGGATTTATGTTTTTAGACCAATTCCTTCTTTGGTTAAATATTATATCTCTGAGAATTCACTTGGATTAGAGTATGACATTTATAATATTATATTTAATGAAAATTTAATTTTTCCACATTTCACTTTTAAACAATTGAAATATTTTTAATAAGGGGTTATATAGGGGTTATATTAGATATAAATATTAGATTGAAAGCTAAAAATTTATAGTTATCATGATAGTTTATTTTTAATTATTATAAGATAAATAATAAAATTAAAGTCTTCCATAATGATAGAGCATCAACTATTTAATTATAGTAAATATCAGATAAATAAAAATAAGGATATTAAATTAAAAAAATTGATATATTTTATGACGTAAAATAATTTTATGGATACATTTTACATGTTATTGATTAGTTAATAGAGTATTTTTAATGATATAAAGTTGTGATGACAATTTTTAAAATTCAAATAATGAACATTGTCAAAATTGACCTTAGTGATATTATAAAATAAATAATATGTAATAAAATTATATAAAACTCATAAAAATATTACTATTTATAAAATCAATGGATTAAGTCTTATGATTTAATCAATTACTATTTTTTATTCCTTTTATAAATTTGTAATTATTATATTCACCCTCAGATATTAAATTACCTGATATACCAATAAGAATTAAAAGGGTAGAATAAAAGTTAAATAAAAAAGATAATTATTATAAATTGATAAAAACATAAATATTTTTTATTAGATTATTTTATTTTAATGCATTAACACCCTAGCTTCTAAATAAATCTGTTTTTGAATATTTGGAAAAAAAATTATATATATTAATTTAATAATGTGAAGAATTCCAAAAGTGACACTCCCCTATCATATAAAAGGGAACTCATTCTTATCTTTTCATCACACATAAAAACGTATTTGGATCTTATTATATATTAAAAAATACATTAATAGAGTATATAACCCCATTATAGAATCCTTTGCTGATCAATAACACCCACAATTGAGGTGCTAAGTTTTTAATCATAGGAGGTCATCCAAAGGAGAGGTATCATATCTATTTTATTTCTTCTTCCACTTAATTAAAATATTATTATACACTGATGAAAAAATAAATAAATTATAATTAGTTTAGTGAGATTTTATTATGCTAATATCATCGTCTAAATTTGTCATCATTTACATCAAATGAGGAAAAAAATTAATCGTTTGTGCGTACCGAAAACGACCACCTCACGATCCGATATAATTCATTTTCCATCTACATCTCCCAAGACTGGTTATAATTATGATATTAATTTTTATATATTATAAAAATTAAATATTAATAATTATTAAATAATAATACATAATTTAGTTTTCTTACCCTTCCATGAACAAAAAATGATAATGTCGTTCATGTATACATGTGAACTTTAACCTCCACTAAGCAATGTGATTGATTTTTTATCATCAAATAACATGGATTATGTATATAAGTATAAATATATTTTTAATATAATATTAATTATATTAATATAATTATGTAGAAATAAAATTATTCCTACCTTCTTTCTAAAATGATCATTAAAAAAGGGGACTGTTACTCATGTGTACGTATGGCCTATAATAACCATGATTATAACGTTGTTCATTTGTTCATAACCATACATAAAATGTTTGATTTAGAATTATAATTCATGCATGTAAGTGATTATTATATCTGCAGTTTTGTGTTGTAAATGATGGGCTAATTTCGTTTTTCTATTGTCATCATACTAAATTCATTTTGGACTCAAGTTACAAATACCGTCAAATCATTTGATATGTAAAAACATTATTATAAATTTCTTATAATAAGGTAATAAATCAGAATAAAAATAAAAAGGATTTAAATCATGTAAATAATTATCCAATGCTTATTATAAAGTAATATAATGATTGTACATGATGACTTGGATCCATGGAAAGTTAATTCCATATAAAAACCCTTATTTAATGTTCATTTTTTTAACCTTTTTTCAAAAGTCAATGGGAGTGTTTTTTAACATGTACGACATGATTGTTTTCTCCCTATTTAATGACACTTTATTATAATAATGATTTATTAATATGTTTTCACAACTCCTTTTCATAAAAATATTTAATTATTATGTGTGAAATAGTAATATTTTAAAATAAAAGTGTATTTATATATCGAAATATTTTTTTATCATGTGTTTTAAAGTGTTTTAAATTATTTAATAAAATATATATATTACTTGTAAATTGTTTAGTTTTGGTTTTAACACATTTAATATCATGATATGATGGGTTGATCCCCATTATATCTCAATATATGATGAAGTGATCCCCATTATAGCTTAGGATAAGACAGGTGAGCCACGTTATATCTCCCAAATGTATTGTGTACTACATAGGTGGAAGTAAAACATATTTTTATTCCATTTTGAAGGGTTTATGTAATAGTTATATGGTAAAGATTTCACAAGGTACCTTCAGGATTTTTTAATTCATTCTAAGGATATTTTATGAAAAGTGTTTCAATAGGTTTTAATGTTTTCTCTAGAATAATGATTTTATCTCTTTATGTACCTTTATGAATAGTTTGTGCTTATATAATGATTTAAATTTTATTATAGATTGTAAGGATATGTATTAAGAAGGGGGAAGTTAAGATGAAATTTATGAGTAATTTTCATCAAAAAATAATAATTTATTATTAATAAAAGTTTTATATTATGGATAAAATGAATATTGTTTTAGTTGTATTCACATTGTATAAATGTCAGATGTTATGAATGAATAATGAACTATTTCAATAAACATCTTAAACTAAAAATTTCATCAATGTAAAGAAATGAAATTTCATGAAAAAAACCTGAGATCATATAATGTTTATGGTACGGTCCTTATAGTAGGTATCAAAGTTCAGTTTAGATATCTTTAAGGCTTGTGGTAATGTTAATAAAATTCCCTTGAAATAATTTACCTTATTTAAAATTTAAAATTTTATAATATGTAAGATTACCATGTTTTATAATCTTATAAAAATTATTCAAAATGGTTCCATTAATGATATAAGGTAGCTGTGGTGGAATGGAATCAAGGGGAAAACATCCTTCTGAGATAGCATCCTAAGATGGTCAGAATCAGAAATAAATATATGTTTTAATGATGGTTCTATTGAAAGAGGATATAAATGGAAGTGGATTACATGAAATATATCATCAAGATCAATCACAGTGAAATATTCTAGTGGCGGAGCACTTTATTATGAAACATCTTCATGTATTCAAAGGATCCTCATATCTTGTTGTGCTAGAAGGATGGATAAATTCTCCAAAAAAGATATTTAATGTCATGGAATGTTCAAAATACCCAAATTTAAAACTATATGTTTATCATCTTGAAGTTGAATCCAATCAATGTTGATCCATGATTAATAATAAAAGAGACAAATATGATATTCAAGCTCTAGAATTAGATGATTTTAAGAATATTTTTATTGAAAACTATTTTCCAAAAACTATATGACTCAGAATAGAGAAAACATTCCTTGATATAAGGAAGAAATTTGATGTGTGGATGTGTATGTAGACAATTTTATGAGACTGTCCATGTACATACAATATTTTCATCTAAAATTTGATATTAAAATTCATTTAATTTACTTCTGTTTGTAAATAGTTTTTCAACAAGATTTTACATCATAATTTTTTAAAAATTGTGATAAAATTTTTCATCAAGGTTAAAATGTCGAGATGTTGGTCTCTTTCATGTATGTGATTCATGATGAAAATAATAAAAAGAGGTTAGGTTGGAAGGAATTTGTTAATAATTCCTAAAATAAATGTGGATGTACGAAAATGAAATTTCTTTCTTGTGATAAGTATGGTAAAAAGTATCATATAGAAGGTCTTGTAAAGTTTGGGATTTGATAACTATGTGGAAATATTAGACACTTTTCTCATGAGTGAATAGAAAATTAACATAAAAATAATGGGAATTCTATGGTGATACGATTTAAATATAAGTGGTTGGTTTATTATTTAAATGTATCTCTAAAGTATTCACTAATGTGTGAAATCAATATGATCGTAAATAGAAGGGTGAGGAAAAAAATTTCAAATACGTCAAAATATATTGATCCATCAAAAGAATTGATATTAGGTACATTTACTATTTTTAAATAATAATACAATGTGTTTTTTCATTTGGGTTCTACACATTCCCACATTACAGAGAAATGTTCTAGTAAATTTATAAATTCCACCTCATGAAATGGAACCTGAAATTATGTTAAAAACACAAGGTGGAAAATTAATGAAAAAAGAAATTATAAAAATATTCCTCTCAATGTATGTGGATGAATTTAACTAAAAGCCTTATTATTTTTCCTCTAGTTGAGTTTGATAATAATTTGTGTGTATATTGGCATTTTGTTTACCATGGTAAGATGGATTATTGAGATAAATAAGTTTTATTTTAGAATGAGTATTAGCTTCTGTACAAGAATAAACCTATTCAATTTAAAATATATCCATAAGAAGATAAACTATTAAAACATAAAAATGCGCATTTTATTTCATATTTTTTTTAAATAATCAAACTATTATTATAAATTCTATGATATTGGTAATTGAAATTCTATATTCTTTTCAAGATGAGTTTCCTAGTATAATACTTGATCGTGAAGTTGAATTTACTAATAAAATTGTTCCTAGTGCAGTGATAATTTATAAATTCCCCTATTTAATTTCAATAATGTAACATTTATATTTGAAGAATAAATTATTGGCATTATTATTTAAAATTTTCATTAGATATAGAACATCACCAAGACGTTCTCTTGTATTGATTTTTAAATAAATGACGTTCCATTGAGACTCGAAATTGATTATATAGCATTGAATACCATTACTGTTACGAAAATGTATCATTTTCCTCATATCGATGACTTTTTTAATCTCCTGGTAGCATAATATTTTTAAAAGGATTGTGTGGGGTTGGGGTAACATCAAATGAATGTAATGGAAGCTTACATTCTGAAGACATAATTTTATAATATATATGAGATTTAGGAATATGTAGTCGCGTCATTTGGATTAACTAATTCACATGTTGTATTCATGTGTCTTATTAATAGAATATTTCATGGGTACATGGATAATTATGTGGTTATATTTATTAGTAACATTTTCTTATTTTCTATAAGAAAATTGGAATATGGAAGACATCAAAGGGTTGTTTTGAAAACATTAAAAGAAAAATAGATGTGGTAGAAATATAGAAAGTGTGAATTTTTTTTTATGAAAATTCCATATTTAGTCACATTTTTTCCAAATATATAATAACCACCGCTCCTATTAAAATGAAAGTTGTTTAAGAATTTCAATGATTCACAAATATAACTGATATTTTTATATTTCTTAGATTATTTAGGAAGTTATCAGTGGTTTGTTGAAAACATTGCACAATTTTGTATCCCACTGACTACATTCACACAAAAAGAAGTTTTTTCATATAGAAAAAATGTGATACTAGTATTCATGAATTGAAAAGAAGATTGGAAAATATTTTACTTCCATCCCTTCCATCCTAAATTTTGAATTTTTCACCAATAATGAATCTTCATTGAAAGGACATGGTTGTGTACTAATGCATAATGATTAAGTAATTGCTTAAGATTCATGTTAGTTAAAACCTCATGAGTTAAATTACCCTACACTTGATTTGGAATTACCTTGTTATTTGTTGGATTAAATATTTTGATGATTCATTTTTAGGGTGTAATATTTAAAATATATAATGATCATAAATGTTATATATATATATTGAATCAGAAATAATTAAACATGAGTCGTAGAATACGGCTAGAACTAATCATGGATTATGATTTCACAATTCATTATAATCCTGCAAATAAATAAAGTTGTTGATTAATTGATTAATAAAATCAAATCTACATTAACCCTGATATGTTTCCAATATTACCCTTTTGTTAATGACTTGTAGAATTTGGGATTGGAAGTTCTTCATTCTTAAAATTCCTCTATTTCGTTTTAGGTTTCTCTAATTCATCTCTATTAGAAATAATTATGAATGAATAGAAGGAAGACAATGAGTAACAGAAAAAAGTATATTTGGTACAAAAGAGTATGTTTCTAGAATTTAACATTGATAAATATTGTTTTTTGAGATTTTGGATAGGAATATATGTGCCTTATGTTTCAAGAATTATGAAATTGTTGTTATGTGTAATTCATAGTAATACACTTTTATTTCATCCTGGAAGTAATATGGTGTACAAAGACCTTCCATTGTATTACTAGTTGGATGAAACGAAAGGTTATATTGTTGAATTTACTATGATATTCTTGACTTTTCTATCAGTTTAGGTAAAGAGACAATTACTGAAGGGGTTATTAAGCCATTATCAATGTTATAATGGAAATGGGAAAATAAATCAAAGGATTTCATTGTGCGATTACCAGATAATTCTCAATGTAACAATGAGGTTTGGGATATTTTTGATCGGCTAACTAAATCTAAAAAATTTCATCCTATATGAGACACTTTGTCTCAAGATCCACTTTTTCAATAATATATACATGAGATAGTCAGGTTAAATGGAGTTCCCTTCTCCATTTTATTTGATCTTGATTTCAGGTTCACTTATAATACTTGGAATTTCCTTAGAATTCAATTTTATTTAAATTAAATTTTATCACAAACTTTCATCCTCAATCGAATAGATAGTCATAAAGAACAATTTAGACATTGGGAGATATGAAACATGCTTGTTAAAAGGATTTATAAGAAAATTGGGATCATAATATTCTTTTGGTTATGTTTTATTATAATAAAATTTTAAATTCAAATATACAGATGGTATCAGTTGAGGAATTTTATTGAAAGCGGTGTCAAAATCTAGAATTTTTGGATGATGTAGGTGAAATTAAGTAAATGGGACCATAATGTTTAGAGGAAATTTTAGAGATTGTTTAGTTTTTTCTTTGAAAAATGTTGATAGAAGTGACTAGGTAGGAAAATTATTTGGATAAATAAAGAAAGGATATTTATTTTGGGGAATGTGATCCTATTTTTCTCAATTTTTTTCAGGGGAAAAGTGTTATGTGTTTCGGAGATAAGAGAATGTTGAGTCCAAGGTTCGATGGAAAAGATACAATTCCAGAGAAATTTGGATCAATTCCCTACCTAGTATAATTGAATCCATTTTTATCCCACATATAAAACGTTTTTCATGTTTCAATGCTAATAATTATATAGGAGACACATGTCATGTTTTTTGTTCAAGAGTAGTTTACGTGGAAGAGAATATTTATTATGAAGAAGACCTATTCATGTTTTGTGTCCATATAGAATAAGTGATGAAAATTTATTTGATTTATCATATTAAGGCATTATGAGGAAATAATAAGTTTCAGGTGGAAACACTATAATTTAGAAATTCAATAAGGGAAAAATATCCCATCATATTTAATCAGTGAATAAAATATCTAGGATGCAATTTTGAAAATGGAGAAGAACGTAACAACTAGTTAATGAATAAATACATCTTTTACATACTTATTAATATTAATGAGTTATATAATAGTTTAATAGGCATTATGTTCAATATCTTATAAAATAAATCTAGTTTTAGGGTTATAAACATTTTTTTTCAAAAAAGGAGGTTTTATAGATATCCAATTGCACACACATTTTAAGTATAGTTTTTGATAAATTTAAAAATTATATTTGACAAAATAATGTTCTTATATAAATTATCAACATCAATATTTACTTCAGTTGATTTTCCGGTATTTTTATGATACTTTTAAAATTTTAATGAATAAATGAAAGAATGAATTATAATTTAAAATGTTTTTTTGTCTAAATAAGGAAGAGTGTTAAATTATATTTTTCATTTGTTATATATTACAGTGATATCAATATTTTAACATTTAAAATAATAAAGGATATAGAAATCATTTTGAAATTAAATTTGGATATTAAACATTATAAACTTTTAAATAATTGTATTTCAAAAACATGTTTTCTCATTTAGTCAACCAGATTAGATTTTAATTAATTTATGAAATTTTTTTCTTTGTAATTTTTTAAAATTGATTCCATATTTGGAATCAAAAGGTTTAAAATATTTAAATATTTATTTAAATAATTTTTAATAATAAATAATAACTTTAATAATTTATCATATAAACTGTGTTAAAGTTATATTAGTTATCTTAGGGTAATAATAATTCTATAAATATTATAAAATTACCTTCATAGCTGCCCTTATTTAATTGGAATATTTTTTTCAACTTATATCTTCCTTGGACTGAGATTATAATCTTTTTAAGCCACTTGTATAATAGTATTACATTTATAATATTATATTTCAAGAAAAGTCAATTTTTTCAAAAATTATTTATATAGAAACATATTTTTAACAAGGGATTAAATATGTGACATGATCAACTATAAATAGATTAAAGAAGTATCAAATTTTTATATTTATCATGAAAAATTAATTTTATTTTATAGAAAACAAAATATTAAATTAAACACTTGAATAATGATTATCTAGTAAATCTTTAATTAAAAAAATAGCATTGAAAATATTAAAATATATATATTTTTATATAATTTATCACATACATAATGTTATTTAAATTGATTAGAAATGTTATAAATTATTTAATTGTTTTATGAAGATATTAAATTTTTATTACATTATTAAAAAGTAAAATAATGAATAGTGTCAAAATTGGCATTAATTATTTTTTATAACAAATAATAATTATTTAAATTATAAAAAAATCATAGAAATATAAAAATTGGCCAATGCATTTTGAAATTATAAATATTTAATCAATGACTCAAGTATAATTTTTTTCTTGTCATTTTCTTGAAAATAAATTAACCCACTAAATTTAAGTTAAATGATATCTTAGTAAAGAATTAAATTGGTAAAATAATGGTTAAAATAAAAAGGTAAGGATAAATAATTATTGAAAACTTCTATAATTTTTGTTCAATGAATTATTTTTGGAATATAGATATCATATATTCGAAATAAATCTATTTAGGACCATTATTATTATATAATTAATTTATATTAATTTATAAAATTAAATATTTCCAAGAGTGCTCTTCCCCTCTTCTCCAAAAGTGATCCCGACCTTCTATTTTCATCAAAATTAAAAGGCAATTTGATTTAGAAAATAAATACACAAATACATTTCTAGAATCTCAACCCACATTCTATAATATTTATTTAAGGTGAAACACCAACCTTAGAGGTGTTATGTTTTTAATCAAAAGAGATCGTCTGAAAGAGAGGTATGGTTTTTAATTAAGTGTTTCTATTTTATTTCTTCTTATACTAAAATATAATATCCATAAACCATGATGAAATAATAAATATATTATCCTCAATATAATGAGATGTAGTTATGTTAATTTCAGCACCTAATTCCATATCTATTTCCATCAAATGAGAAAATAATTAATCATTTGTACATACAGTAGATTACTACATTAGGCACCGATATAAATCGTTTTCCATCATCACCTTTCAAGACTGGTTAAAATTATTGAATTAAAAATTATATATATATATGATATTACTGACATATTTATCATTATTTAATAATAATATATCATTTATGTTTTCTCATTTCCATTCACAGAAAAATTATAATATAGTTCGTGTGTACCCATTATCTTTCTGCACCATTAAGTGAAGTTATTTACTTTCCATTATCACATCACATGGATGAAATATATAAGGTAATATTTAGATTTTAAATATAATAGAAATGATACTGTGATCATTTTTATGATAAAATTATACTTACCTTCTTTCCCAATTTATCATTGAAAATTTGAAATGTTACTCCTGCATACATATGACATACTATATTCATTATTATAACATTATTACATTTTTAATAACCATACATAAATGGTTTCATTTAAAATTATAATTGATATAAAAAAGTTATTATTATATAATTAATTTTATTTTGAAATTATGGACTAATCCCACTTTGATTATTGACATCATAAAAAATTTATTTTGGACTCAAGTAACGAATATCGTCATAATGTTTGACATGAACGTACATAATTAAGTAACTATTATAATAGGATAATATGTGATAATAAACATTAAAAAGGTTATAATGTATGTAAATACTATTATAATAATATGATACTAGAATATAAATATTGTAAGAGATGATGCGGACCCAGGGTAAGGGACATTCTATCAAAAACCATATTTTGATGTTAATTTTTAAACTCTTTTAAGAAAATCCAAAGAGAATATATTTTTTACTTATACATCATGAGTGGTTTCTCAAACATTCATGAATCTTTATTACGTTAACATTTTCTTATTTAAGTTTCCCTTCTTCTTTTTGATGAAAAATATGTACTTATTATATATTTGAATGTTTTCTATAAAAAGAAATTTTTAAAAGAAAAGTATATTTTGATATCTGAGTGTGTTTTTCTAATGTTTTTAAAAGTGTTTTCAAGGGGATTTTTCCTAATAAGATTCTTGGAAATTTTTTGTTATTTTTAATCCCATTATATGTCAATATATAATGGGGTTTTCCACATTATAACTCAAGATAAAATGGGTTGATCCCCATTATAGCTCAAGATATGATCGGTGATCCCCAATATTGATCAAGATATGATGGATGATCCCCATTATAGATCTATAATGTGTTGGTACTCCAGATATGGAATTAAACTATAATATTATTTAATTTGTAAGGGTTAATGATATAGTGATGTCTTAATGATGTTACAAGTCATGTGCATGATTTTTTTGTTCAAGTTAATGAGTTGTTAAGAAAAATAATTGAATGGGTTTTCAGGGTCTCACTGGACGAACAATTTTATTCATTTATGTAACATACTAATATTTTTATGTTCGCCTAATGATTTATGATTATTTTAATAGGTTGTAATCATTCGTAAGAAAAACTAGGAAGTAAATATGAAAGTTATGAGTATTTTTCATTAAAAAAATCATGTTTTATTATAAAAGTATTATATTTTAGATTAAATGCATATTGTTTAGATAGTTTCCACTTTTTATAAATGTGGGATTTATATATGAATTATGAAATAATTCACTAAAATTATAAACATAAAATCATCCTCAATGTGAAATAAATTAATTTCTTTATAAAACTCATGATTATATAATGATTATGGTCAGGGACATATAATAATTATTTTTCTCTTAATCCATTGAATGTTATATGATATGGAATGTAAAATATTATTTATATTATAAGACAAAATTCTAAACACATTAGTCAAAATTAGCTTAAAAATGAAAAAGGAGTGAGATAATGTCCCATTGAGTCCTTCATGATGAAATGACCATCTTATTATTTTGGTTTTGTTGATCTACTAGATTCTAAGTACTTGATTAGTACCATTAAAAACATATTCACCGTTTTCCAGTGTTTAGAAAATGGGAATTTTATTCTCCTTATTTATAATTTATAAGGATATATCTATCAATGGTAGACTTGTATAATGAACATTATGTAAAAATAATAAATTTAATCCATGTAGTGTGATGAGATTAAAATATTTTTCAGTGAGTAATTTTCCCACACACTGCACTCAAAATAGAAAAGGAATTCTAGGTGTTTTAAAAGAATTTTGATGAATCCGTTGGTACATATGAATAAAATATTACAATAATTGTGAGGTAAAATTCTAGCATTATCATCTAGACAAGATTTATGGTTGACTAATTATTCAGTGGCATAAAACCATGCCTTAAAATGATGTTGTCTAGAAGGTAAATTAATAGCTATAATTTAATTTCTCTATGTTCCATCATGTTGTATTTGAATTTCTTATTTACCCATAAATCTAAATGTTCTGATATGAAAATAACTATGGGATTTAAAAAATATTTAAAACCACGTAGAAAAATCTAACACTTCTTTAGGTGTAATGTGTGGATGGAAATTGATTCTTTAGATATTACCTTGACCAGGATTTGTTATTCATTATAGATAACATTCTTATATAATAATGGAAAAATGAAAGTGCATTAATATCACATGATAATTGTAAAAAAAGACACTACAGAAATAGAATATTTATAATAAATTTACCAAATGTGTATTCGAACATCAGATATTTCAATTCATGGGTCATATATTATCATATTAGGGTATATAAATAGATCTATAAAATTCAAATCTTATTTAATTTTTTCCTAGACTAACCACTATGAATGAGATTCATTTTTTTCTTAGTTTTGATGGGTATTATAGAAACTTTTTGGTTATATTAAATTTATTTTCTAATCCACTAACCGATTTCACTAATAAGGGGAAAATTTTATTTCAAATAGATGAAGGTGAACAAAATTTTAAGGAACTTTAGAGAAGTATTGTCTATTCACCTAATATTACATTACACTACATGAGAGTATTAATTTTGATATGTATTGATATATGAATGAAATTATTGGGATGCATTCTCATTAAGTATTATATGGTGAAGGATTATCTCTCATGGAAAATAAATTTTCATTAGTAAAATTAACCCACACATTCCTTGGTTATAGATGTGCGAATTTTTTCATTAAAAATATATAGACAATATTGTTATTGTAGAAGGTATTATATATATAATAATTATATTTTATTTGTATATTTTTTAATATTAAATGTATAAAATGATCTACATAAGATAATTTTACGTTATTAAAGAGTATGACTACTCAAAACATTACCTCCCTGAGAATGAAAATAAAATGGAATATTCTCTAACCCAAACATATTTGGATAGACTATATAATATGAGGATAAAAAATTCATAATTTTTTAAGACATGAAAATAATAGATCATAAAAATTTTAAGGATGGAGAGATTTATTGTATTTACCAAAAGACAATATAACCATCTATCCAAATTAATATTAAAGATGTGTATAAAGAAGATTCACAACTATTGAAGAAGATGAGAATTGTTCCATTTTTTATCCTTGACTATGTTGGGAAAATATGGTTTTAGAGTCATGTATGTAATCCTTCCTAAACATATTTGAAGGTGGAGATTTATGTGGATTCTCACAGTTCACCATTATTTATTCATCAATTGATGTGAAAAGATTTATAGAGATCTAAAGGACTATATCTTGTGGGATAACATCAAGAGTGATATTTTTATGTGTGTATCATGGTGTTTTTCATATCAGAATATTATGGTTATAAGAAAAACCTTTATGGGGATGTCAAAACCATTAACCATACCCTAGTGGGAATAGGAATACATCAACACAGATTTTGTTTTCCAGCTCCCTAATACATGAAAATAAGTACAATTGTATAGGTTTATTCAATCTCTTTACTAATTAATCACACTTAATTTCAATTAGAGATGATTTATCTACATGTCCACTTTTCAGAATTTTAATTGAGGAAGTGGTAATGTTTTATGGAGTACCGCATTATATTATATCTAATTAGAATCATAGGTTTACCTCGATGTTCTGGAAAAGTCATTTGTGAGATCTAGATACAGATTTGTGTATCAGTATAACATATCATCCTCAGACATGTGGTCTCTCAAAAAATATTATATAAACCCTAATGTATATTTTTAATTATTTTTCTATGAATTTAATCATTTTTTGGGATTAGTACCATCCTATATTTGAGTTCTTATATAACAGTATGTTTAACTCGATCAATCATATGGACCCTTATGATTATATCTATGTAAAGATGTGTAGAACATATATATGTTGTGATGTGATTTGAGAAAGAAATCTATATGGACCTAATATAGTTGCTGAAGTGATATGAAAATTCATATACATTCAGCTTGACATCATGAAAGCTCTTATAAAATAAAAAGGTGATGTTGACAATCATTAGTGTAACATAGGATTTGATTTTGGTAACAATGTTTTTCTATGAGTTAATCTATTTAAAATAGTTATATCATTTTGGAATAATAAAAAGTTGATCCCTGGTTATATTGTCCACTTCATGATTCTTTATCGAGTTGGGAGATAGGTTAGTGCATGGTGTTTCCAGCAAACCACTCTTATGTTCCCAATGTGTTCTATGTATATCTCACAAATAAGTACATAATTAATCTATCACATGTAAAAAACTTAAAGGTGTTCAATTGGAACATGATATTTCTTATTAGGAACATCCAATGTATATCATGGATAAAATCTATGTTATACTATGAAACAAGACTCCTCACATTGGGAATGTTCTATGTTGAAATCCAAAATTTGAATAGGCTATATGGGAACCCAAATATATAATAAACAAATATATATTCATTTCACTTTACCCGATTAAATAATTTCAAGTGAGAATTAATTTAAATTGGGGTATGATATAACTGCCTAAGGTTTAGAAATATGTTTTAAAATAAATTTAAATTATCATTATCTTCTATTAAACAAAACATCAACTTTAGACGAACTATAATATACTCTTAAAATATTATTATTTAAATTGATTGTTATCACATTGTAGATAAATAATAGGTTATGAAAATGATTAAGTTAATTATAAAAACATCTTGTTTACGTATTACTAAAATGAAATCATTACTTATTCATTAATTAAAAATGAAAATAATAATAATTTTATAGTAAAACAGATGTATTTGGAAAATTTATTATTATTATTATTATTTTATTTTAGTTTTATCATATTAAATTAAATTATTCAATCATGGTAAATTATTTTAATGATATATATGTGTTATAGTTAATACAATGTTTTAGCATTAATTTTATATTTTTCTAGGCATGGGATATGAATAAACAATGTTTTATCATTGAGATGTATTTTTATAAAAATTACTTTTTGTTGTGTGTTGAAGGCTTATTTTATAATTTATTTCATACACTTATTTAAATGTAATTTGATAAAATGGATTCCATATTTATATTTGTTCTTCAAATTTGGTAAATATGATAATTTTATTTTTTTTCAATATTAATTGTAAATGTGGTAAAATTTGTTAACTTATAAAAGGTTAAATCATGTTTATACAGGTTAAAAATAAGTTATAAGGAAAACAAATTTCATTAAAATTATTTTTGATTTATTTAAATATAAAAATTTAGACATAGTCTTTGAATTGAGCATTCTAATGGGATGGTTTCTAGAGAATTGACCTATCAAATTTTTAAATCAATGAAAATTACAAAATGTCACTCTATTAGTTGTAAATATATCATAGGTGTCCATATATTCACAAAATAATGTTATGAAGAAATATAAGTGTCTATTTTTAGATTAATCAATTTATCTTCTACATATAAATTTATTTAAAATTTTTAGTAAATATATAATGTCATTAAATGTTTTTGAAACACCAATGCAATATTCAACCAATTAAAAAATAAAATATAATAAATGATATTAAAAATATTAAAAGAAATAAATTTTTTGTTATTTAAGTTTTCCCAAGAATTCTAGCATATAATGAAATATAATTCTTATATTTAATGATTATATTTCAATTATAACATTTCATTTTATGGTATTGTATGTCAAATTTTAAGAATAGTGTCTAGATTTGATGTAAGAATATTTTATGAAAATTATATTTTATTAAATTAATAAAAAATTATAAAAATAATAAAATATGACAAATATGATAGTATAGATTCTATAATTTTATACCTTTCATAGTTATAGAACATTTTAATGATTTTTCTTGAGATTTAATTTGTTATATTTTATTCTCTTTAGAAATTTATTCGGTTACCCTCCACATCATTGTAAATGGGAACCCCTTCTTTATCCTCTTCACAAAACATTGACCCTTTAATATTAACATACCTATACAATTTTCACTTTTAAAATCCAAAATACATCTTATAAAGTTTAATTTCATCCCAAGAGACAAACTCTAGATCCCTTATGAGGTGATGAAAAGAAGTTATTTTAAAGAAGTGGAAATCTTTTTAATTGATCACTTTATTTTTAATAATTGTGTTGCCTCTAATAAATATATTCTATTAATGATATAATTATTACATTAGGATCCAAAATATATTGACGATTTTTTTTATTAATCCCCCATTATTCACCCTATTTTAATCAAATTGATGTTGAAAATATCCCTTGTTCACACATAAGACATAACATCTCCATATAGGAATAAAATTAGTTTCTCATTACCATAATTTAAGGAGGGGTATTATAATGGGATTAATGATTATATTAGATAGTTATTATATAAATAAAATTCTGAAATTATAATATAATATCTACCTTTCTACCTTAAAAACTACTGGTAATCGATAATGTCCATGGCATGTATATGTGGACTACAACCAATGTGATGTGATGTGATTATATTTTCATTTATGATTAATTTTAATGATAATAACGATATATTTAATGAATATATATGATATATATTATATTATAATTATTATGGAAATTTTATTTATTTCTTACCTTTCTTTCATTCCATTCATAAAAATGGAACCGAGATTCATGTGTATTTATGCCCTACCATCTCAATGAACTTTGAAATTCACTATTTCATCTCAATATTTTTTAAATAACTCTAACAATTTATATATTGAATATATATTATTTTTATATCGTTATTATAATTCTTGTGAATATTTAATGATGATCAGAATTCAAGGATCAAAACCATTGAACAAAAACATACCCGAAAAATGAAGCAGATATCACCTTGAACCTTATTTATAATAATGATGTGTTAAATGATGGTTGACAAATAGTTATATGTTAATCATATGTGGTATTGTATATATTATAATGGTTCTATAGTATCTTTATAACCAAATTAGATTTATTATACTGGTGTTTCTAATATATATCAATTAATTCAGACCTAAGCTAAGAGATTTTAGTCACACTTTTATTTCTATTAAACACATACTATATTTAAACCATCATAAATTTATGAGGTATATTCACCACACAAAAAATTATATTATGTTTCAACTAATAACATTTATGTCTATTTACATATCTATATATGTTTCTTTCTTTCATGGGTATGATTATTCAAAAGTTACCACAGTGGTTAATGTTTTATGTTATAATCTCATTGATTATAAGGATAGTTAATGATTAAATCCTTGATGAAAAAAACATAAGACATTTATCACCATGAAATCATAGATATTATTCTACCATATTTATTTCATAACACACGTGTTTTTATATCATGTTATGTACCTTATGTACTCAAAAGACCAAAAACAGTTTTTTAATGAAAATATACTTTATTTCTCCCTTTGGTCGAAAAAACATTTTATTTCCTATACATGTTTTATAGAAATTTTTTAATGATTTTTTTTCTTCTCTGAATTTTTAAAGTCATCTATATCATTTTTTAAACTTTTAAAATAATTTAAATTTATTTTTTTCACTTTCAAAATGAGGCACTTTTTTGACTTTTTCTACAAAACAATGAAATGGATGTTTTTTAAAGTGGAAAAAAATGAATAGAATTTAAATCTTCTATAACCACCAAATATATTGAAAAAAAATTACATGTTTAATTTGTAAAATTTAAATAAATTTCTTCCTGTAATTTTTTCATTAAATTATATTTTAATTGAGTGTTTGAAAATGGAAATTATATTGACCCCTGTAAAGAGTTAATGATATTTTAATGGTTTTTCTATTCACTAAAGTTCATAAACCATGATCTTTATTATCCTCCACAAGAGTTTTAATCCAATTATACCATACATTTTATGTATCTAGATGGTTTATGTTTTTTAAAACAATATTTTAATAAAAAATTGGTCCTTTTAGATTGTTTATGATATGATTAAATGATGACATGTTTATTTAACATGTTACTTATCTATAAGATATTTAGAATAAAATTTTACTGAATCCCATTTATTTTCGGGGGTTATAATTTGAGAAATGTTTTATGATCAAGTATAAAAATATGTATTTTTTCATTATGTGATGCAAGGGACTTATATCTCCATCGAATGCATTAGTTAATTATTGATTTCATATTATACATAGAAGATTGTATTAGTGAGTCAACCATGTTCTGTAAGGTATATTTTGGACTATGATAGTATTTGAAGTTAACATTGACTACTATGATTATTTGGGGTGTAAACCCAATCCACTATGATAGTCATCAAAATTTTCTTTTACTATTGAGGAAATGATTTTTATGCTTATGTGTATTCTACAATTAAGTTTCTTATGTTAATGTTTTACTTCCATGGATTATGTACTTCATTTCCTATATGATTTATGTCTTATAAACTACCGATATTTATATCATGAATATATATTATTTTTTATAACATTATTTTTATAATTTTCAAATTTTATGCTCATTTTATAATACCCTTATGTTTATGTTATGCGAAAATGATCATTGACATCTCCCTTATTTACCCTTACTGGGAATCTGAGATCACCCTTTCATATGTGTAACACCCTGAGATCTTATAAGATATATTATCTTTAATTTCATTCATATCTTCTATTGTAATCTACACCAAGATTATCTTGCGCTATACGCAATGTTGTATTACCTTGCAGTATATGAAACACTAATCACGGATCGTGTTACACACAATTTCAAGCACGTTTGATAGAAGTTATTCTATTAAACATTGAGTGTATATATATATATATTCAATATATGAATGATGTATGGTTGGATTATATTATATGCAACAACAAGGTAATCTTTCACTACACACAGCCCTGACTTGGCTTACATTACACGCAATCGCTACCTTTCGTGATAACGTCTGTTGTACACAATACCGAGTTTCACTGAACAACAATATGTTATTAAAATATTATATAAACTAGCCTTTATGAATAGTAAAACACACTTTATAAAAAATAAAAATTTAATCTTTCAATATGGATTTCATTTCTGTATTCGGAATATCGAAATTAGCCTACGGTGAATTTTTGGTATTTTTTTTCAAAACTTTCAATTTTTTAAGTATAGTGAAAAAATTGGGTTACTATTTTAAAATTGAATTTTTATTTAAATAATTATTTATCTTATTTAAATTTTTTTGTTCAAAATTAATATATAATACATATATAAGTTCAATGTAATTCATTGAAGTAATTTTATAATAATTTTGGATATATAAAAACATTATTGAACTTTTCACCGTCTTTTACCCACCTACTAGAAGAATTTGAAATTTTACATAAAACTTAATTTTACCTCTTATATGAGTTGAATTTTGAAAATCCAAGAGACACAGTTAATATCAAGTAGTAAAATGTGGTTCAATAAGATAAAAATAATTTTTTGGTGAATAGTAACTTTTTGACTTTTATTTACCTCGGTTAAAAGTAAATAGAGTATTTAATGGTAAAAGTGATATTATTATTATTACCGTAACACATGTCCTAATTCTATTGGATAAGTTTAATTAGACTAAAAAAATCCTTTGAAATAAATTTTTACCCTTTAGGTCCACTTGGATTATATTAGGAAACTTATTATTATTTTATTTAAAGAAGAGTTAAAAGAGTGAAAATCAAAGTTTAATAACTAATTTTGTTTAATAAAGGGTTATACATAATATATGTTCGACTATAAAAATTAATTATAAATCTTAAATGATTTCCTACATAATGGTATTTTATTTAAAAATTTTAGACATTAAATAAGTTAATTTATTTATAACACAATGATGATGCAGTAATTAACTTATTAATGAAATATTAACATAATTGATGTTATAAATACCCAAATAAATGTAATTTGATACTTTTTAAGAATTTAACTAATTTTATAGGTTAATATGATATGTTATTATTGATTTAATTAATTGTTTTCTAACTAATCATGCTGTTATAATTTTCAAAAAAAAACAATTACCAAATAGTGTCAAAATTGACATAAAATAGTTTTTAGAAACAGTATTAATTTATTAATTGTAATTTTATTCCTAAAAATATAAGGTGTGACCAAATGACATAGAAAAGGATATAAATATTAAATATTAACCAAATGGGTTTTTTTTGGCTTGTTATAGTAAGTTTATTAACGCTATAGTGTAAGAAAATAAGAAGACGCGGTAAATGTTAAATTATTTAACTTAGAGTTACAACTAAATGATAAAGTTAAAATAGTAACCTTAAGTTGTATAAAACCGATTAGTTGAGAGGATATGGATCCATCCCCACTATATATTCGAAATAAATCAATTTGGAGCTATTATAAACCGAATATTACTTTATTATAAAATAATATTTTATGTTTTTTCTAAGGTGCCCCTCTCCTTCCTTATAAAAGGGCACCACCACCATATTCTCTTTACACAATTTTGAGATTTCATGCTCGGAAAAATCCTGCCCATTTACCTCCTCAACTTCCCTAGAAACATTATAGAGGTTTTGGTATTCTCAAAATTCCAACTCTAGTGCCTTAAGAGGAAGATTAAAAGAGGTTTGTCGAAGAAGAGGTAATCTCTTCTACAGATTCCTTCATGTTTTATTTCTTCTTCATCTTCATATTCTTTAGTTGCTTCATTATAAAGTAATAACATCAGTGTCAATAATATACTGACATGTTATTATAATTATGAAACAACCCCATTTCACCCTCTATCCATCCTACAGAAAATGATATCACCACGCGTGCGTACGTACGGAATACCGTCTCCATGCCGTTGTATAATCTATTTTCCACCGCCACTGCACTTGGATGGGTATAATGGTGTAAAAAACTATATAAGGTTATTATAACATCGTAATGATTATGAGATATTATATCATCT
Organism: Viscum album; assembly: GCA_963277665.1. Classification (NCBI taxonomy): domain Eukaryota; kingdom Viridiplantae; phylum Streptophyta; class Magnoliopsida; order Santalales; family Viscaceae; genus Viscum; species Viscum album. The sequence continues at coordinate 1,253,127,883 of OY728153.1, read as the reverse complement.
ACTTCAATTTTATTCAATAATTATTGGAATGATATAATCGCTCGTGCGTACGTACGGACTACCATCTCCACGAACGCGATGAGATTCTTTTTCCATGATTAACCATTCACGTATGATTAGAAAGTATGTATATAATAAATAATCATGAATGATATTACATAATAATGATACTGGATTTATTTACATATATGTTTCATTTACTTAATTCCATTCAATTCAATAAGGAAACGAAAACAGTGTTCATGCGTACGTACGGCCTACCGTCTCCATGAATGGTGTATTTCATTCCATATATTGATCAATAATATATATTTATATACTGAATATATATTATATAAAAATCATGTTTTACATTCTGGAATTAGGTAAATCGGGATATGAGTAATAATATCATGAACAAAAAATCGAAGCACGTATGATAAATGAAACTATTTTACCCAAAACGTTTCTTTAACATGGAATTTACAAAAGAATGGGTAATATAAATTCATAAGTGAACCATAAATGATATCATAAAAATGAATATAATTCTTTCTTAATTCAATGACATTATTTAAATCATTATACAGGAGGTTCGGATACATATGAAGCATACCAGACATAAGGTAAGGGATAATTATTCCAATCTCGTTCTTATCCAAGATTGTTTATTTGTAAGTACTTACTGGGGTTATGTTTATCATCCATGTCCATTTTTTCTCAAATTTTTTTCATAAAATGATTAATAATCTTCCATGTATGTTTAATTTAATTTGTAACCTTTTAAGACTTTTACCACACGGTATGGAAGAAATATTTCTTTTGTTTACTATACAAGGTACTATTTGACTTTTCCGACAAAAGTACAAGAAAAATATTTTTTTAACTTATACGGCGTGAATGGATTTTTATCGTTTTATAACTCCTTATTTTAATGAAGCTTACTCTAAAATATTTCATGGGTATTTTCAATAAAATCCTTTTCTTTTAAAATTATGTGGCATTTTGTGCAAAGAAGAATATTTTTAAAGAGAACGGATATTTTCCTCAAGAATTCATTTCATGTATTTTATCAAAACCATTTTCTATCTAAGATGACATTATTTAATATGTGTACGTTTCAAGTATAATTTCTATATTATTTACATGGTATCATTCTTCTTATGATGAAATGATATCCGTTTGTTTTATATGGATTACGTTATGATGGGATGAGATTTATGAAACCCATTTTATTAATTGGGATATGATGAATGATTTATGTTTCTGTTGTGGAACATGTAAGAATGATTTAAATATGAGATGGGTGGTACCTATATCTCCCTCCAATGAAATGGGTAAATATTTATATCTCATGAGATATACATAGTTGGAATGGGAAGTTAATCTAGTTTAGCGATATAGGACTGGAACGAGGGGTGACCTTGATTCCGAAAGGGACTTTGTCCACTAAGATGGTCTTTGCAGCAATTCATTGGTTTCTATATAAATCATATAATGTGATTAATTTTTTTCCAAATTTAAATGTTTTATTCCGATTTTATTTAATTATGATTGATGTTCCGTTATGATATATGACTTACATACTTCCAAGATTTATGTCATTGCGCAAGATTTAGATGTTTAGATTATATGTTCACTTTTTTTCATTCAAATGTTTATGGATTGTTTTACGTTCCCTATGTTTATCCATAGTGAGAATTTGATCTCACCCTTTTTATGTTTTCTGTTCCCCAGGATATAAAGAAATGTTTTAGGTAAGAAAAAAAGGGGAAGATCTTTATGGGAGATGTTGAAGATCATTCACCACAATTTAGAACATCATGTTTCGAGTTTCCAAAGACACTAGACTATTACAGTCCTTCAGTGTTTGTTTTTGTTATGTATTGAGTATTCCGAAAAATTAATTTAATGTCCATGTATGTCATGATTTGGTTCACTACAGATGGTATTAGAGGAAAGGTTTAGTTTGCATTGGAAACTAGGATGCGAATACTTTAGTGAAACCCCTAGAGATATTTCTAAGATATGTCTAGGGATGTCCCTAAGGTTAAGTGTACATATAGGTTAGAGTCCTATAATTATGTTGATGATCATGAATAACCTAGGGTGAACCTAAGGTGTCATGGATTAAATAATTTTTGATAAGTTATACATCTCGTAAGTGACTTTTATGATTATGTGGTTCCTCGATATTTTAACTGTTTCTTACACTGTGGTTTCTGGTCATAGTCATTGGAGGGAACAAGAAGGGATTATGTTTACATTGATTCTAATGGAAAAATTGGTGACTATGATCAATGAAATTGTGTAATTCCTGGAGAGAAAGATATTGTGATTATGCAGAATCAGTCATCTCGATATATGATTAAAAAGGAGAACTTAAGTTGTATTCTAATGTCATCAAATAATAGGAATATTGAATTTTAAGCATGTTCTCATGGTGAGGAGCATAGATAAAGGAAGATTGATATTTCTATAGAAGGGTAGAAGAACCATGAGGAATACCTCAAATGGAGGGGAAGATGAAATATATGTGGAGAAAAGGGTCATAGAGTGACAGACTTTTATGGATTCCATTGTCTTATCTGTGGAGAACATGGGCATTACCCAACTCAATTCCCCGACCTAAGAAGTTACTTCTAAATCGAGGAAGGAAATATTCCATGACAATTATTTAAGAGGATGGATTGAAGGGATTATGTATTGGAATTCAATAATAATGTAGTTGGGGGTACTTTTATAGTATATTTAAATATATGTGTATTTGTCCATTGTGGTTTTCTATAATAATATGGTTGCAGTATCCATGAAAAGGGATTGAAATATTATTGGAAAGTAAATGATATGCGCATAATGAAGGGAAAAATAGAAAATAATATGTTGGATAGTATTAATGTGATCATGACTGATATACGGAAAAAGTGTTATCATGGTTAGAGTATATAGAAATATTAGGATTTTGGTATGTGGAAAGAGTTAAATTTTGACAGCATTCATGTTTTCATTAAGGTTCAATGGGTATTCATTTATCAAGAGAATACATGATTAAGGTATTCACATGTTTGGATTGTGACCCACAAGTTATATCATGATTGATGATGGTATTCACAAGCTCAGCAGATAACATTTCTAGTAATCATTTACATTATACTATGAGATTGGATAGAAGTATTTTGGACAAGCCTAAAGATTGAAATCGATTAAGTTGGATATAAATAGTATTGTTTTAGGCTAGACCCTTTTTATATATTATTTATGTAATGTTATAATTATTTAGTTTTATAAAAAGGACAACCTGCAAGATGAGCAACAACTCATTGTGTCGGACAAGGATACGGGAATCGAACCCACAACCGAAGTGTGACAGGCCTTTATCAAAGGCCTACAGGAAGTCCCTGGTTATTAGAAACTAGTTTTATTTTATTAATTGCTATGATAAAAGAAGTTTATGTCCATTTTAGAATCCATATATGATTAATCTAAGCATATATGGACTTATGTATATTTAATAAATTGTGCTAAATGTTTTGCGATAGAAACAGATGGGATGACTTATCATTCGATCACATGATTTTCTAACACTTCATGAATGAAAAATACAACTTAATTTCTTTAAATAGAGATAAAGTGGAAATTGTTCATGGAATGACCAACAATGATATTACACTGAAATCAATTACGTATTTCTCCTTACGTAAAAGTTCATCAACGTTAGGGAAATGATCCTAAAGACAAAAAATGTTTTCCTAGTACTCTCATATCTGATGAATCAGATGGTACCATAGATCATCACAAATATATGGCTTTGTGATTGTTTTCTTTTTCATAGCCATGTTCTCTAGCACTCTCCATCAGAACTTGAAGCTTAGATTTCGCTTCAATATACATATTTTCACCTATGTTATCTTATGTGGGAACCCAAGGATAAGTTAAAGTGGGTAACCGTTAAGTTTCAAGAATTTTTTTAAATTATGTTTTAGTATTCCTTTTTACATTGTCGGTTTCTATGAAAAAAACTTTCAAATAGTAAACGATTTATAACCCCAATGAATTTAAAGGGCGAGATTAATTTTAAAGGGGTAGAATGTAACACACTAAGATTTTATAAGATATATTATTTTTAATTTCGTCCATATCATATTGTTTACACTAGACCAATATTATCTTGCGCTATAAAAAATACCATACTAGCTTGCAGTATACACAACACTAATCTTTCATCAGGTTACACACAATTTCAAGTTCGTTTGATAGAAGTTATTCTACGAAACATTGAGTGTATATATACATATATTCAATGTATGAATAAAATATGGTTAGATTCTATTATACGTAACAAAAAAGGAATCTTGCACTATACACAGCCCTGACATGGCCTACATTACACACAATCGTGACCTTCAATGATAGCATGTGTTGTACGTAAAACCGAGTTTCACTAAACAAATATATGATATTAAAATATTATATAAACTATCCATTATGAATAGTAATACAAACTTTTTGAAAATTTATAAATTTTATCTTTCAAAATGGATTTCATTTTTGTATTCGGGATACTGAAATTTTCATAGGGTGAAGTTTTTGTATTTTCCTAAAAACATTCAATTTTTGATGAATAGTTAAAACACTGGGTTACTATTTAAAAACAAACTTTTTATTTAAATAATTATATATTTTCGTTAAATTTATTATCAGTCAAAATTGATATATAATACCTATATATGTTCAATGTAATTCATTGGAGTCATTTTATTATAATTTAAATATATAAAAACTTTAATGAACTTTTGACCATTTTTTACCCACATACTAGGCGGATTTAGAGATTACATAACATAATTTTAATTCTTTTATGAGTGGAATTTAGAAAATCCAAGAGACATAGTTAATATCAAGGAGTAAAATTTGGTTCAATTAGATAAAAATAATTTTTGGTGAACATTAACTTTTTACATTTATTTACCACAGTTAAAAGTAAATAGGGCAATTAAGGGTAAAAATTATATTATTATTACCCTAACACATGTCTTAATTCTATTGGATAAGTGAAATTAGCAAAAAAACCTTAGTAATAAAATGTTACCCTTTAGGTCCACTTGGATTAGATTAGGACTGTAACGCCCCGACCCCAGCTACCCAGAGTCGGTGCATTACTTCGTAACATTGGCATGATCACAAGAAAGATCAAATCCCGAAAGACCGATTGGTTTAGTAGCCTTGGAAACACTAGATATATTCATAAGTTTTACATTACATTATAAAATGAAAAACTACTACAACAACATAATGTTTCCACAATCCACACTATTAACCCCTCATAAAAATCCCTGCAGGTCATTCATAACTTACTTCTTCACATCCTGGGAAAAATAAAACATAAAAAAGGGGTGAGCTCAAATGCCCAGTAAGGATAACAATATAGCGGAAACTTTCATAAATAAGAATAAACATTTAAGGCAATGTATAACTAAAACAAAAGACTTTTAAATTTGAACTTTCAACATGGTATGGCATAAATAAAATGAAATAATGCCATTTACTTATTGACATGGATATTCTACTAATCGAATAATCACATGAAAAAATAAATAACCACTTTAATAATGTTGGAATGCATAATGCCAGACTATCATAACCACATAGCCAAGGCCTTGTGCCAAGACTACAAATAAGATTTTGTCAAGGCCTTGTGCCAAGACACTAGTTTGTCTCATGAGACCTACCGATGCATCGAGGAGCTATAGCGGGCTCCACCCGTCACTTACTAAGTCCAATGCATTCCCATATGAAAAGGTTTAAACATAACATAAACATTCGTATTAAAACTAGCATACGAAATGTCAATAATTTCACCATATACTATGAATGGTATAAAAATAGCACATCCACAGTCAAACATATCACAAAACCTTCAATACAATATAGAAGCTTTGTATTACAATAAATCAACTTCAAATAAGCGTTAAATCCATCAAAGGATGTTGACATAGATGAAATCAAAACTATTTGAGAGAAATATCTCCTTTTTTGAAATCATTTAAAAGTCACACATTTATAAAGGAAGTAATTAAAAAGAGATTTTTGAATCAAAGTGTCCCATACCACTTTGAAACTTTTGAAAGGAATTAACATTTTTAAAAACATTCATGTCCATATAAATAAATCCTTAAAAACCATTTTGAAGACATTAATTAAAAAGATTTATAAATATAAATCTTTAAAACATTTAAAATTCTGATTTTGATAAAGAGTACCTTTCTGAAATTCTTAAATTATTCATTTTGAAATCATTTAAAAGTCACATAATTATAAAATAAAACATTTACTTTGAAAATATCCTTATAATCTTGTAAGGGAAGTTTTGAAGATTTTATAATGGCGGAAATTAGCCGCACCCGCCGTATAAGTTAAAAAAAACATTCTTACCTTAATTCTGTCGAAAAGGTTAAAAGGGACCTTGTTTTGAAAACGACGGAAAGATTCCTTTATAAACCACTTATAAAAGTCAAAAAGGGTATAAATGAATTTAACTCATATTTTAGTAAATAGTAAAAATGTTTTGAAATACATTTTTAAGAAACATGGATGTGGATGATAAAGAGATCCCAGTAGATTATTACATATAAACAACCTCGGATAATGAAGAGATTGTGAAATAACCCTTACCTTGCACTTTTACTTGGATGGGGTAGGTTCACCTCCTGTATAATGGTGAAATAATTGTTATTATATTATTCAATAATCATATAAATTAATATGATATCATATATGATCTTTTAACATTGCTTTGTTAATAATATCTTAGAATTGTCGTCGTTTCGGGTGTTAACTTACTCGTTTTCTTTTATATGTTTTGTTATGTAAGACATGTTTGTAATGGATAGTTTGTATATTATTCATATCCAGAATGATATCAAGTCCTTAAACATCATTTTTAAATCATCAAATGATAATTATACTTGAATGGTTACGATGGAGAATGAATCTCATCGCGTTCGTGGAGACGGTAGTCCGTACGTACGCACGAGCGACAATATCATTCTTTTGATATTAAAATAATATATAAATGAATGGTATATCATATATACAGAATCATTAACATGTTATATTTATTATTTACATGAGTTACACATCATTATTATACACATCCAAATAATATTATATTGAATAACAATTACACCACGACGTGGAGACGGTAAGCCGTACGTACGCACGTATGGTGACATGTTATTCAAAGGGTGGATAGAATACTGAATACGGTTGTACCATACTTATAATAACATCACAGTATATGTGAGATACTGGAGTTATTATTTTAGAATGGTAAGAACAAAGGAAGAATAAGTGGAAGAAGAAATGAACTTAGAAAAGGGTGGTGAAATCATTACCTCTTCTTCGGGTTCTTCCTTTTGATTTGATCAAAAGGGCTCCTTAGGTTGGCTTTCTGATCAAACTAAGGCCTCTAGGTTGTAGTGAGGGATGTTGGGAGAGTATATGGGCAGAGTTTGGCCGAACCAAAAGGCTTTGAAGGTGTGAAGAAATGAGAAGGAGGAGTTCCCTTTTATAAGAGGGGTGAGGGGCACCTTTGGAAAAGTTAGAAATATTAATTTATAATAAATTCATATTCGGTTTATAAAGGCTCCAAAGTTGATTATTCAAATGTTAAGGTGGGGATAGTTCGAAAACCACTCAACCAATAGAATTTAGACAGGTTTGGGTATTTATATTAACCTTATCTTTAAGTATTAACTCTAAGTTAATTAGTTTCACTTTTACAATGTCTCTTTGTATTTTTATATAATATGGTTAATAAACTTACTATATACATCCAAGCGACCCCCAAGTGGTCCATTAATGATTAACCTATCATAATACAAGTCTCTTGGCCGAACCTTATATTTTTAAGAATTTAATATCAATTAATAATATAATATTTGTTTTAAGAACTCTTTTATGTCAATTTTGACACTATTCAATAGTTGATTTTTGTGAAACTCATAACAGATTGATTACTTCGAAAAAAGTCAATTAAATAAATCCTAATATATCATATTATCCTAGAAAATTAGTTTAATTCATTAAAAGTTTCATATTATATTTATTTGGGTATTTATAATATCAATTATTTTAATTGTTCACTATTATAGTAATTACTTCATCATCATTGTGTCATAAATAAAATAAATTATTTAATGTCTAAAAATTATAAATAAAACATCATTATGTAGGAAATATTTTTAGCTTTCTAATGAATATTTATAATCGAAAATCCAACATGTATAACCCTATGTAAAAATTGTTCTTATAAAAGATGTAAGCTTATGCCATTTTTATTTTTATTTTAACTTTATTAATATAATGTGTCCCTACCACATACAAGTGGCTCCAAGGGGTCCCCAAATTGACCCAAGGATGATCATGGTCGGGTATGTGTCCACCAATAAGGTTAGGACACGTTTTAGGTTAATTTGGTATTATTATAATATTATTTTTTAACCCTTATTTACCGGATTTACCCTTTAACCATGGTAAATAAAATATTTACCACAGTAACTATTCAAAATGTCTAAAAATAAAAGTTACCTATTTACACAATTTGAACATCCTGATTCCAAATAGGGAATCCATTTTCCTAAATTCAAAACAAAGAAGTGGCAGAAATTAATTTAAAATTAATTCCCGCTGTCAAAACAAAAAGCGTGTTTTTAAGAGATAATAACTATCAAAAGATTGACACTTGTTTATGTTCGGTTTAATTGTAAAATTATGTCTAATGACCAACATTATATTAAATTGTAAAAATATATTCTAAATATACTTTAAAACCACTCAAATTCATAATTTATCACTATTAATTATTTTGATTAAAAAAGTTGTTTTTAATTAAAATTTAGTAATTTTCACTATTCATCAAAATATGAAAGTTATCCGAAAAGTACCAAAATTTCACCTTAGGCTAAATTCGATATTCCGAATACAAAAATGAAGTCCATTTTGAAATATAATATATATATATTTTCAAAAAGTAGGTATTACTATTTATAACGGCTAGTTTGATTGGTTATGGTGTGTTAGAACTCGGTGTTGCGTACAACACACGCTATCACATTATTCAAAGGGAAACGTACCGTGGAAGCTTGGGGTGTTTCATTTTAAATTTTTGATGTCCCCATTTAGTCAAAAAGTTTAAAATATTGTATTTAAAAAGGTTTCACTATTAGAAGTTGATAAAAGTGAAATACTGAAAATGAATCTGTTCTTGCATTATGACTAAGAAACTCATAATAGGGATTCTAAAATTATAAGGATTATATAAACATTAAAATTTATCTAATACTATTCATAACCTCTTTTGAATGGCTTGTTTGGTAAGTCATGGTGTGCTTGAACTTGGTGCTGCATGTAGTGAAAGTTATTGAATTATTTTGAAGAACTAACACACTATGAAATCTTGGGGTGTTACATTCTCCCCTCCTTCAATAAATTGCGTCCTCGCAATTTGAAATTGTTCTTCGAAAATAAAAGGTGGAAAATCGATAATATATTTGTGGGAAACCCCACATCGGAAATTGGGTTACTAAAATTTAGTCTTAATATGAGGAAAAGAGAAATTAAAGGGTCACCACCAAATTATGATCTCGATTAGGAGAACATTGGTGTCATTTAGAGACATATAATTGGAGGAAAAACGTAAATATTTATAGGTAGTGATTGAGGTCATCAATCACAAACAAGTATAAAATTGAGGTCCTTAAATTCATCAATCTATGATGATTTGAAATACCATCGGTTCAACAAAACATAGGGTATTAGGATAACACATTTTTGATGTTTCAAAATATCCTAGTTGAAATCCCACATCGAAAAATGAATTAATGAGGCCTCTATTTAAAATAAATAGTCGAAAGTATGAAGATTACCGAATATAACACATACTAGGGTTCCATGTAGGAAAATATGGATATGGAAGAAAAATCTAACCATCAATTATCTGATGGAGAGTGGTAGAGAACATGGCTATGAAAAGGCCAAAATCCCAAAGCCATAAATTAGTGATGATTTAAGGTACCATCTAGGACAACATTTTTGTTCTAAGTTCCTTTTATTAATGTTGAGGAATTTATTTATGAGATTGGCTAAGATCATAAGGAGATATACTTAGTTTATAATTAGAGTTTTATCCATTAATAAATTTCTACCACATACTCATCTTTCACTCTAAAAGATAATAGAATGTAAAAAAATTCTATTTACACTATTCGTATAGGGTTCCAAAATAAACGAATTTATAATTCATCTAAAAGATCTTTTAATAAAAACTACATTATTTAATCCAGGACATCTCGTGGGCCAGTGGTAGGTGATACACCCTTGTCGCCCTTCGGTTGCGGGTTCAAGTCTCGCGGCCTTGCCGGACGCGACGGGTTGCCGCCCGACCTCCGGGTTGTCCTTTTATGGCAATCCAAAATAATACAAACTAGAACTATCCAAAATACTTCTGTCGAAACTCATAGTCCAACATTTATAAGGAAGGTAAGCATAATGTAGATTCTTTTTACCCCGTAATAGCATATGAATACCTTCATCATGTATTCTTTTAATACACTGAAACATCCTGAATTACCATATTCCTTATTGATTACATTCATGCTCCCTTATTCCATATAGAATGCTGGATATACTTCATTAATCCAAAAATGTTTTAAACCCCAACAATGATGGAATATACACATCATTAATCAGTTCCAAGGTAGTCAAGAATATCCAATATAATTTATCCAAAACAATCATGTATTATTCCAAAATCACTACCTCGGTATCAGAACTATATTATGGTTTATCATTCTCTCAACCATATATTTTCCAAAAATTTATCCTTCTATTGAGTCACTTTTCTTTGTTCCACAAAATCTCAAGTCCTTAATGAAATAGTACTGCAGTACAATCCTTACATACTCCATAATTATTATAACAAGTAAATTGTTGATACACACTCAATTGACATAATCAACATAAGAAATCTAATCATTCCTCTTCATCTGTGGTAGTATCATAACTTGATTATTATCCAATAACATCATTTGCGGCATAGTTTGATGACTGGGACATAGGTTCGCGTAGTGTCCAAACTCCTTGCAAATGAAGCATTGTACATTTGAAACCATTTTCTTACCCTTGCAGTCACGTACTTTGTGCCCTTTTTCTCCACACTTATAACAAACTCCCATTCCTTTCAGGCAAGTTCCAGGGTGTTTCTTTCCACAGTTACCACATATGGGAAAATTCTTCTTTTCCCTCTTCCCTTTATCCATTTTTCTCTCTTCCATCCTTTTCTTCTCTTGCTTCCCTTCAAATCCATAGGACTCAGTAAAATCTTTACTTATCTTATCAACACATGATATTATTTCTTCATATAATGATAATACATGGGAGACTATTTCTCTTATAAATTCTGGATTAAGACCATGAAAGATATGATCCTTCTTTCTCTTTGGATCATGTGCATTGCTGGAGTTCTCATTCCTTCTACTGGGCGCCATTTCTAAACAATGGCATACCCTAGATCAGTTTATGAATCAAAATACATAATCCCATACTTATAAAACACTTAACATAAATTGAACTATTTATGGTTATAATCCATAATCATAAGAATGTTTTCTTTGAGGAAGTATATACTCATAATCCCTTCAAAATGATTTGTAAAGAAAATGAGAGTTATCCTAAGCATATCCCCCGGGAGTGTCGTAACCAAGAGTGCAGCAAGGCCCGTTGTCGTGCACCAGTTCCCGTTCGAGTCTAGCTCAAAGCGGTGTTTTCGGGTTTTACCCCAAGGTACATCTGTGCCAGAGCCGCCTCTACCTGCTCGTATCCAGACAGGGATGTATTGCTCGGAAAACTCACAAAATCTCTACAATACCAAAATTCTAGGAAGTTCTTCTATACTAATCCTCAAAGTTAATCTTAGGTCTACGTGATCTAATCAGAGTTTATCTAAATCTAGCTTCCAAGGTTTGTACTAAACTTCCTCTGATACCAACTGTAACGCCCCGACCCCAGCTACCCAGAGTCGGTGCATTACTTCGTAACATTGGCATGATCACAAGAAAGATCAAATCCCGAAAGACCGATTGGTTTAGTAGCCTTGGAAACACTAGATATATTCATAAGTTTTACATTACATTATAAAATGAAAAACTACTACAACAACATAATGTTTCCACAATCCACACTATTAACCCCTCATAAAAATCCCTGCAGGTCATTCATAACTTACTTCTTCACATCCTGGGAAAAATAAAACATAAAAAAGGGGTGAGCTCAAATGCCCAGTAAGGATAACAATAGAGCGGACACTTTCATAAATAAGAATAAACATTTAAGGCAATGTATAACTAAAACAAAAGACTTTTAAATTTGAACTTTCAACATGGTATGGCATAAATAAAATGAAATAATGCCATTTACTTATTGACATGGATATTCTACTAATCGAATAATCACATGAAAAAATCAATAACCACTTTCATAATGTTGGAATGCATAATGCCAGACTATCATAACCACATAGCCATGGCCTCGTGCCAAGACTACAAATAAGATTTTGTCAAGGCCTTGTGCCAAGACACTAGTTTGTCTCATGAGACCTACCGATGCATCGAGGAGCTATAGCGGGCTCCACCCGTCACTTACTAAGTCCAATGCATTCCCATATGAAAAGGTTTAAACATAACATAAACATTCGTATTAAAACTAGCATACGAAATGTCAATAATTTCACCATATACTATGAATGGTATAAAAATAGCACATCCACAGTCAAACATATCACAAAACCTTCAATACAATATAGAAGCTTTGTATTACAATAAATCAACTTCAAATAAGCGTTAAATCCATCAAAGGATGTTGACATAGATGAAATCAAAACTATTTGAGAGAAATATCTCCTTTTTTGAAATCATTTAAAAGTCACACATTTATAAAGGAAGTAATTAAAAAGAGATTTTTGAATCAAAGTGTCCCATACCACTTTGAAACTTTTGAAAGGAATTAACATTTTTAAAAACATTCATGTCCATATAAATAAATCCTTAAAAACCATTTTGAAGACATTAATTAAAAAGATTTATAAATATAAATCTTTAAAACATTTAAAATTCTGATTTTGATAAAGAGTACCTTTCTGAAATTCTTAAATTATTCATTTTGAAATCATTTAAAAGTCACATAATTATAAAATAAAACATTTACTTTGAAAATATCCTTATAATCTCGTAAGGGAAGTTTTGAAGATTTTATAATGGCGGAAATTAGCCGCACCCGCCGTATAAGTTAAAAAAAACATTCTTACCTTAATTCTGTCGAAAAGGTTAAAAAGGGACCTTGTTTTGAAAACGACGGAAAGATTCCTTTATAAACCACTTATAAAAGTCAAAAAGGGTATAAATGAATTTAACTCATATTCTAGTAAATAGTAAAAATGTTTTGAAATACATTTTTAAGAAACATGGATGTGGATGATAAAGAGATCCCAGTAGATTATTACATATAAACAACCTCGGATAATGAAGAGATTGTGAAATAACCCTTACCTTGCACTTTTACTTGGATGGGGTAGGTTCACCTCCTGTATAATGGTGAAATAATTGTTATTATATTATTCAATAATCATATACATTAATATGATATCATATATGATCTTTTAACATTGCTTTGTTAATAATATCTTAGAATTGTCGTCGTTTCGGGTGTTAACTTACTCGTTTTCTTTTATATGTTTTGTTACGTAAGACATGTTTGTAATGGATAGTTTGTATATTATTCATATCCAGAATGATATCAAGTCCTTAAACATCATTTTTAAATCATCAAATGATAATTATACTTGAATGGTTACGATGGAGAATGAATCTCATCGCGTTCGTGGAGACGGTAGTCCGTACGTACGCACGAGCGACAATATCATTCTTTTGATATTAAAATAATATATAAATGAATGGTATATCATATATACAGAATCATTAACATGCTATATTTATTATTTACATGAGTTACACATCATTATTATACACATCCAAATAATATTATATTGAATAACAATTACACCACGACGTGGAGACGGTAAGCCGTACGTACGCACGTATGGTGACATGTTATTCAAAGGGTGGATAGAATACTGAATATGGTTGTACCATACATATAATAACATCACAGTATATGTGAGATACTGGAGTTATTATTTTAGAATGGTAAGAACAAAGGAAGAATAAGTGGAAGAAGAAATGAACTTATAAAAGGGTGGTGAAATCATTACCTCTTCTTCGGGTTCTTCCTTTTGATTTGATCAAAAGGGATCCTTAGGTTGGCTTTCTGATCAAAATAAGGCCTCTAGGTTGTAGTGAGGGATGTTGGGAGAGTATTTGGGCAGAGTTTGGCCGAACCAAAAGGCTTTGAAGGTGTGAAGAAATGAGAAGGAGGAGTGCCCTTTTATAAGAGGGGTGAGGGGCACCTTTGGAAAAGTTAGAAATATTAATTTATAATAAATTCATATTCGGTTTATAAAGGCTCCAAAGTTGATTATTAAAATGTTAAGGTGGGGATAGGTCGAAAACCACTCAACCAATAGAATTTAGACAGGTTTGGGTATTTATATTAACCTTATCTTTAAGTATTAACTCTAAGTTAATTAGTTTCACTTTTACAATGTCTCTTTGTATTTTTATATAATATGGTTAATAAACTTACTATATACATCCAAGCGACCCCCAAGTGGTCCATTAATGATTAACCTATCATAATATAAGTCTCTTGGCCGAACCGTAGATTTTTAAGAATTTAATATCAATTAATAATATAATATTTGTTTTAATAACTCTTTTATGTCAATTTTGACACTATTCAATAGTTGATTTTTGTGAAACTCATAACAGATTGATTACTTCGAAAAAAGTCAATTAAATAAATCCTAATATATCATATTATCCTAGAAAATTAGTTTAATTCATTAAAAGTTTCATATTATATTTATTTGGGTATTTATAATATCAATTATTTTAATTTTTCACTATTATAGTAATTACTTCATCATCATTGTGTCATAAATAAAATATATTATTTAATGTCTAAATATTATAAATAAAACATCATTATTTAGGAAATATTTTTAGCTTTCTAATGAATATTTATAATCGAAAATCCAACATGTATAACCCTATGTAAAAATTGTTCTTATAAAAGATGTAAGCTTATGCCATTTTTATTTTTATTTTAACTTTATTAATATAATGTGTCCCTACCACATACAAGTGGCTCCAAGGGGTCCCCAAATTGCCCCAAGGATGCTCATGGTCGGGTATGTGTCCACCAATAAGGTTAGGACACGTTTTAGGTTAATTTTGTATTATTATAATATTATTTTTTAACCCTTATTTACCGGATTTACCCTTTAACCATGGTAAATAAAATATTTACCACAGTAACTATTCAAAATGTCTAAAAATAAAAGTTACCTATTTACACAATTTGAACATCCTGATTCCAAATATGGAATCCATTTTCCTAAATTCAAAACACAGAAGTGGCAGAAATTAATTTAAAATTAATTCCCGCTGTCAAAACAAAAAGCGTGCTTTTAAGAGATAATAACTATCAAAAGATTGACACTTGTTTATGTTCGGTTTAATTGTAAAATTATGTCTAATGACCAACATTATATTAAATTGTAAAAATATATTCTAAATATACTTCAAAACCACTCAAATTCATAATTTATCACTATTAATTATTTTGATTAAAAAAGTTGTTTTTAATTAAAATTTAGTAATTTTCACTATTCATCAAAATATGAAAGTTATCCGAAAAGTACCAAAATTTCACCTTAGGCTAAATTCGATATTCCGAATCCAAAAATGAAGTCCATTTTGAAATATAAAATATATATATTTTCAAAAAGTAGGTATTACTATTTATAACGGCTAGTTTGATTGGTTATGGTGTGTTAGAACTCGGTGTTGCGTACAACACACGCTATCACATTATTCAAAGGGAAACGTACCGTGGAAGCTTGGGGTGTTTCATTTTAAATTTTTGATGTCCCCATTTAGTCAAAAAGTTTAAAATATTGTATTTAAAAAGGTTTCACTATTAGAAGTTGATAAAAGTGAAATACTGAAAATGAATCTGTTCTTGCATTATGACTAAGAAACTCATAATAGGGATTCTAAAATTATAAGGATTATATAAACATTAAAATTTATCTAATACTATTCATAACCTCTTTTGAATGGCTTGTTTGGTAAGTCATGGTGTGCTTGAACTTGGTGTTGCATGTAGTGAAAGTTATTGAATTATTTTGAAGAACTAACACACTATGAAATCTTGGGGTGTTACAAGGACACTTATTATTATTTTATTTATATAAGAGTTAATAGAGTTAAAATCAAAGTTTAATAACAAAAAATTTTAATACATGTTTATACATAAGATAAATTTGACTATAAATATTCATTAGAAAGATAAAACGATTTCATACATAATGGTTTTTTTAATTTTTAGACATTACATAATTTAATTTATTTATGACACAATGATGTTGCAATAATTACCTTATTAATGAAATATTAACATAATTGATGTTATAAAAACCAAATAAATGTAATTGGAGACTTAGTATGAACTCCACTAATTTTATAGTTTAATATCATATGTTAGTATGGATTTAATTAATTTTTTAGAACTAATCATGCAGTTATTAATTTCAAAAAAAATCAATTACCAAATAGTGTCAAAATTTCCATAAAATAGTTTTTAAAACAAATATTATATTTTTAATTCCTATTTTATTTATAAAAATATAGGTCTTGGCTAAATGAGTTATATAAGGATATATATATATATATTAATAATGACCCACTTTGGGTTAGTTTGTATTTTTATTGTTGTTTATTAACAATATAGTGTACGAAAACAAGAAGACACGGTAAAAGTTAAATTATTTAACATATAGTTAAATCTAAATGATAATGTTAAAATAGTAACCTAAAGTTGTCTAAATCCTATTGGTTGAGAGTATTTAGACCCATTCCCACTTTAGCTTCTAAATAAATCAATTTTTAGCTATTATAAACAGAATATGACTTTATTATAAAATAATATTTTATGTTTTTTCTAAGGTGCCCCTCTCCTCCCATATAAAAGGCCACCTCATCCCTATTCTCTTTACCCAATTTTGAGCTTTCAAGATCAAACATACCATACCCATTTACCTTATCAACTTCCCTAGAATCATTATAGAGGTTATGGTCTCCTCAAAATACCAACTCTATTGCCTTATGATGAAGCTTAAAAAAGGTGCGTCGAAGAAGAGGTAATCTCTTCTACCGATTCTTTCAAGTTTTATTTCTTCTTCAACATCATATTATTTCGTTTTTTCATTATAAAGTAATAACATAAGTATCACTAATATACTGATATGTTATTATAAATATCAAAAAACCCCATTTTACCCTCTATCCATCCTATGAAAAATTAAATCACTGTGCGTGCGTACGTACGGAATACCGTCTCAATGCCGTGGTGTAATATGTTTTCCACCACCACCATATGTGGATGGGTATAATGGTGTAAATAATAACTATATATGGTTATTATAACATCATAATGATTCTAATATATTATATAATCCACTCCAATACTATTCAAAAATTATGGGAATGATATCATCGCTCGTGCGTACGTATGGACTACCGTCTCCACGAACGTGATGAGATTCATTTTTCCTGATTAAACATTCAAGTATGATTATAAATTATGTATATATAAATTAATCATGAAATCTATTACATATTAATTATACTAGATTTATTTACATATATGTTTCATTTACATAATTCCATTCAATTCAATAAGGAAATGAAAACAGCGTTCATGCGTACGTACGACCTACCGTCTCCATGAACGGTGTATTTCATTCCATTTATCGATCTATCATACATATTTATATACTGAATATATATTATATACATATCATGTTTTACAATATTGAATTATGTAAATCAGTATATAAGTAATAATATCCAAAACAAAAAATCAAAACATGTATGATAAATGAAACGATTTTACCCAAAACATTACTTTAACATGGAATTTACAAAAGAACGGGTAATATTAAGTCATAAGTGAAACATATATGATATAATAACAATGAATATGATTCATTCATAATTCAATGACATTATTCAAATCATTATATAGGAGTTTTGGATACATTTGAAGCATATCAGCCATAAGGTAAGGGATAATTATTCCAATCACGTTCTTATCTAAGATTGTTTATTCGTAAGTATTTACTGGGGTTATGTTTATCATCCATGACCATGTTTTCTCAAATTGTTTTTATAAAATGTTTACTTTTATTCCAAGTATTTTTAATGTTATTTTTTCCCTTTCATGACTTTTACCACAAGGTATGGAAGGAATCATTCTTTTTTTTACCATACGAGGTACTTTTCGACTTTTCTGACAAAAGTACAAGAAGAATGTTTTTTTAAACTTATACAGCATGAATGGATTTTTACGGTTTTATAACACCTTATTTTCATGAATCTTACTGTATATGATTTCATTTCTGTTTTCAATAAAATACTTTTATTTAAAAATTGTGTGGAATTTTGTGAAAAGAAAATGATTTTTAAGGAAAAAGGATATTTTCCTCAAGAATTCATTTCAAGTATTTTATCAAAAACATTTTCCATCTAAGATGACATTATTTAATATGTGTATGTTTTGTGTATAATGTCTCTATTATTTACATGTTTTGATTCTTCTTATGATGAAATGATATCCATTTGTTTTATATGGATTCAGTTATAATGGGATGATGTTTATAAAACCCATTTTATTAATTGGGTTATGATGAATGATTTATGTTTATGTTGTGGCACACTTAACAATGATTTCAATATGAGATGGGTGGGACCCATATATCCCTCCAATGCACTGGGTAAAGATTTTTATCTCATGAGATAGACTTGGGTAGAATAAGAAGTTAATCTGGTTCTGTGATATAGGACTGGAATGAGGAGTGAACTTGATTTAAAAAGGGACTATGTCCCCTAAGATGCTCTTGGAAGCAATGCCTGGGATAATATGGAAATAATATCATGTGATTAATGGTTTTCCACAATTAAATGTTTTATTCCCATGATATTTTATCTTGATTGATATACCTTTATTATATTTGACATACATACTTCCAAGATTTATGTCACTACTCAAGATTTTGATGTTTAGATTCTATATTCATGTTTTTTCATTCAAATGTTTATGGATTTTTTATGTTCCCTATGTTTACCCTTACTGAGTATTTGAGATCACCCTTTTTATGTTTTCTTTTCCACGGGATATAAATAAATGTTTTAGGTAATGAAAAAAAAGGGGAAGATCTTTATGGGAGATGCTGATGATCTTTCACAACGATATAGAAGATTATGTTTCGAGTTTTCAAAGACAGTAAACTCTTACGGTCCATCAGTGTTTGTTTTTTTTTTGTATTAAGTATTCCGAAAAAGTAATGTAATATATATGTACGTTAGACATTGGGTCTCTACATTTTCTATCCGAGGAAATGTTTATTTATCCTTTGGAAACTAGGATGCGAAAACTTTAGTGAAATCCCTAGATATATTTCTATCGTATGTCTAGGGATGTCCCTAAGGTTATAAATAAGTATAGGTTAGATTCCTAGAATTATGCTGACGATCATGAATTACCTAGGTTGAACCTAAGGTGTCATGGATTAATGAATTTTTGATAAGTTAGACATCCCGTAAGGGACTTTTAAGATTATGTGGTTCCTTGTTATTTTAAATGTTTCTTACTCGATGGTTTCTGGTATTAGTCAATGGAGGGAACAAGAAGGAATTTAGTTAACATTGATTCCAATGGAAAAATTGGTGACTATGATCAAAAAAAATTTGTGAAGCCTGGAGAGAATGATATTGTGATCATGTCGAATCAGTCATCTAGATATATGATTAACAAGGTGAACTTTAGTTGTATTCCAAAGTCATAAAATATGAGGAACATGGAATTTTATACATGTTGTCATGGTGAGGAGCATAGAGAAAGGAATAATTATATTTCTATATAAGGGAAGAATAACCTTGAGGAATACCACAAATGGAGGGGAAGATGTTATCTATGTGGAGAAAAGGGTCATAGAGTGATAGATTGTTATTGAGTACAATATCTTATCTATGGAGAACATGGGCATTACCCAATTCAATGCCCTGACATAAGAAGTTACTTCATAAATTGAGGAAGGACCTCTTCCATGCCAATCATTGATGAGTAGTATTGAAGGTCTTATGTATTTGAATTCAATAATACTGTTGTTGAGGTACTTTTATAGTATATTGAAATATCTGTATATTGGTCCATTGTGGTTTTCTATAAGAATATGGTACCGGTAACCATGAAGAGTGATTGAAATATTTTTTAGAAGGCAGATGATATTCTCATAATGAAGGGATAAAGACAAAATAATATGTTTGATAGTATTAATGTGCTAATGACTGATATAAGGACAATGTGATATCATGGTTTAAGTATATTGAAATTTTGGGATTTTGGTATGTGGAAAGAGTTAAATTTTGACAGCATTCATGTTATCCCTAAGGTTCAATAGGTATTCATTTTTTAAGAGAATACATGATTAAGTTATTCACATGTTTGGAATGTGACCAACAAGATATATCATGATAGATGATGGTATTCACATGCTCGGTTGATGACATTTCTAGTAATCTTTTACATTACACTAGGAGATTGGATAGAAGTATTTTGGATAAGCCTAAAGATTGTAATGGATTAAGTTGGATATAAATAGAATTGTTTATGGATAGAACATTTTTTATATTATTTCTGTAATGTTATAATTGTGTTGTTTTAGAAAAAGGAAAACATGCAAGATGGGTGACAACCCGTTGCATCACACAAGGATACGAGAATCAAACCCACAACCGAAGTGCGATAGGCCTTTATCACTGGCTTACAGGAGGTCCCTAGTTAGTAGAAACTAGTTTTATTTTATTAAGAGCTATGATAGATGATGTATAAGTCCATATTAGCAACCATATATGATTAATCTCATCATACATGCACTTATGTATATTTAATTAATTGTGCTAAACTTTTTTGTGATAGAAAAATATGGGATAACTTATCATTCTATCGCATGATCTGCTAACACTTCATGAATGAAAAATTCAACTTCATTTCCTTAAATAGAGATGAATTGGTAATTGTTCATGGAATGAACAAAAATGATATTACACTTAAATCAATAAAGTATTTCTCCTTATATAAAATTTCATCAACGTTGGGGAAATGATCTTGAAAACCAAAAATGTTGTCCAAGTACTCTCATATCTGATGAATCAGATGGTATCTTAGATCATAAAAAATTTATGGAATTGGGATTGTTTTCTTTTTCATAAACTTTTTCTCTACCACTCTCTATCAGAACATGTCGATTATATTTCCATTATATATCCATATTTTCACCTATGTTCTCCTATGTGGGAACCGAGGGATAAGTTAATTTGGGTAACCGTTATGTTTCATAAATTATTTTTTAAAATTATGTTTTAGTAGTACTTTTTACAATGTGGGTTCTAATGAGATAAACATTAAAGTAGTAAACAATTTATAACCCAGATGAATTTCGAGATTGAAATTAATTTTAAGGGGGGTAGAATGTAACACCCCGAGATTTTATAAGATATGTTATTTTTATCATAATTCATTTCTTCTATTGTACGTTACACCAAGATTATACTGCACTATAAGAAACATTGTATTAGCTTGTTGTATACTCAACACTAATCATGGATCGTGTTACACACAATTTCAAGTTCATTTGATAGAAGTTATTCTATGAAACATTGAGTGTATATATATATATATTCAATGTATGAATAAGATATGGTTGGATTCTATTAAACACAACATCAAAGGAATCTTGCATTACATGCAGCCCTGTCATGGATTACATTACACACAATCGGGACCTTCAATGATAGCATGTGTTGTACGCAATACCGAGTTTCACTAAACAATGATATATTATTAAAATATTATATAAACTAGCCATTATGAATACTAATACAGACTTTTTGATATTTTTTTAATTTTATCTTTCAAAATGGATTTAATTTATGTATTCAGATTATCGAAATTATCCAAAGGTCAATTTTTGGTATTTTTCTGAAAACATTCAATTTTTGATGAATAGTGAAAACACTAGGTTACTATTTAAAAACCGACTTTTTATTTAAATCATTATTTATTTAAATTTATTTTATTTTTGGTCCAAATTGATATATAATACCTATATATGTTCAATTTAATTCATTGGAGTCATTTTATAATAATTTTAGATATATAAAATCATTATTGAACTTTTCACCGTCTTTTACCCAACTCCTAAGAGAATTTGAAAAATCACATAAAACATAATTTTACCACTTCTGTGAGTGGAATTTATAAAATCCGAGAGACACGGTTAATATAAAGGAGTAAAATTTGGTTTAATAAGATAAATTTTTTTTTGATGAATAGTAGCTTTTTACTTTTATTTACCACGGTAAAAAGTAAATAGGGTAAATAAGGGTAAAAATGATATTATTATTTCCCTAACACTTTTCCTAATTCTATTGGATAAGTTTAATTTGACCAAAACAACTTTAGAAATAAAATTTTACCCTTTAGGTCTACTTGGATTAGATTTTGATACATATTATTATTTTATTTAAAGTAGAGTTAAAAGAGTTAAAATCAATGTTCAATAACTAAAAAAAAATTAATACAGGGATATACATAAGATAAATTCGACTATAAATAATAATTATAAATATAAAATGATTTCCTGCATTATTTTATTTTATTTAAAAAATTTAGACATTAAATAAGTCAATTTATTTACGACACAAAGATGATGCAGTAATTACCTTATTAATTAAATATTAACATAATTGATGTTATAAATACCCAAATAAATGTAATTTGATAATTTTTATGAATTAAAATAATTTTATAGGTTAATATAATATGTTATTATTTATTTAATTAAATATTTTAGAACTAATCATGCTGTTATGAGTTTCACAAAAATATATTACCAAATAGTGTCAAAAATGACATAAAATCCTTTTTAAAACAAATATTATATTATTAATTGTTATTTTATTCCTAAAAATATAATGTTTTGACAAAATGAATTATATAAGGATATATATATTAATAATGAACCACTTGAGGTTCGTTTGGCTTGTTATATTATGTTTATTAACCATATAGTGTAAGAAAACAAGAAGGCATGGTAAATGTTATATTATTTAACTTAGAGTTAAATCTAAATGATAAGGTTAAAATAGTAACCTAAAGTTATCTAAAACCTATTGGATTAGCTGATTTTGACCCATCTCCACTTTAGCTTCGAAATAAATCAATTTGGAGATATTATAAACTGAATATGACTTTATTATAAAATAATATTTTACGTTTTTTCTACGGTCCCTCTCTCCTCCCTTATAAAACATCACCTCCTCCCTCTTCTCTTTACACAATTTTGATCTTTCATGCTCTTCCAACCCCATCCAATTTCCCTTCTTAACTTCTCTAGAAACATTATAGAGGTTTTGGTATCCTCAAAAGACAAACTTTAGTGCCTTAAGTGGAAACTTAAAAGAGGTGCGTCGAAGAAGAGGTAATCTCTTCTACCGATTCTTTCACGTTTTCCTTCTTCTTCAACTTCTACTTCTTTAGTTGTTACATTATAAAGTAATAACATAAATATCAATAATATATTGATATGTTATTATTAATATGAAACATCCCCATTTCACCCTCTATCCAATCTACGGAAAACAAAATCACCGCACATGTGTACGTACGGAATACCACCTCCACGTCGTGGTGTAATCTGTTTTCCACCACCACCATACATGGATGGGTATAATGGTGTAAAGAATAACTATATATGGTTATTATAACATCATAATGATTATGATATATTATATCATCCACTCCAATACTATTCAATAATTATGGGAATGATATCATCACTCGTGTGTACATACGGACTATCGTCTCCACGAACGCGATGAGATTCATTTTCCATGATTAACCATTCAAGTATGATTTTAAAGTATGTATCTATTAAATAATCATGAAATATATTACATAATAATGATACTATATTTATTTATATACATGTTTCATTTACATAATTTCATTCAATTAAATAAGGAAACTAAAACAGCGTTCATGTGTACGTACGGCCTACCGTCTCCATGAATGGTGTATTTCATTCCATTCATCGATCTATCATATTTATTATTATACTAAATATATATTATATGCGAATCATGTTTTAAATTCTGTAATTAAGTAAATCAGGATATGGGTAATTATATCAAGAACAACAAATCAAAAAACGTATGATAAATCAAACGATTTTACCCAAAACGTTGCTTTATCATAGAATTTAGAAATTAACTGGTAATATAAAGTCATAAGTAAACCATATATCATATAATAACAATGAATATGATTTTTTAATAATTCAATGAAAATATTTAAATTATTATATAGGAGGTTCAGATACATATGAAGCATATTGTACATGAGTTAAGGGATAATTATTCCAATATCTTTCTTATCCGAGATTGTTTATTCGTAAGTATTTACTGGGGTTATGTTTATCATCCATGTCCATGTTTTTCTCAAAACGTTTTCATAAAATTTTTACTATTCTTCCATGTATATTTAATGTCATTTTTACCCTTTTATGACTTTTACCACAAGGTATGGAAGGAATCTTTCTTTCATTTACCATATGAGGTTCTTTTTTACTTTTCCGAAAAAAGTACAAAAAGAATGTTTTTTTAACTTATATGGCATGAATGGATTTTCTATGGTTTTATAACGCCTTATTTTCATGAATCTTACTCTACAAGATTTCATAGTTATCTTCAATAAAATCATTTTATTTTAAAATTGTGTGGCATTTTGTGAAGGGAAAATGATTTTTATGGAGAAAGGATATTTTCCTCAAGAATTAATTTGAAATATTTTATCAAAACCATTTTCCATCTAAGATTACATTATTTCATATGTGTATGTTTCAAGTATAATCTCTCTATTATTTACATGGTTTGATTCTTCTTATGATGAAATGATATCAATTTTTGTTATATGGATTACATTATGATGGGATGATGTTTATGAAACCCATTTTATTCATTGGGTTATGATCAATGATTTTTGATTATGTTTTGGACCACGTAATAATGATTTCAATATGAGACTGGTGGGACCTATATCTCCCTATAATACGTTGGATAATTATTTATATATCATGAGATAGACATGGCTGGAACGGTAAGTTAATACGGTTCAATGATATAGGACTGGAATGAGGAGTGAACTCAATTCAGAAATAGACTTTGTTTACTAAGATGGTATTTACAGCAATGCATTGGCTACTAGGGAAATCATATCATGTGATTAATGGTTTTCCAAAATTAAATGTTTTATTCCAATCCTATTTTATCATGATTGATGTTCCTTTATGATATATGACTTACATACTTCCAATATTTATGTCATTTCTAATGATTTTGATGTTTAGATTTTGTGTTAATGTTTTTGCATTAAAATTTTTATGGATTGTTTTATGCTCCCTATTTTTACCCTTACTGAGAATTTGAGCTCAACCTTTGTATGTTTTCTTTTCCCCATGATATAAATAAAGGATTTAGGTAACAAAACAAATGGGGAAGATCTTTATGGGAGATATTGAAGAACATTCACCACGATTTAGAAGATTATGTTTCGAGTTTCCAAAGACACTAAACTATTATAGTCCTTCAGTGTTTGTTTTTGTTATGTATTAATTATTCCGAAAAATTAATGAAATTTCCATGTATATCAAGATTTTGGTCTCTATAATATGTATCCCTTCCCTAGGTCATGAATTATAAAATATCTACGAATGGTGCACGTTATGATGAACATAGTTTAGTATTATGTTGATATTTTATGAACAAGTTCATCATTTAATCATATAAATTACTGAATATGACCTATATTATCCTGATGAGGTTTGATATATTTTTTGATGAGTACTATTCTACTATGATATGATATTTATTTAGTAAATGTATGGGTTTCTAAAATATGAAAAGTGAAAACTTGAAATAAAATCACATGTTTTTTCTCCATTATCATAATATAATATAATATATCGATGAATTGGAATCTGTTATTATTATTGAATGAAATTTGAAAGCATTTTAATGAACAAAACCCATGTTGGGAATGTGTAGGTGTGCACAATATCAATTGATGTATATTCAAGAATCCACTGATTCAATTTTGGGGTATTGGGAGTAGTTTCATTTCACCACGCTATTATTTTTTTAATTTCCATGAATATATACAAGCATGGACACTAATTTAATCAGGTAATCCAATAACACGTTAATAAATTGCATAGTATTACTACAGATCTCTCTAATGTATTTTGTGCAAACTATACTAATGAAACTCATGTTTCTTAGAATGTGATCTATGTTATATCTAAGTTATTAAGAGAGTATCATTATTTAAAATCTAATATTATTTGCTCTCATTCATATGATATAATTATAATATCCTTCCTTCAACTATTCACTAAGAACATACACATGTGATCAAGAAAATGGAGCATTAAGAATAATAGAAAAATTATCTTGTAATGTATTCATTCGGTATTCATTGATAGTATGTATCAACACCACGTCACTGAATCTCAACTATACAATAAGACACTAAAAATCATAATATTATAAAAAATTATAATCACAAATTAATTGGTTTTTAAAAAAATTTATTCTTTCCCACCCCCTCTTTATGTTAAAACAATTTTACCTTCTTATACTGAATTTCATATAATGATCCCCTATCTTTATTCTGGTCATATTATTTTTTTTCATTCCCATAAATCCTTTCCTGAATTTTATATTTCTATGTACTGAAACTACTATGATATAACTCCACAAATGTAGTATATATATTACAACTCTACTCTATTCATCTATTATTTAGTTTATGATCTATTATACATTCCAACATAAAAATTCTTCTCTCCCATCCAAATTGTTTACACATGTACAGGATACTGTGATGTTTCTTAATTTGGTTAGACACATATGTATGGTGATTTTTTACTTTGAATGGGATATTCATGTCTTTCTAATCTCACATAAACTCTATCAATGCCTTATATGACTCTTGCAATGACTTATATCATTTATTGATGTGAATTTTTAGGAAAAATATATTTTTTTAGTTCTATAGTAGAGAATGTTAAGAGAATAAATATTAGAAAATGTATTTTGAAAGTTCATGCACAATTTGACAAAAAATATAACCAAAATGTATGGCAACAAAAATTTCATGAAATGACTGAAATTGAAATATACCCCCACTCAAATATTTATGTCATTTTTTCATCCATTTCCTTTATCTCATGAAGATACATGACGGTGAGATATCAGTTTTCTCTCTACACAACCCTAATATAATTTATAATGTGGTGATTTTGGAGGTGTTCTATAGTGATTTTAGGTGATACTCTTCTCATATGTTCACCAATTTATGATCACAATGGAATACATCGAATTTGAACATTTCGAGGTAATTGTTTTGGAACTAATTACACTGATGTATTGTGGAATCGTGCGAATATGATATAACCTTTACTTGACATGGATAAAGTATGCTCAAAAACGATAAACATAGAAGGTTTCAAACTATTTCAATGAAGGTATGTCACATCTATAGTTAAATTAGGGTTTCTAGTTAAATTGCATTTGATTTTACATAAATTCAAGTGTGAAATTTGGGGATTTTTTATGACATATGTTCAAGTTCTTGTTGGGTGTCTAACACAACCTATCTCTCATGTATTCAATGAAATTGGTTGAACCTACATGTTTTTATAATAAATTAAAATTTTAATAAAAATAACTAATTAATTTTAAATAGTTATAAATATTTATTTTGGATTTATTGTGTAACATCCCATATTTTGGACATGTTGATATTTCATAAGGAATTTGAATATTTCCTTTTATGTGTGGTTCAATTCTCACATTGAGATTTAGAATTTAAATCTAATAATTTGAACACATAAATGTGTTTTTTGAGAGGTTTATGTATTTAGTGGCTCTCCATGTGTTTTTTTCAAAATTTGGAAGGGTTGGGATCTAACATAATCAGTCTTAATAAAGTCATATTTAGGTACATTGTTAGTCAACCTTTCAGGTCCACCCTGTTAACCCAAATCATAAGAAACATTATTTGTTAAAACTATGTGATGAGTCGGCAGACATTATGTCTTGGTGTAATTGGGCATGTGGTTTGTCTCATGGGATATTCATGGTTTTACCTAATTAATTTCTTTGATAGCACTCTCTGTGCCAGTTAATGAGTAGCCAAACATGGTTTACATATAGTTATAACACACCATGTGACCTGACCATGCAGGGTATGTATGTAACGCCATAAGCCAAGTTACCCAGAGTTGGTGCATTATTACATAACATTGGCATGATAAAACAAATCATGTCCCAAAATACCGATCAGTTTAGTGGCCTTTGAAGTACTAGATACATTCATCCATTTTTCATAACATTGCAAAATGAAAAACATCATCAACATTGTCTCCATTTACCACATTCATGTCCCTTACACTATCTTTGCAGGGTTTTCATAGTATACTTCTTCACATACTGGAAAAAATAAAACATATAAATGGGTAAGCTTAGATGCTTAGTAAAGATAGAAATATAGTAGAAACATTCATAAATAAACATAAACATTTAAGGAAATGTATAAGAATAATACATAAGCCTTTTAAACTTAAACTTATTCATAATATGACCAATATAAATCAAATAATTCAATTTACTTATTCACATGGATATTATTCATGTTGAATAATCACATGAAATATCAATAGATACATTCATTATGATTGAATGAATAATTCCAGACATCATAAACATATAGTTAAGTACATGTGCCAAGACTACATAAAATATTTTTTCAAGACCTTGTTCTAAGACACTATTTTGTCTCATGATACATACTGATTCATCAAGGAGCTATAACGTGCTCCACCATCACTTACTATGTCCTATGAAATCCTCATATGAAAGGGTTTAAACATAACATAAACATTTATATTAAAACTAGCATACGAAATGTCAATACTTTATCCATATACCATGAATGGTATAAAAATAATACATCCACAATCAAACATATCTAAAACCTTCAATAAAATATGACAGATTTGTATCATAATAAATAAAACTTGATCAAGAATAATATTTCTTAAAGTATGTTGACATAGATTAAAATGATCAGTACAAATCATTGTAGTAAATATCCATTATTCATGAAATCATTTAAAAGTCACATAATTTATACAGGAAGTCATTTAAAAGATTGTTTTGAATCAAATTATCCCATACCACTTTGAATATTTGGAAAGGAATTAACATTTTAAAATATTCATGTCAATAAAAATAAATCTTTAAAACCATTTTGAAAACATGGACATTAATGATAATGGGTTATAAGAACAAATATTTAAACCATTTAAAATGATGTTTTAGTAACAAAGTCCCATTAAAATAATTCCTTTGAAAGCTCTTCTATGAATCATGGACATGGATAATAAATATGACCTCGTAGATACTTATATAAAAACAACCTCAGATTATAATGAGATTGTAAAATTAACCCTTACCATGTAATTTTCCTTGGTCGAGTGTAGGTTAACGTCCTGTATAATGGTGAAATCACTATTATTAAGTTATAAAATAACGATAAAAATTATAATGATATCATATATGATCTTCTAATATTTTTGTTACTATATTTCAGTAGTATCATCGTTTCAGGTGTTAACTTATTTGTTTTCCTTTATATGATATGTTACGGAGTTCATGTTTGTTATGGATTGGATGTATCTAATTCATATTAAAAATTATATCAATACTTTAAAATTTATTTTTAATTAACAAATGAAAGTTATTCTTTAATGTTTACCACATGGAATGACATCTCATCACATCATGGAGATGGTAACTTGTACGTACCATATTCTAAATGTGGTCTCTGGAGGAGCGTTGGGAACTACAGACAAATAACAAATATTTGACCGAAAATCCCAATCCCAGTTAGGTTGGGTTATGATTTATTTTATTCCCAAGGAATCTCAAGAATGAGAAGTTATATGGTTTAGAGGTCGTAACATCCCATTTTTTGGACCTACTTTAATTTATAAGGGAATTATAATTTTCCCTTTTTATGGGTAGTTCAACTATTTAATGATGATTTAGAATGTAAATATGTACCTTTTAAGGTATTTTCCTTTTTTGAATTTTACATATATGGAGGTTTCCATTTTTTTAGTTGAGTCTTAAAAGCATCAATAACTGAATGAACTGGTTTTTTGAAAGTCATTATGGGGCACACCATTGGTGAATTATTAGTTTAACAGTGTAGGTCAATAATACAACCACATTTCTAATGGAGTGAGGTTTTTTATTCTATGCAAAGGTCATGGGTGGTCATGAATCTAACAATAGGTGTTCATGGGGTGACTCACAAGAGCTACGCATGGTATTCCTAGACCGTGTAGTAAGACCAAACCATTAATTCCACTAAACCTGTAGCACCGCATAGTTGGTGCATAGTTATAACAATCCATGTAACCTAATCAGGCAGGGTTTAGTTCCTATAAATAGTATGAAACACAATTGAAATAGTGTTTTCCAAACCATGTCACCTATCCATGTGTCTCCTAAAAGTTGTTGAAATATAGGTCTTTCCCTTGATTCATTTATGTATTCTTCCCACTTTTTCCTCCGTTAATGTACAAAGTACCTATCCCTCTATATCTTGATCTCCTCATTATTAAAATTTATTCTTTGAGATAAATCATTTATTTGGCCTCTGATTCGAGGGTCATCTTTCAGAATGGAAGCCTCTTAATAAGATCGTCACTCATCCTGCTCCCTATTTCTATTAAGGTTACATTAATTGGTGATATCATTGTGAGATATAATTTTCCTTATTTTGAATGTGTTTGTTCATTTTTTTATTCCTGTCAAATAATAACAAAAACATATTGATATTGGAGTTTTTGGACTTCCAAGGAATGATGTAGGAGTACTATAGGTTTTTCCATAAAGATGAACTGATGTATAACATACGCCATTATGTCACATGCCTGGTTCTATTTGATTTTCTAGTTTATAATTAAATTATTTACATAGAATCAAATATATTTAATATTTTGGCCATTGTGTGCCAATTTCAAAAACTGGATGTTATCAACCTCAAGTGAAGCCACCCCTCAGAGAGTTCCTCATGTTCCATGAACAATGTTATCCTCTTCTAATATAAATTAAACAACATTTGTTAATTTCTTAGTCAAAAGATAATGTGATATATTCACTACTAGAAATTGGATCTACACACATGGTTTTCTCAAAACTATAGGTATAGGTATTGTATGAGAAACTATACCCATATTTTTACCAAAACTACGGTTATAAGAACCCCTATACCCACTGTTCTTAGAAAAATATGGACATACATATAGTATGGGATCCTAGACCCATAGTTTTGGAAAATGCTTGGGTATAGGGATGTTTTCGAGACCTATACCCATAGTTTAACAAAAAAATTGAGTATAGGGTTGCTTTTTCAAGTCCTAAACCCACAGTTTTACAAAACCATTTGTGTAGCTTTCATGACTAATGGCGTGCAAAATAATTCATGGGACACAAATTTTTTTTTTGAAAACACCAATTACCTTGGTTTTCTATATATGTCAACTATTTATATAAATATATATAACTAAATTTATATATATTTATTTTCTGAAAAAATTGATATTGGTTAGGTGTTGTAGGAATAAATGAGCGGTCTATGGATCGATTCTCATTGCCATGTTTATAAAAGCTATACGCATGGTTATAAAACTATGTGTATAGTTGAATGACACAATGGAAGGGTGAGTGAAAAAGTGGAATGGACCTATTCCAATGATTTCCTAAACCATGGGTATATCTATTATTCTATCATGACCCCGATGTTTCCCACATTTCACAAAACTGTGGGTATAGCCTATACCTGTGGTTTCATGGTCTTTACCCACAGTTCAAAACTATGGGTATATGGAAATTTTCTAGTAGTTATTTTATTTATTAAATACTTATTTAATGAAAAAAATTAGTTTCATTGTATTCATACTTAATATGGGGAATTTTTTTGAAATAAATTAAATGATTCATGGGTATTGCGCACATGAAGTAACTGCGACTGATGAAGTGGAACGATTATGTTTATGGCCCTCCTAATTCTACACAACGATTTTATGGTGAGGGATGATCATGGTAATAACCTCTTTATTAGTTATATATAGATATATGATATAGAATTCTTATAGATATAAACATCCTTATTATTCAAAAAATAAAATTTTAAATTATTAAATGAATTATTTAAATCATCAAGAGATACCTGAATTCTTAGTTAATCATTATAGTGACAATATCAATGGATAGTTGATAGTATAATATCCATAATCTATAATTTGTACCCAATTCCATATACCAAGGAAATTCATAAAGGTTTATTCCTTATTAGTAACACACTATAAGTGATTCATGGTTCCCCAGTAGAATAGCTTAGACAGTCTTAGTGGGAAATTTTATTATACCATGCATTAAGCAATACTCTGGGCCAATATGCTAAAAAAAGTTGGTATCATAGTTTTCCAAATTTATATCATGTGCAAAAATACTTGGATTACCATGAATGAATTAATTTATAGGCTTGTAGACTAATTGATATTGAAGTATCCAAGAGTGACACATGGCCCTAGAATGGTTTAAATTATACAGGCTCTGCAGGGAATGTTGTTATACCCTTCAAAAAGAAATACATTATCCCCTACATGAGGTAATCATGTAGAATAAGATGTGTATTCCTTTATATAATAGATAGAGTGATACCTTGGATTTGTATTAATAGGTTTAAAATGATATTCTCTTATGGTGATGGGTAATTATAGTGATCTCATTGTGATATATAGTATTCATATTTATGGAATTCCTTGGATGGTCCAATGATTATTTTTTATTAAGGGATGTAATAACACTTCTTTAGTGATCTACGAAATGATATTTTACCAAATTTATGGAAGCATGTACCAAGACAAATAACTTATAATATTTGGTTTATGCTTGTGTTCGGTCCTTATAATAGAAATGTTATATCCCACTATGAAAAAACATGGAAAAATATATATTGATGTACATATGTTTTTCTATTCCATGAAATTATATTTATATAAATTGATAATGGTTTGAGATATTAAAGCTTAGTCTGAAGCATGTATAGTTGGCCAGGTGTACCAGAGGAACCTTATTGGACTAGTTTACATTTATCTAATTACTGGTTTTTCATTCAAACCATCAAATTATTTTGTTTTATATTCATGAAATTGATATCCATAAACACTTTTCTAGTTTCCTAATGAGAATATCTCAAACCATATTGGAGTAGCCATTGCACTGATATACCTGAATAGACCCCATGTTGTAGGTTCATGTTTTTTATATTATTCTTGTGCAAATAATTTTTATCAGGGAGATAGAATAATATGACTAATTTGGATTTTTGAAGGATCATGGTAATAATTTTGGAGTTTTATTCTTTTTTTTGTACATGTAATTCATTTTATCAAATGTTTTTTTACTACTATAGTATGTGTAGTCTCATCCAGACATGCATTTATGGTAATATATTTTTAATTTCCTACTTCATAGGTAATATTATTATCTATTAAATTTTTTATTTATTTGGTAATTCAAATTATATTGTTCTATGATGTTTTTTTATTTATTATATCTACACCGTTGTGCTACTCTATTCACAAGGGTATAATATCCCCATCGTACCAATATTAGATCCTAAATATTGGTCTGTATCTAATTGGGTTATGGGGAGATTATCATGATTGCCATTGTAAAAATAGATCGACACAATTTTTTAAGTTTATCCCATGATAGTAATCAACATATGAAAATATATTTTTTATCATGTGATAATTAAAGAAATATAAAGGCTTGAAAAATCATGGGTGCTAATGGTCGATCTTTCTAAATTGAAATGACTCCAAATTAGGTAGGTGGTCCTTGGGAATCACCTTAAATTTAATTTTTCATTACACATTTCATTTGATATAATATATTTCTCATTATTAATTATTAAAAATAATTTTAAAATTTAATTTTTTCCTTTAAATCCCATAGAATGAATATATATTTCAAGAACCATTATCTTCCCTTGACCCCAAGCTTGGTTCCTCAACCATCGATGGCCAACTAGGTAAATATAAATGCGTTATATATGACACATAGAATCCAAAAGGGTGTGAAATAAATGATTTTAATTTAACAAAGTGGGATTAGAGATAGGGTGACTTTTAAACTATAAGGTTTGGAGTAGTTTCTCTATTGTTGAATATAGGAAGTGGAGTTAGTCGAATACAATACCTAAATTGGGGATATGAATATAATTGACTCAAAAATAGCCACAAGATGAGTCATATGACCATATATGTGATGAACATAGATTTGGAATACTTCATATGTCTTGTTGGGAATACATGAGAGGCTTACGAACATTTTTAATTGGTGAGGCAACCTAATATCTCATGTTTTTCAAATATCACACTCATGATGGAGGATGGAGACATATCAATTTTCATGAGTGGGATGAAACCATATGGGATATATTTGTGGGGATTGGGAGGTTTTACCCAATATAATGGGTTGAGAGACACCATATTAGAAATGTGAGATATACTATAGGGATGAGTCACAATAAATTTCGTAATAAATTTGGTTTTCTGGTTACCATGTTTCTAATTTTGTGTTACCTCAAAATAGTCTCTGGATGGTTAGACTAGGTTTTGATAGAAGATTTTTTTTTCTTGTATCAATTACATGAGTTTTAGATTATTAAAGGGCCTTCTAGTATAGAAATAATCATTTGTATTTGGTTTGAACGTGGTTCTAGATGGTAGATACCAAAAAATAGTTTTATTAAAATAGTTGAATCCCATGAAAAGGATATGAGGATTCCAATGGGATTAGTTTCACATTCTTGTTTAATCAAGACAATATTGAGTTAATTATTTGATTATTTTTGATATTTTTTGATACATGCTTAAAGGCATAGGCTCGAACCTCAGTGACGATTATAGGTTGTGTACATGATATTATATCCTAAGGAATGTGTATCAGGTTTGAGTGAGTGGAAAACCGCTACAGTACGTGAAATGATGTTTTAGAAAAAGAGATAGTATGCTCGGCTATATGTTATGCATGCTATTTGGTAGGGATATAACACACCAAGAGTATGTTATATGTGTTTTATCTATTATTAGCGTGTCATTCTTTCCCATCAATAATTATTTTTTGGTATATATTATAGTATTTTATATACTCACCTAGGGGAATGCTATACAAGGTTCCATAGTGTCTTATTTCACAATGTAAATATATAATGATGCATTGTGGTGTAATAACGCCACCAACCCAAGTAATTGAGGGATTTTAAATATTATTATAAAGGATTTGGTTCTCTATGTAGTAAGATATATGAGGTTCAAGGGTGGTATGAAACCCCTTAATATGTATTCAATATGAGGTTTCAGTGATTGATATGACTGTATGTGTATGATATTTTTTTTGGTTATAGGGTGGGACATAGTACCTCTAGATGATCTTTTACAAAACCCAAACATGACAGCACAAAATCTAGGGTAATTTTGTTTCATTAGTACATAATATACGGATCAGAAGATCCAATTGTTGTTTTCTAAAAAATAATCATATATAATTGAACATTACATTTAATTGAATACTAATTATACATCATATGAAAAAAAAATATTTGTTTTTCTCCCATTAATTTTTTTTCTCAAACATAGTCATCCTATTGGATTCCATGGGAAATGATATTCTATAAAAATTTGTTGGATTAGATACTATGTAAGGGGTAGCATTTAGTAGAAGCTATTATATATAGTTTTGGGATCAATAATATTCTAAGAGTAAAAAAATTCAAAAAAATTATATATCCATAGATTACATAACATGAAAAAAATTCAAGGATAATAGTATATGATCTCATTCTAATTAAATAGATAATTCAAGACATCATAAACATATCAAAAATTACTCATTCTATGATTTAATACTTAAATGGGTAATGATTATTCCCAATACCCAAATAATTCTTTTAATGGGATCTACTAGAGCATTTAGGGTCTTTATAATTATAGTCCCCACCAATTAAACAATAAGTCTAATTCTTCTATAATATTAATGAATTTTACAAAAAACCCACATATCGTTTCTTATTGATCCTTATATAATATCATGGTTTTATAATCAATAGTTTTCCATATAGTAGTAATATATATATAATGAATACCTACATTTCAGAATTTAATTTTACTATATGACTATCTAGATGAAGATCAATGAATCAATTTAAAAATAATGGAATATTAAAAATGTAATTGATTGTATTATTTTTAACGGATTTATAATAAGGTAAATGTGATTATTATTTTCATGGCATAGTTTTATTATTAATAAATAATCCATTCGTTTGGTTTTTGAAGAATTTTTTATTTACCCAAATCACATCCCTTACGAGTTTCAAATTAGGGACATAGTCCATCTCACTTTTCGTTTATTTTGTGATGGTTTACTTAATTTCCATCCCAAATTGTTTAGTTTATCACCACTAAGTGAATCAAAACAAATTCTATAATCATACTTTTTATCAATATATTTATTTCGTTACTAAGAATCCTTACCCTCTTTTAATTATAAAAATTTTAGGAGGTTTTATAGATATAGTAGTGTTTTAGAACTTTAATATATTATAAATTTTATACAATTATAGGGATGGTTCTCTTTCATTTATAAATTAATAATTAATTTAAAAAAATTATGTTTAATATCATTTCTCATATAAAATAAATATAAATATAGGGACTATAAAAAAAGTAAAACAGGGGGCTAAAACCCTTTACATGCAAAGTATTTTTAAAATATTAATAACAACACATTAAATACAATAAAACATCTTGGAGAAATAACTAAGATTGAAAAAAAAGGAAAGTTATATTCAATATAATTGTATTCGAGAGGAAGTAAAAAATAACAGTTATTTGTACATGAGGATGAGTATTTTTTAGTTAAAATACTGATGTTTATTGTTATTATGCTTTGTATATTAGTGTGGAAATGATTCCCATGAAATAATTTTGGATTAACATAAAAAAATTATATATTATGTTAAATTAAATTAAGAACCGACTAGTATCATTCAATCACAATGTTAAATAAAAACGAGTCAAAAAATAGTTTCTATGAATATAAAATGTAATTTCATTTATAAAATGTAAAATATAAATTTATAAACTAAACATTGTACTTTAAATTTTTTTAATTAACATTTTAAATACATTTTTTGTCAAACAAAAGATTTTAAAAAAATTTATGACATTATTACATCACCATGAGTCCATAAAAAATAGTATTCATCAAATTGGAATATTTACTATTCAGTTAAAATTAATATTTAATAGAAAATATAAATAAATTATCATAGGATAATTTTAATTCTTTGATTCAAGAAAAAAAAATTCCTTTAATAAAAATAATTATCTTTCTACGAGAAAATAATAATGAATCAAGACAACTATTTATTTTAAAATAACACATTTGGAACCAAATATTCGAAATTAATTATTATAACATAAATGTCTGTAGTTACCTTTCCTATATTAATTAATATTTTAAATAAAAATATATAATATTATTATCTGATAAATTTATTCAATTAATAGTAAATTAAAGAAATAGTGGTTACATTATTGTACTTTAAAATTGTGTCTTACATTCCCCTATAAAAATAGTAATCCTTGAAATGGTGAGTATGCATAAACATCTAATGGTAATTCATCCTCATTAATTTCTCAATATCATATGTTTTTAAGATGAGTTTTCTCCCATTATCATTCATCAATAGGGTTTAATAATTTTTTAACATCTTCCCTCAAATTTGATGGATATAAGAAATCTCCTCATTATTGTATTAATTTATTTTGGATCCTTGTATCATTGGTAGTGAGTATGTGAGATGGGTTGGGTATGTAATTATTTTACATTAATATGTAGAAGATATTTTCACTTTTTTCTCTATGCTATATTGATATTATTTTGGATACTTTGTACCTTTTTAGTTCATTCTTCATATTGATCTAGGAAAATTTATCCATCATTCCCCAACATAATGTCAATATTTTTTATAAAACAAACATTCCCATACATTTCATCATAATTTGTCATTTCTAAACTCTAATGGAAGTAATTTTTTGGTTTTAATTACACAATTTGTTTTTACTAGTCCGACTTTTACTTTAAGACATGTTATAGTTACCTCAGTATGTCAAATGTGTTTTGTAAGGTCTATTCAAACTACTAATATATTTGAGGAAGGTATGAAGTTCGTGTGTTTATCTTGGTTTTCATGTATTCTTAACGACATCTCTAAAAAATTTATATGATGTGAGGATTTTTATAATATATAATTTAATAAGGTTCATTATGAATTATAATAATAACATTGATATAGATTTCTGCAAGATGTTCAAAAGGGTAGATCCTCCATTAATTCTAAGAAATGGGTAGGCATGGAATTGTGATCCCTAATAAAACATATTTCATAATTAATGCTTGTTTTATTAGGATTTATAGTTAAATATTCCATTGTGATATGCTCGTACCTCCACATTTGTATAGAGAGAGGTTTAATTACAGTTTTTGGGTGTTTCCCTTTATTTTTTCAATAACAGGCTCCTTGGAACATATTTAGTAGTTTCCAACATTTTGATTCCCCACCCAATGGTATTTGTTATTTCTCTACTTATTTTTGTTCTATAAGGTGTATAATGAAATTTTATCTATGAGTTTTATTAAGTAATTCACTCCTTATCTTAGCTATTAATGGTATATATAGTCTCTTTCCAAACAACAACACATCAGCTTTATAGATGAAGTCTATAAAATATTCCTCATCTTGTCTTCAATATTATTTTTTAAAACATATCTATGTTGTTGATAATTATTTTTCTTATCCTAGTAAATATGGTTGGGATAATTACCTGGAAAATGGGTTATCCTTCCCTTAAAATAAAATTTTCCATACAAACACATTATTAAATCATTAAATATCATAACATTTCATTACATATAATATATAGGACTCCAGGATCCTACATAACCAATTCATATTCAAACTTTCATTCTATACATGGATGTTAGTTTATTTCAAACTCATAGTCATTGAGTTGTTCAATCTATATAGTTTTTTATATTTAGGTATTTCTATGTGAATATTTTATTTTCTTTCTATGATTGATATATATGTCATATCATCCCCCAATGAGCTGGTTAATACATATTTTAGACATTATTATTATATCTACCAACTCAGGATAATGAGTTTGATAATTTTTTTCATCACTAATTAATTTCCTTGATGTATAATAAACAACTCTATCATTCTATATAAGGACACACCCATGCCATTTCATCGATGTGTCATTGTACATAAAAAATAAATCATTTAAGAATTTTAAAGTCAATACCACCGAATCAATTAATATATTATTTAGTTCTTAAAAAATTCACATTTATGTTACCATGTAAATTATACACATTTACAAGTCAATATAGGTTAATAGATTAACTAATTTGGAAAAAAATTCCAAAAATCAATGATTGTGACTAGATAAACCAAGGAAGTTGTGTAACTAAATCATAATCTTTAGTGTTATCCAATATTTAATTACATTTTTCTTCATAATTCGAGATAGTATTTTATCCTTAGAGAACATAAGACCATGAAAAGAAATGTGAAGAATCAGAAAATGAAATTCCTTGGAGATTCTACAACATTCTATATCTATTAGAGTCTCAAATAAAATCCATAAATAGTATAAATGATCATTACATAACTTTGATAATATCAAGTAAATCATCAATAAAAATTCTAAAAAATTAATCTTGATATTCCTTAGTTAATCTATTAATTATATCCATCGAAATATATGGTTTATTTTTTAACCCCAAGAAATGTACTATGATAATGGGCATAAACTTTTAGTAAATTCAGCTTATATATATCATACTTCTTAACTTTTAAGAGATGATAACCAAAATAGTGATCAATCTTTTATCATTTCTTGTGCCATTATAGTTAATAAATAGATCATAAATGTGTGGTAAAGGATACATATACTTAATAGAAATGACCATTATTTCTGTATAATATATTTTAAACCACTTAGAAACATCCTTATTCTTCACAAATAAGATTGGTTATCTCAAGTTTTAAACATTATTGAGTATGAATTCTTTTTCACACATTTATTTTTATAAATTTTTCATTTCCAAAATTTTAACCTGATATACTCAATTATAATTCTAATCTATGGTTTTTTCATTAGGGATTATTTAATAGATAAATCCACTTCATGATCATGGACATATCCATATAATTCTTAGTGAGAGAAATCATTAATGTATATGACAATATATACAAACCCTATTATAACAATATTATTTTCATTCATTGATTCATCATCTTAAATAATTTCCTTAAAATGAGCCACTAGAGGTGGATTGTAATTGGACTTGGGCAGTGAATTCCATCGTCCTAAAGGAAGGAATTATTTTCCATCTATGGATATTGTTATCTCAAACACATTTTGGTAATTTTTTATTCTACATTTTGATACAATCTTCCTTAAGGATCATGTAAAGGTTAACCATAGGTATAAAAACCAATTTTGTTGTTAATGAACCACTATGAATTTTAATTTACATTTATAAATATTATTTTTTTTGTTATCTGATTTCTTTATGGAGATTTAAATGACTACTACTTTATTAATTTATCATGGGAAGATTTAATTTTCTTTTAAAACTAGTAAGATATAAATAAATTTTTATATCCTAAATTAAATAATGTACAAATTAATATTTGGATTATAATTAAGGTATCCTAAAAAAAATTAGAACATGGAATTTCATTGACGTTATAGAATAGGCCCAAGATTACACCCATGGCCACTTATGGTATTTGTTCCCTTGATGATTGGGTCATTGATTTGAATAATTCCATATCTCCTTAAAATTGACGTATTTGAAATTTGTGGATTGTTTTTTTATCTATCTCATCATAAGAATATATTTGTTGAGAGTATAATAACTGTTTATTTAGTGGATTAAACTTATCAGATAAGTATTAACTTTTTCAAAGAGATTTTGTCACATGTATTACTAACCATGAAACATTAACCTCGTATGCATAATGTATTCCACTTCCATTTGAATTATATTCAACAATTTCATTTCAATGTGGGATTAGTTCTAATAGTGAATGTAGTTCTAAAATGATATCTTCTCAAAATACAAACATTCCATATTTTCTATCTCATATTCCTTATTTTTTTATTCACCTCGCTTGATGTGTGTATTATTTATTATCGTGTGTAATTACCTGGAATTCCATGTAATTTTTTTGAAATTAAATTGGCTAATTTTGAAACAAAGATCTAAGATGGCATGTGATTATGAGGCCTAGAGTGGAAAAAAGGTATTTTCAAAATAAAATTAAATTTCATTAAATATTCATGTGATTGGTTTTTTATAACATTAAATGTTGTTCCCAAATCAATAATCAGAGGGCACTGTTGAACTTAGAGCGTCAGGATTCACCTAGGAAGGGCCTAACATCAACTGGTGATGGTCAACAGAAAAAGATAGTTTTTGAATTCTTAGAAGAAAAATAAATTTATTTAAAAATTTATTTTATTATAGTTTCTTCTTCGTTATGCATAGACCCCACAAAGCTGTGGTGCATCGATGAGGTGGGGTTGAATAAAATTAATTAACCTCATTAATAAATCATTATAATGATACTACAATACAATGTAACATAAATTATGATTCATGTTTTTTTAATTAATAGCCTAACAGGAAATGTTGTATTGTTGAAAAAATGAAACGATTGCTTTGAAGATTTTTTGGGTGGCGATAAAGAATTTAGTTTCTTCCACCCATTTAAGAATTGTTAGCAAAGGTTGGTTGTGGATCATGAATGAAGAACATATGTGGGAGAACCCATTCTTCCCTGACCATCAATCGAATCCAAATTAAGGTTTTTGGAGTGATTTTCCATTCTTTGTTCATAAATTTTAATGACCAACATGAACAACCCACAAACAAGTTGATCTGCAATTCGATCATCCATGCAGGACGGTTAAAGATGCGGGATAATTGGAATATAAGTTTTAGTGATTATTCTTCTTTTTTAGGATTCATGATCCTGCTAACATGAAAATGTCTAGATCAACACGAAAAAATATGTGGATTATTCATTGGTTGTTCATATGTTGCGACTCCTTCCCCAATTTCTTTCTTGCATTCTCCTAGTTCTTCAGGGTGAAATAGTCATTGGCACATCGGTCGAGGAGGCAGCAGGCAGAATGGTTGTGGCCAGGTAGGTCGCAACATCAATGTGAGGCCACATCAACCATGGTGAGATAGTAGGTTAGAGGTGGCACGTTGGTAGCCCATTGTGGTGGTCAAATAGGTTTTCGGCCCGGAGGCTGATGACTATATGTTGGAGGACGTTGGCACTCAGCCACATCAGAGGTGAAACAGCATTGGAGGGAAGTTCCAAGCGGGCATCACGTCAAGGGGAGAAGCCTATGGGGTGGTCCACGACATGAAATGACTTAATTTCCGATGGGCATCACATGAGGAGGGAGGTGCATGACATCCTCCACCCGCATGTTGTGTGAACATGATTCCATCATGGCGCCATGTCTAAAACCAAGCTAGGATGCCGATGTGGGCTAGGATGGTGTGATAAATCTTTTCATCGGGATGCCTAGGGTGGAAATTAGTCGGCCCACCAATTCAGTGTAGGTTGAATGGAAAAATGAGATGTTGTGAGACTTTTCTAGTTATAATAGGTCCGACTAAGTTGAACATGTCTAGATGCAAACTAGTTTGCTGGATGACCCGACAGGCTGGACCCATGACTGCATTATGTTAAGAAAGTCCCAATAGGCCTGGAAAGATTAGGATGAATTAGAACCAACTGGGTTGGTTCGGGTGATCCAAAATGGGGGGGGGGCATGAGTGACCCCTAGAACATGTTTGTAGGGTCGGTATGACAATGTCAGACTGGGGCCCGACATAACCATCCCCTATTTACCAAAATAACAATATTGTTTAGAATGATCATCCAATTGATGTACCGTTTGTGTAGTTGGAACCCTTGCAACAGGATGTTTATTTGGGTATACTCTGAGTGGGTCTTAGAGGATTTTGAGATGTAATGAATGACTTGATTAGGTGATTCTCCTGGAATCAATCACACTATGAGTATGAATCCAACTGCAATCTATGACATGAAGGACATGAAATGTGATAACTTAGTGGTCCAGTATCTTGGAGAACCTCAGTGGACTAGTAGTGGATAATAACTATGTGATATAGTAGATGAGTGGACCAAAGTGGTCTAGCAGCTGAGAAACCCTCATTTTTAGAGTAGCTCAGTAGACCTCAGTGGTCCAAAAGCAGATCAGA
The DNA here is from genome assembly GCA_963277665.1 of Viscum album. NCBI lineage: Eukaryota > Viridiplantae > Streptophyta > Magnoliopsida > Santalales > Viscaceae > Viscum > Viscum album. The sequence continues at coordinate 1,253,084,012 of OY728153.1, read as the reverse complement.
CCTCTGTGGTCTAGTAGTCGAGCATACCTCAGTGGTCCAGCAGTTGAGTGGACCTCCATGGTCCAAAAATTGATGAGACCTCAATGGTCCATTAGAGGAGGTAACCAGAGTGGACTAGTAGATGAATGAACCTCAGTGACTCATCAGAAATGATTCCCTCAGTAGTACAAGATGATTCCGCTCTATGACTTATAATCTTACAATCTATACTTGGAGATATATCTGGTGGGATCTATCTTTTCTGTGTGGTATTGGTGTTTGATATTGTTGTGTGATCATTCCATTGTGTTTTTGGTTCCCTAATGATTATTGTGTTACTCACCCATTCATGGGATTCACCAGAACATGTTGTGTCTCATGCCACTGATCAACAGTTTGATGGAGACCTTGGTGGTCCATCACCAGGCGGTGCTCAGTGAGATCGGACTGACCTGCATACTACTATGACTATAGATATCTACCCTTCACCTACCCTTCAGGTAGGGTCTCCAGTGGATGAAATTTGGGAGTTGTACATTCCATTTTGGTTTTGGGTTTCTATTCTAGCATCTTTATAAATTCTTGTTGTATTGTACTCTCTATAGATTCCTCTGTCTTATTTGTGTTTTATTTTATTTTTACATTCCACAGACTGATATTTGTTTCTATGTATATGTTTAGAATAAAATTCCTTCACTTTTTCGATTATTCCAATTCAATGCTAGTCTCTAGCCCCTTCTATATGGAAGGCGGTCTTGGGGTAGTCATGACATGGGCCCTAAGGAACAGTTCATGACAAAGTGGTATCAAAGGAGGTCAATTATACCAGATTAACTAAGAGTTGGTAAATATTTATGGGGAAATACTATTAATTATTTTGAGTTTGGATTTCAGGCTAGGTAGTGCATTGTTTTTCCGGCGACCGACATATCCATTCACTAAGACCCTGAATTCTTCTATCCAACTCTATACATGAAAAGACATGTTTCATGCGTCCTTGAATATTTTCTCATGATTTTTATGAGTTAGAGTCATTTCACAAGGTATAACCTATTAATCATGATTCATCTTGATCATTATTAGGATTCCCCCACGTAGATTGCATTCCAATATTCTAGTGTGTGACCAAGAGTATGGTCCAAAGAGTGATGAGGCTTTGGTACAGGGATGGTTGCGCAAGATGGTACCTTCGGGTGGTGTCCGGGCGATACCACCAACCATTGGATATTAGTAATATCAGTGTTACTATTAGATAATGCATGTAGGATTAATTCCTTAAATGTGTTCTAGAGACATGGACCACCCAATTTTTGGGGAGAGAATGTCCCTCAGGTTGCTGAGGGTTAGATGGAGGTAGTGACCTGATGCTTCTACTTAGTGAGGAAGCCACTTGAGAATATGGAAGATCTAGTAGAGATCCTTTTGTATGTCTCAGTTGGGAGGATATGGAGTATAATAATTTAGACACACGAGGATGATACCCTCTCTTGGTCTGACATCAAGAAACTATTCATGGAAGAGTTCTTCCCCACGGCTTTCTACTCAGGGCGCATATAGGAGCAGGTTCAACAACAACATGGCAGCCTAATAGTGGTTGAGTACTCTGTAAGGTTCAAATACCACCCCCGTTACTCTACATATATGGTACGTGACCCTTTCTTCATGACCCGAACCATTGAGTATGGACTCTCATAAAATATCAGGGAATATATGATTTCCATCATCATCCTTAAATAGGATGGGGTGTTGGAGAATGATCTACTAGGTGATATATTACTCACAATGAACATACCAATGGTGGAAGCTAACACGAGATGATAGGTGGTGGACTCATCTGTGGCATATAGTTGATAGATGACACAATGGTCCAGATGAGATAGAACATTCAGAAGAAGACCCTAGGACTCAGGGTCGGTGGTACTAGGCTCCCGGGGTAGATGGATTCATCAGATGAGCAGATTATGCTATGCATGCAGCGGTTAGTGGAACATGACACTAGATTTCTCAACTCTCTGTGCAGAGGATCAAGAGATGGTCGAGGGACCGCTGAGGTATTGGTAAAAACAAGAAATTTGAGTTCTACCAAGTAGAGAATGTGGAAGATGAGTGGGAAGAATGGTAGGAGGTGGGTGAATGTAAGAGGTACTACCATAACCTCCCCTTGGTGGTCCACCACATGCTCTAGTAGACGGTCTACAAGGGTGGGCTCAGGGTCATTCCATCGAGGCCTACGAACCCCATGTCCTAGAGATGTTATGAGGTATGATATGTCTCTTCTCTAATTTAGATAATATTATTATAGACATAGGGTCCATTCATTAATTCCATGACACATTCCTAGTTTTTAGATCTGATATTCTGATCGATCTGTTGGCTCAGTCCATAAAATTAGAGTCTCCAACGATAGGATATTCGTTGATCAGACACTAGTGCTGACAGTGTAAGCTTACTCTTCAAAGCGAGATCATTGGCTAGGTTTTCATAGTTGTGGCATTGAGGACTTATGTAGTCATCCAATTTATGGGTTTTCTAATTTATTTTCATGCTCAAATCGACTATTTTACGCACATCGTGTGGTGTGTCTGCAGAGATGGGACCAGATTTTCCATCACTGGTGAGAAGGGAGATCTTATAGCACATGATGGACTCACACCTTGGAGGGTGTATTTTATCACTCATCATTTAGCATGAATGACCGTCGGTGTAGTGGATCAGACAAGTCCATAGTTTCATATAATGGTAGATGAGTGCAAGGATGTTGTTTCATAGGATGTTTGAGGAATACCTCATTGAGGAGAGGTATACTTCTGTATTGATTTGTACCCCAAGATGACATCAGTATCTTCACATTCATATTGGATGGATACCACAAAGCTCTGGGATCTACAAGTATACTGGTAGTACTTATAGTGTCAGGGGTTTGTAAGGCCTAGAAGTTCACCATGGGAACCCCCGCCCCTCAATTTTGTTTTCCAAGATGGTAGATGGATGGTAGGGGTTATGCAAGAAATTCTGGCACCTAATCTAGGTGACCGTGAAGAACAAGTTTCATCTTTCGAGGATTGATGACCTCTTCGATCGAATGAAGGGAGAGATATTGTACTTGAAGATAGACCTTAGATCTAAGTATCATTATCATTGAGTATGAGATGAGGACATATCGAAGACAATTTTCATATGACTCTATGGCCACTACAAGTACAATGTGATACCATTTGGTAGGAAAAATTCCCTACAAGTGTTCATGGGACTCATGAATAGGATCTTCCATCCATACGTAGATTGGTTTGTTGTGGTATTCATTGATGACACCATTGTGTATTCATATTTCGAGGAGGAACATGTGATACACCTTCAGATGATTCTGGACACACTCTAAGAACCCTAGAATTACAATAATCCTATAAAGTCTGAGTTATGGGTACAAATGTTACATAGCCTAGGACATGTCATCTCAGAGTCATGAATTGTGGTGGATCCAGTGATGATCAGGGTAATTGTTATTTGGGAACCACCCTAGATGGTTATTGAGGTGCGAAGTTTCTTTGGGTTGGATGGGAACTATCATAGGCTGGTATCTTCCATCTCTAGAGTGGAAGCACCCATGAAGGCAATACCGAGAATGAAAAAACATTTGTGTAGATAGAAATATATAAGTATATCTTTTAGAAACTAAGATATAGCCTGATGAGTGATATTATCTTGAGGATTCCTTTGGAGGGTGCCAACTACACGGTATTCTGTGATGCATCAGGAACCAGGCCTGGTTGTGTCTTGATGCAGTGGAATTTAGTGATAGATTTTGGATAATGAAAATTAAGACTACATGTGTAGAATTATTAAACTTGGGACCCTGAGTTGGTAGAGGTAATCTTCTCACTGAAGATGTGGTGACATTACCTAATATGTGAATGATTCATCATCTACTCTTACCACAATTTTATCCAGTATATATTTTCTTGAATGAATCTGAATTTGAGATACAGACATTGATTGTAGAATCTCTAGGACTATAAAATCAAGATAGTCTATACACCTGGGAAGGGGAAGGTGGTGTAAGATGATCTCATTAAGATATTGAGTTCATAGCTATTGAACGAGGCCTTAGAGAATATGGACTCACTTCAGATATCCTTCGTGGATAGATAGGAGATTTTATTTCCTAAGTAATTGGTAGTTTCCCTTCAACTCATATAGAGAGATAGGGAGGTGCAACTTGGGGATTCAATCAAGGAGTCTATATGTGCCCATATATCATCCGAGCATTCCCCTGAGGGATATTCTAATGGTGCAGAGCTCGAAATCATTTTTAGAGGACACAACATAGTACCGGTGGTGTTTCAATGGGAGGTTTTTATGGAGTTCCATACATCCCCTTCTTCAGTACATCTACTTGAGTTGAAGATGTTCTAGGACTTTCGACATCGGTACAGGTGGCCTGGGATGAATAAGTGGTATAGTTTGTATGGATATGCCTTACTTGTTAGTATGTGAAGGCTGATCACCAGGTCCCTGCATGTTTGACACAACCCCTTGAGATACTAGGGTTTAAATGGAAATTGAAATCAATGTAAATGATGAGGAATTTACCGCGTACATCCAAGAAGAAATATACCATCTGGGTTATCATAGACCGACTCACCTAGTCTTCCCACATCCTACCCATTTGAGAACAGGGATCAGTAATGTGATTGGGACACCTCTATGTTCTTGAGATTATTTGACTCTCTAGAGACCCATTTATGACTGTCTTATATTGTGATGTATGATTTATATACCATTTGGGAAAGGGATTATAGGAGGCATTTGGTACTCAGTTGCACTTGAGAACATCCTTTCTCCCATAGACAGATGGTCAAATGGAGCAGACCATTCAAACCATAGAGGAAACACTTCATTCTTGCATTCTTGATTTTTTGTCATTTTTGGGTTGACCACTTCACACTGGTAGAATTTTGGTTCCAAAAAAGCTATCACTCTACTATTGGTGTGACATTGTTCGAGGAACTATACAGACAATAAGATGACAGAAGTCCTATGATGATTGGTGGAAGAGGCCCATGGAGTTCTAGTAGGGGAACTGTGTATTCCAATGGGTCACTCTTCAATGAGGGATACATATATTGGGATGGGGCAAGATGCTATCTCAAGGGTTTATCGGACCTTTTCTAATAATGCGCTGGGTGGGAAAGGTGGTCTACTACTTTTCTCCACCACCACAGTTAGATTGGGCGCATGTTGTCTTCCACGTATCCCAGCTAAGGATATACGTGCATGACACTTATCACATCAACGACCATTGAAAAATGTATATTGACAATGGGGTGACATAAACAGAGTCTACTATCGATATAGAGGATAAACATTAGAGGATCCTTAACTGATAGTAAATTTCTCTAGTGTGTGTTCATTGGTAGCACACGAATCTCTAGGAGAGCACTTGGGAACATGAGGCTTAGATCTATGCTCAATAACCCTATTTGACTGATTATCCCTTGATTTGGATTATGATGATGTAATTCCTTAAATGTAGAGGTGATGTAATTTCCTTAAAATCCTTGATTTGTTTTGGAAAATTAATTTGGATTATTTTGAGACCAGGATGAGAGATGACACATGATTACGAGGCATGGAGTGGCTATAACGTATTTTCTAAATATTTTTTATGTTCATTAAATAAATATGTATGTTGGTTTTTCTACTATTCAAACTGGTTCCTGGATCAAAAATCAGAGGACATCATTGAACATATAGTATCAAGATTCTCCTAGGAAGGTCCTAAAATCAACAGACAAGGGTCGACTAAAAAAGAACATTTTCAGACTTTTCGAAAGAAGAATAAAATAGAAAAAAATTTATTTTAATATATTTTATTCATCATTATGAAATGACTCTTCAGAATTGCGGTGTAGAAATGAGGGGACACTGAATCCCATTAATTATTCTCAGAAATGAATCTGTGTAACAATGATGAATCAAATCAGGACCAAAATTTTGATTCGTGTTTCTTTAATTAATAGCTTAACAATCAATACAGGATTGGTGACATAATCCTAGTATTTCATCGAGGCTTTGTTGGGTTTCACTGATTAATGATGAACACACTTTCCTCCACCCTTCGAATCATCACTATCAACGGTGTTATGAAGATCATTAATGAAGAATAGAGGCACGCGATCTTGTTCTTCCTCGACCAATAATCCAATCGTAGGTAGGGGTTTTTCTTATGTGATTTTTCTTTCCTTGTTTTCAATACCTAACAATGAAAATGGACTATCCAACAAATCATTTGATCTATGTTTCGAGTTTGTTTATGAGGGATGGTTAATGAAGCGGGACAATGGGGATATCTATCTTTATGATTGTTCTACATTATTTTTGTTTTTTTGATCATACGAACCAGAAAGAATCTGATTCAACATAAAAAGAAATGGATCGTTCTTCGGGTGTTCTTATGTTGTAAATCCTTCCCAAAATTTCATTTTGTCATCTCCTTGTTCTTTGTGGTGTTGTATTTGGTGGATCATTGGCCAAGGAGGTTCTAGGCAGAAGGGATATTCCCAAGAGTGTCATGATAGTAGGAAAAAGATGGTGATAGGGGCTACTGTCACAGAGGCTGGGGTTTGGTAGAATACGAACGTGACAACCTGACCACATTGGAGGTGAACCGATATAGGGGGGATGTGGCGGTCAGGAGCCACATCAAGGAGAGAGGCCTACAGGGTATGATGTGGCATATTTTTGCATGTAGTCCCATGGGGACCCTGTGCAGAGGGAGGTGACCGGCCTCATTCGGATGCATTATGTTCCAAACAGATGCAAGGATGGCATCCGATATGGACCCATGTAGGCCTACCGATGCTTGATTTGTTGGTGTAGTAAATTGGCTCGTCGAGTGGCCTTTGATGGAGAAGATCCAACCCACATATGCAGGTTGGGCTTCATAGGAAATCATGCTGATGGGCAGATAAAATTGTTAAAACCAGTATGAATAATTTGGACCGAACTGGTTGGGAATTAGGTCAATGGGTGACCCTGATGGCTGGACCCACAATCAAACTAGGTCAGGTCCAGCAAGGCCCAATTGTCCTGGCCACTAGGCAAGGTTGGACCGAGTCAACCTAGACCCAACTATGTTGGGTCAGGTCAGAAGAAATGGGTTGGGTAATATGGGAGTCCATGTCCATGTTGGTCGGGTCAGTCTGATGAAGTCGGACTAGGCCCAGATGTAATTAGCCACTGATTACTAATACAACAATATATTTCAGACTGGGCATCCTATTGATGTGTTGAATTTAGTTTTAAGACTCATATGAAGATATGGTTCATTGGGTATACCCTAAGTTAGAATTTGTGGCTGTTAAGATGCAGCTGATGGACTGAGGAGTAGATTCTCCTATAATTAAGTGTGGTACGAGCATGAATCGTACGACTCATGGTGACATGATGGATATGAAAAGTATTACCTCAATGGTCTAGTAGCTCAGCTGACCTAAGTGGTCTATTAGAAGTGACGAAAGTAATGTTTCATTAGATGAGTAGACCTCAGGGGTCTATCAGACGTCCATAACTTAGTTTTCCAGTAGGAAAGTGGACCTAAGTGTTCAAGTGGCTCAGTGGACCTCATTGGTAGAACAATGGAGAGGACCTCAGTGGTACAATAGCTGAGTAGACCTCAATGTCCCAATATCTGAGGGAACCTCTGTGGTCTAGTAGCCGAGTAGAGCTCAATGGTTTAGTAGAGGAGCATACCTCAGTTTTCCAATAGCTAAACAATCCTTTGTGACTCATCAAGGATGATTCCCTCAGTAGTACAAGACGATTCATCTGTACGAATAATAATCTTACTTTTTATACATTGAGATATAATTGATCGGATTTATCATTGTTGTGTGGTCCCAATGTGTGGTCTTGCTTTTTGATCATTCCTTTATGGTTGGGGTTCCCTACTGACTGTTGTATTACTCACCCATTCATGGGATATACCCACATGTGTCGTGTGTCATGTAGTTGATCGACACTTTGATGGATACCTTGGTGGTCCATCACTAGGTAGTTTTTAGTGAGATAGAAAGGATGAGCATACTACTATGAATACATGGAACTACCCTTCACCAATCCTTTAGGTAGGGTCTCGATAAGATAGACTATGGTAGTTGTAAACTCTTTTGTGGTTTTGGGCTTGTATTTTGGCCTCTTTATACATTCATATTGTATTGTACTCTCTATAGTTGACTCAGTTTAAAATGGGGTTTACTGTGTGTTTACATTATGCCGATAGAGCTTTGTGCGTGTGTACAAGTTCAAAGGAAAATGAGTTCCCTTTTTTGGATATGCCTATTCGATGGTTGTTGTCAACCCAAGGCCTATGGAAGGCGATCATAAATTATTCATGGAATGGGCATTGGGGAACAAGTCGTGACATCAAGATACTTCAATATGATGTGTTGAAGAAGAATTCTAAATAGAAGAATGATTTACCATATTTTTTGTTGATTGATATCATTTAATGATTGGATAACACATTTTATCTTATTTTAGGAGTTCCAAATAGTTGTTTGATGAAGGTTGAAAAAAATATGTGTGTATAAAGATGAATAAAATATAGTGAAATCATTGTGTTTTATTCCACATTGTTTAAATATTATGATATTATTACTCTATGATTTTGTTTTGAACATTAAAAGAAGGAACTACACTATAAATATGAGTCATATCGTAAACTTATTGTTAAATTCATAGTGTTTTAAAAATTCTTTAGTAGCGGGGAGTGAAAATATTTTTCATTAATGAATATTCTACTACAGTAACATGGCTAACTACATAATTGAATTCATACTTATCACAAGAATAAAAGAAAACCTACCAGTTGAAGAATTGAGGAAATATAACATGAAGGAATTAAGATCAAACCCATGAAGAAGAAATAAACCATCATATGATGAAATCAATCCTACAACATTAACGATTATTTATAATCTACATTTTAGTTCATGTCATCATGTACACAGAAAATAGTTTTATTAACCATGGGATTTCACCTTAGGTTTATCAAATATATAATGAACCATAATTATGATTAAGCAGGGGATGATCTCATAATCATACAACTTGATATGAAGATAATTACTTTAAATTTTTACATTATTTTGTAAATTATTTTTTGTAAAATGATATAGTTAATTCATTTGATTAAAAATATATTGATATATAGTGTCCCAAATATCATGATAATTATCATCATTATTCTTACTATAAAATGGATGAATAAAATTAGAATTACATGTGTTCTCTATATTATTGATAATATAAATTTGTATATATCTGGAGATACTCTTATGAAGGTATTCATCTAGTATAAATTAAAATATGGTTGTGTGTCAAGAAATAATGGGGAAGAAAAAAATATAGTGACTGAACATAATCAAATAGAAGATTCCATTGTTTAAAATATATATATTGAATTATTTTTTAGTATTATTGTAACACTTTTGAAATGATAATATTACTTAAATGATGAGAATAAGTCTTCATGGTTGTATTACTATAAGATCATATGGCTTCCCTTGGGATGGGATTTGTGCTAACCATACAACTTTGATATAGAGTGTTTGACTTCATTATCATAAGATTTCATTAGTGTATGAATTATATAGTGATAAAAATAATAATAAATGATTGACATAATTATATTGGAAAAGTGTATCAATTCCTTTTAATATTTCACAACATAATAAATTTGGATACGAGTTTGGCTATTTATGGTAATGTATCACATATGTTATTTATCTATGAAGGAATTTGATCATGTAAGAAAATGAGTCAGGTAGTAAAATGCTAACATATTTAGTGTTTGGATACATGATGGGTAAAATATAAAAATACTCTATGATTCATTAAGGATACTTGAATATCTAAAATCTATAATTATACTGGTTGGAAGTCAGTACCAGTTTTATTGTATCCATAAAGAAGACTTCCTTGATTGATGATTCCATGATTTAATGCATGTATTGATGCGAAATGTGAAGATGTATATTTTATTAGGATTTGATAGTTATTAATGCTAAATATATATTTAGTTAAAGGTGTATGAATATTATACTATATTTCTAATTTTTTACGTGAAAAAATAATAAAGTATGAAAGAAATTGGAAATAGTTATTATTGAGAACAATAGATATGAGATTTTTTCAGATTTAAATTATAATGAATTTACATGGATTCCTAAATTTGTGTATATAGAGAACTTGTATCCAATAATATTGAATATTATTATATATATTATTTGATTTTTGTGTATGTATAAAAGTGGGAGGTCAGACGACACAATATGTTGGTGAGAAATTTTCATGGTGTCTTGAAGAAGTAGATCTCAATAAATAATAACTATCCTCATATACATTTTTACAGTTAAATACATGAAAAATAGAAAATATCAAGACTAAATGCACAATGGATTAATAAAATATGATAAGATGGATGAATTGAGGATAATAGAAGGTTTTGTGGTGTATGTTTTTCAAAAACAATATGAAATATTTTTTTCTTAGTATATCTTGTTGTAAGAAAATGAAGAAGGTATTGTGTGTTCCATGGTGCAAAAATTGATAAATGGTATTTTAGTTCGTGTAAGAGAATAAGAATAATAGAATAATCAGAGAAGAATAATTCCTACACAAGTGTAATAAGAAAACCATTCCAATCAATTTCTCTGATGAGGGAGGAGGTTTTCTACATAATTGTCAATAAATAGAAGAAGGGGAGAGACTCATAATTACTATTTTAGATGTAATTGATATGGATATATTTGAAATAACACTATTAAATTAAAAATAAGTCCCAACTGGGGTATTTATATATTTTTTTAGAAGAAACTCACGAAGTTGATGACTATCAATGATGGGAGAATAAACATCCATCATGAGCTATATATGCAACAAGCTATCTCCAGTCGATGGAATTATAACTTTTTCATTACCCCTACTAATGTGTTGGGAGAAAAACATTTTTTGATATTATTTAAAAAAAATCACTATATTTCTTATCTCATTATATCCAATATTTTTATATTGGTATCCACTGCACACAGTATGGACTATATACAATTTTTATGTAGTGATCATTGTAAAAATATTTTGTGTCTTCTATTACATTCAATCATCTTCTATCATAATAGAATATATAAGTAAAAATAAAATCAAGATCATAACATTTTAAATTTTCAAATGGTTTAAAATAATAAATTTTATAAAACAACCCCAACACTGATTAACCCAATGCCCCCATATTGAGTATATAACGAGTGGGGCTGACAAATGGAAACTCGTACACATCTCACCTTTATTAGATTATTTAAAATGGATATTTTTATGTTGTGATTATAATAGTTTCATTCATGTTTTATCAATTAATTGAATTTTTATTGAATATTCCATTGATCCATATCATAATTCAATCTCTAATTATAACATAAAAAAATATAATAAATAATGGGATAGATTTGACTTAAATTTACCACAAGTATATAGAAGAATAATTTTCTATTTATCTATTCATATTTGACAAATAATTTTTATTTAGATTTATAATAATGGAAAGTTGGACCAATTTTTTAACATTGAGATGGACAACTCAGTGACCACAATGATTTACAATAATCATGAAGCATTTTAAAATTCATGAAACAATTTTTTTCACGAATATGATCCAATGATATTTCATCAAATTATATCTAAAATCTCTCACTAAATATATTTTTATGGATTAATGGATATTCTACATTATATTTATAAAGATAGAGGTCCACTAGTGTCTAGTGGTTTTTAAAGAACTACAAATGAATACAACTATACTCAATATATGGTTGAGAATATAGAAAATGTTTTAAATGAAATGGTTTAGGAATAAGGATTTCAAAATATGTTAGAGCCATAGGACAATTAAATAAATGGATAGAAAGTAGTTATGAAAATTTTAAAAATAAACTACTCAAAGATGATTAAGGGAAGGAAGAAACCAAGAACCTTCTTTATTATAGGATATATCTACAAAAATAAAAACTAAAAAATAAAAACTATTTAATGGATTTTATACTTAAGGTAAATTCAAATATGAATGGGGAGATTGGAAACAATATTCAATAAAATATCAAATTGGATAAAGAAGATACTAAAAATTTTAATAAATACTTTTAGAACATATATTTTTATTGATGTACAAAAAATATATTCACATTTAAAAATCTATAGAATTATTATTTCACATGTAAAATTTTGTGAAAACATAGAATGAATCCACACAATTAAAAATATAGAAATATTAATAAATCACAAAAATTTTAATATAGGATTATACTTATATTATATCAATAACATGTGATAGAATGATCTCTATATCATTTGATGATCTCTCACACGTAGTTTTAGTGAATAAGGTACTAGTCATTCTGTTTTTTAATTTTTTTTAATAAATTTGATCTATTAATAGTATAGGTTTAAAAAAATAATGGATAAATAAAATTTTTAATGATCCTAAAACCATTTAAATGTTGTATAGAAGTAGTGGTATGAGAGGTGGTTCCATATGATGATCTCAACAAGTGATAGCGAATACCCAAATCCATCATTCTCAATGCGAGGGGAATTTGCGAAAATAAATAATAGATAAATAAATATCATGTCTTGTAGGGTTGTTTTTTTGTGGAAATATATTTAAGAATTATAAAATGTATTATTGGTAAAATAACATAAAAAAATAAAGGAAAATTGAATCTCATTAACAATACTTTTGATATACTTGATTATTAATTAGATTATTTCAATGATTGTGGTCATAGAATTGGTTCATGTATATCTCAAAATGTTTCAAAAGAATATGGGATGAAAATAAAAAAAGTATTTATATAATAAAAGAATAATATTGATAAATACTGTGAAAAAACATATTATAAAATTCTAATAAGTTTCATTTTTTCTTATAAAATATGGAAAAGTAATAATAAGTAAAATGGGATCTAGAAAATAAGAAAGAGTTCAAATTTTAGAAGATAATATATAAATATAATAACATCAAAAATAACTATGTAGAAACTATAAAAAGGATATCAACATTCCCAATGAATTAATTATTATATGGATTATAGATTTATAATGAGTGAAGATTATTCAATAAGAACAAATAGTGTAATGTACTGAAGAGAAATATAATATTCGACATGAGGGTCTTAAATTTCCTAAGAGGTTGTAAAAAAATACATCTATTATGATAAATAAGTAATCTTTTTATGATGAAACTTTACTAGAAAAAATCTTATATATCTTGTTTTGTTATTTCAAGAATAAGATTATTTCATCAATAAGATAAATTTTTTATAAGGTGATACATGTTTGAAAATAATTTTTAGAAGAGAAAATTTACACATAATGAAAATTAAGAAATATTGAGATCTATCTAGCCAATAGTAAACTAAAATCTAAAAACATATATATATAGTCCAATAAATATAATGATCATGGTCGATAAAACCCCCTAAACCAATATATTAATGTTGAGTATAAATGATAAAAGCATTATTCTCTAAGTAATAGTGTGTTTTATTTTTACACTCAATGCATGTAATTGATGGTGAGTGTGTTTTATGGTAGAGAACATTAAGAGGAGTAATGGTTTTCAATTTTAGATTTCCTATGTGAAGTCGTAAGCATCTATTAAAGATCTCTAAATTGTTGTTTTTAAATTCTCATTATTTTATTCAATTTGATGAAGTAAATGATTTATGTTGACACATGATAATAATTTCAGTGTGATAGTATTTCAGTTTGATCATAAGTTTTGTTTTTTACACAATATTCATTGAAGAAGGGCATCCTTGTTGATGATGTGGATGATTTGAAACTTATATATATCCTCATGAATAATATCTTTTTTGAGTATTCTTCACATTAATCATAATAATATGTTTTATTTGAAGGGACATAAAATGAAAATGATTGGTTGGAGTATCTCATTGAGGGAAATATGAGTTAATAGTGAATAAAAAGATACCATAATCGTAATTTCAATAAAAATTTTTGATATTATTAAAAGTGTCAGAAAAAAAAATTATTGAAATTTTGTTACTTCTTTATATTTCAAAATAGATGAAAATAATAAAAACATAACACAATGGGAGGTAAATTGATTCAACATAAATGGAATGAGGATAATGATATTTGTGAATAATCAATGTTGTTTCCTAGAACACAAATTATTATTTGTAATTCATTGTTTTTGGCCAATTTGTTAATAGAATTTAAGGAGTTTCTTATTGATTTATTAGATAACTAATTTTTATAAAGTGTAGTATATGCATAGATAATTTTTTGAAATATTTTACTATAGGTATAAAAATATAAATTTATTCAATATAGTGTTTCTTTGATAATGGATATATTTATTTTCTAGGTCATCCACTATTGTTTTCTAAATTGATCATAGATTACATTGACATAAAGTCAAACAATTGATAAAAATCCCTTGAAAATGAATTGATGAAACATTCCAAGGTTAAATATTTTTGTTTCTAATAAGAGGTGGGAGACAAAAATTATCACTTCATTGAAATAATAGATAATGGAAATTAAAAAAGAATATATGACAAATCATTGGATGGTATATGAAAAATACAATGGGTTTGATTATTGATCACACTATTTTTTACATGTCTTTTTGTCATGAGAATTCAATATGATGTGAACAAGAAGCATGTTTAAGAGAAAATAAAGTTCTGATGTGTTGTGTTGGTTGATATTAAAAAATAATTAGATAACATATCTTGGAATATGATTAGAGCTACATATTGGTATTTTATGAATTTTAAATAAACTATAATTATAATAAGATGAATAATATTTAATCAATTATTGTTGATGCATTCCTCATTGATAAAATATAATGCTTATTCTATGATCTGATTTCAAGATGAAAATTCCATGAATAAAGGATTCTTTGAAATAGAGTTATATTTGAATTTTTTTTTATTTATATGGATAAAAACTTGTGATAGTACTGCTGACTAATCATTTTTTACCATAATGAACAATGTCTCCAAATCACTAAACAGACTGTATAAAGGATTGTAGTATGACAACATGAATTAACGAAGTCCTACCTAAGGAATAAATGTGGAACCATTATTTAATGTAATATATATCCATCAATTTAGGTAATGATAACCTATAACATAAAGAAATGTAATCCAACAATATAAATGATTGTTTATATTATATATGGTAGGCCAAATTACTATGGAAACACATGGTAGGGTAAGTGTTCTTAGGATTATATTTTAGAACCCCATATATGGACATTACATTACTTTTGTGGAATACTTAATACATAACAAAAACAGACACACAAGGACCGTAATAGTTTAGTGTCTCTAGAGACTCGGAATATAATCTTCTAATCGTGGTGAATGATCTTCAACATCTCACATAAAGATGTTCCCCTTTTGTTTTCTTAACTAAAACCTTTATTTAAATCCTAGGGAAAATAAAACATATAAGGGGTGAGCTCAAATGCTCAGTAAGGGTATGCATGGATAAAATAAAACAAATCATATACATTTGAACTAATAAACAAGAACATAATTTTTAAACATCAAAATCTTGAGCAACGACATAAAACATGGATGTACGTAAGGCATAGAACATAATGAAAAATTAATCATGATAAAATAGCATGGTAATAAGACATTTAATTGTGAAAAACCTTTAACCAAAATATATGATTTCCATAGTAGCCAAGGCATTTCTACCAAGACCATCTTAGTGGACAAAGTCCCTTTCTGAATTAAGTTCACTCCTCATTCAAGTCTTGTATCACTGAAGCAGATTAACATACCATTCCCGCCATGTCTATCTTATTAGATGTAAATAATTACCCAATGCATTGGAGAGAGATGTTTTTCCCACCCATCTCATAATTAAATCATTCTTACTTATTCCACAACAGAAACATAAATCCTTCATCATTACCCAAAGAATAAAAAATTGGTTTCATAAACATCATCCCATAATAACATAATCCATATAAAACAAATTGATATCACTTCATCGTAACAAAAGTGAAACCATATAAACCATTGATTCATTATACTTCAAACATACACAAATGAGAATAATGTCATCTTATAGGGAAAATGGTTTTGATAAAACATTTGAAATGAATTCTTGAGGAAAATATATTTTATTCATCAAAATAATATTTTCACAAAATGTCATGTGATATTAAAAGAAAAGTATTTTTTAAAAAATTGTAATCAAATATTGTAGAGTATGCTTCATGAAATTAAGGCGTCATAAAACCGAAAAAATCTTTTCATGCCTTATAAGTTAAAAAAACATTCTTCTCGTACTTTTTCCAGAAAAGTCAAAAAGTACCTCATATGGTAAAAAAAAGAAAGGTTACTTATATAATATGTAGTAAAATTCAAAAATGGGTAAAAATGACATTAAATATAGATGAAAACATTTTTAGAAAACATGGGCATGGATGATAAACATATCCCTAGTAAATTCTTACGAATAAAAAATATCAGATAAAAACGAGATTGGAAAAGTTATCCCTTAGAAAGTTATTTTTATAAATAAAATTGATCAAATATGTCTATTAACTATAATGTAACATAAAAAAATAAAAAATACATGATAAGATATAAAAATTCATTTCTCACATAATCAAGGAATGATATAAACAAGAAGAGAAGATCAACCCAAGGAACTGAAATTGGGTTAAGATGCTCCCTTAACTCTTGTCTGACTTGACTCGATCATTCTTTAATCTCATGAATAATAAAACAAAGTTAATTTATACTTTCTTAATAACCTTTTTCAACCTTATTATTCATTTTATATCACTTATTACCATGTTATAAACATTAAGTAACCATTTAAGTTAATAACGTTCATTTTGTCGATATTTGGTACATGAGTTAAAATGGACTTCTTATAATTACATTTTGTTAATGTGGTCAAAGTATCATTATATATAGAATGATATTCATGATTTATATATCACATATTTCATATATATCCAGAATATACATGTGATTATAAAATTACATAACATATGGATGTAAGAAATGAAATGCACCGTTCATGGATATGGTAAGTCGTACGTACGCATGAACGTTACTTTCATTTCTTGTATTAATGGAATTAAAACATAATGATACATATGTATATTATAATTCCAGTATAATATAATATATAATATAATTAACTCGATCCTTTATACATCCCACATAAGGCATTAACGAATCACATCACATTGAGGGGGCGGAAGTCTGCACTTCCTCAAATGAGATTATCATATTAACCCACTTTGGAAACCATAAAGGCTTGATATAATTGGGAATTAAATAATCATAATGAAATAATAAACATATTATATATCATACATAAATACAGTTCCATCATAATGGCCACCATGAGAGGCAGTAGGAGAAAATCGAACAATCATCGTTTCGTGAGGCGTTAGTTTTCCAGCCACAGAAACATTATGTTCTTCATCCATTAGATGGAGGTGTTTGTAAGTGTAGTTATAATAAATCTCATAAAAACATCCCAATATATTTAGGATACTGTTTTTTTCACAAAATAATGGATTAAAAAGATTATAGGGGATGGAGAAATAGAATAAAAGAAAATAATTTAAGAGAAATTGTTACCTTTAATTTGGGAAACTTCCTTTGGTTTGAATAAAAAGGACTTCTTGAAGTGCCTTCTGACTAAGGTATGGCTTCTAGGGGGAGGAGAGGGATTTAGGGAGTGTAATTGGGAAGAGTTTGGACGAGCCAAATGGCTTGAGAGGTGTGTGGAATTGGATTGAAATGGTCTCTTTTTATAAGGTGGAGGAGGGGCTCTTTTGGAAAGTGTGAATATATTATTTTATTATAATCTTATCTTCAGTTTCAAATATTAAAAAAATAATTAAATATTAATAATAGAGTACTAATGGTTGAAATAAAATCATACAATCATAATTGGACATGTTTTCGAGGATATTTAAATCATTATAATCTTATTTATTTAAATCATTTATTAATGAGGTAAATACTGCATCATTATTGTGTCATAAATAATTTAATTTATTTGATGTCTAAAAATTAAAAAAAATACCATCATGTAGGAAATAATTTCATATTTCCAAGGAATATTTATAGTCAAAATGATAATTTATATAACACCTTATAAAAATTAATTACTAAAATATTTTTGTTAATGATAATTTTGTCTTTACATTAAATTAATTAATCCAAATTGTCATTATCACTACCATGTTTCTCAATGGGGTCCCACAATATACCTAAGGATGACCATGGTCGGCCACTAATCATCCAATAAGTTTATTACAAGTGTTAAGGTAATTTTTTATTATTATAATATCCTTTTAACCTTGAATTATCCTATTTACCTTTAATCGTTGTAAATAAAAGTCAAAAGTTACTATTCATCAAAAATTATTTTCATCTTATTGAACCACATTATACTTCTTGATAACAACCATTTATGTCGGATTTCTAAAATTAAATTCACAGAAGTGATAAAATTTCATTTAAATTAAAGGTTCAGTTTTTTAAACTACCACTATGTGGTTTCACTATTTATCAAAATATGATGTTTTTCAGAAAAATACCCAAAATTCAGCCTAAGCTATATTTGATATTCTGAATTCAAAAATGATGTCTATTTTTTCAAATAAAAAAACATAGAAGTGGCATTAATTAATTTTAAAAATTAATTCCCATTATCAAAACAAATAGCATGTTTTTAAGAATCAATAAGTATCAAAAGATCGACAGTTGTTTATTTCCAATTTCAAAGTGAATTTAATTCCAATGACCAACATTGGATTAAATGGTAAAAATACATTCTAATTAAAATTTAAAACAAATTAAAATTATAATATAACTATATAAATTATTACGATGAAAAATTTTGTTTTTAATAAAAATATAGCGTGTTTTTACTATACATTAAAATATGAAAGTTATCAGAATAATATAATAATTTATCCAAAGTAAATTTTTATATACTGATTCCATATAAGATTTTTATGTTGTCAAAGTGAACATATAAACATTTAAATAACTATATTTAATGTGGGTGCACCATCAAAAGGCGGCAAAAATGCATTTTTTGGAAAATACTTATTTTACCTGAAAAAATTAGTTTGTTCTCATACCATGTTCTAGAAAATGTGTAAGATGAATAATAATGTTATAAAATTAAAAATGTAGTTGATAATATTCATAATGTCTAGTTCATAATAATATTATAACCATATATCATTGTTTAGTGAAACCTCGTATTGTGTACAACACATGCTACTGAGGAAGGTCGTGATTGTGTGCAATGCAAGACAAGTCAGGGTTGCGTGTTGTGAAAGAATCTTTCGTTGTTTCATATTAAAAAATCCAACCATATTTTATTTATGCAATTAATATATATATACACTCACTGTTTTTTATAATAACTACTATCAAACAAACTTGAAATTGTGTGTAACATGATCCAAGAATAGTGATACGTATACTGCAAGATAATACTGTGTTGCATATAGCGCAAGGTAACATTGGTGTAGCGTAAAAAAGAAGATATGAACAAATAATATATCTCATAAAATCTTAGGGTGTTACATTCTACCCCCCTAAAAATGAATTTCCCCCTCAAAATTATTCTGGGATAAAAATGGTTTATTACTTGAGAGTTTCTTTCATAGAAACCTACATCAAAAAAAGGAATACGAAAATTTACTTTTAAAAAATGAATGTTAGAAACAAAACAGATACCCAAAGTAACTCATCACTTCGGTTCCCACATAAGAGATCATAGGTGAAAAAATATGGATATGGAAAATAAATCTAACCATCGAGTTCTGAAGGAGAGTTGTAGGGAACAGGATATAAAAAATCCAATAATCACAAAGCCATAAATTAATGATGATCTAAGGTACCATCTCATTCATCAGATATGAGAGCAATAAGACAACATTTTTGGTTTTCAAGATCATTTCTCAAATGTTGAAGAATTTTTGAATTAAAAGAAATACTTACTTGATTTTGGTAAAATCTCAACGTTGCTCGTGCCTTGACCAATTTCCACTTAATCTCCTAAAGAAATGAAGTTGAATTTTTCTTTCCTGAAGTGTTAGAAGATCATGTGATAGAATGATTGGTCATTCCATCTGTCTCAAACAAAAGGTTAGAAAAAGTTACCAAATATACATAATTCCATATATGGTGAGTTTAATCTTATATGATTCCAAAAATGGACTTATACTTCATCTATCATACCACTCAAAATTAAACTTATTTTTACTAACCAGGGACTTCCTGTAGGCTAGTGGTAGGTGATAAAGGCATGTCGCACTTCGGTTGGGGGTTTGATTATAACAGTGTTGTCCGACATGATGGGTTGTCGCCCGTCCTGCACGTTGTCCTTTTTTCTAAAAATAAATTATTATAACATTCCTACCATAATATCGAAAATAGTTCTAGCCTTAAACAATATTATCTTATTTATAACATAATTCATTACAATCTTTAGGAATATCCAAAATACTTCTATCCAAGCTCATAGTATAAAGAAATCGATCACTTGAAAGGTCAGATAACAACCATCATTTATTCCCCATATAAGATATATCTTGTGGGTCACATTCCAAACATGTGAATACTTTAATCATGTATTCTATTAAAAAATGAATACCCTTTGAACATTAGTGAATAAATGAATTATGTCAAAATATAACTCTTTCCACATACCAAAATCCCAAATTTTCTATATACTCAAACCATGATATCACTTTGTCCATATATCAGTCAGGAGCTCATTTCATTATCTCTTTATCCCTTCATTATGTGTATATCATCTTCTTTTCAAAAAAAAATTGAATAACCATTCATGTTTACCAGTACCACTCATCATATTCTTTCAAAAACTCAAGGAAAGACAATAGTGTAACAATCGTTAGATTCTTCTTTATTCCATAGTACCATACATTATTCTTGATAAACATACAATCATCCAACTACCTTCTTAACCCACTTACTGAGCTTCATCATTTCATTTAACTCATATATCATTTGTAGTCTCTTCATCATCATCCACATTAATACTTCCGATATGACCATGCTGATTCTCTTCATGAGATTTTCCCTTAGGGCATTGGTTTGAATAATGACCATACATTCCACATTTAAAACATTTAATCGTTGTTGATGTCATAACAATACCATTATCCTTGTCCATGGTGTTAAATTATCCTTTTATTTTGCACTTAATGGATTTTTGTCCTTCATTTCCACACCCAAAGCATCGTCCACTTCCTTTGAATCATTCTCCTTGATTCCTATTCCCACATGATTTAAATGATGGAAATCGAACTTTCTTTTCCCTATGATCATCATGAAACTCCATCATTCTCTTATTAGATGAGTAGATATACTTACGAAAGATGTGATTATTGATCATATTATGAGATTTATGATTAGACATAATAATTATGTTTTGACATCCAAATCCCATTTCATTTGGTTTCTCATGAAGAATATCATTCCATTGTCCATCATATCCACCATTATCGTGAATCTTCCTTCTTCTAGCCATTTTCTAAAACACAAGAAGAATAGTATGAGAGGAAAAAATAATGCTAGGAAAATGATATAATAAAGGGGGAGGATATTCAATATATAACATATTAGGTTTAATTCTATGATCGTTACCATAATTCTAGGACTATAACCTATACGTATACTTAACCTTGGAGACATCCCTAGACATACCTTAGAAATATCTCTATGGATCTCATTAATGTTTTCACATCCTAGTTTTCAAATGTTAACTAAACCTTTCCTTTGATACCAACTGTAGAGACCCATACATGGATATTTAATTACATTTGCAGAATACTTAATACATAACAAAAACAGACACACAAGGACCGTAATAGTTTAGTGTCTTTGGAGGCTCGGAATATAATCTTCTAATCGTGGTGAAAGATATTCATTATCTCCCATAAACATCTTCCCCATTTGTTTTCTTAACTAAAACATATATTTAAATCATTGGAAGAAACATATAAATGGTGAGCTCGAATGCTCAGTAAGGGAAAGCATGGAGAACATAAAACAAATCATATACATTTGAACTAAAAAAACATAAACGTAATTTTTAAACATCAAAATCTTGAGCTATGACATAAATCATGGAAGTACGTAAGGCATAGATCATAATGAAACATTAATCATGATAAAATATCATGTGAATAAGAAATTTAATTGTGTAAAACAATTAATCACATGATATTATTTCTATAGTAGCCAAGACAGTTCTACCAAGACCATCTTAGTGGACAAATTCCATTTCTGAATCGAGTTCACTCCTCGTTCCAATCATATATCACTGAACCAGATTAACTTACCATTCCAGCTATATCTATCTCATTAGATATAAATCATTACCCAATGCATTAGAAGGAGATATAGGTCCCACCCATCTCATAATGAAATCATTCTTACTTGTTCCACAAGAGAAACATAAATCATTGATCATAACCCAAAGAATAAAAAATGGGTTTCATAAACATCATCCCATCATAACATAATCTATATAATACAAAAGGATATATTTTCATTATATGAAAAGTTAAAACATGTAAATCATAGAGGCATTATACTTGAAACATACACATATGAGAATAATGTCATCTTATATGGAAAATGGTTTTGATAAAACACTTCAAATGAATTCTTGAGTAAAATATCCTTTCTTCTTCAAAATCATATTTTTTCACAAAATGTGACGAAATTTTAAAAGAAAGGGTTTTTTTTGAAAATATTCATGAAATATTTTAGAGTAATCCTCATGAAAATAAGGCGTTATAAAACCGTAAAAATCCGTTCATGCCGTATAAGTTAAAAAACATTCTTCTCGTACTTTTGCCAGAAAAGTCAAAAACTACCTCGTATGGTGAACAAAATATTGATTCCTTACATACTATGTAGTAAAAGTGAAAAATGTGTAAAAAGGAATTTAAACATAAATGAATTAGTTTTTAGAAAATAGGGACATGGATGATAAATATAACACCAGTAAATACTTACGAATAAACAATCTCGGATAAAAACGATATTGGAAAAGTTATCCCTTAGAAAGATCTTTTTGTAAATAAAACAGATCACTTATTTGTATTCACTATAACTTCACATAAATAATTTATAAATACATGATATGATATAAAATTCATTTCTCACATAATCAACGAACTAAATAAACAAGAAAGAGAAGATCAACCAAAAGAACAGAAATTGGGTTAAGATGTTCCCTTACCTCGTGTCCGACTTGACTCGATCTTTCATTAATCTCCGTAATAATAAACCTAAGTTAATTTATACATTCTTAAGAACCTTTTTCATGTTTATTATTACGTTTATACCACTTATTACCATAGTATAAACATTATGTAACCATTTATGTTAATAATGATTGTTTTGTCGATATTTGGTACTTGAGTCAAAAATAGACTTCTTATAACTACTTGTTGTTCATGTGGTCAAAAGTTCATTATATCCAGAATTATATTAACGATTTATATATAATGTATATCATATATATCCAGTATATACACGTATTTATAATATTACATTACATATGGAGGTATGAAATGAAATGCACTGTTCATGGAGACGGTAAGTCGTATGTACGCATGAACGCTACTTTTATTTCTTCTTTTAATGGAATTAAAACATAATGATACATAGTTATATTATAATTACATTATAATATCATATATAATATCATTAAATCCATCTTTTATACATTCCACATATAGCAGTAACGAATCACATAACTCTGTGGGGGCGGTAGTCTGCACTTCCTCAAATGAGATTATCATATTTACCCACTTTGGAAACCATAAAAGCATGATATAATTTGGAATTAAATAAGAATAAGATAATAATAATAAACATAATATATATCCCATATAAATAATGTTCCATCATAATGGCCACCATGAGAGGCAGTAGGAGAAAATCGAACAATCATCATTTCGTGAGGCGTTAGTTTGCGATCCACAGAAACATTATGTTCTTCATCCATTAGATGGAGGCGAGTGTACGTGTGGTTAGAATCCTTATCATAACAACATCCTAGTATATTTAGGATATTGGTTTGGTCACAAAATGTAGGATTAAAAATATTTTAGGTGATGGAGAAGTAGAATAAAAGAAAACAATTTAAGAGAAACTATTACCTTTAATTTGGGAAACTTCCTTTGGTTTGACCCAAAAGGAAATATTGAAGTGACTTATGCGTAAGTTAAGGATTCTAGGGGGAGGAGAGGGATGTATGGAGCTTAATTAAGAAGAGTTTTTATGAGTAAAAGGGATTGAAAGGTGTGAGGAATTCGATAGAAATAGTCTCTTTTTATAAGGGGAAGGAGGGGCACTTTTGGAACGTGTGAAAATATTATTTTATTATAAACTTATCTTCAGTTTCAAAGGGTCCAAAAATCATTAAAGATGAATATAAGATGATAAATGGTAGAAAAAAAATCCTAAAATTATAATTGGACATGTTTGGATTATATTTTAATCATTTTAATCTTATTTATTTAAATCATTTATTAATGATGTAAATACTACATCATTGTTGTGTCATAAATACATTAATTTATTTGATGTCTAAATATTATAAAAAAACCATCATGTAGGAAATATTATTATATATCCAATTAATATTTATAGTCTAAAGGATAATTTATATAACACATTATAGAAATTAATTACTAAAATATTTTTATTAATGTCAATTTTGTCTTTACATTAAATTAATTAATCAAAATTGTCATTATCACTGCCAAGTGGCTCAATGGGGTCCTAAAATACACCGAAGGATGCCAATGGTCAGCCTCCACTCATCCAATAAGTTCAGGACAAGTGTAATGTTAATTTGGAATTATTATAATATCCTTTTAACAATGAATTACCCTATTTACCATTAACCACAGTAAATAAAAGTTAAAAGTTACTATTCCCCAAAAATTATTATCATCTTAATGGACCAATTTTTTTTATTGATAACAACCATTTGTGTTAGATTTTTTAAATTAAATTCACAGAAGTGGTAAAATTTCATTTAAATGAAGGAGTTGGTTTTTTTAACTACCACTAAGTGGTTTCACTTTTCATCAAAAATTGATGTTTCTCAGAAAAATACAAAAAATTTAGCATAAGATATATTTGATATTCCGAATTCAGAAATGATAACTATTTTTCCAAATTAAAAGAATAGAAGTGTAATTAATTAATTTTAAAAATTAATTCAAATAATCAAAACAAATAACTTGTTCTTAAGAAATAATAACTATCAAAAGATCGACACTTGTTTTTGTCCAATATCAAAGTGAAATTAATTCAATGACCAACATTGGATTAAATGGTAAAAATATAATCTAATTAAAATTTAAAACCAATTAAAAAGATTATCTAACAATATAAATTATTGTGATGAAAAAAGTTGTTTTTAATTAAAATATAGCGTGTTATTAATATTCATTAAAATATTAATGTTATCAGAATAGTATGAAAAATTTATCCAAAGTAAATTTTTATATCCTGATTCGAAATAAAAATTTATGTTGTAAAATTGATCTTATAGAAATGTCAAAAACTATATTTAATGTGGGTTCTCCCTCAAAAGGCGGCAAAACTGCATTTTTTGAAAAATGCTTATTTTACCTGAAAAATTAAGTTTGTTCTCATACAATGTTCTAGAAAATGTGTAATATGAATAATAATTTTATAAAATTAATAATTTAGTTGGTAAAATTCATAACATCTAGTTCATAATAGTATTATAACCATATATCATTGTTTAGTGAAACCTGGTATTGCGTATAGCACACACTATCGAGGAAGGTCACGATCATGTTTAATGCAAGCCAAGTCAGAGTTGCGTGTTTTGAAAGACTCCTCTGTTTCGTATAACAGAATACAACCATATTTCATTTATAAATTTAATATATATTTATATATATACACTCAATTTTGCGTAGAATAACTACTATGAAACGAACTTGATATTTTGTGTAACATGATCCCAGAATAGTGTTGCATATACTGCAAGCTAATACGCTGTTGTGTATAGCGCAACGTAATCTTTGTGTAGCGTTAAAAAGAAGATATGAAAAAATAATATATCTCCAAAATTATTAGGGTGTTACACAAATGATAGGTTAATCTACCAAAAAATCAACCACAAGGAGGATCAAGTAGTATATGATCAGAAATTTCTCAAATCATAGTATAAATATTGTGATATAAATTTATCAAAATATATAATGAATTAATATATTGATAAAGATATAGACAAAAAAGATGATGTTTGATATGTTGGGATTCAGTGAACCGAATATTAATATAATCCTCATCACAATTCTTTCAAGAAAATAGATTACAAATGTTGTAAATCATGAAGAGATTTTCAATAAGGATTGTCAAAATCGTTATATTCTAGGTGAAAATATTTGGATGATCAACATTAATAATATTTCATAATGAGAACTTTATTCAGCATCATATGTTAATTTAAAGTTAATGTCAATTACACATTATAAAATAATATATTATATTATAATGAATATTGAGTAGTTTTTATAGAAAATAGAGAGTTTACTACATAGAAGCATGTCATATGACTCTAATACCGAACATTAGAATTTATAAATGTAATACATCATGAGTTTATTACATCACAAGGAATAATACTTTGTAGAACATAATACAACTCTAGTATTGAGCATATATCCACATGATGGAAACACTTCATGATCATATGAATTCACTAGGAATAAAATAATGATAATGTCATGAATGTAAGATCATTTCAAAAATTATGACTTTAACCTAATATTTTTAAAAATTGTGAATTTGGGTACATGTTTGACTATATATGTGAATGTATAATGAAGACAATTTATTCACATAGGTGATTGGATCATGATGGAAAACATGTCACCTAGGGGGATATTCACAAATAATGTATTAGGATATGTGATGGATCACATATAGTAATTTTTAATTATTCATGAATATTTAATTAACAATTTCAATCAATGAAATATTTTGGGAGGGGGAGGTGTGGGATTTATGTTTTTTATGAGGATTAATGGAAAGACTATATTTACTCTGATAGTA
The DNA here is from genome assembly GCA_963277665.1 of Viscum album. NCBI lineage: Eukaryota > Viridiplantae > Streptophyta > Magnoliopsida > Santalales > Viscaceae > Viscum > Viscum album. Next base: position 1,253,056,785 of record OY728153.1, on the reverse strand, counting down.
TACGTGTAATGATGCATAATTATAATTTTTAAAATTGTATATGATTTAATGGGGTTTAATATGAAAAAATTCCATATTTATAGATGGATGATTTGGGAATGATATTTCTATAGGTTTACATGAAGCTACAGTAATTTATGGAAGTGATTTATCATGGATGTTATTATAAATTCTACATATTTAATTTTAATAGAGTTTAATTGAAAATTATTTCTATGTTTTCATAAATATTTATTATAATTATAAATGATTAATGAAGCCTCTTAATAATGATATATATTTTTTATAGTTGAAGAAGGTGTAAAAGTGGAAGGTCAGTTGACATTATCATTTGAATAGTTAAATTTTTTAGTGTCAATAAAAGGGAGACATGAATATAAGATAATCAAACTCATATACATTATGTTATATAAATAAAAAAATGGAACTAAAGTAGATTATATGAACAAAATATGATGAATAAAAATAGAAGAAAGAATAATAGATAATAAGTGAATAGTGTGTTATTCATATTTTTTTGCATAAAAACCAAAAGAAGAAGCAGTCATGCTTGTCCAAAAATTAAAAAGAATAAAAGGCATTTTGAATTCCACATTGTAGTGATCATAGAAACATTATTTATACATTTAAATGAAAATATTGAAGAGAGAGGTATAATTCATTTACATTTACAAAAAAGTAAGAATTATTATATACTAAGGTAATGAATAAGAATGATTTGTTCACTATTATGTATACAAGGGAAGAAGAAGAAGAGTATCAGTCATTTTGTTAAGAATTTAAGAGAATAGGAGTACGAAAATTGAGTAATTAGACATTCAATAGAATTAACTCATGGTTGGTGAAACTTTTGGTCTTATTAGGAAGTTTTAGAATTTTAATAGTAACTATACATGAAGTATAAAGATCAAGTAGTAGATTCTTATAGTTTGGGATATCACAAGTCATGGGAGTCTAGATTTTTGTTTTATCCCACCTTTTAATGTGTATGAAAAAGAAAATTAGATAATGATTTTCTCCAACATGAATCACTATAATTAATATAACATTTTATTGTAGTATTTGTTTTATAGAAAACCACGATACATTGCCTTGACGAGCTACACTTGTTGAGTAGTAAACCTTGAAATAATCTCATGTTAAATCCTTGTATTAAATTCATTTTCCTTATAATGATAAAGTAGATATAATAAGAGAATATTTATATTCCATAAAAAATGATATAAAGGGATACAATTAATAAATTGGATAGAATTGTACAAGTAAAGATTCACCCACTTTCAGTGTTGATTATATCTATAGTTATAATAATATTTGTAAAAAAGTACCACCAATGATTACCGTATCATTTTATATGTTTTGGGTTCATGAAAATATTTTCCCGTTAACAAAATCCCAATGTATAGAAAACATTATATAGGTATTTGATTCTTTATTTATCTTTTAATGGATTCATGGTTCCATTTAATGTTGGAGGATTTTTCCTAACATTGTGGTGCAACAATATTACATCATTTTTAGAGAAATAATTGGTTTTATATAGGAAATATTATTTTAAATATTCTAGGTAAACATATATAATCTATTTATAATCAATTATTCTCACAGACACATCATTGGATTTATTTTGTGAGAAATCCCAATAATGAATATGTTTTTTGATTAGTTTTTTAATCCATCCATTAAATTCCCACTTCTAAATAATGGAATATATATAATTAGTTCATCAATAAAAATGTGGTGTATAGAGAATTCATATTCATTTATCGAAATAGAATGTTATTAAATCACAAAATATTTCTATGATATACAAAGGGATTGTATATGGTTGTGTTATCAAAATATTTTTGTCATAATATTGTTCCTAATATTTATATTACACTTTCTCAGAAACAAATTCTAAAACCATGACCCCAACAACCAAAACCCATAGGTTTTTTATTATATTGGATCAAATTATATAACATCCTAATTTTTCTCATTATTTATGGATCATTTAATTAGAAGTTTATATATTAAATATTTCATTTACGTGAGCCTCATAGTTTGAGGATGGATTCCGGATTCTTTGGGGATTGAACGGAGCCCAGAGCTATAGTTTTATGAGAAACAATGTGAGGGCCACAGTTGGTTCATTATTATTATTAATTTTTATAATTCATCATTCATACCTTATATAAAGGATCGTGTTTTTGAAAACAATGTGAGGGACTCCAGGTATATGGTCTAAATATTTCATTCATGTTATAGATCTAAAATAAATAGTTAGTTCATGTATATCCTAATCACGTTCCTAACCTTGAAATCAGGTGACGTACAATGAAAGAGAGTGCACGTGGGATACTCATAGTTTGTCAAAATAAATATTAATCCAAGTAAAGAGATACCAATTTAGGTTGTATTAGCACACAATTGAATTACGACTTAGGAAACCATGTGAACAAACCATGATCCCCTTAAAAATTATGTGAATTTACCTTCCCACCCTCCCTTATTACATTATAACTTCTCATCCTCCCTTCTCCATTTTCAGAAGCCACAATATGTTTTATCTCTTCCTTATAACTTTTATAGTCTTTAATCCTCCTCCCTCATCATATTTCAAAATAACTGGTCATTCATCTTGATATATAACGATTGGTAAGTACATGAATCCACTTATATATATATTATTTGATTTTTTCCATAGGGTCTTATAAATCTGTTTGAAATAATATTCCATAATTTTTATGTATTTTTCATTTATTCCAATTTCTCCCATTAATTCCTATATTGAATGAAAAGTATACCGTAAAATTCATCTACAACCATTTGGTCGATGTTATAGTTATATTTTCCATAATGTATTGATGTTAATAGTATGAAATATTTCCCATGTTCCATACATTCCATGTGTGGCCTCCTAAATTTCAATTAAATTAATTTAATGTATATCACCAAGATTAGCATGGTATTTCCACCATAATTGTTTTATCATATGATATTTATCTTGATGTGTTCCACCCATATGGGTATGTCCTTCTTATAAGACCGTGAGACTTATTCAAGGAAATGGTATTGAATTATAATTATTCATTTATTAGTTTTCCTTATAAATGCAATTAAATTTGATGCAATTAAAGGGGGAATGGAAATCTTGAGATCTTAGGCCCTTTCTTCTTGTAATGAATGGATTGAGTTATCTTTGTAAATTAAATGAATAAATTGATGTATGATAATTTTAGAATAGTATGTGTTCCACTATCTAATACCATATATCCTAACATATCAAAAGAAACACAAGTGTTCCAACTCATAAAAACATGGAAATAATTTCTATGATTATTAAATTAAATTTATTATAAATAGATTATATGACATTAGGAGAGATACATAGGTACCAATATGGGACTCTCATGAATGAACCACCATTAATGTGAAACAATATTACTCCATGAGAGAAACTTTGAATACCTATATATATTCAAAGGATTTGAATAGGGTGTTGTGAATTAAATTATGTCTTGAGAGACACCTAGATTCCATGTGATGACATGCATGTATAAGAAATATGAGATATTAATGTATATGATGCCTCGATGATACCAGAGTTCATATAATGAATTCCATGGACGTCCTCATAGATAGATGAGATTATTAAACACCATAATAAATACAAGGTATCCCTATGAGAAATTCCATGGACAGTCCATAGATGTAATTTAAATAAATTTAACAATGCGTATTTTAATTCAAATAAGACACACTGATTTATTCTATGTTTTACATACATAATGGAATAGTATTATTTTATTTCTAACAATAAATTCCTATTGAATTATGCAATCACATATAACTATAATTTTACTAGTAAACCATCATCTTAAACCTTGTGTCCTGAATTTACAGATTTATCAATAAAACTATATGTTCTTAGAGACATTTTAGCTTAGGTCAAAGATGGTAGCTATGGATGGATGTCCACCAGGAACCTAAACCGATGTGGAATATCTTACTTAAATATTTATATTATTTTAATTAAAACTACATTATTCATTCTATATACACAAACTGGATAGTTCTAGACACCACTGCTTGTAGCCTACAGATTATATTTCACACAATGTTTAGACAAATGATTGGTACATGTACATACATCATGTATATAGGTATGTAAAAAGTAAAAAATATATCATTAGATTATTAGATTTATGTACTGTGATATATTATGAGACAAGAGGTCTGAGTTTATGCTCGTGATTCTATTTGATATAGTATTAAAATTTTATTTATTTTTATACTGTATTGTATATTCCTATTACACTGTTAACCATTATTACAAGTTGTTTTATAGTATATAGACATGAATTTTTTTGTATTTAATATTGGAAATTGTAATGAAATCGGTTATATAACATTTCTATTTGTTATATATAGATGATTTATTCCCCATTTATTGATTTTTATTCTTTTTATTGGTTACTATTAATTTATACCAATGTGATACACTCAGATCATGAGGGTATAGTTTCCCCATTGTACCTTCATAGAGCATCATGGCTATTATAAAGCCTTTATAATATGAGGATGCACCATTGATTCTTTTATTTCAATCATGTTTTATTTCATATTAGTGGATAGGGCCCGAGATGTTACATAGTATTAATAAAACATATTTGTTTTTCTTTTCATTTTGTACTACTATTCATGGTTAGTTGATTGAATATTAGTTATGTATTGGGATTTGATATTGATAATATGTCTATGAGTATCATACCCCTATATAATGGAAAACAAAATTACCTATAATGTGACTTGATGATTTTTTTTCTATTATAGTGGCCTTTATTTCACCTTTGGTTGATGCACATGATTTAAGGACATTAATATTTATATGTGGTTATCCTCAGTACATTGGTTGGTTTGGAAATAATGTAACAATAAAGAGTAATTATAGAAATTTATGGATTTAAATTCCATGAATATTTCATGTCATGTTAATTTTACAGTATACATTTTTATATACAAATTCCCAGTTATATGATTATTATATTGAATATGATCATACATTTGATCCTTGGATTCAATAATTTGATTAATTAAATTTTATACATCAACCTAAATGTTGTTTTACTATATATCATGATGGTAGTTACTTAATTAACCTATTAAAACATGTTTGAGCTTAGTAATTACTGTTACAAGAGATGAAACATTAATTGAATTTTAGTTACATGAATTCCAATTAAACTTTATAATTTTTTTAAAATTGATTATGTAATTTCATCTAATAAAATCAACTCATACATATTGTTGCATCATGATATTAGTTGTAATATTTTGGATTAAATTACACAATGTTCCTATTATATATAATAATGAATATTATTTTATAACTTTAGAATGGTGACTCAAATAACTGCACCATGAAATATATATATATATTCATATAAATGATTATAAACATAAATAAATAAAAACTCCAGAATAAAATGGTTACCATTAAATAAGACTTAGAATAGACATGAAAATGGTCTTTCCCACTATACATTATAATTGAAACTCCGTATATTGTGACCTATAATATATGATGAGGGGACCTTATGAAAATTAGACCTCGATATTGGCTAGTAGGTATGTTCTCTTGTGACTATTATGATATTTTGAAAATACATAGATGAGACTTTAGGATAAGTCATATGGGTGTTGAATTTTTTATTTGAATACCATGTTCAAATATTATTTTCTCTATAAATGATCTTTCTTTTAGGAAATTCTATAATGAGCAATGTATTTTGTTGTTGGTGAAAAATTAAACCACGATGATCTGGGTTTGAATTTAGATATGGCAGGGATGACTATACTTTAATGGTTGTGGGTCCTTATCCACAAGTATTAACTTGAATAAATACTACTAAGAAATCGTCTATTATTTTTGATCTAGACATCAATGCACAATTTTGAGAGATCTTCCTATGATTTAGGTTGCCTATGTTATGATCTCCATTACCTTTCCCAACAATGGTAAACATGATGAAATAATTTCAATAGTATCATACAACCATATTCTCATGGGATGATCGCTTCCATGCTATTGATTAATGGTTGGAGGACATGTTATATATTTTTGAGCATTTAAGGATTCTTCCACATTTGGAGGTTAAATATTGTGCCTTATATGTTATGTTATTCTTCCTTGCTTTGGTGGAATATTATAATGTAGGCATATTATTTATGAGATATGGCCTGGAGAGACTTCTAGTCACCCATCTATGATTACTTTAATCCATAGGTATTGAGTGTAGATTACTATAAAGAGATTATTAATCTACATTTTGGTTCTATGTATGTTATGTATTATTAATACTACTTTACAAATATTCATTGATTCACACAAAATCATTCAAGTGATGAGTTTTTCATAGATATATAGTTCAAGAATGAGATGTTGTAATCCATAATATCAAATTATTACATTTTTTGTTGACCATCATTTCTAAAACAGAGAACAAGGACCTTTTCACCAAGAAAAACCTGAGGCAATGTAGTATTTTGGGCCACGGGGTTCATCAGAATGACAACAGAGGAATCATATAGGGGAAGTAAAAGTCACCACTAATCTACGTAATGAGGTAGTAGTAGTCAAAAAGAACAAAAGATTAGTTATTTTGATTTTCATCTATGTCGTATGTTACTCGATATTATTTTATAGTGTGCCTGGGAACCAATTGAGTGATAATATTATGAAATGATTGGCCATATTGTTTACTTTTTTTATTGATTTTACACTAGTTACTAGTCAGATAAGATAATCACTGAACACAACATCATGAGATAGATCCATTCCACCACATCAAAAAGGAATATGTATGACATCCTTCCAATCAAGGTGAGGAGGTGGTAATGGACAAGGGATATAGACACATGATTTACAACACTGATAGATCAATCCTTACCATGGTATTAATGTTTTATCTCAAAGCTATGGATCATGCTAGATGTAAGAAATACATTTGATACATTAGGAGAAGATTGTTAAACCTTATAGATTCCAAGGTATAGTTCTAGTAGCCTCTATATTAGTTTTCGTTTTATTTTTCATAAGTGTTTCCCACCGATTTATAAATGTAGGAAATTTTAGAGGTTATTGGGATTGAGATCTATTATTTTTTTGGGTGATGACACTCAATTTCCCATTTTGGATCTGATCAGAAATTGTACTCTATTGAAATAATATTACCCTAGATTTATATATCAATCATATTACATAAAACCTCATTTGCATCGATTTGAATTAATTCAGAATCATTCATGGGATGACTACTTTGTTTCTGACCATTTGTACATTTGTTTTCACCATAGTGTGTCATTTACATCACTAGAGTGTGGTAACTATATTAATAATGTTGAATGAGATGTCTTGGAATGTTGACCTGGACTTGAGCATCATGGGATAAGCAGAGTGAATGCCTATATTACTAGTCTTTTATTAAACAACCTTGTAATACATTAGAATAATTTCCCTCATTTGGTTGATTGTTCATGGATGTTTTATAACAAAAAATATAGGCTACCTTAAAAAAGAGAGGATGAGTTTACCATTGATCATGTTCTAGGAGAATCCCCGGTATCAATTATTCCTTACAAAATGGCTACAACTGAGTTTTAGAAGATCAATAGGGACCTAAATGGCTTAGAATATAATGTTTTTATATAACCCCGTACTTTATTATAGGGTGCACCCATGATTTTCCCCAGGAAGATATAAGGGACCCTCAGGATTTTCTTGGATTGTCACCTATTGAAATAGTTTATGGTAAATAATCAATATCATTTACATTATGTGGATGACCACTTCGACCAGCTATAAAGATGGAGGGTCCTCTCCAAGAATGATCTAACATTAGGATATCATCATATACATGTTGAGAATTTAAATAAACAAAATAAATCGTTTTAGAGAATGTAATGATGGTATGAGTATTTGGATATCTAATTTTGTCTTTTGATCATGTCTACTAATTTAATGGAATTGATGATTTTTTTTTCAACTGTATTTGGATTCTATTATGGTAGCCTTCATGTAAAAAAACTTGTGCACCTAGATACATGATTCAAAAAATTTAAAATATAAAAATATTGATATAAGAACACTAAGAGAGGACCAATTTTATACTAAGATCACAATATTCCACACAAATATTGATAATGTCCTCTTATTGTGTAACATCAACATGGAGGTAGGAGTATCTGTTTACCCATAGATAGAGAGAGTTTTATTTTCTGCGAAGAAATCCTATATTATCATTCAGAGATATAGTTTCTTGGGGATTGATATAAGATTCATCTATATTATTCCATATTTCTCAGATCATGTAGCATAACTGAAAGACTTTACCAAGAAATGTGAAAAGTTAATATGGTATGTTGTATACAAGAAATAATTTCATGAATTAAAAGGACGGTTGACTTTTGTGAAGATATTGAGTTTTCCATATTTGGGATGAATCTATATTGTCTATCAAAAAGAATTAGTAATTGGGTTGGGAGCCATTGTGATACAGGGATATTGAGTCGTGGCATATGGGTCTCACTAGTTGAGACATCATGAGCATAATTATACAACACAAAGTCACGATTGATTGGATGTGGTTCCTCCCTTGAATTTTTTATGGCACTATTTATCGAGTGAAATATTATATCTATATTCAGATGAAAAACCATAAATACATCTTCACATAGTGTGAAATGAATCTTAGTCAACATTTATGGATTAATACTTATAGTCTTTTAACATTTACATTGCTTATATGCCTAAAAATTAAAATGTAGTTGGTGATTATCTTAGCTAAAAGACTCATGTCATAGGCTCTTCCAGATTATATTAGAGGGTGGTGGTTGATTTCCTTATTCTCTAAGATGAATGTCGAATTCCACGATTATTAAGGGATGCCATTTCAGACAACATAATCTATGAACCCTTCACTTCAAGATAGAATGATGATAGGTTAAATCCCTAATATTAAGGGAATATTCCTAAAGGATAGTGTCTTAGGTGAAGACCAACAACTAGGTTGCATTATTGATGTGGATGTGGTATTGTGAATTTATGGGTGAGAATTGGTTTTGGATATAATATGTGGGGAGTTTATGGGAAAATCATATGCTTCTTCTGGGTTATACATATAGGAATTACCAAGATATATCACGAATTGCACAACACGTATTGGTGGTTGAGGATGGAAACAATGATTTTGGTATTTTTACTCAATATTCCACCTATCATTATGAGAAGGTGGAACACCAATGACCCATATGGATTTTACATCCATTACCCATTTCATAGTAGAAATTGGATTATGTCAATATAGATTGAGTGATGTGTTTACCTAGATACACTCCATGTAGTGAATTGGTATTGGTGATCATTAATAGTTTAACCAATGACATTAAATTTATACCCATCAATGAGGCCATTATAATATGGGATCTAGGGAGGCTTTACATCCATGAGATTAGTTTAGTCCTTGGTGTCCAAATTCTATCATATCATACATGTATGATATCCTTACATTACGATTTTGGAAAGGGTTATCGTAGTCACTAGAATCATAGGTAATTCTACATACATCATATCATCCAAAGGAAAAATGGAATATGAACATTTTATTTTGATATTGTATTAAATGATATGAGAATATGTCCATTATTTTTTTCATTGGGGTAAACATATATCTCTTTCTGAATTTTCTTATAAAAATATCAATTTGGAAGCAATATAGATATATCCTTAAGAGAAATTATGCGGCAGGTGCAGTTGTTTACCCCTATTCGGGTTAGAGGTGGGGGAGTTAGCCCTATTAGGACCTAGTCTCATTCATGAGACCTCATAAAAAGGGAAGATTATCATAAAATTTATGGTCATATCTCAGTCTAGGAATATATCTTTTGCTTAATGTTACCACTATCCTATACAGATTCAGGTGGGACATCAGGTCTTGCTGTGTGTTTTTCTATGGTTTTTTCATAGAAATATCCAATGATAAGGAAAAATACCTCCTATATTTCAGTCCTTTTGAAATCTTGGAGAGATTCAAGTTGGAATGCAGATAGATAGCTCCTTCTCATAGGTATCTAGCCGCACATGAAATTGTCCACATATCTCAGTATCAATGTTACCATTCATAACCATCTCTTACTTTCTATCCCCATTATGAGGAATTGGAATCTAATACATCCAATTAATACAGTAAAATATGGATTGTTGATTAGATCATGAAGGCTATAGGTGTAAGGTATTATGATTTGGTAATGGTTATATGGTTTAATGGACATGTAAATGAAATGACTAGGGATATTGGAGACAATATACATGCTCAGTGGTTGTTGTTACTCTCATATGAATCTGGCCTGCACTTTGAATGAATACTCATGGAAGAGTTATTTTAAATGTTTGATATTATAAGATCCTAGTTGTTCCCATGGAAAACATATGTTTTAGTTTTGGGTTTACATGTATACTTTTATTCATTTTAAAAAATCCTTAGAGTTTGTGGATTGTTTAAGGATTTTCGATGGATTTTTCAAAGCCCATAGCACTAGTTTCTTGAGTAACAACATGAGGAAGATGCTAGGTGCATGTATAGTATTAATCATCTGGTCTAAACATGTAGAAATTTTATAGAGAATACTTATTTTAAAATTCATATTAGGGACCTTGTATGTCCATGAAATATAGTGTAGACATGTTACAGAGATAAAACACATAGTCAGTGAATGATTTATCTATCTGTGTTCCAATCCATGAAATGGGGTATATTACATGGATAGTGTGTATATGCGGAATATGATTATTTATTCAAACTATACCCCTATCCGTGAGAGGGGATTCCACCTTAGTCACTATTGGTGCATGGTTAGTGCATGATTTATACAATCATGTTCCCCTTAAAAAGTTGTTAAATTTACCTTTTTTCTATTCTTTTAAATTCTAATTTAATTTTCACCCGTCTCTATGTCAATAATCCACCACTTTTTGGATTTCCTCTGTCTCTCTTAAATATGTTTTGAGCCACCCCCCATGTTTATTTTATTAATTTTACGTCGTTCATTTTATTTGATATCCAATTTTATGTGACTTGATCTACTTATTTTTTTTATGATTCCATTAAGAAATGAAATTCTTTATCCATGATAGATAATATTCTATTTTTTTGGTAATTCATTTATTATTTTTTACTTCTCCTATTCTAGGCCAAACTGGAGGCCAATAATTGATGTGGGGTCACCTACCATCATAAGGTAGGTGGTATAGTACATTTTCCCTTCAATTCATGACATTTATGTTAAGGTCATTGTGTTGTGTCTTTCTAATTGTGTATGATGCATCCTAAATGTATATATAAATAAATAAAGGAATATCACCTTGTTTAGAGTATCTCTTGAACTTTAATTCCTTCATTAGAGAATATTTACCTCTACACTTGGGACTACAAAGGGTGTTTCACTGTTAAACGACTGTGAGCCTAATGCTTAAAAATAGGATTGATCCACCAATTATGGTGTGTTTACTTATCTGTTATAAAATTAATTTAATTAGACATAATATAGTGAGAATGGAAATCCCAAAATCATAGCCCCTTGATTATTCTTACTTATAGATTTAGTTGTCTTATGAAATTAAATGGACTAATTAACATATGATAATTGTTAAATGGTACGGATTTCCCTAGAAATGAACATATGACATGTTATTTCGAGGGTGATACATGCATTCCAACTCAGAACACATTGGATAGGATCATCGATCTTATTTAAAATAATGTAATTAAAAATGTATTATATCACGCTGATAGTGACATGATGACTAATAAATGGTATTCCTTGAATTATATAACTGGTAATGGGTATTTCATTATTCCATGAGAGACACTTGGGATACCAGTATAAATTTCCAAGGATGGACTAACAAGGAAGTGCATTAAACAATGTAATGAGAGACACCACAGTTTCCTCTATGGAATACCTAGGATAAGATCATGAGGAAATTCCTTTATACTATGAATCGATAATGAATGGGTTATTATGGGTAATATTATGGATGATCTTATAGGGTGATGGGATTATCATATACCAGGAGTGGCAGAAGGGTTCCCTATGGGGAATTACTTGGAATCTACATGGATGTAATTTTAATTGATTTAATGATGCATGTAATATGTCAAATAACATGCCTAGATTCGTTCTATGATATATATACTTAAAAAATTCATTTATTCCCCTCTTAAAAATAAATTCCACTGGAATTATGAATCCTCATGTGAATACTAATTTAAATGGACACATCTATTGTACACCTTGGTTCCTGCACTTATAGATACAAAAATAAATTTAATGTTCTTAGATACATTTTTTCTAGTGATGAATCATGTAGTTATAGTAGAGTGTGTATGAGGAACTCATATCGATGTGGTTTGTCTTATTTAAATATTTACATTATTTTGATTACCTTCACACTATTCGTAATATATTCCCAGACTGGATAGTTCTTGAAAATATTGCTGGTGGCCTACTAAGTATATCTGACACCCTATTCGGGCCACCGATTAGTTCTTGGGTGGACATCAAAAACACAGGTATGGAAAAGGGTAAGTATCAATCCTTCACCACCTAACATTCTATAGAATATTGGTGTACGAGAGAATATGAAAAAGCTTATGGTCATGATTATATTCTAGATGGATTTTATGTTTGGTTCACTTTTTTAGAGTACAATATACATGTGCTAATATATTTACATTTATTCCAAGAATTTATATAGCATACAAACATGGCATTATTTTTTTCTAAGATATTGGATATGGTTATGATATAAACTAATGCATTTTCATATATATTATTCTATGATGATTTATTCTCCATTGGTTCAATTATTATTCTATTTTTTTTATTTACTAATATTTTATAATGTTCTTCTACACTATGATCATGAGGGTATAGCCTCCCAATTGTACCATCATAAACCCTCACTTTTACTTGGTATCCTCAATTCTATGGGGATGTTCCCATGATTCCATTTAGACAAGTAGGATGGGTACCATATGAGTGATATGGGATTCAGATATCAAAAATTACATATATCAAAGGAATAAAAAATCAGCCATCATGGAAAAAAATAAAGATAATTCAATATTACATTGAATTGAAAACTAAATACTTTTCATAAAAAAATAGTAAAGGCATATTCTTTCCCTATAAAAATATATACATCACACATTGTAATACTTTTTTTCCTTGGTAAATGGAAAAAAATACACCGTGATGAGATCAAATGCTTATAATAAATTAGTGAGTAAAAGAAGATACCATACATATGCCTGAGATTAATACTACCACAATATTAAATAAATTCGATCACAAATGATATATCCATGGATTAAATAATTATAAATTAATTAATTTATAGACAATCATATTTCATTATGATTGATTTAATATTGTCCAAAATCATAAATAGATCATCAATTCCTCATTATAATAACTCAAACATAAATGGGTATGTACTTTTACATATATCCAATAAATTTATCTCATGAGTCTTACTAATTCATCAAGGGGGTATATAAATATTGATCCCACCCACTAAATTATATTTTTATTGCTTCTATAAATTGATGGAAATGGGTAAAAAATATATAATAATGTTTTATAGGGAAAATCAAAGACAATCAGGGCTATTTCACTAAAAACATCTATATAGAAATACCAAAAATAATGAATATTTTTATTTACCTATTCTATTAAATTAGATCATTTTCAAGTTCAATATTTCATGAAAAATTAAAAAATTAAAAGATATTAATATGAAATATAATATATCATTATCAATGTAATGATAACAATTTATAAGCATATAGATTTTTTTTTGTTTAGGTATATCAACAATAACAATCCCTTGTTATGATTTTTATGATGCTGATGAGTTTTCTAAAGTAAATATATTAGAGAATCGAAGGAAATATGGCATCACACTCTATTTGTATACACCAAGTGAAGGTTGATATATTAACTAGACATCATTTATCAGAGTTATTACAGCTGTGGGAATTTAAGAGAGATCCTACATTAATTTTTTTAATCCAGAAGGTTATTTCATTTCTAAGAAGATACACCTTGTATACCATATAAAAATGTGGTATGTTACAGATATAGGGGTGTTAAATAATTACAAGGACTATATAAGTTATTATATTTATATGTAATGGTTATATATGATTTTTAATATAAGAAGTAATTTATAACAATGATTTATGATAATATTTCTAATTAAAAAGATAAATATATGTAATGATTGGAAGAATATTGGAAGTGAAAGTGTTTGGAACCCTTACCTTGTATAATGGCACCATAAAGATTGAGAAGAACACATTAGATCCTTCTAAACTCCATGGACAGTCTAATTAGAGGAGAAATGGAAAGGAATATATTCCCAATATAGTAGTTGAATGGGAAAATGGGTGACTATGTTTAACTGTATAGGGAGGTTCAAGGATTAAATATAGAACATTTTTTTATTTATTCATGATAATTTTTACAGTCATTGGTTCCCATGAAATTACTTGTATTTTTATCATGAAATAGAATGATACATTTCATTTAAATCCAGTTAAAAAATAATATATCCTCCTAGACTGTCCAAAACAATAAATGAGTTAACATTTTTTTACTAGGATAAAATGTAATTTGAATATAAAATATCAAATAAATGTTTATTATTTTTAATTTAATAACAAAAAATTCATTATTTTAATACATAAATAATATTGAAGTTGAAAAATAATATTTCGTAAATAATAAACACATTCTTAAACCATAATAAGGTCATTAAAATCATGATATTCATATAAACTATATTTTTTTACTCTCCACTAAAAATATAAAATACTTTATGAAAAAACCCAAAAATTCAACATAATTTATTTTCAATGTTTTGATTCCCAAAATAATTTCACTTGATGAGACAAAATTCTCTATAATATAAAATTTAATTACTGAATAGAATTCTATTTTATCTTAAAATTAAATATTTTAACACCAAAATTTGAATACATTTACTCTAAGGAAAATTTTTGTACTTATTATATATTGATTAGTATTTTTTTACTAATTAATAAGTATATTACTATAGAAATATTATATGTATTTTATATAAAAATGATTAAATTGTGGTTACATTACAATAGAAAAATGTTTATTCAAACATAATATAAAAGGGTTTTTTGTTATTATATGTACCTCATTTGTGATCTTCTAAAAATGTTATAGGTTACAACTTAGTTCTCCCTTGGTTGTAATGCCATATGCTCAGAGTTAATAAACATTATCCAAAATTTGTAAGGTCAACCTTTGATTTTATATCGGAAACTATATAGATGGTTATTTATTTATTTTTATTTATATTTTAAAATATTATTCCTTTCATATCATATCTTTCATATACATAATTAGTGGTGTTATACTAATTTTAATTATCACCCTTCTTTCATATCTATGGAACTTAATTACCCATGAAGATTACATGTCCATATGTTTGGGTAATGTAGCTTCCTAGGGTTTAATTTTAAATTTAGATAGCTTGGATTGATAATTTTTATGAATCTTAGGGATGGTAGAAGAGCCTTTTTGGGTATATTAATTTATTTTTTTGTGTATTTGATCATCTCATAAGGTAGTAAATATGGATGTGTTGTTGTATGGATTCATTTCATTATTATATTGTGGATTATTTATTTATTTTTTGTATGTATATAATTTTTTTGGATTATTTTAGTTATTTATATTTGTTTTTACTATAATGGTTTGTTGTATTATGTCAACAGTAACACATTAGACCTCCACTACGAGTCAGATGCCTATAGCATATTTGGAGGGGAACATGAGGTCTTAGATAGTCCATTTTTAACACTGGTTAGTGGTCTCAACTTGATGGCCTAAAAAATATGTATATTAGATTAATTTATTATAATTTCATATATTTTTATGGTATGCACGTAATAAGGAATTGTTTGATATTAATTCAGACCTTATACATGAGTGTTGTGAACAAATTATTTGTGGGTCTATCCATGTTACCAGTGTTAGGGGATTATTTTTTGTTGATTTTGATGTCAAAATTAAGATATTTTTTAAAATATGATGTGTTTATTTAATATCATTGCTTATTTTTTTCAATTAGATCATATTAGAATGAGTCATATATAGGTGAATATTATTTATCACAATTGGTTCACATGATATGTTTTTTTATTTATGTGATGGATTTCAATAAAGGTGTAATGTTTTATTATTTTATGTTACAACAATACCTTATATAGTTTTTTATAATGTAAATTTTAATTATAATTCTATTCAGTTGAGCCATGATATTTTCTCTTTAATGATTGGTCATGTCGATCCCAACATGGGATGATTCTTGATAAATGATATATAGTACCTCTTTATAAGGTATTTATATCCCCCCATGGTGGGTTGTTATAGTCATTGGATGCCTTGATAATGGTACAATAAATTGAAATAATTTTGGTTCATTAATATTCATTAACTACATGTTTGGTGTTTCTTATGTATATACATACTAGAATTATTCATAGCCAAATCAAATGAAAATTTTATTACTTGAAAAAAATGTGTAGCTAGGTTTCATTGTATTTATTAGGATATGATCATGCCCATGAAGGGTTAGTATGGCATATGGATTCTCATTTCGGATTACAAACCATGTGTGGATGGTCATCTCAGTATGTGGGTACCAGTTTTATTGAGAACCTGAGGGTAGGATTGTTGGAACATGAGATACCATGAAAATGATTAATTATATAAAATGTACTCTTGAAATATTTGAATATGAGAATTCATGGGGTTTTTTTAGATATTAAATACCCTAGTGAATCTATTTGACGGTAATATCTGTTTCCCTGGGTTATTATAATGAAATAACATACAGGTCATTAACATTGATATTGGGTTTCAAATGATGAAATTGCATAGTTTTTTGTCCCATTGATTTTGAGTGATATTATTTCTATGATTGCAGATCGTCATAAATGATTGTTCAACCTTTGATAAATATATAATGTGTTTGAAAGGGTGAGATTCTATAGGTTTTTATGATGAAAAACACTGAGTGATTGTATTTGTAATATTTGATTCAAAATTGTGAAGAATCATGATCATATTTTTAGGTATCTGATCCTAGGATTAATGTTTCTAATCACATGGGAACATAAGTCATGTCTTACTATAGAATAAACATATTTGGATCAGGTGATATCAAGTATGATTACAGGCCACAATCTATGAGATGGATTTGGAGATACATAATTCCTTTATAAATGAATAATTAGGATTGAATTTCCTTTGGTTAGGGAATCCTTTCATAGGAGAAAGAATGCATTTTTCATAAATGGTTACTAGTTTGTTATAGATTTTTGTGAGTCGTCAGTGTGGAAATATTTATAATCTCTCATGTTTTTGGATATCCCCTTTGGTATGATGATATAATTGTGATAAATAGCTCTTACTCTCTAACTGCTCATAAGAGTGTCATGTGTGTTGGATCAATAGTACAATAGATATTAGATTGATTGTAGTATCAAACTATGATGCAGATACTCAATATACAAGAGGGTGGGGTGAATTATATACTTTACAAATCCATAAGGAAATTTTTCATAAACAAAATTCATAACACCCCTAAATTCTAATAAATTTCTTGATTGTGGAAAAGTGACTCTAGAAATGAAACTTATCAAAAGTTTACAACAACTAATATTCTACCTTAAAGTGTATTGAATCATATATAATCATATTCCAAGTTTATGGAAGTATATTATATTTATACATTCCTTAACAACCAATATTACAGTGGAAAACAAAACCAAAACACTAAAAGTAACAAGTAGTAACCCTTTTAACCCAAAGTGAAGGGTATCCAACAACCCTGGATAAAGGCCCCTTGATTTATACTTTCAAGAGATTCTGTCCTACTCAAACCCAGGTAAGACCTCAATACGAAGATCAATATCTTTCTTTTTATCCCCACAAGCCCTCGATTTGTAAGGAAATCAAAACCTCTGACTTCACAACCTGAGGTATCTGATTTCAAGAAAACCGAACCACTGCACAAAGAAAATATGCATGAAGAAATGTTTGAAGAGGCCATTCAAACTTCTGCAGGAAGCCTAAGAGTTTTTAAGAGCATCGATAACTAGAAATCACTTCAACAAAATGTAAGCAAGGTTGTCAAAAGTTAAGTGTCCCCAGCTCGTTCAAATGAGCTCCTATTTATAGGAACAACTCCAATGTTCGACTCCCTCCTCCAACGGTATTATTTTTCCTTGAATTTCAGAGGTACCTTAACACGTGTAACTCAAACAATGGTTAGTTAGTAACTAAAAGCATCACGTAATTTTATAAAAAAAACAATTGTAAGAAAAAATATGGTTACATAACCAAAATCAAATATTCATAATGTAAGAAAATAAAATTTCGGAGTTTAACCAAAAATACATTCGGTGTCTATAATACAAGGATATTCATATTTTGATTTCTAATGAATTTGGAACCTGAACACTATAGAATTCAAGAGTCTGAATTTCAAAGGAATTCAGAATCTGGATTTACAGTGTTCGGAGTCAGAGTTCATGAGAATTCGGAGTTAGAACATACGATGTTCGGAGTCAGAGTTCATGAGAATTTGGAGTCAGAACGTACAGAGTTCAGAATCAGGGTTCATGAGAATTCGGAGTCAGAACGTACAGATATCAGAGTCAGAATTCATTATAACTCCAAGTCAGTACTCATATGAGTTCAAAGTCTTCATTCAGTGAACTCAGAGTCAGAACTCAGAAGAGTTCAGAGTCTGAATTCAGAGAACTCATAGTCAAAAATCAGAAGAGTTCAAAGTCTAAATCCAGAGAAATCCAGACCTGAATCCAGATCCTAAGAACAGAAATCTCATTATATAAGTATTATATTATTCCATGGTTTTTAGATATGAAAAACATTATACTTATTCAAGATAATTAAAAATGAAAAACATGGTAAGGATAAATTTCCATTGGGAATGAAATTTTCCTTATGAGATCAAAACACCGAGTAAAATGATATTTGCCTTGAGATAAGGTGATTGTGGTTTTCAAAACAAGAATGAATGGTAAATTCATAAGGAGACCTTATTGATTAAAAAATCTATCCCAAACAGGATGGAATGGAAAATTCATAACTAAAACCTTATTGGCTCAATAATCTCCCCCTTTTTGTAAAGCACAAACATCCTTACTAAAAAGAATAAATGGTCTTAGACAATGTTTTTCTAAACTATGAAAGTAAACTTATCTCCATTATCATATGGGAAAGGATGAATATGACTAACTATCCCTTGCATTTAGAACTCTAAATATCATGTTCTATATTTCTGAAATGAGATTTTTCATAATCTTGAATACAGAAATCTTTGTAATGAAAAATACGCCTTACATAAACTCCCCCTTACTTAGAGATATTTCTTCGTTTCTTTGTATTATTTTATCTTTATCCCCCATTGTGATTTACAAAAATAATTTGAGGGAATGGAAAAGAAATTACTGTACCTGATATATTAGCACAAATAATACAAACCAAAATGAGCAATAGAAAAAATCATTAAGATAGGGAGAATTTGTACATGGAAAGAAAACAACAAATGATCAGATTGAATCTATTTTCCATCCTTCTCCTTGGGTACCAATTTGTTCATTATATTTTTCAGATTTTTGATTCATTATGGTCTTCTCTTCGTGCATTAGGAGTTGATCCTGATCCTTTTCTTTCTTCTCTAAAGATTTTATTTTTTTCCTGAGCCTTCTAAGCTTCTGCCTGAGCCTTTAACAACTCATCTTGCTTAACTATCTTATCTTCGATCTCGATCCGAAGATCACTTTCCCTCTTCTAACATTGGGCAACAGAATAAAAATTTCCATTAAAATCCTTTACCTCTTGAATCTGAGTATTCTGATCAAAAGTTATCTTTTATACAAAGCTAGTCGTGAGATCCTTGATTTTACTATATTAATTATCAAAATCTTTTTTAAATTCATATTGAAACTCATAATGCTCCCTCAAGTCTTAATATATATTCTTTAACCAGTTAAACATTTTCTTGCAAAATATATTGTGGTCATCATAATTAATAAGGAAAAATTTGAATTCTACCTCTAGATTGACACACTTATCCATCACCATAGACACTGAATCTGATTTTTGATTCAGGTTGTGTTAGAGAATCTGAAATCTCGAGTAAATGCTTTGAAAGATTAGAAAGGTGTCAACCAACTTTTTCAAAGGCTGAATAATGAAATAATGTCCAAGTGAAGATGATTCCGAATCTGAGACTTTTCATGGTGAGAGATCTTTCTCAAGATCAAAAATCTTCCTCTTTGATGTTCCAGCAACATATTTCTTCTTCACAACCTCTTTAGTGGGTGTATCAATAACCACTTGTTTACCATTGTCAATTCTCAGAAGATCTTCTTCATTCTGGAACTCTTTTTCACTGTTAGATAGCTAAAAAATTCTATATTAATCTATTTTCTCCTTCTCACCTCATGCCTCAGCATCTTCAGGGTGAATGAAATGATGATTATAACTTTCTTCCTATGAGGTCTTATTGACTTCATCTTCAGATTTTTCATCTAACCCTGGTGTAGAAATCTTTGAAGATCCAGCATGAGAAGTCCATATTGATTATTTTACGAATTCACATTACTTCTCATGAAATTATTCAACTTGCTTTATGAGGAATTTGGTGTCACCACTACTTTATTCTTCTTTTACATCTTCCACAGCTTCCTTTTCTTCAATAATATTTTCTTGTACGTTTTCTTGACTAAAAAACATCTTACACGGATTTTCTGGTAATTCTTATATAATGAAAGATTGTGATACCAAAATATTCTCAAATGCTATTTCAGTGGCCTCTAGAATGAATTGAACAATTTCATCCAACAAAATTTTATTCTTTTTCTTATTTTCTTTATCTTGCTTCTCAAGCTCATCAGCTGCCTTTTCTTTTAAAGCTTTAGCTTCTGCAAGATCCAAGCCCAAATGTGGCTCTCCTTCCATTCAATTTTTCTTGTCTACCCTTCACATTTAAACAACCTCATCTAGATAGGATCATTTATTATTCTGTTTTGAAGGTACGAATTGGTCTTCCTTATCTTTTGGGGTTTTCTCTTCTTCTTCTTCCACTTCCATTAACTTACTCTTCTTTCCTACCTTTTTGGATGGTTCATCCACTTATTTCTTCTTTAGAACAACTTCATATTCCTCCTCTAGTAAGTAATATCAATCTCTAGAATCTTTTTAGAAATAAATATTCATTCTCTTCAAATTATCATCATATACTAATACGACTTTGCAATTCCTCATCATGGAACTACAATGAATTTTGACTAAATCAAGGAACCGAACTATTAACAATGATAGGATGGATAGATATATGATAATCTGAGCATTCAAGTTCACATTCTTAATATCCACAGATTCACCAGAAAATATAAGATGTACAAGTCACTCTTCTTCAAGTATTTCTTATCACTTTTTCTAGGAATGATGAATCCTTGAACCCACAATTCTAGGATCAGGTTCTTTGTATACAAATGAGAAATCCTTAGAGTCTTGAAATCTGAAAGTACAATACACTCAATAGATTTCACCTTGAAAAAACATCCTTGTACATCCGACAATTTATAGAAACAGAATTAAGTTTCCCCTTCAAAAGACAGCCCCACCAAGCTAGTAGCATTTGTGTATGAATGGAAATAAGTTTTTCCATAGCTTTTGAAATAAAATTTACTCCTCTATTATTCTTTGAAAAATCACAAAATTCATAGAATTTTAGAAGAAAATCTGGATAAACTACATCTTGAGATTTTGGATTTGATATAGAAATGCTTTCCCATCCATTAAACCTGATATTCCTGGATATAATGGAATCATACTTGGAAAAGAAATTTGGATGCACCAACCTCTCTCTATAAATCTACCACACTAAAATCATCTTGGCAGTTGACATATCTTGAGAAGTAACTTCACCATACATTCGGATTTGAGAAATATTTTAGAGGTTCGGAATAGGCGTTTTAAAGGGGGTGGAGCTTCGGCATGAAAAATCTTGAAATCTAATGTGGGATATCCCAACGAGTGTCCTATATATAGGCATTTGAAGCGATGATTGAACATCCAATGTCAATCCAATGGTTGAGAAAACTTCAGATTGGATCTGACGGTTGAAATGATAGTCAAAAAAAATTTGGTAGGATCTGATCTTTTGACATTTTAAAAAAACAATCAGATTTAAGGAAAACATAATCTGAAAAATTATAAACAGAAAATGAAAATATCAGCAAGTAAAAATAGATTACGAAAACTCCTGAAAGGAAACATACCATTCAGATTTTAGAATGATTATTCGTAATAGGTAATATTCTTCGAGAAGCACTTTAGATTCCAAAAACAAATAGTAAAAGAAAAACAACATTACGAAAAAAAAAATTGAGTACAAAAAGCTTCATTATGATAATTTTGTCTATTAAAATTATTATTAAGAAAATTTTGAGTATAAAAATATTCTTTTTGAAAATATTGAAAAACTGACTTTGAAAATTCTCAAAACAAATTTTTTTGAAAAATAGCCTAAAAAATTTTATAATGATTTCTTTTTTAAAAAACTGAATACGAAAAAAAATTCAATATGAAAATTTTCCATTAAAAATAATTTTAAAAAACTGATTACAAAAAAATTCATTTACCTAACAGGAAAATGTACTCCCCCTATGAAACAAAGTTTATTACTATAAGGAAATTGATTTCAATAAAAAGATAACATGGAAGATTACCTTATGTTCTCCATTCCTAAATTCATTTTAATGTATTTAAATCTATTAGAGTGTAAGGATTTTGTAAAAATATCACCAAGTTGATCTGGCGTTCTGATAAATTCAAGAACGCTATATCCTTTTTGTATGTGATCCCTAAGAAAGTGATGACTAATATCTATGTGTTTTTCACAAGAGTGGTGTGAAGGGTTTTTGATTAATGTAATGGAACTAGTATTATTACACAAAATTTGTGTTTTGGTAAAACTCATACCATATTCTGTGAGTGTGTGTTGCATTCAGAACACTTGATCCCAACAATTTCTAGCTGCTACATATTCAACATCAGCAATGGAAGGTGCTACTGAGTGTTGATTCTTGCCGACCAAGAAACTAATGAATCTCCTAAGAAATAAAAAGTTATGGATATACTCTTTCTTTACATTTTATATCCACCAACGTCAGCATCCGAAAAACGTCTTAGAATAAAATCATTTCCAGAAGTATAAAAGAGTCCTAAATCCATGTTCCCTTTAAGAAGAAAAAAATTATTTTCACTGCCTTTAAAAGAAATTCCTTAGGATTGGACTGATATCTTGCTCATAATCATACTGGAAACATTATGTCCAGATGTCTAGCTATCAAGTAAAGTAAACTTCTTATCATACCTCTAAAAGATGTTTGATCTACTGGTTTCCCTACTTCATCATGATCAATTGTATTTGAGGTACGGATAGAAGTACATATACTCTTAGTGTTGTCGTATCCATACTTTTTAAGAATATATTTAATATAATTATGTTAGTATATATAGATTCCTTCTGGTTTTTGAGAAATTTTAAAACCAAGGAAAAATGTTAACTCACCCATCATAGTCATTTAGAACTCATATATCATTAGATCTACAAAGGAATCAGTTAAAGATTGTTGAGTTGAACCAAATATAATGTAATCAACATATATTTGAACAATCATAAAATTTTTCTTAACTTTATTTATAAAAAGAAATGGATCTCCATTTCCCTTAACATAATTTTTTTAATCAAAAATCATATATGTATATCATACCATGCTCGAGGGTCTTGATTAAGTACATACAATTCTTTGGTAAGTTTAAAAACATGATTGCGATGTTTTGTTTCTTCAAAACTAGGAGGTTGTTCAACAAAAACTTCATCTTTAACAAAACCATTAAGGAAATCACATTTGACATCCATTTGATTTTTTTTGAAATTGACGAATGCAGCAAACGAAAGTAAGATACGAATAGATTTAAGTCAAGCTATTGGAGCATAGGTTTCTTCAGTGTCAATTCATTATTGTTGATTATATCCATTAACAACTACCCTATCTTTATTTCTTACTATGATTCCATTTTCATCACACTTATTTGTAAAGATCCATTTTACTCCAATTAAAGAAGTTTACTTATGTCTTTCAAACAAGGTCTATAATTTATTCCATTCAAATTCATTTAGTTCATTTTGCGAGGATTTTATCCAATCATCATTACCTAATGCTTCATCAATGCTTTTTTTAATAATTCGGATAGAAATTATAGATGTTCTACTTTATTTCATAAGAAACTTCTAGTCTTTACAAGATGATTCACATCACCAATGACACTATTAATGGGATTGTTCATTAGAAACAACTGGTTTTGATTTTGTAAAACCTGTTAATCAACATAGGGTAGGAAATGTTCTGGGGTAAATGCTTCAGAAACATTTTCTTGGGCATTTTCCTTATCAGAAGGATCGTATAAAAAAGGTTGATAATCAATTTTTAAAAACACATTTGAAGATGTAGGTTTGGTTTGTTTAAAAACAAAATGATCAATTTAACCAAATTGGACATGTACTGTATCTTCAATAGTACAAGTGTTTTTATTGAAAACTATATAAGCCTTAGATGTTTTGGAGTAGCCAAAGAAAATTCCTTAATCAGAATTTGGTGCGAATTTTTGAAGATTATCTTAAGTATTAAGAATGAATAACTTGCAACCAAAAACCTTAAAGATGAAAAGTCTAGGTTTTCTACCATTCCATAGCTCATAAAGAGTTTTGTTATGAAAAGGTCTAATCAAAACTCAATTTATAGTATAAAAATCAGTACTTACAGCTTCAACCCAAAAATGTTTGGCTACAAAATTTTCACTCAACATGTTTCTTGTGATATCTTGAAGAATTATATTTCTTCTTTCAGCAACAAAATTCTATTGAGGTGTTCTAGGTGCTAAGAAATTATGAGTAATATATTTTATACTATAAAACGTTTCAAAATCAGAATTTTGAAATTCTCCTCCATGATCACTATGAATAGTTATCAAAGGAATGTTTTTTTAATTTTTTACATGGGCTCTAAATCTTTTGAAATAAGAAAAAGAATCATATTTTTTTGCTAGAAAATAGACCCACATAATCTAGTGTAATCATCAACTAAGATAAATACATAATATTTTACTCGATTGCTTCCAATTTTTTTTCGACCGAAAAGATCCATATTCACCAATTGTAATGCGTTAGTGGTTGATAATTCACTGACTGATTTACAACTTGATTTATGTTTCATGCCATATTGAAAATGATCACAAACATTTAATGAATCAAATATATACTCCAGAAAATCCTTAAATAGTCCTTTCTTGGAGTGTTTACAAAAGTTCCTAAGGTTATAGTGACCTATCCTTCTATGCCATAACAATGATTGTCTTCCATTTCACTAAGGAAAGGTATGTCTTGGATCCTATGTTTTCTATGTTTAGGGTGTAAACATTCTCTTGACTATTGGCAGAAAGAATAAATTCTTCCTTGGAATTGTGTACTAAACACTTGTCATTCATAAAATTCATAAGGTAACCTTCATCACATAATTATCTTATGATAATTAGATTACGCTTAAGACCCTTAAAAACAAAACATTTGAAAACAATCTTTTTTCAAGAAGAACGATGTTACCAATACCAATAATTTCTCCCTTAGCATTATCTCCAAAAGTTACTTTCCCTCCTTTCATCTTGATAATCATTTAAATGAAGTTTTTGTTACCAGACCTATGCCAGGAACATCCAGTATCTATATACCAAGTATTGTTGTTTGTAACTTCATTATTTACATGAAAATAAGAAAGTAAGACTTTCGGAATCCAATATTCCTTGGATCCAGAATTGTTAAACAACAAAATTTTGGGTATCCACATTTTTTTAGAGAAATACGCATTTTGACACCCAAGATATTGCACATTATTCAATGAGTAATTTACTTTCCAATGCCCACCAAAATGAAATTTATTACAAAAAGGGGCTCTTGAAGGAATGAAATAATTGCATTTGAAAAGGTTATTTGGTGAGTATAACCTACTCCAGTAGTATTTCCTTGAGGTTTGATTTTAGAATACATCTTGTCAAAAGTTTTCTTAACAAAAGTAATGTTTTAAAGCCATTTCCTAAGGGAATATATTTTAGATTATAGTCTAATGACAAAATTCTTATCCTCATCAATTATTTCCTTAGAGTTAGATTTTTCCCCTAAAACATTTAATTTTAAAATAGAAATCATAATGTCTTTAAAAAGTTTTTACTTTTCAGAATTTACTTCCTTAAGATCTTTAGAACGTTTTTCTAAAAAATCATCCTTATCTTTATGACCTATGGAGAGGTCTGAAATCTATTTTGTAAGAACTTCTTCTCTAGTATTTTCCTTGTTTAATTTGTTAAAAATTGTAAAAAAAATTTCTTCTAACAGCTTGGAAAATATAGATACTTCTTCATATGAAGGTATTTCTTCATTATCTGAAGATGATGTATCTTCATAAAAGTAATATCTCCGTAATAGTAATTCTTATAAATAGATAAATTTGTTAAAGCCATGAAAGTGCATACCATTTCCATAAAACATGTATATGGGAAGGAAGTAGTATCCATGATTCCAAAATTTTCCTATGATAATGATTCATATTCAAAATATTCGATTCCCCAAATAGTCTCCATAGCTAGAACTCCAAGAATTGTTTTTTTATGACTTTTCTTGTTCTTTGAGAGATAGAAATTCTTCTTGTTTCTTTCTGAATTCTTTTCATTCTTTTCCTTCTTTTTCAATAGAGGGAAATCAAGTCTGATATGACCTATTATTATACATTCATAACATGTTACTTCCCCTTATTTCTTCTATTTGTAGTCTCTTTTCTTGATTTAATTCTGATAGTTCTTTTGAGCTACTATCTTCTTCATTCTCCGATCAAGATTAGTTAATTCATTCTCAGTCTTTTCTGTATCACTAGATCCTGACTAAATAGTAACTTTCTTTGACATTGATCTAGTAACTCTTTATGGAGTATTGGATATCATATGATTATAAGTAGTTGTAAATGCAACTCCTCCATTCTCATTCTTCTTTCTAACATTATCCACATATCTATTCATTCTAGTCTCATTCTAAAGAAGAGTTCTAAACAATTCATCTAATGAAATATGGGTCACTTTTCTCTTCTCATCAATTACTATCCTCATGGAATCCCACTCATTTTTCATGATGTCGATGATTTTATCTACAAGAGCCCCATCAACCAAACCTTTTTCTCCTATAGACTGTAAGTTATTCATGATAGTCATAAACTATTGCTGAAATTTTCATATATATTCTCTATAAGGAATGTTAAATCCATGGTATTCGGCTATAAACATATCTCTTCTTGTATCTATAGCTTTAGAAGTACCAAAATGTGTAACTTCAAGTTTCATCTAGATGTTGTTTGCAGTTTCACATGAAGATATTTTACTATAGATGTTCCTAGTCAAGAAACGTAGCAAAGTATTTCTAACTCTGAAATTTTCTTGACATTCAGATTTCTCCTGATTAGTGAATGTTCTTAATTCCATATATGGAATTTTATATTCCCCTGTCAGCATTAGGTAGTTATCAACTCCAGTGCTAATAACGAAAGTATTCATCCTATCTCTCCAGTACTCATAATCATTTCCATCAAAAATAAGAGGTCTGGTAGGATTTAGATTGTCGATAGAATCAACATTTAAACCTGTCATATTAAGGAAAAACATGGCACACAAACATGATAGTAATAATATTTTGTAAATAAGGAAAATATTCCTCTACAAGAAAAATATAGAACTAGAGTATCTCAAACAAAAAATGATTCCGAACTTCTGAATCCAAACTTGCGAATCTGAAAAGATAAAAAAGATGAATTCTCTCTTGAATCTAATCATGAGAATAATTCAGATTGAACCAAATCATTGAAACCAA
Source organism: Viscum album (assembly GCA_963277665.1). Taxonomy (NCBI): domain Eukaryota; kingdom Viridiplantae; phylum Streptophyta; class Magnoliopsida; order Santalales; family Viscaceae; genus Viscum; species Viscum album. The sequence continues at coordinate 1,253,028,632 of OY728153.1, read as the reverse complement.
TTGTTAGATTTGGTCAGGGTATAAGGTCACCTCCTTTGATACCAATTTTTGGATCGATGGTACAATAGATATGATACTGATTGTAGTATCAAACTATGATGCAGATACTCAATATAAAAGAGTGGGGTGATTAATTGTATACTTTATAAATCCATAAGTAAATTTTTCTTAATCAAAAATCAAAACACCTCATATTATAATAACATTCTTGATTCCAGAAAAGTGAATCTAGAAATGAAACATAAAGAAAGTTTACAACATCTAAGATTATATGTTAAAGAGTATTGAATACTATATAATCAGAGTACATGTTTATGAATGTTTAAGATAGTTATACTTTCTTTATCAACCAAAATTAAAATGTAAAACAAAACTGAAACACTACAAGTAAAAATTAGTAACCATTTCAACCCAAAGAAATGGGTATCCAACAACCCTGGTTAAAGTACACTTGATATATACTTTTAATGAAGTCTGTGTTATCCACACCCAGGTAGGCCCTCAATCCAAAGATTGGTATCTGTATTTCTATCCCTGCATGCCCTAAATTTGTAAGGAAATATTCACCTCAAACTTCATAACCAGAAGTCCATGATTTCAAGGAAATATCACCTCTGTACAAAGAATATATCCACGAGGAAATGTTTGAACAATCCATTCAAACTTTTGGAATGAAGCCTGAGAGTTTATAGGAGACTCTCTCTATAGAAACCACTTCAATAAGATATAAGAAACGTTTTCAAAAGTTAACTGTCATGAGAACATTCAAATGAGATGTTCTTTATAGGCACATCTTCAACAGTCGGATCCCTCCTCTAACAGTCATATTTATCAATGAATTTCAGAGGGACCTATACAAGTATCAATTAAAAAAATGTTAGTTAGTAACTGAAATCATGACAAAGTTTTATAACAAAAAAAGTGTAAGCAAAAATATGGTTACATAACTAAAATAAAATATTCAGAATTCAAGAAAATAAATGTTTGGAGTCTAAACATAAATATATTCGGTGACTATTATACAAGGATATTCAGATTCTATTTTCTAAGGAATTCGAAACCTGAACACTATAGAATTCCAGATTCTGAATTTCAGGGAAATTCAGAATCTGGATTTACAAAGTGTGGAGTCAGATTTCATGAGTATTCAGAGACAGAACATAAAATGTTCAGAGTCAGAGTTCATGAGAATTAAAATTTAGAGCTTACAAAGTTTGGAGTCAGAGTACATGATAATTCGGATTTAGAACATACAAATATCAGAGTCAAAATTCATTAGAACTCGGAGTCAGAACTCATAAGAGTTTGCAGTCTGAATTAAGATAACTCGGAGTCAGAACTCCGAAGAGTTGGGAGTCTGAATTCAGAGAACTCAGAGTCAGAACTCAGAAGATTTCAGAGTCAGAATCCAGATAACTCGGAACCAGAATTCGGATCAAGAGAACAAAATGTTGTTTATCTATGTATTATATGATTTCAAGGTTTTTAGACATTAAACCAGATTTTATACTTATTCATGATAATGGACAATGAAATACATGATAAGGATAAATTTCCTTACGGATGTTAATTTTCTTTATGAGAGAAAAACCCAGGGTAAAATGAGATTTTTCTTGAGATAATGTGTTTGTGATTTTCAAAACAAGAATGAATTTTAAAGTCATAAGAAGACCTTATTTACTCAAAAATCTCCCCCAAACATGAAGGAATTTAAGACTCATCGGGAAAACCATATTGACACAACAATGTGAATTTAATGGATCTCTGTTTGGAGGTCACACATAGTTTGAGGTGATCTTGGTGATTTAGTGATAGGATTATGAGCTAGTGACCTAGTATTTTTATGAGGGTGGTAATTTTAAAATATATGGAAAGTGTTAGTACCTATGATCAATTAGGACATGGTAACATAATAGATACAATAATATAACTTAATAGGGTTTATTAGGGTTGTGGAGTGTAACATGTGAAGATATAAATGCAAGTAATTATTTTACCAATTAAATGATTTTGTCTAGTAGTAGAATAAGGTAATCCAAATGATTGGGATGATACCATTTTATATTCGAAGGTGTGAACCTAAATTGAGATTAATTTAACTAATTCTTTTTTTTCACATTCATAGTGATCATGGAATAGGTAGTTATTATTATTTCGATGTCACGTGAGTTTTAAAGGTATTTTTTATTCAGTCAATATGCAATAGTGGATGGAACACGGGACATATAGAATGGGGTTTTTTTGAAAACATTATATGGAAAAACCTTTGGGAGGGGGGTTATATTAAGTAGGGGTGTGTGATCCTCATGTTGGAATACTCATGGATATTGTTATACATTTGGCAAGACAATCATAATGGATCCATGAAACCCTTTACTAGGTAAATCATATTTTATTTGGTTCCCTAGAGAATATGATATCTATAATTGGGATTTCATATATGATAGAGCCAAGATTTCAGAATCATGATAATGGTGGATTTTGGAATTACCTAAGAGGGAAAGATTCAGATATGTATTGTATCTCATGGAGTGATTATAATGAATATTGATTTAGATGATGACTAAACCATGGAATTACAAAACTTTTCAATTTCATGCATTGATGATACCATTAAGAAGATATTAATATGACTTAGGGGATTGATGAATCATTTTTTGTAGATGTGCTAATGAATTGTTGGTAATCCAAAACTATCTTTTGAAAAATTCAGGTGGAGGAGGACCTACTACTTTTCTAGAATTTAATTGAATAATTTGTGGTGAAAAACCCATTAGGTACCATATAACAATCTTGATAGATATGTATCGAAGATAGATCATAATGTTTTAAAGAAAATTTACTGAAGTATCGATTTTTGAATGAATGATGAAGACTTATATACTTCAATATAGAAACATAAAAATAGACAATAATAAGATTCTCATTGATGGATTTAATGTTGGGAAATTCTCTTGAGATAATTTTGGTGCAATATATTTTATGGTGGTGAGTATTTAAAGAACCATCCCATCATGGGATGTGAACTTATCAAAAGATGTAATATTTCCCATATGGTAAGGTATGTTTTGAGAATAGGGATTTAGATAACAATTTCAATAGTTGGAGCTTCAAACAATTATTATTTTTGTCATGGAAATGACCTGATAGTTTATTCGAGTTATCAAGAGAATATTGGTAGATTTAGTTTTAATGTTTTACATTTTAAAGGGGTTTGTCTCTCTCAAATGGTCACTGCACAATTTTTTAAAAACATTCCATGTACTTGAACAAACAATGTTGATAACTATTTAATTTTTAATCCTTTAACAAGTGTTGGGAATAGTTTTGTAAACCTTGTGAGAGGACCTTGTGTTGTATTTGAGAGAATTTTAGATGGGGTACTTGATTGGTTTATGGTTTGGTATACAATGAAACCAAACATCAATCCTACCATTATCTTTGGGGTTTGATGAATGAATTGAAAAAATATAGAGGGAAATATATAGGAAAACGATGTGAGTGGTGCCAAATAATTATTGTTCAAGCATTTTGATTAGTGCATGGTTTGCTGAACTGGGAGACCGAACCATGTGGCTACATATATTTCAATAAATGGGTGATAAAACGTTTTTCCTCCAATAATATTTTTATATCCCCCACTAGATATTTCTTGTGGATGACCTAGGGTGATACTTAAGATGGAACTCTTATACATTTTCAATTGTTTCCATTGGTTTTTAGTGTTTTTTATAACATTACACAAGGAATTGAAATGAGTATCTTCCACTACATCCTTAATTTTTCTTTAATTTTTAATACATATTTTTTTAATGTTTTCATGGTGGGGTATGGAATTGATTCAAATTTAGTAAACTATAATAAGTTAAAATGTGTGATTCTTTTAATTTATAAAGATAAATTTTGGGTTTATATTCATAATTTACAATGCCATTTCTTATAGATTTAACATCATTGGGATTGTCAGTGAGTTTATGGAAATTATTCATTATTGAATTAAATTTAATAATTAATTATAACATTTTATAGTAATTTTTTCTATCTTGAGGCATAAGATATGCCCGAAAATGGAGATATGAATTTTAGTGAGGCTTATTGGATCTTGGGTGGTGATGGAAAAACATGATAAATAGAATGACTCATAAAATTAGGTGGTCCTTATATATCTCCAAAAATTTTGGGAGCCATGTTATATTGCATGTAATGTGTATTATCACTACTAGTGTGTTACTGAACATAAACTGAAAATTTAATATTCCCATAAAATTCCCATTGATATAATAGAAATTTTAAGGGATGTTATTGAACCTTCAACACTTGTTTGGTTCCTATACCATAGATGGTTAACAAATTGATAATAAATGTGTGTAATGTAACACCTAAACCCAATAGGGGTATAACCTAAATGATTTAAATGATACATATAAAATGAAAAAATATTTTATCCTCGATGGGTCAGAGTCTAGGATATAGTGATGTTTTTTGGATATAGTGAACTTAGAAACTCTCTAACCATGGGGATAATGAATCTGGTTGAGTCCATGGGAGACATGCGGTTTATCCTTGGTCTTGATATGGGATATTTACTGCCTATTTCCAATTTAAATGTATAGTTGGATGGATTTTAAAGGCTTATGTCTAGCGGTGAAGGGAGATATGATCTTGTTTCTCATGTATTCAATGACTTAAACATTTAAAAATGAATTTTCACTTCTTAATATTAATTTAAATAGTATAAAACATATACATCAGATAGATAACAAAATTAAAAAAATTATTTTCAGAAAGTAAAGGTGAAAGAAGTTGTATTTATACAAATTATTGAACATATACCAACAAAATAGTAACTTTAACAGTTGAATAGTAATGTGACTATTAAAAATAGTAACTCAACCAATTGAATAGTAACCTCATCTATGAAATTATAAATAAAATAGTGGTCACTTATGAAGGAAAATATAATATATTCATAACATGAAATAATTAAATAAATGTTTTAAAAATGATTAATTACATATATGTATTTTATGAATAGTAATTTTTTATTTACATTTTATTAATTATATAACAATTTAGAATAAAATTCATTTTCATAAAATATATTTTAAAATTAATATTTTTATTTATTTTTATAATATAATTTTTTTGGGGTGTTTTTTATTTTTTCAAACTTTTAAAAAATTAGTTATAATTTTAAAAGCCGTATTATTGAGTAAATGTTGATTTTAATTTAAAAAATAAAATTAAAAATATTTGCAAATTTAATTTAATAAAATGGAGTCAATTTTAAATTTTAAATATAATAAACATTTTATAGTTAATTTTTTAGATCTTTCTAATATAGTTGAATTGATTGTGACTAGTGAAATACGATAATTTACAATATAAGATAAACACATGAATTTTTGAGTCATGTATGATGTAAGTGGCCACAATCTTTAACTACCATGTTCTAGAAACTTTATTTAGTCATAATATTAAAAACTATTTATAGTCTTGATCCAAAATATAAAATAAATGAATAAAATGATAAAAAATACCCCTCTCCTCCCACATTAAATACCACCCCTCACCGCCTCTTCTCCTCACACATACATTTCATCGTATCCTATTCAAATTATGATTTATCCCTCTCCCAAACCTCTTCCCCACATTCTGGTATTTCTTTTATATCTAAAAAATTACAATTCACTTAACGATGTTCTCATGGAGAGGACATTCAAGGGTTAAAACCTTCCCTCTCTTTATTCTCAATTTATGTTATTTTCTTATACACTCCCCACCAACCTATTTCCAAGTGTAATGATAACTCCAGTAATGTTTTTATAATATAATTTTATTTTCTTAGTGGAATAATCCATCATCAAACCTCTCCAAAATTCTGTTTATTCTAAAAATTAAAACATCATCCATGATGAGTCGATTTACCACCATCATGGATGATGTGTTTTCATTTTCCATTAAAACACTTCTGGATGGTCATAAAACCATTTTTATGGTTAAAACATATTGTAATATATGTTTTACATCTTATTTAATGTTTTGAGCTAGTATATTTGAAAAATAATAAATAATAAAACAGTAATATTACGTGATGATTGAAAATTCACAAAAATAAACTAACCTTCATCAATAATATTTTATATAATAAATAAGAAACTTTTTGATAAAAAAATGATATATGGAATCATTTACATTTTGGTTATTCATTAATACCATTCTACTTTTTATGTTTTTCTTCCATTTGATATGAACTAAATAATGCAACTAACAATTGTAGAGCAAAAAAATTAAACTTATAAATCATCAAAAAGGCCAAAATGAACATAATAAAATTATGCTAAATAAACTAAATATTTTATTGTTTCTTATTTATATTATAAATGAATTTTATTATCTTTGAAATTATGTAGAATTGAAGACCGCTTTCTAACATAAGGTGAAAGATTCCCTCCAAAGCACCATTTTTTTCCTTCGGGTTATGCTTTCTCCCTCCTTACCCCACGTAATTCGTAATTAATCATTTGTAATCCTCCAATATTCTATATTTCATTTCCCAAAATGTATACCTATATCAATTATTATTTCAATGATTTAAAAGTACATATTTATAAGTCTTCCTTTTCAATTCCTTTCGAAAAGCATACTTGATTAAAGGGAACATGCCAATTACCTACCCATTTTCAAGTACCATCCATAATTTTTTTTAATACTACATAATTATTTTGAAATGATTCATTTTAACATTAAAACCAATCTTCATACATATCTAGTTTCATATAATTGATAAATAATTTTCTTCTTTTAATTATTTTTAAATAATTTCCTTAAACCTCACTAAAATGCTTTGTTTTTACTGTTTTTGAGACACTATTGTTACATTTTTTCACATATTTTTGACATAACATATCATGATCTATGACTAAATTCACTAATAAATGTCCAAATAATGTTTAAATCCATTCTTTTATGGACACCATTATGATATTCCCTTTTTTATTTCTTTTTATATTATTATGATACCCAATTCTTTCCATTGGTAACCCTTATACTTGATGTTTCAAGTGGAACACATATTCATTAACAAGTTCTCATGGGTTTTCCTAGATATCACTAAACATAATTTGGTAATTTTTTAGTCTAATTATACATCAAGAATGGTGAGTGAGTAAACCTGATTCCTTTCTGGGGGTTTTTTCCTCCATGAGCAATGGTGTTGATGATTAGCCTTGACTCATGTTTATGTCATGTTGTAATCTTATTCCACATTCCAATGATGTCATGATTACAAGATCCTATTTTCTAAAGGTTATTATTTCATAAGTTCATTCATGTTCCTTGTATTTTTATCATGATGTTATTCCTTCCAAACTATATGTTATGATTTATTCCTAGGTTTAATCATTTACTTGTATTTTTAGCTCATCCTACTGTTCATGTACTCCATAGGTTATCCCAAGTGTATGTAAGGTATAAAAATAATCTTGGAGATCATTATGATGATTAATTAAAATATTTTATTTATTTTATTCTGGATATATATTTATTTAACTAGTATTTATAAGACACTAGAATTTACAATCCTTTTTTTAAGTGATGGTTAATTTTCTTTTAATCATTTTATAATATGTGTAAATTTATAGGGCTATTATATTTTGTATTAGAGCATAATATAGTAATTTTTGGATATTATGATTATAAAACATTAGTGATAACTTTATGGATAATTATATCACCATATATAGCTTAGACTAAATGGTTGGGAAATCACATTTTATGATATTATTCACATTTATAGTTTATACTTCTATGTTAAATGCATAATTTTTATTTTTTTATTACCTATGTATTGAATACAATCAAATTTTCATTTAATTTTCCCAATTAATTGGTTGAAACCAGAGAATCCATGACAAAATTCAATTTCAAATACAATGTGAAAACTTCCATAGTAAAATGAAAAATTTGATGGGAATGGTCCTAAAAAATTCATGATATTACTTTCTCAACTGGGTCCTGACATTAATAATTACTTGAATCGTGTGGGACACCCTCATTCTATAAAAAAATATTATGTTGGGGTTGAATATTTTGTATGAAAAATGCCTCCCAAATTTAGTGGATCATCTAATCCCAATATCATGAAATAATGGATTATCTCTCTTGAGAATATATTATATTTTATTCAATACTCAGGAGAAGTGAAATTCATTCTTGGGGTTTATATTCTTGGTGGGGTAGCTGATCAAAGGAGGAAAGTGTTCAAAAACACATTGTATAAGGAGGAAATTGATTCTATAGAATATGCATGATTCAATAAAATATTTTTCAATAAATATTTACCCTGAACTCTTCACCTAATGATGTAATGTGAGTTACTTATAGTAAAGAATAAGGAAGATGATTCCTTCAGGCCTAACAAGGAAAAAATTATAATGATTACATGATAAAACTATAGTTATGTCATGGACACTAAAAGGAATATGGATTTATTCTTTAGTGGAAAAATATGAGTGTTTGAAAATCCTCAAGGATATTAGTCTTTGATATCATTGAAGAGATTTTTTTTTGTGACCGTAAGGATGAAATGGAGATTAGAGACTCTATCTGCTACCCTGGGCTAAAAGATAAAAAGATAAAATTGGAGTATATTTGGGAGGATTAATAGATAATCCCATTATAAAAATAAAATCAATAATCCCTTGTGTAAAATGTTAGGGATTTATCATCTTGGAAACTAAATAAGGGGAACCAAGAGATTAATAAAATTTAGTAGATATGAGAATCTTACTAATAATTTTCAATTAAATATTAATAATACTACTAATCTGGATGAATAAAAGATGGTCTAGATAAACACTCAACCTATATTGTATTATTTTAACTGCAAGGATCATGTAAACTTTATAAGATAATTCACTTACGACGGGGTTGTTGGTGGCAACCAACAACAACCTCCAAGGAAACACGGAATGGAGTATGTTATCACTACTATAATAGTGGAACCCAAAAATGATGTGGTGATAGTTACATTGGTTATTAATTACAGAATAGTTTATATACTATTTTATTATGGTTCTATGAATTATTTTGTATCTTCTATGTTTAGTAAAACTATTCAAATAATACCTCAAAATAAAAATGTTGAGTTATTTTGGAAAACAATAAATATAGAAATTATTGTATCAAAAGAGTATAACACCTCCCCGATAGTGTTTGGGGAATTAACATCCATGTATATCTTTATTACATCCCAAGATCGAGTTTAATGATATATTAGGCATGGATTAGTTATCATTATATAAATCCAACATCAACTATCAGTAAAGGGATATCACTCTTATAATCTTGAGGAATACTCCAATATTGTACAAGTGTAAGTATGATGATGAATCCATAATAAAAATATACTATTAATTTTGTATATTAGTTCCTAGTGATAATTAATATCTATCCCAAATGATGGTGAAAAATGAGAGAATCAGGCTCTAGGACATGCCAACTATTATAGACTACATTGATTTCTTCAAATAATAATTCCACGGCCTTCTTCTTGACAGTGAGGTTGTTTTATCAATTAAACATATTAATAGTTTTATTCTTATATTTAATTCTCCTTGTTAAATGGTCATCATTGTTTTATTAAAATTGACGTCGATTCAAGATTAACTAGACAAGGGTTCTATATGCTCCGGTGATTCACCAGGGGGTGTGCCCATCACCATTTTCAAAATTAAGGATGGATCAATGAAACCTCAAGTTGAATATCATGAGATCAACATAATCATGATGAAAAACAAGTATCCCCTCCAATGAATAGATGACTTGTCCGATAAACTATGTGGGTCCATGTATTTTTCTATGGTGGACCTTTAGTCAGGATATGGCCAACTAAAGGTGAAGAAGGAATATATTCCCAAGAAAAATAGTCATATGAGGTATACAAAATATGAGTTCATAGTGATTCACTTGGGACTCTCTAATTATCAAGAAATTTTCATTGAAATATTTTATAGATTATTTGAGAATTACCTCAAAAACCATTGGTAGTCCTTTTTAATGATATGATGATATACTCCAAAATTATGTAGGATCATGATAAGTATTTGAATATTGCACGAAATAATTTTCAATGGAGAAAATCTAGAAAAAAATAGTACATGTTATTTTTGGATAGAGGATGTTTCATTATTGGGGCATGTTATCACTGACAAAAAAAATATCTATGGACCATTCGTAGAAAAATATAATCAAAGAGTGACCCAAGACAACATCTGTAAAAGAGATCTATAGTACCCTTCGTCAGGCTGGGTATTATCCAAAATTTTATTAGAAATTATAAAAATTTTAAAACCAAATAAATAATATTACTTTGAAGGGAGAAAAGTTTTACTATACCTGTAATTGTGAATACATGTTCAAAGAGTTGAAAAAGAGGTTTATCACTGCACTAGTACTCATGCTTCCAATTAGTGAGGAACTATATGTGGTATGTCGTAATACATAAACAAATGGATTTGGATTATTTCTAAGGAAAAATTATAGATTCACATATTACACCATTTGATTGTTGAGAATCCATGAGAAAAAAATATCCAACACATGATCTCGAGTTGGTGACTGTGATCTTTGCACTAAAAAATTTGTAGCATTATCTCCCTAGGCAGAACTATGAAATATATATTTATTATAAGAGAAAAAAAAATTATTCAATCAAAAGAAATTCAATATGATCTAATGATTATGGTTAGATCTCCAGAAGGATTATTTCTACTCAATCTACTACCATCCTACTATTAAAAATAAGTGGAGGATAATTTAAGTAAAAAGAATCATGAAAAATTATCAATGAAGTGAATTGAAAAGGATATGATATTCTTATAATTCCAAAGGAGGTACATGGGAATTTTTATGATAGGGACTGCATCAATAAATTCTCAATTGATTTCACAACCATAACTTGTGGATAAAATAATGGATCTTCAATGAAATTATGTTTAAATTTAGAAATGGGTGGAATCTATAAAAAATTATTATTAATAAGAGTTCAAAATTGATGAACTTGGAGTCACATTTTTTTCATGTTTATATGTAAAATCTAATAAAAAGATAAAGTGATATCTTCTAAATGATCCACAGAAATCAACCTTCTCTATTCACCAAGGGAATATAGATTTGTATCAGGATTTTTCATAGAAATACAGGTGAAACAATATGAAGATAGAGATCACTGAATTTACACCAGAGTTCCTGATATATAGAAAAGTAAAGTCTAAAAGAAACAAAATATAAGGGGATGATGTGACCACTACTGATAACAACATTGATGTTTCAAAATATCACCACTGTCTTGGTCACCATTCATTAAAGACATCCATAAAAAAAATTATAAGAGTAGTTGTGGATTTTCCTACTAAGACAGCTCACTCTATCACAATCTGATATTAATTATCCCTAGATCAACATGAAAAGTTATTAATCAGAGAACTAGTAAAGCTTTATTGAGTAGAACTATCATTTATATCGGATCAGGAGATGATATTCACATTAGTGTTCTAGAAAAGAGTCCCATGTGATCTAAGAAATGAGGTGAGTTTCAGTAAATCCTATCATCCTCAAACTCATGGCCAATTTGAGACGTCTATTCAGACACTGAAATTAATGTTGATAGTGAGTTATATGGACTTCATGGAATGGTTGGACCAACATATGTCTCTAGTAGAGTTATCCTATAAAACAATTTACACACAAACATCCAAATGGTTCTATATGATTACCTTTGTTGGAAAAGATGAAGAACACCATTATGTTGGGTTGAAGTCAATGAATTGAAGATTTTGGGACTAGAATTAGTCGAGGAAATGGTAGAAAAGATGAAAAGAATTTTTTAACATATCTGGGACAAAAAAGATTACTAGAGATCAATTTAGTAAACATTACTAAGAAATAGGGTTTAAATATTGCTGTTAATTATTAGCCCTAGAAAAATGCACTGATAAATACCATCTTAATCTGTGCTAAAAAATCACTGCTAAATATAACCTTTTATCATAACATTATTTTTAGCACTGATAAAGGATTCCCTTTATCATTTCTATATTTATTGAGCTAATAAAAGACAAATTAATTAAAATTAAATAAATAAATTTATAAAAAAATAAAAGATGAGTTTATTAAAAAAATATTACAAAAATTACTCATTAAATATTAATTAATAAATATTAATAAATCATTATTCTATATATTAATTATAAATACTAATAAATGATTTCTATAAAATTTATAGATATATGAAAAATTAAAATTAAACAAATAAATATAAAATATAATTAAATTGAAAGAAAGTATTAAAAAAATTATTAATAAGATAATTATATATAACATTATATATTTAATATATAATTAAATATGGATGTACATAACTTTTATTTATATATTAAAAATAATTTATGTAGTTTTTATTAAATAATCATAGCTTTAGTTCATATCATTTTTTAATTAAAAATTAATATGAATTAAAAATACTAACTAAATTTATAGAGTTATGGAAATATAATTTAATTTAGTTTGATTTTCCTATTTATTATAGATAAAATGTGTGTTATATTGATTTATCATATATTTAATTAATGCATTTTTATATATAATGCACACACACAAAAATTATCCATTCCTGGACAGAGGTATTAAAAAACAAAAAAAAAATAAAGTTTTTTATTAGAGGAAGGACATAACATATCATTCAAATGGTGTGTTATTAGAAAAAATGAACAATCCAGGAACATCATGGGATTCTTTGGTTGAGGAAGAATAAATTAAACATCTTGTTTTGGAACCCTTGGTTCATCCTCTTGAACCTGATAGACAGGATATTCTCTTATAAAACTCGTCCACATATTTATTTAATTTATGAGAAGATATTATATCCACCATTTTTTGTTGTATAGATAGAGACATATTTATATGATATCATTTCCCTTGACTTGGACGATGAAACTCTCTTGGACACTCCTCGTTCATTATATAATGATATTCCTATATCAGGATACCTTGCAAGTGACCCACAAGCTCAAAAAATGGCAACCACTATCATTTTGGAAATACCTTTCAAGGAAAAGATTTAAGGGGATGCATCAATTTCCACCAAGGTATGCATTGACAACAATAAAAAATGGAGAAAATGTTCTACACTTAATCTAAAAATAGTGCCAACCAATAAATCATGGTGTCTAAAGGATATTTAAGGTAAAGATTGAATCCCCACCATGTCAAAGTTAAAATGAAGATCCTTTTCAGGAAGTAAAAGGTCATAGAAAACCCTAAAAATGAAAGTTATTCGTGGCTCTATAATGACTAGTAAATGCCTGAATTTATTTGTCTCTCTGAGAAAAATTTTAACTCTTTAAATCAAGGAATTTTCAGAATTGGTAATGGATTCTATGTTTTGGGAGTAGCTCGACCTACCTCTTTTTTTCGATATAATTTGTCTCTTGGTCCACAGCTCTATGGAGCAGCCAACTTTAAATCATATATAAGATCAAATAATTACATACGGTTTTTTCAAGAATGGCTAGAAATTATTTTTATCTGTTACCAATTATATTAACAAAAAATTTGATAGGAGGCTACATTGGATTAATATGATGTGAATATCTAGAATTATCAATGATCTTTGTTTGGTGATTGGGTACTTCAACTACATCCTCCATGAAGATAAGAAAATTGGTTTTGTTCACATTACTCCATCCATTATAGATTTCAAAGACCGTGTTGAGGAGAAAAATCTTTTGAAACAATACCCTGTTTGTGCCAAGAATACTTTTTACATAAGGAACAAAACATGTATGAGGGGAAGTATAATTTAAAAGAAATTCTGAATGAATACTCATTGTGGAGTTTGAAAACAGTTTCACACACAACATTATCCAGTAACAAATTGAATCCTCACCCCATTCCATTGAGGTTTTTAAATAATATTTTGAGATTGCCTCATCCATTTAGGTTTAATAATTCATGGGTGGAACTTCCATATTGATCTAAACTTTTCCCAGACCCATAGGTCATTCGTTATAATAATGGTAACCCTATGATCTGTATTATTAAACTAGAACTTCTCAAGCCCAAATATTCAGAATGATGAATGTTTATATTCGGCTTGTTTAGGAGAGACACAGAGTACCTTGACTGTTCTCTTCATGATTTCTAGACATTAATCTCTCTGAATAACTTCATTGGTGATATTATCCAAGAATCTTTGATGTCCTCCAAATTGCGGTCCCTTATAAGGTATAGGGAAGACATCAATAGTGAAATAATCAAAGTCAGATGGCTCAAGTCGGGGGATAGAAACTCTATGTTATTTCATTCCCTTTAATTGGGAAGGAAAGAGAATATGTCCCCCTCCATACATAAGGATGGGGACCAAATTCTGGATAGTTGGAAAGATCTCTCCATCCATGTGGTTTCCTTCTACATGGATCTATTTAATTGATCACCATGGAATTTGGATCTAATAGAGAGACTCATTCCTAAACTGTTCACTAAGGGTGATTACTCATTCCTCACCTCCATTCCTACAAATTATGAAATAAAAGATGTAGTATTTTTCCTGAAAAAATTTCTCACATGGGATATATGGTTTTAGGAACCAATTATTCCAATACTGTTGGGATGATATTCTTGAAGATATTAGTAGGCATGTTAAGAACTTTTCATAAGTGGAACACTCAATCCATTTATCAATGCTCAATTTATTTCCCTTATTCCAAAATATTAGAATTCTAGTTACACCTCTCAATTTAGACCTGTGCATTTTTTCAATACAATTCATAATGTTAATACAAATATTATTTCCAATTGTCTTAATTTTATCCCAGACAAAATAATCTCTTGTAATCAATTTCGTTTTGTGAATGGAACGAAATATCCTAGACATTATACACAATGCCTTAGACTGTGTTAAACTTCTTATCAAGGCCACTAGGGGAAAAATTGGTATAAATCTTGGCATCAAGAAATCATTTGACACAATAGATTTGGGATTCATCTATAATATGTTCCATAATTTTGGATTTAGCATGAAATTCTTTCACAGGATCATGGAACTACTTAAATTTCCCAACATATCCATTATTAATAATTGGTCACCTAAAGGATATTTTAATAACATTTGGGGGTGAGGCAAGAGGATCCTATTTTAGCAATAATCCTTTCCACATCATAGGACGACCTCAGTAGGCTTCTTATTGACATGGTGTACAAGAGGGAAATGTCAACTATTAGAAAAAATATAGAGGTATATCTACCCATTCACCTATCTTTTTTGAAGATGACATTATCATTTTTTATATACGGGGATATGAGAAACATTATTGACATAAAAAATGAACCCTAACATTATGAAAGTATGTCATCTCATGAAATCCATTGGGGAAAATCTGTTATCTATTTTAGTATGAATGTTTTAGCTCTCAAAAAAAAATTTGTTGTCATGAATTAGCTAGGGATAAGGTAAGGCTCTTTTCTATTCATCTACCTCAGAGTTCCATTGCTTTGAGGAATACCCCAATCATTCCATTTTACCACTTGTTTGAGCCATATTAGAATAACACATTCCTCTTGAAAAGGAGATTTTCACTCAATTGAAGGTCGAATATGCCATGTTAAACATGTGGTTGTTTCAAAACTAGTATACTTGTGCATGATTTATTCTTGAAATTATTTTTTTATTTAAACCACTAATTCAATGATGAGGAACATTGTATTGAGTGGTATCTTATGGGAACTGAAAGACATCACTTCCCCTTGGTAGAATTGTATCTAACACCATGATCTTTGTGGACTTGGAAAAAAACATGGAGGTATTTAATCGGTCCCCTCGAGCCAAATTTTTTTTCAAATTAGACAATAAGTGTTCTGATTCCATAGTTTTATATAGGGCCAGATTTCTATCACAATTGATTTTAGGAATTTGGGGTTTCATTCAATCATCTATCTCGCATGGTCTCAAAGCATTATTTTAAAAAAAATTATATACATTTCCATTGGTTGGTTTACAAGAATCCTCTATCAAATTCTAGAATGAAAACAGGACTCGATTACCTCTCATTGACTACCTGACCTATTTTGATCACTCTATTGATCATAAAATTTCTATAAAAGATCAAATAGATAACTTGGATTCCCATTAAGATAACATTTGATCTATTTTCTCAGACCATGTTTTGATTAGGTAGAAAGATGTGTTGATATTGGAATATTCCTAAAATGGTTTCCTTGATTATAATAGTTTCTAAAAGGATCTGATTCAAGGGGATAGAGGATGAATTTTTTATTTTAACAAAATGTGGATTATTCCCTCTATGTTTACTCTTTTATTGAGAATCACTCTTAAAATTATTCCAGTTAAAAGTAATCTCCATCTTATTAAAATTTTCCTATGCTCTAGATGTGTACACTATAATCAGCATCATAAGGATGTTTATCATTTATTCTTATACTGAAATATTATTTCCACCCTATGGACTATTGTATTTGATATTTTTGAGGATACACCCTTTCATTCCATCTCCATGATACACATTCTATACAACAACGTTCACATCTTTCTCTCCAGCTAGATTGCAATGATTTTTAGAGTTTCATACACTGAATTTTTTCACACTGTTTGGAATAGCTAGAACAAGTCACTACATAATGGAATGCCCTTCAACTTCTAGACCTCTATTAACAGCATTCTCATTGCTATTAAATAGGCATGTGTGACACACTCTGTATTTTTCAGGATCATATTTGTTGATATAATAATCCTTAGAAGAATTAAATTGTCAAGTAATTACCGTAAAACTTTTTTTCACAATGGAGGTTTTTTGTTTTCCAACATTTTTTGGTTGGATAAAATGAAATATCAATGGAACCTCATGGGGAAATCTAGGACCATCGGGTAATAGGGTGGTCTTTCAGGACCATATTGTTGATGTTAATGAGTGCATGCATGGACCATGTGAGAATGATAATTCCCTAGAAGAGGAAATGATGGTATTCATAAAATATGTCAATACATTAAGTCATATAAATTATAGTAATAAATGGTTTGAATATTAATCCACACTCATTGTTCAAACTATAAGGATGGTAATAATACACCTTTCCTGGAAGCTGACAATGAAGTGGGAAAAATGCCCTGACAATCTCACTTCAGTGAACTACATTATCATGCATATCTATCATGAAGGAAATCATATTTATGATGGCCTTATGAATGATGGCGTTTCTGAAATGGCGTTCACTGGATCTATCCACCTGCCTTGGGACGTAGTCCTCATCTTTCAACTGGACAAATTAAATATTCCATTTTTAGGCTTGTGTAATTTGTACATTACCTTAATGTAGATCATTTCAATCATCTTTATAAAAACAAATAATTATACATTTTTTATATATTGTCAATGTGTACTTATTTATAATTTATTCAGTTTCACATGTTTTTAACAAGCATGCGCAGAAAATTAGATATTCATTAATATTAGTAAAAATCTATTCTAAAAAATTTTTATCAGTAAATATAAATTTAAAGGCACATTTACTATACTTATAAGATTATATATAAATAATTATAAATAAATATTAATAATATTTAAAAACATTTATATATTTATAAATAAATATTTATATATATTTGAATAATTTTTAATTTTATAATAAATTTATTTAAATAATAAATAAATTTAGTATATTAATATATGTATATATATATTAAATATATTTATATAATTATATAAATATATATGTAATTATATGAATATATATAATTATATAAATAACATTTTTGGAAAATATTTAAATAATTATAATTAAATAATTATAAAATTATAATAAATATATTTAAATAAAGAATATAATTAATCTTGTTATATTAATATATATGTAATATATATATAAATTTCTTATTTATAAATATTATTATAAATCTTTTTTTTGGGAGAACGTAATAAGAACTGATCATAGGACAATTTATTAGTGCTAAAAAAGAACTAATACAGGGCGTCATTATCAATGATTTTTTGGACGCATTGATAAAAGTTTCCTGATATATTTAAAAAACCATAAACTGGTGAAAACCCACCACAATATAATAATTCTTCCCTATAATAAACCAACTAATGTCTCTCCTCCTCGGTGAATCAAAGATGAAATCAAGGCTCAAAAAAATTCAGTGATAAAATTAATATCTAAAACTGTTTAGTGGTGGATGGATTCTAAGGATCGAACATAAATATTTCTCTACTTTCAGTCTACTCTATTTTTTATCTAATATCTCTTAGAGAACATGGGTGTAAAACATAAATGGTTCTAGCTTAGGTGGAGGCTGCTTTCCACCATTGAGTGTGGTGAGTTAACAATTTTGGATATTTGGCATCAGAGATCATTCATTTTGGATGTTTTGATTTTCTCAAGTGGGTAAAACCAATAGTGTGAGACTTCCCAGCTTTCCTACCAAACCATATGAGCATCTCATTCCATCTCAATTGTATTAATGAATTAATATAGGCCATTTGTCAGCTATTATTTTTTCATGTGAATGTATGGATGAATCATTCTTTATTTTAGTTGGATATATTGTGAAATTTACTATATAGTAGAAATCTCATCCCATTTTTTA
The DNA here is from genome assembly GCA_963277665.1 of Viscum album. Taxonomy (NCBI): domain Eukaryota; kingdom Viridiplantae; phylum Streptophyta; class Magnoliopsida; order Santalales; family Viscaceae; genus Viscum; species Viscum album. Next base: position 1,253,009,971 of record OY728153.1, on the reverse strand, counting down.
TCAAATATATAATTTTTTATTTATCAATTTCCATGATGGTGGTATGGTATCCTATGATACTTCTTCTTGGTGTATTAAATTGACTAGTTATTATCATATTTGTTTAGTAGTGTCTTTTTATAGGGAGTATTTTTTAGAGATATCTAAATTTAATGATTCTATTTACATTTCTGAGTGAAGAAAGGGTATTCCACTTTGAAAATGATACCTTAAGGAATTCATTCAACCATGGTGGGGGCTACTGTCTATGGGATAGACATTTAAAGGTTTCGATTGTTTTTCTCCCTTTCATGGATAAATCTTTTTATGTGTATTATTTATTTATGAAAAAATATTTATGGAGCTCCCTATAATCTCGTGGATGGGTCCATGTTTATTATATGGCCTCTCTAGAATCTTTTATATGGGTAGATCTGAGATGATTACCTACCTTGAATATTTGGGATGGGATGGTGTTGTGATATTATATCCCATGAGTCTTGAAATGTTTTCAAATATTTGATATAGAATTAATTTTAAATGTAATAATTCCTTAGGTTTCTAAATACATCATTCCGAAAAATAGAATAGAAGTTATCAAATTCTATTTATTAGAAATCATTTATTAGGTATTCATAAATTGTATTAAAAATATATTGGTTCCACCCCTATGAATATATTATTACTATTATTGTGTATGAAATAACACTTTATTTATTAAAATTATTTATAAGTACATTCTCATATCTTCTAGTTTATGGAATGAATTTTTATTATTAATTTTTATCATATTCGGATTTCATATTAATCTTTTGTTTCCTATATTTTATTTTCATTCATTTAGGGTGTTTATGAAAAAATTTATGTCTGTTAAAAAATATTTACTATTGAATTTTTTTCTTGAGACTCATCACCCATATATTTTATAGAAATCTATAATCCTTATCAACTTCATCTCAAAAATAGTAATTAATTAAATTTCATTCATGAAAATAAAATTCAATATCATTTTTGTTTCATGTACTCCTCTAAGTTGTAGTAATCACATGGATGACTACTTCTTAGATTATTTCAAGCTCCACAGGTTCATGTCTACAAGAGATGGATGATGTTTATCAATCAAAAAATTCAATGATAAATTTTTGGGAGATGAGTTGATGTTGATGATAGTTTCCTATAAATTTCACCTTTAAATGAATTCATAATATAACACCATATATTTCTGAATAATTATATTCTTAATTCAATTACCCATATTCTTCAATATACTGAAATTCATTGAAACAATCAAATATTGACATTACATTATTATAATTTCGAATATATTTCTCATTTAATTATGGATGTCTTATGCGTATTTATTTATTTATTATAAAAAAAATTAATCTTTTACAAACCCAATAACATTTATAGTAATCCAAAATTCATGCATACTAACCATTCGAAAAAAATAGTATGAATATAGAGTTTAATTATTCATCGTGTTTCGAATATAGCATGCATAAAACCCCTCTCAAATCCTATGTACGTGTTTACGTTGTTTTTATTTAAGAAAAAATAGTCTAAATTAGTTGAAAACATTTCATTTTTCATTGAATAGATCAGATCTATAAAGGATGGATTAAAAAAAGGATAAAAATAAATTTTTGCATCAATTGGAATGATACTTTTCATTATAGATAATTCGATATGAATACTAGTGTAAATGATGCTGGATATGTCATGGAAGAAATGAAAATAGAAATTGAAGATGAAATTTGTGATTGTGCGATGTTTTTTGGGAGTTAATTAGTTATTACATGAAAATATTTTATACCATTTGATCTAAATACCCGACATTTACAACTGTATTAATGATATATAATTTGAAATATGGCCGAATATGGAGTGATACTAGATTTGAAGAATTACATGGTAACATGAATGAAATTCTACTAGAATAAATCGAGATACAATGTGGAACAGATGATGCTAAATAAATGTGATGTTCAATGGTTCTAATCTCTAAAAAATACATGCTTGTTCAAGTGATTTCATTTTTCTTTACAGTGACCACAGATTACTCATAAAAAACACTAAGAGTTGAATAGATTGACAGAAGGAAAATAAATCAATCCCGTAGAAATATTTATGGTACTTTCCTTATCATTACAATGTTTAGATGACAATATGGATGATAGAAAATTGTGATCAAAATATTATGGAATATAGATACAAGAATTAGATATTGGAACCTATTTCATCCAATAGATCATCTTCGGTAAAATAAAATTCATTACGAGTATCATGAATTTGAAAATGAGTTGAGAAACTTATATCTTTTGTTATATATAATTGGAATAAATTCTTTTGGTGTACAGAGTATTACTCACAGTACATAGCCAGTCATGTTGGTGAAATGTAACATTCCTCCATGGTTATTCCCCAAACACAAATACATTTTGTTTTCTATCCTTATATATAGACAAAAGAAACTCAGTAACAATATTGATGTCAATTTAACACCATTGATTAATGATCTGAAATTAATGTCGGATACATGTGCTATTATGTTTCATGCTCATATAAGTGACAAGTTCACATTAAGGGCCATGTTTTATGGGACAATAAATGACATCCCCACTTATTGAAATTTATAAGGCTATAGAATTAAAGGAATATCAGGGTCTCCCATTTTTGATAAATTAATATACTCACTTTGGTTAAAACAGTCCTCGATAACTATGTTTTTAGGAAACCATAAATTTTTTCCTCGAAGACATAAATACCAATATTGTACAACAATATTCGAATAGAAGATCAAAAAAGGTACAACACCTTATATAGTAATGGGTGATCAGCTATAAAATAAATTCAAATATATTTTCACTATTTTAGGTAAACCATTTTTTAAATACCTTACAATATAAGGTTTGAAGAATATATCAATTTTCAATGAATAAATTTTATTAATTATTCTTATAGTAGTAATTTTCATGAGGCCATTCATGTAGAAATAAATCTACTTAAAAGTGTTATTAGAGCATTACTAAATGTTACGAGAAAAACAAAAATTGACATTATGACTCTGTTGGACATGATTGAAATGGGAATAATGGGAAATTTGACACTAGTGAAGGGTAAAAGAAAAAATTGTCTTCCTCTAGCATATTATACATTATCTAGACATGAAAATTTGGAAATTATCCTTTCCATTAATAGGGTAATGGTTCCAATGGGGTATTCAAAAAATATCAAGAATTAAATGTTAATGACTAATTTGAAGTTATAAGAAATCAAATCACATGAATATCATGTTTTGATTCAAGGTTTAATGCATGTTTCTCTCAAATCCATTCTTCCTCAAGATGTATGACATACATTAACCGGCACCTATTTCTTTTTCAAATCCATTTGTTGTAATTATATATACCCAAATAAGTTTTCTATCATTAATTCGGAGGAATATGTTATATTATTTGAATTAGAGAAGTTCTTCCCACCATCATTCCATGGTACAATGGTCCTTCTGATGGTTCACTTTATTATAGAGGTTAAAATATGTGGTCCTCTCCATTATAAATAGATGTCCCCGATTGAATTGACTAAAATAATTTTGAAATGTTATGTCATGAATCAATGTCAACTTGAAAGTGTTATTGAAAAATGTATTATTATTAAAGTCATTATTGAATTTAGAACTGATTACCTATCAGATGTTGAAAACATCAGTTTTTGAAAGAATCATTATAGATAAATACTTATTAGAGATGGTATTTATGGAAAATATTTGGTTAAAATTACCTTAACAGAGAAATAGAATACACACCTTCACATTTTACATAATAGTGAATGTGTTTATCAATAAATTGAATCCTAGAAAAAAAATATTAGATATTTGAATCCATGAAGGGATAATGGATATATATAAAATAAAAATATTAAAAAATATATGGGATTTCTCTGTGTAAAATTTCTATGATATTATCTGAAAATCAGAATTCAATTGTCGAATGAATTTAATGGCTAGGCACATGACCAATGGTAAAATATATACCTAACCCTATTTTTGTAATCAATGATTATATATTATATAAAAAAGAACATCATGATTGTAGTAAGATGAAAAATAGCGGTGTTACACTTGTGACTAATGAGATTCACATATCTGTTTCCAATGATATGAATCTAATTTATGCAACCATGTTATATTTTATCATTATCGAATTGATATATTAGTTGTATTATATAACATTTCATGTTCTGATATTCTATAAGAAATGGATTGAACAAATCAATACACTGAATTTTGATGAAATTGGCTTCATCAAGATGAATTTAATTATGGAAGGGGAAAATATGTTCTGTTCATAATGGAATTATTTGCAATCCATGTATTTTATATATCAGATCTAAAAAATTTGAATTGGTTTATTTTCCTGCTGTAGATTAAAACAAATATTGGGTCAGATGAAAATTCAATAGAGGATGACTGTTTAATTGGGAGATCACAATCAGTTCATGACAGTCCCAATATAGAAAATGACTTGTGAGTTGGAGGGGACCACAGTAAGGGGATTTGGATTCTTTATAGGGAAACCAAATCTGAGAAATCAATAAAAAAGGAAAAAGAGTTTAATGAGAAAGAAAAATTGTTTATTAATATAATATGTTTCCTCGTAATATTATATTTTCTCTACTATATGAACATAATACAAATTTCATGTATGAATATTCCAGAAAACAATCCCTTCTAAACATGAAGATGTTACCAGTCCCTCAGAAGAACAATCTATAATGAATGAAACACATCAGAATGTTTTAAAAGAAATCTTACAATATAATTTATCTATTTTATTGAAAATTTATATTTGTGTCTAATTTATTTATTTTTAGTATTACCCACATAATAATTTGTTTCTTAAACAGATGGATTCATTTTGTTAATTTTGGATGATTTTTCCATAATTCATGCATTTCTGTACTAAAACATCAACAAAAAACGTCTCCCTCAAAATCATTTCACTCATTAAGTGTTACATTTATCACTTTCCATCATTTTATCTCCCCTGCCTTTGAAATAAGAGAAATGATGTTTCATCTACTTAATTATAGAGTTAATCATGATATTTTACATTAATTTCAGTAAAAATGTTAATTGATATACTAAAAACATATCAAATATTTTCTTTTTGTTTTTATACATTAAGATAAAAATTCATAATTAATTTTTTTTCAGAGCAATCAGCTACATGTCAATTTCATAAAAGATGTGCCACATATGACTCAATGTTTCTCTGATCAGTCTGAAATTGATATTTTACTTTAAAAAATTTCACATAATAAAAACTAATAAAACTCGATTGCATTTTCTTGGGAATTTAGGTAATTTAATCATAAATCATTTTTTAACATATAAAAATCAGTCTCACATCAAATTTATACACAATGTGGTCTATATGATTCAAATCATGTGTTTCATATTTAGAATGTCATTTTAGTAAAAAAGACAAAATTTGTACACAAAAACAATCAATGACATTAATATTATTTATATACATTATAAAAACTATCCATATGTTATTTGGGACCTGTAGGAATCAGTCACAGCTCAATCAGATGCACGGTGTGACTGATATGACACTAAGTTTGCCTTTATTTAAAATTTATATCAATTTTGGTAAAAATAAAAATGGACCTACTCAAAATAAAACAAACACATTCATAATATTATGATAATTTTGGAAAATTATCCATATGTCATTTTGAAGTCTATGAATCATCTTCAACTCAATATGACACATGGTGTGACCAGTATGACTCCAAGTGCATATTTTTATTTAAAATGGGAATCTAATTTAATGAAAAGGAAAAGAAGATACTCAAAACTGAGAATACTAATTAAAATTATTTAAATACTTTATGAAAAGGATCTATAAATCATTTTTGATGTGTATGAATTAGTTGTACCTCAATCTGAAACAAGATGTACCTAGTGTGACTCAACATGTACGTTGTGAGTTTAAAATAAACATTTGAGATCAAAAAGATCCACTCCCTAAAAATCAAGTAAAAACACTTAGGTATTATTGAAAATTAAATACATAAATTAATAATTCATTTGTGAAATATATTAATAGTTATCACATCAAACTTATACATTATGTAACCAGTATGAGTCAATGTGTGAGTTTCAATTTTAAATTGAAAATTTAAAAAAAAAGACTGGGGATGAACTCAAATAAAATAAAAAAAGTAATATTGTCTTAAAACATTAAAAAACAATAAATAAGTGAATTGTGATGTTTTGGAATCAGTCTCCCCTCAATCTGATGCACGGTGTGATAGCTATTAATCCTTGTGCATCTTTTTATTTAAAATTTACGACAATTTTAGTAAAATGGACAACTTACCTACTCAAAACCAACAAAAATAAATTTTTTTATTTAATAAATTACAAAAATGATCCATATCTCATTTTTTACATGTAAGTATTTTCCACACCTCAATCCAAAAAATTGTGTCCCTGGTATGACTCCAAGTCTCTATTAACAGTTTAAAAGCAATATTTTAGTTTAATAAGTGTCACAAACTAGAAAATGATAAAAACTCTACAGGTTACTTTATAATTTTTAAAATCTTAATTAAGTAATTCTTGATGTATAAAATATGGTTTCACCTCAAACCAATAAACTATGTGATCAGAATGAGTAAAAATTTGTGTGTCTAATTTAGAATGGAATTTTTGTAAAGTGAAAATTTGGCATTCTCGAAAGTAAGAAAAATATTTTGGAATGTTTTAATACATTATTAAAATGATCCATAATTCATTAGAGATAAGTACAAATAATCCTTACCTCAATCTTACCCAAAATGTGACCATTATGACTCCAAGTGCATATTTTAATTTAAAATTTACATCAATTATAGATATATGGACAACTAACCTACACAAAACCAATAGAACACTTTAATATTATTTCAATATTTTATAATTGAAATAATAATTTATATTAAAATTTATTTTACTAAAAAAGATTCATAAATTAATAATTTTTTTAATATGATTATATGATATTTTTATAAGACCTGTATTAATTATTTAAAATTTCATGAGATCTGTTATAATATTAAATTTTTTTTATTCAATAAAATTGGGATTTCAATTGAAAATAACATTTCACATATTTATTAAAATAGTTTAATAAAATAGCATCCATTTTTGAGTTATTCAAATCAAAAAGTTTTGTTATTAATATTTTTAATTTTTTCAAAAATAGTAGAAATTTTTTATGAACAATGAAATACAATAATTTATGATTTAAGATTAGTACATGAATTTTTTTTCCATTAATAATGTAATTTTACACTATATAGAGCTTATAGAGTATAATTTATATAGTTAGTCACATGAATGAACACAATTGACACTCCTGAACCAAAATTATAATAAAATAAATAAAATGATTAAATATACCCTTCTCCTCCCACTATAAATACCCCAAAAATCTTATCCAAAAAAATCCAAAGCCTTGAATATTTTCTAAATTATTCTCAGTTCCTCTCCAAAATATGATCCCAATGTGTTGGTCTTTCTGGTCTCACAAAAGGCTATTTCTATGTCCCCTAAGGAGGTTCTTAAGGAGATGACACTCAAGAAGAAAAACCTTACCTCTATTTATTTTTAATTTATTTTCATATATCATCCTTAAATCACTAACATTTCACAAAGTTACATGATAAAATCATTATTTCTTACCTATATGAATTTTATTTTGTCAATGGAATTAACCATAATAAATCCTCTCCACTCTTAATTTCATTCTAAAAATGAAAACATCATCTTTGATGTGTTGATTTGCTGCCATAATTGGAGATTCATTTTCTGTTTACATTAACACCATTAATGATATATAAAATACCAATTTATGGATGAGAAATATTATAAAATATAAATTATATCTAATTTAATATTTTTTAAATAGTATATATGAATAATATTAAATAATAAAACAAAACTAGTTTGTGATGATAGAAAATTCAAAAAAAATAAACAAATGGTCATCATAAAAATTTTATCTACTGAATAATTATTATTTATATAAAAAAATGACACCTTGAACCATTTAAAATATTTTTGGAGCATAAATATCATTTATCTTTTGGAGTTTTGTTCTATTTTATAAGGACTCTGACAAATAAACTGAAGGGAACCAATCATAAACTCATAAAACAAACACTCTTGTAATGTTGAGATTGAATATTATAACTCATAAAAAGGCCATAAAAGAATGTAATAAAAATATTATAATTAAAAAAATTAATATGATCTTTATAAAAAATTTAATGAAAATAATTATCCATGCCATTATTTACATGTGAAAAAATATTTCAGACATAAGATAAAGGATTCCCTCTAAACCCCCTTTTATGGTTATACTTTCTCTATATTTACAAAAATGTATTTATTAATTATTATTCTATACTACTTTTAAATTCTATCTCTATGTTGTTGAAATATTTAATGATGTCAATTATTCTTTCACTTATTGGGAAATATAGGTTTTTAATGTTCCCTTTTCAATTATTTCTGAAAATAAAACCAGATTAATGGGGGCTTCCAAATTTCTTAATCCCCCATACATAATATTTTTATCTCACATTATTCTTATAAAATCAATAATTTAACTATGAAAATAAATCATAGTTCATTTTTTGTTCTATATAAATGATTATTACTTTTCTTTTTTTAAATCCTCTTTAAATATTTTCCTTAAATAACACTAAGATTTTTCATTTCTAATGTTTCATAAAAACTATTTTTTATATATTTTCACTTTAGTTTGAAAACATTTATCATGATATATTACTATTTCAACTTATAATTTCAATGATTGATTTAAATCCATTCTTTCATGCACACAATTATGATATTACCTTTTTTATACCTTCTAAATTGATTTTGATACCCAATTATTTCCACGGGTAACCCTTATGATAGATTCCTTAGGCTGAAAACATATGTATGAATATTTAATTATAGTTGTGACTAGATAGTTCTCTAATGAATTTTGTAATGTTATATTCTCATGAGAAGTTACGATGGGACAAGTAGTAAACATGATTCATTTTTTTGTGTTTCCCCCCATGTGCAATGGCTTTTCTTATTAGCCTTGACACATTATTATGGAATGTTGTATATTCAATCCACAATGCAATTATGTCATGATTCCATGATCCCATGTTCTACATGTTATTATTCTTTATGTTTATTCACGATCCATGAATTTTTATGTCATCATGTTAATCTATCTAATTCATGTTCTATTCTTTATTCCTATGTCTATTTCATTAATGGGATTTATATTACATTCATTTCATTATGTATTACCCATGTTATCCTATGAAGATGTAACAGCTCTAAAGGATGTTAGGATCTAATTATAGAGAATCATTAAAATATTTTTATTTTTTAGTTTCATTCTTTCTAATTATTTACATAATATTCTAAAGAGATTTGAAATAATATCATTGGTTTATAATTGATGATTAATTTTCTTAAAATCATATAATAGTATGTGTCTAATTATAGGTCCCTTACAAGGTATTATATGGTCCACCCTATAGGGAGTGTATTAAGACATGACATGTGTTATGTGTGGGATAATCCATTTTTCTCTTTATGATTGGTTAGAGGAAGGTTGTCCCCTATGTAATGTGATAGATTATATTTTCATTTAAAAGTGATATAAGGAAACTATAAATATCATGAAATATTTTATAGATGTCTCATATTTTGTTTTCTTAGGGTACTAGTTTGAGTTATCTCAATATATTCCATGATTAATCAGACATTGTCATGATTTGTGATTAGGATGAATTTTTTGATACTCAATTCAATGTGGAATCTAAAAATAACATATAGGATAAGAAAACATCAATGGTTTTTAGTTGAAACATGGTAACAACATGTGGGGAATAGAGATATTATAGAGACCCTAATAGTTTCTCTTGTTAGAGACATGTTGTTGGAAATAGGGTAAATGTTATTTGATTATGTGACTATTACAAACTTCAAGAAGTTATATATGTGAATAAATGGTTATGAAGATGTGTTTTGAGGAATGGTCAGGGATTAGAGTAATTATTCTATGTTGGGTTCTTGATAGGCCAGTTAAATGAAATTGTTCTAGGTTAGGTTGAGTGGTCAACCATTTTTTTGTGATGTGTTGTTTTAAGGAAATCGTATAATCTAGTGTATAAGATGTATAAGGTTCCAATGTGGTATGTATCTACAGAGGTGTATATGATATGTGTGTTCTTAGGAATTGGGGTTGAAAAAACCCCCTCAAGGTAACAGTGGAAAGGTAATTATACTATGTTAGAATATGTCCCTAAAGGTGTATGATAAACATATTTTCAAGGTGAGTTTTTACCCCTAACTATATATATTATTAGAAAATTAGGTGGGATAAACAAAACCCCCAGTGTAATGATTGCATTGTAGTTATTCTATGAGATGATAAATTACCCTATGTTGTTTGATATATGATATTCTTGGAATGAATCCAATATCCCTGGTTTTTATGCTATATGAGGTTCTGGGGTGGGATATAGGCCCTATGTGTATGATATTCAGGTATAGGTTATGGGTTTCCACATAGCCCCCTTGGTGATGTTCTAAATAGGATAGAGGGTAGTTAATTACCTATTATGAGATATTATAGACACATTATAGTCTAGGACATAATTCTTATTATGTAGTAATTTATTATACTCATAGATATATTTAATTAACTAATATAAATATTGATTCCCATCGGTGTTGCCTTAAAATATGAGGATCATTAGTGCATTAGTAATTAACTATCAATTATTAAATTAATTATCAAGATAGTATCACTTTGTTTATAATCTGTATTCAATAGATATGTTATGGAAACTAATTTTTGTGACTAATATATTTTTTCTCACTCACTACATGATTAACTATTGCATATTGGAACCTAAAAAAGACCACATGATCATAGGATTTATTAGGGAAGAGGCTCAATTTCATATGATTGAATGAAATAGCCCATAGTTTATTATAAGAATATACTCAAGGATATTAGAAGAGCATACCTATAAATATATTTTTATTTCTATTAATGATCGGACTTGTGAGAGATTAGTTTGGGAATGTAATTATATAAAACAAATTCCATTGTTATAGCATTGATCTTTTTATATTTATATATTATAAAATTATTAAGAATTATGTTTTAAAGGGAATGTTGAAGTTGAGTGTTTTATTTTTATTAAACATATAAATGGGAAATATAATAAATTAATTGTGAATATTGTTGTTGGAAGAATATACAACTGATTTATAGATGTTTTAAAGATATTACTTATTGGAAAATGAATATATGAAGGAGGTTATTCTTAAAGTACTTAGAGGGATATATTCAAGATAGTTCTATTTTTCATGCAATTATTGTATGTATAATCTATATGGTAATCATGAAAGGTGTTGATTTATTATAGATATTATTATCAACAAGAAAATCTAGTAAATTTGAAGATATGTATATTGAATAATACTGACGATCTACGTCAAATGATGAAAAAGATAGCTAAAATATTGACAAATCGATATCCATATATGATAGCTTTATATCTACCAAAACTAATGAATAAATAAATATGGATGATGTTTTGATAATGTTTTAGATTCCATGGATAAATTTGGAATGGATCTCAAGTAATCTATAAGCGTTTTTCTATTATTAAAAGTGTAAAATAATTTTCATGTCAATTATGGGAAAATGACTCTATCTAGATACACAATAACACTTTTTTTGTTTCATAAGTCCTTGTTGGTTAAAGAATAAAAATGGAAAATTCATTGAGTTTGTATAAAATATGTTTTATTTCCCATGGATTTGGGTTGAGTTTGTATGAAGCATTGTGTTTTATTATACTTTGGGAGTATTTATAAGTCTTCATACTTTTTCGGAATGAGATACCCCTATAAATATGAATCATTTATAAGGATTTTTTATTTGGATGAAATTTATAATGGAATAAAAATTATAAATATCTCATAGGACTAAATATCTAATTCAAAATATTGTTTTCCCTCTAAAAAATATAAAAAGGAATATAAACTCTCAAGATAAAACATGAGACATTATTGTATTTTTAATTGTTTTTAAAATAATTTGTTTTTTAAATAAAATAAAAATGGTATAAAGAACTCATAGGGAATCCCTAATACTTAATATTTCTTGTGAGAAAAACATTTATTACCAAAAATATCATGGAGTTCAAAATTGAGGTATTTTCAACGAAATAAAATTAATTGATTTTCATGATGACCTTTATAAAAAAATACACAACATTAGATATTTTTATTCATTCTAAGATTATATAATATATAATAGAGGTGTATGATTTTTTAGAGATATTTATGCCTTGATAATAACAATCATGAGGTGGTGCAACATTTTCTACACCTATTTTGAATGAATAAAATGTTATTAAATTTTTAATGTTTTTTGAATGAAAATATCTCATGTTTTTTCCCAAATTATTTGGGGTAATTTGACCATGATTTCTATGAAAATTCATATTGAATATTATATCCATGTTTCAATGAGAATAATTTATGTTGTAGAAAAATAATGATATTCTATATTTTCAAAATTTAACTATTATTTAAAAAATATTCCTATAATTTTATGATTAAAAATTTATGGAGAATGAAAAAGTAATTTTTAAATATAATACTTCTCATATTTTTGGTGATCATCTATTTATTTATTTTAACCTGAATACCTCATGAAGAGAGCCAAATTTTTTTTATTAGAATAAGTCAATGATTGCAATACATCAAGATCATAGAAGGGTGTTGAGAGGGAAAAGATTCCAACACCACAAAAATTTTGTTCAATTTTTGGAATATGCTAAAACAGATTCCAAAAAAGTGATTAATCAATGTTCTTCTACACCAAAAATATAGAATAGGTCAATGAACTACTTTATGATTCATATGATATATGATTTCAAATATAGTTTAAGGTTTTATAAATCAGTAAGTGGTAATACTAGTTTTGAGGAAAAGTGATTGTGTGAAGAAATATAATGATCCTCTGGTGGGATGCTAGAATATATTGTGGGATTCATAATAATGGCCACCTCACATGTGAATTTATTGAAGATTATGGAAGTGGACGATGTCTACCATAGTAATGTGGATTATACCAATATAACCATTTGGTTTTGATTGGTATGAACTTTTAAACACTAAAATATAATAGGGATAATATGTTCCTTAAGGTGAGTTGAACACTTTGTGAAATGGTTTCCCAACCTAAGGATGAACATTATAAATTTCCATGTTCACTATTGTTCTTTTTTTATTTGTACATTACATGCCCAGGTAAGGGTTTAGTTCACATAAATCGATTCTTATGTATTATGTAAGAAAATGGTTGGAGAATATCCAGTGTATTATTAAAAGATATGGTAGAATTTAGTATAATTGGGGAACAATGATATCCACAACTACAGTGTCCTGACATGATCCACCCGGGACTTTAATTTGTATCATATCAATATTGGTGTCCTTTAATAATATCTATTTTATTTTCCAATTTTTAACAACTCTATACTATGTTATTATTTTAGGAATCTATCTTCTTTCATAGGTGGATAAAATGGATATTATCTATGTGGGAACCAATATGTATGTCTTGGATAGAACATTGAAAAACATAAAGAATATAGATGAAAAATATAAGATAAATATTTTAAAATGAAAGAAGGATGTATAACTATTTGAATTTTATCAAGGAAATAAACATTCATATACAATATAATTTTTGTGTGATATTTTTTATGATGAAAATTAAATATATATTTAGAATAAAGAATTTCATTCCATTAAAAATATTTTATGATCACTACTCTAACAAAATTAATTACATAAATCAATTTAAAAAATAAGTGTAAACCTAAATTTTTTTCTTATGGGACTACTTGATAAAAAAAAAATATAGAATTTGCGTATTTGGAAATGGATAAGTCATTGGACATAAATTTAAAAATATGAAAGACTCTGACACTCTAATTGAAATACAAATAAGATTATATGATATATTTCACTAGACAACATTACATGATTAAAGAGTATTTGAAATGAATCTTTTATAATAATGTTTTGATATAAAGAAATAAGAAATTTTATCCCTACATTAGATAACTATATTAATCCTCCCTAAATTTGAAGGATTTTTAGTTGGATGTTAAAAATAGTAGAAGTGCAAGAAAATTCACTAAATGATGAAAGTGAAATGCGTGTGAATCATATCTTGAAGATGAAGAGAAATTAGAAGAAATTCTAATATCAGTTGTGAATGATAAGAATTCCCTAAATAAAAAATATTTATAAGCTGAGATGAAATGAGGATATCAAGCAAAAATATGGGCTTGAACATCCCAAATAATTGTGATATAAATTCAACAACATATTTTAATATTTTTTTATCATCATATTAATTAACGTTAGTAAAAAATATATATTGATATAATTTTTGGAGGAATCCAAAATGGGATACTTGTGAATGTTAATCTATATTTTAGGAAATTGTTTTATACTATTTTAGTGAAATATTTATTATTAGATCAAAAAAAATTAGAAAAAATGGTAACCCAAATATTCTAAGAAATCAATAATATCATCTAGGGTGGAGGAAAATTGGGTGTGGATTTTGGTTCCACTAAAAGAGCTTAAAATACATGGAATTCAACACCAAAACCACAAAAAATCTAGATAGATTGCATCTTCCTGGAAGTGAAAAAGATTTTTTATTCATTATAGGTGCTACTAGAGGTTTTTTTATATGGCTAATTGATGGTTATTATTATATATCCAATCATATTGAGTAAAAAATCCCTTTATTGACGGGGAAAAATTCTAAGACAATAAATAATACCTACTAGATAGAATAAAAATATATCAAATTAACATATTCGACCCATCAGGAAAATTTTATGTTTCTTAGATAAATTACATAATTATTTTAAAATGCGTTTTGACATATATGAATAGTGTTTTTATGCACTAAACATACCCATGTAATATTAATCTTTGATGAATGAAAAACACAGTCACTGGTGGAAAAAATAAAGGTTTTAATTTATTACTTCAGTAGTAAAATGAAAATAATAACCATGTTGTGAAAAATTGTCCAATTGGGGCCCATTCGTTGACTCCCAAAGCCCACCTACAATAGGAGAGGGGAATGATACTAGTGTTGAGTAGGCATATCAGTAACATGGGAGGCCTTAAAATTTTTACTTTCACACGCACACACACTCATATCTCCAAGCCTATAGAATTCTAAAATGTAAAAAAATGAACAACCATGCATGCATAAAACTAAATACCACAAAAGAGTATGATAGGAAGTATAGGGAAGTAAAATGAAAAAAAATATAATCCCAAAAATGTCTGAAAACATGTCAAAAATGAATGTAATGAGATCAATATATAGGTTTCAAAGGATCATACATCAGTTTTACTAATCTCAGTATGCACCATCCGATCCTGGTCCATCAAAGGAACTGTCAAAAGATCTATCATCATCATTGGACATGACCCGTGGGGGAAAATCACAAGTATGGGTTTGTATAACAAGACCCATATGAACTCCCCAAATCCCAAAATTCCTATAAAAATTTAAATACAATCATCTATACACATGTATATTTCTGTAAAAAATAAAATAAGAATATCTATATATACTCAACAAAGGCACATAGTATTAAGGTAAGTCAAAACCATACTATGTTAGACTAGGATCTCATCTCAAAGGATCCATATAGAACTAATATGGGTGAAAAAAATATTGAGCCTAATAGAACTGATAATATCCATCCAATAGAAAGTGATCACCAATTCTCTCCATTATAAGAACATCTTTAATGTCTGAAGTGATATTATACACATATGAGGATCACTCCCAAGGCCATGGGGTGTTAGAAAAAACACAATCTAGATTAACCTACCATGTAGAGTATCGACCCCCGCCTAGAGATGGTCATTATGATACTAAGAACTCCATCTTGGGAATGAATATGAATACATGATCTCACTCCATGCCTCAATGAGGGATTCCAACAACTCTATCCGTGAATTGATGACTTAGGGCTCATTATCATATGACTATGAGGTGATTCTATACCAACCCTTGGGGAAATGATATGGGGAATGAACCCTAAAGAAACTTGTCCACTATTATAACACCCCAATATTTCATGGTATTTCTTTTTTAAAAGATATTATAGATTATATTTATGATTCATGAAACTCCAAGTTTATATCTATAACATACCATTATGTAGGACCCTTGAAATAGTAATGTAACCAGTATGAATAGTAACATGTCCAATCGAATTGAAACATTCCCTAAAAAAGTATATATAATATTTAGGTATCTTATGAATGAAAACATAATATATTTATTTCCTAAAATTGGTTAATAAATGTTTTATAAATGATAAATTATGTATCAGTATTCACTAATTTAAAATTAAAATAATTATTTAATAGAGAATTTATTTTCATGAAACGGATTAATGAAATTATATTTTGTTCGTTTATGATTATAATTTAATTTTATAATAGAATAATTAATTTTTCAATGTGTTATAAAACCAGTTATAACAATAAAATTATTAATTTTTTAATAAATAATGAAATTAATAAAAAATTAAATTTGGAACAACCTGAGATTTTGGGAATTTTTTTTGAATTCATTTATCTTTTTGATATTTTTTATTTCACATGATACTGGAAATAGTTTAATAAATAAATATATGTATATTATAACACTAATTCAAACATTCCTTTCACAAACAACACCAAATGGTCTTGATATACATGTAATATTGACTTGGCTTCCCCTATACGCATCACTAACTTGGCATACATTACATGCAACACTATGTTTCTCTGAAGCATATTTATATTAATATTTTTTAATCATATAAGTATAAACATTCCATTAAACGTAGCGATATAATTTTTAATTAATAATTTTTAAATTTTCTCTTATAATGGATTTATAGAAATAAAACATATTGATAACTAAATATTTAATTTTTGTTAAGATCCTTTTTATGTTTAGAAATATTGTTTTCTTAAATGAAACATTTTAAATAATAATAAAATTTTCATATATAAAAATTTAATTTTAAAATATAATTTTAATTTTTGAATTTATAATTTTAGAATTATCTTATGGTGAATTTTTCGTATTTTTTTGATAAACTTCATTTTTTATTAATATTGAAAAACTCAAATTTTTAATAAAAATTACATTTTTGTTTCAATAAACATTAATGTAATATTATATTCTAAATTTTTTTATGTTTATTATAGATCAATAATACCCCTATTAATCCAATTTTATTCATTATATTAAATTTTACTTTGAAATTATATAATAAAAATTAACAAAACTTTCACCCTCTCTCATCAATAAAAACCTATAATTTCATCTCATCTGCAAGATTATCATTAATATGAATTTTTCTAAATCTATGAATAAAATTTATAAATTCATAAATAATCTATTATAATCAGTATAATATTTATATTATAATTTGATCATGTTTATTTTTTTCCATAATGATTAGAAAATGTGATTAAAATTAATCACAATTATTAAGGTCAAATTAATCTTAATTAGGTACTAAACCTTAATCATTATAGCCCAAATGTCCTATAAACATGTCCAAAACCCATATTATGTCCATTCATTGGAAAGAAAACTTCTCTTATTGATTCATGTTCTTTAATTTCTTTTATCTGATATGTACATGCGTACACTTAACTTATTTTCAAAACATCCAATTGAGTTCACTTCTTTCCCTATAAAAGGATACCACCCCTCCCACATCCTCACACATATAAAATATCATAGGATAATCCAATATCTTCTAATGAGATTTAAAAAATCCATATATTTCCCCTATAATCCTTTCTTTGGTCAGAATGAAATCTACAGAAGTCTTTTGTTACACACCAAAAGGAGTTACCCGATTAAGAGGTAACATCTTCTCTCAAATCATTTCATTAATTTTCCTTCTCTCCCTCTAAATCTATTCATTATATTATTATATAAAAACACAAATATCATAAATATAGTAGGATTTTGTTTTATAAATTTTACTACCTACCCTTACATACACCTATATCTAATGGGTAATGAATATACGTTTTATTTGTATGGAAAACTACTTCCTCACAAAACGATATTTGTTCATTTTTCCATTACCACCTATCATGGAGACCATTATAATAAAAACTATTTTTACATATATAATAAATTATATTCATTATTGAATTAATATTCTTTGTTCATTTATCAAAACATATATATTTTACTTTCGAGTTGGTGTTAATACGACAATTTCATTTTAGGACGTGTGGACTATCGTCACCTCAAAGCAATGTGATTCGTTCAAACACTATATGAAATGTATAAAGGATAGATTTAGTGAATATATATGATACATATGATATAATAAACCTAATATAATAATGATATATATATATATACATATATACATAATATACATATATGACTTTTATTTTCTTTCCCATGACACAACAATTAAATTGAAATCACGTTCATGTGTATGTATGACCTTCTGTGTCCATGAACGATGTATTCTGTTTCATACATATAGTTTCTATAGATTATAATAATACATATATAATATATATGCATGATATTTATTTGATTTTTTACATTTTGGAATCATTATATATGTATAGGGCCAATAATATAACAAATTAAGACACATATGAAGGATAAAGTGAATATTACTCAAAGTGAAACCTTATCAAATAATGATTAAAAAGACTGCAATATATGATTGTAATAAAAACATATATTTTACTAGTTATAATAATATGTTATTTAAAAATATTAATATTAAATTTATATTTATTATACTATTGTTTTTAATGAGTACGATGTTATTTGAGACACAGGATAAGAAAATTTTATCTCACATTTTTTTTCATGAAATACATGCTATGTTCACCACTCATTCATTTTTTGTGGTGTATTTACATCACCTGATTTTAATCCTTGTATCTTATAAATAAATTTATGGGTTATCACATATCTATTTTTTGATCATTCTTTCTTAGGGTATATGTTTCAAAATATACCAAATAAGTGAAATTATATTATATCAATTTTATTTCTTGTATACTCATGATTTTTTATGCACGTTAATTATTTTTTGAGATTTAAATACTTTAATTTTACATGTTTTATCATGAATTTATATATTTTATTGATATTTTAACTTTAATTTAATTTTCGTTTCTCACAAGTTGAGTATAATCCCATGTTACCAAGATATATGTATTTATTTAAACAATCTATTTTCTTTTCAATATTGATAAAGTTTATACCTACTTGGATGAAATATTATGATCTATCTCTAAAAAAATTCTTGTAAATTTTTCTCCCCTTATTATTGAAGACTTATGTATATATTCATACCATTTATTCTACTTTTTGTTTTGTAAGATAGTTAGGAAACTGTTTAAAGAATGTATGACTTTACACTCTATAGTCAGAAATATGTGTTCCATTAAAAACTTTAGTCTAAAAATGGTTTCTAAGAATTTTATACTATTCTCATATGATAATTAAAATATATTTTTAACCTTTTTATTTTTCTAATTTTTTCAAAGAAATTTTTGTGTAACTTTTTGTATAAGCTATTTATTATCCTTTTTATCGTGTAAAATTAATGTTCTCTTTACCACATATGAAATATATGGATTTATCCCCTATAATTATCTTAAAATAATTTTTTCATTTTAAAAGGTTAGTTTTTAAAAAATATTGTTAATAGTTAATTTCAAAGAAGTAGTTTTCAAAATGTTTTCAATATTATTTTATAATATTTCAAGGAAAAGAGATTTCAAAATTATTTCATGCCTCATTTATATGTTTTAAAAGTAATTTCATGTTAATGTGTTTCCAAAAAATTTCAAGAATCTTTAATATGGTATCATGAAAAACGATTCTCAATTGTTTTCAATATTTCTTTAAATGTTTTAAACCTATTTTCAATGAAAATTGGTTTTAAAATGTTTTGAAGCTTATTTTAAATGTTTTCTAAGAAAAAGGATTTAAAATGTTATCAATTATTATTAATAAATTTTAGTTAATTTTCTACAAAAAATTATTTTCAAATTATTTTTTGAATATCATTTTTTAAATAATAAATGATATTTTCATCATGAAACGTTTTTGAACTAAATTTAAAAAATAATCCATCTAAGAAGAAATCCATTGATGTTACTCATTCCCTTCTAGGAAATGATATAATTTGTCCATTAATATTCATTCTATGAATGTGATATTCTTAATGGCTTGGCCTTTATGAAACCCATTTCTCTATCAGAAGTTATACTTTTATGAAATCCAATAATATTTCTTGAGTTATATATTTATGAAATCCATTTGACATTCTTGGGTTATATGCTTGTGAATTTTTTTCTCTTTCACGGTTTATATGTTTTTGAAATCTTTTTATCATATATGGGTTATGATTTAGAAGAAATAGTTTTGAAACATGTGTCTATTTCTACATAGTATGATATGTTATCTTTTTTATGATACCCACTTCAAATAATGGGTTATGATACTATTGTATAGGATTTTGTGGTATATGTATGTATTATTTCATTATGAAATGTGTTGGACATATATCCCCCTCTAATTAATTGGGTAACAAATTATATCTAATGAGATAGAAATAGATGGAAAAAATGGACTCAGTTAAGTATTATAGGGCTAGAATAGGAAATGACCTTTGTTCTATAATATAGGGTTGGAATAAGGGGTGAACTCAGTTCAGTAATACAGGGATGGAAGGGGGTGTGAACCTTGTTCGGTAAAGGTCATTTTCCACTAATATGGCCTCAACATAAAAGGCTTGACTACTATGTAAATCATTATATTTTCTTATGTGTCTTCTAAAATTCCATGTTTTATTCATAAGTTATGCTTTCATGGATTATATTCTTTTTTCCTTAAGATTCACAGCTTATGAACTTCCCATATTTTTGTAATGATTCATGTATATGACCATTGATATGTAGGGTATGATTATTAATTTCCATGATCATGGTATGATAACTTAATTCTCATCATTATTCATATATTTCTCCCCTTTTTACACTTAGTAAGAATTTTTTCTCACCACATTCCTACGTTTCCTTTCCCCATGATGTGAAAATATATTTTATGTAGAATTACTAAAGGTGGTGATCATTATGGGTGATGTAGAAGATCTTTCACATGGAAAAAATATTTACTTTCCATGTTTCCAAAGACACTAAAATACTATGGTCCTTAGTCATGTATTTTTCTAATGTACTGATTTTTCATCTAAAATGATGTAATATCAATGTTTTTCAGTCCTGGTAATTATTTTTTTTTATTAGAGGAAAGCTTTAGTCAACCATTATAAACGAAGAAGATACAAAATTATTAATATCCTAAGGTAAAATTTAAAGGACATGTCTAGGGATATCTCAATAAGTAAGTATAATGATGAGTTAGTATTTAGGAAAACATCATGGAACCTTGATAAAGGGAAGAGTGCGTGATTTCCTCGCAATACATCCTTGTCTTGATACTATATGGGGATGTGGCTCCTTCATAGATGTTCCAAGGGGTAAAAAGTATGACTAGATGTTATAGGCCTGACTTGAGGTAATCTCATACATGAAAATGGTCCTTGCTACACACTAGGTTTGACACACTTTGGGGATATGTTATGATAATTAACAGAACACTTCATGAATCATAATTATGGATTTAAAAAGATGTTTTCTATGAATATACTTGTATTAACCTAGGGTGTCATAAATTAATGAATTTGTCATGATTTAGAAATCCTATAAAAAATTATATTAATGACTATGTGGTATTCTTATTTCATAATTAATGCTTAGACATTTATTATAGTTTTAGTCAATGGAGGAAACCAAAATTAACTTGATCAATATTGATTGTGAAAGATGATTCGTTGATAATCATTCAAGTTGAAGGATCCATGAATTAAGAGATTTTGTGATCATGCCTCATTAGTATTCATTGAACAAGATTAACAACATATACCTTCATAAACTATTAGACTCACCAAGGATGATAAACAACGAGTATTATAAGTGTTAGGGTAATAGAGACCATAGCGAAAAAAAGATTCAGTTAACTATGTGTCAAGAATGTGGAAAGAATCACATATTTGAATTACTTCGATGAAAAAAAAGATGTTTTCACTAGGGTAAAGATGGACACAAAGCCAGTGACTTCATAGCATAAATCAAGAGTTTGACTAACTAAAGGGATGAGAATATTTTCCTCCCAATGAAATAATTGTTAGTTATGTGTTTTATGTTTGGAGTAAACAATCACTATGAATCTCAATCTCCTAAGATGAAATATCCTAAAGGGATCCAACAAGGTGGTGTAAGTAATGTTTACACAGCTGGTGATGATTATAGTACTTATGAAATGTGAGAGGAAATAGGTATTTTTTAATATTATGAAGTATCCTTGTTAATGGAATATGTACAAAGTGGAATAAAAAATCAATTTTTTATTTGGACTCAAGTATTATGTTATTTTAATGTTTAAATTTGTAAGGATTGTTCCATTTATTTTTTTCCTTTAGATTTACATGAACATGTTTAATAGTTTTGATGGAAAACAAAAGTGATATAATTTAAAGGTGAGGTACATGGAATTTACATGATTATGGGAAACATAACCATTAATACTTTCATTATGTTTTGATATTGTTTTTTGGATAAAGTTATGTGAGATTTTTTTAAGTATATTGGAAGGTTCTGATTTCCATGGAACTAATTAAGGGCATGTTGAAAAGTAGTTCATCTTATCATGGATGAAGTTTAAAACATATTGGATTAGTGTAATATATCAAATTATCTATAGAATAAAGAATTATGAAATTTTTACAAAAGGGATTTATAGTAATTCAGGTCATTACCAGGTTCAAATAGAATTTAAAATGAGGGTATTCACAAGTTTGGATTGTGACAACCAAGGGAATCATTGTGAAATATTCATGATACATGTTAAGCTAGTATCATGAAATTCCTTCTATGGTTTTGTATTTTCATATTTTATAAGGTTTATAAGGATATAAATTCATGAAAAGTTTATTTTAAAATTTGGATGAAGTATTTATGTATTTGAAATTCATTAAAATCCTGTGTTAAAAGGCTATTTAGTGATTGACCATATTTCAATGATGACAAACATATTTTGGAAACTAAATTCTTATGGTTTTATAAAAGGACACCATGTATGTTGAGTGACAACTAATAAAGTATTTAATGGAAGCTCATCTTAAACCCATGACTGATGGACGATATGGGTTTCACTCTTAACAATGGCCTATAAAATGTCCTGTTTATAATTATTTTTTATAAATAATTTCAAATGATGAAATAGTTTTTTTGTTTATAGATTAATGTATTCACCATGTTATTTTTTAAGAATCATTATAGTTAAATTGAAATTTATTTCACTCATTATGAGCCTTATGATCTACAAAATGTGTATTTTAGCACTTCATGCATAAAATCTCATTTCTAGATGTCCATTGAATGATGTGTGGATGAAACATAAAATGATTTTTTTTAATGTCAAGAAATTATACTTCCTTACATTCTTGGTCAATAAAATAATTACTCAATGCTTGGATAAGAATCAATATAAAATGTGTTTTCCTATTACCTTAATTTTGTTGAACTGATGACCATTTAAATCTTCATATATGTACGATTTCAGGGCCCTAAAATTTTCTTTAACCATTCAATTTTTCGTAATTAATGACCATAATGACTCTATATAAATATTTACTATTTTCCTATAGTCCAATAATCACTCCCATAATATGTTATTCAATGTGAAAAACCAGTTATATGATACTTTTGGTAAATGTTATTGACCCAAAATTTCCTTTTTAAAGGATGTTTTAGTATTCATTTTTATGATTTGGGATTCTCTGAAAGATACATTCATGAATTAATTGTTTTAAAAAACAGACGAATTTCTAGGGAGAAATTGATTTTAGGTGTGTAAGATTTATCATCCTAAGATTTTTTCAAAATTTGTTGAATTAATCTATCTTATTGATATTTTATATTTTCCATGATTCTAGAAATTGTTAATTATATATATAATAAAACCTAAAATCAAAAATTCCATTCACATGAAACTCATACTTGTCTTGCACTACATGCAATACCAACTAGTCTTGTGTTACACACAACACAAACACGGTGTAGGATACACGAAACATCGAGTTTCTATGAAGCATCATTTTACCATTAATTTTAAATTATATATGTAGAAACTATCCATTGAAAATAGTGATATGAATATTAATAACTACATTTAATAAATTTTTTATAATGGTTTTATTGAAATAAAACTTATTGATAATGAAAGATATAATTTTTGGTAGTCCTTTTAATGTCTAAAAATAATGTTTTCCTTAATAAACTTATTTTAAAAATAAAATAAATTTATTATATATTTATAATTTTAATATTATAAAGTAAATAGAATTCGTAAATTTGGAATTTCATAATTATCTTATGTTGAATTTTTGGTATTTTTTGGAGAAACGTCATTTTCTAGATGAAAATTAAAATATATTGCTCTTTTGTAAAAAAATACCTTTTCATTTAAATATTGACTATTGTTAGGAAATAATATAAATCTATTTTTGGGTAACAATATATAAATTATAAATCTATTAACACAATTTAGGTTATTATAATCAATTTAACTTTCAAATTGAATATAAAAAACTAATAAATTATTAAACTTTTTTCTACTTTATAAACACAATATTTCGTCTCATCTATGAGATTACCATTAATCATAATTTTTCAACATCTATAAATTGAATTTTGAAAAATATAAATAAACCATTGTAATCGGTATAATATTTTATGGATAATTAGAACATGTTCATTTTTTTCTAAAATCATTTGTAAAAGTGATTAAAATTAATCAGAGGGATTATGGTCAAATTAATCATAATTAGAGACTATACCAAAATATTAGTTTCCCAAATGTCCTATAACAATTCAAAACCTCATTTTACAGACATAGATAGGCAATTAAACTTCCAATCATGATTTTGGTTGGTTTTGGTTTGACTTTTGTTAGGTAAGAACACACGTACACCTAACTTGTTTTCAAAACATCTAAGTGAGTCTTTTTCATTCCTTATAAAAATCCACCGCCACTCCCACATCCTCACACATATCAAACCTATTATGTTTTATCATTATCCAACCAATAAAATTCCAAAAATCCCTACCCTATTCTTATAATCCTTACCTTGGTCAGAGGACAATCCAAGATTCCATTTGGCACAAACCAAAAGGAGTTACCTGATTACGAGGTAACAGAATCTCTCGAGTCCTTTCATATATTTTCCTTCTCCAAACCCTCTAACTCTCTTTATTATTTGATTATATAAAAAATATTATACTCAATATACTAGGTTGTTATTATTTAAATGGTTATACCTACACATACACATACCTCCATCTAATGGGTAATGAACATATTGTTTCATTGTACAACGAACTACTGCCTCACAAAACGATGATTTTTCATTTTTCCATTAACACCTATCATGGTGGAAATTATGATGGAAAAACTTTTTAAAAATGAAATATATAATTTTTTTAATATTTTTTATTCTTTTTGAAGCATGTATATTTCTTTAACTTTCTATTTAGTGTTAATAAGATAATTTCATTTGTGGGAGTATGGACTACCGCACCCTCAAAGAGAAGTGATTTTTTTACACCCTACATGAAATGTATTAAGGATAGATTTAGTCAATATATATGATATATATGATATACTAAATCTCAGTTAATAATATATATATATATATGTTGTACATTATTTCCATCAACATGACAATTAAACGGTAATATCATTCATGTGTACGTATAACGTATCGTCTCCATGAATGGTGTCTTCTGTTTCAAATTTATATATTATATATATATATATAATACATATATACTATATCTTTATGATATTTATTTCATGGATTACATTCTAGAGTCATGATATAAATATAAGGAACAACAATTTAACAAATTAAGGCACATATAAAAAACATGGCTAATATTACATGAAGTGAATCCTTAACATAGGATTGTTAACAATCCAGTAATAAAAGGTTTCAATTAAACTATACATGTTATTAGATATAAAAATATGGTTTTAGATAAGTTTTATAATAAATTTATCTTTATTATAATGTTAGCGGAAAAAATAGGAAGGGAGAAGGATAATAAGAAAGTCTATGCTGCTAATTCACTAAGACCTTTCACAGAGCACCATGGCCCCAACCCATCGCGAAGCAAGGAGGTTGGATGCTCTGGGATCCGATTTGATGTTTTACAGCCCACCGCGAAGCAAGGAGGTGGGATTCTCCGCGAGCTAATTTGACGTTCGTGAGCCCGCTGCGAAGCGAGGATATAGGATGCTTCGTGAGCCGATTTGACGTTCGCGAGCCCACCGTGAAGCGAGGAGGCTGGATTCTCTATGTGCCGATTTGACCTTCACGAGCCCCCTACAAAGTGAGAATTTGGGATGATCTATGATCCTATTTTAATTTCGCGAGCCCACCGCAAATCGAGGAGGTGGGATGCTTCGTGAGCCCGTCGTGAAGCTAGGAGGCGGGATGCTCCACAAGCCGATTTTGAGGTTCGTGAGCCCACAACGAAGCAAGGAGGAGGGATGCTCCATGAGCCCCTTTGATGTTAGCAAGCCTGCCGTGGAGTGGAATCCATCTTCGCGTAGAGTGAGCTTTGCTTCGCGAATCCTCTTTCCTATAAATATCAGCCTCCCCCTAGGCCCAAAGAATGGATCATCCGAACATTCACCTTCTCAGCACTCAAATCGCGAATCAGTTTCTGCTCTATAAACCATCAGAAACTCAACATACCTTTTCTCTGCGAAGTGCCTCCCATTTTCCTTTTTGTCACCCCCTCTTTCGACATGGATGCCTTTCGTGAAGCCCATGGGCCTTCGTGAGGGAAGGAGATCCCCACAGAGACTCGGGTCATCAGGGAGCATTTATGCTTTGCAGAGTACCCCCATGCACACGTGACTCAAATTCTAAGGTAGAGTCACTATGCCTCAGGAATCATATTTTATTATAGGACCTTTCTTCGTGAAGCATCATTGCATTGTAGGGATTTGCTTCACAAATTCCATCCCACTTCGCAAAGAACCTATTGTATGCACCTATGCCCTATGACTAGGCTAGGACCATTCATATCGCGAATCCTGCACCATAACGAAGCCCTTTCATTGCATGGTGAACCAGATCTCTAAATGTAATCTACTCATAAACCCATTTGCTCTGAAACTCCCTCTCTCGTACAACCTCCTAGGTTCACACGAGGTAACATTAAATTCATGTGGGTGACGTTTCACATTTCATTGACTCGCCTCATACTTCTTAGCATAGGCATGAAAATAGATATTTCTTCTTCTCAAAGCCACGCTAAAGTGGACCCCCAATGATACAACCTCACGTCATCCCCCCCCCCCCAACCATGGCATTTCCAGTGTGATCCCTTCACTAAGGTGTTGAGGGTACCGATTATGTAACTCCTAGTATTGCGGAGTGAACCCACATCATCCGAGCTATAGGATGTTAAACTTCCAAGCATCATCATCCTCATCACAAGATGTTAAACTGTGACACCTCCACATGCATCCTACTTAGGGAAAGGGAAACCAACCTAGTGTACGCCCCTATATTTTCTTGCAGGAGGCATCACCCCTACTTCTCCTCTCTTCATTGGTGCCAAATCCCTCTCCCATTGGGAATTGTCACCACCCAGGCCTCCATCCTGTAGTAAGTCCCAATATCCATCTATTTGGGCCTCTAGACACACGTAATCCCCTGCTTCCTATTTGGTATGCTAACTATGCATGCTCCCCACTTCACTTCACATGGATGCACCTTTCGGGACGTGATCATCAGGTCTTTTCTGTCTCTTGTTTCTCACACCGAGCAAGACTCAAGTGGGATTTGAGCAAGCATCAACCATGAAATCCTCTTCTGGAAGGCTAGAGTGAAATCCCCAATCCTACCTAATCTACATGGTATTTGATCCATGCCAAGCTAGGGTATGTTGGAAGCCTCCACAATGTTCAAGCCCACCACCCCGATCGATCCTACCATCTTCACATCGGTTCACCAACAACTTGGACAACCTAGAGTTTAAGCCCCACACCCATACCTAAACTACGAGGTATTTGATCCTTTCTAAGGCAAGGTACGTCAAAATCCTCCATGAGGATCAATCCCACCCCCCATTGGTTCTAACCCCCTTCACGGCGGTTCCCACAACACCTGAACTACGAGGTCTTTGATCCTTGCCAAGGCCATGTACATAGAAAGCCTTCAAGAGGTTCAAGAACTACACTCAGTCGCTCCAACCGCCTTCACGTCATTTCACCCTCGTCCTGCATGACGTTAAATAGTGGGCCCCAATCAGTGATAAGTCTTTGTATCCCCATTCAGTGGTAAGTCGTTGCACACCAATCCCATCCTGAACTACGAGGTATTTTATCCATGTCAAGGAAAGATACATAGGAAGAATTCTTGAGGTTCAATCCCAACAACCATTGGTCCCAACCAGCCTTCACATCATTTCCCAAACCCTGAACTACATGTTCTTCGATCCTTGCCAAGGCAGGGTATGTAGGAAGCCTCATTGAGGTTCAAGCCCACCATCCACCAGTCGTCCCGACCATCTTCACGTCAGTTCCCCCCACCTGAATAATGAATTCTTTGATCCCTTCTTAGGTACGGTACATAGGAATCCTCCACGAGGTTCAAGACACACCAACTACAAGGGCCCCAGGACCCCATTCATGTTGGTTTCACCCCATCCAGTAGTAATCCATTGTGACATAAATTAGCTGTAAGCCACTGTGACCCCATTCAATGATAATTCATTAACATCCCTATCTATATGTAATCCATTGTGACCTAAATCAGGGGTAATCCATTGTGACCCTATTCAGTAGTAAGTCGTTGATATTCTTATCCAACGGTAATCCATTGCAACCCCATCCATAGGTAAGCCATTGAAAAACACAATCGACGGAAAGCCATCATCAGATGAACTATGTTGACTTTGATTCCCTGCCACGATGATACTTAGAAAGACTTTTTGTGGATCAAACCCAAAATCATCGTCATCCTCATGACGGTTCAATTCCATTCAACATCCACTTCATTCGACTACTCCATCATCCACTCTGATTCTTTTCTGGGCCACCACATCCTGGTGAAATCATTCCAATTCATTCTCTATTACCCTCATAAGTAACCAGGAAGTCAACCACACGTCGGAACCAACATCAGTGTTTTCTCCAGGGGTTGGACCTATCTGATCCACTCTAATTAGTGTTCTGATCCATCTGATCTATCTCTGATGGACATTAAACTTGTGTCATACCCTATGTTAAACATGGGATTCTAAGGAAAACCTTATAAAAATGCCTATGTCATATAATTCATCGCATTCGATGCGGGATTCCATGGGATTACACAACCTCAAGAAGCCCTATAATAAGGGGAAGAAACCCAGACGCACCAGTGTCCCAGCATCCAGACATGCCAGTGATGTCCAACGTGACTTCTCCCCTGAACGAAGGTTGTTACCCTGACCAGACCCCTTGTAATGTCCTGACAGAAGCAGTGTAATTAACTGGTGTCCATGAAGATATGGAACTAGGAAGAGTTTCAAAAACAGAATCTTAAATCTATATGGGAGAACCAGAATATGTGATATATTGTGAGGAGTAATCCCTGGAAGAAAGAACCACCATACCATCATCCATTTTCGATAAAGGAGTGAATGTCCTTGAACAAGGTGTGGATGTCTCCTGCCTTTGTAAAGCACAAATGTGGGGAAAAAGATAGCATCATCGTCCCGCCAAATGAGACGAGCATGCGTGCCATGACGAAAGTGTCAGAAACATAAATGGTGAACTTGGAATGAAGATGGTAATGACAAATAGATGGTGGGAATGGACCTCATGGAGGATTCCTGTGTACCTTGCCTTAGAAAGGGTCAAAGACCTCCTAGTTCAGGTAGTAGGTAATTTTGAGGTTACGCTCTGAGGTGGCCCATGGTTTTGGTGAACCAAAGATAAGGTGGTTGGAGCGACCATAAGAAGAATTTTGGGAAGGTCTATATAGAGATTAAACTAGTCCACTTCTCAAAATCTAATGCAGAGTACGAATCAGCACGGGAACCCTCGTCTCGCTCGTCCGAGTCAAGGGCTAGGGTAGGAATATGGCTCATCAGCCTGGTACTCTCGGAATGCAAGGTCAATAGGATTCCTACCTCCCTACATAGGTATATCTAGGAGGATGAAAATTTGGAAACCCTGTAGTTTACAGTCGTGCAATCACCACAGTCGTCAGTATAAGAGCTCTCTACCTTGATAATAGATCATGAATAACTATTTTTTGGGACCGATGGTGGGCGATCAGTAGTGTGGCTTATCACCAGTAGCCCTAGCCCCTAATCCAAGAACTGTGTTGGTCAGTCTATCTTATCGAAACGTAGTGTCCATGTCACTACACTCTTCAGAGGACAGCCCGAGATTCGGCTGCCAGTCAGCCCGCTCACTATACTTTCCACTGGTCGGCCTATCGTCCCAGCGGTCTGCCTCAGCACCACTGTCGGTTCCATAACCACCCCTAGTTGATGAATGGGAAAATAGAGGGCCAAACCTTGAATCCAAACCGAGGAGCTTATGGAACATCCTCGCATCATACCACTACCCTGAGATGTTCTGGCCCGTGGCAGTGCCGAATTTTTACGCACCGCAATACCTCACCCCGGAGGAGGTTGAATGTTTCTGTCAAACCCTCTGGGAAAAACACAATCACCTTCATCAATAGTGATTAGTTTATCCTATAACCCAAGTGCATCTTGAAGATATT
This sequence comes from Viscum album, assembly GCA_963277665.1. Classification (NCBI taxonomy): domain Eukaryota; kingdom Viridiplantae; phylum Streptophyta; class Magnoliopsida; order Santalales; family Viscaceae; genus Viscum; species Viscum album. The sequence goes on along the minus strand of OY728153.1, from coordinate 1,252,978,870 downwards.
GGTGAGCAATATAGTCTATTAGATCAGGCTGCACACGTTGTCGCCCAACACCTTGAGTCACCAGGATGTTGTAAGGCCCTCCAAGAGCAATGCATTCAGAGATTAAAGATACTATACAAGATCATCAAGGAGGCTTACTCCCACACACAGATCCATTTCTGTAGGCAGTATGCTACCCTCCTCTTCTATCCTATCTTGTTGTATCCGGTCTTGCAAGATGATATCAAGGACATGCCCCCAGGAAGGGTAACAGTCAACATGGCTGACATAGTGGACGAGGAGGATGAGTTGGATCTTCATGATGGGAACTTACCTCCAGAGGGTGTACCACCACTATTGGACCCATCGAGGAGGGTTAATGAGTAGCATAAGTACCTACTAGGTCTTCCTATGCCCTCCAAGAAATTAGTACTCAGCCATAATTACAGTAAAGGTAAAGAGCACGTCAGAGCTGCTAAAAACTCCGACCCATCCGCCTTAGTGTAGAAGATGGAGGAAGACCCTGAGAAGGCCACATTGTGCTAACAAAAATTCTTAGATGAAGTTTGTCAATAACCACCTAGCTGAATGTGCTATAGAGTGACGGCCAGAATACAGTGATCCTACTCTAGGGTAGCAGTGGCAGGAACAACTTCCCCTCGGGGAGCTACCTCTAGGAAACCCTTACCATCCTGACCCAACAGATAGGGTTGACATCAGTACTTACGAAAATAGGGAACAATATTTCTCACCAAACCCTCTATAATGGCACGACAATCCATGGGACCCAGCTCGAGCTCCCTCAGATGCCCCTAGTGTCATGTCTCCAGCCACTCCACGAGCCGTTGTGCCTACATACCATGTTGAAGAACCAACAAATTTTTTCTTGGCTATGGATCCCCATCAAGACTGGGCCCCCTACCTAGATGATCCCATGGCAGCACTCATTTCCGACCTTGAGGCGTCATTAACATGAAAGGTGGCAATCCCACTAGATTTCATTTCATATCAAGAATGGGTAGAAGATATTCCGACACCTCCGGGTTTTGGGAATACCACCTTCCCCCTTTCACAGGATGGAGGAACCACCACAACACTTGGACCTCTTAAATAGATGGTGTGGGCCCATGATAGAGACTCCAGCACAGTAGGAGTCTCCAATGCTCCGTTTTTTTTGTCAGAGATTGGAGAGGCATGCATTCATCTGGTACAACCAGCTTCGTGTCAGATCCATAATTAGTTGGGAGGACCTTCATAGGCAATTAATCTACTAGTTCATCTCCACCATGCCGAAAACTAGTATCGTAGACCTCTTCATGTTCAAAAAATGTCTTGATGAGCAAGTTGAAGGCTTTATTTCCTGGTAGAAAGGGCTTACATATTCCCTTGACATGCCACTGAATCAAGAGAAATTACTGACGATGTGTGTAGGAAATGCCAAGAAGGAATTTATTCCCTCTATGATAACCCAGAACTACCCTAGGGGATTTCGAGACTTCTCCAATAAGGCACAGTTCCATGAAGAAGCCCTGCAACAGTCCAGCCAGACATGTCGGTTGCCTCTAACAATTCCTACTAGAAGGGCTGTCAGAGCCGAGCCTTCCATGGTGGCCAAAATAGTGGCCTCCATATAGTTGGTATTATTATTGGCATAAACACTTCCTCATCCTTGTATAGGACCTATACTATAGACGAAACCTCTAGCACAATAGTGGATTCCTCAGAATCAGCAGGTTTCCCTGCAAAATGCGTTGCCACCACCTAGGCAGGACAACCAGGCCATTCCTCCTTGACAAGCTCCTCCATCTTCTCATCAGGGACAAGATCTAAGGCCCCACATACTTGAAAAAAGAAACCACACCAACTAATTCAATGAGAATCAGGTCCCCAGCTATTTTTGAAGTGCCTTAGAATAAGATATTTTTCATTTTCCAGAGTGCAGAAGGCTATAAGAGGTGAACCTCACTAATCGCCCCAACTACTGCCCCTATCATCAAATCTTGGGGAACACCCAAAAGCAGTGAAATATGTTCAAATAATAGATTTAATAAAAGTTCTATAACAACATAGTCAGGCTAGGCCCGACTCTGGCATAAGTGGCATGCGTCGTCGTAAGGCCAGACTGCAACAGTGACGATGAAGTTGAGTGGAAGCAGGTTTCTAACCGCGAGTCCTAAGAGTATGATGACTGGATGGCTCATAAATAATTTTCTCATGCCCATGGTATAATTCAAGCATCCCTGAATTAGCTGGAGTCTTCAGAAGCTACTGTCGCTACTTCTACATCATCATCTTAGTCGACCTCTTCCCAGAATAGCAGGCATCAGCAGCGATAGGGAAAGCAACCCCCCCCCCCCTCAATGCCATCATCGTCCCGCACTCTCGGTGACTTCATTCTTCCAGATATGGGAATTCATCCTAGAATCCACCCATTAATGGATTACTCTTCAATTAATAGTCAAGGATATTCCTCTGTTAATACCGTGGAGTTGGAAAATCCTTATATGACTCCCGATAATGGGGAGTGCCAGGAAAACCTCCCCAATGTCCCCATCTGATTCCAGCATCGGTGGAGATGTGGCCATAGGTGTCATAGAGGAAAATTAGTTGGCACCACCAGATAGTTCGTGCATTCCACTGAGACAAGACAGTATTCCCAACATAGAGCTCAGCATGCACAGCCTCCACATCTGGTGTCATTAGGCCCGCCTCCATCGTCGTTTGTGTTGATGGATCTGCAAGATCCACTTTGACTATGCCACGACTAGCCTCGGCCTGCTATAGGCCGGTCTTAGTCATATGGATCTCATCTGATAGGTACTCTGCAAGATTCAACTAGTGAGAAGTAGGATATGCCCAGCACCAGTAAGCTGTCGGCCTAGCTAGTAGGGCTCGCCATGCCTCCTGTCATAGAGCTGCCACCTGCAAGAAAAATATTGTGCCTCGAGCGGAAGTATGATTTTCTCAAGAACATGGACAGCCTTTCAGTAAGGCTATCCATCCTTAGGGCCCTTCCCCAATTGTCATATATTCATGCGGGCATCATTGAGGATTTTTGATTCCCCCTCAAGTTCGAGACAGAGGTAGCTGCTATAGAATCCTTTCATGCTAAAGTGGTCAATAACGCTGAATGTTAGGACATCATTTAGTTATATACAGAAGATGAAGGCTCCCCCATATAGGGGCACATCCTCCCACTATATGTCACTGAAAATTTTAACAGCATGGAGGTTCGCCGCTGTCTTGTTGACACCTACTTCGGGATTAACGATATCCTCACATAGACAATACAGAAGCTGGGGTTATCCGAAGATGACCTGACTCCCCCGATTTAAGAATACATGGATATGAGAGGGTAGATCAGAACCCTATCAGTATGATCCATTAGAATACCCAATTCGATGGCCTCGTTTCCAGCATCGATTTTATGGTTATCCCCCATGACACCGCATATATTGTAGTGATGGGTAGACCATGGCTCCACCTGCACGCGGTGGTCCCCTCATCGTATCACCAGTGCCATAAGTAATCCTTCAATGTTCGAGCAGGGGTACTCCAAGGGGATGCATCTCCTTTTTCCTCGTGTGATGCCCGCTGACTGTATGCCGACTATTTCAAAACCAATGACAAGAAGATTCAATCCAATGAGGTCAAACCCGTGATAATTGCAACTAACCCATGGGAAGGTCTGGATGATGCTTACATCTTCCTGATCCATGGATTAAAGTCCATAACCCCTAAAATAGGGCAATGTTTTGTTGTCTCTAGTACAAGGGAGAAGCATATTCCCAAGTCCAAGAAACGGTGGAAAATAACCTCGTACTCCTACACAAATCAGACTCAGGTGATCCCAGAGCCTCCTACCCCATAAGGTATTAGGGTGATTTCCCCATTGAAACCACAATATGTCATATATGACTGTTTCACTGAGAATGAATCAATCCGCTCAATCCAACGCGCCACTATTGCCATAATATCATCGTGTGTGGACCCTTGGGATGAAGACCAGACATGATCGGGTCGAAATACTTTATTGATATGGTTTCGGCAGTACCATAATCTACCAAAGTAGTGATCACTGTTGCTCAGGCTGGTACTAGCCTCCCGTTAGAATCTACTGACCCAGAGGAAGCTCCCCTCATATGGGATCCTCCTCCACAAGTGATGAAGAGAATTTAGGGGATTCTCCCATTAAATTGAAGAGGATGTTTCCACCACAGTTGATGAGTTGGTACTGGTGAACCTCAGTAGCGAGGCAGACCAGAGACTCACATTAATCAGTGTCACCATGCCACTCAAGGAGGAGCAGCGGTACATAGACTTCCTGAAACAAAATCATGATGTATTCTCATTGAACTATTATGAGATTCTAAGGCTATATCCTCAGGTATTCATCATCCACCTTGGTCTCTTGACAAATCATCACGGGTTCAAGAAGCCTCCCAAAAAGATGTAACATTCTCATGGTGCCAGGGTCATGGTCGATGTTCACAAGATCATTAGAGCCAACTTTGTCTTGGAGGTACAGTACCCCAAGTATAAAGCCAACATTGTTCCAGTTAGGAAGAAGAATTGGAAGATAAAATTATGCATCAACAACCAATATCTCAACTGTCACTATCGAAAGTATGATTTTCCCCGTCTTGTGATTTAATTGTTGATTGATGCTACATCTAGGTTCCAAGCACATTACATCATGGATAGGTACTGTGGATATAATCTGATCCATATTTCCCCCATGGATGAAGAGTCCACAGCTTTTAGGGAGCCACAAGGAATGTTTTGTTACCAGGTCATGCCCTTCGGTTTAATGAATACAGGTGCCACCTATGAGTAGGCTATGTATCTCATATTAAAGCCAATCCTTGGGACATTGGTGGAATGCTATGTGGACAACTTGGTGGTCAAATCCTACCAACGCTAGCACCATATCAAGGAAATTTAGAAATTGTTCGGCTTCCTTCGTTCTCACCACCTAAAGATGAACCCATTGAAATGTTCCTTCGGGGTCACCTCTGGGCAGTTCCTTGTATTTTCTTTCAGGTATTGGGGCATCGAGATCAACTGAGAAAAGATCAAGACCATCAGTATGTTGCCTCCCCCGAGCAATATTCGGGAGAATTGACGTTTCCAAGGACACATAGCATACAAATTCTAATTCATTGCGAATATGTTCAGAAAGTGTAAGCCCTTTTCTCATATCATGAAGAAAGGCTCTGCCTATGGATGGGACTAAGAGTTCCAGACCACCTTTGTGGAAATCAAGAAGTATCTGCTCCATCCTCCGGTCCTGATGCCACCTGTCTTTGGAAAAACACTGGTCCCTTATGTGACTGCCCTGGAATGATCTCTTGGATCCCTTCTCACACTGATGAACAATGAGGGGATGAAGAACAGCCTTTACTACCATTTTCGTATGCTCATCGATACAGAGACAAGATATTCCCCCATCAAAAATAGTTTCCTTGCGTTGATATTCGCAGTAAAGATATTGAGACACTAAATGCAGCACCTCGAGGTATAGCTGGTGTCTCGGGTATACCTGCTGAAGTATATTTCGAACCACTGCATGTTGACTGGCTTTCTAGCTTGGTGGGCAGTTATCGTCTAGCAGTTCGAATCTGTTTTGTCCTTCAGAAAGCTATTAAGGGGAAAGGATTGGAAGACTTCCTTGTTGTCCATCCATCTCATGCTGTCCAATACTTGGATCTCAATTTTCATGATGACACAATCCTCTCAGTATATCATGCAATCCTGTGTTGGTAGATGAACATTGATGGTGCCTCCCAAAGCCCCAATGGCTGGAGGCTCAATGATCCCAGGCTCAAAAGGGTAATCCTTGGTATTTTCTTTATTAAACTGGCACAATCCATTCTTTTGTACTCATTTCGGTTGTTAGAAGGCTGCACCAACAATGAGACAGAGTATCAGGCTCTTATCACTGGCCTCGAGCTGGCCCTCGAGACTGATATTCCCCATTTTCATGTCATAGAGGATTCCAAAATAGTCATCAAAAAAGTCAACAATGATTATTTCATTAGGAAGTCAGAGCTTATACCATGTTCATCAATCTCATAATGGTCAAGCGAATTCCCTGGCTAGCCTGACTACATCACTTGCAGAACCCGAGTTGGATGATCTAATTATTCACGTGGAAAATTAGAGAGTCATTTCTCTCGTCACACTAGATAATGGTGATGACCTTCCGATAAGACATCTTACCGCTGGAGCCTCCATTTCAAGACCCCCAGGTTCCTCAGATGCAGTAGTTTATGTGACTCATGGAAAGATAGCCCCCTTTATCATGTATCTCCAAAATGGTTACCTTCTAACTGATCGGGCCGAGTGCCAGTGAATCTGGTGCCATGCACTACAGTTTACCCTCCAGAGTGGTCCTATTCTAGAGCATATCCTCTACATGTGCGGGTTTTATGGTGTCCTCCTCTATTGCATAAAGGGATTTGAGACTTCTCAAGTCACGTCGGAGGTTTATTCCAGTTCCTGCAGCACCCATCAGACCAGGCTGAAGATATCTCACCAGATCTAGAGACTGGGGTACTTTTGGACCTCTATGATCTATGATTGCATCATGTTCGCCTTGAGATTTCACGTATTCGAAATTCATTCTAACTTCATGAATCATTCTACAAAACCTCTCCACTCCACCAAGTACTCTTGGACATTTCCGGTGTGGCGACTAGATGTCATGGGATCATATCCCCCAGTGATAGCTCGCCAATGCAGGTTCATCCTGACTGCTATGGATTTCTTCCCAAGTGGGTAGAGGCAGTTCTTCTCAAGTTGTTCAAGGCTTGTTCTATCACAGACATTGTGTGCTCCAATATCTTCTACTGGTTTGGTGTCCCTCATGTCTTCTTCAATGATAATGGCACCAACATTCGAGCAATTGAGTTGATGAAGTTTTACGCCAAGCAGAACATCCGTTCAAACCATACCTCTCGCTATCATGTACAAGAAAATGGATAGAACAAGTCATTAAAAAAACCATCTCTAATATTTTGCATAAAATGGTTGGTCAAGATGAGAAGAGTTGGATAGAAATGCTCCCCAATGCCCTCTGGGATTATCAGACGATGGATTGTAATTACATCCAAGTGACCACATATTTCCTGGTGTACGGAGCTGAGGCCATCCTACCCATCGACATCTAGCTGCCTTCGTTATGCACAACGGTCTATGATAAGTAGGCACCAGATAAGGTAGCCGAAATTCATCTGGCTGAATTGGAAGAACTTGATGAGAATATGATTCGTGCCATACACAATCTAGAAAGGAATCATAATAAGATAGTTAGAGCCTTTAATAAGAAGGTTAGCCTCCACTCATTCCTGCAAGGCAACTTGGTATTGGCCCTTTGGACACCAATGATCCCTGTCAGGAAACCACCCAAATTATAACCCAAAGGGGTAGGAACTTACATAATTCATAGGGTTTACCCCAATTATGCATACTCCCTAGGGACCATGGATGGTGAGTGCATAACCCCTCCCACTAATGCAAATATTCTCAAGCAATACATTGCCTGAGCCTGATGGTCCAGCAAGACCCTAAACTATTTGGTCTGGCATGAAACTAAACTGTTTGGTTTGGCATGATCCTAAACTGCTTCTTCCCTCAGGGCGTTAAACTATACGTTTTCCTATAAGATGTTAAATAAAACCCTTTGGAATAGGTGTGGCATGATTCCCATTCTATGGGATACGTAGAAATAATCAAATATTTTTTTTCATGATCCCAGCACCAAACTCTCTTCTTTGACTATTCCCCATGGATATAGTTCTATTGGAGTATCCGTGCATGGTATAGTGTAGTATTTTTAAACCCACTCATGTCACAATTATGATGATCGTAGAATTTTCCCACTCCCGATTCTTTTATCCTCCCAAATCCTTTCCATACGATGCTAAACTACATGGCGTTCAATAACTACGTACGACTTGATTCCCATCCTCATGAGATACGTAGGAACGCTGGATGTTTCATCTGTTGGCCTAGCACAAATTCCATAATCTTCCCTCAGGTTAAGACATATGGTGTAGTGCAAAATTTTTCCCCAATTCACGTTGATCTCATCACGATCCCTCCATACATCCTACTCCCCGGAGGTGTTCTCCTCATTCACAGATGGGTACAATTATGCTTCACCCACTCCTTTGATTGGGTCTCGGTCATCTTTCCGATCCAGAAGGTCCCCTGAATGGTGGAGATGCTAGCCCCAAGGGCACTCTTAGAACTTCGGGCCAACTCCCTCGAGGATGTTGAGCAACAAACTGAAAAAAGTCCTGCATTGCGAATATGGTCAGCGGTCGATGCCCATTTGATGTTCCTAGTCTAGTTCACTATGGGGACGTTGTGTTTCGAACAAGGTCAATGGTTATCATTTTTCCTTAGATCCAACCCATGATGTCCCCAAAATTGAGTTTAGTGTTCCATTCTGCCCTGTTGAATATCCAAGCAATGAACTCCCTTCATGTGATGCCAGCTATTACACCACTATATGCCAAGGAGAGCCGATTCCAGCTCCGTGATTCTCAAATCGAGAACTACTCACGTGGGATTCAGAGCTATGATGAGGCGGTAACCGCACAAGAGGTCATATGGCTATCATTGGCTGGGATGCCTAGCCTCTGGCACCTTTTCCTTTTCCGACCCCTTGACTTTTTCTGGCCCCTAGCCCGAGTTCTCAATTAAGTTTGTGTGGTGGGGAGCGGACATATGTACTCATTCACGTCTGGATATTTCTCTACACCACACATATCCCCTTGAGACATACCTCGCATCATTTTGCATCCATACCGCGAGCACAGGCCCTGACGAGATTCACGTGCCCAATATCGGGCCCCCGACCCAAGTCATAACTCTTACGGGATTGTATGGTGTGTCATGGGATTATTTCCTCATTCACATAGGGTTACTCACCATGCCATACACCTCCCTTGTTTTGGGTTTATTACCCATTTCATTGTCCACACTGCAAGAAGTTAAACTGCAAACTGGATGGGCCTTTCTATCCAAGGCCCTGCCTCAGGCCCCTTGGCCTTTTCGGGCCCCCGGCCTAGCTTCTCTATTACAGTATTTTATGGTGTGGTATGGGATTATGTCCTCATTCACATCGGGTTACTCAACGCCCCATACACCCCCCTTGTTTATGGTATCTTACCCCTTTCTTCATCCTCACTACAAGACGTTAAACTAAAACTGGATAGGCCTTTACATTTGTGGCCCAGCCTCAAGCCCCATGGCATTTCCAGGCCCCAACCTAGGTTCTCAATTAAGAGTGTATAGTGTGGTATGGGATTATGTCCTCATTCATGTCGGGTTACTCGCCGCACTGTACACCTCCCTTGTTTGGGGTATCTTACCCCTTTCTTAATCCTCACTTTAAGACATTAAAATGTAAACTAGCCAGCTCTTTCCATCCAAGGCCCAGCCTCAGGCCCCTAGGCATTTTCAGGCCCCCGGCCTAGGTTCTCACTTTAGTTTTTATGGCATGTTATGGGATTATTTTCCCATTCATGTCAGGTTACCCATCTCTTCGTACACCTCTATTATGTGGGGTAACTTACCCATTTGCGTTCTTACTTCATGACTATAAATTGCACATTAATTCATTCAAGAACTATGTGTGGCTTGATTCCCATCCTCATGGGATACATATGACCACCTGAATGTCTAGACTTCAGTTCCATCCCCATCTCTTAGAAACATCCCATTCAACTTGGCCCCTTGGATTGCATTCCCCTATGGAGAGGGGTATATGGTGTGTTATTGGATTATACCCTAATTCCCATCAGGTTTGGTAACAACCACTCCAGTTACATCCTCCTTTTAAGATTTTTCCATCCCCTTATTATAGACTTGTCTTTTCGAATTGGCTTCTCTCAACATGAGCTACTCGGTCCTCTTTGGTGATTCACTAATGTGCCTGAGGGTACTCTGGTTTAGCACCTGGAATGTCAGATTCTACCCGGATATTCTTTCACCCATTTTGCAGGCTTCATGTTCCCCATCATTAGGGATTCCATCCCCTTTCACACCCAAAGGGACCCCTGAATGACATGGATACAGGGCCCAAGGGCCCTCCTACCATTACAGGCCAACATCATAAAGGGTTTTCCGCAACAAATTGACAGATGTTCCATCTTGTGAATTTGGTCAGCTATCGATGCTCGTTTGTTGTTCCCACCTCAGGTCACACAATATGGATGTTATGTTTCAAACATGGTCAATAGTTATCCTCCATTATCACGCCAACCCCATAAAGCCCAAAATTTTAGTTACATGACTCACATCCTTCTCCACCTCATCATGTCCATGTAGAATTTCAAGTCTCTTAGTTCTATTCCCCAGTGTGCATCTGCACGTTAGGAAGAAAAACTATGATAAGGCAATAATTCGGGGCTCCACCAATTTCCCCTTGGCATGTATTTCACGTATTTAAAATACCTTATCTGTCCTTGTTTCCTTCACCAAATTTGACTCACGTTGGATTATGGATTAGATTATGGTCCACACTTACTTGGAATAGTTCCTCTTTTCCATGGTCTAAGTTCTAAGACCATAAACTATGGTAATTTCATATTTCCCCTTTGTAGAACTATGTATTGCTTGATTGACATTCCATGGGATACGAAGGAACACCTGGGAATCTCATCTTCAGTCCATCTTAATTGAGATCCAGTCTCTCCTACTTCCTACCCACTTACCTATTTTTGGCCCCTTGGCCCGAGGTTTCTTTCTTATAATCTTGCTCGATGTGGGGTGGACCTCGGCCTCATTCACGTCAGGCATTCTTTATTTCACTGTGAAAATTACCCATTTATCCTCATCATTTTTATTTCTATGCCAAATGATGTTAAAATGCATGGATGGTCCCATCACATGACCCTAAACTGAGACAATACCGTCCCGACCGCACGACGAAAAATGGCACTACATTGTGATGTCCTCACTCAGGGGACATCATGTTTGGTATCAGCCAAACACCATAACATTTTTCAATGCCTTCCTTTGGCTTGATTATTATTGTGATTTTGGGATTCGCTATTCTAGACCCATCACATCATAAAAAACACCTCTGTTAAACTTAAAGGAAAAACAAGACCTATCAAATTCAACTTCTTTTGGTGGGAGGGCTAGACCCGCACTCCCCTTATATCCCCGACACTAGTACCTTACCGTGCCAACTCTCAGAACTACGTTTGGAAAGAATATCATTCTCATGAGATATGTAGTAATTCCTGGAAACTTCACTATGGTCCCAACTGAACTTTTGTGTTTGGTCCCATAACCTAAACTCTTCCCCAAAGAACACATGGTTATCTGGTCTCCAAGTCCTCATTCACATCGGGTTTTGTAATTACCCCTCCTTGTGTCTCCCACATTTTCTACCATCCATGGTCTGAGCTCTATAACCATAAATAAGGACCAGTCCACCTCCTTGCCAAAAGATGTTAAATTGAACGACATTTTTCAGAACTACGCATGGCTTGATTCTAATCCTCATGGGATATGTAGGATTTCGAAAGAATTTTTTGTCTACAAGTCCATGCCCAAGAATCTACAAATCTTATCCCTTATTATTCAGACCCATGGCCCAAAATCCTCTGGGAATATGTGGGGAAGAGAGTACCTCTTAGGTTCTCATTAATGGTGGGTCATTCAATAGCCGCACAATGTTCTTCCCATATTTTTCCTAGCATGGTCCGAGTTCTATGACCCAAAAAAAATATCTCTTTATGGGAACTGGGCATCATGTTTGCTTGTTTTGCCGCCATACGAACTATCCATTATGATCAATCCCCCCCTTAATGGTCCACCCCAAGACCATAGGTTGAAAGCATGAAACCCTAGGAACCTTGTCCTTGGGAATAAAATTTACTCCCTCTATCTGATACGTCTTATAGTTATATTTAAATGTGTTTTGACAAAGATCCTGAAGTGTGAAATTTTTAGGGGGACATTCACCTCGTTCCAGGTCTAAGCTTCATGAGCCTATTATTTGGATCCTCCTCCTCTTACACTTCTGAAGGGAAACCCTTCACAGCCTACTATCATGCCTCCTTGGCTCACCTACGATTTTGGGACAACGTCCCTAATGACCCAGGACGACATTTGCGACATGTCATGTGGTTCAAACATGATCATCACTCGACCCTTATTTTTTTGTCCCCATTACTTGATGACATGATATGGAATATATGTTTTGAAAATAATTATTAACAATCCCTTATCATCACGGCACCATCATTTAAGTTGAGATTTCAAGCATCATGATTCCTATGTTTCCACTCTCTTATGTTCAAGTGGAATTATAACATGTTCGGCTTTACACTTCAACAAATCTTGCGGAATTATATTGGTGGGTCATCATCGGTGGGAAATCATTCATCTAGTGCCCCATCATCCATAATGTGTGCATCTTTGTGCTAGGAAATTCCCATTAAAAATTCTTGTTTCCTATATCGTGCAAGAGTCACGTGGTCTTAGTAGCTCTAGTAGGACGTGTACTGGAGCATCTATTTCCACACATGCCTTTCCTCATCACGCGTGATGTCAAATTGCACTCTCAGAACTACATATGGATTGATTTACATCCTCATGGTGTACGTAGGAATGCAAAACCACTTTTCTTCAGGACCATCCTAATTCTCACTCTTTGTCCCTTGACATGAAGTGTTTCCTCTGAGAATACATGCTGTGATCTAGAATCCATGTCCTCATTCACATCCGATTTACAACTACTACGCCGCATACTCCCTTCTAGGGATCTTCCCTTTCACTCCATGTCCTATCGTATTAATTTAAACTACTTGACTTCATATGTCCTCAACACATGACACTAAATTGTAGTTCTACCCTAAACAAGTTTGGGATGCCCAATGTTAATCATGGGATGCATCAATTTCCTCTCCAAAGTTAATTCTTTTTACTAGTGTTGGTCTATGACCACACTGTTCCTCAAGAACTAAATTTGGCTTAATTCCCATTCTCATGGGATATGTAGGATCCCCAAACATCCTCTCTCTGAGTCCAGCCATAGAACCATATTTCCCTTCCCCCCCTTCCCTTGACTTTAGCTCTTTGATGAAACCATGATATTGCAGGTTTACCCTAAACAAGTTTGGGATGCCCCATGATAACATTGGGAGGTGAAAATTTCATTATTAGAAAGGTCCTGTTCAGAAGTATGTTTGACCCCTGATCAGACTGATGTCCCCACCTAATGTGTTCCCACCCCGGTGGCGTAATTTTAAGAGTGTTGGACTCTAGTCGAACAACCAATCACTCCAATATCCACGATTTTTTGCGCTTTATTCAGATCCTCACCATATTTTACATCTAGTGGAACCCCCTAATAGTATGGATGCATGTCCTATAGCTCACCTACTGTCCTGAGATAATGTTCTGGAAGACTAAGGGATGACATTTTGAGTCAGAACCCATGTTTTGGACATGGTCAGTAGTCGGCCCACATTTGATATCCCCATTTTAGGCTAACGTAATAAAGATACTGTGTTTTGAACGTGGTCAAATGTCATTATTATTTTTCATGCCATCAATATAGTGTTTTGAATATTGGGTATTGTTATTTACACAGTCCATTACCCCTATTTGGATTTATTCTAGCTCCCTTGGTGTTACCCCTCTCATGAACTAGAGCATGTTGGGAAAACGATAATTCAGTTGTTCTTGAGAGCTTCATTCTCTAGTCAGGTCTCTCCATTCTCTTCCCAGGAATCTAGGTTTGTTGTTCAAGCCCCCAGATGCATGATGATTGGTTTTCACTCCTACATTTTTATGGAGTGATAAGGTGGTCATCACTTGGTTCTCGCATCAGGCATGACCCACGTGAGCTTATGGAATGATCGTTGGATGCTCCACTAATATCACAAGTGTGCAATGAACCAATAAAAATAACAGAACTCGTGCATGCTATAGGGATCAAATAATTGAAGCATGAAAGTATGTTTGATGGATTGTAATCATTACTGTACATGAGTTTCGATTTCTCCCATGGATGGTTTAACCTCGTCAAAAGAGCATATAAGCTCTATCACCCTCTGGCTGGTGGTGTCAATGATTTTTTCCGCCTATTCAGTTATCTCTCCCTCTCAACAGTGATGGGGCACAATTCATCATCCAAAATCTGGTCCTGCTCCACGCTGGTCTGGATGATGATCATTTTGTCAGAGGCTCGCTTTATTCCCTCTTCAGCCTCTATCATCTGGGCCTTCAGTCACAATATTTACACAAATTGCGCATTGTGGGAGGTCGATTGCTTGTTTTCCTAACACTGCAGCCACTAGACCTCATCTTCAGCCTCCTAGAGCCTCTTTATGTTCACCTCTTTCCTCCTCTACCATCCCACACCAAGCCCATGATCATGGTCCCAAATTTTATCCACCATAAGATATCGAACAAGCATGTGGGGATGCTAGGAATCTACTCCCCTAACACACAGTTCGCGCAGCCACGACTATAGTTTGTCCATCTCATCCAGCCATAGTGCATGGGGGTGTCATCAATGAATGTCTTGATCACCTTCCATGATCGGTGATTAACAATTCGTTTGTCCTCTTCATCATAGGTCGTCTCATCCCATTCAGTGTGGTTGGTAGGTTCATATGCATGGAATGCCCCTAGGTACTCATCATTCGGGTTCTCATCTGGTGTTTGACCAGGAATGGCAGCACATGGTCTATCTGACTAATCGTCATCATCTGACCCCACCTTAATGATCTATGGCCTAGCCTCCCTAATAGTCCCACTGGTGATCGAGAGTGCCGCTTTTTGATCAATCTGGACCTCCACATCCATAGTCACCAGCATTCCCCAGGGAATGTCACTGCATGGCATACCAAACGACGTCACCAAGGAAACCCATGCCATTCGGAGGACTGTGCATACCAAAAAGGGATCATGCACATCAGTTAAGATGGTAGATTGATTTTATACATTAATTTGGTAGAGGAGACTTATAGAGATAGAATTCTCAGTCTAGTTCTTAGGTTGATGCCATTGGGACCCCGAAGCATGGCCCTTCATATATTTTGGGAAGGTCTGAATATTCAGGAGCCACATTGGGTATTCTGGCCCCACCAAACATGCTGATCTCCCTGGTAGCAGGTGTGGACCAAAAAGGTCCCACATCTGTATCTCTTGAAGGGAAATAATGATCTCTGTTCACAAGACCCTCCTGCACAATTTAAATATTATCAAAGAGTTCAGAGTGACCTAAAAGTTGTACCTGAATAAGGGGTTTGGAATCTTTACCTCAAAGGCCTCGAAGAACTCTCCATGACCCAAGTCTTGATCCTCGACTTCACCCTCCTAAAATGGGATCCCTCTCCCATCCTCGTCCCCCCAGGAGGATTAATTTGATTCATTTGACAAAGGGAACTATTAAATTACGTCAGTATCCAGCAACTACAGGGGAGTGGTGCGATCGAGAAACCCCTTGACTTGATCCATCATTGAACATGGGGTACCCTAGGAGTGCCCAATGTCCTCTGTCTCTATTAGGTATTGCTCCACCTTCATCGGGAATACCTCAAAGCTGGCCCTGATAGAGATTATCCCCAGAAAATCCATCATGAGACCGTTCATATGTTTCCACATCTCCGAGGGGTCGAGGAATTTCTAGTTAGCTTCCCAGATGTCCCAATTATCTAGGATGAAAGTATTATCTACCATATAAATATTGCGCAGCCGCTTCCCTGGAGCCTTAGTGGATATTCTATGGAACCCTATGGGTTTCCTCCCCTAAAGATATCTCTTCTCGTCTAGGACCACCGGGTCCGTTTCCACTACTTCCTCTACCTCAACAGGTGCAGGCCTCACTACTACGACTGCCATGCCCCTGTGAGATTCCCCTTCCACCTTCCTACATCATCCCAAGGATTGGTAGGCACACCATTATCAAATATAATGGTTGGTTTCTTCAGCATTTCCCATGGGTAGGCCGCCTACCAACTCTGGGCATATTCCTTCACTAACCCGACGACATCTGTCAATAGAGGCAACTAGTTTGGAATCTTCCCATCTTCCTGTGTGAACATGAGACACATATTCCTTATCACACATGGGTGTTCCTCATAGTGCACCCCTAGATAGACCTACATGGTCAGTCGTTGCATACTGCAGAATTGCGGAGAAAATTGGTGTGGGGTGTACGGCTCGCAGAGCGGCTCACGATCCACCCTTTCCACCAAACCCCACCTCAAAATTCCAAGAGATAGGAGAGGTTCTACTCCGTTCCCTGACCATCATCAGTTAATACCCCTGTCAGTAATGGAAATGGGCGGAAATTGAGCACCTCCACCTTCCACACTCGGTTCAGAACTGGAAGTGCAGTCAGCTTGGCTGGAAAGCTCCCAAAAGAATTCCGGATTGATGGTTGGAAATTTGATTCTGGATGGGAAATTTGGTTTAGGTATTCATAAACCCCCATGACGTGTGCCATTATCCACCCATACAAGAGGTGGAATTGCCCTCGTAATCTCAGCGGCCTCTTCCCCACGCTAATATGTCATAGTATCTTATAAAACATGGCGAACATCAGGATCCTGAGGTTGAATTGCCCTCTTGTCGCCAACATGGATGTCATAATAAATGTGCTTTGCCGCACTCCCATGTTGGTGTCCCTTACTGGTAGGATCCAAACACGGATGAGAGCCATGATGAATGATTCCAGCCAAAATATCGGTTTTTGTTTAGTGATGACTCTAAATCCCCACTTCATCCACTAGTTGTCCTCCAAAAGTCTCTAGTATGAGTTCTACTTACTCCGGGATCACTTCAGGAAAGTTTAAGGCCTCACCGGAAATTGTCTTTCCTCCAAGAAGATCAAGAACTATTTGAACCTCTACCTTAAATAGATGTCTCTCACCGTCTCCTTGTCCTCTCCCAGCACAAGCTCCATCAAATCCATTTCTAGTGGTGGAATTTGCCCTGGGTCCTCCCACACACTCATGACAGGGAGGAATTCGTCATACATATCCCCCAGTATCGGGACACCTGAGATCTGGTGGACATCCCACAATCTGATACTGACTTCCCCACAGTGAAAATGGAATGTTTTGGTCCTCAACGACCACCTACTCAATAGCTCTGTCATCATATTATTCGGCAGGTAGATGTGAAACTTGGAGGCCCACGCTGCCACGTATAGGTCCACTCATCTAAAATCCACCCCAAACTCCTTACATGAGGCACCTACCCAGTAGGCACAGTCCCAATCATCTTTAAAGTTTCCTCCCTTGTGCATCTCCCACTCCTCATACCACCCCTTCCTTGAGTTCCCAAGAGTTTCCTTCAATATCTTCTGATGCATGGGGGGAGACATCTCCAGCTGTAACTCCTTCCCGTCAACATTATTCATGTTTTTTTATAAGAAGTCCGAAATGACATGTGTCGAGTCCTCCTTGGTATGGCCGCTAGCTGCCCTGAACCATAGGCACTGCCACGACGTGCTCCTAAATCAGTAAGCCGATTCATCGCGACATCCTTCTAGGATGAAGAACTCATCATTCATCCTGGATCCACATAAAAGCAACCTCTTACATAATGGGTAGTTAGTCTGGCTCTCCGATAGCAGCTCCACCAAAGAACCATGTTCAGAGTGGTTCCGAATTAGCTCTCATAAACCCAGACATCTTTCCATCTCATCCCTTGAGGCAGCATCCATAAAGAATCCCTAGGAAGCTTCTTGACGAACAAATCATTCTTTTAGGTTGGGGTGATTTTTGGTTTCGTTCGCGAAGCTCATTTGCAGAGCGTATTTGTGAAGTCTGTTCACAGAGCCCTGCCTTGGCCTCTGAACATGGAGTTACAAAGCACACAGAAGTGAAGTCAAAGACTCTCTATGCACTGCAAAGCTGAAAGCATGATTCCCAGAGAGTAATTGTAGATGATGGAAAGCTTCGCGAATCGAGAGCACTAAAAGAAAAAATCTCAAAGGAGTGAAAGGAAAAATGATAAGTCAGCCCCTCTATTTATAGGCGAAGACCCTCGCGGATTCATGGGGTATCTTGACCGCAACAATCTTCGCAACACGCCCATCTAACCCGTCACTTTCCCACTTGGAGATCCTTCATTGCGAGCCAGCTTCCCGAATGGCTGAGGAATTTTGGCGATTGACCCTCAGACTTTGACCATGGATTTCTCCTCGGATCCATGTCTATGTGGGAAAATTTTTTGTCATAAAAAATCAGAAGGGATAAGGATACTAAGAATGTCTCCAAAGCTGCCTCGCAAAGACCTTTTGTGGAGCTCCATGGCCCCTCACCCTCCATGAATCAAAGAGGTAAGACGATCCGTGATCCGATTTGACGTTCGCGAACCCGTTGCAAAGGGAGGTAGTGGGATGATCCACGATCAGATTTGACGTTCCCGAGCCCGCCGCTATGTGAGGAGATTGAATGCTCGGTATGACAATTTTAAGTTCACTAGCCCAGCCAAAAGTGAGGAGGTGGGATGCTCAGTGATCCGATTTGACGTTCGCGAGCCTGCCGCAAACAGAGGTGGCAAGTTGCTTCGCAAGACGATTTGACATTCGTGAGCCCACCGCGAATGGATAAGGCGGGATGCTCTGTGAGCTGATTTGACATTCTCTTGCACGCCCAAAATATAGGAGGTGGTATGCTCCGTGAGTCAATTTGACATTCGTGAGCCCGCTACAAAGCGAGGAGGCTAGATGGTTCACGATCCCCTTTGACATCCGCGAGCCCACCACGAAGTGGAATCCATATTCACGCTGAGAAAGCTCTACTTCGCAGTGCCTCTTGTATATAAATACCATCCTCCCCCCCAGGCCCAATGGATGGATCATCTGACCTTTCACCTTCTCAACTCTCAAATCATGAAGCAGTTTATTCTCTGTGAACCATGTGATACTACTGTTACTTTTGTTATGTGAAGTGCCTCCCCTTTGCCTTGTTTTCACCCCCTCCTTTGAGAGGGATTCCTTTCATGAAGCCCATTGGCCTTTGCAAAGAAAGGAGGTCCCCATGAGGACTCAAGTCATTGTAGAGAATATATGATTTTCGAAGCACCTCCATGCACAAACGACTCAAATGCTAAGGTAAATTCATTGTGCCTCGAGAATCACATTGCTTTACATGACCTTGCTTTGTGAGGCACTCATGCTTCTTAGGAATTTGCTTCACGAATGCCCTTACACTACACGAATAACCTCTTATATTCACCTATGACCTATTCCTAGGCTATCCCACTTCACTTCGTGAATCCCACACCGGCAGAAAGACCTTCGATTACTTGGAGAACCAGAGCTCCACAAGGCCTCTACTCATAAACCCATTTTCTCTGCAACTCCCTCTCTTGTGCAACCTCCTAGGTTCACAAAATGTAACATCAACGTCTCTTGGTCGACGTTTAAAATTGTGTTTCCCCACATCATGCTTCTTATCATAGCCACGCAAATAGCTATTGCTTTTTCTCATAGCCATGCTAACGTGGACCGCCAATGGGATCACCTCAGAACAACCCCTACCCATGACATTTCTTGTGCATTACCTTCACTAAGGTGTAGATGTTACTATTTTAGTATTTCCTAGGGTTGCAATGTGAACCCAACTCGTCTGAGTTGCAGGATGTTAAACTACCAAGCATTATCATCCTCAGCACATGATGTTAAATAGTGACTTTCCCCATGCATCCTACGTGGGGAAAGGGAAACCACCCTGGTGTAAGCCCCTATCTATTCTTATAGGAGGAAACACCCCTACTCTTCCTCTCTTCTTAGGTGCCAAATCCCTCTACCATTGGGTTTTGACACCACCCGGGCCTCCATCCTAGAATATGTCCCAATCTCCATCTCCATGGGCCACTAGCCACATGTAAGCCCTTGTTTCCCCATTGGGCCACTAACCATGCTTGTACCCCACTTCAATTCCCACAGACGCAACTTTCACAATGTGATCATCAGGTCTTTGCGGTCTCTTGTTTCTCACAACGAGCATGAATCATGTGGTCATAGATCAAGAATCAACCCTAACATCCTCTTCGGGCAGCCTAGATTGTAAGATGCAATCCTACCAGTACTACGAGGTCTTTGATCCTTGCCAAAGAAGTGTTCGTAGGAAGCCTCCATGAGGTTCAAGCCCACCACCCCAGTCATTCCAACCATCATCACGTAAATTCACCAACACCTTGGGAATCCTTGAGTGTAAGACACACCCCAATACCTGAACTACGAGGTCTTTGATCCTTTCTAAGGCAAGGTATGTAGGAATCCACCACGAGGTTCATGCCCACCACCAATTTTTTCTGACCCACTTCATGTCTGTTCCCACACCACCTAAACTACAAGGTATTTGATCCATGCCAAGGAGAGGAACATTAAAAGCCTCCATGAGGTTCAATCCTAACACTCAGTCACTCCGAACACCTTATCATTGGTTCACCCCTGTCCTGCATGATGTTAAACTGTGGACCCCAATCAATGGGAATTCATTGTTTCCCCATTCAGTGATAAGCCATTGCACACCAAACCCATACTAAACTATGATGTCTTTGATCTTTTACAATGAATGTTATGTAGGAAGCCTCCCTGACGTTCAATCACAATAAGAATTTGTCCCAACCATCATTCACGTTGGTTCCCACACCCTGAACTATGTGTTAATTGATCGTTTCCAAGGCAGGGAATGTAGGAAGCCTCCCTGAGGATCAACCCCACCATCCATTGGTCGTCCAAACCATCTTCACGTCCGTTCCCAACACCTAAACTACGTGGTCTCTTATGCTTTCCAAGGAAAGGTACACAGGAAGCCTCCATGAGGTTCAAAAACCACCATATGCATGGGCCCCAGGTCCCCATTCACAATGGTTCGACCCCATCTAGCGGTAAGCCATTGTGACCTCAATTAGCGGTAAGACATTGTAACCCCATTTCATGATAAGACGTTGACATCCCCATCCATCAGTAAGACATTGTGACCTCAATCAGTACTAAGTCATTGTGACCCTATTCAGCGGTGAGCTGTTGAAATTCTTATCCAGCGGTAAGCCATTATGACCTCATCCATATATAAGCCGTTGAAAATCCCAATCGGTGGTAAGTCATTATCAGATGAACTGTGTGGACTTTGATTCCCTATCACAGAGATATGTAGGAAGACCCTTTGAGGTTAATGCCCAAAATCATCGTCATCCTCTTCATGGTTCCATCCCATTCACCATCCACTTCATTCAACCCGTCCATCATCCATTCTGATTCTTATCCGGGCCACCACATACTGGTGAAATCATGCCATATCATTCCCCATTCCCCTCAATAGTAACTGGGAATTCAACCACACATTGGACCCAACAGCAGTGTTCCCTCGAAGGGTTACACCCATCTGGTCCACTATAATTAGTGTTCTAATAAGTCTGATCCATCTCATTTGGACGTTAAACTTACGGCATACCCTGTGTTAAGCCTAGAAAGCTGAGGAAAACCTCAGAAACATGCCTATGGCATATAATTCCTCACATTCGATGTGGGATGCCTCGGGCTTCTACGCCTTCGAGAATCTCTATAATAAGGGGAAGAAACCCAAATTCACCAGTTTCTCAGCGTCCAGACACACTAATGATGTCTAACATGACTACTCCCTTGAAAAAAGGTTACTGCCCTGACCCGAGCCCTTGGAATATCCTGATAGGAGTAGTGTAATTAACTGGTGTCCAAGAAGATATGGCAGAAGGAAGTGTCTCACGAAGAATTTCCTAAATCTATAAGGGATACCCAAATTAGGTGATGAGTTCCAAGGAGGAATCTAAGGAAGGAAGAACAGACATCCCATCATCCTATTTCGATCAAGGAGAAAACGTTTCGGAACACGGAGCTAGTGCCACCCACCTTTGGAAATACAGAATGCGGGGAAACAGACAGCACTGCTATCCCGCCAAATGAGATGGATGCACATGCCTCAACAAAAGTATCAGAAACATATACAGTTGTTTTGAATGAGTATGAAGTGTTTCAAGAAAAAAGGTAAGGGAATTTTATTTGACATTTTATTTCTGTGAGATAGATTCTATTTTCACAACTCATTACTTTAGTATGGTGTATATACCGACCATTAATGCATTCAATGTATATTATACATAAATTTATGGGTATTCACATATCCATTTTGTGATCGTTCTTTCATAGGGTTTATGAATAAATCGTTACCAAATCGGTGAAATAATTTTCTACCAATTATCCTTATTTGAAACACCTATTTTGTTATACACCAAAATTAGTTTTTTGAGGTGAATATAATTCCATTTTACATGTAATATAATGAATTTACTTCATTTCATATTTTTTTAATTTCATTTAATTTCATTTTCTTACATGGAGAGTATGATACAAAGTTACCAAGTTTTATGTAATTATTGAGACAATCTCTGTTCTTATCAAGATTGTTTATATTTATGCTTTCTTTAAAGAAATATTATGATTTGTATCTCATGAGAATTCATGGGTTTTATTATACTAATATTATTCATTATTTATTAATATATTTTCACCATGTATTCTACTATTTGGTATATAAAATTGTTAATAATTTTTTTTTTAAAAAAGCCTGACATTACCAACTCTTAGTCAGAAATCTATATTCATTTAAATTCATGTTTTCTAAAAATGAAATCCAATATTATTCACCTAATCTCTTGTGGTTATTAAATTATATTCTAAACTTTTTTCTTTTCCCAATGTCTTAAAAAAATCCTCTTGTCTATTTCCAAATGAGTCATTTTTCTATCATTTTTATCATGCAAAATGAAGGTACTTTTTACCATGTACGACATGAAAGGATTTATCCACTGTCAATACTTTGAAGAATTCTATCCTTGTTTAATGATTATTTTTTATATTTTTTTTAAAAATATATATTTCCAAAGAAATGGGTTTCAAAAAATCATGATTATTTTAAATTTTTTCCAGGAAATTTGTTTTAAAAATCCTTATAAGATTCTTTTATAAGTCTTCAAGGAAAATGATTTTCAAAATGATATCCTATCTCATTTATATTTTTTCTAATTATATTCAAATATATTTTTTTTGAAAAAAAATTGAACAATATTTCATATATTTTCATGTAAAAAGGATGCAATTTTTTATATTTCTCTATATGTTTTCAATGTTTCTTCAAAACATAATGTTTTTATAATTTTTAATACTTATTTTTTAATATTTAAAAAAAATGTATTAGAAATTATTTTAGGTATTATTTATATAGTATCAGGGTATTTTATATGAAAAAATATTTTGAATTGCTTCTATGAATTAAAATTATATTTCCAATTACAAAAGAGTTTTTATCACAAGAACCAGCTGTGAATGAAATTTCAAAATTATTTTCCATCTAACATGACCTATGTTGATGTTACTCATTCTATTATAAGAAATGATTTAAATGTTAAATTCAAATTCATTCTATTAATTGGTTAT
Organism: Viscum album; assembly: GCA_963277665.1. Taxonomy (NCBI): domain Eukaryota; kingdom Viridiplantae; phylum Streptophyta; class Magnoliopsida; order Santalales; family Viscaceae; genus Viscum; species Viscum album. The sequence goes on along the minus strand of OY728153.1, from coordinate 1,252,955,418 downwards.
TATTAATTAAATGGTATTTTTAAAACTTATTTCTCAATCACAGGTTTTATGTATATGAAATCTGTTTCAATTTCATAGGTTATATGTTTGTGAAATCAGTTATACTTTCATGGGTTATATTATTATGAAATATAATTCTCATTCATGTGTTAAATGTTTATCGGATCTATTTCTCATTCACATGTTATGTTTTATTTTTAATTGTTATGAAACAGGTCCCTTTTTCCATGGTTTATGATATGATTACATATTTATGATATAGATTTCATCGAATGTGTTATGATATGATTTTTTATGTTTTTGTGGAAAATTTATATAAAGTTTAATTATGAGATAGTTTGGAAATATATCTCCCTTAAATGCATTGGTTTGTTAATTATATCTCATGATATAAACATAGATGAAATGGGAAATAAAATTAGTTCAATATTATAGGGCTGAATGGGAAATGAAATCAGTTCAGTAGTACATTGTTACAAAGAGGGTTGAACTCGTCTTAGTAATACAGGGCTAGAACGGGGTGTAAACTTGGTTCAGTAATGGATTTTCCACTTATATGGCCCCACCAACACTTCCTTCTCTACTATGTAAATAATTATATATTCATTTTTGTCTTCAAAAATTCAACGATTTATTTCTATTTTACGCTTTTAGGGACTATGCCATTTATTTTGATTCATGCATAATGAACTACCAATAATTATTCCATGATTCATGTATATGATACTTGATATATAGGGTACAATATTGTTTTCATTATCATCTTATCATACCCTTATGCTCATGATTATGCTTATATGTTTCCCATGGTTACTATTACTGAGCAATTGAGCTCACCCCTTTCTTATGTTTCCTTTAACTAGGTTGTGAAGAATGGTTTTAGGTAGAAATTATAATGTTGGAGACATTAATTGGAGATTCTGAAGATATTTCACCAGGATGTAAGATTTGTTTCCATGATTTCAATGAAACTATATTATTATGGTCCTCCAACACATATTTTTGTAATGTACTGAATATTAATCTAAAATTATGTAATATCCTTATCTATTAGGCCTTTGAAATTTTACATATTTTAATATTTAGAAAAATAATATCATAAAATTAGGTCCATTTAATAATTATTTATGTCAAAAAATGGTTAGGATTAATTTATTTACTTTTTCAAAAAAAATATGTATTGACAGTGAATAGTGAATTAAGATTATTTTCAATATATATTCATTATATGTCAAATAAAATATTCCTTGAGTTATCACTTATGTAAGCATCATAATATATAAATATACACATCAATTTACAATATTTAGTCATGGATTAATCAATATTTTTTGTCCAGATCCAAAATAATAAAATAATCAAAATCCACCCCTCCACTCAACTATAAATACTACACCTCATCACCTTGTCTCCTAACACCTCATATGATGGAAATACAATAAATTGTTTCCCAATAATGTTCCAAAGACCATCCAGATGTTTAGAAGGTTTTGGACTAAAAAAAATAAAAAAACCAATTTCTATTAGGGGATTATCAAGGAGAAGAATTCAATATGTAAAATCCTATTTTTCTCTATTAAGTTTTTTTTACTTTATTTTATTTCTTTATACTCTCCTCACATACACTATCCAAAAATTCATGATAAATAAATTATCTTATATATACTATATTTCTATTATTTTAGTGTAAAATACCACATCATGTCTCTTATTCCCTACTTTTATTCTAAAATTTAACCCATAGTCTGTGAAGTACTGATTTACCACCTTCATGGATGTTGTGTTTTTGTTTTTCAATAACAATTTCAAAGATGGTAATAAAAAAAAATTTATGGTTAAATAATATTATATTATAGGTATTAAAACTTATTTAATGTTATGTAATATTATATATATATTATAAATTAATAAAACAAAACTAGTTTGTGATGGTAAAAAAATTCCAGAATAATCTAAATGGTTATCTCTAACATTTTATCTAATGATTAATCACCAACCAAAAATAATTAAATGATCTATAAAAAATTTATTCTACAATTTCATTAATAACATATAATTTCACATATATATAAATTCCTATTTTATATGATATTCCATATATATATATAAGTGAACTAATAATGAAATCCAATGAAATGAACACTCCCAAACGATAAAAATGTATCTTAAATCTTGTAAAAATTCTATAAATTAACATAATTACAAAATATATTAAATTAAATACATTTCAAAAGTATCTTAATTAATTGATATATTTAAATTTATTATACAGGTCATTAATATCAATTGTATAACACATTCGTACATGAGGTAAGGGATTCTCCATGAACATCAATTTTCCATTTCGGTTACGCTTTATCACCCTTTATAAAAATTTAATAATTATTTATTTTTATGTAATTATTATAAATTCTGTTTATATGTCCCAATATCATGTAACCAAATCTTTTAATCTTTTTTTGATAAGTAAATACAATTTTTATAAGGATTCCTTTTCAATTCTTCTCGTTAAGGAAAAATAATTAAAAGGCACTTCCCTATTTTATAATCATTTTGAATTACACTCCACAGTATTATTTAAGAAACCAATATTTTTATAAAATCACTATATTAAAAATGAATAAATATCTTACCTCTTTTGCAGCTTAATTTAAATAGTTATAACTTTTTCATATTTAAAGACTTGTTTATATTTTCTCTTAAACCGCATTAAAGTGTTTCATTTATAAAGTTTCTTAAAACCTTTTTACATGGTTTCACTTATATTGGGAAATTATAATATTAATGTTTATTTAGTATTCCTAAAATAAATTTCAATTCCCTTTTTTGTGATATACCTTTTTACTATCTTATTTTATAACAAATACAAATGATTTCCCAAAAGGACTCTTCTGTCCAATATAAAGGGTGATTTATCTTATGATTTTATAAATTATTTTATTCTATTTTCATCTTTTTCAACACCTCATTTGAATATTATGAATTATTTATATTTATATATTATGTTACCATACAAAAAATGTAATTTAAGTTTTTATGATTATATTCACAGGGGATGTACCGTCCTGATACCATTATCTTTATTATTATGGATGGTATACGATTATGTTTATTAATTTTGAAAAGTTATTAAAATTTCATATGATAGATTGAATATAAATATGTATGTGGATTATGATTCACCCCTTTAATATGAGTAATTCATTAGATGTAGTATGTGATTGGTGGGGCCCACTATAGCCCCTCGATTCATTGATAGTTTTTAGTAGACAAACCAGACTATGTTTTTACCCAAATATATATGGTGTCTTGGCTGAAGCCTTAAAGATTGGTTTATGATATAAAACATTATCAATTCCCCCATTATGACACTAGTAAATTATATTCCATGTGATTATTCAAATTATAGAATATCCACATTCATGTTTCCTTCTCATGTGATAATTTATCGAATTATTTAACTAGCTTTCATTCCTCTTATATTACGCTCATTATTATGTTTTAATGGCATGTGTTTTTAGTCATTAACCATGAGTTGTTGTTTATAATAGCACATGTATTATTTCTTACCCATATTGAGCATTTGAGCTCACTCCTATATTATATTTTACTTTTATCAGGATTCCACGATTTATATATTGAATGATATGAATGGTTAATCTTGGAGAATAATGTTGTTTATAATAGGATTTTTTATGTTGTCCTATATTTTCTAAATAGTAATGTGAAGTTTATGTATGAAATATAGCTTACAAAAATGATAAAATGATCAGTACCTTGAGACTTGAGTCTTCTATCTATGAGTGTGTAATACAGTGATGTACCATATCTAGGATACTAGGTTTGGGGCCTTCATAGTTGGTATCAGATAATGTTTAGTAGAAACATTGGAAACTATATTTAGACAACATAGATTATTGTACATAACCATATGATATACATTGAGGATATGAACAAAATAACATCCTAGAATTTTGGTAAGGTATATAATTTGGGGGTCATCCTATGAATACATCCTTTTCTTGATACTACAAGTGTATGTGTATCATGAACTTATGCACCTAGGGGTAATAACTCCAACAACGTGTGTCTGGCCGGACACGAAATAAAATAGTGAAAAGCAACATACTTTACTGCAAAACTGGTTTGAAACTCCCATGGGATATGCTTAGGATTATTCAAATTCTCATTACCAACAATTTTGAAGTATTTAAATATAAATATGTCCCTAAATAAAACATGTCAATGATTATAATATTTTTTATGAATATAAATCAAATTTCAGTTAATTGATTTGATAGTTCAAAATTATGAATTGCGGCTCATAACCAAATTTATTGTATGCTATTTTTTATAAATGGTATGTAGTTGAAGTAATGTAAATTGTATGGAGTCATGTATTCCATGTAGTAAATTACCTCTTATGAAAGATAATGATGTTGGGGACTGAGATTAAACTAGAGTTGAGAAAAATATAACTATAATGGGAAAACTGAACCAGTTAATGAATAATAACCTTACCCCATAAAGAGCATACAGATCCAACATGTGAAGGAACGGTGTTAACCTGCTTCATGAAAAAACAACCAGCATAATAAAATGATACTATAGACACATTTTTGGTAGAGCTATAGATATGTTTTTTATGTAATATATTTTATCAAATTGGGATGTAATGAAAGGGAGAATATTATCATGAATTGTTTTCATATCTCAGGAGATGTAGATCAATGGTGGTCATTTATTCAAAATATGAAAAAGGAGGATGAAATAACAAACAAGGAATATAAGTATTTTAAGGAAAATTTGATGCAAAAATATTTCCCTTGCGAACAATGATCCAATATATATAGATAATTCATTAATCTGAGTAAAAAAGAGGATTAGAATGTTCCTTGGTATGAATCCAAATTTAAAATGATAGTAATACATGATATATATTATGTACAAAATCCAAATAAAAATATTTATGGATTCTTTTATGGGTTTAAATAATTACTCTGAAAAGAAATGATCTCAAAAAAATTTCATTATATGAAGATATATTCTCATGTTCTATCAATGCATTTAAATAATTATCTAGATCTAATAAATTTAAAGGGATGAAAGAGAATAAGTGGGTTGATGAAAAATACAGATAAGGAAATAAAGAAATTAGGAATAATTGAATTGTTGGCCTTCCATCCTACAATAAATGAGGAATGAATCATCATGGAACTTATCTATTAGGGATGTGATTTTGTTACAACTGTGGAGAAAAAGGCCACCAAGCCCATGATTTCAAGGGAGAGAAAGAAGCTACCAATGTTCAATGATACAATTAAAATGATATGATACATTATGAAAATTATTATCCTAAGTATCAAAGAAAAAATCCTTAGAAAAATACGTGTGGAAAAGGATAAACATTTATGATCGTAATAGATGAGATTGGGGATTTATTTTTTAAACTACATAGAGCTAAATATTTTAGAAGTATTGAACTTTGATATCGATGTACTCAATTACTTGTGAATAATGAATATATTTCCAAGATAGCATTTCAACCGAGGTATGGAAATTACATGTTTACAATAACTTTATTTGGGTTGACTAATGAACCATCTATTTTTTTGGATCTCATGAATAGATTATTCAAATAATTTATCGATGATTGTTTTTATATTTATTTTGGATACGTTGATATATTTCAAAATCTATGAGGACCATGAAAACCACTTATGAATTTTTAAGGAGATTCATAGAAGAGAAGAGTTATATGGTCAGTTTAGTATGGGTAAATTCTAGCTTCAAAAAATTTATTTTCTTGGTCATATTTTCTCTATCGGTGTAATCTTAGTTGATCATGTGAGGAAAAATGTTTTTTATGAATTTCATACCCCAACGAATATAACATATGTACGTAGTTTCATTAACATAGTCAGTTACTACTGGAATATCATTCAAAATGTTTCATGATTATCAAACTTGTTGTCCAATTTTACTCATTATTGGGTTGTGTTTTCATCAAAAAATGAATGTTAATATTAATTTTAATAATTTAATATAAGGTTATTGAATTATCTGATCTTGATTCTACTATTTAGAAGTATCGTATATTTTATTTACATTGATGCACCAAATAAAAGAATCAATTTTGTCCTTATGAGTAATGATAGAGTTATTTCTTATGCATAAAGTCATCAAATTACTAATGAAAAGAGGTATAAAACTCATGGTATTGAATTAAAAACTATATTATTTTCTCTAAAGATATGGAGATACTATATTTATTGTAAAACATGTGAGACATATAAAAATAATAAGATATTGAAATACATCTTCTTTTTGAAATAGCTCATCACGAGGAAACAAAAATTGATTGAGATACTCACGGGAAAATATTTTTCAAAAAACTAAAAACCACGAATGGTGAATATGGTAGAAGATTAATTGAGTATTAAGGGACATGGTGTTCTGAACAATATGTGGATTGACAATTATCATGTGTACATGGGTCTAAAAAAGATGGATATTGTAATTATTAATGAATTTGAAACATCATTACATTTCTGATTGGATTCCCTTCCATAATTATTATAGTTGATTAAATGTTCTCAATTTGACGATGATAATTTTCAATGGAAAACAAATTTTTTCAATGAGGGGATATTGGTATACTTCATATATGAGGATGGACTTATGAAACTTTTTATGTGGTTTGGTTTTCACTCCAAACACGAGTTAAAAAGTGATTTATTTGACTAATCTGATAGCTCAAATTCCATTATACACCATGGTTCCACAAATCTGTAAATATATTTGGGGGAACAATTCTAGTGTTATAATATTACATGGAAATTTTTTACATTATTTATCAATATGTATAGGTTGTCAATAGCTTAATGATGGATGACAACATCATAGGGAATTCATGCAACCTCTACCTATTAATATTTGGAAATTAGATAAAATTATTATGTTTTATCACTTTATTATCAAATAATCCAAGAAAAAGTTATTCCATATGCGTACTATTGATCGGTTTACCAAATGTTCACATTTACATTCTATAAGGGAGGATTTTCCACTAGATTTCCTTGAACGACTATTATTTAATGAAGTTATCTGACATCATATTGCACCTAATTAAGTTGTGTCTGGTCATTATCATCTATTTAAATCAATATTATAGAAACGTATTCTGAAATATTTAGTCCTTAAGCTTCATTTGAGTATAACATATAATCGTGAAATTGATAGGAATCCTTAAAGGACAATCCAAACATTTAAAGGCATGTTGAGATCTTGATCACATGACATTCAAGGTATGTGGGATCAATATTTATATATGGAATAGTTTTCCTAAAATAATAGTTTTCATTGAAGTATTCAAATGGAACCATTTGAGGAATTTTATGGGATGATATGTCATACACAAACTTGTTGGGATGATATTGGGGAAATAAATCTTATATATAACAACCATGCTCTTTATTTTACATTAATAAATGATTTATTCAATAAAAATAAACTTTATACAATACAATAGATAATTAATTATAGTTTATTTGGGAATTAGGTACATATAATAACAACTTTATCATGGGATACAACAACATTATTGAAATAATCCTTAACGTGCTTCTAAAATTCTATGGCTTTTTAAAACAGCACGTGATATCCTAGTGAAATACATAAGAATGGATTAATATATACAACCAAGTAAGGGAATAATAAATTCATAACATGAAGAAGATAATACATTTTATAAAATCATTATATCACTGTGGAATAAAATGAGCATGAATAATATGGAATCAGATATTATGATAATCATTACATGGGAAAGGAGGAAACAACATAAAACATTAGATCGTAAACATAGGTTAAGGATAAAACCACCAATACATCATGATGGAAAAATATATTAATGGAAATATGTTCAAAAACCATCCCAGAAAGACATTTAATTATACTAAACATTACTAAATGAATTTTATCACTATATAATTATGGGTGCACCTATAATATTCATTTAAATAACATGATTAACAGTGCCACATAGATCTTGAAACATTGATTCAATCAAAATCGAAATTTATTCTATGATAAAGAAGTGTTTTGTACATACATGTGTCAACACCATAAAAATTTTATGTTCATAAAGTTGAAAACCCTTTATTGTAAATGGGTACGATATTCACTACACAATTGTTTTGGTTTGATAAGTCGTGGTGAATATTTTATATCACAACGATGCCTCTTAAATTATCATAAAATTGGTTTATGAGAGATAATGGGGTCCCTCATCTCATAGAAATCAAAATTTAAGTAATAGATACATGTAAATATTTAATCCAATATCTTATATTATTAATAAATTGCATTAGGTGATAAAGAAACATGAATAAAGTATATAATCAAAGTTATATTTTAGCATTGTAACAAGTGTACATAATGAATTATTTTAGGATTAGTGAGTGTGAACTATGGAACTTATAATTTATAAATTTTATTTATATTAATATAAATATATATTAAATTATCCCAAAATAATATAATAGAATTTGTGATACATAACACAAAAGCAATGCTTGAATGGAAACAAGAATAGGGAAATACCTTACAATATTTTGGGATTATAACAAGTGTAAATAAACGATCATGGAATTCTTAATGAGAGTGAAAAGAATATCTCATTATTTATAAATCAAATGGTTAGTAATGGGAATATGTAATGAAAATTCCAACATAAGTAAAAGGTAATTTAGATAAATATAAAAACGTTTATGATAAAAAGAGGAGAGTGTAAAATTTATTTTCATAAGTGTGTGACTCCAAATGCTAGGGAGGGGCTTCTTAAGAGCCTAGGAAAGCCTTGTAGGACACTAGATAGTGGATGTAAAAGTATGTATGTGATCAAAAGAGTTTTAGTTAAGATAAATTTGATCTTGGGAGGGTTTATATAAGAAATGCAAGGGATTCCTTTATTATTTAGGTATTGGACTCTACATAATAAAATTACCAAACCCACAATAAATATAATTATTTTTGCCTATGTTTTCTTTCAAAAGGGAGTGGCTCTTTGTATTTTATAATAATGTGTTTTAAACACAGAAAAATAATCACCTTTATTATGTGGAGGAGGGTGACACTCTGAAAATAATTATTTTACAAACATAAAATATATTATATCTTTTAGAGGTTTCATAAGATCATTATAAGATAAATAAAATAAAAATAAAATCAAATTATTTTAAAGTTAAATGATGTATTTGTTTGTCGATCCCATTTATACTAATTATGAAATCACTTTTGGATCATTATTATGTCATATTACCCAAATTATATTTATACTATATTTAATTTTTACCAAAAAATTCAAATCTCTCAAAATAGTAAAAAAATTTAACCATTTGATAATTTAGATTTTTTATTCCAAAAGTAATATTCATTATTCTTAAATATTTTCCTAAATATTTTAATTTTTAATCTTAAAATAAAAGATACATTTATTAGGAAATGTTAGGAATCTTTTGAAAATAACAGTTTGCGAACACTTTTAAAATTTATATTTGAATTAAAAAAATTATATGATTAGTTATATTTGGAAGAAATTATTTAACAATATTATTATTTTACAATATTATTTATTTTAAAAACTCCCTTAATTCAATAAAATTTGTTCCTTACTAAAAATTTTATATTTCCCAAAAATACCATTTTTGTTTTATTATATCAATATAAAAATCATATATAATGTAATAATAATAGGATTAAAATATATTCAATGTTATATAAAAAGTAATTTCAATATTATTAATTATAGGTTCTTGATATATATCTATTTAATAAACCAATATAATCCCTAAGATTAAGGTGTGCATTGGTGGGGCATTAATGTGGTGGTTCAACCAACATGGGTTGGATCGTGATCTCAATGAGCTTAAACATCTATCATAAATGGCATAACTAATGCTTTTGTTGTAGAAAATAATCATGAGATTGGTCTATGGAAAATACTAGTGATTCTATCTCTCTCGGAAGCTCCCATAAGTTGGATTCAAAGGGTATGGTCCAAGTAGTTGAAGTCATAACTTCTTTTGTCAATTTCAGTTGGATTTTTCAAAACCCTATATTTAAAAAATCATGTTATCACTGTGAAATGACTTTATTATCAATGGTAATATTAATTAATAGCCTTTTAAATCCAATTGGATATAATAAAAAAATATGTTCTTGTGTTTTCTATAACCATAATAAAAAATTAGGAATTTAATTAAATCATAAGAATATTTTTTATTTATAACAGTTCAGGTCATCAAAATATTCACCCCTTAATAATTTTATCCCTTGAAATATTAAATTCCTACAAAAAAATTTCATTAATCTACATAATCATCTCCTATGGTTCCAATTTTTCTTTTCAATCTTTCAGTTTCTCTACAAAGAATTTACAATGTGTATTTACTTATATTCTAGATCATTATCTCTAAGAGAAAATATTTTCATTGGTTATCCCTCATTAGAAATGTCATTATACAATGGTACCACATTTTTATTGAGTACATTTGAGGGGAATACTATGTACATTATCATAAGGGATACAAAGAATACATAATGTACTTTAGATAGGTTCGGGGGGAGTGATAGTCAATAGGAAACCACTCTGATATGATCAAGGATCTCAAAGGGTCTAATGTATATTGGACTAAGATTTCCATTATTCCTAAATCTCATAAACATTTTCCATAGATACATGTACAGAAAAATATTGTCTATAACATCAAACTCTATCCCTTTTTGTGATTGTCACTATATATCTTCTATTGAATATTTGCAAAATTGATATGTTTCTGAAGGGTTTTAACCTTTTCCCCCATTTCTTTACACATTTAAGGACCTAGTAGTTTTCATTCCCAAACATCATCCAAATATATCAGTGTACTTCTCCTCATACCATAATATATTTTATATAAATCCATTTGGATTCTTGATTGGAAATAATTGTTGTAAGTGAACTTAATCAATAGAATATTTTGGTCTCATCATCCTTTGTTGTTTATAGAACATGCTCACAACATATATTACATATTCTAAATAGTTCGATCAGATTTTCCATCAGTTTAAGGGTGATATGCCGTATTGAATTTTAATTCATGGTTTATATTTAGAGATTTCTCCTGAATGTATAGTAGAATCATGGATATTTATTAGTTATAATTGTTAGTGGTTCTCTATATAACCTCACCACTTCTCTGATATATATCATTTCAAGTTGACTGGGTGAGAAATATTCTTGAATAGAAATGAAGTGTGAAATAATTTTAAGATGATCCACAATAACCCATATATCATTTATTTCATGATGTCTCCAGATATATGACAATAAATTACTTGGTTATTTACTCCTATTTTCATGTTGGAATGGGTAATAATTTCATCATCCCCTTGGACATATTCTATTGAGCCTTCACTTATTGAACTACAAAGCACTTTGATATATAATCATTGATATATATATTCATGATGTGCCACTAATAGTTCAGACAGATATCTTGATACCTCTATGTGCTTCCTTGATTAATGTAGAAAGTCTAAATATGTAATCATCCAATTATTTATTATTTAACTTATGATTTTATGGAATACATAGTCTTGACCAAAATCTGACAATTCCTTATTCATTAAAATAGAACTCCGGGGATTTCCCTTATCTCATTTATTCTACATTCATATTAATTTCCAAATCATTTCTATTAGAAATCTTTATTTTACCCCTGAGGTATGTTTGGTGGTATTGCCCAAATTTACCCTAGAGTTTAGGGTTAAGAGTTCTCTTGTAGTTTATCTTTGGTTGTTGAATCCTCAGAGACCTAAGAAGTACCCTATAGATAATTACATTTTATGGATCGTTTTATGTCTATGAATTGTCCAAATTGGGTTGATTTTAGATGGGTGAAATTATTTCTAAGAGACTTGAGTGAATTCAATTTAAAATAATGAGTTGATCCAATGTTATCACTTGGGGTGGAATAGATACATTCAATTTTTAAGTATTTCAATATATTATATTTGAGTTGGGTTCATTTATGAAGATCAAACAACATCATAACATACTGGTTTAATACCTACAAACCTTAATACAAATCACCTATTCTATATAAGGATTAATTTTTAATCACTCCAAGGTAAAGGTTCGTACTAGCACTTGAAGTTTGTAGCATTAAATTCAATAAGGATGATGATGTTTGTAGACCTTCAAACACAATTTTAAACTAAAACAAGTTACTAGACATTAATTCAGTGATAAATAACATCCAATACATCCAATACATCCAATTATCACTTCCTTTGATAAACCCATAAGAGGGTTAGTTGTCCATTAATGTTATGTTTTCAATTGAAGCGGGAAGTACACTCATGAGGGGCAATTGAAGAAGTAAGTAAAAGACAGTGAAATAACAATCACTCCATCATTGTATGGCAATTTCAAAAAATTAGGTGTGAATAAATTCACACCATGAGCCAATGGTATAAATTTGATATGAATGAGAATATAATAATTTGAGAATATAAACTTTTATTAAGAAACTAATATGAATTATCACAACCTAAATGGAAATAAAAACTTGAGGCAACAAAATTACATCATAAAATTACAATGAAAGAAAGCACTAAATATGTACAAGTCCTCTAACAGAACTACCTTAATTTGGAATTTGGGAATCATTTTGTCAATCCACCTATATTCCATAACTCCTCAATTAATGGTGAAAGTCCAAGGTGGGTGAAATTTTGAGGAAGAGTGGACTTTTCCACCCTTGACAAAAAAATATGATCCATCATGCATGCTTTTGACAAGTGTGTACAAACGATAATCAAAATTATTGAATTTTTGTAATAAATAGAAGAAAAATATGATGATATGTCTATCCCTTGAATGTATGTAAAATTTCATCCCAAATGGAAGTTTTTTTGTGAGATATGTGTAAAATGGTGGACTATTTTTCATGGTTGAAAAATCTTTCCCAAAATTTTATCACTAACTTGGGACACCACGAACTCCATAAATATATCTAAATTACCTTGGGAGACTATTTAATTAAATCTTTCCCTTTATGTACTCTATCATCAGTTAATGTTTGAGATTTATTAGGCGGCTGTCTAGTTCACTTGACCCCGAATGTTATTGGTTCAAGGCCCTCTTTTGTTGTCTTCCAATATGAATCTTCATGTACTCCAATGCGTGAATAATTCCTTATAGCTTGGGAGACCTGAAAAATGAAATACGAGGGCTAAAATAAATACAATTGTTTTTAATGAGGTGTTCAATAATGTACGATGTAATAATGCCTTTTAATAGGGAATTACAAAAATAATAATAATTAGTGTTAAGATTATAAAATGCACTAAAATGGTGTCTATGAATATTAATGTACATAAATAATTTATATGTTAACAATGAATATTATCTGGATTAATTAGATAATCAAATCTCTGACATTATTTTTGTTAGTCCCAAGAAAATTTTAACTCAAAAACATGAAATTCGAATTCCATTTTCCAAAAACATTTTAACAGAAATTGCTCACCAAAAGGCCTCATACCAGACAATTATGAAACAAATAAAAAAAATTAAAAAAAATCTATGAAAAAATTAATATCCCAAGACTAATATCATTCCTTTGTTCATATTCATCACCACATTTCATCCAATTTCATTTTAAAATGATGAAGTTTTGTGTATCACAATAGACATGGGGTTATTATTTATGCATGATGGAAATGATGGGAGCACTAGGTGGAATCACATTTAAATATTTTGATGAGCATTCGGTTAATATATATATATATTTCTTTTTTTTTGGATTTCATTATTTTTATTTTTAATTTTCCCATGTAAAATGAAATTTCACTCAATAGAGTCAAAAAATGTATCAAGACATTGTCGATGACTCCCAGCCTCAAAGACTATTGGGATCCATGTGAAGACCACATACTCAGGCATCATCTCCAGTTAACTCAATTAAAAAAATAATATTACAAAATATAATAGAGATAAAAATACCATCTCTGGGCTAGACAACTATGGAGTCATGATCCCCATGTTCTGAAAGCCACACATTAGGTAATTTCACTGCTCTGCATGAGAATTTATTGTTTTTTTATTTTTTATTGAATACTCATATTAAAAATAAAATTTTCAATAAATATATGCTATTTATTTTGGGGACCCCATGAACTCAAACTAATACCCCACAATCTAGAGGACGTGTATTGTGTTTTTTTATTAAATGGATGAAAATATAAATGGTGAAAAATCACCTATAACAACCACACTTTCCATAATCAATGCACACGAACATAAATATGCATTAACATCAAAATAATGGCTTGAAAAATTATTTTATATTAAATTTATATATTTTAAATGTGTATTATCATGTTCAATGTTAAAGTAACCTTTCCTTCCATTAAGGTACACTTTTTTCAAATAATCGTTTTACACACAAAAACAATTTTTTTATTTCATCTCCCCCCAACCTAAAACAAAACTATAACCAATGTTTTATGAAATGAGATTTTAAAAGGTGGTAGAGGTAGATAAGGGGAGTCCAGAAAGGAAATTGAAAATGACTATCATGGAATAATGTCACCTGGTGGTTGAAGTTGAAGTTCATATTGCACCCATTTAATCCCTTGATCTCTATGTCACTCAGAGAAGCCTCATCAATGATGATAGTTTATGTTGATACACCTATGATATTCCTCAAAATAAATCAATCCTAGTAGAACCTGAATCTCAACCATCAACCCAATTGGAACAAAATGGAAACCCCATGAGGACCCTTTATATAAAAAAAGTGGAAAGAAAAAACACACTTTTTTATTTATGAATACTAAAAACCAAAACATAGAACAAGTAAAAATTAGAATAATATATATATATATATAAGGATATATAAATTTTATATATTCATATACTTATAAATAAAATTGAAGAAGTAAACACTATAAGCCATAGGATAGTTGTAGGTGCACTTTCCTGCCTCCCTTTGGTCCCGAGTTTGAGTCCCCACAGCTTTGCTAGTTTTGACGTTGTTTCCCCAATGACCTACGATGTGTCCTTTAAAAAATTTAATATTTATTTATTTTTTGTATTTTTGTTTTATCCAAAAAAATTCATAAAAATAAAATTAAATGAACTAATGATACATTGTATTCTTTTTAAATTTCAAGGGTAAGGTATTGTACAACGATCACACCACGTGACATGAATGAATATGTCTCTCCGCATTCATATTAACACATACTTAAAATAAAAGAATATGTCAATAGTCTAAGGTACTATCATATTCCTAGCTGACTATTTTTTATAAAAAAATATCAAAATTATTCATTAATATTATTTGAAAAATAATGATTATTTACAATGATTGGAAACATGAAAATCATTTGGTTCCTCTGGTGTAGCACTTTAGTTTAATGTCATTATCCTGACATGGATCCTAAATCTATCAATTTTTTCCTAGATTATAGGTTTCACAAGTAAACTCAACCTATTTTTCATGTTTATTGAATGATTCAATGAATGGTTTTAACCTATTACCATTGACCTTGAAAATGTGACCACTTGTGGGATCCTAAATCTCTACTACCCCATGGGGTACACTATATGCACTATGTGTGGACTTTAAAATCTAGGACTCAACATTCTAGTGTGTAAATGATGTTCTAAACTATAAAAGAGCATGCATTTTCCATTTCAAAGTGTTTGAATTTGATATTCCTATATTCACAGGCTTGAACTATAGCTTTATTTATCCTTGAATTTTCATAAGCCTCCATCCTAAGTTCATCATGTTCATTAAGATATAATTTCCTCTTTGCTTCGGCCAAATAAATGTCAATTTTCATTTTATTCATTTCCCAAAAAGACTTATTCTCAATTTCAATAGGTAAAAGTCATGTATTACCATAAACCATCCTATAAGGTGACATTCCAATGATGGTTTAAAATGTTTTACGATATTCCCAAAGGGATTCCAAGAGTTTCTTAGACCAAATTTTCATAGAGGGATTGACAGTTTTTTCAACAATTTTCTTTATCTAATTATTTTCTAACGCAGTTTGACCAATGGTTTGAGGGTCGTATGTAGTGGAACATTTAAGAGAAGTCAGATACATAGATATGAGTGAAGAGAATGGGATGTTTCAGAAATTGGTTCCTTGATCACTGATTATATCCCTAGAAATTCCAAATTGAGAAAACATGTGCTCTTTCAGAAATCAGATCACCACATGATGGCCATTAAACTTTGTGGGAATGGCCTCCACCCAATTCGAGACATAATCATTAGATATGGGTATGTAGAGGTATCCCCTAGAGTTTGGGAAGGGTCTGATGAAATCAATTCCCCAACCATCAAATATTTCAAATACTAGAATGGGTATGAGGGGAATTTGATTCTTTTAGGTAGTGGATCCTAATTGATGCCACTGAGTATAAATTTTTCAGAATTGGAAGGAATATTTAGTGATGTTTGGATAGTAGAAACATTTTTTAGGACCTTTTAACTGGTTTTCTGTGTAGAAAAGTGGCCTACATATCCCTCTCCATGAAAGCGTTCTAAATTGGACACTTCCTTAGACTCAGGAACACATCTCCAATTGATTTGATCAGGTAAGAACATGAAGAGGTAAGGATCATCAAACACATATTGGTTGACATCATAAATGAATTTCTTCTTATATTGGGTCCTGAGGAATTTTGGAATGTCACCCATAACCAAATTATTTTATATGTCTGCGTACTATGGTAAATCACTCACAGAATAGAGGTGCTCATCAAGAAATGAATCAGACATTGAAAGGCGAGGTGAGTTTTCTTTGAATTCAATCATAGAGAGGTGATCAACTACAACATTTTCATCCCCTTTTTTATCCTTAATGGTTAAATCAAAATCTTGTAGAAGAAGGACCCACCTATACAATCTTTCCTTGGAATATTGTTTTTTCAAAATGTATTTTAGTGATGAATGGTAAGTGAAGACAATGATGGGTAACACTAAGAGATAGGGCCTGAATTTCTATAAGGAAAAGGAAAAAACATGAATTTTTTCTCAGTAGTGGTGTAGTTGATTTGTGCATCATTTAATGATTTTTTTATATAAACAATGAAACATGGATTTTTCTCACACCCTTTTCCAAAGACTTCTACTCTAGTAACTTCACTCACATCACAAATGAGCTCAAATCGAAGTTTCCAATTTGGAGATTATGTGATTGGTGGAGAGATAAGTGTTTAATTTAGTTTAGATAATGATTCATCGTAGCTTTCTTTACATAATAATGTAGTGTATTTTGCCAATAGAGAAAGAAGTGGTCGAAAAATAGAGATGAAATTCCCAATGAACCACCCATAAAAACAAGCATTTACTAAGAATGACCTTACAACCTTAACAGTTTTAGGAGATTGAAGGTGATGAATGATATTGTCCATTGATTATTGAACTTCAATTACTCTTCCAGATTCATGATGGCCTAGAACTAGTCCTTAATTTACCATGAAATGTCATTTTCCCAATTTAGGATGAGATTCTTAAACACGCATATTGAAAAATCCCATTTAATATTTAGAATTCATCCACAAAAATTATCCCCAATTATTGATAAATCATCCTTGAAGACCTCTAAATAGTCCCCCACTATGTCCTAGATGGTTCAGGTTATGCACCGCTGGAAAGTACAAGGGGCATTCTATAACCCAAAGGGATTGTACTAGAGGAATAAGGTAAAAATGGACAAGTGAAGGTTTATTTTCTTGATCCTTTGAGGATAAATAGATTTGATTACACCATGAGAATCCACCTAGGAAGCAATATAATTGATAACCTACCACTCTCTTGAGTAAATGATCAATAAAGGCCAATGGTAAATGCTCTTTCATGGTATAATAGTTGACCATCCTATAGTCAATGAAGACTCTCCAGCAACTACTAACCCTTTTGGGGAGAGGTTCAATATCCTCATTGGTGATCAACAGGATTCCAGATTTCTTTGGGATAACATAAACTAGTATTCCCCACTCACTCTCTATAATGGGTTAGATGATTCCTACATTCAAAAACTTAGTAAGTTCATTCCTTACCACATCCATAAGATTTTGATTGAGTCTCCACTTACGTTAATGACATGGTATAGATTCAAGAAAAATCCAATGATTTTGAATGAGTGGGCTAATCCCAGGAATTTCATAAAGGGTCTATACAATTTCATTCATATGATTTCTATTGACATCTAGAAGCATCATCTCTTGATTGAATTAAAGAAAGGAAGAAATGAATATAGGGAAGGTTAGATTGTCCCTTAAGAATTCAGACATGATTGGGTAAGGTAGGACCTCAAATTTGAGATCCGATTGGTTATCTATTTCCCTGAAAGGATGGGACATTGTATTGAACTCATTTTCCTAGTTTAGATTTCTTGGCAGAAATAGTTCCTTGTGAACATAATTTTCATCCACTAAATTGGCCATATTAGTGTCATGAATGGGTATAGACTTAATTTTATTGATTTCACCAATGGTTTCATTGATTGGTGATTCAATAAATTCATCAATAGGGATATTTGAAAGAGATTCAAGACAATGAGACAAAATTCCCTCTCCTGAACAATTAAAATCAATCTCGTCTTGACAGAAACATTATTTAGTAATTCATTGATGTTCTTCAAGTTCCTTATAAACACTACCAAGAAAATTAACATCATGGATCTCTTCATCATCACCAATTTGAGAGTTTTCATTATAGATGTTCAAGCCTAGACACATGTTTCCAATAGTGATGGTCATGTTTCCATTTAGGAGTAGGATACTAGAGTTGAATATTGCATGGATGGGATGACCAAGGGTGATTGGGGTTTACTTCCTAGGACCTAAGCTATTGGATTGTCAAGGAAAACAAAGTCAGCTGGGTAAATTAAAATTTCAACTTTCACCAAATCATCCTTTATGATCGTATTAGTAACTCGAACACTACAATCCAAAAGTTGAAGAGTGATAGATGTGGGTTGGAGTTCTTCGATCCCTTACTGACAATACATTCTATAAGGAACGAGGTTCACACAATATACCAGATCACAAAGGGATTTAACAACATTGTTCTCTCTTAATTTAATATTGATGTATGGACATACAAGATCTTTCATCTTTTGAGGAATGTTACCTTGAATGGTTGTACTCACATTAGCCGCCAAAATACATGGATTTTATTTGAAAATATCATTTTAAAGTTTAGAATTCATTAAATTTCTTTGAGTAGGTAGGAATGGATTGGATTGAATCGAGAATTTTAATGTTCCACTTAACCTAAGAGAAGGTTTTCCTCAATGTTTCATTCATTTATGGTTTTTATTTCCCTCTCATGCGTTGTAGGAAGGGGGAATGCTGTTTTATTTTTTGTTGGGGTTGTAGTTCCATCACATTCTCATTATTTTTTTAGAATCTGTTGGTGGTTCACCATAATTTTCCTATGTTTTTTAATATTTTAATTGTTCTAGAATGAATTTTTTGTGTTTCTCAATGTATTTACCACTTCTTAAATTTGTCACTGCTTTGAGTTGTTCATGAGAGGTTTGTGTGTAACTAGATTCTCCCATAAATATTGAGGATGGTAGAACCTGAGTAGGCAGGGGTGGCTTTCTGGGTTTAATGATTTGTAGTTTATGTTTAAGGTATAAGAGTTATGAGTTCACTTTCTCCATTTTTTACACAACTGCTCAACGATTGGAAGAGAGACAGATTGAGTTGGGTATATAGCTAGTTGGTTTATCCAAAGAGAACACTATGGTTGTTGGATAGATTGTTTCATGGGTTGAAGGATAGGTTGTTGGTATTGGATAGGGGTGTTTCTATTGGACAAATTGTGGATGGAACTGTTTATGGATTTAGAAATTTTATGAAGGGTATGGTTTGGTCCTTGTGGCTGCCTATGTGGTTGGTTATCTTTCTAATAAAATCATAGATGGTCATTGTACCTTGGATTAAAAGTGTTTTAGTATTGTGGCATCTGAATGTTCCAAGAATTGACCTCCACTATTGGTCCTCCTATAATAACATCTTTAATGTAAGGGATGGTTGGGCATTTTTCAGTCTTGTGGTCATGTTTGTCGAAAATTGTGAAAACAGGGTCAACTGTTTGAATTTCATGAACATTCCTAAGATCGATCTCCTCGAACATACTAGTGTGTGTAGCAAGTTTCACCCTAACGATTTCCTCCCACATAAGTGTGTGAATTACACCATATTTGGTTGTCTTCTCATAGTAATGTTATGTTCCTTGAGTTTTTTTGTTCATACATTCCATCTAGATACTTGTAAGAATCATTTGGGGCATTTCTTTTGAATGTTCGATTACAAATCATGTCAATGAATAGTTAGTTTTCTATTCCCAAACCTTTAGAGAAAATTTTAACTTGTTATGTGATTGAAAATCCATGGTGATGTACGATTCTGAGCGTGTCATTGAACATTTTCCATGTTCCATAAAATTACTTCCCTTTTTTTCAAAAAAGTTTTTTAACCTCTTTTAATTTTAATTATTTTGTGATTGGGGAAGTATTTTTTGTATATTTATCTTTTAAAATGGTCCTAGTAGTGAATTGATGTAGGTCTGATATTTTTAACAACTTGTTTGCATGACCCTTAAGTGATAATGGAATGAGCCTCATCATAGCTGAATCATGTCCATGTGGTGGGCATATGGTTTCAACAATGTTGTTGAACTCTTTTACATGAAGATATGGCATTTATAACACCATCCCATGGAATATTGGAAGGTGGTTAAAGACATGAGTTTTGAAAACATAGTGGGATTCTCATAAGGAAACAAGCATAATACAAGAGGTTTTATTGGTCCATGTAGGTGTTGGGTAGTCATTCAAAGTTTTATCGACTGCATTCCACATGTTTGGGGCTTCCTCCTTTGGATTTCCATTTTGATTCCCACCTAGGATTATGAGTCGATTTATTTGAAAACCCTATATTGAAATTGGATCAATTAATGAATTTTGAGTATTAGTAATAATTTTATATAATGGGAATATACCACTAGGTTTTTTTTACTCCCCAACCTAAGGAATTTCCACCCTAAATAATCTGTTTGGGTTATCGTGGGTGTACGTGCACATGTTCCAAAAGTAAAAAATAAGTAAGAAAGGGAAAAGTTAAAAGAATTTGGGGTGAGAAATGAGAAATGGGGGAGAATATAATGGGTGTTTAGATACCTTACTTGGGACCCAGAAAAAGCATAAAAAATATGGTCTTTCCCAAATTTACCCAAGATTTTATGGTTAATCAGTCTCTTTTAGTTTAGATTCGGTTTTCAAATCCTCAAGGACCTAAGAAGTAACCTATTGAAACATGCATTATATGTATTGTTTTTGTCTATTTAGTGGCTAAAATAAGTTTACGTTAGTTTTTTTAAATTAATTCTAAGATATTTATGTGAATTCAATTTAAAATAATGATTTGATCCTATGATATCACAAGGGGTTGATTAGATGAATTCCTTTTTCAACTATTTCAATTTTTATATATTTGAGAAGGGTTCATTTATGAAGAACAAAAAACTTCATAACATAATGGATTAATTCCTAAAAAACATAATACTAATCCCCTTTAATCCTTATGGATCCATGTTTGAGCACTCCATGGTAATGGTTCATATTAGCACTTGACGTGTGTGGCCTGAAATTCAACAAAGACGATGGAGTTTAAAGATCTTCAAACAATACCCTCAACTAAAAGAAGTGCTTATGCATTAATGCAGTGATAAATAAAATACAATACATACCCATTATACACCCTTGTATCTACCCATAAGTGAGTTAGCCCTCAATTGATGTTAGGGTTTCAATGGATACTGGAGGTAGACTCACAAGGGAAGAATTTAATAAGTAAAAAAAGACAATTAAATAGCGATCACTCCACCATTGTGTGATAATTTCAAAAGTTTTGGTGAGACTAAATTCAAAACATGGTCCATCAATATCAATGTGATATGAATAAGAATAGAATGAGAGGATAAGAAGAACTTTTATTAAGAACATATGTTTAATTAGAACACCATACAAGTGAAATTTAAACATGACACAACAAAATTGCAGAATAACGTTGCAATGAAAGAGTTAACCAATTATACTCTACTACTCCACCACAACAACCATAAATAAAAAGTTCGGAATCCATGGGTTAACCCTAAAATAGTACAAGTATCCTAAATTAATGTTGGTAGGTTAAGTTGGGTGGAATGTTGAGGGATAGGGGACTCTTCCAGCCTTGACAAATACTCTGAGCCAACTTTCATTAATTTTACAGGTGTCTCCAAAAGTGAATCAAAATAACCTAAATATTGTGGTAAATTACATAAAAATATTAATACATGGATTTCCTTGGATTTTATCTAAAATTTCATCCCAAATGGATATTTGGTTTTTGTGATATTTTTACAATGGTGGACTATTTTTCGGGGAAGAGAAATCTAGCCTAGAATTTATCTCTAACATGAGCTTCCTCGAACACCATTAAAATATCTGAATTAGCTCGTTCAACTATTTAAATAAATGTTCTCATTTATTTACTCTATCTTTAGTTAAATTTTGAGAATTATTCTGCTTCGATTTTTACCGCTACAATATGTTTATTTGGCTGATGTCTAGTTCACTTGGCCCAAAATGTTATTGGATCCAGGCCCACATTAGTGGTCTTTAAATGGGAATATTCATGTACTAAAAAATAACGAATAATTCCTTATAAAATGGGAGTCCTTAAAAATAAAATATGAAAATAAAATCAATACCATTCTGTGTTTAATGAGGTTTTTAAGAATGCACCATGTAACAGTGAATTTTTAGAGGGAATTATAAACATAATGTGAAGTAATGTTAAAAATATAAAATTCACTAAAGGGGTGTTTAATAATGATAAAGAACCTGAATAATACATATATTAACAATGAATATTAGCCTCATTCATCGGCAAATCACACCCCTAACTTCAGTTTTTCTAGTCCTAAGAAAAATGTTACTCAAAAACAAGAAATTTGAATTTTCATTTCCAAAAACATTTTAAAACACATTTCTCACCAAAATACCTCATACCAAAAAATTATAAAACACATAAAAATATTATAAAAAATTTTATGTTTACAGGAATATCCCAAGCACAATCTCATTCCATTGTTCAAATTCATCACCACATTTCATCCAATTTCAATTAAGCATGATGAATTCTAGTGTATCATAATAGACATAGAGTTTCATATTTATTAATGGGGGAATTATGGGAGCTCTAGGTTGAATAACATTTCAACATTAATATGAGTAATAGTTGTATATATATATTCTATTATTTTTGGTTTTTTGGTTTTTTCCATTTTATTTATTTATTATTTACAATTTTCCCATTGTAATTGAAATTGCACTCAATATAGTCAACCCATGTAGCGAGTATTTGTTGAGGCCTCCCAAGATTGAAGTCATTAGGGAACCAAGTGAATCATGCACACATGGGAATCATCTCGAATTAAATAAGTCAAAAAAATCCAAATTACCACAAATAGAGATAAAATTACTATCTCCATGCCAGAAAACTATGGAGTCCTGATCCCTAAGCCCGGAAAGCCACACATTAGGTAATTGCATTGCTTTACATGCAAATTTATTTATTTTTTGATTTTTTTATTGAATACTCATATTAAAATTAAAATTATCACAAAGCCTTGGCTATTTAATGGGGTTCCCCACGAACTCAAACTAATACCCCACAATCAATAGGACGTGCATTGTGTTTCTTTGTTATTAAATGAATGATAATATAAATAGTGAAAAATCACATCATAAAACCACACATTCAAAAATATATTCACTTGAACATAAAATTGCATTAAAATTCTAATCAAGGCAGGAAAATGTTTTTTATATTCAATTTCAAAGTGTGGAATGTCTATTATCATGTTCATGGATAAAGGATATTTCCCTTCCCTTAAGGCGCACTTTTTTCAAATCATTTTGTTTCGGGAAAAAGAAATTTTTTATTCAATCTCCCCACAAAATAAAATAACATTGCCCCTAGAGTTTGATGAAAAGGAATTTTACAAGGAATATAGGCAGAGAAGGGGAGTTCAAAAAGGAAATTGAAAATGTGGATCATGGAATGAAGTCATTTGGTGGTTGAAGTTGATGTTCATGTTGAAGCCATTAAATACCTTGATCATAATGTCACATGGAGAAGCATAATAATTGATGATAGATTATGTTGGTACACCTACTATTTTCTTAATAATCCATCAATCTCACTAGACTGGGAATCTCGAACACCAACACAATTGGAACACAATGGAAACCCCTTGAGGTCCCTTTAAATAAAAAAAGGAAATGAAAAAATCACACATGTTTATTTAATCAAACTAAGGAATGATACTAAAAAAAGTAAAAAATTAGAATAATATATATATATATATATGAACATATAAATTTTAAAGTATAAGTATATATATAAATAAAATAGATGAAAGAAATAATAAAAATTGTATGTTTGTGGTAGGCGCACTCCTCTATCTCCCTTCATTCCTAGGTTAGACTCCTCACGACTTAGCCGGTTGTGACATGGTTTTCCCCATGACCTATGACGTGTCATTTAATTTTTGTTAATTATTATTATAATTTTTTTAATTTTATTTTAACCTACAAACACATAAAAATAAAATAAAATGTACTGATGATACATTGTATTCTTAATAAAATTTGTGTAAGGTATTAATCAAGGATCACACCACCTGACTTGGATTAATATGGATCTCCCCATTCAAACCCATCCATACTAATAATAGGAGAACAAGTTAATAGTATAAGTTACTATCATATTCAATGTTGCCTGATTTTTTTAAAAAATTATATCAAAATTATTCATTACGTCTATTTGAAAAATAAAGTTGATTCACAATGATTAGAAACATGAAAACCAAGGGTTTTCTCTTATGTCATAATGTTTTCTAATGTCGTTATCCCAACATTAATCATAAATCTATCAATTTTTTCCAGTTCATAAGTATGATCAATTAACTAAACCTATATTTACATTTTATTGATTGATAAAATGTGTGGTTTTAAACTATGACCATTGACATTGAAAATGTGGCCACATGTAGGATCTAGAATCTCTACTACCCCATGGGTGTATAATATATGCTCTATGAATGGGCCTGACCATCTAGACCTCTACTTTGCTGGGTGTAAATGAAACATTGAACTATACAAAAGAATGAATATTCCCGGTTTAAAGTGGTTGACATTGCGATTTCCTAGATTGGAAGTCTTGAAATATAGCTTCATTTATCCTTTAATTTTTCAAAAGCCACCATTCGAAGATCCTCATGTTCATTAATGTATAATTTCCTCTTTTCTTCAGCCAAAGAAATGTCAATGTTCATTTTTCTACTGCCCAAAAGGCCTTATGCACAATTTCAATAGGTAAATGACAGGATTTATCTTAAACCAACATATATGGTGAAATTCATATAATGGTTTTGAATGATGTACGATATACCCAAAATTCATCCATGAGTTCTATGAAAAATCCTTCCTTGAGGGATAGACAGTTTCTTCATGAATTTTTGTAATCTCGCTATTAGTTAACTCGTCTTGACCATTGGTTTGAGGATGGTACAAAGTGGAATTGTTGTAAGAAATACAATACTTAGATATGAGTGAAGTAAATGGTTGGTTATAGAAATGGGTTCTTCAATCCCTGATTATATCCCTAGGAGTTCAAAATCATGAAAATATGTGCTCTTTTTGAAATTAGATAACAACCTGAAGGTCGTTGGACTAGGTTGGAATGACCTCAACCCATTTCAAGACATAATCAACAACTAAGAAGATGTATAGGTATCCCCTTGAGTTTGGGAAGGGACCCATGAAATCAATTCCCCAACAATCAATGATTTTAATGACCAGAATGGGATTATTGATCATTTGATTACTTTTTGTAATGTAGCCTAACTGTTGATGTGGAGGAAACTTTTTGGAGAATTGGAAAGAATATTTACTGTGGTTAGTCTTGTAGAAACAACTTTATAGGACCTTTGTAGTGGTTTTCTTGATAGAAAATGGGCCTCCACATGCCTCTCCATGACAAATTTTATAATGGACTCTTACTCATGCTCAAGAACACATCTCCAAAGG
Source organism: Viscum album (assembly GCA_963277665.1). Taxonomy (NCBI): domain Eukaryota; kingdom Viridiplantae; phylum Streptophyta; class Magnoliopsida; order Santalales; family Viscaceae; genus Viscum; species Viscum album. The sequence continues at coordinate 1,252,929,189 of OY728153.1, read as the reverse complement.
ATTTGATCAAGACATAACATTAAGAGGTAAGGATCATCAATCTCATAGTTTTTAACATCATAAATGAATTTATTCTTATCTTGGGACAACATGAATTTCATAATTTCAACCCAAAACCATGTCAGCCTACCATGGAAAATCAATCATTGAATAAAGGTGCTCATCGTGAAATGAATCAAACACCAAAATGTGATGTGATTTTCCTTTTAATTCAATCCAATAGAGGTGATCAGTTAAAAAAATTTCAAAATACTTTTTATCCATAATGGTTATATATAACACTTGATGAAGAAGGATCCACCTAAGAAATATGGCCTTGGAATATTTTTTTTTGGATAAGGTATTTACGAGATTAATTTTCAGTGAAGATAATGATGAGTGATCCTAAGAGATATGACATGATTTTAACTAAGGAAAAGACAATATAAAGTAATTTTTTCTCTGTAGTGGTGTAGATTATTTGTGAGTCATTTAAATATTTTCATGAATAATCAATGACACATGGAGTTTTCTCACACCATTTTCCTTAGACTACTCTTATAACTAAGTCACTCACATAAAACATGAGCTCAAAATGATGTTTCCATTTTCATGATTTCTTGATATGTTGAAAGAAAAGAGCTGACTTTAGTATATAGAATAATTCCTCGTATCATTATATCCATAAAAATTAAGCATATTTCACCAATAGAGCACAATGTGGTAAATAAATAGAGCTTAAATTACTAATGAAACTTCTATTGAAACCATAATTTCCTAAGATGTACCTCACTTATATAACAGTTTTAGGAACGGGAAGGTGAAGAAAGACATTGAACATAGCTTTATCAACTTCAACATCTTTATCAGATACTAGATGGACTAAAACAAGTCCTTCCATTACCACGAAATGACATTTTTTCCAATTTAGGATGAGATTATTATCCTCTAATCTTGAAAAACCCCCTCCAATATTCAGAAGGAATCCCTCAAATGTATCCCCAATGGTGGATAAGTCATTCATGATGACCTCTAAAAAATCCCCCACCATGTTCGAGAAGATTCCCATCATGCATCACTAGAAGATACCAGGGGAAATACATAACCCAATGGGAATGTACATGAATGAAAAATGTCTTAATGGACAAGTGAAGGTTTTTTTCTTATTCCTTTATCAAGTCCTCGATTTGATTATTCCTTGAGAATCCATCTAGGATGAAATAGAATTGATGAACCACCACTCACTCGTGGACTTGATTAATAAATTGAATGGGAAAATGGTCTTTATTGGTATAAGAGTTGATAATATTATAGTAAATGTAGAATCTCCATCCACTACTAACTGTTTTGGGTATAAGTTCACCATCCTCATTGGTCGTCACACAAATTCTAGCTTTCATTGGGAAAACATGAATTAGGCTGACCCACTCACTCTCATCAATGTGGTAGATGATACATGCTTTCATCAATGTAAGAAGATCATTCCTTCCCACATGCATAATATTTCGATTGAATATCCACTAAGGTGATGTCATGATTTGGATCAAATTCAGGAACAATCCTATGATTTCTAATGAGTGGGGTAATCCTAGGAATATTAGAAACGTTCCATATAATTTCTTTCTAATTCTTTCTAGGGTCATCCAGAAGCATCATCTCTTGACTGGATTCAAAAGAAGAAGACATGAAAACATGAAATTCTTGATTTTCCCCTCCTAACACATACTTGAGTGATGAAGGTGTAACAATAAATTTGAAATCATATTGGTTATCACTTTCCAAGAAATGGTGATACTTTATATTGACCTCATTTACTTTGTTTAGTTTTCATAAAAGTATTGGTTCCTTGTGAACAAAATTTTCATCCATTGAATTGGGTAGATCAGTTTCCTGAATGTGTATGTACTCAGTGTTATTGATTTCACCAATGTTATCGTTGATCTTTGAATCTATAAAATCATCAATAGAGATATTTTATATAGTTTCAAGACAAGGAGACAAATTTCCCTCGTGTGAAAAATGAATATCAATCTCTTCTTGACATAAATATCCTTCAGTAATTATTTGATGTTCCTCAGGTTCACTATCAACCCTACAAATACAATTAACCTCATGGATCCCTTCATTATCCCAAATATTAGTGTTTTAATTGTAGATGTTCATGTCTAGACTCAGGATTCCAAATGTGATTATAATGTCCTAATTTGGACCTGGATAACAGAGTTGATTATTATAAGGAAGGGAGGACCAAGGATGATTGGGGATTGATCCCTAGGACCTCTACTTGGATGATTGTCTTGGAAAACGAAGTCAGTTGAGTAGATGAATTTTACAACATTCACCAAAACATCCTTTAATATCTCTATATGATCTCAAACACTACTATTAGAAAGTTTAAGAGTAAAATATGTGGGTTGGAGATTTTTGATCCCTAACAGACAATACATGGCATAAGGAATGAGGATCACACTGACTCCCAAATCACAATTGGATTTGACAACATCTCCCTCTCCTAACTCAACATTGATGTATGGATATCCATGATCTTTCAACTTTGGAGGAATTATCCCTTGAATGGTGGTACTCACATTAGCATCCAAAAGGTCTTGGTTTTTAAGTGAAAATTTATTTTTAAAAGTGCACAAGTCGTTAAGATACTTTGAGAAGGAAGGAATGGTTTGGATTTCATTGAGAAGTGGAATGTCAAAATTTACCTAAGAGATTATTTTCCTCAAAATATTCAATCCTTTCTAGTTTATATTTTCCTCTTATGCGTTGAGTGAAGGGTGCACGTTGTTTAATTGTTTTGTGTGGTTGTATCTTCTTCACATATTCATTCGTATTTTTAGAACCTTTGGGTTTTTATTCTTAATTTTCATGATTTTTTTAATATTTTAATGGTTATTTAATGGATTATTTATGTTAATCAATGGATTTCCCACATCATAAAACAATCACTTCTTGGAGTTAATCATGAGAAGTTTGTGTGTAACTGGATTCTACCATTAAATTTGAGGATAGTACCGCCTGAGTAGGCATGGGTGCCTTCTTAGTTTTTGTGTTGTGTAGTTCATGTTTAAATGATGAGACTTTACAATTCATTTTATCCCCTTTTTTGCACAAATTCTCAAGTATTGGAAGAGGGGAAGTCTAAGTAGGGGATTGTGCTAGTAGGTTTATCCCATGAAGATACATTGGTTGTTGCATGGGTTTCTGGATGTGTTGTTGTTATTGGATGAGATGGTGTTGGAATTAGACTAGTTTCAGCTGGAATTACTTATGTTTTTGAAAATATTGTGGAGGGTAGGGTTTTGAACATTGTGGCTAAATAGGTTTTTGGTTTTCATTCAAATAGAATCCTAGATGGTCATTATAACATAGATTGAAATCATTTTTGTACATTGTCTTTTGAATGATCAGTTTTTTTACCTGGTGGTCCTCCTTAAAGAACATCATTAATGGAAAGGATGGTTTGGTAATTTTTAGTCTTGTGGTCATGTTTGTCACAAATTGGGCAATTAGGGTCAATAGTTTGAATTTCATGGACCTTCCAAAGATAGATCTCTATGACCTTCAAAGTTAGCCTAGAATGTTTCTCCCTAATGATTTCTTCCTCCCTATGATTTTCAATTGTACTAGATTTTGGGGGCTTCCCATAGTAATGTAATTTTCCACATGTTTGGATTTGTTCTTCTAGTCATTCTAGATACTCGTAAGCATCATTTGGGGCTTTGTTTTTGAAGGATCAATTACACGTCATGTCAATGAATTTTTTGTTTCATGGACCCAACCCTTCAATGAAAATTGAAACTTTTCTAAGATTGAAAATACATTGTGATGTACCATGTTGAGTGTGCCTTTGATCCTTTCCCATGTTTCTAAAAATTACTCCACTTCTTTATCAAAATCATTTTGGTAGTTCTTTTTATGTGTAATTGTTTTGTGATGGGAGATGTATTTTTTATAGAATTCTCCTTGTAGTTGGCCCCAAGAGTGAATTGATGCAGGTCAAATATTGTTTAACAAAATATTTTCTCAGTCCTTAAGTGAGAAATAAAAAATCATTATATTAGCTTACTGAAGTTGATGTGGTGGGACATGGTTTCAAAAATGATGGTGCCATGGTCCAGGTAGGTTTGAGGTATTCATTCATGGTTTTATCAACTACATTCCCCATGTTTGGGGATAAATCATTTGGACATCCATTTCGGTTCTAACATGGGATTATGAGTTGATTTCCTTGAAGACTGTCCAATTAAATTGGATCAATTTTCAAATATAGAGTATTCAGAATATTCAGATCTGATGGTAAGTGATTCCTATGTGTTCTTGACTCCCCAATCCAAGGACGTTTTATCCTAACTAATCTGTTTGAGTTATCATGGGTGTAGGCGAACCTGCACCATAAGGAAAAAAAGTGAGAAATGGAAAAGATAAGATAATTTGGGGTAAGAAAAAGATATGGGGTAGAATAGAAAGTATGTTGAGATGAATTTCTTGTGACCCCCTCAACAGTTCCAAAAACATTTCTTGCTGAAATTTACCCAAGATTTTAGGGTTATGAGGTCACATGTAGTTTAGATTTGGTTTTCGAATCCTCAGATACATAAGAAGTAATATATAGACACGTACATTATATGGATTGTTATTTGGTATGAAGTGGATAACAAGGGTTGATTTTAGATGGTTTTAAATTAATTATATGAGATTTTAGTGAATTCAATTCAAAATAATGAGTGGATCCCATGCTATCACTTGGGGTGGATTAGATGCATTGCTTTTTCGACAATTAGAATTTCATATATTTGAGTTGAGTTCATTTAAAAAGATAAAAAATCACCCATAACTGGTTAAATACCTATGAAACATGATACTAATCACCTATACACTTTATGGATCATTGATTGAGCAATCCCAGGTAAAGGTTCTAATTAGCACTTGAAGTGTGTGGCCTTAAATTCCACAAGTACAATTGAGTTTAAAGATCACCAAACAAAAATTCATTATTAAATGACGTAATTAGACAATAGTGGAGAGACAAATAACAACCAATACTACCCCATTATACTCCCTTGGATCAACACATAAGCGGCTTATCCCTCTATTTATTCCTTGGTTTCAATGGAAGAGGGAAGTAGACTCGTGATGGAAGAATTGAAGAGGTAAAAATGACAATAAAATAACGATCACTCCTCCCTTGAGAGATAATTTCACAAGGTTTGGTGTTAATAAATTCACAACATGAGAAAATGCTATCATCCAGATATGAATTGGAATAGAATAATTTGAAAATTAGAACTTTTATTAAGAAACTAAGATGAATTATAACAACATACATGTGATATACAAACTTCAGACAACAAAATTGAAACATAACACTCCAATGAATGAAACAACCTAGGATGATCAACTCCTATACCGCCACATCCTTAAATAGAAATTTATTAAGACTTGGGTAGAGCCACTAATAGTCAATGTCCCCCCAATTCATGGTGGTAGGCCATGGTGTGTGGAAGGTTGAGGGATAGTGGAATTTTCCACCCTAGAAAAAATATGAACCAACATGAATTCCTTTGACAGGTGTGTCCCATAGAGCATCAAAATTAATTAATTTTTTTGGTTTATAGCTAAAAAGTATTAATATTAGGATGTTCCCAGACTGTATAAAAACTTCATCCCAAATGGTTATTTTATGTGAGATATGTGAAAAATTGTGGACTGTTGGTCGGAGCCACAGAATCTAGCCCAGAATTCTATCCCCAACATGGGTCGACTATAAATCCATTAAAATATCCAAATTAGCTTACAAAATGTCCAATTAAATATTCCCCTGGATTTACTCAATCATCAGAGAAATTTTTAGAATTATTGGGCTTGGATATTTGCTTATACAGTCTCATTATTCGGATGTTCTTCAGTTCACTTCGCCCAGAATGTTATTGGTTCAAGGCCCACTTTGGTGGTATTCCAATGTGAATATTCAAGTACTCAAAATTAATGAATTGTTCCATATAACATTGGAGACCGAAAAATAAAATATTAAAAAAATACCATTTCTTAATTAGTTGTTAAAGAATGTACCATGTATTGGTGAATTTTAAGAGGGAATTTCAAACATAATGTGAATTAATGTTTTAATTATAAAATGCACTAAAATGGAGTTTATGAATATTAAATCACCTGAATAATATATATATTAATAATGAATATATTCATCATTCAGTGGATAATTAGTTGTGAAATAATTTTAGAAAATATTGATGATGTTACTACAATTATTATTTCAAATTATATCCATTTAGGGTCTAGGAAGATTGGATGCTTCTCAATTCTCATTATCGATAAAGTCATAGAATCGTTTCTTCATAGGGAATATAACATCATATATTCATTACCAGGATGGTATTGGATTGAGAAATTGGAATCCTTGATGATCTCTATCCTCATTTAATGGTGTGTATTAAAATATATCTGTGTGAATATATATATTAAGATCCCATGATCAGTATATATCTCATAACTCTATCTCTAAAGATAATTCCTCCAGAATTTCAATGCGAAGATCATAATTTCCAACTTTATATCATGCATGGGATTTGTTTTATTGAATTTTCAACTTCATTGAGGTGTACACAATAAAATCATAATTTTTCATTAGAACAGTACCTAAGCCATTCATTAATTAATTGATATAAACCACAATGTGTTCCCCACATGTCGGTAGTGTTAGAAATGATGCAGTGATAAGCCTCCAGTGAGATCCTAAATGATTTCCTCACATTCATCATAAATGATAACATTAATACCTTTTGATTTATCCAGGTTATAGGGTTTAAAAACTTGAAAATGTTAAAAAAAATTGACAATTGTACCTTGTTAATCCAAGGAAACTATAGATATCTATCGTAGATGTTGGCCTTAGCGATCCTTCAATTATTTCTTTCCTTGAAGGGTCTAATGAAATCCCATTTTTTTGATGATGTGGAACAAGAATGAGTATTACTTTAAACAAAAGTCACATTATCTATACCAAGTGTAAATCTTATCATTTCATATGGTCTTTAGCATATTATTGAGATACTCCCCATACTTGTCCTTGTTTTTTAGATATATTATAATATAATCTATAAATACCACGATATATTTTTCTATGTAATTTTTAAAGACATTAATAATAATTTCAGTGAATATTTATGGACCAATAATTATTCCAAATCGAATAAATATTATCTTATAGAATCCAAACCTTGTACAAAAATGTTTCTTGGGGATATCTGCCTTCTTCTCCATTACATGATAATATAATGGCTAAAGATCTACATGGAGAAGTATTTTGATCCATGTAATTAATTGAAAATGGCATTCATTTATAGAAGATCATAGGTTTCCTATATCATGATCTTGTTGAGATAACGATAATAGATTCAAAGGTGCATTGAACATACATTTTTCTTGATTAGTAGGATTGTAACAACACTTGGTGAAGCATGTGGGCATCTGAATGCTTTATCTGGATTCTATTATGGTTGTTTCTATAGCTCCCCAAGTTCCACAATATCTATTCTACACTGATTATTAGATAAAATTAATTTCTAAAATATATTCCCAATTGAAAATTCAACCTCTTGGCTAAGATGAAGACCATGAAAATCCTTGGAATCACATATGTGTATTCACTAATAATAGGCATCTCTACATGGATGATTATTTCCTCAAACTCAACCATTTATGATAGATACACTTTTTTATAGATTACAATTATTCATTATTTAGATAATCGTCATAATGAAAATTCATCTTCCCCCTTTAACATGTACATAATCAAGGTTCAATGCACAATATAGAGAGTGGTTTCCTTCTCAGAGCAACATACATTGGCTTTATATAGGGAAATCCAACCCATGACATGAATTGTATCAAATTCCATCAAAGGTAGTATGAAAATGGTTTTTGGGATGTTCATCCAAAAAACATTGATAGGGTATATGTTATATACTTGTCATGAAGTAATTTCCCCATTTTCTATTTTCAATAACTACTCTACTTCTATGATTTGTGGTGGTGTTTGGATAGTTCTACTAAACTATCATGATATGTTGGAATGCAAAAAACTATGGAGGATAAAACTAGATTCCACTATTTGATTATGGCTATACTCAATTAAATAATATAAAATAGGAATATGGAAGATATTTTTTTTGACTATAAACTCATAAATGAGATCCAATTAAACTAAATGGATTACTTATAAACATACAGTTATTTCCTTTACTTATGAATTTATTGTCTTAAATAAATTGTCTCCCTAATATTTTCTATATAATATATTCATATGGTATTTTTTTTCCTTAATAGTAGATAATAATGTTATTAAAAATTTATTAAAGATTATCCCATGGGAGTGTCAAACTATATGCACAGTAAGGCTTGTCGTCATGTGCTAGATTACCCTAATTCAGGCTCAGGACACCATGATAGACTTGTTAACCCTATGTAAATATATTATAGAACCATGTCTACTTATAGTATATAGAAAATGACTTATTTTCAGGATACACCACTTACTCTATATATAACAAAATTTGTAGATGTTTTCTTATCTGAATACTTATTCATATTATTTTAAATAGTGTTTACTAATCCTAATCCCAAAAATAACTCAACTTTTTATATGATACCAAATATAAATGATATGTTCTTTATTTAAAATTAATACATGATTTATTATATAAAAATTCAATAAATAAATGCCAAAAGATTGATAATTCTAATGTATTTTAAAATTTGGTACACAACATAACATCCTGAACATGGGATACAACAATATTAAAGAAACATTTCACCACATGCATTTAAAATTACATGGATTTTTAGAACTGTATGTGATATCATGGGGACAAACATAAGAAATCAGTGAGCTATAAATCCCAATAAGGTAATAAAGAAGTCGTAACATGAATAAAATAGTATATTCTTAACAAATGGGAATGTATATGGAGAATAAGAGTAACATGAATAAAATGGCACGATATAGCATTCTAATTATAACATTGGAAATGTGGAAATAACATAAAATACAGCATCAAAAACATAGTTCAAGGATAAACCCACTATTATGTTAAGGCAGAAAATTTCCAATAAATGAATTAGGCTCACTCCCAATCCCAACATGATGTATCACGATACTAAACATTTCTAAATGTATTGAAGAACTATAAAATTATGATTGTTCCCATCAAAATAATACCAATCTCGTACTTATGTGTGCCACATAAATCTTAAAAAATAGATTCATTCATCATAATAGTTTATTCCAAAATAATGGAGTGGATAATACATACATTTAATTCCAAAATCAAAATTATATGTCCAAAATATTGAACTACCTTGATCGGAATTGTGTACAGTATTCTATACTGAATTTCATTTTCATGAAAAATAGAAGTGAATTTGTTTATCATTATGGCATCATTTAAGGAATCATAAAATAGTTTTATTAGAGATAAATTCTTCTATAATAACTATGAAATAAAATCTAAATTAATTTTTACATGTAAAAATTTATCCTAACATTTTAAATTATAAATAAAAGGCATAAGGTAAATTTGAACCATGAATAATATATAGAATCCTAGATATATTTTGACATGGTAATGGGTGTACATAATGGATCATGGTAGGATTAATGACATTTAAAGGGGGTATAATAATTTATAAATTATAATTATATTGAGGGGAATATGTAAGAACATCTCCCAAAATAATTATATGGAATTTAATATGCATATCATAAATGATGTGCTTGAATGAAAATGAGAAGAGAGAAATCAATTACAATATTTTAGCCATGTAACAGGTGTACAAAAAGGATCATCGAAGGATTAATGAATCATAAAGGAATATAACATTTTTTATTCATAAAATTGTCAGTAAGGGAAATATGAAATAAAATATCCCAATATATGTAAAAGTAAATTTAGTGATATAACCCAAAAAATAAATTCATGCTAAAAAGAGGAGAGTTAAAGATGTACTACTTGAGTCTCTGACTCCAAATTACTATGAGGGGACTCTTAGAGAATGAGGGAACATTGGGAGGACTAAATACAGTGTATGTAAGAGTATGAATGTTATAATGGAGTTTTAGTGATTTAAAATGCGATCTTTGGTGGGATTATATAATAAAATAGATGGATTTAATCAATATTTAGGATTTGGACTCTGCATAATAAAATAACCATAACCAAAAACCATCTCATGGTTTGTGACCATGGTTTATACAAAATTATGGTGGTTCTCATCACGTTATTAGTAAAAGAGAATAATTTTGTAAATTAATTCCCTTTCTTATGTGGAGGTGACTCTCATTAAAAAAATAAAGCATTTTAAAACCATAAAATATATTATATGTGTTGAATGATACATAATTGATTAATATGATATATAAAATAAACATAAAATAAATTTATTTTAAACATAAAATATATTTTCAGTAGTTTATACAATTTATTGTAATTAGAACATAAATTTTCGGTCATTATGTTGTCAAAATAGACAACATATATTTACACGGTATTTATTTTTCCCCAAATAATTTGATTGTCTTAGAAAATTATAAAAAACTCATTATTTGATAATTTAGACAATCAGATTCAAAAAATAATATTCATTTTATCTAAATAATTACCTAAATATTTGAATTTTATCTTTTAAAATTAAATCTACATTTATTAAGAAATGTCAGTTTATTTATGTTGAATCTTCTACGAGATGGTTATTTTAATAATCACAAATCATTATTTTATTTATAACAATTTAATATTTTGTTTAATTTGTTCTAAATGTATTTAAATATTTATAAATCTTCTCTACATAATGTTTATCTATGTTAATTTATGTTTTACTATTGATCTAGAATACTTAGTGTGAATTTCATGTTTGTGACTCACATTAGTTATTTTCTTGAGTCACCGATGATGAACGGTCACACCGATGATGAACGGTCGCACCGATGATGAATGGTGGCACCGATGATGAACGGTCACACCGATGATGAACGGTTGCACCGATGATGAACATTTTCACCGATGATGAACGGTCGCACTGATGATGAATGGTCGCACCGATGATGAATGGTTGCACTGATGATGAATAGTTGCACCGATGATGAATGTTCACACTGATGATGAATGGTTGCACCGATGATGAAATATCACACAGATGATGAACGGTCGCACCGATGATAAACGGTCGCACTGATGATGAACGGTCGCACATATGATGAATGGTCCACATATGATGAATGGTTTCACCGATGGAAATGGTTTCACCAATGGAAATGGTCATTCCGATGCTGATCACAAGAAGCTGATACTGATGCAGATACAAAATGACCTACTGATCTCATGACTCACCGATAGTCATGAAAAGAGTTTGAATTTCTATTAACTCTTATTTAATTCCAACAGTCATATATGTTCTTTTTAATGAAATTAATTATATTTAATTATAGTTTTTGGTAGGTCAGGAAACCATACCTCGTACCTATGAACAATTATTCATTCTTATTTCCGGAGCTCATGGAATATAAGGAAGATCGAGCGGGAGTAAATGAAAGAGGTGAAGCGGCATAGATAAATAATTCTTCCATGCATGCACATACATGAAAAGAAGAACATAAGACGAACATGAAGAACACTCACACTCATTAAGAATACAAGATCAAAGAAGAAGTTGTAGTATTACAAAAAACACTTTCACATTCAAGCTAAACACCTACACTGGAAGTGAAGAAACAAGAAATACGGCACTTCTTTTTCTTGACAAAAAACCAGAGAAGGACTCAGAGCTTCATTTAAATCAATCCAAGGATTCCAAAGATTCACTCACAACACAAAGAGCACTCTAAACTCATCTCTATCTATTTATCTCTATTATGTTTAATTTATTTACTTTTTGAGAAGTGTGTGTTTTTTTTACAGACTGACTCCTGAACTGAACTCTAGGATACTAAATCCTCACTCTAAACTTCATACACATTACTATATCCCACTATGAATTGTGGAAATGGTCAAGTGTAACTTGGATAGCCTGTGTGTTATTGTTTTTGTTTTTCCCATGAAGAACTGTGGTAGAGGTCTTAGTACCTGGACAGTCTCCATACTATTGTTTACCCTGATCCCGGGTGTGGATCAAAATTTATATAATTTTTTTGAGAGGACTATGTCTCAACTTGAGACTGAACCTCTTTTTTTAAAACTATTGATCTCACTTATATTAGTTTTAACCTATATTGAATATTATGCTGGTAATTAATTTGACATATAAATTGTTTTTAAGTTACTTTGATAGTTAATCGTGCAAGTGTTTATATATATTGTAAAGCATTATGTTAGCTTCAAAAGATAATTAATATTCAGATTGACTTAACTGAGAACTAATCAATCTCTTGAGAACCTAACTAACCCATTACTCAAATATAAATTCACTAAAGATTATCATGTTATTCAATTTGGGGGATTTTAATAGAGATAGTTTAAACAAAAATTTTAATTGGAATTCAATTCACCCACCCTCTTGATTATCCACACCGACCAACATTTGGTATCGGTGGGAGGTTTTTTATTTCAAGATTTTCAACTATATTTTTCAACTGTGATTTTTGTGGTATCTTGAAGATATTAAATTTATGTAAGTTCTAGATTTTATCTCTTTGAATATATTTTATAAAATATAACTATGGAAAATAGATTAGAAGGTGCTACTATCAACATGACACCTTTCATTAATGGTACAAATTATACCCAATGGATGCTTAAAATTATAACTCATTTGGAATGTACGGGATATGATATCTGGACTGCTATAGAAACTCAATATAAGATTCCATACACCGAGAGAACTACTTGGGATGAACCTAATAAAACTTCTTATAATTATAACTGTAAATCTATGAATTCCATGTACTCTGCTCTAGGAGATGAAGAATTTACGCACATATGTGCTTGAAAAACTACTTATGAAATTTGGGATACTTTGGCAGTTTCACATGAAGGAACAACCAATGTTAAAGAGATGAGACTGAACACATATACTTTTAAATATGATAATTTTAAGTTCAAGTCTGATGAACCTATTTCTAATATGTATCTCAAGTTCAATTAGATTGTCAACATTATGAGCTCACTCGAAAAAGTTGATCATGCAAAGGAGAAAATTATGAGAATACTAAGATGTCTGCCAGACAAGTGGAGGGGAACATTAGTTTTAATTAGGGAATCATGTGATATTGGTGCTTTGCCTATTAAGGAGATGATTGGTAAGAATATGATGTATGAAGAATAACTAATTGTGAACAAGGAAGAATATGATGAAGCAAAAAGTAATTCAGTGGAATTTAAATATACTACCTCAAAGAGAAAGGATAAGGAGAAAATTCACATACCTACTCAAATCTCAACAAGTGAAAGTTCAGATTCTGATAGTGATGCTGAGATGGATCAAATATCCAGGAGATTTAACATGTTCTATAGGAAGAAGAAGTTATTAAGAAAATAAAATTATATAGGAACGTTTTACAATAAAGGTAATTGGAAGAAGGATTGGAAAAAGTCTGATAGGTGTGATGAAATTTTGTTCTATGAGTGCAAAAGGAAAGGACATGCGAAAGATGATTGTCCTAAATTAAATTTAAAAATGAAATATGACTAAAATGAAAAGTACAAGAAAACTATGAAAGAAACATGGAGTGAATCAGAAGACAACACAAGTGAGTCTGATGTTTCTTATTCTAAAATGAATCGTTCCAATATGTGTTTCATGACAAACACATCTGAGGTAACACTGGACACTCAAGATTTAAATTCATAGTTTTCTAGATTTCATTCTAATTCCAAATCTGAAAATATTTCTATTGAATATTTATTTGAATATTGCAATATGCTAGAAGAAACATGTAATTAATTGAAGGACAATTATAAGACCTTAAATAAACAGCATGCTCTAACTAGTTTTGTTAAATCCTATCTTGATATAGAGAAGGAAAAGAATGCTCAAATACTGAAGGAAAATATTAAACTGAAGTTGTCTAATGAGAAATTAAAGAAGGACTTAGTGAAATTCACAAATGGAAAGGATACTCTTACACAGATTTTAGGAGAACATGTGGCACCAAAATATACTACTGGAATAGGCTATTATCCTAGAAAGAGATAGATTACTAAAACAAGATTTATTCCAAAATCTGGATACGATGCTGCTATTTCTAGTTCTGGAAATTCAAATGCTTCAACTAATTATTCATATGGTTATAGATAAAATTAATTTTATCTTTCAAAAACAATTGATTCTATAGATTATATGGGACCAATGAGACAAATCTGGTTACCTAAGGCTTTGATTGATAACCTATCTGGACCCAAGAAAATATAGGTACCAAAATCATTTTTTGTTTAAGCCTGTTTTGTATGAAACTTGCTTGAAAATTTCATGGGGGAAGACATGGTATTTAGACAGTGGATGTTCCAAACATGTGAAAAGAGAATTTTCATTCTTCAAAATCTTAATAAATGTTGATGGAGGCCATGTCAACATTGGTCATAACTCTAAAGGAAAGATCATTGGTCTAGGTCAGATTGGTAACACTGATTTAGATTTAATTTCCAATGTATTCATTATTGATGGACTCGAATATAATTTTTTATGTATTTCTCAGCTGTGTAATGATGGTTTCAATGTTAAATTTGAAAATAATTCCTATAATGTTTGTCATTCTAAAAATGTTTTAGTATTTTTTTCATTGATAAATGAAAATGTATATGTTGTGGATTTAAATTCTCTAGACAAAAAAAAGTTACTTGCTTAAATTATTTTCATAAAGAGTCTTGGATAAGGTACAAAATATTAGGACACTACAATGTTTATTCAGTTAAAAAATTGTCTATGAAAAACATATTTAGAGACCTAACTAAACATGAATTACTAGCTAACAAAGTTTGTAATCCATTTCAAATGGGAAGGAAACATAAGTATTCTTTTAAATCAAAGAATGAAGTTTCAACTAATCAACCTCTCTAGTTGGTTCACATAGACTTTATTGGAACTTCTAGAGTTCCTATTTTAAATGGGAATCACAATGCCTATGTCTTAGTAGATGACTTTTCTAGTATACTTGGGTATATGTCTTAGTTCACAAAAGTGAAGCTTATTCTTATTTTGTTACATACTCTAAATCAGTAGAAAACCATAGTGGACTTAATATTAAGACCCTGAAAAGTGATCATGGCCATGAGTTTGAAAATCGTGAGTTTGAATCTTATTTCTCACAATGGCTATAATCACAACTTTTCTTCCCCCAGGACACCTCCACATAATGGTGTAGTAGAAAGAAGAAATATAACTCTTCAGGAAATTTCATGAACATTGCTAAATGAGTATGACTTAACTGTTAATTTTTGGGTTAAATATGTTAGTACATCTTGTTATATTATGAATAGAGACTTGATTAGACCTATTCTTAAGAAGACCCCTTATGAGTTATGGAATAATAGAAAGCCTAAAGTTAGTTACTTAAGAGATCTTGGTTGCAAAGTCTTCATTATCAATACTAAGGATAATGTAGACAAATTTTCATCCAAGAGTGATGAATGAATATTTTTTAGAAATTCAATTTCTAGAATTTCTTATAGAGTTTTTAATAAGAGAACCAAGTGTGTGGAAGAATCTGTTAACATCAAATTTGATGAAACTGATCCACAGGAAAACCTTCGGTTGAAAATCTTGAAGAAGATATGTATGTTCTGAACCTTAGTGATAAATTCAATGAACCTGTTGTAAAGACAACCAGTTCTGGATATGTTCTAGAACCTGCTTCTGATGAATTTCAACCTTGATAAGAACCTGAAATTTCTAGTCTTATCATTACTAGATCAACTAGGATTCTAAATAATCATCCTTTATATGTTGTTATTGGTAATTTTGATAGAGGGATACAGACTAGAGATTATCTAAGAAATGAGGTTTAACATCAAGCCTTTCTTTCACAGCTAGTACCTAATAATATCAATGATGAAATCAGTGATGGATTTTGGGTAATGTCTATGAAATAAGAGTTAAATCAATTTGAATGAAACAAATTCTGGGAATTGTTAGAAAGACCTAAGGACACCTTGACCAAAGGCACTAAATGGGTTTTTAGAAACAAGGTTGATGAATTAGAATATATATTTAGAAACAAAGCAAGGCTATTTGAACATGGGTATAGTCAAGAGGAAGGTATAGACTATGAAAAAACTTTTTCACCTGTAGCTAGATTAGAAGAAATTAGAAATTTAATTTCCTATGCCGAGCATATGAATTTGAAGTTATATCAAATTGATGTCAAAAGTTCTTTTCTAAATGGATATATAATTGAAGATTTTTTTTGAACAACCTCCTTGATTTACAAACCCCCATTTCCATAATCGTGTTTTTAAACATTCAAAATCATTATATGGTTTCAAATAGGCTCCAAGAGCTTAGTATGATAGAGTTAAAAAATTTCTTATTTCAAAAGGATTTACTAAAGGAATTGCTGATCCCACTCTTTTTATGAAAAGAATTTCTAAATATATTTTGATTGTACAAATATATGTGGATGATATTATTTTTGGATCTTCCAAACATTCTTTATGTACTGATTTTTCAAAGGTTATGAAAAATGAATTTGAAATGAGTTTAATGGGAGAACTCAAGTATTTTCTTGGATTTCAAATTTTTTAAAAGTAGGATGGTATTATTTTAAATAAAATTAAATATAAAAATAAACTTTTAAAACTTTTTTGTTTGGATAGTAATAAGGGAAGTGACAGACCTATGAGTACCACTTGTAAGTGGGATGATGATGAAATCGGGAAACTAGTTGATCAAATCAATTATAGATGTATGATTGGGTTTCTACATTACCTTACTAATATTCAACTAGATATTATATTTACTATGTGTATGTGTGCAATATTTCAATCCAATCCTATATAATATCATTTTCTTTCTGTTAAAAGAATTTTAAACTAACTTAAACACACAGCAAATTTAGGTTTATTTTATCCAAAAGGAAAACCCTTTGACTTAATTAGTTATTCAGATGTTGACTATGCTGGTTGCAAGTTAGATAGGAAGAGAACATCTGGAACATGTCAACTTTTGGAAAAAATCCCTGGTATCTTGGTGTAGTAAGAAACAGAACTCTATTGCAATATGTACAATTGAAGCCGAATATATTGCTGCTGGTAGTTGTTGTGCACAGATTCTGTGGATAAAACACACTCTGTTGGACTATGGATATAAATTTAGACATGTGTCCATAAATTGTGAAAACACTAGTGCAATTAACATCTCTAAGAATCCTATGTCTCACTCTAGGACTAAACACATTGATGTCAGACACCACTTCTTTAGAGATAATTATCAAAAGGGTGATATTTTAATGGAATTTGATGAATCTGAACATCAGTTAGATGATATTTTCACCAAGACCTTAAGCTCTGAAAGGATAGAATTTATTAAATAGGAGTTGGGTATGATCGATCTATGAAACTGATATGTGAAACTAAACTATCAAACCGATATGTGAAACTGATCTATGAAACTAATATGTGAAACCGATCTGTGACTCCAGTGCAATTTACATCTCTAAAAATATTGTGTCTCACTGTATGACTAAACACATTGATGTCAGAAACCTCTTCTTGAGAGATCATTATCAAAAGTGTGATATTTCTCTAGAATTTGTTGACTCTGAATGTCAGTTAGCTAATATTTTCACCAAGCCCTTAATCTCTGAAATGATAGACTTTATTAAACAAGAGTCGGGTATGATCGATCTGTAAAAAATACAGGTTTGTTTTTAATGTGACCATAAAACATAATAATAAATTTAATTAAATCATATTGGGAATCTTAATTTTAATAGTTTTCTTCATCACATTATAGGACCAAAATAGTTGGAGGAAACAAAAGTAATGGTAAATACAATTCAAACACATATCAATGTAGCTCAAAGTATAAAAAATATCTATGCCAATAAGTAGAGGAAGGATTTATATTTTCAATTTGGAGATCATGTATTCTTGATGGTGTCTACATTCAAGGGTGTTATAATATTTGGATTGAAAGGGAAAAAATACCTATATACATTGGAACTTTTTTAAATAATTGAGTGAATTATACTTTTTAGACTATCATTTTTTGATTCCACCTTACCTTTCTAAAGTAAAAAATATGTTCCACATATCTTTCTTAATTAAGTACATTACAAACCCATCACATGTCCTCATTTATAAAAGAATATAATTAGAAAATGATTTATTATACTACGAAGAGCCCATCCAGATTCTAGACACTTGTGCGGAGGTCTTGAGGAATCATATGACTCTTCTGGTAAAGGTACTTTGAAAATTAAAAAAAAAATTAATAGGTGACATGGGAACCAAAAGAATTTATGCTAAATAACTACCCAAGTCAATTTATGTGGTGACATTCTTGATATTTCAAGGAAATTTTTTTAAAGGATATGAGAATGTGACACCCCAATATTTTTTGGGATTTCTCTTTTAAAATTTAATATATTCGATAGTTTATGCTTTTCATAACACCATGTTTAAAAATGTAATATAATATTAACCATAACTATTGTAATAGTAATGTGGACCTAAAGAATAGTAACATAACCAATAAAATTGTATCATTCCATATAAAAGTATAAAAAAATTTATGTATCTTAAGAATAAATATATAATATATTTATAATGTGGAATAGGTAGAAACTTGTTTTTTAAAATGTTATATTTTTTATTGGTATTAAATATTATATAATTAGAATAACTATAAAAATGAAAATTTATTTTCATGAAATAGATTAACAAAATTATATTTTTTTTTCTTATGATTATAAGATAATATTATGGGAACTTAATTAATTTTTCAATGTGTCATAGAGTGAGATTTAATTTTAAAATCGGTATTTTTCAAAGAAATAATACATTTAATTAAAAATTGATTTTCTATTATTTATAAAAAATTAAGAAAATGGAGTCCATTTTTTAATACTACCCAAAAA
The DNA here is from genome assembly GCA_963277665.1 of Viscum album. NCBI lineage: Eukaryota > Viridiplantae > Streptophyta > Magnoliopsida > Santalales > Viscaceae > Viscum > Viscum album. The sequence continues at coordinate 1,252,910,117 of OY728153.1, read as the reverse complement.
CAAATATTAGGTTAAATTTTGTGTAACTTTCAGAAATAGATGAATTTAGTGAATAGTGAAATACAATAATTTACATTTTATATACATTATAAATGAAATACACCATTCCTTGAGTCATATCAAATTTAACTACTATAATATATAACATTAGATATATAATTATTATATTTATTCCTGGAATTATAACTATTTTTTATCTTGAGAGAAAATAATAAATTAATAAATAAAATGATCAAAAAACACACATGCCCCCCATTATAAATACCACCCCTCACAAAATCTTCTCCTCACCCCTCTATAGAATTTAGTACAATCCAATTTATCCCAATTACTAATCCCAATCCTATTCCCCATGTTTGGGTGGTTCTATTATCAAAAAAATTCCAAATCCAGTTTTTCTAAGGAGGCTCTCAAGGAGAAGATTTCAAGAGGTAAAATCCTCTTTCACATTCATTATTTTCATTTCACGTTAATATCTTTTCTTTTAATCTCTTAATATTCTATGTACTTATTTGAACTATAAATATATTATCTTATATATATTTGAATTTTTTTATTTAAATGGAAAATCAACCACTATGTATCTTTCCCGCTCATTTTATTCTAAAAAAATAAAAACATTCTCTGTGAAGTGTCGACTTACTACTAATGTGGAAAATGTGTATTTTTTAATTTATCCTTCATGTTTGGTTATAAAAAATTTATCATTAAATAAATATACTATATGGGTTACTGATTATTTAATTTTTTTGAACCTGTTTATATAAATAAACTTAATTAATCAAAAATATAGTTGGCAATGATAAAAAACACAAAAATAATCTAAATGGTTATCACTATTATTTTATCTAATGATTCAACATCACCTCAAATAAAAAAAATTACTTATATAACACATAAAATAATATGTATGTTCATTAATAATATAAAATTATAATTCTACATATCTATTCTAATTTTATATGAACTTCTATTCTAGTATACAAGTGAGCTGATAATGATAACCAAGGAAATTAACACTCTTGAACGATGAAATTGTATATTTTATCGTGTCAAACAAGCTGTAATTGAACATAATAAAATTAAATAAAATAAAATATATTTATTAAATTTAATTAATTAATTAATTAATGGATTTAATCTTATTATACAAGACATTAATATCATCTTTAGAAAATTTTTGTCCATAAGGTAAGGGATTCTCCTCGAACATCTATTTTTCATTTTGGTTACACCTTCTCTCTACATATCATAGTGTAAATCATCATTATTTTTATATAATTATTTTGAATTATTTATATATTTCCATAAATAATGATACTATTTTTTTCATCTTTCTTGGATGGGAAAATTCATTTGTATCAGGTATCATTTTCAATTCATTATGTTAAGCAAGCCCAATTAAAAGGTACTTCCCAATTTCAAACATATTTTCAAGAACACTCCATAGTAAATTTTAAGACACTAATATACTTCTAAAATAACTATTTTTATCATGAAAATCTATCTCATCTATTTTGGAGTATTAAGTAAAAAAAATATATTTTTCTACTTTAATGACTCGTATAGATTTTCTCTTTAACTGCACTAAAGTTGCTCATTTCTAAAGTTTCTTCAATAATACTTTTACATGTCCTCAATTTAGTTTCCAAATAATAATTTGAGTATTCTATTAATATTCTGAAAATATATTTACATTATTTTTTATATGATATACATGTTTATAATATTATTTAATGTAAAATAAAAATGATTTTCCAAAAGAACTCTTCTTTCAAAAGTAAATGGGGATTTCTCTTCTGAATTTGTCAATAATTTTAGATTACATTCTTCTATTAAAATAACTATGATGAATTTTATGAATTATTAAAATTTAACTATTTTGTTAAAAATGTACATATTTTGATTAATGTGTTTGGATTATTTTGATATGGGGTGTACTATCTTGACAAGATTCAAAATATTATACTCGACGATTTATGGTTATGTTTATTTTTTGGGGAATGTTATTAGCATTTTTTATTCTAGTTTCAATAGAATTGTATATTTTGTTTATTTTTCACCCCTTTAATATGAGGAATGAATATGAATTAGTAAGATATAGAAGGATACCACTATATCCTCTCGATTCATCATTAGTTCTCATGAGAAAACTAGCAAGGATTTTAACCATTTATATATAGTGTCTTGGAAGAAGACTTAGTGGTATGTTTATCATGTCCTGATTTATACATTGCCACATTATGATACTAGTAATTTATATTATATGTGATTCATTCTCTAGAATATTTTATATGGTTAAGAGACTTTCTCATCTAATTATTTATGTAATTATTTAATCATCTTTCATTCCATCCAAATTATGCTCAAGATTGTGTTTTAATGTTATCTGTTTTTTGTTATTCATGATTCCTTATTTTTTATAATAAATTCATCTATATTTATTACACTTACTATGTAGCTGAGATCACACATTTATTATGTTTTAAATTCTAAAAATACCAAGATATATATTATGAATGATATATAGGATTAATCGAGGAGAATAATTGTGTTTCTCAGTGTATTATAAATGATTTACTTTGCGCATTCAATTGTAATGTAAATATCATGTATGTAATCTAGATTAAAAAATATTTAAATTGATCAGTCCATTTGGATTCGATTCATATATCTATAAAAATTTATTAATGTGAGGTATCGACTCCAGGCTACTGGGAGTGGGTCCTTCACATATTCATAGATGAAAAGGGATTCAATCCATTTTTTTATAAATTACACATCTTGTAGAAGGGTTACATATTTTGTCACATGACCCCATGTCGAACATGTGTAAATGGAATGTTTCCCATACTATGTCCTTGTTTGGTTAAAGAATACACAACATTTTAGTAACCCTTGTACTCTACCTTCCTACTAGTACACAACTCATATTGTGTACATGTCTATACCATGTCCATGTAGTGGATTGCACGCTGGGATCCAACCCTTGTACTCCAACATGTTTCCATGTACCCTTTGAGGTACACGTCGAGTTCTCCAAAGGGGGTTATAGGCCTTGTGACTAGGTCACACACTGTGTGATACTTATCTTTATACCATAATCCTTTTCTCCACTAGAAGGGGAACACACAGAGTGTGGCTCTACATGAAATGTTTGGTAGGGAGAATTATTCTAAAAATTCAAATCTATAATCAATATTTTCATCTATTCATCCATACATTGATCCATTTACTACCATAAAATGTAATCATGAACCATCCCCTGATGAACGATTCCATCACAAAATAATAAGGTTCATACATTCCACTCATTCAGAAAATAAAGCATTTTTAATTCTACATTATGTGTCAAATAATAAAAAATCATGTAAATAAGACTATCAGATTCTCTATAGTTTCCATCTTCGTACAACCCTCATGTCATGCCCATCCCAAATATACAATATAATATTATTGCACCAGGAAACTAGTTCACAATGATCTATTCATTAGGATATGTCAAACCATGATCCAAAAATACAATACCCACAATGAATAAAAAATTGGGGGAGAAAAGAACAAGAATAACCAAGAGGAATCTGACCTCAATCGATGTTTTTTACACTTATTCAAGGCCATTATAACTAAAAAGGAATAGATAAAAATTTAAATCATAATGAAATTCTACAAAATCCCAATTATTATATCCCATCCCTAAATATGAATGAGCCATTGATAAACCTCTTCGTCGATTAAACCAAGTTCTTTGCTGAAACAAATTAGAAAAAAACATATAAAACAATTTCCTACATCAAATTCAATAAATTTCTAAAAATGAACTGTGTTGTTTCATGATCGTTGGTGAGATTCTTTGACCTGTTGTGCATCGATCATCGATCCATTATCTGAGAACCATTCGTCTGATAGAGATTCACCAACACTATCTCTAACTTCTCTACAATGGCTCCATGTTTATATTGATAAACCATATATTTCATCATAACTGCCTATTTAATGATTCATTAGTCTCTACACAAATTAAACTGAAATAAAATAATTTAATATATTATTTGTCTTCTCCACACCTATGATGAATTTTCTAAACAAAAAACGAATTTTGACTAGTGATTTGTTGCACCCCAGGTAAAACCCGATTTCGGAACTCAATGTTGCCGTAATATTTCTTATCTAAGAGCCCATATAAAATTTAATCCATTTTTTCATAAAATTTGTCTTACAGTGGTATTTAAATTATAAAATATAATTTAATAATTTATTCTAGTTACATTGTGCCTTAGAATATCACTTTGTCTCATCAGGTCTCAAAAATATTCCATAAAATATCAAAAAGTATTAAATTGAAAAATGATTCATTACATTCTCCCCACATTAGGGATTAACCGCACAAAAATAAAAAACAAGGGTTACAGAAAGAGATGTGGGTATTGATCATGAATATGATCCACCCAATCCCAAGTTATCTCATGGAGATTCTCATGACATCACCAGATACACACTAAAGGAATTGATCTCCCATGAAGGATCCTATCTTATTAATCCTAAATCTCGGTCGGGTAATCAGTAAAGGTAACTTCAGCCATGATGCCTAGCTATACCCATTTAGTAATGAGTGATGATTCATATACATAACTCCTTAGTTGCAACATGTGGAAGAATTCATGTACCATATCTAGCTATGGAGGTAGAGCTAAGAAGAATGCAACATTTACAACTATACATTGTATCTTGATAGATCCAATGAATCATGGAGATACTTATCACCATAGATAACTCCCGATTTCCCACATCGAGGAGAGAAATATAAAAACACATAGTCCATTTCCTCAAACTCCAAAGGCATGATTTATCTTTCCACATATGAATTATGAAGGCTCTTCACATCCTTCATCCACTCATTCAACACCATCACCATCATTGTAGTTTCTCTCCCCAACTCTAGGTCCATGAGTGTTGACTCTCCTAGGCCATCCCAGCAAAGTGGTCAACTATAGGGTTTCCAATAAAAAGCCCCAAATTGTTCCACACCAATGGTGGAATGGTAATTGTTGATGTAGAAAAACTCCAAGATATTTTTGGTATCCTACCAACTACATCTAAATTATATCATGCAAGAACATATCATGACATCCAAAACCTGAATAGTCATCTCACTCTATCCCTTGGTTTGGGAGGACTGCATTGCTCTTTTTCATAACTGAGTCTCAAAACCCCCTTTTGTCTCTTACACAACAAAGATGTTATGTGAGAATCATTGTAAGAAATTATTGTCCATGGAACTCTGTGGAATCATACTATCTCCTACATATATATGTATCCCACTCTATCTAATGGACTATTCTCTAGAATTTCAATGAAGTGGGATAACATGGCGAGTTAGCCTAAAATCGCAAAGATGGAATCATGTCCCATATATGTACATGGTAATACATTCACTAAGTCCATGGATATCACATCCCACATCCACTCTATCATGTAAAGGGGTTGAGCTATAACTAGTGAAACTTGGTTGTTATCCTTCACTTACTAACATGTAAGGCATTGATAGAAAAACTCTACAACTCCCCTCTTCATCCATGACTAATAAAAATGATGTCAGAGGTTATGGTACACCATTTACTAATATGGATGAACCTTCAATGGATATGTGTGAAACTATCTTATAAACTCATCCCACAACATCACTGGTACCATCATGCAATGTCCAAAAAGAATGAAATTCTCTCCACTGTTAGAAAATTCATCAGAATCATGTCTAGTGGATATCTGAGTACATAGGATATCATAGTCATCATCACCATGTTTTTCCTCCTCACCTTGCTACAAGGGTGTAGTGGTGATGACACTCGACTAGAGTTAAAATGTTCCATATCCATCAAAAAATGACAAATACAAACATGCCAACTGATGTGATTCCTCTCTCACCAAATACAAACAAGATCTCATACTAAGTACAATTTCTACCATGTCCCCACATCCAAGGAGACAAGACTATTTCAATGTCATAATTCTAGTGGAACTCTATACATAACATATTTCTCAAGATCATATCAAACACGGAGAATATATTCTTGAGGCTCTTGTGTTCAAAATAGAGAATAAATTGCTCCCCTTTAGGTAGTATCTATACATATTTAGTGAGAAGAATAAAAAAACTAACTCTATTTCATAGGTTATGTAGTTATTCTGATGTGGTATCCACTTACATGAACCATTGGCAATCTATTATTTTGTATGCATCAAAATAAAATCAAATAACATTTTCTAATGCATCAAAAAACAACATAATTGACACCCACCTAAAGAAATATCATGGTGGTATCTCTCATAAAAATCTACCTCAACTACTGAAAAGCATACTAGCACCTACATATCTACACAAATCGCTACACAATTCAAGTCAAGGCTGTCATAGGTGATTATTTCCAAGAGAAATTAGTTATTAATATATTTTAATAGACCTCCAACCCATGGGATCTCCACACCTCATCAATATCTTGGGTGGATCCAATGATTACGTAGCCTCAACCATGTACTCATCCACTACCACTTTATCTTCTAAGATAACATGTTATAGAATGTGGAACTCCCAGTTCTAGAAATATCACTTCAATAGATTTATATAATGAATGTTCTCTCAAAGTAATTTTAGAACCATACTTAGTTGTCTTTCATGCTTCTCTTTAGATGTTGAGTACATTCATGTATCTTTAATGAACACTACCACGAATTAGTCTAAGAAAGGATGAAATTTACATTTCCTGAGACCCATGAACACTGTTGGGGTGTTAGTTAATCCAATGGAAATAACCTATTACTCATAGTGACCTTAGAGACATCATAATTTCATCTTTATTATACCATCATGTCATACTCACATTTTTTGATAGACTAAACAATGTTTATCCATCTTGAACCATTAATCCCACATATACTAATCAAATAGTTCATTGATCCTTGGAATTAATACATGTTATGCATAGTTACATGGGCCAGGAACCAGAATTCCCCACATAAAATCATACATCTATCAAAATTTCATGGAAAAAATAAGAATTCCTAGGGTAAAACATGTGGCCTAACAAACCCATTATTCGGCAATTCCTAAAACTAAACGCTCTACTTGAGATGCTCTATCAGAACCATAAAATATTCAAGTGAAAATATCAGTACCATTCTAGGATGTAGAAGGCGGTAAATGTCTATATCTCATTGGGGAGGTAATCGTGGATCATATTTAGGGAAGAAGTACCCATAATCCACCAACATTAAAGAAAAAATAGATACTCATAACATCTACTACATCAAGGCATAGGCTATAAAACTGACCAGTAATCAGCATCATCCACCTGTTTAATAATTCATCATGTGCTTAATGGGTTTCCTTTTTACATGTATATAATAAGCTTGTTCCATCGCTACGAACACACCACACACTTCTCCAGAAACAGTCAATATTGTCATGCACTATGGATAAACAAACTATACCTTAGATGATTCATTAAGGCCTTATCACTACAACCATGTGGTCCCAAAAGAAAATCCCCCTCCAAGTGTCGATTCACAACATCAGAATAACTATGTGATCACAAAGTATTTTCATTTATGAGTCTCTATGTAATAGAGTCATGACATTCGTATCAACATGAATATTCAAGTCTCATGCATGGTTTGTAGCAAGAAATGAATGATTATCACCTATGTCTATTAGTACTGCAGCTATGCTATAAAATACAAAGGTCATATCTTGAAGCATTATTAGAGCCTCTGGGTTATATTCTTTGATCACTTGTAGCATTCCCCTCCCCTATACTTCACCTCCATCAGCCCAATGTGAACTGAAATGGGTGATGGTGGTAACAAGTCAAAGCATCTAACACCTCATTCTGTTCTCCTAACTTCTATTCCATGTCCACTACCTTGTTAACCTACCTATTTATAGTAATGTATCTACCTTAGGAGGACAAATATTCCGTCTATGTTAGTTTTACAATGGGTTGTAAAATCAAGAGCAATATGGTCCCTTCCCTCACATTAGTAGAAACATATCTCCTAGGGCATACTGGACCCATCTAGAGATCCCCAAACCACATTCCCCCTATCCTAGGACCCACTCATTTAATTTATCATACACCTGGGTTCTTCATACTAATGTCGGATCCCTACAACCATGTTCTCTAATTATATGTGTTTAACATCATAAATCTCTATAAAGAACTTTTCATCCAAGAAACTCTCAAAACCCAATCTTTTCTCTAATCCCAATAATAAGTAGCAATTCATAGTGGAATAAAAATTGATCATATATATCTACACATCCTTCATTTTAGGTCCCAATCCAGGAAGAAATGGCCACAAATCATATCTTTAAAGTACTTGGAGGGGTTGGTAAACCATGATGAATACTCACCTATGGTCTCGTTTTACTTTTGGAGCTGTAGAAGCTCATGGATATGTACAAACCTTATCATAGCTGGAGAACTCATCTATGAAAAGGATATAAAACAATGACCATTTTAGAGATGCCTCATCATATGACTTGGTCACTAAAATCCACTTGAATTCTTCTAAGACATGAATAAGGATTTCTTCAAGGACCACCATCTTCTCTATTGGTGTCCTGCCAGATGGAAAATTCAGCTCACCACCTCAATCAAGTCAACATCCACCTATGAGCCAGTCTCACCTTGGAACTTGAGGTGTATCTACCATTGAATATCATGATGTCTTCTTATCCTACAAATATCATCCAATGGGATAATGGGTACCAGGATCTGCTCTATGGTTGGTAGAATAGATAGTGCACCACCTAGTGGTAACACCTCTGAAATTGGTCCCCATATTGACTCCTCATAAATGAAAGGATCAATCTTGTTATTATAATGATGAATCCTAGATGATAATTATTACAGATGCATTATAAATGTAATCATGATTTAACATTATCAATAAGTATATCTGGATTGATGACTCAAGAGGTAAATGGAAGCCACAACTCATTCCTATACGATGCTATGTACCATTGTTTTCATTGAAACAGGTGTTCTCATGTACCAAGTTGAAAAGTAGCTGATCAAAGTCTTTGTGTATGGATACATCATCCTCCAAACAAACAATGGAATCCCTAGATTGAAAGCTAAACTCAAAACACATGATAGTGTTGCCTCGAACCAATCTCAAAAAATATGATCCTAAGAAAGAACTGACTACTCTAATACCAATCTATCATGACCCATCTTAGTAAGACCCATGAAACAACTCCCCAAGTGAACCTCATATAGGCTAGGTTTGGATGATTGGTTCCAATTATTCATATCATTAACATGGGAGGTGTTAGACTATGTACATATACACATGAACACATCTCCAATCCTATAATGTGATGAAATGTAAAAAGAATTGAACAACTACGCATGAATACATAAAAATCCCAAAACCAAATTATTGTAATAATTAGATGAATGTAAATAGGTCCAACTAAAATCAAACCACAAAATTCATAAAATAATTCAAACATAAATATAAAGGTACTGCGGTCTAGGAACTTCAGGAACACATCATAGTCTGTCTAATATCACTAAGTATCATCTGGTCCTGGTCTATCATGGAACCTGTAAAAATTTCAATTATTTTCACAATACATGAATCATTTTAGAGACAAAACCATATGGTGTCATTAATTCCTTATGGATCAATGAAAATACAAATTTATGAAAAACTCAAAAAAAACAATCCAATTGATTATAATGAGTACTAAATTAGGTTGGGATTGATCCACACATATGGTTAAATTAGTTTTATTATGATTTCAAATGTTTTAATTTTATTTAATTGAATAAAGTGGTGAGAAAATACTAGTATTATTATTTTTGATAATGTGAAAAAATGAAGCATATTGATTAGTTAGTTTAAAACCCATTTAAAAAAGTGCTCTAAGGTTTTTTAATTTGGGGGTTTAGGTACAATGTTTTTTTGAATTTTTTTTAGATTAATTCATGATTGGTGTCAATGTATATATGGGGATGATCCTATGGTCATGGTATCCCATACATAACATGGAAATCCATAGTGTCCCTTGTTCAGGTGATTTGGCATGTCACTGAATCGTGTTTATCTCATTACTGTATTTAAACCTGATAACCATTAATGTTCACAATGGTCATGCCTTATTTATGGTTTTTAGTTGCTCAATTCGGTGATTCCTTTTCGATTCAATTATCAATGGATATCAAAAAATAAAAATGAAGGTATTGGAAATTGAAGATTAAATTGAATTAAACCAAATACATGAATAAAAAAATGAAATTAATCAAAAAAACCCATCCCCCATTCTAATACATAACCTTATCACAAGGAATTTTTACCCTATCATCCTATTGCTGAGTGGAATAAATGGAATTATAAAAGAAAACTGAATAATAAAGAAAAGGAATAAAACTTGAGGACGGTGTTGCATAATGCAGATTCTCATTCCATGATTTTGTGTCCCATATATCCAACAGTATGAAGTTTGATCTCTATTTATTGAATTCATATGGGCTCTGATATTAATGAATATCACTAATATTTCATCCATAGTTTGTCTGAGGTAGGTACCATTTCATATTTCTTTTAAAATTAATGAAACACTAAGCCATTGATCTTTATTATTTTCTTGAAAATTTAAATGACGTGTAATGTGTTTACATTACATGTAGTCAAATATTTTTATCAAGCCTAATATTTCCCCATATCTCATAAAAAAATCCTGAAAAACAATGGTCGGTGCGAAAATATGTACATAGGAAATGGGGACAAATAAGAAACCAGTTCTAAAGGGGGTTTCCACACAAAGCACATTCATAATTCCCATGAGCACCACAGACTTCATGGATCCCCTCAACACTGCCGTTAGTGCAATGAAAAATCCCCCTAAATGTTTGAAAAAGATTAAACGATGTGGGAGGCTCTGTGGTTACGACAAAATGGACCTCGAACTCTTCATCATGGAGAGAACCGAATCACCTCTTTGATCCCTCAGAAATTGAAAGAACCCATCATGAGCCCCATTGAGAGAATTTCGGAAGCCTCTGTGCCGAGGAGGGGATGATGGTCCACTCCATGATTACAAAAAACTGGATACCATCTTCAACTAATGGCTAAGCACCACATGGCTTCACAACGAGCTGTCCAAGCATCACGATGCCTCTTTCCTATATTTACCCAGCTTCCCTCAGACCCAAAGTATGGATACCCTGACCTTTCACCTTCTCATCTCTCAAATCATGAATCACCTTCTACTCTATGAAACCATTAGAAAAATGACCTCATCAAGGTAATTGAGCATTGCGAAGTACCTTTCCCTTAGCTCAAACACATCCCCTCTTCAAGCAGGGATGCCATTAACCGAGCCCACAAGACATCTCAAATGAAGGAGATCCCAAATGAGACTTAGGTCTTTGAAGAGAAATCATGCTTTGTGAAGTATCATCCATGAACATGGGAACCACATGCTACGGAAGGATCATTTTTCCTCGAAAAGTAAATTTCATCATAGTTCTATGCTTTTTAATGCACATATGCTTCATGAAGTCCTACTCTAGGAAATCTTTTTTACATTATGAAGAACCTTTAATATATATGTATACCCTATGACTAGGCTAGGGAACTCTACATCACAAACCATACCCCTTCGCAAATTCCCTCCAATATGTGGCACACCAAAGCATCACAATGGCTTTTCATGTAAACCCATTCGCTTCAAAAATCATCCTCTCACACAAACCTTCATGTTTTTTCAATGTTATTTCATGGTCCCTTTTGTGGTGATTCATGTTGTGTTTCATATCCTTATGCTTCATCTCATTGGCATTCTAATGGGTATTGCTTCATCACCTAGCCACACTAATTTATGCCCCTCAATGGATTAATCCATAATAATGCCTCACAATGGTATTATAGATTCCTTTAATTCCCCAAGTGTGGGTGGGTATCAGTAATGTATGTCCTAGGGGTGGGTAGTTAATCCTCAACATATGATATATAGGATGTTAAAATTCCAAGAAACATTTTCCTTAGAAGATAAAGTTAATCTCTAACCTCACCCCATGCAATATATGTAAGGTAATCCATCTTAGAATTCTCCATGTCCACTAGTCTCCATGGGAAAAGGTCATTTCATACATGGAATGAGATCATGTTCACTAGAGTGGCGATAATCCCAGGGGAAGGGAACCCATCAAGGTATAAACACCTATCCCTTCTTACAGGATGTATCATCCATGATCCTCCTATCTACTTCGCTTCCAAAGACAAGAGATGTGATGGGCATAGGTACCTTCATCACCTTGTCCCTCTCCCTCTGGGCATTGCCACCATCGGGCCTCCATCCTTGAGTAATTCCCAATCTTCATCTCCCTAGGCCTCTAATAAAGTGTATGTCCATGTTTCGTGTTTCTGATACTAAACACGCGTAATCCATATTCTATTCCTCACAAGTTCATCTTTCATGACGTGATCGTTAGGTCTTTGCTACCTCTTTTTTCTCACACTAAGAATGACTCACATGGTCTTAGAGTAAGAATTGACCATGACATCCTCACTGGGATGTCTTAGAATGTAATCCCTAAGCACCCATTCTGAACTACATGGAATTTAATCCTTTCCCCTTTCTAATAATGTTATATAGAAATCCTCCCTTAGGTTCAATACCATCACCCATTAGTCCTGACCACAGCCCGTCAATTCAAATTTGTTCTGCATGATCTTAAATTGTATCCTACCTTCCGAACTATGTGGACATTGATCCATTCCCTTTCTAAGAAAGGAATGTAGGAATCCTCTCTGGTGTTCAATCTCATCACCCATTGGTCCCGATCACTTCACATCGGTTTACCTTCATCTCTCATGGTTTTAAACTCTATCCTCCTTCCAAACTATCTGTACTTTGATCCTAACCCCTTTCAAGGAAAGGTACATAGCAATCCCTTCTGAGTTTCAAGCCTATCACCCATCAGTCCCAACCACTTCACGTCAGTTCACTCTTGTCCCAAATGTCATTATACATTATTCCCCTTTCCGTCTCACACAACATTAAACTCTATGCTTCTGAACTACATGGTATTTGATCATTGTCTCCTAGGGAGGGTACATAGGAAGCCTCTATGAGGATCAACCCCAACCAATAATAATCCATTATAGACCCAATCTAGTGGTATTCCATTACAGTCCCTGACCAGTGGTAAGCCATTATAGTCCCATTTGCTGGGACCTATATCTTTGGTCTACCCCCTGTGGTGTCAAACCCACTCTCAGGTTTCTAACCATGCATAAGACTCAGCATGACATAGAGGCATTTCCTCTACCTGCTCCCTAATTCTATTATATATCCCTAAATACATTGAATTTTATTCCCTTCCCTATGGATTTGTGAGAATCCTCAGTTAGGTTCTAGTCCATCACCCATGTACCATCAAGGTCTCTCCATTAATCCTCTGTGTTTTGGGAAGGTCATTCCCCAAGCTAGATGTTCCACTTCTTTCAAGTATTATCCTTGCATCCATCCACATGGGACTCCTCTTCAGGTGGCCCATTTCTCCATATAACTACGCAGACCTTGATTCCCTACAATAGGGATACGTGGGAAGCCTCTATGAGCTTCAAGCCCAACATCATCATAATATTCACACTAGTTACATATCATTCTCTATCCACATCACTCAATCATTCATCATCCTTTCTGATTTTACACTGGCCAACCCATCCTATTGTGATCATGTGGTAAACCTCCTCAATTCTTCTGAAAGTACTCAGGCCTCTAAACACATGTAAGACCAGGAATTTATTTGAGTTGTTTCCCTCTATTCACACCAAGATACATCACCCCTTTGAACTACTCGGGTTTTTATCCCTCTATCTCAGGACATGGTACGTAGGAAACCTCCCAGATGTTCTATCCCAGTAAAAGGAAAACCTCGACAACCTCTTTATAGGGACACAATCATCTTCATATTAGTCATCATTATATGTCTTTATATTTACATCTAGTTGGATTCTAAGGTGAATCATCATAGGGATGCACCTATCAAATCCACTAATATTAGTGTTCCAATTAGTCTGATACATCTCCGCTAGACGCTAAACTCACGGAATACATTTTGGTAAACATTGGAAGCTGAGGAAAACCTCATAGACTTGATTATGGAAAATAATTCCCCACACTCAATGCGGGATGCCTTGAGCTTATGCGCCCTCAGGAAGCCCTATTGTAAGAGGGAAGAAATCCAGACAAGGTAGTGTTCATGTGTACAGACACACCATCATTGTATGTCGTGGCTACTCCCCCGAATATATGTTACTACCCTGAATTGACCATCTGGAATGTCCAGACAGAATAAGTGTAATTAATTTGAGTCCACAAAAAGATGGAACTGGGAAGAGTTTCACAATCAACATCTTAATCTTTGAGGGAGACCCACACTAGGTAAAAATTTTCTAGGAGTAATCCGTGGAAGGAGAAACCCATATCCCATCATCCAATTTCGATCAAGGAGAAACTTTCCCAGATTAAGCAACACATGCCGCATGCCATTGGAATGTAGGAATACTAGGAAAGAGTCAGTGCATCCTTGACAGACGGATGCGAGATCCAGTGAAAGCACTAGAAACAGTAATGGTGAACCCAATGTGAAATTATTTTCCCTAATGTGGATATTAATTGAGGTGGTGACATCAATGGATAAATGTGTCACCAGATAAAACTATCTAGTGGGCATGAGATGAAACTCATCATAGATTGGGTCAGTTGAACATTAGATATCCCGGTCTGTGATGTTGTTAGTGTGGATCCTTCTACCAACTATGGGAGACGGAATGGAGCGGTGGAAATAAGTGATGAACTTTATCTTTTAATGGTAATATCATTTCATTACGGGACCCAAGCTACTATGATAGGAAATCTATCACCACCCATCTACCAATGAAGTGTCTGGTGCAATGCCGATGCAGAAATCCTGCATGTCTCCATGTATTCTATGATGGTCTCTACATCCACGCATGTAGGGTGTCCACACCCCATCTCCCCATATGAACTCATTCATAGGACGGTAATTAATGACCTCATTTGACATTAAAAGGATGAGGGGATTATACTAACCTATGGTATAGCCCAATAGGAACTAGAGGCTACTATCCCTCATCATCTCTGCCACCACTAAGGTTCACAAAGGGATCCAATACACCCCACTCCAACCTAAAACCATATCGGGATCCAATACATTGAATTCATAGATGACTCACCCCCCCTTCGCCAATGAGGTGAGGCATGTCTAGGCCAGCCCTTATGTGATTCTGTCACGGTGAGCCACCATGGTGGTCTACCACCAGGTCACATTAGGGATGCCACCCATCCCCACATGATGAGGAGTAGGAGAGTAATGCACCTTCACCACTGGCTACAATCGGTTTTACCCGATGCCAACATCGGTAGCAATATGAGGAGGAATCCAGTAATGGGAGTCATCATCAATAGCTACCATGGTCTATCACACCATGGAAGTATACCAGAAATTCTCCATTCATTATGATTACGGTAAATTATATGCTTATCCCAGATCGAGGCCCCAACTACCCCACAGGTAGGTTGGGACGACTCTCCTGGTCACCGGCATAGGTGGCATCCTTTATGGGTCGACCCATGATGATGGAGTCCAGTACGAAGGTCCTCCCCATTCCACCAATAATGAGAGAAAAGGTCCTCTCTGCTCCCAAACATGGCATGTAGGTCCTCCCCATGCAACTGTTAGTCTAAGTGAAGGCCTTCCCCGCCGCACAGACATCTAGAACATCTCTTTGATGAATGTGTTGTGTAGCGGCGACCATACTACGGTGATCCTAGACGGTGGCAGTATGGGTAGGTACAAATCCCCCTTGGTGAGTTGCCTCTGGGTGACCCTAACTATCCTTTCCATTTAGACATGGTAAAATATTGAGCTTATGGAAATAGTGAATGGTATTTATCACCAACTCCACCTGAATGGTGCAATAATATTTGGGACTGAACTCAGTTTCCCCCATCCTCTCCATATATAATTCTTCTAGAAGTCCCACAGGTCCTCCCACCAGTCGCTCCACGATCCATTGAGTCTGTTAATCATTTTGAAAAACCTTCTAATGCACTGGTAGTTAGGAATACACATCAAGATAGGATCCCCTTTCTAGATAATCCAATGGCGGGGCTCATTTCCAACCGAGAGGATTTGGAATCTTAGTAGGTGGTAATTCCACCTGATGGAAAGCCTTATCCGGAATGGGTGTATTATATGATTTTACACCTTATTTTGGAAACCATAACTTTTCCACCTTTAATGGGGCAGGTGATCTGCTGCAACATCTAGACCACTTAATCTCAATTTGTGGACTCATGCAGGGAACTCAAGTGCTACAAGTGGAAACTAAACCCCGTTGTTTTGTATAAACATTGGAAGGGTCTAATTTTTTGGGTACAACTAGCTACCCATTATGTCTGTATCTATTGGAAGAATCTTTGTAGGCAGTTTCATTACTAGTTCAACTCTATCGCTCATTAGATGTGTATTGTAGACATCTTCATGTGCAAGAACTTGCCCGACAAGTGTGTCACAAACTTTTTCACCATGTGGAAAGGACTCACAAACTCCCTTGATATGTGACTGTATCATGAAAAAATTATGAAAATGTGTTTAGGGAATGTAAAAACTGAATTGTTCCCCTCTCTCATCACACAGAATTACCCCGAGGGAATCTAGGATTTCTTTGATAAGGCCCATTTTCTAGAGGAAGCCTTGCAGCAGATCAACCAAGAATGTCAATTCATCATGTAGTTCTTGCAACAAGAGACATTATGGTTGATCCCTCCATGGAATCATAGATAGAGGCCCCTTGGTAGCTATAGTTATTACCTATGGATTCACTTCTATAGCCTCGTAGAGGATGACCCCCTCAGGCTCTACCCCCAACCCAGTAGTGTCCCCCCGAGAATTCAGAGGCACCCCTGCATAATGTGCCACCATGATCAAGATGAGATAATTATGTTCCACCTCCTAGATAGTCTCTTCTGGCCCCTCATCAGGTCTAGGATCCAAGAGACCCCTTATTCGATAAAAGTAATCATTCCTACTCATTCAATGTGGCTCATGTCCATGAGGTTTTTTAATGTTCCTTGGAATAGGGAATCCTACGGTTTCTGGAATGCAGGAGGCCCGAAGAGGTGGATCTCACTAACCTTCCTAATTACATCCCATATCACCAGATCCCGAGTCACACCCTCAAGCAATGCTATGTGTTTAAAAACTAGCTTCAAGACCATGTTGATATTAAGATAGTTCCTTTAGGCCCAACACCATCCTAGGTGGCCTGTGTATTCATACATCTCAACATTGACAATGACAATGAAGGTGAGTGGTAGTGGGTTCACAACTGTGGGTCCCAAAAATATGATTTCTAGATGTCACTTAATATGGTCGCTGCAACGAATGGTATTATTCAAATTTGTCTAAATCAAACCAAGCCTTCCGAAGTCACCACATCACCCACATCCAACACTTCTATGTTGACGTCGAAGCCTTCCTCTTCCCATAAGGGCTGGTATCGGTAGCGTAAAGGGAAATCAAAGCCCCCAAATTGTGTAGTCGTCAACCCCTACACTTGGTGAATTCATGCTCCCAAAGATTTTGATTACCCCTAGGATCCGTCCAGTGGTGGAGGATTCATCATGTGATGACCTACGGTACGCATTGGTTAACACTATAGAGATGCTAAACTGCTAGATTATTCCAAATGACAAGGAACACCAGAAGGATCCACCCAACATCCCCAATCATCACTAGCATCGATGGTTCCATGGATATGTGAGTTTTGGAATGTCTTGATCTGTGATTCTAGTCATGATATGGAAGACACCCAAACAAAAAAACATTCCAATCATAGAGTTAAACACACGCAACATTCTCATCTTGTTTCACCAAGTATGCCTTCACCACCAATTATGCTACTTGATTTGGAAGAGATGCTCGACTGCACCGTGATAAGCCGTGTTCTATTTAGGACTGGCCTCAGTCATCTATCACTAATCTAGAAGTCACTTGACAAGTTTTAGCTAGGGAGTAGTGGGATATTCCCAACATCAATCATCTTCCAGTTTAGCCAGAAGTGCCCGCCAAACCTCCCACCACAGACTGACCCCTTTTTTGCAAGAAGTTCATGCTTGGCACAGTTGTATGTTATCCTTATGATCATTCAAAAATTCCATCAAGGATATTTATCCACATATACATTCGTCTATTGTTGGATATGTGTGAATCCTTTTTGGAGTCTTGACGAATCCCCCTTCAGTTTGAGACAAAGGTAATAGTTGCAGAAGCCTTACATGTTGAGGAATCTGAGCACACAAAAGGTCAGGACATTGTCTATTTATCTAGAGAAGATGAAGGCTCTCCCATATAGGGGAATATACTCCCACTGTATATCAATGGCCACTTCAATTGAATGTAGGTTTATCATTTTCGTGTCGAAACAGGGTCAGGGTTCAACCTTATCCCGACCAGGACACTCGGAAAATTGTGATTGTCCGAGGATCATCTAAGTGCATATGAACTAAAAATTTAAGGTTATTAAAGTAAGGAATAGATGTTGATCATCAAGATCTGCCTGAAGACCACTTCTAGTGTCCTAGTAGCCAGCACCTAGCTCATAGTTGTCTCACAAGACACCACCTACAACACACTAATGGTTATACCATGGCTCCACCTACACATGACAGTCCCCTATTTATATCACGAATTCCTTACATTCTCCCTTAATGATAGAGTAGGCATACGCTAATGTGATTCATCTCCATTTTCCACTAGTGAATCATGTAATCTAGATGCCGACTATTGCAAGAGTAAGGAAATGAAGAATCAGGCTTGCAAGGTTGAACCGTTATGGCTACGAACAACCCATGGATTGGACTAGATGATGCCTATTACTTCCCGATCAACTGATTAGAGGCCACAAATCCAGATTTGGCGTAATGATTTAAAGTCTCTATAATTATTGGAAATCACATATCAAAGCCTGAGAGATATTAAAAGATCAGCTCATATTATTATATAGATCATTCTCAGGTGATCCCAGAGCCTCCTACTCCCATAAGGTATCAGGATGTTCGCCCCATGGAAACTACAATACACCATACCTTCTTGTTTCATTAGGCTGGGATAAACCGAATCAAGCCAACACACCACTAATTCTTTTATATAATTAAGAAATGACCCTCTTGTTGAAGACCAGATGGGATCGGGTTGATAAATTTCATCGCTATGGTTTCGGCAGCATAAGAGTTCCCCGATGTAGTGTTCATCGCTGCATAGGCTAGCACCAGTGTCTCATCCGGATTTGTCAACTCAGAGGAATCTCCTCCAATCGAGTATCCCTCCTCTGTTGATGAATTAGGTGATTTAGAGGATACACCTCCCACATTTTAAGAGGGTTTATTTTCCATTTTCAATGAGATGGAACAAGTTAACCTTACTAATGAGATAGATCTTAAACCCACATTGATCACCACCAATTTGCTTGTCAATGATAAACAATTAAACATGGTCATCCTGATGCGGCACCGTGATGTTTTTTACTAGAGATTTGATGAGATTCCATGACTAGATCTTCATGTCTCTATCCACAACCTCGACCTTCCAGAAATCCATTGTGGGTTCAAAAAACCTCCCTAAAAGATGCATCCATCCCACAATTCCATGGTCGAGGCCAAGGTTGAAAAGCTCATCAGTTCAAACATCTTAAAGGAGGTCTAGTACCTAAGATGATTAGACAACATTGTTCCCTTCAAGATGAAGAATGGAAAGTTCAGGGTTTGCATCTACTTCTAGGATCTCAACCATCACTGTATGAAGGATGATTTTCCCCTTCTAATGACATAACTATTGATTGGCCCCACCACGGGGTTCCAGGATCTCTCCTTCATGGATGTGTATTGGGACTAAAAAATGTAGGACCCACTAATTAATATTCCATGAACCACATATTTAAGACAATCCTCAGTAATTAGTTTAATGCTTTGTGGATGATCGTTTTTTCAAATCTCTCCAAAGCTAGGACCATCTCAATGATCAAAAGAAAGTGTTTAGATTCCCTTGATCCTACCATCTGAAGATGAACCCCTTGAAGTGTGTCTTCATAGTCACTTGAGGAATGTTTATTAGATTTGTTGTTACATACAGATGCATCAATATCGATCAGGAGAAGATCAAGGACATTAGTCAGATGTCTCCTTTGAGAATCATTTGGGAGCATAGAGGATTTCAAGGACACTTAGCCTATATATGCCGATTCATCAAAAATCTAGATCGAAAGTGTAAGATCTTTTCCTTGATCATGAAGAGAGGTATTGATTATCAGTGGGATGATGATTGTTAGACTACTTTCAAGGAAATAATTATGTCCCTATTACCCCATCTGGTCTTAATTCTCCCTATTTATGGAAAACCCCTGGTCTTTTATTTGACTTCCCTAGAATTATCTCTCAATGTCCATCTTACCTAGAAGAAAAAAATGGAATAAATAATAGTTTATATTATCTTATCCACATGATCCTTGATATAGATTCCAGATATTCCACTATTGAGAAAAGATGCCTAGTGCTGGTATTCAAAGTGTATAAATTTCAACACTACATCCAGCATCATGAGATACAACTAGTGTCTCATGTGGATCTATTGCAGTACATTCCTAACCGACCCATATTGACCGGACATCTGGCTCAGTGGGGATTCATCCACCAGTAGTTTGACATCAGGTTTGTCCCCTAGAAGGCCATTACGGGAAAGGCATTGGAAAACATCCTTTCCATCCACCCATCTCTTGCAAACTAGTCTCTAGATCTTGATATTTCCGATGAGGCAATCCTATTAGTAGACAAATCCATTTCATGTTGTAAAATAAACTTTTATGGAAAATCTCAAAGCCCTACTGAAAAATGAATCAATGACACCAAACTCAATAGGGTGGGCCTCGGTGTCGTCTTTATCACGCCAACACACGGTGTTCTTCCATATTCATTCCTATTGTCAGAAGGGAGTACCAACAACAAGGAAGAGTACCATGATCTCATTAATGGCATTGATCTATCCCTCAAGAATGATGTTCCCGACATACATGTGAAAGGGGACTCTTAACTAGTCATCAAATAGATCAATGTTGACTATATTGTTATGATTCCAGAGCACATACCTCTGATGGAACATACCCTCCAACCGATGGACCATTTACTATCTCAAATAGAGGTTACTCTTGTCCCTCATTCATATAATGGCCAAGACGATTCCTTATATTCCCTGGATGAATCTCTTGAAAAACCTGATTAAGATGATTTGATTATTCATGTGGTGAACTGAAGAGTCATCACTCCTATTACATTAGATGGTGATGATAGCCCATAGGTATGAAACCATACATCTTGATCCTCCTCATAAACACCCCATGGTCCCCCACCATAGTGTTGTAAGTTACTCTTCACTGGATGTCCCCCAAAATTGAGTATCTGCAGCATGGTAATCTCCCAATGTATCTAGCTGAGCATGTGCAGATCTGATATCATGCATTACAGTTCACCATCCAGAGTGGTCTCGATCATGTGAAAAACACATAATGTTTATGTTTGATGGGATTATCCAGCACTGCATTCAAGGAGGTGATATTTCTTAGGTCATGAAGGAGTTTTATGTCATTTCATGTAGGGATCATTAGTCTGGGCTGAAACTGTCTCACTAGATCTATAGATTGGGGTATTTTTAGGACACCGTGTTCTATGACAGTACTGAGTTCACCAAGAAGTTCCATGTGTTACAAATCCATGAATTTTTTTCCATCAAATGCTATAGAATCTATACACTACTATTCAATCATGTCCCTTCATGGTTTGTGGACTTGGTGTCGTGGGAACCTATCCAACAGTGACAGCTCGCCAGTGCATATTCATCCCAACCTCTATGTATTTCTTTTCCAGGTGGATAGAGGTAGTTCTGCTCAAGCTAGTCAAGGCCCATTCTATCATTGAATTTTTCAAATATAATATCATCTAACAATTCAGATTCCATCACGTCATCCTCATCAATAACTGCACCAACTTCTAGGCATCCAAACTGAAGAAGTTGAGTGCCCGGTATAACATTCGTTCTAACAATGCCTCCTGTTATCCCATGCATAAAAACAAGAATATAGAGGTGTTCATCAAAAACATATCTAAAATTCTTTAGAAGGTGGTTGGTCAGAACAAGAAGAGTGGGCTAGGAATACTCCCCAATGTTGTCTGGGCCTAATAGACGATGAATCATAATTCCATAGAGGTGACCCTATATTCCCCGGTTTGTGGAACAGAGGATGTTCCTCCCATTGAGATTCAGTTTCCCCCATTATGAATTGAAATATATGATATGTAGACACCGGATAAAGTAGTTGAAAACCACTTGGAGGAACTGAAATATCATTAAGAGAATATGTTTTCTACCCTACATAATCTGGAGACGCATCAGAAAAGATAAGCAGCAATTTTAACAAAAACGTTCACCTCCACTCATTCTTAAATGGTATCATGGTGTTTTACCTGATATCACCATTGTTACATGTTAGTAAAAACCCAAATTCGATCCCAAATGGGAAGGAATATACATCACTCACAAGGTTTACCCCATTTCCACACACTCCCTAGTTACCAAGGATGGTGAGAGAATAACCTCTTCTACCAACGCCAATTTCTTAAAGCAATACTTTTCCTAAGTAAAATAGTCCAACATGACCATAAAATGTTATCTATTTAATGCATGATGTTGTAAGGTGTGATCCATTTGAGCTGAAGGATGTAAAACTAATCAACACTTGTCCCACACAACATTAAACTGTATGTTTTAAAGTATGACATTAAACTGTATGTTGTCCCACAGGATGTTAAACTGTATATGGTCTTGCATGACCTTAAACTGTACCGTCGTCACTGCATGATTTTAAACTTCTTTATTCATCCAGGCTAAAGGATGTAAAAATACCCATAACTCATCCTGCATGATGATGAACTACAATATTTTTTGTACTCTATGAAATTAAACTATGATCACCCCACATTTTCATCCCGCATGAAGCTAAACTGCACAAAATCTAAATAATTATGTATGGCTTCATTCACATCCTCATGGGATACTTAAGAATGCTCAGACATCTCGTCTTATAATCCAGCATCCAAACTCTTCTCTTTTACTACCACTAGTTATAATTCTCTGGGAGGATATCACATGGAGCAATGTATAATTCATTGGCACACTCATGCCAAGATTCTGATGATCAAACCTTGTTCCCATACCTATTCTTCTATCCTCCCATATCCTTACTACACAACGTTAAACTAAATGGAAATTTTAGAACCATGTATGGCTGGATTCCCATCCTCATTGTGTAACTACCCAAAGTTTTTCTATAAAAATTCCATTGATAAAATTATGTCATAAAATCACATGAATTCACAACATAATGAACTACTAAGAGATAAGTGACCTTTAAACATAAATTTGTCACTTCTGTGTTTGTAATTTTGA
Organism: Viscum album; assembly: GCA_963277665.1. NCBI lineage: Eukaryota > Viridiplantae > Streptophyta > Magnoliopsida > Santalales > Viscaceae > Viscum > Viscum album. Next base: position 1,252,886,520 of record OY728153.1, on the reverse strand, counting down.
AAATCAGACACACATGGTTGTGTTCAAGATGATTATTTGTGTATGATAGAACAAACATTTTTTTGGTGAATAGTAACATACACTATGAATAGTAAAATGAATAGTAATATGACCCTTATGAATATTAAATAATAATATTATTTTATTTTATTAAGGTAATAAGATAATGAGATCTTAATTAATTTATCAATGAGAAATAAAACATAGTGCACCTTTATGACTGTTATTTTTTAAATTAACAAATACTTTATTTAAAATTATATTAATAATATTTAGAAAATTAATTTTGAAAAATGGACATCATTTTTGAATTCTGCATGTCAAAAAATGGTTAGGGTAAAATTTTGATATTTTTCTGAAAAACTCGAATTTTTGATGAATAGTGAAATACGGTAAAATACTATATATAAAATTTAACAGTTAAATACACTATTCATGACATCACAAGTGATGCAAGTCCACTTGGTTCTAACTCACATGAAAGTATTACTATTATGGGTCACATGAAACAATACTATTGGTTTTCTAGAGGGAAATAATAAAATAATGAATTATATATTCAAAATTTACCCCCCCCCTCCACTATAAAAACCACCCTTCACACCCTCATTCCCTCACACCTCTCAAGCTACAAGACTTCTCTAAACTCTTCCCAAACATCGTCCCTAGCCCCTCCCCCACGTTCAAGAGCTTCTGGTCTCATAAAAAGACTATGCTTAGGCTCTTAAAGAGGTTCTCAAGAGAAGGATTCAAGAGGTAATTTCTCTCCCTCTTCCCCTTTAATTTCCTTTCAAGTTCATTTTCATTTCTTGATCTCTCCCCACCTATATTCATAAAAATTGTATTTTAACTCTATTATTATAAATATACTTTAATTTTATGATTCTAATTGGATATTATATCATCCAACCCCCTTTCCCTCTTCTTTTTATTTTATTAAAGAGAACGTTGTTCGTGAGGTGTTAATTTATCACATTTAAGAATGACATGATTTCTTCTTCCATTTCTATCTTCAGATCTGGTCATGAAGCAATTTTAATGGTTTAACCAGAATATTATTTATGTATTATGTTATATTTAATGTTCTATAAGTAAATTATGGCCATATTACTAAGTGATACGTTAAAACAAGTTTGTTGTGATCCAAAAACCGCCCAAATTGACCAAAATAGCCATCATTTAATTATTATCTAATGATTCATCCACATGGATCTAATATAATTCATTATAAGATAATTAAAACTAGTGTAATATCATTAAAGACATGTAATATCATTTCTGGATGTTTACTCATGTTCTACCCAAACTTCAATTTAAGAATACAAGTGAAACAGCCACGAAAAAAACACCATAAAAACGAACATCCCCAAACAATGTTTTTAAACTCTATAAGTCATTAAAAGGAACATAATATAACATAATGAAACCATAATGAACCCTATTAATGTACACATGGTTTTTAATTTCTAATTAATTAATATAATGTCATTATACAGGACATTAAATAGAAGGAAGCATTCGGGTACAAGGTAAAGGGAAATTCTCGGACCCAACATTCATCCATCGGGTTCTCCCTCTTTCACGCCATTTCTATATGGTTAGTCCTTAAAGATAATTTATTCATAATTATATTACCTTTTATGGGATATAAATGTTTTCTAATGAAGTTTATTTCTAACCAAATGTTTTCCAAAATAATTCTTCTTTTAAGAACTCATCTTTTACCTCCCATTCATGGTTGATGGTTCTTGTATCAAGTATTTTGTTCCCTATTTCTTTTGGGATCCCAATGATTATGAATGTATTCTTATGAGATGAAACCCATTCCTTTACATGGGTCATTTATGTTCACATTTGATATTTGTTCTATTTGTAAATCATGATAATGATAATGTTATGATGTGACGGGTGCGCCAGGAATTATACGGCACAATATGAATGTTTCAAGGTAATGGGTGTGCCCAGAATTATACAGTGCACCAATGAATTGGGTAATGTGATGATTCTCATGAGTATATGTGAAATGATGTGTGAACAAGATTATATCTTGGTTCACAAGTATGTGTGGTAATTAACAACTAAAACATGGTGTTTCATTTTAATGCATTTCCACATTTCAAGTCTTTTATTTATGTTCCTCTCATGTTCATGATTTCATTACCTATGTCATGATTATGCTCACCCCATGACATATTCTTCTTATCTATCCTCTTATTTGGATTTTATCTCACCCCTTTTTATTGTATATCCTCAGGTGGCAACATATACCAAGGAGAGGATAAGTGACAATAAGAATCTAGAGAAGAAGAAATTAAATAAATGTTTATGCTTGGTGTTGTAATTTCTATGTATGGTCCTAGTTTTCCCAAGACACTAAACCATTGGATCCTCTATGTGTAATACTATTATGTTTTTTACCTTTAAAATAATTTAATTGTAATGTACGAAATGGCCGAGATGCTACATTTGGAATCAGAGGGAATTTTAGTTAATTTGGGAATTAGGATTAGTGAACCCCAGAGAAAACCTCTTGCATGAGACTAAGTACAAGCAGGAACACAAGAAAATCTACATCGGGATCCCATATTTTATGTTTTGGGTATAAATTGTTTAAATTAATAATTTATTCCTATATTGTTTACTTATGTTTTGTTCTTACCTTTTCTATTTTAGAAAATGGTGGTAACCAGGAGAAATCCGGCCATCAACTTGGGAGAGGGCCAATGCAACAATTGCCCAAATGACATACCCAATGATTTGTGAGGTGGAGTTAAAAATATCATGGTGATGCTTACCCAATTATCTCAGGTTATGAATAATAACCATCGTAATGGGGAACTTCCTCATTCACTAAAGAGTGAGTAACTGGCTGTCGAATGTTTTATGCAGCAACAACCACCGACGTTTAGTGAATCATTCGATCCACTAGTTGCGGAAAAGTGGGTTAACTCCATGGAGAAGATCTTTTCTGTTCTTCAATATTCTGAGATGGGGAAGGTGACCCTAGCTGTATATATTTTAGATGGAGAAGCTAATAAATGGTGTTATTTTATTAAAAACACCATGCCAATGGAGGAAAATGAAGAGATGGAATGGTAAGTCATTAAGAAAATGTTTCTTAATAAGTATTTCCCATGAACTCTTCATATGAAGATGGATAGAGAATTTATAGAGCTCCAGCAAAAATAAGGAGAATCTGTCACAACCTATGAACCTAATTTCACAAGGCTTGCAATGTACACTTTGGGATTTTTTATCAATAATGATCGAAAAATTGATAGATTCTTTAGTGGATTAAACAACACCTTCGAAAGGATCTTGAAATTCGAGACTTTGGATGTTATGAAGAAGTTTTTCGATGTGATCTCAATGTTGAGATAGAGTTTAGAGAATGGCCCCATGGCTATAGTGATATGAAAATGAAGATGGAGTTTCAAGCTAGGAGATCTAATGAAAATGGTGGGAAAAAAATCAATGACCCACATGCCAAAAATGTGGGAAGTTGCACCATGGGAACTGCCTCAATGGGATGGGGAAATGCTTCAAGTGTGTGAAAGAAGGACACCATGCCCAAGAGTGTCGAAGAGAGATGAAATAATGGAGAATGTAGACGATGAAAGGGGAGAACCACTCATGGTTCAATGATTCAACTGTAAGGAGAAAGGGCACTATGAAAATCAGTGCACTAAACCTCTAGTTCTTGAGGGTAATCAGCATCAGCAACCACCAAATCCAAAGGAACAAGGGAAGTCTTATTCCATCACTACTGTGGAGGTGGAGCATGATAATGAAGTCATACAAGGTACACTTCTTATTCACTCAAGAATGGAAAATGTATTATTTGATTCTAGTTCTACACATTCCTTTATATCTTTCAAGATTAATAGAACTATAGAATCAAATACCTGAATCCTTGAAGTAGAGATATCTATAAAAACACCAAGTGGTGTAATCATTGCAACCCAAGTGTTTGAATCTTCTCCTATTGGCGTATGTGGGAAGATTCTTATGGAAAATCTTGTAATACTTCCCTTGGTGGAATTTTATTCTATAATGGTAATGGATTGGCTCTCATTATATAAAGTACATATGAACTGTTTGGAAATGGAAATATCTTTTCATATCTCGAACCATCCCAGGCTCTTCAACAAATATAGGGAAGATCATGAATCTTCTTTGAAAAATCCTTCAATGGTGTGGGTGTTGATTCCATATGAATAAGAATACCTCTCCCAAATGGATGAGTTGAAGGAAAGCACCAACCATGAGGAAATGCCCATCGTGATGGAATACAATGATGTATTTCTTGAAGAGTTACTCAGAATTCTCCTTGATCGTGAAGTAGAGTTCTCAATTGACCTCATACCCTAAACTACTCCTATATCAATGTGCCTATATAGGATGGATCCTGTTGAACTGGAGGAGATAAAGAAGTAGTTGGAAGAGCATCTGGACAAGGGGTTCATACGCCCTAGTGCATTGCCTTGGGGTGTGCCAGTGCTCTTTGTGAAGAAGAAGGATGGAACAATGCAACTGTGTATCGATTATAGGGAACTCAACAAGATCACCATAAAGAACAAGGATCTTCTCCCAAGTATTGATGACTTCTTCACCAGTTACGAGGAGCTCAATACTTCTCAAAGGTTGATCTTCGTTCTGGATATCATCAGGTAAAGGCGAAGAATGAAGATATTCAGAATACTGCCTTCCAAAAAATGTATGGGAACTATGAGTTTTTGGTGATGCCCATTGGACTAACTAATGCCCCTGAAATTTTCATGGATTTGATGAATATAGTATATAGATATTACCTTGACAAATTTTTGGTTGTGTTTATCGATGATATTCTCATATACTCCAAGATAAAGGAGGAAATTAAAGATCAGATAAGACTTGTAATGGCGGCATTGAGAAAGGAGAAGTTGTATTCCAAGTTTAGTAGGTGTGCCTTTTGGATGAAGCAAGTAACATTCATGGGACATGTGATCACAAGTGAGGGAATTTATATGGATCCTTCAAAGACAAAGCCGATTTAGGAATGGCCCATGCCCTCTAGTGTCAAATAAATCCATAGTTTTCTTGGATTATCTGGGTACTACCGATATTTTGTGAGAAACTTCTTATGATTATCAAGCATGCTAACTAAGTTAACAAGGAATGGGGTATAGTATGTCTACACGAAATAATATGAGGAATTCTTCAAGGAGTTAAGGAGAAGGCTGATCACAACACTTGTACACACAATACCGAAAAGTGGAGAATGTTTTGTGATATACAATGATGCTTCAAAGAAAGGCTTGGGTTTAGTACTAGTTCAAAATGATAGTGTGATAGCCTACATCTCACGACAGTTGAATATCCATGAGCAGAACTACCCGACATATTATCTAGAGATGGCAGTCGTGACTTTTTCCTTGAAAATATGGCGGCACTACCTTTATGGTGAGAAGTGTGACATATAAACCGACCATAAGAGCCTAAAGTATATATTCACACAAAATGACCTAAACATGCGTCAAAGGACATAGTTAGAGTGAATCAAGGATTACGATTGCTCTATTCACTATCATCCTGGAAAGGAGATCAAGGCAGCTGATGCTCTAAGAAAAAAAGAACCTGCTACTCTATCCATGCTGCAGATTGAGAAAGACCATATCTTCTTGGATATACAAAGAATGGATTTTGAAATCATAAGGGTAGGGGATACATTATACCTTTCCCAAATGGTCTCTCAACCATCCATCCATGAGAAGATTAAGAAGCACAAAGGGATGATGTGGAGAGACAAAAGAGGGAGAATGTCGTAAAGGAAGGGAGGCTACAAGATTTCAATATCAATGATGATGGTGTGATTTAGATTAGATCATGGATTTGTGTGCCTTCATCACCTGGGATAAGGAAGGAGCTATTGGACAATTCACATAGCTCAACTTTCTCAATCTATCCTGGGAGTACCAAGTTGTACTGTGATCTCCAAAAACACTTTTGGTGGGATAACATGAAAAATGAGATTGCAGAATTTATATCAAGGTGCCTGGTATGTCAGCAAGTTAAAGCTGAGTGACAAAAGTCCAAAGGTATGATGCATCCATTGCATATAACCATGAGGAAATGGGAAAATGTTACGATGGACTTTGTCACAGGTCTCCCAAAGATGTCAAAGGGAAATAATGCGATATGGGTTGTGGTTGAACGACTCACCATGACTTCCCATTTTATCTCTATTCAGGAAGATCTTTCACATTAACAACTTTCAAAGATATATGTGAATGATGTGGTGAGACTACACGGTGTTCCACTCTCAATTATCTCTGATTGTGATATGAGGTTCACATCTAAATTCTTGAGGTTCCTTCAACATGCTTTGGGTACTGAATTAAATTTCAGCACAGCCTATCACCCCCAAAATGATGTCAAATATGAAAGGACTATTCATATGCTTGATGATATACTTAGAGCCTGGTCTCTAGAATTCAAAGGTGGATGGGATCATCATCTCCCATTGGTTGAGTTCTCATACAACAATATCATCCACTCGAGTATTCAAATGGTTCTATATGAAGCTCTGTATGGAATGTGATGTAGAACTCCAACCTGATGGGATGAAGTTGAAGAAATAAAGCTACATGGACCTGATCTTGTTCAAGAAATGACAGAAAAGGTTGAATTCATTCAGAAACACATCAAAGCTGCTCAAAGTCGGCAAAATAGTGATGCTGACAACCGTCTAAGGGACCTGGAGTTCGACATTGGAGATAAATTCTTCCGTAGAATATCTCCATGGAATAGATTCATGTGATTTGGGAAGAAAGGGAAGCTAAGCCCAAGGATCATTGGCCCCTTTTAGATCCTTGACCGCATAGGAGCCGTGGCCGTTCGTCTTGCACTTCCACCGAATATGGATCGATTTCATGATGTTTTTTACGTATCACTCCTGAAGATGTACATACCTGATCCCACACATGTACTATATTCAGAGGTTGTGCTGCTAGAAGATGATCTCTCCTTTGAGGACTAGCTAGTAAATATTTTAGACCAAAGTGATAATGGTTTACTCAACAGGACAACCCACCTTGTTAAAGTGTTGGGGAGGAACAATAAGATTGAGGAAGTAACTTGGGAACCAGAAGAGGCAATGAAGGAGAAGTACCCTCACTTGTTTGTGTAAAACGAAATTTCGAGGGTGAATTTCTTAAGGGGGGAAGAATGTAACAACCCAATGTTTTTCAATAAAAATTACCTTCATATAATTATGTCATAAAATCATAAGAATGCACAACATAATGAACTACTAAGTGATAAGTGAACTTTAAACATATGTTTTTCACTTCTGTGTTTGGAATTTTTAAAATCTGACATACACGGTTATGTTGAAGATGATTTTTGGAGTCTCATAGAACAATTTTTTTGGGTGAATAGTAACATACCCTTATGAACAGTAAAATGAATAGTAATATGACCCTTATGAATAGTACAAAAATAATATTATTTTATTTTATTAATGCAATAAGATATTGAGATATTTATTAATTTTTCAATGAGAAATAAAACTGAGTGCACCTTTAAGATTATTGTTTTTTTAAATAACTATGGCATTATTTAAAAATTAAATTAAAAATATTTAGAAAATTAATTTTGTAAAATGGACTTTATTTTTTAATTCTACACGTTGAAAATTGATTAGGGTAATGTTTTTGGTATTTTTCGGAAAAACTTGAATTTTTTATGAATAGTCAAATACGGTAAAATACCCTATATACAATTTAACAGTTAGTACACTATTCATGAAATCACAAGTGATCCAAGGCCACATGGTTCCAACTCACATGAACTTATTACTATTATGGGTCACATGAAGCAATACTACTGGTTGCCTTTAGGGAAATAATAAAATAATGAATTAAATATTCCAAATTTACCCCTCCCGTCCACTATAAAAACCACCCTTCACACCCACATTCCCTCACACCAATAAAAATCCAATACTTCTCTAAAATATGACCAAACACCCTCCCTAGCCCCTACCACAAGTCCAAGAGCCTTTGGTCTCATCATAGGACCAAGAATAGGCCCTTAAGGAGGTTCCCAAGAGAAGGATTCAAGAGGTAATTTCTCTCCCTCTTCTCATTTAATCTTCTTTCAAGTTCAAGTTCATTTCATGATCTCTCCACAACTATATTCATCCAAATTTTATTGTAACTCTAGTATTATACATATAATGTAATTTTATGATTATAATATGATATTATAACATCCAACCCACTTTCCCTCTTCCTTTTTTATTAAAGAGAACATTGTTTGTGAGGTGTTAATTTATCACCTTTATGAACGACGTGATTTATTCTTGAATTTCTACATTCAGATCTGGTCATGAAACCATATTTAGGGTTGATATAGAATATTTTTTATGTATTATGTTCTATTTAAATTTCTATAAATAACCAATTTCTATATTACTAGATGATAAGTTAACAAAAGATCATTGTGATCCAAATACCGCACAAATTGACCCAAATAACCATCATTTAATTATTATCTAATGATTCATCCACATGGATCTAATATAATTCATCATAATATCATTAAATCTCTTTTAATATCATTAATGACATGTAACATCATTTCTGGATGTTTACTCATGTTCTACCCAAACTTCAATTTAAGAATACAAGTGAACCACCCAAGGAAAAAACCAAAAAAACGAACATCCCCAAACAGTGTTTTTAAACTCTATAAGTAATACAAAGGAAAATAATATGACATAATGAAACCAGAATAAACCCTATTAATTCAAACATGGTTCTGTATTTCTAATTAATGAATATAATATCATTATACAAGACATTAAAGATAAGGAAGCATTCAGGTATAAGGTAAGGGGATATTCTCCAACCCAACTTTCATCCTTCGGGTTCACCCTCTTTCACTCCATTTTGATCTAGTTACTCCTTAAAGATCATTTATTCATAATTATCATACCTTTTATTGAATTTACATGTTTTCTAATTAATTTTATGTCTAACCAAATGTTTTCCAAAATAACTCTTATTTTAAGAACTCAACTTTTACCTCTCATTCATGGTTGATGGTTCTTGTATCAAGTATGGTGTTCCCTCTTTATTTTGGGAACCCCAAGATTATGAATATATCGTTATGATATGAAACCCATTCCATTAAATGGGTTAGTTATTTTCATTTTTGATATGTTATCTATGTGGCAATGTTGATAATGATAATGTTATGATGTGACAGGTGCACCTAGAATTATATAGCGCAATATGAAGTTTTCAAGGTGACGGGTGCGCCCAAAATTATACAGTGATCTAATGCATTGGGTAAAGTGATGAATCTCATGAGTATATGTGAAATGATGTGTGAACAATATTCTAGATTGGTTCAAAAGTCTGTGTGGTAGTTATCCACTAAAAATGATGTTTCATTTTTATGCATTTTCACATTTCAAGTCTTTTATTTATGTTTATCTCATGTTCATGATTTATTTACCTATCCCAGGATTATGCTCACCTAGTGATATATTATTATTATCTATCCTCTTACATGGCTTTTATCACACCCCTTTTATAATTTATATCCTCAGGTGTCTACATATACTAAGGAGAGGAAAAGTGACAATAAGAATCTACAGAAGAAGAAATTAAATAAATGCTTATTGTTGAAGTTGTAATTGCTATGTATGGTCCTAGTTTTCCCAAGACATTAATCCTTTGGATTCTATATGTGTAATACTATTATGATGTTTACCTTTAAAATGATGTAATAGTATTGTAAGAAAAGGCTGAGATGCTACACATGGGATACGTAGGAATTCGTAGACATTTCATTTGTAGGACCAACCCTAAACTAAATGATCTCCCCTTGGGTCCGGATGCTTCTCAAAACATGTGGTGTGGTGCAAGATTTGATTTCCTTCTTTCACATCCAGTTTATCCTAACTAAACCATGTATTTTCCTCCTTGGAGATCTCCACCACTTTCGTCTTTTCCACCATGACGTTAGTCTACGGGCATCTTCATGCATCACATCTACCATTTATTTGGGTCTCCATAAACATTATCTTCTGAAAGGACCCCCAAATGACATGAATGCTCAATGTTATGGACTGAGTACCATTTCGGGCCAACGTCCTGAAGGGCCTTGAATGAAACTTTGATAAAAGTCCAGCATCTAAAATGTGGTCTGTGGTCGATCATTTTTTATTCCTATTTAAGGTCACATGGTAGGGATGTTATGTTTTAAACATAGTCAACCACTATCCTCCATCATTATCAACACTCTTATATGTCCAAAATATTAGGTGAAATGATTCATTTGGTCATGTTATCCCTTTGAATATCAGTGTTCCTCGATCATGGATGTTGGTCTTGGTTGGATCGACCATGCACGGTCTCTTTCCTATATTGTCATGCCCTTATATGCTGGGTAGAACCAGATGACATTCCTTGAGTCCGACACCGAGCATTTCCCACATGGTATTAGGAGATTTGGTAGGTTCATAACTACATAAAGGGTCACATAATCATGGTCCATGCTCTATGTAGTTAAACTAAGATCAACACCATCTTCATCGCACAATGTTAAACTATGTAATCCATCTATCAGTGAGAGATGTAAAACCCATGAGCACTCATTCCATGTAATGATAATTTGATAAAATGGCGGTGACTTTTTATCTATAGCCCATCCTCGGTTCCCTCAACCATTTTGGGCCCCTAGACAATGTTATCAACTAGGATTTTGTTGTGTGGTTTGAACTCTGTGTCCTTGTTCACGTCGGGCTATTTTTTCCATTCCACATAAATCCCCTTGAGACACCCCTCCATTAGCCATCCTTGGCGCATAATGTTAAACTGAATAGGTACCAAAAAGCTTTACATGTCCCATAATTTAGATTTCCATCATCTTTCACATCTGAAAGGACCCCTGAATTGTATGTACACTAGGCTTCAGGGCTTCCTATCATCTCAGGCCAACGTCTATGAGGATTTTGGACAACAATTTGATACAAGTCCTGCATAGGTAATATGGTTAGCAATCGATGATCATTTTGTAGAAACCCATATTTTGACATACATGGGGATTACATTACATTTTTATAATACTTAATACATAACAAAAACAGACACCCAAGGACTGTAATAGTTTAGTGTCTTTGGAAACATGGAACACAATCTTCTAATAATGGTAAATGATTTTCAACATCTCCCATAAATATCATTCCCTTTTGTTTTCGTTCCTAAAACCTTTATTAATATCCCGGGGAAAAGAAGACATAAAAAGGGTGAGCTCAAATTCTTGGTAATGGTAAGAATGGAGAAAATAAAAAAGCAATATACATTTGATCATAAAAACATGAATGTAATGTTTAAACATCAAAATCATGAGTTTTGAAATAAATCTTGGAAGTAAGTATGACATAGATCATAAAGGAACATTAATCATGATAAAATAACATGGGAATGACACATGTAATTGTGACATCCATTAATCACATGTTATGAATACTATAGTAGCCAAGACATTGCTGACAAGACTATCATAGTGGACAATGTCCACTACTAAACCGGGTTTACTTTCCATTCCATCCCTGTATTACTGAACCGTATTCACTTGACATTCCATCCATGTCCATATCACGAGATAAAAATCATTACCTAATTAATTTGAGGGAGATATAGGTCCTAGTCATGTCATGATGAAATCATTCTTTCATGTGCAACAAAATAAACATAAATCATTCATCATAACCTAATAAATAAAATGGGATTCTTATACGTCGTCCCATCATAACATAATCCATATAAAACAGTGGATATAATTTCATCATAAACAAAATAAAACCATTTAATTAATAGTTACATTAAAAATGAAACATATTCAAATTAAATAATGTCATCTTATATGGAAAATATTTTTTATAAAACACTTGAAATGAATTCTTGAGGAAAATATCTTTTCTTCTTCAAAATAAGTTTATTTTTAAAAAATACTGAGAAAGATAAAATTTCTTTGAAAATAATCATGAAATATTATAGAGGATACTTCATGGAAATAAGGCATTATGAATCTATAAAAAAAATTCATGCCCTATAAGTTTAAAAAATATGTTTCTCGTACTTTTTCTGGAAAAGTCAAAAAGTACCTCATATGGTAATAAAAAGAATGATTTGTTCCATACCACATAGTAAAGGTCATAAAGAGGTAAACAAGAATTTAAACAGACCTGGAAGAATATTAAAAAATTTATGAAAACCTTTTCTCATAAAACATGTACATGGATGACAAATATAACCCTAGTAAATACTTACGAATAAACAATCTCGGAAAAGAACGAGATTGAAATAATTATCTCTTACCATTTTTGATCAGTGGAATTATATGTTTCATAAAATAAAGAAAATTAAATGCATCTGTAAATATCATATCCTCCATAATAAAAATCACAAAACATTCATGGGAAGAATAAACACCATACAAAAGAAATAGATGGTCATTAAGGCATATTTCTAAAATAAATAAAAGTGAGACGATATAATCCCTTACCTTATGTACAATTACATCTGTATGTGTCCGGGACTCCTGTATATTGGGTTTAAACATATTATTAACTTATAACATATCCATTATAATATTAATGATATCATATATGATTCACATACAACTTTATATTACCCGTTCATTTGACAATTCCTTGTTAAAGCATCGTTTTCGGTAATATCATTTCAGTTATCGTACATGTTTTGACTTGTAATAATTTATATGATTACATAGATCATGATTAATAAATTCTAGAATTTAAAACATTATTTATATATTATATATTCAGAATATAATATATATATATATATAATATTGATAAATGGAATGAAATACCATGTTCAAGGAGACAGTAGGTACGTACGCATGAACGCTGTTTTCGTTTCCTTTATAAATTTAATGGAAGTATGTAAATACCATATACATAAACACATTATCATTATTATGTCATATATTTTATTATTATTTATTATATATACTTTATAATCATTCATTAATGGTTAACATGGCGAATAAATCTCATCACATCGTAGAGATGTTAACCGTACATAGGCACGAGCGATGATATCATTCCTATAATTATTGAATGGAATTGGAGTGGCTGATATAATATATAAGAATTAGTATGATTTTATAATAATCATATATAGTTATTATTTCCACCATTATACACATCCATGTATGGTGGTGGTGGAAAAACAGATTACACCACGGCGTGGAGACGGTATGTCATACGTACGCATGTGCGGTGATTTCATTTTTCTTAGAATTAATATAAGGTAAAATTTTGTTGTTTCATATTTATAATAACATATTAGTAAATTAGTGATAATTATGTCATTAATTTATAATTAAAAAACAATATAAGAGGAAGTATAAGAAGAAATAGACTTGAATGAATCGGTAGAGGAGATTACCTCTTCCTCGACGTGTCTCTTTTAAACATCCTCTCAGGGAACTAGAGGTTGTCTTTTGAGAAGACCAGAACCTCTAAAATATAAATATATAGGTTGAAAAGAGTAATTTTCAGGGGTTTTCCGAACCGGAAGGCTTAAAATGGAGTGAAGTGAAGAGGGAGGGGGTTCTCTTTTATAAGAGAGGAGAGGGGAACTTTTGGAAACCTCAAAATTATTAATTTATAAAAAACTAAAACCCCACTTAAGAACCACAAAAATGACTCAAATTAAAATATTAAATGTGATAGGGTTGTAATATATTCAGAATATAAAATTTATACATGTTGCAAAATTATTTTAAACCTTATCAATTTGATTTTTCCTTATTTAATCTATTTAATCTTATTTTTTGTAAAAATATTCTAAATTTTAAACTATTATAAATACTAACTTATGTGTTGTGAATTGTCCATAATTTTATAATTTAGGGAATTTTAGACTATATAAAATTTAAATATTATTTTTTAAATATATTTGTGATTTTAAATATTTTAATAATATGTTATTTTTATAAAATATCAACAGTGCCACATTTGACACTATTCATTTATTTGAATATAAATAAAGTCCACACATAAGATATGTTTGAACAAAAATATTTAATACATTCCTAACATGTAATATTTATATATAAATTTTTTGGATAACGTTAATTAGTTCATTTAATATTTATTTTAATATTTTTAAAACCATTTATTTGATATTTCTCTTAATAAAATAATTAATACATCATTTTTGTATGATTTTTTAATATACATATTTGTTTCCTAAAATTAAAAATAAAATACCATCATTAAGGTAAATCTATTATATTTTATATAAATACTTTTAGTAGAAATTATCATCTAAGAATCCAATTCTTTAAAATGATATGTGTATTAAATTTTGAAGGTGACGACTTTGACATCATTTAAATTAAAATAGTATAAATGTCATAATCAGTTTTATAATGCTCCAAATGGTCCTCAAGTCGTCCCTTGGATGTTTATGGTAGATATATACTCTACCAATAAGGTTTGGTCAAGTTTACAGTCCTTTTAATAGATATTATTATTTTAATAAAAACTATATTATTCATTTTTCAGTAAATAAATAATTTTTGCATCATTAATGTATAAGCTATTAAGGTAATTATATATTTCTAAAAAACTAAAAATAAATTAAATAAATGAATAAAAAAATTTATCTTCCAAATGAGTATTTATAATCTAATTTATATTTGGTATAACCTTATATTAAAAATAGTTTAATTAATAAAGTTTGAGTGAGCCATATTTCACTTTCCTTAAAATAAAAAAAATTAAATGTCTTAATCTCATCCAAGTGGGTTCCAATAGATTCCATTTCGACCCAAGTATGTATTATAAATAAATACAATCAACCAATGATATCAAGACAATTGTTAGTGTGATATTATAATATTATTTGTACCCTTAATTACTGGATTTACCATTAAATTTGGTAAATAAAATTTTCAGTAGTTACTATTCATAATGTCCTATATAAAAAAGTAGTCTATTAACATAATTTGGAAATAATGATTCCAAATATGGAATCAATTTTTCCAAATTCAATAAAAAAAAGTTGCAGTATTTGATTTAAAATTAATCCCGCTGTTGAGAAAATGGGTTTTAAAAGTTAAAACAATGCAAAATATTAAAATGTTTTTACCTATGAATTCATTGTTAAATTAATGATAATGAATTATATTATATTAAATGGTAAAAATGTATTATATTTATAATATAAAACCACTCAATATTATAATTTAACCATATAAATCATCTGGATGAAAAATAATTCAAATAAAATTTAGCATATTTTTACTATTTATCAAAATATGAAGGTTATCAGAATAATGTCAAAATTTTATCAAACGCAAATTTTTATATCCTACTGAAAAATAATATGTTAACTTTTTCAAATTGAACTAATAAACTTGTCATAAATTTTATTTAAAATGGGTTTTCCAAAAAAATACGGGAGAACTGCATTTTTTGAAAAATACATCCTTTATACGAAGAATTGATTTTGTTCTCATACCATGTTTTAGAAAATGTGTAAGATGAATTACAATGTAATAAAATTCAAAATTTAGTTAATACAATTCATAACGGCTAGTTCATAATAATATTATAATATATCATTGTTTAGTGAAACTCAGTATTACGTACCACACAAGCTATCGAGGAAGGACACTCTTGCGTGTGACACAAGCCAGGTATATTGTTTGTGTATACTACAAGCTAATACAGTGTTTATTATAGCTCAAGATAATCTTGTTCTAGCATAAAACACATGCTATTAAAGAAATTAAAAAGAATATCCCTCATAAAATCTCAGGGTGTCACACATTTGTTGTCCCCATTCTAGGACATAATACAGATATTGTATTGTGAACTTGGTCAGTAGTTATCCTCAAAAATTGTTTTCATTTTATTGTCTCCCATATGATAATCCCGGTGATTCACCCATTCCACCCCATATGTCTCATATGCATGACATTAAAATGGAAATCTATGGTCTGATCTCTATGACCATAAACTAAGATCGAACATGTCCCTGTCACACAAAGTTGAACGACATGAAATTTCGGGAACTATGTTTGTCTTGATTCTCATCCTAATGAGATACATAGGAAAACCCATGCATTTTGTCTTCGAGTCCAGCCCAGGTTCGTCTACTATTTCTCTCTACCTCTTGGCCCGAGTTCTCTCCTAGAATTATGAATGGTGTGGAGTATATAGGATTATGTATGCATTCACGTTTGGTTATTATCCACTCCATACACATTCCACCCTGAGATATACCCTCCCATATTTTTCCTTACTGCACAATGTTAAAATGAATTCCATATATTAGAACTATGTGTGGCTTGATTCCTGTCCCCATAGGATACATAGGAACCCCTAGACATTTCATCTTCAAGTCTAGCCCTGCTTCTTAGAACCCTCTTCATCTCCCAGACCCCATTTCCAGAGTCCTCTAGGAGATGGGATATGTGGTGTGTTATGGGCTTATGTCCTCATTCAAGTTGGGTTTATAACAACCATACCATGTACTTATTCCTCCTTGGTAGTTCACCAGCATGTCTAGGTTCACTTTATTCAGGATCAAGTGTTATTAATTCTACATAGACATGTTTTCCCCAATTTAAATTCTTCATGATACCCTTTATTTGGAATTTCATCATCTTTCACATCCAAAAGGACCCCTGAACAACAAGGATTCTATCGCCCCTGGATATCCTACCATATCAGGCCAACGTCTCTGAGAATTCTAGATGACAATTTGATACAAGTCCCATGTTGTGAATATGTTCAGTTGTTGATGTTCACTTTCATTCCAAATTCAGGCCACACGATATGTATGTTGAGTTTCAAACATGGTCAGAAATCTTCCTCTATCATTGTGCCACCGCCATTAATCCCTAAATATTGGTCACACTATTCTCATCCTTTTCTAGTCCATCATGTTCTAGTGTAATTTCGTCACTCATTATGCCATCCCTAAATGTACCATCGCTGTAACAGCCCGAGATTTTATGAAAAATATTCTTTTTAATTTTATTAAAGTCTTGTGTTGTACGCTACACCAAAAAGAGCTTGAACAACACACATCCATGACTTGCCTTGCATTACACGCAATCACGACCTTCCTCGATAGCGTGTGTAGTACGCAATACCGAGTTTCGCTAAACAACGATATGCTATTAAATTATTATTAAAACTAGCCGTTATGAATAGTAATAACCACTTTTTGAAATTTTGTAAATTCTATTTTTCAAAATGGAGTTCACTTTTTGATTCAGAATATCAAAATTAGCTTAGGGTGGAATTTTGGTGATTTTCAGATAACTTTCATATTTTGATGAATAGTGAAAATTGTGAAATTTTAATTAAAAACAACTTTTTCAATCAAAATAATTAATAGTGATAAATTATTAATTTGAGTGGTTTTAAAGTATATTTAGAATATATTTTTACAATTTAATACAATTTTGGTCATTGGATGTAATTTCACATTTAAACCAGTTATAAACAAGTGTCAATCTTTTGATAGTAATTATCTCTTAAAAACACGCCTTTTGTTTTGACGACGGGAATTAATTTTTAAATTAATTAATGCAACTGATATGTTTTGAATTTGGTAAAATAGAAATCATTCTTGAGTTCATAATATCAAATATATCTTAGGCATAATTTTTGCGATTTTTCTGAAAACTTTCAATTTTTGATAAATAGTAAAACCACTAAGTGGTAGTTAAAAAAACTGAATTTTTCATAAATCATAATTTTACCGCTTCTGTGAGTGGAATTTCAAAAATCTGAGACACACGGTTGATGTCAGTAAGTAAAATGTGGTTCAATGAGATGAAAATAATTTTTGGTGAATAGTAACATTTTTCTTTTATTTACCACGGTTAAAAGTAAATAGGGTAATTAAGGGTAAAAATGATATTATTATTACCCTAACACATGTCCTAATTCTATTGGACAAGTGTAATTCGACCCAAAACAGTCTTAGGAATAAAATATGACCACTTAGGCCCACTTGGATTAGATTAGGACATTTATTAATAATTTATTTAAAGAAGGGTTAAAATAGTAAAAATCAAAGTTTAATAAGTAAAACATTTTTAATATGGGGTTATACATAAGATAAATTCGACTATAAATATTAATTAGAAAGCTAAAACGATTTCATACATAATAGTATTTTATTTTTAATTGTTAGACTTTAAATAATTCGATTTATATATGACAAAATGATGATGCAGTAATTACCATAATAGTGAAAAATTAGAAAAATTGATATTATAAATGCCTAAATAAATATAATACGAGACTTTTTATGAATTCCACTAATTTTCTAGGTTCATATGACATGTTAGTATTGATTTAATTAACGTTTTTCGAACTTATAATTCTGTTATGATTTTCTCAAAAATCATTTACTAAATAGTGTTAAAATTGACATAAAATAGTTTTTAAAACAAATATTATATTATTAATTGTTATTTTATTCCTAAAAATCTAAGTATCGGCCAAATGACTTATATAAGGTTATATATATGGATAATAAAGTAATTGGGGTTCGTTTGGCATGATATAGTAAGTTTATTAACCATATAGTGTAAGAAAACAAAAAGACACAGTAAAAGTTAAATTATTTAACTTAGAGTTAAATCTAATTGATAAGGTTAGAATAATAACCTAAACTTTTCTAAATCCTATTGGATGAGAGTATTTCGACCCATACCCACCTTATCTTCGAAATAAATCAATTTGGAGCTATTTAAAACCGAATTTGGCTTTATAATAAAATAATATTTTTAGTTATTCCAAAGGTGCCCCTCTCCTCCCTTATAAAAGGGCACCTCATCCCTATCCTCCTCACACCAATTTGGGCATTCAAGCTCGGCCAAACCCGGCCAAAATATCTTCTCCACTTCCCTAGTATCATCCTAGAGGTCCTGGTCTTCTTAAAAAACCAATTTTAGTGCCCTAAAAGGAGGTCTCAAAGAAGCACTTCAAAGAAGAGGTAATATCCATTACCGATCCATTCCAATTTCTTTTTTCTTCCACTTCTTCTTATTTAGTTGTTTCATTATGAAGTAATAACATCAGTATCACTCATATATGGATATGTTATTATAAGTATGAAACAACCATATTTAACCATCTATCCATCCTACGGAAAATAAAATCACCGCGCCTGCGTACGTACGGAATACCGTCTCCACGACGCGATGAGATTCATTATCCATGTTAACCATTCCAGAATGATTATAAAGTATATATAATGAATAATAATGGAATATATGACATGGTAAATCTACTGGATTTATGTATATATATATGTCATCTACTTACTTCCATTCAAGACAATAAGGAAAGGAAAGCAGCGTTCATGAGTACGCACGGACTACCGTCTCCATGAACGGTGTGTTTCCTTTCATTTATCTATCTATTATATATATATATATATACTGAATATATATGATATATAAATCATACTTTATATTCTGGAAGTAAGTAAATCATGATATAAGTAATAATAATGTCAAGAACAACAAGTCCAAACACCTACGATAAATGAGACGATTTTACCCAAAACGCTACTTTAACATGAATTTACAAAAGAACAGGTAATATAAATTTATAAGTGGACCATATGTGATATAATAACAATTAATATGATTCTGGAATAAGTCAATAACATGATTTAAATCATTATACAGAATGTTCGGACATGTATAAAGCAAGTCGGGCCTAAGGTAAGGGAAATATCACAATCTCATTTTTATCCGAGATTGTTTATACTTTGAAATTTAATGGGGTGTATTTTATCATCCGCATCCATGTTTCCTCAATATGTAATACTATTTCCATTCACCTAAAATTTTTTAAATCCTATTTTACCCTTCGGTGAGTTTTTAGTAAAAGATATGAAAGGAATCTTTTGTCGTTTTTCATACGAGGTACTTTTTTGACTTTTCTGACAAAAGTACAAAGAATGTTTTTTTTAAATTATACGGCATGAATGGATTTTTAAAACATTATTTCCAAGAAGCTTACTTTAAAAGTTTTCAAGTTTATTTTTAATCAACTTCTTTTAGTTATAATTTTATGACATGTTAAGAAATGAAAAGTGTTGTTGAAGTTGAAAGGATATTTTCCTCAAGAATGGAGTTCAAGTGTTTTATCAAAATTATTTTCCATCTAAGATAATATAGGGTTCTGTTTCTATCCCTATTATTACATTGATTTGATTATGTTGTGATGGAATTATTTTTATGAATTCCATTATCTTATATGAATTGTTTTATGATGTAATGTTGTTTAAGATTCCCCTTTTTATTACATGGGTTATGCAATGGTGTATGATTTATGATTTTGTGGCACACATAAGAATGGTATCATTATGAGATGGGTGGGACCTATATCTCCCTCCAATGCAATGGGTAAAGATTTTATATCTCATGAGATAGACATGACTGGAATGGTAGGTTATATCGGTTCAGTGAAATAGGATTGAAATGAGGGTGACTCTGTTCAGAAAGGGACTTTGTCCACTAAGATAGGCTTGGCAATGAGTCTTGACTAATAAGTAATGATTCTCTATGATTATGTGTGTATGCCCCAAAGTTTCATGTTTTATGTTATGATTATTGGGATTTCATTTCACTACTATGATTTATCCCATGTTATGAAATTATGCTCTCTTTTGCAGGTTAAGATTTCCAAAAGTTATGTTCTTATTAATATGATGTGATTGATATTTCTTTTGTTTACCCTTACTGAGCATTTGAGCTCACCATTTTATGTTTTCTTTTCCCCAGGATATAAAGAAAGGTTTTAGGTATAGAAAAAGGAAGATTTTTATGGGAGATGTTGAAGATCTTTCACCATGATTAGAAGATTATATTTTAAGTTTCCAAAGACACTAAACTATTACGGTCCTTGTGTATGTGTTTTGTTATGTACTATGTATTCTGGAAATGTAATGTAATGTCCATGTAAGTCAGGATTCAGGTCTCTACAGTTGGAATCAGAGGCAAAGGAGGTTGTAATGTATCCGATCCTTGGGCACTCTCACATGTGAGCGTTGGACGAAGCATGGCTCTCCGCCCAAGGGCTTCATGAGGAAATGGCTGCCACTGGGGATGGTGGTGTGTCCCGCCCAGGGGGTGTAGCCGCCCATGGAGTGCCCTGATAGGTATCAATTATAGTCCACTGGAAGTAATTCCAGACCACTACAGTTGGTATCAGAGGAAAGGTATATTCAACCTTTGTAAACAAGGATGTGAGAATGTTAGTGAGATCCCTAGAGATATTTCTAAGGTATGTATAGGGATGTCTCTAAGGATAAGTATATGTATAGGATATAGTCCTAGAACTACGGTAATGAACTTAGAATTTAACCTAAGATGTTAGATATTAAGGGTACTCCCCCTTTACTATGTTGTTTTACCTAACATGATTTTTGCCTCTCACAAGATTCTTTTTGTGTTTTAGTTAATGGAGGGAACCAGAAGGAATTCGGTTAACATTGAATCCAATGGAAAAATTAGTGACTATGAGCAAAAAAAATTTGTAATTCCTAGAGAGAAAAATCTTGTGATTATTCCAAATCATTCATCGCGATATATGATTAACAAGGTGAAATTTATTGGTATGCCTAATTCATCAACGAAGAGGAAGATAAACTATTATGCATGTTCACATGATGAGGAGCATAAAGAAAGGAAGATATAGATTTCTAAAGAAGGGAAGAAGAACCTTTAGGAATACCTCAAATGGAGGGACTGATGTTATCTGTGTGGAGAAAAGGGTCATAGAGTGACAGACTATTATGGAGTTCAATGTCTTATTTGTGGAGAACATGGGCATTACCCAACTCAATGCCCTGACCTAAAAGGTTACTTTTAAATCAAGGAAGGACTTATTCTAGGACAATCATTGAAGTGGATGGACTGAAGTGTTTATGTACTGGTATTCAGGAATAATGTTGTTGAGGTACTTTTATGGTGTATTGAAATATTTATGTATTGGTCTATTGTGGTTTTCAATAATTTTAAGGTACTGGTAACCATGAAAAGTGATTCAAATATTTTGTAAAGTAGATAATATACCCATAATGAAGGGATAATGAGAAAATGAAATTTTTGACAGTATTCATGAGCTCATGATTGATATAAGGACTAAGTGATATCATGGTTTGACTATATAGAATTTTGAGGATTTTGGTATGTGGAAAATGTTAACTTTTAACTGCATTCATGTTTTCACTAAGGTTCAATGGGTATTTAAGAGAATGCATGATTAAGGCCTTTGAATGTTTGGAATGTGACCACCAAGACATATCTTATGATATATGGGTATCAACGATGGTATTAAATCTCTGGTAATTGTTTTCACTATATTATGAGAGTGGACTGCAGTATTTTGGATAAGCATAAAGATTGGAATGGACTATGTTGGAAAAAAGTTAGTATTGTTTAAGTATAGAAGTTTTTTCGATATTATTGATGGGATGTTATAGTAATATAGTTTTAGAAAAAGGACAACCTGTAGGACGTGCGACAGCCCATCGCGTCGGACAAGGCTGTAGGAATCGAACCCACAACCGAAGTGCGACTGGCCTTTATCGCCTACCACTGGCCTACAGGAAGTCCCTGTTTAGTAGAAACTAGTTTTATTTTATTAAGCAGTATGATATATGATGTATAAGTCCATTTTAAGAACCATTTATGATTAATCTCACTGTAGATGGACTTATGTATTTTTTCGATAACTTTCCTAACCTTTTGTTTGAGAGATATGAAATGACCCATCATTCTATCACATGATCTGCTAACACATCACGAATAACAAATTCAACTTCATTTCATTAAGGGATGAAGTGAAAATTGTTTAATTAATGAACAATAGTGAGATTGTACCAAAATCATGTAAGTATTTCTTTTAATTCATCAACTTTAGGGAAATGATCTTGAAAACAAAAAATGTTGTCCTAGTGCCCTTATATCCGATGAATTAGATGGTACCTTATATCATCACAAATCTATGGATTTGTGATTACTGGCTTTTCCATAGCCATGTTCTCTACCACTCTCTATCAGAACATGATGGTTAGATTTCTCTTCCATATCCATATTTTCACTTATGTGGAAACCCAGGGATTAGTTTATTTGGGTAACCGTTACGTTTCATACCGTTGTTTATAAAGATTGGTTTTGGTATTCCCTTTTTACGATGTGGGTTTCTATTAAACAAACTTTCGAGTAGTAAACCATTTATAACCCAAACGAATTTCGAGGGCGAAATTCATTTTGAGGGGGGTAGAATGTAACAGCACGAGATTTTATGAAAAATATTCTTTTTAATTTTATTAATGTCTTGTGTTTTACGCTACACCAAAAGGAGCTTGCACAACACACATCCATGACTTTCCTTGCATTACACGCAATCGCGACCTTCCTCGATAGCGTGTGTAGTACGCAATACTGAGTTTCGCTAAACAACGATATGATATTAAAATATTATTAAAACTAACCGTCATGAATAGTAATAACCACTTTTTGAAATTTTTTAAATTTATTTTTCAAAATGGAATTCATTTTTGGATTCGGAATATCAAAATTAGCTTAGGGTGAAATTTTGGTGATTTTCGGATAACTTTTATATTTTGATGAATAGTGAAAATTACAAAATTTTAATTAAAAACAACTTTTTCAATCGAAATAATTAATAGTTATAAATTATTAATTTGAGTGGTTTTAAAGTATATTTAGAATATATTTTTACAATTTAATACAATGTTGGTCATTGGATGTAATTTCACATTTAAACCAGTTATAAACAAGTGTCAATCTTTTGATAGTTATTATCTCTTAAAAAAACGCCTTTTGTTTTGATGACGGTAATTTATTTTTAAATTAATTAATGCATCTGATATGTTTTGAATTTTTTAAAATAGAAATCATACTTGAGTTCATAATATCAAATATAGCTTAGGCCTAATTTTTGGGATTTTTCTGAAAACTTTCAATTTTTGATGAATAGTTAAACCACTAAGTGGTAGTTAAAAAACTGAATTTTTCATAAAACATAATTTTACCGCTTCTGTGAGTGGAATTTCAAAAATCCGAGAGACACGGTTGATGTCAGTAAGTAAAATGTGGTTCAATGTGATAAAAATAATTTTTGGTGAATAGTAACTTTTTACTTTTATTTACCATGGTTAAAAGTAAATAGGGTAATTAAGGGTAACAATTATATTAGTATTACCCTAACGCATGTCCTAATTCTATTGGACAAGTGTAATTCGACCAAAAATAGTCTTAGGAATAATATATGACCACTTAGGCCAACTTGGATTAGATTAGGACATTTATTATTAATTTATTTAAAGAAGGGTTAAAATAGTTAAAATCAAAGATTAATAAGTAAAACATTTTTAATATGGGGTAATACATAAGATAAATTAGACTATAAATATTAATTAGAAATCTAAGAATATTTCCTACATAATGGTATTTTATTTGTAATTTTTAGACTTTAAATAATTCAATTTATTTATGACACAATGATGATGCAGTAATTACCATTATAGTGAAAAATTAGAATAGTTGATATTATAAATGCCTAAATAAGTATAAGTTGAGACTTTTTATGAATTACACTAATTTTCTAGGTTCATATGACATGTTAGTATTTCTTTAATTAACTTTTTTCGAACTTATCATTCTGTTATGATTTTCTCAAAAATAAATTACTAAATAGTGTCAAAATTGACATAAAATAGTTTTTAAAACAAATATTATATTATTAATTGTTATTTTATTCCTAAAAATCTAAGGTTCTGCCAAATTACTTAGATAAGGTTATATATATGTATAATAAACAAATTGGGGTTCGTTTGGCTTGATATATTAAGTTTATTAATGATATAGTGTACGAAAACAAAAAGACACGGTAAAAGTTACATTATTTAACTTAGAGTGAAATCTAATTGATAAGGTTAAAATAATAACCTAAACTTGTCTAAATACTGTTGGATTATATTATTTCGACACATCCCAACCTTATATTCGAAATAAATTAATTTGGGGCTATTTAAAACTGAATTTGGCTTTATAATAAAATAATATTTTTAGTTATTCCAAAGGTGCCCCTCTCCTCCCTTATAAAAGGGCACCTCCTCCCTCTCCACCTCACACAAATTTGAGCATTCAAGCTCGGACAACCCCTTCCAAAATCTATTCTCCACTTCCCTAGTATCATCCTAGAGGTCCTGGTCTTCTTAAAAGACCAATTGTAGTGCCCTAAAAGGAGGTCTCAAAAAAGAACTTCAAAGAAGAGGTAATATCCATTACCGATCCTTTCCAATTTCTTTCTTCTTCAACATCTTCTTCTTTAGTTGTTTCATTATGAAGTAATAACATCAGTATCACTAATATACTTATATGTTATTATAAGTATGAAACAGCCCTATTTAACCATCTATCCATCCTACGGAAAATGAAATCACCGCGCGTGCGTACGTACGGGATACCGTCTCCACGACGCGATGAGATTCATTATCCATGTTAACCATTCTAGAATGATTATAAAGTATATATAATGAATAATAATGGAATATATTACATGTTAAATCTACTGGATCTATGTATATATATATATGTCATCTACTTACTTCCATTCAAGACAATAAGGAAAGGAAAGCAGCGTTCATGCGTACGTACGGACTACCATCTCCATGAACGGTGTGTTTCCTTTCATTTATCTATCTATTATATATATATATACTGAATATATATGATATATAAATCATACTTTATATTCTGGAAGTAATTAAATCATGATATAAGTAATAATAATGTCAAGAACAACAAGTCCAAACACCTACGATAAATGAGACAATTTTACCCAAAACGATACTTTAACATAAATTTACAAAAGAATGGGTAATATAAAGTCATAAATGGACCATATAGGATATAATAACAATGAATGTGATTCTAGAATAAGTCAATAACATGATTTAAATCATTATATAGGAGGTTCGGACACGTACAAAGCAAGGCAGACCTAAGGTAAGAGAAATATCACAATTTCATTTTTATCCGAGATTATTTATACTTTGAAATTTACTGGGTTGCATTTTATCATCCACATCCATGTTTCCTCAATATGTAATATTATTTCCATTCACCTAAAATTGTTTAAATCCTATTTTACCCTTCGGTGAGTTTTTAGTAAAAGATATGAAAGGAATCTTTTGTCGTTTTTCATACGAGGTACTTTTTTGTATTTTCCGACAAAAGTATGAAGAATGTTTTTTTAACTTATAGGGAATGAATATATTTTTAAAACATTATTTCCAAGAAGCTTACTTTAAAAGTTTTCAAGTTTATTTTTAACAACTTTTTTTAGTTATAATTTTTTGACATGTTAAGAAATGAAAAGTGTTTTTGAAGTTGAAAGAATATTTTCCTCAAGAATGGAGTTCAAGTGATTTATCAAAATTATTTTCCATCTAAGATAATATAGGGTTCTGTTTCTATCCCTATTATTACATTGATTTGATTATGTTGTGATGGAATTATTTTTATGAATTCCTTTATCTTATTTTAATTGTTTTATCATGTCATGTTGTTTAAGATTCCCATTTTTATTACATGGGTTATGCAATGGTGTATGATTTATGATTTTGTGGCACACATAAGAATGGTATCATTATTAGATAGGTGGGACCTATATCTCCCTCCAATGCATTGGGTAATGATTTTATATCTCATGACATAGACATGACTGCAATGGTAGGTTATACCGGTTCAGTGAAACAGGACTGAAACGAGGGTGACTCGGTTCAGAAAGGGACTTTGTCCACTAAGATAGTCGTGGCAATGTGTCTTGACTAATAAGAAATGATTCTCTATGATTATGTGTGTATGCCACAAAGTTTCATGTTTTAAGTTATGATTATTGAGATTTCATTTCACTACTACGATTTATCCCATGTTATGAAATTATGCTATATTTTACAGGTTAAGATATCCAAAAGTTATGTTCTTATGAATATGATGTGATTGATATTTCTTTTGTTTACCCTTACTGAGCATTTGAGCTCACCCTTTTATGTTTTCTTTTCCCCAGGATATAAAGAATGGTTTTAGGTATAAAAAAATGAAGATCTTTATGGGATATGTTGAAGATCTTTCACCACGATTAGAAGATTATATTCCGAGTTTCCAAAGACACTAAACTATTACAGTCCTTGTGTGTGTGTTTTGTTATGTACTAAGTATTCCGCAAATGTAATGTAATGTCCATGTAAGTCAGGCTTCGGGTCTCTACAATCGCATGATAAGAGGACGAAGCCATAGTGTGGTTTTATTGGAAGCTTGCCAACATTTCCGCATTTCACTGCATTCCACATGTTGTGAAGACAGTATCTGTACATGTTTCCCACCCCAAGCATGGATCCCATTGGTTTAGAGATTTGTTCAAGGTTTGGGCCCATTTTTAAGAGTCTCACTTCTTATGATTTGTTTTCTATGACCATATACTAAGACCCCCTTAAGTCCTTTATGCAAGACGTTAAACTATATGACATCCTTAATAATTGTATATGGATACATTCACATCTTTATGGGATGATTATGAATGCTCAAGAATTTCATCTTTAGGTCCAACTCAGGTTCCACTAATTAACTCTAACATTCGACGGTTTGGACCTAATTTTTTTTTTGGATTTTTCTATGTGGATTATGTCCAATTATGTCTACATTCACATCAAGTTCACAATAGACGCACTATGTACTCTCCTTGTTGGAGCTAGATTCTCTTTCCTCACATCTGGTGATGTTCAAATGAACTCTCAGAACTGTGTATGGATTGATTTTCATCCTCATGGGACACATAGAAAATCCTAGACTTTTCATCTTTGGGTCCAGCCCTATACCCTATGATCTATTCTGGCCCTTCAGTCGAAGATTTATTCTCTGGAGTAGTGCACAGTATGGTGTGGAATTTGTCCCTATGCACAGTGGTTATGCTTTATCAAAACCTAGAAATTCTGTATAAAACCTTATTTTTTGTATGAATCAAAGCTATATGTCCTTTAACCTATGATTATTGGTCCCACGTGACTCTAAACAATAACATCTTTGATGTGTGACATTAAATTATGTAGGATGGTCTTATCACATAAATCTAAACTAGTACATTATCGTCCTGGCCACACAACAAAAAATAGGACCACATTGTGATGTCCTCACTCAAGGGGACACCATGTTTGGTTTCATTCATAAACCATATCATTTTTCTTGGACCATATATGACTTGATTCCTACGACGACGCTCAGATTCTATTTCCTGGGTTCGTTGCTTCAAAACAATAGATCACTCTAAATGAACAACCAAGAGCTATAAAACATCACTTTTTTGGTGTGTGGTCTAGACCTGCTTGACAGTATTTCCCTAGTATTGGTAACCTACCATGCCATATATAGAACTATATGTTGATTGATTCCCATCATATTGAGATACATAGGAATTCCAGGGATGTTTACCCCGAGCCCATACCAATATATATTTTTGGACCATCAACCTTAAAACATCCCCTAAGAGAACATGGTGTGAAACAGACTCCAACCATCCACGTTTATGTCATGTTTTCCAATATCCACACCATGTCTCCCTTGAACCTTTCCCTTATGGTCTGATCTCTAAGACCTTAACACTATCATCTGACATTCCTAGTCGCATGAAACTAAACCAAATGACACTTTCAAAAAAAAGTATGTATTTATTCCCATCCACATTGGATACATAGGAACCCCCAGGCATTTCATCTTCGTTTCAATCCCCAGGTATCTCAAATCATGTCCTCTTTTCAGCACCTTGCCATGAACTCTATTGGGAGCATGCAGTCATGAGTTCCTATTAGGTTCTCATTCACATTATTTTTGCAATAACTAAGACATGTGTCTCCCTTGTCCTTGAAAATGGATTATAATCCCTCTACCAGACATTTCTCATTGGCGTACTCAAATTCAGACTGAAAAAATGGCCAAAGTGTTGAGTTTTCAAATGGAAATCCCCATGTTTGGTGTCCATGCATCATTAAACATTAGTTTAGATCTTCGTACACTTCCATTTAAAAAGGGACCCCCTTTACGTCCTAGTCTCATTCCAAATTTTCTAACATACCATCTTGGGTCAACTCACAAGAAGACCTGAGATGACATTTTGGGATAGGTCTTGTGATTCAAACATGATCGGTGGTCATCCCTCTTTTGTCTGTCCCCATGCGAGGCTAATGCAAAATGGATTATGAGTATTGAAAATGTTGAATGGTGATACTTTACCAACATTATACCATCATTGAAATCCATATCTAAATTTCCATTATTCACATCTTTATTCTCCCTTATGTTCATATGGAATTCCAACAAACTCTTTTTGAGACCACCATACATCTATGTGTGTTATGATGGTTTGTCAATAATTTTGGTACATTATTCACCTATATTTTCATCGCCCCTAATTTGTGCCTCCCTGTACCAAGAAAGTCCCACTACTACTCCCTATTTCCCACATTGTGCACAAATCAGATGGGCTTTGTAATTTCAGTAGGATGTGTACTTGTGTAGCCAAACGATTCATGCCACTCATCTAGCATGACATTAAACTACAATATGAGAACTATGTGTGGCTTGATTCCTATCCAAATGGGGTACGTAGGAACACTTGATCACATTGTCTTGGGCCCAATCTAAATTTTTCCATCTTCAGTCTCTCAACATATGACTACTTTTGGGATGCATGATGTGGTGCAGACTCATTATGTGCTCATTCATGTCGGGCTTACAGCTACCACATTATGAACATCCTATTTTTTGCGATATAACCTTCCACTTTCTATCCTACCATAAGATGTTAAACTACATGGTTCCTCCAAGAACTATGTATATCTTGATTCCCATCCTCATGGGATACATAGGAGCACTGGATCGTATTCTTTTGTGTGAATCCCCATGTTTGGCCGCCTCTGGCCTATTGAATAAAAAATCTCATTGGGAACATGTAGTGTGGTGTGGAACTCTATAGTACTCATCCACATCAAGATATTCACCACAACATGTGTTTCCTTTCTGGATAACCATGTCCTTATTGCAGGACATTAAACTGTATCCCTACACTAAATAAGATTCTGATGCCCCATGAAAATCATGGGATGTGTCAGCTTCCTCACCAGAGATGATTTCCCCCACTAAAATCAGTCTATAACCACATTTTTCTCAAAAATGTTGGTATTCATTCTCATCCTTGTGGGATATATAGCGACACATAGGCCATTCGCCTTGGGCACAAACCAAGGTCATTAACCCTTTTGGCCCCTCGGCCCCGATCATAGTGCAGTTTTTCTGACCATAAACTTGGATCCAATAGTCCATGTTTCATGACATTAATTTATTATCATTGGTCTAGAGGGCAAAAATAGAAAACTATGTTCACCACCTCACTGTATGATGTTATACTACCTGTCTATCATTATTATTAGTATGACATAAAATTACAATGCATTCTAGGTCCTCAACAGAGAGATCATGTCTGGATGTATGTATGATCCCTGATCAAATTGATGCGCTCACCTAATGTGTTCTCATCATGGTGGAATAATTTTAAGAGTATTGGACTTCATTAGAAAACCCATAACTCTCCCATCAATACTTTTCATTCCCTTTATTTGGACCCTCATCCTATTTCATGCCAGAAAGAACCCCCTAATAGTAAGAATGCTAAACCTATGGCAAACCTAATCTCAATGGAACATGTTACGGAATACTAATGGATAAAATATCAAGCCCGTCACTGTGTTGCCAATATGTTCAATGGTCGTCCATAATTTTTTATCCCTATTATAGGCTAACACAACAGGGATACTGTGTTTCAATCATGGTCAATAGTTATCCTTCATTGTCATTCCACCCCTAAAACATTTTGAATTTTGGGAATCATGATTCACACATTCCACTCGATTATGATTAGATTGATTCTAATGTCCCTGGAATTACCCTGTATGTGTACTAGAGCATGTTGGAAAAACATGTATTTGACTATTCTGAGTGCTTCATTCTCCAGTTAGGCCTCTACATCTTTCTTCCCAGAAATGTAGATTAGTTGTTCAAACCCTAGATGCATGATGCTTGGATGTAAATCTAATATTCGTATGGAATAAAAATGTGGTAATCCCATGTTTCTCACATTGATCACTACCCATGAGAGAATAGGGATTCATCGTTGGATATTTCACGAATGTGTAGGAAATGCAGCAAACCGAAGACAACTAAAAGAACTCATGCACACATTGAACATAAACGAGCAAAGAAAGAATGTAAATTTACTAGTTTACACACGTTATAGAACCCAAGTATTGTCCCCTATAATAGATGGGATTATCTCTTAATAGATCATTTATGCCCCGCCTATCTCTGGCTGGTGGTGTCCAGGATCTGTGCTCGCCTACTATGCTCCTACTCCTCCTTGTTGGAGTGGTGATGTAGTTCATCAGCTATGATCTGGGACTGCTCCTCGTCATCTTAGATGATATCTATATCCTCAGATGCTCTCTTCCTCCATTATTTGGCCTATTCTAGCTTGGCCTTCATGTGATATATGGGACCCAATTGTATGTAGAGGAAAGCAGAGTACTCATTCCACCATGCCTGCAACCACTGAATTTCATTCTTAGACTCTTGGAGTCTCTTGATGTTCATAGACTTCCTCCACTTCCATCCCACAATAAGGCCATGATCATGTTCCCATATCATTCCTTTCATGGGGTCTCGAATGATCATATGAGGATGCTGGGAATCGACTCCACCAGTGCATAATTCACACTACCAAGAATGAAGCCTCCCCATCTGATCTATCCATTTGTCTCGTGGGTTCTCCACAATGAAGCGCTTGATTAGCCTCGATGACTAGAAATAGAAGAACATGATGTCATATTCATTAGAAGTCATCTCATCCCGGTCCTCGGGGTTAGCAGGTTCATATGCAGGGAACGCCTCCATAAACTCATCAGCAAGATATTCATCTAGTGTCTGGTCAGGTAGGATAGGACCCATGTCATCAAATTAATACCTGCCATTGGATTCCACCTCATTGATTTCGGGAACAATCCAACTGATTGTACCACCTGTGATTGGGAGCACTGTGGCTTGGTTAGTTTGGGAATCCACTTCCACGACCACTGGCATTCCCCAAGTAAAGGTAGTGCCAGGACCTCCGTTCATCCTCTCTAATGCATCCCACTCCAATTAAAGTATTTTGTATGTGAAAAACACACACACGTTCATTAACATTATTTAATGGATGATAGTTATAAATTATGGGAAGGATACTTAAAGAGGTAAAATAGTTGGTCTCATCTTAGACCTATTGCCTTAAGGACCCCAAGGTGTGGACCTCTGTATATTTTTGGGAAATCCAAATATTCTGGGTGAACCACTCTGGGTGTCGTGACCCCGCAAGGCTAGGTAATGGACGTTGTCACTGGTGCAAATCCATCTGTTTTTACAGCTGCATCTACTATTACATGGGAATGAGTCTTACTTATGAGGCTCTCCAGTATAGGTCAAATGTTAGTCGAGAATTCCTAAATGAAATAGATGAGGACTAAAAGAAAATGGTTTAGGGTTTTATCTCTAGAGCCTCTGCAAACTCCTCCTACTACATGTCTGAATTGCCAACATCACCCTATTCCTGAGGTATCCCTCCTCCGGCATATTCCCCAGTGGAGGACCATTCTGATTCATTTGGTAACGGGATGCGCTCCCACAATTTGGAGTCCAAAAACTGATGCAGGGTTGTTCGATTGAAAAGAACCTTTACTCAATTCATCATTGGACATGGAGAACCCTGAGAGTGCACAAAATATTCTTAATGAGGGATATTTTACTCACCCTCCGCATACGATTTTGAAATACTAGAACTACCATGACCAATCCCTGCCAAATCCATCCGATGATGGTTCAGATAGTGCCATGTCAGGGAAGGGTTGGGGAATTTTCTGTTGACGTCCAAAATGACTCAACCCGTTAAGAAGAAAGCATCCTAAAGAATATCTATATGGCCAAGATGCTTTCCCAGATCCTGGGTGGGTATCTTACAGAAACCCCTGTGTGGCCTCCCATCCAGATGAATTTAATCCTCTGGGACCATGAGATCCACCACTTTCTCATACTTCTCAGCTGGTGGAAGCCTCCCCACTACTGTAGCACCACCACCAAAAGGAATTATTTCCACCTTCTAGCTTTTAACTTGTGGTTGAGGAGGCACCTCATCACTTACATAGATGGTCTGATGCTTCTGCATCTCCCCTGAGTAAGATACCTCCCAACTATTTGTGTACCCCTTCACGAGGCCATATATGGATGTGGATAGAGGGAGATCACTCTGAAACTTCCCATCCGCCCATGTGAACATGAGACACATCTATCGCATCACACATGGATGGTCCTAATGGTTCACTCCCATGTATACCTGTAGGGTCTACCACTTCATGCACCAGAAGTGCCTCGTGAAACAGTTTGGGGTGTATGGATCATCGAGATGCTCGATGTCATCCCGCACTACAAGGAATCCACCCCGGATATCCAAGAGGTAGGATCCATGATCCACTATTCCCTAGACGTATTCAGGGAACACACCAGTTGGAAATGGTAATAGGTGGAAGTTTAACTTGGCTTCCTTCCAGACCCAATTCAGCACCAGCGGCAGGGTCATCTTGGTCAGAAAACTCCCCACAGTGTTCAAAATAGCTAGTTTTAAGGACTATCCTAGAGGGGAAATGGGGTTCGGGTATTCATATAATCCCCTAATATGGGCCACTATCCACCCATACTGAATTTTAAATGTCCCCCATTACCTATGTGGGTTTTTTCCTATGATTATATGCCAAAACAACTTATACAGCTTCGTGAGCATCGAGATCCCTAGGTTGACCCACACCTCTATCGCCAAAATGGATGCTATGATGAACGTGATCGAATGAACACCAATGTTTGTGTTCCTTAATGGTAGAATCCATCTACAGATAAGTGTCGAGGTGAAAACATCCAAGATAAATACCATTTTCTTCTTGGTAATGATACTGAATCCTCATGTATTCTACTAGATTTCCCCCAAATGTTTTCAATAAGAGTGATACTTGATGTACTGGACCCCCTTCAAGCAATTTGGAGCCATTATAGGAAACATACCATCTATTGGGGAATTTAAGAACAGACTAAACCAACCCTTAATGTGGAAATCCCTCTGTCACTACTTATCCTCCACTATCACTGGCTCCATCGATTCCCTTGCTAGAGTTGGAATCTACACTAGGTCTTCCCTTGTATTCGAGATAGGGAAGAACTCATCATACATCACCCCCGGTAAAATGAACCCTTATATTTTGTGTGGGTCCCAGAGGATAAGGCCAACCTCCCCATTCTTAAAATGGAATGTGTTGGTCCCCAACAACAACCTTCTCCACAACTCCAGCATCACTACTTCATCTTGTAGATGTGGAACTAGGAGGCTCATTCCACCTCATGTAGGCCGACTCACGTCAACTCTGCACCAAACTCCTCACTATAGGCACATACCCAGTAGGCCCATGAAAAATAATCTTTAATGTTGTTTCCCTATTGAAAACCCCACTCATCGATTCACATGTTCTATGGGGTCTGCATGGCCTCCTTCAGAGTAGTGGGGTAATATAGGGGAGACATCTATGGTCTCAACACCTTCCCATCGATATTGTGAACATGTTTATATAAGAAATCCGCATTGAAGGGTGTAAAATCCTCCCATGAATGACAATTGGCTTCCTTGAACCATTGGATTTAGAATGACGTACTCTTAAGCTAATAGGCTGGCTCACCCCTACTCACTTCATGACTGGAAACATCGTTCCACAGACCAAACCCATATAGTGGCAGCCTTTCGCACAGAGGGTAGTTCTTTTGAATATTAGACTACAACTCCACCATGGAATCATGGTATGAATGGATCCACATATACTTCTTAATGCCCATATTATCAACTATCTCACCCCTCCAGGCATCTTCCGCATGGACCACCCATGGAAGCTCCTTGATGAGCCATTCAGTCTTAAAATTCTAGAATTTCTTATTCTAGTCCGTGGATCTCGTTCACAGATCTCATTCATAGAGCTCTTTCGCAGAGACCAGTTGCAAAGGGAGGTTTCAGAGCCCTACCACTCCTCGTAGGCATATACGATGGATCACACACTCGCATAGATAGAATACTTGATATGCTCTATAGAGAAGAATGGCCCTAATCTGAAAAGAACAGTCATAGAGCGTACTGAGCTATGTGGATCAAGAGCACAATCTGCAACAATAAATATTTGAGTAAGGATAAATAGGCAGTCATCCTACCAAATTTATAAGAGTATCCCTCCAAGCTTCATAGAGCACCTGATCGTTACATGCTTCATGATGTTCTTCCCTCACGTCACCTCGTTGCATTGAAACCCTACTTCGTAATATTTCTTTTCAATTAGACTATTTTTTTGGAAATGTACCACCAGACTTAGACCCTTATTTTTTACCCATCTTGAATACTGTGGGGGGTATTTATAGGCACATAAATATTTGTAGTGGAAAAAGACAGAATGAGGAAACCAATACCAAAGGGTGCAGCCTCATGAAGCTCAATTGCAGATCCTTTGAGCACATGGTACTTCACAGAGCCCCTCAGTATCACAGTCAGCATTAAGCCAAATCCCCCTCTATGGTCACTGTAGAGTAAAAGAGTTGGGAGGAACTGTATTTATGATGTAATTTACTAAGATCTTTACCCCAAAAAGTGAACCAAATCGCCTCTATGATCCCTCAGAAATTGACGGAAGCCTCCATGAGCACCCTAGAGAGGATTTAGGAGGCCTCTGCACTGAGGAGGTGATTAATGTCAACTCCATAGTTGTGAAAAACATGACACAATCCACGAATGATCATAGAAAACCATGTGGCTTCTCAATGAGATGTCTGAGCATCGCTCCTCCTCTTGCATATATATACCCGAATTCCCACAGACCCAAAGGATGGATACCCAGACCCTTCGCCTTCTCATTTTCCAAATCACAAAGCACATTATGATATAAGAAACATTGATAAAATTGAGCTTTTAAATTTACATATGAATTGAAATGTTCCTTTATATTAAGAAAAATAAAACTACTCTTTATGTAGGGATACCCTTCGTGGAGCCCTCGGCCCATCGCGAAGGAAGGATATTCTTACCGTGACTCGGGTCTTCGCATAGCACTCATGATTCACGAAGTAGCTTCCAGTAACAAGTAAACCACATTATAAAGCTGGATCACTATGTTTTCCAATGTACATTAATTCAAAGCGCTATGCTTCGCAAGGCACACATGATCCATGATGTCCTACTCCTCAAAAGACACTGTACTTTCAGAAGAACCATTCATATGAATTTTTACACTATGCCTAGGCCATGGAACTCAACTTCATGAAGAATACCCCTTTTCGATGTCCCTCTACAATGTGGACAACCAGAGCATCACGATGTCTTTTCTTTTGAACCCATTTGCTTCATGAAACCTTCTCCCACATGACCCTATAGGTTTTTGTGAATTGATTTCAAGGTCCCTTGGGTGGTGCTTAAT
The DNA here is from genome assembly GCA_963277665.1 of Viscum album. NCBI lineage: Eukaryota > Viridiplantae > Streptophyta > Magnoliopsida > Santalales > Viscaceae > Viscum > Viscum album. The sequence continues at coordinate 1,252,849,786 of OY728153.1, read as the reverse complement.
GTTGTGTTACAAAGCATCATGCTTCTTCGCATAGGCATGCTAACAAATATTACATATTTATATTGCCATTATAACATGATACCCTCAATGAATCACTCTGTAACACCACCTATCCATGGATTTGTTGATGAATTCCCATCCCCAAGTGTGGGTGGGTGTCAATTATGTATTTCCAAGTGGTGATGAGTGAATCTTCATCGTCTGAGCTGCAGGAAGTTAAACTTCCAAGCACCATCATCCTAAGTACATGACGTTAAACTATAACCTCACCCCATGAAATATATATGGGGTACCCCATCTGGGAAATTATCCATTCCCACATGTCTCCACAAGTGTACGTTCATTCCTTACATGGAATTAGATCCTATTGCTGGAGTGGAATTTTTCCACAAGGATGGGTAACCATCTTGGTATAATCCCCTAGATTTACTTGTGAGGGGTAGAATCGATGATCTTCCTATATTATTTGATGCCAGTGACTATTGGAGATATGGGAACAGGGACCTTCGTTTCCATGTCCCTCTCCCTCTGGGATTTTTATCCATCGGGCCTCTATCCTAGAGTAAGTCCCGATATCAATATCCATTGGCCGCTAATCAACAATAATCCCTTGTTTCAACATTGGTCCACTAAACACACATAACCCCCATTATATTCCATCAGGGGGAACCTTGCGCAACATGATCGCCATGTCCATTCTACGTCTTGTTTCTCACATTCAGCATGACTCATGTGGTCTAAGAGTAAGAATCAACTATGACATCTTCTATGGGAAGAATTTGTGTATAAGCCCCAAACACCCATTCTGAACTACATGGAGTTTAATCCTTTCCCATATACGAGCACGGTACGTAGAAATCCTCCTAGAGGTTTAATACTATCATCCATCAGTCCTGATCACTTCATGTTGGTTCACCTTCATCCCACATGATGTTAAACAAAATCCTTCCTTCCAAACTGCCTAATAATATAAGGAAATATTCATACTTGATAGGTTTCAATTTCATTTGCAAGATCCTACATTTTTTATTTGATTAATTAAAATTATAATTACACCCTTTAATCTGAGAAATTAATTACTAATAATGAAATTTTTATCACTAAATCGCCAAAAGAAACATTTAATGGATCATAAAGCCTATAAAAATGTAGCAAGTCTTACTATTTATCCCTAACAATTTTTGGAAAGCAATATGGTTAATATATTAATATCTAATCCTCAAAATTTATATTATAGGTTCATCATTAAAAAAACATCAATATTTTTAACTAAAAATAATGAAAAATTTTAAAGGACATTGCATAGGTTATTTGTTGGCATGCAAACCTTATTGTCCTTCAGTCATGGGTTCACAACCCATGGCCTTATTGGATATCAGTGGTTGCCACCCGACTTATAGGTTGTCTTTTTCTAAAACCAAATTAATATAATTTCAAAAATTAATATGATGGAAATACATTAAATAAGGTCAATCACTATATATATTTTTAATTATGGTATTCAATACAACATCCAAACATAAATACATTATACATTTTACTTTAACGTAGGTCCATCCTTGGTCTAATATTTATCCATAATAACATCACTAGTATTTATAAATCATGCCAGCTTATCTTCAATCTAAATGTTTTTAGGTTTATCTTGGGTTATTCGTTGTCAAAATTCTTCATTGAGGTTTGTAATGAAACTATGAGTTATTTTATGTTTATCCCCCATGAGTGTTAAACCAGGTGCGCAGTAAGTTCTAATGTCATGTACCTGGTTACCTCAAGTCAAGATCAGAACAACTTTTTTGAGTTATTACTCCTAGGTACATTTTTTCTAGAACCATGTCCACTTGTTGTATCCAGACAAGGATTTATTTCTAGAAAGACCCACATAATCTATATTTTTCCAAAATTCTAGGGTGTTCTTATTTACACATCCTGAAATTTTTCCTTACATTTATGTTCTATAAAATATATTTTTCATAAATATCGTTCACATGGCCGCTAATATACATCCTCTAATATTGACTATAGTGATCAAATCATAGAAATCTTAGATCTTAGGTTTGATATCAACTAAATTGATATGATTACAAGGATCAAATCCTAATGGACCATAGAGTTTTGTAGTATTGGAAAACTAGATTCATAATTGAGTCTTGTATTACAAATTAATACACTATTTAAAAATTAATTTTATTAAAAAATAATAAATAAAGTTGATGACAACTTTATTCCATCATGTAAATCTGTAAAAATAATTCATAGTATGCTTCTTCGAATCCAGGGGAATGAAATATAACAAGTTAGAGCTCAAATTCCCAGTAAGTTTAAATTATACTAGAAAAATAATGAATCAATGATATTAATACATGTGGAATGGTAATTAATATAACACACATAAAAATATTCAAAAAACCAAGAAGGATGTGCATAAACAATAGGTCCTAATAATAAATGAAAACACATTCCATTCCAATCACTAGATAAGGAAAAATTAATATGGTAAGGTAAGAAATAGAAATACAAGACATCTAATCAATTAACTAAAATGAAATGTATACATAGTTATGTGGATGAAAAATATCATGGATGAATATAAATAAACACATTCTTAATAAATTAAATGGTTAATTATTGGACGTCACATTTCTTGGGAACATGATACCTTAACCATCATGAGACAGTTTAAAAGTTTATAATTGAGACAACTAATTCATCCCATTAGACTAGTGATTAATCAAGAGGATTTTAGTAACAGTTCCCCACAGTTTTGAGATTTCATTAACTGGTCTCTAACCCACATGGATTTCCTTATGAAATCCCAAACCCATATAATGTATTTCAAAAGCATTTAAATAGACATGGTTCCTTACAAAAAATCTATATTGAATAAAAGATACAAGTTAATCAATATTTTCCCCAAATAATCATATATATTTAAAATTTAAAACCGTATAAAAATGGTAAACAGTTCTGGAAATAATCATATCCATGAAAATGAAATGAATATTTAAGGTAAATTAAATGTCAGAAAAGCATATGAAATTGAATATTTCATTTAGATTAAAATAAGTCATTTATGTGAATGGAAATCCTATACTTGGGAAAATCAATCAAGAACCATATAGAGGAAAAAAGATGATTTAAATCAAAACTAAACATATTTTAGTAAAATAAATAATTTTTTAAGTTTATGAATGAAAATATTAAAAAAATAACTTTTGAAATCATTCATGAGGAAAATAATCATTAAACAATCCAATGTGTCCCATACCAATTTCAAACATTAAAAATCACAAGACTCATGAATGAATAAAATTTAATGAATGTTAAAAAATAATTATAGATAGTATATTCATAATATATCACGAAATAAGGTATTATATACACTATATAAATCAATCTATGATCATAACAACAAATATGTCCCAATCGAATGTAAATTGAAACAAAATTCCTTACCTTGAGTATATTTTTGGGTGAACAAAAATTAAAATTATTTATAATATACATATGTTAATTTTATACTTGATTGAGAACCATTTTATGTTTATAATTACTTCAATTTCACTTTTTAATATTTTTTATACAACTACTTAATCAATTCTGTTTACATTTGGTGTTTTGACCAAATTCAACTTATTTGTCAACAACCACTTTTTCTGGTGAACTATGGTAAAATAGTTCAGTATATAAAATATAAAAAATAATAATGATGAAATAATTATCATATTTTTATTTCAATTATACTTATAGATCTATTCATTAAATATGGTAATGAATGATGAACAAATGTTACACCAATAGAGATGGTAGGAATTATGTACGCATGAGAAACATTCACATTTTCAATGATCATTATGGATAGATTTTATGTAATAATATATATTTTCATAACTATAAATATATCATAAGAAATATATTGTTGAATCATATATACTTATATATAATTCTTATGATGTAAAAAATGATATTCTGTCGAGGAGTCGGGCGTATTCACGCCCTTGACAAATGTTATCACCACTTAGTGTGTGAAAGGATAATAATGAAAACGAGATATATATATATTATAATTAAATAAAATTAATTTTTTCATGAATATAATATAGTCGGTTTTTATGTCACATATGTGTAATTGAAGCCATACTCTATATGTTACCTGTATAGTGCGAACGAATCACATCACTTTGAGGGGTGGTAGTCCACACATACTAAAATGATGTTATTTTATTAATGAAAAATTGAAATTATTAAAGTAATGTGTGATTAAAGGATTAAAGGAATATAAATAAATAATGAATTTAATATATATCTTATATAAAATTGTGGAAAAAAATGAACAATCATTGTCTCGTGAGGTAGTAGTTCCCCGTACATAGAAACCTTATGTTCGTTACCCATTACATGGAAGTGTGTGTAAGTGTAGGTATAAAACAAATAATATCAACATAATTGAATATTTAGTATACCATTAATTTTATAAAATCATAATATAAAGTGATATCACTTAGTGGAGAATGGAAATAAAATTTAAAAAGATTGAGAGAATATGTTACCTCCTAATCAGGTAATTACTTATGGTTTCTACCAAAATATTCCTTGAATTGATTTCAGAAAAAGGGTAGGATTTTAGGATGAGGAGAATATGTTTTAGTGGATATTTGGGTAGTTATTGGTCTAAACTATTTGTTTTTACGGTTTTAATTAATGGGGATAGGTGGCGGCCTTTAATTAGGGATGTGAAGAAATCACTTGGATGTAGTGGAAACAAGTTAGGTGTACACATGTTATTAACATAATAAATCCATAAAAACCAAAAAAACTAAATAATTGAAGTAAAATGTACTAATTATGACTAAGAAATGGGTGTTGGCCAAGAGGCAGGGTAATTTTGGCCCGTTTGTAAGACCATTATTCATTTATTAAGAATAACTCTGCAATAATAATTATAATTAATATTAATTACATTCACTAATAATTATGGTAATTTTTCACTTATTATACATTATGATATATTACTATTTAAAAAGGGAATCCGTGTTTAAATATTTTAATAATATAAGTGGATAAATTAATTTAAAATTCTTCTTGTAGGTGAGATGATGATCCAGGTTTTTAAAGTAAAAATTTCTAAATGTTTTCTATGTTTTAAATCTCAATTTCAAATTGAAATTGATCCCAATGAAATAATTTGTATTATTTGGTAAAAATATTTTTTTTATAATGATTTAAAATCAATTAAAATTCTTATTTAACATTATAAATAGAATAGTCGAAGAAGTAATTATAAAATAAAAATAAGTATTTTTAATGATCCATTAAAAAATGAAGCATTTCTATAAAATACATAAAATTTACCATAACATATTCATAATTTTTCTCTATCAGTTTTGACGATTATTTTGACATATTAAAAAAATAAATAGTTCAAATTTGGATTTAAAATGGGATATCCATTAAAAGGCAACAAAATTTACTTTATAAAATAGATGTTGTTACATGTAAAAGAGATATTGTTCTTATATTATGTCTATTAAACATAATAGATGAATATAGAACATATTTTACTAAATATATAACATATATATTTAGTTAATTTCATATATTAATTTTAATGATTTAATCTTATTAAGAAAAAAATCCCTTGGAATCATAAATACCATAATATTTATTTTTATTTCAAATTGGTTCTCATTAATTGGTAACCAATTAATTAATTTAATATTTATATAAACCAAAAATTTTCATTAGATTTATAACACTATCTATAAATATTAATTGAAATCAAGTTTATATGTTATTTTATTATATAATAATATTTTAATAATGAATTTTTATTTACTGAAACTCTGTCTTTCAGGTAACGTAATCCATCGAAGAAGGTCATTCTTATGTGTAACACAAGCTATTAAGGAAAGTCTTTCTTGTGTGTAATGAAAGCTATCAAGGAAGGTTACTATTGAATGTGTCATAATCTAACTCGGTGTTTTGTTTATTACATGTTATGCATTTATTGGCGCCAAAATATTGGATGAAAAGAATGAAGAAAAAAGTGGCCATGCGCCCATCCTCGTGAAGCCTCGACGCGAAGTCCCCCTAGCTCCATGGCCACCGCGAAGCACTAGAGGTGGTAGCACTCTACGAACAGCCTGACGTTCTGGATCCCTCCGCAAAGCACATGAGACGGTAACCCTCCACGAACGCCCTGACATTCGCGACCCGCCGCGAAGTAGAGCAGGCGGTACCCCTCCACGAATCCGGTTGACGTCCGCGACCCGTCATGAAGCCACTGAAGGCCCCATCGTGCCGTGTGAGCTTTTCTCTGCCGCATTCCTTTCCTATAAATACCAAGATCCCCCTGAGCTCCAGGGATGGACAATCTGACATTTCAGCTTCTCAACTCCCAAATCGCGAAGCACTCTTCGCTCTAGGAATCATGAGCTCCGCGAGGTATTTTATCTTCGTGAGAGGCCTTCACCTTGTCCCGTTTTGAGTCCCTCTTCCGAGAGGGATGCCCTTCATGAATCTGAAGGGCCTACGTGAAGGAAGGGGATTCCAAAGGGAAACTGGGCAGCCACGGAGTGTTTATGCTTTGCGAAACACCCATATTGTAAAAGTGATCCACATGCCAAGGTAGAGTCATTGTACTACCCGAAGCACACTGCTTCACAGCACCTTGCTTCGCGAGGCACCTCCGCTTCGTGAGGCAGTGCTCCATGAACACTCTTAAAATTCACGAAGCACCTCCCACTCACACTTCTACCCCATGCTAAGGCCAAGGCACTCCACTTCGTGAAGCACACCCCTTTTCAAATGCTCTCCACTATGCAAAGCAACCAATATCTGTAAAGGTCCCTGCTTCTGAACCCCTTTTTCTTGGAAATTTGTCTTTCCATGCGACCCTCCAGGTCTGCACGATGTGATTTCAATGTCCCAAGGAAGAAACCACCCGTATCGTTGCTTCACCTAATGGTTCTTCGCATAGGCATGCTAACGGCTATTGCTTCTTCGCATAGCCATGCTAACGTGGACAGCTCAATGATTCACTCTGCGACCCCCTTTACCACGGCATTGTCGGTACCTTCCCTCCCCCAAGGGGAAGAGGGTACCAGTCATGTAATTACTAGGGGTGTGGATTAAACCCACCTTTTCCGAGTTGCAGGACGTTGAAATACCAAGTAGCTCATCCTCAACACATGACATTAAACTATGACCCGACCCCGTTCCTCAAACGCAGTGTCCCCCCAGATCGGACATTCTTTACATCTCTATTCTCCATGAGAATGGAATCACCCTCACATGGGATGATATCCTCCTTATCAGAGTGGTGTATGTCCATGGGAGAATGGAAACCACCTTTGTGTAATCCCCCTATCCCCTCTTGTGGAAGATAGCACCCATGCACCTCTGTACTTCCCCACTGACAAGGACATGGGATGGTGCGATAGGGAACGAAGAACCTCCCATATTTGTTCCCAAATCCCTCTCTCGCTACTCTTTTCCACACTTTGGGCCTCCATCCTGGAGTACGTCCTAGCACCATGGGCTGCCTAACGCATAAGCCCCTCTTCGCATCTCACAGACACACCCTTCATGATGTGGTCGTCAGGTCTCTACTGCCTCTTGTTTCTCACACCGAGCATGACTCACGTGGGATTCGAGTAAGCATCGACCATGGAAATTCCCCCAGTCCAGCATGACGTTAAACTATATTCCCCCCATCTAGCATGACGTTAAACTGTATACCCCTATACCGCATGACATTAAACTGTACATCCATATGAACTATGAGGTCTTTGATCCATGTCAAGGCATGGTATGAAGGAAGCACCATTAGGTTCAAACCCACTGCCCATCGTGTATTCACATCAGGGTTCACCCTCATCCCGCATGATGTTAAAATGCATTCCAGTCCAACGGGAAGCCGTTGTGACCATCCCAAACTACGAGGACTTTGATCCATGTCAAGGCATGGTACGTAGGAAGCCTAACGAGGTTCAAGCCCACCACAAGTGGACCCACAGGTTCTCCTTTATGTTGGTTCACTGAAGAAACCCTTCCTGAACTACGAGGACTTTGATCCATGTTAAGGCATGGTATGTAGGCAGCCTCCGAGAGGTTCAAGCACATCACCCATCGTACCAAGGTCCATTCATCATGTCGGTTCACCGACACCCACCATTTCCACTCAAACTACGAGGACATTGATCCAGGTCAAGGCATGGTATGTAGGAAGCCTCCCTGGGGTTCAAGCCTAACAATCATTGCCCTAGACCGTCTCCTTATCGGTGTGCCAAGCCCCCCATTTTCACCTAAACTACATGGACATTAATCCATGTCAAGGCATGGTACGTAGGAATCCTCCATGAGGTTCAAGCCCACCCCTTGGTCATTTTGACCGCATTCACGTCATTTCATCCATCACCATGGTTGGAATAGAGTGTAAGCCCCACCCATTCACTCTAAAATATGTATACTTTGATTCCCTGCCATTGGGAAACATAGGATTTCTCTTCAAAACTCAAGCCCATCACCACCACCATCTCCACGACGACACATTTCATTCCCCCTCCAATACATGAAATTATCCATCATCCACCCGGATTCTTATCCAAGCCACCACATCCCAGTGAGATCATGCAACCACATTCCCCTCGATAGAATTTGGGAAGCCGCCCACAGGCTGGCACTGATTTCGGCATTCCCTCAAGGGGGATTCCCCAATCTAATTCGCTCCATCTGGTGTTCTAATCAGGCCGATCCATGTCTGCTGGAAGATTAACTTGCGGAAAACCCTGTGTTAAACACATGAAGCTGAGAAAATCCTCAGATACATTCCTATTCAATATGATTCCACGTGCTCGATGTGGGATGCATCAGGCTTCGTCGCCCTCGAGAATCCCTATAATAAGGGACAAAATACAGACATGCCAATTCCCCATCATTCAGACACGTTAATGATGCTTAAACGTGACTACTACCCCGATTAAAGGTTGCTGACCTAACAGGACCCTTCGGAATGTCTTGACAGAAGCATTGTAATTAACCAGTATCCATGGAAACATGGCACTCGGAGAAGTTTCATGAAAATGTATTAAATCTATGAGGGAGACCCGGACTAGGTGAAGAGCTATGTGGAGGAATCCATGGAAGAAATAACCGACATCACATCATCCCATTTTTGATCAAGGAGAAGACATCCGTGAATAAGGAATGGATGCCACCCACCTTGGAAAAGTTAGAATGCATAGCTACACAAAAGTTGCGCCTGTTATGCCCAAGCGGACGAACGCGCGCCCCCCGACGAAATCGTCGGAAACAAAAATGGTGAGCCCTATATGAAGTTCTTCTCCTCAATGTGGAGATTAGTAGCATTCAAAACATCCATAGATTGATGTGTCACTGGATCCAGATATCAGGCATAGGGTCCTGCCATGAAAATAGCGGGCCTTGCATGAATCTCACCAGATGTTGGGGAAGTAGAACGTGGGGAATTTTTTTTCTGCAATTTTGTTTGCATGGATCACTCTTACCGGCCATGGAAGATGGAATGACGTTGGGGCACTGGTTGTCGATCTCATTTCCTCGCAGTGCTGATGAGTTAATCTCCCTGCTTCTCAAGAATCAGGTTACTGCTATAGGGACATGATCGCCGCCAACCTGCCTACATAGGGGCAGGGGCAATACCAGCACACCTGCTCTGCATGGATCCACTGTTGCTACAGCAACTTCTATATCCACGAGCATGGGGCGCCCATGCCCCCTCTCCCCATCATAAGTCATCCAAAGAAGGGTGATTAAATAACTCGTATGTCATTATGGGGAGGAGGGCATAATCCCAACTAAGGATATGGCCTGCATGGACCTGGGGGTGTCTAGGCCCCACCTTCAATGCCGCCCTCGTGGGCCGTACAGCGGGCCCCTGCTCCCCACCCCAACGTTCAATCGTTTCAGGAGCCTGTACCCGTAACGCCTCAAAGACTCCTCGTATAAAAAATATGAGGTGGGTGATGTCTGGATCAGACTGGTTAGAGTCCTGATCCAATGACTCCAAGAAAGGGCCCCTACCCGGCCACGCCAGTGCCGCCATCCGGCCTTTCCAGAGGAGCCAGTAGGCTATGCCCCTACACCACCTGCACCAGCACGGCTGAACCGACGCCAGCATTGGGCCTGAGCTGAGGGTACCCGTCAAGGGGCGTCGACGTCAACAGCTACTGTGGCCCAAGACACCTCCAACGTATATCATGAATCCCCTGCACGCACTGAGCAGGAACACCCCTACACCCGATCGGGGTCGAGGCCCCAACCTCCGCACGGGCATGCTGGGTCGACACTCCGGGTCGCAGGCCTGAGTGGTGATCGCCGCGAACCAACCTACAGTGGTGTTACTCCATACGGAGGTACTCCTCATTAAACCACTCCACAAAGCATGGTCCATCCCTGCTCTGATGTTCGTCATGGAGTTATGCACCGTGCTACCCCCAACCCGAATGAAGACCTGCCTCACGGCAGTGAAACTATATGGGAATATCTTTATCGTGCCCATCACTCTGGGTATGTAATTCCTCCTCCTACCCCCCAACCGTCGATGTGAAGGCATTGCCCATCTGGTCCCTCTCCAACATGGGGATCCTCCATACGTTCTTTCCAAAATTAGCGAAGGTACTCCTCGCCCTGGAAACCAGAGGGGTGAAGGTCAGCCTCACTCCACCTGCACCAATCATGGAGGTCCTCCCCATGCTTTTTCTAGTTCTAACATAGTTTTCTCCCACTCAGGTGCTATCCATGGAGGTCCTCAACATGGTCCCATCGACATTGGACACTGTGCCCCTCACACCCAAGCTGTCTCAAGCGGAAGTCCGCTCCGCCATGGCGTCAGCATGGCCCCGAGACTACATTTTGGGAATCATCCTTGTATCGAAGAGACATATAGGGATAGGAGGGTGGGTCGTCGCTTCCACAATAATAATCCTAGGAAATCCCAAATGGAGATCAAACCGGACCGCATCTCATATTCTGAAGCAGAATGCGACTCAACATCGGGACCCTCCCCCTCGTTCCTCCGCATTAAGGACTGGGGAAAGAACAAGGCATATCATCCTCGTCATTCCAGAATGCGAGGTCCACCAGATTCCCTCTTCTCTTCGGAGATACATATAAGAGGAGGAAATTGTGGGAATTCGGTAGGTTCCGACCATACAGTCACCACCGTAATCACCAGAAGCGCCCTCTACCTCAACTAGAGATCACAGAGAGCTATTTTGGGGAATGATAGAGGTTGAATGACAAGGGGTCCCATCACCGGTAACCACAATTCTTGTTCCAGAGATTTTTGATATCAGCCCATCATTTAATGACATTGTGGTCAGGTCACCTCACTCTTCGGAGGATGACTTAGAATTCAGCGGCCAGTCAGCTCGTTTGCCATATTCTCTGCCGCCCAGTTTACTATCCCAGCGATCCGCCTCAGTACCGCCACCGGTCCCTCAGCCCCCCTGGTTGATGAGTGGGGAAATATGGGGCCAGAACCTGAATCTGAGCCTGGGAGTTTTTGGAACATTATCGCAGCGGACCACTTCCCGAAAAAGTTCTGGCCGGTGGCAACGCTGAACTTATGTGCTCTGGAATCCCTCACCCCTGAGGAAGTCATGTGCATCCGTTAAAACCTATGGACGACACAATTTTGTCTTCGCTATCAGAGAGTGATTTATCCTTTGATCCATGTGAACATTAAGGAAATTGGTGATCAATGTCATTTTGTCGATTTGGCTGCACTCCCGATGGCCCAGCACCCTGAGTCGCCAGGTCGCCAGAGTACCCTCCAACAAAAATGCATTCAGAGTTTCAAGGAACTAAAAAATATCATTAGGGAAGCTAAACCCCATGTGAAAGTCCGTGGATGGGGACAATATGCCGCCCTCCTCTTTAGTCATATCCGACGGTAGCCCGATTCATTATGCGTCATTGAGGAAATGTCCCCAAGAAGGGTTGTGGTCCACATGGCTGACATAGTGGGCAAAGAGGACGAGCTAGAGTTTCCTGATGGAGACTTACTTCCTGAGTGGGTACCATCGCTGCTGGACCCATCGGGGAGGATCACTCATCAGTAGAGGAACCTTCTAGGCCTCCCTGTGCCCACCAAGTCGCTGGTACTTAGTCGAAATGTCGGTAAGGGTAAAGAACATGTTTCAACTATCACGAAATTCAACCCATCTGTCTTGGTACAGAAAAAGGAAGAAGACCCCAAGAAGGCCGCATTGCGCCAACAGCTTGCTGGGAAGAAGAGGCTGTTTGACGAACTCTATGTTGAACGTGCTAACGAGAGGCGACCTGACTGTGGTGATCCTAAGCCGGGGCAGCAGGGGTAGGAACAACTCCCCCCCCGGCGAGAGGTCTCTAGGAATCCCTGATCATGCTACTCCTGCAGATAGGGAAAAGGCCGGAACTCATGTCAAGAGGGCGTGATACGTCTCACCAAACCCTCATGAACAGTGAGGCAATCCGAGTAATCTAGCCCAGGTTCCCCTAGTTGCCCCATGTGTCGTTCCGCCAGTCACTCCATGAGACATTGAAGCCATTTACCAAGTCAAAGAGCCTAGAAATTCACTCCTAGTTTGGGATCCCTTTCAAGATGAGGACCCCACCCCGATGACCCTATGGTGGCACTCATCGCCTGTCTCGAGGCATTGGAAACATGAAAGCTGGCAGTCCCACCAGATGGAAAGCCATATCCCATGTCGGTGGATGATATACCCGTACCCACTGGTTTTGGAAATCTAAATTTATTTCCCTTTAATGGGACTGGGGACCCACCTCAACACTTTGCTCATTTTCCACTAGGTGTGGAACCATGTTGGGGACCCCGGCCCAATAGGAAGCTGTGAAGCTCCGATGTTTTGTGCAGATACTGGAGGGCCCGACATTCGTCTGGTAAAACCAGCTCCCTATCGGATCGGTGACTGGCTGGGAGGATCTTTGCCGCCAGTTATTATACCAGTTCAGCTCCACCACACGGTAAACCAGCATCACAAACCTCTTCAAGTGCAAACAAAGGCCTGACGAGCAAGCCGCAGACCTTATCACCCAGTGGAAGGGGCTTACATACTCCATCTACATGCCACTGACTCAGGAGAAATTAATGACGATGTGTGTAGGGAATGTTAAAATAGAACTGGTTCCTTCCCTGATCACCTAGAACTACCCCGGAGGGTTCCTGGATTTCTCAGAGAAGGATCAATGCCCCGAAGAAGCTCTACAACAGGCTAGTCAGGCACGTCTTCTGCCCCCTGTGATCCCAGCCCAGAGGGCTGCCAGAGCCGAACCCATTGCGGTGGCCCAAATAGAAGCACCTAGGCAGCTAGAATTACTACCAATGGCACCGGCCCCATAACCGCGTATAGGCCCTCCACCTGAACTACAGGCTCCTTCCCAACATCAACCACCTTAGAACCAACATGTTCCACCATGCAAAGCCACACTACCGCCTAGGTGGGACTATTAGGCTCCGCCTCATCAACAGGCCCCTCCGGCCCCTCGTTAGGGTCAGGCTCCCAAGGCCCCCTATCCGGAATGATGGCACCAAACTTACTCATTCAATGTGAATTAGGTCCTTGGCTGCTTTCGAAGTTCTCTAGAGCAGGGGATTGTGTGCATACCCGAGTGCAGAAGGCAGACAGAGGCGAATCTCACTGATCGCTCCAACTACTGCGCCTATCATCAGATTCTGGGGCACACCCTCAAGCAGTGCTATGTGTTTAAAGACTGGTTCCATGAATAGGTTGACAACAACATAGTCAGGATGGCCCTGGCCCCGACACAAGTGGAATGTGTCTTCATGGGTCAGAAATCAGTAGCGACGACGAATGCGAGTGGCAGTAGGTTCCCATCCGTGGGTCCCAGAAGTACGACAGCTGGATGGCCAGTAAAATCATTGCCTGCACCCATAGCATCATTCGAGCAATCATGAACCAGCTAGATCCTTTAGAAGATGTAGCCAGTACAACTCCATCGTCATAACAACCGACCTCTTCCCATAAGGGAATGCAGTGACGACGCAAGAAGAAGCAATGCGCTCCACCACTATCACCGTCATCCTACACTCTTGGTGATTTCATGCCCCCTAAGAGGGGGATATCTCCTAGAATCTTCCCATTCATGGATGACTCTTTGATCGACAGTCAGGGGAAAGCTTTGGATAATACCATGGAGATGGTAAATCCCTATATGACTCCCGACAAGGGGGAATGCCAGGAGAACCTCCCCAACATCCCTAGCAGACGTCAACGTCAGCAGAATCGAAACCACATGGGTCGCTGAGGAACATCAGTTGGATCTTTCAGTCCATCTGTGCATGCTACTGAAACCAGATTGCAAGCTCAGCGCAGAGCTCAGCACGCACAACCTCATCTGGTTCCCTCTGATCTACCTCCACCGTAGTTTGTGCTACTAGACCAGGCAGATATGCCTTTTTCGTACTGTGTCCAGTCTTGGCCAGCTACAGGCCAATCATAGTTGTCTGGTCCTCATCTGGTAGCTACTCTTCAGGAATCAACTAGCGGGCCGCAGGATGTACCACGTACCAGCCAGCCACCGGTCCAGCCAGCGGGGCCCTCCATGCCTCCAACTGCAGAACGACCTCCATTATGCATATATTCACATTTGGAATGAATGTATGATGTCCTGAAGCACCTGGCCTACAATCCATCAACGCTTTCCATCCTTGAGGCTCTTCGCCTGTCGTCTGAAATGTGTGAAGAACTTGCAGAGGCCCTAAGGAGCCCCCCCTAATTTGAGATGGAGGTAGTAGATGCAGAATCCTCCCATTCCGAGGAAATTGAGAACGCCGAATGATAGGAAGTAATCTCATTCTCTGGTGAAGATGAAGACCCTCCCATGCATGGGAATATCCGTCCAATATACGTCACTATCCAGTTCAGTGGCATGGAAGTCCATCGTTGTCTTGTTGACACGAGTTCTGGGATTAACCTAATCCCGATTCAGACACTGCGAAAGATTGGTTTGTCTGAGGATTATTTAACTCCCTCCGACCTCAGAATCCAGGGATACAACAAGACCAAGAAATCCCCAGTTGGCAAGATATGCTTGAAAACCTAGTTCGGTGGCCTAATTGCCAGCACCGAGTTCATGGTTGTCTCCCTGGACACGGCAAACAACGCATTGATGGGGAAGCCATGGCTCAATCTGCATGCAGCAGTCCCTTCATAAAATCACCAATTCCTCATGTACTCCCTTAATGGTCTAGTCGGTGTGCTCTAAGGAGATTTGTCTCCTTTTTCCTCTTGTGAAGCCCGCAATCTGGATGCCGACTATTACAAGAGCAAGGATAAGCAAGTCCTGAAAAGTGAGGATGAACCCACCCCGGTCACAAGTGGTCCCTAGGTAGGTCTGGACGATGCCTACATCTTTCTGATCCGTCAGTTGGAGGCCACGACCCTCGACATGGGGCAATGTTTTTTTGTATCTGGTACAAGAGAAAGGCATGTTTTCATGTCCAAGAGATGGTGGAAAATCACCTCGTACCCTCACACCATCCAGGCTCAGGTGATCCCGGAACCTCCAACCCCTGTGCGGTATCAGAATGTCAGGATTATGGAAACAATGGTATGTCATATGTGTCTCTTCCGCTGGGCTGGAATCAACCGCCTCAGGCCGACGCATCACTACTACTTTGATGTCATCAAATGTGGCCCCTTGGGCCGAAGTCCAGATGGTATAGGATTGACTGCCTTCATTGCTATGGTCTTAATGGCGCATGGGTCTTCTGATATGATGACCACTGCTGCCAAGGACAACACCAGCTGCCCATCAGGGTTTGATAACTCAGAAGCAACTCCCCCTGCGGGAAATCCCTCCACAAGTGGAGAGGAGGATCTAGTGGATGCTCCCCCATCTATGAAGAAGGCTTCTCTACCATGGTTAATGAACTGGTACAGGTGAACCTTGGTAGTGAGGCAGATCTGATACCCACATTGATCAGTGCAGCCATGCCCCTCGAGGAGTAGCAACAGTACGTGGACATTCTCCAACAGCACCGTGATGTGTTTTCCTAGAGTTACGACAAGATGCCAGGACTAGATCCCTAGGTAGACATCCACTTCCTTGGCCTCCCGACAAACCATCGTGGGTCTAAGAAGCCTCCCAGAAAGATTCACCCTTCTCAAGGTGCCATGGATGAGGCCGAAGCTGACTAGCCTATCAATGCGAACTTCATCAAGGAAGTCCAGTACCCCATGTAGATTTCCAAAATTGTGCCAGTCAGGAAGAAGAATGGGTAGATCAGATTCTGCATCGACTTCCGTGATCTCAATCACCACTTCCCAAATAATGATTTTCCCCTCCTAGTGAATGATTTTTTGATTGATTCCACAGCTGGGTTCCAAGACCTCTCCTTCATGGATGGGTATTGCGGGTACAAAAAAATCTGGATGGCCCACGAGGACGAGGATTCCACTACCTTCAGAGCTCCCCAAGGTAATTTATGTTACCAGGTTATGCCCTTTGGCATGAAAAATTCAGGTGCCACCAATCAACAGGCCATGCATCACATATTCAGTCCGATTCTCGAGACGCTAGTGGAATGCTACGTAGATGATCTAGTGGTCAAATCTCGCAAGTTCCAGGACCATCTCAAGGACCTTGATAATGTGTTTGGCTTCTGCTGTTCCAACCACCTGAAGATGAACATGTTAATGTGTGCCTTTGTG
Source organism: Viscum album (assembly GCA_963277665.1). Lineage (NCBI taxonomy): Eukaryota > Viridiplantae > Streptophyta > Magnoliopsida > Santalales > Viscaceae > Viscum > Viscum album. Next base: position 1,252,833,068 of record OY728153.1, on the reverse strand, counting down.
GTCACCTCGAGGAAGTTTCTTGGATTTTTTGTTAGATACCGAGGCATTGAGATCGACCCAGAGAAGATCAAGGCCATCAGCCAAATTCCTCACTCGAGTAATATTTGGGAGCTTCGTGGTCTCCAAGGCCACTTCGCCTATATACGTCGATTCATTGTGAATCTGGCTGGAAAGTGTAATCCCGTTTCCTGGCTCATGAAGAAAGGCACCGCCTATGAATGGGATGAAGAGTGTCAGATCGCCTTCGAGGAAATCAAGTAGTATCTACTCCAAATTCATGTCTTGATGCCACCCAGCTCTAGAATGCCACTGGACCATTACGTGACCACCCTGGAATGGTCCCTCGGTGCACTTCTCGCCCAGAAGAACAATGAGGGGACATATAATAGCCTCTACTATCTCAGCTGCATGCTCCTCGATACAGATATCAGATACTCCCCAATCGAAAAGAGATTCCATGCGCTCATGATGTCCATACAGAAGTTGTGGAATTACCTGGAGCACCATGAGGTATAGTTGGTCTCTCGGGTAGACCCACTAAAGCACATATTGAACCACCCTATGTTAACTGGCCGACTAGCGCGGTGGGCGGTGATCCTCCAGCAGTTCGACATCAGGTTCATGCCTCTGAAGGCCATCAAGGGACAGACATTGGCATAATTCTTAGATACTCTTCCAACCTCCGTGGATGAATCCCTAGATCTGGATTTTCCTGATTAGACGATCCTCTCAGTCAATCAAGTCGTCTCATGTTGGAAAATTCACTTCGACGGTGCCACACGGAGCCCCACATGGAGGAGGCTCAACAATCCTAAGCTCAATAGAGTGGGTCTGGTTATCGTCTTCACCACCCCGATGCAAGCCATTCTGCCATACTCTTTCCTGTTGTCAGAAGGATGCACCAACAACGAGATAGTGTATCAGGCTCTCATCATTGGTCTTGAGCTGGCCCTTGAGATCAATGTGCCCCATCTACAGGTGAAAGGGGATTCTGAACTGGTCCTCAAGTAGGTCAATTGCGTCTATGTCATCAGGATGCCGGAGCTTGTTCCATTGCTTGAGTGCACCCTCTATCTAATGGCCTAGATCTCTTTTTACCAGAGGTTACCCATGTATCTCGGTCACAGAACAGTCGAGCAGACACTTTGGCGGTCTTATCTGTGTCGCTCGCAGACCCCAAGAGAGATGATTTGATCATACATGTGGCACACCGTATAGTCATTTCCCATGTCATCCGAGAGGATAACGACGACCTGTGGGTAAGCCATCTTACTGTCAGACCATCTACGTAAGGGGTCCTAGGTTCTTCAGACACAGTGGTTGAGAACACTCCCGACTGGAGAGATCCTTTTTTGAGTATCTCCAAAATGGTTTCCTCCTAGATGATCAGGCCGAGCGTGAGAAAATCCAACACCGTGCACTGCAAATTACCCTCCAGAGTTGTCCTAGTCTTGAGAGGATCCTCTATAATTGGGGCTTCGATGGTGTTCTCCTCCATTGCATTCAAGGAGTCGAGATTTCTCAGGTCATGAAAGAGGTTCATGCCATTTCCTGTGGTGCCCACCAGGCTGGGCCCATGCTATCCCATCAGATCTGGATGTTGGGGTACTTCTGTCCCTCTATGATCCATGATTGTATCGAGTTGTCCATGAGATGCCACACGTTCCAAGATCCTGCTAACATCCTGAATCAGTCACCAGAGCCTCTCCACTCCACCAAGTATTCTTGGCCATTTGAGGTGTGGGGACTCGATGTCGTGGGACCATATCCACCAGCGACAACTCGCCAGTGTAGGTTTATCCTAACTTCTACAGATTTCTTCTCCAAGTGGGCAGAGGCAGTTCCACTCAAAGAGGTAAAGGCTTGTTCCAACGTTGACTTCGTGAGCTCCAATATCATCCACCGGTTTGGAGTCCCTCACACTGTCCTCATAGATGACAACACCAACATCTGAGCAGCCAAGCTAAATAAATTGTACGCCAAGTACAATATCCATTTGAACCATACCTCTCACTATCATGCACATGATAATGGATAGATAAAGGAAGTCAACAAAACCATCTCTTACATTCTGCATAAAATGGTTGTTCAGAACAAGAAAAGTTGGCTGGACCAGCTCCCCAACGCCCTCTGGGCTTATCAGACGACGACTCGCAATTCCTCTTAGGTGACCTCATATTCCCTAGTGTATGGGGATGAGGTCGTTCTGCCCATTGACATCTAGCTGCCATCATTACGCACTGCTATCTATGACCAGCAGGCACTAGATAAGGTGGTCGAAATCCGTCTAGCTGAATTAGAAGCACTGGACGAGAACATGCTTCGTGCCCTGTACAATGTCGAAAGGCATCAGAATAAGATAGCAAGAGCCTTCAATAAGAATGTTCACCTTCGCTCTTTTCTGCAAGGCGACCTACTGTTGGCACATTGAGCGCCAATGATTCCCGGTAGGAAACTGCCCAAGCATGAGCCAAATGGGAAGGACCATACGTCATCCATATGGTTTACCCCAATAGATAATACTCCTTGGTGACCACAGATGGAGAGCACATAACTCCTCCAACCAACGCCATGTTCCTCAACCAGTACTTTTCATGAGCCCCTTGGTCATGCACGACCTTAAACTGTACAGTTCCGCACGACCCTAAACTGGACATTATGGCCTCGCATGTCCATAAACTACATGTTATGGTCCCGAATGACCCTAAAATGCATGTTATAGTCCGGCATGACCTTAAACTGCACCACCGTCCTGCATGATTTTAAAACCATAAAATCGTCCTGCAAGACGATAAACTGCAAAATGGTCTAAGCTCTATGACCTTAAACTAGGATCTCCCCCGCCCTTTCTGTAAGACGTTAAACTACAAGCTAGTCATGCCTTACTGACCGAGGCTCATCCTCATTTCCATTGGCCTCTTCTGGTCCCTAGCCCCAGTCCTTACTATAAGACATTAAACTGAAAGACGGACATGACTTCCTGACTGAGGTGCAGCCTCATTACCTTTGGCCTCTTCAGGCCCCTGTCCCACCATCCTTACTATAAGATGTTAATACACAAGCTAGTCTGGCCTTCCTGACTGAGGCTAAGCCTCATTCCTTTTGGCCTCTTTGGACCCTGGGCCACCATCCTTACTATAATATGTTAATCTATAAGCCGGTCAGGCCTTTCTGACCGAGGCTCATCCTCAGGCCCATTGGCCTTCGTCGACTCAGGCTCTCTAATGGGATCGTATGGTGTTGTGTGGGATTACGTCCTCATTCATGTCGGGTTACCCACTGTACCGTACATGTCTTCAGATGAGACGCATCTCTCGTCTAGCATGAAGTTAAACTATGCTTCAAGAACTATGTATGGATTGATTCCCATCCTAATGGGATACGTAGGAATGCTGAGACGTCTCGTCTTGAGCCCATCCCCGAGCTCTTCTCTTTGACTACCCCCCCTGGGTATAGTTTCCTCGTAGGGTCCTTGCATGATAAGGAGTAGGCTCCCATAGCCTCGCCCATACAAGGATTATAAGGGTAACACCATGTGCCCACTCTCGTTCTTCTATCCATCCAATCCTCACCGCATGATGTTAAACTACATGGCCTTCAAGAACTATGTATGGCTTGATTCCCATCTTCGTGGGATATGTAAGAACACCCGGAAATTTTGTCTTTTGGACCATCCCAAAAGCCAAAATATTCCCCTCGGGTTAAGACATATAGAAGGGTGCACACTTTTTCCCCAACTCATGTCGAGCAAGCCTCGACCCGGCTGTACATCCCCTCCCCTGGAGATGTTCGCTTCTCTTTTATATGGGTACGGCTATGCTTCACCAACTCCATGACTAGGATTCCATCACTTTTCTCATCTAAAAGGGCCCCTTAATGGTATGGATGCTTGGCCTAAGGGTCCTCTTACCACTTCGGGAAAACACCCTCGAGGATGTCAAGCAACAATCCGATACAAATCCCGTGTTTCAAACGTGGTCAGCAGTCGATGCTCATTTGTTGCTTCCATGTCAGATCACCATCCCAGATCATCGGGTCCACCCCATGATGTCCCAAACATCGAGTGCAGTGATTTTTTCCTCCCCATCCTGAAGCGAGAAACTTCCCTCTGGGTGGTGCCAACGGTTGGGTGCACAACCCCAATTATTTTAAAGGGAGTGTATGGCGTAGTGTGGGATTACGTCTTCATTAACGTTAGGATACATTCCATGTTGTATGCATTCCCATACCGAGACCCAGCCTCAAGCCTCTTGTCCTTTTTGGGCCCTAGCCCAAGTTCTTACCTGGAGTGTATGTTGTGGTGAGGTATTATGTCAACATTCACGTCGGTTTGTTCTCCGTTCCATACACATCCTCCATCTAGGGACTCCTATTCCCCGACCATCATCCTCGCTACAAGACATTAAACTGTGAGTAGGCCAGGCCTTCCTGAACAAAACCCATCTATCTGTCCCTTAGGCCTTTTGGGCCCCCTGGCCCAGGTTCATTCTTACAGGGCTGTTCGGTGTGGTGCTGGATTACATCCCCATTCACGTCGAGTTACTCGTCGTGATATACACATCCCTGTTAGGATATTCTGCCACTGGTTATCTTCAAGAAACATGTGTGGCATGATTCCCATCCTAATGGGATATATAGGACCACCCGAATTTCTAAGATTCGGTTCCAGCCCCATCTTCCAAAAATCATTGTCCCACCTTGGCCCCTTGGCCTACCCTTCATGAGCCACTTTGCAGACCCTTTTCAGTGGTTCACTAATGTTTCTAAGGGTACTCTGGTTAAGTTACCTGGAATGTAGGATTCTACTCAGAAATGTCCACACTCGCTTTTAAGGCTTTGTGTATCCCTTCATTAGGGATTTTATCATCTGTCACACCTGGAGGGACCCCCAAGAATGGCCTAGATACAACACCCAAGGGTTCTCCTACCATTACGGACCAACGCCCCCGAGTGTTTTAGACAAAAAATCAATAAAATTCCCATGTTGCAAATATGGTCAGCGGTTGATGCTCATTTGTTGTTCCGGCCTTAGGCTAACACGATATGGAGACTGTTTTTCTACCATGTTTAACAGTTATCCTCCATCGCCATGCCAAACCCATTAAGCCAAAAATGACGGTTACACAATTCATATCCTTATCCATCCTCATCAGGTCAAAGTAGAGTTTCAAAACTCTTGATACTATTCCTCAGTGCACATCTGTGCATTAGGGAAACAAAGCCGCGTTAAAGGTGTCTATAGGGGCTCTTCACCGACTTACCCTTGATGGATGTTTCAGGTATTGCGATAAGGATCTTCCCCCCTTGTTTCCCACACCGAGTTTAACTCACGTGGGCTTAGGGATCGGGTCGAGGTCTGCACTTACCTAGAAAGTTTTCATCCATCAATGGACTGAGTTCTAAAGACCATAAACTGAGATCTTATAAGAACTACATCTGGCTTGATTCCCATCCTCATGGGATATGTAGGAATGCTCAGACCTCCTGTCTTTAAGTCCATCTTAAGTTCAGCTAATTTGTCTCTTCTGTCCTGACTTTGGGACCCTGAATACAAGACTACATGGTGGGATGTGGGATCAATTCCTCATTCTTGTTGTGTTTGTAATATCCACAACACACATACCATGTCCTAAGAATTAGACCTCCTATTTCTTGTCCTGTATGACATTAAATGGAACCTTCACGAACTATGTATGGATTGATTCCCATCCTCATGGGATATGTAGGACCACCTAAATGTCTATACTTCAGGCCCAACCCCACTTATTAGAGATCATCTGATCTCCCGGTCACCTAGGCCCCTTGGTTTATCCCTCTCCACGAGGGGGATGTATAGGTATGGTATAATGTTTTTTGGCACTATGACCCCTTTCCCGGGAATCCACCATCTCTTGATCGCCCTCAAGTTGAGTCCCTCGACTCCTTGCAGTGATTCACCTTTGTGTTAAGAGTGCATTGGTCTTGGACCATGAGTGTTAGATTTGACTTGGTCAAGTTCCTTCCACTTCTCAAGATTTTTCTTCCCCTTCATTCAGGCTTTCATCATCTTTCACACCCAAAGGAACCCCCAAGAATGGCCCGGATACCACAACCAAGGTCTCTCCAACCATTACGGGCCAACGCCCTCGAGGGTTTTAGACAAAAAATTGATTCAAATCCCGTGTTTCAACATGGTCAGGGGACGATGCTCATTTGTTTGTCCCCATTTCAGGCTAATGTGACATGATGCTGTGTTGCGAACATGGTCATCAGTAATCCTCTGTCGTCACACCAGCCCCTCCTGGCCTTGAATGTTGGTTACATGATTCACATTATGCTCCACCCCATCGTGTCCAGGTGGAATCTCGACACTCGTCACACTACCCCTCAGTGAACCTTTGCATATCAGGGGGACAAAGCTGCAATGTGGTTTCCTTCGGGGATCCCATAGTCCAAGCTCTAAGACCATAAACCAAGATATCTTCAAATCTACGTTCATCTTGATTCCCATCCCCATAGGATATGTAGGACCTCCCGAACATCTCATTTTCAGGTCCATATCATTTGGGAGCAAATATACCCCTTCACCTCTCACCTATGTGTGGTCCGCTTGCCCTGAGGTTCATCTCTCAGAATTGTGTATGGTATTATGTGGTATTATGTCTCCATTCATGTCGGTTATGATGCACGAAACCCTACATATTCCCCTCCAAGCATCGTATCTACTACGTCTACACTGAATGATGTTAAAATTCATGTTTGGTCGTATCACACGACCCTAAAATGTGATGTTATTATCCTGGCTACATGACAAAAAATAGCACTGCATTTTAATGACCTCATTGTGGAGGATATCACGTTGGGTATTTCTCACATTCCATGCCATTTGTCAATGCCTATCACGATTTGTTCTTGTGGAGACACCAAGGCTCGCTAACCAAGGCCCATCGCTTCAGAAAAAAAAAACCATTCACCTTAAAGGACAAAAAATATTTATCAAATTCCACTTTATTTGGTGTAAGGTCCATTCCCACACTCCCCTTCTTCCATGGAACTTGTACCTTATCGTGCCATCCTTCTGAACTACGTGCAGCTTGATCCCCATCCCCATGGGGTATGTAGGAACACCTTTTCACTTTGCTTCAAGCCCAGCTAAACTCTCGTTTTCAGTCCCTTGACCTGAAACCTCTCCCAAGGGGGTTGTTCGGTGTGATGTGGGATCCGGTCCTCATTCACGTCAGGTTTTTCACCGCACCATACACACCCTCGGTTCCCATCCACATCGGGATTTTCGTAATCACTCGCCACATGCCTCATGTGATTCCTCCCATCCATGGTCTGAATTCTACGACCCTAAAAAATGATTCCTATGGGAAGAGACTCAACTCCCACTATATAATACACCTTGGGGTTGTATTTAGATTCATTTTGACAATGTGCCCGAAGTGAGGAATTTTCATGGTGACATTCTCTTGTTCCATGACCAAGATTCGTGAGCTCGCTATTTAGGATCCTCATCCTCTTCTACATCCGAATAGACCCTCGAACGGCATGGATACGAGGATTAAGGGCTCTCCATGGATGTTGGACCTAAGGTCCCTCCAATTGTTCTGGGCCAACATCTCTACGGATCTCTGACAACATTTGCGACATGGCCCCGTGTTGCGAATATGGTCAACAATCAGCCCTCATTTTCCTATCCCCATTCTAGTCTAATGTGATATGGATGATGTGTTTCCACCATGGTTAATAGTTATCAACCATCATCACACTTACATCACTGTGATCCAAATCTCTAGCATCATGATTCACACATTTCCGCTTCCTCATTTCAAGTGGAATTCCAACATATTCGACTCTACCACTTCACGCATATCGATGAACCACATGGACATGTTAGCATCATTGGGCCAATGTCCACTGAGCGTCCCTTTTCCCTAACATGTCACTTCACGTGTCAGGAAAGTTCCCCATTACTTCTCGTTTCCCACACCGAGCACAACTCACTTGGGCTTAGTAGTTTTGGTGGGATATGTACCGGCAAAACCAACCTTCTCTTCATCCTACATGACATTAAATTGTGCATTAGGAACTACATATGGATTGATTCTCATCCTCATGGGATACATAGGGACACCCTGGTTTTTTGCTTAGGGTCCAGCCCAGAGGAATCATAGATCCTATTCTTCCCCTTTCCAGCCCCCTGGCCTGACCCCTCGTAGGGAACCGTGTAACAGTGACCCTACCCTGAAAAAGTTCAGGGTGCCCCAAGATTATATTTCGAATCGATAGCACCCTTTCCATATAGGCCCTATCTCAACGAAGGAATGATCCATGATCAAACCGATGCACCCATCTAGCATACTCCCTCCACGGTGGTGTAATTACATGAGTGTTGGATTCTGTTCGGACAAACCATCACTCAACATTCCACGCTTTGCGTTCCCCTTATTTAGAGCCTAGTCCCCTTTCATGTCTGGAGGAACCCCCTAATAGTATGGATGCCTGACCTATGGTCCACCTGTTGTCCTAGGCCATCATTTCGGAAGACCGTTCATGTTTCGAGGGACCCCCTACCAGTATGGATGCTCGACCTACGGTCCGCCTACTGTCCTGGGCCAACATCCCAAAAGACTGATCAACAATATTTGAGTTAGGCCCCGTGTTTCGAATATGTTCAACGGTCGGGCCTCATTTTTTGTCCCCATTTTAGGCTAACGCGGTAAGGATACCATTTTTCTCCCATGGTTAACAGTTTTCCTTTATTGTCACGCTACCCTCACAATGTTCCGGATTTTGGGTATCGTGATTTACGCTTCCCATTCTCATTCGTTCAGAAAAATTTCAGTACCCCTAGCATTGCACTGTTCTTGCACAAGATCACGCTAGAAAAACGGTAATTCGGATGTTTTGAGAACATCCTTCTTCAGCTAGGTCTCTCTTATTTTCCAGAAATCTGGACTAGTTATACAAACCCCGGATGCTCGAAGCTTGGTTTCCACTCCTGTGTTTGGGTTGGATGATGAGGCGACTATATCTTATTTCTCACATCGGGCTTGACCCACGTCAGCTTAGGGAATTGTTTCCAGATGTCATGAAAAAATTATACGGATGTAAAATGAACTAGTTCAAATAACGGAACTCATGCATGCTATGGAATTCAAAAAAAATTAAAGCACAAAAGTATGTTCAAGGGTTTCTAATTATTACAGTACCTGGGGGTCAACTCCACCCATGGATAGATTGACCCCGTCAAAAGAGAATTGTAGTTCCTCCACCGTTTGACTTGTGGCGTCCAGGAATTGTTGCCGCCGACTCATCTCCCACTCCTCCTCAACAGCGATGGGGAACATGTTGTCATCCTCGGCTAGGACCCTCTATATGTCAGCCTGAATGGAAGCCATCTCTCTAGAAGCCTGCCTCATACGCTCTTCTGCCTCTGCCATCTGGTCCTTTAACCATGAGATCAACTCAGATTGTCCATTAAAAGAGGCTGAGTGCTCATCCTCTCGGGCCTCCAGCTATTGGACCTCATTTTCAACCTCCTAGAGCTTCTTAACATTCATCGCCTTCCTCCGCTGCCAGCCCACACTGAGCCCGTGATCCTATTCCTGGATCTTCTCTACCATGACATCTCGGATGAGAATATGAGGATGCTGGACATCCATTCCCCCACTTCACATTTCACGGAGCCGCAAGCGAAGTCTATCCATTTCATTCAGCCATAGTGCTTGGGGGTGTCATTGATGAAGCATGTGATTAGCTTCCAAAATCGGCGACATACTATTTTTCTGTCCTATTTATCATAGGCCATATTGTCCCATTTAGTGAGATTGGCAGTCTCATATGCAGGATATGCCCACAGTAAATCTTTAGCAGGATCTGCGTCTGGCGTTGAATCCAGCGTGACATCTGGTGCCGGGGTAGGTGTGGTGGGACTTGGGTCGTCCATTTTATCCTCATCATTGGACTCTACCTCAATAACCTCAGGCACAACCCTGCTGGTGGTCCTTCCAATGATAGGGAGAGTTGTAGCTCAGGTAGATATGGGAACTATCTCCACAATCATAGGCATGCCCCTAGGAGGGATGCCACTAGACTTCCCAACTAGCCTTGCCACAACAGCCCATGCCAGTCAGAGAACTGTACGATATAGAAGGGCATGAAAGTCAGTTGGCACGTTCTACATATGACAGCAATGAATCCAGTGGAGAAAACATATAGAGATCAAACACATGGTGCTACTCCTATGTTGATGCTGACGCGACCCCAGAGTGTGACCCTCCGTATACAGTTGGAAGGTGTGGAGATTATGGAGAAGCCACCTAAGGTGCTATAGCCTTGCAAGACACAGAACTGGATAGAGCTGCAGGAATGGGTTCTAAAGGTCCTACATCATCACCCGCCATGGTTCAAGTGCAAGGTCTACGTACAAGTTCCTCCTACATGGTTCCGATGTTCATAAGAGGTCCATAATGTCCTAAGAGCGGACCCTGAGGAATGAAATTTGGAATGCAACCTCTAGAACCTCCGCAAAATTTTCAAAATCTGAGTCTTGATCTCCGACTTTCCATTCCTCCAATGGCCTCCCTCCTCCAACCTCATCCTCCCCAATGGATTCGTCTGATTCTTTGGGCAGGGTGAAGCATTCTCTCAGTTCGGCAGCCGAAAGCTATGGGGGAACCATCCGATCCAACAGCACCCTTACCCAGTTTTTTATTGGATGCAGGACACCAATGGAATGTACGTAGTCCTCCAGCTCACCCAGATATTGCTCAGACTTCACCAAATACACCGTGAAACCAGAACAAATACGGCCTATAACTGGTAGAACCAACACGAGACAGTTTAGGTGTACCCACATCTCGGGTGGGCTGAGAAATTGCTGGTTGACATCCCAAATGTCCCAGGCCTCTAGGAAGATGACATCCTCTTGCATGTCGATGTTATGTAGCCGCATTCCCGGAGCTTGATTGCATATCATGCAAAATCCCCTCAGCAACCGCCCCTCTGGATGTCTCTGCTCTTCCAGAACCACCAGGTCCACTTCCATTGTTGGATCCACTATTGTTGCCGCGTTCTCAGCTGGTCCAGGTCTCGCCAATGCGGTAGACCCTCCACCATGAGAGGAAATGTCACCCTCTAACCCCGACCACGAGATAGTGGAATCCCTCTATCACCAGCCTGAACGGTTGGCTACTTTAGTATTTCCCCTAGATAAGCTACCTCCCAGCTGATGGCATACTCCTTCACCAGTCCAAAGGTAGCAGTTTGTGGAGGCAATGCCATTCACATTTTCCTGTATTCCCGTGTGAACATGAGCCACAGCTGCCTCATTACACGTGTGTGCTTCTCGTGACGAACCTCCCAATAGACCTGTGAGGTCGGCTACTGTAGGTACTGGAGCTTCCTTGCAAATCAATGTAGGGTGTATGGCTAACAGAGCGGCTCACGGTCGACCCATACCACCAAAACCCAACCTCTAAATTCCAAGAGATAATCCTGGTGCTCTTCAGTTCCCTGTCCATCATCAGTGAGTACCCCCATCAGAAATGGAGATGGGTGGATGTTAAACTCGTCCTCCTTCCACACCCGGTTCAGCACCATTGGTACAGTTAATTTGACTATGCTGCTCTTAGATGCTTTTAGAATCGAAGGCCAGAAGTTTGATCCTGTTGTCCAGATAGGGTTAGGGTATTCATAAAACCCCCTGATGTGTGCCGCAATCAACCGATACAGAAGGTGGAAGGGCTCGTATATCCTTAGTGGCTTCTTACCCTCGCTGACATGCCGTAGCATCCTGTACAATTTGGAGAGAATCGGAATCCCCAGATTGACCCGCCTTCCCATAGCCAGCAAGGATGCCATGATGAATGAGCTGTGATGCACCCCCATGTTGGTATCCCTCACTGGTAGGATCCAACCATAGATAAGGGCCATGATGAATGCCTCCAACCTGATTATCAGATGATGTTCAGTGCTGACACTGAAACCCCAAGTATTCCATTGGCTATCCTACATGAGTTGGCAGTACCAGTGCTCCTTGCCCCGTTGATCCCCCTTCAGACATGTTCTAGGCCTTGGAGGGAACTCTCAATCCTCCGGGATGTTTTGGAATCACTTGAACCACTTCTTAAAGTGGGAAACTTTCACAGCCTCTTTCTCCTCTCTAGGGACTACTGCCATCAGTGCCAATGCCAGCCGCGACATCTTCTATTGATCATCCCATGCGCTCATGATGGGGAGGAACTCATCATACATGGCCAACAAGATCGGGACCCCCATGATCTGATGGACATCTCTCAGACTGATGCCAACCTCCCCATGGTACAGGTGAATTGTGTTGTTCCGGGACGACCATCTGCTCAGCTGCACCTACATCAGCTATTTCGGTTGATAAATGTTGAATTTTGAGGCCCGCGACGCCTCATAAAAACCCACTCTCCTATGCTTGGCCCCAAACTCCTCGCATGAGGCACCTACCTAGTAAGCCCATTCCCAGTCGTTAGTGAAGTTACCGCCCTGGTGCAGGTCCCACTCATCGGACCACACCTTTTTCGAATCCTACAAACCCAGCTTCAGTATGGTGCGGTACATGGAAGGGGAAGTCTCCGGTTGTAGTGGATTCCCATCGTTGTTATTTAGATGGTTGTAAAGACAGTCGGCGGTGATGGGTGTGAAGTCCTCCCGCACAGGACCATCATCTGCCCAAAACCATTGGCATTGGCATGGAATGCTCTTGAACCAGCAATCGGGTTCATCCCTACTCGCCTAGGGAATGAAAACAACATCTCTCAGCATGAAGCCATACAAGGGTATCTTCTTGCACAGTGGATAGTTCTTTTGGATTTTATATAGGAGGTATGTCAAAGAATTATGGTCTGAGTGACTTCGGACCATCTCTCCATGGCCTAGACAGTTGGCCATCTCATCCATCCGAGTGGCGTCTGCAAGCACCCCTCACACAGCTTGTTGATGGTCCATTACGGGTTGAAAACTCAGAAAAAATTTCAGTTCGGTTCGTGAAGATTGTTCGTGGAGATCGCTCACAAAGCTTGTTTGTAAAGACAAGCAATGAGTCCTAACCTCAGTTGCAAGAAGAAGTTCGCTTGGCACAGTCGCGGAGTCGGAGACTCGCGGTTCACCGCGAAGCTCTATTTACGATGAGCAGACGTGGAGGATGCGATACTTTTTGAATCGAGAGCGCAAAAGGAAAATGTCACAATGAATGAAAAAGAAAAGGGTTCAGCCCCCTATTTATAGGCAGTGACCCCAGGAGCTTCACGGCACGTCCAGAGTGCACATCCCCTGCCTGCCGCGCACACTGTCTCCACGAGTCATCACTGTGACCTGTAGATAAATTTTGGTGATTTCCCTCAAAAATCGACCATTGGTCCCTCCGTGACTCCATATCTGAGGGGGCGGGCATTTATTGGCACCAAAATATAGGACGAAAAAAACGAAGAAAAAAGAGGCCATGCGCCCATCCTCGCAAAGCATCGACACGAAGTCCCCCTATCTCCGTGGCCACTGAGAAGCACCAGAGGAGGTATCACTCCGTGAATGGCCTGATGTTCGAGAGCCCACCACGAATCACATGAGGCAGTAACCCTCCGCAAACACCCTGATGTTCGCGACCCTCCGTGAAGTAGAGGATGCGGTACCCCTCCGGGAATCCTGTTGACATTCACGACCCTCCGCAAAGCAACCGAAGGCCCCTTCACACCGCGTGAGCTCTGCTCCATGACACCCCTTGCCTATAAATACCGATCTCCATCTGAGCTCCAGGGATGGACAATCTGACCTTTCTACTTCTCAACTCCAAAATCATGATGCACTCTTTTCTTTGTTAATCATGAGCTCCGTGAGGTATTTTTGCTTCGCGAGAGGCCTTCGCCTTCTCTCGTTTTGAGTCCCTCTTTCGAGAGGGATGCCCTTTGCAAAGCCTAAGGTCCTACGCGAAGGAATGGGATTCCCAAGGGAACCCATGCAGACGTAGAGTATTTATGCTTTTCGAAACACCCATCCTATACAAGTTATCCACATGCCAAGACATGTTCACTGTACTTCATGAAGCACACTGCTTCACAACACCTTGCTTCGTGAGGCACCTCCGCTTCATGAGGGAGTGCTCTGCAAACACCCTTCCACTTCATGTTGCACCTCCCACTCGCACTTCTTCCCCATGCTCAGGCCAAGGCACTCCACTTCACGAAGCACGACGCTTTGCAAGTTATCTCCACTATGCAATGCAACCAAGCTCCGCAAGGTCCCTGCCTGTGGACCCCTTTGATTGGAAATTCTTCTTCCTATGTGACCCTTCATGTTTGCACGATGTGATTTCAATTTCCCATTGACGACACCACCTGTAGAATTTCATTTCCTAATGCTTCTTCTCATAGGCATGCTAACTCCTATTGCTTTTTTTCATAGCCACGCTAACGTGGACCATTTGATGGTTCGCTCTACGACCCCCCCTTACCATAGCATTACCAGTACCTTCTCTCCCCAAAGGGGAAAAGGGTACCGGTCATGTAAGTCCTAAGGGTGTAGAGTAAACCCACCTCGTCCGAGATGCAGGACATTAAACTTCCAAGCACCTCGTCCTCAACACATGACAATAAACTATGACCCGACCTCATGCCTTGCACGTAGGGTCCCCCCAGCTCGGACATTCATTATGTCGCTAATATCCACGGGAATGAAATCAACCTCACATGGGATGATATCCTCCATATTGAAGTGGTGTATGTCCACGAGAGAAGGGAAACCACCTTGGTGTAATCCCCCTAGCCCCTCTTGCGGTAGATAGCACCCATGAACCTCGGTACTTCCCCACTTCCCAGGTCAGTGGAGGGAACGATAGGGAACGAGGCACCCTCCATAATTGGCCGCAAATCCCTCTCCCGATGTGTTTTGCCGCACATTGGGCCTCTATCCTGTAGTAACTCCCAGCACCATGGCCCGCCTAACGTGTAAGACCCTCTCTGTTTCTCACGGACGTACCCTTCGCGATGGGGTCGTCAGGTCTTTGCTGCCTCTTGTTTCTCACACCGAGCATGACTGACATGGGCATATAGTAAGCATAGAACATAGTAATTCCCATCGTCCAACATGACATTAACCTTTATTCCCCCCATCTAGTATGATGATAAACTTTATACCCACGTCCCGTATGACATTACACTGTACATCCATATGAACTATGAGGTCTTTGATCGATGTCAAGGCATGGTATGTAGAAAGTCCCACAAGGTTCAATCCTACCGCCCCTCGTTTATTCACATCGGGGTTCACCCTCCTCCATTATGACGTTAAACTGAATTCCATTCCAGTGGTAATCCGTTTTGACCATCCCAAACTACGAGGAATTTAATCCATGTCAAGGCATGGTATGTATGAAGCATGATGAGGTTCAAGCCCACCACCAGTGGACCCACGGGGTCACCTTCATGTCGATTTTCTGATGAAACCCTTCCCGAACTATGTGGAATATTATCCATATCAATCCATGGTATGTAGAAAGCCTCCCTTAGGTTTTAGCCCATCACCCATCGGACCATGTTCCTTTCTTCACGTCGGTTCTCTGACACCCTCCATCGCCACTCGAACTATGAGGACATTGACCCATGTCATGCATGGTATATAGGAAGTCTCCCTGAGGTTCAATCCCAACAATCATTGGCCCAGACCGTCTCCTTATTGGTGTGCCAGGCCCCCCATTTTCACCTGAACTACGTGGAATTTGATCCATGTCAAGGCATGGTACGTAGGAAGCCTCCATGAGGTTCAAGCCCACCACCTGGTCTTTTCGACCGCATTCATTTCAGTTCTTCGATCACCTTGGGTGGCCTAGAGTGTAAGCCCCACCCATTCACTATGAACTTAGTAGACGTTGATTCCCTTCCATGGGGATACGTAGGAAGTATCTTAGAGACTCAATCCCATCACCACCTCCATCTCCATAATGGCACATTTCATTCTCCCTCCACTCCATGAAATTCTACATAATCCACCCTATTTCTTACCCAGGTCGCCACATCCCGGTGAGATCATGCCACCTCATTCCCCTCCACAGCATTCGGGAAGCCACATTCGGGAAGCCACCCACGGTCTGGCTGGAATATCTACATTCCCTCAAGAGGGATTCCTCAATCCGATCTGCTCCAACTGGTGTTCTGATCAGGCCAATCCATCTCCACTGGACGTTAAACTTGTGGCATACCCTGTGTTAATCCTGAGAAGCTAAGGAAAACCTCAGATACATGCCTATTGCATATGATTCCCTACACTTGATGTGGGATTCCTTGGGCTTCTGCACCCTCGATAAGCCCGATAATAAGGTACAAAAGATAGACACGCCAATTCCCCAGTGTTCAGATGCATTACTGATGCTTCGACGTGACTAATCCCCCGACTGAATGTTGCTTCCCTGACCGAACCCTTTGGAATGTCTTGACAGAAGCAGTGTAAATAACTGACGTCCATGGAAACATGGCACTGGGAAGTGTTTCATGAACAACGTATTAAATCTATAAGGGAGACCCGGACTAGGTGATGAGGTCTGAGGAGGAATCCATGGAAGGAAGTCCCGAAATACCATCATCCTGGTTTTGATCAAAGAGCAGATGTCCCTGAATAAGCAACGGATGTCACCCGTCTTTGGATATTGCGAATGCAGGGCAACACAATAGCTGCGCCCGTCGCGCCCAAGCGGACAGACGCGCGCACCCTAGCGAAAGCTTCGGAAACAACATTATATTACATTTATTCAGATAGTAAATATTTTATAATGTATTGGGTTGATATATTACATTTTTACAAGTGGTGTTGTGTGACATAGATTCTATGTAATACAATGTCATACTTTATAAAATTTGTTCATCACATATAATGATTCTATATTAATTATACCATATATTAGAATCCATATGAAGGAATTTGAACATAAGGTAATGGGTTCTCACCTCTCTTTTACTTCAATGAGACATATTATCAAATTCACCACTTTTTTTTTGTTTATATAATTCACTTTTTACATTTTATATCATGAATCAATTTATATTCATGAAATTTGATGTTTTATTTGAAAATATATCTTTTACAGTGTTTAGGATTCAAAATTCAACAAAACGTTAATATTTTATGTTTTTTTTTTGGAAAATATATTTTATTTATCCCTTTAGTTGAACACCCCTTTTTCATCCATATCAATGATCTATAAAAATGTTTTCAAGGTGGTTTATTACTATTCTAAAATGATTGTTTAAATTAATTTTACCCATATTTTAATCTTTATAAAATGGTTTGAATGGTATTTTTTTATCAATATCCAATTGTGGAACTTTTCCACTAATATAATAAAGATATAAAGCAATGTTTTTTCTATCTTAAACATAATGCGATGTTCTTTACACCATCAAGAATAATTTTTTCACTGAATATCCCTTTAAAATATACCACAGTTTGTTTTAATGAAAATGTTTTACTATATATTTTTATCTTTTTTCAAATAAGTCTATTCAAAATGAAGGGTTATTTTCCACAAGAATGGTATAATGATATTTTAGCGGTATTTCAATTCATTTAAGTTAAAAACACCTTGATTTATAATATGATTTTTTATAGACATGATCCACGAATACCATAATTTATTTTTCTATAGATGATTTAAAAATGTTATGACACAATTTTTACAAAACAAATTTTTTATTCGTGGGTTATGTTGTGATAAAATGATAAACTTTTTATGAAACCTGTTATTTGTCCACGGGTAATGTTATAATTAAATGTTTATGAAACTCATTTATTTGTATTTTTTTTGATATTATAAATGATTTATTATCATATTACTCACATATTTGTGATTTAAATTTTGTTATGGGTGGGACCTTGATGCATGCCTGTTGTAGGGCGTGGAAAAACAATTATTTACTAAGTTAAAATGTAGTAATGTGGTTGACCTAGGATGTCTCCCGAAGAGGAGTGCACACAAAATGGTTTGTCACTTTAAAACGAGGGTAAAAATGTTGTGAAAGGAAATTTGAAATTCAAATGTTTGAAAAACTATGAAATTAAAAGGGTGATTAGGTCAGGGTCAGTTTCCTAATTATAATTCTATACATGTTCAATTTAATTCAATCCTCTTCTTATTAGTTGATTAAAGTGAGTTTCCACAGTCATTTCCTCTCACTTCCTTGTTGAAAGTATTATTGTGAGAGAAAACCTTACCAAGATCTTGGTGTGGTCAACTCTCCTTCCATGTGTAAAATAGTTGTATTGAATATCCTTAATTTAAATTGGCAATACCCGATCGGGTTTTGTTTATCCCAAACAATCAATAACATTCACTACACCTTTTACACGTACTGAAGATCGTCATGTACTTCCCCACTAATTCCTGGTTTATTCCATCGTATATAAAACAGAAATTAGTGGAGGGAGATATTGATTATTTTACCAAGTAAAAAATAAATAATGGAATTAATATTCAAAAAAGATCGAACTTGATAATTAAATCCACTATAATAATTTGAAATAAACTTTGAAGAAGAAAGAAATTTATTCAATTTCACCCAAGAACTCAAGCATTACAATGTAGAAAACCAACCCTTCCCCAATCACTCCAAAAGTTTACCCCACCACGGTAAGGGTAATCAAATTTAATGGGGAAGAAGAAGGAATTAAAAAACTATGAAAAAGAAAATAAATAAAAAATAAAACCGAAAAGATCTTCTTCTTGATGTCCTGGAAGGAATGGGATGGAAAATGGATGCTTTGAGAGGGTGGAGCTCTCCTCCATTTATAGCTAGAATGTTTCCCCCGAATGTCGACGTGTTTTAGCCCCATCAAATTACATCTTAATGCGTTGAGACCTTATTTAATGTTGTTCATAATTCCCTTGTCCGTGTCCCCTAAAAATCTCAGCGGATTTGGACATGTATTCCGAGAGGTATGGCCGTATTTCTATGAGCATTTATTCTGTCCGGTCAGACTCTCCAAAACGAAATCCTCCAGATTAGGGTGATTTAATGTCCCCATAAACGGCCAATTCACTCAGTGCTGCCTTCATAAAATATTCTCCAAAACTCCTTGTGCGTCCACCCACCGATTTTCACAAGCTTTGGGCCCACATTGGATGAGTTATGGATCCCACATAAAAACTAGACAGAACTAAAAACAGTTTTCTTGAGCCAACTTGTGTGCCTCTTTAAGGCTTCCATATGGCCGATTCAGATATTAGTACAAATATAGTAAATTAAGACCTGGATGTGTAGAAGCTGGAAAAGAAAGAATTTTGCAATTTGGAGCAGTGTAGATAATGTTATGTCCAAACTACCTAAATAATTTAAAAATGTTAAAAATCCAAAATGGTCAATTTTTACTATTCAGCTCAAAATAACACCATTATCATAAAAAAAGAAACAATTAATCTTAGAGGTACCATTTTGTGGGTTTAAAACAATGATATTCAATATAAATTAATTGAAAATATTTTCTCTATCAATTCCCCCACATTTAGCACTTGGACTCCTGGACAAGTAAAAATCAATTCAAATCAAATCCAAAACACATATCAATGAGATCAATCAAATCAATTTCAAGAAACAAAAAGATATCATGCCTCATAAAAAACTGTTATTTCATGTTCTCCATTTAATATTTTAATATATTTCACTTCATTTCTTATCCCATGCACAGAAAACACCTACCTCACATGAAATTTCTCTAATCTCACAAATATAAAGGCTGAACAAGGCTTTTCTCATCCAAACTCACACAAGAGTCACCATAGGTTTGATAAATTCCTAATTCTCCACCCGATGTGAGTCAAGGAAATGTGTTTCTTATGAGGACTTTTTAGGGTTGTTCTATGGCTTCCGTTTGGTAGGATTTATATGTTAAAAGTTCTGAGGCCGAAAAAAGGAAGGCTTGGCTCTTATTGAAGAAAAATTGCAAGATTCTAATTTTCACTCAAATATGTTCTCCTTCACTTCCCATTTGTTGAAAATAGGTTGCATCATCATTCAATCAGCTCAGTAGCAAACATTTCAATATTTTCAAAAATGATTTTTTTTAAAGCTCCAGATAGGCACAACATTCTTTTTACATTGAACGCTCCAGAAAGGCACATCTTCTCTTGTCATAAAAGCTACAGAGAAGGAAAAACTTTCAATTGAATAATTTTTCAGCATCACACACATCTCTTCAACAATTTATTTTCCAGCCAAATTATAACCAAATGAGGTTGTAGACCACAATACATCTTCCCCCACACTTACGTTCAACTAGATCATGCAATTTTACTTCAAGAGCATGTATGATAGGGAAAATTGGCTTGTAATGTGGCTAACCTAACAGGAAATTCATGGCTACTAGGGGCTATAATGAAGGATAAATGTAAAGGTGGGCCATAATGAAAAGTATTATTTTGAAAAGGGGGCTTCAAACAAAATAAATGCTTCAATCATTTAAAACACACGTACCCCAACCCTCATGTTTTGAAAGGAATAAATCAAATTCTGGTTAAAGAAAGCATGGTTTGGTTCTCTCATGAAATGAGGTGAATGAAAAGAATATGACAGAAATGGTTAAGAAGCCTCACATGAATGTCATTTCAAAGATATAGACAGTGAAATATGGAATGAGATTCTAAAATCAGTGTACTTTTCATGAAATTCTAAAAAATTGAACTTGAAACAAATTCATTTTATTATTCATTTAAGCTCTTTTTCATGAAATAGATTGGTTCACTCATTGACATGGGTTTAAAAAATGCTATTGATAATCTTTTCAACTCAAAAGTTTTAGAAACACACCAAAAATTGAAAAATAAACACACAAAAATTTTAAAACACACAATTTTTTTATTTAATTTATTTTTGAAAACAAACAACAAATAAAAATCCTATAATACAAAGGTTCCCTCCCCTACTCATATATGATCCAGTGTCCTCGATGCATTTAAGTGGATTTAACATGTAAGACAATTTTCAAATTAATCACAACATCAAGAAAGTGTGAAAGATGGGTACAACCTGACTTATTGGAAATGCAATGTTGAGATTGACTCCTAAGTGTTTCTCCTCGAAAACCAAAAAAAAAGTAAAAACATAACATAAGAAATTTATTAAAAGAAATGAAAACAAAAACTGAATAAAAAAAGATAAATCTTGGTATAATCCCCCAAGCGGGCCCTGGGTTTTGACTGCCTCCATAGGGGCAGTTCTAATCGGTCTTCCCCAATCTGATGGTGGATGGGGTTTCTTTGATTTGAACCACCACATGTGACTCTTCCCAGATTTCATTTCATTGTTTTTGTTGAGGAGGACTCCATAGATAGAGTACACCAGATCCCCCCCCCCCCCTTTGCAATGTTGTACACCGTGCATGGTGGGGGTAGGATACAATATAGGGCCTCCTCCTTCTTGGGCTCCGCATGAACAACATCTTCTTTATTTTCGAGTGGTTGCTGAAGGTATGATACATCTGGGGAAAAATAAAAGGGAATGTCAGGGTTTAATTATATTTGAAAAAATTAAAGCTTGAAGAATCAATATCAAATTCTTCCCTTTCAAAGTAAGTAGATTGTGTCTAATTTTCCTCCAAAAAATTCACTTTGAATTTCTCATGTAGTCCTTCCATTAAATTTTCAACAGGTTTGGGGAGCTCCAGATGTTCCTCTTCAGATGCATATTCTCTCTCCAAGGAAATACAAGTGTTGGATGAATCGTAAAAATTAAAAAAAGGGGAGGTAATACTCAATTCAGTTTCAACAAAATCAAAATATAATGAGTTTATGAAAAGATTAACTCCCTGATCTTATTTGGATTCAATTTCTTCTTCAAAGGGAGGTGGCTCTTGGAGTTGAATTTCTGTAGATAGAGGTAGGTAGTCAGACTCCTCTATCTTCTTTTGAAATTCCATTGCTTGGTTGGTTTCTTCCTTCAATGTTGCTGAATCATCTACATTATCATGAATAGTTGGATAAAGAAGTTTCTCACACTCATTCCAGAAGTTATCCAAATCTTTTTGATCCCCCATATGCATTTCAATAGCTAAATTATCTTTATCAATCTTCTCCAACATTGATTGAGATGGGCTCATTGGATCTTCTTTTAATTTCATCAAGGCCTCCTTGGGTTCTTCAACTTGAAAGATTTGTGAGGATACTTCTTCCATCAATTTTTCTGGTTTTGGTTCTTGTTCTGGCTCTAGGTGTGGATCATGGGATGGATGTACTTGTTCTGCTATCCACTATATTGAGGTCTCTAGGTTTTGAACTGTTTGACTAATTCTTTCAAATTGGTCTTCAATATACTTATGAACATCTTCTTCTTGGTGTTGTACATTGATCATTTCATGATAATATTCCAGAAAATACTCCTGAATTTCGATTAATTCTCTTGCCAAACCCTCCAATACAGGGTATTTGAGGTTCTCTTTAAGGTTTTCAATGAGATCCTTGAATTCATCCTCTGTTACGATTTGGATTCGAGCTCCCTTAATTTGTTTAGCAAAGAAAGAAACTTTATACTCTATAGACCAAAGTTATTCAATAACTGTTTGTCGCACTTGTGGGTAATTGTTCCATGAATTAAAAAATAATCATTTGAAAACAACATGGTAAAATATTTATAAAAAAAAATTAAATTTGAAAAAGTGCAATCATTACAAATAAACTGTGGAACTACCTCCCCGGCAACGGTGCCAAGTTTGATGCATGCCAGTCGTAGGGCGTGGAAAAAAAATTATTTCCTAAGTTAAAATGTAGTAATGTGGTTGACCTAGGATGTCTCCCGAAGAGGAGTGAACACAAAAAGGTTTGTCACTTTAAAACGGGGGTAAAAATTTTGTGAAAGGAAATTTGAATTTCAAATGATTGAAAAACTATGAAATTAAAAGGGTGATTATGTCGGGGTCGGTTTCCGAATTATTATGCTATCCTTGTTCATTTTAATTCAAGCCTCTTCTTCTTAGTTGATTAATGTGAGTTTCCACAATCGTTTCCTCTCACTTCCTTGGTGAAATTATTATTGTGAGAGAAAACCATACCAAGATCATGGTTTGTTCAACTCTCATTCCATGTGTAAAATAGTTTTATTGAATATCCATAATTTAAATGGGAAATACCCAATCGGGTTTTGTTTATCCCAAAAAGTCAATAAAATTCAATACACCTTTTACACGTACTGACGATCGTCAAGTACTTCACCACTAATTCCTAGTTTATTCCATCGTATATAAACCAGAAATTAGTGGAGGGAGATATTGACTATTTTACCAAGGAAAAAATAAATAACAGAATTAATATTCAAGAATGATCAAACTTGATAATAAAATCCACTATAAGAAATTGAAATCAACTTTTATGAAGAAAGGAATTTATTCAATTGCATCCAAGAGCTCAAGCATTACAATGTAGAAAACCAACTCTTACCCAATCACTCCAAAAGTTTACCCCACCATGGTAAGGGTAATCGAGTTTAATGGGGAAGAAGAAGAAATTACAAAACTATGAAAAAGAAAATAAATAAAAAATAAAACTGAAAAGATCTTCTTCTTGGTGTCCTGGAAGGAATGGGATGGAGAATTGATGCTTTGAGAGGGTGGATCTCTCCTCCTTTTATAGCCAGAATGATTCCCCTGAATGTCGATGTCTTTTAGCCCCATTAAATTACATCTTCACGCATTGAGCTCTTATTTAATGTTGTTGATAATTCCCTTGGACGTGTCCCCTCAAATTATAAGCGGATTTGGACATGTATTCCGAGAGTTATGGTCATTTTACTATGATCATTTATTCTGTCCAGTCAGACTCTCCAAAACGAAATCCTCCAGATTAGGGTGATTTAATGACCCCATAAACAGAAAATTCACTCGGTGCTTCCTTCATAAAGGATGCTCCAAAACTCCTTTCGCATCCACCCACCGATGTTCATAAGCTTTGGGCCCACACTGTATGAGGTATGGATCCCACATAAAAACTAGGAAGAACTGAAAATATTTTCTTGAGCCAACTTGTGAGCTTCTTTGAAGCTTCCATATGGCCGATTCAGATTTTAGTCCAAAAATAGTAAATGAATCCCAGGATTTGTATAATCTGGAAGAGAAATAATTTTTCAATTTGGATCAGTGTAGATAATGTTATGGACAAACTACCGAAATAATTTAAAACTGTTAAAAATCCAAAATGGCCAATTTTTACTATTCAGCTCAAAATAACAGTGTTATCATAAAAATGAAACAATTCATCTTAGAGGAAAAATTTTGTGGGTTTGAAACAATGATATTTAATATAAATTAATTGAAAATATTTTCCCTTTTAGGCCTATATCTCCATCTAATGAATTGGGTAAAAATGTATATCTTTCGAGGTAAAAAAGTCCAAAATTGGGAGTGAATCCAGTTCGGTAACAGACTTTTTGACTATAATCATCCTCAGAGATAAACATGACATATTTTTTACTTATGTGAGTGAACCCAATCCTCTATTATAGTCTTGAAAATTAGCCATTACTACTAAAGAAATGATTTTATATTCTTATGTGTATTCTAAAAATACATGTCTTATGCCAATGTTATAAGCTCATAGTTTTTGTTCTTTATGTCCATTATGATTCATGAGTTATGGACTTCCATGATTAATTCCATGACTCAAGATTATTATTTATGTCATACATGAAATGATTTTCAATGGATATGTTCATTTTCTCACAACATTATATTAATGTTATTTTAAAGTGATCATTGATAACTCCCTATATTAACCTTACTGAAAAACTAATATCTCCCATTTTTATGTTATTCATCCCCATGGAATGATTAAAAGTACTAAGATAAATAAATTATAAAAATGGCTCTAGTTATGAAGAACATGCTGGGAGACCATTTAAAACTTTTTGGAAACTATTTTTTTTATATATCCATGTTTTTGAAATAAATAGAAAAATATGAATCTAGAATAGATATTTATTATATGAAATTAATATTCATCAATTAAAATTCCCTAACTATATATGAAAAATATTAGTATCTATAATTTGTATTAGAGAATGGCTTAGTTAACCGTTTGAGAATAAGAAGATAAAACTTTCAAAATAATTCTAGGGAAAAGTATAACTATATGATATAATATAAGTTTTTTGGTAATGATCGTGAATGATCTAAGTTAAACCAAAGGATTCAAAAAAAATGTCTATATTAAGATATACATTAAATTACATTCCATGATTATGTGGTTTCACATTATTATTATTGTTTCACATACTATTTTTGTGGTTTTAGTAAATGGATGGAACCCAAAGGAATCTTGTTAATGTTGAATTTGAATATCAATTGAATGCCTCTACTCATTAGAATGTCAATTGAAGTAAGAGATATAATTAGAAACCCTTTGATTTTTCCTAATCATTTATATATTTATATGATTAAAAATATCAACATGTGTGTGTTTCAAGATATAAGAATTATACAAAGATAGGGTTTCATAATGGATATAGAAAGTATATTAAACTTTCAAACATTCATGAAACTGTGAATAAGAACTCCAATAAATGTATTTGAGGCATAGAAGGATTATTTTGGATGCAAAAATATTTACACAAAGAATTTAATTATTGATGAAAAATTAAATATTTTACTGATGAAATGGATGATAATAATTTTGTATCATAGGTAACCTCAATGGTTGAATAGTTCAAATGATGAATGTTTTGGCATTATGAAATTTTATTACAAGGGGTAATAATCTAGATGAGATAAAAAAATGTTATACAAGTAATTGTTCTTCAAATAATTATGACGTGACTACGAATAGAATGCATGAACTATTTTACTATTTTTTCTTATATTAAAAGAAAGAATAATCATTAAATTCATGTTAATTAATATTAAGGTATGACTCATATATCATATAATAGGAAATAAGTATTAGGGTGTACGATTATGAATCTTAGTTATTAGTTTAAGACAGAAGTGGGATGATTGAATTTTTTATTGATTTGGATTAAAAAAATATGTTGTATATGTACGGTACTAATGATATTATGCTTATTAAATAATGAAATGTATATGGATTTTTCTATTTTGGGGTTTCATTATGGATTTGAAAAGATATTTTTAGTGGTAATAAGAAGTGGTTTAGAGGTAATTTTAATTTTTATTAAAACATATGATTAAGGGAAATATAAAAACTAATATGTCTCTCCTGTCGAGTTAATAATGTTTAAACTGAATATATGGATGACTTAAAATTATAGTATTCATAACCATTAATTTTTTTTATTTGATAAAATGATGTTTATGTAAAAATTGATTATGTTTATTTCATTTTATGGATTTATAGGAAAAATTAAATAGTTTAGAATATGTTTAATGAATAATGATTGTGTTAATTTTAGAAGCATATATGTTTTCATGTGATGTTAACTTTAATTTTATGGATACCGTCAAGATTTTATATGTTTAAGGATTATTGTTATTTAAAAGGAATCAACACCCCCTGTTAATGTCTTATGTGATGTGATTTTAATACCCTATTAAGTTTTAAATGCCCTTTTGTGTCTATATTTGATTTTATGATAATTAAATTATAGAATCCTTGATAATTTTATAAAGATAAACATGATACATTAAATGTAATTCCATGATAGGGATATATTTTAAGATATATATATTTTCAGGTAATGAAATACGTTTCATGTTACTATCCTAATTTGGTTCATGATATTTAGTTGAGTTTATCTATGTTATAATATTATATATTAATTCACCATAGTGATTATTAATATCTGGGATATGTTTCATTAGTTTGATTTATATTAAACCCTTAGGATTGAAAATAGATTTAAAATGGAATATTACTTCAGAATAATAACATTAATTTATTTAATATGAATGTT
This sequence comes from Viscum album, assembly GCA_963277665.1. Taxonomy (NCBI): domain Eukaryota; kingdom Viridiplantae; phylum Streptophyta; class Magnoliopsida; order Santalales; family Viscaceae; genus Viscum; species Viscum album. The sequence goes on along the minus strand of OY728153.1, from coordinate 1,252,806,186 downwards.
GAGGATTATGATATTTTCATTGAAATTAATACATTCTTTAATGTTGATGTTATTTTGGTATATACAGTTTTGGAAATTAATGTTGTATTTATTAATATGGTGGTTTATTTATTTAGAGAATTATTTAGTGGTAACTAATTTTACTTTTAGTTAAATATTACTAATATGTAGAATATATTGATATAATTTTTTGATCCATTACACGTTTATTTTATTTATTCTGTCCTAAAAAATCATCTCATATACTAATCCCTTAAAGAAAAATATTATATTATGGTTTAAATTTATTATAAGATGAAATTATACTTCTCAGGTAATTATATTATTTTATTTCATTAGTATTAATGGTAATATAATTCCCCAAATCAAAGAAAAATAAATTAAGATTAAACATATTTTGAAAAACCTTCAATTTTGATGAATTCATTATCTTTTTACCCATCACATATTCATGATTTTGTAGTTGTTAACATTCTACTAATCATATTATCTATTAATCTATAAGAGCATACTATTTTTTTAGATTCAGGTCCATGTTTTCAATTCCATAGAATTTTATACTATTTCGAAGAATTATTTTTATGGTGAGACTCATTCTCCCCTTTCACTAATTTTAGATATGTTTTATTAACCATTTTTAAAATTTGGGGTTTCAAAAAAATAATGTTAAAATATAATGAAATTTATTCACATTAAAAATATATATTTACAATGATAATATTTATTATAAGTTTAGTAATATAACACTTTGATATAATTGAAAATATTTATCTATAATTAATGGTATTTCATTCATAACATTTTTTACACAACACATTGCATTTAAGAAAACAACAATATATAATTAAACATTTATATGTTACTATTCTAACATAGATAATAAAATGGAAGGTATGAATTGTATTATCTGAATTATGAGATACTTAAAATGTACCAAATTAGTATAAATTTCTTTATTTATGCTTAGGAAGTAACCAATAAATTTTATGTAAAGTTATATTATGCTTAAAAAATATATTTTTTCAAAATTATTATTATTACTATTTTTTGAAAAAATATATTATTTAATGTTTTGAAACACTAAAAAAATTTATAAAACTGACTAAACAATTGAAATCATAAAAAATTTAGCTTAGGTTGAATATCTAGTATTTTTCTAAATAGATTGATTCGGTAATGATTTGAAATACTGATTTATTTACTTGAACATATATTTTTGATTTAATAATACAAAAACTTCATATTTTTAAACTAATTAAAAGTAATATTATATATATTATATTTTTATTAACAAAATTAAGTTAATTGGAATCAATTTTATGTTCTAATTGTGTAAAAACTTATTTATACATAAAAATCAATTTTTCTGAAAGCCTCATTTTATTCATGAAATTTATTTGTCTCTTAATAAATTTTATTAATCATTATTTGTTAAGTATATTTATTAAATATTTTTATTATATTTTCAATAAGATGTTTAATAAATAATTTTATATTTTTATAAGAATGGGATAAAAATAACCCATGTTTTATGATTAAAAATGAATTTTTCTAAAAAAACTTTTTCATGGTGTTTTCCATGCTTTTATTACATTAATTTCTCCAAATTATATGTGATTTATTTTGAGAAATAAATGTTATATTTTGAAATAAGGGGGTTAAAAAATTTGTTAATTTTCCCATATTATTTTTTTCCAATATGATTAGAAACCATGTTAAAATTTATCACCTTGGTAACATGTAAATATTGTAAATCATTGTTAAACTTAATTGATAAGGCTATAATGTTTCTTTCTAATTCTTATTGGATAATGTTAATTTTACCCGTCAAACCATATTGTATAAATTTATTTTTTTAATGGAATATTTTCCATGAAAATTACTTAATGATTATTAAATTTATTCAATGTTAAAAAATGTCACTCTCTTTGTTTTACATATCTTCACACCGGGGAAACACGATTGGAATGAATATTAATGGTTTAATTCTGAATAATTAATTTTTATAAAATTTGTATATTTGTTTTTAATTTTTATGTATTATATAATTACCTTAAATTCTTACACAACAACAAAATATTTTTTATTCAATTAATAAAAAAATAAAAGAAACGATTTTGAAAATATGAGAAATAATAATATATGAGTCTGTTATATTTTTATAGTAATATTATATTTTTTTATGATATAATACTTTTGTTTTAAAATATTATATTCAAACTCATACATTTCATTTATGTCTCTTCAGAAAAATTAAATGAATATTGTCATAATTAACAGAAATGATATTTTATCATAATAATATTTTATTAATTTATTTAAAAATCAAAAATATATTCAAATTAAAAAAATAGTATATTATATGGTCTTGAATTTAATTATTTCACAATTTTTTGGCATGTATTCAACTTATGTGTAAAAAATGGGAAACCATTATCCTTGAAATGATTGTTACTATTCTTAAAATTGAAATTGAATTACTTTATGACAATCAAAATTTTATGTTTTGAAATGATAATGAAAAAATGTATAAATTATTTTTTATGGGATCAAAACCTCATAATAACTTATCTTCCAATCCGTATTCATTTCGAGGCATTGGGATTGAGAATGAATTTGTTATAATTTAATCTTTTGAGAAATTTCAAAACTATCCCTCACCTCAATTTTAAAAGGGAATCTCTACCCTAAAATATTTACACAAAATTAAGAATTCAATCATGACCAAAATAAATGAGATTATCATTTAATATTCCATATTAACATATTATAGGTTATAGGTTTGTAAAAAATTCCTCCCTTAGAGCACCATTATAGGTGATCTAGAGGAGACGTTCCATTGGTGGTAATCACCTACATGAAATGATGTGATTCATTTTTCATTTATGTATTACATGGATATTTATAATGATGGATTAAATGAATATATATGATATATATACAATATCTTAATGATTTATTAGCGGTGATATATTATTTACCATTTTTTCATTCCCTCCATCATAAAATGTAAACAATGTTCATGAGTATGTATGACCTCTCATGTCTATGATAAGTTTTGTTCATTTTTATATCTCTAAATTTATGAATAACAATTAAAATTTATATAATGAAAATATATTATATTTTTTCTATGATTATAATTATGCAGATTATGCACACATGAAAAAAAAACATGGACCAAAACAACAGAACACAAACATATGTCAAAAAGGAAGTAGATTTCACCAGGAACAATAATAATAATATAAAATTATTAATAAACATGTGATAAAAGGTACATGTTATGAATATATTGTATGATATATGTGACTATGGTTCTATAATAATATTATTATGATATATATTTATAATATAATATATTCCAATATTTAAAGAGAATTTTGGAACTAAGGAAAGAGTTTGTCATCTCACTTTTACGTTAGTGATATAGAATCCATTATACAAACGTATTTGTTTTTTGTATTGTATATGTTTTCCCTTTGATATCTTATATCATGAATCTCTTTATCTTCATGGTATTTAATGTTTTATTATTTCTCATTTATTTCATGGTGTTAGGATTCAATTATTACTAGTATGATAAGGGTTTTCTGTTTTTATCTAAAATATTTTTTATTCGTTTATTCAGTCAAAAAGAATTTTTTATTCCATATAAATGTAATATAAAAATGTTTTAAATATGAATTTTTTAATATTCCACTGTTATTTTTTAAATACATTTTTACCCATAATTTAATTTTAATAAAATAGTTAGAATGAAATATTTTTTTCATTTATAAAAATCCATACATTAATAATTTTCCAAAAATAATTATAGAAGAAATGTTTTCAAACTTATATGGATTAAATGTATTTTTACACTATAATATATAATTATTTTGATGATTAATTTATATTTTCACATGGTTCATATCAAATAAAATTTTTTCCTCTCTATTTTTGTAGTTTTTCATTAATAAATTATTTAAAAATGGAAAACTTATTTCTTTTGAGATTATGTTAATGATCATTTATTTTTATTTCTATACATCAAATATAAAAACACTAAGTCTCACGTAATTTTTACAAGGAATATGATCCATGGACTCAAAAATTATCCATTATTTTTATTGTTTATGAATATTATGACACAATTATAAAGAAACTCATTACCTTTAAATGGGTTATTCTATGATGAAATGTTTATGAAGCACATTTTTTCATGGATTCTAATATGATGAATGATTTATGATCTTGTGGGGAAAATATTTCAGGTTTTCATTATGTGATGGGTGGGACATGTATATCCCTCTATATAATTGGGTGCATACTGATATATCATGAGATAAAAAATATTGGAATATAGAGTGAACCTTGTTCAGTAAGGGAATTTATCCAGTATGATAGTCTCAACGGTTTACATTGACTATAATAATGGTTTGGTGATTAAACCCTTTCCACTATGATTATATATGAAATTAGCCTTTATAAATAATGAAATTATTTTATATTCATATGGTTATACCAAAAACATATGTCTTATGTCAGTATTATACTCTCATGGATGATGATCCTTAATTGAGTTATGATTCATCACTTATAAACTACATATATTCATTCCATGACTCAATATTATGATTTATTATATACTAAATGTGATTTTAAAAAAATGTGGTAATATTATCACACACTTTGTGTTCATATTATTATCAAGTGATCATTGATATATCACTTGTTTTTCCTTATTTATAATCTAATATCACACATTATTATGTTTATTTTCCCTATCTTATGATGAAAGGTAATTAGTATGATATGGATAATAAGGGATCCAGTTATGAAGAACTTTTTAAGAGATGTTTTAGATATTTTATGTCCATGTTTTTTATATTTTAAAGATTCCAAATGCACTAAACCCAGTTCATTATTCCATTGCACATTAGATTAGGAATTTGATAGTCATATATTATGAGGTGATATATATTAATGAAAATATGGTTAATTATATTTCCCTTCACTGATGGGATTGATTTAAGATAATGTTTATTTCAAATGATTTTCACTATTGATTTTGATATGATAGAACAATTTAAAATCAAATATCCTCTATTTATCACATCATCTATAATTATTAATTGAATTATCGAGTGATCAAAATATATTCAACATAATCATGGATTCTAAAAATATAATATTTTTTGTTAATCAAAAAATTACACTATAATCCATGAAATAATAAACCACCTACTGTTTAATTTCAATATTCTAGGGATTTTATCAATGATTATTTGTATACCTCAATAAATCGTTTGGATATTTTACATTATATATAAAAACAAAATCCACCCTGCCATTGATATGACATAAAAATATCTTTACTGCATGCAATTCAATTTCTGTAGGATTACTCTAGTTACATGATGAATAAAATGTTTCATAATAATCTATTGTCTTTTTATGGGTAAGGATATATATATTGTGATTATCTAAATATAGTTTGTCTTATTAACCACATATCAATATTTATCGCAAGATAACATAAAGTAGTTAACATCTAGTGTTATAATTAATATGGAATTAAAAATTTCAAAATCATTTTGAAACCACCTCCAAATATTTGGATTGTGATATGTATCTTTGATCACATTTAAAATAATAATAAATTACAAATCATAGATTATCAATATATTATATTCACATTTCATGAATTTTTGGAACATCTTAGATTGAAATTTATTCAATACATAAATATTATGTCACCATAATATTAATGTACAACAACCCATTATGTCTCTCCTTTTACATATAATGATTATAATAAAATTAACCTCACTATAAAATGTTCTCAAGGTATTTATATAGTAAATAACACCATGATCTTGGTTCTCTAATCAACCCATAAATATTATTCTCCATCTAAATAAACTTTTTTCAAACATAGTTAATTAGGAAACCATCACGAAAATTGATATTCATCTCATTTTTATAAATACATTAAGGAATGATTATTTGAAATAAATATGGAAAACATTAATCCAAATTTGTTCCACTATGTCAAAGAATAGTTGAATCATTTCCAAACTATCTATGGAGATAATATTTAATCAACATCAATGCCTCTAACCTAGGAGTATATAATGCAAACAAGTCATGTTAGGTTTCAAATAACTATTCCATTTATAATTAGATTGATTTATATCAACATAATTAGCATTTTATAAAAAATTAAGTGAAATTACCTATGATACAATCAGGTATTATATAAATATATTATTTTTCATGTCTACACAACAGTTTTTATATCACTGATGATAATCAAGTCATTGTTTTCAACACTGATTCATGGATTATATACACCATATTACTAATTTTTGTTAACAAAATTATTTATTTTTTCTTCATAATCAACATTATCATATTGTTATCCCCCTAATAGTATCACCTCCTCAACACATTTATTGAGAATTTATGCATGATTTTTTTGAATATTAATATGATTTTTGATCACAGTAACATATTGGATTTCAATAATCCTTACAATTAAATTGATGAAAAAAATGTATTCCTTTCTATTTGATAAGTATCACAGACAAATTAAATTATTTCCAAGGGATTAAATCATTATATATTTTCTCTTATTTATCATTAATCAATCACTTACACTAATTGGAATGTATTTCAACATTGAATTCAATTTGAACCATATATAACTTTTATTATTTTCCTCTACCAAACATAAGAAAACCATTACTGGTGATATAAAACAATTCAAAGATTGATTTAATCTGAAACACATCGAATATGAATTTATTAAATAAAATAATTATATCCATTTCAATTATAATAAATATTTTCTTATAAACTACTCCATTTTTCTAATATTTATAATTATTGATACATGATTCCTTATCTAAGGATTATTTATATTTTCCTCTACCTATATATTAACAAAATATGTTATATTACCAGTTTGGAATCTTTTAATTTTCTACTGAATAATTAGTTCTGAATTCATATAATAATGAGTAATGAAACTAAAAAAATTAAGGATGACCATATCCAAACATGAAATTTAACTAAAATAAGTAATAAATTTAGTGTAATACCTCTTTTTGCCATTCAATCTCTATGATATCAACCCAAAAACAACAAAAAAAACATGTTCTCGAAATAACTTTATCACTTTATCCTTTATATTTTATCTCTTTTTAATAATAATTTATGTTTAAATAATTTTTCATGTGTTTGTATAATCACATGTTATTTCTGGGACATCATAGCGTCAAACATATTTAAAAGATATTCAATTTTTTGGATAAAATGGAAAATCACTGTTTTCCAATTTCTGTTTTACTCCGCATTAGATTGGAAGAACATATCATCAGTATCACCAATAAAGTTGAAATTACTCTTTCTGTACTTCAAATTATTTATAGTTAAATCATCCATTACCTTGATCATAAAATATATTTTTAAATTTTTTTACATGCTCAAAAATCCATATGGTTGACTTACACTAGGAATATTGGTAACAATGTTATTAAAAACTAATACATAAACATGCCTCATGACTTTGAATCAATATTTGGACTTAATAAACATAATGATCATTATGAATTTATCATTTCTAAATTTAATAATGTAATCATTGTTATACATGATGTATAATATAATATCTTTATCCCTAATAACTTCGGAAGTGTATCCAAGGTTAATGATCCTCACTCTGGATTAATACGTCACATTCTAGTAAATACCTACAATAATTCCTTCTAAAATATTTTATTTTTATCCATTTCATTCACAATACTGTTAGTGATCTTTGATATGTTTGATCTTCTTTCGAATATGATTTAAAAATATCATCTTGCAATATTGAATGTTTATTTTATGTTTCAACCTATTTGTTAATTTATAAAAAAAAATAATGTCCACTTTGGGTCTCCATAGAAATATGTTTTGACATAATAGATGACAAATACCTATAAATTTGTCTATATCGATGACACCCTAATAACGATCCATAAAATAGTATCAATAATTTTACCAATATCTTGTTTGAATTAATTTCTTTTACACTATCTAGTAAAATTTAGATACGAAAACACATTTTGAGAAAGCCTCATCATTCATAAATAATTATAATTAGTTTTTAGTTTAATTCGATGTGTTTCTTTAATAGAACAATTTGAGTTTGTGGTTTTTTGAGTGATATTTTTTTTAATTCATACCCCCATAACCCATCGACATTTTCGACAAGTTTCTGGGGAATAACATCTACCAACATTTTCTTCTTCTGGTAAAAAAATCCCAATAATGGTTTTTTCCATTTATTTGTGTCTTTTTATGGAAAATTATATTACATTATTATGGGAGATCCATGTATTTAGAAAACCATTTCTACCACCCATCCAATATAATTTCCTAATTATATTTTTGGAATCAAGAGTCTCTTCTAGTCAACAATTCTCTTCACATACGAATGTTTTTTCAATAAAAATATTTAATACATTTCACTCAATCGTTCAATGTGTTTTTCAAACCATTTAAAATATAGGTTTTCTCATCTATATTAATATTTTAATTAGTAAACTTCTCTAATATTTGTGTGTTTTCATATTTTATCTTTTCAATTTATTCTTGAATATGGGGTGCTCTTCTTCGTGATACTACATGTATTTTTTTCCATCATAAACCACTTCATAGGCTTTATTTGATTTTTCACTTGAAAAATTAACACCACCAATTGTATTCTCTAACACTTATATAAGGTCAAATATCCATTAGAATTTTCTTCAACATTGTAGATGCATTTTACTATATCTGAATTGTCTATAATATATAATAAAAATTCTTGCATAAAACCTTTTAAATATCATTTCAATTTTTATGATAATAATGTTATGTGATATATTTGGAAAAATTAGTTTTATGAGGGGTTTTAAAGATCACAAAACATTTTAGAAATATTTTGGTTTGGATTTTAATAACTGATCATGAATTTCTAATTAGGGTAGTATTTTTTTCCAATATAAATCATCTTACTTTTTTATGACTTCCATCAAATATCATCAAATAGAGATGTTTAGAATGATTTTATATGTAACACATCAGAAGAAAATATTGAAATTGATATTTATATTTAATAAAAACGAAAAATAATGAAAATTACAATGTTTAATGGGACACAAATTCAATTTTGAGAGGATAGATATTGAATTTCAACTTAGTTTTTTTCGAATAAACTGATAATAATTTTTTTCCAAATTTTCCAAAATAAATAATATTTTATCAATACAAATATAGTATTTATTTATTAAAATTTTTATTTATTTTAATTTTTTCAATATGAAAAATTAAATTTTTATTATATCTCAAATTTATAAAAATAATGAAAATATTATTTAAAGGTAATAGTGATATTTTTCAGAAATTTTTGTAAGGAATAATTTCTGAGGATTTCAATTAATTAAAATATTAATTAATGATTAATAATTTAAATGAAATTTATTGTATATAAATTTATCTATATGAATTTAAATTCATATCATTATGATATAGTGTTGTATAATTATTTTATTATAATCGTTTTCTTGAAAAACGCATTTTTTGAAAAACTGGTTTTTATTATGATTTACAAGATTATTTTTAAATAAAATTATGATAATTCAATGAATTAAATTTGATTAAATAAATTTCATATTTAGAACCATAATAATTATTTATATATTAATTTCAATTTATTTTATTCACAATGAATAATAAACAGAGTAGTAAATTAATTACCCTTGAAAATGGTAAAATGTGTTTACCATGGGGGTTGAACCAAAAGACAAGGGTATTATTGGGATATAAAATTATAAAAAAATATTTTATGAACATATTTTAATATTATACATCCCAAATTTGAATATGAGTTCATTTGGAGTAAATTTTCATATGAATGTCTTCATAATTTTTTATTCTTTTGGTAAATTTCGAAGTGGTTTCCAAGAACGTTACCATCGATGTTTATAAAAAGGCTCCTCCGCCACTCACTTCCTTAAACCTATAAGGTTACATGTCATGGAAAATACTTTTTAAAATATCTACCCAACATTCATATCCAAATTCTATAGGCGTTGTTCATTCCAAAATAGCATCACTATGGTCCTCAATAAGAGATTAAAATGAGGTTCTTCTATGTTAAATAAAATGTCTTCACTAAAATATTTATTTTTTTATTCATTATTTATAATCGTCAATATTCTATAAAAGATTAAAATATAATAACATAATTACCTCACATATAATGGAATATTATTATGTTAATTTCATAATATTTATCTATCTATTTCTGTATAAAATAGGAAATTAAGAAATCACACATGTGTATGGAATACTACATCCAATTGAACCGATGTAGTATTTTTCATCACCAAGTCACATGGATAGTTATAGTCATGAAACTATTTATTATTTATGAAAATTATGACATGATATAGATCCAATAAAATTATTATATAATCTACATTACCCATTCACGCTTTCATGAAATGATATCATTGCTCATGTGTATATTCGACCAACCATCTCCATAAAGTGATATGATCCTTTATCTGGGTCTAAAGGTAAAGAATGATTATAAAAATTTATATAATTTAAAAATTGATATATAAAAACATTATATAATTTTATTTATTGCGGAATTATATTACATACACAAAAACTAGAACTTTCAACACAGTCATGCATGAGAGAACAAGGAAATTAACAACTGAAACAAAAGTAAAAATAATTTATTATTAATGAATGTGTAAAAATATGTTATATAAGGATCATATATGATATTATAAATGTTTATATGGTTATTTTATAAATTAATAACATGTATTAACCTTTTACGCATGTAGATAAAGAATGTTTAACTAAGGGGAACCATGAGGTAAAGGGATTTTATCTCATCTTCCTTTACATTCAGACATATTTTTCATTATGAAAATATTCACTTTTATTTGGTGCATATACTACCCCTATAAAGTCTCGTGTTTTGGGAGGGTGGAAAATTCTAAGTAAAATTGAACATTTTGATTAGTGTATGGTCCAAATCTTAAATTATGTAACCAAATAAAATTCCCAGAGATGGAAGAATTAAAAGTGTTGTTTTTAGATGAGGTTTAAGGTATAAGAGGTGTATCAGTAGTTCAGATTAGTTTCAATAGCATAGGTCACTAAACTTCTCACTTTTTGGGAGAAAAAAAATGGGGGAATGGTTTTATAAAAACCTATATTCCATCAAAATAAACTATGTATCTCATAAAGGAGATGTCACATGCTTTGTTATACAGTGAAGGGTGGGGTGTAGAGCCGTGTAGAAGTTTTTTAGTAAAATGAAGAGATAGTCACAAGTTATATGCATGTTTTTTCAAAAAACATTACCCTATAATCATGGTGAATACCACATAACCTAATGTATTATAATTTGGGAACACATTTATATTCAACTATGTGGACAAACAGTGCGTGGTATGGCTCTTACGCCGTGAAAGAATAATGATTAGAACATAGTTAGATAAATTCTAAACCGTTACCATATGACTAATTAAATAAGTAACAAAGATTATTTTTTCTTCAAATACATTAGAGGAGTTCCCCCCCCATTTTCTCATGTAGATCCCTATATATTCATTGGTATTCATCTTCTCCTCCTTTGTGAATCTCCTCTTTTAGTTGTCTAAATCCAACACCATCTGATGAGTTATAAGCCCCTTGGTATGTCTAATAATCTTAATTATTATTTTCTTCCATTATATTAACATATTTAATGAAAAATAAATGCTAGTTAATTTAAAATATTTTCATCATTTTTCTAATCATTGTATTTCTATCACTTTAGCTTGAATCACATCCCAATTTTGGATAAGTGGATCATCCTATGCATGATTTTGGTGGAATATGCCTTTTTCCATCATGTTGTGATGATTTAAAATTTTCAATAATGTATTGAGAACTGGATTCACCCACAAGTTATGATGATTTATAATTTTCAACGTTGTATTTATAATTTCGAAAAACTCTAAAATTGTGTTTCATGGAGTTAATGTAATTGGAATGGATAATGGTATCAAGAATAAGTTGAACATCTATGAGGGAAATAAAAATGTTAATAATAAAAATTTACACATCTATAGATAGAAGTATGAAGGTATTAATATAATTTATAATGAATCTATTTGTGAATTATTTACAAGGGATAATGATATTATAAGCATGGTATGATGTATTAGAGATATGTTGGAAGATTTAAATTTTTAAAAAATTATATATAAATTCTTCCTGATAAAATTGATATCAAAATATCAAATATGGAAGATATATACCATGAGCCTCATTATTTGGATGAAATATATATTTTACACTCCTTAATTTTTAAACAAGAATATAAAATATCATTATAATGACTAAAAATGGTTGATTGAAATATTTATTTCAAACCCACCATGAAGGGAATGTGTAAGAATGTTTTTAATACAGAATTCAATGAAACTAAAACCAAAAATGAGTTCAGTAAAAAGTTAGGTTATTTTATGAAATTTTCTTCTAAAAAGGTGAAAATGGAATACGAAATTATAATTGAATTTTAATTATTATATTCATTTGATATGAGTCTACTCAAAATATTACTACAAACGTTACATTGGTTAATAAATATAATGATAGTTATGATGTGGATATGAAGACTAGAATATCTCTAAAAAATAATGAATAAAATTCCAATTCACATACAAAGTAGAAGTATAATAATTTCTATAAATATAAAAAGATAAAATTCCACTCTATGTATTAGGGAGATGGTCATTGTGAATAAGAATATGAAAAATCCAATGATGAATCCATTGAAAAAATTATTATTTAAAATATGAATGATGTTGATATCACCAGTGTATAAAGTAGAATATCTAAAAAGAATACAAACCAGAAGAAGAATAATAATAATATGAGAATCAGTTACTGTTTATACAAATTAGAAAGATAAAGGAATGTTTTTATGTAGATTTTAATACTTCCAAAGGGGAATAAGAAGTTAAAGGAATAAAATATTTCATCAAATATTCAAAAATATTTTCATGAGAAAAAATCCAAATTTTTAAAATAATTTGTGGTTCTGAAATTGTAACTTGAATATAATAATAATCTCAAATGAAACTATTGAATAAAAAAATGAATTTAAATGTGGTTAAATTGTAATTTATTAAATAAAAACCTGTTAAAGTATAGTAAGGAAATAAAAAATTCAAAAACTCATTTACATTAGTTAAAAAAGGATATATTAAGTGTAAAACATATACATAATAACAAAAATTATACTAAATGATTAATATGTAGGATGAAGATGTTTATAAGAAAAGGACTGTTTGGAAGACCATGTATATAACAAAAATGACTTGAGGTTAAAACCATCATGTATTTAAGGTTTCAATGTGTTGATGAAAAAATGATAATATTGTAACCTCTATAGGGAATGATAAGATAACTATGATAGTGAATAAATATTATTAATTAAACCAAAACATTGGATTACAATGATGTTCTGGAGTGGATTGTATGTGAGTTTGTGGAAGGAAGGAAAAACTCTAGAGAGTACTTAAGTAACAAAGGGAAATATTATCCCTATAGTTACTAATGGTATTTTGATGGTTTGGGGATTATAGTTAAGATATTTTGGATCAATCATCAACTCTAAAATGATTACAAAATAAACTAGATATAGAATTTGAAAGGTATTCAACCCACACAGGTATGAAAATATGAGAATGTCAAATTGAAGGAAGAAAAAAGATTATAACACTTGGAAAATAATTTTTAAAGATGTGGTTAGTCAGAAAATCCTTTAATTGGATGTATTTTCATTATATTTAATAAAAACAATATTATGTAAAATAAAAAATGATCAATAAAAGGAAGAAAACTAATAGGAAAAAATCCATAGTTGTTCAAACATCTAGAAATGCTACAAAAGAAAAATGACATTCGATATTGGAAAGATGATCTTATTCACAAATGAAAAAAAGTGTTAACTCCATTGAATGGTTTTAAACATTATAAATATTATATGGTGACATTTGTAAATGGTGAATCCCCATAATAAAATCTGTTGGATTTTTTATCCTTTAGAATGAAAAGATAAAATCCAAATATTTCTTATTTGTTTATTGGATGAAGAACATTTTTTAGTGGTTTGTAACATAGTGATTAAGGAAAAAATGTTGTTATTAAATGATATGGTTTCATTATAAAATTAATTGATTATGGGAAATTTGTTATGAAAGGAAATATAACCATAGGAAATTTTTTTACGTTATTGATGTTTATAGATATTGTTATCAGTGAAATATGAAATAAAATCAGTTATTGAATAAATAGTTTGGGGCATATGTTTTAGACTAATATTTGAACAATAACAAAGAGTTAATTTACTACTTATATTCATGAACTGAATTGAATAAGATGATGGCGTTTTCCAAATTCAAGATATGGATGATTACAATCTTAACACATAAAAAAGTTGAGATATATTAAACTCATGGCTTTGAGATGATATATTATGATAGTTTCATAATAATTATAAAGAAATAAAAAATATTGATAACTGTATTATTTTATTTATTTTTAACATTACTCACAATAATAATGTTAGGTTTTTAAATGAAATGGTTGAGGCTCTCCTGATTATATTATGAAAAATAATGTTTATATTCTTTGAGGAAAATTCTAACTGATAATTATATCGAGTATATGAATCGGATTTTTAGAGGCTATATTAGAAAACCCTCGAATAATTAGGATTTAAATAAATCAAACACACTAGAAAAAAATCCTTTCCCATAAAGAAGAAATAGATGTTTGGTTGGGAGGGAATGGACAACATTGATTGAATAACATACTTCTTAATATTTTTTGGAAGTAATATATCCGACAATATATTCATATTCAAAATAAATGTTCCAATAATTTGAACTATGATATGAATTCATATTATATATATTATAAAGAAACCCCATGTACTAAATACCTAATGGTTTTTGGTATTCCATGCATTATATATGTTTAGGAAGAGAATCTTGATATGTTTGATCGTAAATTTGTTTTTGGAAAATTATTTGGATACCCTCAAAATGGTAGATGATACATGGTTTATAATAAAGAGATGATAAATATTATCACCTCTAAAATTTTGAATGTCCATGAAAAATCTAATTATAATTTTAAATTGTTTATTACAGATCATGATGAAAGGGGATATGAATTGGGTGTATTTGAACAATGTAAAAAATCTCTCAATGATAAGAATAATGATTAAGATACATGAAATGAATACTTTGAGTCATATTCCTCAAGTGAAGAGTAAAATTTACATTGTTTTCATCCTATAATAATGAAAAAATAAAAGTCCAAAACATCATTGTAGATTAATAAAAAATGTTCAAAATAGAATAACATAATGTTTAGTTTCAAGTACTTCCTTATATTAGCAGGTTGAACCTAAATATGTTAATGAGGCTTCAGAACATCATGAGTGGATTGATTCTACCAGTGAAGAACAAGTGATATATCTAATAATGATATATAAGAATATTTACCCAAACAAAATAATAATAATATGAATGGTATAAAATGGGTGTCTGAAAACAATTTGAATGAAAAAGGTGATGTGACAAGAAACAATACAAGACTAGTTTTTAATGGTTACTCTGAAATTGAAGGCATCTAAATTAATGATAACTTTTCACTATATGAAATATTAAATACTATGAAAATCATTCTTACTATCATTTCACAATAAAAATATTCATTTTCTATAAGCAAGTCAAGTTATATTTTCCCAATAGAGTCCTAGATGAATAATTTTATATTAAAAAAATAAGTGGTTGCATGATTCTGAAATATGAAAGTTGGTTGTGCATGTTAAAGAAGGAATTTTATGTTATGAAGAATTGTATAAGGTATTGGTTTTTTCTAACAACTTGAGTAATTTTAATATCATTCAAGTAATACAATATATAAACCTATATATTAAACCAAATTAGAAGGGATCTCTCATTGGTATTTTTTCTATTGATGAAAATATATTTAGAGAGAATAATTTAGAAATATAAGAAATGTTTTCTAAAGCAATTAAGAGTGTGTTTATGATGTAAATGTCATGAAGAATGAAATAATTTATTTTTAAAAAAATATCTAAAAAGAAGGTGTCTTTTTTATATATAAAGAGATGCAATCCAAGGAACATCAAAAGAAGTTTGGAATATAAATAAAAATTGTAAGAACCTATCTTTAAGCATTACATATTCTAGAATATTTTAACTATAACCCATTTCAATAAAATTTCAAAAATCTTTTTGGTTTTTAATTTTAGAGAATGGGGGAAAATATTACATTACAAGGGAACACTTATACTCAGTATCAATTTTTATCGTAATGTGATGTCATTAAAATAAAAAATTAGTTCTTTTCATAGAAAATATTGAAAATAGTGAACTTGAATTATTATTTCCCATTAACTCTCTATTAAAACTATAAAAAACAATAAAAAATTTGTACATGAAAAAAATTTCATTAAGTGACATAAAATAAATAAAACTATTAGATAAAACCCATAAAAACTATCCGAAAATATTCCTTTTTACCAAAAAAAAAGAATCATCACATTTCAAAAATATCATTATCAAATATTTTTTAATAATTTTATAAACTACCACAAAAACTAATAAAAAATAATATACGGGTTCATAGATGCATTATTACATCATCATAAATCCCTTATAGAATACTTATAATGCCCTTAAAAATTTAAAAATTATATATAAAATAGGACTGAAATTTAAAATAATTATATGGAGAAACAAATAATTACCCAATTCATTAGATGACTATCTAGGTAATCCAATTGTATAAGATATAAGGGGATCAGTCAAAGTCTTCTAGTCACATGAATTATAAATAATTTCAATGTACCGTATCTAGAATAAAACCCATGAAAATTCTTTTAATCCCACTTGTAAAACACTTTTTAATATTGAAACCCCCATATTGAGTAAAAAGAACATTTAAAAACTAAAAACCACAATAATAATAATGAAAACATTTTCTTTGAAATGAAATATGAAATCGCATATAAAAAATATTAAATTAATAATGTTTCTAAATTGCAGAAAAATATGCTCATCCTATCTATGTTAAAAAACATTAATTTTCGACATTTGTCAGAAAAAATGAAACTATAAAAAAGGATATTTAAAAGATATTATGTAAAAATATCATGTAATTAATCTCAGTGTTAATAAAATGAATTAATTATGTGTATCTGGTGTGAATCCACATTATATAAGGGAAAATACAACCAAATATTTTAAAAATTAATATCACACATAATCTTAACATGACATAAGAATTATAGAATATATTTAACCTAATAAATGGAAATTGAGTTATGAAGCCCCTTAAAAAGCCCCATTATATCTTGCCTCTCCCCTATCACTCTCGGATTGGATTAGGGTTTTCTTGTAAAACCCTTCATCATTCGTTCATTGGAATTCTTGAGTTTCATTGTTTTTCTCCTTCATTTCACCCTCTATTCTCATCCTTCTAAAATCTACACACTCTTTTTGTATAGTTTCCATAGGGTTTATTACCCCTATGTTTATTACCCTTATGCTCTTTTTTTTCATTCCTATTGTCAATCTTTTTTATTGTTGAACACTTTGTCTACTCAACCTACAATGACCTCACATACAACTGCACATATCCAAGTCTGTTATGGAGAGTGGGATTCAAATTTGTTTTTGGTTTGTGGATCAGTGGGAAATGGCTTTAAAGGTGCCTCTGACTTGGCTTGCTCATGTTTTTCTGGATCCCAGTTTTCTTTATTTAAAATTCTTTCATTTTATAGAGCCCTATTATTATTATTATCCTCTCCAATTTGGATATGGATTAGTGTTAAAAATTAGGTTTTGGGATGTGGGATTAGGCTACCATTGTTCTTCCTTAATGCCCATTGACGAAGCTAATGTTCTGATTTGGCATTGCATTCACCAATTGAGATGTTACTTGTTTTTCAGGAATGTTCACTGCCTATTCCTATAAACATTAATGATGGATTTTTGATTCCATTACTGGTTTTATTCATCTTTTTTGAGGGTCAATTTTAGTAGCAATTTTTGGTTGTCATGGTGGAGGATAGTTTTGTTCATGACGTTATCATGTCGATGACGTATGAAATTGATGATGTGATACCAACATTTATTTGTGGGTTGGTTGATTCTAGTTCACTAGGGGATGATGAAGACATCGTGATAATGATTTACAATGAGTACTATGGATTATGATGTGCACCAGTGACTAGTTATGTTTGCAAAATACCACGATGGTGGTTCTTGGATAATGATGACGGTATTGGGTTTCCTGATGATGGTTGGCATAGATGTGACTTTGGATGACATTAGTGAATCATGATCTTATTTTTTTATATGTAAGTTTTTATTTTTAATTTTTTTAATTATCTAATTTTTTTATCCCTCTGGTTACCACTCGACCATAATGCAGCAACATCAAAGACAATGTAAATATTAATTTTTTATTTAGTTATGAAATAACTTACCTCGAGTCGCACACATCTCATACATTATTTATCTTCCTGAATATTAATCATAGATAAATTATTTAATTTCATATTAACCCTTTTATATTTTATCATTATATTTATAACACTTATCTCTCTATTATAATAATTATTTATTTAGTTTTGTAGTGGATATTTTGACGATATTCAATTCATATATCCAAAATGAATTCAGTTGGTTGAATGTAGTCAGAGAGTGTATTAAACCATCATATCTGGAATCATAATCATGTAATTTATAAAATAATATGTCATAAATTCACTTATATATATATTTTATGTGTTTGTATGGTTGAGAATGTATCACATCACTTTGTAGAGGTAGTAGTCCACACGTATGCGAGAACGATGTTATCATTTTTCAATGACTTTAATGTTAAGAAAGATAATCATATATATTATTTTTATTAAGATAAATATTTCATTAATATCAGAAAAAAATCATTTATATAAATTATATTAACAAAGTTTATCCTTATTAACTTCTATATAAAGTGTTAATAACAAATATTTCACATCACTTCATGAGGTGGTAGTACGTCATACCCACAAGAAATGTTATCATATCCTGCATGAAATAGAAATTAAGATGGTATATGAGATATAATATCTATAGAATAATAAATATGTTTTCAATATCATATATATTTATAAATATTATATTCATCATTACATCAGGCCATGAGTTGTGATAATATAAAATTAATGACAACGGTTTGTGATGTATTTGTCTTCCGTACACAAGAATGATGATTTCATATATCATTTTATGGAAGATGTGGCTGATTTAGGTTAGGAAATTAACCTATTATCATTTATGAATATTTATGATACTAGATATAATATTTTATCATTATTCAAGAAGGTAATAGTGACGTTGAAGAATAATTATAACAAAGACATGTATGTAAAAACTGTTAATCTTCTTTGAAAATCCTCCATTAACACATTAAGACTACCATGGTTTAGATTAGGCCTAAAAAATTCACAATGAATGAGGGGAGGTATTATATGAATCAATTTAATATAGTTTGGTGGAAAAATATTTTCATAAATTTGTAATATTGGAAATAATAGTTTCTTATTTAAAATAGAGGGAAGGGGCACACTGGAAATTTTGAAAAAGTTTAAAATATAATAATACTATCATAGACCCAAATGCTTCCAAATTTATGAGAAATAACTGGGGGAGGAATTTTAAAATATATTTATTTTTCCTTATTCATATTTAATATTTTTATTAGTTTTAATAATTTTTTACAATATTAATTTCATAAAAATTCATTATGATCAATTTTGACAGTATACATTTCTTAGACATTAAAAATATAAATAATACAAGATAATTAATAAACTATTATATTATATCATAAATATATCAACATAATTTAGAAAATTATTTAAAGAAATTAATTATATAAAATTAAATTAAATTTTATATTTTTAATATCTTTTATTAGATTTTTCTGATAATTAAATTGTTAGGACATAAATATTGTGGAAACATTTAAGGAAGTTATTTCATCCACAAAATTTAAAAAAATTACACCAATAAAAATAAATATATTATATTTAAAAATACTATACTTAGGATAACATATCTACCTGATCACTCCATATTAATAATATTGCACATATTAAAAACAATATTGTGACATTTTGACTCTTTTTTAAATAAAATAATATAAAGGTCATAATCTTATCCAAATATGGAAAAAATTCATAAAATCTACCCTTGGATATTTTTGTATTTTATATACTCATCCAATAATATTTTAGAGAACATTTTAGTCAATTTAAATTATAATAATTTTGTAAAACAAAAATTACATGATTTGCCCTTAAGTGTGATAATAAAAATTACAACGATTACTTTCATATTGTAATATATTTAATCAAATCTATTTAATAAATTAGGACACATTGATTCCAACTATAGATTCAATTTCATTAAATTCTTATCACATTATTTGCATAATTTAATTTAAAATCAAATTGGAAAAATCGAAACATAAAGGGGTTATGAATAAAATTCATTCTTTAAATATAAAATGCATTATTTAAATATAAAATCTTCTTTTACAAATTTCATCTATGATACATTTGAAAAACTATAATTGGATAAAAAATAATAATTAAATAATTAAAATTTTAGTCTTATCCAAAATATAATTTCACCTTATAAATAAAATATATTTTCAATAAAAACTATTATTTCCACTAATCAATTTCAAATCCATATTTTTAGAAAATTCTCAAAAATACATCCTTAGATAATTATCTCTTGATAAAGTCAAAATTTTAGTTATTTTTTTCAAATTAAAATCCTATATTTTTAAAATTAATCACTTAAATAAAATATTATAAAAAAAAAGTTTAATAAAACTGTTCCCTTTATCATTTAAAGAATTAATAAAGTTATTTGTAATGAATTTAAATATTTCATTCATGGATGTTAATAGATATTAAGACCATTTATTCTTTCAATAAAAATGTAGTTTCATTCTGCTTGCCTTTTTTGAAATGGATTCCATGAAATTATATTAAATAACTAAACAAGTGGCGATAACTTTCCCCCCCTAGAATTTTCGTATTATCATTTCGTTTCTTCAACCATGTGGTTCTCTAGAAAACCATAACATGGTGATTTACCTTGTTATTTATTAACCATGATCTATAATCACCAATATGAACAACTTATTCCTCATACAAAAGCTACTCTTCCAACCAAACTACTATAGGGCTCAAAACTTGAGAAATAGCATTCATATATTTCTTGAACATCGAAACATAAAATACATTATGTACCTATGATAAACATTGAGGTAAAGACAACTAGTAGTAAAGTGATCTAATTTTATCTAGGATTTCATATGGAACAATGATCTATTGACTTATTCATCCATTTTTACCAAAATTTATAACACTTTTCCATGATGATATTTTAAGAAAAACATGATTACCTACCACGAATGAAAGATCATTCATGTTGTAATATTCATAATATTTATGTCTCATATAATATTTCATCATATTTTATTGAATCATTATCAACATCCAATTCAATTTTCCTACCAATTATTCTCCCGTTAACTTCCTCTCAAACACTTTATCACAAAATTATAGAGTTCAACATTAATTTATATATAATTACGTAAAGATTCATTCATTATAATAGAATTGAAACTGTTATTAAAAGAAAAATCAACTAACAAAATATGTTGTTCCCCAAATCCATGGTAATATGATCAAAACAAATGAATCATATCTTGTAATGACTAATTTTTTTTTTCAGAAAATCAATCAGAATGTGGATTAAATGATGTGATGTAGTTTAATCCAGTTTCAAATGACATTGGAAAGAATTTCCAAAAAAATAGAAGTAATCATGTGATCATGATCATGTATAATAGAGAGTGTAAATTCATGTAACCTGATAATATCCTTATGATATAGTTCATAAAATTATATCTAATTATTTATTATCTCTAATGGAATGAAAATAATCATATTTACTTTGCTGATGAGAAATAAAAAAAATTTAATTATTACTTTCAGAATTATTTGGTAGTCCCTAGATGAAATACATGGATATATTTTCTCATTTACACTCAAGTGTTGGAAAAGATAGAGTAAACCCCTTCAATAATTTGCATTCTTCTTTAACATATTGACAACTAAAACATTTATTATTATTGTCAGGGATATGTATTTTTATTCCATCTCAATAGAATTACTCATAAATAGATCTATACATCTTATTGCTTCCATGATAAACAAAAAATGGGGAACTGTGAGATTAATTTAAGAAAATCCGCTTCTCTTGGGAATCAAAAGGAATAAATAATCTCTTTCAAAATCCAAAAGCATATTCTTTACGATCACTAATTTATGGGATCTTACCCTTATTAACCAAATCAAAAGGTTTTTTTTTTTGTATTTCATGGTGTTCCCTATGAGATTCATTAATTGTATTGGAATGACTCGATTGTACTAACACCTAAAAAAACATAGGAATTTATTGCACCCACATCATCTAATACAAAATTCATTAGATCATTATAAAAATGGTTATCTTCCAAACATAACATGGTTTATGATTCATGTTGTTTCTTACTCATGAAAACAATCACATTGTTTTCTTTTCAATTATAGTAATTTATCATGAAATCATAATCCTTAATCATTTCCATCCATATCTGTTTCCTTATGTTCAAATATTTTTTTAATATTTAATTAAAACATTTGGGATTTTTATATACTTCAATCTTTTATCCATATAAATGAATTTTACAAAAATTTAAAGTAAAAAAAACACAATGTATAACTACAAATCATGTGTAGGATAATTTAACTCATTAGGTTTATGTTTCCATGAAGCACAAGGAATAACATGAACATTCTGCATTAGAACACAATAATGTCCCCTTTAATGAATCAACACTATAAAAGAAAAATAAAAAATTCATGAGGTTAGAGTAAAAACATGGTCATTCTCTAATATTATTTTTAATTCATGAAAACAATAATAACATTATTTTCCATAGAAAAATTTAACTCAATTTTACATTGTCTTATTTAGTAAAATAGAAACTAAGAAATTTTTTCAATAACCCACATGTAGTAACACACCAAACCCAAAATACAATGAATATCTATGATTTTATTTGGTCTTGTACATTCATAAAAAACTTATTTTATTAGGTTCATTAGTAATTCTATATTTATAAACAATGTTCCCAAAGAACTATCTTTTTTTACCAAAAATTAAATTTGATAAATTTCCCATAACTTCTTTTTATTAAGGATTTTAAAAATAGTCCTTAAATTTTATTTATGATTTTTTATAATTTTTAATAAATAAAGATATCATCAATAAAAATGGCCACAATCATATCCCAATATTCATGGTGTACTCTATTTATAAAATTCATCAATAAAGAGGGGGATTTTTTCAACCAAATGGTAGTAACTATAATTATTAATTCATGTATTATTTTTTCTAAAATTTTATGTTTATAATATCTTCTTCCTTAATATTCAAGTTATGGTACCCTAACATGCGATATGTATTTGAAAATTACATTTCTCCAAAGAGATTAGAAAAAAATAATCAATATGTCCCAGAGTATAATTTTTTTATAGGGATGTTATTCAATGATTTATAATAAATGAAAATTATTATGGAACTATCTTTCATTTTATCAGAATAAATATGAGAAACCCATGGTGAAGTGAAATTTCTCATTAAACCATTATCTAGAAAATCCTATAATTGGGATTTTATTTCCAAACATTCTATGTTATACATTTAATAGGGGTCATCTAATAGATTTAGAATCATAGACTATGTAAATAGTAAACTCAACCTCCCAATATGGAATAACACTAGAATATTCATCAGTAAAAACATAAAAATATTCATTAACTACTATGACATCAAAAATATAAACACTTCCATTCTATTGAAAAATCTATTTTAAGTAACATCCACATCCACTTATAACCAATTTCTCTACTTCTTTTTAATTTATTAATGATACAAATCCTTAAAAAATATTGGATATGTATTAAATTATAGAATGATAAACTAAAAATTAGTGCATTCGCAATATAATATAAAACACTACTAGGGGTAGTATAAAAATATTATCATGAAATACCATTCCACTAATTATAATAGGAAGAGTCATATATATCTTGGTTTATTTAATATTCCCAACTATTGTTTTCATAAAAATTAAAATCATGCTTTCATGGTGTAATATTCCCATTATTCTGGAACATTTCTTAGAAATTAATGAACATGATGACCATGAATTGTATCTCGTAATGGTGTAATTTGAATACACCTATATCATACCTTTCATCAATTTATTTTACTTACCCATATCAACTATAGTGGTACAAAATTAATTTCCTGCACCTTTCTATTCCCGATCCTGAAGATTTCCATCCTACAAAACTAATTTCATAAACATGTTAAAATAATAAACCAACTCATTAAAACTAAAACACCTCACCATTTAATATAATTTGTTTACTAAATTTTTTTTTCTTTAGTATTTTCTTATTTACAGTCACAGGCCCAATAACCAAGCTAACCACACCGGTACGACTTTTTGGAATTCAGATGACATTCACTACGGTTCTTTTTTCCTTACTTACCACAATATAATATCTAAATTCTCTTACCTATATATTTATTTGATGTATGATTCCTCATCTCATTACATCCTAACATTTTATTATTTTATCTGTAATGAGTAAAAATAAATTCAAAAATCACCCTCTCATATTTTTCGTCACATATAAAAACATTCTAATTTATTTTAAATTATATTATTTCCATAGCTTTATGTAGACAGATATTCAAACCTGAGTAATATATATTAATTCAACTATAATTTTCTAATATAAAATTTGGTACATTCTTGGCCAGTATTGTATAACTGGATTCATATAGTGTTATAGATCTGTAATCAATTTCAGTTAATGACATGAATTTTTTCCATATTGAGTTGAAAATCCATAACGAAATACTTTTTGGGGAAAATATCCTTACCTATTTCTGATTCCATGGAATCAAGATCATATCCATTGGGGAATTTGAGTTTATATTTCTAGTTGTTTAGTGCAATGAAAATGTATTATTTTAGGGTTCATTATACCAGTTTAGTTCCTAATTATTTCTCTTTTTTGCGTATTGAGCATACTGACTCTTATATTTTATCTTCCACTATTTTGTGGAAATTTTTTTCCCTATTTTATCATGTATGATTACAGAATCTATTCACCAACTAGTTAGTATTATGAATAACATTTGGGTAATTTTATTGCTAACTTGGGTATTTGGATACTAGGAATTTAGGTCTTGTTTTTGGAAAAGTTGTTTCATTTGTGAATCATTACATAATTCAAGTATGTATAATGGAGTATCCTTTCACGAATTTAATGGTAGTGATGAACATGTTTCTTGTGATCTCTCACTCTAACTATACTAAAGTCACCATTTCCTTTTTATGAAAGGAATCTTGGGTAATAATTTGATCTAAATCTAGTCATTTCCATAAATTTTATATGGATAGTTTGAAATCAAAATCATTTTTTCTTAATTAGTGGGATTAAATTCCATTATTATCTTTTTGAGTTTTTTATCTGTGTAATTTATTGATTCTATCAATATTTTATATTGATGTTGTATAGCATTATACCTCTATGAAAAGGTGTGGATATTCCCTGTGAGTCTTTTTTTGGTTAAGGACAATGGGAGGATCCTCTAGTGGAACAAAATCTAGATAGGAATATTGTGTGTGGAATCCATTCTATGGTACATGCACCTGAACCCATTCCAATTTAGGATAAATCTATGGAATCTTAGAGGGATGCATCTCAAAATAGATTAAAAATGATCCTTCACCCAAATCAACAAGCATTAGAAGGATCTATTTATCCCTAAGGGGTTAGGGTTTTCATGAGTTAGGTAGTGGTTTTGTTTGAGTTCTTGGAAACACATGATCTTATTAAGTTGAAATATTCCACCTTCATTCTAAAGGGGGTCGAACAATAGGGTGGGATTCAATGGTTATGGTGAGGAAGCATGAGGTTTTATACTAGGAGGAAATTGGGATTATTTTAATAGAACCATTCTATATAGATTATTATTTTCCAGCTATGTATATGGTGATTTTCAAAATTGACCAGGCTAACAGGATTGTGATGAAGTATGAGACTGAATTTTCTATTTTTTTGCAGCTTTCAATTGATATTTTTTTGAATGAGAAGATGAGGACCTACTGGTTTAAGATGGGTCATCAACCTCATATTGATTCTCATTTTTTATTATTAAATATAACTTATTATATTGATGTGTTTGATAGGGAGTTTATGGTTTGATCATGATATATATGGTATGTTGAGGTTGATAGAAGTACATTTTTTCCCTAGTGATTTTTTTGTAAATCCATCAATGGAATGATAATGTATGTGGAGTATTCTGGTGGATATCAAAAAACAGTGATCTTCTTGACCTCCTTCAGTTCCTATAATAGTCCCTTTGACTTGCATTTAGTGTGTCAATAGAGGTAATTTGAAACGCATTTGCAAATAGGTTCCTAAGGAATCAATATCATTTGGACAATCAGGACACTTTTAGAAATTTTGTTATATCCCTTCTACTAAATGTAGTGGAACATTCTCATTAGGAATAAAAAATACTGTGTTAATTTTGGTTTCTTCACAAACAAAGGGGTTCAATACAAGGGAATCCTGATCAAATTTTATTCATGTAGTGCAAGAGTATCTAGAGGAAGCTAATATATGTCCAAAACTGTGATAGGTACCATCATTATATATTTATCTCTAGTGACTTATTCACTTTATACTACTGTATCTCACTAAATTATATAAATTCTTGGTTTTAATCAACTAAATCTTCCTATCAAACATTTTTATTATGTGATGGGTATTATTACACCCCTATAAATTAAGAGAATATAAGGTCTCCATTTTTTTATTATTCTTTATCATTATCAGAGATTGAACTTACCTAGTATTTTATAATTCTCTATATGAAACCTATTGATTTCATTTTCAAAATGGACATTCTTAATTTCTATAAGGCACAAATTCATTGTTATCTTCAGCATGTCTACTTTAATACATCTGATGGGGTGTATTTTATCTTTTTGGGAGAATAAGTCATGTTTTTGATTAATGCCAAATATTATTATCCATTGTTGAGGAAAGTAATATTAGTGTTTTTTTGAAGTAGAGTTGGAATAATTAAAATAGGACCACCACTCAGTTTCCATCGAGTTTCCCAATGTGTTATCCAATAATTTCAATATTTTTTTCGCCAATAAGAGAGGTAGAGTTTTCTATTAATTTAGTGTCTGGTACTCAATGTGTTTATATTCCTTCATCCCACATGGATCCTTCTGAACTGAAATAGTTAAAGACTCATTTGGATGAACTTTTAGGGAGAATATTTATATTCATGAGTGTGTCACCTTCGATGGTTCTTATTTTCAATTTTTATGAATGATGATAGAACACATAAAATCTATGTTGATTACTGGAAAATCAATACAGTTATGGTAAATAACATGTATTTATTTCCACATATTTATGATCTATTTGAAATTCTGAAATGGTTGAAGTGGATATCAAATATTGATATTTACTCAGGTTATCAATGATCGATAATAATGGAATAAAATATATAGAAAACCACCTTCTAGTATAGTTATATCCATTTTATGTTGCATTTCATGAAATTATGTCCCAAAAATGATCTTAATGTCTTTATGGATTTGAGGAAGAGGATCTTTCGTGAGTTTATATATATGTTCATGGTGGTCTTTATGGATGATATCCCTTATTTCCCTCGGTTCACGGAGGATCATTTATGTCATCTAAGAGCAGTTTTGTAAATTTTGTGGAATTATATACTATATACCAAGCTATATAAATGCGATTTATGGATTAATAATGTGAATATTATGGGACACATGGTGTCGGGACATGAAATTTTCATTGATTCTAAGATGTTTGAAGATGTAATGACATGGGATCAACCATATAAGATTTTTTAGTTTCGTAGATTTTGTGGTCTAGTTAAATATTATCACTAGTTTTTAAAGTATTTCACAATGTTTGATTCTCTGATGAACAAACTTTCTTGGAAATGAGTGAAGAACACTTTTTATGAAAATTTTCATAGTTATTTATTACTGGAATCGTTTTTTGAATTATGCACTATTGATTGATCATTAAGTTTCTAACAAAGTATATGTTTTAATTTTTGATGCATTAAGTTCAGCTTTGGGTTGTTTCCTTATATTGGGTGTTCACATGGTTGTTTTTTTGTTATATTTGGCTAAAAAATATGAATTATCCCACCGATGAACATGAAATCATAGCCATGATGTTTGAACCTAATTAGTGGTAGCCATACCTTTATTGAGAAAGGATCACAATCTATTATGATCATAATAGATTGAGTGTTATATTTTCTAAAAAATATTGGAATCTAAACCGTTGGTGTTTTCTAGAGTACATGTAGTATTTTTATTTCAAAATGACCTAAACCTTTTGGAAAGGTAATGGAATTGTAGATTATTTTGGTAGGTTACTCATGACCATGGAAATCAAATAAATATCATAATAGTGGTACATGATGTCTCTTTTTGTATATTTTTATATAGTAGTTCGGGAAATTAGAGCCAAGGTTTTTGATTTCTAGTGTACATTTGACCTTCACTCATCTAGAGATGATTTTTCAGTTACATATACTTAATTAGGGATTCCTATAGCATTTGAGACTCAATTTATGGTGGATAGACCATTGGTGAATGGTTATTATCCAAAGAGGTTTTTCTACATTTCTAAAACCAATACACACTACATTTTCCAATTACAAAATCTATGGTGTGGGATTTATATAATTCATGGGTGGTTTCACACACAATAACCACAATGATGATCTTTGACTTTTGGGGTTGACTTTGGTGTCCATGTATGAGATGAGACGTTATAATTTTTTTATACTTAAAAATTGTCCATGGTCAATCACTAGAGACCTTCTAGCTTTCTTCTGTGACATCTAGTGCTGCCATGGATATGGGATGATATTTATATGGACATTGGTTTGGATTGATTATTACCTCTAAAAAAATATTGTGTGATGGGTTTTTATCAATATTATTACCTAATTGGCCAAAATTATACCCATTTATGATACAACCAATGTTGAGGAGTTGGAAAGTGTCTATGTGATTTCTAATGTTAATTTTCATGGAATTTCATATGTTATACCATCTGATATTGATCCATGTTTTACCAATAGTTTTTTGTGAGGCCTTAATAATGTTATGGGATCTCTTGTTGATTTGATAATGGAATTCCATCTATATATTGAGGGGAAATTATAGAGAGATGTAAAAATTCATGAGTATATTTGTAATGCTTGAATTTTGATTTTGTTGGATCTTGTGACGACCATTTGGAACGGGTTGTGCTTCCTTATAACAATAGTTATCAGTCAATGATTTAAATGTTTCCTTTTGTGACATTTAATGGATGGAACTATAAATATATATTGTGTTTTTTGATATTATTGAAATATACTTGGTTGTATTGATCATGGTCAAGGATAATTTAGAAAATATTTAGTTGATTCCTCATAGAATTTCGAAGGCAGATAAATGATATTATTTTTATATGAATCTTTATTGTATTTAATTGGTGTTTTTAGTTTGTGTCTATGTGTTTATAAATGTTTCACCCACATTGGTTCATCAACTACTAGGGAGGAAAGGGAATAAAGCTCATTTTTTTGTGTGTCCTTTTAGCGTTGTTGACAAGGTGTGTAAAGATGAATACTCTTCAGAACATCCTCCACATATGAAAATGATAAAAAACATATTCTTATATCTCATCTACGAAGGTATATTTATAACCCATCTCATGAATTGAAGAATGAGGATATTGATATGGAACCTAGTTTATCATGAAAAGCGAATATAGTTAGGATATTTGATTCACAGAGAAGGGTAAATCATGGGTGGATAATTCCTTTGGTCTATGTACTATAGAAGACCACATTGGATTCATATAAGTGTAGGGACATAGGGGAACAAATTAGAGAAAAGTGGCCTCAACTATTTGATATGTAATCTTCTAAATAAGATATTAGGGGATATAAATTTTCTATGGTGGGGATGTTGTAAAACCACGTTACACTTTAATGGTATTTCTTTCATTTTGGTCCTTTGGTTTAGGGACCTTCGGTCGAATCAAGTATATTTCCTATCTTCTTGGTGATAACACACCTTATAAATCTATTACACACCATAAAAGGTTTTCCATGTTGAAGCTATGAATCATTTATATCAAATTAAAGGTTTCACACCTTGTACTTGGAATTGATGACATGTAAGGGGAAAACTGATATTTAATTAAAAATATGATGATTTTCATACTGTTTTTTTACCTCAATGATTACAAAACATGTAATGGGATTACACTCCTTGTAGTTCTCATGATTTGTGATTTTATGTGAAATGCATATAAAATTTTCTTTTTAATCATACCACAACCATCCCTCACATGTTCTATGGCCTAAATTAGGTTTGGTCAATAATGGGAACCTTTACCCATTTCAGATCATTAATTCGATGATTGATCAATGTACTTGTTGTTGTTCATCATTTCATGCAAATGAATATCCTCTCGTGTAGTTTATATTATTCCATTCTATTAAATCATGATAACACATTAGGTGATTTATTGATCTAATCTAGTTTTATTATTATGTTTGTAGGTTTTGTTCTTAAGTCATCCATGCTAGTGTTCTAATTTGGCGAGTGTTTTTGTGGGCATTGTCCATATTGATACATTGATGAAAGGTGGTCTATTCCATTTGAGAATGAATATGAGATTGAACCATTATTTTCATAATTTCTTAAATTATCATTCAATTGATATATTAAAAATAACTTTTAATAGAACATGAATTCTAATATGATATGATTTGTATTTTGATAACAAACCCCAATTGTAATGGAAATAAAATTTCTGGTGAATTTTAAAATTGATGGAGCTGATAAAGTGATTTTATAATTGTTTTTACAATATGGATTAAACTAAAAAGATAAAAACATATGATTTGTTTCATTTAAAAGGAATGAAATGATGAAAACCCCTTGTTTTGTTTTTGGAATGGAATTTCCAATTGAAAATTATAAATTTTCAAATGAATAGTAAATTATTTTTGATTTGAAATGGACTGATTTTACCTTTGTCTATTGATATATTGAGAATGTGAAAGAATAGGTAGTTATGGTTTTATTTGGGAAAATCAAGCTAGAATCTCAATACTATAGTAATGGATAGAAAATGAAAACACTAACAAAAAACTAGTTTTTCCTGATTATCCTTGATGTGATATTGATAAGTTTTATTCAGTCTCGGTCTAAGGGATGTGTGCACACATAGAGAGTAGTGATCATTAATTTGAAAATATTGAGGATACTATGGTTAGAAACTAACATATAGTAAGACATATGACCATGTTGTTTATTTTGATTGTTTAAATAAATATATATATAGGCCTTTGAATATTGAAATGGGTTTTCTCATCAAAAATGATTTATATAAAATCATTTTTACTAAAAATTTATTTATGTGATGTTTGAAATGTTTTCAATCATTTTGAAATGAAAGAATGTTATTTTAAATAAGAAAATTTATTTATGTGCCCTATTTTATTTAAATTGACATCCTATTTTGGTTTATTATAATGGAATCTGTAATATAACTCTTAGTGAGATCCTACTATGATTTAATGCTCACAATCAACCTTTTTGTTTAGGTGAATGTATATCTCCTTCAAAAATGTATGAGAAAATGGAAATGTAGATGATGTTGGTAATTTTTTATTGAAGTGATGTCTCCATTAGGACAATTATGTATATCTTTCTTGTTTCTCAATACATTTATGATGTACTATTTCTGATATTGTTATTCCTATTTAGGTTATGTTATTTTATCCTTTTAGAGTGTTATGAATATTTCTATGTACATTTTACCTTTTTCTGTTTTGAGGATAACTTGTTCTTTATTTTACCATGTATGATTCTAGGTTCTATTCACCAACCTATGGGGATTAAAAATTCCATTAAAGTGATGCTAGTGTTAGCTCTGGTATCTCAGTACTAGGGAATATAATATGGTTTTTGAAAGTGTAAAAATTTATTCTATTATCATAATAACAACTACATATATTGATTATAATAGATTCATCTTTTTTTAAGTATATGAAACATTCATTATAAGTGGATTAGTAAATAAAAATTGACATATATTGGTTAATATCATTACCTCTTATTTAGAAGACCACATTTGGATTACATATGAGGACTTGAAATATTGATCATAAGATAATAGAAGAAGCTATAGGATGAAGGGAATGATTTTATGATATTTCATCAGTTTGTATTTTTGAGCTATAATTAACAAATACTATAAATAATGGAGGATAAGATGTTCCCTTTGATAAGTTTCGGGAAGGACACCCATAAAAATTCTTAAAATATTTCCATGATATAAGGCCACTTTCATGGGAATGTTGATAAAAATATCCAGGTATTCAAATTTAGGATAACGTATGGCTGAAATTGATTTTACAAAAAAGAATTATATAATTTTCAGTGAAAACCCTACCCTTATCTCAATGTTTAACCCCATCTAAACCCATTTTAACATTGAGCGTGGTAAAATAAATTAACTATTTTTACTATTTAATATGTAAAAATTTTAATTTTACACTATTAAATTATATTAATTGTTATAATTGAAAATATAGATTCCATATTATCATATTCAATTTACATAATTGTTATAATTTAATTTTAAATAAGTGCTAAACCAATAAAGGAAACCAATTGAAGACTATAATTTTTAAGAATAAAACATATTTCAATTCCATTATTTTCCACATAAAAACAACAAAGTGTGTTTTAAAATAAATGATTGAATAAAAAATACATATATTTCACAAAAAAAAATTAAGCAAAAGATACATTTTACATATACAATCTATATTTTAACTGATTTTAATCCTTAAAAACCTATAAAAAAATAATTTATCTTCAATATTCATACAAAGTTTTTAAGAGTATTTATAATTACTAGACTTTATTACTTTAATATCATATTTAAAACAAAATGTTACTATTACATGAAAATAAATTATAGCTATTTCGAAAATTAGTATTTTTAACTATTCACTAAAAAACAAATATTTTTATAAAAAATCCTAAAAATGTACCCTAGCCTTATATAGACATGATGATTTCATAAATTATAAAAATTTATTCCAAAAAATTATTATAATTGGTTGGAAATAATTATAATTTTTTCACAAAATTCAATTAAACCATTTTAAAAAAAATCATATTTTTGAAGAATAAAAACCACTATAAATTGAATATCAATTTTTCACTCATTAATCATAAAATTTTAATTTTTTAAAACCATTATAAATATTTTTAATAATTGTTTCTTTAATCTTTAGAACATTCAATTCAACCACTATGTTTTAACAGGTTACTATATCAATGTTTATTTAGACTCGAGATTTCATGAAAATAAATATATTGAACACTAGAAATTTAGTTAAATAAAAATGAATTATAATATAATGGGGTATTACATGAACTATTATTTTACGATTTATATTTTTATTTAAACTGGATCATATAAGGGAACACAGAATGATTAATTTCAATCAAAAAATCATTCCAAATGAGGTGAATATATAATTTATCTATTACCATTTTGATTACTAAATTTTCAATGTATGTTGAAAAATAATGAGGTTATAAATATTTAGAAACCACATGTTTAAATAAATAGATATGTATTTTACTTTTATGGTTTTAGTTGGATGTATTTTATGGTTTTCTTGGGTTCACACTTTTTTTCAAAAGTGTGTTGATAAAAAAATTAAGATTCAGTCAGTATTTTAGTTATAGTATCTTTTAATATAAGGACCCAACCTAAAGATAAATCACTTATATCTATTTGAGGTATTTTCCTACCTATTTTTGATATCTTCAAAGGGGTAAAAATTGTAACAAACATCCTTGATAATGTATAGATTTGCTATACATTGTCCATTAAGATAATCCATTTGATTTTGTACAGAAAAAATAATTTGATGATTTAATTTAAGTGTTTTAATTCATACATGTAATGTAAAATCCAAAAAATTGAGAAACATGTTTGGATAATAAATATTGACATTGGAAAATAAAAAAATGGCTCCGGATATAATATTTTAATTGTTACTTCACTTATGATATTTGCATAAAAAATATATCAATATCTATTTTTCCAAATCCATATTTTTTTAAATATGTTCAATAAATTGTATTAATGTAATATTTTATAGAAAATTGAAAATAACATATTCTGGTAGAATGTATCTAGAGAGATAAAAAATTATACCATAAAAATAGGGAAAAATATACATGATTGGATCAATGATTCATATCATATCCTTATCAAATAATGAGTGGGAAATTATATTATAATTTATAAGACATTACTTTGAGAAACATTTCCCAGAACATAGAATGGTGTTTTCTCACTTTATTATATCACAATTAACCATTTCAAAAAAACTACAGTAACATAAAATTTCTAGAATATTTGAGCTTGTGTTGGAATCTAGTTATTAGATTAACTCTATTATAGGGAAAAATTTTCTTATTCAAGAAAGTCATTGAGAGGCTGGTTAGTGATCTAATATTCTAGTTTCCCTATGATTTTCTCGAATGTCATGTTAAGATGGAGTGATTCACATGCCAATACAGATTTTTTATCCACAATTAATCCATTTGATTAAAAAAAAATATTCATGTATATTATTAAGGAGATCATGATTCATACCATTAGGATAATTCATTTTCTGATTAACAGTTTTCCTCCATTAATAAAAATTTTCAACAAATAAATATATGTTTCCATATAACATATGGACAAATTTTTTTAGAAATTTTGTTTGAGATTAATAACCATAAGTTTTAATTATATATTTTTCAAGGGAAACCAAATAATTTACATGATAAGTATTTTAAACTCTTTTCTATGATAATAGATTATTATCACGATGATGTTTTTTTATTATTTGATAAAGACCTTTTGAAAGAATTATTTATTTAAATTTAATTAAAATTATATATTGTGGGTACATTTGATCCAATAAAATGTATTTAAATAAATATATCATAGAAAATAAGAGTATGAAAATGTTTAATAATTATCGATGTGTAAAAATCAAAACATTAGTTTCTCTAAATGGATTATAACATGACTCCGAAATATTGTAAGGGGGAATGTGTTTACTAGTAATTGAGGATGTATCTCTAGTATTAATGAATCACGTCAATGTAATAAACATATTCCACATAGAGGGATAAATATAAATTTTCTCAAAATTTAAAGGCTATTATTCAATTAAAATATTTTTGAATGAATTATTATTGAATTATTTCATTTATGATATAATCATGATAATATTAGATGAGATTGTGAAAAATTGTGGCTCCTCAAGACTAACTTGGTATAGTATCAAATCTATACACATTTCACCACTTCATTTTGACCAAAGATTTAACCCATTTATTTTTTCATACTCAATAAATGATTACAATATTGATATATTTGATATATCACATGCACAAGAATTCACATATCCTATGTAGAGTTACTATGTAGAAAATTTATGAGGTGATAAATAATGACTAATCCCTTTAATTTTATCATTTATGATTACATCCAATTTTTCGATTTTCTATTCAACCTAGACAATCATATTAATCTTTTCCCTTATCATGATATCAACATAATATTTTCCATATTATTTTATTTAATAATAATATTTATATATATGATCCTCATTAACATCCCAATTTTTTTAAAAATATAGATGTTCAAATTACATATTTCTATAAAAATAATAATGTTCATTTTCAAAATAATTCTGCATACAAATCATATTTTTGATTTTGTTAACATGATATCGAAGATGTTATTCTGTATATTATAGTCATTTATTTGTATTCATAATCTATTATTAGTGGTACTGGAATTTTTAAATATGATATATACATATAACATTAGATAACAAAAAATTTCATAAAATTTAAATGAAGATAATGGAGGAAAATAAATATAGGATAAACCTAAACAACAATACTGAAGAGTTAAAAGGTCTGTTTCTCACTGATCACCCTTTTTACATAAACATATTTTATATTTCATTCATTATGGGAGAAATAATTTATATAAGGATGATTTTAGTATTCATAGGTAACATGTTTTTAAAATTAATCTTGAGTTATATACAAGGATTAATGTTTTCAAATATAATAAAGAGAGGAGTTGAAAAAAGAGAAGTAATAATCTTCCACTGTAAAAATGTGATCCTAACCTTGGTAGTAGCACACACTCTAGACACCAATGAATTCAATTTATAGAAAATATAGATTGAATGAGAATCTAAAAAAGTATTCCCAAAGAGTAATGTGAGGTTTTATACTTTATGAAATAAATTCTTTGAGGACTTTTATGTGAATTTCATTTCATAATAGGCACTCCATGACTTGGGACAACTATTAAAAACTTCATAAATGTCAAACAAAAATGTCTAACAACACATAAATAATGAAGGCTTTATCCACATCAAAAATCATATGTGGAATATTTCTTGGACATTAATGCTTATATCTCTCCCATTAAATTTATAGACATAAAAAATATCATTAATCCCTATCCTTCACCGTAAATGCACTCCCATAAAAACATAATGATATATCTCCATAGAGAACCAAAAAACAAGAATTTTATCAATGGGATTTTTCCAGATGAATATCCTCAGAAGAAGTGACCATAGAGAATAATCTATATCGAACAAGATTTGAGATATTATAGATAATTTTCTATGTTATTATTTTATTTATAAATAATGAGGTTTATGTAATAATAATGGATATAATACAATGTTTAAATCTATCAAGGAGGAATAACCATAAAGGAGGATATGTTCATAGATAGAAGGAAACCCAATTTTGAACATAAATGATAAACAATCATCGATTATGAAAAATGTGTACATTATTAATACAATGAAGAATACAGATTCCTCTTTACAAAGGATTTATTATAATTTTCCTCAGTTTCATTATTTATAAAAAAATAGGGCCCACTCTATGTTAAATTTTAATATAATAGGACAAATTTCATAATTCCATGTGTCTTAGCCATATAACTATACACTGACACAACATTTTATATAAATCATAGAACATATAATTTAATACCACATGAGCAGTGGTGTTGTTCCATTTTTCCAAAAACTATTACATTATATTGACCTTGACAACATTAAAATTTTAAATATGGAAAATACCGATTTAAATGTTTTTTATCTTTTATTAACAATTATTAAAAGTATTATGGTTTTTAAGAAACATTTTATACATAATAACACCATAAATTTCAAATATAAATCCTGTAATACTAGACATGAATGTGTTAACTTTACACTATATAATACAAAATTTCATCATGCTAAATATAAGTTTGATTACATAGGAAAACCAAACGGTATTCCAGGAGAGAAGTGTCCACAAAATTCTCTTCATTACAAAAAATAATTTGTGGGATTATTTACCTTAATGATATTCAATTATCTCCAATGAAAATAAAAAGGAAGGATTGGGTCATTGAGATGGAATATTTTCACCGAATGGTTTTCTGAGGATTGACCACAGAATATCTATAGATAAGAGACCATTATATCAACTATGAAGAGGCTAAATCATCCATATATTTGAGTCAAAGAAACATGTTTATGTTTCATAAACTGATGATCAATTCTGCTTGTTATATAACAACTAACCTATAACAGTTAAATCTATTATTACATTTAATGTTAGATGAAGTACTAGTGTAATGACCGAGCATATTAAAACCTAGATCCATTAAATATATCATAATATAGGTTTATAATTCAAGAGTTTCGGAATGATCAATCATCTTAGTGAACTTTTCAGATAGTATATATATATATATATATATATTTCTATATCACACATGAGAACAAAAAAGGCATGAAAAAACTCCTTAAGAAATTTATTATCCATCCTAGCTTATCCTAGAAAATTAAAGAGAGTTCTTGTCTCGGATGCCTGGGGAAGGAAAAAAAGTAGTTGTGATTTCAATTTCTCCATAATGAGTAGTGTAGAATGAAATCTATCATAATATAACCATGGAATAAATATTAGTATAAAATATTTAAATTATAAAAAAATAAAAATAATAAAATTAGAGTAAGGGAATACTATATCTATAATAATAAATAAAAACATGGATAATAATTATTTATCTCATGTTGATGGATTGCATAATATTGGAAATCATAAATATACCATGAGGGTCTTATTATAAAATGCCACACATAAACCGGTATGGAAGATTGCAATACACTAGATAGTTTATCTCATGAGACCTACTGATCTATGAAGTGGTTATCTATATTAGGCACCACCCCACACAAAATAAGTGGAATTCATTCATCATATGAGTTAACTAGATATTTTATGAAATATCATAAGAAAATTATTACCTGATAATGCAAAAAATAAATCAATGAATATTCGCATGATGGAAATACATGAACAACATGCTTTACAATTAAATAGAATAATGTGGCTATTTATTAGATTATTCCAAATATAAATTTTCAAATTATAAGGTATTCTCAATGTAAAAGGAAGTTCCCTTTCAATGAGATAAATATAAGGAGGTGGAGATGGAACACTTAATAAATTAGTTTTTTAATTTAATATAGTAATTTATTTTACAAATTTTAAATGGTATGAGACCAAATTAATTTGGTAAATCATTCATTATGGTTCCTAAACATTCACTTAATTATCAAATGTATATCTTCTAAGAGTGTCTATCAAGGTGAGTCGGCTTTTTCCGAT
Organism: Viscum album; assembly: GCA_963277665.1. Taxonomy (NCBI): domain Eukaryota; kingdom Viridiplantae; phylum Streptophyta; class Magnoliopsida; order Santalales; family Viscaceae; genus Viscum; species Viscum album. The sequence continues at coordinate 1,252,766,985 of OY728153.1, read as the reverse complement.
ATATTGTTCACTAAGTGAATACTGAGTCAATACTCAAAAACATTTTTTTCGGGGTGATTATCTAGATATTCATATGTTTCGTATCCAATTATATATAAAATTATCTCTAAATTTATTTAATATTCATGGAAACCACACACAATTTACTTCCCAAATTTGGTATTTTTAGGTATTTTGACGACATAGATAACATTTTAATCATAACCCCTTTAAAATATATATTTATCAATTAAAAATAAAAAACATGAATAAAATATAATTATATAATAAATTTAATAATTGTTTTATACACTATATAATTGATAATTGTACATGATCCAAAACACTTATCCATAGAAATAGTTTTAGAGGAATGGTCACTAACCTTAATTCCTGATTTCATCTAAAGCACTCAAATCTATTGTATGATTAAAATAAATCTATGTTACCTAATATAGTTCTATTTTCATATATATATAACCAATTATAATTATTCCTCAAATGAATATCAGTTAGTTATTATCTATTTTTGATATCATGTGGGAGTAATCTTGACTATTTCGAACTAGTTTTGTAATAGAAGTGTTGTTTCATTTTATTAAATTCATGTAAATTATTTATAGATATTTTAATTTTATTTAATATATTGATTATGATAATTTATGAATATATTATGTCATATCATATGTTTTTTCAGAATTATTTATGAATGTGGACATAATATCGGCTTTTTTTAATTATAATGAGCAAATATGAAACTTTATTAAAAATTAAATTAAAATAATTATCCCTTAGAAACTGACGCATGCTTGTTGTAGGGCCTGGAAAAAGCAATTTATTTTTCTACTGCAGCACAGTGGGTAAATAGGGTCATCTTACTTGCGGATCATTATCCATTCTTCACGCACTTAATCAAATTATCCTAAACTACTTCTTTTTTTTAAATTTAATCTTGGAATGTAATGAAATTCAATTTAAATAAAAGATAAAACTAAGATGCAATAACATAATGCAATTAATGAAGAAAACAATTGTCCCTAGGGTTGGATAAAATGGGTTCATTCATTATTTATTTATTGTTTCAATTAAATATGATAATTTATTTATCCAAACCTCATTAATGAATTTCTTTTCATTGATTTATTTAGTGTGTGATTTTAGTATGTGTCTGGCACACCAAACCACACCTCCTCCAATAGTCAAATAAGGAAACACCTCAACCATGAATACTATCCCAAAAGATCCAACTCCACTATATGTTGTCTGATCCCTTATTAAAACCCCAAATCCATGGTAATAAGTGTTTTCTTGAGAGACGGGATGGAAAATAAACAAATAAAGGGAAAGAAATAGATTTTGGAATAATGTCATGGTGGACGACCGCTGCACCCATGCAATATTCTGGCCTCTGTTAAAAATAGATTTAAAACATTTTGAATTTAAAGTGTGATAATGAATAACACCATTAAACCACCCTTAGTGATAAGCCTAGAGTTAGTCACTTTCCATGGAGAAGATCATAAAGATCATGATAGAAAGCTGGAATAGAGAAAATGATATTGATATTGGAAGTGAAAATGGGTGGAAGAAGAAAATGAGAAAAAAATTAATATAAATGCATTACAATTGAAGTAAAAAATAAAATAATATGAAAATGAAGATAGAATAAAAATCTAAATGGCCCATGGCCTCTTCTCTTTGGTTCCCTGAATGGTTTTGGAATGGATTGGAATAAATTGAGAAGTTGGAGATCCTCTCCTTTTATAGGTAGATTCCCGTCTTCTAGTAGTTTTCACGTTGTTGAAGAATTAATTGGCTGAATAACCCATGGACGCCTTCATTACCGTGGTTCACTATTGTGTTATCCGTTCAACCTCTGAAATTCAGCTCATTTTGCAACCGATTGGAGGAGTTATGATTTTTTATTTGGAGGTTTTTTATGAAGTATCCAGGCGTCTTTCTTCAAAAATATTCCATTCAATGGCTCCCATAATGGATTCACAAATCCATTTAATTTATTTTAAGAATGTACAATTTACTCATCTTTCATCCACAAGTATAATCCACACATTTGAAGGTGTGTAGTCTGATATGTATGTCTGTTAGAGTGGTGGGTTCTACACTGTCTGCCAGGAAAAATATTCAACTTGATTGATTTTTTATGGCCTTTTGAAGATCGATTAATCCCTTAGTCTAGAAGAAAAAATTGAAGCAAGTAAAATAAGGATTATATCAAAATTTTAATCACAAAATGTCAAATTATATGTTTCATGAAATAACGAAAATACCCATGAAGCAAAAATCTATCTAAAATCCAGAATTAGGTGTTTTCACCATTTTTCTAAAAACACATAATTAATCTAAAATTGATTCATATAATATCAAATTGATTATTCTTTATTATTAAAAAAACAAAATTCATAAAAAAAATGTGGAAAGTATTAGCTTTATCAATTCCTCCACACTTAAACTATGTTTGTCCTCAAGCATAATATGTCAACATGGAATTCAAAGGGTACCAATGGTACCAATATTCAAATATCAATAAAATCAAACAATTATCAATTTACAATAAAATTTTCAAGTTCCACAAAAAATGTCAATTTAATTTCCCATTTTTCTAAGAAACAATCAATTCATGCATTTTACTTTTCCCCTTTGGAGAATGATGGAGATTCTCCTCACATTCATTCAAGTTTCTCAATTTATTATTATTGAACATGACAAATCATGATCTAAATCTCTTTTGAATCATTTATCTAATCCCTCATGATAGAATTAATAGTGGAGTTATGCTCATGTTATTAGAACATTCTTCTTATCTATATGCATGTAAAGTAAATACTTTCTCCACTTTTTAAAGACAAAATGCACATAAAATCATGAGAAATTGCAATAATGGTTAAAATGACTCTGTGTCTTTGGGTTAATGGGTAAATGACTGAAATAATTTTAGGATACATGTAAGAGGTTTGACTCTTAAGTAAAATTCATGATTAAACAAGTGAAAATACAGGAAAAACCTCACTCAAATCCCCTTGAGAATGTGAAACATAATTCTTCCCCCTTTATATGACATAGGACAAGAGTCAATAATTTATTAAAAATAATGATATCATCCATGTTCTCCCCATTTTTAAATAAGCTCCAAGAAGGAATATCTTAATTTATCTCTCATATTTTTTAATTTTATTTTGTAAAGCTCCAGAAAGGAAAATTTTATTTTCACTTTTTTCACTTTTTTTAAGGAAAAATCGAAGAAATGAATGAAACATAATGAAATGATGAAGCTTTGCCAGTTTTCTAATAATACATTTCCAAAAATGATAACTCACACCTCACACCACCCATAAATGACACACATCCGAAATGAACGCACACAAAAGGTGATTCCCCCACAATCAAACTTGAAATATCCATGAAAAAAATACAATATGGGTGTGAAGGTAAGTAAAATAGGCTTGTAATGTGTCTTAAACCTACAAGTCAATTCGTGGATAATATGGGATAATTATAGGTAAATTTAAGGGTGGGTATTAGTTAAATATGGGACTATCCAAAGTAGTGCCTCAATAATTTTATATGTGTTTTTGCACATTCATAGCTTTGACAAGTTTCATTACATGTTCTTGTAGGTGGCACATCCCAAGATCACTCAAAAAAATATGCTCAAGATAAAATAGAAAATATTTGGCCTAGAAAACCTCTTGTGAATAGGAATATGATATTGGACAATCACACATGGAATGATTAATAATAATAAATTAATTCACATGAATTTAATTAATTTAAAGAATGAAAAATGGTAGGGAAATTTCATTTACATGAATCAATTAATCACATCAAATCATGGGTCCTCATTTTAAAATCCATGCATCACTTTAATAATCCAATTATCCATTTTACTCATTCAATATTAGTAACATTGAAATCTAAAAAATGGTATCACTTGATTACACATGTTTCTTAAATATGTCAAGTAAAACATAATTCAATTATGGTAATTCAATTCCAGTTGAAATTACAAAAAAACATAAGGAGTTTCAATGTTAAACATTAATGGTGAACACCTTTTTTAAATGAATTATAGTTTTTTCTGTTTTGGGGGTTCCCTTCTACTATTATAAACCTGAAAAATAGAATTACTCAATTATGTGATGGGATCATGCCATTAATGATCAAAAATATTTTTGGAAGGGGATGCATGCTAAGATACTTCTATGAAAATAATTTGTATTCTAAATTCCTATAAAGAATGTCATGATATGTCTTGGTATGATTCCCCAACTGGACCCTGTATTCTTTTACTACGTCCAGAGGGCAGTACCAGCTATCATCCATAATCTAATGGTTGGGTGATCTTCTTGGAAATTAACAACCACAAGTTGTTCTTCCCGACTTGTAGCTCTTTGTTCTTCTTGAAGAGAATTCCATAGATAGAGTACACCAGATCCCCCCCCCCCTTCACAATGTAGTATAGCTTGCATGGCGGGGGTAAGATGAAGTATGGATCATCCTCCTCTTCAGTTTCTACATGTGCAACGTGTTCTTAAAAATCCAGTGGCTTTTCTAGATGTGATTCATGAAAAGAATAATCAAATGGATATTAAAATATAAATGTTAAATATTAATTTCAAAATCCTCCCATTTAAGGTAGGAATCTTGTAGATTGGGTTCTTCATGCAGAGCCGCTATTATCATTTCTTAGGATTACTCAAGCATATGATCAATGTCTTAAGGGAGCTCCTGGTGTTCCTCACCAGGTGATGTTTCTCCTTATTCATCATTCTTCAACGAGATAAAAGGATTGAAGGAATCAAAAAATTCATAGTCATAAGGAGTGATACTCAAATCAGATTGAATGAAATCAGAAAATTTAGATTTTAATAAAGGATCATCTCCCTAAGCTTCTTCTGATTAAATCACTATTTATATGACCAGTGTCTCTTGGAGTTTATATTTACATGATAGTGGTGGGTAGTTAGGCTCCTCCATTTTTTATTTGAATTCTCCCATTTGGGTGGTTTCATCATCATCTAATTCTAGAGAGAGGTATAAAGGTGGTTTCTATTTTATTTTGTAAGGAATTAGGAGATCATATTGCATTTCAATTTCTACCCATGCATTCCAAAATTTCCCCAAATTTACAAGATTTCCTTATTGTAAATTAGTAGAAAATGATATTTTATATATCTTCTCCATAAATGGTTGAGAGATGTGGATTTGATCTTCAGGACGATACTCTTTTACCTTATTGGGTTCTTTAACATCAAAAACCAGTGGGGAAATTTCTTCAATAGATTTCTCAAACTCTTGGTCCTATTCCAGCTCATGTTTCTAATGTTATTATCAGACATTGTCAAATGGTATTTTCATTTTTCTCCCAAAGTCATCCATATTATTGCTAATCATGTCCACCAAGGCATATAGATCTCTATAATCCACTTCAGGTTCTTGATATTGCACCTGTGAGTAATCAACCCATGCATAATAATTTGAATTGGAATACATCATGGAAAACATATTTGTTTTATTTTTTTAAAAAATATTGAAAACTATATACAATTTGAAAATTGAAAAAGGAAATTAAACAACCAATTAGCTCCCCAGAAACGACAATCGTTTTGGTGCTCGCCTATCGTAGGGTGTGGCAAAAGAAATTTATTTTCCTAATGTAGCATAGCGGCTGATAGGTTCACCTCACTTAAAGACATTTATCAGTTATTCCCTCACTTAATCAAATTAACCTAAATTACTTCTTTTTTGTTATTTTTATTTAATCATAGAATGTAATGAAATTCAATTTAAATAAAAAATAAAACTAACATGCAATGAAAAAATGTAATTAATGAAGAAAGAACTTGGTCCAAGGGTTGGATAACATGGGTTCATTCATTATTTATTTATTGTTTAAATTAAATTTTATAATTCAATTATCAAAACATCATTAATGAATTACTTTTCCTTGATTTTTTTATTTTTTTATTGTAGTATGTGTCCAGCACACCAAACCACCCCTCCTCCAATAGTCAAATTGGGTAACACCTCAACCGAGAATGCTATCCCAAAAGTCCCAGCTACACCGTATGCCATTTTATCCCTTATAGAAACCCCAAATATACCATATGTTGGTTTTTACTTAGATAAGGGAGGTAAAATGAATTAATCAATGTAATTAAATGGATTTAGGAATAGTGTCATGGTGGACGCCTTCCACACCAGTGTAATATTCCAGCCTCCATCACAAATAGATTGAATTTTTTTTTATTTAATGTAAGATAATTAAGAACAACATTAAACCTCCCTTAAGGCCAAGCCTCGAGTTAGTAACTTTCCATGGAAAAGTGAATAGAGATCACGATGCAATGGTGGAAGAGAGAAAATGAGATTTATATTTGAAGAGAAAATGGCTAGAGGAGAAAATTAGAAACACATTAATATAAATTCATTACAATGGAAATGAAAAATAAAATAAAAAGAAAATAAAGAAAGAAGAAAAATATAAATGGCCCTTGGCCCCCTCTCCATGGTTCCCAGAATGGTTTTGGGAAGGATTGTAATGAATTAAGAGGTAAGAGATCCTCTCCATTTATTGGTAGATTCTAGTCTTCCGGAAGTTGTCATGTTGTAGACCCATTAATTAGTCGAATAACGCGTGTACCCCTTCATGAAAGTTTCTCACTAATGTGTTGTCCATTCATCCCCCAAAATGCATCTCATTTAGAAACTAATTGTAGAAGATAGGATTTTTTATTTGGAGGTTTCTGTTTCTTGTGGATGGATCCAAGCATCTTCTTTAAAACATATGTTGTTCAATGGCTACCTTAATAGATTCCAAACTCCATGTAATTTATTTTATGAATGCCCCATTTATTCCTATTTCATCCCAAACTAGAATCAACATATTTAATGGTATGTAGGCCAAGATGAATTTCTATTACAGTGGTGGGGTCCACGTTGTCCGCCCATAAAAATCTTCAACATTATTGATTTTGTACGACCTATTGAAATAAATTCATCCCTTAATCTAGTTGAAAAATATTAATGGAATAAATTGAGAATTCTAAAAAAAATTAATCACAAAATTTGGAATTATATTATTCATTAAATGACCAAAATACCATTGATGCAAAAATCTGTCTAATATCAAGAATTAGTTGTTTTTCAATAGTTTTCTCAAAACCCATCATAAATCCAAAATTGATTTATATAATCTCAAATTGATTCTTTGTGAGGATTAAAACAATTTAAAATTGATAAAAAATCTGGAAAATATTAGCTCTATCAGGAACACATATAACAGAAAATATATTATTATTAACTTATAATATTTGTATTCTCATAGTTCCAATAGTCATCCATGATAGTTTTATGAATTTTTCAAGAAGATGGTTAGACCGACCAAAAAATGAACATACAATAAACAAGTTGGTATGTGGCATTAAGAAAAATGTTTTATGGAATTAATATAGTTTTAATAGAACCATATCGATATTATTTATATTCTCTTCTAGTTTTGAATCATAATTTATATGTTTTGATTAAATATTGAAAATGATGATTAAAAATAGTACACAATATTTCATGGAGAGGGTAATCGCACAACATAGGGTTATTGTTTTATTATATTGTTAAATTAATGGAAATGAGTTGGGATTAAGACTTTACCCTTAATAATAATAGTTATTATATATATATATTACATTTATTATTAAATTCCATCTTACTATCTAGTGAAGATGTGGTGGTGAAAAATTATATATGTTGCTTTGTGGAGTTTCTAGTCCCTATAATTCATGAGTAACATTATTTTTTTTCCTTTCATGTATTTTGAAAAGGAATAAATAAGGATTTATCCACTAATATAATAACACATAAGTATAGTAATTATACTGAATTCATTATATAATTATGTAATGTATGGGACTGGATTTAGATGAAATTGGTGAATATTATGCAATACTTATGACGAGGCTTGAAATTTCATCATGATGAACTCCTTGGAATTGATGGAAAAAAATGCAACATGTAGGTACTAGATGTAATATGAAATTAATGAATATAAAAGTAGAATAAAATTTTATTGGTATTGAAGTATATTTTGAAGGAAATGTTTAGTAGTGAATAAGAGTAAGTGATAACCTCTTACAAGTGAATATAAGAATATTTTTTGAACAACTGGTTCTTCAATAATGGTGTGACACTATTCAAATTTCAATGATTCAAAAACCCCAAAATAATTAATTTTTTACTGATATTCATTCTACAAATCCTCATCACGTATTTATACATAAGTAGAAAATAATTTTTATATCTTTTTATATTTTAACATTTACCTTTTTCTATCGGGGAAACTGGGTTTTACCCAAGTAAAAAATGTTTTATGAAACATATAAATTAACCCATATTACAAAAATTTTATATTCCAAACCAAATAATAATACTAATTAATTTCTAAATAAGAGAAAATTTAATATATATTTTATCATTTTACACATATAAAAAATGTTTTCAAGGATAATGGTTTCTTTTATAATAATTGTTATTAATATTATTTCATATTAATTGTCAATTGAGAGTGTGGTATTTTATTTAAATTTATGATTCAAATTTATATTAAAGTCCCTTTTGAGATGATAATAATATGTTTTTTCAAATAAAAATTTCTTGATATTAATAAAAAATTTCATTAATAATAGCATTTTCTATATTAAGGTGGCCATTAACATTAATCTTAGTAATCATACATTATTAACTAAAAATAAAATTTTCCAATTTACATAAAAGGAACTTATTTATTGAAGATTAAAATCCATATTTTTATTCAATTGATATCATAGAAAAAAAAATATTTTTTAATACAAACTAATAAATTGTCTTTTATCGTAAAATATTCATTATGTTTCCAAAATGATAAGCAAGGGTTGTATAAATACATAAATGTACATTAAAATGATAAATTTTACATATAAATATATATATTTCTTTATAGAAAAATATAAAATATATAATTTATTCTTTAATTATCATAATATCATAAAAGTGATAGTTTTTTCAATATCGTTATTTTGTATTATTCAACTATAAATCCAACATTTTTGAAAAATACTAAAAATTAATCATAAGATAATATTGAAATTATAAATCCAAAAATGTATTTACTATGTTCAAATTAAAATTAATATTTATCTTTTAAATAAATCCATGAATAAAGACTATTTAGAGTGAGTATTATGTAATTTTTTATCAGTTGAGTTGAACTATTATTAGACGGTCTCAAGTACTATATCCACCCTAAATAATCTCATCATAAATATTAGTTATATGTTATTTAATTAAAAACCAATGGTATTAATTCCTAAGATCTTCTTTAGGATCCCATGCTTTCTTCTATACATTTTTATTTCTCCAAAGGACTATCACTAGCTACATTTTCTATTTCCAGAATATAGTTTCTCTTGTGTGAATAATCGAGATAGTCTCATCATTATGTGAAAAATTAGGTTCAAAAAATACTTTTATAGATGTGAGTATATGTAATGGATCTAAAATTTATTTTCTAAATAATGAAATATAGAAGTCATCAAGTACTTTATAATGGTATGTTATAATTTTTAAAAGGTAAGATTCAACTCCAAATCATTGTAAGAATTCAAAGGGCCAAATGTACCTAGGGCTCAAAGTCCCCTTTTTACCAAATCTAAAAACACCATTCATTAAGGATATAATTAATAATACATAATCCCCATCTTGAAATTCCATTTCCTTATATTCATTATAAATATAACAATTTTTTATAATATTAAATGATTTTATATGACTCTCAATAGTATTTAATTTTTTATTTTTCTCTCTATATGATTCTATTATATTAGCCCTTTTCTATAGATTCAATAAAAAAATTGGATTAGAACATATATTCCCCTTCATTTCCTAAAATTGTTCCATAAGTATGATATAATTTTAATGGTTATAATATTAAAATTTTAAAATAGTTTGATACTGATTCCATTCTCCTTTGAATTCAAGAGATTATGATCTATGCATGTCTTCTATTGTTTGAATATTCTTTTGAGACTTCCCAATAGTTTGGGGATGATAATAGGTGCATTATTATAACATAGTTTCATTATCCTTTTTAATACTCTTCTCAAATACTGATGTTAACTAATATTAATGACCAAATAAAATTGATAGATATTCCGAATAAAACACCATAATTTTATTGATATAGAGATGGAAAATTCACTAAAGGGGTAGTTTTTTCCATATTACTATGAAATGTAAAGGCACAGTAAGAAGATAAAAGATAACACACATATCATCATCCTTACATGGATTATTTGCATGTCTAATAACAATTCCCTTTGAAATATTTCCCGAATTTCATATTGTTATAGTAAGTGCTTTTACAGCTCCCTTAAGATGTTGTCTTTTGACCATTACTTGTTTTCACACTAAGCATATGGACACATTGTACAAAATTCACCACTTCATGAATACCAGAAAAACATTATCTCGGATATACATATAATTTTTATCAATAATAGTGTTTATAAAAAAAATTTATTTATGTGTTTCATATAGTAGATATATTTATAGCTTTGGAATAGATATTACACATAACCACATTCCAAACATCAAAACATTGTCATTATAGTGGTAATTTATATATTTCCCATTATTGTCTATCTAATACAACAATATATATTCTTATCAAATTTCTAAAACATCCCTATATTTTATATCAAAAATGATTTAGTATTTACTTAAAAGTAGATTAATTGATCCCTTTACCTAAAATTACAATATCCATCATTACTAGATCCATAAATATAAGATCCTTATCAATCCTTGATGTTTTAAAAACACTATATTCTCTCCTATACTATTAATTGAAAATATTTTTTACATTCACCAGGTGGTAGTGTATTATGAAATATTATATATTGGGTAGTTCCAATAATCTTCTTTCCTCATATTGAGCACTTTCTAAAAGAAAATATATTTCAAACTATTATACTCTATATGCTGTCACATAATTATTCGTAGATATATTGCCTCTATATCATCCAATAAAATATTAACTATTAAAAATTATTTTATGGGGTTGGAAATTTTTATTCATGATTACTCAATTTTATTGATTCATAAGACACAACTCAGTCATTCTGTATTATAAAACAACATTACCTCTTATTTGATGCATGACTATGTATTAAAAATACTTCATTTTTTAATAGTGAATTCAATGTTAGTTAATTAATAAATATCTTATATATTTCTTCAAACCATTATATATATTCCTATAAATATGTGAATTTAACACCTTTACATGTATACATGGTTAGCGACTTCGATAATCATGAAACCTTTTTATCAAATTATCAATAGTAACTTACCAATCAAAGGAAACCACACACCTCAGTTATATACATATGTGTTGCTATTAAATTTATAATAATGATCTTAAAAGTTTCAAAATATATCTTATACATGGATATAATATGGTAATGAAAATAAAAATCATGGAGATTTAATTCAAAATTACTAAATTTCCCATATATTACATTTTATCTTAGAGTGTAACAAATTATTCATATATGGTTTAAATGGTCTTTAAATATTTTTTATTATTTAATGATATAATCAATGAATACCAAAATGAAGTTTTAAATTTAATCTATTAATACACTATTAGTTCGATCTATAAAAAAAGTTTAATTTTTCATCTGAAGGTAATTACTATAATCTCATAATGTCCATATCTTATATGACAAGCCTTCTTCAGTATATCTTCCTTGTTAGTCCTTACCCGATGATAAATAGATCACATATAGACCATTTAAAAATATTTGACCTATTTATGTTGATAAAATAATTCATTGATGTATGGTAAATGATACATATTCTTTTTTGTTATGGAATTGATCCCCTCTAATCAAAGTACGATCTCATAGACTGATCCTTATTTTTCAAAATTAAAATATGTGATATGAATGGTAAAACCAAGGGGATTATAAATCCCATATAAAATTTATCATGTATTTGTTTCTTTAACTAAACCATTACATATAGAGTTTTAAATATGGTTCTTGTATTAGGAATGAGTTCAATGGAATACTCAACTTCATATTTAGGACAAGGACCTTATAATTCCATTAAAATAAAATCAATGACTTTTTTAAAATGTGTGTGTCTTATACACATATGATAACCTTTATATTGAAATATATTGGTTTATCATCCTAATCTACCATAATTTTACTATGTTCAGTTACTATAGGAATTTCTGGGAAAGAGTCTGGAGGAGAAGTCTTTCCCTTAAAAGCAATTGATTTTATTCTCACTTTAAAAATAGTAATGCTTTTCTCTCGACAACAATTTCTATATGATAAAATAATTCTAAATAAACCATTGGTATTCCAATAATGTTACCCCCTATAGAAAATATTTATGGATATTAATATAATGATCTTTGAAAATCATCATTGGAATAAGAATAATTTTACATTTCTTAACAGATAACTCATTTCACAAATAATTAATCAAGAGGTGAATCGATACATTTACAATGGGTTTTGATACTATTCTCATCCCTTCAATTATTTATTATCTCTAAAAAATATTATACACATAATTAGTACAAGATAATTAAAAATAAAATATAATATATAATAGTTTTTATTTGAAAGAATCCCTTAATGTCTTAATATTTTTCTATAGTATTTTGGATATCTTACTAGGTTCCTGTAAATCATGTCCTCAAGGATTTTATGAAACATTTACCAATACCGACTATAGAAACCCAATCTCTAGAAACACAGATATAATAGTTGTATTTAATTATCGTTATTAAATACATGAGTTTCTAAAGGATTCAATTTCTTAGTATTATTACAATAATATATATATATATATATATTGCATTACTCTAGAGAACAGAAAGTATATCTTAAAAACTAAACATGTAAATTATTATCCCGTTAAGAATATCAATTAAATTAATCATTATTTTCTTCTAGATTACCCATCTAATGTATAAAAAATAAATGTGATCTTAGATGATCAACAAGGTGTATCGTATAGTAGAATCTATTATAATATAAGAATATAATAAATACTATGAACAAAGAATTATATTATCAAAAAATTCCATAATAAAATGAAACTAATGGAGTATTATGTCGTTGAAAATATATAAGGGAAAGGATAATGATTATTGATCACATTACAATGGAATAAATAAAATCATACATCATGAATATACTATCATGATATCATTCTAAGACATCATACATAAATGGGTATGAAATACACTAATAACCATGATAGTTTGTATCATGAGGCCATCCAATGCTTTGAATGGCTATATATACTGGTCTCAACAAGTCTCAAATAAAGTAAAATTCATTCATAATATGAGTGAATATGAAATTTATTAACATCACATAAATACATTATTACTTATTCATATAAAAAACAATGTTCACATTATGATGGATATATGGGAACAAATATACACCAACCAACAGATTAATGTTTCTATCTAGGATAATACCCTGATAAAATGTTATAATATATTTACTATTATAAAATTAATAGTAATTAAAAGATTCAAAAGAAATAAAAATGAGCTATTGGATATGTCATGTTCAAAATTCTTGGTAATAATTTGAAAATAATATTTGAGTTCAGTTATTATAAATGGTTAGAGAACAATGAAATTGTAGAAAAATCCTTCATTATGTTTTATAAATATCATTTGATTTATCCAATGAAAATCTAATTAGAGTCTCTAGATAACTTTGATGTATTACACCCACTCATGATGCATCGACTAAGGATTGATTTGATACTCAACCACCTTTTATCAAGATGAATACCCTATGTTATTTTATCATAGTTTTATCTGTATTATAGTATCCATATTGGTATTTAAATTTCAAAAGAACCACACACTATTTGATTTATAAAATTTTGGAAGTTAGGGAATTGTGAAGTCTTAGGAAACATTTAAATAAAAACACCCTTTAAGTTATTTTTCTTGTAATTGAACATCAAATACCATGAATAAAAGAAAATTTCAGATATAATTGATAAAATTGGCGTTATATAGACCATATAATTGGAATCTGATGCACATTATATAACATGTCTCAGGAAATGTTTTTTTATACTAACGATCCTTTACATTTATTCCTCATTTACATTAATTCAATTGAGACTCCAATATTATAAAAATGAATATATGTACTACCTATTTCAATCCCTTATTCATAATCTATAAACATTTAAAAACCAAATTTATAATTATTCTATACATTTATATTAGTTATAAGTTATCGATTTTTGATATCATGTGTGAGTAATATTTATCGTTATGAATAAGTTTTATAAAAGTAGTTACTCTATTTATTCTTCTCCCAAAGTTAATAATTCAATGATAGTATAATTTAATATAATAGACAACATATATTGATTATAAATCAATTAAACCATCACAAGGATTCATAGTTATTCTTCATGAAATATAAATTAGTTTTAATTAATTAATTTAATTTTATAGATCGAAAATGATATTTTACTAATACATTAATAAATTAATAAAAAATTTCCAAAAAAAAATATATTTATTAAATTATAATAATATTATTATCCATTTTACTATATATAGTGTATGATAATATTTTGAAAATATTTTTAAATTAGGTGGTTAAACTGACCTAAATATGAACATGCCATAATTTTAATCTATAGTGTAATTATGAATGTATTTATTTTTTACATAATATCATTATAAAAGATTTATAATTATATTATTCATATTTTTAATGTATTTAAATCATATTTTATACAGTTTTAGTATTGATTTAAAATTAATATAATAAATGAAAAATGTTACTTTTTGGTGGCGATGGTCCACAAAATGCACATTTTACTTTTCATATTCTCAACGAGTGTGAGGAAATTAAACTTTATGATAATATTTATCTTATTATTAATATTTATTTTATATTTGTCTTGTTTGGTCAAAAAATTACCATTATATCTATAACAATGAGGTGTTGGTAAAAATTGAACGTTGTTTCCTCATGGAGGTGGTAGTCAGCATAACGCACGATTGGCTTTCAATATTTTTACTAAGTGGATAGAAGGGAATAAATTTGGGTTTTATAATTAATATAATTACAAATTATTATAATTATTATACCATGGTCATATTATATCTATATATAGTTTAGGTTTGGATGGTAAGGAATAAGAAGAAAGGGTTGATTATTAAGTAATACTTGTATCGAGTCCTTCAATTTCCCATTGATGAACTTTTTCGAAATTAATGACTTAGAATAATTTATAGAGACTAGGTTTGTTAAGAAATGTAACCAAATTCTTGGATAGTATATAGGGGAGGGGGTTGAAGGATATTTTTATAGTAATTTCTTGAATTGAAATGGTTGGTGTTTTCCCCTTTTATAAGTGATGAATAAGGCACTTTTGTGCAAAAATATTATTTTTAGTTGTAGAATAACACTATTCAAGTTTCAATGGTCCTAAATTCTTGAAATAATGATCTATTAGGTGATATTGGGTTAATAAATACTCATAAAATTATTTACACACTTGTTTTAAACATTTTTGATGTCATTTGATCTTCTATTTTTACTTTTTCATTTTTCTACCTGGGTCACTAGATTTTACCCAAGTAATGTATGTTTTACATAATAAATAAAATAACCTATCATATAATTTTATTTGTGATAAACCTAAATATAATCTCTATTTAATATAATTCATCTTCCTACTAATACAAAATTATAATTTAATTTCAAATATATTTTTTATTGAAAAAGTGTTTGAAGAGGAATGTTTCATTCTCATTGTGTGATCTCAATTTAATTTTGTACTTATTATCAATTAAATGGGTTTTAATATATTAAAATATATGAACTGAAAATATATTATAATAACATTTTTTTCAATATATTAATTTATTTTATCAAAAAAAATTATACAATATATTAATTTATTAATATTCATATTGTTGTTAAATTTAATCTCAGTAATTATACATTTATCTAAAAAAATATGAATATAAATTATTAAATAATATTTTCATGTATATATAAATTTTTAATTATATTTTTTATTTTATTTCAATAACTGATGAAAACAAATTTTTTAATATAATATTAAAAATATGTTTTTAAAGAAATATATTTCTTGTGTTTTTTATATGACAAAAATGGGTTTCCTAAATACAACATAATAATTTTAAATGATTTATTTCATTTAAATATAAATATATATATTTGAAAAAGTTTTAAGACAAATTTAATTCATTCTTTTATTAATATGAATTCATAAAAGTGAGGGTTTTACATATATTAGTAATTTTTACTATTCCCATGAAATCAAATATTTCATAATATTCCAAAAAACGAATATTATGATAATATAAACATTATCATTACAAAAAAGAGGACAATATATTAAAAATTAAGATAAATATTAATTATTAAATGAATGTAGGAAAAAATCCAATTTATAGTTCATATTATGTAATTATTTAGGGGATGTAATGTTTATTATCTATAATATGGTCTTGGTTATTATAATAAGTGATATTAAAATGTTAACTCTTTTACAGTTAGATAGTACAATACTTCAAGAATGATATATTAGTATTAAAATTGATTAAACATGGGGCTAAAACACAATCATATCATACAATTAAATGTATAAAATCATCATGAATACTATATCATTATATTATAAACCGTGATATACCCACATTCTAGTTTTATGCCTTTTTTCCTGAGTATATTATAATATATGACATACAATATCATATTATATAATATGGCCTAAATTTAAGAAATTTTTTCTTTAATAACACAATTATACTAAATAATATTATACATTATTTCCTTTTTATAATACATAATTTCATATACATTAAATTGTAAAACCAAATAAAAATCCTCTTTTGATTCTTCTAAAACACTTTTGTAAATCTATCACTAACATCATCTTGTATTGCACTGCATGAAATTACTTCTTATAACTTCATCCAAAACCCAATTAGATAAAACACTAAAAAAACTTTTATAGTATCCCTCTCCAAAAAAATTAACCTATATTTAGTCATCAACAATGTCTGTCCCCATGGAACATTTTTTTACTAATGACAACTATTAATCCCTAGATCTATAACAATAAGTAGTTTTTAGCCACTAAAAATAATCAGTGATACTCCAAATAAAAATGCATCTTTCATGATCTATATCACACACATATATCCCCAAAAAATATCTACCTACGACATCACATGCTATAATGTATTTTGATATATTATAGTAAATATAATGTCCATTAGGCATGGTTTACATTAATACATATAACCTCCACAAGTTATCTTACCTCTATAACTATAAACATACTAGTTTGATTAATTCATCAAGTGTCATTCATCTAGTAGAAGAGTTCATCACATGTCCAATATCCATGCATAATGGAACATCACATGTATCTAGTATGTTTGGGTATAAATATAATTATTCTATCATAATAAAGTTCCAATATTTCATTGTCATTATATGATAAAAAATGGTAACTTTTATGAGCTCCAAAAAATGACATAATGAACAAGAAACTAAACAACCCCTATTTTAGAATGCATCATGGATTGGGTAAAAAATGTATCAATGTATAAAGGTTCTCATGAAAGGAACCCTTGGTATAAATTTGAGAGAATCAATAATTAAAAATGAATACCTCATATAATAATGAAATATAGAGTGACAAACTATGTTTATAATTTATGGTTCTTTGAGTGAAAAATAATTTTTATTCCACATAATTATATTATGTATCTCAATAAAAGTATCATACCCATATAACCATAAAAATAATTAATAACATATTATATTCAATGATGAATATATTTTATGGATAAATCAAATTCATACATTGAGAAATTAATTATCACTGTATTTCTTTAAATATATATCAATACAAATTCATATATATAGCCAACTTCAAGGAATGATAAATATTAGTTTTCATCTAGTTTTAAATTGTATATTATAAATTTAAAAACTCATTAATTTTTATAATAAACTAAATATTAGTTCTATTCAACTATATTAGATATGGTAAACTATCATATTAGCTTTATGTTCGTTACAGTTTTTGATGTTTTTTAAACTTTATAAAACTATATGTAATTCTGTCCACATCACTATGGGACTATGTGATAATCCACTACCATTAAATTGTTTAGGGAGTAAAACTATTTAATAATATTTTTTTCAAACTGGATATACTTAGGAATAGTATTTTCCAAGTTTAACTCCTTAAACATTTTCATATTCATTAACTACAAAAAATCTAATGTTATAAGTTATATTACTTATTTTTCATACAAAGATATTTTCAATTTACATCATCATCATTCATGATCAAATATACATAGATCTTATTACATCAAATATACTATTAACTATTAATTCTTTTATAATATATCAGTGAAAATATATAATGAAAACATTATAATAATAACTTCAATTCACATTATTAAACTAAATACTGAAAATTTTATATTATTTTATTAGCATAAAATCCTATACAATTTTAGACATCAAGTGATATTTATCATTGTGACTTTACTGGGGTAATATTTTCACTTATTAAATATAAACTTTATAAGTTCAATCATAATATCACTATTCATTTAGAAACTATAATATTTTTAGATTATCATTAATTTATAAACAAAGTACTTTGATATTAAGAAATAAATGTAATTTTTCTATGGGAATACTTATCATATAAACCTTTATTTTTATATCATATATGTTATTCGGTGAGTTTGGGATACTAATTGAAAGACAAATTATTATCTAATTATTGATATAACAATTATACTATTTATTCATTTTGATACTAATTACCACGAATAAAAATACTTTCTTATTGTTTTTTAATGTATATGATATAATTTGGATAAATCGTTATCCTTTTATATAAAAACGTCATTTTAGTAGTTAAATAGTATTTTATTTTAATTTCATTCCTATATAAAAATCAAACAATAAATACACTTCTTTAAAAATAATACATGCTTGATGAAATCCTTGATACCAGGTCCTTAATGAAGAAACTAATATCACCATTACAGGAATAAAAAATTCAATCACATTGTTATTAGTTAGATTTGGAATGAAACATGGGGAATGAATTTAAATTTTAATATTTATATAAATTAATAATAAATTTATTATAATTTAAATTATAATATTTAGTAATAAGAAAAATAATTATTTGTGATATAATTTATATAAATGTGTTAGAGACGTAGAAATATAAGTAAAAGATAAATAATAATTTATTAACAAAATTGGAAATAATCAATAAAGGAATCGCAAAATATCCTCCCCTCATTATCATTAACATTTATTTGGTTGAACACTTATTTCTCAATGGTTTTAATAAGAAGCCAAATCTCCCCAGATTTTTACAGGTTATAGTAATATACCATTATAAAATGTTAGACCAATTGGTTTTAGTGGTTGTACGAAGAAAAAAAATCCTGATATACTTTTCAAATTTTTAGAAATAATTCCAATAACATTTTAGTAGTTATGTATATAATACAAATCTCTAAACTTTTAATAGTTTTGTACATCAACCCCCCCCCCCCTCCATGCCAATTGTAGTGAGAAAAATATATATATCACATCAGGTTTTTATCACAATACCCTTTCAACTCAATGATAGTGAGAATCCATGAAATTTAGAAAATAATATAATTTAATTATACAATCTCTATGAATAATATTTTCTACCCACCAGCAATAATGATGAATGAAATCAAGGGATGAAGAGTGACAATAGTACTAGAGATATTGAGAATGAAGAGAAGTGGTACAATAGGGAACTAAATAGTTATTAAAGGTAAATATCTGCATTAAATGCCTCGTATTGTGGATCGTTTTCCTTTATAGTTAGTAGGATGGATTTTGAGTACTTATGGGGGTTAATTACAACTATTAATGAGAAAAATAGGATGTTATGGACAGCTAATAATGGCTAATTTTAACTGCCTATGGACTCTAACGGGCGTCCAATGTGACCTAAAGGCTTTTGGTGGAACCTAGATAGGATTATTATGTATAGAAGTTGGAATGAACATCTGATGGGGTCTACTACATATCCTCTAATACTTTCAGGTTTAGGATCCAAAAACATCCTTCATGTTCCACATGATCCCCCATTTGATTTGATAACTCCATATTAAAATATCTAAAATATTAACACTAAAATTTATCAGATGAGAATCTCAGAAACAAAATTTAGTCTACTTTATCATTAAATATCCCTAGAATTGTACTTTATAATATTCACAACTATTTTTATAATAAAAAACAATCCAATTAAGCAACCAAATAATATCAAGGATGCAGTAAATTTAAATTTTTCATAATTTAATTTGACCAAAATCTATCAATACATTAATAAAATATACAAAAAATAGTCAAGAATGATTTCATAAATAATTTTATAAATAAGTCAATATTGAAACTTATCCCCCATTGTGATTATAAAAAACTAATTTTTTTTAAAATTTTAGAATAATTTAATTTAAAAAGCTATTAATTTTAAAAATAATTATAATAATTCAAAACCCCATTTAAATCATTACCTTTTCCCCAAAGAATCATAAATATCCATTAATGTCAAAAATATCATCCCATTAAAATATAAATATTCATAACAATGATAATTTGTGTAATTAATGCAGTATGAAAAATAATTGAAATCATTTGATAATATATATTACGAGAATGGAATATTACTATACTTTGATTTCATAATATTCTCCCCAAAAATAAATTATAGACAATGTATTCCAGAAATTTTAACATTCCTTGCATTACCTTACCCAATTTTAATTATCATAAACCTTTTCAATATACTATTTAAAATAATGTAAATCCATTTTTAATCATATTAGTTCAATAATTAAGTGAGACAAAATAGAAATTAAAATTGAAAAACCTATAATATTTGGTTAAGATGGTTAAAAATAGAAAATGAATTTAATGTTTTTAAAACATGAAAATATCAAATACATATAATGAAAACATAAAATTTCATATTCCATTTGTTAAAACATTCACAACCCATCCATAAAATTTGAGAGAAAATTATAATTTTTTAGAATTAACATATATTTGAAATAATAAGATGCTTAAAAGGATATTATAATATTGCGAAAATATCACTTGATTACAATCACACATGTGATACTTAATAAAAAGGGAAAATAATTCGATAGACTAAGAAGATTATGGACAATAATTCAATGATATTTCATATGGTGTTGTCTATTGGTGGAGGTGGCCCAATATATCCCAAATCCAAGTATGTAAAGAGGTGGTATATTTTATTTTTTGATGAATACAATATGATGGAACTTATTATTGTGATTTCACACAAATATAATTTTTTCAAGTGTATTACATATTATTAAATATAGGAGTTGAAGAAGTTACCTCTAAAATTCAAAAAAATGATAACGGAACAACATTCACTAATATTCAGATAAAAATATAAATCTAAAATGTTGGGAAAGAAAACATGATTTCCATAGTGAGGAATCATCTCCCAAAAATTGAAATTGAATGTATGAATGAGATCATTAATAAATTTATCTAAATGAAAAACACTGTTGGGGATATGTTAAATACATATTCAAATGATAAAACATTAAATTAGACCATATCTCTAAAAATCCCTTTTTAGGTCTAGATGGATAGGAAAAAACCTATGTTATGTGTTATGAGAGGAATCCAACATTGAAATAATATTTAGTTTTTATAGGTATCCTCATTATTTGCAAAAAAAGAGAATAACTATGAGTTTTAAGATCATTGGGATGAATTTATTTTTTATACAAACACATCCAAAAGTAAGGAATATGAAAGCTACAATAAATGGATTAGAATTTTTTTTTTAATTTATGAAGTCAATATTATAGCAGACGAGTATATTCTTCCTCAATTGAGTAGTTTTTGGAGAAATTAGAGATCAAACTATAATGAAAGATGATATATATTTAAAAACCCTAATAGGATATCATGGGGATATATTAGATTGAATATAATATGATTATGACTAGATATTGAATTATGTTCAGCAAATATAAAGAAATAAAATAATAAGTATGTAATAAATTCTGAATATTATTTTTGGTGGTGATATTTCTATAAAAATAGAATCTCTATGATAACAATATCATATTACATATCATAATATCTTATCACTAGACACAACATCATGAGTTATTTTGATACATGGATGTGACTTGTTTTCATTTAGTATGTAGTTGAATTCAATGTGAGGAAGTTCATTCTATCATACATGCTTTTTTGTTTTTTTAGATATAATAAATAATTATATTAACTAATCACTACCTAATATGAGTATATTAATGCTAATCAACCATGTACACAATTTTTATATGTGAAGAAAAATATTAATTTGTTGCATTAGATATGAAATATTCAATTCCAATCTGGTCTGGTAGCTTAAGTGTTGTCAATATTTTAAAACAATATTTCCATCACATATGGGATATCATGTCATCAGAAAGTTTCATTTATTCTAGATGATTGATGAACAAGGACTAAAAGAGTTGGAGTATGTGTGAAAAAAAAATCATGTTATCAACATCCATAAAATGTCACAACCCATGATTAAATTCTAAAAAAAAGTTATTTGCTCTGATACTCCAAATATCTCTATCCAATGAGATGTTTTGGGAGAGAGAACTTACTCCCCTTTGAAAATTTATATTTATGAAGTTATTCTGTCTCAATTATAGATAAATTGTATGGATTTAAACCCCTCTATTTTTAAATTTTAGATATGTATTCTATATGATTGTTGATAATGGGGGATAGGTTGTCTATGATTTTCTTGGGAAAATATTTCTAGATTGAAGAGGAGTATGGCTGGGAGTGATTAATTAAATAAAATATTGGGATGCTTTCCCATAGTGATATTTTGGGAAGAAGTAGAGTATAACAATTTCTATTTAATGGATAATATTTTTTTATATGTTTTGAATAATTTAATTATCATCAATGTATTTTTGGATCATCTCTTCATTTAACTCTTATTTCTCATAATCTTTTTAATCATTTGTGATAAGAAGTTAGGATTGGTAAATCATTGGATCATTAATTTGAGAGAATGGGGTTTAAATATTCATGTTAGTATGTTTCAAATTTCTCAGATGAAGATTTTTAGAATCAATGTTGAAGGATACATCATAAATACCATGGGGGGATAAAGAAAAAAATTCTGATGGGAGATTTTTATGAAGTTTTTTTGAAAATAAAATTGATAGGACATCAAATGTATCAAATAATTTCATGAGGAAAAAGAAATAAGAATTCAATATTTTTTTTCAATCCATAATTAGATATAGTATTTATTTAGGAAGGGAAAAATAATGTAATGGCCTTCTAGGTGATACCATGAGTACGTTGTGTTAGAATAAACAGCTGTGGAGGTTGATATTTTGATGAGGGGTTCACAACATAAAGAGACATTGTGAATGTTATTTTATGTGATATTTGAAGATAATTAGATGTTTATATCACAGAATATGGTGTAACAACCAAAACCTGTATCACTCTCTATACAGTATCCAGAATAGTTGGTCACATGGAGTCAAGAATTATTCCCTATACACAATAGGTTTTTGACTATTAGATAGGCCTGAATAATGGTATGATAGAGAGAAAATACCCTCGTAATCAGAGTAGGATAGTTGTATTTCTCAAATAAATAAAAAATGAGGTTTTTACAAATAAAAGTAATTAGATGTAAATCACCCCAAGAATAATAAATGACAAAATCCATAATTAGTAGCATATAATGAATAATGTATTTTCAATACCAAAATAGAGAAAGGAATACTTGGAAGTACAAATACAATACATGGACAATAAAAAATTAAATCCAGAGGCTACCTTCAAGGGAATCCTAATAACTAGATTATTCAAGTGCTCTTAAGATCCCATATCCATGTGTACATCGTATAGAACAATCTAGAATCCTGAACCAAAATGCATGAGGTCCTCCTATGTACAATATTATGGCCTGAACAGGGTGTGAGATAAATTCTTTAGGCCATCACCAATTATTTCTAATGCAATCCAGTCTATGAATATAAGATAAGAAGCATTATATTATAATAAATATATTTGTAAATAAATAAATATAATCATGTCATGTTTGGTTTCCTCAATGGATTCCTAGACAACAATTCTTACTTTATAATGGGTTGGAATTTATATGAACACGACTCATGTATATATGTGCATATATTTAATAATATATATGTATAGATATACATGCTCTATTAAGGACTCAATGTGTAGAACAATGGAATTCAAATATAATAATAATATTAGTATAATTATTGTATAAGTTTAAAAGGGGTTATCATAACTATTTGTGTCCTAGAATAGCTAGGGATTTCATGCACGGAGATCATGTATAATGATGTATTTATTTCACCTAGATCATATAGAATATGGGATTCGATACTCAAGGATCATGTGTAATAATGTAATTTATTAATGAGGATCTAGTTAAATAAGGGATTCCATTCTTGAGGTTCATTTATAATAAGGGAGGACATTCCTGAGGACCATGTATAATACGGGACTCCGTCTCTATAACCACCTACAAATTAACATTGTAAATAAGAATGAGACTTCAATAATTAGGCATAAGCCAAGACATATAACCATTCCTAGATTAGACTCATCATGGTAATTTATTTTAAATAAAGAATAAATAATAGATACGTATATGTATATGAATATTCTATATTATAATTCATATCTCCTCATTTGATTACAGATTTTTATTACATAAGAAAATTCACATTATAAGTGTTTTTATAATGAAATAGGGGAATTGTTTTCATACCATTTTAGTTAATTAAATTTTACATTTATTTTATGATGATAATTCATAACACCTATAATGTTGATGACTACATAACCAAATATTTATTTTCATTATCATTTAAAAAACCCATCTCTAAAAGAGATTTAATTTAATATCCAAGAAGTAAGGGTTAACGAAAAATAAGAAATAGACCCAAAAGGGGTGGTTCGATTCGTGGAACACGACCACTGAAATGAAAATTAGATGAAATAGTGTTATATAATTTAGCATGTTAGAATAATAATAATTAATTTATCATTTTAGAAATGATGTATAAAAAATTAGGCACACTGCAGAATAGAATAATTTATAAACATGAACAAATTTTAATAAAGATTCATAGACCACCAACCTTTTTTATGATTCTGTAACCATCCATTTACAAGAATGGATTATTGCTCTAAAGATGAAAATTTAATATATAAAAATCTCTGGAAAATAAGGAATATGTTATCTCATATATTTGTCATTCAATATAGGGTGATAAATGAAGAATGTAATAAAAATAAACAAGTGACAAATTGAGGTTGATCTTCTATAACAAAAGGAATTTAATTAATATGTTGGATGAAAGAGATGCATCAAATCCTAATGTACATGAATAAGAAATATGCACTGATACTTTTGATCATGTGAAATAATAAATAATAAATAAATAAAAGAGGATAATGTATTGTGGAAAAATTGTAATTTCACAGTTTCATTAACCAGGTTCTGGGACACATTTATGGTGTAAATTGGAAATTTCTGACCTAAATTCATAATTTAATTGGTCACCTAGAGCAACATGTGACATATATTGTGATAATTAAATGTAAAAAAAGATTTAAAATTGAATATTCCATGGTCCATGTACTATTCTAGATATAACTCCTACCCAACCCCCCAAAAAGTAATCTTCTTATTGAACTCCCTATTCATAATGTAAATTATCTATTATAGCTAATTATAGTATCAGGTTCTATCCTTCCATCCTTTTTGTTATCTTGAACCCAAAAAACATCCATAAAACCTAAAAACTCATCTAAAAATTCAATTTTTGGATGTTCAACCCCTCATAACCTTTAATTTATTCATGAATCTCAAAATGAATCTTCTAACAACTGAAAATTAAAATTCTTTTAGAATAATCAAACTAGTCCAAAAAATGGTAACATAAAATATCCCCACCATTTAACATCTCATCTAGGAGAATCCTTGGTGACTATAGAAAGAATTACCCAAATTAAATAGGTTGAACGTTTTAACTGAATTGGTCATATTACATCTTAAACACCCAACCTGCTTGTAAGAATCACTTCAAACATGTTTTCTTAAACTGAAAACATGCATTCCTATTATCCTTTATAAAACTAAAACAACATTATGTAGAATAACTAATCCTAAATAATCTTGTACATGACCACACCACCATAACATTCATCATCTATAATGTGGATCTACCCACCATAGGATCAAACGTCCCAAGGAGAAATTTCTGCCATGGTATTTCAACCATCATATTTTATTATAGAAACATGAACTTATCATCTTCGTGACATTCCAAAAATGTTCTCAATCAAATTAAAATAGTATAATATTATTATATACCACATTTCACATGATTGTGCCGACTCTTCCATGAAAATCCCTGGATGAGTATTTTTGAAATATTCATAGTGTAAAAATTGGATGCATCAAAAACCAGATCATGATTCCTTTAATCCAATTCACACATCCTAGTTTCGTTGAACATTCTCTATGAATACCATATCCATCTTCTAGTGAAATCTCTAAGTAAGACATTCTTTTATGCCACCATTCCTGAACTTTAATATATGTGTATACCAGATTCATCACCCTTGGATCATCAAACAATTATCGTATCAACTAAGACTGGTCATATGTATGGTTAACCTTATATTCAACTACTGAAATCCATGAAACAAATCTATGTTAGTACATTCTCAAGAATTTATGAGTGATATGTTGGTACATAGTAAATACATTAATGTATCAAGAATACTAACCACTGTCAATTGTTGAATCTCAATGGGGGATCGAGTAAAAGATTCAATTGGTGTTCAACAATATATCCAAGTCCTTCCAATATTGGAATCATAGTTTTACTCATGATAGTCCATACCACTATGATTATCCATAATCCTAGAGTGAAACTCTATGATAGCCTATTTATATATCCAAAAAACATTTTATTTTTTCATTAAAATGAAATATTACTAGAACAATTTTATTTTACCCTATAACATGTCTAGATAAGGGTAATGATCATACATAATCCAAGTGTTTAGTAAGAGGATATAAAATATTACCAATACAGACCCAAGAAACTGCGAACCATGATACCATTACTAATTGAGGCATCCTATGATCGTTCATGCATGACCCTAAAAGACAATCCCCAACACTTAGTGTCATCCAATAGATTTTTACAAAAACTATCATTACATCATCACAGTTCCTTATAAGAACCATCATATCGAGAAGAAATTACATTCTCTTGATCACTAATGTGATCTGAGATTGAACCTACCATCCATAATCATCCATAGTATACAAATGTTTTACATCATGCATCACCTCAATTAATTTAAATATCAAATTTACCATCCTCGAGTTCTTTACAACACATTTTATAACAAATTACATATACTCATATATTTTTTTTAAGAAGGTGGCGCTTTGGTCAAAAGACCAAAGCAATTTTATTATCAAAAAGAAATGAAAGATTAAAAGAGTCTAAAAGAAGGGATCAAATTACAATATTTGACTTGCAACGGAATCAGGTTTTCTGGGAGATCCTCCATCCAGGTTATTGCCTGATTAATGCCTTTGTTAGCGAGAGCATCCGCAACCATATTCGCTTCACGGTAAGTATGAGTTGCAATGTAATTGACGTCATGGAGAGATTGAAGTCAGTTCATCCAGCACGTAGTAATCGGCCAAGCAAGATGAAAATCTCCCTTCCAAATGGGTTGAACAACAGTAGTAGAGTCGCTCTCAATCCATAAGTTGTTCCACCCATGTCGAAGTGCAAAATCAGTGGCATGAATAACACTTAGCATCTCAGCTTCCAGAGAGGATGCAATACCACAGCCTCCAAAAAGGCATCCCACGATGTGACCATGATGATTTCTGACGACAGCTCCACATCCCGCAGGACCTGGATTTCCCTTATAGGCGCCATCCTCATTGATTTTAATCCAACCTGGAAATGGGGGTCTCCAGAAAATCTCAAAGGTGCGCAACGATTTCAAGAAAATGGCCTCAACTTGAAGACGACAAAGGATCATAAAGTCCACCACCGAATTGTTGCAGGAACCATTCTGGATCAAAGAGGCTTCCCGAATAGCGATGAGAATTATCATTTTACATGCATTAGTGTTGTGTGAGCAATTATTTTGTATAATAGAGTTTCTATCATACCAGATCACATGAATTAGCTCAGAAACCCCAGCTAGGAACAAATTTCTAATTTGGTGACAGGAGTCCATAGCAACACAGCCTTTAATCTGTTCATCAATAGAGTTATAAACCGTCCATCTGCAATAAAAAGTGTCAAAAATATATTTCCAAAGAGCAGTGGCAGTAGCACAAGATAGAAATAGGTGGTTAGTATCTTCTCTATGCTGATTGAAAAAATGACATTTTGAACAATGTTGAACACCAAAACATTGAAGACAAGATTCAGTGGGGACCCTATTGTAGGCATGACGCCAAATGAGAGTGATTCGGGAAGGTTTAATCCAGGGCTTGTCAAAAAAATTTATCCAGTTCAAATCATTATCAGCGTTGTGTAAGGAGTTATTATAAAACTTTTTGGAGTAAAGAATCCCATTATGAGAAGGTTCCCAAATCAAGAAGTCACATGAGGCGGAAAAGTGGTAAGAATCAATAATTTGAACAATGTTTTCAGGAAGATTATCAATGTGAGAATTAAGCACATTACAAATGGATGAGTTGATGTCATCAGGGATATCATCAAGGGGGATCAAGGAGATAAGAGGAGCGCTAGTCCAGTTTTCTAACCAGAATCTCATGGAAGAGTTTCTCGAGACCATCCATCTAGCGTTGTGCATAATAATGTCAAACGTGTCTCTAACAAAGGGCCAAATGGAGGAGGTCATGAAACTCCTATTAGATCTTTTCAATCTATCAATGAACCTATTTTTGATGAAATCAAAGGGGTGGGTGTCATTGTGAATCAGGTTCCAAGTTAATCTGGCTTGAAGAGCATCATTGAAGTATTTAATGTTTTTAATGCCAAGACCACCAATGTTTAGAGGTTTGTAGCATTTAGCCCAAGGGATAGTCACATGTTTCTTGTCCAAGGTGCTTCCAGTCCAGACAAAGTTTTTTATGTGAACATTTATTTTTTTATGAGACTAATTGGCCATTTATATACCATCATCAAATAGACAAGTTTGGAAACAATAACAGACTTGACTAGGCAGATTCTCCCCGTCAAGGAGAGAGATTTTCCTTTCCAGGAGGAAAGATGATTAAGAACCTCGTCAACAATGTTAGAAAAGTAGCAAGCTTTAGGGCTACCCCAGAAAATGGGAACAACAAGGTATTTGATGGGGAAAGAACCTTATTTGATGTTAATCTCATTGATGATATTATTTTTCCTAGAAGGAGGGATGTTTTTTCCAAAGTAAATGAAAGATTTATTCCATCCAATGACTTGACCCGAGTCCTCCTCGTAATGCTTGAGAGCAGCTTTAAGAGTTCTAATGTTTTTTATGTCACCCTTTAGAAAGAGAATGATGTCATCAGCATAATGGAGGTGGGTGGGGGAATTCATGTTTCTGTAAGCATGAATTGGTTTGAGCTTGTTTTGCTAAACCATCTGGGTGAGCATACGGCTAAGATAGTCTTCTGCAATGGAAAAAAGAATTGTAGAAAGGGGGTCACCTTGTCTTACTCTTTTAGAGAATTTGAAAAATCCTCTAGGATATCCATTAACCAGGATGGAAAGATGAGCTGAATGGAAGAGGGTTTTAATTATAGAAATGAAATTATCATTGAATCCAAACCCATGAAGAACTTTAAAAACGAAGTTCCAATCCATAGTGTCAAAAGCTTTCTGAATGTCAAGTTGAATGGAAATGTTTCCGCCTCTATTATTATTATTTAACATGTTAGTGCATTCCGAAGCAAGACAGATATAGTCTTGGATAGATCTTACCTTGATAAAGCCAAATTGATTACAGGAGATAATTTTATCAGTGATAGTGTTAAGTCTGTTAGCAATTAGCTTGGTGATAATTTTATAAAGGGTGTTGATCAGAGCAATAGGGCGAAAGAGGTGAATTTCAGAGGCATTATCTACTTTGGGAATCAAAGCACGGAATTGGGCATTTAAACCATGAGGTAATAAGTCATTAGCAAAGAAGGATTTGACAAGCTTACAAACATCAGCATGAATGATATCCCAATAATTCTGATAGAAACCATTATTGAATCCATCGGGCCCAGGGGCACTATCAGGATTCAAACCAAAAATAGTGTCTCTAATTTCATGATCAAGGGGAACAATCAGGAGAAAACTGTTATCAACATCCGTAACAATTGTAGGAATGATGTCATTAATGAGGTCTTTATTCAAACAAGGCCCATTGAATAACGATTAAAAGTAAAACACAACATGATTAGAAATATCTTCTTCATTATCCAAAAGGTTGTCTCCATTTTTAATGGAGGCAATGGGTCTACTAGCTTTTCGAATTCTTTGTAAAGAATTATAGAACTTGGTATTACGATCACCATCAGTAAGCCATTTGAGTTTAAAAGTACGTTTGCGGATGTTGTCTTTGAAAGCGAGGAGCATATTCAGGTTCATAGCAAAGTGATCTTCGTGTTGGTGATTAGAAGCGAAGTCGGAGTGGGTGATATTGTTTTGAATTTGATGAAACTCATTCTCAAGAGAGAGAATGTCATTATCAATTTGAATCGCCTTAGTGTTGCACCAACTTTTGAGCTTGCATTTGAGATATTTTAATTTAAGGGGACAAGGGAAATCATCATCTGGTTGGTTCAAAGAGGACCAGCAATGTTTTATGAGATTACAACAGTCAGGATCAGAGAACCAAGAATTGTTGAATCTAAAGGGGAAAGAGGGCTTTCGAGTATTGAGAGAGATGGGGACTAAAATAGGGTGATGATCAGAATGAAGCTTAGGAAGGGTGGTGCTAGAAATGGAGTCCCAAGTATCTAAAGCATGGTCATTAGTAAAGGCTCTATCGAGTTTGCTCGCAACCACTCTATTGTAGTGATTCCTATACCAAGTGTATTTGGCGCCTTTTAAAGCAATCTCAGTAAGATTAGAGGTTTCAATAGTAGCCTTAAACTCCCTCATAGACAGACTTGAATGAAGAGGACCAATTTTTTCACCAGGTGAAATAATAGCATTAAAATCACCTGCAACGATCCAGGGGGAATGAATTTTTCAGTTCAGAGAGGTGAGGTCTCGCCAGAGATATCTCCTATCTTGATATTTGTTCTTTTCATAGATAAAGGAACAAAAGAGATGGGCATTATCAATCATAAAATCACAAGTGAAACTTTGATCATAAACATGGAAAACATTAACATTAGACAGGGAGGGATGAGAAAAGGTCCAAAGAGAGTCAAAATTTTTGTTGTTTTGAAAAGAACCGATGAAGGTGTATCCAAAGCGACAAAAGTGAACAAGATCAGTAGAAAAAATTGTTTTAGGTTCAGCAATGGAAAAAATTAAAGGATTATGAACATTTACCATTCTTTGTAAAAAATTAAAGGTGTCAAAGTTTGCAATACCTTGACAGTTCCAATAAAGAATCTTCATTTAAATATACGTTTGGAGTTAGAACTCCCTTTTTTCTTACTATCCGAGCCTTTATGTCTATTTGTTCTTCTGAATTTTTTTGACATGTTGGGGCTTGAGGTAGGCAATTTCTTGCCTTTGGTAGGGACAGTGATGGTAGCAGAATCATCTAACTAATTAGTTTGGGTGTCAATAACGTGGGTGTTGTTATTGTTGGGTGTCGGCAAAACAGAAATGAGAGCATTGTTGTTATCAGAATTAACACAATTCAAATGTAAACTATCATGCTGGATAGAAATGCTGCAAGTACCTGATGAAACGCCCAGATCAGAATGGGGAGCCGCAAGAGAAACAGACCTTAGCTCAATGAGTGAGGAGTGAGAAGCACAGCTTTGCCCAGTGAATTTACATATATTCATATATGTTTATTCTACCTCTACCTATAAGGAATTGCTTCCCTATGATTTATATGATTATTACAACAATAGGTATGTCGTATTTATCATCCAATAGACAACAGAACATCATCCCATAGAATCCACCATCCATGAAATGTGGTTCATGGGTGTATGAATTATTCTATATCAATCTATATCATGAATGGAAATAGAAACAAACCAACAAATAGTATTCTAGTAAAAATTCATTTTAGTATGATGCTCCTCTAACCCACACTCTCACTCATCATATACATCATGCATTAAATATAGAAATAAATGATTTTTAGTGTTAATACATGATATTATTTTTTTGAATTTTCATCACCCCTAGAACTAGGATAAATAACATACATGTACTTATAGGACATTATACTCTAGAAATTGTCCATGAAAAAAGGATAAGATCATAATGTATAAAAAATTATACAAAACATAGACGGTTTAATGTACCATTTTTTCTCTCAACATATACCATGTGTATCAACACATACTACCATGATATTTCACCGTTGTAGTGGAACACCCATTAATATTCTTCGAAGTCTTATCATCTCTATTCATCCCAGTTTGGGACACACCATATTAAATATTTTAACCTAGAGTCATAATACACCGCATGACTATTAAACTATCTAAATACATACCCTCTCATCCACCATAGAAAAAAGATGGGGTCTCAAAACCAACTAAATGGTCAACAATTACATAGGAATGTCTAACATGTCCTATATTTGAATTATATAATTATGAAATCCCAAATAGTGTTAAATTCATCACATGTCAACTGGCCCATTTTATGATTCATTCCACATACTATAATTCATTTCCATGATAATGGAATAATAGAAGCAATTACATTCCCAAAGCTTCATCAATAAGACAATGGATCTTTCTGTCACGAGGTGTTACCAATACAGGCTATCCAACAAAGTTAGTTATTGAATATAAAATAGATTCAGGTCAAATGATAACTTGGTTTTGAAGAAAAACCTCTATAACTACTTAAACAAAAAGTGTAAAAATATAATAATAGTTAATTCCAATAATAGTGATTAGTAAAATTCTCATGGAAACATATAACTAACCCCATACAATAGGTTTAAGATAATAACACAATTACATGTTTTCATTGAAGTTATAATTTTGTTTCATATTTATTTGGAAACATGTAAAGAGACTCAGTTTAAGGAACATCAAATAACATTTATAAATAATAATTACATGATACATTATTTGGCTAATTATACAAGGAATAA
This sequence comes from Viscum album, assembly GCA_963277665.1. Lineage (NCBI taxonomy): Eukaryota > Viridiplantae > Streptophyta > Magnoliopsida > Santalales > Viscaceae > Viscum > Viscum album. The sequence goes on along the minus strand of OY728153.1, from coordinate 1,252,733,467 downwards.
AATCCAATTTTATCAATACTAAATTGAATAATTTTATTATTTAGCTGAAAACCTATCACAATTTTAGATTTTCTGTATAAATTCCCTTTACTAATTTTCTTCATGCATATGATTTCATAATTTTCTTTCTAATAAAAATCTCACTAACAATTTATATAGTAAAAAATTATTTATGTTGTAACAAAAAATTTAAAATAACTAAATCCTCATAATAATAAATCAAAAAATAGATAAAAGTTATTTTATCACTTTAAGGGTACTAGATTCATATTATGTTACCATAAATTTTATTTAACAACATATATATTGTTTTTGAAACTTTAAATAATCATCCCAATGTAGCAAGTGTATGCCCCCATGGGTTTATGTACTATGGTATAAAATAAAAGGGAAACATAATATGGTCACATCATACCATATGATATCCAATTAAATAAATCCTATGAAAATATTATTTATAATGATTTTGAAAAACCATTAGTCCGTTTATCCCATAAACATACAATGATAAAACTCACAAACAAGTGTTGAGTGAATCATATAAGGTTCTGGTCATGTAGGTCCCCAAGCCTAATAAATATAGGGACAATACTTTTTATATATTTATATACCTTGTAACATGTATATTAATTGAAATTTTAAAACTAAAAATATTATATCCCTAATAAGATACAATTGTCACCTTATATGACAATAATGATATTTTTACATTTGATATCAGAATATAATAGGTCCTTTTAATATTGTTTAACTATATAGGTTACTAATTTTAATTTATAAAGGACCATATACATTGTAAATTTTAAATTAGTATCAATTTACTGAAAACCATTAATTTCTCATTTCATGAAACCAATGGTCTATAGCTCATGCATGTCATCTCATGTTAGTTAGCAAAATTACACCACCATACTATGTAGAAAAACACCACCTAGGATGTTTTAGACAATTTATTTATCTAAAAATGTGAAATAAATATAACAAGAAATGATATAAAAATTAAATATTATAAAACCTAGAATATTATTTCACATAAAGTTATATAGAAAAGCATGATACTAAAACACACAAGGAAAATCCACATGTATGATGCAGTTATGGAATGTCATCTACATGGAATGGAATATGTATGGAATGGGAATCCTTATGTGCCTATAATGATGAAATTAAAAATACTACATTTTCAAATGGGGAAAACATTAATAATACTATATGTATACCATAAATTAGTTAGTAGTATAAAGTAAATCAATATCTGAAGATGGAATAATAATAAACTGTAATAATGAAAAACATGAAAAATAGTCCCATACATGGAAACTTAGTCTTTCCCCCCATATATGGGTTGATAATCCTGATACATGATCTATTTAACAAGTTTAAAAAAATTCCTAGTCATCTTTTTACCATCCCAAAATAATATGACAAAGTAAAATAACCTATTATACCAAATTTTAACATCTTAACCCGTCTCACTCAATAAATATTAGTCGAACTAGTTGGTCACATAGACTCTATCATGCCTCCCAAAACACTAGTGGCTACTGACTAGTAGGGACTGTTCAATAATGGTACAATATGGATACAATACTATCATAATAATAGTAGAACCTTGGTATTATTGAGACAACTCAATAACATATGTAGTATAAATAAAAGGAAGTATCAATAAATCATCCAAATAATAATAAATCACCAAATCCGTAAATAGTATTCAATACAAAATTATGTCTTGTCAGTACCAAATTAATAATAAAAATATTTGTACACATGCATATAATACACGCACAATGAAAATAAATAAACATTAAATAATATATAAATTATCATCCTATGCATAGGGTCGACCCTAATCTATTTATATCCTATATCCAAGTATACTTCTCATAAAAAATTCTTGAATCAAAATCCAAGACAATGAGGTCTTCCCAAGGACCAAAAGGTAGACCAAAAATGTTTGATACAAACATAGTTTCCCACCACCAATATTTCCATACAGAATCTATAATTGGAATATTATTCTAGAAATGTGAAAGTATAACAAAGAAATTAGGAAATAAATAAAAATAATCTTTTCATTCATGGGTTCCTCAAAGGAAACTCAACTAAATGTACATAATTTTCCTATAATGGAATGTATCTAAAGATGTAATCATGTTTAGATGTTCATATATGTAATAATATATATCCATATATATTCTTGCACTAGTGATCAACTAATGTGTATAACCAATTCATCCACATATAACATTTATAATACTATAATAAGAGGTTTAGTTTATATAATGGTCACCATGACCATAAGATCATAGAATAGTAAGGGATGGTAATCCAGAAGAATGTGTATAATAATGGATTCTATACCTAATTATCATGTATACTTAGGGATTTCAATCTATAGGGACATTTATAATAAGGGACACCATGCATGATGATCTTGTATAATAAGGGATGTCATTCCCATCAAAACCTGTAGTATAACACAGTAAATAGAAACATGCCTTTAATAATAAATTATAAGGCATGAGATATAAAATTCCAAGATATGATTCATCATTAATAATGTATTAAATTCTAGATTAAATAATAGAAAAGTACATGTACATAATCATTCTTTATTTTAATTCATATTTTCTCATTTTATTAATTTTTTATTATATAAGATTGTTCACCTCATGGGTGGTTTTATTATGAATCTAGGGCAGGGTTGTCATACAATTCAGTTTCATAAATTTTAATATTTCATTCATGAGAGTTAATTGAATACACTTAAAAGGTGATGAAATATTAATAAACTCATTATATTCATAAGAATTTAAAACAACACACCAATTAAGGTGGTTTATTTTTATGGAAAATAAGAAGGGTTCAGAGGAATGTGATCAACATACCAAAAAAGGGTTAGTTCAAGTTGAGTTAAACTGCATCTAATGATGCAAATAGAATCCTAATTGTTTTATTATTTATGATATAATCATTAGCCTAATTAATTTACCACTTTGGGAATGGCACATATAGAATTTTTCATATAAAAAATATTGAATAACTTGTGAACATGATTAACTTTAAGGGGAAATCTATGAACCACCAACTCTATTCTTAAGAAACATCACTCATCCATTATTAAGGATTGATACTCGACATAATAAGAGAAATTGAATAAATTGGAAAATGAGCATAAAATAGTGAATATAAACATTCCCAAATTTAGAATTTCATACGGATAGATTAATGAATAAAGAAAGAAAAAGTATTAATGATTCTAATTGAGGGAAATCCAACATGATTTATGTAATTCAATTTGGATATAGGGAGAAAGAGATACATCAAATCCTAATGATGAGAAAAAGAGGTATTTGATGCATCATTTCTCGATAAAGGAGGAATAATATAGGATGAAAAGTGGTTCAAGGCTCAAGGGGGCAATTATAATTTCTCTCATTCATTAACCAGATTGTGTAAAAAAAATATTCTGTAAATATAGAATTTACACAGTAGATTCAATATTTATTAGGTTATCCCAAGAAACATTAGGGACAAACTGGGATCATACATTGTAATATTTTTGTTTGAATCATAAATTACTTCTTTATATTACTACTCCCTGAATTCATCCTACCTCACCCCCAAATGATACGATTATGTAGTGAACACATTATTAATGATGTAAATCACATGTAGTAGCTAATTATGGTTTCCATAGATATCCATTTATCATTTTGAATTTTCATAATTCCTCTTGACTTCCACAAAACCTTGAGACTCATCCTAAAATATAAAATTGGTATGGCCAAACCATCATACTATTAATCTGATTTATGGATCTCAAAATGAGTCATATAACAACTAAAAATTCAAATTCTTTTAGAATTATCATTTTGATATAAAAAATGAGATCATACATTTGGATTTAATTCATGATAATGTTATAGATTACTATAAATATTTGTCTTATGTGTATGTTTTTCCATACATAATATTGTTTCTATGATATTTTATTATTATCAAGAGATAACACTTAAGGGTTACCTTGTTCAGTAAATGGGTTACATAATGATATTCCATTTCTCTCTACATTTCTATATTGAGTCATTTCTATGAATTATATCCTTTTTATTAAGATTTTTTGTCCTATTTTATATTTTTTTTAATATTTTTATATTCCCAAGACAAAAATAATAGTTGAAAAATATTATTTTGATCAATGGAGAATAAGTATTGTTTCACATGATTTGTTTTGTGGGTGTGATCTATGAAATTTTGAAATTATAAATATATATTATGGATAAGAAAATAACCAAATGGAAGTAATAACTAATGTAAGATTTCATAGTCATTGGTATAAATAATAATTACTATCAAAACTTGATTTTAGTTCTCAAAATTTGAAGATGTTGATCGATTAGGTGTCAATATTCACATATTTTATCATTCAGTAGTGAAATCAAATAATTGAATGTGTGACTTTTCCATAGTTTTTAATGTGTTAATTGTATGAATTTTACTATTTAATTTGTGTAATTTACTAAAAATTAATGGGATACCCTTTATATTCTATGAAAAATATATATACAAATTGTTTCAAAGGAATAATGAGGATATTGGATTTAATGTAAATATATAGAGGAATTCAAAATTTATGATTGGAAGATAAATATGAATAGAAGGGTGATATGGTCAACTATCTCATTGGATTTTATTCAATTTCATCATATGGATGATGTTATAACTGATTGATACATCATGACATCAACATTTTATTATACCAACCATACATTTTCTTTACATGAAAATTACATTATTTTAGATATAAAAACATAATTGAGAAAAAATATAAGATTCAAATTTTCAGTGTCATGGGTAAATTAGGATCAAATATAAATTTTACAAGATTAAATTAAATCATTATTTAATTCCTTCTCCTCTATACTCATATAGGCCTATGTGTTCTCCTATGTACAACTAATCAACTAAGGATATTCATCAATGAAATGGGTAATCTAAAATCCCAGTAAGGTGAGGAATAACATGGGGTAAATAAATGGCATGAATAAAAACTATATGGGTGAAAATAATGATATTATAAGAATAGTGTTATAATCATAAAATTGGGGGAAAATATTTAATAAATTATTGGAAGGTGATATATTAATAAAAATAAACATCATTCCATAGTGGAGAAATACCATGGATAGTTCTGAACAATGATAACATTGTGTTCAAATATTACATTAGTGAATAAATCATAAAATAAACATTGTTAAAAACATAGAATTATATTCTGGATTATTTCACATAATCTTTGGCAAAAATCACATTAACCAATGCATTATAGGGATATATTTTTCTAGAGTAACATAACTCACCATAAATTCATAAAATCATTAATGCCCCATATTATGTAGAACAATAATAGTGATGAAATAAACCCAAGGATTATAATGGGTTTTATAATAGTTTAACAAATAATAATTTCTTGAATTAACCTTTGGGTTCCCAAATTAATTAGATAAATCACACATGTTCACAAAACATCATTACTTTTGAGTGTATAAGATTAATTTAAGGATGTGTAAAATCTGATGTTTTTACAAAATGATGTTAATTGGAAAAATGTATTTTCATAGAAATTTTTTTATCATGGTAGGAAAATTTATATAATTAAATTAAAATTTAAAAGAAAATTTAGAAAAATAATATGATTTTTCATACTAAGGAATAAAAGGTGTCCTAGAGAAAGGAATTGTGCTTGAGAACCCTATTACATTAAATTCCTCTTTTTTTCTCCGCTTTTCCACATTTTGAATAATAATCTCAGAATTGTTAAAACATAGTTATAGAAGATAAATGTGATAATTTTTCAATATATATCAATTTAAATAATTTAATTATATTTTATAATACTGTTATTAAATGTGAATTTTTTTGGTATCAGGTTTTTATTAAATTTTCATATTCTGTTTGGATTTAACTATTTTCATTAAAATAACTTTTAACATTTGTATACATTTAAAATCATATAACAAATTTCCTTAAATATTTATATATTATTTATAATCTATAATAAAATTCTATTAATGATGTTATTATCATTGACATGACAATGTCTTTATAAGTGGTTAACCGACATTTGACGGGACATTGTCGAAAGAGAGGGAAGAAGAATTGTAAATTTTATATATATATAGTAAATATTATAATTATAAAAGATTAAAATCATTAATAAAATTTTAAATTACTTCTTAATTAATATTATATTGTTTGGTTTTTAAATTGGTGGACAAAATATAAAAGAATAAAAAAAAGATAAGAGTTAATCGAAACACACTTAATCCTCTCAGTAGCTTCTCTTGTAAAACACTAAAAATCACTTGATGTTGGGAATTGGATTAATATATAACATACCTAAGGATTATAATAGGATTGAGAGGAAATATTTTTGTAGAGTATAATCTTTTATAAGTATGGGATTAGATGTTTCTTAAGGGGAGGGAGTGGGTTTTTTATACTTGAGGAGAAGAGTATTTTTTGAATGAAATATAAAATTAAATAATATATCAATGGTAAAATATGTATTATTGAATTTATGACCATATAAATCATAAATAAATATTATATAAAATACTTTAATACTTTCAAACTCTTTAGTTTATTAAAATGGAAAGTATAAATAAATAAAAAAATTATTTTAAGGAATAATTTTTCACTTTAGGTTTTGGAGAATGATTTTTTGGTTTGGGAATTAAATTTATTGTACTTTAAAAACTCATTTATGAAATTAAATATATCATTGTATAACCTTAAGTAATATAATGGATTTTGTTACTACATAATGAAATATTTAATTTAAGATGCACTAGTTATGTGAAAAAAATATATTTTAACCATTCATTTAAAAATTGAAGTATTTCAGAAAAATACTAAAAAAATTAACCCCTGGAAAATTTTGATGTGGTTGTTCCAAAAATGATATTCATTTTAGCAAAATAAATTTATATCATAGATAAAATTAATTTTAATATGAAAAAATTATTATTTTAATATTCATTTAAATATATAGTTTATTAAAATGGGGCCAATACTTTAGTAGAATTTTTTAAATCATTATATTAATTTATTTGGAATTATTGAATTTATATTTACTCAAATTAATCATGATAAATATAATTAATAAAACAAATTATGATTTTTTGGTCAAATTACTCTTCCAATCGTTATGTTACTATTCACAATGGTCACATTACCATTCCAATAGTCACATGAAAATATATATATAACACATCTATCATTCATAAAATATTAACTAAAAATCCTCCCAAGGTTATATGTTTTAAATATTTAATATTTTTATTGGTCACTGTTTCGAATGCTTTTGCTGGGCCGCACGTTTTTGTCTGCATGAGTAAGAAAGGTGCGGTTTCATTACCCCGCATTCCCGCTTTCTAAAGGTGGGAGGCATCCATTCCTTGTTCAGGTATGATTTCTCCTTGATCGAAATGGGTTGATGGGATTTCAGTTCTTCCTTTTGTGGATTATTCCTTAGAACTCGTCACCTAGTCTGGGTCTCCCTTATAGATTTAAGACATTGTTCGTGAAACTATTCCTAGTGCCATATCATCATGGATAATAGATAATTACACTGATTCTGTCGGGACATTCCAAAGGGTCTTGTCAGAGCAGAAACCTTTGGTCAGGGGAGTAGTCCCATTGGATATCATTGGAGTGTCTTGACACTGGGACACTGGCACGTCTGGGTTTCTTCCCCTTATTATAGGGCTTCTCAAGGGCGCGGAAGCCTGAAGAATCCAATGTCGATTACAGGGAATCGTATGCCATAGGAATGTATCAACCTCTAGATGGAATAGTAATGTTGGGGACAACATGTGGTTTGCTTCCTGATTGATGTTTAGGGGAATGTGGAATGAGGTGGCATGATCCCATCGGGATGTGGCAGCCCGAGTAAGAATCTGGATTGATGATGGAGTAATGAATGATGTGTATGGTGAATGTGATGGAACGACAATGAGGATTATGATGAATTTGGGCTTGATCATCAAAGAGGATTCCTACTTATCCCTGTGGTAGGGAATCAAAGTTCTCATAGTTCATCTGATGATGGATTACCGTCGATTAGGGATTTTAACGGCTTACTAATGGATGGGGATGTCGATGGCTTACTGCTAGATAGGATCACGATGGCATACCATAGAATGGGGTCACAATAGCTTACCACTAGATGGAGTTGACAATGTATTACCATTGAATGGCATCACAATGGCTTACCGCTGGATGGGGTCGAAACATAGGGAGGATTCCTACGTTCCTTATCTAGGAGACAATGATCAAACCCACATAGTTCTTGTGGGATGGGGTTTAGTGAACTGACATGGAGGAGGACCTGGGATCCAATGGTTGTTGGGATCAAGCCTCAAGGAGGTGTCAAATGTACATTTACTTGGTAATGATCAATGTCCACGTAGTTCGTGTGGGTGCAACAGCTTAATTCTAACTGGTGAAAACAAAGTATTATCGCTGATCGGGGTAGATAATGTCTTACAACTAATTGAGGTTCACAATTTAATGTCATGCAGGACGGGGGTGAACCAACGTGAAGGAGGACATTGGGCCTAGAGAGATGGTGGACATGAACCTTGTGGAGGCATCCAACGTACCTTTCCTTGGTAAGGATAAAAGGCCTCGTAGTTCATGTGTTGTGGGAACAGACGTGAAGGGGGTCAGAACTACCAGGTGATGGGCTTGAACCTCATGGAGGGTTCCAAAAAATCCCACCATGACAAGGATCAAAGACCACTTAGTTCGGGATGGTTTTGGTGAACCGATGTGAAGGGGGTCGAAATGACCGGGTGTTAGGCTTGAACCTCAGCGAGGCTTCTTACGTAGCCTTCCTTGGTAAGGATCAAAGACCTCATAGTTCAGGTGTGGTTTGGGGCTTACAGTCTAGGCGGGATGGAGAGGATGACATGGTTTATTCTTTCTCTATGACCACATGAGTATTTCTCTATATGAGAATCATGAGAGAGAAAAGAACTGACGATCACATCGTGGATGGTATGTCTGTGGGAAATAGAATGGGGCTTACACATGGTTAGCACCCCAAAGAGGAAACATGGGTTACACATGGCAAGATGCACAGGGAGATTGTTAATGGGATTTACTCTGGGAAGAAGGTCTGGTTGGTGACAAAGCCCACCTGGGGAGGGATTTGGAACCCAAGAAGAGAGGAGGAGCAGGGGTGATGCGTCCTACTTGGAAAGCTTGGGGCTTACATTAGGGTGGTTTTCCTTTCCCTGCGGATGGACAATTCTCTGATAAAGAGGATGTCATTCCATGTGAGGAATGATCTCACTCCTGTGGAGACCAATGGGCATAGAGAATGTCTGAGATTTGGCACATGACATGAAAGACACAAGGAGAGGTCACAATTTAATGTCATGTGCTGAGGATGAAGGCGCTTGGTTGTTTAACATCCTATAGCTCAAACAAAGTTGGTGCGCTCTATACCCCTAGGACATACATAACTGATACCCACCCAACTATTAATTACTGACAAGACAACGGGCTAGTAGGAGTGGGATTTCAGATCTGGATGTAACATTACCAATGAATGGGAATGGGATTAATGGGTATGTTGTACATGTGAGGAATTCGGGCTGGAGCTGTGAGCTGTTGGGCTTTTCAAGGTAGTTTGGACATCGGAATTCCTCTTATATGGACAAAAAGACTTGGTAATAGAGTTTTTGAGTCTCTGGATACCTGATTACAAAACTATGCACCTTCATCATGGAGAGGTAGGAATCATTCTGTGGGATGTCTATTATATCGAGGTAATCCCTTTGGAGGGGTATCAATATGATGAGTTCCTCCTGATAGAGATTTTCTGGGGGGATAGGACCCGCACCCCAATCCTGTAATGGCACCTACTGGAACTGGATAAAGAGAAACTCAGAATAAAATATATCCTAAAAGAAAAAGAACCATATTTACAGTGGTTTAGCCTCTTCCTGACTTAGGACACAGCCGAGAAGATGCCAGGATGAGGGAAGCAATGCCGAAACACATCTCAGAGGGGAAGAGAGGGATCATATTGAGGGATTTTTGAGATAGGGGTGTATCAATCATGGGGCATTGACATCAATGAAGGTCAAGAACTAAATGTGTGATATGTCTTGTTCTTCATCGTGTTCTGGAGTAGTTGGTTGTTACCTGTGAGGGACACAAGGAGGGGTGTCCTCTCAGGGACACTAGTGATGGTCAGGATTAGGGTGGCAAAAACATGGTTATCCTAGGGGTACTAGTGATGGATAGGATATATAGTATTCTAGGGTTCATTTTGATGGGATGTATGCCCATGAGGATATGTGAGCAATTCCAGATCCTCCAATGTTGTGTCGCAGCCTACTGTGGTGGGTACAACTTCCCAAATGTCACCCCCCCTCGGTAACGGTATGAGGCCATCCCACTTCAACATCGCTGAGATATGCCCATTGATGCTCTGGGACGATAGAGTCAAGATCAAGATCAGAAGCCACACTCACATCGACTTGAATCCATTCTGAACCAAATATTCCCAAATGGTAGATGATGGGTGGGGTCTACAGGAGGATGGGAGTACATGTAGAGAATCTGAGGTTACATGATGGTTTCCCGAATTGATGGAAAAATATTCTGCAAACCCAATGTGGCAACCAGGATTGCCTGGCAGTTTGGGTGCATGCAACAGGTGCCCATAATAGTATATACAGAGGTACGGGAAGAGCAGAATCCCTGCATTGTTTGCTAGCTGTGGCTTATGTTCATAATGGAAGGCCTGTGTGAAATCATTACTCTTCCCCCCACTAATGTTAGTTCCAGACTATCAACATAGTATGATGACCAATGGAAAAGAACATACCCTGGGGAGATTCTTTGGAAATGCATCCGGAAAATCTAGGAAACTAGTGCAGAGCCAGAAGAGAAGGATGGTAGGTGATGTTTCATGAGGCATGTGAGGTAAAGAATGGGTTGGTGGGATAGCACGGTGTGGGACAGTACATCATTGTCAGGGACAACACAAGCCAAGAACGTGCCACTACCCTCTGGGGAAGGGTTGTCTCGTGCATGTCCTCGGGGTCCAACTAGGGACCTACCACAAAAGAAACTCATGTACCTCATGACATCGTCCACTGATCATATATTCCCTTCCCTGTGGTCTTCTTGGGGAATTCTATGACAATCCATGTCCACTATAGTTTGTTGGCAGAGTTTAATGCACACAAGGATTGAACTACCAGACATAGGGCACATCAAGCTACTGTAAAAATTAAATATTCATCGATGGCTTGCATACCTGAAAGTTATGGAATTATACGCATCCCAACAGGGCGATATGAAGAACCACATATACCGCTGAATGTAATGATTGTCTAGGAGTGGGACCCATAGAGGCTACCATCCAAGGATGAAAGTGCATGGGATTTAGAAGAAGGAGGAGGAGGATGAAGAGGAGAATGAGGAGGAGGAGGAGATGGAGGACTGGATGATGAGGACCAAGTTGAGAGTCATGGTGTCGAAGGGCCATTAGAATCTCCTGCTCACTAGAGGAGTTCTTGGGAGTGTGGAAAAATCATTGGCTCTGATGCAGAACCGTCAGAGTATCTTTAGGTATGGTTTAAAACATATTATGGCCTTCATCTTTTTATAGTCTCAATCCATCAACCAAAGATTGTCCTATTCATGAAAATGTGGGTGAGGGTCCCCAGGAAGCCATCCCCACAGGGGGCATGGGCACGCCTATGGAGACTAGGGAGAAACCTCAGGGGTCAGTCCTTGGGAACGGGTGTATTGGGGCACCGATTCCAGCTGGACTAAGTGATAATGAGATGAATGTAGAGCTCCCTTCGATCCAAATTTTCTCAGAAGAACTTTCATTGGTAATTGAGTTGGAAAACGCCAATGGTTCTCCTGTGGTGGGGGCCCCCTCCATGGCACATGCACTAGGCACTGCTGAACTTGCCTCTTGTAAGACCTTTCTCCTTTGTTTACCTCTTAGCTAGAGAATTTTTCTAATCAAGATACGGATTCCCGATGTAGTGAACTCAAGGTTGGTGGAATGAAAAACCATCAAATCTAGGACATCTGAAGGAGCGAGATGGGTAGTGACCTCATCGACCTTTGCAGAAGCAAGAATTCTGAGAAACCCGACCCTGGTACATGGTGAGATTGAGATAAAAATGAGGGATGATAATGCGGATAGGGTAGAACTCCAGCCTAACAAGAGTGAAGTCACTGATGAGCTAGAGGTTCGTGAAATATAACCTACTGCAGACCTCCTATCTACTTTCCATAACTATCAACCTGTGGATACTAAAGATATAGATGATTCTGATTCGGACGTGGCTAATGTGAGCCATATGAAATGGCACAAAGGGTGGAAGTGTATCAATTTCTTTCTCATTCATCCTCATATGGGATGGCTAAAATAGATAGGATTGCTCTATACCTGGATGCGCTTTCTCTATGCTGGAGGGTTGGATGCTCAATGTCATCATTCGATAGTCCATGACTACATGGCCAAGAAGCTGCACGAGAGAAGCTGATGCTCTGATGTTTCCTGGTGACAAGAAGTGTTGGGGAGTACCCAAGAATTCCTGATGGCAGAACAAGAGGTGTAACATATTGAAGAACCGATTAAAGAGTAGGAGTTACTCATTTAAAAATGTTCTGAGCTTGTGGATAAATTGATGGCCTAGTTGGAGGATTCCCAAGAGCAGCTAGTGGAAGATGTTCACCAAATGAGTACACTCAAAACTAAACAGGTGCATGAACAGGCTAGGGTCCGTGAACTTTTCCCTATGGCCTCTGTTGAAGAGAATGTTCTTAGGGGGCGGGAGGAAATCTTGGAGGCCACAAGACAACAGGTAGTAACAGTAGATTGATTTTTACAAGATGCTGACCCGTAATGGACCTGTTTCGGTAAAACTCATAAACACAATTCTCTTTACTACCTCTTGTTCTAAACTGCATGTATAGATAGATTTATTTACTTGTTTGTTTGGTTGAATATCCATCAACCACAATTTTTAAATAAATTATAGTCCATTCCTTTGCTCATGTGGGTCGTACCTGATGTGAGAAACATGGGATGCTCACATTACTACTTTGTTTGAATATAGGAGTACCAAATAATATTCGGGAACCTGATGTTCAAACAACCAATACAGATTCTAGAGAAGATAATGGAGAGGCCCGACTAGGGTACGAGGACCTGAGAAATATCGACATGTTGTCTTCACAATGTGCTCTATTGCATGTGCGGGGTAATTCCAAGGGTGTCTAAAATCAAACTGGACAAAAGGTAGTGGAATGTTTGAATCAAAAAACCCCATATTCGGAACATTGTAAGGGGTGGCATGACAAAAGTGGATAACTATTGATCTTTTTTGAAACACAATATCAATATTGTATTAGCCTGAAATGGGGATGACGAATGGGGGCCGAACACTGACCATGTTCAAAACATAGGTCCTGACTTAGAATTTCAACCATTAGTCTTACAGAACATTGGCCCATTATAGTAGGAGATCCATAGGCTGAGCATCTATACTATTAAAGGGTTCCTTTATACCCGAAAGGGGACTAGTGTTTCATTATTGGGCATGCAAGGCAAGGAAGGTGGATTGGTGGTTTGCTCGAATGGAATCCATCACTCTTGGAGTTACTCCACCTTGGTGAGAACACATTAGGTGGGAACACCAGCCTGATCATGGATCATTCCATATTCTTGAACAGGACCTCTCTAACGAGGAAACTATCACCTCCCAATGTTATCATGGGACATCCAAAACTTGTTCAGGGTAAAGATGCGATTTCATTGTTCTCCATAAGTGCTCAGGTCAAGGGACCAAAAAAGGAGGGGTAAGGGGAATTATGATTCATGGTGCTGGACCCAGAAACCTGATGTCTGGGGGTTCCTACATATCCCATTAGAATAGGAATCAAGCCCAAACGTAGTTCTTGGGGCATAGTATGGTCAGAGACTAACACTGGTAGGGATAATCCTTTTTGAAGAAAAAACTGACGCATCCCATGATATTCATAGGGCATCCTGAACTTGTTCAGGGTAGAACCATAGTTTAGTGTAATGAATTGAGAACATATGTTCTCATAAAGTTTAACTTCAAAAGATAGGACATGGAGTGAAAGGGAAGATCCCAGGAACGGAGTATGTGGTGCGGTAGCTGTAAACCAGATGTGAATGTGGACTTAGAGTCCAGACAACACCACATATTCCTAGAGGAATCTCCTCAGGTCAAGGGATCAAAACCGGAAATTAGGCTGGTCCCATAGAAAAGTGGTTGGGTGTTCCTACGTACCTCATGAGGATGGTAATCAAGCAATACATAGTTTTGAGAGTGTGGTTTAATGTCGTGCGGGACGAGGAAAGGTACGTGTGGAATGGTTGTTCTAGTACACGTCCAACCAGAACTACTAAGCCCATGTGAGTTGTGCTTGATGTTGGAAACAAGAAGTAGTTCTGGGACTTTCATAGCATAGGGAGGAAAAAGTTAGGGTTGATGGGACACTAGGTGAATAATGTCCCACTAATGTTGACCTGCCTATATATCACACCTAGATGTGTTGAAGAGTAATTCAATGTATGTTGGTATTCCACTTGAACATAAGGAAGTGGAAATATGTGAAACCCGATGCTCAAGATCTAGATTACAATGATGGTGACATGATGATAAGGATAGGTGTTGACCATGTTCAAAACATAGTATCCATATTGTGTTAGCTTGGAATAGGGACAAAAAAATGAGGGTCAATAGTGGACCATTTTTGAAGCATGGGACCTGTCACAAATTTCGTCCGAGATCATTAGGGACGTTAGCCCGAAATGGTAGGTGAGCCAAGGTGGCATGAGACCAAGCTGTGAAGGGGGTCCCTTCGGATGTGGAAGACGATGAGAATCTAAATTACGGTCTCACGATGCATGGACATGGAAAGAGGGGAATGTACCCATGAAAATTCCATAGTTTGGGTTCTTTTTCAGAACACATCCGAGTACGACAATGAGACACATCTGATAGAGGGAGTCGAGTCCCTTCCAAATGTTATGGGTTCTTGGGTTGTATAATTTCATCATAAGGAACTAGGGTGGGGCATTGAGGGGGGTTTATTTAATGGATTATGTACAGGGTGGCAAAATATCCAAAAGTAACGTGCAGTTCCCATTGGGAGATATTAGTTTTGGGTCATAGAACTCAGACAATGCTGGGTAATGATATGGGAAGAACATTCTGTGGCTATTGAAAAACCCAACATCAATGAGAACCTAATAGTTACTTTCCACAAAAAAAGTTCCCAAATGTGTTCGGTCCATGGGTCTGAAAAATAAGGGATGAGATTTGTAGATTCATGGGGATGGACACAGAGACAAAAAATGCAAGGGCAATCCTACTTATCCCATGAGGATGGGAATCAAGCCATACATAGTTCTGGAAGATATCATCCAGTTTAATATCTTGAGGCAAGGACGTGGAGTGGTAAAAGTTTATGATCATAGATATTTGCGCATGGATCAAATGAAATTAGAGACACATGGTGATGTAATTATAAGACCTGACGTGAATGAGGACATGGTCCGGATCACCGTGCACTTATTGGGTGAAGTTTCAGCCCGAGGGACCGAAAATAGAAGTTAGGTTGGGCCCAAGGAAAAGTGCATGAGAATTCCTACGTATCCCATGCAGGTGGTAATCATGCCACAAAATGTTCTAAAAGGTCGTGCGGCTCTAGCCCTAGCACCGAAAGAAGCAGTATTTGATATATCTTCTTTGTCCTTTAGGATGAATGAATGTTTTTTTTGTGTAATGATGGACCTAGGATAGAAAGTCCAAGCATTGCCATAAAAATCAAGCTACGTACATTTGTTAAATAATGGTATGGTTTATGACCGATACCAAACATGACACTCCTTGAGTGAGGATATCAGGGTACACTTCCATTTTTAGTCGTGTGGCTAGGAAAATAATATCATAGTTTAGGGTCATCTGATGGGACCAACCATGCATTTTTAACATCATGTAGGATAGACACAATAGTTTAAACTCATTTGGGACAAAGAACAAATGATTAAATTCAAATGTCTTAAACATATACAAGAGATATGAGGTTCCATAGGGGATTCACAGGTCATGATAAAGCATACCCGAAGTGAATGATGACAAGTTCCACACCATACTGTGCAAAATTCCGAGGAGGAAACATCGGGTCGAGGGGCCAAGAAGTTATTGAGGATAAGTGGTAGGAGAAATTAGCACCCAATTGAACTAGACCCAAAGACAAGATGTCTGGGTGTTCCTATGTATCCCATGAGAATGGGAATCAAGACACATACAGTTCTTGAAGGCACCTTTTAACGTTTTGCAGGACAACAAATAGTTTAATGTCATGTGGGACAGAATGTTGGTAGGCTAACTCCTAGAAAGGGACATACGTGGTGTGGTTAATGAAAACCCGACATGAATGAGGACATGGTCAACACCATACCACGTAGTCCCGTAAGAGTTAATGCCCCGAAGCCAGAATAGAACAGATAAATTAGTGTAACTCAAGATGGACCCAAAGACAAGAGTCTAGGCATTATTACGTATCCCATGGGAATGAAGAGTAAATTTTTATGTAGTTCTAAAAGTGATCGTAGTTTATGGTCTTAGATCTCAGATCATAGAGGAGTGAAATCCTTCCAAGTCATTATAGACCTCAACCCAATCACTAAGCCCACATTAGTCAAACATGGTGTGGGAAACAAGGGTGGAAGTGGTTTTTGCAATACTTGGAACACACACCAATGAGAAGTCAGTGCAGAGCCAAGAATGATTCCCTTACCAAGGATTTTTTACTCCTAACGTGAAAATGTGCACTGATGGATAGATCTAAGATTGTTGAAATTCCATTTAGACTTGATGGGGTGGAAAATAATGTGAACCATGTGACCAATATTTTGGGATTAATGGGGTTGGTTCGATGATGGGGGATTGCTATTGATCATTTTTAAATCACAGTATCTATATCGTGTGACCTGGAATGGGAAAAAAATGAGAATCTACCACTTATCATATTCGCAACACGGGGCCTGTATCAATTTGTTGTTTGATACCCTCGAGGATGTTGGACTGTAAAGGAAGGTGGGCCCTTGGGCCAAGCATCCATGCCATTTGGGGGGTCCCTTCAGATGTGAAAAGTGATGAATTCCCTAATAAAGAGGAACATGAAGCCTAAAAGGTGGGTGGGAACATGTCCAGGTAAAATCTGACACTCCAGAAGCTGAACCAGAGTAATCTTGGGCACATTGGTGAATCACTGAAGAGGGTCGAGGGGCAGAACTTGAGATTGGATGATTTTGGAAAGAAGAGTATAGAACAAGAGGATAGATAACTCTTAAGAGAAAAGGTACATGGCTTGGTTGTTACAAACCCGACACGAATGAGGACATAATCCCAAACCACACCATATACCCCTCTCACTTGGAAAGTGCAGGCCAAGGGGCCTAGGTGAAGGGGAGATTTATAAGATATGGGGATGGATCCGAAGTCTAAACATTTTTTTGATCTTACGTATCCCATTAGGATGGGAATAAAGGCACATGTAGGTCTATAAGTGGGCAATGTGCATTTTATAATCATGGAATAAGGACGCAAATGGGTAAGATACCCCACATAAAGGATTTGTACAGCGCGGTGAGTTACCCAACGTGAATGAGAACATAATCACACACCACACCGTACTACCCTATGTGAGAACGTCGGTTGGGGGCCCAAGAAGGCCATGGGTCTTGAGGATGGGCCTCAGACTAAATGTTTTGGTTATCTTTCAATTTAACATCTTGCAGTGAGGACGGAGAAAGGGGTACGATACCTCAAACAAGGAATGTTTATGGAATGGTGAGTAACCCAATATGAATAAGGACATAATCCCACACCACAACGTACAACCCTAAGTGAGAACATGTGCCAGGGGCTTGAGAAAGACAACAGGATGGAGGTCAGGCCTCTGACACAAAATCCCAGCCAGTTTGGTGTTTAACGTCTTGTAGTGATGAAGAAGGTGACCTTAGTTTATGGTCATAGGGCTTGGAACATATATTCCTAGTTTAATATCATATGTGTGAGACAAAAAGGGTGTATCATCATGCTTATGTAAGACCACAAAGTAGAAATAATGATTGAAGACAACTATTGACCATGTTCTCAACATAGTATCCACCATTATGTAACCCATAGGGGGGAAACAATTGAGCATAGACCGCTGACCATATTCACAACATTGGACTTGCATCATCTTTTCACTCAAATTCCTTGAGGGAGTCATCTCATAACGGTAGGAGAGACCTTGGGTTGAGAATCCATGCCATTTAGGGGCCATTCTGGATATAGAGGGTGACATAAACCCAAATTATGGGTCATGTCGAGCATGGAGGGGTATGTTCCTTGAAAACATATGATAAATAAAGGAACTGATATCTCATGGGATATGTGTGGCGTGGAGAAATAGCTCAAAGTTAATGAATACAGAAGTCTGCAATGCACCACACAATCCTAAATGGTAACATGGGTGAGGAGCCTGAAGTGGTCGAAGGACCTGAGGTTGGGCATCCTAGCCTAGTATAGTCATATGACCTCTTGTACAGTTACCACCTCATCACAGCTCCAAATCCCACATGAGCAAAGCTCAATGTGGGAAACAAGGAGCTGGATTCTACTTTCCCTATCATATAAGGGTTTGATAACGGGCATCGCCCGAAGGGAGTTACAACTCGAAGATATAGCATGCAGGATGAACCACCACACTCAATGCATGGGATATATGGGGGTGGTGATAATGACAATGGATATCCACTGACCATGTTCAAAAAACATCTTCCTTACACTGTGACCTGAATTTGGATCAACAAAGGAGCATCAACTGCTGACCATATTCACAATGCGTGACTTGTATCAATTTGATGCTAAAAATCCTCGAGGGCATTGGACTGAAGTGGTATGAGAGCCCTTAGGATGAGAACCCATGCTAGTCGGGGGTGCATTTGGATGTGAATGATGATGGATTCCCAATCAAAGGAGTTGGTGAAGCATAGGTGTGCCCATAAATTTTAATCTCAAGAGGGGTGGTGATAGTGATGGACATCTCCGAGGAGTGGGATGTGTGGAAGGATCAAGATGAGCTCGACATGAATTGGGTAAAAAGAATGTACCAACATTTTTCTCAACCTGTGGGGGGATTTTGATGTTCAGGCTGGGCCAACAAAAAAATTCCAATCATTCGTACTTATCCAATGATGATGGGAATCAATCCATACGTAGTTTTTAAAGGCCATGATGTTTAATGTCGTGTGTTGTGGATGTGGGAGGATATAAGAATGAGGCGGGGGAATATGGTGAGACCGTCATAATCCTGACATGAGTGGGGATAAATAATCCTTCACTAATATGTGTAAGGATCCTCCAAGAGGTCTACCCCTAGGAGGGATAGTCAAAGACGAGAGTATGGGGTTAGACTTAGGATCGAGCGTCTGATCATTCCTACATATCCCATAAGGATGGGAATCACTCCGTATGTAGTTATAGAGGACCCATATAGTTTAATGTCATGCATAATGATGAACAGTTTAACATTGTGTGGGATGAAGCAGGTTATGGTCCTGCAGGACCTAGCAGTTTAGGGTCATGCCGGACCATCTGGCTCTGGGAAAGTATTTCTTGAGAATATTTTCTTTGGTGGGAGGAGTTATACACTCAACATCCATGGTTTCAAGTGACTACACACCATTGGGGTAAACCATGTGAACAACAAAAGGTCCTTCCCATTTGGTCTCCATCTTGGGTGGTTTCCTACTAGGTATCTTTGGTGCCTTGAGGGCCAAAACCAAAACACCATGCAAGGGAGAGCGGAGGTGAAACTTTTTTTTAAAAGGATCTAGATCTCTTATTTTGATTCCTTTCCAGACTTTGTAGGGAACGAATCCTATTTTCATAAGTTTCTTCAAATTCATCCATATTAATTTCAGCTACCTTATCTGGTGCCTGATGGTCATAGACCACTGTCCTTAACGAAGGCAACTGATTCTTGATGGGAATGATGATCTCTGTTCTGTACAATAAGAAGTATGGGGTCACCAGGGTGGAATTACGAGTCGTTGTCCGATAATACCAAAGGGATTTTGAGAGCTTGTCCCACCAAATCTTTTTATTCAAACCAACTATTTTTGGAAAAATTTTAGATAGGGTTTTGTTTAATTCCTCGATCTATCCATTTTCTTGCATATGATTGTGGGAGGTATGGTTAGAGCGGATATTGTACATGGATTACAACTTCATCAACATAGCTACGCCGAAGTTGGTGATGTTATCTCTGAGGACAGCATGAGGGTCTTCAAACCGGTAGATGATATTAGAGCTCACAATGTAATCAATAGAACGGGCCTTGACCACATTGAGTGGAACTACCTCCGCCCACTTGGAAAAGAAATCCATAGTGGTCAGGATAAACCGACATTAGGGATTTGTTGCTGGAGGATATGGTCCCATGACATCCAGTCCCTAGACTGCAAAGGGCAAAGAGTACTTGGTGGATTGGAGAGGCTCTGGCAGACAATGCATAAATTTAGCATGAATTTGGAACACATGGAATCTAGTGGAGAACATGAAACAAAACATGGATCATGGAGGGCCAAAAGTACCTCAGTCTCTGGATATGGTGAGATAGCTTCGGCCCAGTTTGGTGGGCACTGCAAAAACTGGCTTGAACCTCCTACATGACTTGAGAAATCATTAATCCTTGGATGAAAAGGAGGAGAATACCATCAAACCCATGCTTGTAGAGTATATGCTCAAGACTGGGACCATCCTTGATGGTAAAATGTAACATGTGGAATCATATTTTCTCACACATGGCCCGATCAACTAGGAGGTATCCATTTTAGAGATACTCGAAATAGGGGGCCCTCCAGTTGGGAGTAACTTCAACCACTTCATCTGGGGGTCCGGATGAGGAGGCTCAGAAAGTATGATGGATCACCTGATGGACATCTTCATCACATAGGGAGACAAGGGCAATGAATCTTCGATGTTCCACATGGATAATCAGTTCCTCCTACTCGGGCTCTGCATGTGATGTAGCCTGGATGGCCAAGGCATCAGCTCGACAGTTCTGAGATTGAAGGACATGAGTAACTTCCGGCCGAGATGGGAACTGGGCCATTAGCAGGAGAGATCACTCCAAAAAAGGTACAAGATCCAACATTCTAATGACATAGTCACCATTGATCTTCTTGATGACTAGTTTATAATCCCCTTTCACATGAAATTGGGGAAAATCAATCTCGAGGGCTAGCTTGAGGCTAGTGATAAGAGCCCGATACTTTGCCTCATTGTTGCTGCAGCCTTCTAA
The DNA here is from genome assembly GCA_963277665.1 of Viscum album. NCBI lineage: Eukaryota > Viridiplantae > Streptophyta > Magnoliopsida > Santalales > Viscaceae > Viscum > Viscum album. The sequence goes on along the minus strand of OY728153.1, from coordinate 1,252,712,017 downwards.
CAATAAGAATGTGTACGGTAGAATAGCTTGTGTTGGGTTAAAAAAGACGATACCCAAGCCTACCCTATTGAGAATGGGATCATTGAGCCTCCTTCCCGTGGTAATCTGGGAAGCACCATCAAAGTCCATCTTCCATTCACAACATGGATTTGTATACCAAGAAGATCTCCTTATCGAGGAAATCAAGATCCAAGGATTGGTCAGAAGAATCTAATTGGGTTGTAATGAAATCTACCAATGCTTCTCCATTAATTTATTTGTGAGGGAAAAAACTGATATCAAACTGCTAGAGAATCCCTGCCCATTGAACAAGACATCTTTCCAACATGGGGTGGTTCAAAATGTACTCTAGAGGGTCCACCCGAGACACCAGCTATACCTCATGGTGCTTCAAGTAATGTCACATTTTTTTACTGTGAATACCTAAGAAAGGTAGCTATTTTTGATGGGGGAGTATCTAGTCTCTATATCGAGGAGCATCTGGATGAGGTAGTAAAGTCTATTCTTCGTCCCCTCATTGTTCATCTAGGTGAGGAGGGTGCCAAGTTATCAATATAGGGTACTCACATAATGGATCAGTTGTTTTTCGGAGATGGGTGGCACCAAGATTGGAGGCTAGAGCAGATACTTCTTGATTTCCTCGAATTCGGTCTGACAGACTTTATCCCATTCGTAGGTGTTGCCTTTCTTTATGAGATGAGAAAAGGGATTACATAAGCCGACCATATTCGCAATGAATCAGCATTTGTAGGCTATGTGGCCTTGAAATCCTAAAATCTCCTGAATATTTCTCAGGGTAGGGATCCGAATGATGTCCTTGATCTTCTTTAGGTCGATCTTGATGCCCCAGTACCAAAAAAAAAGAAGACGAACTTCCTAGATGTGACTTCGAAGGAACCTTCTAGGGGGGTCATCTTCAGGTAGTAGGAACAGAGGAATCTGAAAACTTTTTCATGGTTCTTTAGATGGTCCTGGTACTGGAGAGATTTTACCACTAGATCATCCACATAGAATTCCACCAATGTCCTGAGGATTGTTTTGAATACGTGATGCATGACCCACTGATAGGTGGCACCTGCATTCTTTAAGCCAAAGGGAATGACCTTGTAAAAAAACATACCTTGTGGGGTTCTGAAGGGTGCAGACTCCTCATCCTCCGGGTCCAGCTTGATCTGATTGTATCTAGAGTAAAAATCCCTGAAGAAGAGGGCTTGGAATCTAACCATAGAATTGATCAAAAAAAATTCACTTGAAGGGGGAATAATCCTTCAGACAGTGATTGTTAAGATCCAGAAGGTTGATGGTGAATCTGATCGATATATTCTTCTTCTTGACTGTCACAATGTTGGATAGCCATTTGGGGTACTGGACCTCTTTGAGAAATTGGATCTGATAAACTTATAAACTTCTGCATCTACCATGACACATTGAGAAGGGTGCATCTTCCTGGGAGGCTGTTTGAACCCACAATGATTTTTAGGGAGACCGAGGGAGTGGACTACTAACTGGGGATCTGGTCATGGAATATCATAATAGTTCTATGAGAATAAATCATGATGTTGTTTCATATAGTCTACATACCACTGATGCCCCTCGAGGGACATAGTAGAACTAATTAATGTTGGTCTTGAATCTACCTCACTGCCAAGGTTCACCTGTACCAGTTCATCGATTGTGGTAGAGATTCCTTCTTCAATGGTATGAGGTACATCCTACAAATACTCTTCTTCACTTGTAGAGGAGGGATCCCCAATGGGAGGAGCATCCTCTGGGTCGACAGCCCTCAATGAGAGGCTGGTACCAGCCTGGGTGGTAGTGGACATCACACTGAGAGATTCATGTGCTGCCGAAACCATAGCAATGAAGGATGTCGTTCCGATCACATATGGTCATCGGCTTATGGGGACATACATGATGATATCAAAGCAATAGTGGTGTGTCATCTTGAGATGTTTAATTATAGCCCGAAGAAACAAGCAAGTATGACATATTGTCATGGACATGGGATGGACATCCCGATACCTCATGGGAGTAGGGGGCTCAGGGATCACCGAGATGAGATTCGTATAAGAATAAAAAGTGATCTACTGATGTCACATGGACCTGATATTATGCTTCTACCTTGTACTAGAGACAACAAAACATTGCCCCATATTGGGGGTTGTGGCCTCCATTCGATGGATCAAAAATACTTATGCATCATCCAAACCTGGACATGGGTCAGTTGCGACCGCAACGAGTTCAACCTCACTAGCCTGAATCTACTGGTTCTTACTCTTGTAATAGTCGGCGTCTTTGTAGTGGGGTTTACAAGAGGAAAAATGAGATGCGTCACCTTGGAGCACGCCCACTTGACCATTGATGGAGTACTTGAGAAACTAGTGATACGATGAGGGAACCACCACATGCTGGTGGAGCAATGGTCTGCCCATCAATGCATTGTATGTGGTGTCTTGGGAGACAACCATAAACTTTGTACTAGAAACTAGACCACTGAACTTGGTATTCAAACAAATATTTTCAACCATGATCTACTCTTTCCGGTTGTATTGCTGAATTTTTAGGTCGAAAGGAGTCATGTCATCTTCCAATAACCCCAAATTCTATTGCGTCTCTGTTGGGATAAGGTTAATCCCAGAGCTGGTGTCAACTAGACAGTGGAGAACCTCCATTCCATTGACTTTCCCGGTGATGTACACTGGGAGAATGTGCCCCTGTATGGGAGGACATTCATATTCTCTAGAGAATGAGATAATGTCTTGGATTTTAGCATTCTCTATTGCTTCTTCATGAAAGGCCTCTGCAACTACTACCTCCGTCTCAAACATGGGGGATTTTTAATAGCTCAGCGATGACATCAAATATATTTGGCGACAGGAGAGGGGACTCAAGGATGGAACACCTTGTTGGGATTCTACCAATGTGCATGAGAACATCATACTTCTGCGCCAGGCCTGAACTCCTGCTTGCAGGATGTTTCTCTATGATAGGCGGTATGGTGTCCCCTACCGGCTGGGCCAATGGCTGAATGGTGCTGGGCATAACCCATTTCCCACTAGTCGAACCCATATAGAGGCTACCGGATGAGGGTCAGGGGACTGAGACCATAATTTTGAACGGTGTTGAGTGTCTCAACATGGTCGAGGTGGCTCTTCCAGATCTAGTAGCACAAAACGTAGTGGAGGCGGGCCTGATGACACCAGATGAAGAGGCTACGCGTGATGAGCTCTACGTTGGGCCTCTTGTCTAGTCTTAGTGGCATGCATAGCCTAGATAGAAGTGTCAAATGATGTGCCTCGATGACCTATATGGTTGTGGCTCCACTGACGTTGGTGTCTGCTGGGGACGTTGTGGTGATCCACATGGTGCTCCCTGTCATCAGGAGTCATGTAGGGGTTTACCAGTTCAATGGTGTTAACCGACGCATACCCTTGATTGCCACTAGAAAATTCATCCACTACTTGGCAGATCATGAGAGGAATCTCTATTTTTAGGTCCTGGAGTCAGTGAGAGTACGGGAAAATGATGGAATTTATATGTCGGGTTTCTTCCCCTTGCGCTGCTGGTGTTTTCTCTTCTGGGAAAAGGATGGCTGAGATGACGATGCAGAAGTGGTGGCCACAGCTTTTAAAGGCTCTGGCCGATTCAAGCATGCACGAATGATACCATGGGAACATGTTACCATTTTGGGAGACATCTAGTTATCATATTTCTGAGATCTGGGACTGGAAACTTGATTCCACTCACCCTCACTGTAGCTGATACTGTCTGGCCTCACAAAGACGCATGCTACCTACGCTAGGGCATAGCCCAACCTGACTATGTTGTTATCGACCTGGTCCTGAAACTAGTCTTTGAACACATAGAACTACTTGAGAGTGTCCCCCAGGATCCGGTGATAGGGGCAGTAGTTGGGGATATCAGTGAGGTTTTCCTCTTCTGGCATTCTCCACTCAGGAAAACACACATTCCCTTATTCCATGGCACATCAGAAATAGTCGGGAACCTGATTTTCATTAAACGAGTAGGTCTGGTTTCTTCATTCCAGAAAGGGAGGCCATAGAGCATAGACCTAGTGAGTAATTGGAGGGTCATGTTGAGGATGAGGGGCCTAATTTTCCCTCCTAGGTAGTGGCAATGCATTACGTAGGGGCCGCTTCCGATTTTGAGGTTGCTGTTGCTGGGCTAGAGGATGCGCGTTTGGTGGAGGGCCTCTACGAGGTTGCATAGGCAGTTCCACTTGTAATAATTCCAACTGTCTAAGGGCCTCTATTTGGTCCACCATAGAGGGCTCAGCTCCGGAATCCCTCTTTTCCAGAATGACAGGGGGGAATGAACATTCCTGTATGGCTTGTTGCAGTGTTTCTTCTAGCCATTGGGCCTTACCAGAGAAGTCTCGGAATATACTGGGGTAGTTCAGGATGATCAGAGAGGGAAATCGTTCTATCTTATCCTTTCCTATAGACATCGCCAGTAATTTCTCTTGAGTTAGTGACATGTAAGGAAGTAAGTGAGTCGTTTCCACTAAGCGATAAATTTCGCGACCTGATCATCGGGCCTCGGTTTTCACTTGAGGATGTCTGTGATGCTCATTTTCCATGTGGTGGAGATTAACTGGAAGAGTAATTTCCTAAAGAGGTCCTCCAAGATGTTCAGTGATCCAATTGGGAGACGACTATAATAGACAAAGGAAGGCCCCTCCAATTTCTGCACAAAACATCAGAGCATGGCAGCCTCCTACTGCACTAGAGTTCCTAACTTGGGCCCACATCTTGATATGATGTGTACCAAATGCTGTGGTAGGTCCCCTATCACATTTATGGTGGAAAATGATGGATTCCCAAAACACGGAGGTGCTGGCATATCATCCATCCATACTGGATATGGCTTGCCATCAGGTGGGAGTGTCTCCTGTCTCGTTTCCGACGCCTCAAGCCAAGCAATGAGTGCCGCCATTGGATCATCTGGGTGGGGGTCCCTGTCTTGATGTGGATCCCTTACCACGAGCACATTGGTGGGTTCTTTGAAATGGTAAGGTGACTCATCATCTTGTGGTGTGGCTAGTGGGGAGACCTCTGGGGCAGATGGGGGAACCCGAGTGGCATCCCATGGATTGGCGCATCATTCCGAACGGTTGGTGAGACATATCGTGCCCTATTGCTATATGTTATGTCCTCAAACCTATCTGTGGGGGATGGAATGGTCCAGGTCACCAGGAGGCAGCTCGCCATGGATAAGTTGTTCATACCCCTACTACGCTAGCCTAAGATTTCCTTAGTCTAGCCATCGCTCTACTGTGCATTTAGCGGGGACGTCATTAACCAACTTCTTTTGTTAGTAATGATTTTGGAATAACACAACCTTCTCAGGGTTCTCCTTCATCTTCTACACTACGGTGATAGGTCAGAGTGTTTTTCATATCAGAGGTGCTCTTTACCCTTACCATGATATCTGCTAAGGACTAATGCCTCGCTGGGAGCAGAGATACCTAGTACATTCTTCTGCTAGTGAGTAACTCTTCTCGATAGATCCAATATTGGTGGGACACCCTCAGAGGGTAATTCCCCGTCAATAAGCTCCATATCATTCTCCTCATCCACTATGTCATCCATGTTGACTATAACCTTTTTGGAGGGCATGTCCTCAGTATCACCTGGCGAGTTGAGCTTCCATCAGAGAGGAATAAAGAGGAGGGAATCATACTTCTTCTAGACACAGATTTGCACATGGGGGGAAGCCTCCTTGATAATATTACTAAGTACCTTGACACTCTAAATGTATTTCTATTTGAGGGACTTACAGTGACCTGGTGACTTGGGGAATTGGGCCACAGAGAGTGCGGCCAAGTCAACTAGATGAAGTTTCTTGCCAATTTCTTCAAAATGATATTGGATCATAGGATAAACCACTCAATGATGACGAATGTTGAAGTGCATCACCTAGAGGGTTTGGTGGAAATATTCATCTTCCACTGGGGTGAGGGATTCCAGCGTGAATATATTTGGTGTTTCCATGGGCCAGAAAATCTCATGGAGGTTTTCTATTGGGAGGATATTCCATAAGCTCCTCTGCTTAGATTCAGTGTCTGGACCTTGTTTTCTCCATTCATCAACTAGGGGTGGCTGAGAAACTGGTAACAGTACTGAGGTAGGCTATTGGGAGGGTAGGCTGGCCGGTGAGGAATATGGTGAATGGGATGACCAGCCCAAAAATATCGGGCAGTCCTCCGAAGAGTTTAGCGACTCAGCCACCACATTGCAGTAGGCTGGGCTGACAGCCGCAGTTCATAGCACAGGGGCTAGGCCTACTGGAGATAGGCCACACTACTGCATGACCACCATTGATCCCCAAAATAGTTTTATGATATTTCTAGTCTAGGTAGAGAGTGATTCTAGTGAGGATTATGGTGATTTCATTATCGTAAACTGTACGGTCACCAAATTGTCATCCTTCAGGATATACCTGCGTAGGGAGGCGGGAATCAAATGGACCTTGTATTCAAGGAGTACTTGGCTGATTCACCTCGTTACTGCCCTATCCCTTTACCCGGATGAGTGAGGGGAGGGTTCCAATGCTTAGTCGTATTCTAATTCAATGTATAAGAAGCAGAATGGTTTGACCTCTCTTCAGACCATATTAAAATCCTTCTTTTGGATGTGACGACCCGCCTTCCTACCCTTGTATGGATCTTCTGGACAGGGTAGATTCCTGACATGAGGAGGTCCTTCGTCCATACTAGTGCTAGGGCGGGGAGGACATCCCCACAAGAAAGTCGGGGTGTGAGGTAAACTGGGGAAGATATCAAAAGGGATATGGGAGGACGTTTGTGGAAACTTCTGGAGAGGATATGACCTCCTCTCGAGCATGTAGGAGAATGGGTGGGACCCCCATGCATGTTCCCTCTAATGACCACAGTGTGAGGAAGGTCCTCATACTGGTCGAGCATAACAAGGGTAGGACCTCCCTGCTAGGCGCTGGTGAAGTGGAGGCAGCCCTCAATCCCCTAATTGCTGAGGCGAGGAGGACCTTCACTAGCTGTTATGAGGACACTGGGAAGGTCCCCACATTGAAGAGTGACGGGATGTGCACCGTCCCTATACCAATGGTATGTGGTAGGAGGAATGAATCTATATCCGGTGTAGTGGGAATGGGAGAGACATCCATAGTGAGTGTCACTATCATTGGGAGAACCCTAATTTGGAATGAAGGTGGAATGAAGAAGGCCTCCATGACATGTATATATGCGGGGAAGGACCCCATTCTCCATAGTAGCGGTAGGGGGGGACCTCTATTTTGGGTGGCATCACTATGGGTTAGTCTATGGCAACCACTGCCTGTGCTGGCGAACAAGAGAGGTGACCCAGCCTGCCCATGGGGTGGTTGGGGCCTTGATCCGGGTCGGTCGTTTGAATGTCCCTGCTCAGCATATACAGGGAGCTGATGATATGCGTCGGCAGTGGCTCGGGCCACAGAATCCACTGACATTGACGCCCATTGGCGGGCATCCTCTTCGGCTTCCATGGATTCCTCCTCGAAACTCATCACCTAATCCAGTTCACCCTTATAGATTTAAGACATTGTTCATGAAACACATCCTAGTGCCATATCTTCATGGACAACAGTTTATTGCACTGATTATGTTGGGACATTCCAAAGTGTCCAGTCAAGGTAGAAATATTTGGTCAAGGTAGTAGTCACGTTGGACGTCACTGGTGTGTTTGGACGCATAGACACTAACACGTTTGGGTTTTTACCTTTATTATAGGGCTTCTCGAGGGCTCGCATGCCCTAGGATTCCCACATCGTATATGGGGAATCATATTCCATAGGCCTGTATCCGAGGTTTTCCTCAGCTTCGCATGATTATCATAGGGTATTCCATAGGATTAACATCTGACGAAGATGGATCAGGCTAATCATAACACTAGTATAAGTGGATCAGATTGGTGCAACCTCTAGAGGGAACACTGATGTTGGGGACAACAGGTGGTTTTCTTCTCGATTGTTATTGAGGGGAATGTGGAATGAGGTTTCATGATCCCATCAGGATGTGGTGGCTTGGATAAGAATTATGATGGATGGTGGATTGTTGAATGATGTGGATGGTGAATGGGATGGAACCACCATGAGGATGATGATGAATTTAGACTTGAGCCTCAAAGTGATTTCCTACGTATCCCTGTGGCAGGGAATCAAAGTCCTTATAGTTAATATGATGATGGATTTCTGCTGATTAGGGATTTCAAAGGCTTACCACAAGATGGGGATGTCGATGGCTTACCGCTGGATAGGTTCGCGATGGATTATCGCTGAATGGGGTCACAACGGCTTACCACTGAATAGAGTTGACAATGACTTACCGCTGAATGGATTTGCACCGGCTTACCACTGGATGGGGTCAAACCTCAGGAAGGATTTTTACGTACCATATCTAAGAGACAAGGATGAAACCCACATAGTTCCTATGGAAAGGGGTCAGTGAACTGACGTGGAGGAGGACCTGGGGTCCAATGGTTGTTGGGATTGAGCCTCAGGGAGTTGTCCTACATACCTTTCCTTAGAAAGGATCGATGTCCATAGTTCGAGTGGGTGAAACGGCTTACCGCTGACTGGGTGAAACAACAGCTTATCACTGATCGAGGGAGATAACGGCTTACCACATTTTGTGGTTCATAGTTTAACATCATGGAAGACGGGGGGTGAACCGATGTGAAGGAGGACCTAGGGCCCATATATATGGTGGTCTTGAACCTCATGAAGGTATCATATGTACCTTTCCTTGGCAAGGATCAAAGTCCTCATAGATCAAGGGATGTGGGAACCGACATGATGGTGGTCGGAAGGACCGGGTGTTGGGCATGAACCTCGTGGAGGCATCCTACATTCCCTTCCTTGGCAAGGGTTAAAGACCACATAGTTTTGGATGGGTTTGGTGAACTGACCTGAAGGGGGTCGGAATGACTGGGTGTTGGGCTTGAACCTCAGGTAGGCTTCCAAGGTACCCTGCCATGGAATGTTTCAAAGACCTCATAGTTCAGGTGTGGTTTGGGGCTTACACTCTATGCTTCCTGGAGAGGATGTCATGGTTGATTCTTTCTCTAATCCAACATGATTCATGCTCAGTGTGAGAAACTAGAGATAGAAAACCCAAGATGATCACGTCATGAATTGTGCATCTATGGGAAGTAGAGTTGGGCTTACACATGGTTAGTGGCCCAAATAATAAATAGGAGCTTACGCATGGATAGAAGCCGATGGAAATGGAGATTGGGACATACTCCTCGATGGAAGCCTGGGTGGTGAAAAATCCCAGTGGGAGAGGGATTTGGAACCCAGGAAAGGAGGAGAAGCATGGGTGCTACCTCATGCAATGAAATCCAGGGGTTTACACAAGGGTGGTTTTCCTTTCCCCATGGATAGATGATTCTCCGATAAAGAGGATGTCATTCCATGTGGGGAATGATCTCACTATCGTCGAGACCTATAATTATAGAGAATGTCTAAGATGGGGCACCCCACATGCATGGCACAAGGCGAGGTCATAGTTTAACATCATGTGATGAGGATGATGGCGCTTGGCAGTTTTACATCCTATAGATCAGATGATGTGGGTGCTCTCCTCACACCTAGGACATATATATCTAATACCTTACTTCCCTTGAGGGAAGGAATGAATCCATAATACCTTGGTTGGGGTGTTATGGAGTGAACCATTGGGGGTCCACCTTAGTGTGGCTATGAAAAGAAGAAATTGTCGTTAGCGTGCCTATGCGAAGGAGTATGTGGTGAAACAACACAATGGCCAGTATCGTCCAAGGGATATTGAAATTTCTCTGTGAAAACCTGAGGGGCCACATGGGAAAAGAGTTCATGATGCTGGTGTTTCACATATATGAAAGGCTCGAAGAAGGTTCCTCGAGGAAAGGGAGGTGTATGAAGTGCACATAAGAGAATGGACAATGGAATGATACGAAGAATGCATGCAAGACACAAGGTTTCCGCACAAGATGAAGATGTTGCATGAAAAAGGTACAAGTTGTGTTTATGAGATAAGGGTTGTGCGCAAGTGGTCCGGGTGGAGCATAAGGGGTATGGGAGGTGCGCAAGCCTGAGGGGTTTCTCGTGAGATGGGAGGTTTTCACGCATTTTGTGTCACAAAATAATGCCTAACATATACGGAAATTTTACAGAAGATGTGACCCATTGCGTTCAAATGACATCGGGATGAAATGAAATTCACAAGGATTTCAGGGCTCTTCCGAAGGTGCCCCTCGGGAATCTATAGTAGAACAACCAATAACTAAAGGCCATGGTTTTTTCATGCGGTTGTGGAAGATAGTGTTTGTTCAAAGCAGAGCTTAGATTCATCTTCGGTTACCTTCCTGGAAGAGAATGGATATAGTTTGTTATATATCCAAAGGCCTTGGAGGGGAACACAAGTGCCTAGATCACAAACTCTAGTCGGTTGTCGGCCTGTGTGTGCGGTGGTGGTCAGGCATGAAAATGGCTGTTCTTTTCCACCTTGGGTGCAAAAACTGGGACACACACCTAAATGGGCATTCGATGTCTCCTTGGGCATGAAAATAGGCATTCTAAGTCTCCTTGGGTGTGGAAACGAGGTAGGGAGCGCAAACGGTCGTTCGTCGTCGCCTTGGGCTTGGAATCAGGGTCGGGCACATAAATAGGCATTCAACATCACCTAGGGTGTGTAATTGGGGACATGGGTGAAAATCGTTATTCGTCATCTCCTTGGGTGCGTAAATGCGGTCAAGAATGCAAACGAGAGGTCTACATTACCTAAGGTGAGGAAATGGGGTTGGGGGTGGCTAGTTGCGGAGGGTAGAGTTTCAGGCGCAGAAGGTAAGGCCATCGCACAATGGTTTGCACACTAGAATTCCTCTTGCACACGCTTTCCAAATATTGTGTGCGCCCACCTTCTGAGCCCTGGGATCTCCACTTTTTATCTCGGATTCCATCATTGCACTTTTATCCACACGATGTGGCCCTTCTTCGAATTTCAGCATCAACAGTCACTTTTATAGTTTTGGCTGGAGGGGATGATGATCCAGGCAGATTGGTGCAATATCTATCTTCCCATAATAGGTTTTCTATTTTTTAATTATTAAAATTATAATGTTTGAAATTTTAAAAGGTTTTATAGCTGACTAATGTAATGATATTTATTAATGATGTCATGTAACGTTTTTCACCATATTCTGTATATTTAATGTATTATAAAATATAATATAACACATAATTGTTAAGAAAATTAATATAACTATTAATCTTTGGGTCGTTACATATATAATCCATGGATTGGAAATGTTGGGTTGAACCAAGTAAATTTTTATTTTTTTCATATTTCATTACATTATATAATAAAATATTTTAGGAGGGAGATATTTCTACCTACCAATACTATAATAAGATTATTTTAAATATTTACCTAAATAAATCTATGTATCCTAAATCCTGATACCCCCGATTTGGATATTTTAAAAAATTGGGAGCCACAGAGACATTAAAAAATTAAGAAAAATATAAATATAGATGCATGTAACTAATGTATTTTATTTACACTTGGGAAAAAACACTACAAAAAAGACTATCAAAACAGATGCCTTGGGTTTTGATGATTCTCTTATATAAATATGAAGAATAGCCCTATTTGGGTCCCTATTTTATTAAAGTGTTGGTTGATCCCCAAAATTCAATAAATAATAATATATTTATATATAAATACTGTTTGAATCATTGAATAAAAATTTAAGGTGAGGAGAACCAATGAAGAAGACCACATGAGTGGAATCCTCTAACCTATATATAATGGATGTTGTCTAGGATTATTACCATCTTCTACACCGAGGTAATTTTTTAACATACATGGGAAGTGTTTATGGGGTGTATCATTAATGTATGAATATTATTTGGGGAAGAAAAAACAATGATAAATGTCAAAATTAATAACATTCCTTAGAATAAAACATTATAGACAGCTAAGAAATATTTAGTTATTTTTATTTTATACAATTTTTATGACTAAGAGTTTGAATCCTTGATTTTAATCTATTTAGACATAATATAACTACTAATATAATGGGTTTTAGCAGGTTTCTTTTTTCAAGGATAAACCAAATATATCTTTACCCAACATAAATAAAGACCCCCTAAATATTATATATCCATTATGCCACAAATACATGCTAATATAGTTATTTATATATAATGATGTACATGAATGAACTATAATTATTTTAGTATATGTATAGACTTATGAAAAGAGTGTAATTACTAAATATGGAACAAAAAAATGTATTTTTAATGAAATTAAAAACAAAAACAAATTTATTAAAAATAATAATATCATATAAAACTTCTTTTTAAATAGAATATTACTATGATATTTTGTCTTCAGAGACATCATATAAAATTATAATTATATAGAGAATATTATCATGGATTTTTTATAACGATGGCACATTGTAACATTGAAAATATGCGGATGTTAGAGAATACAACTGACACTTTGTATTTTCTCTCCCAAGTGTTTTATTCATTTGTTTTCATTATGATCAATATGTTTTTAGTGTGTTGATTATGAATATAATATGATTGTTATGAATTATGGGCATCCATTGGATGTGAAACATAGAAATGTAACCACATAAGACCATAATATAATGTAGGTGGTTCAATGATACGTTGAAATAGATTTATGAGGTTGCAACATTCATATCAAGAGTGAATCAATTATTGAATGTATGGAAATGTAATGTAACTTTTCGTGTGTTTTTATTCAAATAAATCAATAAAATGTGTTGGTGGAACTATATAAAATCCCTACATCATGTTATATGATTGTTGTGTCGTTTGAGAATGGACAAAGATGATTAAATACAATACAAAATTGATATCATAAATTTTATTTTTTATTTTTAGAAATTCAATAACTAATTTTATAGTGATGAAAAATGAAAAAGAAAATTAATTTTTTTTGATCCATGTATATGAAATTAGTTACACATGTAAGAAAATTTAGATACATAATAATATTTTAGTTTAGAGGCAAAAAATGAGAAAGGAATTCATCTTTCATAGATAACTAGTTCCTAAGATAATTTCTTTATTGTGAAAATGTATTTATGTCACATAGTGTATTCCTATAGATAATTTATAAATTGGAAGGTAAGTATTTTAGGAACAATATCTTGTAATATGATTTATGTTTTCATGATTAATTTACCATATGTGATAAATATTTTTTATATAATTTTTTTATGGGTGATTCTCATATTGAGATAAATAAAGATATTAGATGAGTTGTACAAAAAATTATGGGATTCCATGTGTAATGACATGTAATTCTATGAAATATGTATTATTAATGAGTTTAAAAAATTGATTTTTGAGGAATTTTAAATAGTTAAATACCCGATTCATATAAAGATTTAAAATTAATCATTGAACAGTAATTCAAGTGGGATATTGAAAATGATCATGCCAACTACTGATGAATAGTTATTTTAAATAAAGTAGTGAATTTGAAGGTACAATAATTGTAAATAAAAATATACAGGTAATGTTATGAGATAGGAATTATAGTGAATGAGAGAACAAACATGGATTGTGAAAGAGTGTTATTAGAATGATATACTCATATGCATCATGTTTTTGAAGATGGTGTGTTGATTCCATGAGTCCCTAAAGGATACATACCAATGTGTTTGAAAAAGATAATAAGAATCCAGATCAAGCCAATTATAAAAGGAGAATCAAAACAATCACTAATTCAAATGTTATTTAGAGATAATTGGGAAATTATGATCCTACCAGCTCATAGATAAAGATCAATCTAATGAAAATTGAGGAACATATACTACTATATAAATATAGAATGTGAATTATCATACAACTAGGGTATTAATTTTTACTGAAGAGTCATTTTAATGGAGATTATAGGCATTCAATGAAGGTAATATGATATGGTTTATAACTAATCATGCTCATCTATAGTCAGTAAACTACAATAATTGATAGTAATATGATAGTTGAGAATCCTTGTTGGGAATAAAAACGATTATGGTAGGGAATACTTATTTCATTAGAACTAAGTAAATATTTTATAATAATCGCATAATTTTTTATTAAGCATGAAGAGGAGGTTATGAGAAATCATAGAGTTTTTATATAAAATTAATATGGTATACTTTATGGGTTAAGAATAAAATATCTTGTAAATGATAAAGTGATCACAAATTTTACCACCACCCACTCTCAGTAATTAAATAGGTCTAGGAATATCTAACAGTATCATTTGGAAGGGTACGTTTAAATATACATGGAGGAATTTATAGATATTTAGAATATTTTCTATTTTGGTGGCTATGTTTTTCTTACATTATATAGAATGAATTATCACAATTGTAATAATAAGATTTTATGTTACCTACTATCCTTTCATATAAAAATAGATATGTTGTAATATTGGGGTTCGATCCCGCTGCCAATGATACACCTTTCAATCAAACAGATAGGAGGATAATGATCTTATATGCAAAGGATCAAATTTTTATCTCAGTTTCTCTCTCAAGAAACATCCACACAAATGTAATGGGTATCCAGACTGCTAAGGAAATCTATGAAAATTTGAGAAGAAACTGTATAGGTAATGATAAGGACAATGAATCCAAACTACCAGTTTAGAGGATATAATTTGATGAAATTAAATATATAAGGACGAATATATTGATAGATATTTCACCATAGTAAATGAATCATTAATTTTAATCCATGTTTTTTGTGAGAAGGAATATGATTCAATCATTTTCAAAAAATATGGAATATTCCAAATTGAAATGAATAAAGAAAATATCCCCCATATATGAAATAAAAAAATTAAAAATGATGAATACACATCATACTCATGTATTATGAGATGATAAATGATTGTGCCATAAATAATAAGTCAAAATATGAAATGTACTTCAATGATATAAGAAATTGTGAACTCAGATATGAAGATGTTAGATAATCTAATTTATTAGATACTTGGGATGAATATGACCTGATGAAAAAAATATCATTTCTTTCAAAGAAACTCATAAAGTAAAAATGGAATGGTAAAATTTTAATTTCATAACTATAACATATAATTATAATAATTTTTCCCATATGTCAGTGTACAACTGAAACAATAATGTTGATAAATTAAAATTAGATGAGAATGGTGATAGTAACAAGAGAAAATAAAATGATGGTTTTTGTAGTAAAAATAACAATATTGATGAGAAATAAACATAGATTTGACCCATATAGTGACTCAAATAGTGAAGTCACACTCTTTTCTCATGTTGAAAAATGATTTCAATCATTTAAAACTAGTGATGATGGAGAAGATATAATAGATCTTCAGAGGGAGAGGAATGAGAAATTATATTCTATATGGGATAGATATAGAATTTTAAGAAATAAAAGAATAATGTTGAGAATGAAACCCAAAAAGGGATACTTGGTACAGAAGATTCTTTCAAAAAGGATATGAGATGAATTGATTTGGTCAAGAATCATAAGTTTTGAGAATAAGAATATAAAAAGATTATAAAATATTTCAATAAAGAATTAGATTCAAAAATGAAAAATTTTGGAAGACTTAATCCATATGTCTCACAGTACAATATGAGTTAAACAAAGTCATAGAAGAGTTCACTAACATTAGTGAGGTTAATTGATAATATTTTTAGACAGATGTGAATAAATTTTCTTGTGAAGAAGGTAAATATTTACATAATCAGTTTCAAAAAAGACATATTTTATCTGACAATATAGATATAAAATAAAAACACATGAATATATGGGCTAGAAAAACTGAGAGTAGTAATTCATCTTTAATGGAAGGAGAAAATATTCCCAGGAGGCCATTTACTTAAATGAAATGTGGGACACTTTTTTGAACACCATATAAATATCCCAAATATGGATATATTTGGAATCTATCTAGATTAACAATGTTTTAAGTGTTTTTTTAGTTTTTTGATATGCATGGGAATAAATCCTATTATAGTTTGGTCAATATATCCTTAATAGGAAATATTAATGAGTCAATAAATATTTTCAATTAGAATTTGAGTAAAAAATGTCAGCTGAGACAATTAATGAAATAGTATTTACAAAATCTATTCAACCAAAACTAATTTCTAACATGATAAGTAGATTATGGAAGATATAGTATGGAAGGTCTCAAGGATGTTCTATGTGTAAAAATGATGTATGGAAGGGTCTCCTATGGTGTTAATGGAATGAAAATTCAAATAAAATACTTTGGTAATTAATTTTAATATTTAACGAAGATTGATAATATTAAGAAAGGTTTCCTACTTGATTTACTAAATAAATTTAAATTGGATAAAAAATTATAGAAACCTAAAAAAGTGTTGATCCAATTGGAATAAAATTATATTCAAAAGATGATTCAAAAAATGGTGAGAAGTTATACATAGTTGTAATGTAGAAGATCTTGAAGACTATTCTAGAAAATCTATTACACACCAATAGTAATTTCATGGGAATAAATAATGTTAGCAATCAAATGAGACACAAAATAGAAATAAGAGTCTAAATTAATATTATAAAATGATTATTAAAATAAAATAAAGAAATAAGGTGAGAGGTAGCTCTCAATATAATTGTATTCTCTATGATACAAAGTCTTGCATCTAAAATCTCTATTATTTTATGCATTTGGAACAAATAATTTCAAGAATTAATGGAGTTATTAGATAGTTTTACGCACCATATATCAATAAATATGTCACTCATATGGTGTACCATTTCAAAATAAGACCCCATAATGAATGAAAAAGATTATATCCCATTAGAGGGATAAAAAGTGAGGGGGGAGAATTCAATATTTCTCATCCAATAAACATGAAATATTTATATATATATATGATTATCTTAAGGATTATGTATGATAAACACACTTGTAGACATTATTTATGATTCAAATATTAATTGGGAGTATTGGTTACTGAAACGTATGAAAAAGGGGGAGTTACATGATGTTTACATGAAATTTTCTGATTTTTTTATGATATCTGTGTACATTAATTGTTTCCTTAAATAAAATATATTATATACTATTCCAATTTGATAAATGCGAAAACGCAAATCATGATATCACCTGAAAGGTTGTTTATGAATAGTATGGAAAACCTTGATTGTATCTTTATTGTTTTATACATTGGGATATCCCATATTGACGTAGAGTAGAGTAATCATGTGATCATTTCAAAAAAAACTATGTATTATCATTCTTCTCCCAAATTTGGAAAATCGGAGAAGAGAATGAGAGTTCCATGATAGTCGTAAGAAGAGATGACATGATCTGTTCACTAATATTTTCATTTTATTGTCAACAAGGGTGATAAGAATGATTTTATCCACTAATATATATTGAGATTAATGAATCCGGGAATTTCCAATAACTTTATATTAGGGTCTTGTTTCAGTCAGGTGAATGTTGAAATTTTTCCAATAGGTTCAATCTCTATTTATTTCATTGATGAGTATTCATAGGGGATTATTATTAATTCATGATAATAAATTGTATTTCATAAATGATAATGAAAAAATATAATTCCATAAGATTATTGAGGTGAAACCATGATATATGGAAATGGATTCATGAGGCTATTTGTTGATGAAATAAAGCGGGGATGTTTATGATAATGGGGTAATATAATGTGATGAATAATTTATTGTTCTTAAAAGTAATCTCTAACATTTTTTATTGAAAATAGAGACATTTTCTACCTCACATTGGAATTTTTTGTTTGATTTTTATGATAGGGGTGGGGTTCATTTTATAAAATATATGATTCACTTCAAAAATATCAAAGTTGAATGAGATAAATTAAAGAAAAAATAAGAATAGTTTCATAAATAAGAATGGAATTTACCTTACATTGATACATGTAAGTAAATTGAGTTATAATCGTATAATAATTCAACTATTTGAGAAAATTTTTGGGTTAATACATAAATAAGAAACGTATTTATCTTTCATAAACAACCCAACCATATGATAATTGAAATATTTGGAAAATGAATATTTTTTATACATTCTATTATGTATGATAATAGAGAGCTCATAAGATAATTATAAATTGTGTACTGACTCATAAGATGATTGAGTTCTATAATATAAATTCATATTAAAAAGATAAATATATAAGGGTGAGTTTTTTTATGGAGGATTATCCTATGGAAATAGGTAATGTTCTTATATGAGTTTGACATTGTTGTATAGGATACCATAGGAGTAAAGAAACATAATTCCAGGAATGTGGGATTATATATGTCTTTGAAAATGTGATTGTTTTGGAATATTTTAAAGAAGGATATACCCGAGTCATATGGAGATTCAATAATAATATTTTATAGGTAATTAAAATGAGTCATTAAGGAAAATAAAACCCACTTATAAATATAAGGGCATTCCAATTTGAAAATATAAATGTAGGAATGAGAAATATTTTTAACTATAAATATGAAGGTAAGTAAAGGTGATAAGAACTGTGAAAAGTTAGTAAACATGAATTCAATATGCATTAGTGTTTGAAGAACCTATTATATATATGAGTCATAGAAATGAAGATTGTTATATGAAGTCAATAATTCTTAAATTTTACATGCCTATGTATTTGAATAAGTTAAGTAGAATCCATGTCACATAAAAATATAGAAGGTGTTTCAAGGCCAATTTTACTAATCTTGTTTATGAGAGATCATGATTGATAATTTATGCTCATGGGGAAATAACATTTTTATGATAAAGGAGGGATTTATACTAAATGATCATCATATAAAGTGAATTATCCTTTAATTAGTTTGTATACCATGTTGTTTAAGAGGATCTTGACTAGATTGTAAAAACTAGTTGAGAAATAGAATGTGATTGGGAGTTTAACGAACCACACTCCTATAGACTAAAGTGACTATTGTAATTTATTATATGATAAAAAGATATTATCAACTTTTATGGAATAAACAACATGGAATGGAGTATTTCATTAAACCATCCTTTAAAATACTATAGGTTACACTCTTTATTTGTTACTTCACATTAAGATAGTTGTGAGAAATAATTTAGTAGATCAATAAAGTTAAAAACATTAAGAGGAAGTGTTAAAATGGTAATAACTCAGAAGAAAAATTGTGACCACCAATTAATCCTTTCCCCATCTCAATGGTCTATTGAATACAAGACTACTATCTCATGTTTAATTTATAAGAGGATATTATGATGAAATTAAGAGTTTCTGGTCAAAAAATAGAGAAAATAAACATTAATATTATGTATTGATTCTGATACTTAGAAGAATAATAATTCAATACCATGAGGGATCCATTAAGAGGTATATAAGAGATAAGAAAACGTATAGGTTGTTCTCAAGATCATATTAGTGAAGAGAGATGAGATGGAGATGTGGGTATTTATAATAAATCTTGAAAATGGATTAATAAGTTTTGAATATGGTTATGAAAAAAACTGACTCATGAAAATTACTTAAAACTATTTTTTGGTGTTATTAACTTATAATATTCTACATTTGAATAATGCTTTCCTATATTAAAAAGATAAAATATCATATTCCAATATTATAATTTATTTTAACCAAGAAAAAAATATTTTCAAATTCTGAAATACTTTTAAAATATTTTGTTACAATATAAACATTGAAAATAAATTTATGTTCTAAAAAACAAAATCAGTATTTATAAATTCATTTTTAAACATATTTTATACATTTTAATTCATGATAACCATTATTTAACATTTCAAATATATGTTATAATAACTCTCATTCATTTATATCTCTCTCAAAGATATATTTCCTCTCAAACAAATTCATTATGACCCTTGGTATATGCTTCAGATCATTGAAATGCTCTATTAATTCCACATTCTCTGAAGGTTGTAGTGAGTTATAAATGAAAAAAAGGGTTATTCCATATTTCCAAAATAATTTACTATCGTAACATGGAATCATAATCCAATAATTATCATTAAATTTAGTTTAGGAAGTCCATAATTTTTTAACATTTTTGTTAACATGATATGGAATATTTATTCACCTATTACCATTTCTATGGGGGACCATTAACATTTTAGTATTCAGATTTTTTTTATGAGGGTTTAAAAAAATAATGTTTCAATATATCTCATGTGCATCAATGTAGTTTTTTTTCAAAACAATTTACTACTTATAATATTATATATTAATATGCTTTAATATTCTGTTCCTTCTTTGATGTACCATTTTTCTATACAAAATATATAATATTTTAAATATAATATTTTTGGCATCTACGTGCATGAACAATAATATCCCAAAAACCAATAACCCTTGTATAAATTCAGACACTATATTTTTATATTGAATTGGTGGTTTATC
The DNA here is from genome assembly GCA_963277665.1 of Viscum album. NCBI lineage: Eukaryota > Viridiplantae > Streptophyta > Magnoliopsida > Santalales > Viscaceae > Viscum > Viscum album. Next base: position 1,252,691,561 of record OY728153.1, on the reverse strand, counting down.
TTAGTAGTTGTATAATCACAGTGTTTGGGTATGAGGCCCCAAACCAAGGCCTATTTTTTTCAGTTATTCAATTCCTAGGGGAAGAGAATATAAATATCTCACCCAACAGTATAAAATGAGTGAATTTCCAATGATGAAAAACTTTAACCCTAGTTGGTATTTATGAATTTTAATTTTTTAGGGAGATTTGTAAACTTAATAAAATGAAATTTTGTATTCATAATCATTTCTCAAGAATCTTTAATCAGCCATCATTGTGAAACCGTATTGTGAAATTTTTTGCATTTCCCTTATTTATACATATATTCAATTAAAATTAATGATATATATAGTAACAAATATAATTATCATGATACTAATTTTTTTATAATTATATTAATAAATTTTATTGTGATATATAATTTTTAAAAATCATTATATTTTATTACTATTGCTATAAATGATTTTGTTAATATTTCCTATATTTTTGTATGAATTGATTAGATTTTTTTATTCAATAATTTATGTGTTTTTGAAATAGGATTTAGACTAATAAAAAACTCCAAGCAATAATTTTCTTATTCTCTCACGTGCTAAATTATTATCAGGCTAATCATTCATCAATGGAAGCTATAATGGTTATAGGTTTATTGAAAGAGGATCTAGATATTGGGGTTTCCAGAACCAATTAATGATAATAGTAATTTAGTGATTTAGTAATGAAGTGGGATGATTTCTTTTCATAGATTGGAACCCAATGATATTCCTCAACCAAAACAATAAAAACATGTGAAATTAGATATTGTTATTTTTCCTTGGGGTGATGTTTTTGAGGGGAAATAGAATATATTGTAGTCATATTTGATGGAGTGTCACTAAGTTATGTAAGATGATTAATCATGTGTAGATGAAATAAAAAAGTATCATAGATTCAGAGTAGTAAATTAATGTTTTTGAATTTGAGGAATCATGACAACAACATGTGTATTCCCATTGTAAATGTCATTTTTAGTTTTATTTTTTGTCTAGGGGTTCCATAATAGAGCTAAATATCACATAACTTGTGACAAATTTTCACACATCTTATACCCCTTTTGGTTAGAATATTGGGTTTTACAGGATTATTAAATGTCATAGAATATTTATAATTGAATGACATGTTCTATAAGGTCATGTCACATGATATTCGGTGTATTGGAAAATAGGTTTTTCTATCCACATGACTAGAAAATCCATGACATATTTGGTGGGGTATGTTAGGTTCAAGTAAATAACATGACTCGGTACTGTGATGAATCTGATGACTAAACATCAAGAAATATATTCCATGTATAGTGAAAATTCAACAAAATGGGACTCTTTATTACACACATAACTAGTTCCATAGCTCCCAAACATTGTGTATCTCGATAAAAAACTATATAGATTATCCCCACATGGTAGAATAGAAATCTTACACATAATGATTCACTATATAGGCTCATATTGTAATATCTGGTTACCATCCTTCTGATATATTTCATCCATATTTTATTTTCACTTTTTATTTGGATGCATTTTGTGACTCTTAACGATAGATATGATTATCTAGTGAAATTGAACTAATGATTATGGATGTTTATTTGTATGATTTAATTGAGTTTGGGTATAAATGTGTTTAAGGTCTTGTAGGGTTTTCACCATGTTTGGAGAATACCAAAGTTGTTTTGGGTTGTCAAGATAAACAAAGGATTTTACTATATTTAGGGGAAATATATACCATATAATAGGATTATATGTACTATATAGGTTGCTGGAAAGAATCCATGGAGTGGTAAAGGGTGTGAAAATTTTATATGTTGTGATTGTACATTACACATCCTGTAATTATAAAATCAGATTTTAAATAATGTGTCAATAATTTTTTAGGGGACTTGAGTTTTTTTGGATTAGATGATATGAAAAGGGATTACACAATGTGAAAAGGTATTACACTTTGTAAAAATGGGTATTAGAAAATTTAAATCTCATGGGTTAAGTGTTTAGGGTACATTATAGCTAATATTTATTTTATTTAACCACATCATCTTCCCTCTCAACCTAGGATACCTCCTAGGGTATTCTATAGAACATCACACCTTCCAAATATTTTTTTCATTGATTAATCATCCTTGCAGTTTTGGTTAGTTACTCCAGGTGAGTAATATTTTCTACCTGATCATTGACTTTGATTATGGTAGTGTCATTGTATATCATTTATAGACCTATTGAACTTATTGGGGAATTCACTCATAGGTTTATTCATTTCTCCTTAGGCATATGTTATGTGGGATTTATTTTCCACTAGTCATTTATTTTGGTCCATCTAGTCTACTATCCTATCCTATAGTGATCCATTGAAATATACTACTTAGGATTTTCCTAGTAATTTTTTTCTTATACTACCACTTATTTGATATGATATGAGATATATAATTTTAATTTTTTAGTTACATGGGAAAATAATTGAATATCTTTTAACATTGTTTTGAAATGTTAAAATAGAAATATAAAATGTTTTCCTGGGATTATGATATAAAAATTATCAGTTTTTTTATAAATAATTTTTTTCATTAAATTTGAGCATGTTAAAATTACTATACAGTGACTTGTAATGGAACACCTAGGTTGGAACCTACTAAGACTATTATCTCAAACCCTAATAACCCCTTTGGTGATGCGTGGACCTTGGTATTTATTTTAATGTAGGGTATGGAATGGTTCCCTAGTGAGATAGTTGGATTTTTTATCATCTTTTTCTGGGTAGATGGCGGTGAGAATGTTAGAGTTTTCGCATTATATGAAGTAGAGTACTCATTTGTTGTTTTTGTGGTAATTTGATGTTGGAATTCTACTTTGGGATGTTTATACTTTTTTTAGTTCTATAATTTCCACTATTTTATTTCTATAAGAGAATATATTTAACTCTTCGGCTATTTTTTCCATTATATATTTCTAATGTTGTTACTTCAGGTTGAGAAAAATTGTTACCTATGGGTTTTCTTATTCCCAAGCTAAAATCCCCAACCCAAGGGGATCCATAATTCCCTTCCGGTTTACAGAAATTTGGTTGTGTTCCTAGTTTGAGATAGTATTCAAGTCAATTTCATCACATTTTGTTTTCATAGGTTGTATGTGTTTAGTATTTTTTTCTTGTAATGATGGGTATAATGGAGATAAGTTTTTATGGTTTTGAGAGGTAGGTTGTGGTGAGTTTTCCTTCATCTATTTCTGTAATGAAACTCATGTTAATAAGGGTTTTGAGATGTGTGTCTAATATTTTGAGTTCATGATATTAATCTTACATTTTTCTTATGTATTTCTAGATGGAACTGAAATTATTCTATTGCCTGGTTGTTTTCTCTATTTTAGTCTGTAGCCTTATGACTCCAAGTCATGTTCATGGGTTCTTTTGGATTGTGTAGTTTGTGATCGTCAACGGAATCTCTTTATATATTAGAATTTTTTTAAGGATATCTTGTGGGATGATTTTCCTTTGAACAAAATGTGGTGAAACTCCAGAACATATTTTATGATGTGAAACAAAAAAAAGAGTAGAAAGGGATCAATCACATGATATATTTTACTAGAATCCACCATCCTTTAATAATATGAAATATACTCAAGATGAAAAGGAATTGACGAAAAATATTTATCTTTTTGTTGAAATCCATAATACACCTCGGAGTATCTGGGTAATGTGTGGTGCAACAAACATTAGGGTATTATCAACAGATAATGGTGTTCCATGGTACAAGAATATGGGAATGTTGTATTTCACTAAAAGGTTTTTGAGGCCCTCTTAATTCAGTAGTTTTTTATAGAGATCATGATAATGGGAAATTGTATGAATATAATCTATTTATAGCATAGACAACATTATGGCTCAATGCACACCAATTGATTTACTGAGCTGGTTGGTTTTTCATTAGTGGTTGTGAAAAATAACCAGCTGAAAAATTTGAAGCACCAATAGGGTTTGTAACCATAAATCATATCATTGGAAATTATGATTATGATATTTACCTGTGTGGATATTATAGATAGGTATATGATTTAAAAAATTAATATATAAGTAATGGTTGGAAATTCTACCCCTTTTATTCAATACAGTGTAATCTTCAATGGTGAAAAATGAATCAAATGGAATGTGGAAAGATCGTAGTAGTGTTAGAGGTTTCTCTCATTGACAGGTCTCCATTGAATAATGGTTTATATATTGGTGTTTACATGACATCAATGTGAAATTTTGAAAAACAACAATAATTAATTTCCATCATCTTCAAATATGTGTCAATGTTATGTATGATATGGTCATTGGCAACATTTATTCTATAATATGTCTACAACATGATATGGTTGAGGATCTATAGCTCTAAAGGCATTTAGAAAATAGTTAGATGCTTCAATTATTATAATGCCACATAGGCCTTATAAGATAAAAAAATTCATGTAGTAGATGAGTTTCCAATTAAGGACCATATTGGTTTAGTGAGAGTGATAGGTTCTATATATATTGCATCATTAGTAAATATTTAATTATTTGAAACTTGTTATTACAACTAATATATTGATTTAGATGTTATTGAATTTATTAATCATAAAATAGAACCCATGTAATTTTTCATTAAGTTATAAAAACATCTTGGGAAGGGGATGGACTAACTTCTTTGGTGTCTTTATTGGATATATTTAGCTGACTCAGAGTTAATAGGGGGTATTCTTTTCCTCAACATGGATTTTTTGGATGTTATTATCAAGGATGGATTGGATTTTTTCTCATTATCATGTCATTAATTGTTATAATCTTCAAGTCTCATATAGTATGGTGGATGGGAGCTCATATTTCGTTTAAGGGGATTGTGACTTTAGGTCTTGTCAAGTAGGACCATCCCACAACAAGAATAGGATTTTTTTCCTGCTATATCAACTGATTCAGTTGACATTTCATCGTTTCTCAATCTTCTTACTATGGTTTGGGATTATCATGATATTTTCCTAAAAAAATTCTCTTGTATTCCTCTATTGAGGGAGGTGGAGTTTATGATTTACCATGTTCAAGTTATGCATCCATGTTTCATTCATTCTTATCATATGGAACAATTAGAACTAAGAGATATCTAGATTCTTTTGTATGACCTATTAATAGAGCATTTTTTTCTCACTAGTGTTTTTATTTGGGTATCCTCTATTCTCTTTTCCCAAAATGAAGATAGTTCTTCTCTGATTGGGTGTGGACTATCTTAATCTAGACCAAGTAATGGTTAATAATAGACATCACTTTTCTATTGTTGATGTTTTTTATCAGTTAAAAGGGAAAATTAGATTACAATAATTGATCATTGGTTGGGTTACCGTCTACTCAATGTTTGAGAGTATGATATATTGATGATGTTTCTCAGGTAAAAGTATGGTCTTTCATAATTTCATGTTATTTAGTGTGGTATGAATCACTATAATGTATTTTATAGGGAATTGAGGAATCAGATATTCCATGATAATGTTGAAACTTTTGTAGTGTTTTTCATTGATTATATTTTTTTTATTCGAGATCCAATCATGAACATGATTACATTTTAGATTGGATTTGGAAATCCTGAGGATTCACAATTTTTATGGAATTATTTTGAAATGATATTTATTGATCTAAGAAGAGACGTTATTGTGGAACATTATTTTTTAGCATGTATAATCATTTTATCCTAAGAAGGTGAATGTTTTTTTATTGGGATGATCTGAATAATGTCTTTAACATTCAGAGCATCCTTGGTCTTAATAGATATTATTGATGGATTGTTAATGATTTCTCATTGTTGGCTTCATATATCACAATTCGTACCAGGAAGGGTGTGAAATTGATAGGGATACAATCTTCAAGTCTTCTTTTAATGATATAAAATTACATATGACATCGACTTCTATTTTGATCTTACATGGTCCCAGTAAGTGTTATGTGGTTTTTTTTAATTCTATTAGTGGTGGTTTGTGTTTCCTGGTTATGTATGAAAGTCAAGTGGTGCATTATAAATATCCTTATATTTGGAATAGTAAGAGGAACTACACCACACATGATTTAGATCTTGTCCTGTTTATTTATTCTTAAGTGTTCATAGCACTATAATTTTGGGGATAGGTTCATTGTCCTCTCAGATCATAAGAGTTCATGCAATATATTTTCTTAAAATACATGAATATAAATGAAATTTAGTGGGTGGAATTCCTCATGATTTTGACTTAGAAATAACCTCTATCATGAAGATGGGGAATTTCATCAGATACGCTCTAAGAAATAATGTTCCACAACAAGCTATCTTAGAATCGAAGGAAGATTGGAATTTTATGGGAAACTATGCTCAATTTAACATGGATTCTTAGGAAGATGTTACAAGTATGGTTCTAGCTATTTTTTAGTTATCATCATCTATCATTGATTATATTTTGTTGGTTCGGTAGTATGATGGTATGTTTAGATGAATTCGAGAAACACAATATGGTGGGGAGAACATTTTTAGTTGGTCTCACTCTTTAGATCATATTCTCCATTTTGGGGAGGATTTTTTCATCCCAACATCTACATGTATATTTTTTTGATTTAATATAATAGTTTTTCATGGTTCATTCATCCAAAAATAGTGAATATGTACTATGATGTGAGATGGTGATTGTGGTGTCTGAGTATGAAGTGTGGCATTGAAAATTATGTTTCCCTATGGTACAACTTCCAATAGACGAACTAGAGAATATAAATCAATTTTTATTTCTCCAAACTCTCGTGGTACTTGTTGGGAAATTAAATTAGGTTTCCATGGAAATAGTATTTTGGTCAACAAAGACTCATTGAGGGAGGAATTCAATCTGGGTGTTTGTTGATCTATAGAAAAAGTGCGATCATTTTATTATGATTAGGGACAACACTCAAGATTAGTATCTAGCTAGGTTGTATATATATTACATTATGTGGTAACACGGGGTTCCTTCTACAATTATTTTAGATAGAAAACCTATGTTTAAATTTAGGTTCTTGGTGGATTATCAAGGAGATGATGGGGACCCAAGTCGGGATGAGTACATCTTACCGTCAATAGAAAAATGGTCATATGAAGTGTTATATTCAGATATTGGTGGATAATATAAATTTTTTTTCTTGGATTTTGGTAGATATTGGGATAATCATATGAGTCTAGTTTTATATTAATATAATAATAGTTATCGTTATTTGATCATAATGGTTCCATTTATAGATTTGTGTGGCTAGTTATCTAGATCACCTCTTTGTTGGGAGGATGTGGGAGGTGCCACTTTGGTTTGACTGAGTCTTGTTTGGACGATGTCATTGATGATTCATGAGATATGATGGCTCTGGTAATAGCTCATATTTGATTGAAATTTTATTCAGATCCGCAGTGTTGTTCATTGGAGTTTTCAATAGGTGATCGAGTTTTCTTGATAGTTTCTCCATAGTTGGGACACTACCAGCATGGAAAAATAGGAATGTTGGATCCTATATATATTGGACCATTTTATGTAAATAATATTCCAAGGTAGACTTCAAATCAGTTAGTATTACTATTTAAGTTTACAGTAATTTAATATGTTTTCCACATATCACATCTCATGAAATACCATTATGACCACTCTCACGTTTTGAGTAGGAATGATATTGAATATGATCCTGAAATATTAGTTGTGAATCATCCAGAAGTGATAATTGAATATCAAGTGAAATTATTACATTAGAGGTCGAATTCATTGGTATGAGTGTTATATAGACATGGATTACATTCGCAGGATACATGTAAGCATGATTCATTGATGATAAAGTAGTGTCCTCTCCTATTTTGTGGACTTCATTCTTCCAGATGACTTCATGAGGATGGAAATTCATAGGGTTGGAAATTTTGAACATCCTATTACCCACTCTAAATTATTTCTATTCTCTCATGTTATTTACCTTTTTATTTGGGTTTATTTTGGGACTCCCGAAGTTAGAATTAATTTTCTAGAAAAAACGACTTAAATTTCAAGGATTTATGTTTGTTTGAATTAGTTGAGTCCAATAAGAAACATGTTAAATGAAATATGTGGTTGCCCCTAAGTTCATATAATATCAAATTTATTTTATATTTTTCAGCCAATAAAAGGATTTTTTTTGTCTTTAATGGAAATAGATACAATTAAAAGATTTTCATACTATGTATTGTTCGCTATAAAGAATCCATGAACCATTGAAGTGAGTGAGAAGTTTACATACCGTGAATGTGCATTGCACGTAGTCTAATAGTAAAACATATTTTTCAGCATTCCTGATTTTTTTAGATTACACAATGTGAAAAAGGGTTTCAAGCCATGTAAACATCATGATATAGTATTTTTGAAAACATCATGGATGATATCGATATTATTCATCCATACCCATTTCCTCTTGACCTAGGAGATCTCCTAGTGACTTCAGAGACCTCAACTCCTTCTATATCATTTCTCTAAAAGATTGATCCTCATTGCGGTTGTGGTGTCTTTGTATGGGTGAGTAATCATTTCTTCTTCTTCATTTCCTTAATTCATGGTATTGAAATTACATTCAATTTATAGATCTAATAATCATATGTGTTGATTATTTATATTTCCTTGTTGATCCTTCATGAGATCATACTCCATAAGATAGACCATATGATGATTATAGTATTGTATGGTAATTAATTGATTTATGTTGTGATTTCTTATCTATACTACATTTTTTAGAAATTGAATCTATTTTTGAGATACGTGGATAGATTTTAGGGACTTTATTTTCATTATTATGTTCTTCCATATTGGTGGATTTCATTGTGTGCATGTGAAATCCCGAGATTGAGGTATGTGGTTCGGACTCTATCCTATGTTTTATGAAGTAAATATTATTGATTATGATAAATCATTTGATAAATGAATTTGAAATATTAAATGATTTAATTTTCTTGGTGGAAATGGATTTCTATTAATGTTGGGTTTTCCATGGCTTTGATAGAAGAAAATGTAATTTTCAATGCATTGTGAAATGGATTTCGAAATTGGTTTCCCAAGAATGGTTTTGATTAAATGGGTCATAAAATAGATAACATGGTAATACTTTCGTACTTTGGCGTCTATTTTAGCTTAGATCCATCTTCAATGAATTATTAGGGGGTTAACTCATATGTGTTCCTCTCTTCCTAAAGACCGTTGTTCTACAAAATCTATTTTGACATTGTCTATGGATTCACTCATGCAGTGTTTCACATATCCATATTCCTCTCTACTAAAGAAATTATTGTGAACAAGTCATTGATTATGGTAAGACTATTTTTAAATAAGGGTGTATAAAGATCATTGAGGAGATGTATCATGTTCTTTGGATTGTGTCTATTCTAGACTGTAATACCATAGATTTAAAATTTAGTTGACAATTTTATTTATTTTATTTTATATATGTGAAATTTTACAAAATAATATTTTCGGGGTTTTGGAAATGTATAAAAGGAAAAAATAATTATTTTTTATGATTTTGATATAAAAATATAAGTTATTTATTTATCCTTTTTTCTATAAAGTTGATCATTTTTATATTATTGTATAATGAATTTTTTGAGAACACCTATGTTGGATATGAATGACACAATTATACCACACTATGTGAACCCCTTTGGTTGTACAATGACATTTGTAGGTATTTCTATGTGGGGAAACGTAAGGCACTATTGTGAGGCTGTGAAGTTTTCTTTTAGCGGTGTCTAGGTAGCTGGTGGTGAGATGGTGGGAGTTTTCTTATTCTATCACACCAATTAGTCATTTTTTTAGTATTCCTTTGATTTTGAACTTTTACATTGTTATTTTTAGGATTTGTTGAGTAATATAGTTTCCTTTATTTTTTTCTAGTTATTGAATATGTTTATCTCTTTGGCTATTACTATTTGTTCTATATATTCCATAATCTTGCTTCATTTTTGGAGAAATTATTCCCATTTCTTATTTTAATACACATGTGATATTCAGTTGCTTGTAGTTATTGGGAACTCGCATCACGTATTTGGATATTCTTTTCATTTTCCATTTTAAGTGGGTAATGATATTGGGTTCATCATACAAACCCCATGTCTAATGAAGTACATAATGAGTACTACATGTTATTCTATTTTTTCAAATATTCTCACCAATGTGTTAGAATTATAAAAATTAATAGTTCCTTCTATGTGTATTTCAAGGTATATGACAATGATGATATCTTATTGGTAATTAGAAACCATTCAAGATATATTTTAATAGGTTTAGTGATTTCATATCATTTTGGATGATGATAGATTAATGAGAAAAATGATCAGTGAAAGTATAGATTGTGAAAATCCCTTGTATGGATACAAATATTACGGAGTCAGTTTCCCACATACATTACAAAGAATATAACCCCATACTAATCCTTATTTCGGTTCCTCTATTTTAGGTACTTTAGTCATCTACATTCTACTCCATTGCTCCAAATAAGTTCCAAGTACCCTATATAATTGAAGGAGTATGTAACACCCCCCACATGCCCCCTGAAATATAATGTGATTTGGGTCATCCATATATGGGGTAGGTAACCCCATTTCCAATATACACTTCCATTCATAATATACACGATACATAGAGATGTTGATATCCCAATTTCTGAAATATATATCTTAGTGATGTTAGGGTCACCGATAACAAATAATAATAAATTTTTTAAAAGATATGAAAGATGATTAGTTTGAGTGGTTTGGGTAATATTTTTTTGTATTTCATAGATTCCATAGGATAAAACCATAATTTAGTTAAGAAATTATTACTTTGATATCCCTTTATTCTTTTGTTCCCTATATTTAAATCATATTTGGTTTATCTTCAGTAATCCTACATGTCATTGATTATTTAGTTTCAAGTTGACTTATCGTTTAACCCTTATATTGGTTGAGAGGGGATCCTACAAGGTAGTTTTATTTTTTCCCCTTTATGGTCCGCATTAAATCTTTTGTCTTATATCACACATCGATTTTCAATTTCATTCTTTGGTTTGAATCCTCTTTCGGTACTTATTTTTCCCTTGGTTTCCAGTTGTTCTGGGTATGAAATCTTGCTGTCTCGTGGGATACTGAACATTGAATTTGGTATTGTAGGTTTTGTATGTTAATTGGACATATCTATTGTCAAATTAATGGTATGAGGTTGTGGTGTTTTGTAGTTTTCCTTTTAACACTCCATGTGAAAAAACTTACAGGGCATGTTGTTGAGGTGGTTTTCACCCATGTGTTGGATGAGTTTTGTGGTGAAAAATATGGATTATTTTGGTACATTTTATCACTTATCCATGGACTATATTTCTTATTGTTTTCCCCCATGGACCCACCCCCCTTCGATTTGGAGGATTATTGATGGTTTTTGGGTGCCCAGAACATGCTACACAGTTTGGACACACAGTTCCAAACTGTGCAGGTGTGTCCAGGTCATTAAAAATCATTTGAATTTATAACATTCCCCTCTTGAAATTATGTCTAATCCACCCCAGTATTCCCCAATTCGACACCATCAGCCATGGGAGGCCTCTAATCTCCCTCAATCTCATATGTAACCCATATTTATGGGGGTTTTTTTGGGGAAAATCCAAGATCCCTTCAAGTAATTGTTCCTCTCTTTAGTTTCATCCCTTTACTTAGGGATTCATCCCTTTTCCATGATGTTACAAAATACCCAGAAGATAGGGTTATAAACATGTGTTTGACAGGGTGTCTTTTTCCTGTAATTGTGAGATTTTAGGTTTCCCTTCACTTCCTTGTGGTGTGGCGGTGGTGCGCTTGACATTTCGTAGCAAAATTTGAGTGTTTCGACTAAAAGGTAGGTTGTTCTATGTGTAAAAAATTATTGATGATTTAGCTTTCTGTATTTACTCATATTTCATATTTCTCATATGTTGTGTGTTGTGAGAATTCTGTTTATGATTGATTGGGTTAAGTGTATAATTTTATAGTTGCATTTTAGCTTGAAATTGGTTGTTTTTCTTATAGAATAATTGGGTTATTATTTGGATGTATTTTGTAACATATGAACTTGGTTTAATAAATCGTGTTTGGGCTTAAAATTTTACATTGGTAGGGTCTTGGTGTGCCATTGGTTTTGAAAGAGGGTTCTTTAATGGGTTTTATGTATAAAACCATGAGATTCCACAAGAATGTTTTTATGAAAATGTGTGTGATTTCATGAGCATATTTTGTGGTATTATTTGAGGTGATTTTCTAACACTAGAGAGTGGTTTATTAAATTTTTCTAGGTCTTCTAATTCTATTTTTGACTGGTATTTCTGATATTCTTTCTTTGAAATATGGTTTTGAAATGGGTTTTATGTGAAATGCTTGGGTACACCCCATAGAATTGTTTTTTATATGATTTGACTGGTTTAATGATTTATGTAAGAGGTGAAACCATATTATAATACTATTTTGGATTGCTTATGTTTTGAAATGTTTCATTTTAAATGTGAAATGGTATATCATGTGATGTGTATCATCTTAAAAATGTTTTATAAAAAATTTTAATAGATTTAATTAAAAGTGAAAAAGATGTGAACGTGATGTGGGCTGTATGCTATTAGTGTAATGTGCAAAATGGATTTTGTTTATGAAAAGGGTATTTTGTAACATGTAAGTGGGATATTATGTGATGTTTATAATCTTCAGAAATATTTTATAATATTGTTTTAGGATGTGTTGAATTGTGAAAGATATAAAAATTTTGTTATGGGTTATTTTTGTGTGAGTTTTATTTCAAAATTAATTTGAATGAAAAAGGGGGATGATGTGCGTGTGTGTTGTGCATGTGGGATGTTTGGTTGATGTGTGATGTAGATGTGGTATTTTCATGTGGAACTTATATTTCATGGCTGGTTGAACATGTTTGAGCAGAAGAGGGAAACTCGGGTATCTAGGTGGGTGGATGTGTACTAGTATGCTAGTTATCCAGTGGGGTTTGGCCTCAGTTTCACATAGCATGATTAACACTTAAAACACTAAATAATATATCATGGTGATGATTATTGGGGACCACTAAGTTATGTGTTTGTTCCCTACTAATGGCTCATACATGACAATGAATATTTGTGATGGTTACTTTCACCGAGATACGAGGTACCTAGGCCCACATTGAGCTAGTTACTAGGGATTATTTCCTATTTCTTATAATCAGTAGATCATTTATACTAACCATAATCATACGTTATATTTTTATATAAAATTCAATAGCTTTGGTATTTATTTTAAAAGCGTGAATTTTATAAATTATCACACTTGAAAACTATTTTTATTTAATGTTGCATCATTTAGAAATTGTAGCTAGAATTTCATGTTTTGAAAACATTAATGATTTTAATCTCTAAATGTTCATCGCTTGGAATATCATAGTGGTGGTATCCTACTTCTATGTGTATCACAACATACTATCAATCTGTGGTTTCTTTAGACTTTGTTTTTCTGTCACAGGTTTAGGTATAGTTTTTAGTGTTAGTTGTTTGGATTTCTAGAAGGTCCTTCGTGGTGTTGTCTTCTAGAGATGGCTTGAGGGCAGTCCCTCTTGCAATGATGATGGTTCTTGGGGTGTCAATTGTGGGTTTCTTCAAATTTTTTAGTCATTTATAATTGTTTTAAATTATTTGATTCAGTTCTGAAATTTTGGAAAATACGATATTAGTTGAAATAACCAGATTTGATTTATTGAGTTTATTTATTATTTAATGTTTATAAACTTTTGTAAATTCCTCCCAAACAAAATTTTATGATACATGGGAACTTTTTTCAGCTTGTGGGGATCGGGAAAACCCTTCGTTCCTTATCTTGGGCCAGGTCAAGTGTCGGTTCTGATGGAATCCCGATTTGGTTCGTGACAAAATTGTATCAAAGGAGGTTCATGTTAACTGTTTGCATCATGTTATTTGGGGTAATGTAAGTATTGAATGGAGTTATTATTTTCAAGATTTGGCATTCCAGTTATGTGTAGTGTGCCTAATCACCACACCTCATGGCATGATTCAAGTCGACAGGGGATGTCGGGACTTATCTGAGTCCTTTGGTTTTCTTGGTTTGATGATGATTAGGGGAAATGAAAAGTGAGTTGGGATAATTGTCTCAGTGAGATCATAGGGATTGGAAAACCAAGTTGTTCTAGGGATATTTACCTAGAACACTCTCTATTATGGTGAATTTATTAGTGTATGGCCTCCAACCACATGTCCAAGTCACCCACTAAAGCAAGATTCCCCTCCCATTGTCTGGTGTCCTTTAGTTTTGAACACATTGAAGATTGGTTGTAAAGATAACATGACATATTTTTATGAAGTGTAATGTTATCGTGAACTGGTTTATTAAATAAATGAATATGATTTTTATTTTTGAGATGGTGGTACTAAATTTATTGATTGTTTTTTAAATGAAAAATGGTGTTCTTACACCTTATTTTGAAGTATAAAATTCTGTTAATATTTTTTTTTTGAAAAAGTGTTTTTAATAATATTTTCTAAACAATTGAATGGTATTTTAAAGGGATGAGATGCTTTGAAATTGATGTGAATAACTTGAATGCGAGTTCTTATCTAAATAGTTATGCCTCTCTAATTAATTTTGTAAGTTAAAATTTGAGTTTTATTTAATGGTTAGAATTCACAAGAAAAAACAAGTATTGGTTGATTGTTTTTGTTTTGAAAAGTGGACAAGAATTTTGTTTTATCCTTTGGTATCTCTATGATCCTCCACATGTATGGGTTATATGCGATGATGGATGGTTAAGGTCAATATTGGGTGTGTTTTGGGATGGATATGAGGACGGCCCTCGGTGTTTGATGGAAACATGCATGTGCGAGGCCTATGGGGTACCATTGGTGGATACACTAACCGCTGGACCATTTATTTTCAAAGAGATAATTTTAATTGAAAAAATGATGTCTCGATGACTGATTTTGGATGGAGTGTATTTTGTGTTTTGAAATATTAATGATTAGGGATGTTTTGAGTCAAATTACCCCTCTTGTTTGAACCGTGTTTTGTGCTTGGGTTTGGCCAGTAAGCTAGGTTGTAGGGCTGGTTAGAAATCTATTTTGAGAAATGTTTCAGGATGACTTTACGGTGGCTCCTCCATGTGTTTAGTTCTTGTTTGTGGTACATTCTTACCAATGGACCATCTTGGTTTTGTCCTTGGGTTGTCTCATTGGATAAGGTATACCCCCATTAAGGGTTATTACACAACTTAAGTGAAATAGCATTGTTTCTCAATTATAAAATCATTTATTTGATCAATAAAAGGGTTATTTTACCATTCTTGGTAGATTGAGTCTGTAGACATTCCTCTCAATGTGTTGTGGATCTTCTGGTTGTGGAAGAGTGATAGTGGATGGTTGAAAGAGACCAAACTTTCTCCAGCTACCAGATTTATCGAAGGTGGAAGTGGCCTTGTGTTGTTAGTTTGGATGGTCTCTAAGAGGGAATATGGGTCCTTGGTTGTTTCGTTGATACTACGGTTTATGTTGATCCATATGTATGGTAAATCTAGTCATAGGTGGTTGTTATGGACACTTTATGGAATTCTATGATGTTTTGGGATGTTGCATAAGGTCCCCGCTCTGTGTATTGTTTCTATCTGTCATAATGGTCATGGACGGTGATGCCTTTTGATGTCGTTTGTTCATTTGACTATAATGGTGAAGGCCATAAAATCCTCTGAGAGTTGTTGTTATGTTGGGATTATGTATCCATTGTAAAAACATAAAATCCTTTATCTTAGAAAAAATTTAATTATGTGTCCTTTCATTCTATTTTTTCACACTCAAAGAAATAATGTGTGATGTTTATGCACCTTTTAAGCTCTTGTTTTAGTGAAATGTCAGGTTTTGGTAAAGTGGGTTCCAGAGTGTGTTATGTCTTAGTAACATTATCAGGGATTGTAGTGTAGTTTTCTATAGAAACGAATGAAGAAGTTTTTTTTGGGTATTTCTAATGCCTAACTATAGTGCCGAATATGCTTAAATCATTTGATCTCCAACCATAAGTCCCAAAAAGAAGAAGGTACATAGTCCAGGGAAATCCCGGGGTCATTTAAACACTTGTAAAAAATTAGATCCTTAGTATGAAATATGTGAATAGATTAAACCTATAGCGTCATCATGGTTGAGAACACCATTTGGGCAGTATTGGTAGTGATCGTGTTCCAGGAATCCATGCAGAAATAATGATCATCACAGTTAGTGCACAACATCCCAAACTCTGCAGACTGACCTAACGACCATCCCAACTATTTATTTTTTTGGATCGTTCCATGCATGCCCATATTAGTCAGTAAATATGGCTTGTCCTTATTGTAAGGAAACCCACTATGAATTTTATTTTATATTCTTTTGGAAAAGACTAATGGGATTTTATACCATGTACTAGGGAGTCCGGTCGGGCCTCCCTCGATTCGTGCCCTGATCATATCTTTGTAAAATTTAAGTTGTCTCTTATGGTGGGGAGAATGTTTGTGTCTGATTATACTAGTAACTAATATTTTTAATTGATATTGTCTTGTATCTATGTAGTCTCATTTAGAGCAGTCTAACTACCAATATCTTCCTTGGGTAAATTTGGGGATTTGATAATGCCCAACATTTTAGTTAAAACAAGGTTAGTGAAACCGAGTTCATTGTTGTTGTTCATTTTATTAAATTACTCAAGTTTGGATTGGATATTGTTTGAGGATATTCCTTTTCTGATATAGTGTAAATATTATTGATCATTTTAGGTAAGTGGTGTATGTTTTGGTTTGTGATAGTATTCCTTCTTTAATTTATCAGTAGAGGTGTTTTGGCATTTGGCTGAAAAACATGGCATGGAAGTCCATATTGGTTTAACAGATTGGTTTGGTTTTTTTTCTTTTAGGGTTTCTGTGGAATTCTGGGGTATAAATCAATATGGTGGGTGGAATTTTCACACACAGATTTGTAATTCCATGTTTTGGTTCAAATCCTCTTTCAGTTGTTAGCTTTATCTTGGATATCGGGTGTTCTGGGTTTGAAATTTTGTGTACTTGTGCCACAGAACTATAACCTTGGTATTTGGGGTTTATATGGAAATTGGAATTATCTTTTTTTCAAATTAATGGTATGAGGTTGTTGTGTTTTGGAGTTTTCTTAGTGACACTCCATGTGACACAGCTTATGGGGTATGTTGTTGAGGTAGTTTGCATCTATTAGTCGGATGAGTTTTGGGGGTAAAAAGGATGGTTTCTTTTGAAAGATATTTTCTTATATCCCTGGACTATTTGTCCCCCTTATTTTCCCCTTTGGACCCCCCTAAATTTGGAGGATTATTGATGGTTTTTTGGTGTCTAGAACATGCCTCAAGATTTGACCACATGGTTCCAAACCTTGCGGGAAAACCGTATAGGTGTGTTGATTTCATTAAAAATCATTCGATTTTCCAACTTTTCCCTACTAAAAATATATCTAATCTACTCCATTCTTCCCCCATCCAACACCAGAATCCATGGGATTCCTAAAAGATGTTTCAAGCTTCTATGGAACCCTTCTTTAATGGTTTTTTGGTGGGTAAACACCAAGATTCCTTCAAGTAAGTGTTCCTCTCTTCTTTTTTCTTTTCATTCCCTATGGTTTCATCCCTCTTTCATGATGTTCCAAAATGTCCATAAGTTTGGGTTAGAACCTAGTATTTCACATGGTTCCTTTTTGGTGCGATCTTTATATTTTAGGTTTATCTTCACTTATTTGTGGTGTGGCGGTGGTTCGCTTGATGTTTTTCACCATGATTTGACGGTTTCGACTCAAAAGGAAGGTGGTTCCATGTGTAAAAACTTATTGATGAGTTAGATTTCTATATTTACTCATTATAAATATTCCTTATATGTTTATTTTTGTGGTAAAACTGCTTATGATTGATTTTGTTAAGCGTTTAATATTATAGTTGCATTTTATCTTGAAATTCGTTGTTTTCATGTGGAACTTTTGGGGTATTATTTAAAATTTTTGATAACATATGAAATTGGTTTATAAATATTTTTTGCGATGAAAATTATGATTTGGTAGGGTCTTGGTTTTCCATTGGAATTGAAACAAGGTTTTTGGAATAGGTTTTATAAAAAATCACAATATTCATCTTGGAAGGGTTTTATGAAAATGTGTGTGTTTTAATGTGCATATTTTGTGGTATTATTTTTGGTGATTTTATAAAACTTGATAGTGGTTCAATAAATATTTTTGGGGCTAAAAATTATGTTTTTTACAAGTATTTGCATGACTTAATCCTTGAATGATGGTTTTGAAATTGGTTTTATGTTCAATGCTTGGGTACACCCCTTAGAATTATTTTATGTAAGATTTGAATGGATTAAGGATTTATGTAATTGGTGAAACCATATTGGAAAACTAGCTTGTATTGTATATATTTTGAAATGGTCTATTTGAAATTTGAAAGGGGTATTCATGTGATGTGTATCATTTGGAAATGTTTTATAAAAATATTTAATGGATTTATTGAAATGTGAAAGAGATTTGAACGTGTTGTGGTCTGTTTTGTGTGTGTGTGATGTGAAAACAATTTTTTTATGAAATGTGTATAATGTAACATTGGAGTGGGATGATATTTGACTTTTAGAATATATGTAAGTATTTTATAAAATTTTTAAATGTTTTTTTGAACTATTAATGATTTTAAAACTTTGTTGTGGTCTATTTTTGTGTGATTTGGATTTCAAAATTAATTTGAATGAATATGGGGGATGATGTGCTTGTGTGATATACATGTGGGATGTTTGGTTTATATAGGATGTGAAAGTGGTATTTTTATGTGAAACATATATATCATTGATGGTTGAACTTGTTTGAGTACAAGAGTGAAACCCATGTGTATAGGTGGGTGAATATGTACGAGTATGCTAGTTGTCCCGTGGGGGTTTGCCACAGTTTCACGTATCAGGATTGGTGCTTAAAAAACTAACTAAACTCTGATGATGATTCCATTCAAGTCACACATAATAATATCAATCATCTATTTCATTCATAGTAAAAGGGGTTCGTGGATAGAAACACAAAATGGTGGGATAATAAGAAATAGGTGAAAGAGGAACCAGTTTATGGGGTAGTGATATAGACATTGCAAATCAGAAAATATGTATAAATTTAAACCAATGGAAAATGTATTTATATTATCTTAAAAAGGATGTCTTAGAGAGATATTGAATCAATAATGTTTATATTTGTATGGGGTTTCATGTGGAAGTGGAAGATAGAGATCCAAATGAATGTGTTTCAATTTAAAAAAAGTAGAGTTTTGATATTTTTTAGTGATATATGTCCTCAACATAGATATTCCCCCACCTAACATTATAAAACCTAATTAACTAAAAAAAATCTCGAACTCTCTCATTAATTTACTAAGACCTAAACTGATTACACTATTTTTTGGTAATTTTACTTAAACAAAGATTGATAATGATTTTTGCAGTATCTACATTTTCCTAACCATGTTATCAAAGTCATATGATCATCTTAAATTAAACCTGACTGAGTTTCACTTTATGGGAAATGAAGAAGATCCAGGGGTATTGTGTGGAATCCAAAATGGTGGATGGAAGATTAATTGATATGAATTAAAAAAATTAAATCTCATATTTTCTATGGTTAACAAAATATCCATATAGATTATGTTAGATAGAATTTAACAATATATATGTGTGTGTGAATTTATCCACAATTGTGGGTGATGTATCCTCAACTCAAACATAATTGTACTAGTAAGACATTAATATGGTTAATAAAATAGTTAAAAGGGAAAACTATACTCAATAACTACTAGTACAGTAAACTGAGATAAATTTTATAATGAGGGATAATGTGTTGAGTGGATCCTTATCGTTATAATGTGTTTTTTGATAATTACATCACCCTCTCTCTAATTTATTCTCTTTTACATTGATTTATCCATCAATTAAATCTTCTAATATATGTTATCTTCTCTAATATATTTTACTCGATGTGACTCATTATTTATATACTATATTCTTCTATTATATGATCATTATTTAACACATCAAATTTTACGATTGAATAATTTAGTTAGAATATATTAATTTAGGTGAACAAATATAAGGAAATTAGAAATCCAAAAACTATTGTACAACCTATTGTAATATTTATTACATCCATACCTACAGTACTCATAATTACACAAATAATATTTTTATATAAATGAAAGAATATTTTTTAAGATTTCATAAACTACACCAAAGGTCTAATGATTCATTTGATATTTTAATTTCTTTATGAAGTTACTACAAGTGTCTAGACTTATAGAAAATTTTTAGATTACCATTTATTGGATTTCTAATTATATATGAAACTAATGTTATCATTTTTCACAAATCCTATTGATATCAATATAAAATAAAATATATATACATTTCATTCATCATAGAAATGTTATAGTTAGACATTTGGATGCTCTAAAAATTATTGAATTCTTTGATACAGTTTTAGTATTATGCAGTTTTCAGAATATGAGTGCTACAATGTTTTGATTATATCTCCTATATAAAAGTTATATTGAAGTATTTTTTGATCCATTATAAAGAAATATAAATTATATAAATTTAATTCAACATTTCAAATTCATAAACCACTATTTAGATGGATTTTAATTCGGCTGAAATTTGGAATATCAATATGATATATAATTTCATTTTATTGAGTGAGTTTTTGACAATGAAAATTAAAATTCGTTAGATAATGAAATATCTTATCAGAGTAGTAGAAATTTCTAACACTAATAGTGGTTAAATAAATTTCTTATGTGTAATTGAGGAGGATAATATTACATGGACACAAATTTATTTCTAAAATTGAATTACCATATGTGGTAATTCAAAATTTTATTATGTCAATCTGAGGATAAATATATTATGAAAAAATTACATA
The DNA here is from genome assembly GCA_963277665.1 of Viscum album. NCBI lineage: Eukaryota > Viridiplantae > Streptophyta > Magnoliopsida > Santalales > Viscaceae > Viscum > Viscum album. Next base: position 1,252,670,596 of record OY728153.1, on the reverse strand, counting down.
TATCAGTAATTTTCATCTTCTTATGAAAATTCTATATGTATATATGAAAAAATATAATTTTAATCAAAAGGGAATCACCTTCCTACTATAGAAAATATAAAAGGATTACTGAGATTTTGAGAAGATACAATTTTTTGATTTGTTAAATTATCATAGGAACACATGCATGCAACAATTTTAGAATATCATAATGGAAAATTCAACCTAAAAAATGATTCAATTAATTCCAAATTTTATTATTTAGATAAAATTATTACCAAAACACCATCAATCATGTAATTAAAATTACATCACCTCTCTTATACATAATAACTAAACCCAATATAATTATCTTTTAGTTTTTCTAGTTATTAGAATGATTTAAATGAATTAAGAAAGAGGAACATGGGATGTCGACAACATTAACATCTTTTATGAATTTTATCCAATAAGAATGATATTAATTCTTCTGTATATTTTATATATTTCTCAAAAGATATCAGTCACTACATTATAATACAATATGAAAAAAGAAGATTCCATGTTAATGTAGGGTAATATGGAATTAATTTATAACTGGAAGATGCACCACAATCATATATATATATATATAGTCACATAATTATAATATTCCCTAAAATTTTGATCAATAGGTAGATATGGTTTTACAATATGAATATTTTTTAAAAGGGAGTGCAATAATACTATAGTGCACTCATTTATTTTGAAGATCAATTGAGAAGAAATAAAACATGCAATCATGTGAACACTATATGAATGCGATTCGAGTGGATACTATGATAGAATCATACCAACTCATTTATAGGGATATAAAGAAGGATTTCGAATACTTTATTTTGATAAAAAATCATGGACTCTTAGAAAAATGTGTTTTTAGAGAATATCATAAATGATAAAGAATGCTTCCTCTAAATATTAGATGTAATGGTAATTTGATTCTTTATGGTTTTGAGATTTAAATTTGATTAAATCATACAAATATTATTCCATATGATTTTTTAGTTCTATTTTTATTTTTAAAATATAAAAAATGGATTTCACCTTAAAGATAATGTATTTATGATGTATTTGAAAGTAAAATATTTTAGGAAGAGATGATTACCATTTCAATATTTTGGAAAAAATCGTTTCATTTTTGTTAATTATATCAAGAAATTCAGAATTTTCCAAATCATGATGTTGATTTAAAGATAAACTATATGATCCAATTGATTATGCTATTAAAATTATTATGAATACGATTAAGGAATTATCTAGTTTGATATATTTTACAAATATGTAACATTAATTCATGGTAGTTTACTAGAAAAAGAACAAAGAAAATGGTGAAATAAGAGAAAAATATTTGATAGATAGAATATATATTTCTTTTTTGGGCTGCTTGATGGATGAATAGAGTTTGTGAAAAAAAATTAAAATATATGTGTTACATAATATTTCTACCCACATATACTTCTCAACACCTTTGAAGAGATAAGAGAACAAATCTATATGTCTATTATTATCTCTCTATGAAAATAAAAAATAAGAATAAAACATGTACCAAATAAGAAAAAAAATATTATTATACTATTATTCAAATATTCAAATAGATATACATCATTATATATGTTGTTTTTTGTGTAAGAATAAGTGTACACTTATTGAAGATCATTTTTCTATTGTTGTTTCTTTTTTGAAAATCCTTATCATCTATTTGTTGAAGAGGAAACTATGTGTTGAAGTCATATCAATATTCTATATCTCATCTATTACCTCTAAGTATTGAATATATGTACTCGGTTGTGGAAAACATTTAGTTTCTCATGTTAATATATCATGGCTCACAGTAAAAGAAAATGAACTAACAATAATTTCCTTGTAATCTCTGATGATTGATTATTCTCAACCCAAGATGACCCCATGAAGAGTTATGGTTCTGGTAAAATGCCCAAAAATAGTAGAGTGCTATTGGAATGGACAATAGTATTTTTCTTCCTTGAACCAGTATACATCATTTTGTTCTCATCTCATTATTTTTATATATTTCAAATATATTATTCTCTTAAGGAACTTGACATAATAAAAATTGATTTCAGTGGTATTTTTATAAACTAGACATGATTTTTGAAGGGATTGAATTCCCTTATTGAGACATCATCTACTTTGACTAGGAGAACAATTGTTATTAGGGAAGAGGCTCCAATTTTATAGAAATTTGAATATATAGTTTTCATTTTACATGTAACAAAATATGATATCATCAATTAATATATTTTAGATAGTTTCTAATATCTTTTTTATCTAAAATTCGTAAGGGTAATATCATTAGTTGAAGGCTATTATCAATGGATATCTATAAACATGTTTTTTTAATGATCTGTGCTCCTTGTTTTAATAGTATAAAATTATGGATGATATAAATCAAGGGAAATTATATATTTAGTGAATCGTGGTTTATATTTGTATTTGGAAATTTTAATTCCTTATAAAATACATGATTGAGAACCAGAGAACTGGAGTTATATAGATGGTGATGATTATGAATTGTATTCTAAATTTGTGAATGTGATCCTTTTTTTCTTGGTCCATATGATTTCAATGAAGTTTCTCAATGCTCAACGATTTATGAAATATGGGAGATTATATCTATTTTATATGACATTATAGAAATTTAAAATATTTTTTTGTTTATCATCAATAAATTTCAAAGTTTTGAAGTGGAACGTATCACTCATATTAATGGAAGACTCACTGATTTACTAAATATCATATATTTCATTGGAACATCTATTCCAAAATTGGATTATGCCTGGAAATTGAAAAGAATTTTTCCCTCTCTGTGGAATAGAATCAATGTGACTCTTTTAAAATCAAAAAGTAATAATGGTTTGATGAAGAGGGAGTTAATCGGGAATTTCATGATGTTTTATAATTATATTCTAGTTGATACTGAATATAATATTTTTACCAAAAGGGGGAATGTTTCTATTAATGTCTCAATAGAAGAATACTCTAATTCAAATTCTAGTAGTTATGATTCAAATGAAGAATTATTTTTAATTGATTTAGTGTTGAGGAAAATCTGTAGGAAAATAAATTAGAAATCTATGAAAAATGAAGAAAAAATAAGAATTTTATGAGTGAAAAATGAAAGGACACTAATAAAAAGATTTCTCTTAAATTGAATATAATAAAAATATGAGTATATGAGAAAAGGGAATAAAATTATGAATTTTACTTAGATTAACTTTTATGAATATAGTAATTACTCTACTACCTGCTTCTAAGATGATATTGAAAATAAGAAAAAAATATATCTCTTATAAATGAAGAAAAGGTGGTACAATGCACTTTTTACTCAAGGAATTATATTTCAAATAACTTATTTTCTAAGTGAAAATAATGACTATTGTTATATGATTTAATAGTAACATTAATATTTAAATAAATTACATATGAAAATTATAAAATCATATGATGTTGTTTTTTTTAAAAAATAATTTTTAACTACACAATTATCTTGCCTTAAGATCATGTTTTTCAACAATTGAATTTGTTAGTCATGATAATAAAAATAAAAAATTATTAGATTAAATGGGATATTTCAAACCAAATTTTATCATGTTTACCAAAGAAATTTATTTATATCAAATTTACGGAAGGAATCAAGCCAATAATGGAAATCATGGAGTTTTAAATAGTGGAAATAACTCCAAATGTTAAAGAAACTTTTTGTTACCATGTACTAACTGTAAAAGAATGTATACTATAATATTATGTATTTATGGAATTAATAATCACTATGAAAATGAATTTTATTAGAATATTTACCAAATTTTTGGGGTAAAACATGTTTATTTTTGAAAAACATTGCTTTTGTATAAATAAATAATTTCTATATGAAATAAAAAATAAATAGTTTCCCAAATCATTTGTAACTAAAAATATTAGACAAAAAATTATATGGGTTCCAAAAGGAACAAATTTATATTATCTTTTAGGAATATAAAACTAATCTATAATGTAAAATCAATCAGTGGATTCTTAAATAAATGGAGATATATTTTAGAAGGAATAATCATTGAAGTTGGAATTGTTTTCCACATATTTTAGTTCTATTTTAATATTTATATATGATAACAATTAAATTATTAGTTTCATTTAGGAATATGAGATTTGAATACATTATCTTCTATTCTCAAACCTTTTACTATCATATTCCCAATCATTTTAGTTATATTTCAATATTACATTATGAAATTATGGAAACATGCATGTATTTTATTTTTTATCTATTGACAATTTTTCATGTGCTAATGTATAAATTTTTTATAATTTTAGGTTTCCTTTTTTAATGTAATATTATTTATCATACTAGCATATATTTTACTATCATGTTTCTGCATGTACGAATCTATTTCTAGTATTTCATATAATTTTGTATTGATGATTCTTAAACATTTTAAGGAATTATTTTAATATCATTAATAAGATTTATGGTTCCTTTTATATTAATGTTTTAAATAGGGGGAATTAATATTGATGAAATTTTATTACTATTCTATATTTTTCTGAAATGATGCATTCATTGTTAAATATATTAAAAAGTAGGATCATAAATTATGTGTGATCTTTAGCATGTTCTTTAGTATTTTATGGTCTGAAATTTGCTTTATTGTTTCACCAAGTTTTATTAACTGTTTCTCACGTTGAAACATGCTATAGTTTTGGTTAAAACAATTCATCATTCAATTCCATAAATATATTTTCATATTTTTGTTTTATTTTAGTCAGAGTTATCTTTTATGATAATATTTTATTAATTTTATACATAAAAAAATGTTGAACTATTTATTTTTAATAGATCCTTGATCATATATAATTAATATTCTTTAATGGAAACATTTTATATTCTATAAAATTATTTCATTGTTGTTAGGACATGATTTTTTTATTTGTTTAAAATTATAATTCATGTTGAGTGTTTTTGTTCTATCTATTCTAGTAAAATGATTAAGGGGGATAATAACCACCTCTTCCCTAAATTAGATTCATTTTTATATAGTATTTTTCATTGGAAATCGTCTCTTTGTTTCTAATAAATTATTACAAATAAAAGTTTATATTTTCTTGTGTAATCATATCGAATGACCCTTGTTCTTATTTTATTATTCTATTTTGTATAACCTAATTGTAATTTCCTTAACCAATAATACCATTTAAAAAGGGGGATATTTTGTTTGATATGAAAATGTTTTTTAATTATTAAGAAGCGGGAGAATTTGAGTGGATCCTTTTCATTCTCCTCAGTGTTTTGATAATTACTGCACCATCACTTTGTTTTATTTTCATTTACATTGATGTATTCATATATTTAATTTTATTTTATATATTATCTACTATAATATATGTTATTAGATTGTATTTATTATATATTTGTGTTACTATATATTTCTATAGTCATTCTTGAACTTCTATGAATTTATGTTTGAAGATTTTTTGTAAAAATATATTTGTTCAAATGAATAAAAACATGGAAATTTGTGATCTATACATTATTTTATCCACCTACCTATATATTTATTATATATAAATCTATAGAACATGAAATTTTACAAATAAGATTTGGTTAAAAGATAAAAATGTTATCTATATTTTTTAATCAAGCTGATGGTCAAATCATTCATTTGCTATTTTCATTTTTTGAATGATGTTACGGAAAGTGTTCAATCATATAAAACATATTTGAGTTAAACTCTCATTGAAATTACATTTCAATATAAATTTAGTCATATTATATGAAACATTATGCTATGCATATATAATGGAATTATCTTAATTTCATTCTTATAATAAAATTCTGTTTCAGATACTTGGATACTCTAAAAATTAACTGATATCTCTGAAATATTTCTCGAATTTTGGAGATATCAAAATATGTGTGTTATAGGGATTTTATCATATATAATTATATGAAAATAAAACTTCTGTTTTTTTGATTAATTGGAAATATATTAAAATTATATAAATAAAATTCATCTTGTCCAAATTTTGAGTCCAACTTTTAGAAGGTTTAATAATTGATAAAAAATTTCAATATCAAGATGATAAGGAATATCATATTGTTGAGTGAGTTTATGAAAAATAAAATTCACTTACCTGAATGATAAAAATATCATACAAGATCAATAGAAATATATTATCGCAAAAATAACTAGAGATATTTTTATGAGGGATTTAGGAGGATTAACTTACATTGAAGAAAAATATCTTACTCAAATTGAATTACCTTATGTAATAAATATAAATTATTTTACATGCATCTGTGGATAAATATTGTACATTGTAATTTAATATATCATGTGTGTTAATCTTCATAAAACTATTCCTCACTACTTTCTAAATAGGAATATAATGATACTTGGAGGTGTATCACATTCATATTATAGGATGTGTAGATGGATTTATGAATATCTGAGAAGAAAGAATGTGGTGACTTATCAATTTATCAGAACAACACGTGTAGTTTGTAATTTCACAATATCAAAATGGATAACTCAACCTTCACAAAATAATTCAATTAATTCATAATTATCTTCACCTAAAGAAATTAATGGTTCAAATTTATCACTTAAAAATTAAAATCATTGTATCTATCTTATACAGAACAATGACACTAAACCTGAAATTTTCAGTTTTTATAACTACAAAACTTTATTACATGACATAAGAAAGAGAAACACATTCTGGTTTTAATATTCACATGTCATACAAATATGATTCCAGAGGAATTATATGAATATCAATTTATGTTTAATATATTTCATGTACAATATCTCACACAACATTTAATTAAAACAATGAAAAATAATATTTCTCATGAATATAGAGAAATAAAACATGCATTGTAGATGAGGACATACACCCCACATATGCGCATAGAGGTAATCACATAATTATAATATTCATTATGAATTTGATTTACTTGACGATGATATTCATGCAACATGAATATTAGATAATAGAGAGTTCACAACAAATATAGTACACTTCTAAAATTTGATGTTCACATGATAAAATTGAAACATGAAATCCAAGAAAACATCAAATGGATGAGAGTCAAGTGGATTTTCAGAATAGAACTAGACTAAATAATTAATAAGGATTGAATGGAGGATTTTTCAGACTAGACTATAGTAAAAAATGCAAGGACACATGAAAAAATTTGTTAATATATTATATAAAAATTGGTAATGAAATATTTATATGAATATTCGATGTAATTATAATTTATTCCTCTACTTTTTTGATATTTAAATTTAATGTAATCATTTATGGTTTATTCCAAATTTTTTCTTAGTTCAATATTCATTGTTAAAATATTTTGAAGAGGGTTCTACCTTACAATAAATGTACTTTTTTGTATATTTGAACTTAAAAAATTTTGGAAGGAGGTGTTTATCATTATACTCCAAAAGCCCCGGAACAGGTCAAACCCGATCCTAAGAAATTTATTAATCCAAAAATTAAAGAGATTCAGGAAACCAGGGGATTATTATATAGTCTAGATTACATAACACCATAAATGTCTCCCTCAACCATTGAGGCACAATACCTAGAGGCCATAAAATACCACATCATACCCATTTCTAAAAGAACCTACTTAGATAAAGTATCTGCTACCTGATTGGATTCCTGATACGCATGGGAGACTACCAGCCATAAATGAGAAACTTGGTTGAGGCATCCAACCCAGTGAGGCATCACTCTCCAGGGCACGTTGCATGATCATGACTCCATTGCATGTACCGCTAGCTGAGAATCTGATTCAATCCATAACATGGACAAATTATACCGAACAATGTAACTTACTGCATGAATTATCACGCAAAGTTCAGCTTCATAGGAAACTCCAACCTCAGTAAAATGATAAAAACATCCCTTAATAAAGCCCCAGTATGTGTGAAAGATACCACCACATCCTAATAATTCTGGTGCACCAAAATCATCTCCATCCACATTAACAGTGAGCAATGGGATGATTGGAGGTATCCAGCGAATATACATAAGTAATCGAGGTTTCCATGGCTGAACAGAAACACCAAGAAACCTTAGAGCATGTAGATAAAAGATTATGTTGTGCAACATACCTTTTTGAATATTGGAAGTAGCATGAAACTCTCTATGGACAACTGTCATTCCATGCATTATAGGTACTCCCCTGCTATCAAATAGCACAGCATTACGAGCATCCCTTATGGCCGCAATCAGGGCTGCAACGAACACCATCAAGAGGTTCCCAATTAATTAGCTACATGTGACCTCGGATAGCCCTGCATACAGGTCCTATAGTAGAAAATTCCAGTTGAAGACCAGTCCAAATAGGCCTCCCACATAATCCCATAACTGTCCAGCATAACTGTACTCCACAAACAGGTGCTAAAAATTCTCCTCAGTAGCCATGCATATGTGACAATATAAAGAAAAATTAAATCCATCCCACTTGAGTTGATCCTGGGTATCCATCCTATTTTTATAGATTCTCCAAATCCAAAGGAATCGACACGGCTAGATAAAGAGGGTACATAAATTTAGCATCTAAGTAGGTGCATGACAATATCTTCCACAAACCAACTGGTAAAAATCCTTACTTGTGAACTGCCCATTCTGATTATGCCTCTATATCACCATATCATGGTTTATAAAGGGATAATTTTTAACTTCCTTCTCCACCTAAGATGGGACCATGCTACCCAAAATATGTGTGTGAGAAATAGTGTCAGCAATGAAGACATGACTTGTAGTAGGAGGAAAAACTATGCTATCCTGTAGAGGCCTCACAAGCCATATCATACTCTACTATTTTAGATGAGAGTCCCTGCAGACCAACCACTTGATGTCATGAGCAATTTTCCTGAAATAATGCTTGAGAGATTCCCAAATAGATGACGTAAAATAGTTTTTATGACCAATAAGTAGCCTTCTTGTAAACCTGTTTGTTAAAAAATCACTACACCCATCCTTGGAAATTATGTCCCATGTGAACTTCCCAAAAATACCATCATTAAAAGTCATGAGATCCTTAAATTCATGTCCTCCCAATTCAACGGGCTTGATACATTCCTTCCAAGAAACAGTTCCATGCTTCCTCTAATGTACTGACCCCATCCAAATAAAATTTTGAATCATGTTGTGAAGCACTTTGATGATACCTCTAGGCCTTCTATAGAGAGATAATAAATAGATAAACTTGGAGGTGATCACTGGGTTGAGAAGGCAAACCCTCCAAACCATAGGCATCGCCTTCCCTTTCCAACTAGCATGATGATTCACAACGCTCGGAGAATTTTATTCTAGATACATCCTCTTCATATTTCTCCAAAATAAGGGAACCCCTTGATATTGAAATTTTAAAGAGCCATTTTTACCCCCCAGACATTTTATTATCCTGTTATTCTTAGCAACCATGACTCCATTCCCAAAAATAATAAAAGACTTCTCCTGGCTAATTTCTTGACCATCCACCTCTTCATACTATTGAAAGAGGGATTTAATGGGATAAATAGTTCTATTTGATTCTTTCCCAAGAAAAAGAATGTCATCAGCATATAGCAAGTGGGATGGAGAAAAATCATTCATACCAGCCTTGATATGTTTATAAGAACCCATATTAGCAGGATCATTAATGCATAAGCTATGATAGTCTTCATCAATAGAAAATAGAAGTCCAGAGAGTGGATCGCTTTACCGCACACCTCTAGTGCAGGGAAAAAACCTATGGGTGTGCCATTGATGAGGATGGAAATCCTTGAAAAACATAGAACGGTTATAATTATCCTGATGAAAGCATCGAAAAAACCATTCCTTTTAATAACATCTAGAAGGAAACTCCATCTTAATGTGTTAAATTCCATTGATATTTCAATTTTCATATTAAATGTATTATCCTTCGTCTTCCTCTTCATGAGATTGAAACTCTTCAAGGAGGAAAAGGGACAATTCTGTATATGTCTCCTAGGAACAAATCCAAATTGATTCACTATGATCATGTCACCAACCCATCGGGCCATTCGATTCATAAGAATCATGCTAATGTTCTTGGGGATAGTGTTCCCAAGTGTAATAGGACTAAAATCCTTGTTATCAAGAGAATTAAATTTCTTAGGAAATAGGGCGATGAACGAATATTTTAACCCAAATGACAAGTCAGACTGAGAAAATAAGTCCTTTATAGCATAAGTGATATCATCCTGAAAATTTTCCAAATAAGATATGTAAATCTTGTTAGTAAAACCATCTGGACTAGGATCATTATCCACATTAATTGAGGGAAGAGATTCATATATTACCACTTTAAGAGGAGGGGGGATAAGATATTGATTATCATGCTGGCCAATGCATGGGGTTATTTTCCCACCCTTCTTGTGGGTGTTGTCCTGTCCATCATTAGAATATTACTAATTTAAATTATCGACCACCCCCAAAGAGATCTAATTTTTAGATGTAAATAGTTTCCCTTGTAAGTGGATTACCTTATCCCTTTCCTTAATGTTATTCTCTTTATGTAGATAGTTGAAAATTTTAGATTTCTTGTCTCCCACTTTGAGCCATCTGACATTCATATGGTTTCTAACCAGCCTTTCTTGGACCATCGGGAGACCATCCAATTTATTATGAGCCATGATCTCCTCACGATATGGAGAATGTGGTTACTGGTTCTGAATTTGGATACACAAAAGCTTCTCCTCAGCAGCCTTAATGCCACAGTCAAGCTAAGAGATGGTTTTATTGCTCTATTCCTTGACAAGCGTTATAAGATGTTTTAATTTCAAAGCCACCCTCTGGAGGGGGCTGTCAATCAGTTCACGCTTCCACGCCTCAAGAACAAGTTCCCTACTTCCCTTCCCCATAATCCACCCATTGTTGAATCAAAATGGGATGGGTCCTGATTGTGCCAATTGTGTATTAAAATCCACAACAATATGATTAGGATTTGTGTTATGTTTCCAAAAAGTAAAACCAGATAATCCATGTGTATCACCTTGATCATCCATTTGAACAAAACAACTAGCAATTTTTTTTCCTGCTTCCCATTCTAGGTATAGAAACACCATGTGAATTCAGATCCAGTAAGAGGGACCTCAACAATATTGAACTAGTCACGACATACAAAAGATCCAAAAAATTTAAAATATACCAAAAACCTATGAAGAATATTAAAGATTTATCAGGCCTAATTTTTTGGCTAAATATTGAAAATTTATTCAATCCAGTTGGATGAAAATATAAAATTGAAAGGATGAAATGATTGAAAAAGTCTATATTAGAAATAAAATATATTTCTTTTGATTGTTACTAGATTGAATAATAAAGAGTCCATGGGAAAATAAAAATAGATGTGTTATATTATTTTGATCTACACAAATATGGTTCTCAACACTTTTGAAGATATAATTTAAATACTTTATATTTATTATTCTCTTTATCTGATGAATAAATAATAAGATAACATGTCAAAATGAAGAAAACTATTATTCTACTAAAGTTATTTGAATGAAGAAACTGAACTACTGTAAATACCAGTAAAATTCAAGGGAAATTTTTTCTTAATTTTCATTGGTATTTTACAAAAACCCAGTTTCTGACGGCACCTGATTCCGAGCCCCTGTGTCCCAGGAATCAATTTCTGAAGTTTAGCATAGGTACGTTCAGTAAACGAATGGGCAAGTTTTACAAACTTTGGAACCAGTGCTTGAAATCGAAATCTGAGGGCACCGATGAAACCACATCGCCTGTAATTTCTTAAGAACACCTTTTCCAGAGTTACGTTTTCTCGGGTGAGGTTTTTAATTAAATGGTTTAACTAAAGAATAAAATAAAATGTTTTGCTACAAATTTTATTTCTATTCTTGTTAGTTGAAACCTATTCTTGGTGGTTGGAGTGGGACCCAATAATATCATAACTCCTAGGTAGGATATTAGTTAAGAGGGGCCCACACAAGCCCCACCCTTTCAACTTCCTCAAACCCCAATTAATTGTGTAACACACCCGCACCCCCCCATTTAATGAAAATTAAATTATATTAATTAATTGATTATGTTATACAATCTAATTAATTCAAGAATTCATTTTGAATTTCAAATTGAACATTGGCTTGTGTGTGTTAATTAAATAAGACAAAGTCTTATTTCATTAAGGTTTAGTTTCGTTGTGCGAGAGGATTGGGAGAGGATTTACACAAAGCCTTTGAATCTTCATCATCATCATTGGATAACGTTATGAACAGCGAATAACGCCGGCCTCTGACAGAAGACAACGAAAAACGCTAGTTCTGCAGAGATCAACAACGCGAAGCCGTGTACCACGACGTCGTGTACCACAACGCCGATGATCCTCTTCTCCACGACACCAACGATGCTAACGGAGCCTTCTTCCGAGATGTACTTTTTCCACGTTAAACCTTCATTCATCAACACTTGAGGTAGGGGTTAATTGTTTTTTCTCGTGCATTATTTCATTGTCGGTCATCGACTTCTTTTTGGGCCGCCTGTTATCGTAATAACAGGAGGAGGTCAGACTGCATGAACACGGTCAACCCTCCACCCCCCTTTATGATTATACTTGTTACGGTACAATGAAAGGCATCGTGGTGCAACGACACTGTGCAAAAACAATGAAGAATGGGTGAAGAAGCACGGCGCCTTTGGGTCACGCCGTTGAGGTCGAATAAAGTCGTGGCGTTGTCACGCCGCACTGGAGAACCACGAAGAGGCCGTGGTCGGAGCAGGGCCACAGTGGAGGGGTGCGACGCCGTCTCACCGAGCCGGACAGACAAGGCTGTGGCTAAAAGCCACGACTGAGCAAGGTGGGGCAGCCGGAACTGCCGACCGCCGACACCTTGGAGGGACGGGACCGCAGCGGTCCCCCAGCGGTAGCACCGGCCGGCTGGACTGGGCCGACCGTTTTCGAGGAAAGACCGGGAGTCATAACCCTCGGCCAGAAGGGAGCGGCACCCACATATGGGCCGCAATTTCAATCAAGGGGGGAAGCACCCCCTCCCCTTCCTGCAACAGCTCGGCCATCACCAAGCTGGCCGTGCGGGGCGCGTCATGCCAGTCCAACTGGTCGCCCATGCTGGGCCGGGCTACACCCACCAGGCCGGGCCGCGCCCTAATGGGCTGAACCTGGATATAGTTTTGGATGATCCGGTTCGGGCCGACACAGGGGGGTCTCAGGCCGGGTCGTCCTCGGGCCCAAAACCCCCTAAAACTGGACTGGTTCGTTCTTTTTCCCATATCGTGGGCTACGGACCTCCGATCAATGCAATGTCAGTTTTGATGTGATACATGGATCGAGACAGTCATTTATGTATATTACACTTAAGATTTTGGAGAACTTTGGGTACGACCGAGTTGGTTCGAACAAGAAACCAACCGGGGCCTCGGAGCGGAAACTCTTATAACTTGAGCTCTGGACGTCCGATTGACGTGTCGTTGACTTTGTTGGATATATCTTAGTGAGTCGGAACTTTTTTCCTTAAAACACTAGATGTTTGGATGCAGTTGGTGTGCGGTAGGGTTGGTTTTGACTTAAAAACCAATAGGGCCCCTGGAACGAAAAAGCCAATAACTCTCAGACCGGGCGTCCGATAGACACGCCATCTTTCACATTGAGTTACTCTTGTCAACACGGAACATTGAGATACATCAACTCTGGACTACGTGTTAGTTGATGTATCGACCCCATGGCTCATAGAGCGGACCCTCCCAGAATCGAGCATGCTATGTGCGGGAACCCTAGAGCTGGCTGCGACTGCGATGAAGACTGCACTGAAATCCTCCGTGGGTTCGGCAGTGATGAATACCGGACTGAAATCCTCCATGGGTTCGACGACGATGAAGACTGCACTAAAATCCTCTATGGGTTCGCCAGCGATGAAAACGGCACTAAAATCCTCCGTGGGTTCGAAATCGATGAAGACCGTACTGAAATCCTCCATGGGTTCGACGATGAAGAAGACTGCACTGAAATCCTCTGTGGGTTCGGCAGAAATGAAGATCATTCTGAAATCCTCTCTGGGTTCGATAGCGATGACTACTTTTCATGTATCCTACATGGGCCTAGCAGTGTATGACTCTGTTCTTGTTATCCTACGTGGATCTGGCAGAGTAGATGGTCTGTATCCTATGTTGGTCTGACAGCTTAGCAGGTTTAGTATCCTACGTGGGTCCTAGCTTAGATGAATCAGTGGCTATATCTGATCATCTCTATCACCTTACAAAAAAGTATACCTGTGCGAGCTGAGTCTTGACCTTCAATCAATATCTTTTATATGATTGACTTTCTTTCCAATGTGGATTATGTTGTGTTATCCTGTGTGGACTGGGTTGTATTCATATGTGGATGTGATCAAACATGGGCTCTGATGTTGGGGTCGAATTAGAATTAATGACATAGGTATATGTATTGGAACATACCTAATTAGTGTTGGATGTTACTTCGTGATTGTATCTTTCCTTTGTGGATTATTCTTGTGGATTCTGGGAGACCTTCGGGGGTCTCGGGGTCCCTACTGATTAGCGTATTCTCACCCCTGCATGGGATATTCCTACACTATGTTGTGATGGATGTAGATGATGGACAACGCTAATCATGGTTGAGACTTGAGTAGCAGGTCGGTACCTAGTGGGGGACCACTGGGCGGGACGTACACAGAGCGGACGGTGTACCAAGGAGCTGAGGTGGCTATCTGTACTCACCTTTCAGGTAGGACTTCCAGTGGACAGCTCAGCATTGCTGCTTTACTTTTCAGTTGTTGTACTTCCATAACATTTGTACTTTACTTTCAGTTTGGGTTTGTATTATGGCCCTCTTGCTTTTCAGCACTACTATTGTACCCAGTTTTACATAGTGTTTACTTCATCTTTCTTACTTTGTGGTGTTTTTTACTTTATAAAGAAATGCCTTCCCATTTTTGTTGGGATTTATGCCTTTTGTGCTAGCTGCCAGCCCTTGGCCTATGGAAGGCGGGCTTGGGGTAGTCATGGCATGGGCCCTGAGGATGGGTCGTGACAAATTGTTATTAGAGGAGTCCGGTTATACTGCAGAACTTAGGACTCTGGTCTTTCATCTATGTGAAGTAATAGTTTTAAGGGTATTGAGTGTGGTTATCAGTCCAGGGAGTCCAGTGTTGGTGCGGTGGCCAACGTATCCGTAAACCAGGACCCTGAATTCTGATTTCCGACTCAATGCACGAAAACATTAATTGCATGTGGGTTTCAATAGTTTTCTTTGTGATTACTTTGTGTCAGCTCTCCAGGTATACTGTTTCGACTGTGGCACACCTATTTCATTTCAGGATGCCCCCCCGATGGCAGCCAGCTAGGGTTCTGAGCTTTGTGCGAGATGACAGCCCACTGAGCAATGGGGCCTCGGTGCAGGGCCCTTTTTCAGGGGAGGCACTGGCGGAACCACTACATGCCCAACCACCGATTCTACCATCATTAGCCGCTGAGAATGCACATTGCCTTAGTGCACTTCATGAGTTTCAGTGTCTGAGACTGCCTAGGTTCCGCAGGGAGACAGACCCTCAGGCAGCCGAGGATTGGATGGAGGTGGTTGTGCGAGTTTTCAAGTTAGTGGGGACACCAGCTGAGCTCATGGTGATCCTCACAGTGAGCCTCCTGCACGCGGAAGCTGGCAGATGGTGGAGCATGATTCTCCTGGTGCATGACGAGGAATCTCTCCTCTAGAAGGACATTGAGAGCCTCTTTTGCTCGAAGTTCATCCCAGCCACCCTCCGTGCGGCGCACATTCAAGAGCTTCTAGATCTTCGGTAGGGAAACATGATAGTTTCCCAGTAATCTGCGAGGTTTACTGATCTCTCGCGCTATTCGACGGACATACTAAATTACCCATTCTTTCGAGCCCAGACCGTCGAGTAGAGACTGATGCATGAGTTCAAGGCATCAGTGATCTCCCTCGGCATTTCGAAAAAGGCAAGAGTATTTGAGCGAGCCCATATCAGTGAGAGCTTTCTTGCTGAGCCTACACCAACAACGAGACCTACCGCAGGTCGGCATATAGCAGAGTCATCTGTAGTAGGTAGTCGACGGATGTCACCGGGGTCCAGGCGGACCATACCATTAGCTGGACGACCTAATGACACTGGATCAGGGGTGCGGGGCACACGGTGTAGATCCATCCTTCCGAGGAGCATGCAATGGTACGCATGCGGCGGGCGGGGCCACATGGCTCGTGACTGCCCGACCCGCCATGCAGAGGAGCAGCAGATGGTTGAGGGTCCACCCAGGAAAAGGCAGAGGGTCGACCGTGGCGATCCGCCGAGAGCAGGCGGACGAGGCAGGGGAGCTGGCTGAGCATCAGGTGGTGGGCGACGCGTTGAGGCTTTACCACCACCACCACCAGGAGGTCCACCCCGACCACAGGGAGCTGGCAGGTAGAGACATGCTCTACTTTAGGCAGTGGAGGCCTATGACAATGATGCGCTAGAGATGATTCGAGGTACTATCTATGTCTACTCCATCCTTGCTGCAGTTATTATAGACAGAGGATCGACTAATTCTTTTATTGCCACTACCGTTGTTTGGAGCTCAGAGATTCCGATGGAGCTGCTGGCTCGATCCTTATAGCAAGAGACTCTTACGGGATCAGTCTCAATGATTACGCACTGGTGCCGGTAGTGTGAGAATACTCTAGGAGGCGGGAGCTTCGGCTGGGATATTCTTGTAGTGGTGTCGCGGCCTTACGATTCCATCCTGGGAAAAGATTGGTTTTCTACAGTCCATGCTCAGATCGACTGTATTAGGCGGAAGGTGTGGTGTGTTCTCACTAATGGGAGCAGGTTCACCTTCACTATTGAGAAGGGAGCCTTTGCAGTGCAGGATGGACTCACGCAGAGGAGAGAAAAACCCATCACTCATCCGTTGGCTTGCCTCATCCTAGGAGCAGTTGACGTGCGGAGTCTGAGTATTCCTGTAGTGGTGGATAAGTATGTGGACATTGTTCCTGATGACGTTCTAGGACTACCACATTGTAGAAGTATAATTTTATATTGACATGTTCCCTGGGACATCCCCGATATCCACCCCAGCATATCGGATGGCTCCCGCTGAGCTTCGAGAGCTTTGGGTACAACTGGAGGACTTGTAGGGCAAGGGATTCATCTGAACCAGTGTTTCACCCTGGGATTCCCCGATATTGTTCACAAAGAAGGTGAATGGGAGCTTGCAACTATGTGTTGATTATCGTTGCCTGAACCAGGTGACCATGAGGATCATGTATCCGCTACCAAGGATTAAAGACGTCTTCGATCAGATCAAGGGAGTATAGTGGTTCTCAAAGATAGACATTAGATCAGGATATCATCAGCTCAGAGTTCGGGATGGGGACATGCAAAAGACGACCTTCAGATGTCGGTATATCCACTATGTGTTCTTGGTTATGCCATTCGGTGTAACCAATGCTCCAGTGGTGTTCATGAGTCTCATGAACCAGATCTTTTATCCATACCTCGATCGATTTGTCATGGTATTCATTGACGAGATGTTGATATACTCGACCACTGAGGAAGAGGACGCCTACCACTTGTGGGTTGAAATGGACACACTCCGGGAGCACCAGCTTTTTGTAAATCTCTCGAAGTGTTAGTTATGGTTACGTGAGGTCCACTTCCTGGGACAAGTCATCTCTGAGGCAGGAGTTGTGGTGGATCCTACGAAGATCGAGGCAGTGCTAGCTTGGGCGCCACCCAGGAGTGTGACGGAGGAATGGAGTTTTTTGGGGATAGCTGGCTACTACCGGAGGTTTTTGCCAGACCTCTACAAAGTTGCAGCAACACTCTCAACTTTGACAAAGAAGGGGAAAACCTTTGTGTGGTCAGACAGATGTCAGCAGAGATTCCAGGATCTGAGACAGAGATTCACCAACACACCTATCTTGAGGCTACTGGAGGAGGGAGTATGGTACGTTGTCTACTGCGATGCATCAGGGACCAGACTCGGATGTATTCTGATGAAGTACTGGGCATTGATCGCCTATGGATCAGGTCAGTTGAGGCAGCATGAGCAGAACTACGCTACCCATGACCTGGAGTTAGCAGCAGTGGTCTTCGCTCTGAAGATTTGGCGACACCATCTAATGGGCGAGCGCTTTAAAGTCTATTCTGACTACTACAGTCTCAGGTACATCTTCTCGTATAAGGACCTAAACCTAAGATAGCGGCGATGGCTCGAGCTCCTCCAGGACTACGACTTTGAGATAGTCTATACTCCTGGAAAGGGGAACGTATTATACGATGCTCTCAGCAAGAGGATGGGCATTCATCTACTTAGAGAGGGGACATAGCAGCTAGCTGCTTTGCAGATATCCTTCGTGGATAGAGATGGAGTAGCCTTTCCTCAGTCAATCATTGTCACTCCTCCACTACTGTAGTGGGTTAGAGAGGCATAGCGTGAGGACGTTGACTATGAGACACGACATGCACAGATATCCTCAGGATACACACCTGATGGATTCTCTATGGTGGGAGAGCATGTCATCCTTTTCAGAGGACGTACCATGGTACCAGCTACTTTACAAGAGGAGGTGCTGAGGGAGTTTCAAACATCCCCTTTATCAGTACATATATGAGTGGCGAAGATGTACCAGGATCTTAGAAGACATCATTGGTGACTAGGAATGATGAAGTTTGTAGCTGAGTTCATTTCTCGATGCCTCAACTGTCAGTAGGTGTAGGTGGAGCACCAGGTACCAGCAGGATTGGTAAAACCCTTGGAGGTCCCGGAGTGGAAGTGGGATGGGTTATCTATGGACATTGTGACTGGACATCCATGAACATCTAGAGGTCACCACTCCATTTGGGTGAATTTCGACCGACTCACCAAGTTGGCCCACTTCTTACCCATCAGAGAGCTAGGCTCAGTGGAGAGCTTGGGACGCCTCTACGTTCAAGAGATTTTACGGATTCATGGAGTTCCATCATCTATCATCTCCGATCGAGATGCTATCTTTACTTCCTGGATTTGGAAGGGGTTGAAGGAGGCATTCAGGACGCAGCTACATCGGAGAACCACCTTTCACCCTCAGACGGATGGTCAGACGGAGAGGACCATTCAGACTCTCGAGGACATGCTCTGTGCAAGTGTCCTCGACTTTGGTCATAGCTGGGAGGACCACCTACCCATGGTGGAGTTCGTGAACAACAACTACTACCACTCCACCATCGGGATGGCACCATACAAGGCATTGTATGGCCGGCCATGCAGATCACCTTTGTTCTAGATAGACCATGGGGAGTCAGCACTTGTGGGACCAGAGATGGTTCAGGCCATGATAGAGAAGGTCCAGGTCATCCAGGAGTGGATGAGGATAGCTCAGAGCTGGAAGAAGTCATATGCTGACAGGAGGCGGAGGCCACTAGAGTTTGAGTTTGGAGACCATGTTTTCTTGCAGGTCTCACCTCGATGTGGATTACAGAGATTTGGACGAGGTGGAAAGTTATCTTCGCGCTTCATCGGACCATTCCAGGTCCTCAGGAGGGTAGGTGAGGTGGCTTATTGCCTGGATCTACCACCTCAGTTGAACCGTGTGCATGACGTCTTTCACGTATCTCACGTGAGGAGACACGTGCATGACCAACACATATCATCGACCATGGGGAGATGGACATTGAAGATGGGGAGACTTTTGCAGAGGTCCCGGTGGAGATCAAGGATCGACAAGAGAAGTTACTTCATGGGCAGTCGATTCCATTAGTGCGGATTAGATGGCAGCACGGGGACCTCCATGAGAGCATTTGGTAGCGAGAGGCTCAGATGCCAGCACAGTACCCACATTTTCCCCCAATTTTATGATGTATCTTTACAGGGACGTAAATACCTTAGGTGGGAGTAATGTAAAGACTCGTAAAATTCAAGCAAAATGTTTTCTTAATTTTATTTGGGATTTTAAAAGAACACAGTTTCTGACGGCACCAGATTCCGAGGCACGGTATGCCCAGAATCAATTTACAAAGTTTTGCTCGGGTACGTTTAGTAAACAAACGAGCAAGTTTTCCTAACTTTTGAATAGGTGCTTGGAATCAAAATCTAAGGGCAGTGATGAAACCGCAGTGCCGATAATTGCTTAAGAACACCATTTCCAGAGTTCAGTTTTCTTGGGTGGGGTTTTTAATTAAATGGGTTAACTAATGAATAAAATAAAATGTTGTCCTATACATTTTATTTCTATTCTAGGTAGTTTAATCCTATGCTTGGTGGTTGGAGTGGGACCCACTAATATCCTAACTCCTAGGTAGGATATTAGTGAAGTGGGTACCACACGAGCCCCACCCATTCAACTTCCTCAAACCCCAATTAATTGTCTAACACACCTGCACGCCCCTTTAATGAAAAGTCAACTCTATTAATTAATTGACTAAGTTATTCAATGTATTTAATTTGGGAAATCATTTCGAATTTCAAATTGAACATTGGATTGTGTGTGTTTATTAAATAAGACAAAGTCTTATTTCATTATGGGTTAGTTTCATTGTGTGAGAGGATTGGGAGAGTATTTGATCAAAGCCTTCGAATCATCATCTTCTATGTTGGAGAACGCGAAGAACGACGAAGAACGCCGGCCTCCGACGGAAGACGACAAAGAATGCTAGTTCCTCGGAGATCGACAACGCGACGCCATGTACCGCGACGTCGATGATCCTCTTCTCTGCGACGTTGACGATTCTTACAAAGCCTTCTTTCGCGACGTCCTTTTTCCGTGTCAAACCATCGTTCATCAACACTTGAGGTAGGGGTTAATTGTTTTTGCCCATGAATTATTTCTTTTCCCTTCATCGACTTCTATTTGGGTCGCCTGTTATTGTAATAATGGGAGGAGGTCAGACCGCACGAACATGGCCAACCCTCCTCCCCATTTGATGATTGTACTTGTTGTGGTACGAGCAAAGGCGGCGCGGTGCAACAGCACCGCATAGAAACCATGAAGAACGGGTGAAGAAGTGCGGCGCTATAACGCCGCGCAGTTGAAGTCGAATAAAGCTGCGACTCCATCGCACCGTGCCGAAGAACCACGAAGAGGCCGTGGCTGGAGCAGGTCCCTGGAGGAGGGGCACGGCGCCGTCGCACCGCGCCGGTCGGACAAGGCCGTGGATCAAAGCCGTGATGGAGTAAGGCGGGGCGGCTGGAACCGCCAGCCGCCGACACCTCGGAGGGGCGGGACCGTGGTGGTCCCACGGCGGCAGCACCGGCGGGCCAGAACGGGTCGGCTGTTTTGGTGGAATGATTGGGGGTCGTAACCCATGGCTCGCAAGGAGCGGCCCCTAGATGGGGGGCTGCGGTTTCAATCAATGTGTGCATCCCCCCCCCCCCTTTCCCACAACGGCTCAGCCAGCACCGAGCTGGACGTGCGGGGCGTGCCACGCCAGGACAACCGGCCACCTAGGCCTAGCCGGGCCGCTCCCTAGTGGGCCAGACCTGGATCCGGTTTGGGCTAACCCCGGGGGTCTCTAGGCGGGTCGGTCCTGGACCAAAACCCCCTAAAACTGGACAGGTTCGTTTTTTTGCCCATATCTTGGGCTACGGACCTCCAATCAATGCACCGTTAGTTGCGATGCGATCCTTGGACCAAGATGGTAGTTTGGGTATATTACAATCAAGGTTTTGGAGAACTTTGGGTATGGCCGGGTTGGATCGAACACAAAACCAACCGGGCCCTTGGAGTATAAATGCTTATAAGATGAGCTCCAGCCCTCCGATTGACGTGCCTTCAACTTTGTTGGATTCCTCTTAGTGAGACGGACCATTTGGCTTACTCCGCTCGATGTTTTGAGGTAGTTAGAGTGCGGTCGGGTTGTTTTTGACTTAAAACCCAACCAGGCCACTGGAACAAAAAAGCCAATAACTCTTAGACCGAGCGTCCGATTGACGTATCATCTATCGTGTTGAGTTTCTCTTGTCGAGACAGAACATTGAGATACATCAAATCCAAACTACATGTCAGTTGATTTATTGACCCCTTGGTTCATGGAGCAGACCCTCTTGGAATCGAGCTTGCTATGTGTGGGAACCCTAGAGCTGGCTGCGACTGCGATGAAGACTGCACTGAAATCCTCAGTGGGTTTGGCAGGGATGAAGACCAGACTGAAATCCTCTGTGGGTTCGATGGTGATGAAGACTTCACTGAAATCTTCTGTGGGTTCAGCAGTGATGGGGACTGCACTAAAATAATCCGTGGTTTCAGCAGCGATGAAGACCGTACTGAAATCCACAGTGGGTTCGACGGCGAAGAAAACTGCACTGAAATCCTCTGTGGGTTCGACAGCAATGAAGACCGTACTGAAATCCTCCATGGGATCGACAGCGATGATTACTGTTCTTGTATCCTCCATGGGTCTAGAAGTGTTTGACTCTATCCTTTCTATCCTACGTGGGTCTGACAGAGTAATTGGTCTGTATCCTATGTGGGTCTGACAGCTTAGCTGGTTTAGTATCCTACGTGGGTCCCAGCTTACCTGAATCAGTGGCTATATCTGATCATCTCTATCACCTTATGAAGAAGTATACCTGTGTGAGATGAGTCTTGACCTTCAATCAATATCTTCGATATGATTGACTTGATTTCCTATGTGGATTGTGTTGTGTTATCCTGTGTGGACTGGGTTGTACTCTTATGTGGACGTGATCGAACATGGGCTCGAATGTTGGAGCCGATCTAGAATTGATTACTTAGGTATATGTATGGGCATATACCGAAGTAGTGTTGGATGTTACTTCATGATTGTATATTTCCTTTTTGGATTCTAGGAGACCTTTAGGTGTCTCAAGGTCCCTACTAAGTAGCGTATACTCACCCCTGCATGTGCTATGCCCACACTATGTTGTTTTGGATGCAGACAACGGACAACGCAGATCATGGTTGAGACTTGAGGAGTAGGTCGATTTCTGGAGGTGGACTATTGGGCGGGACGTACACGGAGAGGACTGTGGACCAAGGAGCTGAGGTGGATATCTGTACCCACCCTTCAGGTGGGACTTCCAGTGGATGGCTCAGCATTACTGCTTTACTTTTCAGTTTTTGTACTTCCTTCCCAGTTGTACTTTACTTTCAGTTTGGGTTTGTATTCTGGCCCACTTGCTTTTCCGCACTACTATTGTACCTAGTTTTACTTAGTGTTTACTTCATATTTCTTACTATATGGTGTTTGTTTACTTTATAAAGGCAATTCCTTCCCCTTTTTGTCAGTATTTACGCCTTTGGTGCTAGTCGCCAGCCCCTGGCCTATGGAAGGCGGGCTTAGGGTAGTCACGGCATGGGCCCCGAGGACGGGTCATGACAACTACATCATTATATCTAATTTTTTTTCTGAATTAGAAAGTGTATCTTTATTTATGATCAATTAATTTTTTTCATTTCTCATTAAATATATTTATCATCTATCCATTGCAGAGGAAACTATGTACTCAAGCTATATCAATTGTTTACAAAGAAATCTATTTTTCTACATTTCAACTACTTATAGTCATAATTTTAAAGTGTTAGCTTCTCGTACTATGCTATCTAGTTTCTCTGTAAAATTACCTGAAGGACTAGTAAATGACTTGTAACATGTGATGGATACATGAACTCAGTATGGGAATTCCTCATTAAAATTATTGGTATTCATAAAATCACAGTTCTCTTATAGTATATTGTTAGTGGAGTATACTAAGGAATTTTTGTACCATAAACAACTATATATATATTTTCTCTTTTATTTATTTTCTTATATTTCCATTACATTACCCTATAAATGATGGAGGATAGAATCAAAATAGATTTATGAGATAATTTTAAATCAGCCAATATTTTTTAAGTTATTAAATTCACCACCCCAAGTCTTCATCACCTCACCTTAGGATAGAAGAATGTTTAAGAACCTCTCTTGATGTTGAGAAATAATCATCACAATTTGAAAATATACATTTCCCTGAAATGGTTGGAATAGACATCTATACAATTCTCAAAAAAATATTATATTTCAAATATCTCAACTGAATACTTCTCCCTCTCGTAGTTCACGTTCCATCATGGAATTTATAATCTAATTATCATGAATTGGATAATAAATGTGAATGGAATATTCCAATATTCAATCAAAAATCAAATAATTTCACTCTTTATTCCTCATTGATCTGTGGTTTTAGGATGATTTTTAATGTATGGTATTATGTATTCTATCAAACAATAATATTTTATTTATATAGGGTTGATTGGACTGGGGGAAAATATTTTATATCCATAATACATGAGAATATCTCAATTTAACAATGGAAAACATTTAATGTGAGTTCCAAAATATCCTTGTGTATTAGAAAACAACTCTTCAATAGTAAGGGAATAATATTATGAATAATTTTAGTTGTGATAACACCATTTTATAATTAGTAATTTCAAAAAATATATATTCTCATTCAATGAAAAGTCTTAAACATTGTGTATTGGTTTAAAAACTCACTTATCTTTTATGCTTCTCACGAAATCATAATCCATCAACAAAAATATATTACATATCACCGTTGTTAAATAGTTAATATCATACATATTAATAAAAACAATATTCTAGAACCTTATATCTCATAAAAATGGTGAAACTTTTATATATGTTTAACTATAAATTTCTTCTTATATATTAGAAAATATATTATATGTGGAATGAAGAATCTTACATATCTTTTTCCCCATATGTGTGGTTTTCCCCATTTTCTTATCCATCATTTATTCATTTAGTTTAAAAGTATAAAATCTCATGTATCATCATTAGGATATAATGTATTTGTAATCTATTTTTTATAAAAGATTTTACCCATACATAATTTTTTCACATAACATAAAAACTATAAAAAAACTAAATTTATGAAAACCTCATTTTAATAAAAAGTGACATATTCAATAAAAAGATATCAAATATTATTTTTATTTTTAAATAAATCCTTAAGAAAAAAATCAATAATAAGACCATTTATTTATGAATCATGAAAAATAAAGGTAAAAATTATTTAAAATTTTAAACAAAAACTCCAATTAATATAGATATATCACAAAACAATAATTCAATATGAACATATACCAATGTTCATAGTGTTCTAACATCTTCTCATGTTACTGTCCTAGCACCATGATTATAAAAAAATGTTTTTAATAGATTCGAAAATATTAACATGTGGTACATGTAATAATATGTTATTGAAGAGAACTATCTTCTCCTAATCATTTTCATGATTTCTTCATAATTTCTATATGTAATTTTAATATATCATTGTAAAAATTTTAATAAAAGTACAAAATTCCACAAAACAATCAATTCGATTTACAAACTATCACATAATATATTTCCCATAGCTATGTATTGTGTAATTAAATGCCTAGATGATTTTTATTAAACCCTAAACTAAATCCTATCATGATATTATTCATTCAGTAAGACTAATATCAATAGTCAATTCATGGATGTAATGACTGGGTAGTAGGATCTCATCGCATTAAAACACTTAGTTGATAGTTTAATCACATACAGTTTTGATCTATTGACTTGTTTTTCTTTTATTACTAGTTCCAATCTACCCATCTTACTCTAGTTTATAAGATCAATCAAAACGAAATTTTTGTAGGATTTTGGAAGATATATTCATTTTTTTATTGGTATCTAACCCAATTTTAGGTTAAAAATTATATTTTCCTCATGTTAATTTTTTATTCAACTACGGTCTTTTATTTGAATGACCCCTTCCAAATTTAGAAATCAAACTTATTTATGGTTCCAGTGGGACTTGATTATCTAATACAATAGGGTGAGAAAAAAATGAAAACATTTTTTTCATTTTTTTTGCAATTTCTTTATATATATAATATGTAAATCCATAAAAACTATTTAGATCATAATCCAACTTGTCACACACCACACAATTTCCTATTAAACAACACTGAATTACTTTCGACATTTGATTTCCAAAAAATAATATAAACCCATAGCTGTTGTCAAAAACATATAATCAACATATAGAAATCATGGAATTCCATACATTTATGTATTAGAGAGGAATGTACACTCCAACATAGGCTCTTTTCTATAATATTCATTAAGGATCTCCAGGTACTACACATAAACCATGGAAGTATTCTATTATTCTGATCTATTTATTTCAACTACACCAAATAGAAATAAATTAGTCATAGTGAATGGAATAATCTATTTGCAATATAGATTACCTATATAATGTTTTTATTAGTATTAGAAGGGTATAAATTTATCCCAAATAATTAATTATATCCTCTCAGTTAGTTTTTTCATTGAAAAATATGACAGTTTCCTTGTACAAAAAAGGATTTTTAAAAAGATTCTATCCTTAGCTCTTAATGATTTACAATTTAAAACAACATTTTATCCATATTTTCTAAATTACATGTTCAAATTCATATCTGCCTATGGGGTCTTATGCCTCATCTCTACATGTAGGTGATAGTTAATACCATAAAATATTCTATAAGAATATCAACCAATGGTTATTTAGATTTTTGTTCTATATACCCACTATGAATCAACTATCATCCTTCTCTAGTCATTTTGATTTGGTAGAACTACATTTTCTATGATTCTCTTCACATCACAGTTTAATAACTTAATCTACCCATTAGACTATGGATGGTAGGTAGTAGAATTATTTCATAATACTTCATAACATTGAATTAGTGCCCTTGTACTCTAGTTATCTTTTATAATTATTTAATTAATAATGATTGATTGGGATATTAGAATCCATCAAAAAATGTTTGATATTAGACAATATATAACCACACTAAGATCATTAGTTATTTTATATTGCGACTCAATGAATTTGAGAAATATTTCAAATCTAAGAGAATGTAGTTAAATCCAATTGGAATAAGAAATTACTATATATGTCTAATTTCACAAACACAAAATATTTCAAAAAAAGTCTATTGTTATTCATGAATTACAAATATTTTTGAGATCCCCTATGAAATTGAAAATTTTAAATGATTTACATAAATGGTTAGTATACTTAATATTTTTTAACAAAAATATTGAAGCCTCTAACATATATTTAGTAGTGTTTTGGGTTCTAAAATTTCCCCAATATGTATTTTTTTTAAAAAAAATAAAAATATAATATACATATTCTTGAGGTATAACTTATATGTTAATTTATTGTATAAATTTTATATATAAATGAAGCATTTATTTTCATTATTTAATTGTTAATTCATTCTGGTATTATTAATAAATTATTTAGATATTTCAGATATTTATTTTTTTGGGAAATAGGAACAAGAATCCAAAAGCGACCATGATTTCAAATTTAAGGAGGCCTCCAACAATGAAGGAGGATCACACGATATATTCTGGGTGTAAAATGATTTTATGGTCTATAAATATTTTAGAGCCTGTAAGGATATCTAGGATTCTAAATATTTTAGGGCCTATAAATATTTCATCATGTAAAGATATGCCATGAAAAAAAGATGGAAAAATTGTGCGACACTAAAAAATTTAAAAGAATGAAAATAATTCAGAGCCTGAAATAAATACTTGACCGGAATACAAGTTATGAAATGAGGGACAGGATGTGAATGATGTAAGAATTTTCTATCCATATTTTATTCAAATGGGATATTATTGGATGACCAAAAAATAATTCCCTTGTGACCATTTAATTTTTGGAAATACCCAACACTCATTATGGGTCATTTTGTTGATTACCCAAATAAACATGAGCCCCATCGAATTCTATAACTAAAGAGTTAAACGGTTGTAACCACTAAGGTATCCAAAGAAAAAATATTGAGGAGAGAATATGTTATATGTAAATTCCTCACCAGTTCACCATCTCTTCTATTTATTATTATTTTGATTTAATACATCCCCATTACTCCCTTATCACTAGGATAAGGGGTACTTTCTACTTAACACATGGATAATGTATCAAAATGGAGAATGTGTCATTGAATTTTATAAATTTATTTTATTTATGTATTTGGTTTGTTTCAATATATTTATAATATTCCATTCCCTTTATTTATGTAATCATTACCATTGGATAATAAATCTGAAAGGATTCTTTTAATAAAGAAATTAGATACCCTAAATTATCCAAGGATGTTTCTTTTTGTTTTTGGTAATGAGTTTTAAATATTGTATCGAGATAAACATGATTCAAAAAACCAAAAAATTATTAGACTAAGGACAACATGGTATTTATACATTGTGAATGGTATACAATGACCATTGGATACAAATCATCCTGAATTCAACACCACACAGGTTTTATCATTATATTTTAAAAAAATCCAATTTTTCTAAAATGATAAAACTAAACATCCCCGACACACATTTTTTAAAATTTTTTTAAAAACAAAAAAAAATCTCAATTATCCTTATTTTTTAACATCAATTATTCTTCTTTATTTCTATTGTCTTCAAAATTAAATACAAATATTTCTATTAAAAACATATTTAAATTAATTCACCATAATTTTGGTACGTCACAAACTATCCAATTTTTTTTATTAATTAATAAGTTTCCTTTTATATGTTTTATATATTATTATTTTAAATACCTCAATAGGTAAATAATGACACCCCCATGTGGTTCACAAAACTGGCATCATTTTTAAGGATGTTTGCTAAATGGTTTTTAGGTTGATATTTGTTTTTTTCAACATCTCTATTTTCTCTAGGTGTGTTCACTGAGTTGGTTTTTGATTTTAATATTTTTAATACATGAACACATTAAATTGGAAAAATGTAATGTTATTTTGGACATCGATCCTAAGCTTGAGAAACACACAAGTAAAAACAATGAAGATGAAACCATGGTGGGTGTGGTGATCAATCATGTTTCTAAAGGAGTTATACAATGATATATTGTGTTGTGCTTTCTTGATGACTATGAGAAATCATAAAACACCATATTTCCAATGATTATCTTAGAACCTCTATTAACTTCAAATAGTTTTGTGGTCAAACCTTCCATCATTCTAATTATCTCATACTATATTAAATTCACCATACAACCGCAATAAGATAGGAAGATGAATTTGGAAACCATCCCTGATCTATATGATACATTTTAGTTCCATAAAGTTTCAAGTAATGTGGTAAGACTCTATATCTTCCATATTTCATTATGTGAGTGAGCTCAGAAGTGGATTTAAAGCCAACCAACACATTTAATCAATACATAGTATGCGCTGTCAGGGAACATTCTCACCTGATTCTTTCCATCAGCCAAATCAATGGACATATGGGTAAAAATTCATAACATAAGTGAACTTGAAGGTTAATATCCCTAATCTACATTAAAATTATATATAAATATGTGACCCTCAAATTCCCCCATCGTGGCATTGAACTATGAATTCTAATTCAATTCTTATCTAAGGGAATTGTGTATATAAATATGTCGATTCTAGATATATAATCTAAAGGTTCCCTGAACAAGAAATCATAAGATGTGAGTTACATCCTAATATATAAAATAAGTAGAAATATATTCAAGTGGTAAGGACTAATGATGAAATAAGGCAGCTAAAATGGTAAAAAACAATAGAGGAATGGAATCATAGAAGAAACCCAAAATAAAATAATCAACATAATAATGGGGATGAAACAACAACCAAAATGTACATATATAATAAAATTTAATTTTTATGATTATAATAATGAGAATAAAATTTAGGGTTTATTTATTTAGCAAAACCAATGATAAATATATTTTCAATGAGCCCTTGGATTCCTTCCACCCTAAGGAACTTAATTAACAAGCCAATTACAATAGATAAGGAACACCTTGGTGGGTTTGAAAACCTCAATTTGGGATGTTTTTAAAAAAATAATGAAATATTGAAAATATCATTTTGCATAAATAATTTTGGGGAAGTATTAATCATGAGATCATAGATCTGAACTCTTTATTAATTAAATACATATAAGATAAATCACTCAGAAACTCATGTAGAGTCCATGAGGAGTGTTGATAATATACCCTAATGTTATCCCATGAGAATATTTTTAGGAAATAGGCTCTGGTAAGTGGAAACTTCTATTTGGATCAGGACAAACCAAGCAATTTTTAAAAAGAAAATGAATTACATCTAGAAATTTGTGAGGAAATAGTAAATGAAGAAGATGAAAAGAAGAACCATCATAACTCAGGTGGTGTAACTTCCCAACCCCAGTTATCCAGAGTTGGTGCATTATTACATAAAATTGGCATTATCACAAAACATCAAGTCTCGAAAGACCAATTATTTTAGTAGCCTTATAATAATTAGATACATTCGTCAAGTATACGTTACATCATAAAGTGAAAACTACAACGAAATCTTGTCTCCACACTCATATCCCCTTATACTATCTCTACAGGTCATTCATAAAATACTTCTTCACATCCTGAGAAAAATTAAACATAGAAAGCGGTCAGGACTAATGCCCAGTAAGGATAACAATATAGACGAAACTTTCATAAATAAGAATAAACATTTAAGGAAATGTATAAATAAAACAAAAGCTTTTTAAACTTGAACATCAGCATAATATGGCAAAAATAAAATGAAATAATGTCATTTACATATTAACATTGACATTATACTAGTCAAATAATCACTTTAAATATCAATAAAAACGTTCATAATGATGGAATGAATAAATCCAGACTATCATAACCATGTATCCAAGGCCTTGTGCCAAGGCTACAAATAAGATTTTGTCAAGGTCTCATGCCAAGACACTTGTTTATATCATGAGACCTACCGATGCATCAAGGAGATATAGAGGGCTCCACCCATCACTTACTATGTCAAATGCTTTCCTTATATGAAAAGTTTGAAACATAAAATAAAAATTCGTATTAGAACTTGTATATTAAATGTCAATACATTATCCAGAAACCATGAATGGTATAAAAATAGCACATCCACAGTCAAAAATAACTCATTCAATACAATAATGAAGATTTTATTGTAACATTTTAACCTCAATAGATAATAATGAAGGATAATGACATAGATGAAAATAATCATCAAAACTATTAGAGATAAATATCCCACTTTTTTCTTGAAAACATTAGATGTCACACTATTTGTCAAGAAGCCAATTAAAAATAGATTTTTTAATCAAAGTTTCCCATATCAAATTGAAACATTTAAATGGAATTTTAATTTTAAAACATTAATGTACATGTAAATAAATCCTTAAAACCAGTTTTAAAACAAGGACATTAATTAGAATGATTTAGAATAATAAATCGTTAAAACATTTAAAATGATATTTTAGTTAGAGTTCATAACCTAAATAGAGACACTTGAATAAAAATAGTTTAGTTAATCAAAACATTTTAATATCATGATAATAAATGGATTCATGATATACTATGTCAAAGTACATTATATACACCATATAAATGTTATTTGATGTATAGTAACAATGAAGTATCAATGGATTGTAAATTGAGATGAAATCTTTTATAACGGCCATATTCATTGGTTAAGGATAAATAAATGACATAATTATGTGTGAAAAATATAAATACAGTTATTATGATTAAATATTCATTGTAAAACAATCAAATTACATTCATTCAAATTCTTGTAAAAACAACACCAATGAATTGGATGTTTAACTCGGCAAATGGAGATTGAGTAAAAAGTACACTTATCAAGTTCATACCGATGACATGGGAATTTTTCAATGGAGTGATTATGTGTATCAAAAGTATATCCATATAAAGGGTAATGGAAATTATGACATAAGAAAATGAATAGTGATTCCACACATAATCTTGGAGTAAAATAATCAATGAAGTATGCGTAAAGCCGAATGATTGGAAATTGAAATTTCAAAATCCCTTATCAATTTGGTAACATAAGAAACATACAACCATGAAAGAATGGTAATATAATGATGAGGTAAATATACATTAATTAAGTACATTACAGAATGAATACAATCATGTGCATTAGACACACCAAAAGCAACAAATAAGTGGTGAACATTGGAAATCTCACGGAATTAAAAGTGAGATAATAAACCCCTTAATTTGTACATTTTCCTTGGACGAGGGTAGGTTAGCCTCCATTATAATGGTGAAATAATTATTATTGAATTATACAAGGATCATATACCTTAATATCATATATGATCTTTTCACATTTCTTTGTTAATAATATCTTAGAATTATCGTCTTTTCGGGTGTTAGATTACTCGTTTTCTTTTATATGTTTTGTTTCACAAGTCGTGTTTGTTATGGGTAGGTTGTGTCTTATTCATATAAATAATGATATAAAGTCCTTATACATTATTTTTAATCATCAAATCAGAATTAATCTTGAATGGATATGATGGGGAATGAATCTCATCACGTTCGTGGAGACGGTAGTCCGTACGTATGCACGAGCAGTAATATCATTCTTTTGATATTAAAATAATATATAATTGGATGGTATATCATATATACAGAATAATTATAATGTCATATTTATTATTTACATTAATTACACATAATTATTATACCCATCCAAATAATAATGTATTGTATAACAATTACACCACGATGTGGAGACGGTAGGTCGTACGTACGCACGTATGGTGACCTGCCATTCAAAGGATGGATAGAATACTTAATTTGGATGTACCATATTTATAATAAAATCACAGTATATAGAAGATACTAGAGTTATTATTTTATAATGTAAATAACAACGAAAGAATAAGTTGAAGAAGAAAGGAACTTGAAAGAGGGTGGTGAAAACCTTACCTCTTCTCCGGGTTCTTCCTTTTGACATGATCAAAAGGGCTCCTTAGGTTGGATTTCTGATCAATCTAAGGCATCTAGGTTGAATTTAGGGAAGTTTAGAGAGTATTGGGGAAGGTTCTGGACGTGAAAAAAGGCTTTTAATGTGTGAATTAGTGTGAAGGGGGAGTTCCCTTTTATAAGAGGGCTGAGGGGCACCTTTGGAAAAGCTAGAAATATCATATTATAATAAATTCATATTCGGTTTATAATGTCTTAAAAGTGTATTATTAAAATTATAAGGTGGGTATGGGTCTAAATAATTTCAACCATAATAATTTAGATAGGTTTGGGTCATTATATTAACCTTATCTTTTAGTTTTAACTCTTAGTTAATTAGTTTGTCATTTACTATATAACTTTGTATATTTATATTATATAGTTAATAAACATACTATATACATCTCAGAGACACCCAAGTGGTACATTAATGACACAAATATCATGATATAAGTCCTTTGGCCAAACCTTAGATTTTTAGGAATAAAATATCCATTAATAATATAATATTTTCATTAAAAAACTCATTTATCTCAATTTTGACCCTATTCAACAATTGATTTTTGTTAATGTCTTAAAATTTTTATTAATTCGAACCAAATTCATTTAAAAAATAATATAATGTCTTATTAACCAATAAAATTCATTTATTTCATCAAAACATTCAAATTATAGTTATTTTATCTTTTATAATATAAAATTATTTGATTCTTTCATTGATAAAGAAAATACTGCATCATTATTGTGTCATAAATAATATTAAATATTAAAAGTCTAAAAATTATAAATAAAAAACTATTATGTAGGAAATATTTTTAGATTTATAATGAATATTTTTAGTCAAAAATCCAACATATATAACCTTATGTAAAAATTGATTTTCTAAAAGATATATGCTTATGTCATTTTTGTATTTATTTTAACTTAATTAATAGAAAGTGTCCTTATCACTTACAAGTGGATCCATGGGGTCGCAAAATCGACCCAAAGATGCCCGTGGTCAGAAATGTATCAACCAATAAGGTTACGACACGTTTTAGGTTAATTTATTATTAATATAATATTATTTTTTACCCTTATTTACCGGATTTACCCTTTAACCATGGTAATTAAAATAGTTACCGAAATAATTATTCAAAATGACTGAAAATAAATGTAACCTATTTACACAATTTGGAAATAATTATTCCAAATATGAAATCCATTTTCTAAATATTCAAAACATAGAAGTGGCAGAAATTAATTTAAAATTAATTCCCGTTGTAAAAAACGTGTTTTAAGAGATAATAACTATCAAAAGAATGACACTTTTTTATGTCCAGTTTAATTGTGAAATTATGTCCAATGACCAAAATTTTATTAAATGGTAAAAATATATTCTAAATATAATTTAAAACCACTCAAATTCATAATTTATCACTATTAATTATTTCGATTAAAAATGTTTTTTTAAATTAAAATTTAGTAATATTCACTATTCATCAAAATATAAAAGTTATCTGAAAAGTACCAAAATTTCACCCTAGGATAATTTTGATATTCCGAATCCAAAAATGAAGTCCATTTTTGAGAGATAAAATTTCTAAAATTTCAAAAAGTGGGTATTACTATTCATAACGGCTACTTTGATTGGTCGTAGTGTGTTAGAATCTCGAAGTTGCGTACAACACACCCTAATATATTATTCAATGAGAATCGTACTGTGGATACTTGGGGTGTTACATTCTCCCCTCCTTCAATAAATTGCATCCTCGCAATTTTTAAAATTTGGATTGGGAATATAATGTAAAGTCCCACATCAGAAAAATATCCAATAAAACTATCACTTTAAAAGAAAGAAAGAGAAGTAAAAAGGTCTTTCGAGATAACCTATACTAGGATTCTATGTAGAAAAACTTGGATATGGATTATAAAATAAGTGTCAAGTTCTGATGGAGAGGGATAGAAAACATGATCAGGAGAAAGTTAACAACATGAAAACCACAAACATGTGATAGGAAAAACAGTCATTAGTTTCCCAGTATAAAAAGTAAACGGACAACATTTTTTTTGTTTGAAGTTACATTAAATAATGATGAGGAATTCATTTCTGAGATTGACTAAGAAAATAATGAGATAAATATACTTTTTAAGTAGAGTTTCATTATTTAATAAATTTCCACAACTAACTCATTTTTTTAAACGATGATTATTCAAGAAGGCTTGGTCACACTAGAAGAGCTAGAATAAACTTCAATAGAATCACATGATTCACAAAGGATAATCTACATATTTAAATTGTCTTTAAAAATTAACCAAAACCAAAATGGTTAGTACACGATCTGATGATCCCCCAAAAGGATATTCCTTTAGAGAATGAAACACTAATCTTAATTTCTAAAATCAATACCACAAAATTCAATAAATACCATTCAATAATCAATTGTCCTTAAAATAATTCAATATAATCCAAGATAAAATTGAAACCCAAAACATAGAATAATTTGGTTACATAGTCTTCCATGTCAAATTGTATCTCTAAATGACATCAACTACTCCTAAAGTCGCATACATAAAAGTAATTAACCTAATCACATATTATCTATTATAGGTTAATCATTTTCATAAATAACCCAAATCGCTATAAATCCATTATAAAAACATATATAAAAATCCACCATTACTTCTCAAATGAAAACCCATAGTATTCTTTTTTCCTTGGTAATATAGTGTTCCCAACAAAGCGAACATCTTCCAAAATAACATTTATCACTTAATCACCAAATCATTTTCCTATACTAAGGGTATTCATTTGATAAGACATAAGAACCTATATCAACTTATTATTGATCAATAAAATAATTTAACTAAAAAACATTAGTCACACTAACCATGGACTTCACGTAGTCTAGTGGTATGTGATAAATCCCAATCGCACTTTGGATGTGGGTTTGATTCCCATAGCTTTGTCCGACGCGACGGGTTGTCACATGGTCTGCGTCATGTCCTTTTTCGAAAACTATATTTTATAACATTACCAAAATGAGGTAAATTCCTCAAAATAACCCTAAGATAATTTTAACCAGAAATGTTATCTTATACCTTGTATTTTAAACCCAAAATATAATAACTAGTAATTGCCTAAAACCCAATGATCATATAAAACCAAATGGTTGTTTATAACTATATCCACATCGAAAAATATAATACTTCCTCAAATATCATTCTCACAAGGAAAACTAAGGGGTTACAAGTACAAGAGAAAATTATTCCAATGTAATTGCATCAACAAGGAGCACTAATACTTTTATACATTTCTCCAACCATTTATTTCCACATAGCTTCTTCTTTGACCAAGATAATATCCTACAGAATAGGGAATTCACTGGGGTAATTGCCAGGTCCCCTAAATTTATGGAAAATAACTATAAATGGATTCATGGGAACATTTTTATTTTCTTCCATAGTACTCTTCATTTTTCCTGGCAATTCATCACTTTATGTCCTTCTTTCCCAAAAGTAAAGCATTTATTTGTTCCAATGAGACACATTCCTGGGTGTCTCCTTCCACATTTCCCTCATGATGGAAATTTAGGATTCTTTTCTCCACGTTCTCCACTGCTAGAGCTCTTATCATTCATCACCTTTCTATTTTTTTTGAGTCGGGAGTTTGTTAATATATATGTTGTGGATTATATTTTTGGAAAACTGATTTGGAATGAACATGATATCTTTTAATCCTATAAAAAACTAATTTTGTTGCTCATTTCCACCACTTTTCCCACCTTGTACATCATTCTCAAAGTTACTATAACTTCCTTGTACACTAGCGATTGACTAAAACCAGAAATCATTGTGTGAGTAACAGTAGTCATAAAATAATTTAGAGAATATCATGACACCATAGTTTCAATTTGAAACACCTTAGGACTAAACAATGTAACACCCTGAGTTTTAATGAGAAATATTTTTTTATGTCTTATGTTATACACAAAACCAAAGGAATCTATCATAGCACACAATACGGACTTGGCTTGCATTACATGCAATCACGACCTTCCTCGATAGTGTGTGTTGTACGCAATACCGGGTTTTACTAAACTATGATATATTATTATGGACTATACATTATGAATAGTATTGACTAAATTTTTAATTTTATATCATTATTATTCATCTTACACTTTTTCTAGAACATGGTAAGAGAACAAAATAATTTTTTTGGGTAAAATAAGTATTTTTAAAAAAATGCAGTTTTCCACCTTTTGATGGCGCACCCACATTAAATCTAGTTTTTGACATTTTTATAAGATAAATTTGACAAAATAAAATTCTTCTTTTTAATCAGGATATAAAAATTTACTTTGGATAAATTTTTTATATTTTTCTGATAACATTCATATTTTGATGAATATTAAAAATACGCTAATTTTTTAGTTAAAAACAACTTTTTTCATTGAGATAATTTATATGGTTAAATTATAATATTGAATGGTTTTAAAGTATAAATAGAATATATTTTTACCATTTAATATAATGTATGTCATTATATTTAATTTCACATTGAATTCATAGGTAAAAACATTTCAATTTTTGGAAATGTTTTAACTTCTAAAACACAGTTTCTTAACAACGGGATTAATTTTAAATTAATTACTTCAAATTATGTGTTTTGAAATTTGAAAAATGGATTCCATATTTGGAATCAGTGGGTCCAAATTATGTTAATAGGATACTTTTTATTTTTGGGAATTATGAATAGTAACTACGGTA
The DNA here is from genome assembly GCA_963277665.1 of Viscum album. Lineage (NCBI taxonomy): Eukaryota > Viridiplantae > Streptophyta > Magnoliopsida > Santalales > Viscaceae > Viscum > Viscum album. The sequence goes on along the minus strand of OY728153.1, from coordinate 1,252,632,994 downwards.
AATTTTATTTACCATAGTTAAAGGTAAATCGTGTAATTAAGGGCAAATATAAGATTATAAATTTACCCTAATACTGCAAAAATACAATTGTATGACTACAACTAGACCCATATCACCTAAGGGTCAGAATAGATTCATTTAATGGAATTTTTTCCCTGAACAAAATTTAATTATTATTAAAACCAATGAAAGTGACAACATGCCACTTTCTTAAATCTTATAAGTTTAATAATTTTAATTTAGTGATAAAAATAATGAAACTTCAATCATGAATAGTCTCAAGAAATATAATACAGTTGTCTACATCATAAGAATTTATTTAGAATTTTTAGGTATTAAATAATTATCATTAATTATGACACAATAGTGATGTTGAAATTATGGTATTAATTAAAATATCAAATAAATGGTATTAAAAATATTAAAATAAAAATTATATAACCTTTTTTATGTGCTACACTAGTTTTATAGATACATATGACATTTTATTAATCTATTAATGCTTTTATCTCGAACATATTTTCAGTATATATTTTATTTAAATTCACATAAATTAAAAGTGTCAAAATTGACACTATTGTTATTTTAAGAAAATAACATATTATAAATTTTTTTTAAAATCACAAAAATATTTAAAAATTATAAATTAAATATTATATGGTTTACAATGTCATAAAGTGTCAAATTATAGAATGTTGACAACACTTATGTAATTATTTATAATTATTTAAAATTTATATATTATTACCACAAATAAAATTAGATTAATAAATAAGGATAAATCAAGTTGATAATGTTTAAAATAAATTCCTAACGTGTCTAAATATTATTGGATGATTATATTACAACCCTTAATCATATAATATTTGGATATGATTCATTTTGGATGTTTTTAAGTGTGTTTGGGATTTAATATAAACTAAAATTTCTTATATTTCCAACAGTGCCCATCTCCTCCCTTATGAAAGGGCACCTCCTCCCTCTCCTACTCACACAACTTTGAGCCTTCAAGCTCGACCAAAACCTTCCCATTTCACTTCCCGACTTCCCTAGAGACATCCTAGAGATATTAGACTTCTTCAAAGACCAATTTTAGTGCCCTAAGAGGAGGTCTCAAAGAGGCGCTTCAAAGAAGAGGTAATGTCCGTTACCAATTCTTTCAACTTTATGTCTTCTTCCACTTCTTCTTCATTAGTTGTTTCATTATGAAATAATAAAATCAGTATCACTAATATACGGATATGTTATTATAAGTATGAAACAACCCTAGTTGACCATCTCTGAATCCTATGGAAAACGAAATCACTGCGCCTGCGTACGTACGAAATACCATCTCCGCGCCGTGGTGAAATATATTTTCCATCACCACATTACTTGGATGGGTATAATGGTGCAAATAAATAACTATACATGATTATTTTAAAGTGTTATTGATTTTTAAATTGTATACATACACTCCAATACAATTCCACGGCCATGGGAACGATATCATCACTCGTGCGTACGTATGGAATAACGTCTCCACGATGTGATGCGATTCGTTCTACATGATCTTCATTGATTAATGATTATATAAATGAATTGAATGAATAAATATGATATATAGTGCACTAATACCATTCTGTAAATGAGGTATCTATAACCTAAAGAGAAGAATAAGAATTTATTCGACAAAACATTCATAAGAACAAAAAGTAATAAACACCTGAATAACTAGTATGAATGAAATATTACTAATAAGAAGCTAAGAATATGACCATATATGATATCATAACAATAAGTATGATTCTGGAATAAGTTAATAACATTATTTAAATCATTATACATGAGGTTTGGACACTTACGAAGCAAATCAGACCTAAGGAAAGGAACAATCTCGCAATCTCAATTTTTATCCGAGATTGTTTATACATCAGAATTTACTGGGGAATATTTATCATCCACATCCATGATTCCCCAATATTTAATATTACTTATATCCTCTTACAATTTTTTAAACCGAATTTTACCCTTCGGTGAGTTTTTAGTAAAAGATATGAAAGGAATCTTTTGTCGTTTTTCATATGAGGTACTTTTTGACTTTTTCGACAAAAGTACGAGAAGAATGTTTTTTTAACTTATATAGCATGAATGGATTTTTAAAACATTATTTCCAAGAATATTCATTTACAAGTTTTCAAGTTTATTTTTAATCAGCTTCTTTTAGTTTAAAATTGTATGACATGTTAAGAAAGAAAAAATGTTTTTGAAGTAGAAAGTATATTTTCCTCAAGAATGGAGTTCAAGAGTTTTATCAAAATTATTTCCCATATAATATAATATAGGGTTCAGTTTCTATACCTATTATTACATTGATTTGATTATGTTTTGATGGAAATATTTCTATGAATTCCTTTATCATATATGAATTGTTTTATGATGTCATGATGTTTAAGATTCCCATTTTTATTTCATGGGTTATGCTATGATGTATGGTTTATGATTTTGTGGTACACATAAGAATGTTATCATTATGATATGGGTGGAACCTATATCTCCCTCAAATGCATTTTGTAAAGATTTTATATCTCATGATATAGACATGGATGGAATGGTATGGTAAACCGGTTCAGAATGGAATTTGTCTACTAAGATAGTCTTGGAAATGAGTCTTGACTAATAATAAATGATTCTCTATTATTATGTGTGTATGAAACAATGTTTCATGTTTTATGTTATGATTATTGGAATTAAATTTCACTACTATGATTTATCAAATGTTATGAAATTATGATCTCTTTTGTAGGGTACGATTCCCAAAATGATATGTTCTTATGAATATGATGTGATTGATACTTCTTTTGTTTACCCATACTGAACATTTGAGCTCATCCTTTTGTATGTTTCCTTTCCCAAGGTCAGGAAGAAGGTTATTAAGTAAGATATGACAAAAGGTACAATAGATATGATGAAATAAATGGGAGACAGTGTAGATTCTTTATGAACCAGTTGTTTATGTTTCCCAGTTTCTAAAGACACTATACCTATACGGTCCATTCATGGTTTTGTTATATTTTGTAATAAGTATGTTTAAATTTTGAATTATTAACCATGTATGTAATATATGGGCCGCGTTCGTTGGTATCAGAGGAAAGGTATAGTCAACCTTTGGAAACTAGGATGTGAAAGCCATAGTAAGAAACCTAAGGATATGTCTAAGCATAGAACACAATTATAGTGTTTTAGAAATGGACATGAACAACCTATGATAAGACATTAAGGGTGAAATTTTATTCATGATTATGTGGTTTTCCTATTATAATTAGTTTTGCTCACACTATTAATCTTGGTTTTTGTCAATGGATTGAACCTGAAGGAACCGTGTTAATGGGTAATGCGACGGGAAATGAAATGATTCCCCCCCCCCCCGAGCAACCAAACGTTATGGGAGTTGGAATGAAAAATCTTGTAGCCATGGTCACACAACTTTATCAAGCTATGAATCATGCAATACATCCAAATGAGCAAAGGAAGGAGAAACATTCTATTGAATCATTCATGAGGCAGCTTCCACCTTCATTCAGCGGGTATTCTAATCCATTAGTGGCTGAACAATGGATCAGTACCACTGAAAAGATATTTTCAGTTCTTCAAAGTTCTGAACATGATAATGTCATCTTAGCAGTGTATCATTTGGAAGGTGATTCTGATCAATGGTGGAATCTTATTAAGAATATGAGGTAAAGGGATGAAATTGAGTCCATGGAATGTGACGAGTTCAAGAACATATTTTTCAATAAGTATTTCCCACGTACTCTTCGAACAAAGATGGAGAAAGAGTTTCTTGAAGTAAAGAAAAAGGATGATGAATCCATTGGTACCTACGAAGAAAATTTTACAAGACTTTCAAGGTATGGTTTTGGAATTATTATCCAACCTGAGAGTAAGATCGATCGATTCTTTAGTGGCTTAATACCAAGTCTTCGAATGGCGTTAGCCATATGGGACTTCAATAGCTATGAGGAAATTGTTCGATGTTCTCTCAAGGTTGAGCTGGAGATTGGTGTAACCCATCAGTCACATGGGTTTGATAAGAAGAGGAAAATGGATGTCAAAGTAAAATCTAAAGACCACACCAAAAAGAAGATGAGTTTTCCCTTATTCTCAATGTGTGGAAAGAAACATGGAGTAAATTGTTTTAAGGGGACAAGAAAATATTATAATTGTGGAAAATAAGGTCATCAGGAAATTGAATGTCGAAATAATGGGAAGAAGATGTCTAATGATGCAAACAAAAGAAGGGATACACAGAATGAACCTACTACACTTCAATGTTTCAAGTCCAATGAGAAAGGGAATTATGCAAATCAATGCCCAAATTCAAGGGTTGATGATGATGATCGACGTCAACAAACTATTAAGGCCAAAGACAAAGGAAAGTCACATCCAATTACTATCGGTGATGTGGAGTACGACAATGAAGTGGTGAGAGGTACACTTACCATCCACTCTAAAGTAGAAAATGTTTTATTTGATTCTGGATCCACCCACTCTTTTATTTCTGAAGAATATTCTAACGGTATCGTTGTATTACCTCAATAATTAGTTGTTGAGTTGGCTGGGACAACTCATATGGGCACAACAGCCGCATCAAAAGTTTACAATTCTTCTCTGATTTAAGTTTGTGGGGAAGTTCTTCCTTTAAATCTTGTGATCCTTCCTATAGTGGAATTTAATGTGATTCTTGGCATGGATTAGATTTCTTTATATGGAGCTCATAACAATTTCCAAAGAATGGAGGCCACATTTCATATTCCAGATCAATCTATGATCGTCTATCGATGTAAGGATGAACATAACCTTCCAGTGGAAATTTCTTCTATCTTATGGGTCTTGATTCCACTAAATGAAGGATATTTATCTCAAATGGTTGGAATGAAACTCATGATTAGTAATATTACCATTGTACAAGTATTTGATGATGTCTTTTCGGAGGAATTTCCAGGTCTTCCACCAATTCATGAAGTTGAGTTTTCAATAGAACTCGTACCGGGTGCTTTGCATATTTCAAAGACACCTTATAGAATGGCCCCAATTGAGTTGCAGGAATTGAAGATGCAACTCCAAGAGAATCTTGAAAAAGGATTCATAGGCCCTAGTGCATCACCTTGGGGAGAACATGTCCTATTTCATAAGAAGAAATATGGATCAATGAGAGTCCTTATTGATTATCAAGAACTTAACAAGATCACTATCAAGAACAAATATCATCTCCCATGCATTGATGACCTATTTGACCAACTACGCGGAGCTCAATACTTTTCCAAGATTGATCTTCATTCAGGGTATCATCAATTAAGGTTCAAAAGGGAGGATATACCAAAGATGGATTTCCCTACAAGCTATGGACACTATGAATTAATAGTGATGGCATTTGTTCTTACAAATTCCACTGCTATCTTCATGGATCTAATAAATAGAGTTTTTAGAGACTATCTTGATCAGTTTGTGGTAGTCTTTATAGATGATATTCTTGTCTATTCAAAGAGAAAGGAATAACATGAAGATTACTTCAAGAATTGTATTAAATATCCTAAGAAAGGATAAGCTTTATAACAAATTTAACAAGTGTGGATTTTGGTGTCAAAAAATGCATTTTTGGGTCACATAATCTCAAAAGAGGGTATATCTGTGGATCCAGCGAAAACAGAGGTTATCGAATGATGGTCGAGACCAACAGTAGTAACTGAGATCCGATGTTTTCTTGGTTTGGATAGATATTATTGAAGTTTTGTGAATGATTTGTCACGATTATCTAATCCACTCACCATGTTGACTTGGAGAGGAGTTATGTTTGTTTGGATGGAGGAATGTGAAGAGAATTTCAAGGAGTTGAATAGAAGGTTATCCAGTGCACCTATGCTCACACTGCCTTGTAGTGGAGAAATGTTTGTGATCTATAGCTATGCATCCAAGAAGGGATTGGGGTGTGTTCTTATGAAAAAGGATATGGTAATAGCTTATGCCTCACGACAGTTGAAAATCCATGAGCAAAATTACCCAACTCATGATTTGTTGTTAGCTGCGGTAATCTTTACATTAAAGATTTAGAGGTATTATCTTTATGGAGAAAGGTGTGACATTTATACTTATCATAAAAGGTTAAAGTATATTTTCCCACAAAAGGAGATGAATATGCGCCAAAGAAGATGGTTGGAGATGATTAAGGATTACGACTGCTCAATTCATTACCAACATTGGAAAGTAAACAAGGTGGCAGATGCATTAGGTCGACAAGACCATGCTAGCTTATCCATGATGAGGATCACAAAAGATCCAATATTTATGGATTTACAAATGATGGATCTTGGAATTATAATGAAAGGGGTAAAATTGTATCTTTCTCAAATGAATGTTCAACCATCTATAAATGTGAAGATTAAAGAGGCACAAAAAGAATATGTCGAGTTACAAAAGAAGGTGATAAATGTTCCTGAATTCAACCTTGATTGTGATGGGATAATAAAGTTCAGGATTCGGGTTCGTGTTCCTCCCATCCCTGAATTAAAGAAGGAGCTACTGGGTGAGGCTCATAGTTCTTCATTCTCTATTCATCCAGGATGCACGAAGATGTTTAGGGACCTAAAAGAGTACTTATGGTGGGATGGCATGAAAAGAGATGTTGCTGAATATGTCTCTCGATGCTTGATTAGGCAGCAAGTTAAATCTGAGAGACAAAAGTATAAGGGGATGTTACAACCATTACCCATGCCAGAATGGAAATGGGAAAACATCAATATGATCTTTGTCACTGGACTTCCTAAAACATCCAAAGTCAATAATGCTATTTGGGTCATAGTTGATCATCTTACAAAGTCTTCACACTTCATTGCTATTAGAGAGTATTTCTCTCTAGATCAGGTTGCCAGGATATATGTAAAGGAAGTGGTAAGATTGCATGGTGTACCACTTTCTATTATATCTGATTGGGATCCGAGGTTGACATCAATGTTTTGGCGAAGTCTTCAGAATATTCTAGATACACAGTTGTGTTTTAGCACATCTTATCATCCTCAAAAAGATGGTCAGTCTGAGAGGAAAATTCAAACTCTAGAAGATATGTTGAGAGATATCTCTATGGATTTCAAAGGTGGTTGGGATCAACACCTAGGTTTGGTGGAATTTTCTTATAATAATTGCATTCACTCTGGTATTCATATGGATCCTTATGAAGATCTCTATGGAAAGAAATGTAGGACTCCAACTTGCTGGGATGAAGTTGGGGAAAGAAATCTATTAGGACCTGGTCTTGTTAATGTGATGGCAGAAAAGGTCAGATCTATTCATCAACACATTAGAGCAGCTCGGAGTCGACAAAAAAGTTATGCCGACAACCGAAGAAAAGTCTTAGAGTTTGAAATGGGTGATAATGTGTTCTTACGAATATCTCCCTCGAAGAGGGTGATGAGATTTGGAAGGAAGGGAAAGTTGAGCCTTAGATATATCGGTCCTTTTGAAATTCTGGATTGTGTTGGGAAGGTAGATTACCGATTGACACTTCCACTGAATCTCTCTCAAGTTCACGATGTGTTCCATGTATATCTCCTGAGAAAGTACATACCTGATCCTTCACATGTACTCAGCTCAGATGTTGTACCGCTGGAGCAAGATCTTTCTTATTAAGAATAGCCGATAGAGATTCTGGATCGTAGCAAAAAAGTCCTACGGAACAAGACCACTCACTTGGTGAATGTTTTATGGAGGAACCACCAATTATAAGAAGCTACATGGGAACATGATGATATGATGAGAGAGAGGTATCCTCATCTGTTTGTAATGAAGTGATGAATTTTGGGGGAGAAATTCATTTTAAGGGGGGTAGAATGTAACACCCTGAGATTTTATGAGAAATATGTTTTATGTCTTATGTTATACGCAATACCAATGGAATCTTTCACAGCCCACAATACGGACTTGGCTTGCATTACACGCAATCGCGACCTTCTTCGATAGCATGTGTAGTACCCAATACCGGGTTTCACTAAACAATGATATATTATTATGGACTAGCTTTTATGAATATTATTAACTAAATTTTGAATTTTATAAAATTATTATTCATCTTATACTTTTCTAGATCATGGTATGAGAACAAAATAAATTTTTCGTGTAAAATAAGTATTTTTCAAAAAATGCAGTTTTGCCACCTTTTGATGGCACACCCACATTAAATCTAGTTATTGACATGTATATAAGTTCAATTTGACAAATGAAAATTCCTTTTTTGAATCAGGATATAAAAATTTAATTTGGATAAATTTTTGATATTTTTCTGATAACATTCATATTTTGATGAATAGTAAAAATACGCCAATTATTCATTAAAAACCACTTTTTTACATTGAGATAATTTATATGGTTAAATTATAATATTGAATGGTTTTAAAGTATAAATAGAATATATTTTTACCATTTAATATAATGTATGTCATTAGCATTAATTTCTCATTGAATTCATAGGTAAAAACATTTCAATCTTTGGAAATGTTTTAACTTTTAAAACCCATTTTCTTAACAACGGGATTAATTTTAAATTAATTAATGCAACTTATGTGTTTTTTATTTTGAAAAATAGATTCCATATTTAGAATTAGTGGGTTCAAATTATGTTAATAGGCTACTTTTTATTTTTGGACATTATGAATAGTAACTACGATAAATTTTATTTACCATAGTTAAAGGTAAATCGGGTAATTATGGTTAAATATAAGATTATAAAATTACCCTAACACCTACCAAAATCCTATTGGATGACTAAAAGTCGACCCATATCACCTAAGGGTCAGATTATATTAATTTAATGGGATTTTGTTTCATGACGATAATTTAATTATTATTAAAACCAACGAAAGTGACAACATGTCACTTTCCTAATTTGTATAAGTATAATAATTTTAATTTAGTGATAAAAATAATGAAACATCAAAAATGAATAGTCTCCAGAAATCTAATACAATTATATACATCATAGGAATTTAGTTATAATTTTTAGGGATTAAATAATTATCATTAATTTTGACACAGTAGTGATGTTGAAATTGTGTTATTAATTAAAATATCAAATAAATGGTTTTAAAAATATTAAAATAAATATTATATGAACTATTTAATTTTCTCCACTAATTTTCTAAATACATATGAAATATTATGAATCTATTAAAGCATTTATTTCGAACATATCGTCTGTATATATTTTATTTAAATTCAAATAAATGAATAGTGTCAAAATTGACATTATTGTAATTTTATAAAAAGAACATATTATAATTTTTTTTTCAAATCATAAAAATATTTTAAAATTATAAATTAAAATTTATATGGTCTAAAATGTCATAATGTGTCAAATTATAGAAAATTCACAACACATATGTAATTAATTATAATAATTTAAAATTTATAATATTATTACCACAAATAAAATTAAATCGATAAATAAGGATAAGTCAAGTTGGTAATGTTTAAAATAAATTCCTAACATGGTAAAATTTTATTGGTTGATGATATTACAACCCTATCTCATATAATCACAGGATATGAGTCATTTTTGATGTTTTTATGTGGGATTGGGATTTAATATAAACTAATATTTGATATATTTCCAACAGTGCCCCTCTCCTCCCTTATAAAAGGGCACCTTATCCCTCTCCTACCCAAACCAATTTGAGCCTTAAATCTCATCCAACCCCGCCCATTTCACGTCCCCACTTCCCTAGAAACATCCTTGAGATCCTGGTCTTCTTCAAAGACCAATTTTAGTGCCCTAAGAGGAGGTCTCAAAGAGGCGCTTCAAAGAAGAGGCAATGTCCGTTACCGATTCTTTCAACTTTATTTCTTCTTCTACTTCTTATTCTTTAGTGGTTTAATTATGAATTAATAACATCAGTATCACTCATATAATGATATGCTATTATAAGTATGAAACAACCCTATTTCACCATCTATCCATCCTACAGAAAACGAAATCACCGCGCGTGCATATGTACGGAATACCGTCTCCACGCCGTGGTGTAATCTATTTTCCATCACCACTATACATGGATGGGTATGACGGTGCAAATAGATAACTATATATGATTATTTTAAATTGTTATTTATTTTTAAATAGTATACATACACTCCAATACAATTCCACAAACATGGGAATGATATCATCACTTTTACGTACTTACGGAATACCGTCTCCACAATGTGATGTGATTCGTTCTACATGATCTTCATTGCATAATGATTATATAAATGAAATTAATGAATAAATATGATATATAGTACACTAATAACATTCTGGAAATGAGGCATATATAACGTAAAGAGAAGAATAAGAATTTATTCGACAAAACACGCATAAGAACAAAAAGTAATAAACACCCGAATAACATGTAGCAATGAAATATTACTAATAGGAAGCTAAAAATATGACCATATATGAAATCATAACAATAATTATGATTCTGAAATAAGTCAATAACATTATTTAAATCATTATACATGAGGTTCAGACACTTACAAAGCAAATCGGACCTAAGGTAATGAACAATCTCGCAATCTCGATTTTTATCCGAGATTGTTTATACTTCAGAATTTACTAGGGAATACTTTTCATCCACATCCATGATTCCTCAATATTTTATAGTATATATATCCTCCTCCAATTTTTTAAATCCAATTTTACCCTTCGATGAGTTTTTAGTAAATGATATGAAATGAATCTTTTGTGGTTTTTCATACGAGGTACTTTTTGACTTTTTGGACAAAAGTATGAGAAGAATGTTTTTTTAACATATAAAACATGAATGGATTTGTAAAAAATTATTTCCAAGAATATTCCTTTACAAGTTTTCATGTTTATTTTTAATCAACTTTTTTTAGTTTAAAATTGTATGACATGTTAAGTAAGCAAAAATGTTTTTGAAGTAGAAAGGATATTTTCCTCAATAATGGAGTTCAAGATTTTTATCAAAATTATTTTGCATCTAATATAATATAGGGTTCTGTTTCTATCCCTATTATTACATTGATTTGATTATGTTCTGATTGAAATATTTTTATGAATTCCTTTATCTTATATGAATTGTTTATAATGTCACAATGTTTAAGATTCCAATTTAATTACATGGGTTATGTTATGATGTATGGTTTATGATTTTGTGGCACACATATGAATGGTATAATTATGAGATGGGTGGGACCTATATCTCCCTCCAATGCATTGGGTAAATATTTTATATATTATGAGATAGACATGGCTGGAATGGTAGGTTAATCCAGTTCAGTGAAACAGGACTGAAACGAGGAGTGAACTCAGTTCAGAAATGGACTTTTTCCACTAAGATAGTCTTGGCAATGAGTCTTGACTAATAAGAAATGATTATCTATGATTTTTTTGTATGCCACAAAGTTTCATGTTTTATTTTATTATTATTGGGATTACATTTCACTACCATGATTTCTCCCATGTTATGAAATTATGATCTCTTTTGCAGAGTAAGATTTCCAAAATGTTATGTTCTTATCAATATGATGTGATTGATATTTCTTTTATTTACCCTTACTGAGAATTTGAGATCACCATTTTGTATGTTTTCTTTCCCCAGGTCAGGAAGAAGGTTATTAAGTAAGAAATGCCAAATGGGACTATAGATATGATGAAATAAATGGGAGACAATATAGATGCTTTATGAACCAGTTGTTTATGTTTCCCAGTTTCTAAAGACATTATACATATATGGTCCTTTCATGGTTTTGTTATATGTTGTAATAAGTATGCTTCAATTTTGATGTATTAAACATGTATGTAAAGTATGGGCCGCTATAAACAAGGTAATTTATTCTCATCTTATATTAAAATACGTCAATTTGTTTGTAAATAAAATGTAAATTATCCTAAGAATATCCCTCGAAAGTGTCATAACCAAGATTGCAGCAAGGCCCGTTGTCGTGCACCAGTTCCCATTCAAGTCTAGCTCAAAGAGTTGTTTTCAGGTTTTACCCCTAGGTACATCTATGCCAGAGCCACCTCTACCTGCTCGTATCCAGACATGGATGTGTTGCTTGGAAAACTCACAAAATCTATACAACACCAAAATTCTATAAAGTTCTTCTATAACTAATCCTCAATGTCTATCTTAGGGCTATTTGTTCTGATCAGAGTTTATCTAAATCTAGTTTCCAAGGTTTGTACAAAACTTCCTTTGATACCAACTGTAACACCCTGACCCCAGTTACCCATATTCGGTGCATTATTACATACCATTGGCTTGATCACAAAATATCATGTCTTGAATGACCGATTAGTTTTGTAGCCTTGGAATAACTAGATACATTCGTCAAGTTTACTTTACATCATAAAGTGAAAAATACAACAACATCTTGATTTCACAGTCATAACCCCTTATACTATCCATGCAGGTCATTTATAAAATACTTCTTCACATCCTGGGTAAAATAAAACATTGAAATGGGTGAGCTCAAATTTCAAGTAAGGATAACAATATAGCAGATACTATCATAAATAAGTATAAACATTTTATGGCAATGTATAACTAATATAAAATCCTTTTAAAATTGAACTTCAGCATAATATTGAAAAAATAAAATGAAATAATGCCATTTACTTATTCACATGAATATTCTACTAGTTGAATAATCAGTTGAAATATCTATAACCACTTCTATAATGATGTAATGCATAATGTCATACTATCATAACCACGTAGCCAAGGCCTCGTGCCAAGACTACAAATAAGATTTTGTCAAGGCCTCGTTCCAAGACACTAGTTTGTCTCATGAGACTTACTAATGCATCAAGGAGCTATAGTGGGATCCACTTGTCACTTACTAAGTCCAATGCAATCCTCATATGAAAATTTTGAAATATAACATAAACATTCGTATTAAAACTAGTATAAGAAATGTCAATACATTATCCACAAACCATGAATGGTATAAAAATAGCACATCCACAGTCAAAAACAACTAATTAAATATAATAATGAATATTGTATTGTAACATATTAACCTCAATCAATAAAAATTAGGTATATTGACATAGATGAAAAAAATCATCAAAACTATTTTAGATAAATATCCCCCTTTTTCTTGAAAACATTTAAAAGTCACACTATTTGTCCAGAAGCCATTTAAAAATAGATTTTTGAATCAAAGTGTCCCATACCACTTTGAATCTTTTAAAAGTAATTTTAATTTTAAAACTTTAGTGTCCATATAAATAAATCCTTAAAACCATTTTTAAAACATGGACATCAATGAGAAATATTTAGTATAATAAATCTTTAAAACATTTAAAATGATATTTTAGTTAGAGTTCCTAACCAAAAGAGAGACACTTGAATACAAATAATTGAGGTAATCAAAACTTTGTAATGTCATGAGAATAAAGGGATTCATGACATACTATGTCAAAGTACATTATATACACCATATAAAAGCTATATGTTGTATAATAAAAAAGAAGTCTCAATGGAATGTAAATTGAGATGAAATCTCATATAAAAGCCACATCCTTAGGTTAAGGATAAATCAACAACATAATTATGTGTGAAAAATATAAATACAATCAAAATTATTGGATATTCAGTGTAAAAAAATCAAAGGGCAGTCATTCATATTTTGTAAAAACAACACCAATGAATTGGATGTTTAACTTGGAAAATGGAGATTGCGTAAAAATTAATCTTATCCAGTTCATATTGATGACTTTAGAATTTATCAATGGTGTGATTATGTATATAAAAAGTATATCCACAGAAAGGGGAGTGGAAATTATGACATAAGGAAATGAATAGTGGTTCGACATATAATCTTGGAGTAAAATAATCAATGAAGTATGCATAAAGCTGAATGAGTGGAAATTGAAATTTCAAATTCCCTTATCGATTTGGTAACATACGAAACATACACCCATGAAAGAAGGATCATACAATGACGATGTAAATATCCATAAATTAATGTATATTACAGAATGAATACAATCATGGGCATTACACACACCACATGCAATAAATAACTGGTGAACAATGGAAATCTCACAAAATTAAAAGTGAGATAAGAAACCCCTTACTTTGTAATTTCTCCTTCATCAAGGGTAGGCTAGCCTTATGTATAATGGTGAAATAATTTTTATTTAATTATCCAAGGATCATATACATTAATATCATATATGATCTTTTAACATTTCATTGTTAATAATATCTTAGTATTATCGTCGTTTCGGGTGTTAACATACTCATTTTCTTTTATATGTTTTGTTACATAAGTCGTGTTTGTTATGGGTAGGTTGTATCTTATTCATATAAAAAATGATATCAAGTCCTTAAAAATTATTTTTAATCATAAAATTATAATTATTCTTGAATGTATATGATGGGGAATGAATCTCATCCCGTTCGTGGAGACGGTAGTCCGCACGTATGCACGGGCAATAATATCATTCTTTTGAAATAAAAATAAGATATAATTGGATGTTATATCATATATTCAGAATCATTATAATGTTATATTTATTATTTACATGAATTAAACATCATTATTATAACCATACAAATAATAATGTATTGAATAACAATTTCACCACAACGTGGAGACGGAAGGCCGTACGTACGCACGTATGGTGACATTTCATTCAAAGGATGGATAGAATACTGAATATGGTTGTAAAATATTTATAATAACATCAAGTTATATAGAATATACTAGAGTTATTATTTTATAATGTAAATAACAAAGAAAGAAGAAGTTGAAGAAGAAAGGAACTTGAAAGAGGGTGGTGAAAACATTACCTCTTCTTCAGGTTCTTCATTTTGACTTGATAAAAAGGGTTCCCTAGGTTGGAATTATGATCAAAATAATGCCTCGAGGTTTATGTTAGGGAAGTTAAAAGAGTATTTGGTCAGGGTTTTTATTATTCATCAGGGTTTGATTGTGTGAATTAGTGATAAGTGTGAGTTCCCTTTTATAAGGGGGTGAGGGGACCTTTGGAAAAGCTAGAAATATTATATTATAATAAATTCATATTTGGTTTCTAATGGCTCCAAAGTAGATTATTAAAATTATAAGGTGGGTATGGGTCGAAATACTTTAAACCAATAGAATTTAGATAGGTTTGGGTGATTATATTAACCTTATCTTTTATATTTATCTCTTAGTTAATTAGTTTGACATTTACCATGTCACTTTGTATTTTTATATTATATAGTTAATAAACATACTATATACATCCAATATATCTTCAAGTG
The DNA here is from genome assembly GCA_963277665.1 of Viscum album. Lineage (NCBI taxonomy): Eukaryota > Viridiplantae > Streptophyta > Magnoliopsida > Santalales > Viscaceae > Viscum > Viscum album. The sequence goes on along the minus strand of OY728153.1, from coordinate 1,252,617,704 downwards.
TTCCATTAATGACACAAATATCATGATATAAGTCAATTGGCCGAATATTATATTTTTAGGAATAGAATATCAATTAATAAAATAATATTTGTTTTAAAAACTCATTTATGTCAATTTTGACACTATTAAATAATTGATTTTTCTAAAGTATTAAAAACTTTATTAATTAGAAAAAAAATAAGTTAACAAATCCTATAATGTCATATTAAGAAATTAAATTCATGGATGTCATCAAAAAATTCAAATTATATTTATTTTAACATTTATAAAACCAATTATTTGATTCTAGGGTTTCAGTTCCGCGACCGTTTCGTTTTCTCGGCGGCGCCGCTTCTTCTCGCGTGTTTCGCGATTCCGCCTGAGGTTGCGCCACACGATCGTTCTTCTCCCTGTGTTCTGGTTATCCTTCTCTCCGGTGTTCCCCCCCTCTTCCCTCCTTTTGCTTTTCCGGTTTCCCCTGGCTTCCCTCGCCGCCGGTGCCTCGGCTTCCGCCGTCTGTGTCTTGCAGAAAAGCGGGGCCAACCCTCGTCCTCTGCTGTTCTCCGAACCCGGGGTTGGTCCAGGTTTCCTCTGGGGCTCTGCGCTGCCGTCCATCGCCGCTCCCCCCTTATCGGCATCTGATTTGGAGTTCACTATCCCGCGCAGCTCTCCCAGCTTCCGCGAAGGAGTAATCGCGAAGGTGTGGTGGCTCCCCGAGGCGAGGAGGGAGTGGACGTGACGACGAGTTCCTCGGCGCGCAAGCTGGAGCACCTCGCTGCCTGCCAGTGCTACCCAGCGCGAAGGAAATTCCCAGTGCACAAGTTGTAGCGCGAGGGGACTTGCGCGCAAGTTGAAGCGCGAATTGAAGCGCGCAAGTTGAAGCGTGAGGGGACGTGTGCAAGTAGAAGCGCGAGGGGGCTAGCGCGTTTTTTGTCTGTTTTACCCAGCGCGTTTGTTTTTACCGCGCAGGGCGGGTTGTGGAGTGAGTTTGTCCCCAGCGCGTTCCTGTTGGCCGCGCAGGTCTTGGTGCGGATGGTGGTCTTCCCTTTCTTGAAAGATTGGGTCGTGTAGAGCTGGCACGGAAAGAATCAATGGTATGGAGCTTCCGGGCCGCACCTGACTGGAGGACTTTTTTCGGGTTGTGCCGGAACAGAGACATCGTGAGGTCGGGCCTGACCTGTGCGATTTATTGTTCAAATCCGGTCTGAGATACCTTTTGCTGATTCCTGGAGGTCTGGAAAAATTGCGATTCTCCTGGCCGCGTAGCTTCGGTTGTGAAGACCCAGCTTGCGCTGGTTCGGACTGAGCCGGAGTCTCGGGGTCGGGGACCCCCTCTGGGCCTGACTCCCCTTGGATAGCGGACCTCTGTTTGGCCTCTCCATCCCTGGGAGTTTTACGTGGTTCTCAACATGGAGACGGCTCTGCTGAACCAATGGAAGAACCTCACATTAACCGACAAAGAAAAAGAGCCACTCGCAGCCCGTATAAATGAAGATAACACTTTGACAAAACGAATGGCTTTATTAGTGGTCGGAAGACTGGCGACCGAGACACCTTTTAATCTAAAGGCCCTCAGGACCACTCTTCAAAATCTCTGGAAATTGGAAGCTGGAGTAGCCATCCGGGAAATTGAGAATAAACTCCTTGTTTTTGAGTTCTTCTGCGATAAAGACAAAGATAAAGTCCTCAGAGGACGACCTTGGTCCTTTGATAATCATCTCATCCTGATGGAGGAATTTAAAGGGGGTGACGAGATTCAGAATTGCACACTTACCCGATCCCCGTTCTGGATAAGAATTAAAGGAATACCGTTCCATGGGAGATCAACACAGGTGATGAAAGAAATTGGAGACCGGATCGGCCATTTCCTAGAATGGGATTGCTCGGACCCAATACAATGGGGCCCCTGGGTTCAAATAAAGACTGAGATCGACGTGTCTGAACCCTTAATGCGAGGTATGTTCCTAAAAATTGATGATTCCAACACCTGGATCTCGTTTGAATTCGAAAAACTACCAATCTTCTGCTTCCTTTGTGGACGTATCGGCCACATGGAGAAAGCGTGTGGGGCAAGGCCAGAGAATTCCACCGAAACTATTACCTTTCAATACGGTCCGTGGCTCCGGGCCAAAACACACAGAGAGTCATATATCCCTGAGGCGGAGAGACAAATTGATCGGGACCGTCTCTTTGCAGCCCATCTAAGGCGACCGGAATCTGAACAACCTCCTATCATAAGGATGGGACCACCTGTCTTCCCTAAAGAACCCCCGGCTGAACCTAGGGGAGATGGAAACGCCTCCCAAGCGATTATCGTCAGATGTAATGATGGGGTTCGGCAAGACAGTCACCTGACTCAGGGTATCACAAAATCCGACTTCGCTTCCACAACACCGGATTTAACGGTCCGTACTTCAACTGGGCCGCTTCCAAAACCAAAAGAACCTCCAGAGAAATGACCGAGGCAGGAACATGTTTTCTTGGATCCGCCTGAAGCTGAGGAGAGTCCAAAGCGGTTCCCAACTGATGCCCTTCTGCAAGCCGATTCTGGGATGACTGAAGCCTCACCTCCAGGACATGTTGCTCGTGGAACCTGGAGAAGGGCACGTGGCGGTGGTAAAGGCGATTGTCCAGGGAATCCGAAATCAGGAGATCTGAAACGGAAAAGCGAGTCCAGTGGTATGTACACCAGTCTTCCCAAAAGGAGGAAAGCATCAGGTACGTCATTTACCCCACAAGAGACAAAGGCGGAGGCGGGCCAGGCCCGGCCCCGCCTAGAACAATGATTGTGTTATGCTGGAACTGTCGTGGGCTTGGCAACCCACGAACGGTTCGTATGTTTCAGCGCCATTGCGCTGAAAGTCGCCCTGATATGGTTTTCCTGTCCGAAACCATATTGGATAATAAGGACATCACAAATCTTGCCCTTAAATGCGGTTTCCAGGGCTGTTTCCCGGTCCCCCGACAGGGTCATTCAGGGGGATTGTGTCTGCTCTGGAAGGATAATGTCGATGTTAGGCTCCTGTCTTTTTCCCAGCGCCATGTGGCTGCTTCCATTTGTGATCCCCACAACCCCACCTGGACTTTTGTGGGCTTCTATGGCTGGCCCTCCCAGTCTGAAAAGTGGAAATCTTGGGATCTTCTTTGCAAACTCCGTCGTGATCTGCCAAGCCCCATTCTGTTTGGAGGGGACTTTAACGAGATCCTTTTCCAGAAGGAGAAAACTGGTGGAGCTATGCGCTCCTCCACGTCTATGTATGATTTTAATGATGCGATCCTTAAGGTAGAGCTGATGGATCTGGGTTACACGGGTAATCCCTTTACATGGTTCCGAGGCAGATATGATGGAACCCGAATCGCTGAACGTCTAGATAGATTCTTCGGCTCAATGGACTGGATGAGCCTCTTCAAAATGTACCATATCAGACATCTCTCGTTCAACTGCTCGGATCACTGCCCAATTGTCATTAACTGTACCCATAATGAGCACGTTACTAGTTCCAGGAAACCTTTCAGATTCGAAAGCTTCTGGTCAAATGATCCCGATTGCGAGGCGGTTATCCGTTCAGGCTGGAAGAATGGGCAAGCGGATCTGAGAACCAACCTTCTCCGAGTAGCATCTGATCTGAAGACATGGAGCGACTCTAAATTCCGCCATCCGGACCGGCACTGCAATTTTCTTGAAAGGAAGATTGGCTATCTTCTTAGCAAACCCCCGTCTTGCAGCATTCTCTCCAGAATAAGTGAAACCCAACGAGAGCTGGATGTTGCCCTGCGCAATAAGGAAGGATTTTGGGCTATGCGAGCGCGTGATATTCATATAGCTGAAGGGGACGCTAATACCTGTTATTTTCACCAGAAGGCTTCAGCAAGACGCCGGAAAAACTTTATTTCTGGCATTCTTAATTCAGATGGTAGTAAAGTGTCTGACCCAGGGGGAATCCAAGAAGCATTCCTGAGCCATTTTCAGAAACTCTTCTCTGCAGGCCATTCTTACATTTCTCCCGAGATTGAGGACTGCATCAAACCTGTGATTTCTGACGATATGAACAGACAACTTTCTAAAGATGTGACGAATGACGAGACTCTTAAGGCCTTAAAGCAAATCCACTCTACGAAAGCCCCGGGACCAGACGGATTCCACGCCCTCTTTTTCAAGAATTACTGGCACATCATCGGTCCAGACTTTTGCAATTTAATGCGGGATATTTGGGCGGGGAAAACGGACCTGTCTCCTCTTAATGATACTATTCTTACTCTCATTCCCAAGATGAAAAATCCGCAAGGGGTGTCGGAATTTCGACCGATCAGTCTGTGCAATGTCTCGTATAAGATCTTCTCGAAGATCCTGGCGAATCGGTTGCGTCCTTGGCTACCCGACGTCATTTCTGAGAACCAAAGCGCTTTTGTGGCAAAAAGGTTAATCACTGATAATGCCATTATTGCTCATGAAATTTTCCATTCCATGAATACACGTACACGAGCAAAGAGAGGGATCATGGCGTGGAAATTGGATATGGCTAAGGCCTATGATAGAGTGGAATGGAACTTCCTGGAATTTGTGATGCTCAAGATGGGTTTCTGCACCAAATGGATTGCCATGATCATGCAATGCGTCTCGTCAGTTTCCTTTTGCATTAATGTCAACGGGGTGCTCACCTGAGGCTTCTCCCCATCCCGTGGGCTTTGCCAGGGAGACCCTCTTTCACCCTTCCTTTTTATTTTAGTGGCTGATGTGTTTTCTAACCTCCTTTCCAGGGCAGCCTCGCTTTCCATAATCCATGGGGCGAAAGCGTGTCGCAAGGGCCCTCCGATATCCCACCTCTTCTTCGCTGATGATTGCCTTCTTTTTTCTCGAGCTACCCCTAATGAGTGTACTGCAATCTGCCAGGCGATACAACAGTATGAACGGGCTTCAGGACAAATGATCAATCAGAGTAAATCAGAAATTTCTTTCAGCTCTGGAGTTCCCCAGCCGAAAAGAGAAGATCTCTGCTCTTTAGCACGCATTCCTGGGGTCGATAAGCACCAGAAGTATCTTGGGCTCCCGACGGTGGTTGGACGGTCAAAGAAAGAAATCTGTTCAGCTATTGTGGATCGAATTGAAAGAAAAATACAAGGTTGGACCCCTAAAAAATCTCCAAGGCCGGCAAGGAAATCCTCATCAAGGCGGAACTTCAATCTGTCCCCAGCTATTTGATGTCTATTTTTAAACTCCCTGACGTGGTGCTTTCTAAGATTCAATCCAGTACATCTAACTTTTGGTGGGGACGAAAGGACGGAAAAAATAAAGTCCACTGGATCGCCTGGTCTGCTCTCTGTCAACCAAAATCTGAAGGCGGAATGGGCTTCCGGGACCTTTCTCTTTTTAATGATGCTTTGCTGGCTAAACAAGGCTGGCGTATGATTAATAACCCATCATCCCTATGCACGCGTGTTCTCCGGGCTAAATATTTTCCACATAAGGATTTTATGGACTCCCATCTTGGCTATCGACCCAGTTTTCTCTGGAGAAGCATTTGGGGCGGTCGTAATCTTCTGAGGAAAGGTCTCGGCTGGAGGATTGGAAATGGTTCTACGGTCAAGATTTGGACCGATCCTTGGCTTGTTGATCAGACAGGCACGAAGGCGTCATCCCCTATTTTTCCAGGATCCGAACATGCCACAGTCTGTTGTCTTTTTGATGATCAAGGGGCGGGATGGTGTCTGGAAAAACTCTTCTCCTAGTTTAATGAGAGGGATCAGAGAATTATTCTGAGTATTCCCTGTGTGTTAGACGCAGGGCCAGATCATCTCTACTGGACAAACGACAGCTCAGGTGAGTATACAGTGAAAGCTGGCTACCGGCGAGCTCTTTCTGCTCAGATTTCAGAAGGAGATGTGAGGCCCTGGACATCAATTTGGAAGCTTAATGTTCCCCCTAAAGTTCGCTTTTTCTGGTGGCAGGTGTGTACTGGTATCCTCCCAACTAAGAGCCTCCTTGTCTACAGACACTTTTCAAACGACAACTCTTGCCCTTTCTGCCCTTCTGAGACTGAATCCCCTTTCCATGCTCTAGTTCAATGTCCCGGGGCTCAGGAGGTTTGGAATGGCTGGGGATCAACTTTTGAGCTGTTTCTGGACACCGCCTCAGATCTTTCATCTCTCCTGATGCGATGGTGCTCCTCCTTTTCGCCGGCCAAAGCAGGCGCCCTGTGCATTTTGGCTTGGATTATCTGGAATAGGCGGAACAAGGCCATTTTCAATCATTTCCGGAGGCCCCCCAGATTTTGGATTGACCGGGCATTGTCATGGATTGCGGTTTGGCAGAACCACCCTGAACAACAAAGACTTTCCACCCACCCTCCTCTTCCCCAACATTGGTGCCCCCCACCGGAAGGGATTGTTAAGATCAATGTGGATGCCTCTCTCCCTAAGGATGGCCCAGTTGGACTAGGTTTACTGGCCCGAGACAACCTGGGAAATCCTATCGCTGCCAAATACGAAGCACATTATGCACTTTGGGAGCCCTCAGTCGCGGAGGCCGCCGCCATCCTTGCTGGATTAAACTTCGCAAAAGATTGCGGTTGGGATTCCATTCACATCGAATCCGACTGTCTCACTGTAATCAATGCCATCAATCTCACTGATGGCGGGCTTCAACCTTTCGGTCCCATTATCCGATGTATTCACTCGCGGAGACAAGGCTTCAATTCCTGCAATTTCTCATTTATTAGAAGGGAAGCGAATGAAGCCGCTCACAAGATGGCAGGCATTGGCCCTCCCTACGAGGATTTGCTTTGGCTCAATCATTTTCCATCGTGGTTATGCTCCTGTATTTCTGCTGATCTCCATCATTAATGGATCCGTCTTATTTTGTTGTCAAAAAAAATAATATTAACAATTAAAAGTCTAAATATTATAAATAAAAAAAATTATGTAGGAAGTCTTTTTAGCTTTATAATTAATATTTGTAGTCGAAAATCTAACATATATAACCCTATTTAAAAATCTTTTTTCTAAAAGATATATGCTTATGTCATTTTTGTATTTATTTTATCTTAATTAATATAAAGTGTCCTTATCAAGTAAAAGTGAATCCATGGGTTCCCAAAATCGACCCAAAGATGGCCATGGTCGGACATGTATCAACCAATTATGTTAGGACATGTTTTAGGGTTAGTTATTATTATTATAATATTATTTTTTACCCTTATTTACTAGATTTACCATTTAACCATGGTAATTAAAATATTTACCGAAGTAATTATTCAAAATGTATTAAAATAAAAGTTACCTATTTACACAATTTGGACATCCTGATTCCAAATATGTAATCCATTTTTCCAAATTCGAAACACAGAAGTGGCAGAAATTAATTTAAAATTAATTCCCGTTGTTAAAACAAAAAAGCGTGTTTTTAGGAGATAATAACTATCAAAAGATTGACACTTGTTTATGTCTGGTTTAATTGTGAAATTATGTCCATTTACCAACATTGTATTAAATGGTAAAAATATATTATAAATATTCTTTAAAACCACTCAAATTCATAATTGTTCACTATTAATTACATCAATTTAAAAAGATGTTTTTAATTGAAATTTAGTAATTTTCACTATTCATCAAAATATAAAAGTTATCCGAAAAGTACCAAAATTTCACCCTAAGATAATTTTGATATTCCAAATCCAAAAATGAAGTCCATTTTTAGAGATAGTATTTATAAAATTTCAAAAATTGGTTATTACTATTCATAACAACTACTTTGATTGGTCGCAATAAGTTAGAATCTCGAAGTTGCGTACAACACACGCTACAGTATTATTCAAAGAGAATCGTACCGTGGAAGCTTGGGGTGTTAGAGGCTGACACTGAATTTTCTAAAATAGATATTTCAATGGAATCCCAGGACACAAATATTCTAATTTCTCAACCACATTAAAAAATTAAATATTAATATTCATTTTGCAGAGGATCTCTAAAACATATAGACCTATGAAAAATTAATAAATGGGACAGTAACCAACAACAATAATATAAATGAGATTAAAACCATCCCACTCACATGTTATTTTTTTCAGTGGTATAAAAGGACCTACCTAAGAGTCAATGAGATCAAAGTATCTTCTCAATTATCATATTTATCAAATCTAATAAATATGGATAATTTTTATAAGACATATTTTAGTGTGTAAAAATCAATTCATACACTACTTACAAGTGACTAAGAATGTAGATCATACTGACCACATGATTTTCACATCAAATAGAAGACATAATGGTGATGTACCCCTAAGGGTTCATTGAATATATTCTGACTAAATCCAACAAATTATAACTTCATGATGAGTTGTTAGTTCTATATATGTAATATGAGGTTAAACATATATTTTTTTGGAAGCCATTCTTTTTCCACCCGGAGCTTTTTTATAGAAATAAAATGTGTATAACTCTATCTTAGAGTGTTTCATTGATTCATGGCAATTTTAGATGGACCATTGTCCAATGGGGTTTGATCATGGAACATGAAACACCCAATGGATCTCACATCCATGAAGACGCATGGCCATACTTTTTTAAGGCTGATAATTTTTTGTGAACATGGCCAATGATACTTGTGAAATCAAATTATCAAGAGGATGGGAGATCAGGGTCAACACACCCTATTAATGGGAATTATTTCCTATTCATTGACTCTCTAATAGTTGTTTATTTTAAAATTTTTCCTGAATACTTTAATCATTTCCACGTATTAGATGGGTCACCATTGAATTAAAAATTCTTTATTAAGAATCATTGATTTGGAATCATATTTATGTATTAGAGGATCTCCATTAATGGAACCTCTTATATGTGGATTAGTGAATCTTATATTGTCTGTCATCCTGATTTTGGTTTTATGAAACACAATGGGGAACTATAGAATATAATGTCATCCAGGAATATAGGAGTTGTTTTGATGATGGTATTAGACCCAAAGGATGGTTGTCCTAGGTATCCATATTGAAGGAATCATAACAAATGTTGATTGGATCCGCATAATAGGACACATCATACATTTATGGTTATTTTACAAGGAATAAAATGTTATGTTAACGTCATGTGGAAAAGTCATATAGGAGGAATCTGACTAACTAATAATGGTGTGGTATATAAAATTAAGTGACCAGATGGAGCTAAATGGAATGGAGGATCCTAGGATTTTAATGATCTTATTGGGAATATAGCATAATAAGGGTGGTGATTAAAGAGACCTGGAAGGAATATGGCCCTCTTTGTTGGATATGACCCGATTGCTGATATGGACCATATAAAATTAGTGTAAATTTTGGGGATATGATTGGAGATCATAGAAGCTTCCTATGTATCCCTATATGAATGGAATCAAACCCCACTTACTTTTATTTTTGTTTTTATACCTTAATAGAGTTCCCATTTTATAAAATCATTGATAATATTTCCCTTTGAAGGTTAGTCCAATTGGAAATATTTTCCTCTGAGTGGTTGGTAACATGGTTTTAGGGAATACACCTAGTAGGAGACCCTTAGGTTTTATAGGATCACATGGATGGCATGATCACCCCTAATCACTAAACAACATGTGTCATGCTCGATGTAGGAACCAAGAGGGAATTTTTTACCTGTAGACCACACCACCCACTTTATTCATTACTGGAAAAGGTCAGAGCCTAATGGAATAGGTAAAGAGAGAGATCGGGTGCCCGTTTCTTCTTCTATTTTCAAATTCTAGGAAGATGAATTGGAGGAGTAATCCCCCTACAGGAATGTCTAGAGGCTTACTATAGAAGGTATTCCATGAACCAAATCATTATTCATCGTTATTTGATAGGTGGAAGAGGGGACAAGGGAGGTCCTACATACAATAGAGGCCCCTTCCTGTTCTAGAGGGCCATATAGAACCATACCTATGATTGGGATCCTTATAACCAAGAGAAGGTAAGGTAAAGAACATTATATGGATCCACAATATTTAGTAGGAAACCAATGGGATCTGATTACCATGGGTATTTACAAAAAAATGACAAGATAACATGCCGATAAAAATATAGTGTCTTTGGTAGAGTCCATGTCCTAGTACATCTTTTGGGTGCCCATTTAGGGCATAGTGATCCCAATAAAATAGGTTGAAGGAGAATTCCTTCAGTGGAGGGGCCAAGGTGGTGAGAAACACTACACTACTATAAGGAAATGACAGTGAGAAACCAAAGAACCCCCATATTATCAATTCTGGTTAGCATTGGGCTATGTGGGATGGGGTTTCCTTAACATAGTTTTTTTATGAGGGTATGTGTTCCATTTAAATATTGTTTTTCTATATGGGTTTGAGTTCTTCCTATGTATTGTCATCCTTGTTAGGGTCTTGTTTTTCCTACTTAGAGTCCTACTATGTAGGGTAGTAATCCTTTCATGTAACATTTTACTACATAGAGTGATGGACCTAAAAGAAGAAATTACCTTATGATTCATTGAATGGCATCTGTAAATGGATTTGGTTATAAAGATGGTTATGTGACTCCATTATATTAAATTAGAGTTATGTCATACAATTATTCTCAAAATATATGGATCTCACTACATTATTTGAGTTTTATTCTATTAATTCCTGAGATCCCCCAAGGGATTTTATAGAGAAATGGTGGAAACCACCTATCAGGGTAACCATGTTCCCAGAATGCAGCTTTCAATTTCAGATGATTGAATATAGTGTCAATGTCTATAAATGAATTTTTAGTACTAGGGGATGTAAACCACCATCTACTCTTATAAATAATTATTCCATTGGGTAAATGGAAATCACCTTCCTCACAGGAAAACAATTTTTTGTGGGGTGGGGGATAAAATCATCATACTCACCTGCAAATTATTTTTCATTTGTAGGGGAGGCCAATTGAAGAGATGTTCCCTATATATATTTTTCTACACAAACACTACAACCCCATTTTGAATTCATGAACATGAATTATATAATTTTTCCTCCCATTTGAACATATTATTTAGGGTTAATTTTAAAATTTTAAATTAATGAAGGCCTTTTAATTATCTATGTAGAGTTTTCCAGATCAAACAAATTCACCCCATCAAAATTGGCATAAATAAAGATGATGATGAGGTGATTCCAATTATGAAGTTTGTATTATTAGAACTGCTCTGAGTTATTCATATGGACATAATGAATATGTACCATGAATAAAAAAAGGGACCATGGATCACTGGTATTTTACCAAATCTCCATATGAACATCCCTCTTATGAACCTTCCATTGTTCATTGTCTCTTTATATCATTCTCCTTTAATGAAATTAATTCTATGAACTCAAATATCATCTCATGAGAATGAAGATTCCCTCACCTTCATAACCATACATCCATCCCTCTGGATGCTTCATGGACCAACCACATTATTTATGGCATGATGTGTCACATAAAGATGTTCACAAGAAGACATATTACCAACTGTGTAGAGTGTTATGTGGTTTGGACATAAAATTATTGTTAAAAATACTAACATTATACTTCAAAATCATTTTGTATAAAATAAAAAGGATATACCCATCATGATTTATTTAAGAAACTTAAATGACAATAAATGACTAGGTTGATTCTATCGATAATAATTCCAAACATAATGTTGGCCCACTCCACTAAATTCCCACATGACTTCTAGGTACAATCCTACATGCTCTTCAATATTTAAATGGGTTGTCTCTATATGGTTTTGGGATTAAAATGGATGTTCCAATACCATTATTTCATTAGGTAAATTAAATCATGGCCCAAATACTTAAAAAGAGAAACATTCCCTGAGAAAAAACATTTCATCAATGGGGTCATTCATTAGGGAAATCTACTTTGAAGTATTTTATCTAAACTACATCCATATGAAACTAGTGGATATTCTGTGTGTCCCATAAGAATATTTTCATTTCTATCATATCATTGAAATCAAATCCATTAATAATAAGTAGTTTGGGTGCTCATCCAAATTGGGACATCACCCCAGCAGATCATTTGGTCTGGACTAGGTGTGTCTTTTCTGGGTTTGTCAGGATCTGGAAGCATTCATAACCAAGTTTAATGTTGTGTGATTATATGAATTTTTCTTAGTATAACCTAACTATTCTAATAATTACTGATATTTTATTACATAACTTCTTATTCAATCATGTCTTAATACTAATAAGATCAATTTTCTACATGGGGAGGTTGGAATTAAACTTTGGTACATACGAATGATCTTAGGGAAACATATCATCTGATATATGTATGATGAATTCTAGCCTCCCTATACGGGATAGGATGTATTGGAGAGGACCCCAAGGCTATCAAAGTATATTATAAAAATGAATAGGAATGTTTGATCGATGATCCTTGACCAAATCAAGATGATAAGTTCTCTGACTCAATTAAGTATTTTCCTATTTCAAGAGCTGAAGAACATTTTACAAGATAGTCATGGAATTTACACATCATTGAATCATTAAGGCGTGCAGGGGACTATTGTTTGACACTTTCTGAGGGTTGGTTCATTTGAGTGGGGATGGAAAATTATTCCCAACATTGTCCAGATAGATTGACTATAATTTTTTCCAACATGTTTCATAGTGGATGGTTGTAACCAATGTGTGAATCAAGCACCAGATTTAGAGTCACACCATTGTGATTTATTGAACACTAGAAGACATGTTAACCTAAAAATCCTATTTCTAGAAAAGATATATCTTCTTCTAGGATGCAATGTCAAGGGGATGCCAGTGCACCAACTGGTGGGTCCCTTCATAATTATTTGTGGTTGTGTGGTAGCCCACATAAAATGTTGTTAATTTATCAACATACAATGGATCATAGAATATTGATTTTAGTATTATATTTAATGCACGAGTGGGTATGGTTTTTGTCTTAGAAAGAGAACAAATAAATGTTTTAGGTCAACAATCAAGATCATTAAACTTATATGCCTTACGCCTCCCCTAATAAAACCCATGTGAATGATGATTCTGGATATCTGGAAAAGTATCAATATATCATTTCATTAATATATGGAGTATTTTCTTCTAGAATTGTTGGAAATATGATATATAAGGGGAATTATCCCAATAGTTTTCCACAAAAAAAATCAACGCATCCATGTGATCTATCCTTGAACCATCAATAAGGTCACAAGGAAACCATTTAATGGTGGCTCATAAGTTCTAGATAATTTTCACATAGAAAGACACACAATACTAGATTAGGATTCCTTCTTCATTAGGTATTTGGACTCAACTCATGGGGACATATTCTCAATCATCAATTTGATCATTTCCTGGCGATCAAATAAAAAAATGGATCATATTTTTTTAAGGAATAATGGTACTATAAATTGAGGTGGATCAAATGAAAACAAATGGACATTCTAGTCCTCATAATCATCCAAGAAATATCATGTTTCTAATCCCACCCCATAAAAATGTTGTGAATATGGGGTTTAACCTCCCTAGGAGAAGGAACTACTCTTCATGCTCAAACACATGTCAACCATAATGCTGGTTATCCAATATCCCAGAGACAATGTGATTCGTTGAGGAATTCCAATTTGGATAGTGATATCTTGTGACTTTTTTAAGAGAAAGAGGTGGTGTTTTGTGGGTATGTCTATATATCATTACCAAAAAAAATCTTACACTAGTGAACCTAATAATTTCGATGCCTTTAATCATGAACTTTACACCTTAGCCCACTCAATATGTATCAAATATATAATTACATGTGAGTAATTTAGATTTTGATATATGATGCTAGTGAGAGTGATGAGAATAATAGCCTTACTTATGAGGGGGTTTATAATATCCTCCCAATAATTATAACAAAGCCTACATAATTAATTCTTCAACCCGATTAGGGTATCATAAGGAACCATACCCATGGCGTAAGTGGGAGGATGCCGTGAAATGGAAGAAAGTGTTCTAGCTTGAACCCACTCAATTCCCAAAGGAAAACCATGTGACACTATTTATTCCATTTACTATATTCATAATATAATTATATAACAAATGGGATGCATGGATAGAGAGTACATCTACAGAAGGAATTTGGGGAGTGCTTCAGGCCTAGGACGTTGATCTCTCAGGATTCGGGCTCATCACCACTCCTGAATGATTCTTTTTCTTGGATATCCCTTATGATTTGGGAATATACCATGACAATATATATGCCTATATGCAATCATCTAACTGTATAAATATACATGTCCCATAATGTAATGGATATGGTGATATCTATGGTTGATCAAGGTTACAATGATGATGATATAATAAAATTATATATATTAATTTTTCTTCCTATTATTGATATAATATTGAATATCCACCCATTGTACTTGTATGGATATTGAGAGAGTCGATCACCTCACCAATTTGTAGAGTATGTCGTAGTGTGTACTTCTATTCGGGGGAACATCCCATTGGGAATTGGAGCTGTTGAAGAATACACTCCTAGGGTAGTTGAGCACATGGACGTTGTTCTTGAAGATCCTACAAGATTATTCCCACCATCAGCACCACCCATTGTTCCCCTAGGATACCATCAACATGGGACGTTATGATGTCTCGACAAGAAAGATAGTTGGAAATACATTTTCATTATTGAATAACAGCTGGTTGTTTTGTCTCTTTACTTAACCCCCATTCTATTAGATTCCATGCCCTAATTAATTAACTCATAGTTGAATTAGTGCATGTTCATTAATCCCTAAGGCATTATCAATCCACTAGAATGTATTCCCTTCTTCGTTGAATACCAATGTGATAATGTACGTGGTTGTACCTAATACATATGGGCTACAAAGACCATCTATAGACAACATAGAGATTCCAATCCCCATGGGGTCAACCCTTCCTCGTTAAATGACCAATTCCCCATTAAGAGGAGAACCTTAAATGGTATATTTTTCTATAGGTTATACTACTCCTATCCCTCCAAATCGAGCACCCATAAAAAGGTTAACAACTCTGGCTCATGGAAGATCATGCCCAACAATCACTCCAAATTCTATGATTATTATTCCTCAAATATCAATACCATTTAGTGACCTCTCAGAGGCCACTGACTTGTCCAAGTATTATCATGTTCCATGAGTATGGTCAATTAACATGAATCCAACATACAATATAAGGATGAAACATAGAATTTTCCATGAAATTGGACAATTGTGGTTTGGGATGTCGGTGATTCAATAAGTGAGGGTAACTTCTCCATCCATTTTATATATTAATTTTTATTTAAATTTTAATGTGTTGACCAATTCAATCATAATATTCTGAAATTAATACTATTAAACTATATATCAGCAACAAATATTGTAAAATATAAACCAAATAATGATGAAATGGATTTGATGTACACTGTGACATCCAATGTTATCGGTGTTGAGTCAGTACCCTCCCAAGCATCCATAGTTCTTGAATATATTCCCACATATAAGAGAAATTATGAAGAGGATTAATAATCCCTTTAATATTTTCATGTTTCACTTCAGAATGTATGGAAGGGAATCTTGAGGCTGATTTTGTAGTCCCCTCTTGAAAAAATTAGGACGAAACTAAACAAATTGTGTCAGATTTTTTCATTGATCTAATATGGGTGGTTTTTATTTTCTTACCATACATGACATAGTAAAAAACTTATTACAAATTTGGATAGCTGTAGTGTTATCCAAAATAAACATTAAAATATATATACCATGGATCATCATGATATATATAAGAACATACTTTCCAATTAAGCCTCTTTGTTTGTTGGGTGGTGTCACGACCCATCCCTCAAGGCTCGTGCCATTACAACCCCAAGCCTATGTTCCATAGGCCTGGGGCTGGCGACTCGCACCAAAATGGAATATCACTAATATGGGAAGGAATTGAATTTTTTACCTGTACAGTCACACAGTCCAAAAGACATAATAATAAGTTACCACAATGAAAACTACAGTAGTAAAAGGGTGCTGAAAGTAGAGGGGATGGAATGAAATCCCAACTGAAAAGTACTAGTTCAAATGAAAAGATAAAATACAACTGAAAATTGAAAAATAGCTCTTGTATTTTCCACCGAGGATCCTACCTAAAGGCCAGGTACAACTCATGATCAGTAGTCCCTGTGTCACGTCACCCCAAATTGTCTACCTCCAAGTTTAGTCCATTCTAGGATACCTCATCCTTTATCAATGATGTCAATCATTTGGAGAAGACACAATAAGGTGCGGGCATAGACCATGCTGGGGTGAGTATAATGATACAGAGTAGGGACCCCGAGACCCTCATAGGTTTCCTAGAGTTCCACTAAGGAAAAACCTAAAAGAAATACATCAACTCTACTTCGGTATATGCCCACACATATACCCATGTTATCAAGATGCACTCATCTCATACATGAAGGAGGAATACCACAATGGTAACACAAAGATGGTGGAAATACCACACAGCTAACACCACTAAGATAGAACTACCACACAGTTAACACCACAAAGATAGAAGTACTAGATAGGTAACCCCATGGAGATAACACCATGAAGGTGAAAGGACTCTTCTCACAATCATATATAACTTAAGTATAGAAATACATATGATTAATTATATGCTATTTCATCTTTTTATGTTAAAAATCACTGCTACTTACCCACACAAGATCATTATGTAATAACCCCCACTGACCCACATAGGATCAGTTTGAGCTGACCCACCCAAGATCGTTGAGCACTGAACCACACATTATCTGAGAGATGCTGATCCACATAGGATCTATAGATGCTAACCCACATAGAATCGATATTATTTCTTCAAATTACAGCCATCTGCTGTATTTCTCACACGTGGTGCACTTGAGTTCTATAGAATATGTCCTTTGAGATATTGGTCGTACCTCAACCAATACTAAGCTCTACAAAGAAATAACCCAAATGATCTCCATGTCGTATGGGTTCCAAAACGAAAGACTATGCATCAATCAGATGCCCATTCTGTGATTTATAAGCATTTATGTTCTCGGGGCCCAGTTGGATTCAGGTTTGATCCAACTCGACCATACTCCAACTATCTCCAATACTCAAGTGGGGTATACCAAAAGGACCTTATAGATCAAAGGGTCCCATCGCCATAGATGGTTTGTTAAAAAGACCACCACATACCATGTTATGGACATTTAAGTATTTTTGTGTCTGTTTGGGCTGAGGTCTAGTCCGACCCAGTTCAGGTCAACCCGACCAGGTCTCAGGCTGACCTAACTCAGTTGGTCTATGGAGTTCTAGGCCCGCTGGGCCCCGGTTCGGACCAGCACTCAGGGGGGAGTGGCCCGATCCATAAGGGAGTTTGTCCCAACCTGCAAGGGGGGCAGGTCGTCCGGCAATGGGGTGGCTCGACCTGCAAGGGGGAGCTACCCAACCCACATAGGGGTGGGGGGGGGGGGGAGACCGGGCACGCGACTCATTGGGCAGGTGTCCAAGCCAGCAGAGGAGCACAGTTCACAGGTGGCATGGCCCCGTGTTGTGGGGTCTGCTCGAGCTGGCATGAGGGGTGTGTGGGGGTTTCACCATTCAGAACATAATGTGGGAGAACCTTTTGGCTCTGCCAGTTCAACTGTGGGACCTGATGTAGGTCCCGCTATCGTGGCTCCTCCAGTAGTGTGTGGGTTGTGACGCCCTCCACTTCTGTGGCTGGGCGGTGTTCCAACCACCTCCTCTAAACATAGCGTCTAACGAGTCGTGGTCTGTTCCTATGGCGGCAGGCATGCACCGCCATCCTTCCTCACGGTGGACTTGTGCTGGCCACCGCTTCACCAACCACAAATTCATCTGCGACCCCTTGCTCACTAGCGGCATGCGATAGTGTGCCCCACCTACACCATGGTTGACAGGTGCCATCTGCTCCAATGACCACCATGGCTTGGTGTCACATCCTCCTATTGCAGCGTGCGATGGTACGCTGCCTCCATCGTAGCTGGACAGTGCCACTGCGCCGATGGTCATCCACAATGGACGTAATTGTATCATAGTAGTAGAGGGTCCGGGTGGGGATCATTAAGCCTACATTCTCCAAGGTAACTTGAAATCATGAGGGAGGATTAAAAGATTCAATCGTCAATTTAATTAAACAATAAAACAAATCCTTACCTCAAGAATGATGGAGAATGCCTATGATCGAGGATGTGTCGGTGTTCATCTTTCCCGCACCTAGATTCCAACAACTACACTCATATATCATCCTTTGGTTCATGGTTTGATGTCTCCCATCACCTCCCACTAAAAATGGATTCATCCTCCATGGGTTTGGTGCGACAACACCTTTTTAGCACTTCGTTTCTTGGTGAAGTTGTGTCTATACCTCTTTAAGCTCTATATAAATATGAGAGGGGGAGGGTGTCTAACATTCATGGGATTTATGATGGATCATTAATTTGGAACCTTCTTCATTTCCAACAATGTTGTTTTTTCAGATTGAAGGGTCTTTCCATTTAATGTCTTTACACATCACTGGTCCCACATTTCTGCATGTCTCTTAGAGGAAAAGAAAATAATAAATCAAATAAAAATGTTATTTTATTTATTCTTTTAAAAAGTCCAAACATTTAAATTTTTCTCTAGTACTACTACGGTCAATGTGAAGTCTCCCATAAGTGAATCTCAGCACTGCTGATTTAATGGTGGCCTCATATTTTTAATCTGAGCACCATTTCAAAGGATTGAAACTGTACATCATGTGTTTACTAAATGTACCTTAGGAAAAGTTCATAAAATCATTCCTAGCACATCATACCTTAGAATTAGACTCCTTAAATTTTTGTAGGCTTGTAAAAATTCCATATAAAAAAAATTACATAGAAAATCTGGGTCTTTACATTATCCCCACGTTCGGGATTTTTATCCCCGAAGGCCACATCAATGAATAAGAAGAAGAATGGTGGTACTGAGCACAAATATAAGCCTCTCGCTGATATGTTCTCTTCTGGAGGTTCTCGTGCTACCAGAGAATGCGCACCAGAGTTATTGATCATCCATGAAGGAGCCGCTATTGTTGATCCTCAATCACTATTCGAAACTATGTAAACGTCTCCCCATAATAAAAGTCCAACTCTCCGTGGTCGAGGACGTGAGATGGTTCATTCACATATCTCCTCAGCTGGGATACGTGGAAGATGTCATGCACCATCTCCAATTGAGGCGGAATTTCCAATTTGTATGCTACCTCGCCTATCATCTGAAGTATCAGAAATGGTCTGATAAACCTCGGTGATAACATGTCGCCACAACCAAATCTTCATAAACCTCGTCAATGTGAGACCCATATGAAGACATGGTCTCCCTCTTCAAACTATAAATTTCTCTACCTCCTATCATCATAAGATTTATTTCTGCTCTGTGCAGGCATCATCTGCTCCTGGATGATCTGCACCTTCTCAGTTGTTGCCCGTACCAACTCTAGACCCATAATAACTGACTTCCCTAGGTTTATCCAGCATAAATATTATCTGCATGGTCGACCATAGAATGCCTCAAATGGTTCCATACCAATGGTGGAGTGACAGATGTTGTATGCAGACTCCACCAATGGAAATTGATCCTCTAAATTTCATCCAAAATCTAGGATGCATGTACATAGCATGTCCTCCAAAATCCGAATGGTCCGATCTGTCTAACAATCCATCTGTGGAAGAAAGGCAGTGCATAAACACAACTGAGTCATGAACGCCTCCTGTAACCCCTTCTACAACCAAGATGTAAAATGTGCATCATGGTAAAAGAACATCACTGATAGAACCGCATGATCTTTCACAATATCCTCTATGTAGAGGTGTCCCAATCCCTCTATTGATCCCTTTAATTAGATAGGTAGGAATTGGGATGACTCGGTCTTTCGGTTAACAGTCACCCAGATGGAGTCATGTCCCCTTGATGTATGTGGAAGCCCTATCAAAACATCCACGGAGATTCCATCCCACTTCTACTCTGGTACCTCTAGTGGCTGGTCTATGCCTACCGAAACCTGATGCTCGGCCTTCACTTGCTGAAAATTGAGGCATAGAGAAACAAACTCTTCCACTGCTTTCTTCATCCCTAGCCACCAGCGCTAACATCGGAGGTCCTGGAACATCTTTTCAACACCATGATGTACCTTTAGAAGGGAATTATGAAACTCCCACAACACCTCCACCTATATCACCACGACACCATGGTACTTTCTCTGAAGAGGATGACATGCTCCCCACCTTCATAAAATACATCAGGTTCCTGTCTGGAGGTTATCTAAGCATGTTGAGCCTCGTAGTCAATGTTCTGAAGCTGCACCTCCCTGACTCACAGAAGGTTTGGGGGGAGTGAATGTCATAGACTGGTGGTATGCATCTCCATCTCTATCCACGAAGGATATCTACAACACGGCTAGGTTCTCTGTCGGCTCACACAATAATTGAAGACCAGACCTCATGCTAAGTTCTTCTACTACCACATTCCCCTTCCCAAGAGTATAGACTATATCAAAGTCATAGACCTAGAGTAAATCTATCCATCTTTGTTGTCTTAGGATTAGGTCCTTTTGATAGAAGATATACATAAGACTCTTGTTATCAGAGTAGACTGTAAAATATTTTCCC
Organism: Viscum album; assembly: GCA_963277665.1. Taxonomy (NCBI): domain Eukaryota; kingdom Viridiplantae; phylum Streptophyta; class Magnoliopsida; order Santalales; family Viscaceae; genus Viscum; species Viscum album. The sequence continues at coordinate 1,252,597,110 of OY728153.1, read as the reverse complement.
ATCAAGTAATGTCGCCACATCTTCAAGGTCAAGACCAATACTGCTCACTCCATGTCATGGGTAGAAAAGTTCTGCTCATATTGTCTCAGCTATCACAAATCATACATGACCACTACTCGATCATGCATCATGACACATCCAATTCTGGTTCCTGATGCGTCGCAATAGACTACATACCCAACTCCATCTCCTTGTAGCCTAAACATCGGGGAACTCATCAGTCTCTACCTCATCTCATGAAAACTGTTATGGAATCACTCCATCCATACAAATGACTATCTTTTATTTTTCAATCCTAAAAAGGGTGCCACAACTCTGGATAAGTCAGGAATGAATCTCTAGTACTATGCAGCCCACCATAGGAAACTCTTTACCTCAGACACACTCCTGGGTGGCTCCCTAGAATGTGTATCCTCTTTGATCACCAGAACGACTGTAACTTCGACCTCTATGATAACATGTCCTAGAAAGTGGAACTCTAATATATAGAACTAGAAATTCAAGATCTTATCAATAATATGGAGCTCTTAGAGTGTATCCAGATCTATGTATAGATGATAGGCATGATCCACCTCTGACTCTGAGTATATTAAGATGTCGTCGATGAACACCATAATGACGTGATTGATGTATGGCTAGAAGATCCTATTCATGAATCCCATGAACTCTATTGGGGTGTTTTTCACACTTAATTACATAACCAAGAACTCATAGTGGACTTACTATCAACTGAAGGTCATCATCTCTACATATTCCCTCATACCCTGAGCTGATGATAGCCTGATCTGATGTCTAACTTTAAAAACTAACGAGCTCCATTCAGCTGATCAAAATGATCATCAATCATTGGATGTGGATACATGTTCATCATGATCACCTGGTTTAGGCACCATTATTCCACACATAGTATCACTCTGTCATTTTCCATCTTGGAGAACAAACTCAAGACTTCCTATGGAGAAACGTAGGGACTTATGATCCCCTTTCTCTACAAGTCCTCCAACTATACCCACAACTCACGAACCTCTATGGGAGCCCTATGATATGCTGGTGTAGATATCAGTGCCATCCTGGGGTATAGGTAGATGTAAAATTCTACATCTCTATGAGGAGTTTGTCCTGGAACATCATTAGGAAAGACATCAGTATACCGGTTCACCATTATAGGATAGTTCAAACTCTCACCATCAACTACCCTGAGGGTATGTCTGGACAACTAATGTGTGATCGGCCGCACCCTCCTCTGGGTGAGTTCATCATGTGTTGTAATGGTTCCCTTATCACCAATGAAGATAAACTGGTCACATCCTCAAGGACACAACACCTTTTTCACCTAATACAATTAATCTAGGCTTGGAGTGTGGATAACCCTTTCATACCCAAGATTACATCATAATGCCTTGACGCCTAGTAAAAGATCCAAGCCAAATCTCTCGCCTCCTAGAGTAATCTCACACATCTGAAACCATTTTGTAAACATTAAATCCCCTCCCATAAGAGTCTCTAGCCATAAGGATCAAGCCAATGGCTCCACCAGAAACACTATGATCTGAATAAGGGTCATGGAAATAAAAGAATGACTAGAACCTAGGTTTATAAGTACTGAAGCTAGGGAGAAGTAAACACAGATTGTATCTCTAATCATCTCTGGAGTGCTGTGGTCATAGGCCTTAGTTTCTAGGAGCTAAGCTCGTCCCTTTCCACTTAATCTAAATAGTCGGGATGGACCAATTGGAGGAGGTGGTGGTAGATACTTGAATTTCCACCCACTACCTACTGCACGGCCAGCTCCTCAACCATGTTCACATGCTTCCTGTGGACCTCCCCGATCAAATCACTTCCTCTACCTTGGAAGTCCCTCAACCATCTGCTGGTTGACCATACGGTGGGTCAGGCAGTCATGTTCCATTTGACCGTACCCACCGCATGAGTTGCACTACCCTCTCCAAATCTGTGCTCCTCTATCCTGTGAGCCCTGTACCAATGACTCTATATCCTGAGGTCGTCCACTAGAAGGCCTGGCTCGCTTGGGTCCTTGTTTCATTCATCTATTTCTTACTATATATGACTCTACTACCTAACATCTAGGGGTGGCTCTCTCCATTAGAGAATGCTCATCTAGGAAGATCTCTTACAAAAGTGCTTTCTCTAGATCCCCATCCTACGTCAGAATGCTGAGCAATATCATCGATGCTCTGATCTCTCATCAGAGACCCCTCTCAAAGGTTCGGGCCCTAAATAAAGGTTCATGTAACATGTCGGTGTAGTAGTGGGAATGATCAGTGATCCTCACCGAGTACCAGGCCACAGTTATGCTACCCAACTATAAGTGCAATAGCTCTTATATACGCACAGAGTGTAAGGTGTTTGGGATGAAATATGCCATGAAAAGGATGTCTAAGTCCACCCGGATGAGGGTCACCACATCATTTATTTGATGCATCAATCTCCACCATCTCATTACTATCACCTAAAAATGATTGGATGCTAGGATCAACATAAGGTCATCAGGTGCCCCAACCAGGCAAAAAAAATATGACTACAACCTCCATCATTGCTATAGCCACATGTGGGTATGTCTCCCCTTGGAACCTCGGAGACCTCTACCACTGGAACTCATGCATTGCGCTTCGTCGGCATGCATCCTCTACTGGGGGGTGGGGGCTGGTGACAAAAGCTTCCCAATGGGTAGTGGTGCTTCTAGTACACCCCCGAAGGTGCTAACACTGTAGTAGGGCCTTGAACCAAGGCCACATTGCTCGGTGGATCATCATCAAGTAAACTCTTGGAAATTCTTTCTATCTCTCTATGTGTTGACATCCTTAAAGAAAATAGGTGTTCCACAGTCAATAATTTAAACCTGGTGAGATGACTTAAAAGGATTACAATAAAAACCTCTCAAAAACACACACAATTAGTGTTTACATGAACTCAGTTGGAAATCAAAATTAGGGGTCTTTGTGTATGGATACGTTGTCCACTGCACCAACACTTGATTTCCCAAAATTAAAAACACACTCATAACACTTAACACTATCTCCACAACGAAAATATCAAATTCATAGTTATTCGGTAGAACTGACTCCTATGATTCCATTTTTTTCATGATCCATCCCTTGGGGCACATGTTGTTACTACCCCATGATAGTCTTCCATAGGCCAGGGGAAGGAAACTAGCACTGAAAAGGCATATCCCTAATATTGGAAGGAATTTCCATTTTAACCTGTACATACACATAGTCCAAGAACACAACAAGAAGCAACCAATAAATAAACTACTATAGTAAAATTTGGCTAAAATTAAATTGGTTGGAATACAAGGAAAATGATAATTATGAGTAAAAATGAAAGTATAAATACAACTTAAAAATGAAAAACATCTCTTGGATTGTCTACGGAGGATCCCACTTAAAGGGCAGGTATAGCTCACGATCAATATTCCCTACATCACATCACGCCAAATGGTCCACCTCTGAGTACCTTCCATTCCTATCTCCCTATGGGCGGATTAGTGTTGTTCGTTGTCTACAGAAGACACAACAAGGTTTGGGCATAGCCCATGATAGGGTGAGTATAATGATACTCAGTAGGGTCCCTGGGACCCCCGTTGGTCTCCATGAGTACAAGGTTGAGAAAACCAAAAAGAAAGGCTTCAAATCTCGTTTAGTTTATGAACATACATATATATAAGTTCTCAAGATATTCTTATCTCATACATTAGGGATGAATACTAGAATGGTAACTCGATGAAGGTAGAAATACCACACAGGTAACTACACTAAGATAGAAGTACCACACAGCTAACACCACGTTGATAGAAGTACACACATGAAACACCATGAAGATAACACTACAAAGATGAAAAGACTAAGTTCCCAATCAGGTATAACATAAGTAAAGAAGTAGAAATGATTACTCGTAGGCAAGATCATCTAATTCTCTTATGAAGCACTTCTTCTGACTCACAAAGGATCGTTAGTTAATAACCCCCGCTAACCCACATAGAATCTGACCCACACAGAATCGGTATGCGCTGAACCACATAGGATTGCGGAGTGCTGACCCACATAGGATCAGATTGATATTGACCCCCACAAGATCGATAGATGCTAACCCACTTAGGATTGATGTTTTTTCATCACATTACAGACAACCACATGATTCAACGCACTCTGTGTGCTCTAGTTCTATATAATCTTCCCCTCGATAAATCGTTCGTACCATGATCATCAATAAGCTCAAAAAAGGAATAACCTAAAGAACACGATGTCGTGAGGGTTCCAATGTGATAAACAATGTGTCAATCGGATGCCCAGTATTTGAGTTATAAGTGTTTTAGTTCCATGTGACCAGTTGGATTCTGGTTCAATCCAACCCGTTCATATGCCAAATATCTCAAAAATTCAAGTGGAGAATACCAAAATGACTTTATTTCTCCAAGGGTCGTATCTCTATAGAAAGTTCATCAAACTTATGCTTGGATTTCATGTTATGGCCCTTTATGTGTTTCTGGGTCTGGTTGGACCCGGGTCTGGCCCGACCCGGCCGGACGACCCAGCTAACCCAGTCCAGGCCGACCTGACCTAGTTCGGGTCGACCAAACCCAGACTGGGTCTCAGTCAGATGGGCAAGGCCATGGAGGGATCAGCATGCTGGGTCGCAGTCCTACTCGACTTCCAAGGTGGTGCGGCCCGGTTTTCATGGTAGTGATTCATGACCCCTAAGGGGGATTCCCAATCTTCAAGGGGGAATATGGGCCTACAAGGGTCATAGGTCACCGTGTAAGGGGGTGGCCAAGACCTCAAGGGGGGTGTGTCCCGCCAATCATGTTGATCGTTGGGTAGGTCGCCCGACCTGCGGGGGAGCACGTCACATGGCGGAAAGTGATCTGCAGGAGGGGTGGCTCAGTGGTGTGGGGTCCGCCTGGGCTGGCATAGGGGGTTTTCCTCTGTTCAAATTCCGAAGTGGAAATGACATTTGGGAGTGGATGGTCACCCAAGGGACTTACTATGGGCCCCGCCACCGCGGATCCTCCAGTGGCAAGCGGGTCGTGCCGCCCTCCCCTGCCGCGGTCAACCGGTCTGTCAGCCACCTCCTCCGACTGTCGCCGCTGATGAGCCACAGCCAGTTCCTCTAGTGGTGTGTGTGCATCACCCTCCTTCCTAATAGCCAGCTGGTGTCAGCGGCCACCTTCACATGTCGTAGCATCGGCCACAACATATTGCTCACTAGTGAAGCACGACGGTGCGCCGCACATCCTCCACGGCCGATCGGTGTTGGAACCGTCGATGAATACCAGGGCTTAGTGTCGTGGACTCCTCTTGCGGAATGCAATAGCACGCCACCTCCTTCATAGACGGATGGTACCACCTAGTCAGTAGTCTTCCATGGAGGACATAAAGTCAAATAGGTAGTGGAGGGCCCAGGATGGGTCTGTTAGGCCCGCACCGTCCACGTTAGCTTGTAATCATGAGGGATAATTAAAGGATTCAATAATCACTTGAATTAAATAAAAATCAAATCCCTACCTCACAAATGATGTAAAATTTCCATGATTAAGGAAGTGTTTGCATTCGTCTTTCCTACAAAAAGCTTCCAATAATGTCACTCGTAAGTCGACCATAGGTTCATGGTTCGGTGTCTCACATCACCTCATGGTGGAACGGGCTTCATCCTCCAAGGTTTAGGCATTGAGGCACTTTGTTAGAACTTTGTTTCTTGGTGAATCATTGTTTATACCTCTTCCCAAGAACTATATAAATAGGATAGGGGATGGTGTCTAAAAGTCATGGTATTTTTGAGGGGCCATAAATTAGTAACCTTCCTCATTCCCAACAACATTGTTACTTAGTATTGAAGGGTCAATCCATTTAATGGCTTGACACATCACAAGTCCCACCTTGTTGCTTGGCCATTGGAGAAAAAGAAACAAATAAATCAAATAACAAATTTATTTTATTTATTCTTTAAAACATTTCCAAAAATAAACTTTTTCTCCAATCCTGCAGTTGTCAAAGTGAAGTCTTACTTAAGATAATCTTGGTCCTATAGAGTCAATAGTGACCTCATAATTTTAATTTGAGAAACGATTCAAAAGATAATAAATAATGCTCATGCACTTACTGAACGTACCTTATAAATTTTCAAATTTCATTTCTGGGAAATCGGGAAACAGAATCAGGCACCATAAATTTTCACAGAATTGTAATAATTCCATATAATTAAAAATATTTACATCGAAAATCCAGGTCTTTATTGGTGTCTATGAAGCAATAGGGTCATGTTATGTAGAAGAGATCCATGGTGGAATAGATTTATCAGTGGATCGAGAGGATAAAAAAATAACAGGCTCACATTGCGGTGGTTGTAGATGAATTGAAATGAATAGTGGAAGAGGTTGAGCTAGTGGGAATAGATGCTAATGAAAGGGATGAGACATTGTGGGAATGTTTTGATAGTTATACTAAAATATTTTTTTCCATGTTCCATGAACTGGAGGATTCCAATCAGTTAATGATTCAATTTTATGAATCTACAAAGCCAGATTTTTTATTATAATATTCATTGCATATAAAGAGACTCTGATCTATGAATTATCTTCATAAATTTATCCATTGTATAGAATAATTTTTATTCTCAAACATTTTCTTCTTTGTTCCATATTTATTTTTCAATATTAACAGTAATATTAGAGTTAACATATTTTTTTTAATAAATATCATGTGTTAGTATGTTTAACATGAAGAAATGGGAATGTGAGTATGGTTTATATTAGAAAGTTTAGGGTTGTGTATGAGTTTTATTTGGTGTTTAAGATCAAAAAAATTTGATAAAAAATTAGAGAATAATGACAAGAACATGGATAACTATCCCCAAATGTACCAGAAATCATCAAACATATAATATGGAATTTTACACCCAATTTTTATAGTTTCTGAATTTAAGGAATGATGTGGGAAAATAATGAAAGGGTTGATTGTAGACCATGTTTCAAAATCCAATATCCTATGTGATGTTGTTAGGGATTTCCAACATATAATATTTATCTCTTAAAGAAGAATTATCCTTTGGTTGATAGGTCTTTTTAGGGAGACATATACAGATAAAAATGGGGAAATATTTTCACATTAAAAAAACATTTGTTGAAAATAATATTACTTTCTAATATAGATGACAAAGATAATAATAGGGAGATAAATTTTTTTAATTCCATCTATGTTTTTTTGTGATGGGAATACATGTGAGAATGGTGGGAACATCTTTATTGACCCTGTACATGGATAGGAAACCACTCCAACGTGAATTTGGATTATATAAAGGTGGATGAAACATATTTTAGTCTAATGACATGTGACTATGATATAGACCATATAATATATATTCTTATGACAATGATGTTTCAGGGTAATGATTTAAAGTCACTTATCTTTGATCAAAACATTAGTGATTTTCCCTTTTCATGGTAAATTTTCCAATATATGTGACATAATCTTCAGTCATGAAATGGAATGGTTGTAAGCAGTAACATGGGGGCTTAAAAATATGAGGTGTGACATAAGATGAAATAGTCATTAGTTCTTACAATGAATTAATAGGTTTCTCATGAGGATGAAGGTCCCTTTTGTTGACATACCCCTTTTTGTGGGTGATTTATGAAAATACAAACTAGGGTGTATCAATGGAGAGTCAAATAATGGTGTCCTCAATAATTTTACATCTTATTTATGATGTCCAAAGAAATATTATAGTGATTTAGACATCCTTGGACAGAGAATTTGTTTTATATAAAGACGGTTCCTAAATATCAAAGTATCATTTATTATTTAAATTTATCATTAATTTTGAGAAATATTTCCCATGAATGTTTGACCAATGCATAAAGAAGGGATAAATTTTTATATTGATGTGGGACATGAGACATAAGGTTCAGGGATTTACATGTGTCTCATCAAATTGAGAATAAATCCATATGTAGTTCTATGAAAGACTCCTCTCCCTGGTAAAATTATTTTGTGGGGAGGATCATTTTTTGTTTAAATACAACCTCACTAACATGGTGAGAACCATTACTAAACCTTCATGTGGAGATCTAGATCATCCATAAAAGAGTGGGATAATTTTAATATTGTGGTTGGACCCAAAATTCGATATTCGAGTGTCAATATTTATCTATTCAAATTGAGGATAAGTCCTTATATATTTTTTGAGACTATGTTATGTAGGAGACATCGTACATGCTGTCTGACATCATCTGGTAAGGATGTCTTATATTCCTTTTAATTTCCTTCATTCAGGACCAAGAAACCATTACATATTCCACGATTATGCGGTAAATACCATACACAAATTTCTAATCCCATGTGAGTTGTGCTCAATATTATAAAAAAATATTATCAAAGTATTATTTCACAACACATAGGAAATTAAATGGAATGGTAGGGACATTTTGATCTTATAGTGTCTAAACTACGATGAAAGATATGGAAATTTTTTTTCTAATAGGGGTGGTAATCAATCCATACAAAGTCATAGGGAATTAATGTCGAGTAAGAGGGACACTAACCACGTAGATTAGCTTCACCTAGAAAGGATGACAGTTAATGGATGTGAAAAAATAATGAATAAAGCCACATAAATAATATTTAGTAATTTTTGGAATCTCCTTATGAATGTAATGTTGTGTTTTTTGAATGAGGCTTCCTGATATGGTTTCCCATTACATCACATTCATTGTTTAAAGGTATGACTAAATTTTAGCATCATGTGTTGAAGATGTTTTAATTTAGTTTTAGGTCATATGACTTGGATAATATGATGTCATACAATTTCTATTCATATGACTTGAACCATATGCCATCAAACAAATAAGAGATAAAAGACTTACTAGGAAAAGATGTTATGGTGTTCCTCGAATGTCAAGAGCGAATTTGTAAACCATGATCACAAAAGTTCTCAAATAAAGATAAATTATATGGAAAAAGTACCCAAGGAGTGACCGATGACCATGTTCAAGAAGTGGCATTCAGTTCTATGATTTTTGGGCATATGGAAATAGAATTTGTATCTCATGAGAATAAATTTTTATTTGGTTTACATATATTTTTAGGGAATCCTATTCAGATCCAAATATTGACATAGTATGCTTAGTCAAATAAATGTGTCCTTGGGAAACTGACATTCCATTACCTATGGATATGTGGTTTATTGAAATCCAAATTTACCAAGATAAATTGTATGATAAATGGGAGGGATGTGTCTGAGTACACAAGAATAATTCACAATGACAATGGCCTGATATTAAGAGTTCCCTACAGAGACCTGGATCACATGTAGGGATATTTTTTATATATTTTAATCTATATTTAGTCCAGGATAAAGGATATGTGTATCATTGTGTATCCTGTGTGAATATGAATAAAGACACACATAGTTTTAAAAGGCAGTATGGTATAAGACTGATGCCGGGAATGAGGACATCCTATATGGTGATGACATTGAGTCCTCCCACAACTATTGTGAGGCATCACATATTTGAGGTATTGGGAAAGGCTACCATTTATCATCATTTGGTGATGATGTTTTAAATGATTCATCTCAGACATGGTCTCATAAGGCATCCTAGATTTTCTATAGTGTAATTCTGAAATTTATCATTGCATAGATTTGATCATGATGGGGTGAAAATGGAATAAAATGGATTTTGTGGCATATAAGTGATGAAATAATGTGAAATGAGGGTAAGGTGTACCCTTTTCCTCAAAAAAAATCATGACATATTTTACAAGGGACACCACCACAAGGTCAATGGGAAAGGAATTTGTGAAGATTCAATGTTGGGGTTGGACATGAGATAAGGGACCAAGGAATCACTACATATCTCATGAGGATGAGAATCAATACATACATAGTTGTTAAACATATCATGGTAGATGGTTGTGCATGGGGTGGTTTCCTTTATGCTTACAACATTGAAACCTCATATTTGAGACATAAAGCGTTACCTTTTTAGTATATTACGAATAGATATAGTTTAACATGGTTTGTCAAGGCCATTTTACATGTAGTTAAACATCATGTGGAAATGGATTTTAGAATGTTTTTTTAACATCATTTGATTAGAATGATATAGTTATATGAAGATAAATGACATGATTATAGGACCTATCACATTGAGTTATTATTTTCATGTTAGGGAAAATGTTGTGTGGTTACTTGAAATATTTCTTTATGAACCTCACATTAGTGGGGGATTTCTTAAGTTTCACATCCATCAAGATAAAATAATAAGATCAATTTTGTGTATAATTTGTGTATAGAATAAGGTCTCTCCCGCATTGGTTCCATATTTAGAGGATTCTTCCTTGGTATCATTGGATTCGAGAGAATCAGCAACATCACTCCATCAATGAATGATCAGTGGTGAAGCATTCTATTAAAGGATCTCACAATCAACATTTTGTAATCTTATAAATGATGAAACATGTGAAATATATTGACCTAAATTCACTAAAATTCATTTAACCCCTTTTGTTACTACTATTATATAGGTAAATACTTGAATAAGGAAACTCAAAGACATGGAAATTGAACCTAAAATAGATGATCCCTCTTTATCCTGTAAAACAATGAGTATGGGGTTTCCTGTGTAGTGGTGTGGGTTGTTGTCTATAAAACTCCCAAGGAATGAAAGATCTTTTCTAGACAATAATATTTACCTTTATCTTCCAAATACATCCGTAGATTTGATGAGGTCATATTGAATTCCTCTATATTCTTATTTTTCATTTTCATGATAGTGAGAAAAATGGTTTGACATGATGTTATACTTTTAATACAGTCTTCTAAACTCATCTGAGAAAATGTTCATACCATTATATGTCAATATAATATGTGGGATTTAATACCTAGTGATTATATTAGCTCTCATTAGTTATAAAATATTCATTTTTCAAACTAAATGGAAAGATACACCTTCATCTCACTTGGAGAAGACGTTGGTTGCAATGGGAATATAAATGAACTAGTTGGTTGTGATAGGAGGATATGGTCCCACGATATCCATTCCCCATATGGAAAAATGTCTTGTGGGATCAAAATGATACGGATTTTAGTATCTAAATAATGATGTAGATGCTCAACATACAAGAGGGTGTGTGAATTTTATACTTTAAAAATTACTTAGTAAAATTAAATGATGGTAATGTTTAAAATTGTAAAATAGTGAAAATTCAAAAAACCACTTATTTCTAAAAACATGAATGACTCCAGAAATATGGTTTCGGAAATCAAGCTTAAGAAAAGCTTACAAAGATAAAGATTCAATATTAAAGTGTATAGAATCTCACTAATCAGAGTACATGTATATAAAACTATAATATAGTAATACTTTCCTCAATAACGAAAATGCAGTGGAGAACTTGAAACAATACAAGTAACAAGTAGTAAATCATTAAACCCAAAGAGTAGGGTATCCAACAACCACGGATAAAGGTCCCTTGATTTATAATTGCAAGAAAGTCTATCTTACCCACACCAAGGTAAGCCCTCGATACGAATATCGAAGTCTATCTTTCCATCCCCAAAATCCCTTGAACATCAAGGTAGTCGGCACCTATGTCCTCCAATCCCTAGAATCCCTCGAATGTACTCAACAACATTAAAATCGCACAAATCAATTATGAATAAGATGTTCAGTATGCACAAAGCATGGATGACTCTCTCTAGAAATCACTTCACATCACGTAATCTCTAGTTTCGTAGAACATTTCATCAAAGTTTGTGAGCTCATTCAAATGAGATCCTATTTATTGGCACATATTCAATGGTCGGATCCCTCCTCCAACAGTCATATTTTTCCTTGAATTTTAGAGGTACCTAAACACGTGTCACTTAAACAACAGTTGGTTAGAAACATAATGCATGACATAATTTTATAACTCAAACCAGAGTAAGAAAAAAATATGTTTGCTTTACCAAATCCATTTTTTTGAGTGTAAGGAAAAATAAAAGTTTGTAGTCTAACAAAAAAACAATTTGATGTATATAAAACATGAATATTCAAATTCTATGTTCAAAATAATTCAGAACATGAATTCTTTAGAATTTGGGAGTCTGAATATAATGTAAATTCTGAGTCTGAATTCATATGAATTTGGTGTATGAATTCTTAGAATTTGGAGTCTGAATTCATATAATTCGGAGTATGAACTTAGAACGCTCGGATTCTAAATTCAGAAAGATTAGAGTCTGAATTGAAAAGAATTTGGAGCCTGGACATAGAATTTTTGGAGTCTAAATTCCTGATAATTAGGAGTCTGAATGTAGAATGTTTGGAATATGAATTTAGGAAAATTTGGAGCCTGGGCATCGAATGTTTGGGGTAAGAATTCAAAGAATTCGGTGTTTGAACATAGAAATTTCGGAGTATGAATTCAAAGATTTCAGAAGTAGAATTCAGATCTTGAAAACAGAATGCTCTATATCTAAGTATTTATAAGATTACGAGGATTTAGTTACAAATCTGAATTTTATACATAGAAATAAAACGAGTTAGATTATAATATGAACCATGAGAACATGGTAAGGATAAATTTATTTAGGGATGGAAAATTTCATTCTGAATGCAAAAAATATGGAAAATAAATTTGCCTTATGAAATACTGTTTGTGATTTTCATAACATAAAGGAATGGAAAATTCATAAGGAAACCATATTGACTAAAAAATATCCACCTTTTTAGAAAACACAAATATCCTTATTAAAAAGAATATGAGGACTTTGAAAATATTTTTCTGGACTTTGAATCTAAAACATATCTCCCTTAACACATGGGCAATGATGAATATTACTAACTCCCCCTTAGGCTTTGGAAACACTATGGATTGTATTCTTGATTTCCAGATTGAGACATATAATTTTATTGAATATGAAAATCTTCTAGGATAAGAACTCCCTCTTAGATGAACTCCCCCTTACTTAGGGTAATTTCTTACTTTACATTGTATTATTTTTTATCATTTCTTTCTACCCCTTTGTGATTTTCAAAAATTAATGTAGGGAATTGAAAAAGAAATATGGTACTTAAACTATTAGTTCTGAACATCCAAAAATATAAAGGGAAACCCAAAATTTCATTACGATTGTAAAAAGTTTATACTGGTAAGTAATACAACAAATTATTAGAATTGAACAATATTATCCTTCCTTCTCCATCAGAATCAACATCTATACTATGGTTATGAGCTTCTTGAGTTCCTTGTGATCCTCCTCTACTTGTTTGAGAAGCTGATCCTGGTCTTCTTTTTTCTTCTCTAGGGTTTGATTTTTTCTTCCTAACACTTAAGAGATTTTTCCTTCCCCTTTAGAACTTCATCTTAATTATAAATGTTTTCCTCATGTTTGATTCTATGATCTCATTCTCTCTTCCATCTTTGAGTAATTGAATACAACTTCCCATTTAGATCTTTCACTTCTGTCATCCAAGAATTCTGTTCTAGATTTAGATTTTCCTTAAAACAATTTGTGAGATCGTAGATCTTCACATCTTCATTTTCAAATTCATCCTTGAATATTTCTTGGAACTCATCAATATTTATCATATCTTTTATAGTTTTCCTTCCCTAGCTGGTCATTTTATTGCAAGATCTTATACATGATTCATAGTTTTTGAAAAAGGTTTTCAAATCGGCCTCAAGATTGACACACTTATCCATAACCATTGATACTGAATCTGATTTCGAATTTAAGGTGTGTTGAAGAATCTTGCATCTTGAGTCTATACTGGAAAATGTTGGTATAGTTCGAACAATCTTTTTCAAAGACTGGACTAAAAAATCATGTCCAAGAGAGGACGATTCAGAATCAGAGATTTTTCATGGTGAGGTTTCTTTTTCTAACTCAGTAGCTTTCCTCTTGGAAGAAAAACCAACATCTTTCTTCTTTACCACTGCCTTGGTAGGTGTATCAACTACAAGCTATTTTCCTTTATTAACCTTCGGAATGAATTCCTCTTGATCCGGAGATTCATGTTCGCTATTAGATAGATGGACTATTTTGTCTTCATTAAATTCATCCTTTTCAGCTCTGACCTTTACATCATCTGGGTGAATGAAATCTTTATTGATTATTTCTTCATAAGATGGTTTGTCAACATCGTCTTCTACCTTATCTTCATCCTTCCCATGAGTAAAATGTTTTGAAAATTCGGATTTAGAGGTTTGAACTGATAATGTCTCTAACAGGATTTCCTTCTTATGAAAATCCACAACTTTCTTTATCAGATATTCAATATCGCCACTTCCTTCTTCTTCTTCTTCTTTATCCACTAATTTTTCTTGATCGTTTTCCAGAGTTACAAACTTCTTTCCCAGAGTCTCTGGTAATGATTCTATCAAAAAGAATTATGGTACCGGAATATTCTCGAATGCTTTCTCAGTGGCCTTCAGAAGGGATTGCACCATTTCAGCCTCAGACAACTTCTTTTTTTTCTTTTCTTTCACTTGCTTCTCATGCTCTTCAGCTTCCTTTTCATTCAATGATTTTGCTTCAACAGGGTCCAAGCCAAACATATGCTCCTCTTCTTTCTGATTTCTCTAGCCTTCTCTCCATTTAGACACAACCTCGTTATGATAGGATTTTGTTTCTTTGGCATCATTGGTGCGTATTGGGGTTCCTTATCCATTGGGGTTTTTTCTTTCTCTTCCACCTCCTTTAACTTCCTCATCCTTCCACCCTTTCTAGAGGTCTCAGCCACGTCATGTTACGTGGAAATAGATTCATATTCCTCTTCAATAAAGTCATAGAATTCATCATATTGTATAGGAAATCAAACTTTCATTCTTCTCAAATTTTCCTCAATTAAAAACATAACATTGCAATTCCTTGACATAGATCTGCAAGGAGTTTTGTAGGATTCTAGACACTGAAAAATCATATATGAATTAATGGATGGATATATAATAATATAAGACTTCATATTTCCATTCTTTATGTTCTCAATCATAGTAAAGATATGCTTAACCATGTTTATCTTTCTTAGGATTACCACGAAATCCAGAATATACATATCACTTTTCTTCAAATAATCCTTGTCTCCTTTTCTCGATATAATGAATCCTTGAACCCACAATTCACGAATTTGATAATTTGTAGTCAAGTGAATAATATTCTACGTCTTTACCTCTAAGAGACCAAGGCAATCCATGGTCTTCACCTTATCAAAACTTCCTTGAACAGCAAGTAGCTTATGAGAACAAAACGTAGCTACCCATTCATAAGGAATAACAACCAAGCTTGTAGACTTGGTGTAAGAAACTGAATATGTATTTCCATAACATGTAAAATAAAACATTCTCCTCCCTTCTTCCTTGAATAAAACTAATTACTAATATAATTCTATTAAAAAAATCAAAATATTCTAAATATTGAGATTTTGGTTTGGAATGGAAAACACTTTCCCACCCATTCACCTTTATATTCTTAATGATAATAGAATCATACTTTTTGAAACAATATTGATCAACTAACATTTATCTGTATATATACCATTCAATGATTGGTTTGATAGTTCAAAAGCCTTTCTAAGATGATACTTTGGCAGACATTTGGAAGTAAGAAACATCATAGATGTTCAAAATTGGCTTATATAGGTGTGCAATGATTCATCACGTGAAGGCATGAGTTTTGATGTGGGACAACCATCAAGGGGTCCTTTATATAGTCATTGGAGGTGACAGTTCATCTTCTATACTCAATCCAATAGTTTAAAAACCTTCTAATTAGATCTGACCATTGAGCTGATATCCTGAAGAAAGCTTTTGTAGAATCCGATCTATTGGGGGTTTTTTAAGAAAAACATTTGGATTTATGAAAAATTGAATACGAAAATTTATAAATAAATGAAAATACCAACATGTAAAATATGATTATGAAAATTTAAGAAATGAAACATACCATTTGGATTTCTAGGGAAATTATTCATATTGAGGAAAAATTATTCTTGAAGAACATTAGATTCAGAAAATTTTGATTACGAAAATTTTCAATACGAAAATCTCTATTATGAACATTTTGAAATACAAAAATCATCATTATGAAAATTTTATGTACAAAAATCATCATTACTAAATATTTATGTACGAAATCTTCATTAAAAAATTTTAAGTAAGAAAATAATCATTAAAAAAAATTCAGTACGAAAATAAACATTATGAATATTTTAAGTACAAAATTATTTATTATGAATATTGTAAAACCACATAAAAATACAGACTATGAAAAAAAAATTAGCCTACGGGAAAAAAATATTACCTAATAAGGAAATGTACTCCTTCTATAAAAAAGAGTGTGTTACTGTGAGGAGATAGGTTTTATCAAGAAGTTAATAAGGATGATTACCTTAGGGTTATGATTCCTAAATTCTGTTTAATTTATTTAAATTAATAAGATGGTAATGATTTTGTGAAAATATCAGTAAGCTGATCTTGTGTTGTGATAAATTGAATAATGATATCTCCTTTTTGTGTGTGACCCCTAAAAAAGTGTTGCCTAATATCTATGTGTTTTGAATGAGAGTGATGTGAAGGGTTTTTACATAAAGAAATGAAACTATTATTATCACAAAAAATTTGTGTTTTGGTAACACTCATGCTATAGACTATGAGTGTGTATTGCATCCACAACACTTGAGGACAACAACTTCCTGCTGCTACATATTCAGCTTCAATAGTGGAAAGTTCTACAGAATGTTGCTTTTTGCATGACCAAGATACTAATTCATCTCTTAATAAATGACATGTTCTGGATGTACTTTTCCTATCTGTTCTACATCCACCAAAGTCATCATCCAAAAAACCTTTTAAAACAAAATCATTGATAGATGTGTAAAAGAGTCCTAGATCCATGGTTCCCTTTAAGTAGTGAAAAATATTTTTCACTTCCTTTAAATGAGATTCCTTAGGAGTAGATTGATAATTTTCACATAATCACACTGAAAACATTATGTCTGGAAGACTATCTGTCATGTAATGTGGATTTCCTACTATTATTCTATAAGTTGTTTGATCTACGAGTTTCCCAGCTTCATCAAGATCAAGTGAATTTGAGGTAATAATGGGAGTAATTAAACTCTTAGTGTTTTCATATACATACTTTTTAAGAAGATCATTAATATACTTTTGTTGGGATATATAGATTCTTTCTGGTTTTTGAGAAATTTGAAAACTAATGAAAAATGTTAACTCAGCCATCATACTCATTTCAAACTCATATTTCATTAGATCCCAAAAGGAATCAGTTAAATATTGCTGATTTGAACCAAATATAATATCATAACCATAAATTTGAACAATCAGAACATTTTTATTATCTTTATTTATAAAAAGGGTTGGATCTGCATTCCCCTTAACATAATTATTTTGAAGAAAAAATCCTATAAGTCTATCATACCATGCTCAAGGGGATTGGTTATGTCTATACAATGCTTTGGTAAGTTTGTAAACTTGTTCAGGATGTTTTGAATATTAAAAACCAGGTGTTTGTTCATCAAAAATTTCCTCTTGTACAAAAACATTAAGGAATGCACATTTAACATCCATTTGAAAATGTTTAAAATTTAATAATGCTGTAAAGACCTGTAGAATATGGATATATTCATGTCTAGATAATAGAGCATAGGTTTGTTTAGAGTCTATTACTTCTTGTTGATTATAGCCTTTAGCAACTAATATAGCTTTATTTCTTACTACGATTCCATTTTCATCAAATTTATTTCTAGAGAACCATTTTACTCCAATAATATAAGTTTCCTTATGTCTTTCATCCAAGGTCCATAATTTATTCTTTTCGAATTCATTTATCTCATCTTACATAGCTTTCATACAGTCACTATCACCTAAAGCATCATCAATGCTTTCTTGCTAGAATTGGGAATGGAATTCTAGATATTCTACATCATTTCAAAAGTAACTTATAGTCCTTATAGGTTGATTTACATGACCAATGATACTATCAGGGGGATTATTCTTTAGAAACAACTGATTTGAGTTTTTAAAACATGTCCATCAACATATGGTAGGATGCCTTCTGGGGTAAATGCTTCAAAAATATTTTTATGGACATTTTACTTATCATAAGGATATTCTAACAATGGTTGATAATCAGTTATTGAGAACACATCTGGAAATGTAGGTTGAGGATGTTTGAAAACAAAGGGATCAGTTTCATAAAATTTGGCATGTATTGTTTCCTTAATAGTTAAAGTGTTTTGATTGAAAACTATATAAGACTTAGAAGTTGTGTAGTAGCCTATGAAAATTCCTTCATTAGATTTTGGTTTGAATATGTGTAGATTATCTTTAGTATTCAGAATAAATACATTGTAACCAAACACATTCAAGTAGGAATGTATAGTTTTTGAACCATTCCATAACTAATAAGGGCATAATCAAAACATGATTTATAGTATAACACATTGTACTTATAGCTTCTGCCCAAAAATAATTGGAAATGGAATATCCACTTAACATGGTTCTTGTTGTCTTTTGAATAATTATATTTCTTCATTCAACAACACCATTTTGGGGAGGTTTTCTGGGTGTTGAGAAGTTATGAGTAATTCTTTTTCTATGAAAAAAAGTTTCAAAATCAGAATTTTAATGTTCTCCTCCATGATCACTTTTAATTGTTATCAGAGGAAGATTTATCTCATTTTTATGTTGGGCTCTAAATGTTTTGAAATAATAAAAAGCTCCATATTTCTTTACTCGAAAATATACCCACGTAAATTTAGTGTAATCGTCAACTAAGACAAATACATAATATTTTCCTCTAATGCTTCCAGTTTGTGTTGGACGGAAAAGATCCATATGAACTAACTGTAATGCATCAGTGGTTGAGACTTCACCAAATTATTTAAAACTTCATTTATGTTTCCTTCCATGTTGATAAGGAGCACATACTTTTTAGGAATCAATTATAAGCTCCATTAGATCCTTAACTCGTCTTTTATTAAAGAGTTTTCATAGGTTCCTAAGGGTACAATGTTCTAACCTTCTATGCCATAACCAATAATGATCTTCCATTTCACTAAGGAATTGTAGATATTATCTTCTATGGTCTTCTATGTTTAGTGTGTACATATTCTCATACATATGGGCAGAAAAAATAAACTCTTCCTTGGAATTCTGTAAGAAGCACCTGTTATTCCTAAAATACACAAGGAAACTTTATTCACTTAATTGACTAAATCTAATGAGGTTTTTTTAATACCCTTAACAAATAAGACATTTGAAAGCAATTCTCTTCCAAGAAGAACAATAATACCTTTACCAATAATTTATCCGATAGCATTATCTCTAAAAGTTACTTTTCCTCCTTTCATCTTGATAATATTTTCAATAAATTTTTTGTTACCAGTAATATGCATGGAACATCCACTATCCATGTACCATGTATTTCTGTTGTCACATTCTTTATTTTCCTGAAAATAAGAGTGTTAGACTTTCAGAACCCAATCATTCGTGGATCCAGAAACTTCAGAAATAAAAATTTTAGGAATCCAAATTTTCATTGAAAAATAAGCTTTATGAAAACCTAAAGATAGAGTTTTGTTTAAAGAACAATTTTTTCCCAATTCTCACCACACAGACACTTAGTGAAGAATAGTTCACTTTTAAGAACCAAATAATTGTTACTAAAAATGAGTTTTGAACTAGTATAAACGAAACCAGAATTATTCCTTAGAGGTAAAAATTGGGATTAAATCTTATCAATGTTTTCCTTCCCTAAGGTAAAATTTGACAAACACATCCTCAAGGAAAATATTTCTTACTTTAGTCTAATAACATTGTTCTTATCCTTAAAAACATCTATTTTATTACTAGAGTTAGGCTCCAAAAAAAATTTCATAGAAATTACTTTTTCTAGATTCTTATAATGTTTAACTTTCTTAGAATTATGTTCCGCTAGGTTTTTTGAAATACTTTCAAAATCAAGGGTTTTCTTATAAAGATATTTAGAAAGATATGATATTTCTTTAGTAATAATATAAATCCTTTAATTTTCCTTATCAATATTTTTCTTGACATTATAATTTTCATTCTCAAGGAGCATATCAAACCTAGAAACCTTTTCATAGTTAGGTAAAGTATTATCCTCATCAGAATAAGATTCTTCATCTGAGGATTCATAGTATTTACTATCACTATAATTAGAATTCATGTATACATTGGTGATGGATTCAGTATTGTGTAACTTATCCCTTAAACAATAATTTTCAATTGGTAGTCTGGATATTAGACCAAGATTCTTCTTTCAAGAAGATTCATAATCTGAGGATTCATTAGAAGAGGCTCCACCATTGGCACTCCAGATGTCATTAGAATTTAAAATATTATTAGCATTATCTTTGTAGTACTTCATTTTATTACCCTAAGAATAATTTTCCTTTCATTCTTTTCTCTTAAGAACAGGACAATCTGGCATTATATATCCAACACTCTTGCATTCATAACAACTGACTTAAAAGTATTTTCTATCCTTTATTTCATTCTTTTAGTATCTATACTGAACGTCTTTCTTCCAAACTATCTTGGTAATCCATTGACCATGATTAGCTAGTTCATTCTTAGATTTTTCACTTTCACTTGATTAGGATAAAACAGTAACCTTATTAGATTTAGATCTTGTAACACTCTCAGGAATCTTCGCTTTCATATGATTTGAAGTGGTTGTAAAATAAACAATTCCATTTAAGTGCTTCTTTTTAACATTTTCACCATCTCTCTTCATTCTAGTCTCATGTTGAAGAAGAGTTCCAAAAATATCATCAACAGTGATCTATGACACTATCCTATTATCATCTATAGTTATTCTCTTGGATTCCCACTCATTATGAATGGTTTCTATAATATTCTCTATATGTGCCTCATCATCCAAAAAATTTTCTCCCATATATTTTAAGCTATTTAAAATAGTCATAAATATCTATTGTACATTAAATATATGTTCATTATAAGGAAATAAAAAACCATGGTACTCATCTCTAAGCATAGATCTTATATTTTCAATAAATTTGTATGTTAAAAAATGTGTAAATTCAAGATTCTTCCAAATACAATTTTTTATTTCACATGAAGATATATGGCTATATATATTCCAGGTTAGGGAACACAAAAAAGTATTGTGTACCTTATAGTTATGTTGATATTCTAACTTCTCTTGATTAGTAAAAGTTCAAAATTCTTTATCAGGCATCTTGTAATCTCAATTAAGAATAACAATGTTGTCTCCTCCAGTGTTAATAACAAAAGTCATCATACAATATCTCCAATATTCGTAATCATTTCCATCAAAACTAGGTGGTCTAGAAGGATTAATATTGCCAATTGAACCAACATTAATTACTTCCATCTAAAAGAAAATGTCATTCCACACAAACTTTTCAGTAATAAATATTTGTAAATAAGGATAAAAATATAATAAGCAAAGAAAATATAGAACAATGAAAAACATGATCAAGACAACTTATATGTGAATATAAGTATTTCAAAGACCTCCTCTAATATGAATTGTTGGATCCCAATGATACTGATTGTAGTATCTAAATAATGATGTAGATTCTCAATATACAAGAGTGGGTGAATTGTATAGTTTAAAAATTCCTTTTGAACTTTTAAGGATTGTAATTTTTAACAAAGTTAAGAAAGGTAAATTCAAAAAACCTCTTAGTTCTAGAAACATGATTCATTCTAGAAAAAATTGTTTTGGAAATGAAATAGAAGAAAAGTTTACAAAGATAAAGATTTTTCCTTAAATCATATATAATCTCACTAATAAGAGTACATGTATAAGAAAGTATAATATGGTTATACTTTCCTCAACAACCATAATGCAGTGGAAAACTTGAAACAATACCAGTAACAAGTAGTAAATCTTTTACCCCAAAGGGTAAGGTATCCAACAACCTTGGATAAAGGTCCCTTGATTTACACTTTCAAGAATGTCTATCTTAACTACACCAGGGTAATCCCTCGATATGAATATCGTAGTCTGTATTGCTATCCTCTCAATCCCTCGAACATTAATATAGTCGGCACCTATTTCTTCCTATCTTCGGAAGCCCTCGAATGTAATCAGTAAAATTCAGAGTCGCACGAAGCAATTCTAAACAAGATGTTCAGTACACACAAATCATGAAAGCCTCTCTCTAGAAATCACTTCACATTACGTAATCTCTAGAGTCGTAGAACTATTCATTAAAGATTTGAGATATTTTAAATTATCTCCTATTTATTGGCACATCTGCAATGGTCGGCTCCCTCCTCTAACGACCATATTTTTCATTTGAATTTCAGAGGGACCTGTACACATTTTACTCAACCAATGGTTGGGTAGAAACAGAATTCATGAAATAATTTTATAACTCAAACAAGAGTAAGAAAAAATATGGTTTCTTAACTAAATACATTTTTTGGAGTGGAAGTAAAAATAAAAGTTCAGGGTCTAACCAAAATACCATTCAGTGTCTTTAATACATGAATATTAGAATTCCGTCATCAGAATAATTTAAAACTGAAATTCTTTAGAATTCTAGAGTCTGAATTTCAAGGAAATTTGGAGTCTGAATTCATATGAATTTCAAGTCTACATTAATAGAATTTAGAGTATGAATTCAATGAATTCGGATTCTGAACTCAGAATGTTTGGAGTGTGAATTCAAAATGTTCGGATTCTGAATTCAGAAGAATTCGAAGTTTGAACATTGAATGTTCGAAGTATGAATTCATGAGAATTTAGAGTCAGACCATAGAATTTTTGGAATATGAATTCAGGAAAATTCATGTCTTAATTCAATTAGTTTAGAGTCTGAACATATAATGTTGAGAGTCTAAATTCAGATAATTCCTAACTGGAATTCGAATCTGGAAAACAGAATGCTCTATATATAAGTATTTATAAGATCCTAGGGTTTTTGTTACGAATCCTAATTTCATAAATAGAAGTAAAATGAGTTAGATTATAATATGAACAATGAGAACATGGTAAGGATAAATTTCCTTAGATAAGGGAAATTTTCTTATGAATGAAAAACATAGGGAAATGAAATTTTCCTTATGATAGAGTGTTTGTGATTTTAAAAACATGTAGGAATGGAAATTCTATAAGGAAAAAATATTGTCTCAAAATTTCTATGAGTATTTGGATATGTTTTGAAACATTTTTGTTTGAATTGTGATGTTTTCATGAACCTATTTGTATTGGAACTGTTTGGAAAATTTATTGCATTATTGTGTCATTGTGGGAAAGTTGTCCAAATCCTCCATATTTGATTTTAAATCTTAATGTCTAACTATTGTACATCATAGGTTCTAGACTACAAATATTCAATGATAGTAATGGTATCTTCTCCAACAATTCATCAGATAAGGACCCCATGAAGGACCAAGTTATGGTGGACCCTTTGATGAATTGTGTCTTCATTAAGAACAATGTTAATTTCTCACAGTAATATTTTATCTTTTGTCACTCTATTTGAGAGAAGTACTCCATTTTAAGGTTAGAAAATAATGGGTTTCATTCAACTAGTTCTATATCCCTCTTGTTTAGGGACAAGATTAGCATTTTATTCTCATGAGTATTTCTATGATCAAAATGTACCACCGTTTAGCATGTTGCGATGCTGATGACTATTTCATCAAGGCGAGGATCTTCCAGTGTTGTAGCTGATCTTTATAGGGAATCCCTTTGGGTGTTTTTTGAGCTATTTACACAATTAAATTTAATCTACAAATGGAATTAAACCATTCATCATGAGAAAACGTTTAGTAGTGGGATTCACTCTTCCTTTTTGATGGAATAATCATCTATAACATTCTTGATGAAAAATTCAGAATCACCCGTTATCTTTTTGTAATTTTCTAGTAACTATGTTTCTAATTCTCTCCCCACAAAAATGGAATGATATTCTTTGTCAATGTTTTTTCATCATTTGTTAAAAAGGTAATAAAATGTATAGGACTACATTTTCTAGGGAAATTGGCATGACTATCAAACAACATTGTTGAGATTGTGGTCTACCATCCTCTTCCCAATTGTGCTTCTAGATGCACCATAAAAATATATATCTTAAAAATGGAGGATCTATATAATAGAGAATAACTATACTTTGTTTAATTGAGTATCCAATGAAGGAAATTATGCTAAGGTATTTTCTACCAGGATGTCTACTAATGCCTATACATTTAGCTATTTTTGAGGAATGAAATAAATATCAAACAAGTCCAAGATCATTTCTCTTCATAAAAGATGCCTGTTCAACATTGTACAACTAGTGATGAATTTATGTGGGTTTTTAAGAGATAAAAAATTACCTCATGATTTTATATATAATTTTTTATTTTATGGACTGTAAAGATTCGTACCATACAACTCTTCTCAAAATCTAAATAACAATTCCTAGAATCATGTATAGTTTAGTTGAGGTTATAATGTTTTTCTCCCAGTGTCCTTATTTTCTGTAAGGAAGGCCCCCATTGAATGTTATAGGGATTTATCATATAAAATACACGAAATTATATTGAATAGTGTCATTTTCACTGGTGGAATCAAAATAAATTTCATGATGCTATCAAATTCTTCCTAACAGTCATCAATGCTTTGATATTTTATATCCTTTTCATCAAACTGTTATGTGGAAGAAATTTTCCTATAAAATTAGCTATAAATCACTGAATGTATGATATTCTTACTTGAAGTCCCCCAATGTCTTAGAGTTTTCAATGACGGGACAAGTTAAAGATAAAATTTATCTTCTCAGGATAGACTGTAATGATACAATGGCATATGATGAAGACAATGAATTTCCATGAGGTAATATTGAAGTACATTTCAAGGCATTCATTTTCAAGTTGTGATGTAATAATTTTTTAAGATACTTTCAAGATAATCCATGTGGTAAAAATTTTGTTGAGATTTATCATCTAGATATTCAATTTAATAATTTATAATTTTCAATGGAAATGGATTGAAAATGTGATGTGTTTCATAATGGTATATAGAATCAGAATTCATAAATCCCAATGGAATTACCAAATAAAAAAATACTCCCTAAGGGGCCATGAAAGTATTGTATTATTCATATTCTTGGGACAATATGAATTGATTAAACCCTAAATGGTCATCCATGAAGGAGAGGGCTTGATTCCTAGCTATTCCATAAATCATTAGCAATGTGTTTGGGATATGGAATTCATAATTCAAAAAATGTCATTTGAGATCTCTGAAATTGATGAAGACACTAATTTTTCCATTTTTTCTTGAAATTGATTATATAAGAAATCTATATTGGATATTGGACCCCCTAAATGATGTTTTCCCTAACGATCATATCAAATTCAGCTGAAATTTTGTAATTGTGAGTATCATGTGTCTTTTGTAAATATTTTTTATAACCCTAGTAGTTCTCTGTCAAGCCTAGGTTGTGAGTTTCCAAATCATGGCCGAGCCCCAAAGTTTCTATTTTTTTGGAGGAAATGTGCCGATGTATCTTTAGAGAGGAGGTGTATACCTGATGTTTATTGAAACATGTTATTGAACTGATCAAAGTGGGTTGTGGGTATTCTAGTGCACCCATGTTTATTTCTCAATGTTCATCAATGGTGGTAGGGAAACCCTCTTCAATTGATGGAGAGGAACCCCTATTTTTTACATCCTCCTTCTACTCTTCCTCTCCTTCCCCATACTTCTACTCTTCTACTCTCCCCTTAGGGGGAGTGGATGATGAAAGAAAATTCTTCGGAGTTAGGAGATGAGTCAATATTTTTTCATCTAGAAGAATATAAGATTATCTCTGACCTAACTGATGATGTGGTGTTTCTATTAAATAATTGAGGTTTTGTGATGGATATATTATGAATATCTTCAAATTATTTTGTAGATATAATTGGTTCTTATAGTATAGAATATGAAACAATGATATGTAGAAAATTAGGATATGGAATGAGGGTTACTACTACTAGGCTAAGTCATTATGAACGATATCATGAATATTTTCATATATTAATCAAAATTTGGACTCATATGATAATCTTGATTAATTGGTAATATATAATATTCACTGTCTTGTTTGAAGGGGATGTTTATGGTCATTTCTAGACCGTTAGATGTAGTGATCAAATTGACACCATCAACCATGGGTTGTTTATCTTCCCATTACTGGATTCCATTACTAATATTTTGCTACTAACAAGATTCAAATGGGACACTATCTATGTAAAATTTCCTTATTTTTCTATTAATTTATAATCTTATGAATTAATGGTAGGGTTAGGGGATTGCCACATATTGATGCAACCAAGGCCTTCCTAATAAAATATTGAAGTTCATATCCTTCTAAACAACTAGAAAATTTGATTCAGATACGAGGTCCCCTCTTCTTATCACGACATGTTATTTTTTTGGATTAATTTCTGTGTGTGTATCACGATACGGTTCTTGTTTTGGAGTAGGATCATGTACTATGGCTAGTCTAACTAGGATGGCTAGAACCTCTTCCTTTCACGTTCCCTTCCTTGGGGATTGTGGGATAATTTGGTACATGAGATTAGTATTCTATATAGAATCATCCATTATTGGGGAAATTTTAGAAACATTTTGAACCCCCCTATATATAATTTTTGGATGATCATCCTTTCATTCTATTTGTGAAGGTTATATATATATATATATATATAATCAAGTCTTATAGTTGACATTGTAGGATCGTGGAGTAGGTCATCCTCATCCACCTTCCATTGAAATATGAGGTCCTCTTTTTCATGTATTATTATCAATTGGTGTCATCTAGGATTGTTGTATTTTGTAGTTTTGAGAAGAATGGAAAGAGAAAATGCAGATTGAGATCCTCCCATCATGTGATTAACTAAGCTGGAAAACTTGAGTACCATATTAAGGTCATCCCTATAATGGTCTTAAAGAAGAATCCATGCCTCCCTATTTCTCAATAAACATGGATTACCATCATGGGATAACTATGGTAAATGAAATGTGTGAGATTCTATTCCAGGTACCCTGATCCAATGAATACCCGAAATATAATACTCCTAGAAGTTGGTTGGGGTGGAACCAAGGTCACCCATTCAGGGAAAGGATTCAGTTCTAGATATACTTGTGAACATCAGTTCTCAATCATATAAATGATCCTCCAATGATTCAGTGGTTTTAATAATCCCTTGATGTATTCTGGGATGAACATTATATTGAATAGGAAATCAAATATGAATTGAATGATGAACTAAATCCTCCATTATTTTGGGATTACATCTAAATTGGGAAATTCTTTGACTATTTTTAGGAATCAGTTCTCATTGTTAAACTAGTGGATGTAATTCATAATATCTATCCAAGTTCAGGTACAAGAAAACTGGTTTGATGGGTATAGGGTTAAGCTGTTGTCTTTGATCTAATTCAGTTACAGGGGTGAACCCTCACTGTTGAGGTACACTAATTGGAATATTATGTTATGTCTCTACCCAAAAAAAAGATTTGGTATAAATATATCTTCACAGAAATTCTTTATTGTATCTTCTAAACTATTTCATATCCTCTACCTGATTGGTGAATAATTTTTAATTGGGGCTGTTTTAGCCTCTTTAGGAGGTAGGTTATATGCAGCCTTTCCTTTACCCTTCTCTTTGATGGATGCTCGCTAAAAATTATTAATGTATTAGTCGTGGGAATCTCGAGATTCATGGAAATTAATTGATTCTATGAATTCAGACCTCCTTTTATCTCAATGTGGATCTTATTCTAAATGGATCCATATTATCCTTTATCCAACGTATTTGTGTTATATTTGGAATTGTGTGAAATATTGATGATAATGAATTTTATAAACCCATAATGCATCATGGCCATCCTATTTGACATATAATGACATGAGTGATTTTTTGTACCTTATTGGACCTCTCACATCCTTTATAGAATCCAATTCATTATTCATGGTGAAGAGCGACTCTGAGGGAATCTCCACACAACAAGATAATTGGTTTCCCTTATCATTGACATGAGTCATGAGACGAGTCAAACCGGGAGCCCACATTTCTTGGTGTTCCCTAATAGGGAAAATTCTTATTTTTAATGAAGATGAGGATGATGTAAAAATGACCCCATCCTTGTGGGCTGCTTTTTTTCTAGTTCTTCTATTTCCATGCCTTTTGGCATATTTTTTTTGACTTCGAGGGGATCCATATGTTAAAAATCCCACATCCATATTGACTCGGTTTGATCTCAAACTAAAATGTCTCATGATAAATCAATATCCTTATTCATCTTTTGCATCCCCATTCAAGCATGAACTAGGTGAAATAAAATATCCCCACTCAAAATTATTCCTTATAAGAATATCTATATTTCATGGTAATTGGATTCACTTATGTGAGAAGCATGATTTATGTTCTCATTTTCCATTTTAAATAGTTTTTCGAGATCTCACTGTCATCAGTAGTGATGTTTTTAAATTTATTGAGGGTAGATTCTTGCTAAATGTTCCATATTTTTTGAGTATGGGTATTGTTTTGTAGCTTCCTATGATTAATGACCTTACATGATGTCACCTTTAGTGTATTTTGAGGACTATAGTTTGAGGTGAAATGAAAAGCTCCAAGATCACTACATCCATGTATATAAAAATTGGGTGGGGTGTAAATGATTAGAAGATGAAATTTATGTAATGCATTGAGGCCTGAAAACTGAGAACCCTCTCATTTATTATTTAATTTTGTTCACCATGTAGTTAGGAGGGAATCCAAGTCGATTTGATGATGAACACCCATAAATATTTTAATATGGTCTATATACCAAAAATACAGCAATAACTCTTCTTTCATGTGGAAGAGTGTTTCCATAGGTTCATATGGATGTTGTGTATCCACTCTTCTAAAAATACCTTTATATTCCAAATTGAGAAGTTCCTAAGGTCCAAAATATGAAAGTTATATGATAATCGTCCATTGTTTTTCTCATATGTAATGTGTTTTTTATTCCAATGGATATTCCTCTTCTAGATCCGGCCATCATGGGAACTTATTGGATATTTTTCTATAATGAGAAGGTCTAGTAGAGGAATAATTAACATCAAAATTATAACAACCCGATAGTTTATGATAAGTATTTTTTTATGTCATGTGTTTTATGCTACAACAGTATTATCGTGTGCTATACGCAACACCTTATTAGATTGTAGTATACACAACACTATTCTTAGATTGTGTTACACACAATTTCACGTTCGTTTGATAATAGTCACTCTACACAACATTGAGTGTGTATATATATATATTCAATATATAAATGAAAAAATGGTTGGATTCTGTTATAATGAAACAAAAAAGGAGTCTTTCACAACACGCAACCCTAACTTAGCTTTCATTACATGCAATCACGACCTTCCTCGATAGCGTGTGCTGTACGTAATACCGAGTTTCACTAAACAACGATATGCTATTAAAATATTATTAAAACTAGCTGGTATGAATTGTAATAACCAGATTTTGAAATTTTTTAAATTTCAACTTTCAAAATGGACTTCATTTTTCGATTCGGAATATCGAAATTATCCTAGGGTGAAATTCTGGTATTTTTCTGAAAACTATCAATTTTTTATGAATAGTGAAAACACTGGGCTACTATTTAAAAACCGACTTTTTATTTAAATAATTATTTATTTTATTTAAATTTATTTAAGGTCAAAATTGATACATGATACCTATATAAGTTTAATGCAATTCATTGGAGTCATTTTATAATAATTTTAGATATATAAAATTTTTATTAAACTTTTCACCGTCTTTTACCCACCTCCTAGGAGAATTTCCAAATTCAAATAAAACATAATTTTACCGCTTCTGTGAATGGAATTTCAAAAATCCAAGAGACACAGTTGATGTTAGTAAGTAAAATCTGGTTCAATGAGATGAAAATAATTTTTGGGGAATAGTAACTTTTTTACTTTTTTTCCCAAGGTTAAAAGTAAATAGGGTAATTAAGGATAAAAATGATATTATTATTAACCTAAAACATGTCCTAATTCTATTGGATAAGTGTAAGTCGACCAAAAACAACCTTAGGAATAATATATGACCATTTAGGCCCACTTGTATTAGATTAGGACATTTAATATTAATTTATTTAAAGAAGGGTAAAAATAGTTAACATCAACATTTAATAAGTAAATAATTTTTAATATGGGGTTATAACTAAGATAAATTCGACTATAAATATTAATTATAAATCTAAAAACATTTCCTACATAATGATATTTTATTTATAATTTTTAGAGAGTATATATTTTAATTTATTTATGACACAATGATGATGTAGTAATTATCTTATTAATGAAATATTGACATAATTGATGTTATAAATACCCAAATAAATGTAATTTGAAACTTTTTATGAATTCCAATAATTTTCTAGGTCAATATTACATGTTAGTATTGATTTAATTAACTTTTTTAGAACTAATAGTCCTGTTATGATATTAACAAAATTAAATTACCAAAATGTGTCAAAATTGACATAAAATAGTTTTTAAAACAAATATTATATTATTAATTGTTATTTTATTTCTAAAAATATAAGGATCGGAAAAATGACATAGATAAGGTTATATATATTAATAATAATCAACTTGGGGTTATTTTGGATAGTTATAGTATGTTTATTAACCTTATAGTGTAAGAAAACAAGTAGACACGGTAAATGTTAAATTATCTAACTTAAAGATAAATCTAAATGATAAGGTTAAAATAGAAACCTAAACTTGTCTAAATTATATTGGATGAGAGGATTTCGACCCATCCCCATCTTAGATTCTAAATAACTCCATTTGGAGCAATTAAAAACCGAATATGACTTTATAATAAAATTATAGTTTTTGTTATTCCAAATGTGCCCCTCTCCTCCCTTATAAAAGGACACCTCATCCCTCTCTTCCTCACACCACATTGAGCCTTCATGCTCGGCCAACCCCTACTAAATTCTCTTCTCCACTTCCCTAGAAACATCCTATAGGTACTGGTATTCTTCAAATACCAATTTAATTCCCTAAAATGAGTTCTCAAATAGGCGCTTCAAAAAAGAGGTAATGTCCATTACCGATTCCTTCATCTTTATTTCTTCTTCCACTTATTATTTTTTAGTTGTTTCATTATAAAGTTTTAACATCAGTATCACAAATATACTTATATTTTATTATATGTTTGAAACAACCCTATTTCACCATCTATCCATCCTACGGAAAAAGAAATCATCCCACGTGCGTACGTACGGAATACCGTCTCCACGACGTGGTGTAATCTATTTTCACACCACCACCTTACTTGGATGGGTATAATGGTGAAAATAAATAACTATATATGATTATTGTAAAGTGGTATTGATTCTGAAAAAGTATACATACACTCCAATACAATTCAACGATCATGGAAATGATATAATCGCTCGTGCGTACGTATGGACTACCGTCTCCATGACGCGATGAGATTCATTCTCCATGATAACCATTTAAGAATGATTATTAAGCATATATAAGAAATAATAATGAAATATACGAAATTATAAATCTACTGGATTTATGTATCTATATATATGTATGTATGTCATCTACTTAATTCCATTCAACTCAATAAGGAAATGAAAATAGCGTTTATGCATACGTATGGCCTACCATCTCCATGAAAGGAGTATTTCTTTCCATTTATCAATCTATTATATATATGTATATTCTGAATATATATTATATATAATAATGTTTTATATTATATAATTAAGTAATCATGATCTAAGTAATCATATTAATAATTACAACTCAAAACACGGACGACAAATGAAACGATTTTACCCAAAACGCTTTTTAACATGGAATTTATGAAGGAACGGGTAATATAATGTCATAAGTGAAACATATATGATATCATAACATGGATATGATTCATTAATAATTCAATGACCTTATTTAAATCATTATACTTGAGTATTGGATACATACGAAGCATATCATACATAAGGTAATGGATAATGTTGCAATCTTAATTGTTTTCTATCCGAGATTGCTTATACGTAAGTATTTACTGGGCTTATTTCTATCATACATGTCCATGTTTTATAAAAGTGTTTTCATATATGTTTAACGTAATTTTTACCCATTTATTACTTTTACTACAAGTTATGTAAGGAATCTTTCTTTTGTTTACGTTACGAGGTACTTTCTTGAGTTTTACGGCAAAAGTACGAGATGAATGTTTTTTTAACTTATACGACACGAACAGATTTTTACGGTTTTATAAAGCCTTATTTTCATGAATATTCTTCTAAAATATTTCATGACTATTTTCAAAAAAATAATTTTCTTCTAAAATTGCATGATGTATTGTGAAAAGAAATTGATTTTGAAGAAGAAATTATATTTTCTTCAAGAATTCATTTCAAGTGTTTTATCAAAACCATTTTCCATCTAAGATGAAATTATTTCATATGTGTATGTTTCAAGTATATAGTCTCTATGATTTACATGGATTCACTTTTCTTATGATGAAATGTCCATTTGTATTATATGGATTATGAGATGATGGGATGATGTTTATGAAACCCATTTTATTTGGTTATAATGAAAGTTTTAAGTTTATTTCGTGGCACAAGTAAGAATGATTTCACTATGTGATCTGTGGGACCTATATCTCCCTCCAATGCATTGGGTAAAGATTTATATCTAATGAGATAGACATGGCTGGAACGGTACGTTAATCTGGTTCAGTGTTAAAGTACTGAAACAAGGAGTGCACTCGATTTAGAAAGGGACTTTGTCAACTTTGATGGTCTTGGTAGCAATGCCTTGGATACTATAAAAATAATAACATGTCCTTAATGGTTTCCACAATTACATGTTTTTTTCCCATGCTAGTTTTTCATGATTAATGTTCCTTTATGATCTATGCTTTCGGTACCTCCATGATTTATGTCTTTTCTCAAGATTTTGATGTTTAGATTTTATGTTCATGTTTTTACATTCAAATGTTCATGGATTGTTTTATGTTCTCTATGATTACCCTTACTGGGCATTTGAGCTCACCCCTTTTATGTTTTCTTTTCCCCAGGATATAAAAAAGTTTTTAGGTAAGAAAAAATAGAGAAGATCTTTATGGGTGATGTTGAAGATCATTCACCATGATTAGAAGATTATATTCCAAATTTCCAAACAAAATAAACTATTATGGTCCTTGTGTGTCTATTTTTGTTATGTACTAATTATTCAGCAAAAGTAATTTATTGTCCATGTACATCAGGATTTGGGTCTCTACAGCTGGTATCAGAGGAAAGGCTTAGTTAACCTTTGGAAACTAGGATGTGAGAACTTTAGTGAGATCCCTAGAGATATTTCTAAGGTATGTCTAGGGATTTCCCTATGGTTAAGTATAATTATAGGTTATAGTAATAGAATTATGGTAACCTAAGATGTTAGATATTGAAGGTACTCCCACTTTATTATGTTTTTTCCCTAGTGTAATTTTTGCCTCTCGCACTATTCTTTTTGGGTTTTAGACGATGGTTGGATCCCGAAGGAACCTTGTTGATTAATGTAATGGACAATGCAATGATTTTCCTCCTGAACAAACAAATGTTATGGGAGATGGAGTGAAAAATATTATTGCTATACTTACACAAGCTATGAATCATTCTGGACTTCCAAATGAGTAGAGAATGGAACAATATTCTATTAAGACCTTCATGAGGCAACGCCGACCTTCTTTCCGTGGGTATTCTGATCCACTTGTTGCTGAACAATGGATCAGAACCACGGAAAATATATTTTCAGTTATTCATTGTTCTGAACATGATAAAGTCATCTTAGCAGTATATCGTTTGGAAGGAGAAGCTGATCAATGGTGGAATCTTATCAAGAATATGATGCCAAGAGTTGAAATTGAGTCCATGGAATGGGACGAGTTCAAGAAATTATTTTTCAATAAGTACTTCCCTCGTATTCTTCGAACAAAGATAGAGAAAGAGTTTCTTGAACTAAAGCAAAAGGATGATGAATCAGTTGGTATATACGAAGTGAATTTTACAAGGCTTGCAAGGTATGCATCTAGCATTATCCTCCAACCTGAAAGTAAATATGATCGATTCTTCAGAGGCCTAAAACCAAATCATCGAAAGGAATTAGATATAAGAGACTTCAGTAGCTATGAAGAAATTGTGCATTGTGCTATTGGGGTAGAAATGGAAGTTGGTGTTACATATCCATCTCATGGTTTTGATAAGAAATGAATAATATGAGTTCAAGGAGATATCTTAGAATAATGGTTAAAAGAAGATGGATGTTTCCTTATGCTCAATGTTTGGAAAGAAGCATGGTGGAGATTGTCTTAAAGGGACTAGAAAATGTTTTTTAAGTGTGGAAAAGAAGGTTATCGAGCATTTGAGTTTTGAAGTAATGGAAAAGGGTTGCTAATGGTGTGAATAAAGAAAAGACTGTAGAGAACGAGCCACCAACACTTCAATGCTTCAAGTGAAATGAAATGTGGCATTATGATAATCAATGCCCTAATCCAAGGGTTAATGATGATCGACATGAGAAACAAATTAAGGAAAAGGAAAAAGGGATGTCACATGCGTTCACAATTTGCAATGTTGAATATGACAATGATGTGGTGGAATGATTAAGTTTTTATGCAATGGGATTTCATAATAATTTTGTATATAGTATTGTGGAATATTGGAATATTTATGTATTCTTCTATTGTGGTTTTCAATAATTTTATGGTATCGGTATCCATGGAATGTAGTTGTGATATTTTTGGAAAGAAGATGATATGCGTATAATGAAGGGATAAGGAGAAAATGAAATGTTTGACAGTATTCATGAGCTCATGAATGATATAAGGAAATAGTTATATCATGGTTTGAGTATAGATAATTTTGGGGTTTTTGTATTTGGAAAGAGTTAACTTTTGACAGCACTCATGTTTTCACTATGATTCAATGGGTATTTATTTTTCATGAGAATACATGATTAAGGCATTCGAATGTTTGGAATGTGACCATCAAGACATGTCTTATGATATGTGGGGATAAACGATTGTATTAACATGCTTGTAATATGAAATATTTGGTAATTGTTTTCACTATATTATGATAGTGGACTGCAGTATTATGGATAAGCCTAAAGATTGGAATGGATTATGTTAGACATAAGTTAGTATTGTATAAGGATAAAAATTTTTCGATATTATTGACTCAATGTTATAGTAATATAGTTTTAGAAAAAGGACAACTTGCCGGACGTGCGACAGCCCATCACGTCGGACAAGGCTGGGGGAATTGAACCCACAACCGAAGTGTGACTGGCCTTTATTGCCTACCACTGGCCTACAAGAAGTCCCTTGTTAGTAGAAACTAGTTATATTCTATTAAGAAATTTGATATAAGAAGTATAAGTTCATTTTTGGAATCGTATATGATTAACCTTACAATAGATGAATTTTTGTATATTTGCTAAATTTTTCTAACCTTTTGTTTGAGACAGATGGAATGACCTATCATTCTATCACATGATATGATAACACTTCACGAATGAAAAATTCAACTTCATTTCTTTAAGAGATGAAGTGTAAATTTTCTAAGGAATGCCCAAAGGTGAGACTATACCAAAATCAAGAATGTATTCCTTCTAATTTCAGATTCATCAACTTTAGGTAAATGATCTTGAAAAACAAAAATGATGTCCTAGATCCTTTATATCCAATGAATCAAATGGTTCCCTAGATCATCACAAATTTGTGGCTTTGTGATTGTTGTCTTTTTCATAGCCATGTCCTCTACCACTCTCCATCAGAACTTGATGGTTATATTTTTCTTCCATATCAATATTTTCACCTATGTTATCCTATATGGAAACACAGTGATGAGTTACTTTGGATAATCGTTATGTTTCATACTTTAGTATTTAAAATAAAGTTTTAGTATTCCTTTTTATGATGTGGGTTTCTATGAATAGTAAACAATTTATAACCCCGAAGAATTTCAAGGGAGAAATTCATTTTAAGGGGGGTAGAATGTAACAACGTGATATTTTATGATAAGTATTCAGTTATGTCATGTGTTTTGTGCTACAACAAGATTATCGTGTGCTATACGCAACACTGTATTAGCTTGCTGTATACGGAACACTATTCGTAGATTGTGTTACACACAATTTCAAGTTTGTTTGATAATAGTCATTCTACACAACCTTGAGTATATATATATATATATATTAACTGTATAAATGAAACAATTGTTGGATTCTTTTATAACGAAACAACAAAGGAGTCTTTCACAACACACAACCCTAACTTGGCTTGCATTACACGCAATCGCGACCTTCCTCGATAGCGTGTGTTTTACGTAATATCGAGTTTCACTAAAAGACGATATGCTATTAAAATATTATTAAAACTAGTCGTTATGAATAGTAATAACCACATTTTGGACATTTTTAAATTTCATCATTCAAAATGGACTTCATTTTTGGATTCTGAATATCGAAATTAGCCTAGGGTGAAATTTTGGTATTTTTCTGAAAACATTCAATTTTTGATGAATAGTGAAAACAGTGGGTTACTATTTAAAAACACACTGTTTATTTAAATAATTATTTATTTTATTAAAATTTTTGTAGGTCAAGATTGATACATAATACCTATATATCTTCAATGCAATTCATTAGAGTCGTTTTATAATAAATTTAGATATACAAAATTTTTATTGAACTTTTCACCGTCTTTTACCCACCTCCTAGGAGAATTTCCAAACTCACAGAAAACATAATTTTACCACTTCTGTGAGTAAAATTTCTAAATTCATATAGACACTGTTTATTTCAGTAAGTAAAAAGTGGTTCAATGAGATGAAAATAATTTTTCGTGAATAGTAACTTTTTACTTTAATTTACCACGGTTAAAAGTAATATGGTAATTGAGGGTAAAAATGATATTATTATTACCCTAACACGTGTCCTAATTATATTGGATAAGTGTAATTCGACCAAAAACAACCTTACGAATAAAATATGATCATTTATGCCCACTTGGATTAGATTAGGACATTTAAAATTAATTTATTTAGAGAAAGGTTAAAATAGTTAAAATCAACATTTTATAAGTAAATAATTTTTAATATGGGGTTATACATAAGATAATTTCGACTATAAATAATCATTAGGAAGATAAAAACATTTCCTAGATAATGATATTTTATTTTTAATATTTACAACTTAAATAATTTAATTTATTTATGACACAATGATGATGTAGTAATTATCATATTAGTGAAATATTGACATAATTGATGTTATAAATACCAAAATAAATGTAATTTGAGACTTTTTATGAATTCAAAAACATTATTATGTTAATATTACATTTTATTATTGATCTAATTAAATTATTTCGAACTAATATTTTTGTTATCATATTCACAAAAATCAATTACCAAATAGTGTAAAAAATTTACATAAAATATTTTTTAAAACAAATATTATATTATTAATTGTTATTTTATTCCTAAAAATATAAGGTTCAGAAACATGACTTATATAATGTTATATATATTAATAATAAACAACTTGGGGTTCGTTTGGCGTGTTATATTATGTTTATTAACCATATAGTGTAAGAAAACAAGAAGACATGGTAAAAGTTAAATTATCTAACCTAATGTTAAATCTAAATGGTAAGGTTAAAATAGAATCCTAAACATTTATAAATTATATTTTATTAGAGGATATATACCCATCCCCACCATATCTTCAAAATAAATCAATTTGGAGCTATTAATAACTGAATATGACTTTATAGTAAAATAATATTTTTAGTTATTCCAAAGGTGCCCCTCTCCTCCCTTATAAAAGGAAACCTCCTCCCTCTCTTCCTCACACCACTTTGAGCATAAACGCTTATCCAACCCCTACCAAATTATCTTCTAAACTTTCCTAGAAACATCCTAGAGGTCTTGGTCTTCTTCAAAGACCAATTTTAGTCACCTAAAAGGAGGTCTCAAAGATGGGCTTCAATGAAGAGGTAATGTTTGTTACCGATTCTTTCAACTTTATTTCTTCTTCCACTTATTTTTCATTAGGTGTTTCATTATGAAGTAATAACATCAGTATAAAAAATATACTGATATGTTATCATAAATATGAAAGTACCCTATTTAACCATCTATCCATCCTACAAAAAATGAATTCACAGCGCGTGCGTACATACAGAATACCATCTCCACGCCGTGGTGTAATATATTTTCCCACCACCACATTACTTGGATGGGTATAATGGTGAAAATAAATAACTATATATGATTATTGTAAAGTGTTATTGATTATGAAATAGTATACATACACTCCAATAAAATTCCACGATCATTGAAACGATATCATCGCTCGTGCATACGTACGGACTACCGTCTCCATGACGCGCCATGTTAACCATTTAAGAATGATTATAAAGTATATATAAGAAATAATAATTAAATATATGAAATTATAAATATACTGGATTTATGTATATATATATGTATATCATCTACTTAATTCCATTCAACTCAATAAGGAAATGAAAAAAACGTTCATGCGTACGTACGACCTACCGTCTCCATGAACGATGTATTTCTTTCCTTCTATAAATCTATTATATATATGTATATTCTGAATATATATTATATATAAATCATGTTTTATATTCTGGAATTCAGTAATCATGATCTATGTAATCATATTAATAATTACAAGTCAAAACACAAACGACAAATGAAATGATTTTACCCAAAATGCTCTTTAACATGAAATTTACAAAAAAACAGGTAATATAAAGTCATAAGTGAACCATATATGATATCGTAACAATGAATAGGATTATGTAATAAGTCAATGACATTATTTAAATCATTATATAGGAGGTTTGGATACATACGAATCATATCAGACATAAGGTAATGGATAATGTTGCAATCTCAATTGTTTTATATCCGAGATTACTTATACGTAAGTATTTACTTGGGTTATTTCTATCATCCATGTCCATGATTTATAAAATTGTTTTCATGTTAGTTTAAAGTAAATTTTAACCATATTTGACTTATATTACATGGTATGTTAGTAATCTTTATTTTTTTTGTTACAAGGTACCCTTTTGACTTTTCCGGCAAAAGTACGAGAAGAATGTTTTTTTAACTTATACGGAACGAACAGATTTTTACAGTTTATAAAGCATTATTTTCATGAAGATTACTCCAAAATATTTCATGACTATTTTCAAAAAAATATTTTTATTTTGAAATTTCATGATGTTTTGTGAATATAAATTGATTTTGAAGAAGAAAGGATATTTTCCTCAAGAATTCATTTCAAGTGTTTTATCAAAACCATTTTCCATCTAAGATGAAATTATTTCATATTTGTATGATTCAAGTATAAAGTCTCTATTATTTACATGTATTCACTTTTCTTATGATGAAATGTCCATTTGTTTTATATGTATTATGAGATAATGGGTTTATGTTTATGAAACCCATTTTATTTGGTTATGATGAATGTTTTATATTTATATTGTGGCACAAGTAAGAATGATTTCATTATGAGATGGGTGTGGCCTATATCTCCCTATAATGCATTGGGTAAATATTTATATCTCATGAGATAGACATGGCTGGAATGGTAAGTAAATTCAGTTCAGTGTTACAGGACTGAAACGTGGAGTGAACTCGATTTAGAAAGGGACATTGTCAACTAAGATGGTCTTGGCAGCAATGCCTTGGCTACTATAGAAATCATAACATGTGATTAATGGTTTCCACCATTACATATTTTTTCCCATGCTATTTTATCATGATTATTGTTCCTTTATGATCAATGCTTTATGTACTTCCATGATTTATGTCTTTGGTCAAGATTTTGATGATTAGATTTTATGGTCATGTTTTTACATTCAAATGTTTATGGATTGTTTTATGTTCTCTATGTTTACCTTTACTAGGCCTTTCAGCTCACCCCTTTTATGTTTTCTTTTCCCCAAGATATAAAGAAGGGTTTTAGGTAAGAAAAAAATGATGAGATCATTATGGGAGATGTTGGAGATCATTCACCACGATTAGAATATTATATTCCGAGTTTCCAAAGACACTAAAAAATTACGGTCCTTGTGTTTCTATTTTTGTTATGTAGTAAGTATTACGCAAAAGTAATTTAATGTCCATGTATGTTAGGCTTTGGGTGTGTACAAAAATAGCCCGGAGGAGGATCATAGGATGAATGTTGCCTCAGAATATCTTATGATTAAGAAATAATGTTACTATTTGTTAATAGGGTTTCATGAAATACTGACCCTATCCTTACAAGTGCCTCAGAATATGTGGGATTTATCACATATTTTTCTAGTAAGGAGAGGTAATTCTTATTAATTGATGTTCTAGACATGATGTGGGATATCCTGGAGCAAATTAAAATATTTGATTTCATGATTAATCATATTTTTCGCATAATTTTTTTTTCATGATAATCATTCTGGGGATGACATCCAAAGATAATGGTAGTCATGCTACGAGGAGGGCCCTTACAACTATTACAACAACTTCTATAATTTTGTAATAGAATTTTAGGATCATGGGATACCCTTTATACATGTTTGGAGCCCTTTTTATTTCCAACCATTCACATAGTAGGGTAATGATTCTACATATGAATTTTGAACTACCCTGGTTATGATCTCTTTTTCGATGCTTTCCAATGGGTACCAAGAATTTCATTTTGTGAATGGAGATTCCTATGAATTATAGTTTTTTAAGTAAACTATTATGTTTTGTTCAAAGTAATCTAATGATTTTTTTGAATTTCAGAAGAGATATATTATATCGTAGAAGTGGCCCCCAAAATGGGCAAACAATCCTTTATTTTAATGGGGCCTAGTCAAACATTTATCAAGGAATGCTACTGGTGAGCCTACATGATGGTATAAGGAATGTATGGTTTCTCCAGAGTGAATCTCCCACTGTTCGAATGAGTCACCCTACATGATTAAATAGGTTCATAGGCCCGACTCATAGGTATTTTTGTTGATGAGATTATGTTTCGTCACGTTTTCAGGATGTGTTCAAGAGTTGGTGTCCAACATTACATCATCTCCATGAAATGATGAGAAACATCCTTAATGTGAACATGGATGTACACCCATTTCGGTTTTAGGGATCAAATATGAGTGTAACCCTGGTTTATAACCAAGGCATGCCGACTAGGTGCTCCCATTACCACCATAGTTGACTGGAGGGATTGATATGCGTGATTAGGGATTTGCATATTTTTGTATTGTTTACCCATATTTGACTACTAAGATTGATATGGATGAATTTTTTTCATCTGCTCATATGTTTCCACCATATTTGTCTAGATTAGTTGATATTTCTATGTAAATACTTTCATATTCTCATAGTTTACCACTGTATTTGACTAGCGGGCTTGATATTCCTAAGCAGGGATTTTTATCTTCTAATAGCTTTTTGATGTATTTTACTAGAAGGCATGATATGAAAAAAATTATTTTCACATGCTCATATGTTTCCACCATATTTTATTGGAGGTATTGATAATACTAATTAGTGATTTTCAATTCTTTATAGTTTTCCCCCATATTTGACTAGAGGGATTTATGTGCAAGTTCATATATTTTCATCTACTCGTAGTTGGCGACCATATTTGGATAGTGGTCATTATATGTACAAGAGGGTATTTGAAACTTCCCATATACTACAATAGTAATTTCGTGGAGTGATTCCTCAGAAGGGATACAAATGTTTTCATTTCTCTTTTTTTCAACTGTTTCACTCATTGGTCTACCTTGGGGGTTGGGGCCGAATGACTTGGGTTCCAGCACATAGGGTGTTGTCCTCATCATTCCGATGATGGTTGGTTGGAAGGCACTGGTTTCATTGACTCATGATATGATCTACCAAGAGGTAACCCTATTTCACCAAGAAGGAATAGTTATAGACCTTTTAATTAGCCTACCCAAGGTAAGGGAAGAACCCTTCATCTCATATTAGAGATAGGCTCCAAAAACGGGTTGAGACAGATACTTGGGTCATTCACTTCTGGAAGACCAATTTTCATTGAGCTATAGGTTTTCATGATTTTATGAATTGGAGGGCCTAACATACAGACTTTGAAGTAGGGAGATTATAATTAAGATGGTATTCTAGAATCAACATGTTTACCACCATGTATTGAAGGAGCAGGGTTAGTGATGACATCCTTTGATTGGATTAAGATTTAGCTGGTAAAATAGTTGATGAATGCATCTACTCGAACTTCAGAAATTCAATTTTTATCAAAGGGATCTCTCATGAAATTAACCTTATGATATCAATAACACACAAAAAAACATAGTCAATGTATAATCATTATTTATGAACATTTTTAGAATAAATCATTTTGAATTAATATTTATCCCTTATTCATTTAGTGATAATGAGAAAGGGTCTTGAAATGTCAGAAACACTGTTATCTTGGTTATGGATTGATTTTGGTTCCACTATTTCTATTTTTCACCATTGTTGGATGGGTCAGTTTCCAATGGTTTTTTTGTGGAACTACTGTCACCCAATAGATCTCATGTCCTTAACGACTCATTGAACACATTTTCAATTTGTAGGAATTTATTGGAGAACTTTGCCAATGATACTTAAGAATCACATAGGTCAAGAGGATTGGAGTTCGAGATCATCAATACAATTTGGGGGGAATTATTTACTATTCTAGTAATCTGTTATATTATTTTATTTAATAAATGTTTAGTAATCCTTTATAAATTCCCATGTATGAAAAGGGTCACTATATAATTAAACATTGATTATTAACATGTATAGATTGGGAATCTTCTATATGTAACCAAGATTATTCTTTAATGGCATTGAATATATTAAAATTTGAAATTATTATGTTTTTCTAATTATTATTCTAGTTGTAACCCACATGAAATGGTTCTCAATAATTTATGTCATCTAGGATGTTGGGAGTTATTTCAACGTCGGGACCAGACCCACAATATAGGATTCCTAACTATTGTTGTGAAAGGAATCAACAACCACATAGTGTGGTTCCAGGAAATGTGAAACACCCCTCCTTTTAAGAATATCTAATAAGGACCAAACCATATAGTCTAACATCATTTGTAAATGATGTCCAGGTGAAGGTTTCCTAGCCATGAATCGTGTAGGCCTTAATGTGAAACATCGAACGAGACCTAAATGCGATATAGGCTACAATGTTGGGTATGATCTTATCCTGAATATTGAATTATAATTGGGTAGATGAAAGGTCCATGTAAAGAATAAGGCCTTCTGGGTTGGATATTACCCTAATAGGGATATGACCTAAAAACATTAGGGTGAATTTGGGTGTTGGGTTTGGAAATTAGGGAGGCTTCAAAAATATCCCAATTAGTGAGGAATAAAATCCTATATAGTTCAATTTTGCATGTATTACACCATAGAAGGATGACCAATTTCATTATTGTTTGAGAATATGACCATTTAAGGTTGTTATCATATGTAATATGGCCTTTAAAGAGGTCAGTAACATGGGTTTAGGGCTTACACCTAAGAGGATTCCCTTATGATTCAAGGGATCGCATGGATGTAAGGATAAACACTAACCTCTATGCCTACATGAGAAATTATCATTT
The DNA here is from genome assembly GCA_963277665.1 of Viscum album. Lineage (NCBI taxonomy): Eukaryota > Viridiplantae > Streptophyta > Magnoliopsida > Santalales > Viscaceae > Viscum > Viscum album. The sequence goes on along the minus strand of OY728153.1, from coordinate 1,252,553,347 downwards.
TGTGAAACAAGAGGATATGGTAGACCTAGAAACAAAACAACCCCCTTTTCTCATGAGTTGATGAGGTTGTAGACCAATGGAATAGGGAAATAGAGAAAAATGGAACCCATCTCCACTATTGTTTTAAAGTCCTTTGATGAAAAAGAGGGGTGGATTCTAACTTCTTACAAGAAAGGCTAAGAGATAATACCAAGTGGGATTCTTTGGCCTTACATTTCCCATCTACCACATTATACAAGTGGAAGTGGGGAGGAGTGAGTGTCTATTCACAGTTGATGTCACATCCCAACCCAGGGAGCCATCAGGAACCATACCTAAGGTTGTGATGCTTGTTACCATGGGAATTTAAGTACTAGAAAATTTCAAGGACCCCACTTATTAAGTATATTACCAATGGGTCCCATTTACCATGGGTATATACTCTCTAGAGAATGTTTTTATCATCCATTCATGTTTGGTGGCTTTGGGAGAGGATATGTCATGATACATCATGAGAGATATTTAGGACATATAGTTTCCTAGAACTGTGGCTGATGGAGAAGGCCATCAGTGGAGGGTCCATGATGGAGAAAAACACTACACTAGATGATGGAAATGATATTGGGAAATTAGAGCACCCCAAAATTCCTAATTAAAGATAGAATTTGGCTATATGATATGGGGATCACTCTATATAGTGTTTTTCAATGTGGTTCTAGGGGCCTTCCTGATAGAACATTGCAACAAGGGTTTTATTTCTTCTTTCAGATCATCCTCTTCCTTGTGTTCGAGTTCCCACCTCATTGAATATTTCTAGACATGGTAGGTATCCTTCCTCGTACCCATTTACAATGAAGTATGATGCACCACAAATAGGACATCCTCATATGAATTGAAAAATAGCATCTGAATAATGTTTTGTTCTATAGATGGCCACCTGACTCCCTTTTCATAAATATAATTAATTTCTAAGTTTACTTAATCAAAATTGCTGCCTCTCACACTATTTAATTATTTTTTTATTCATCCTTTCCTCATCTCCCTCTTGGAAATTTTATATAGGAATTGAGATAATTGCATATCAGGGTATCCAGGTTCCCACATTAAGGATTTTGTTTGTTGAGGATACAAAAAATCACCCATTACCACAAAACAATTTCCATTTGTGGGAGAAAAAACTACTTCCACACATAAAATTATTGTTCATTATCGGTGGACCAAAAACACTATCCACCCTTGCAATCAAAATAATTTTCATGGGATGGAAAACATTATCATCACTCACAACCCATTTTTCGGTTATAGGGGGCGCCATGTGGAGTGATGCTTTGCATAAAGGGTTTTGTATATAAACCATACCCCTCCTTTGTGGCTTCATGAATAAGAATTATATATATTTTACTCCATTATTTTCTTAAAAAATTTGTTAAAAACTACCATTATGAAATCAACAATATCCTTTTTGTTTTCAATGTCGAGTTTTTATAACCAAGCAGTTGTGAACATGTATGTTTCAATATCCCCGGGGAAATGAATAAATGTTATCAGAAAAAATTTACTGAGTTTGGGAAAGATTATATTCAAAAATCTAAGACGATTTTTTAAATTGAATAAGTGAAGAATCATACTAATATTGTGAAAAAGGACAAAAAAATTAAAGTACAGATAATAAGAAAGAGATGATGAAAGGTCAGACCACTGAAACTACAGGAGAGACCAACTCCAGAATGCTTGAAGAAGGCTGGTTGGTATGGATTGTACATGACCATATAATTATTTCATCAGGATTGAGGAATACATTTTGGATATAACCAATGGAATAAATCATGTGCAACTATTAGGAAGAGTTATGTGGTTTAGAGAAGGAAGAAAATGATCAACCTACAAAGATTGGACATAGATGAGATCATTTCTAGACCCAAACTGGGAAAAATATATCCAATAATCTAATAGAGAGTATAATGGTGATGGAGATAAGGTCATGCCGATGACATTAAAAAAATGGGATTATAGGTTGAACCATGTTTTTTAATTTTTCTTTTATTTTTGATTTTAGGGGAGCACGTGAATTTGCCGTAACAATTTTTCAAAAATAATTCATTATGTAATGTAAAATGAAATGTGATTTTTTATTTTCATAGGACCATCAAGACATCAGAAGGAAGGAAATAGCATGTGGAATGAATTTTTTTTAGGACCACTAAAATTCCAGAAACCCATTCATGTCTTGAAACCCATTCACATCATAAATACAATGAAATAGATATAGTTTAATCCATAAAATCATGAATGTGGTGAAGGAAGAACCTTTTGTAGTAGAGTTTGAAATTCTATTAAAAAGTGGGGAACGAATTTTGATCCTTTATTTTTAAATTGTATTTTTTATATTTAATTATTTTATGGCTTTTAACATCCAATTTCACTCCCACATTTTATTTTGAATTTACTAAACTAAAATATGAGGCATACACATCCAAGGTAACATTCCCTGATTGAATTTTAAATTTAATTTTAAAAAATTTTGAATGAGTAAAATATGGAGTTCAATTACGTGAGAGGATCATGTGTATTTGGATATAAAAAATAATGATTCAATGATGCTGGATGATCATTATATTTGAACTTTTTTATGATTTTTACATTATTAGAACATTAAAAGTTTCAATATTTAAATATATTATTCTTAACTATTAACAAGGGTGATTGTGCCATCCATTCATTATCATTACTGATATATGCTATGAAAACATATTTCCCATTCTTCTATAATAAATTTCTAGTGACACTCATGAATGTTATCTTCTAAAAAAATCAGTTAACAGTTTCAAACATATGACTAAAAAAATCACAATAATTATGATTGAGAAACATTTTTTGTTTAACCATTATCCTGATTCGAACATTAAATTAATCCTATTTAATTTTATAGAAAAAATGAAAATACATGTTAGGGAAGAACATTGTTACAATATAAATTTACCCTTTCTTATATACATATAAATATCTTTTTTCATATTTATAATAAAATGACTGGTAGAGATGGAAACTGGTGTAAGGGATACACATATTTTAATGGATAAGTGTGGGGGATTTTTTTTATTTGATGAGAGGACATGAAATTAATCAATTCATTCTATTTTTCATGTAACTTGATAATAATAATAATAATAATAATAATAATAACAATAATAATAACAACAATTAAGTTATTGTGATCTATATTATATTTTGATTACATTATTGAGGACATGTCTGAATTCAAGTGTGGGGGATTTGATATATGCATTTATTTTATACATTATTTATAAAAAACATTAATTATTGTATATTTATTTTTAAATCATGCTTCTTTATTTAATATATTATAAATATTTTGAATGATGAGATATTTTTTAGGAAATGAGAAAATGAATCCAGAAGTAGCCATGTATTACATTTAAAGGAGGCCTCCCATGATACAGGTTGATCACAAGACACTTCTAAGGCCTATAATGTTTTCAATGCCTATAAATATTTCATTCCTTATAATGATTTAATGGACAATAAATATTTTATATGGTGAAGAAAATCCCTGAAAAAAAGATTATACAATGATGGGTGCATTCTATATTCATGGTATGAAAATATTTTAGATACTGAAAGAAATACATTTTATGAAAACAATCCATGGAAATGGGGGAAACCTTTGATTGATGGAAAACATTATAAACCTTGGTTTGTTCTATAGTAATTTCAATGAATGACCATAAATTAATTACCATATAGCCATTTAATTTTTGGAAAGACCCAATACTCACTATGTTGTACTATAATAATGACTTAAATTCAACATGATCCCCATTAAAGAATTTAAATAGAGATCAGTTCTTTTGTAACCACTAGATAATATAAAGACCAATGCCTGGGGTAAGAATTTTTGTTGTACATGGCCCTCACTAGTTCGATATCTCTATTCTTTTCTTAATTTTTATTTTTATTTCTTCCATCCTCGTTCCCCATCATCACTATGATGAGAGGTTAATTAATACCTTGTTCTATGGTAATTTTTATAAAGGGGTATGGTTTCATTGGATTTTATTATTTTATTGTATTCATGTATTTGGTTTTCTGAAATCTATTTATCTAATTCCAATAAATTTATTTTTTTATTCAGTACCATTTGTTAATAAGACAGAAATGAATGTTTTAATTTCACAATGGGTTACCCTAAATTAATCATGTCGATTTTTTATTTATGGTAACCATGATTAATAATTTTATCGATACATACTCAATTTGGAAACGAAATAAATTATCGGACTAATGGAAATTGTGTGTTTCTACATTGAGGTGGGGATTCCAAGACTATTAGATCCACATTTTCGTAACTCTGATGCAACACATGGATCATCAATTTATCTTCTAAAAATAAATTTCACATATACCCTAAAACTAAAAAACATTGAAATACATTTTTATGAATGATTTCCAAACAAACCAAATATTTTCTATTCTCCTCCTCTCTCACTTCAAAAATTAGTTATTTAATTTTATTCATCATTCATTAGAATTGAATTAAAAAATATTCAACAAGAAACATTATTAAATAATTCACCATCTCCTGGGTTTGACCTCAGCTTTCAATATAAAATATCTTAATTAATTTGCCAATTTTTTTTTATTTTTTTTATTATATTAATAATCGTTGAAGGGAAATAACTCTTCCGAATGGGCTTGTAAATACAAATCCTAATAACATGATCAACGGATATCTTCCATATGTACAGATCCCCTCATTCATAAAACCATTACATAGAATTATTCACAACAATTTTACTGTTATGAAATAAGTAATGTAACATTGGTGGGACATGTAGTTTACCATGTTTTTGTACTATATAAACATACCATTATTCATAGTTCCTTATTTATATATTTTTTTATAAGTACATATTCTTTAAAATTATAGGTTATTCTCCTTATATAGTCTCATATTAGGTTCTCCATTCCATTGCATTCATTTATTTCCATGATAAATCCTTGGTGAAGAAGAATCCATTACACTAGACATGGTTTTGAGTTATCTTTATTCATCATGTTCTTGATAGTTGTAATGTCAGAATAAATTTTTACATTACATCCCAACAAAATCGAGAAATTTTTATAGTTTCAAATATAATGGATAAAAACTTCTTATCCATGTTTATTAAGTTAATTTATCCAAAATACATATTTTTTAAGGAATATGCTATCATATGTTGGTGATTATTAATCTTATAGGATAAAACTACTCTTATTTCATAGTTTGAAGCATAACATTGTAATTCAAATGGTGCATCCATTGTTACTATCTAGATGGTAGGGGTTATGGTTTGGTTCTATAAGGTTTCTTTAAATTATTTCCATCATGATACATCATACACCAAGTTAATATCCATGTTAATAATCGCTATTAAGGGTAATGATGTTTTTCTAATGTCTCCAATAATAATCTTATACAACTAAAGATATTCTAGAAATAATATAACACGTATTCTAGTGGTGTTATATGTAAGTGTAGTGACTACATAACCCTTGTGTTTCTTTAACTGAATCCTCAGCATATAATACTACCTATTTCCACCACAAAGTGATATTTTTCAAAATTTAGATCCCAATTAAATTTAATATGTATTTTTCAAAAAAATAATAGTTTCTCAAGAAAAACATCAAAAAAAATAATTTCATGTAAGAATACATTATAAAACATGTCAATAAATAAAAAAAGATTCTCACCATGATTTTTTTTTCACAATGTTATTACAGAAGTTTATATATCAAAAAGAATACTTCTATATGAAACATGCAGTAGGGATAAGTAGATGTTGTTTCATGTAACATCCCAGCATGACTGAACACTAAAATAGTAGCTATACCAATTGTTCACATGGCCTTGGGAAACCCTCCATGTGTGCCATAGGATATCGACTAGATTGAGGGTCCAAAGAGATCTTAAAAGTTTTACTATACCCTCATGATTAGAGTACATCCAAATTATAAAATAAATAAAAAACAAAAGATAGATGAAGAAGTAATAAATAAAACTGAATAGTTGAAGAACATTAATAACATCTTGATTAAAATGGACAACACTAATATACAACTGAATCCTACATTTCCCTACGATGATATATAATCTAAAATATTAGACATATAACAAGAAATAATATACAGAAAAATAATTATTAAATAAAATAAGACAAATCCAAAAGGATATCTCCATAATAATCATGATCACCTACTCAGCCATGTTCTCCTCATTTATAGGTACAAACTAATCAACATAGGAGATCAACCATGGTCCTACAAACATAATGTATACTGTGGCAGCCCAGTGAAATGGTGGTTCGAGTGAGGTGTCAAATATAAATTCTAGTACGTTTCCACCCAATTATTTTATTAATGTATCCAGTCAGGTAATATACAGCATTTTGCAGGTAATAAAAGTAAATAAATAGTTCTTAATAGATAGTAAATAATCACCAGTTGTCATAGGTTCGAATTTGAAAAATGGCCAACTCTACATACTTCAACTCATAGCTAGAATGAGATGTATGATTAATAACCATATGTATATAGTAATAATATAAAAATAGTATAGTTTTATATCTCATCCACCTATATGAACCATGTGAGTACCAATGAAAATAGGCATATACCTATAATACTAGTTGTTGGATGGATCGAGCATAACTCAGTCATCCATAACTAGTATGAATGAGCCTATAAGATCAACGCATTGGGTACATGACCTATATCCCAATTGAGTTTGGTAAATCAAGTACGACACTGGGGAAGGAGAGTAATTCATAACATAATAAATCTAAATAGGGATTTTGTCACCTCAACCCATGTCCTACTAGAATTATATGTGTGAGACATGATGACTTGACACCTGATGCAAGGGAGATTGATTTTCCACCATTGTCCACAAATCCCATACCATCATCCAAAACTTATCTATTATGTGTAATCATAAAAAAATAATAAATGAATCTCAAGGAAATAACTTTCATGAATTACATTTAATATGATCATTATATAATCAATCGAATCACATTTAACAATAGAACGTACTAGCATGCTATGATTGGTGTCACCTTGTAAAAAATTATAATTCATTCCATTTATAATATTTAACATTTTCATGGAGGGAATCCATTGTATGCTTGTCATTCCATTCAATACAATGAACTCAATTGAAGAAAAAAACTTTCATGAATAAAATATCCAATTAAAGAATATTTATTTAATCTATAAAAATATAGAAATTCATTTAAGAGGGTTCAAATGTTACATAGGAGGAACTATAGTCCAATTAGAAAATTAGCTACATTGGTAATCTCGTTTTTTTAGAAAGTAAATCCCTTAATGGGATCTTGATTAATTGGTTATTTAGATATAGATGGATCAATCCATTCAATTAATCAAATCAGTAAAATACCTTATATGTTTCACTAGTTCAAAATAAACACTAATTAAAGGAGGTAAATTCCATTTAGAAATATCCAAAGTGGAAATGTTCTAATAATTCTGTAAATAAATCCATGACATAAATGAATTCATACAAGAACAATATAAACTATGAATCATCAGATTGAAATTTTAATGATAGGGAACCTCTTTTAAGGGGGTTTTAAATAAATACATGGCATTTATCGTAAAACAAATCATTTAGCACATTTTAAGAATCACTCCAAAAGTAAAACATAAATCCCATTAAAGTGAAATTATATAGAAACTACATGACATGGAAAAACAATCATGAGGTTTCCACACTGATCATAGGAGGTTAAATTATATATTTAACAATTTCATACAAGGGTAAGAACCATTATTAAACTAAACTGAATTCTTTAAAGACATTCTGTACATTTATACAATTAATTATAACTAAGAAAGATAAGATTCTAAATTCATGGGGTGTATGTGATAAAAATTCAAAAACTCTCATTATTCAAGTATTCACAATTGGAATAACAACAGGTGTGAAGGTCAATTTAATATGATGGAACCTATTTTATCGAAATGTGAAGAAATTTCCAGTGTGCGCCATAATGGTGCAATTTAAAAATGATAGGAATTTGATAAAAAATTAATCAACCGCCTACCATATGCTTGGGACATTCAACTCATCCCTGAAAACATGTAAAATGATCTCACAACAAAATATTGAAGTTGATACCATACTAAAAGAAGAATAGTATAAAAAGAATTTTGTTGTTACTAATTTGGATCCATATAGATCTGCGGTGTTTGATTTTGACAATGAATAGAGGAGTTATCGAGATCCAAAAGAATAGGATCTTGAGAGCTCGATGGGAGGAAGAGAAGAGGGATCATCTTATAGGTATAAGAAAATAAATAATAAGAATTATGTAATAATAAGTAATTGATTATTCACAATTTTACCCTCAATACTGGGTTCCATCGTTTAGATGCACAATTTGGCCAAATCATGTGCCAACAGGGTGGCACCCATTGCCTACGAAACCCACCCCGAATGCTTTTTCTGCTTGATTTACCGTAACCATGTGCTGACTATGTGGTGAATTGTTCTTAAAAGGAACTACCCATGTTATCTAGAAACAAAGTTTGGGTAAATAATGCGTACCTTGTATAGGGAATTTCTGCTCATCTAATTCAGCCCCCAAGGATTAATGATGGGGCTTCACAGTTTCAGAAAAACTATGCACCTAGCACACTCCATCCAAAATTTTATTTTTTAGACCCTGGTTCTCTTGAAATTCAGTGAGACACCTAAGTAACCCTTCATTCTTTTAACCAAGTCCAAAAAGAACACAATGAATTTTCATAACTCTTATAAGTGCATTCTGAATCATCGTTTAAATAACTTCCCATCTAGTAAATTCCAAAATTCAAATTGCCTTGTAGTTTCATCTTGGCTCAAACACCCAAGTAGTTAAAATCACTCCACCGTATAACTTGTTGTCCCTGGGAAGCCTTTGGGAATAACAAAAACCTCATCCAACATACATGGGTGGTGATGTCTCATCCAAATGGTCTTGTTTCATTTTCATACACCCAACAATATTTAATAACTTCTTAAACATATATCATTCAGGTCATGAATACCCCGACCAACACTTATTTTCAAAACGATACCTTATGATGGAGCATACAAAAATAGGTTTATCTAGACACATAGTCCCTTTTTCATTTAATTATGTATTTATCCAATGGTTATAACCACCATAGGTTTATACATTAGAAGGGACCAATTCCAATCCCCAAAACCTCCACTGTTTGTATTTCCTACGAAGCACACCCTTAAGAATTATAGGGATGCTCCTTGTGTGATTTCTTTAATTGGTTGACCCTAATTACATCTATGGTCTTATTAGATACCTCACTATAAATAAATGTTCAAACATATATTGACCAAACTAAATGCGCGTGTGCAAGATTTCTTGAAATACATAGCCAACCGTAACACCATACCAAACATAACCCAAAAACATGCATAAAATGGATCCTTACGAATGTACACATTGACCAAAAAGATTAACAATTCAATCAACCACTAGATTCCCATTTCCAAAATGATCATCTTAGATGGATAGTAAGGATACAATATTTTTTGAATATAAATCCTTTTCTAATAGTAATGTCATAGAAAATCACATTAGGAAACAGAATGCCATGTCTTCCTAAAATGAACTGATATATACTATGTAACCTTTATATCCTTGACGTTAAACATAATTTTTCCACTTCTGTAATTTGAATTTTGAAAATCCTATCTACTTGGTTATGATCCATAAGATAATTAGAGTCTGATAGGACAAACATAATTTTTTATTTGAATAGTAACATACCCTTATTCATAATAATGTTACCCTTATGAACAGTAAACCAGTCTAATAAATATTAACCTCATCCATGAAAGTATAAATAAAATTTTTTCTCCTTATAAAAGGGATGGAATTTTTTAAAAATATATAATTATGTGTTGGCATATTTGTGTGTAATAAATATTCAAGTACAATTTTAAATTACGAAATTTATTTATAATAAAATTCATTTTCATAAAATGTATTCATGAATAAATATTTTGTTGTCAAATGATTTTAGGATAATTTTATAAAATCTCAAATAATTTTAGAAGGAATTATAAAATTAGTTTTAAATTTAAAATATGTATTTTTTAGTTAAATAATAATGCCAATTAAATATTAAATTTAACATATATAGAAAATTATTTTAAAAATTAGATTTTATTTTTTAATTATACACAAATAATAATTCTTAATGTTAATTTTTGATTTTTCTGAATAATTTATTTATTTTTTTAATAATTGAATTTAATAAATTACGAAATATGCTAAATAAATGAATTTCTTCAATAGGAATGAGTCATGGATGATGTAATTGGAAATTTTTTTGAACTCAAAAACACTAATTAGAATTTTTAGTCACATTATTATACAGTATTTCTTATATTGAACAAAATAATAAGGTAATGATTAAAAATATATGAAAACAACCCTCTCATCCACTATAAATACCACCACTCAGACCCTCTTCTCCTCACACATATCAAGCTTATATTAATTCCTCTATTATTCCCAATAATCTTCACTAGTCCCTATCCCATGTACAAGATCACTTGGTCTCATCAAAATACCAATTCTAGGTTCCTTAAGGAGGATCCCAAGATGAGAATTGAGGAGATAAATCATATCTATTTTCTTTTAATTTCCATTCAATTTCAATTTCATTTCTGATTATTTCCTCAGCTCCCATTATCCAAATATAATTACGAATCCTTTACATTATATGAACTATAATTATATCATGTTAATAGAAAATCCAACATTGTACTCCTCTGTCACTATCTCTCTTTTATCTTTAAAATGAAATCATCACCCGTGTTGTGTCAATTTAACGATGTCATGGGTGATGCATTTTCATTTTTATAAAACATTTTCAAGGATGATAATAATTCCATTAACTAGTTCCAAAAATATTTTAAATTTTATTTTATAATCCATTTTTTATTTCAATAACTTTAACTCAAAAAAATAAATTATAAAACAAAAAATGTTCGTAGAGTTCAAAAAACCGCCAAAAATAACTAAAAACTTTTATTATTAACTTTAATCTAATGAATAATACTCATTGTATATAATAAAATACTTTGTAAAATCATTTAAAATTTGGTAATTTCATTAGTAACATATATTAACAATTATGGATGATCATCTCCATTATAAACTAAATTCCATTCCTGAATACAAAGTGAAATTATCATGGAAACCATGAAAATCAATGCTCCCAAATGAGGAAATTAAACTCAATAACTCATCATAATGCTTGTAATAGAACATAAAAACTCTATAATGAATCATTATAATATATAAAAGGTTTAAAAATTTTTTATAAATGAATATAATGTGATTATATGGGATATTAATGTGAAGGATCCTTTTGGACAAAGGAATGGGGAATTAATGAACCCAACTATCTTTCTTTGGGTATTCCCTATTTCACTCCATTTTTGGTATTTTTATTCCCTAAAAATAATTTATTCATAATTACATTGACTTTTTTTGGGATATAACTATTGTCTACTTTATTTTATGAAAAACACATTGTTTTTCAAAATCACCCTTCTTTCAAAAAAACATTTTACTTCTAAATATTGTTTCCTTCAATCATGGTTGATGATTCTTATAACAACTGTGTTATTACAAACAAAATTTGTCAAAAAATGTTTATTTATGTATTATTACGAAATAAAACCAATTAATTTCCATGGATTTATCTATTTTCATGATTGATACATGTTTTATGTGGAATGTATGATAATGTAACTGTTATGATGTGACGGGTGCAACCAGAATTATATACCGCAATGTAAATGTTATGATGTGATAGGTGTGTGAAAAATTATATAGAACTCCAATTAATTGGGTTATGTGAATAAAATCATGAGTAAATTTAAATATACATGATCATTATGAATGATGGTTTCATAATTAAGTGTGGTGGTTGACCACAATGACATGATGTTTCATTTTTATATGTTATTAATTCCAACTTTTTATTAATGTTTTATCTCATGATTATGATGAGATGCCTATGTTATAATGATAATTATTATTCTCACAGCATGTTATATTGTTTCTTTTTATTATCTATCATCTTACTAAGATTTTATCACACCCCATTTTGATTTATATCCTCAGGTTACTACTTTTACTAAGGGGAATTCAATTTGCATTAAGAATCTAGAGAAAAAGGATTAAATAAATGTTTATGTGTATGCTGTAGAAGATATGTATTGTTCTAGTGTTCAATAAACAATAATCATTTGTATATAATTTCTGTATTGATTGTATATTGTTTATCATTTAAATGATGTAAAAGTTATGTAAGAGAATTCAAGGTCTCTATAGTCGGTATCAGCAGAAGGATTAGTTAATTTGGGAATTAGTATTAGATAACCCTAGTGAAAACCCTTAGTATGTGAATATGTATAAGTGAGAACCCAAATGGATTTTTTTAGAAAATTATAAACCTTGGGATCACACAAGATATTCCTTTGGATTTAAATGAATTAATGAATAAATTATTTATTTTTAAATTTCCATCATATGTTTTGTTCAAACCGTTTCTATTTTATAAAATTGTGGGTGTCAGGATAAACCAGTCCGAAAACCTATTTGTGGGACAATGCAGTGATTTCCAAAACATCATTCCCAATTGTTAGGTAGAGTTAAAAATTTAATTATGATGGTTACCCACCTATCTCATGTTATGAGAAATAACCTTAATAATTTGGAATATAATCCTTCACATAATAGAGATAAACTATCAATCGAGTTTTTTATGCTGAAATAACCACCAACATTTAGAGGATCGTTCGATCCACTAGCCATAGAATAGTGGGTAAATTTGATGGAGAATATATTTTTTTCTTCGCTATTTTAAGATGGATAATGTGACTCTTTTTTGTTTATCATGTAGATGGAAAGGCTGACCAATGGTTGGCATTGATTAAAAACACAAATCTAAGGGAAAAAATTAAGAGAGAGAGTGGGAAGACAATTAGATAATGTTTCTTAATAAGTATTTCCCTATAAATCACACAATGATGGAGAGAGAATTATTACAGCTGAAAAAAGCAATAGAATCATTCACAACCTTTGAATCATATTCCACATGGTTTTTAAGGTATGCTTCAGGTTTTATTAACTACAATTATAGATAAATTTATATATTCTTTAGTGGATTAAAACAAATCCGTCATAAGGATCTTGGAATTTGAGAATTTTGGATTTATGAAGAATATTATGGATGTTATCTCATAGTGGATATTGATCGTGGATAATGGTACCATGCCTATGGTGATAAAAAACATAAAAAATGTAGTTTCAAGATGGATGATCTAATGAGAAACATCGAAAGAAACTCAACTACCCACATGTCTAAATGTGCGAAGAAGCAACGAGGAAACTACCTTCATAAATTGGGAAATGCATCAAGTATGGGAGAGAAGGCCACTAATCAAATGATAGTTGAAAATACATGAAACGAAAGGACAATGTGGAAGAGAAATGGAGAGCACAACCCATGGTCCAATGCTACAACTATTGGGACAAAGGGAAATATAGAAGGATGTGAACTAAATATTGAGGTATTGAGGGTAATCAGCATCATCATGAAACAAATACCAATGGTATGGTGAAGGCTTATGACATAACTACTATGGAAGTGGACCAAGAGAATGAAGTTTTACAATGTACACTTCTTATTCACTCAAGAATGGAAATATTATTATTTGATTCTGGTTCTACGCATTCCATTATATCCTAAAACATTCCTATAACTATTTAATTGATGCCTAGAAACCTTGAAGTAGAGATATCTATAAAAACCCCATGTTGTGGAATAATATCAACCCAAGTGTGGGAATCCTATCCTATTGGTGTATCTAAGAATAATCTTCCATTGAATCTCAAGATACTTCCCTTGGTGGAATTTGATGCTATATGGGGAAATTTTTCTCCATTTATATAGAGCAAATATAAACTACTGAAGAAATAAATATCTATTAATATTCAAAATCATATCATACCCCTCAAAAAATGAATGGAAGATCATGAATCTCCATTGGAAATCCTTCAATGGGTGGGGCGTTTATTCAATACGAATAAGCATACCGTTTTCAAATGGCTGATTCAAAGGAAAGGGTTAACCTAGTAGAAATTACCATCGTGAGGGAATAAAATGATGTATTTCCTAAGGAGTTACCATGACTACCCATGGATTGTGATGTAGATTTCCAAATAGAATTCATACCTTGAGCTACTCATATCTCAAAGTGTCATATAGGATTGCTCTTTTCAAATTGTAGGAGTTAAAGAAGCAGTTATAATATCATTTTTTGAAAGATTTCATATCCACTAGTGTATCACCATTGGGCTCATGTAACACCCCATGATTTCATTGAATGTTATTTTCTTTAATTTAATTAAATAGCTTTCGCCACATGCAACGCCGAGTTTGAGCTCACCACGGCTTACCAAACTGGAATTTCAAAAATCTATTATGGATAGTATTAAGTGAATTTTTAATTTCATATAATCCATATAATTTTAGAATCCATATTATGGTTTACTTAGACATAATAAAGAAAAAAATTATTTTTTCAGGTAAAGGAAGTATTTTTCAAAAAAAATCAATTTTACCAACTTTTAATGGAACGCCCTTTTAAAACCAATATGTTACACTTTTATATATTCATTTTAATTATATATATTTCTTTTTTATAATCAGGATATAAATAGTTTTTTTCGATAATGTTTTTATACTTTTTTAATAACTTTCAAATTTTGATGAATACAGAAAAATACTAAATTTTAATAAAATACAACTTTTTAATAGAAAAAATTTAAAAATGTTAAATTATGCATTGGAATGGATTGGAAGTATAATAAGATTTTATTTTTTTCATTTAATATAATGTAGGTTAGTGTATGTAATTTCACATATAAATTTGACAAAAACACATGTCAATCATTTGATAATTTTTAATTTTTAAAAACCAGCGTTTTGTTTTGACAACAGAATTAATTTTAAGTTAATTAATGAAAATTATATGTTTTAAATTTGGTAAAATAGAATTCATTTTTTAATTCAGAATATAAAAATTATCTTAGGGTAATATTTTGGAATTTTTCTGAAAACATTCAATTTTTGATGAATAGTCAAAACATTGCATTGTAGTTTAAAACTCACTTTTTATTTAAATAATTATTTATTTTTAAAAAATTTATTTTAATTAAAAAGTGATATATATATAAATAATACCTATATAAGTTCAATTTAATTAATTTTTGTCATTTTATAATATAATTAGATGTATAACATTTTATTGAACTTTTTACCGTCTTTTACGCACCTTCTAGAAGCATTTTCAAATTTTCATAAAACAAAATTTTACCATTTCTATGAATTGATTTTAAAAAATCTAAGAGACATTTTTAATATCAGTGATAAAATTTGGTTCAACTAGAGGATAATATTTTTTTTGTGAATAGTAACTTTTCACATTTATTTACCACGGTTAAAAGTAGATATGATAATTAAATGTAAAAATGAAATTATAATTACCCATACACATGTCCTAATTCTATAGTATAAGAAAAATTCTATCAAAAAAAACCCTAGAAATAAAATAGGATCGTTTAGGTCCACTTGGATTAGATTAGAATAGTTTTTATTATTTAATTTAAGGATGAGTTAAAAGTTTTAAATTGAAAGTTTATTAACTAAACCATTTTTAATATATGGTAATACATAAGATAACTTAGACTATAAATATTCATTAGAAAGATAAAAATATATCCAACATAATGTGTTTTTACTTATATTTTTTAGATATTAAATAATTTTATTTATTTATGACACAATGATGATGCAGTAATTAACTTCTTTATGAAATATTAAAATAGTTTATATTATAAATATTAATATAAATATAATTTAAAACTTTTCATGACATACACCAAATTTAAATATTAATATGACATGTTAGGGTTGATTATATAAACCTTTCTTTAAGTGATAAGATTGTTATGACTTTCACAAAAACCAAATACCAAATAGTGTCAAAATTGACTTAAATTAGTTTTTAAAACAGATACTATATTATTGGTTGATATAATATTCCAAAAAAATATAAGTTTTGGTAAATGGTCTTAAATTATATTATATATGTCATTAATTTACCACTTGAGGTTCTCTTGGAATTTTAGAGTATGTTTATTAACCATATAGTGTAAGAATACAAGAAGACACGGTAAAAGTTAAACTATTTAAATAGGAGTTATGTAAAAAAGATAAGGTTTAAATGGTAACCTAAAGTTTTCTAAAACCAATTATATGATATGTTTTTGACCAATACCCACCTTATATTCCAAATAAATTATTTTGGAGCCATTATAAATCTAAAATGATTTTATTATAAAATAATATTTCAAACTTTTCCTAAAGTGATAGTCACCCCTCTTATAAAAGGGAACTTCCCCTTCTCAAAAAATCAAACCTCCAAAGCCATTAGGCTTAGCCAAACCCAAACCAAATATTGTCCAATATTCCAAAAAATAATCATAGATTCCTTACATAGATCATTTCCACCCTATTGATCCCTTTTGAACAACTCAAAACGAAACACCCAAAGAAGAGGGAATAATTTCACCACCCTCTTTCAAGTTTTTTTCTTATTCCACTTCATATTTCTTTGTTGTTTTCATACCAAAATAATAAATTAAGTACCTTATACATAATTTTATTTTATTATAAATATGGTAAAACCATATTCATTATTCTACCCATCCTATAAATGACAAAGTCACCATACGTGGGTACGTACAGTTTACTGTCTCCACGTCGTGGTGTAGTTAGTTATTCAAAACACTTCATTATTTGGATGGGTATAATAATGTGTATAATTGATGTAAATAATAAATAAAACATGTCAATGATTATATATATATATATAATATACCATCTAATTACATATTATTTCACCATCAGTATAAAGATATTTTGTGCGTACATACAACATACCGTCTCTATGAATGCGATGAGATTAATTCATCATCATAATCATTAAAGAATAATTCTCATTTTGTAAATAAAAATAATGTTTAAGAACATAATATCATTATAGATATCAATCAAATATAGCCTATACATAGAAAATATTACTTATGTAACAAAACATATAAAGGAAAACGAATAAGTTAACAACCAATACAATGATACTATTGAAATATCATAAACAAACCAATATAAGAAGGCCATATCTGATTTAAATATTTATGTATTTGGTGTTTTTATAATTTAATAACATTTATTTCACCATTATACTAGTGGTTAACATACCATCGACTAAGGAAAAATAAAAGGTAGGGGGTTTTCATCTCACTTTTTATTCCCGTGAGATTCATGCAATATTGCCACTATTTCCTTTTATGTGGTGTATGTACTACCCACGATTGTATTATTTGTGTAATATACTTTAATAAATGGGTATTTACATCTTCATTGTGTGATACTTATTTCATGGGGTGTTTTTTCCTAAGTTACCAAATCAATAAGGGAATATCTAATTTCAATATCCACTCATTGGGCTTTAAACATACATCATTGATTATTTTACTCCATGATTATTTGTGGAATAACTATTTTTTAATTAGGTAGTGACCTCCA
The DNA here is from genome assembly GCA_963277665.1 of Viscum album. Lineage (NCBI taxonomy): Eukaryota > Viridiplantae > Streptophyta > Magnoliopsida > Santalales > Viscaceae > Viscum > Viscum album. Next base: position 1,252,535,605 of record OY728153.1, on the reverse strand, counting down.
CTCCCCTTTGAAAAAACCTGATATTTCATGAGAAATATTATTTTTAGTTTATTTGATATCTTGTTTTGTATGCTACACCAAGATTAGAGTTCACTATACGCAACACCATAATAGCGTGTAGTATACACAAACAATATATTTGGCTTGTGTTACACGTAAGAGCGACCTTCCTCGATAGATTATGTGGTATGAAATACCGAGTTTCACTAAACAATGATATATTATAATATTATTATGAACTAGCAATTATGAATAGTATTAACCACATTTTGAATTTTATAACATTCAAAATCATCTTACACATTTTCTAGAAATAGTATGAGAACAAATTCATTTTTTCTTATAAAGGAAGTAATTTTAAAAAAATGAAGTTTTTTTGTCTTTTTATGGCACACCCATTTGAAATCAAAATTTTGAAAAGTTTATAATTTTAATTTGACAACGTAAAATAATTCATTTTAATTAGGATATAAAAATTTATATTGGATAATGTTTTGACATTATTCTGATAACCTTCATTTTTTGATGAATAGTAAAAATATGCAAAATTTTAATTAAAAACAACTTTTCTCATCGAGATGATTTATAAGGTTAAATAATAATATTTAATGGTTTAATGTATAAATAGAATATATTTTTACCATTTAATATAATAGAAGTCATTGTCATTAATTTTACATTGAATTCATAGGTAAAAACATTTCAATCTTTTGCAATGTATCACATTTAAAATTCATTTTCTCAACAACAGGAATAATTTTAAATTAGATACTACAACTTTTGTGTATTGAATTTGGAAAAATGGATTCCATATTTTTAATCAGTAAGTCCAAATTATGTTAATAGTATTTTTTTGGCATTATGAATAGGAAGTCCGAAAAAATTTATTTACCACTGTTAAAGTTAAATCATGTAATTAAGGGTAAAAATAATATTATTAATGTACAATAACACTTGTCTTGATATAATTAGTTGATTATATTTTATTATAAAACATAATTGTGTCTAAATGAAAGCTATTGGAACCCACTTGTATGAGATTAATACCTTTAATTTATTTTATTTAAAGGAACGTGAAATATGTCTCACTCATAGTTTATTAATTAAATTATTTTTAATATAAGGTTATACAGATATAAATTCGATTATAAATAATCATTTAAAAGATAAAATGTTTTTATTCATCTTGATAATTTATTTTTAATTTTTAATAAACATATAATTACCCTAATGTCTTATACATTAATGATGCATAAATTATTTATGCATTGAAAAATCAATAATATTGTTTTTATTAAAATAATAATATCCATCAAAAGGACCATAAAAATGATTAATATTTATTTCTAGGGTATCTCTATACCCTAATCATCTAAGGGATGACTTTTGGACCATTTTGAGCCTTATAAAATAGATAATAACATATATATTAATTTTTTAAATAATATCAAAGTTGTCACCTTCACAATTTAAATTACACATCTCTTTAAAAGTTGGGTGTTTTAGAAATTAAATTCAACTAAAAGTATTATTATGAAATATTATAGATTTAACTTAATTATAGTATTTTAATTTTAAATTTTATGCAACAAATAAGTATATTGAATAATTATACAAAATTTTTGTAGTAATTATTTTATTAAGAGAAATATCAAATAAATGGTCTTAAAAAAATAAATAATAAATGAACTAATTAATTTTATACAAAAATTTTATTGATAAATATTACAAGTTAGGAATCTATTAAATATTTTTTTTCAACATATCTTTTGTGTTTATTTTATTTTAATTCAAATAAATGAATAGTGTCAAAATTGACACTATTGATATTTTATAAAAAGGACATATTATTAAATTGTTAAAAAAAATATATTTAAAAATTAAAAATTAAAATTTATATTGTGTAAAATTACAAAAATTATCCAATAATGGATAACTAAAAACACATAATTAAGTATTTATAACAATTTAAAATTTATAATATTATTACCTTAAATAAGATTCAGTAGATTAAAAAAGGATAAATCAAATTGATACCGTTTAAATTAGTTTCCCAACATGTCTAAATTTTATTGGCTCATGATATTACAAACCTATCTCAGATCATAATATAATTTTAGTCATTTTTGAGGTTTTTTTGTGGGGTTTGAGGATATTAAAAATTAATTTTTTTTAGGTTTCAAAAGTGCCCCTCTATTCTCTTATAAAAGGGAACCCCTTTCTCTTCTCTTCACTCCATTTTAAGCCTTCATGCTCGGAAAACCCCTTCAAATTGATCTTATAAATCTCTATAGTTATATTATATAGGTTCTGTTCTTCTCAAAAGACCAATTATAGTGCCCAAATAGGAAATTTAAAAGAGGCACGTCGAGGAAGAGGTAATCTCTTATACTGATTCTTTCATGTTTCTTTCTTCTTATACATCATCTTCTTTAGTTGTTTCATTATAAAGAAAAAACACAAGTATCCATAATATATTGATATGTGATTATAAATATGAATCTACCCTATTTCACCTTATATCCATCCTACAAAAAATGAAATCACCGTACGTGCGTATGTACGGCTTACCGTCTACATGCCGTGGTGTGATATGTTTTTCCACCACCACAATACATGGATGGTTATAATGGTGGAAATAATAACAATATATTATTACTATAACATAATACTGATTCGGTTATATTATATCATCTACTCCAATTCCATTCAATAATTAAGGGAATGATATCATCGCTCATGCAAACAAACAGACTACCGTCTCCATGACGTGATGAGATTCATTCTACATGTTAACCATTCAAGAATGATTAAAAATTATATATAGTAAATAATCATGAAATATATGAAATTATAAAGATACGGTATTTATGTATATGTTATTTACTTACTTCCATTCAATTTAATTAGGAAATGAAAACAGCGTTCATGCGTATGTACGACCTACCATCTCCTTGAACTGTGTATTTCATTCCATTTATCGATCTCATATATATATATATATATATATATATTATTCTGAATATATATTATATATAATTTTTTTTTACATTCTAGAAGTAAATAATCATGATCTATGTAATCATATGAATAATTATAAGTCAAAACACGTATGATAAATGAAACGATTTTACCCAAAATGCGGATTTAACTTGGAATTGACCAATGAACGGGTAATATAAAATCATAAGTGAATCATATATGATATCATAAATATTATTATAGTTCGGTTACAAGTTATTAATTTGTTTAAACCCACTATACAGGAGTCTCAGACACATACGGAAGAAATTGGACATAAGGTAAGAGATTATTTCATGTCACTTTTATTTCTATGAGACATATACCTTAATCACCATCTATTTCTTTTGTCTGGTGTTTATTCTTACCATGAATGTTTTATTATTTTTCTTATGGAGGATATTATATTTACATATTCATGTCATTTTATTTATTTTATGACCCATATAATTCCACCAATCATAAATGGTAAGGGATAATTATTCTAATCTCGTTTTTATCCAAGATTGTTTATTCGTAAGTATTTACTTGGGTTATGTTTATCATCCTTGTCCATTTTTTCTCAAAATGTTTTCATAAAATGTTTAATATTCTTCTATTTATGTTTAATGTCAATTTAACACTTTTTTACCACATGGTATGGAATGAATATTTTTTTACTATACGAGGTGCTTTTAGACTTTTTCGGCAAAAGTACAAGAAGAAGGTTTTTTAACTTATACTACATGAACAGATTTTTACGGATTCATAATGCCTTATTTACAAGAAGAATCCTCTACATGATTTCATAAATATTTACAAAAAAACCCTTTATTTTAAAATTGCACAACATTTTGAGAAAAGAAAATGATTTTGAAGAAGAAAGGATATTTTCCTCAAGATTTCATTTCAAGTTTTTTATCAAATCTATTTTCCATATAAGATGAAATTATTTAATATGTTTATGTTTCAAGTATAATGTCTCTATTATTTACATGGTTTCATTTTTCTTTTAATTAAATTATATCCAATTGTTCTATATGTATTATGTTATGAGGGGATGATGTTTATGAAACCCATTTCATTTATTGGGATATGTTGAATGATTTTTGTTTATTTTGTGGAAAATGAAAGAATGATTTCATTATAAGATGGGTGGGACCTATATCTCCCTCCAATTCATTGGTTAATGATTTATATCTCGTGAGATAGACATGGCTGGAATGAAAAGTAAATATGGTTCAGCAATACAGGGTTGGAACGACAAGTAAATATGATTTAGTAATGGACTTTTTCCACAATGATGGTCTTGGAAACAATGACTTGGCAACTATGGAAATCTCAACATGTGCTTAATGGATTCCACAATTACATGTTTTATTCCCATGCTATTTTATCATCACTAATGCTCTTTTGTGATCTATGCCTTACGAACTGCCAAGATGTATTTTACAACTCAAGATTTTAATGTTTAATGATTATATTCATGTTTTTAAGTTAAAATTCATATGGTTTGTTTTATTTTCTCCATGCATACCCTAACTGAGAATTTGATCCCCACCCTTTTTATGTCTTCATTTACCCAGGATATAAAGGAAGGTTTAAGGCTAGAAGATAAAAGGGAAATATCTTTATGGGAGATGTTGAAAATCATTCACCATGATTAGAAGATTTTTTTCCATGTTTTCAAAGACACTAAACTATTACAGTCCTTGGGTGTCTGTTTTTGTTATGTATTATGTCTTCCGCAAAAGTAATTTAATCCCCATGTATTTCAAGATATGGGTCTCTACAGTTGGTATCAGAGCAAAGGTTTAGTTAAACATCAGAAACTATGATGGGAAAACATTATTGAGATCCCTAGATATATTTATAAAGTATGTCTAGGGATGTCCCTAAGGATAAGTATAAGTATAAATTATAGTCCAAGAATTATGGTAAAAATCATAGAATTGAACCTAATATGTTAGATATTGAAGTTACTCTCCCTTTATTATGTTGTTTTCCTAGCATTATTTTCACCTCTCACACTATTATTTTTGTGTTTTAGACGATGGATGGAACCCAAAGGAACAGAGTTGATCAATATAATGGAAAATTCAAGGAATGTACTCTTGAACAAACCAATGTTATAGGAGATGGAGAGAAAAATATTTTTGTTATACATACAGAAGCTATTAATCATTCTAGACTTCTAAATGACCAGATATGGGAAAAATATTCTATTCAGTCCTTCATGAGGAAGCATCCACCTTATTTCAGTGGGTCTGCTAATCCACTTATTTCTGAATAATGGATCAGTACCATTGAAAATATATTTTCCATACATCACAATTCAAAACATGAAAAATTCATTCTAGGTGTTTAACATTTAGAAGGAGAAGCAGGCTACTGGTGGACTCTAATTAAGAATACGAGGCCCCAATATGAAATTGATTCCATGGAATGGAATGAGTTAAAGATACTATTTTTCAATAAGTACATTCCTCTTAGTCTTCGAATGAGGATGGAAAAGGAGTTCCATGAGTGTAAGCAAAAGGATGATGAATCTCTTGGTATATATGAAGCGAATTTTACAAGGCATGCAAGGTATGCATATGGATTTATCATCCATCCTGGACATAATGTTGATCTATTATTATGTGTCTTAAAACCAATAATTATAAAGGCATTATCTATAAGAGACTTCAGTGGCTATGAAGATATTGTGAATTGTGATATCAAGGAAGAATTGGAAGTTGGTGTGACATATCTGTCTCATGGTTTTGATAAGAAACGAAAGATGGATTTCAAGGAAAAATCTCAAAACCATGTTGAAAATAAGGAAAGTGCTTCATTATTTTCAATGTGTGGAAAGAATCATAATGGAGATTGTCTTAAAGGGTGTGGAAAATATTTTATGTGTGGAAAAAAAATTCATCGAGTAGATGAGTTCTGAAGTAATTTGAAAAATGTAGCTAATGATGTGAATGGATAAAACACTGCATAGAACACACCACCAACACTATAATATTATATGTGAAGGGAAATGTGACATTATTCTAACCAGTACCCTAATCTAAGTGTTAATGGTGAACAACATCAACAACCTCATAAGGAAAAGGACAAAGGGAAGTCAAATGCGATCACTACTGGCGATGTTGAATATGACAATGAAGTGGTGGAATGATTAAGTGTTTATGTAACGTGAATATAAAATATTGTTGTAGAATCTCATTTATAGTATTGTGGAATATTGGAATATCTATATCCAGGTTTGTTGTGTTTTTCAATAAATATATGTTATCGGTATCCTTAAAAAGTAATTGAAATATTTTTAGAAAGCACCTAATATGTGAATTATGAAGGGATAAGGAGATAATGAAACGTTTGATATTATTAATGACCTCATCACTGATATATGGAAAAAGTGATATCATGGTTTGAGTATATAGAAAATTTTGGATTTTGGTATGTGGAAAGAGTTAACTATTGACAGCATTCATGATTTCAAAAAGATTATATGGTAATTATTGTTTCAAGAGATAACATGATTACGGAATTCACATGTTTGGAATGTAACCAACAAGATATATCTTAAGATATATGTGGGATAAATGATGGTATTCCAATTCCTGGGAGATGACCTTTCTAGTAAACATTTTCTTTATACAATGAGACTAGACAAAAGTATTTTGGATAATCCTAAAGATTGGAATGGATTAAGTTGGACATCAGATAGTATTGTTTAATACTATAACGTTTTTTCAAAATTAATTTTGTGATTTTATAATAGTGTAGTTTTAGAAAAAAAATACAACCAACAGGATAGGAGACATCATGTCGCATCGAACAAGGTTATAGGAATCAAACCCACAACTGAAGTGTGTCATGCCTTTATTTCCAACCATTGTCCTACAAGAAGTCCCTAGTTTGTAGAAATGCGTCTTATTTTATTAAGCGTTATGATAGATTAAGTATAATTCCATTTTTTAAACCATATATTATTTACGTCACCATTAATGGACTTATGTATATTTAATATCTTGTACAAACCTTTTTTGTGATAAAGATAGATGGGATGACCTATCATTCTATCGCATGATCTTTTAATACTTCATGAATGAAAAATTTAACTTCATTTATTTATATAAGTGATGAAGTGGAAATTTTTCCTAGAATTACCAATGATTATATTACATTGAAATCAAGTAAGTATTTCTCCTTATTCAATAATTCATCAACTTTAGGGAAATGATATTGAAAACCAAAAATATTGTCATAGTACCCTCATATTCAATGAAATATATGGTACCTTAGATCATCCCTAATTTATTTCTTTTTTATTGTTTTATTTTCATAGCCATGTTCCCTACCACTCTTCATCATAACATGAAGATAATAATTTTCTTCCATATCCATATTTCCACCTATATTCTCAAATGTGGAAACCCTGTGTTGAGTTACTTTGGGTGACCATTATGTTTCTCAAATTCACTTTTGGAATTATGTTTTATTATTCCTTTTTACGATATGGGTTTCTATGAAAGAAAATTTCAATTAGTAAATGATTTATAACCCCGACTAATTTGGAGGGGGAAATTCATTTTAAGGGGGGTAGAATGTAACACCCTGCGATTTTATGAGGAATATTCTTTTTAATTTCCTTGATATCTTGTGTTTTACGCTACACCATGAATATCTTGCGCTATACACAACACCGGATTTTCTTGTAGTATACACAACCAATATACTTGTCTTGTGTTACATGCAATAGAAACCATACTTGATAGCTTGTGTGGTACGTAATACCGAGTTTCACAAAACAATGATTTATTATAATATTATTATGAACTATCCATTATGAATAGTGTTAACCACATTTTTATTTTTATAACATTATAATTCATCTTACACATTTTCTAGAACATGGTATGAGAACAAAATAAATTTTTCATATAAAGGATGTATTTTTCAATAAATGAAATTTTATCGTCATTTTCTAGTGTGCCCATTCTAAATCAAATGACTGACATGTTTATAAGTTAAATTTTACAAATAAAACTTATTCTATTGAATCAGGATATAAAAATTAATGTTGGATAAATCTTCGACATTATTCTGATAACCTTCTTATTTTGATGAATAATAAAAATACGCTAAAATTAAATTAAAAACAACTTTTCTCATCAAGATTATTTATATGGTTAAATTATAATATTTAATGGGTTAAAAGTATATATAGAAAATATATTTACCATTTAATATAATATAAGTCATTATCATTAATTTTACATTGAATTCATAGGTAAAAATATTTCAATCTTTGGCAATGTTTTATCTTTTAAAACCTGTTTTGTCAACAGTGGGATTTATTTTAAATTAAATAATAAAATTTTTGTGTATTGAATTTGGAAAAATGGTTTCAATATTTTGAATATATAGTTCCAAATTATGTTAATACACTACTTTTTATTTTTGGGCATTATGAATAGTAACTACGAAAAATTTTATTTACCACAGTTAAAGGTAAATCGGGTAATTAAGGCTAAGAATAATTTAGTAAAATTACACTAACACTTGTATTGATATCATTGATGTTGAGTCAATAATGTTTTCCTTATGACTTTTTCATTCATTCTTGTTTTGAAAATCACAAACACCCTATACTTAAGCAAGTCTATATTTTACTTCTATAAGGAAAATTTCCATCCTTAAGGAAATTTACCCTAACCTAGATTTCCTTATACATATAAATACATTTCTTAACTATAAAAATTGGATTCATACCCAAAACCTCCAAATCATGTAATGCTAAGATATTAAGCATTCTGTTTTAGGATCCGAATTTTGGACATGAACTGTAATGAAGATCCACTCCTAATTCCGGATATGAACTATATTGAGGTTCCACTTCGAATTCCAGATAAGAACTCTAATGAAGTTCTATTCTAAATTCTATATACAAACTCTCATATAGTTCGACTCCGAATTCTGGATACGAACTCTCATATAGTTCCATTCTGAATTCTGGATATGAACTCTCATATAGTTCGACTCCGAATTCTGGATACGAACTCTCATATTGCTCTATTCTGAATTCTGGATAGGAACTATCATATAGTTCGACTCCGAATTCTGGATATGAACTCTCATATAGTTCCATTCTAAATTCTGGATACGAACCCTAACAAAGTTCAACTCTGAACTTTTACATGTTCGACTCAGAACTTTTATGAGTTCGACTCCGAATTCTATCTAGTTCGACTCCAAACTTTTATGAGTTCGAATCTGAACTCTGTATGTTTAGATTCTGAACTCTATTGAAACCCGACTTCAAATATCCATAGAAATTCAGACTCCATATTTCTACAGAATTTAGGTTCTGGATTCCTATAAAATAGAATCTGAATATCTCTTTATTATAGACTTCAAATTCCATTTTGGTTAGACTACGAACTTTTATTTTCTTACATTCTAAACTTTAGTATTTCTTATGCTTACAATCATTTCATTATAAAACGATTTCATGCTTTCAGTTACACATATTTTGTTATAAAACGATGTCATCCATTCAGTTTCTAACTAATCGTTGGTTTAGTGACACATGTACTGGTCCCTTTTAAATTTAAGGAAAATATGACCATTGGAGGAGGGAGTCCATCATTGTAAATTTTCCTATAAATAGGAACTCATTTGAACGAGCTCAACATTGAACTTTGACAACTTGTGCTTACATGTTGTTAATGTTATTTCTAGGTAGAGAGGCTCTTATCAACTCTCAAGCTTCATGCAAGAAGTTTGAACGACTTGTTCAAACTTTTCCTTGTGCAGACTTGCTTCGTGCGACATCGATTGTTGGTGATTACAATCGAGGGATTCCAGGGATAAGAAGAAAGAGGTTAAAACTACCTTGAATTTGAGGGATTTTGGGGATAGGAAAACATAGGTTCCAATTTCCTTGAAGTTTGAGGGCTTCCATGCTAAGGAAGATAGAGGTTCCAACTACCTTGAAGTTGAGGGCTTGAGGGGATAGCAAGACAGAGACTCCAATATTCGTATCGAGGGATTATCCTGGTGTGGGTAAGACAGACTTGCATGAAAGTATAAATCAAGGGACCTTTATCCATGGTTGTTGGATACCCTTATCTTTAGGTTAAAATATTTATATCTTGTTACTTGTAGTTTTACCACTTGTTTTTTGTTGCTTTTCGTATTGTAAGGAATTTATAATCTTCATATATTTACTTAGACTTGTACTTTGACTAATTTAGATTCTATATGCTTTAAGGTAGAATTTCATATTGTAAACATTGGTTAAGTTTCAATTTTCGGATCCATATTTACGAAACCTATTTTTTGGAATCACTTTCCAAATATAAGAAAGTGAATAGAACTAGAAGTTTGTAACTTCATACATTGTCCAAATCATTCATTGGTGTTAGAGGTGTTGTGAATTTTCTTAGGTTAACTTTGTTAAACTTAGATCTTTCCTTGTTTAATGAAATTTTAAAAGTGTACAATTCACCCCCTGTTGTATATTGAGAATCTACATTGTTATTTAGATCCTAAAATTAGTATCAGAGGTTGGAAACCTCATACTCTGTACCAATCCTACATTTGGTATCAGAGCAGGACTCTGAAATACTTATACTCACATATAAGTTTTTCTGGCTCAGTTTTTCATTGTTCTATATTTTCCTTGCTTAGGAATATTTTCCTTGAATCCGAACTTTGGTTTTTAAGAAGTTTTTGTATAGAAATATTTTTAAGATGGTAGGTTTAAATGTTGGTTCCATCGACAACCTAAATCCAACAAGACCAAAAAAAATTAATGGCAATGATTATGAGTTTTGGAGAGAACAAATGAAGACTTTCGTTATCAATTCTGGGGTAGATAACTTTGTTATGCTTATTGGAGGTTATAAAATTCCTGATAAGGAAGTTAGTGCTTCCAAAAACCAAGAGAAGCATGATTATCAATTAAACTATAAGGTACACAATACTCTACTATGTTCAGTGACAAGGAACATATATAGCCATACTTATTCTTATGAAACAGCTAATTGTATATGAAAGAAACATGATGTTACACATTTTGGTACATATAAAGTGATTGATACTAGAAGAGCTATGTTGAGAGCTTAGTATCATGGTTTTAACTTTCTTTATGAAGAACCCATTCGTAAGGTATAAAAAATATTTATAAATATCGTGAAAAACATACAATCTATGGGAGAGAAAGGTTTGGATGATGAAGCTATTGTGGATATGATTATAGATATTATTCACAATCAGTGGGAATCAAAGGGAAAAACTATTGATGAGAATAGGAAGGTCACTCAAATTTCCTTAGATGATCTGTTTGGAACTCTTCTCCAACATGAAACTAGAATGATGAGAGATACTGACAACATCAAAAAGATGAATGGGAATGGTACTATTGCTTTTACTACAACATCAAATCACATGAATGCAAAGACTCCTGAGATAGTAACCAGATCCAAATCTAAGAAGGTTACTATCCAATCTGAATCTAGTGAGAGTGAAGTCTCAGAGAACGAGTTATCAAATATTGCTCGAAGGATGAACAAGATAGATGGACAAAGAAATTTCCAATCCAGGTATAAGTAGAAGGAGAGGAAAGATAAGAAAGAATCAGAGGTCACATGCTATGAATTCAAGAGAAGTGTACACATATGACCTGATTTCTCTATGATTAAAAATAAAGACAGAAAAGAGAGGAATTCAGAAAGGAATAGGAAAAAGTTTTATAAAGCTAAAGCAAAGAAAAGTCTGAAAGCTAATACTACTTGGACTGATAGATGTGGAGACTCTTCATAAAGTGAATCTTTAGAATATGATTCATCAGCTTAGAAGAATATGGGATTCATTTCTAATACTTCTTTTCCACATACATGTCTTATGTCTAAGGTATGCTCTGCCGAGGCTTTAAAAAATTTATCTTTTGATAAGAATTACAATTCTGAAAATAGTAATTATAATGAAGATACGTCATCCTCTGAAAATGAAGAATCTTCATATGAAGAAGTATCTATATTTGCCAAGTTACTTGGAGAAAAAAATTGTAAAATTTCTATGAAATTAGAAAAGTAAAATACTAGGGAAGAAATTCATACAAAAGAAAATTCATATCATTATTCTGATCTTAAAGATCAAGAAGAGTTTTTAGAAAAACATTCAAAAGACCTTGAGAAAGAAAATACTAATGAGGAAGAACTTTATGAAGATCTTAAGAATGATAATTTAATGATGATAGTTTTTGAGGAAAAATATAACTCTAAGGAAATAATTCTTGTGGTTAGGAATTTAGTTATTAGAATAAAATCTGAAATTGTTTCTCTTAAAAAGAATCATGAAAAATTTACTTCTAGGAATGAAAATTTTGACAAGATGTATTCTGAAATTAAACCTCACAGAAACACTACTGGAGTAGGTTACACTCACCAAAAACATGTTTTAAAAAAAAACTATTTTGTTCCTTCTAGAGCCCCTTTTTTCACTAAGTGTCAAAGTGGTGGGAATTGGAAGAAAAAAGTTTTCATTGAATAGAGTTCAATCTCTTGGGTTTCATAATGCATATTTCTCTAAACAAATGTGGATACCAAAAATTTTGTTATCTGAAAATCTCATATCCAAACAAGTTTGGATTCCGAAAGTCTAATTCTTTTCTTATTTTCAAGAATATAAAGGAATTACCAACAACAATACTTGTTACATGGATAATGTATGTTCCTGACACATGACTGGTAGAAAAAACTATTTTGAAAATATTATCAAGTCGAAAGGAGGAAAAGTAACATTCATAGATAATGATCTCGGAGAAATTATTGGTATAGGTAATATTGTTATTCTTAGTAAAACCTTCATTTCAAATGATTTATTTGTTTTAAAGGACATATCATTCTTTAGTTTATCAAAATGTAAGATCAACATGTTGAAATTTTCACAAAATCTTTACCCTCCTATAGATTTGAATACATTATATAGAAGTTTGTAATGGTAACCATAATGTAATCCTTCTTCATTAACTTCTTGTTGAAAAAATCTCTTTATAGTAATAAAATACTTTTCATAGGGGGAGTACATTTGATTGTGAATCTCTCAAAAAATTATGTAATCAGTCTTTCAAAAATTTTCATAACGAGTCTTTCTATATTTTTCGTAATGAGTCTATTAAAATTATTCGTTATTAGCATTTCAAAAATTTTCAGAATCTAAATTTTCGTAATAAAGCTTTCATACTGAAACTTTTATAATGAAATTTTCGTACTAAAACATTTGTAATGAAATTTTTGTACTGGAAATTTTGTAATGAAATTTTTGATCTGAAACTTTTGTAAAGAAATTTTTGTACTGAAAATTTTGTAGTGAAATTTTCATACTGAAACTTTCGTAATGAAATTTTCGTACTGAAACATTTGTAATAAATTTTTGTACTAAAACTTTCGTTAGGAAATTTTTGTACTGGAACATTCGTAATGAAATATTTGTACTGGAACATTCATAATGAGGTTTTCATACTGGAAATTTTTATAATGAATTTTTCATATAGAAAACATTTGTAATAAAGCATTCATACTAGAAATTTTTGTAATGATGTTTTCGGAACAAAAATTTTCATAATGGAAATTTTCAGAACTGGAATTTTCGTAATGATACTTTTAATACTAGAGTTTGGGTACTCAAAGTCTTTTCAACTTTATGTTTTTTTTTGTAATATTTTCAAAGTCAAATTTTCATCAAGAAGAATGTAACCTATTAAGGATAATATATCTAGGTAATATAAAAGGTATGATTTCCTTACTGATGTTTTTGTAATCATATTTTACTTTATGGTGTTTTCTTATGTGAATTTAAAATTTCTCGGATTCATGTTTTCTTAAATCTGATTGTTTTTTTAAAACCTCAAAAGATCGGATTCATGATTTCCTTAGAGATATGTTTTCACCGGTCTGATTAGATCAATGTTTTTTTCAACCGTTAGATGGTTTTTAGAAGTTGTAAGGTCATCTCAATCACCTATATAAAGGGACACCCAAGGGTCGTCCCACATCAGTTTTTCAAAGCTCTCGTGTCTTGAAGCTCTGCCTCTCTCTTAAGTCTGTTCTGATGTTTGTTAAGCCCATTCTAAATCCTCCAAAACAATCAATTCTGAATGTCTACTGAATCAACTTCTCAGGATATGTCAACTAGGAAGCCAATCTCAAAGTGGTTAGTTTATTGGGAGACGTTAGTGCATCCGAGTTTCTACAAGTATGATTCTCTTATATCTATATATATCAAATTGAATGGATGAGAGGAGGTTTTCTTATCAAAGATAGAGAAATAGGATTTGGTTTATACAGATTTTCATGTTGAGTTCTATAGGTATGTTTCCTTCTTTGAGGAAGATGGTAGAGGGTTATTTTCTTTCAAATCTTATGGGAAGACTTTAAAATTATCTTCCACCAAGGCTGCAAGATTGGTGGGTTTATCTTATGAAGTTGAAGATGAGTTTTGTTCACATAACCTTCCAGATTAGCAAGGAAGTTTCAAAAAAGTGAGGGCATTGAAATGCCTTGAACTTAAAGATTCCAATACAGCTAAGATTACTCATCTCTCTTCAAATAATCAGATTCTACAGCTATGGGTACGAGGATTTCTCATACCAAGAAGGGGTGAAAAGTATAATCATAAGAAGGGTGACATATACATCTTATATGTTTTGGTAAATCTAAGGAAATTGAATTTGATGAGGCATGTTTTGATTAATGTTAATAATATTAAAGAAGGTAATTTGAAAGCTCAGATCATAATGTATCCGACCTTGATTTCTAAGCTTATCATCAGATGTCTTGATTCATTTAAAGTTGCCTGAACTTCCACGAAAAGAAATTTCAAGGTAATACTGGTGAGTGAAGATACATTAAATAGAATAAAGATTGGTTTTATGATGAATCCGGATAATTCTATACTTTACTAGAGGAAGAGGCTGAGACCATTCCAGAAAATGTTGAAAAAGATGAGCTACTGAAGAAATTTACTAAGAAGAGGAAGCTTAAGGAAGTGGATACTGAAGACAAAACCCCCAGATCTAATGAAACCCAGTCCGCTCCTCCCAAGCCGAAAAAATAGAAAGCATATCCATATGAAGTGGCTGCTAAGTGGAGGGAACAAGAGGAGAAGAGAAAAGAAGGGGATACACAGTTCGGATTGGACCCTTCTAAGGCTAAGGCCTTAAGATAAAAAGAATTGAATGTGTTATAAAAACAAGAAAAAAATATGAAATTAAAGAAAAATATTTCAGAAGAAGATATTGTTCAATCCCCATTGAAAGCAACTGAAATAGCTTCTGAGAAGATTCTGGTTCTTGAACCTTTCCTTACCGAACCACTACCAGAGACTCCAGGAAAGAACTACTCCACTCCGGAAACGTCCAAAGGGAAAGAAGTTGTAAAACGAATAGAAGAAGAAGTTGTTGAGAGGGTAGAGGAGGAGGAAAAAGAAGAAGGAAGTGATGATCTAGATGAAATGATCAAACAAGTATAAGATTATCATGAAAAGGCTGAATCCACAAAATTAATCACTCTGGGAAAGGGAGTTGAGAAATAAAGTAGGAAGGATGATGATAAGCAAGAGGAAGAGAATGATAATGTTTTGTATGATTAGTAAGAATACTATGAGATTAATTTTCTTGAGGAAGGAGCAGAAAAGGAGACAACAGATGAAGACCATATTGTTCAACTATCAGAGAGTGAGGAAGAATCTACAGATGATCAACCCATTCCGAAAACTGATAAAGGAAAGAAAGTTCTCATGGATACACCAACAAAAGATATCATCAGGAAGAAAGAAGTTGGTGGTTCCTCTAAAAGGAAGTTGGTGCAAATTGAAGAAGAACAATCCCAAAGGATGTTATCGGATTCCGAGTCATCATCACACAGTCATGACTTTTTTGTTTAATCATTGAAAAAGTTAGTGGAATCCATTCTGATTTTCCCCACTATTGATTCCAAATTCCATATGCTACAACATATCCTGAATCACAAGTCAGAATCCTTATCCATGGTTAGGGATAAGAGTGTGAAAATTGAAGCTGAACATAGAAATTTTCTTATCAACTATGATGTACACATGAAATAATGCAGAAAAATCACTTTTTGGTCTAATAATGTTGAAGAAGATATGGCTGAGTTTGATCGTTTTCAGAATGAAGTTAAATATTCCTTCAATACTGAGGATGCGAAGGTTAATAATCTTCAGGATGATCTAATCATTGAGAAAAGTTCTCGGAGTCAACAAGTGAAGGAATTGAATAATAAGGTTAACTATCTTGCTCAAAATTTTAAAAGGGATAGAGATCTATGGATTGAGTTCCAAGAAATACATGTAATGCAAGATGAGTTAGTGAAGATGCAAGAAGTGGCCATGAAGGCTCAGGTAGAAGTTTTGAAAGCTCAAGATGAAAGAATAATAGCTTTGGAGAACAAACTAAGGAGGATAAAAAATATTTGGAGAAGCTGAAAACCTTACTGAAGAAGCTAATCCTGAAAGAAAAGGAAGACAAATACACTTAATCTGATCTTTTGATTCATTTGTCTTTCCTTGTAAATTTTTTTAGCTCTAATAAAATTTTGTATGGTTGTATCTTATAATACTATGTACTAATGTTTCAGGTACCATACTTCTTTTCAATTCCCTTAAATTCCCTTTGAAAATCACAAAGGGGGAGAAAGAAAAGGAACTACTCAAAAGAGGAGAAGAAAAATTTAAAATGGAGAAGGAAAACTTTCTAAGAAAAATATCCATAAAATTAAGGGAGAGTTTTTCATTATGAAGTTTTTCATTCCCATGAAAATGAAAACTCTATTCTGGAAATTCAGAATACAATCCGTAGAGTTTCAATGTCTAAGGGGGAGTTAGTTGTATTCACTATCATCTA
Source organism: Viscum album (assembly GCA_963277665.1). Lineage (NCBI taxonomy): Eukaryota > Viridiplantae > Streptophyta > Magnoliopsida > Santalales > Viscaceae > Viscum > Viscum album. Next base: position 1,252,518,681 of record OY728153.1, on the reverse strand, counting down.
TAAATAAAGGGAGATTAGTTTTAATTTCAAAGTCTAATGGAATTTTTAAAGTCCTTATTTTCATTTTCTTAAGGTTGTTTATGCTTTCCAAAAAGGGGGAGATTTTTGATTCAATAAGGTTTTTTTTATGACATTTCTATTCCTTCTTGTTTTGAAAATCAAAAACACCCTATACTTAAGAAAATATATATTTTACATCTATAAGGAAAATTTCCTTCCTTAAGGAAATTTAACCTAACCTATATTTCCTTATATATATCAATATTTTTCTTATGTTTAAAAATCAGATTCATACCCAAATCCTCGAAATCATATAATGCTAAGATATGAAGAATTCTATTTTAGGATCTGAATTCTAGATATGAACTGTAATGAAGTTCCACAAAAAATTCCGGATAGTAACTGTAATAAAGTTCCACTTCGAATTCCAAATACGAACTATAATGAAGTTCTATTCCGAATTCTGGATACGAACTCTCATATAGTTCGACTCCAAATTCTGGATATGAACTCTCATATAGTTCTATTCTGAATTCTGTATACGAACTCTCTTATAGTTACACTACGAATTCTAGATACGAACTCTCATATACTTCCATTCCAAATTCTAGATATGAACTCTCATATTGTTTGACTCCGAATTCTAGATACAAACTCTCATATAGTTCCATTCCGAATTCTGGATACGAACTCTAACAAAGTTCAACTCCGAAATTTAACTAGTTCGACTCCAAACTTTTATGAGTTTGACTCCGAACATTTACTAGTTCGACTTCGAACTTTTATGAGTTCAACTCCAAACGCTGTAAGTTTAGATTATAAAATCTGGTGAAACTAGACTCCAAATTTCCTTAGAAAATGAGAATCCTGATTTATATAGAATTCAGGTTCTGAATTCCTATAAAACAGAATCCGAATATCTCTTTATTATATGCACCAAATTCAATTTTGGTTAGACTCCAAACATTTGGTTTCTTACATTCCAAACATCAGTATTGATTATGATTACACTCATTTCATTATAAAACAATGTTGTGATTTCTGTTACACATGCTTTATTATAAAATGATGTCATCCATTCTGTTTCTAACTAACCATTGGTTTAGTGACACGTGTACAGGTCCCTCCCAAATTTAAGGAAAATGTGACTGTTGGAGGAGGGAGATGATCGTTGGAAACTTTCCTATAAATAGGAGATCATTTGAATGAGATCAACATTGAACATTGACAATTTGTGCTTACATGCTGTTGATGTGATTTCTAGAGAGAGAGAGGCTCTTATCAGCTCTCACGCTTCGAGCAAAAAGTTTGAACAACTTGTTCAAACATTTCCTTGTGCAGACTTGCTTCGTGTGACTCCGATTGTTGGTGATTACAATCGATGGCTTCTAGAGATACCAAGACAGTGGTTCTATCTACCTTGAAGTTGAGGGCTTCCGGGGATAGGAAGACAGAGGTGCTGACTTCTTTGATGTTTGAGGGCTTCCTTGCTGAGGAAGATAGAGTTTCCAATTACCTTGAAGTTGAGGGCTTGAGGGATAGTAAGACAGAGACTCTGATATTCGTATCGAGGGATTACCCTAGTGTGGGTAAGATAGACTTGCTAGATTGTATAACTCACGGGACATTTATCCATGGTTGTTGGATACCCTTCTCTTTGGGTTAAAAGATTTATATCTTATTACTTGTAGTTTTACTACTTGTTTTTTCACTGCTTTTCATATTGTAAGGAAAGTATAATCTTCTTATATTTCCTTACACTTGTATTCTGATTAATTTATATTCTATACGCTTTAAGGTAGAATCTCATATTGTAATATTTGTTTATGTTTCAATTTCTGGATCCATATTTTCGAAACCTGTTTTTTGGAATCACTTTCCAGATATAAGAAAGTTCATAGAAGTAGAGGTTTGGAACTTCATAAATTGTCCCATTATTTCATTGGTGTTAGAGGTGTTGTGAATTTTCTTAGTGTAACTATTTTAAACTTAGATCTTTCATTGATTAAGGAAATTTTTATAGTGTACAATTCACCCACCCCCCTCTTGTATATTGAGCGTCTACATCATCATATCGATCCTACAATTTATTGATTATTTTTCTCTCTAAAACATACTTGTGTTGAAATGGAATCTATTGGAACACACTTGGATGAGATTAAGGCCTTTAATTTATTTTATTTAAAGGAATGTGGAGTATGTCTCACTCAAAATTTACTAATTAAATTATTTTTAATATATGGATATACATAATATAAATTCAATTATAAATACTCATTTGAAACATAAAATGTGTTTATTCATCTTGGTAAATTATTTTTAGTATCTATGAAATATATAATTACTTTAATAGCTTATACATTAATGATGTAGAAATTATTTATTTAGTGAAATATCAATAATAATTTTTTATTAAAATACTAATACCCATAAAAAGGCCCATAAACTTGATCAAACCTTATTAGTCGAACCTATATATACCATAATAATCCAACAGACTTCTTTTGTATTTTTTGGAGCCTTATAAAACAGATTATGTCATTTATATTATATTATTTTCAAGGATGTCAAAGTTGTCACATTCAAAATTCAATAAACATATCATTTTAAAAGTTGGGTGTTTTAGAAGATAAATTCTACTAAAAGTATTCTTACTAAATATAATAGATTTTAATTTATCATAGTATTTTATTTTTATTTTTTTTGAAACAAATAAGTAAATTATTTGTTATATGAATATTTTGTAGTAAATAGTTTATTAATAGAAATGTAAAATAAATGTTATTAAAAATATTAAAATAAATATTAAATGAACTAATTAATGTTCTACACAAATTTTAATTATAAATATGACATGTTAGGAATCTATTAAATTTTTTTTGAACATATCTTATATGTGGAGTTTTTTTAAATTCAAATACACAAATGGTGTCAAAATTGAATCTATTGATATTTTATAAAAATAAAATATTATTTAATTTTTGAAAATTTACAAATATATTTCAAAACTAAAAATTGAAAATTATATATTCTAAAATTTCATAAAGTATCCAATTATGGACAATTCAAAAAACATAAGTAAGTACATATGACAATTTAAAATTTAGAATATTATTACCACAAATAAGATCAAATAGATTAAATGAGGATAAATCAAATTGATAAGGTTTAAAATAACTTCTCATCATGTCTAAATTTTATTGGATAATGATATTACAACCCTATATCATCATATATTCTATGTTGAGTAATTTTTGAGGTTTTTATGTGGGTTTTTAGTTTATTATAAATGAATATTTTTGAGGTTTCCAAATGTTCCCCCCTCTACTCTTATAAAAGGAAACCCCTCGCTCTTCTCATCAATCCATTTTAAACCTTAAGGCTCAACCAACCCATATGAATTCATATTATCAACCTCTCTAGTTATATTATAGAGGTTTTTCTATTCTCAGAAGACCAGCTCTAGTTCCCTAAGAGGATGTTTAAAAGAGGAATGTCGAGGAAGAGATAAGCTCTTCTACCGATTCAATCAAGTTTATTTCTTCTTCTACTTCCTCTTATTTATTTGTTTCATTATAAAGTAATAAAATTAGTATCACTAATATACATATATGTTATTATAAAATTGAAACAACACTATTTCTCCTTATATTCATCCTACGAAAAATGAAATCACCGCTTGTGTGTACGTACAGCTTACTGTCTCCACGCCGTGGTGTATTATGTTTTCCAACCACCACCATACGTGGATGGGTATAATGGTGGAAATAATAACTTTATATGATTATTATAAAATCATGTTTATTCTGAGATATTATATCATCCACTCCAATTCAATTCAATAATTATGTGAATAATGTCATCACTTGTGCATACGTACGGATTATCGTCTCCACAACGTGATGAGATTCATTCTCCATGTTAACCACTCAAGAATGATTATAAATTATATAAAATAAATATTCACGAAATATATTACATAAAAATGATACTGTAATTATTTTTATGTTATTTACATACTTCCATTCAATTTAATAAGGAAACAAAAACAGTATTCATGTGTTCATACAGCATATCGTCTCCTTAAACGGTGTATTTCATTCCATTAATCAATCTATTATATATATATATTATATTCTAAACATATATTATATATAAATTATGTTTTACATTCTCAAATTAATTATTCATGATCTATGTAATCATATGAATAATTACAAGTCAAAACACGTATGATAAATGAATTGATTTTACCCAAGATGCTGGTTTAACATGAAATTTAGAAATTAACGGGTAATATAAAGATGTAATTGAATCATATATGATATCATAAATATTACTTTGGTTATATTAAAAATTAATAATATGTTTAAAACCACTATTTTAGAGTCTCTGACACGTACGAAATAAATTGGTCATAAGGTAAGGGATTATTTCATCTCAGTTTTATTTTTGTGAGACATATGCATTAATCACCATCTATTTCATTTGTATAGTGTTTATGCTTCCTATGAATGTTTTATTATTTTTATTATGGAGGATATGATATTTACATATACATGTTATTTTCTTTATTTTATGACACATATAATTTCACCTATCACAAAAGGTAAGGGATAATTATTCCAATCTCATACTTATCAAAGATTTTTTATTCGAAAGAATTTATTGGGGTTATTTTTATTATCCAAGTCCATGTCTTCTCAAAAAAAAATTCATAAAATGTTTAATATTTTTACATGTATGTTTAAAGTCATTTTACCCTTTTTTTACAAATTGGTATGGATGAAATCTTTTTTTTACCGTACAAGGTACTTTTTTACTTTTCCAGCAAAAGTCTAAGAAGAATGTTTATTTAACTTATATGACATGAACGGATTTTTACGGTTTCATAAAGCCTTATTTTCATGAAGTTTACTCTACACAATTTCATGATTATTTTTATTAAGATAATTTTCTAATAAAATTTCATGGCATTTTTGGAAAAGAAAATTATTTTGAAAAATAAAGGATATTTTCCTCAAGAATTAATTTCAAGTTTTTTATCAAAACTATTTTCCATCCAAGATGACATTCGGTAATTTGTTTATGTTTCAAGTATAATGTGTCTATTATTTACGAGGTTTCATTTTTCTTATGATGAAATGATATCCATTTGTTCTATATGGATTATGTTATGATTAGATGATGTTTATGAAACCCATTTTCTTCATTGGGTTGTCATGAATGATTTATGTTTATTTTGTGGCACATGAAAGAATGATTTCATTATGAGATGGGTGGGACCTATATCACCCTACAATACATTGGGTAATGATTTACATCCAATGAGATAAACATGGGTGGAATAGAAAGTAAATATGGTTCGGTAATATAGGGCTTGAACGACAAGTAAATCTGGTTCAATAGAGGACTTTGTCCACTATGATAGTCTTGGCATCAATGCCTTGGATACTATGGAAATCATAACATGTGATTAATGGATGCCACAATTACATGTTTTATTCCCATGAAATTTTATCATGAATAATGTTCCTTTATGATCTATGGGTTACGTACTGCCATGATTTATTTCACAACTCATTATTTTGATATTTAAACATTATGTTGATGTTTTTAAGTTCAAATGTATATGGTTTTTTTATTTTCTCCATGATTATTCTTACTGAGCATTTGAGATCACCCTTTTTATTTCTTCTTTTCTCTAGGATATAAGGAACGGTTTTAGGTAAGAAAAAAAAGTTGAAGTTCTTTATTAGTGATATTGAAAATCATTCACCATGATTAGAAGATTGTGTTCCATGTTCCCAAAGAAACTAAACTATTACGGTCCTTGGGTGTTTGTTTTTGTTATGTATTAAGTATTTCGAAAAATTAATGAAATCCCCATGTATGTCAAGATATGGGTCTCTAAACCCTATTTTTGGATATAATTTGATACACACAATCACTCAATTGATAAATTCGCATTCCATTGATATACACTTTTTAAGGGTAATCATAACTCAACTTCCATTAATTGAGTTAAAAATCATAGTCATTGGTTTTTTTTTTAACAGTTGGGGCCGAAGCCTCATTTATTATTAAAGCAAAGAAAATACAGCATTAACATGGTATAGGGAGACCCATTACATAGCCCAGAGGCCCAATAGGCATTTTAAACATTAAATGGCCTGTAGACCCAATTGTTTGGCCCAAGGCCCCTTCTATGAATAATACAGCTACAGTACCTGTGCTACTATAGAATTTCACAGTACTGTCATTGCTACAGTACCTTACTGCTGCTAGAGTGACCTACCACTACTATGGTGCCCATTGTTGCTACAGTGTCGCTGCTTCTACAGTACTCTATAGTACCTGCGCCCTATGGGTTCTGAACCCCCATTTTTCATGTAGGATAAACGGGTGCTTACCACTAATAAAAAACCCAACTACACCAAGTCATTGGTTTTGTTTTTACAAGAATATGTGTGAAAGTAACCTGATTTATTTACAATGAATATCCAATTATATTGATTTTATTTATATATGTCACACATAATTATTTCATTAATTTATCCTTAATCTAAAGATATGGTCTTTATAAGGTTTTTCATCTCAATTTACATTCTTTTGAGACCTCTTTGTCGTTATGCACCAATTCACTTTTATATGGTGTATATACTATCCTTTCACATATTATATCATGAATCCCTTTATTCTCATGATATTATAATGTTTTGATTAATTTTATTCCTCAATTACTTGTATTCAAGATTCTCTTATTTGGTTTGGAACTCTTTAACTAAAATGTTGTTTAAAATTATTTATATATTTATTCTTCTAAATATTTCGCCTTAAAGTCAATCTTTTAAAAATGGTTTTAATTTTATATTTATATGATTTTAATGTTTTTAATTTAAAATTACTTTTAAATATTTCAAAGTGCATTGGGACACTTTGATTAAGAAATCTCTTTTAAATGACTTCTTTGATAAATAGTGTGACATTTAAATGTTTTCAAGAAAAAGGGGATATTTCTCTCAAATAGTTTTAATTACTTTTTTCATCTATGTCAATATCCTTCAGTGTATTTTATTCTAGATTGAGGTTGATTTGTCACAATACAATCATCCATATTTTATTGAATGATTTATGTTTGACATTGGATGTGCCATTTTAATGACATTCATGGTTTGTGGTTAAAATATTGAAATTTCATATTCTAGTTTTAATAAGAATGTTTAGATTATATTTAACCCTTTCATATGAGGATTGTATTGGACATATTATGTGATGGGAGGATCCCGCTATAGCTCATCAGTGCGTCGGTAGGTCTCATTAGAAAAACTGATGTCCTAGCAAAAGGTCTTGAAAAAATCTTATTTGTAGTCTTCGCACAAGGCCTTGACTATGTGGTGATGAAGTTTGGAATTATACATTATATCATTGTGAAATTGGCTATAGATATTACATATGATTATTAAACTAGTATAATATACATGCGAATAGGTAAATTGCATTATTTGGTTTATCATTTCAATATTATGCTGAAGTTTAAGTTTAAAATGCTTGTGTTCTAGTCTTATAGATTCTCATAAATGTTTATTCTTATTTTTGATAGTTTACAATATATTGTTAATCTTATGGAGCATATGATCTCACTGCTTTTATATGTATTATTTTTTCAAGGATGCAAAGAATTATATTACGATTAAACTACATGAATATGCTATGGGATATAAGAGTGTTCAAATGGGAAATAATATTGTTTTTTTATTTCATAATATAATGTAAAAATTATTTAAGTATCTAGTGCTTCCAAGGCTACTAAACTGATCAGCCTTTCAGGACATGATTTCTTGTATCATGCCAATATTGTGTTATAATTCACCGGCTCTGAGATTTTGGAGTCGGGGAGTTAAATTTGGTATTAAATGAAGTTTAGTACAAACCTTAGATGCTCAATTTAGTCTAAAACAATAATTTGGAAACACTACCCTAATATATACATTAAGTATTAGTATTGAAGAATATCCAAAAAAATTGGTAATGTAAATATTATGTCGGTTTTCCAAGTAATACATCCCTATTTGGAAACGAGAAGGTAGAGTGGGCTCTAGAAGAGATATATCTAGAAGTGAAAACACCGACAAGGAGTTTCAAGCTTGACACGGGGTGTCCTGCAATATGAAAATGGGACTTGCTGCACTCTTGGTTATGAAACTCCCATGGTATATGCTTAGGATATTTTAAATTTTCATTACAACTTGATTTGAAGGATTTTAATATAATATGAGAATTAATAACCATGGTTAATCCTAAGTTGTTTTATATTGAAAATAAGGTTTTATTATATTCTCTAAATGATTTAATGACTCACACAATGCTTTCTTGTGTTAGTCAGTGTATTGATTCCAAGGAAGTCATATTAAAATTGAACATGATGTACAAGGTGGGAATAGTGATGGAGATAAGAAACGAAATGGAATGTTGATAGGTGTAAAAGATATATTGTTCATGCCGAATCAGTTTTCCAAAAATACGTTCAACAATATATATATTAACCAACTCTCAGTCTAAAAAACGAGGAGAAAGACGATGAATGATAAGAGATCCAGTAGTGGAGACCATGGAGGAAAGAAAGATCAATTTCCATTATGCAGAAAATGTAGAAGGAGACACCTTGGAAAGTGACTTAATATAATAATGAAATAATTTATGTGTGGGAAAAAAGGACATAAAGTAAATAATATCTGAGGAAAAAGGAAGGGTACAATGGAATAAAACAACTATCCCAAGAATAAATTTATAGTAATTTTTCATAAATCTAGGGGACCAGGGAATTACCGAAGTGAATCCCTTATTCTACAGGATAACATCTTGGTCAAGGATGAACTTATGTGGAAATAAATGGTTATAAAAATGTTTAAAATCATTAGTGCTCTTTTGTTGATGGGATTATGTTGGAATAAATTTCTCTTGTATGTGTAACCCTGTAGTTTGTTATGTGAAAATGATATTTTAGGAAGAATTATCTTCATTATTGTTGATATAGTTATAAATAACCATTTTGGTTTATATGATCCTTGAATTTGAGGAAATTACATGTTATTAAATATTGGGATGAAAATGCGAGGTACAAGATATCATTTGTGGGGAAATTCAGTTATGGTTATTTTGAGGAGAATATTTCCTTTGGGAATGTTATAAAATATAGTTTTTGAAAAAGGACAACACACATACCGTGTGACCACCCGTCACATCAGAAAAATCTATGGGAATCGAACCCACAACCAGAGTGAGTTGGTGATTTATCACTGACCACTGGACTACGTGAAGTCCCTGGTTAGTGTGACTAATTATTTTTAGTTGAATTATTTTATTGATCAATAATAAGTTGATTTGGGATCTTATTTCTTATCAAATGTATATCTTTTGTATAGTAAAATGATTCGGTGATTAAGTGATAAATGTTATTTTAGAATATGTTCTCTCTGTTGGGAACACTATATTCCTAAGGAAAATAGAATACCATGAGATTCAATTTGAGGAGAAATGGTGGATTTTTATCTATGTTTTTATTGTGTATTTATATCAATTTGGTTTATTTATGAAAAGTAATAACCTATCACAGATAATATGTGATTAGGTTAATTACTTTTAAGTATGTTACTTTCTGTGTAGTCGATGTTATTTGGAAATACAATTTAACGTGGAAGACTATATAATCAAATTATTCTATGTTTGGTGTTTCAATATTATTTTGGATTATATTGAAAGAGTTTAAGGATGACAGTTTATTGAATGGTATATATTGAAATTTGGGTATTGTGGGATTAATTTTAGAAATTAAGATGAGTTATTATTTCTCTAATGGATTATCCTTTTTGGGGATCCTCTGATCTTGTACAATCAATTTTGGTTTTGGTTAATCTTTAAATACACGATAAATATGTAGACTATTATTTGAGGATAATGAGACTCTATAGATGTTTTTTCTAGTGCTCCAGGTGTGAAAAAGTCATCTTGAATACTCGTCATTTGAAAAAAAGATGATTTAGTGGTAGAAATTTATTAATGGATAAAAGTATACTTAAAAAGTAAGTATATTTTTTATGTTCTTATTCAATCTCATAAATAAATTCCTCAACATTATTAAATGGAAGTTAATTTTTTTTGTCCATTTACATTTCCAATAGGGAAACTAATGACCATTTATCCCTTCACATGTTTATGGATTTCTTGTTGTTAACATTCTCTGAATCATGTTTTATATCACTCTACATCAGAACGTGACACTTATTTTATCTTTCATATCCATGTTTTCCTATATGGAATCCTAGTATGGGTTATCTACATTGACTTTTGTAATTCTCTTTCATTCTTTTAAGGTTATAGTTTTATTGACTCTTTTTCCGTTGTGGGACATTCAATGAAGTTCCCAAGACCAATTTTAAATATTGAGAGGACACAATTTCCAAAATGTGGGAAGAATGTAACACCCCATTATTTCATAGTAAGTTATTTTATTTAAAGTAATTCATTAGCTTGTGTCACATGTAACACTGAGTTTGAGCACACCATGACATACCAAAATAGTTATTTAAAAAGAGATTATGAATAGTATTAAATAGATTTTTTAATTATATATACTCTATATAATTTTAGAATCTATATTATGTGTTTCTTAGTCATAATATATGAAAAAAAGTCATTTTTAATATAAAAGATGTATTTTTTAAAAAAAAATGAATTTTTCCACCTTTTAATGGAAAACCATTTTAAAAAAAATATTTCACACTTTATATATTCAATTTAAAGAAATTAAATTCTTATTTAGAATCAAAACATAAAAAGTTATTTTGGATAATGTTTTGGTACTTTTTTGATAAATTTTATATTTCTATTAATTTTGAAGAATACTAAATTTTAATTGAAAACAACTTGTTCAATAAAAATAATTTATAGGGTTAAATTATGCATTTGAATTGTTTAGAAGTATAATTAGATGATACTTTTATCACTTAATAAAATGTAGGTCATTATAAGTAATTTAACATTTAAATTTGACATAAACACATGTCAATATTTTGATAGTTTTAACATTTTAAAAACCCACATTTCAGTTTTGACAACTGGAATAAATTTTAAATTAATTTACAAAACTATTATGTTTTTCATTTGGTAAATAATAAATAATTTTTGAATTTAGAACACCAAAATTAGCTTAGGGTAAATTTTTGGTATTTTTCTGAAAACATTAAATTTTTAATGAATAGTGAAAAACAATGCGTTATAGTTTATGTAAGACCCCAAGCTTCCACGGAACGATTCTCTTTGAATAATATAGTAGCGCGTGTTGTACGCAACATCGAGATTCTATCTCACTACGACCAATCAAAGTAGCCATTATGAATAGTAATACCCACTTTTAGAAATTTTATAAATTTTGTCTCTCAAAATTAACTTCATTTTTGGATTTAGAATATCAAAATTATCCAAGGGTGAAATTTTGGTACTTTTCAGATAAGTTTTATATTTTTATGAATAGTGAAAATTACAAAATTTTAATTAAAACAAACTTTTTTAATCGAAATAATTTATAGTGATAAATTATGAATTTGAGTGGTTTTAAAGTATATTTAGAATATATTTTTACAATTTAATACAATTCTGGTCATTGGACATAATTTCACAATTAACCTGGACATAAACAAGCGTCAATATTTTGATAGTTATTATCTCCTAAAAACACGCTTTTTTGTTTTAACAACAGGAATTAATTTTAAATTAATTTTTGCCACTTTTGGGTTTTGAATTTAGAAAAATAGATTAAATATTTGGTATCATGGTGCCCCAATTATGTAAATTGGTAATTTTTTTTAGAAATTTTGAATAATTACTTCGTTAAATATTTTAATTACCATGGTTAAAGGGTAAATCCTGTAAATAAGGGTAAAAATAATAATATAATAATAATAATAAATTACCCTAAACGTGTCCTAAACTTATTGGTTGATACATTTCTGACCATTGTCAACTTTGGGTCGATTTTGGGACCCCATGGATCCACTTGTAAATGATAAGGACACTTTATATTAATTAAGTTAAAATAAATACAAAAATGGCATAAGAATATATATTTTAGAATAACAATTTTTACATAGGGTTATATATGTTTAATTTTTTACTATAAATATTCATTAGATAGCTAAAAATATTTCCTACATAAATTTATTTTATTTATAATTTTCAGACTTTTAATAGTTAATATTATTTATGACACAATAAGGATACCATTTTTTCTTTATTAATGAATGAATCAAATAATTGGTTTTATAAATGTTAAAATAAATATAATTTGAATGTTTTGATGACATCCATGAATTTTATTGGTTAATATGACATTATAGTATTTTTAAATGCATTTTGTTCTAATTAATAATGTTGTTAAAACATTAACAAAAATCAATTATTGATTAGTGTCAAAATTGACATAAATGAGTTTTTAAAACAAATATTATTTGATTAATTGATATTATATTCTTAAAAGACTATGGTTCGGCCAAAGTACTTATATAATAATAGGTGTGTCATTAATGGACCTCTTGGGGGTCACTTGGATGTATATAGAATGTTTATTAACTATATAATATAAAAATACAAAGTGACATGGTAAATGTCAAACTAATTAACTAAGAGTTAAAATTAAAAGATATGGTTAATATAATCATCCAAACCTGTCTAAATTCTATTGGATGAAATTATTTCGACCCATACCCAATTATACTTTTAATAATCTACTTTGGTTCCATTAGAAACTGAATACGAATTTATTATAAAATAATATTTCTAGCTTTTCCAACGGGGCTCCTCACCCCTCTTATAAAAGGGAACTCCCCCTTCTTACTAATTCACACATTCAAATCCTTTTGGCTCGTCCAAACCCTACACAAATACTCTCTAAAATTCTCTCACTTCAACCTAGAGGCCTTAGTTTGACCAAATAGCCAACCTATGGAGCCCTTTTGATCAATCCAAAAGAAATAACCCGAAGAAGAGGTAATGTTTTCACCACCCTCTTTCAAGTTCCCTTCTTCTTAAACTTCTTCTTTCTTTGTTATTTCCATTATAAAATTATAAATCAAGTATATTCTATATACTATGATGTTATTATTAATATGGTACAACCATATTCAGTATTCTATCCATCCTTTGAATGACATGTCACCATATGTGTGTACGTACGACCTACCGTCTCCACGTCGTGGTGTAATTGTTATTCAATACATTATTATTTTTATGGGTATATTAATGATGTCTAATTATTGTAAATAATAAATATAAAATTATAATTACTCTTTATATATGATATAACATCCAATTATATATTATTTTAATATCAAAAGAATGATATTATCGCTCGTGCGTACGTACGGACTACCGTCTCCACGAATGCGATGAGATTCCTTCCCCATCAGATAAATTCATGTATAATTATCATTTTATGAATACAAATAATGTTTAAGAACTTGATATCATTTTTTATATTAATATGATACAACCTACCCATAACAAACATGACTTATGTAACAAAACATATAAAAGAAAATGAGTAAGTTATCACCCGAAACGACGATAATACTAAGATATTATTAACAATGCAATATTAAAAGATAATATATGGTATTAATTTAAATGATCCTTGTATAATTCAATAACAATTATTTTAACATTATACAGAAGGCTAACCTACCCTTGACCAAGGAAAAAGTACAATGTAAGGGGTTTCTTATCTCACTTTTAATTTTGTGAGATTCCCATTGTTCACCACTTATTTATTGCATGTGGTGTGTGTACTACCCATGTTTATATTCATTGTGTAAAATAAATTATTTTATGGATAATTACACCATCATTGTATTATCCTTCTTTCATGGGTGTATGTTTCGTAAGTTAGAAAATCGATAAGGGAATTTGAAATTTCAATTTCCACTCATTCGGCTTTACGCATACTTCATTGATTATTTTACTCCATGATTATGTGTGGAATCACTATTCATTTTATTATGTCATAATTTCCAGTCCCCATTATATGGATATACTTTTTATACAAATAATCACTCCATTGATAAATTCTCAAGTCATCGGTATGAACTTTATAATAGTAAGTTTTTCTCAATCTCGATTGGTTGAGTTAATCATCCAATTCATTGGTGTTTTTTACAAAAATATGTGTGAATGTACTTTGATTGTTTTACACTTAATATCCAATCATATTGAGTTTATTTATATTTTTCACACATAATTATTTCGTTGATTTATTATTAACCTAAGGATGCATCCTTTATGAGAGATTTCATCTCAATTTACATTTCATTGAGACTCCTTTGTTGTTACACACAAAAATCACTTTTATATGTTATATATATTGTACTTTGACATAATATATCTTGAATACCTTTATTATCATGATATTACAAAGTTTTTATTACCTCAAATACTTGTATTCAAGTGTCTCTCTTTTAGATAGGAACTCTTACTAAAATATAATTTTGAAATGTTTTAAAGATTTATTATTCTAAATATTTCTCATTAATTTCCATGTTTTAAAAATGGTTTTAAGGATTTATTTATATGGAAATTAATGTTTTCAAATTAAAATTCCTTTTAAAATTTTCAAAGTTGTATGGGACACTTTGATTCAAAAATCTATTTTTAAATGGCTTTTTGAAAAAGAGTGCGACTTTTAAATGTTATCAAGAAAAAGGGGGATATTTCTCTCAAATAGTTTTGATCATTATTTTAATCTATGTAAATATAATTCATTATTATCGATTGAGGTTAATATGTTATAAAACAATCTTCCTTCTTGTATTGAATGAGTTATGTTTGACTATGGATGTGCTATTTTTATACCATTCATGGTTTGCGGATAAAGTATTGACATTTCATATTCTAGTTTTAATATGAATGTTTATGTTATGTTTCAAAATTTTCATATGAGGAATGCATTGGACTTAGTAAGTGATGGGTGGAGCCCGCTATAGCTCCTCGATGCATCGGTAGGTCTCATGAGACAAACTAGTGTTTTGGCACGAGGCCTTGAAAAAATCATATTAGTAGTCTTGGAATGAGGCCTTCTCTTTGTGGTTATGATAGTCATGAATTATGCATTCCATCATTATGAAAGTGGTTATTGATATTGCATGTGATTATTCGACTAGTAGAATATCAATGTGAATAAGTAAATGGAATTATTTCATTTTATTTTTTCCATATTATGCTGAAGTTCAACATTAAAAGGCTTTTGTTTTAGTTATTCATTGCCTTAAATGTTTATAATTATTTATGAAAGATTATGCTATATTGTTATCCTTACTGGGAATTTGAGCTCACCCCTTTATATTTTTTATTTCTTCCAGGATGTGAAAAGTATTTTATGAATGAACCGTAGGTATAGTATAAGGGGATATGATTGTGTGGACAAGATGTCATTGTAGTATTCACTTTATGATGTAATATAAACTTGATGAATGTATCTAGTTATTCCAGGGCTACTAAACTAATCGGTCTTTTGAGACTTGATATTTTGTGATCATTCCAATGTTATGTAATAATGCACCAACTCTAGGTAACTAGGGTCAGGGCGTTACAGTTGTTATCAGATGATTTTTAGTACAAACCTTGGAAACTAGATTTAGATAAACTCTGATTATGGCACATAGCCCTAAGATAGACTTTGAGGATTAGTATAGCAGAACTTACTAAAAATTTGGTATTGTATATATTTTCTGAGTTTTCCAATCAATACATCCATGTCTAGATATGAGCAGGTAGAGGTGGCTCTGGCACAGATGTACCTATGGGTAAAACCTGAAAACAACACTTTGAGCTAGACATGAACGGGAACTAGTGCACGACAACGGGCCTTGCGGCACTCTTGATTACGACACTCCCGAGAGATATGATTAGGATAATTTAAATTTTATTTACAATATTTTTTTGAAGTATTTTAAAATAAGATGAGAATAAATGAATTTGTTTAATCCTATGGGGATTCAAATTGAAAATATGGTGTCATGATATTCTCTAAATGATTTTATGACTACTGTTACTCACACAATTCTTTTTGGTTTTAGTCAATGGATGGAGTCCAAGGAAGTCATAGTAACATTGAGAATGATGTACAAGGTGAGAACGATGGTGGAAATGAGAAACAAAATGAGATGTTGGTAGGTGTAAAAGATATCGTGTTCATTCCAAATCATTTTTCTGAAAATATGATCAACAACATATATCTTAACCAACTCCTGAACTCAAAAAAGAAGAGAAAGGTGATGAATGATATGAGCTCCAGCATTGGATAACGTGGAGAAAAAAGAATCCTAAATTTCCATCTTGCAGGAAATGTGGAAGGAGACACCCAGGAAAGTGTCTCAATAGAACAAATAAATGCTTTATATACGGGAAAGAAGGATATAATGTGAAGAGTTACTGAGGAAAAATGAAGAGTACTATGGAAGAAAATAATAATGGTCCAAAGAATCCATTTATAGTTATTTTCCATAAATTTAGGGGACCTGAACATTACCTGAGTGAATTCCCTATTCGGTAGGATATTTTCTAGGTCAAAGAAGAAGCTATGTGGAAATAAATGGTTGGAGAAATTTTTAAAATTATTAGTGCTTCTTGTTGATGGGATTACATTTGAATAATTTTATCTTGTATTTATAACCCCGTAGTTTTCCATGTGAGAATGATATTTGAGGAAATATTATCTTTTCCATTGTTGATATAGATACAATTAAACATTTGTCTTTATATGATCATTGGGATTGAGGCAATTACAAGTTATTATATTTTGGGATAAAAATGCAATGTATGAGATAACATTTCTGGTTAAAATTATTTTATGGTTATTTTTATGAATTTATCTCATTTTGGTAATATTATAAAATATAGTTTTTGCAAAAGGACAACACGTAGACCGTGTGACACCACATCACGTTGGACAAATCTGTGGGAATCAAACCCACAACCAAAGTGCGATTGGGATTTATCACCTACCATTGGACTATGTGAAGTCCCTGGTTAGTGTGACTAATTATTTTTACTTAATGATTTTTTTGATCAATAATAAGTTCATTTGGCTTATTATGTCTTATCAAATGAATACCCTTTGTATAAGAAAATTATTTGGGGATTAAGTGATAAATGTTATTTTGGATGATGTTCTCTTTATGGGGAACACTATATGCCCAAGGAAAATAGAATACTATGGGGTTTCATTTAAGGAGTAATGGTTGATTTTTATCTATTTTTTTATTGTGGATTTATAGTGATTTGGGTTATTTAGGAAAATGATTAACCTATAATAGAGAATATGTTATTTGGTTAATTACTTTTAAGTATGTGACTTTAAGAGTAGTTTATGTCATTTAGATATAAAGTTTAACAAGGAAGCATACATAACCAAATTCTTCTTTGTTTTGGGATTCAATATTAGTTTGGATTATATTGAAGGATTTTAATCACAATTTTTTATTGAAGGGTATTTATTTACCTTTGGGGTATTGATTTTAGAAGTTAAGATTAGTGTTTCTTTCTCTAAAGGAATATCATTTTGGGGGATCATTAGATCTTTTACTAACCATTTTGGTTTTGGTTAATCACTAAATACAAGTTTAATATATAGTTTATCCTTCGTGGATCATGTGATTCTGTATAAGTTTATTCTAGCTCTTCCAGTGTGACCAAGTCTTCATGAATACTCATTGTTTAAAAAAATGAGTTAGTTGTGGAAATTTATTAATGAATGAAACTATACTTAAAAAGTAAGTATATCTATTTATTTTCTTAGTCAATCTTAGAAATTAATTCCTCATCTTTATTTAATGTAACTTAAAACAAAAAAAATGTTGTCTGTTTACTTTTCCTACTGGGAAACTAATGACCCTTTGTCTCATCACAAGCCTGTTGTTTTCATGTTGTTAACTTTCTCCTAATCATGTTTTCTATACATCTCCAACATAACTTGACACTTATTTTTTCATCCATATCCATTTTTTTCTACATATAATCTTAGTATAGGTGATCTCAGGAGACCTTTTTACTTCTGTTTCTTTTAAAGTGATAGTTTTATTGGCTTTTTTCCCGATGTGTGAATTTTCATTATATTCCCAATCCCAATATTAAAAATTGTGAGGACGCAATTTATTGAAGGAGGGGAGAATGTGACACCCCGTGCTTCCACGGTATGATTCTCTTTGAATACTACAGTAGCGTGTGTTGTACGCAACTTTGAGATTGTAACACACTGCGACCAATCAAAGTAGCCATTATGAAAAGTAATACACACTTTTTGAAATTTTATTAATTTTATATCTAAAAATGTACTTCATTTTTGGATTTGGAATATCAAAATTAGCCTAGGGTGATATTTTGGTACTTTTCAGATAACTTTTATATTTTGATGAATAGTGAAAATTACTAAATTTTAATTAAAAACAACTTTTTAATCAAAATAATTAATAGTGATAACATATGAATTTGAGTGGTTTTAAAGAATATTTAGAATATATTTTTACCATTTAATAAAATTTTGGTCAGTGGACATAACTTCATAATTAAACCAGACATAAAAAAATTGTCAATCTTTTGAGAGTTATTATCTCTTAAAAAAACGCTTTTTGTTTTAACAACAGAAATTAATTTTAAATTAATTTATTCCACTTATGTGTTTTGAATTTGGAAAAATGGATTCCATATTTAGAATCATGATTTCAAAATTGTTTAAATAGATAACTTCTATTTTTATACATTTTGAATAATTAATTCGTTAAATATTTTAATTACCGTGGTTAAATGGTAAATCCGATAAAAAGTGGTAAAAATATAATATAATAATAATAATAATAATTTACACTAAAACGTGTCCTAACCATATTGGTTGATACATGTACGACCATGGTCATATTTGGGTCGATTTTGGGACCCCATGGATCCACATGTAAGTGATAAAGACACTTTATATTAATTAAGTAAAAATAAATACAAATATGACATAAGAATATATCTTTTAGCAAAAAAATTTTTACATAAGGTTATATATGATTGATTTTCGACTATAAATATTAATTATAAATATAAAACTATTTCCTACATAATGGTATTTTATTTAAAAATTTTATACTTTTAATAGGTAATATTATTTATGACACAATAATGATGCAGTATTTTCCTTATCAATGAAATAATAAAATAATTGGTATTATAAATGTTAAAATAAATATAATTTGAATGTTTTGATGGCATACATGAATTTTATTGGTTACTATGACATTATATGATTTCTTAAATTAATTTGTTTCGAATTAATAACATTTTTAATACTTCAACAAATATCAATTATTGAATAGTGTCAAAATTGACATAAATGAGTTTTTAAAACACATAATATATTATTAATTGATATTGTATTCCTAAAAATATAAGGTTCAGACAAAGGACTTATATCATGAAATTTTTGTCATTATTGGACCCCTTTGGGGTCGCTTGGATGTATATTGTATGTTTATAACTATATAATATAAAAATACAAAGTGACATGGTAAATGTCAAACTAATTTACTAAGAGTTAAAACTAAAAGATAATGTTAATATAATGACCCGAACCTATATAAATTCTATTGGTTGAAATTATTTCGACCCATCCCCAAATTATACTTTTAATAATACACTTTGGAACCATTAGAAACTGAATATGATTTTAATATAAAATAAAATTTCTAGCGTTTCTAATGGTGGCCCTCACACCTATTATAAAAGGGCACTCCCCCTTCTCACTAATTCACACATTAAAATAATTTTGGCACGTCCAACCCCAGCCCAAATACTCTCTCATCTTCCCTTAATTCAACCTAGAGCCTTTATTTTGATCATAAATCCATCCTAAGGAGCCCTTTTGATCATGTCAAAAGGAAGAACCCGAAGAAGAGGTAATGTTTTCACCACCATCTTTCAAGTTTCATTATTCTTCAACTTCTTATTTCATTATTATTTCCATCCTAAAATAATAACTCCAGTATCTTCTATATATTGTGATGTCATTATAAATATCGTACAACCATATTCAGTATTATATCCATCCTTTGAATGACACGTCATCATACGTGCGTACGTGCGGCCTACCGTCTCCACGTCGTGGTGTAATTGTTATTCATTACATTATTATTTGGATGGGTTTAATAATGATATATAATTCATGTAAATAATAAATATAAATTTATAATTATTATGTACATATGATATACCATTCAATTATATATTATTTTAATATCAAATGAATGATATTATCGCTCATGCGTAC
The DNA here is from genome assembly GCA_963277665.1 of Viscum album. Taxonomy (NCBI): domain Eukaryota; kingdom Viridiplantae; phylum Streptophyta; class Magnoliopsida; order Santalales; family Viscaceae; genus Viscum; species Viscum album. The sequence goes on along the minus strand of OY728153.1, from coordinate 1,252,498,328 downwards.
GTACGGACTACCGTCTCCACGAACGCAATGAGATTCATTCCACATCGTATCCATTCAAGTCTAATTCTAATTGGATGACTAAAATTAATGTTTAAGGACTTGATATCATTCTGTATATGAATAAGATACAACCTACCCATAACAAACAAGACTTATGTAACAAAACATATAAAAGAAAACGAGTAAGTCAACACCCAAAATGACGATAATACAAAGATATTATTAACAAAGAAATGTTAAAAGATCATATATGATATTAATGTGTATGGTCCTTGTATAATTCAATAACAATTATTTTACCATTATACAAAAGTCTAACCTACCCACGACCAAGGAAAAAGTACAAAGTAAGGGGTTTCTTATCTCACTTTTATTTCTGTGAGATTTCCATTGTTCACCACTTATTTATTGCATGTGGTGTGTGTCCTGTACATGTTTGTATTCATTGGGTAATATGAATTATTTTATGGATAATTACATCATCATTGTATGATACTTCTTTCATGGTTGTATGTTTCATAAGTTACCAAATCGATAAGGGAATTTGAATTTTCATTCTCCACTCATTCGGCTTTACGCAAACTTCATTGATTATTTTACTCCATGATTATGTGTGGAATCACTATTCATTTGATTATGTCATAATTTCTAGTCCCCTTTCTGTGGATATAATTTTAATATTCATAATTACTCCATTTATAAATTCTCAATTCATCAGTATGAACTTTATAATAGTAATTTTTACTCAATCTCGATTTGTTGAGTTAAACATCCAATTCATTGGTGTTGTTTTTACAAGAATATGTGCCAATGTCCATTGATTTTTTTACACTGAATATCCAATCATATTGAGTGTATATATATTTATCACACATAATAATGCCATTGATTTATCCTTAACCTAAGGATACAACATTTATGAGATATTTCATCTCAAATTACATTCCATTGAGACTCCTTTGTTGTTATACACCAAATCACTTTTATATGGTTTATATAATGTACTTTGAAATAATATATCATGAATCCCATTATTCTCATGATATTACAACATTTTTATTACCTCAATTACTTTTATTCAAGTGTCTCTCTTTTGGTTAGGAACTCTATGTTAAATAACATTTTAATATGTATTAAATTTATTATTATTCTAAATCTTTCTCATTAATGTCCATGTTTTAAAAATGGATTTAAGGATTTATTTGTATGGACATTAAAGTTTTCAAATAAAAATTCCTTTTAATAGTTTCAAAGTGTTATGGGACACTTTGATTCAAAAATATTTTTTTAAATGGGTTCTTGATAAATAGTGTGACTTTTAAATGTTTTCAAGAAAAATTGGGATATTTCACTCAAATAGTGTTTATGAATATCTTCATCTATGTAAATATCCATCATTATTATTGATTGAGATTAATATGTTATAGTACAATCTTCCTTATTGTATTGAATGAGTTATGTTTGACTGTCGATGTGCTATTTTTATACCAGTCAAGGTTTGTGGATAAAGTACTGACATTTCATATGCTAGTTTTAATATGAATGTTTATGTTATGCTCCAAAATTTTCATATGAGGAATGCATTAGACTTAGTATGTGATGGGTGGATCCCGATATATCTCCTTGATGCATCGGTAGGTCTCATGAGACAAACTAGTGTTTTGGAACGAGTCCTTGACAAAATATTATTTGTAGTCTTGGCACGAGGCCTTGGATATGTGGTTATGATAGTCTGGAATTATGAATTTCATCATTATGAATGTGGGTATTGATAGTTGATGTGATTATTCGGCTAGTAGAATATCCATGTGAATAAGTAAATGGAATTATTTCATTTTATTTTTTCCATTTTATGCTGAAGTTCAAGATTAAAAGGATTTTGTTTTATTTATACATTTCCTTAAATGTTTATGCTTATATATGAATGATTACGCTATATTGTTATCTTTACTGGGTATTTGAGCTCACCCCTTTCTATGTTTTATTTTCCTAGGATGTTAAGATGTATTTTATGAATGACCTAGAAGGAAAGTATAAGTGGATATTAGTGTTGTGACAAGATTTCCTTGTAGTTTTCACTTTATGATGTAATGTAAACTTGATGAATGTATCTAGTTATTCAAAGGAAACTAAACTAATCGGGTTTTCAAGACTTGGTCTTTTCTGATCATGCCAATGTTATGTAATAATGCATCGACTCTAGGTAACTTGGGTTGTGGCGTTACAGTTTAAAACCGAGTGTTTATTTATATAATTATGTATTTTATTTAAATTTTTTTTAAGTAAAATTTGATATATAATTCCTATATCAACTTAATTCATTGGAGTCGTTTTATAATAAAATTAAGTGTATAAATTTTTATAGAACTTTTTACCATCTTTTCCCCACCTTCTAGGAGCATTTTCAAATTTTCAAAAAACAAAATTTTACCACTTCATTGATTTGAATTTCAAAAATCAAAGATACATGGATTATTTTAGTAACTAAAATTTGGTTTAATAAGATGACAATAATTTTTGGGAAATAGTATGTTTTGACTTTTATTTATCACTGTTAAAAGTAAATAGGGTAATTAAAGGTAAAAATGATATTTTCATTACCCTAAAACATGTTCTAATTTTATTGGATAAGTTTAATTCGACCAAAAAAACATAGGAATAAAATATTATCCTTTAGGTCCACTTGGATTAGATTTGTACATTTATTATTATTTAATTTAAGGAAGAGTTAAAAGTTTTATATTTAATGTTTACTAACAATACCATTTTCAATATATGTTTATACATAAGATAAATTCTTCTATAAATATTCCTTAGGAAGATAAATAAATTCACTACATAATGGTATTTTATTTATTATTTTCAGATTTTTAATATTTAAAAGTATTTATGACCCAATGATGATGCATTAATTTCCTTCTTTAATGAAATATAAAAAAAGTTTATATTATAAATATTAAAATATATATAATTTAAAAGTGTTGATGACATACATGAATTTTTTAGGTTAATAAGACATGTTAGGTATTCTTAGATAAATTTTTTCAAAGTGATATGTTTTTTATGACTTTCAGAAAAAGAAAATACCAAATAGTGCCAAAATTGGCATAAATTAGTTTATAAAACAAATACTATATTATTAGTTGATATTATATTCCTAAAATTCTAAGGATCGTACAATGGGATTAAATAGTATTATATATTTCATTAATTAACCACTTTATGTTATATTTGATGTTTATAATAATTTTATTAACCATATAGTATAAGAATACAAGAAGACATAGTAAGAGTTAAACTATTTGTCTAAGAGTTAAATTTAAATGATAAGGACAAAATTGTAACTTAACATTTATAAAACCTATTGATTGAGAGGATATCGACCCATGAACACCTTATCTTAAAAATAATCATTTTGGAGCTATTAGAAACCGAAAATTATTTTATTATAAAATAATATTTCAAGCCTTTCTTAAAGTGACCATCATCCCTTTTATAAAAGGGCACATCATTTTCTCCCAAAATTAAACCTACAATGCCATTCAGCTCAGCCAAACCCAGACAAAATATCATCCCAACTTCCCTCACATCAACCTAGAGTCTTTAATTTGATCATAAAGACTACCTAGGGAGCCCTTTTAATAAACTAAAAACCGAACTCTTGAAAAAGAGATAATAATTTCACCCTCTTTTAGGTTCATTTCTTCTTGAACTTCCTATTTCATTATTTTTTCCATACCAAAATAATAAATCCAGTACCTTATACATAATGTGATGTTATTATAAATATGGTACAACTGTATTCGTTAATATATCCTTCTTATAAATGACGAAGTCACCATATGTGCATACATACGGTTTACAATCTCCACATCGTGGTGTAGTTTGTTACTCAAAACACATAATTGTTTGGATGGGTATTATAATAAGTATAACTGATGTGAATAATAATTATTACATGTTAATGATTATATATATATAATATACCATCCAATTACTTACGATTCCACCATCAATATAATGATATTTTCGCTCGTGCGTGCGTACGACTTACCGTCTCCATGAACATGATGAGATTAATTTCCCAATGTAATCATTCAAGAATAACATTAATTTTATGATTAAAAATAAATTTTAAGAACTTAATATGGTTTTGGATATTAACAAAATACATCCTATACATAATAATCAGGACTAACATAAAAAAACATATAAAGGAAAATGAATCAATTAACAACCAAACCAATGATACTACTAAAATATATTTATCAAAACCATATTAGAAGATCATATATAATATCATATTTATTTATTTAGCTCTTGAATAATTGAATAAAAATGATTTCACTAATATATAGGAGGTTAACATACCATCTACAATGGAAAAATACAAGGTAAAGCGTTTTCAACTCACTTCTTATTCTCCCGAGATTCATTGTATATTGCCACTATTTAATTTTGTGTGGTGTATGTACTTTACATGATTGTATTATTTGTGTAATATAATTTATTTTATTTGTATTTACATCTTACTTGAATTATACATCTTTCATGGGTTGTATGTTTCATATGTTACGAAATTGGTATGGGAGTTACAGATTTCAATTTCCACTCATAGGGCTTTAATCATACATCATTGATTATTTTACTCCATGATTATGAGTGGAATAACTATTTATTAATTATGTTGTAATATCCTCTCCCCTAAATTTGGATATACCTATTTTTGACATAATCACTCCATTTAATAATTCACATTCCATTGATATGAACTTTTTAAGGGTAATCTTAACTCAATTTCTGTTCATTGAGTAAAACATCCAAGTCATTGGTTTTTTTACAAGAATATGTGTGAATGTAACCAGATTGATTCACATTGAATATACAAATATATTGAGTTTATTTATATTTTTCCCACATAATTATTTCATTGATTTATCCTTAATCTAAGGATATGGTCTTTATAAGGCATTTTTTCTCAATTTACATTCCTTTGAGACCTCTTTGTTTTTATGAACCAATTCACTTTTATATGGTGTATATACTATACTTTTACATATTATTTCATGAATCACATTATTCTCATGATATTATAATGTTTTGATTAACGTTATCCATCAATTACTTTTATGCATGAGTCTCTTATTTGTTTATGAACTCTTTAACTAAAATATTGTTTTAAATGTTTTAATTAATTATTCTTCTAAATCATTCTCATAAATGTCGATTTTTGAAAAATGGTTTTATGGATTTACTTATATGGGATTAAATGTTTTGAAATTAAAATTCCATTTAGAAGTCTCAAATTGGTGTGTGACACTTTGATACAAAAATCTCTTTTAAAAAGTTTCTTTGATAAATAGTGCAACATTTAAATGTTGTCAAGAATAAGGGAATATTTCTATCAAATAGTTCTAATGACTATTATCATCTATGTAAATATTATTTATTGTATTTTATTATTTATTGTTGTTGATTTATCAAAATACAATTATCAATATTGTGTTTAATGAGTAATGTTTGACTGTGGGTGTGATATTTTAATGCCATTCATGGTATTTTGTTAAAATATTGACATTTCGTATGCTAGTTCTAATATAAATGTTTAGATTTATTTCACCCTTAAATATGAGGAATTAATTGGACTTATTAAGTGATGGGTGGATCCCTTTATATCTCCTCGATGCATCCGTAGGTCTAATGAAAAAACTATTATCTTGTCACAAGGCCTTGACAAAATATTATTTGTAGTCTTCGCACATGGCCTTTACTATGTTGTTTTGATGTCTGGAATTATGCATTCCATAATTATTAAATTGGCCATTGATATTACATGTGATTATTCAACTAGTCGAATATCCATGTGAATAAGTAAATGGCATAATTTGAATTACTTTTTCCATATTATACTGATGTTTAACATTAAAAGGCTTGTGTTCTTGTCTTATACAATGACATAAAAGTTTGTTCTTATTTATATATTTTTCTGCATTATTTTTATCCTTACTGAGCATCTGAGCTCACCCCTTTCTTATGTTTTATTTTTTCCAGGATGAAATAATGTATATTACGATTAACCTGTATGAATATGCTAAGGGATATAAGAATGTTCGAAGGGGACATACTGTTGGTTTTTTATTTTTGGATTTAATGTAAAACTTCTCTATATATCTAGTACTTCCAAGGATACTAAACAGATCAGTCTTTAAGGTCATAATTCCTTGAATCATGCCAATATTATGTAATAATGCACCGACTTCGGGATTCTGATGTTAGGGTGTTACAATGTGCCAGTTCTATTTTCCAAAAAGAAGGATGGGACAATGTGGTTGTGTATGGATTTTTGGGAGCTAAACTATATCAACATAAATTATAAGTTTCATCTTACGAGGATTGAAGACATGTTTGATCATTTGACTGGTGCTTGGAATAACTCAGTAGTGGATCTCTTTTCTATAATTCAAAAACTAATTGCGATGAAGGAATATATTCAAAATAAATCCTTCCATACAAGATATGGGAATTGTGAATTTTTGGTGATGCCCTTTGTACTTTATAATTCCCAAGTAATATTCATGGATTTGATGAATAGAGTCTTTTTACATTATCTAGGAAAATTTTTGGTTGTGCTTATTGATGATATTTTCAGCTACTCTAAGAACATGGGGGAACATCAATAATATCTAAGACCTATGTTGGTGACCTTGAAGAAAGAGAAGTTGTATGAAAAGTTAAGAAAGTTGGACTATTGGAGGCATCAAGTCATGTCTTGGGATATGTGATCACTTGTTATGGAATATTTGTGGACCCTTCATAAACAATGGCAGTTATGGAATGTCTCAGACACTGTAGAGTCATAAAAATATGTAGTTTTTTAGCATAATAGGGTTCTAGGGACATTTTTTGAGAACTTTTTCATGATTTTCAAGCCTGAAAACTATGTTTAAAATAAAAGGGGTAATGTATGTATGGACAAAAGAATATGAGGAAATCTTCAAGGAGATAAATAGTTATCTAATCACTGCACATGCACCCACAATAACAAAAATTTGACAATTTTTTTTCATATAGGGTGATTATTCCAAGAAAATCTTGGGCTTTGTACTCACACAAAATGATAATGTAATATCCCACACCTCCCAATAGTTGAATATCCATGAGCATAATTACCATAAAGATGATATAGTGAAGCCATATTCAATTTTTTATTGAAAATATCGATGCACTTCCTTTATGGTGTGATGTGTGGAATATATAACAATCATAAGAGCCTATATTATATATAATCACATAAAAGGAGATCAAAATTCATCAAAGGATATGGATATAGCTAATCGTTGACAATGATTTCTCAATTAACTATAATCATGGCATGGAAAACAAGGATGATGATAATCTACGTAGAAAGTAACCTTCTACTATATCAATGTTTCGGTTTGAGAATGTACTTATCATCATGGATATGAAAGGGATGAATATTCAAATTATAATAGCAGGAAATACATCCTACTTCTAAAAAATGATTTACCAACCATCTATCCAAGATAATATTAAGGAGGCCCAAATGGATGATCCAATGTTTCAAGAAAAAGGTGAACACAAAAAATGAAGGGAATATTCCAGAGTTCCATATCAATGATGATGGAGTAATTTAGTTTGGAACGAGGCTTTGTGCACTGTTTGACCTGGAGATAAAGAATGAGATTTTGAATGATCCACATTGGTCAACCTTCTCTATTCACCCAGGATGAGAAAATATATATTAACTTCTTTGAAATAACTATTCTTGGGACAAAATGAAAAAATAGATTTCTGAATATATGTAAAAGTTCATAGTATGTCAACAAGTGAAGGATGAAAGAACAAAATCTACAAGGATGACGAAACCACTGACCATACCAAAATGGAATTGGGATAACATTTCCAGGGACATTGTCAATGGAAGTCTTTGGAAATATAATGGAAACCATGCTATATGGGTCATTGTGGATCATCTAACAAAAAACATCTCACTTCATCAAAATTAGGGAGGAATTATCTTTGAATAAACTTGCAAGGATTTATATAAAATAGGTGGTAAGATTAAATAGAGTACCACTATCGATTGTATCTGATCAAGATCCAAGATTCACCTCAATGATTTGGAAGAGACTCCAACATGCTCTATGAATGAGGTGAACTTTAGCACAACCTATCATCCTCAAATATATAGAAAATCTTAGTGAACTATTTATACACTGTAATACATATTGAGAACAAGTTCTATGAAATTCAAATGAGGATAGTACCAGCATCTTCCTGTAGTTTATTTATCTTACCAAAATAGTTTCCACTTTATCATCCAAATATCTCTACATGAAGAACATTAGGATAAAAGGTGCAGAACACCTACATGTTGGGATCATGTCAGGAAATGTAAGCTTCTAGGAGCAGAAATGGTTGGTGAAATGGTAGAAAAGGTGATAATCATTAAGAAACACATCAAGGTAGCCCAAAGTAGAAAAAATAGTTATCATACAATCATCGATGGGGACTTGATTTTATGTTTGGGGACCTGATATTTGTCTGAATATCTCTATGGAAGATGGTCGTTTGTTTTTGGAAGAATGGAAAGCAATGTTCCAGGTACATCGACCCCTTCGAGATTCTTAATTTTATCAGAGTTGTGGCCTATGGACTAGAACATCCACCAACAATGTCTATAGTACATGATGTATTCAACATATCCCTCTTAAGAATTTACATACCAGATCCTTCACATATAATGTCATTAGAGGTGGTATATTTGGAGAATGATCTTTCTTATGAGGAGCATCCTGTGAAGATCTTGAATCTTATTGATAAAGTTTTACACAAAAAGAGTACACAAAAAGTCAACGTACTATAGTGAAACCATATGTACAAAGAGGAAACACGGGAATCAAAGGAATCTATGAAGGAGAAGTACCCAAACCACTTTTTATCCTAGAATCTAAAATACAATTTTTTGGGGGAAATTTTATAAAGGGGATGAATGTAAAAACCAATTTTTTTTATCAATTGACATTCCCTTCTTATAGTTCTGTTAATAAAAAATCACAATAGAAATCACACTTCCAAATCATACTTAAATGAACTACTATATACTATGTGAAATTTATAGAATATCAATTAAACTGAATTTTCCTATTTTTGTTAAATGAATTTAAAAAATCCAACATACATTGTTTCAATTAGAAAGATATTTAGGGTCTGATAGAAAAAACAAGTTTTTTGGTGAACAATAACTTTCTCTTATGAATATTAATGTTAACATTATGAATTTTAATATAAACCCTATGAATAGTACTATGGCCAAATGAATAATAACCTTACCCATGAAAGTATAAATAAAATTTGGCACCTTGTAAATTATAGGTAATTTTTAAAAAGATAATAAATAAGTGTTTGATTTTTATGTATTAAATAATTAATTAAATTTTTAAATTAATAAATTAAATATAAATAAAAATCATTTTTATGAAATTTATTCCTAAATTATTATTTTATTGTTTCATTTTATAAGTTTAATTTTATAAGACCACTGTTAATTTTTGAATGTATTATAAAATCAGCATTAAATTTAAAATCTGTATTTTTTATATAAAAACTGATTTTATTAAAAAATGAAATTTAATATATTTTGAAAAAATGGAGTCCATTTTTAGATTATGAAAATAATAAAATGTTTTGGGTAAATTTTTGGTATTTTTATAACATATAATATTTTTTTATGAATAGTGAAATTAGAAAATTTATGAAATATGCTTAATAATTGATTTTTCGCATCATGCTTGAGTTGGGAATGATGTAAATGGAAATTAGACCAAACTCACCCACATAAATTACTATATATAGTCATAATATTCCTAAAAATTTCTTTTCATCAGAAAAATAATAAACTAATGATTTATATAATAAGAAGACACACCTCTCATCCACTATAAATACCACCCGTCATAGGCTCTTCTTCTCAAACCACTCAAGATATTATAATTTTCTATATTATGAAAAATATTCTTCCCTATCACCCCCCCGATTTTAAAGATCTATTTTTATCATCAGAAGACCAATATTATGTGCCTTGAAGACGATCTCAATGAGAGAATTGAAGAGGTAAATCCCCACTATTTTATTTTAATTTCCTTTCAATTTCAATTTTTCTTCTTATTATTTCGTCACAAACCTTCATCCAAATTGAATGAAAAATCAAGTATGTTATATATACTTGAATTATATCATTTTAATGGATGATCCAACTATAAAATCCTCACACACTCTCTTTCATCTTAAAAATGGAATTGTCACCCCTGATGTGTCAACATACCAACATAAAGGGCGATGCACATTCATTTTCCATAAACATACTCAATTATTATAAAAAGAGTATTGAATGGTTCAAAAAATATTCTAATTCTTATTTTATATCAATTTTTATATTCTATAGATAATTTATTCATCTAATACTAAATAATAAAACTAAATGAGGTTGTAGCATTCGAAAAAATGCCAAAATTAATCTAAAACGATCATCATTAATTTTATCTAATGAATCATCCTCACGGTATATAATAAAATCCTTTTTAATATCATTTAATCATATTAAATATCATTAAAAACATATTATAACAATTTTTTATGTTCATACTCCTTATAAATAGACTTCTATTCATAAATACAATGTGAACTGATCATGGAAACCATGAAAACAAATGCTCCCAAAAAATGAAATTAAACATTATAACTCCTCAAAAGGCCCATAAAAGAACATAATAAACCAATAATGAATCATATAAATGTATAAAATTTACACTAATTGTTTATTAATTAATTTAATGAGATTATACAGGATATTAACATGATGGATGCTTTCAAACAAAAGGTAAGGAAAATACTTGAACCCAACACTCTTTCTTTGGGTTTTCCCTCTATCTGTCCATTTTCAGTATGGTTATTCCATAAAAATAATTTATTCATAATTATATGAACTTTTTTTGATATAAATTTTTTAAATGATTTTATGAAGAAAGTAATTTTTTTATAATAACTCTTCTTTTAAAAAAACACACCTTTTACTTTTCATGATTGTTTCCTTCACTGAAGGTTAATGAATCTAATATCAAGTATGTTATTCCATAATTAACTTTGGAAACCAGTGTTTATGAATGTATTCTTATTAAATGAAACAACTTCATTTCCATGGGGTTTTATATGTTCAATATTGCTATATATTCTATGTGGTATGCATGATAATCAAAATGTTATGATGTGATGGGTGACCCCGGAATTATTTAGTGAAATATAACTGTTCTGATGTGACGGTTATGCCTATAAATATATAGTGCTATAATGAATTGGGTAATGTGGATAAATTCTTGAGTAATGTTTAATATCCATGGACATGATGCTATATTTGTTCAGAACAATGTGTGGCAGTTGACAACTAAGTCATTACGTTTCATTTTCTCACATCGTCACATTTGAATCCTTTTCTTAATGCATCCTCTCATAATTATAATCCTATGCCAGTGTTATGATTAAGATTATTGTACTCACCTCATGTTATTTATTTAATTTTCTTATCTATCAACATAATTGTATTTTATCTCACCCATTTTTAATGTATTTCATTAGTTGACTGCTTTTATAAAGAATAATTCACGGTCCATTAAGAAGCTAGAGAAGAATGAATTAAATAAATGTTAATATTTATATCTTAAACGTTTTTTATGGTCCTTGTTTCTCCAGGATTATAAACCCTAGTATCCTATTTGTGTTATAATTTTGGGTTTTTTATCTTCAAAATGATATAATAGTATTGAAATAAAAATATGTGTCCTTATTTGGTCAATGTAAATCTACTAAAATCCAATTCCTTCCTCCAAAGAATCATGCGATTACAAAAATAATGTTCACCAAAGTAGATGTCTTACTTTTTATGAATATCCTAGGTCAACAAATTACTTACCCATTTAAACTATCATTCCTCAAAATGAATAAATGGGTAACCCAGATCTTTTCCATAGTATTAATTATCCTTTAAACATTTCCTCTGAGCCTAAAAATAGTCTAGCATAACATCAGATTAATCACAACCAATGAGCCTAAAAAAAGTCATTTGAAACTTCAGATTCGTCACACTGGATTCCATGGAACTAACCCAATTTTATAAATAATCCATGTTTTCAAGTGAGATGTTTATAAAAGGCCAAGACACCCACATCAAAACACTGACTGAGACCAAAGAAGAACCTGCTTCATGGTCATGTTAGAAGAAACAATAGAACTCTGCGTTTCAATCCAAGAGGATCTTACATGGAATACTAGGTATCATTTAGTACTAAAAATCAATGATAAAACCCACACATCAGTGTTCACCACTGAGAAAGACACAAAAATGATCCCAATGACTTTTAGAAAATTATCACTAAATATAAATGATGCTATCATAGTGCAACATGGATGATGTCATGATAGGTGATATGATCATCCCCAATAATAATACATTAAGTGTGGATAATCAATAAAAACAAAATAAGATATGTCAAACAACTACCAGTTAACTCCCTGGAGGAATCTCATATTCACCTACCGATAGATCATCATTAACTAATTGTAATGGATTTACCACCACAGGAATTCCATTATATCTTATGATTTACCATCAAATTACATCTAGGTCCTATGATGTTTTTCAAGGGATTCACACACTACAAAAAATTTAAATGTTGTGAGATCAAGCATGAACTGGCCCAATTTGAAACACTCCATCCTTAATGAAATTTGATCCAGACAGACCACTTCCAAATGGTCAACCTATGTTTTGTTTCTTATTCAGGGAAGGACATGTAATTAGCATATGTAACATGACCCTCCCAACCTTAAGTGTTTCCTCATAATTGGAGAAGAAAAAATATAGTCTCTCGCAAGAATTCTAGGATAGATTCACCTTATAGTAAAAATCATTATGACTTTGGAATGAAAACCAAACCTCAAATGACTAGCATGTGAAAAACATGATTAATATGAATATTCATCCCATGGATTGTCTTGAACTGATTTATTTAATGCTCAAGTTACTCTACTCCATAGATGACCCAGGAACATACTGTACAACTCAGGAATCAATGATTACACAAAACACAACGAGTTAGTAACATCATTTCAGAACTCAATAGGTATAGCATATTCAAATTCCCACTAAATTGAGGTTTCAAATGAAAAATGGCACATCCTTTATATTATACATAGGTTCTCCACCCTATTAATTCATGTATAAAATGTCCCACAAAAAAACTATCTCAAAGCCGCATTATCTAAAATTACATTAATACAGAATAATGACCTCTAGACTCTGAATGAACGAGAATAGGGTCACGAGACCTAATAAGTGGCTGATCATTCCCTTGGAATGTCTAACCCTGTGAAACTAAGAATTACGTGATGTTAATAAATATAACAAGGTTCAAGGATTCCAAGACCACCAATTTGATCAAGGGTTTCATTTAGAAGATATGGGTCTTACTAAGGGCAATGACACATGAGAGACACCCAAACATCCAAAAAATCATAGGAATTATAAAGGAATTTAAGATATTTGGGTGTTACCGACAACAAGAAAGACCATTATGAAAACACATACATCACCCCCATCCCTAGTTTATTCCAACTGGAAATTTACTAGGGTCAATACCCAATCATTTGGTGAATTTTATAAAATGGAGAAAGCCTATGGAAACATTTGTGCTTCCATTCCATGGAAACACAAAGAGATATTCAAACTCCCCTTACATGATGGTTTAAAAGAAAGATACCACTTGGTTTCTATTTATATGAAATTATATTAATTTAAATTTAATATTTAAAAAATAAATGATTTCTAATTGAGCATAAAGAATCAATTATTAAACAATGCACTTGGTACTTGATATAAAAAAAGCATCAAAGAAATATAGTTATTTCTTATCAAACTTCATTTTTATACATTGAAACATTAACTGAAATCCCATCATAATTAGAAAATTGGTCAATTGATTTCATTTTAACATATAAGGTGACCTATGGGGTCCTATTAATCCAGCCTGGGTTCATTAAGATGCAACCCAATAGAAAATATTTAATTACCAAAATTTAAAACACCTAATGTTGCTTACATCATAAAGAACATGACCCAATTGGCTTACTTGGGTCTAGTTGTTCATTTAGATATTTATCCGATTGATTTTAGATATACAATTATCATGATTATTACACTTATAATCATTTCAATATATAATATTGTCATATATATAAAGGTTCAATCATATGGGTGGACATATACTAGTCCATAAATCGCTCATTCACATTATAGTTTTGCATTTGGATTCCATTAATCGAAATCAATTCATTTAAAATTTTAAACATTAGTAGCTTATTTATTTTTTTCAATGGTATATAAGAATATATATTCAAACATAAAAAGATTATTCAAGTGTAAAGGTTACCTTTTCTTTGTTATAAGGTTCTCATACACCGTAAAACTAAGAAATCAATCCTATTTAATCTCAATCCATATATTTATCCCATGCAGCCAATTACAATCCAATCATAAATAAAATTTCATAATAATTTATAAACACATAAAAAAATGATATAAACAATGAACCCTGATATAATGAAGAACATTCCACATAAAAAAGAATGGAATATACTTACTTAATCACTCTATTATAAGAATTCATGATAAAAATTACCAAAACAGGAGATAAACTAAGAATATCATATCACTAAAGGCTCAAAATCAAATTAGGGAGAAATATAAATATTCAACTACATGGGATAGAATATTCCATGAATGTGAACATCTATGTTCCTAGTATGATGTATGAAATTATACATTTATGTCATACCTATCAAAGGATAAAATTCATAAATTACATAAATCGTTAAGTAGTAGAATGAAAACCGTTTAGTGAAGGTGAAAGAATATAATCTGTAATAATGAACGTCATAAACAAAAATCCTAACCCTCACCACATAGACTTTTCCATATTAGAGGAGTGACTAGTCTGAGATACTGTTATTTAAAAAACATCGAAAAATTATGGGTCTCCTATCTACCATCCCAAAAAATAAGACAATGGAAACTCATGTCTCTGATAACACTTTACTATGTCCTAGTCCAACTGACCACTATAATGGTATCTAAAATAGATTTTCACATAGATTTGGGCATGCATCACAATATATTACAGGCTTTAGACTATTAGAGAGGCTCTAAGGAGGTGATATCGAGAAGACTATACCCTCATTATCAGAGTATAAGAACTGTGAAAATGAAATAAACAATGGATACCATCAGAAGATGTAATAAATCAAAACAATGAAGATGATGAATAATAATAAGAACCAAATCAAAATGTATTGAACCAACATACTATAGATGCAGAAAAGGCTTGTTGAGGATTCATAATTTAAACAATATAAAAAATGTTGGAAACATGATACAGTATAATAAATAAATAAATAAAATAATAAAAATCCCCAAGGTGATATCTAAGAGAATCATGAGGCCCTTCTCAGTTTTGTACTCCTAACTCCTAGGTACAAGCTAATCAGTACAAGAAATCAACGATGGTCTTTATAAAATAAATTCTACTCATGAAATCCCGTTTTATGAAGGCCCGAGAAGTGTGTGAGATATAAATCCCAATAGGCTACAACCCATGGTGTATATAAATGAATCCTGTATATGAATATAAAGTACTGTGTAGGTAATAATAAAAATGTATCATTTATGAATAAATAATAACTAACCATCGGTCAACATAGGTTTCAATATGAAACCTTGGCGACTCTACCCTCTTTGGCAAGTGACTGGAATGAGATGTCAGATGAATAACCATATATATATAGAAAAAATATATATATAATTGTTATATACTGAATCCACCTATATGAAGCATGTGGGTACTAGTTTCAATAGACATATACCTTCAACACATGTTTATGGATAGACTAGGTGTAACATAGTTATCCATAACCAATCTGAATGATCCTAAAGGATCAATCTATATTTTATATTCCCTATATCCCAATAGTGTGCGAGATTCCATGATTTATTCTTGGGAATGTGAGTAAGCCATCATAAAATATCATTAAACATGGAGCATGTAACCTCATCCCATGACCTACTTGTTTTACTAGTATAAGATGACCCGACCCAAACCCCTAATGTATGGGAGAAATATTTTTTGACATGCTCATTAAATTTCTTACCATCATCAATATCATATTTATAATGTTAAATCTTATATCAATAATAAATGAATCCATGAGGAAATACCTCACATTATTTTCATTTAATAATCCTGTTATATAATCAATGGAATCACATTAAACAGTAGAATATACTAGCACTATTTAAATCATTTGGCCATTCCACCCATTACAATTAATTCCATTCATAAAATTTAATTCATTCACATATGTTTACCATTATGATCATTAAATAAAATTAAATTCAATCAACTCATTTGTTGAAAAGAAACCTTCATTATTAAACTATCTAACTAATGAATTTCCATTGAATCTATGAAAACATTGAAATTATTTTAAAAAGTATCAAAGTAGTACATAGAAGCTACCACGGTCTAATTGGTAATTTACATACAAGGGTTATACAGTTTATTAAGAAATTCAAGCCCTTAGGATGAGGTTGTTTCTTTATCTATATAGACATGGATTGGTCAAGCCATTCAATTCATTAAAATAGGCCAAGCACTTAGAAGTTGATCTTGATCAAAATAATATGTTATAAAAGGAGGGTGATTCCATAGAGAGATAACTAAATAGTCAATGTTCAAAACATGACTTAAATCAATCAATGTCATCAAAGCATTTCTAGATGCACATTATAAACTACAAATCATCGCATTGTAATTTCTAAAATAGTTCACCTCATTTGAGATTTATTATTATAAAAACATGGCATTTCTTATCAGAAAATTCACTTTCACAAATTAACCATTACTCAAGAATTAAAACATAAATAACATTAAAACGATATTTTATAGAATCTACCAAACATGTTAAAAAAACGGGGATTCATCATTGAACATAAGTGGTTCCCATATCTATTTAAAAAATTCCTATATGGAAAAGAATAATAAATAATTTAATTTGAATTCTTAGAATATGTCTAAAATGTTTAATAAATTAATTATATTTGGGATGGTTATGCTGGCACTCCCAAGGGGTTCCCATGATCGAAATTAAAGACCTCAAATTACTCAACAATACTCAATAGGCATAAAACAAGGTGCAAAGCTCAATTAAAAATGAAGGAACCAATTATAAATAAAAAAAATGACAAAATCAGGTGTTTGGAGAAACAAATCTATTTATAACATGCTGAAAAATTGGGGAAATATTTATTGAACATATACCTTATACATAGGATATTCCACTCATCCAACATTATGGGCGGATTTGGTCTTCTTTGTATGAAATAAAAAACTAGACATTTTCTCTAAAAGTGTTCCAAATGATCTCTGACAGAAATATCATTGATGATACCATAAAAATGTAGAATGATGCAAGAAGAATGTAGATCTTACAGATGAAGATCTATAATGATTGATGTTGTTCGATTCGGCTAACAGACATACGAGTTATCGAGATCTCTATATGCAAGAGATTGAGAGATCTATAAAAGGATGAGAGTAGGGTTTAACATCTATGAAGAAGAAAAATAAGAGGAATAATGAATTAAAAATCATTATGGGATATTTCATAATTCCACACTCAAAACTAGGCCGCACTTATTTTTCAAACTGTGAGTCAACTGTGTGGCACACACTACGTAGGAAACACACCTCTCGAGGTTGTTCTGCATGGTTTTCCTAAATCGTGTACAAATTATGAGGCCAACAGTTGAAATATACAACCAAAATTGGAATAACTATGTGTACTAGGAATTTATTTTTGGTAAACCATGAGCATTCCTTGTGGGGAACTTGTGTTCCTCCAATTTAGACCCCACAATTTACAATTGGGGCCACACAATTTCACACAAATCATGTGCCCCCTGTAGAACCTCCAATCTATTTATTTCTAGACCCTAGAGCTTAATAAACCTAACGAGACACTTAAGGTGCCATTTATTCCATTACCGAAGTCATAAAACAACACATTAACATGTCCCTATTATCGTAATTACATTTTGAAGCATGGTTTAAAGAACCTATCACCTTGTAAGTGCCAAAATTAAAATTTCCATTAAATTTTACCATTCCTAAAATAACACTTGTTATTACAGGTTTTCATAAGTTCTTATTAAATAGATGTTTTCCTAGATAAACATAAAATAAAAATAATAATATCGGTGAATAGTGGTAAAAATGTGACATTAAATTTCATTCCACCTCATGTTTTATGATTATTAAAAATTCCATTTTACAATAAAATAAATGAGAATTGTAAATATTGAAAATATGAAAGGTTTCCTAAGATAACACTTCCTAACTCAATAACTAACTAGAGGAAACAATAATCATATTATACATTTTCAACATCTATAAAACAAAAAATATATAAGAAATAAAAAACACATTAATGTTTAAAAATGATTCATACAGTAGATAATAAAAATTCTAATATGTATAAAAGGATATTATTAGAAATCAAAAAATATAAACAACTTGCATGGGGGATTGATATATAAAATACATTGTAAACTTCAACCTCACCCATCATTCTCATATCAGAATAATTTTTCATAAGACCATGAAAACAAAAAAATGGGTTTCCAAGTTAAGAAAAAAGTATTTTCATCTACATAAATTTTGAAAATAATAGTTTATATAAAAAAATTCATGATTTAAATATTTGGATATTCATTTCCGTTAATAAATTTATTTTTATGTGTGAATGTAGAAAATTAATCATGTAAATCCATTGGAAGTCAATTAATGTTATAGAGTGTTTTAGTAAGTTCAAATACATGTTATAGAAAATTAACATATTAAAGACAATTGTCTATTAAATATTAAATTCCTCAAATAAATATCCCTTATAAACGTCACTTTTATCATCTATTTGGAGTAAATTATATTCAAATATGTTGTTAATGCTAATATGATTTGAATGTACTCAATCCTAACTACCAAAGAAAAAGTATCTCAATAGTATATGATTTCTTCCTTAAAAAACCCTTAGTTTTAATACTAGTTAAATTCCTTATAATAGTTCCATTTTCGTCACATTTATTTAGAAAATCCCATTTTACACATCTTACATTAACATATTCAACATACCCAAATGGTTTATAAACATGATTACATTTAAATTTATTACCATATTCAGGTATGGAACTTATCCAACATTAATACCCCAAGGAATTGGATAACATTTTAGTGTTAATTAAGATAATTATTCATGAAGTTCACATTTATTTCTTATTGAATACATATTATTAACTACGTTTCCTACATATCCAACGAAATTATCAATGATATGACACCATAATATTGACTAATTTCATTGAAAAAAGTTAAAATAACACTCAACTATCAGTTGTACGCATTTTATTAATGTTGTTTTTATATATTGAAATTCTAATACCATAACTACCTATGGATTTACAAATAGGTGTTGTGGTTTAACTTCCGGAAAATTAATATAAGTAATTCCAAAACACATCATATAGATAATTAACATCAAAAAATTTTACAAAAACAAAAAGATCGGTTCCATTAAATTTTATAGGAACTATTTCTTCAATAATGTTTATTTATTACATAGAACCCAGTAGAACATACATGTTATTGAATGACCATAGAAAATACCTTTATCAGCCTTATGATCCAATTTATTGAATTGATATTTTTTTTCTCCAAAATAATAACATTACACCTAGATAATCAAAAATAATTAGAAATTTAATATCATGATACAAAATTAGAAACATTTGAGTGATTTGTTAGAAAATGTTATTTCTTCATTCAAGAACACATTTTTTAAGGCCATCTTGGGGATGAAAATATAAAACAAATACAATTCTTATTAAGAAAGTCAGTATCATAATTTAAAAGTCCCCCACTATGATAACTCCAGATAGTAATCAATGGTATGTTTCTTTCACATTTTTAATTATGTCTTGGAAACATTTGAAAAAAAATTTAACTTCATATTTTTAATAATCAAAATACATATAATTAAATATATAGTAATTAAAAACTAGTAAATACACATAGTTCATTACTCTAATGATATAAATTTATATTGGACCAAATATATTCATATCCATTAACTTCAAAACTCTAAAAGTAGAATCATAACTAATAGTTCTAAAAAAGACTTATGTTTTCTTATATATTAATTGTAACACCCAAAAAAATATACAATATTTTTATTTTTTAACAAATCTAATTTTTTATTTATAATGATTTAATTGAAACAACATGTTAGTCTTACACTACATGTAATAATGAGTTGGCCTATGTTAGATACATGGACGAGTTCTACAAATGAATAATATATTAATAAAATAATATTATATAATATAACAACATATAACCGAGTATTTAAATAGGTGGTTGTGAACAATATTAACTAACTTGGGAAATATATAGTTGAATTCATTTTTTAAAAATTAATTAGAAACAGATATAAGAACCATTTGAATATAATGATAATGTTTTTATTAAAAATATATTTATGCTCTCAAAGGAACTTATCCTAATAAAACAAATTAATTATTATTGGTGAGTCGTAATATTGTAATATATAATGGCAGTTTTACCACCTTTTTATAGAGAACCTATTTGAAATCAAATTTATACAATTTTATATATTCTATTTGAAAGAAAAATATTCCTTTAAATAAAAATATGAAAATTTAATTTCGTTAATTTTTTTGTATTATTCTGATAAGTTCATGATTTGAAAAATAATCATAAAATATTTCAATATAATTGAAAACAAATTTTTTCATCAAAATAATTTATAATGTTAAATGATATTTTTAATTGGGTATAATTTTTTTTAGATCCTTTTTTTCAATTAATCCATTTTAGGCCATTTTAATAAATTCAACATTAATATTGGACATAAAATCGTCTCAATCTTTTGAATGTTTTAACATTCAAAACAGGTTTTCCAGTTCCTTCCACAAGATAAATTCTAAAATAATTTTTACATCTTAGATGTTTTTAAATTTGAGAAATGTTTTCAATATTTGGAATAATTGGGTCCAAAATATGAAATTTGTTTTTAAATTTTTGGGCATAAAAAAGTACATTTAGTAATATTTTAATTAAAATGTTTAAGTGTAAATCAAGTAATTAAGGGTAAAAATAATATTTGAAGTATTTTAAAATTACCCCATCACATGTCCTATTTTTATTATATTAGAGAGTATTGTCCAAAATCATTATTGGTCTGATTTTATGGCCCCTTCGAGCCACATGTATGACTTAAGTCTTTTATAATATTTTACTCTAGGAAAATTCCACTATGTCACGCTATTGTTTTTAATAAGTATTAAATTTTTATATGTGGTAATTAAAAATATATATTTTAGTATAAATTATAATATTAAATATAATATTTTATTTTTTATCACTATAAATTATTTTAATTTTATAGGTATTGGATATTGAAATTAAAGGCATTCACAATGATGATGCAGTAATTGTTTAATTAAATGAGATATCAAATAAAGGTTACTAAAAATATTATAAAAAATATAATTTCATGTTATTAATGTCATCAAAGATTTTATATATTACCTAGACATATTAGGGAGGTATTAATGTATTTTTTCATATTCTCATTAGTATTGTGATTTTTAAAATGTTAATAAATTAACAGTTTCAAAATTGACCTTAATGATATTTTAAAATAAATAATATTTTATTAAATGATATAAAATTAATAAAAATATAAAATAAATCCAACTAATTGTGATACTGTTTTAATATTCATCCACCAATCATTTATGGTTCATTTTACATTTTATGGTAAATATATTAACCCTTAATGAGTAAAAAAGGAAAGTTGTCAAGGTTATAGTTAGAGGGTTTCTCTAATGGTTAAAACCAAAAGATAAAAGTAATTATTCATCCTAAAAATTTAAAACAATTATTAGTTAAGATGATTTTGAACCATACTAATATTAACTTATATATCACTCATTATTGACTCATTTGTAATGGAAAAAAATTATATTATTTTAATAGTTTGAGAGATTTCAAAATTACCCATCACCTCAATTATAGTAGGGAACCTCCTACTAACATCCACATACATCAGTGATCCTTCTACATAGGCTAATTACATCCCATACCTCATTCCATTATCCTAATACGTCTATTATAGATCCTTTTATTTCAAAAATACTAACCCAAGATCCATTAAGAAGAGATCTAGTAGATGTCATTCGAAGAAGATGTAATCGTTTTCACTAACTCATCCAAGTTGATTTCTCTATATACATCATCATTTTGTTCTTTTTATATATATAAATTAATAAAACATTATAATATATAATTTTGGAAGCTAGTATGATTATGGTAAAACCATATTAATCCTTCTATCCATCAAACAAAAAATGAAATCACTACACGTGTGTACATAGGACCTAATATCATCACGCCATAGTGTAACATGTTTTTCAACACAAAATTATTTGTATGGGTATACTGATGGATATAATGGATATAAATTATAAATATGAAATGATATTTATTCTTTATAATTAATATACTTTTCAACTATTTACCGTTTCACCATTAGAGAAATGATATTATCGCTCGAGTGTTTGTGATTCATACCGTCTCCAGGACACGATGGGATTCATTTTCCATGTCAACCATTTAATAATGATTATAAAAATGTATATAAGGACTAAATATAATATATAAGAACTTTTTATAATTATATATATAATATATATATATTGTATTAATATTAAATCCGATTTAAATGAAAAAACATGTATTGGAAAATAAAGAAGTTAACAACAGAAAAAAGGGTAATAGAGAATAATATTAACAAAACTATATAAGAATATATTATATGATATAATAGATATTTATATGGTTATGTTATAAATTAATAACATGTTTTAACCAATTATACAAGAGGATAAATCACATTAAACATAAGAAAACTACAAGGTAAGGGTTAATATTTCAATCTCATTAATATCTGTGATTATTTATACATAAGTATCTACTATGAAATATTTATCATCCATATTCATGTTTCCTAAAAATTATTTCCAATATATGTTTACTATTAACAAAAAAATGTTAACATTATTTTTACCCATTTTTATCTTTTTATTAAACAGGTTGAATAAAATATTTTTTTTAATTTACCAAATAAGGTTCTTTCTGAATTTCACAATAGAAAATTTAAAAGGAATGTTTTTTAACATATACAGAATGAGAATCCTTTTAAGTTTTCTAGAAACCTTAGTTTATTGAATCATATTTTACATATTTTTAAGATCCTTTCAAATGTAAATAAAATATTTTACAATTATGTTTCCTTTTAAATAAATGATTTCCAAGTAAAAAATTGATTATTTATCTTATTTAATATATTATTAATATATTATTTATTTCCATCTATGTAAACAACCTTTATTAGATATTATTATTGATCGAGGTTGATATATTCAGATTCCAAATAACTTATTTTATTGAAGTGGTTATGATAAATTTGATTGTTTTTTTTTCTATTTTGATACCATTCGTTGATTATGGTTAAGGAATTCACATTTCTTATGCTAGTTTTTTCAATACAAATGATTATGTTGTTTATGTTTTAATATGAGAAATGAATTGGACTTAGTAATTTATAGGTTGGGGCAACCATATCCCTTATATGCATCGGTATATATCATGAGATAAAATAGTTTGGGTGTCGGTTGAGACATTAATCGATTATCTATATTGTCTTGGCTGAAGAATTGATGATATGTTTATGATGTATAAAACAAATTCCCCCATTATCAAATTAGTTATTGATATTCCATGTGATTATTCAATTAATAGAATATCCATTAATATATTTTTGTCTCGTGTGATTATTTACATAGTATGATTTATTCTAGTAATATTATAATCAAGTTATGTTAAATAAAATGTATTTCATTTATAAACCATTCGATTTTGTTTATGATTATTATTCATAATAGTTTTGATTATATATTTACCCTTACAGTGCATATGATCTCACCACTATCATATAATTTATTTTTCCTATAATTAGATATATATATTATTGCTGATATGTAGGGTTAAGCTAAGAGAATATTGATACTCTCAAAAGATTTTTTATATTTCATTGGATAGTTTCAATTATAATATATAGTTCATATATATAATATGGATTTTCAAAAAATATAAATTGATCAGTCCGTAGATATTTGATTTATTTTAATCTGACTAATGTGATAAAATAATGCACTAGCTCTTTGATTCTATGTTCGGGGTGTTATAGTTGGTATCAAATGATGTTTAACAACATCCATGGAAACTAGATTAATAAATAAAATATTAGGGAACATAATCCAAAAATTGAATTGAAGGACAAACATTGAAAACAATAATATAATTTGGTATGATAGAGATTATGTGAGTCTTCCTAGAAATACATATCTGTCTAGATACTTCAATTGGGTCTAGTTCTAGAATAGATGTACCTTTGGGTAACAACTCGGAGAAGGTGCATTGGACCTAACCCTACATAACCTAGTACATGATAATGGTCCTTACATCACACCTGGTTTGACAATCCTAAGTTATACAATTCGGATAATTTAAATTTTCTTTACAAACCATTATGACTGATTTAAAAGTAAATATGACCCCAATGAAACGTTGTTTAAGATTTTCGGAATATATACATACAAAATTTTGAATTTATGTTAAGTATTTTTATAGTTTTTTTTATATATCACATTATGATATTATATTAACAAGTGTATATCATCATTTAAAAATGTTGCCTATTAGAAATAACATAAACCTCACTGATGCACATTATCTAAAGAGTAAGAAGGGTCTAATATTTCAGGCTCTTAAGATAATATTTTGAAGGGAAATAGTTTCACAAGAATTCCCATCAAATGAGGACATAGTATCATGTGATAAAATGACAGGTAAAGAGTAATATATGTATTATGAATTATGAAGGAAGCATGATAATAATATCCCTACAAGAAACATTTTGTATAAAGGGGATAATAGAATGAAGTATTTTTCACCATGTAATACTGGTGGAAATAATAATCCTGATACTTTCTTAAAAAGAAGGGGATTTTTCTACCAGTTCCAATAGAAAGGCCTCCATGGATGGGATTTCAAGGATAAAAAAATGTTTCTAGTGTAAAATTATTCAGCACTAAGGAGAATTGAAACTATGAAAATTAATTTCTCATGAGTCAGTAGAGTACACACCAAAAAAGGCTAATGGATCTTGGTTGAGATTATTATACTTCCATGGATGGAGAGGAATGATTAATGTACTTATGTTGGGATTCATGTATTTTGTCATTTGAGTATTTTATCAATGACATACTAGTAATAATAATTATGGAATATATAATGATTGTATTGTAGTACTATTTCATTTAGTATTTGATATCATATGTTGAGTTGTACTGATGAATAAGAAAATTGAATCAGTAGATTGTTTTTGGAGAAAATATGGTTGAGGGAATGAAAACCTTTGATATGTTTTAGATACTAAGTTAATTATTTCAGAATAAAGAGATGATTTATTTGGATAATGTAAACTGGAAACTACTAATTACGTCATAACTGATTCTAAATTTTGGATCATAATACTTTGAAGGGTTATAAGGTTAACCATTTATAAAATGTTTTCAATTGAACTTTGGATGAAGTTTTAGAGTTTATTATATAACTTCACCATGTGATTAAACCTGTTATAAGAAAATAAGTATAAATACTTCAAGGAACAAGGAATGTATTGTACTTATAAAATTCTATCAAGTATGTATATTTACATATATACTTTAAAATTGAAATAATTTCTAAACAATATGAAAAGGGCCTTAAAGGTTTTTCCCTTTTATCATTATTATTGATGATATATATTACATTTATTCTCACATTTGGTTTATGGATTTGTGGTCAACACCTTTCTAATGAATATATTCTCTATCAATCTCTATTAGAACATGACAGTTACATTTCTCTTCCATATCCATGATTCTACTAATTTTCTCCTATTCAAAATTCTTATTTTTTCATAACCTTCTAATTTTCATTTCCGAATTATTATAAAGATATTTTATTTTCCCTATTTACTTTTTTGGGTTATTAATATGTGTTTATTTCCAAATATCCAACCCAATAATACCAATATCAAGTTTAAATTGTGAGGATACAATTTAATTAAGCTAAGGAGAATGTAACACCCCAAGACAGTAAAATATTTTCAATTTTCAATAAATTTATTTTTGTTTCTTGTTTTATTAATATGAAACACCATATTAAGCTTACGTTATAAACAATAATGAGTTTCCTTGTGTTACATGCTAGACCATGTTTTACCTAGAAATAATATATTATTATTTAAAATTATAAGATATAAACTAGTCATTAAGATGAATATTATGAATATTATTAACTAAACACTAAATATATATTTTATAATTCATTTGTTACAAATGAAAAATAAATTAATATAAGAACCAATTAAATATAATGAGAATTTTTTTATAAAAACTATTTTTATACTCAAAAAATAATTTTATTTTGTTAATTTTAATTAATTAACATTGGTTACTGTTATCTGTTAAATATATATTTTATATATTCTCAGAAATATTTTTTAAATTCATTGAATACATTTTATAGGTATAAGATAAGAAGAAACCCAATATTACTTATAAAAAACAATATTTTTTTGAAGGTGATTTTACTACCTTCTGATTGAACACCTATTTTAAATACCATTTTTGAAACTTTTATATATTATATTTGAAAAAATGTACTTCTTACATAAAATAGAAATAGAAATATTTATATTTGTGTATTTTTTGGTATTTTTTTGTAAGTGTCATGTTTTGATGAATAGTGATAAAATATTGCATTTTAAATGGAAAAAACATTTATATCTAAATAACTTATAGTTATAAATGATATTTTTAATTGATTTTAAATTATAATTACATCATTTTTTATAAATTAATAAAATATACATGATTGGATTCAATTTCACAATAAAAATGTATATAATTTCATTTTAATCTTTTGAAAATTTTCACATTAAAAACTCATTTTCTCATTCCGTCAAAGGGATTAATTTTAGATTATTTGTTGACACTTATATGTTTTGAAATTTGAAAAATATATCCATATATTTAATTAGTGGGTAAAAATTATGTAAATAGTCTTCTTTTATATTTCAGAATATAAATAGTAAAAATAGCTATATTATAATTAATATGTCAAGTGCAAATCAAGTAATTATAGGTAAAAATAATATTATAAGTTTTAAAAAATTTCCCTAACAGATATAATAATTTAATTTAAGGAGTGAGTTTAGACCCAAAGCATTATTGGGACGAATTTATGGCATCTTGGAGCCATTTGGATGACATTAAGGCTGTTAAAGTATTTTATTCTAAGGAAAGACCAATATGTCACACTCTATTTTTTTATTAAGAATGACATTTATATAAATGGTTGTTAGTTATATAAATTTTAATATAAATATTAATTTTAAACTCTAAAATTTAAATATTCATCATGATAAATTATTTTTTAGTTTTTAGTGATGAAATAATTAAATTAAAGGCATGGAAAATGATGATGTAGTAATTCTTTAATTAATGCTCATATCCGATAAATGAAAATAAAAATTATAAAATAAATATAATTTTAAATTATTTTTGTCATTAAAAAATTTAATAGATTAAATATACATATTAGGGATGTATTTTTGGTTTTGGTTCAAATTTATCTTGGATATTTATAATTGTTAAAAATACAACAAAGGAATATTGTCAAAATTAACAGTAACAATAATTAAAAATTAAAACTATATTATAATATGATATAAAATTCATGAAAATATAAAATTTGGATTGATTATATGGATACAGTTTTAAACGTCATCCATCACCCATTTGTGGTTCATTTGTTATTTTATTGTAACTATGTAGACCCTTATAATGTAAAAAAATTGTTTCCATGGTAAGAGTTAAATGGATTAACTAAGGGTTAAAGAAAAAAAGATAATTGAGAAATCTTATTTAGACATGTCCAATAATTATTGGTTGAGAGGAGTTAAATCCAAACCCAACTTATCTTTAGAATAACTCAGATTGGAAAAATTTTGAATATAAAAGAAATTTTTATTAATTTAATTGTTTAGGTTTCCAAAAGTATCCCTCACCTCAATTATAAATGGGAACATGTTTCCTCACTTACTAACACACAATTTAGAATGATATCTAGAAAAATTCATGCCCATTTTACACCCCCTATATCCTTATCCATGTTATGGATAACCTGGTATTATAAAAAGACCAACCCTTTATCCCTTAAGAAGAGATCTAATACAAACCCTCCAAATAAGAGGTAATTGTTTTTTTACAAACACATTCATGATCATTAGTTGTTATACATCCTATTTATGAGTTTTTTTATTTTAATGTAATAATTATAGTATAATAGTTATGACTGGAATTTATTTTTATTTTGGGAAAATCATATTCCTTGTTTTTTCTCTCATATTAAAATGATATTACCACATGTGTGCATGTACGACCTACCCCTTACACATCACGTTGTAATATGTTTTTCATCAGTAATTTATTTGGATGGGTACATTGTTGATAAAATGGATATAAATGAAAAATAATAAATGAGATTGAATATTTATAATTAATATAATACCCAATTCATTACCCTTTCACCAATAAGGTATTGATATTGTCGCTCTTGTGTACGTACGACCTACTGTCCCTAGGACGTGCTAAGATTCATATCCCACATTAACCATTAAAGACTGATTTTCATATTATATATAATGAATAAAAATATTATCTAGTAACTTCATATAATTCCATATATAAAATACATATATCAAATTCATATGAAACATGGGTTACATGACAAAATATGAATAAGAATATGATGTGGTTAACACACGAATTAAGGGCCATAACAAAATATTATTAACAAAACATTATAAAAATATCTTATGTAATACAATAAATATATATATGGATCTTGTATAAATTATTAAATTTATTAAAACAATATACAAGAGTATAATGTAACACCCCAAGCTTCCACAGTACGTTTCCCATTTAAATAATGAAATAGATTGCGTTGTATGCAACTGGGAGTTTTAACACACCATGACCAACCACACTAGCTGTTATGAAATGTAATACCCACTTTTTGTAATTTTAAAAATTTTATTTTTCATAATGGATATCATTATTGGATTTTAAATATCAAAATTAACTTACAGTAAATTTTTGGTATTTTTTAGAAAATATCCTATTTTTTATTAATAGTGAATAACACCACTTTAATTTTCAAAACAGAATATTTATTTAAATAAATAACTACATTATTTAAATTTATTTTAGGTAAAAATAGATACATAATACCTATATTTTTTCAATGTAATTCATTGGAGTATTTTTATAATATTATTAGATATGTAAAAAAATTGAACTTTTTACCGTCTTTTACCCACCTTCTAGGCGAATATGCAATTTTGCATAAAAAGTAATTTTACCACATCTGTGAATTGAATTTATAAAATAAAAGAGAAATAGATGACATCAATATGTAAAATTTGGTTCAATAAGATTAAAATAATTTTTTGGTGAATAGTATCTTTTGACTTTTATTTACCACAGTTTAAAGTAAACCGAGTAATTAAAGGTAAAAATTGATATTATAATTACCCTAACATATGTCCTAATTCTATTTGATAAGTTTATTTCAATCATAAAAACCATAGGAATAAAATATGATACTCTTGGTCCACATGGATTATATTAGGACATTTTTTATTATTTTATTTTCATAAGAGTTAAAAGTGTTAAATTCAAATTTGCATAACTGAATCATTATTAATATAGGGATACACAGAAGATAAGTTGGACTATAATTATACATTATAAATCTAAAAAATTTTCCTACATTATTTTATTTATTTATAATATTTAGTCATTAAATAATTTAATTTATTTATGACACAATGATGATGCAATAATTATCTTTTTAATGAATGGATAAAATAATTGATGTTATAAATATCCAAATAAATTTAGATTATGATTTCTGAGGCATTAAAATAATTTTATTGATTAATATAACATTTTAGGTTTATTAAATAACTTTTTTTCAAAGTAATCATTCTGTTAGGACTTCCAAAAAATCAATTACAAAATAGTTTCAAAATTGACATGAATGAGTTTTTAAAACAAATAATATATTATAAAATGATATAATTGTCATAAAAACTAAGGTTTAGCCAAAGCACTTATATAATAACATATATTTCATTAATGCACCACTTGGGGTTCTCATGGAATTTTTTAGTATGATTTTAAACCATATAATATAATAATAGAAGAATTCATTATAAAAGTTAAACTATTTAACTAAGAGTTAAATCTCAAATCTATGGTTAATATGTTGACCTAAGCCTATATAAAACCTATTGGTTTACAATTTTTTGACCCCTCCCCAACTTATACTTGTAAAAAATTATTTTGGAGCCATTATAAATCGAATAGGTTTGTATAATAAAATAATAATTCAAACTTTTTCCTGAAGTAACACTCACCTATCTTATAAAAGAGTACTTCCCCTTCTCTCAATATCACAACTCAAAGCCATTTGGCTCAGCCAAACCCTACTCCAAATCCTCCCAACTACCCTATCATTTACCTAGAGTCCTTAATTTAATTATAAGGTTTCTTTGAGGAGCAGTTTTGATCAACTGAAATAGAAACACCCGAAGAAGAGGTAATAATTTCACCACATCTTTCGATGTTCATTTCTCCTTCCACTTCCTCTTTATTTATTGTTTTCATACCAAAATAATAACCCCAGAATATTATACATACTATGATGTTATTATAAATATGGTACAAATGTATTCATTATTCTATACATCCTATGAATGATAAGTCACCATACTTGTGTACGTACAACTTACCGTCTCCATGTCGTGGTGTAGTTTGTTATTAAACCACTTCATTAGATAGATGGGTCCAATAATGAGTATAAAAAATTTAAATAATAAAAATAACATATTAATGATTCTTTATATATGATATAACATCCAATTATATATGAATCCATCATCAATAGAATGATATTGTTGCCCGTGCGTACGTACGGATTACCATCTCCACTAATGCAATGAGATTAATTCCCCATCGTGATCATTCATGAATAATTTTCATTATTTTATTAAAAATAATGTTTAATAACTTAATATAATTCTGTATATGAATAAAATACATCTTATCCATAACAAACATTTATTATGTAACAATTCATATATTATAAAATGAATCAGTTAACACCATATCCAATGATACTACTGAAATATTATTAACAAATCAATCTTAGAATATAAAATATGATATCATATTTATGTATGTGGTTATTATATAATTTAATAAAAATTATATAAATATTATACAAAAAGTTAACGTAGCCTCAATCAATGAAATGTTCAAGGTATGTTTTAATTCTATAATCTCTTCATTATCTTAGGTTGTTAATAAGGGAGTATCTCCTCAGACATATTTATCATCCAAAATCATGTTTCTTAAAAAAGTATTTTAAATTTTTTTTACCATTTATGAGACTACGGGTTAAATTCATTTACACCATCATTTTAATTTTAATAAAATTGTGTGAAAGGAATCATTCCGCTATTTTTCAAAAAAGATACTTTATAACCTTTTTGAAAAATTAAGTTAAGAATGTTTTTTTACTTATACAGTGGGTGCGGTTCTTTTCAATCGTTATAACAACATTGAAGCTTCCCTTACAAAATTATAAGATTATATTCAAAATGAATATTTTCATTTTTAAAAATGTGACTTTTAAATGATTTCAAAATAGAAAGTGATATTTCACTTCAATAGTTTTTATTTCATCTATGTTAACATCATTTGATTGTTTTTACACTTGTTTGAAGTTGATTTATTATGGAAAAATATTCCATATTGTGTGGATGGTTTTGTGACATGTTTTACTATGGATGTGTTATTTTTATACCATTCATGGTTTATAGTTAAAGTATTATCATTTTTTATGGAAGTTTTAATATGATTTTTTATGTTATGTTTCAACCTTTTCATATGAGGAATGCATTGGACCAGTAAGTGACGGGTGGAGACTACTATAGCTCCTTGATGAATCGGTAGGTCTCATGAGAAAAACTAGTCTCTTGGAATAAACCATTTACAAAAAAATATTTTTAGTCTTGGAATGAGTCCTTGACAATGTGGTGATGATGTCTGGAATTATGAATTCCATCATTATGAAGTTATCTATTAATATTACATGTGATTATTCGACTAGTAGAATATACATTTGAGTAAGTAAATGGAATAATTTTGATTTTAATTTTCCATATTATGGTGGTGTTTAAATTTTAAAAGGCTTTTATTTTAGTCTTATACATTTCCCTAAATGGTTATTCTTATTTATGAATGTTTCCTCTATATTGTTACCCTTACTAAGCATCTAAGATCACCCATTTCTATGTTTTATTTTTCCTAGGATGCAATGATGTATATTAATATTAACCCACAGAAAGAGGATAAGGGATATAAGGGTGTTCAAAGGGGACACAATGTTGTTTCATTATTTTATGATGTAATCTAAAACTTCTGTATGTATTTTGTACTTCCAAGGCTACTAAATTGATTGGTCTTTTGGGACTTGATTCTTTGTATCATGTTTATGTTATGTAATAATGCAATGAATCTGTAAAAATAGGGTTGGGGCGTTATAGTTGATATCAGAGGAATTTGAGAATAAACTATGGAGACTAGATTAAGAAAAAATCTGATTAGAGAACATTACCCTATAATAGAATTTAATAATTAGTATAGAAGAACTTCCTAAAATTATGGTAATGTAGTTATTTTGTGAGTTTTCCAAGAAATAAATCCCTTTCTGCATTTTATCAGGTAGAGAAAGCTCTGGAACATATATACTTAGGTGTGAAAACTCTGACAAGGAGATTTCGACTTGACTGGGGTATCTTGGTACATGACAATGGGCCTTGCTGCACTCTTGGTTACGACATTTCCGAGGGATATTCTTTGGACAATTCATACTTTTTTACAAATGATTATAAAGGATTTATTAGTATATACCTCCTCAATGAAAACATTTTTATGATTGGGGATTATATCCATAAACTGTTAAATTTATGTTAAGTGTTTTACAATTATGTAATCATGTTATTGTGATTCATAAACTAATCTAGTATATGCAATTATATTGAAATGAAACCAAGTAGATGGAATGGAAACTCCATCAATGCATGTAATCCATGTATATATTTCTTTCATACTCAAGATAATTACAGTGGAGTTGGTGATGGAACTGGTGTTGATCATCTTATCACCATACTTGGACAACTCACTCAGGCAATGAATAATAACCTTACCCATATAGATCACCTTGATCTAAAACGTGGAGGATCAATTTTATACCACTTCATGAGGAAAAAAACACCAACATTCAATGGGACTAAAAATCCATTTGTACCTGAGCAATGGATAAGTTCCTTTGAGAAAATATATCATACTTTGGGGAGTAGTAAAAGGGAAAAAGTTATCATAGTAGTTTATTACCTCACATGAGATGCAGATCAACGGTGGTCATTGATTCAAAACACAATGGAAGATGATGAAGTATTAATTAATGAATGGAGGGATTTTAAATATCTTTTCATATAAAAATACTTTCCTCATTAACATCTAGTGGATATGGAAAGACAATTTCTGAGTTTGAGGAAAAATGAGGATGAGAATGTCACAAAGTATGAGGCTAACATAAAAGGTTAGAAAGGATTGAAGAATATTATATATATAACCCATGGAGTAATATTGATTGATTTAATGATGTTTTAAAACCATTTCTCAATCAATCAATAGTCTCACAATCCTTTTCGTCATACGAAGATATTGTCTCATGTGCTATAAAGACAGAAAAGGAATTATCTAAGTCTTACAAGTATAAATAAAAGAAAAGGATGAAGAGATCAAATGAAATCTCTTGAAATGGAAATATGGGGAAGAATATAAATTTTGAATTTCCATCCTATAGTAAATGTGGGAAGAAAAACATCAGTACTTTCCTGAAGAGAATGAGAGTTTGTTACAAGTGCGGTGAAAGAGTCCACTAATCTCGGGATTAGAAGGGAAATAAACATGTTGTAAATGATGAATGCTAAAATTGTAGAAATGGGTCATTATGCAAATTAATTTCCTAATAACCATAGAAACATACCTTAGAAAAGTCTATGGGAGCAAGGCCAATATTTTCCGATCACTACTGTTGAGGGTGAAGCTCTGAAAGATGTGGTGGTAGGTAATTTAATGATTTCCTCACGTTTATCCAATGCATTATTTGATTCTAGATCATCGCATTGTCAAATAGCTTCCCAGTTAGCTATGAAAATTAGATATTTCCAATTTGATATAACAAGGGCGTATCCAGTCACAACTTCTAAGTGAAATATCATTACAAAAACGTTGTTTGAATCGGTTCCCATTAGTGCGAATAAATGTTCTTTATCTACTGATCCCATCATCATACCAATGATTGAATTTGACATAATCCTCTATATGGATTGTCTTTTTGACCATGATTCAAAAATTTATTATAAGAAGAATGAGGATACAATTTTCAAGGAGGATACAAAATAACTTATCTTTAAAGCAGAAATGTAACCATTTGATTCTAATCTAGTTTCACCCCCACTAGCTCTTCCAAATTCCATTATTGGGGAGTAATAGAATGAAATAACTATGGGTAAGGAAAATAATGTTCGAATAGAGGTCATACTTATTATACAAGAATATGTTGAAGGGTTTTCAGAGGATTTAGCTGGACATCCTCCAGAATGAGAAATTGTGTTTTCCATTGAATTAATTTTTTGTTAGATGCCTATATCGAAGACCCATTAGAGAATGACCACTGTGGAATTCGTGGAACTAAATAAAGTACTAGATGAATTGAGTATTAGAGGATTTATTCTCACTTGTTTTTCTCTATGTGGAGCCCATATTCCTTTTATTAACAAAAAATATTGATCTATGAGGTTTTTCATTAACTATAGGTGGAACAATGATATAACAATAAAGAACAAGTATCACCTACCGCACATTGATTATTTATTCAAAAACCTTCATGAAGTTCAATATTTTTCAAATATTGACCTTTTATTTGTATATCATAAGTTGGGTTTGATGAAGGAATACATTCTAAAAATAGAATTTCGTACCAGTTACGAGCATTATGAGTTTATAGTAATTCATTATCGGACTAACTCATAAACCATTTGTTTTTATGGATCTAATGAATAGAGTTCTCAATGAATATATTGTTTAATTTATAGTGGTATTTATTTATGATATCTTGTTTTAATCCAAAATATATGGAGATCATGAAAATCACTTTTTCACTATTCTAGAAACCCTTAGAAGAAATGAATTATATGGGATGTTTAGAAATGGTGAATTATGGTTTCAAGAAATTTATTTTGTTGGCCTTATTGTCTCTATGGATGGAATCTATTTGTATCCTTCTAATACAAGAGAAATACATAAATGGCCAGCAATGAAGAGTATATATGAGGTATATAGTTTTATTGGTCTAGCAGGTTATCATCATTGTTTCATCCATAATTGTTCTCAATTTGAAACCCCATTAACCATGCTCATACATTGAGGGGTTTATTTTTTTTAGAAAAAAGGGTGTGAAGAATGTTTTGAATAAATTAAGGTAAGAGAAGTCAGTGCTTCTATCTTGAATCTACCATCAGGGAATGATGGGATTGTTATTTATAGTAATACATTAAATAAAGGACTTGGTTGTTTACTTATAAAGAATGATAGAGTTATTTCCTATACATCAGGAAAGCTAAAAATTTAAGAACAAAACTATCCCACTCATGATCTGGAGTTAGGAGCTATAATATTTTTTTGAAGATATGGATACACTATCTCTATGGTGAAAAAGAGATATATACTAATTGAAAGAGTTTGCAGTATATTTTCTCATAGAAATAATTCAACATGAGGCAAAGATGATGGATTGAACTACTCAAGGATTTTGATGGCACTGTACACTACCACCCTGGGAAGGAAAATAAGGGGGTAGATGCTTTGATTAGAAAGGATCATGGAGTTTTGTACAATATGAGAGTTGAAATGGATCCTATGTTAATGGATCAAGTAAACATGGATATGGGAATTATCATGGAAGGTGAAACATAAATACCTTTTCAAATGGATTCTAATACATATTTACTAGAAATGTTAAAAAGTTATCAGATAGATTATGATGAGTTTAAAAAAAAATTAAAGTTGTAAATAATAGAAGATTGATGGAATTTGTATATGAAGATGGAAATTTGAAATTTTGGAAGATAATTTGTTTTTTTGACATACATTATCTAAAAAGAGAATTTTTGGATGATGCTCATAGCTCCAATTTTTCTACACACCTCAGTAGCACTAAGATGTATAAGGATTTGAAGGAACATATTTGCTGGGACAAAATAAAGAGAGATATTAACAATTATGTATGGAGATGTATGATTTTTTAGCAAGTAAAAACTCGAAGTCAACATCTTAGAGGAGTCATGTAACCTCTTCTAATACCTTAGTGGAAATGGGATGATATTATGATAGACATTATTGTGGGACTACCAAATACTTCAAGAAGGAATGATGTAATATGGGTCAATTTTTATCATCTTACAAAGTTATCACATTTTCATGATATAAGAGAAGATTTACCACTTGAACGTCTAGCCAGACTATATATTAATGAATTTGTAAGACATCATGGAGTAACCCTGTAGATTGTTTCTAGCTGTGATCCCCATTTTATATAAATATTCTAGAAAATTATTTAGAAGTCCTTGAATACTGTACATCGTTTGAACACTTCCTACCACTCTCAAAATGAGGGACAATCAAATTGAACTATTCAAATCATAGAAGACATGTTGAGATCTTTCTCACATGACTTTCAGGGTCTGTTGGATCAACATTTACCTCTGGTTGAATTTTCCCATAAAAATAACTTCCATTCAAGTATTCAGATGGAACCATATGATGTGTTACATAGAAAGGGATGTCATACACCAACTTATTGGGATGATGTTGGTGAATGAAAACTCATAGGCCCAGAACATGTTGAGGAAACAATGTAAAATGCGAAGGTTATCCAAACCCGGATCAAAGCAGCTCAAAGTAGTCGAAAGAGTTAGGCCGATAATCGAAAGCTGGATTTCTAATATTTTGTAGGAGATCATGTTTTTTGATGGTATCTCCATGGAAGGGTGTTATATGTTTTGGTAAGATGGGTAAATTAAGTCCCAGGTACATCGGACATTTAGAAATTATAGAATGAATTGGAGATATAGAATAATATTTTGAAATGGAACCAAGTCTCTCCAAGGCTCATGATGTGTTCCACATATCACTATTGTGAAAATACACGCATGCCCCAATGCATGTACTCACCTATAAAGAAATAGAACTAGAACCC
This sequence comes from Viscum album, assembly GCA_963277665.1. Lineage (NCBI taxonomy): Eukaryota > Viridiplantae > Streptophyta > Magnoliopsida > Santalales > Viscaceae > Viscum > Viscum album. The sequence continues at coordinate 1,252,460,496 of OY728153.1, read as the reverse complement.
AACCTTTCTTATTATGAAGATCTTATCACAATTCTTGATACTAGAGAACAAGGGTTGAGAAACCAGACGACTCGTCTTGTGTAAGTTCAATAGTGAAATCAGAAGATAGAAGAGGCAACGTGGGAACCTGAGGAACTTATGATGAAAAACCACCTGAATCATTTTATTCCATATAATTGTAGAAATTTTGAGGATAAAATTATTGGAAGTAGGGGAGAATTTAACACCCCAAGTTTCCACAGTACATTTCCCCTATAAATATTATAATAGCTTGTGTTGTACGTAATTTGGAGTTTTAACACACCATGATCAACCAAACATGCCATTATGAATAGTAATACCCACTTTTTAAAATTTAATAAATTTTATTTTTCAAAATGGACTTAATTTTTGTATTTTTAATATAAAAAATAGTTAAGTATGATATTTTGGTATTTTTCGAAAAACATTCAGTTTTGGATGAATAGTGAAAAGCATTGTGTTATTGTTTACAACTGGCTTTTTATTTAAATAATTAAGTATTTTACTTAAATTTATTTTAGGTAAAATTTAGATACATAAAACCTATATATGTCCAATGTAATTTATTGTAGTCATTTTATAATAATATTATATATATAAAATTTTATTGATCTTTTACCGTCTTTTAACCACCTTCTAAGAGAATTTGCAAATTTTCATAAAATAAAATTTCACCGCTTTTGTGAATTGAATTTAAAAATTTTGAGAGATACAGTTGACATTATGAAGTAAAATGTGGTTCAAAAATATGAAATTGTTTTCATGAATAGTAACTTTTGACTTTTATTTACTAGTGAATAGAGTAACAAAAGGTAAAAAATTAAATTATAATTACTCTAAAAAATGTCCTAATTCTATTGGATAAGTGTATTTCTAAGAAAAAACATCGTTATGAATTAAATATGATCCATTGGGTCCACTTAGATTAGATTTGGAACTTTATTATTTTATTATATAAAGAGGAGTTAAAGATGTTAAATTCAAATTTTCATAACTAATTTTTTTTAATATAGGGTTACACATAAGATAAATTAGACTGTAAGTTATTATTAGAATAAAAAAAATATTTCTTATAAAATGGTATTATATTTATATTTTTAGGCATTAAATGATTAAATTTATTTATGACACAATGATGATGTAGTAATTACATTTTTAATGAATTATTAAAATAATTGATGTTATAAATATGAAAATAAATCTAAATTGAAACTTTTGATGAATTAAACTTATTTTCACGATTGATATGAAATTTTATGGTTTATTAAATGATTTTTTTTGGATGTAATCATGCCGTTATGACTTCAAGAAAAATCAATTACTAAATAGTGTCAAAATTGACATAAATACGTTTTCAAAACAAATAATATATTATTAAAAGATATAATGGTCCTAAAATTATATAGTTCGGATAAAGGAATAATATAATAATAATATATATATTTAATTAACCATATGGGTTTCTCTTGTCATTTTAAATTAAAATTATTAACCATATAATATAATAATACAAGAATACATGGTAAAAGTTAAACTATTTAACTAAGAGTTAAATCTAAAAGATAAGGTTAATATTGTGACCTAACCCTATCTAAAAACTATTTATTGAGATGTTTTCAACACATATCTACCATACCCTATAAATAAATCATTTTTGAGCCCTTATAAACCGAATATTATTGTATAACAAAATGATATTTCAAGATTTTCATAATTTACCTCTCACCTCTCTTATAAAAGGGTACATCACCTTATCTAAATATAACACCTCCAAAGCCTTTATGGATATGCCAAACCTGTTCTAATATCCTCCAAAATACCCTCACTTTAACCTAGAGGCCTTAATTTGACCATAAATCCAACCAAGGGATCCCTTTTGATCAACTCAAAAGGAAACACTTGAAGAATAGGTAATAATTTCTTCACATCATTCAAAGTTCTTTTCTTCTTCCACATCCTCATTTTTTTTTGAATACTAAAATTATAAATACAGAGCATTATACATATTTTGATGTTATTATAAATATGGTTAAATCATATTCATTATTCTATCCATCCTATGAATGATAAGTCATCATACGTATGTACGTATGGCTTACCATCTCCAACTCATGGTGTAGTTTGTTATTCAAACACCTAATTATTTGGATGGGTATAATAATGAGTATAACTGATGTAAATAAAAAATATAACATTTTAATGATTCTGTATATATGATATCCATCAAATTACATACTATTTCACCATCAATAGAATGATATTGTCACTCGTGTGTACATACGGATTACTGTATCCATGAACGAGATGAGATTAATTCCCCATCATGATCATTATAGAATAATTTTCATTATATGATTAAAAATAATGTATAAATAAATTAATATAATTATTTATATGAATAAAATAGATCTTATTCATATGAATCATATCTTACTTAACAAATCATATAAAAAATGAATCAATTAACTCCTGAAACAATGATACTAGTAAAATATTATTAACAAATATATATTAGAAGATCATATATGATATCATATTGATGTATGTGGTTCATGTATAATTTAATAACAATTATTTAAATATTATATAGTAGGTTAACGTACCCTTTATAAAGGAATAGTATAAGGTAAGGGATAATTCTACAATCTCTTCATTATCTAAGGTTATTTATACATGAGTGTCTAAAGGGACATATTTATCATCCACATCTGTGTTTCTTAAAATTTTATTTGAGTACATTTTTATTATTTACTATACTATGGATTAAATTCATTTATACCCTCCATTTAATTTTTATAAATTTTTTTTAATGTAATCTTTCTGTCATTTCCCAAACAAGGTATTTTATGGCCTTTTTGACAAATTATGTTCAGAATGTTTTTAAACCTATATAGTAGAAACGACTATTTTTCACCATTTCAATATCATAGAAATATCCCTTGAAATCTTGTAAGAGTATTTTACATATAAATTTATTCTTTTATAATTATGGGACTTTTTAATGATTTCAAAATTGAGAGAGATATTTCTCTCAAATAGTTTTAATTTCATCTATGTCAACAAACATTGATAGATTTTACACTTGTTTGAAGTTGATTTATTATGATACAATCTTCCATTGTGTATTAAATGTTTTTTTATATGTTTGAATATGGAAGCGTTATTTTTATTCCATTCATGTTTAATGGTTTATGTATTAACATTTCGTGTGCCCGTTTTAATAAAAATGTTTATGTTATGTTTCAACCTTTTCATATGAGGAATCCATTGGACTTAGTAAGGGATGGGTGGAGCTGACAATAGATATTCAATGCATCGGTCGTTCTCAAGAGTGAAACTAGTGACATGGAAAAATTCTTTTAGAAAAATGTCATTTGTAGTCATAGCACGAGTGCATGACTATATGGATATGATGTTCGGAATTATGAATTCCATCATTATGAAATTATCTATTGATATTACATGTGATTATATTACTAGTAGATTATCCATGAGAATATGTAAATAAAATTATTTTGATTTATATTTTCTATATTATGCCGAAGATTAAATTTTAAAAGTCTTTTGTTTTAGTCTTATAAATTTCCATAAATGTTTATACTTATTTATGAATGATTCCTCTATATTGTTATCCTTAATGAGAATCTGAGCTCACCCCTTTCTATGATTAATTTTTCCAATAATGTGATGACATATATTACAATTAACTTACATGAATAGGATAAGGGATATAATAGTGTTCAAAGGGTAATCAAGGTCATTTTCGATTTTGTGATGTAATGTAAAACTTATGTATGTTTCTAGTACATCCAAGGCTACTAAATTGATCGGTCATTCCGGATGTGATTCCTTATATCATGCCAATGTTATGTAATAATTCATCGACTCTGAGAAACGAGGTTTGGGGCATTACATATAAACCACATTTAACTAAATTTATGTACAATGTAAGGGTTAATCGTGCAATCTCATTGTTATGGTGGTTGGTTATACGTATGTATATTCTGGAAAATATTTATCATCCATGTCCATGTTTCATTAAAACGATTTAAAAAATATTTTTACTATTATCCTAAAAATGATTAAATTAATTTTTCTCTATGTTTAAGGTTTTATCAAATATGTTGAAAGGAATATTTTTTCATTTTCCAAACTAGGTACTTTATGAATTTTTGAACGAAAAAATGAATGTATTTTTTTAACATATACGACATGAGTTTCTTTTTCCACCATCATGACACCATAGTGTATTAAATAATTATATACAAATTTTTAATATCATTTTCAATGAAAATTTTTCATTTAAAATTCTATGGCCTTTTAAATAAATGATTTCAACGTAAAAAAGAGTATTTCAATCAAGAAAGTTTTTTATTTTATTAGAATATTTTCATCTATCTCGCAATCCATTGTTGGATCTTATGATTGATTGAGGATTATAGCTTATGATACCGTATAACTTATATTATTTAAGGTTATATGATATTTTTTATTGTGTATGTTCTATTTTGATATCATTTTTGGTTTATAGTTAAAGTATTTAAATTTCATGTCAAAGTTTTTTTAAAAATAACGTTTATATTGTTTATGATTCCATATGTAGAATATATTCTAAATAGTAAGTGATGTGTGGGGCCAGATAAATCCCCTTGATACATCAGTAAGAATCATTGGATAGGCCGGTTTGGGTATTGGATGGGGCCTTATTCATTATGTAAGGTGTCTTCGTAGAAGCCTTGAAATTTTTTTTATGATGTCCGTCATTATGAATTCCATCATTATGATATTAGTTATTGTTATTACAAATAATTATTTGAATAGTATAATATCCATGGTTATTTGATACGTCTCATGGAATTTTTTATATTGTATTATTTATTTTGTCTATATTATTGTCAAGTTATGTTAAATGGAATGTGTTTCTGTTATACACATTGCCTTAATGTTTATGCATATTATTCATAATACCATTCATTGAATGCTTACCCTTACATAGAATATGAGCTCACACATTTCTTATGTTTCAATTTTTCCTAGATTCTAGTATGTATATTACGACTAATATGTAGGGGTATTAAAGGAGAATATTTATAATCTAACAATATTTATTAAATTGTAATTTATATTTTCAATTTTTTGTAAGGTTCATATATGTAACCCAACATGCCAAAACAAATAATCTAATATTTCCATTGCAATTTGATTATTTATAATCATGACAATATAATCAAATTATACAACATCTTTGGGCTTCTGGGATTTTTCTAGGTTTGGTTTGTATAAATTATTAGGCCTATTGGTAGGTATAATGAATGTCAAATGTGAACATTGAATAGTACATTTATCATTGATAAAGTTTACAAGATAACCCTCATCACATAACAGACTAATTCTAATATGATTTTTCTGTACTATTAAATCATTCAAAACATTAAAATTTAATCATCTACTAAAATAATATATATCATTGTTTCCAATTATTTTAACATTTTCACTATCTACAAATAAAAATGATCCAATATTTTCCTTTTTTATTTTTTATAAGTTGAAAGTGTCTCCTAATGTATTTGAAGAAAAACCATAATCCATGTATCAGTTGATTTAGTTTTTATTACTGAAATACTGTTCCTAAAATAAATAAAAAAATGTTCATGGTACCCATAATTTCATGGGTCTTGGTATATTAGAAAATAATACATTACACACCCATATTTTTAAAGTCTATTATTTTGAACAATTTACTTCCTTTCAGGAAAAATAAATCATTATGAAATCTAGAAGATTAATTTTTGTTTAAATAACATTAAATTTTATAATGATCTATGTATTGGAATTTAGTAAAAAGGTCACACCATTAGGAACAAATTAATGAAACTAAAAAAATAATTTTCTAGAAGTATAACCTAATCTATTTAATTTTCTATATGGTTTCAATTCTATGTACAAATTATTAACGTTAACACTTTAAAAAGTAATATTATAAATAAAATTCAGTTACTGACTACTAGTTTTAGTTTAATAACCAAATTTTAGTCTTATATTGAGTGTGGATGGGATTTACAATCTAATTCCCCGGAATGATAAAAAAATATTGTAAGTATTTTATCATATAGTATAGTTTTATTTATCTAGGTGAGGCATAGTATAAACATTGTTATTTGAAAAAAAAAATTACTTTTCTATAAGATTCAAATATCACCACATTTGTTAAAATGTATTCAAATATTCCTCATCATCTATTGAATCAACATTTTCATCATTAAAAAGATTTGAATAATCTTCATATGAATATTATGATAAATTATATTCTAATGTTATGATTTTAGGAGATTCAGGAGTTACCATAGTTGTAATAGATCTTTCATTTTATAGGAAAAATTGATTTAGATCTAAATATATATTGAATATTGTCCTTATCTTCCAACGAAATTTCAAATTTATAATCTCTACCACTAGCACTACATGTTTCTCAATCGTTCAATAATTTATTTCCCTCCCATTTCAATTTATTTTAATTCGCTATCAAAATTATTTAATCTTTGGTAATATGGTTTTACATAATGAACCATCGTACATTTATAATATGTATCATATAAATAATGATTCATCCCTTATCATTCACTTAATTATTTGTAATGATCATAAAAAAAGTTTTTATTTACAATAATTTTAGATAGTCATGTAGAATTTTTAGCATGTTACCATTCATTAGACATGGCATTTATAACATCTAATAAGCTTTTAGAATACATATAAATAGATTCATTAAAAATAATACATGGAGAATTAAAAAAAATCCTGATGTAGATTAAAATGTTACTCCCTTCTTTATCTTCTCTTTCTCAACACAACATTTTAATATACTCTTAGTTTTTATTAGAGATCCAATTAAAATCATTTGACTCAAATTAATCAAATTTTTAAGTATCATCAATCATAATATTCATAGATTCTAATTAAATTAATAGTATATAAATATCATTCACTACCATAGGATCATCTCATAACCCCTTCTCACCATGTGATTGTAAAGTATTCACTCTAGTTATAAAATGTGGATATAATTGGGTGACAGACTCTCCTAGAATAAAATCAAATGCTTGATAATAACCATGTAGCCGAACTCTTTTTATTTTATGATCATTACATATGTTGAATTTTTTTCATCTCCAAATCACAATTAATATTTCTCCTCACGATATACATATGTGTATATTTCACATCCAAGATCATAACAATGATTTTTTTGCAGTATAATTATTTAGAAACAAACTATTCTAATCTCCGGAAAATATTTAATCTTATTTCTCTAAATGTTTTAATTTTTTATCATAATTATATAACTATTCAAACATATATTTATAAAAAATAATTATTTGAGCATGAAAATACTAATAATCATTTCTATCATCAATTGGATGATAATTAAGATTAATATAATTTATTGATACAATAGGTATTCCAACCATCAAAAAATCATTTTTATATAACACAGTTTGTGTACGGAAAGTAATTTATATTTATAATATAACCTTAGTAAAACAAAATACAAGATTAGTCCTAGTCTTAGGTATAGTCACCTAATATGATACCAATTTTTATACCATATAATCATAATAGTTAAACTATATGGTGAGGTATGAATTTTAGTGATATATTTGATTAAAATTTCTAGTAAACTATTTATTTATATTGATTAAAAATTATATTTTTTTAAGAAATCAAATAATAGAGTAATGAAATTTTAAATTAAAATAATTGTATGAAAACACCGGTCAATTAAATCAAAAATAATGTGGATATATAAATATGTAAAAACATTCAATACATCTGATAAATGTAAAAAAACAACATTAGTTGAAAACAAAGTATTGTTAAAAAATAATGTAAAAACTATCAACAACAAATATGAATACATCTAAAAATATATAATTAAAATATAAATTGTTAATCAAATGTGTATCAATGATTTACATACATAATATTGGGTGTCCTACACCCAAAAATTTAATCCTATTAGAATGTATCTATATGTTATTATCACTATAATACCTCAATTATATACCAATCGGAGTATAATTTACCTTATTATTTTTGGGATACATGAATTGTTTACAGGTTCAAAGTTACCATTTATTTTTATACACAGTTGTATTATCCGTGAAGGATGGGAATATATGAATACAGAGGATATGATATATTTCCTAAAAAATAACCAAAAATATGTTAACCCTTATACAAATACTCTGACAAAAGAATTTATTAATAAAAATTTGCCTCATTAAAAAGTAATTTGACAATATAAAAATAACCGAAATATTTTAGAGCATCATTATATTTCCTCTCTTCCTTTCCTCTATGGTTTATGTTATGGATTTCATTATATCCAATTCAAACATCTAAATTCCACATACATTGGTATTTGTTGAAAATAAATTTGAATCATCTTCATCATCTTCTGAGGAAATCAACATAAATACTAATATTTTGATAAATTCAATTAAATAATGGGGATATTCTCTCTCATATAGTCAATATAATCCATAAAAACGATTCATGTCTCTTATATTTCTCACATTTCAAATTGATTATAAATTATATAAAATTAATGTAACTCAGAATTCATCATGCTGAAAAAGACAACTAATTAAAAGAATCAACTAAAACTAAATTCATAAAAAGGGTTTTTCATGTCTTATCAAAATGATACAATGAAACATTTAAATAAAAAATAAGAACCTGAAAATAGATAGATATTACACAATGAAAAATGTTTTTACTCATCAAAACAATTCATTAGAAAATAAAATATATAAATTCAACAGTGGATTGGCCTTTTGGGTTCAAATGGTTTGTTTTATATAATAAATATATATCATCTAAATATTTTGAATCTCAGTGGGATACAATTTAATGTTTTTATTCTTACTTATATTTATTTACTTTCTTTTTGTTTTAAATTTTATGTGTATCACCCAATAAAAGATTGGTATTGGGAAAATCATTCCAAATCCCAATAAGTTTTTATCCTATTTTTAACGACATTGATTAATGTTATACATACCCCTCCTTAAAGCTATATAACTTTTTTTGATTCACTCTTAATAATAATCCAATATATTTGAGCTATGGGATAAATTATACAAATGTCCTCTAGTTTTCATCTAATTCATGTTTCATTTTTTCTAAAATTTTAATGATAACATTCATTATTATGTTTTGATATCTCTAAATTACATTAATAATTTTAAGTTTTTTATATGTGATTTAATTGGGTTTTTAATGAATTAATTAATGTGCAAACCTAATTCCATTGGGTTTTATGATTTCCTATAAGGAACAAGATTATTGAGTAATTTTGTTGAAAACGTGGATATCTAGAAAGATACGAACACTCTACACAACAACATGAAACTAGAAAAATGAACCTAGAACAGAAGATAAATCTCGATTGAAGTTGCAGAAAAATATGTATAGATATGATTTATATATTTAAAATACTAAATTACTTCATAAGTTAGTGGAGGTAGGGATACACTAATGGTTTTCTCCCAAAAATACACTATAAAACGATATTCCATATTGGGATTTATTCCATATCATCAACATAAGATACAAAGTGTACCTGTAATAATCTGTTTAGGGCTTAGAAACAACATAAAACAGGACATATTCAATAGAGAAGAAGGATACAAAAAAGATATGATTTAAATTTTTTTTTCAATAGTTATTTTTATATGATTTATATTTGGGGAGGGTGACTCCCATAAATTATGGCATGAAACAGAAATTTATTCTATAAACCCAAATTCAATAGTAAATTTGATGATATGATCCTTCATATTTTAAGGGTAATAAATTTTATTTTTTTATACTTCAGATGTACTTTTCTGGTATATTAAAGGAGGACCTAATAATGTGGGAGGGGATAATTTGACAACCAAATTCTACTACTAGGGAGCATACCCAGAGATTATTCACTTTAGTTATGTTTCCCATTTTATTTTAGTTTTTTCTATTATGTAGAAACACATCATGATTTTTAAATTAATTCAATTATAATTTATCCAATATTACTATTTTATTCATGTGAATAATTATTTTTTATCCTTCAGTAAAGATCACCAGATAATGGTAGGGAAAATTCATATGGGACAGTGTAATCAGTTGAAATGTGTGTGTAGAAAATTGTTCTATTTCATTCATCACATGTATGTTGATTTTATTCAATTACAAAATTTTAGATTCATATTAACCATATCTATTATTAAATAATTCGCTAAATGATTTTACTATCAGATAGAACATAACATGATAAATGTAATGGATTCATTTCCATTGAATTAGATTTTTCTTCAGCATTTTGAAGTCTATTAAAAACGCACTATAATTATTCTAATTTTTCAGACCACCTTGAATTAATATGATAGAGTATATTAATATCAATTTACCAATTTAGTAATAAATTAAAATTGATTTATTGTGAGTCTAATGAGTATTTTTTTGAAATTGTAATTGGGATTCATTTTTTTCAAAATCGCCCAAGAAAAGTGATCTATCCCTTTAATTTAATATTTCATTTTATTTTTCAATTTTTTAATAAAAATATATTATTAAAATAAAATTACATTGGGGTGACTTGAAATTTTATAAATAATTTCTAATTCATTCCTTTCTCTCTATGGGTTCTATGTCATTATTACAGTATTCTATAACTTTATAGTTAGTGGAATTCTGGAAAATATAAATTTATAATTTTATTCTACTTAATGATTTAATGAAATTATTTTTATGTATGAGGTTCCATTTTATATAAAACATTCAATTATATCTTTTATTAATAAAAAATAGAAATATTTTATATATAATGGAAATAATTTTATTTCTATCTTGATTGATCATTCTTGTGATTGTGTCAAGTCAGTATTACTCAAATGTGTAAATTTAATGTTCAATGAATAAGGATTAGTCCCAAATTTAATAAATACATCTAATTCATCAAAAATTTATTCATATTTATTATCATTCAACTGGTCATCACAAAAATATGGTTCAACATTATATTCATCTTGAAAAATAGTTTTATCTAATGCTTTTTGTGACATTATTTCTAGTCCAATATATATATATATATATTATTTCATGTAAAATCTGAGTTTCCATGTCTAAATAGGAATGGTTTTCTAAGTGATAAAGGTTGAATGAAAACTTCTCCTCTTTAGATTTTTCATGTTTTACAACAAATTAAAAAACATATTATATTCCCCAGATTCTATATAAATAGTCCCTCTAAGGATAATAATATTGGTTCTTATATTTTTTTGTATAATACTTCATAGAATTGTATATTAGTGTGTAGTAAAAATTTCACCCCATAAATTTATATTTTATAAATAAATACTAAAAATAAAACCATATAAACATACCTGGAAATCTTCTAACACATCCATGGCAAATGTAGTAGAATTATTGGGAAATTTTACCAACACTCAGTATAGATTTTGATCTCCCACATTCAAGGAAGAATAAATTGACTATTTCCTAACATTCACTAATTCTACTAAATCACAAAAATCCTTTGAATGTGTTTTCTTAAAATTAGTTTATGGAATAGTGATATTCCATATATTATGAAATTTTATAGGTATGTATAGTGATCACGGTAGAAATATTCTAACCAAATAATAAAATTTCCCCTCTAATAATCCCTTACCTCTTAATATATATCTATTTATGTAATTTAATATACATTGAATTCTGAATAATTGATTCCAATAGAGGAATATTGTTTTTTAATTTAAAAATGATATTAAACACCACATTCATTATGACCACTCCACTTCATTCTATTGGTAGAAATTTTAAAAAAAGGTAAAGGTTGTAATGGTTGAGGTAGTTAATCTATATTATCGTTTCCTTTTCCATTTCACAATTTTATTCATTATATCTACCTCTAATTATTTATCAAACAATTATTTTCTTCACTTGGTTGTTCATTTTCTCCTTAATCATCCAATGGTGATTTCTCAATTCCCTGTACATTCATGCCACTTCTCAAAGATATTTATCTTACATTTCCCAATGTGTTATGAATTAAATGAGCTAGAATTTTACTTGAGGATTTATTTACAAATGTGCTTAAAGTTGTAAGTATTTCCCAATATTATCTTTTCAACACCTTCTACTAAAATACATGGGTTTTTAAAGAATATTCTTGATTACCTTGGTACTTCACTATTTTTCATATATGTTATTTCAATGATATATCATGACTATATCCATAAGATTAATAACATGTTGATGATAATATTTATTTCTTAAATAAAAAATGGTTGGTGGATGGTATTTCTTTCAGAAATTTTTCTAACATTATTTCTTATATAGTTATTAGATTTTTGTTCCATAGTGAATTATTAATTAATATTAAATACCTTTGTTATTCATTATCATTTTGAGCTATAATTGGTACATATAATAACATCATTCTCTGACATCTACTTGCGGACATCAATCAATGAAATTTTCCAATGACATGCAAACTTATAAGAACCTTTGGGGTGTAAAAGGTTTTTCATTAACATTTTTATGTTCCTATTATCACATTAGAGTTGTTCTTTATTTAATTATCATCACAAGAAATGATGACTGGGAACTATTTACCTCATACAGACCTCTAGTATTGGTCCTTGAATTTAATAATTAAAAGTGATGGGAGGAGATCTGTATCAGCTCATTGTCATTCGATAGAAATTTTACTTTGAAACATAACCTTAAAAAGAATATAATGGGTTATTATTGCAATTAAAAATTCCTTGATATAAGACGACCCTGAAATTGTGATATTTTATTAGTTTATATGAACAGTTGGTAGTCAGATTCAAAAACCAATATCAGTAAATAAAAATTGTTTCACCACTATCTTTACTAATGAAAAAAATCACAGACTTTTATTTTTAAATCCATGAATTGGGGAAAACATTCTGTAGAAAGGATCTCCATAGCTTATCCAAGGTTCTGACCTCTCCAAGTAGTGGGATGTATAACAATTCATTTGTTACACTAGCCATGGAGAATTTGATTTATTCCTTTTGATTTGATCCTATGAAACACCATTGGGTTTAAAAGGATGCATATAACCCCAAAGTGATTCAATAATTTGCTGTGTTATTATCTTACTATACTATGAAATATTTTTTTTTGGATTATTCAATTCCTTAACTATAAGGACCCGGTCTTAAACCTTACATAATATAGAATTAAATGAATAATTCACAATGACGATCTTTTCAGGTTTAGAGTTTTAGAGAATTAGGACGTAATTATTACATATCAAAAGATTAAAAAGTAGACACTTCTACAGAGTTTACATTTTTTTCATAAAAAAAGAACACTTAAAACAAACATTCATGTCTAGTTCCATGTTTAAGACAACATGACTTTTCTATGATCCCATCCTTTACCCTATTCCACATTATTTCCTGAGAAAAACATTTCGAAAACATTGGTTGAGCATAAAAATCTCAATAAAGGATACACAAATAAGGAAAACTGTTAGTTTTTAAAAAAAAATATGAAAATAATTAATACTTCATCATAAGTAATACTTTTCACCTTTATGAAGTAGTAAATACTCTTCCCTGAATAAATGATCATTTCATACCCTTTTGTAAACAAAAGATCACCATTAACCCCATATAAGGAACACAAAACATATAAAGGTAACATGGGACATAAACATACTTAAATGGAATAACCATACTGTCTAATTCCACAAATATCACAGAATGGAATAGCCATACGGCCGACTTCCATACCCAATGAATTAAGGTTATAATGTAACCACCCGTCCTAATTTTCATGACACCACCTATCATATGGTTTATCACGTAACCACCAATAAAATGTTCAAGTACTATCACAACACATAAAATATTGAAAATATAAACATTTCACTAAAAACATTTCATTTTCTATCACAAGAAGTAATTTCAAGATATTCAAATAATCAATCCATTTTCAAAAACCATTTAAAAATAGATTTCTGAATCAAAGTGTCCCATACAACTTTTAAAATTTTAATGGAATTATAATTTCAATACATTAATACCCATACAAATAAATACTGAAAACCATTTTTAAAACATGGAAATTAAAGATAAATAATAATGATAACAAATCTTTAAAACATTTGAAATGATATTTTAGTTAAAGAGTTTTTAACAAAACGAGAGACTCGTTAATTCAATTAATTGAGGAATAACATTTAATTAGAACATTATAATATCATTAGAATAAATGGATTCATGATATAATATGTCAAAGGACAATATATACCCCATATAAGAACAAATTCATGAATAACAACAATGAAGTCTCAATGTAAATATAAATTTATATGAAATTCCTTATAAAGATGGTATCCTTAAATAAAGTATAAATCAATCTCATAATTATGTGTGAAAAATATAAATACACTCAATATAGGTGGATATTAAGTTTAAAACAATCAGAGGTCATTCACACATATTCATACGATGACATATTCAATAAGTACAAGTTGAACCCAAAGAATTGAAATTGGATTAAGATGTTTCGTTGTAAAATTTTGATAGCCTAACGGCGTCACTTTAAAATTCAAAAAATGACTTGATTAGATAAAAATGGTATCCCATCACTTGGACATAACATTTACATCAATAAGTAAATATAATAACATATCCCAACAAAATATGATGTAAATTAAAAGGCATAACAAAAAGTGGTCTTTTAAAAAGAGGATGGTGAAAGGTTCCCTTACCAATTTGGTAACTTAAAAAAAATATGCCACATGAAAAAGGATCCACAAATGAAGATTTAAATACTCATAAATGAAATTATATTACACAAAGAGTAAAATCATGGGAAGTAAATACACCACAAAAAGTAAATAGTGGAAATATAGCATGAATCTCACAGAATTAAAAAGTGATATGAAACCTTTTACCACATTGTAATCAACTGAGTCTTATAACCAAAAGTTAATAACCACAAAATTAATCATATAATACCATGAATACAAATAGAATAATGATAATATATATCAAATGGTAGTACACAATACACCACATTCAATGAATAAGTGGAGAACAATAGAAATCTCATGGAATTAAAAGTGGGATAAGAAAATCACTTACCTCGTTTCTGACTTGACCCCTTTGTTCTTTAATCTACTTTAATTTTATTAACTCCATTTATTTTGAAATAAAGAACATATTGAAGTGCCCTATGGCTAAGTTAAGGCTTCTAGGAGGAGGAGGGAGATGTAGGGAGCTTAATTGGGCAGAGGATGAATGAGTCAAATTGCTTGAGAGGTGAGAGGAATTGGTTATAAGTGGTCTCCTTTTATAATGGGTAGGAGGGGATCTTTAGGAAAGTGTGAAAATATTATTTTATTATATAATAATAGTCAGTTTTTGAAGGTCCAAAAGTCATTAAATTTGAATATAATATGACTCCTGGTCAAAATAAAATCATCCAATAAGAATTGGACAAGTTTTAGAAAATATTTTCATCATTATAATCTTATTTATTTATATGATTTATGAATGAGGTAAACACTACATCATTATTATGGCAGAAATAATTTAATTTATTTGTAGTCTAAAAATTACAAAAAAATATCATGATGTAGGAAATAGTTTCATCCTTCTAATGAATATTTATAGTCTAAAATATAATTTATATAACCCTTTGTAAAAATTAATTTACTAAAAGATATTTGTTTATGTCATTTTTGCCTTTACATTAAGTTTATTCATCTAAATTGTCATTATCACTCCCATGTGGCTCAATGGGGTCCCACAATCAACCCAAAGATACCCATGGTCTTAAATGACTCAACCAATAAGGTTTGGAAAAGTGTTAAAATAATTTTGAATTATTATAATATTCTTTTTACATTGATTTACCTTATTTACCTTAAATCGCAGTAAATAAAAGTAAAAATTTACTATTCACAAAAAAACCCTTTTATCTTATTAAACCACATTTTTCTATCTAATAAAAACCATGTATGTAGGATTTTCGAAATTGAACTCACAGAAGTGGTAAAGTTAATTTTAATGAAAAATTCAGTTTTTTTAACTACTACTAAGTGGTTTCACTATTCATCAAAAATTGAGGTTTTCAGAAAAATACCAAAAATTCAGCATAAGCTATATTTGATATTCGAAATTCAAAAATTATATCTATTTTACCAAATTATAAACATATAAGTTGAATTAACTAATTTAATATTAATTCCCATTGTTAAAACAAATAGCATGTTTTTAAGATAAAAAATAATTATCACAAGATTGACACTTGTTTATGTCCAGTTCCAAAGTGAAATTAATTCCAATGACCAAAATTGAATTAAATGCTAAAAATATATTCTAATTAAAAATTAAAACCAATCAAAAAGATAATATAACCATAAAATAAATTAAATTAAAAGGGACTTTTGAATTAAAATACAATATTTTTCACTATTCATTAAAAATGAACTTTATCAGAAAATTACAAAAAAAATACCCAATGTAAAATTTGATGTCCCCATTTAAAAGAAGGATTTTATTTGGCCAATTTGAATATATTAACGTGAAAAAAACTATATTTAATGAGGGTTCTCCATTAAAAGGTGGTAAATCGATCTTTTAATTTAAATTATGCTTAAAATTAGATTAATTCACATTTTAAGCATCTACATTTATTGGATAAATGTAAATACATTTAAAAAAATGTATAATCATATTGTAGTTATTTTTTTCATTCCTACCAATACAATGGCTAGGACTTAACTACCATTTGGAATAATAATATTATATTATTAATGTGCAACCTAAGATTTCAAAGAAACTAATTGTTGCGTATTGGGTATGCTATCAAACATAGAAACCCCATTAAAGTAAAATTAATATTTAATCAACAATATTAATAAGTATGGAAATTTCATATTATCCATTTATCCTGGATGTTACATCCTTCCCCCCTTTTGGTAATTGCGTCCTCGCAATTTTAAAATTGTGCTTGGGAACTTCATTGAAATCCCCACATCAAAAAAAGATTTAATAAAACTATCACATTAAAATAAGGAAACAGAAGTAAAAATGTTACCAGAGACAACAGATACTAGAATTCCATGAAAACAAGGATATGGAGGAGAAACAAAATCATCATGTTCTGTTGGAGAGTGATAGAAAACATGTATAGGATAAAGTTAACCACCAGAAAATCACAAACCTGTTATTGGTTAAACTGTCATTGATTCCCCAGTAGGAAAAGTTCAAAGACAATTTTTTTTAGTAACTTTTCATTGAGAAAATTATTTATGAGCTTAACTAAAATATAAGGAAATATAATTACTTGCCATGTAGACATTCATCTTTTACTATATTTATAACACAAACTCATATTTTCTCTAAATGATGGGTATTTAGGATGACTCTTTTTCACATTAAGAGAGCTATAATCAACTTCGAGAGAATCAAATAATCCACAAAAAATGAACTATATATTCTCAATTTCATTAAGCCTAAACAAAAACCAAAATGGTTAGCACCAGATAAGATAATCCCCCAAAAGGATAATATTTTAAAAAAGAAAAACTACTCTTAATCTCTAACATTTTTCAAACAAAACTCAAAGTTCAACAACAAACTACCAATAAACAACTATCCATAATATTATTCAGTGTAATCCAATCTAAGATTGAAACCCAAATCTCCAAAAAAATTGATCACATAGTCTTCCAAGATTATTCGTAACATTTATCTATAAATACCATCAATTTCTCTTAAAGAATCATATAGAAAAGTAATTAACCTAATCACATATCCTCCTTGATAGGTTTATCATTTCCATAGATAACCCAAAATCAACTTAGTCATTATTCATAAAATCATCTTACTAAAAATAATTAGTCAAACTAACTAGGGATTTCACGTAGTCCTGGGGTAGGCCAAAAATACCAGTCGCACTTTGGTTGTGGGTTTGATTTCCACATCTTCGTCCAATGCGATGGGTTGTCACATGGTCTACATGTTGAACTTTTTCAAAAAATATATAATTTTATAACATTCAAAAAAATTGATAAATTCATCATAAATAACCATAACATATTTTAACCACAAATTTTATCTAATAACTTTCATTTTTCATCCAAAAATGTATTAACCAGTAATTGTCTCAAATTCAAGGATCATATAAACCCAAATGGTTCTTTATAACTGTATCCATAAAATAAAAGATAATTATTCCATGAATACAATTTTAATATTTCAAACTTCATTGTTACACATACTATAAAAAGTCATCTAATATAATCCCATCATAAAAAGATTGTTAATATTTTTAATCATTTCACCATCATAAAATCTACCATAACTCTTGAATCTATTATATATTGACATCTTACTCATTCAACATTATTCATGATCCATTAACAATTAATTTCTAACTTATTCTGAAATACTTCTTTCTTACAATCAAAATCATGAATAATTTTCTATGATTTATATAATAAGAAAACCTATGTTAAGAAATAATTCATACCTTTCATTGGTCATTGTCAGTTTCTTCAACCTCAATCAGAATGGAATTAGGTATTATTAAATAAATATTCATATTATCCTAGTGATCCCATTTCCAAAACATCTTCATAGTACATGTGTTTGCATAATGACCATGCACACGACATTTAAAACATTCAATAGATCCATCAGAAAGAACTTCATTCTCTTTACTAGAGTCAACTAGATGCTTCCTTTTTTCCATAGTAGGTTCTTTCCTTATGACATTAATTTCCAAATCTATAGCATCTTTCTATACCTTTGAAACATTTTTCTAGGTGTTTCATTCCACATCGTTGACACATAGGTTTTTGAACATACTTAACTTTATTATTTTTACCAGAACTTCTGTAGGGATTTGTTTCTTGCATATATGATGCCTTATTAAAATCACCAATGTTCATGTGGTCAATCATGATTCCAGATAGTTGGATATGATTAACCATTGTATTTCTCATTGCATCTAACATTTTATTCAATTTCTCATTTAGAAAACCGTCATAGTTTTCTTCACATCAATTGTTACATTGATTCCTTCTAGATCCAACCATTGACTAAAAACATAAAGGTAAGTGTGAGTATCTCAGTAAAATTATCTTATAATAACATATGAGGCAGGTAAATACTAATATATACTTATTCATGTTATCATAAACTCATTCAACTTATCTAAAATAAGTATGACTCTTTCAAAAATCCTATCAATTATGGTAATTTTACTTATGCTTAATGAATATCCTAACCTCTAATGTAATCTAAACCGACCTCTTATACCAACTTTAAGGAGGTGGCCTTAAAACTTACAAAATATTGAATCAAATGAATAATTTCCATTGAGTATATTTTTTAGGATTAGAGTTTTAGATAATTTTGACATAACTATTACATCTAAAAAGATTACAAAGTACAGTTTCCATATTTTCATAAAACATGAACTCTTGAAACAAAGAGTCATGTTTATTTCCATGTTTTAGACATCATTATTTTTCATTGATCCAATCCATGACCCTATTCCACATTATGTCCTATGAAAAACATTTCAAAAACATGGGATGAGCATAAAAAGCTTAGTAAGGGATACACAAAGAAGGAAAACTGTTAGTTTTTTTCAAAACAATAAGTAAATCCTAAATACTTCATCATATGTAATAATTTTCACCTTTATGGATTAGTAAATACTCTTCACTAAATAAAAGATTATTTATTACCCTTTTGTAACAAAAATATCACCAAAAAACCCATATAAAAAACACATAACATATAAAGGTAACTTGGGACATAAAAATACTTAAATGGAATAACCATACGGTTGACTTCCACACATATCACTAAATTTAATATCTATATGGCAGACATCCATACATAATGCATTAGAGGTTATAACATAACCACCCATCCTGGTTTTCATAGCACCACCCGCCATATGGTTTATCACATAACCACCAGTCAAATTTTGAAGTACAATCACAACAAATAAAATATTTCAAATATAAAAATTTCACTAATAACATTTCATTTTCAATCACAAGAATTAATTTTAAGATATTAAAATAATCAATCCATTTTCATAAACCATTTAAAAATAGATTTCAGAATCAAAGCATCCCATACCACTTTGAATCATTTAATGGAATTATAATTTCAAAAAATTATTGTCCATAAAAATAAATACTGAATTTTTTTTAACCATGGACATTAAAAATAAATATTTAGAATAATAAATCTGTAAAACATTTAAAATGATATTTTAGTTAAAGAGTTTTTAACAAAATGAGAGACTATTTAATTAAAATAATTGAAGAATCACATTTAATAAGAACATTATAATATCATGAGAAAAAAGGGATTCATGATATAATATGTCAAAGGACAGTATATACACAAGATAAGAGTGAATTGGTGCATAATAACAATGAAGTCTCAATGGAATGGTACATTGAGATGAAATACCTTAGAAATATGGTATCTATAAATTAAGGATAAATTAATCTCATAATTATGTGTGAAAAATATAAATACACCCAATATAAGTAGATATTAAGTGTAAAACAATCAAAGGTCATTCACGCATTTTCATAGGATGACATATTCAATAATTAAATGTTGAACCAAAAGAATCGAAATTGGGTTAAGAAGTTCCCTTTTAAAAATTTGACAGCCTAACGGCGTCACTTTAAAATTAAAAAAATGAGTTGATTATATAAAAATGGTATCTTATCACTTGGACATATATTTTACATCAGTAAGAAAATATAAAATATATCCCAACATAATAAGATGTTAATTTAAAAACATAACAAAAATAAGTCTTTTTAAAAGAGGAGGGTGAAAGGTTCCCTTACCAATTTGGTAACTTACAAAATAAAATCCACATGAAAGAAGGATCCTAAAATGATGATGTAAATATAAATAAATGAATATATATTACACAAAGAGTACAATCATGGGAATTAAATACACCACACAAAAAGAAATAGTGGCAAATTTTTCCTGAATCTCATGGAAATAAAAAGTGAGATGAAACCTTTTACCACCTTGTAATCAACTCAGTCGTATGACCAAAAGTTGATAACGACCAAATTAATCACAGAATACAATGAATATAATGATAATAATGATAATATATATCAAATGGCAGTAAACAATACACCACATGCAATGAATAAGTGGCAAACAATGGAAATATCATGGAATTAAAAGTGAGATATGAAAATCCCTTACCTCTGTCCGACTTGACCCGTTCGTTCTTTAATCTCCTTTAATTTTGGTAACTCTTTTTGGATTGAACCAATGGGCTTCTCAAAGTTCCCACTGCCTAATGTAATGCTTCTATGAGGAGCAGGGAGATGTAGAGAGATTAATTGGGCAGAGTTTGGACGAGCAAAATGGATTCAGCGGTGTGAGAAATTGGTTTAAAGTTCTCACTTTTTTTAAAGGGGAGGAGGGGCACTTTAGAAAAGTTTGAAAATATTATTTTATTATATAATAATATTTAGTTTCTAAGGTCCAAAAATAATTAAATTTGAAGATAAGATGACTCCTGGTCAAAATAAAATAATCCAATAATAATAGGAGAGGTTTTACATAATATTTTAATCATTATAATCTTATTTATTTACATGATTTATTAATGAGGTAAACACTGCATCATTATTATGTCATAAATAATTTAATTTATTTATTGTCTAAATTTTTTAAAAAAATCCCATAATGTAGGAAATCATTTCAGCTTTCCAATGAGTATTTATAGTCGAAAATATAATTTATATAACCCTTTGTAAAAATTCATTTACTAAAAGAAATTTGTTTTTGTCATTTTTTCCTTTAAGTTAATTAATCTAAATTGTCATTATCACTCTAATGTGGCTCAATGGGGTCCCAAAATCGACCCAAAGATGCCCATTGTCTTAAATGACTCGAAAAATAAGATTTGGACATGTGTTAAGATAATTTTGAATTATTATAATATTATTTTTACCTTGAATTACCTTATTTACCTTCAACCGTAATAAATAAAAGTCAAAAGTTACTATTCACAAAAAAAATTATTTTTATCATATTTAACCACATTTTACATAATAATAACAACCATATATTTCATCTTTTCTAAATTTAACTCACAGAAGTGGTAATTTTTATTTTAATGAAAAATTCAGTTTTTAACTACTACTAAGTGGTTTCACTATTAATCAAAAATTTACGTTTTTCAGAAAAATACCAAAAATTCAGCATAAGCTATAATTGATATTAGAAATTCAAAATGATATCTATTTTACCACATTATAAACATAGATATTGAATTAATTAATTTAAAATTAATTTCCATTATTAAAATAAATATCGTGATTTTAAGAAACAATAATTATCAAAAGATTGACACTTGTTTATGTCGATTTTCGATGTGAAATTAATTCCAATTACCATCATTGGATTAAATGATAAAAAAATATTATAATTAAACATTAAACCAAATTAAAAATATAATCTAACCATATAAATAAATTAAATTAAAAAGGACTTTTGAATTAAAATACAGTATTTTTCACTATTCATTAAAAAATAAACTTTATCAGAAAAATACCAAACAATTTACCCAAAGTAAAATTAGATGTCCCCATTATAAATAGGGATTTTATCTGGCCAATTAGAATATATTAAAGTGACAAAAACTATATTTAATGAGGGTTCTCCATTAAAAGGTGGTAAATCGACCGTTTAATGTAAATTATGCTTAAAATTAGATTCATTCACATTTTAAGCATCTAAATTTTGTTGGATAAATGTAAATACATTTAACAAACATGTATAATCATATTGTAGTTATTTTTGTTCATTCCCCCTAATAAAACGGCTATGAGTTAACTTCCATTTGAAATAATAAAATTATATTATTAATGTGCAACCTAAGATTTCAAAGAAGCTCGTTGTTGCGTATCGGGTACGCTATCGAACATAGAATCCCCATTAAATTAAAATTAATATTTAATTCCCAATATTAATAAATATGGAAATTTCATATTATTCATTTATCTGGGATGTAACATCCTTCCCCCCTTTTGGTAATTGCGTCCTCGAAATTTTAAAATTGGGCTTGTGAACTTCATTGAAATCCCCACATCAAAAAAAGAGTCAATAAAACTATCACTTTAAAATAAGGAAATAGAAGTACAAAGTTTACCTGACACAACAGATACTAGGATTCCATAAAAACATGGATATGGAGGACGAAACAAACCATCATGTTCTGATGGAGAGTGATAGAAAACATGTATAGGTGAAAGTTAACCACCAGAAAATCACAAACATGTGATGGGTTAAACAGTCATTGATTCCCGAGTAGGAAAGTTAACAGACAAGGTTTTTGTTTTATGTTACTTTTCATTGAAGAAATTATTTATGAGATTAACTAAAAACATAAGGAAAAAAACTTACATGCCATGTATACATTCATCTTTTACTAGATTTATAACATAGACTCATATTTTCTCCAAACGATGAGTATTGAGGATGATTTTTTTCACATTAAGAGTGCTATAATCAACTTCGTGAGAATCACATAATCCACAAAATATGAAATATATATTCCCCATGTATTTATACCTTATCCAAACCCAAAATGGTTAGCACTAGATCAGATAATCACCAAAAATTATAATCTTTTTCAAAAAGAAAAACTACTATTAATCTCTATAATTTTTCAAACCAAACTCAATGTTCAACAAAGACCTTTCAATAAACAACTATGCATAAAATTCTTCAATGTAATCCAAACTATGATTGAAACCCAAATCTCCGAAAAATTTAATCACATAGTCTTCCAAGATAATTCGTAACATTTATCTCCAAATAACATCAGTTACTATTAAAATCTCGTATGGAAAAGTAATTAACCTAATCACTTATCCTCCCTAATAGGTTAATCATTTCCATATATAATACAAAATCAACTTATTATTGATTAATAAAATCATCTTACAGAAAATAATTAGTCAAACTAACCAGGGATTTCCAGTAGTCCAGTGGTAGGTGATAAATACCATTCACACTTTGGTTGTGGGTTTGATTCCCGCAGCTTCGTCCGATGTGATGGGTTTTCACACGGTCTATGTGTTTTACTTTTTAAATAACTATATAATTATATAACATTCCTGAAAATAGATAAATTCATCACAAATAACCATAACATATTTTAACCACATATTTTATCTAATAACATTCATTTTGCATCAAAAATGTATTAAACAGTAATTGTCTCAAATTCAAGGATCATATAAACCCAAATGGTTCATTATATCTATATCCATAAAAGAAAAGATAATTATTCCATGAATAAAATTTTTATATAACAAACTTCACGGTTACACATACTATAAAAAGTCTTCTAATGTAATCCCATCATCAAAAGAGCCTTAATACTTTTAAGAAATTCACCATCCTAAAATCTACCATAACTCTTGTATCCCTTATATGTTTACTTCTTACTCATTCTATATTCTTCATGGTCCATTAACCATTCCTTTGAAACTTATTCTGAAATAATTCTTTCCTACAATCAAAATCATGAATCATATCCTAAGATTTCAATAATAGGAAAACATATGTTAAGAAATAATACATATCTTTCATTGGTCATTGTCAATTTCATCATCCTCAGTCGGAATGGGATTAGGAATTGGTAAACAAATATTTGTATGATCCTAGTGATCCCATTCCCCAAACTTCTTCGTAGGACATGTGTTTTGATAATTACCATGCACACCACATTTAAATCATTCTATAGATCCATCAGAATGAACTTCTTTCCCTTTACTATATTTAACTAGATGCTTCATTTTTCCATGGAAGGTTCTTGCCTAATGACCTTCATCTCAAAATCTATAGCATATTTTTATCCATTTGATACATTTTCCTGGTGTTTCATTCCATATCTTTGACATATAGGTTTTTTAACATACATATCTATATTATTATTACTTGAACATCTGTAGGTATTTTTTTCTTGTATATATGATTACTTATAAAAAAACCAAGGTTCAAGTGGTCAATCATGATTCCAGATAGTAGGTTAATTTTAACCAAAAGAGTTCTAATTTCATCTCCCATTTCATGAAATTTCTCATTTAGAAAACCGTCATAGTTTTCTTCACATCCATTGTTACTTTGATGCCTGCTAGATCCAACCATTGACTAAAACCAGAAAGGTAATTGTGATTATATCAGTAAAATAATCATATAATAACATATGAGGAGGGTAAATACTAAGATATACTTATTCATGTTATCTTAAACTATTTCACCTTATCTAAAATAACTATGACTCTTTCAAAAATCCTAACCATTATGGTAATGTTACTTATGTTTAATGACTACCCTATCCTCTAAAGTAATCTAAACCGACCTCTGATACCAACTATAAGGACCCGACCTTAAACCTTACATAATACTTAATTAAATGAATAATTTTCATTGATGATATTTTTTATCTTTTGAGTTTTAGAGAATTAAGACATAACTATTTCATCTCAAAATATTACAAAGTACAGACATATACACAGTTTCCATTTTTTATAAAACAAGAACTCTTGAAACAAAGTGTTATGTATAGTTCTATCTTTTAGATAGCATGGAGATTCCTTGATCCATTCATTGACCCTATTCCACATTATATCCTGTGAAAAACATTTCAAAAACATGGGATGAGCATAAAATTCATAGTAAGGGATACACAAAGAAGTAAAATTGTTATTTTTTTCAAAATAACAAGTAAATCATGAATACTTCATTATAAGTAATACTTTTCACCTTTATGAAGTAGTAAATTCTCTTCACTGAATAAAAGATCATTTCTTAACCTTTTGTAACCAAAATATCACCATAAACCCCATCTAAAAAAACATAACATAAAAAAGATAACTTGGGACACAAACATACTTAAATGGAATAACCATACGGTCAACATCCACACATTTCACTAAATGGAATAGCCATACTGCTGACTTCCATACCCAATGCATTGGAGGTTATAGCGTAACCACCAGTTTTTGTTTTCATAGCACCACCCGCCATATGGTTTATCATGTAACCACTGGTCAAATGTCGAAGTACCATCACAACACATAAAATATTGCAAATCTAAAAATTTCACTTATAACATTTCATTTTCAATCACAATAATTAATTACAAGATATTTAAATAATCAATCGATTTTCATAAACTATTTAAATATAGATTTCTGAATCAAAGTGTCACGTACCACATTGAAGCTTTTAATGGAATTATAATTTCAAAAAATTAATGTCCATATAATTAAATACTGAAAAACATTTTTTAAACATGGACATTAAAGATAAATATTTAGAATAATATATCTTCAATACATTTAAAATGATATTTTAGTAAATGTGTTTTTAACAAAATGAGAGACACTTTAATACAAATAATTGAGGAATAACATTTAATCAGAAAATTTTAATATCATGAGAATAAAGTGATTCATGATATAATATGTCATAGGATAGTATATACACCATATAGGAGTGAAATGGTGCATAACTACAATGAAGACTCAATGGAAATGTAAATTGAGATGAAATCCCTTATAAAGATGGTATCCTTAAATTAAGGATAAATCAATATCATAAATATGTGTGAAAAATATAAATAAACCCAATATAAGTAAATATTATGTTTAAAACAATCAGAGGACAATCACACATATTCATAGGATGACATATTCAATAATGACATGTTGAACCCAAAAAATAGAAATTGGGTTAAGAAGATCCCTTGTAAAAATTCGACAGCCTAACGACGTCACTTTAAAATTCAAAAAATTAGTTGATTATATAAAAATGGTATTTCATCACTTGGACATAAATTTTACATAAATAAGGAAATATAAGAACATATCCCATCATAATAAGATGTATATTAAAAAACATAACAAAAATAAGTCTTTTAAAAAGAGGAGGGTGAAAGGTTCCTTTACCGATTTGGTAACTCACAAAACATATGCCACATGAAAGAAGGATCATAAAATGAAGAGGTAAATAATCATAAATGATATTATATTAAACAAAGAGTAAAATTTTTGGGATGTACATACACCACATATAAGGAAATAGTGGAAAATATTGCATGAATCTTATGGAAATAAAAAGTGAGATGAAACCTTTATCCACGTTGTAATCAACTCAGACGTATGACCAAAAGTTAATAACCACCAAATTAATCACAAAATACAATGAATATAATAAAAATCATGATAATATATATCAAATGGTAGTACACAATACACCACATGAAATGAATAAGTGGAGAACAATGGAAATCTCACAGAATTAAAAGTGAGATAAGAATATCCATTACCTCGTTGTCCGACTTGACCCGTTCGTTCATTAATCTCCTTTAATTTTGGCAACTCTCTTTGGATTGAACCAAATGACTTCTTGAAGTGACCCATGACTAAGGTAACACTTCTAGGAGGAGGAGAGGGATGTAGGGACCTTAACGGGGCAGAGGTTGGATGAGCCAAATGGCTTGAGCGGTGTGAGGAATTGGTTAGAAGTGGTCTCTTTTTGTAAGGGGGAGGAGGGGCACTTTAGGAAATATTGAAAATATTATTTTATTATATAATCATATTTGGTTTCAAAAGGTCCAAAAATCATTAAAGTCGAGGATAAGATGACTCCTGGTCAAAATTAAATCATCCAATAAGAATTGGACAGATTTTAGATATTATTTTAATCATAATAATCTTATTTATTTAAGTGATTTATTAATGAGGTAAACAGTGCATCATTATTATGTCATAAATAAATTAATTTATTTGTAGTCTAAAAATTATACAAAAATACCATGATGTGAGAAATAGTATCATATTTTAAATAAATATTTATATTCGAAAATATAATTTTTATATCCCTTTGTAAAAATTAATTTACTAAAATATATTTGTTTTGTCATTTTTTCCTTTACCTTAAGTATATTCATCTAAATTTTCATTATCACTCCCATGTGGCTCAATGGGGTCCCAAAATAAACCCAAAGATGCCCATAGACTTAAATGACTCAACCAATAAGTGTTCTAAAAGTGTTAAGATAATTTTGAATTATTATAATACTCTTTTTACCTTGAATGACCTTATTTACCTTTAACCACAGTAAATAAAAGTCAAAAGTTACTATTCCCAAATATTATTTTTATCTTATTGAACAAAATTTTAATTACTAATAAAAACCATGTTTTTCAGATTTTCTAAATTAATCTCAAAGAAGTGGTAAAGTTAATTTTAATGAAAACATCAGTTTTTTGACTACTACTAAGTGGTTTCACTATTCATAAAAAATTGACGTTTGTTTTAAAATACCAAAAATCCAGCATAAGATATATTTGATATTCGAAATTCCAAAAAAGATATCTATTTTACCACATTATAAACATAGAATTAGAATTAATTAATTTAGAATTAATTTCCATTGTTAAAACAAACAACATGTTTTTATGAAACAATACTTATCAAAAGATTGACACTTGTTTATGTCCAATTTCACAGAGAAATTAATTCCAATGACCAACATTGGATTAATAGCTACAAATATATTCGAATTAAACTTTAAAACCAATTATAAAGATAATATAACCATATAAATAAATTAAATTAAAAGGGACTTTTGAATTAAAATACAATATTTGTTACTATTCATTAAAAAATAGACTTTATTAGAAAAATACCAAAAAATTA
Organism: Viscum album; assembly: GCA_963277665.1. Lineage (NCBI taxonomy): Eukaryota > Viridiplantae > Streptophyta > Magnoliopsida > Santalales > Viscaceae > Viscum > Viscum album. The sequence continues at coordinate 1,252,431,643 of OY728153.1, read as the reverse complement.
CCCAAACTAAAATTTGATGTCCACATTCTAAAGAAGGATTTTATTTGGACAATTAGAATATATTAAAGTGTCCAAAACTATATTAAATTAGGGTTCTCCATTAAAAGGCGGTAAATCGACCTTTTAATGTAAATTATGCTCAAAATTAGATTCATTCACATTTTAAGCCTCTAACATTTATTGGATAAATGTAAATACATTTAACAAACATGTATAATCATATTGTAGTTATTTTTGTCCATTCCCCCCAATATAACGGCTTCGAGTTTACTAACATTTTAAATAATAATATTATATTATTATTATACAACCAAAGATTTCAAAGAAATGTGTTGTTGCATATTAGGTATGCTATCGAACATAGAAACCCCTTTAAAGTAAAATTAATATTCAATTCAAAATATTAATAAATATGGAAATTAAATATTATTCATTTCTCTAGGATGTTACATCCTTCACCCCTTTTGGTAATTGTGTCCTCACAATTTTAAAATTGGGCTACGGAACATCATCAAAATCCCCACATCAAAAAAGAGTCAATAAAACTACCACATTAAAATAAGGCGAGAGAAGTAAAAAGGATACCATAGACAACAGATACTAGGATTCCATGCCCGAATGGCCCGAAGGCCTTATGTTTATTTTATTATAGATAATCCCCCTTTTACGGGTTGAAGGGGAACCCATACATGACCTGTAGGCCCAAGGCATAAGGCCCGACATGACCTGTAATACATGAACTGAAGGCCCAGAGGCATACCATATCCAATACATGACCTGTAGGCCCAACCCACTAGAACTTCCCCTCTCTAACTTCTTCATCATTGATTTCCTTTAGCTCCCCACCTTCATTATTGATCAGCTAGCATTTCCCCATAGAAGGATGCATGGTTCCTGGTCCGGATGGCAGTTTCCATACCCTCTCATTCTTCCGATCGGGTTAGCTCTACTTCGAGTGACTACTATCGGTGCTCTGATCCTCATCTGTGGCCTTCTCTGTGTGAACTGGGCTACTTCATGGTCTTCATTGGCCCGAAGGCCCTATGGCCCGAAGGCCCTGAGACCCGTAGTCCCAAACCAGTGGCTCGAGAGCCCAAACAGTTCTTGCTACTGTGCCTGATATTATGCATGCTACAGTGCTACTACAGTGCCTGCTACAGTACTAGGAAATTCTCCTCCACCGGGTTTTGAACTTGGTTCTCTTGGATTCCAAGCAGGAGCCCTTACCACTCACGTACGGGCTCGTCGGCCTAGGATTCCATGAAAATATGGATATGGAGGTTAAAACAAACCATCCACTTCTTATGGAGAGTGATAGAAAACATGGATAGGAGAAATTTAACCACCATAAAATCACAAACTTGTGATGGGTTAAACAGTCATTGATTCCCTAGTAGGAAAAGTTGACATACAAGGTTTTTTTCTAAAGTTACTTTTCATTGACGAAATTATTTATGAGCTTAACTAAAACAAAAGTAAATAAACATACATATCATATATACATTCATCTTTTACTAGATTTATATCACAAAATCATATTTTCTCTAAACGATGAGTTTTTAGGATGATTTGTTTTTCACATTATGATCTTTATAATCAACTTCGAGAGAATCACATAATCCAAAAAAGATGTACTATATATTCCCCTTGTCTTTATAACTACCCCAAAACCAAAATGGTTAGCACTAGATCAGATAATCCCCAAAAAGGATAATCTTTTACAAAAAGAAAAACTACTATTAATCTCTAAAATTTTTCAAACAAAACTCAAAGATCAACAAATACCTTTTAATAAACAATTGTCCATAAAATTATTCAAAGTAATCCAAACTAGGATTGAAACCCAAATCTCTGATCAATTTAATCACATAGTCTTCCAAGATAATTCATAACATTTATCACCAAATAACATTAGTTCTTCTTAAAACCTCGTATTGGAAAGCAATTAACCTAATCACATATTCTATCTAATAGGTTAATCATTTCCATAGATACCACAAAATAAACTTATTCTTGATTCATAAAATCATCTTACCAAAAATAATTAGTCAAACTAACATGGGATATCACGTAGTACAGAGGTAGACGATAAATACCAGCCACACTTTGGTTGTGGGTTTGATTCCCACAGCTTCGTCGGATGCGATGGGTTGTCACACGGTCTATGTGTTAAACTTTTTAAAAAACTATATAATTTTATAACATTCCCAAAAAAAGATAAATTCATCATAAATAACCATAAAATATTTTAACCACAAATTTTATCAAATAACTTTCATTTTTCATCCAAAAATTTATTAAATAGTAATTATCTTAAATTCAAGAATCATATAAACCCAAATGGTTCTTTATAACTATATCCATATAAGAAAGGATAATTATTCCCTGAATAAAATTTTAATATATCAATCATCATGGTTAAAAATATTATGAAAATTCTTCTAAAGTAATCCCATCATCAAAAGAGCCTTAATAATTTTAAGCATTTCACCATCCTAAAATCTCCCATAACTCTTGAATCCCTTATATTTTGACTTATTACTCATTAAAAATTATTCATGATCCATTAACAATTCCTTTCTAACTTATTCTGAAATACTTCATTCCTAAAATCAAAAATCAAGAATCATATCCTAAGATTTGAATAATAGGAAAACATATGTTGAGAAATAATACATACCTTTCATTGGTCATTGTCGGTTTCTTCATCCTCAATTGGAATGGAATTAGCTATTGGTAATCAGATATTCGTATGATCCTGGTGATCCCATTACCAAAACATCTTCGTAGGACATGTGTTTGCATAATGACCACACACACCACATTTAAAACATTCAATAGATCCATCGTAAAGAACTTCTTTTCCTTTACTAGAGTCAACTAGATGTTTCCATTTTCCATGGCAGGTTCTTGCCTTATAACCTTCATTTCCAAATCTATAGTATCTTTCTGTCCCTTTGATATAGTTTCCTAGGTGTTTCATTCCACATATTTTACACATAGGTGTTTTAACATACATAGATTTATTATTATTACCTGAAAATCTATAGGGATTTGTTTCTTGCATATATGATGGCTTATAAATGTCGCCATGGTTCATGTGGTCAATCATGATTCCAAATAGTTGGATAAGAATAACCACACGATTTCTCATTGCATCTCCCATTTCATTCAATTTCTCATTTAGGAAACCGTCATAGTTTTCTTCACATCCATTGTTAATTTGATGCCTTCTAGATCCAACCGTCGACTAAAACCAGAAAGGTAAGTTTGGATATATTAGTAAAATCATCTTATAATAACATATGAGGAGGGTTAATACAATGATATTCTTATTCATGTTATCTTAAACTCTTTCACCTTATCTAAAATAACTATGACTCCTTCAAAAATGCTAACCATTATTAATGTTACATATGCTTAAAGAATACCCTAACCTCTAAAGTCATCTAAACCGACCTCTCATACCAACTATAAGGACCAGGTCTTAAACCTAACATAATATTGAATTAAATTAAAAATTTTCATTGAGGGTCTTTTTTAGGTTTAGAGTTTTAAATAATTAGAACAAAACTATTACATCTCAAAAGATTTCAAAGTAGAAACTTCTACACAGTTTCATTTTTTTTCATAAAACAATAACTCTTGAAACAATGAGTCATGTTTAGTTCCATGTTTTAGAGAGCATTAATTTTCCTTGATCCAATACTTGACCATATTCCACATTATGTTCTGTGAAAAAAATTTCAAAAACTTGGGATTAGCATAAAAAGCTTAGTAAGGGATACACAAAGAAGGGAAACTGTCAGTTTTTTTCAAAACAATCAAGCAAATAATGAATACTTAATCCTAAGTAATACTTTTCACCATTATATTGTAGTGAATACTCCTCACTAAATAAAATATCATTGCTTACCCTTTTGTAACAAAAAGATCACAATAAAACCCATATAAAAACACATAACATATAAAGGTAACTTGGGACATAAACATAATTAAATGGAATAACCATACGGTCGACTTCCAAACATATCACTAAATGAAATAGCCATATGGCCGACTTCTATACCCAATACATTGGAGGTTATAACGTATCCACTAGTCCTAGTTTTTACGACACCACCCGCCATATGGTTTATCACGTAACCACCGGTCAAATGTCAAAGTACCATCACAACACATAAAATATTGAAAATATAAAATTTTCACTAATAACATTTCATTTTTAATCACAAGAATTAATTTCAATATATTGAAATAATCAATCCATTTTCATAAACCATTAAAAAATAAATTTCTGAATCAAAGCGTCCCATACCACGTTGAAGATTTTAATGGAATTAGAATTTCAAAAAATTTATGTCCATATAAATAAATACTGAAAAACATTTTTTAAAATTGGACATTAAAGATAAATATTTAGAATAATAAATCTTTATAACATTTAAAATGATATTTTAGTTAAATAGTTTTTAACAAAATTAATGACTGTTTAATACAAATAATTGAGAAATAACATTTAATCAGAACATTATAATATCATGAGAATTAAGGGATTCATGATATAATATGTCAAAGGACAGTATATACACCATATAAGAGTGAATTCGTGCATAACAACAATAAAGTCTCAATGGAAATGGAAATTGAGATGAAATCCCTTATAAAGATGGTATACTTAAATTAAGGATAAATCAATCTCATAATTAAGTGTGAAAAATATAAATACACCCAATATAAGTGGATATCACGTGTAAAACAATCAGAGGTCATTCACACATATTCATAGGATGACATTTTCAATAATTACATATTGAACCCAAAGAATTGAAACTGGGTTAAGAAGTTCCCTTGTAAAAATTCGTCAACCTAACGATGTCACTTTAAAATTCAGAAAAGGAGTTGATTATATAAAAATTATATCTCATCACTTGGACATACATTTTACATAAATAAGTAATGATAAGAAAAAATCCCAACATAATAAGATGTAAATTAAAAAACATAACAAAAATAAGACTTTTAAAAAGAGGAGGGTGAAGGGTTCCCTTACCGATTTGGTAACTTACAAAACATATGCAACATGAAAGAAGGATCGTAAGATAAAGATGTAAATACTCATAAATGAAAGTATATTACACAAAGCGTATAATCCTGGGAAGTACATACACCACACAGAGGAAATAGTGGAAAATATTGCATTACTCTCATGAAAATAAAAAGTGAGTTGAATCCTTTTACCACATTTAAATCAACTCAGTCGTATGACCAAAAGTTAATAACCACCAATTTAATCACAGAATACATGGAATATAATGAGAATCATGATAATATATATCAAATGGTAGTACAAAATACACCACATGAAATGAATAAGTGGCGAACAATGGAAATATCACAGAATTAAATGTGAGATATGAAAATCCCTAACCTCGTTGTCCGACATTACTCGTCCGTATATTAATCTCCTTTAATTTTGGCAACTCTCTTTGGTTTTTACCAAAGGACTACTTGAAGTGCCCTCTACCTGAGGTAACGCTTCTTGGAGGAGGAGAGGGATGTAGGGAGCATAACTGGTTAGAGGTTGGATGAGCAAAAGTTCTTGAGCGGTGTGAGGAATTAGTTAGAAGTGGTCTCTTTTTATAAGGGGGAGGAGGGGCACTTTAGGAAATTTGAAAATATTATTTTATTATATAATCATATTTGGTTTCTAAAGGTCAAAAGATCATTAAAGTCGAAGATAAGATGAATCATGGTCAAAATAAAATTATCCAATAAGAATTGGACAAGTTTTAGATAATATTTTAATCATTATAATTTTATTTATTTAAATTATTCATTAATGAGGTAAACACTGCATCATTATTATGTCATAAATAATTTATTTTATTTATTGTCTAAAAATTATAAATAAATACCATGATGTAGGAAATATTTTCAGATTTCCAATGAATATTTGCAGTTGAAAATATAATTTATATAACCTTTTGTAAAAATTATTTCACTAAATGATATTAGTTTTTTTCATTTTTGTCTTTACATTAAGTTAATTAATCTAAATTGCCATTATCACTCCTATGTCACTCAATGGGGTCCTGAAATCGACCCAAAAATTCCCATATTTGTAAATAACTCAACCAATATGTTTTGGAAAATTTTTAAGTTAATTTTGAATTATTATAATATTCATTTTACCTTGAATTACCTTATTTACCTTTAACTATGGCAAATAAAAGAAAAAATTTACTATTCACAAAAAAATATTATTTTTATCTTATTGAACCAAATTTTAATTACTAATATCAACCATGTATATAGGATTTTAAAGATGCAACTCACAGAAATGGTAAAATTATTTTTAATGAAATATCTAGTTTTTAACCACTACTAAGTGGTTTCACTATTCATATAAAATTCATGTTTTTTAGAAAAATACAAGAAATTCAGCATAAGATATATTGGATATTAAAAATTTAAAAATGATGTCTATATTAAAAAACTCAAAAGATATATGTTGAATTAATTAATTTATAATTAATTCCCATTGTTAAAATAAATAACATGATTTTAAGAAACAATAATATTCAAAAGATTGACACTTGTTTATGTCAAATTTCCATTTGAAATTAATTCCAATGAACAACATTGGATTAAATGGTAAAAATATATTGTAATTAAACTTTAAAACCAATAAAAAGGTTAATCTAACCATATAGATAAATTAAACTAAAACGGAATTTTGAATTAAAATACAATATTTTTCACTATTCATTAAAAAAGTAACTTTCTCAGAAAAATACCTGAAAATTACGCAAAGTAAAATTTGATGTCCCCAATCTAAAGAAGGATTTTATATGGTCAATTAGAATGTATTTTAGTGACAAAAACTATATTGAAAGAGGGTTCTCCATCAAAAGTTGGAAAATTGACATTTTAATGTAAATTATGCTTAAAATTATATTCATTCACATTTTAAGCCCATATCATTTATTGGATAAATGTAAATACATTTAACAAAATTTTATAATCATATTTTAGTTAGTTTTGTTCATTTCTTGCAATACAATGGCTATGTGTTAACTACCATTTAAAAAAAATATTATATAATTTGTGTGCAGCAAATGATTTCAAATAAAATCGTTGTAGCGTATTTGTTACGCTATCGAAGATAGCAACCCCGTAAAAGTAAAATTAATATTTAACTCAAAATATTAATAAATATGAAAATTTCATATTATTCATTTACTCGAGATGTTACATTAACTCACTGTCTAACTCAATATTTTCTAACAATAATTGATAATTTTGATAGTGAAAATTTAGAGCACTAAAATATCTATATGTTTTTTTAATTTCCCTTTTTTTTATATATTATTAAATTTTATTGAATCTCTTGAATAATTAGATGTGAATTAGTAGTATATTAATGAGATAATAATAAAATCCCTATTAAAATGTTCAATAATTCAAGAATTTATAACTATAACTAAGAGAGTTATCTTACCCAATGGAGAAAAACAAAAGTGGTGATTCAAACTATATCTATTTTAGTTTTGGATATATTTAAAAAATGTTAGATTAAAAGGGATACAATGAGGATTTATTTTCATCATAAAAATAGTTTTAGTTTCATGATGTTTCTAATACATTTTGGTTTAGAAATAAAAATTTTAAATCTTGTAAAATATAGTATTGTGGTGTGACTTTGGATTCCTCATGGAGAGGGAGATTATTTATTATTTTATCATGTGTACTGGTTAAGGACTTATTAAAAAATATAGAAATATTTTTTTTATGTTTTGTTTTAAACAAATTAATGTTGAAAACTTTACGAGAGAACATTGGCGTTGAATTGGATATTCTATCACCGAACTAACTATATCATTATTCACTAATTAAAAAATCACATGTCCTCTCACTAATATACTAATACATAAATAGATTACCATATATTAGTGTGTTCACCTTAAATAAATATATGAACATACTACTAAACATTCTTCTATTACATATCTAAGTGATAAAATTTCTATTGTCACTCTTGAACCATAATAACTCCCCTCCACCAAAACTATAATAGATAATATCTAGAAGAAGTTTAAAATAACTAATAAAAGGGATAGAAGTATAGTTGAAATGTAATAAAAAGGTAAATATTCTTTTGTCTAAAGAGATAAATAATATCTATAATGATCATGGAATATATAATTGGGCCTTAAAAGAATGAATCCACTTAAAATGATATGGGTAAGTGTCATTAGTTTGACCAGAATCAGCCTAGTGTACCATTACTAATGATAACAAAATAGTTAGAAGATAAATAAATATCTATATCTTGGTATACACTAATGTATTATCCACTTTATAAGGGTGTATTAATAATAAGAAACTTCTCTCAAATCAAAGGTTTTCTCCTCACAATCTTAAGATATTGATCTATCTAGTGTATATGGAAAAACTATCCATTGACTGATTTAGTGAGAAATGAATTACAATGTTTCCAACATAAAACTTATAACATATAAAATTTATGTTCCATCTATGATTTCATAATCTATTTCCCCAAATATTCAATGCAATGAGATTTGAATATCCATATGGTCCCCCATTCCCCACATAATCTCTATAGGTATTCATCATTGATCCATTCCTTCAAGATTTATTATAAAAATAGGTGTATTAATTCATCTAGAAAACACTAATATATACTATGTATATAGGTGACTGTGATTTACTAGAGGTAGATCAATTTTCTTGATACAATAGAGGTTAACTTTTAGATCAATGTAGAACAAAAAACATTCTCCCACATGAGTCAATAGAGTAATTAACAAATATATCATTGGATAAAATCATAGAATAAATAATGATATGTTGTAGAAATGGATAATAAAAAATATTACCACAAACTAATTAAAACAATAAATTAATAGATAATAATACAATAAAATTTTAAACAAATTAGGTTATATAATAAAACTTCAAATACCCATAAACTAAATTACCACCATATCATTCCAATTAATGGAACCATTTTATTTTACCTAAATTGTTGGGGGTAGACTTGATTATAGTTACACTTGTACCACACCCAATGCGTCCCCAATGATTGACCAATCAAAAGGTAAAATGTTCAAAACCATTATCTTCTTTGATTGTACACTTTTTTGTAATAATATGAAGGTCCAAAACAAAGCACAATTTCAATTTGACCATCGTTAGTAAGTCAATGGAATGTTATCAAAGAACAAGATGGTTTAAAAAGTATAGATTTCAATCCAAAAATCAATTTAATCTAAAAGTATTATAAGAAATAGATTTCATAATTGTAAATTTTGTAGATATCAAGGTTTCAAAAAATTATTAATTAAATAGAAAATTAACTATTATTTTTATAACAATATTATCCAAAAGAACAGTTATTAACTAAAAATACCTAAAATAAAATTTTAAAATTAATGATCTCAATTTATAGAGATGATAAATACATTAAATTTACTAAGGGAATATCATAAGTCATGTTCTGTACCTCCATGATGTTATTGGTCATATTTTTTGACTTCATTGTAGAAAACATAAATAGAAAAATTCTAATATATCTAAGGATGGTTTGAACTGCATCAGATTTAACACACCATGATTTATTGATTTTATATTTCTCTTAATAGTCTGATGAGTTAGATACATCATGAATTTATAGTGCGCTAATATATTCTGGTGGATATATAGTAGATACCATTTCATTAGAAAATATTATCAATAAATAACTCCTCAAATTAAAAAACTGAAACAAACAACCACAATTGAAATCAAAATCACTATAAAATTTATTTTAACATTCCAAAAACTACATATAAAATTTATGTTTATTAATATAATTATCTAAAAAAGAGTACTATATTTTGAAAAATAACTAGACACATAAGATATTCCATGTAAAGGTTTGTCTGATATGAATTTAAAAAGAAAACTCCCTCAAATTTATGGTGAATTAATAATCCAAAATCTTTTCTCAAAACTAAAAATTGTCCCTTAAACAATAGATTAGGTATTTGAGGATAAATATTATACCAATCTCAAATATCTACCTTTTATGACAATTCTCCTCTTTTAAGATAAATTTATTCTAAATAAAAAGATCCTTACATTGAATAATACACTCCCTTAATCAATTATTCCTCTTTAAAAGGAATATCCTTAAGACGTTCCACCAAATTAAAATAATATAAAAGATAAAAAACAATTTTTAAATATAATTTCTAAATAATCTTAGTTTTTATGATGGTAAAAAATTACCGTCCAAAGGGTAGTTGGTGAGAAAAAAATAAGAGGATATTTAAAATCAGGTAAAGAAGCTTCATTTCATTTTTATGAAATGTAATTTCCTGTTTGAATTAGTAAATAAACCATATGTAATGTTCTATTATCTCTTTATAAATATCTACAAAGACATGAGAGTAAATATTAATAAAAAATAATAAAGATAAAAATTATGAACCATCCATGAATTATATTTTTGACCCCTAAAAATGAAATTTTCTAATAAATATGCCTCTAAAAATATTCCAAAACAAATTCTCTTATACATAATAGATATAATAAAATACTCCTATAAAAATTAATAATACTATTCTCTGGTTTCTATGTAATATTATGATATGTATGTTATATTTGAAAACTAAAAATATCATGAATTAAAAAAAATAATTTTGAAAGAATACATATAATATAAAAACTTATCAGAAGATTTATAGGTCATCAGTTTAGGAAAAATATGTATCATATTTAAACATCAATGGACTACTCACTCATAAGGGGTCTGAAATACAATATACTTATCATACATAATATTTTTTAAAATACTTTTCATATTAAATATGTATGATATTTGAAAACATATAAAAAATAGGAGTAATATATATGTTAATAAACTATGAAATAAATATACTACTAGGAATTTAATTTTTGTATGACTAAATTATTTAAAATGGAATTCTCGAAGTGTATTATTTGTAATGTTTTTTTCAATCATAAATTACATTATTTTCACCTTTTTATAGAATAAGGTAACTATACTCAACCATAGTAAAGCTCTTGTAGTGAACCATATGGTGAATCCACTTTAAATGGAACCCAAACTGATCAACCATAAGATCTCAAAGTAATTCATGATCCACAATAGTATAAAAATTAGTTTCTTGTTATTAATTATGTTTATATTATAAATTATTTCACTCTTTAAAATAAAATTATCTAAATCAGGATCTCACCATGTATATCTAGCATGGCCCATCTGAGTAACAGGTATCTGTATTACTATGTGTAAAATATAATATAAATGTTCAACAACAGAATTAGATCATAGTGTAGAAATAATAATAAAAAATAAACCAATAAAAAATTAGTAAATAATAATATATGAATAAAGTGGTCATGAATCCAAATAAAAAGTAAATTAAACAAAAGATCAGGGATTGAAAATATGATACATGTGTAGCCCAAAAATAAATATGAAAAGAAAAAACCAGAACCAAACAACTAAAAATGTCTCCTCATAACCCTCAATAACTCACCATACTCAAAAAAACAACCATAATAAAAACCATACTCTCCCAACAACCAAAACATAACTAGTGGATGAAATAGAAAATCAAAGAGCTGTAAATATTATGTGGTGCATGTAGGGTGTGAGAGAAATTAGCCAAGTAGATTACAGAAATTTATTTGACAATTTCTTTTTAAAAGTGAATTTCATTAATTTTAATTTGAAACATAAATATAAAATATTTTTTTCATATCCAGTATAGGTGAAACCAAAAATAACTTTATAAGTCCTTTTTAAAATGATCCCCTTCTTTTAAATTAAATAAAATGTGTAAAACCACAATATTTTCCTCAATTGGGGTAAAGAGCATAGGAAATGAAATGAAACACATATATATAAAATAATAGTTTTAAATCCAAACCATATATCATAGATTATATTTTGAGAAAAAATTTATACCATGAAATGAGTACATTTAAATCAACACCCATATTTATCTATTTATTATTCATTTCCCAAATCATTTAAAAATTTATTTTTTCAAAATAACATACATTTTCTCATTCAATGGGAACTAACCATAACGAATCATTCGATAATAAATGATTAAAAATTAAACTGAAACAGCTACAAATATTGACATTTCAGAAGAGGCACCAGAAAAACAACAAAAATTGTTGAGATGGTAAACAGAGCAATTATGTCAATAAAAATGTTAGGGAAAAAAATTAATTTTAAAAACTTATTCCCCTAAATTTATAATTACAAGGATATAATAATAAAGTTAATCATCCTAGTACATTAGATTATTGATCCTAAATTGGTGATGAGGAATATATACTTGAACTACATCTCCATTCATCTATAGGTAGTTCTATAGAACTAAATAGGCTAAAGAATAATTAGGGAGCTCAAAATAAATCATAAGTACTATATAATGTATTATGTGGCTATAAAACCATCCCATAAACTTACTCAATTTTACATGGTCCTCATCCTATACATCGCAAAATACACTATGGGTTGCACTTTTCATTATCTCTATAAGTCTACTAGGACATCCCATGGTGATTAAAAAGTGAATATGAGTAATCAATATTCATATACAGAAAGAGTAAATCATTTTAATATATTTCAAACCTTACCTAATACACCCTCACATGAAACAAAACATTTTTAAAAATTATTCATAACCATATAAAAGAAATAGGTATATAAATTTTTCCAAAGGTCTCCATACTTGTCATAAGAAATAAAAATGAAATTGGGATCAATTGAGTGGATCATAAATGTATAAAAACATCATAATGTTATAAATGGGCCTTTAAAAAATAACACTCAGAATTTAATACCAATCAATTCAAAATTTTAAAACACTTCAAATATCTTGTTGAAAATCCCTCAAAATCAACAATTACAACACATTGAAACACATTTGAGATATCAATAATTAATGTTAAAAACAAATCTTTGAATCAATTTCAGAAACAAAAACAATAATCATTTAAAATTTCATCATTTCCAATATAAAAACACCTTTTAACATAACTCAATACCCAAACTAGGTCAAAATTTATTAAAACTATGAAATCCACCATAAATAAGAAAAATGTAATTTCTAGAAAACTTATAACAAATAGTATATTAGAAAAAATATTATGCCATTTTCTATACATTATGTCAATCATGAATTCCTTTAAAAAAATTATCAATTTAACCAAAACTATTACATATACTATTAGTTAATTAAAATGTGCAATTTAAACCAATAATCACTCAATGATATATAGGATAAAGGAAAGAAAAGATAACCACTACTAGAAATACAGTATTTCACAGTGGTTTAGAACCATTGGGAAAGTCTAAAGAACCGTTGGTATATATTATAACAACGGTTCTACAAATCGTAGGGAAGTAAGCCATTAAAATAGCTATTCACAATGGTTTACAGTGAATTGTTGGGATAGGGTGGAGAAAAATTACCCTATCCCAACGGTTCTACCAAACCATTGGAAAAAACCCAAGGTCTCCTCTTTCCCAACAGTTTTTAAACCGTTGGGAAAAGTGTTTTACCAACGGTTCATGGAACCATTGGTAAAACAAAACCCAGTGATTCTATGCCAATGGTTTCATACCGTTGGCATAGCCTATGCTGGGCAAATTACACAACAGCTCTACAATTTTCCCAGCATCACTGCAATTTTCCCACCAGGTCTCATTTTGTGGGATCCCTCTCCTTTTCAATCCAATTATTGTACTTGTAATAAACTAACACATACATATAAAATTATTTTACCTGAAATAACCAACTAACACATACATATAGCGAACAAATTCATACACATTTAACATATAATGCTGGAACTATACACATCCATAATTAAATTAGGATTCATATCATAATTATAAACATAAATAATTTATATTGAATTCAGTTTAAAATTTAGATGACAATTATATGTGGAATCTGGAAGTCAATTCATAATTTGATTGGTTTTTTGTATACCATATATTTTTACATGAAATGATGTCCATTTTAAACAAAATACAAACACCTAGAGTGATACCAGCAACACCACGCCTCGAATTGAGTCAGGTTTGACCCGTACACGTCACATATGAACCATGAACCACTATTCTGAAGTATCGACACAATCTGAATGTGTTTGGTTGGTTTTCCTTATGCCAATTGATGTTTTTCAATTAAAATGACGTCCTATTGAAACAAAAGGCAGACACATTGAGTGGTGTCTGCCACACCAGATCTCAGATTGAGGCGGGGTTGATTCGTACACATCACATATGACCCATTAATCGTTCTCCTAAAGTTTCAATGGAAACCGAATGTGTATGGACAGTTTTCCATATGTACTTAAAATGATGTCCATTTGAAACAAAAGAGAGACACTTATAGTGATTTTGGCCACACCGTGAATCCTATTAAGGTAGTTTTGACTCATACACGTCACATATGACCAATGGATCGTTGTGCTAAAGAATCGACACAATCCGAATGTGTTTGTTCTGTTTTTCGTATGCTAGTAGATGTTTTTCACTTAAAATGACATCCTTTTGATACAAAATATAGACACTTTGAGTGGTGGCGGCCACTCCACACCTCAGAATTAGGTGGGGTTGAATCGTACACATCACATATGACCCATGGATCGTTGTTCTAAACTATCGACACAATCCGAATGCATTTGGTCGGATTTCCATATACCAATTGATGCTTTTCAATTAAAATGACATCCTTTTGAAACAAAAGGCAGACACTTTGAGTGGTTCTAGCCAGACCGCATCTCAGATTGAGGTAGGGTTTATTTGTACACATCACATATGACCCATGAATTGTTATCCTATTGTTTCAATGGAATCCATATGCGTTTTCTCGGTTTTCCGTATGTACTTAACATGTTGTCCATTTTAAACAAAAGAGAGACACTTAGAGTGATTTCGGCCACCCCGTGCCTCAGATTAAGGCGGGGTTGACTCATAAATGTCACATATGACCCATGGATCATTGTGCTAAAGTATTGAGACAATATTAATGCGTTTGGTTGCTTTTTTGTATGCCAGTTGATATTTTTCACTTAAAATGACGTCCTTTTCAAAGAAAAGACAGACACTTTGAGTGGTGGCGGCCACACCGTGCCTTGGATTGAGGACGGGTTAACTCTTAAACATCACATATGATCCATGGATCGTTGTGCTAAAGAATCGACACAATCCAAATGCGTTTGGTCGTTTTTCCATATGCCAGTTGATGTTTTTTAATTAAAATGTCGTCCTTTTGAAACAAAATCTAGACACTTTGAGTGGTGGCGGCCACACCATGCCTCGGATTGAGGTGGTGTTGACTCGTACACGTCAAATATGACCCATGTATCTTTGTGCTAAAGTATCGACACAATCTGAATGTGTTTGGTCAGTTTTTCGTATGCCAGTTGATGTTTTTCAATTAAAATGACGTCCTTTTGAAACAAAATGCAGACACTTTGAGTTGTTTCGGCCACACTGCATCTCATATTAAGGAAGGGTTGTTTCGTACATGTCACATATGACCCATGAATCGTTCTCCTAATGTTTCAATAGAAACAAAATGCGTTTGGTCGGTTTTCCATATGTACTTAAAATGTTTTCCATTTTAAACAAAAGAGAACCACTTAGAGTGATTCTCACCACACCATTCCTCCGATTAAGGCGAGGATGACTTGTACACGTCACATATGACACATGGATCATTGTGCTAATGTATTGACACAATACGAATTCATTTGGTTGGTTTTCCATATTCCAGTTGATGTTTTTCAATTAAAATGAAATCCATTTAAAACAAAAGACAGACACTTTGAGTGGTGGTGGCCACACCGCGCCTCGGATTGAGGCGTTGTTGACTCGTACATGTCACAAATGACCCATGGATCATTTTTCTAAAGTATCGACACAATCCGAATGCATTTGGATGGTTTTCCATATGCCAGTTGATGTTTTTCAATTAAAATGTCGTCCTTTTGAAACAACAGCCAGACACTTTGAGTGGTGCTGGCCACACCATGCCTCAGATTGAGATAGGGTTGACTCGTACACGTCGCATAAGACCCATGGATCATTCTCCTAATGTTTTAACAGAAACCAAATGAGTTTGGTTGGTTTTCCGTATGTAATTAAAATGTTGTCCATTTTAAACAAAAGGGAGCCACTTAGAGTGATTCCGGCCTCACCGTGTCTCAGATTAAATAAGTGCTGACTTTTACATGTCACATATGACCCATGGATCATTTTGATAAAGTATCGACACAATCCGAATATGTTTGGTCACTTTTCCATATTCTAGTTGATATTTTTCACTTAAAATGACGTCCTTTTGAAACAAAAGACAGACAGTTTGAGTTGTGGCGGCCACACCGCACCTCGTATTGACATGGGGTTGACTCGTACACATCACATATGACCAATGGATCATTTTTTATAAAGTATTGACACATTTCGAATGCTTTTGGTCATTTTTTTGTGTACCAGTTGATGTTTTTCAATTAAAACGATGTCCTTTTGAAACAAAAGGCAGAAACATTGAGTGGTGTCGGCCACACCACGCGTCAGATTGAGGCGGGGCTGACTCATACATGTATCATATGACCCATGGATCATTGTACTAAAGTATCGACACAATCCGAATGTGTTTGTTTGGTTTTCCATATGCCAGTGGATGTTTTTCAATTAAAATGACATCCTTTTGAAATAAAAGGCAGACACTTTGAGTGGTTCCAGCCACACCGTATCTCAGATTGAGGCGGGGTTAATTCCTACACGTCACATAAGACCCATGAATCGTTCTCCTATTGTTTCAATGGAAACCGAATGTGTTTCATTGGTTTTCCATATCTACTTAAAATGTTTCCCATTTTAAAAAAAAGAGCCACTTAGAGTGATTATGGCCACATCGTGCCTCTGATTAAGACGGGGTTGACTTGTACACATCACATATGACCCATGGATTGTTGTGATATAGTATAGACACAATCCGTATGCGTTTGGTCGGTTTTCCGCATGCTAGTTGATGTTTTTAACTTCAAATGACGTCCTTTTGAAACAAAATGCAGACACTTTTGGTGGTGGCAGCCACACCGTGCCACAGATTGAGGCAAGGTTGACTTGTACACGTCATATATCACCCATGGATCATTGTGATAAAGTATCTACACAATCCGAATGCGTTTCATCGGTTTTCTGTATGCCAGTTGATGTTTTTCAATTAAAATGACATCCTTTTGAAACAAAAGGCAGACACTTTGAGTGGTGTCAGCCACACCCCGCCACGGATTGAGGTGGGGTTGACTCGTACACATCACATATGACCCATGGGTTGTTGTGCTAATGTATAGACATAATATGAATGCATTTGGTTGTTTTTCCGTATGCCAGTTGATGTTATTCAATTAAAATGATGTCCTTTTGAAACAAAAGGAAGACACATTGAGTGGTTTCGGCCACACCACGTCTCAGATTGAGGAGGGGTTGATTCGTACATGACACATATGACCCATTAATCGTTCTCCTAATGTTTCAATGGAAACCAAATGCATTTGTTCAGTTTTCCCTATGTACTTAAAATGTTGTCCATTTTGAACAAAAGAGAGCCATTTAGAGTGATTTCGGCCACACCGTGCCTCATATTAAGGAGGGGTTGACTCGTACATGTCACATATGACCCATGGATCATTGTTCTATTGTATCGACACAATCTGTTTGCGTTTTTTCACTTTTCCATATACTAGTTGATATTTTTCACTTAAAATGGCGTCCTTTTGAAACAAAACACAGACACATTGAGTGGTGGCTGCAACACCACACCTCGGATTGAGGCGGGGTTGACTCGTACACGTCACATATGACCCATGGATCGTTGTGATAAAGTATCAACACAATCTGAATGCGTTTGTCTATTTTCCATTTTCTAGTTGATGTTTTTCAATTAAAATGACGTCCTTATGAAACAAAAGGCAGACACTTTGAGTGGTGGCGGCCACACCACACCTCATATTGAGGTGGGGTTGACACGTACATGTCACAGATGACCTATGGATCGTTGTGCTAATGTATTGACACAATCCGAATGCGTTTGTTCAGTTTTATGTATGCCAGTTGATTTTTTTAAATTAAAATGACGTCCTTTTGAAATAGAAGACAAAAACATTGAGTGGTTCCGGCTACACCGTGCCTTGGATTGAGTAAGGGTTGATTCATACACGTCACATATGACCCATGTATCATTTTTCTAAAGTATTGACACAATTTGAATGCATTTGGTTTTTTTTTGTATGTTAGTTGATGTTTTTCAATTAAAATGACGTCATTTTGAAACAAAAGGCAGACAATTTGAGTTGTGGTGACCACACCGCGCCTCATATTGAGGCGGGGTTGACTCGTACACGTCACATATGACCCATGGATCGTTGTGCTAATGTATCAACACAATCTGAATGCGTTTGGTCGCTTTTCTATATGCTAATTGATGTTTTTCAATTAAAATGACGTCCTTTTGAAACAAAAGGAAGACACTTTGAGTGGTGTCAGCCACACTACATCTCAAATTGAGGTGGGGTTGATTCATACTCGTCACATATGACCCATGAATAGTTCTTTTAATGTTTCAACATAAACCAAATGCATTGGTCTTTTTTCCATATATACTTAAAATGTTGTCCATTTTAAACAAAAGAAATCCATTTAGAGTGATTCCGGCCTCACCGTGCCTCAGATTAAGGTGGGGTTGACTCGTACATGTCACATATGACCCATGTATCATTGTGCTAATGTATCTACACAATCCAGATGCTTTTGGTCTCTTTTCCATATGCCAGTTGATATTTTTCACTTAAAATGACATCCTTTTGAAACAAAAGATAGACACTTTGAGTGGTGGTGGCCACACCGTGCCTTCGATTGAGGCGGGGTTGACTCATACACATCACATATGACCCATTGATTGTTGTGCTAAAGTATCAACACAATCTGAATGTGTTTGTCGTTTTTTCATATGCCAGTTGATGTTTTTAAATTAAAATGACTTCCTTTTGAAAAAAAGGTAGACACTTTTAGTGGTGGCGGCCATACCACGCCTTGAATTGAGGTGAGGTTGACTTGTACACATCACAAATGACCCATGGATCATTGTGTTAATGTATCAACACAATCTGAATGCATTTGGTCAGTTTTCTGGATGCCAGTTGATGTTTTTCAATTAAAATGACATCCTTTTGAAACAGGAGATACACACTTTGAGTGGTGCCGGCCACACCGCACCTCGGGTTGAGGCGGCGTTGACTCGTACACATCAAATATGACCCATGGATCATTGTGCTATAGTATTGACACAATCTGAATGCATTTGGTCGGCTTTCCGTATGCCGGTTGATGTTTTTCAATTAAAATGACATCCTTTTGAAACAAAAGGCAGACTCTTTGAGTGGTGTCGGACACACCATGCCTCAGATTGAGGCAGGGTTGACTCGCACTCATCACATATGACCCATGGATCATTGTTCTAATGTATCAACATAATCTGAATGCATTTGGTCACTTTTTTGTATGCCAGTTGATGTTTTCAATTAAAATGACATCCTTTTGAAACAAAAGGCAGAAACTTTGAGTGGTTCTGGCCACACCGCATTTCATATTGAGGCAGGGTTGATTCATACACGTCACATATTACCCATTAATCGTTATCCTAAAGTTTCAACGGAAACCAAATGCATTTGGTCAGTTTTATGTATGTACTTAAAATGTTGTCCATTTTAAACATGAGATCCATTTAGAGTGATTCTGGCCACACCGTGCCTCATATTAAGGCGGGGTTGACTCGTACACGTCACATATGACCCATGGATCGTTTTTCTAAAGTATCGACACAATCCGAATGCATTTGGTCTCATTTCCGTATGCCACTTTATATTTTTTACTTAACATGACGTCCTTTTGAAACAAAAGACAGACACATTGAGTGGTGGCGGCCACACCGCACCTCGATTTGGGGTGGGGTTGACTCTTACACGTCACATATGACACATAGATTTTTGTGCTAATGTATCGACAAAATCCAAATGCTTTTGTCATTTTTCTGTATCCCAGTTGATGTTTTTCAATTAAAATGAAGTCCTTTTGAAACAAAAGGCAGACACTTTGAGTGGTGGCGGCCACACCGTGCCTCAGATTTAGCCAGGGTTGACTCATACACATCACATATGACCCATGTATTGTTTTTCTAATTTATTGAAACAATCTGAATGTATTTGGTCAGTTTTCCGTATGCCAGTTGATTTTTTTCAATTAAAGTGACGTCCTTTTAAAACAGAAGACAGATACTTTGAGTGGTAACAGCCACACTGTGTCTTAGATTGAGGTGGGGTTTATTCGTACACATCACATATGACCCATGAATCGTTCTCCTAATGTTTAAATGGAAACTGAATGTGTTTGGTCGGTTTTCCATATGTACATAAAATGTTGTCCATTTTAAGCAAAAGAGAGCCACTTAGAGTGATTCCGGCCACACTGTACCTCATATTAAGGCGGGGTTGAGCTGTACACGTCACATATGACCCATGGATCATTGTGGAAAAGTATCGACACAATCCGAATGCGTTTGGTCAGTTTTTCATATGTCATTTGATGTTTTTCACTTAAAATGACGTCCTTTGGAAACAAAAGAAAGACACTTTGAGTGGGGGCGGCCACACCGCACCTTCGATTGAGGCGGGGTTGACTCGTACACGTCACATATTACCCATGGATCATTGTTCTAATGTATCGACACAATCAGAATGCGTTTGGTCTATTTTCCGTATGCTAATTGATGATTTTCAATTAAAATGACGTCTTTTTGAAACAAAAGGCAGACACTTTGAGTGGTGGCGGCCACACCGCGCCTCGGATTGATGCAGTGTTGATTCATACATGTCACATATGTCCCATGGATCATTCTACTAATGTTTCAATGGAAACCAAATGCATTTTGTCAGTTTTCCATATGTACTTAAAATGTTGTCCATTTTATGAGAATCCTCATGTGTCTATTAGTGGAATGGTATTTACATAAAATCTTGTGGACATTTATATAAAATATTTTTATATCATTCTTAGTATGGATTAGATTTTAGTTTATAATGATATGAAACATTTTAGAGCAGACAATGTCATGCCCAATGAATACATCACTTTTATAACATACCAAGAATCTATGATATTGATTAGATGTGTCAATGTGATTTACATTGATTATCATGATGAAAATAAATAAAATATATATTATATATTTTCTAGTATATAATGAAATCAAGGAGGGTGGAGGGGATGTCTAGTGGGGCTGTCCGGGGGGGCTATCTGGTGGGTGTCTGGGGGGCTGTCCGGGGACCAAGGAGGAGGGTGGGGGGGTTGTGTGGGGGGCTGTACAGGGGGGTGTTTGGGGGGTTGTTCGGGGTCCAAGGAGGAGGGTGGGGGGCTGTCTGGGGGGTTGTCCAGGGGGCAATCTGGGGTCCAGGGAGGAGGGTGGGGGGAATGTCTGGGGGCTATTAGGGGGGCTTCCCGGGGGTGTTTGGGGGGGGATTTCTAGAGTCCAAGGAAGAGGGTTGGGGGGCTGTCAGGGGGGGCTGTCTAGGAGGCTATACGGGGGGTTGTCCGGGGACCAAGGAGGACGGTGGGGGGTTGTCCGGGGGCTGTCTGGGGGTGTTCGGGGGGGGGGGGGGGGGGGGTTGTCCGGGGTCCAAGGATGAGGGTGGGGGGGGGGGATGTCCGGGGGGCTGTCTGGGGGGCTGTCCGGGGTCTAGGGAGGAGGTTGGGGGGCTGTTCGGGGGGATGTACGAGGGATGTATGGGGGGTGTTTGGGGGGGTTGTTCGGGGTCCAAGGAAAAGGGTGGGGGGGGGGTTGTCTAGGGGGTTGTCTTGGGGGCTGTTCGTTGGGGTTGTCCGGGGTCCAGGGAGGAGGGTGGGGGGTTGTCCAGGGTCCAGGAAGGAGGAGAGTTCCCAAACACACAACCACTAAAAGAAAACAACATCCATAAAAATAGATAATATATAAAAATAACTCAACTCCAATATTATTCCTAGAGTCTAGAGAAAACTAACAACTAGAATAGATTAAATATCAAATCTCAGTTATATCAGTCAAAAATGAAATGGATCAACCTGTCCCACATCACCATCATAATCACCCTAATCCTCGTCCCCATCATCTTCCTTTCCCTTCTTGCCCTCACCCTCCTCCTCTCCCTCACCCTCCTCCTCGCCCTCGCCACCCGCCTCGCCCTCCTCCTCTCCCTCCTCTTCTGCATCAGAATCATCGCCATCATCATTGTCAAGTTGGACGTCGTCATGACCACCACTAGAACTACCAACTGTTTCACCATATATAGAACATATCAACGATATATACTCATCAAAAGCTAGTCTATCCTCTGGTGGAAGTGGGGGACGTAGAACATTAAAAAATTTCATAAACGCATTGTTTTCCCTTGCACACTATTCTACCGTCTCTGTGGCCATTTTTTCAGCCGGTTATGCATGTTCCCTAACTTTCTACAGCTCTATGGCACTATAGCTCAAACCTAAGGAGGGCGAATACCTCTTCGGGGTTATCCTAGGTCAGCAGCGTACTCTTCGAGAATGATCCTCTCCCAAAACCTAATGTAAGTGATCTGTTGGCCCAAAATTGTCTTGTTCTTGGGCATCGAGGGCCACTAAAGTAGCCTGTTACAATTATAAATATATCATTAAGTTACAAAATAGATATTAAAATAAAAAATCAACAGATTAAAACTTACAATCTGTTGCTGAGTCACTTCATTGACGGCACTTCCATCCTTTTTCCGTCTACTCAGGCAAATAAGTTTTACTCGAGGCACACGTCCTTCACTATTTTGTATTTGCCTCTACAATGACATTGAAAACTAAAGTTATATGATAACTTTAGAAAACTATTAAATAACTGAGGAAACAAAAGAATGTGTAATTCATAAAGAAAACTTATAAACAATTGTCATACATACTTCCTCTCATGATCAGGCATCGTAGTGAATCCCAGTGTGTGGAGGTATTTTTTTGCATCAATGTTCTTTTTATTTTTCCAGATGATTCCTAAAAAAATTGAAAATGCAACAGATAGTATTAAAGGAAAACATGAAAGTTATCATTTAAATACCTCAAATTTTATTAATACCATAAACTGGGTACTCTCCAATGAGTAATCATCTGACGATACTACTCTATAGTACAATCATCCACCACTAGTACCGCCTCTAACTCAGTGCCAACTCTAGAAACCCATCCAATATACAACTCATGCTTGTAGGCTCTCCAAAGCTCACCAAAATCTTTTAGACGTTCTAGTCGTGCACCCTCACCATCGGTAAAATTAAATTGAAGCTAAAATCAAAATATTAATTCATATAAATACAAAAATAATTCATGGCATTAAATAGAACAGAATGTTTTACCCATATCTCTGACCAAGCTCTATCCTTGACCTCATGTGCCAAATGTCTCCAGGATAGCAGGCTGATGGGAATTATGTCGGAGTATTTGGCAAGCGTCACTAAAAAACTCCAACATTGCTTCCCTGTTTTCTCAACCGTTTGGTTGTCTTAATTATAATCCACCATAACCTGTGTGTGGCAGTTCCACACCAAACGCATGTGTGTACGTCCCCGCCCACACCTCCTGTTAGTAGATGAATCTGTCATGAATGAAAAATAAAAATTTTATCAAAACATATTATAATGAAAATAAATATTGATATAAAAATTTGTTAGGGTTCTATAAATATACATGTGTCGTTCTGATCGCTGAGCACCACTGATTGCATAGAAACTGATGGAATACTTTGTGGTGGAATAGATGTCAAAGACAATGGAATATAAAAGCTCAGAAAGACATAAGTAGAAGGAAATGATGATGGTACAGCTGTCTGACCGGATGCTGATGGGGGAGTGGGAATCATCATGGGATGTGAAAACGATGGGCCAGAAGATGCAGAAGGTAGCAAAAACATGGGAGGCCTAAATATCCCGTGTGTCCCTAATGACACATTGGGATCAGAATGTGGGAAGGATGACATGTCAGTGGGAGGGGTAGGGTCTAGTCAGGTGCATGAAGATACTCGTCCACCTCTGGTACAAACCCTCATCGTACCACTGGCCTGATTACTATGACCCGTACCAGGCTCCTCGTCGAATAACTGTCGATGTATAGGTGGATCCTACAAAAATGTTTACAAAAAAATTAGTCACATGAGATTATATATTCTCTAAATATATCAATATGAAATAAAGTACTCACTATAGGAACTAATGATGGAATTCCCAACTCCATCATTCGATGATTGTTCTCCATCATTTTTTTCCTTCGTCTCTCTTCAATTGGAATCATTTCCTGCTTTTGAAAAAAATATGAAATTAATTAGAAAAAGAAAACTAATGTGTAACCCAAAAAAATAAATATATGAGGGAATAGGGGGATTCATTGCTAATATAGCTATCAATTGTTTTAGAAGAGCTTGAATGGATTTAATAAATCATAAAAGATGTAATGTTCACCAAGTTAGAAATATTGCTTGACTATGTTTGAATACATTTCAATTCCAAATTAGAAAATGCAATTCAAATAAAACAGCAACCAATAAACAATGAAAATTAACATAATGGTAAAGTCAGCTATCAATTGTTTTAGAAGAGCTTGAATGGATTTAATAAATCATACAAGTTGAAATGTTCACCAAGTTAGAAATATTGTTTGACTATGTTTGAATACAGTTCAATTCCAAATTACAAAATGAAATTCAAATTAAATTGCAACCAATAAACATTTAAAATTCACATAATGGTCAAGTCATCTATCAATTGTTTTAGAAGAGCTTAAATGGATTTAATAAATCATAGAAGTAGCAATGTTCACCAAGTTAGAAATATTTTTTGACTATGTTTGAATACAATTCAATTCCAACTTAGAAAATGCAATTCAAATAAAACTGTAACCAATAAACATTGAAAATTCACATAATGGTCAAGTTAGCTACCAATTGTTTTATAATATCTTGAATGTATTCAATAAATCATACATGTTGTAATGTATACCAAGTTAGAAATATTATTTGACTATGTTTGAATATAGTTCAATTCCAAATTAGAAAATGCAATTCAAATAAAACTGCAACCAATAAACATTGAAAATTCACATAATGGTCATGTCAGCTGAGACATATTTGTGATCAATACTAAATAAAAATGAATATTACCAACCTTAACAACCCAACTCGAGGTAAAACAAATGAATTGAAAACATGGATGAAGGATTCTATATATTTTCAACGAAAAATTCTGGTTCACAATCAACTCTGACAATTTATCTATTTGAGTCATCAAAAGAAATAAATGGATTGGTTCCAATGGCACTAGGGACAGTTTCAATTCCATCATCACCATCATAAAAATTATGTCTTGTAATTACATCAACTATGACACAAAATTCAGGTCGAATTTGGTCTTTGAAATAAAAAAACTTGTTTATCCATTGATGCCAACACATATGGTTCTTCGGTAGAAAGAGTGTGAGTCATATTAATTACTCGAAATCCACAATCATCAATAAATGTTCCATGTCTCATCATCGAATCAAACCAATGGAATTTCATCATTGTGACTCGTCCATGAGAGTAATAATCCAATATTAATATTTTATCAACAACTCCATAATAACCCATATTTTAAAATCGCGGCCTACTATCTGATGCACTGGAATAACAATATGTTGTGGCAGTAACCATATCACCATCATGTTTTTTTCTCATGTTCTTTGCTCGTTTAGTTACAATAAATTTTTACCCATTGATAATAATTGATTTACAGTCACGAACCATGCTATTAGGACCAAAAGTCAAAGCTCTTATTTCCTCAGACACAGAGTCAGAAGAAAAACTCAATACCTGCAATATAAATGACTATTAAACTTAATTAAATATTTATATAATTATTTTAATCATTAATTTTTTTATACATTCAATTTTAACCAAGAAAAAAACTTTTTCCTATGAAAAGTCTCTCTCTTTATCAAAGATAAAGAACGATGCTTCCTATTTATCATTGTTTTATGTTCCATGTAGATAAAAAATATGAATAGTTTAACAAATATATATGCAAGATATACATAATCAATTTAGTTACAAGATATATTCATCGAACATATCACAATTGAACAAAAATGTGCGATGTGTCATCTCCCGCTCTTCATGGATTAATGTCTTCAATGTATAGGATCCAGGAATTCCTCCTGTTTGAGACAGTGATGGAAAACTGGGTTCAATTTTCTCATATTGTTCTTCTTCATTTCTCATTGTTCTGTTCATTCTTGTAGTAAGATCAGAAAAATACATTGAGCAGAAATCCATACATTCTTGAGCAAAGTAACTGTTCATGATAGAACTGTTGGGATGATTTCTGTTTCGGACATAAGAGTCTAATGTGAATATATTTCTTTCAGTTGGATACATACAATAAAAAAAATAGGTCCTCCGAGAAGTATTTCAGTGGGAATATGGACAGTCAGATGTAGCATGCATGTGAAAAATGATGGAGGAAATATTTTCTCCAACTCACACAAAATTAATGGGGCATCTGTCGACATTTTTTGCAAGAAAGACATAGAAAACTCTTTAGCACAAATATCTCTAAAAAAATGGAGCAACCAAATAACAGCCACCCTTACATTGTTGGATAAAAGATAAAGGATTTATATTGGAAGCAACTCATGCAGTAGAATGTGATAATCATGTGTCTTCAATGATTTTAGCTTCAACTCTCTTCTGTTGACCCGTTTTGATATGTTGCTTGAATAACCATCAGGAAATCCAATAGTCTCTAATACTTCTAGAAATTGTTATTTTTCCATAGGTGTCATCACATAAGAAGCACATAGAAGTTGCATATTAATTTCATTGATACGCAAAGGATGTAATTCTGGTATGATGCCCCAACCCACCATGTCACGCCGAGATTGTAAATCATCTTTTTTCTTCCCCTTGACATTTAGAAGAACTGAAAGCAACATTTCGAATATATTCTTTTCAATATGCATTATGTCTAAGCAATGACATAAAAAATTGGTTGACCAATAAGGAAAATCAAAAAAGATACTCATATTCATCTAATTGTAACCAGTTTCAGTGGAAACATTCTTTCTTTTTTGAGATTTCATTTGACCCTTCCCGAACAAAAAAATGAAATCTTTCAATTCATTAAGAAGATCAATTCCAGACATACGCTGAGGTGGATCATCGGTCTCTATGGTATTATCAAATCTTTTACAATTCATTCTATATGGATGATCATTTGGCAAGAATCGTCGATGTCCCATAAAACTGAAACTACAGAGATGTTTCAGTCTTCTGGATCGTGTATTCTTCATAGAAACTGGACATGACAATTTTCCCTTCGTGCTCCATCCAGAAATCATTGCATAAGCTGAAAATTCATTGATCATCCACATAAGCACAGCACGCATCTGAAATATTTCAATCGAACAAGCATCGTATGTGCCCACACCCACATCCCAAAGAAGTTTCAACTCTTTTATTAAAGGTTACATGTAGGCATCAATATCAATGCCAGGATAAGAAGGACCAGATATGATTATACTCATGAAACTGAAAGGTTTTTTCATACACAACCATGGGAGATGATTATAAATGTGTATATAAACTGTCCAAGTGTTTTGCGAAGTAAGAATCTTCCAAAATAGATTAAAACCGTCACATGAAAGTCCCAACCTCACATTACGCATGTCAGCTGTAAAATCAGGATGTTGAGCATCAAATCTCTTACATGAAAATCCATCTGCAGGATGAACCAACTCATTATTAGTCATCTTTCTCTCGGTATCATTCCATCACATTTTTATTTATATTTCATCAGACATAAAAAGACTCGGGAGTCTGGGGATCAATGGAAAGTGACACATTACTTTCTGTGGAATGCAGGATGGTGTTCCATCAGATTTTGACTTCCAATGGGATATGCCACATTTTATACAATCATTTTGTTCAGCGGTTGCCTCCTAGAATAAACTACAATCTTTCGGGAAAGCATGAATTTTTTTCTTGCAAATCCACATTCTTCAACTAACTTCTATGCCATATAGTGGTTTGAGGGAATATCTGCATCACCTGGAAGTAAATACTTTAATAGGGTAAAAATGTAGTCGATTTTTGTATTATAAAACTCATACATAGTATTCCCATAAAACAATCTGATTAAAAATTCCAGCTTTTTCATTTTATCACATTGTCGATATACTAGAGTCGTGGTAGCATCATTCAATTTTTTCACCCTATCAATATCATCATTTTCACTAGATGCATCAGCTGTGATCATATCTAAGTCTTCTTGATTCGAATTCCTTTCTTTTTTATGATGACGAATAAATGGAAACCGATCATTTAAAAAATTATACATTCCAATCTTATCATTTCAATCATCACCAATTTGAGATTTCATTTTTCTCCCCATTGTGATACCACACAAATTAGTTTGCTTGAAAACCATTTTTGGTTATGTGGTAGCTGACTTCTTCATGGCTTAACCAAAGTCTACCAACACAATTGGAACATGGAAAGTGTATGTGACCACTATATGAATCATTGTGAAATGAAAAATCTATAAAGCTCTCCAAATTGTTTTGAAAATAGATTGAGATCTGATCGGTTTCATACATCCAACTTCTGTCCATTCTGTAAAAATAATTTATATAATTCAATTTGTCATAAACAATTCAATAGGATTGAACTTTAATAGAAAATAAATTTATGTAAACGATAAAGGAAGAAGTTTCTAGTCGATGTAGTGAACTATTAAAATAATGTAAAGAACAAGTACTCATAAATTAAATTAAAATTTATTTATATTCATTTTCATTAGGTCTATAAGAGGCACGTGCCTCAGGTCCCATCATGTGTTACAGGCATCCCAAATCATTCACTCAAGTTCAATAACTCATTATTGACACCTGGCCATAACTTTCATTACCTAATTTCTTCCCCAAGTCAAGCGCAACCCATGGGTGAATAAATTTTAGGCTTCTACACTAATAGGTTATTGATGACCTATAAAAAGATTTAATTTCATTAAGTATAGACAAAAACATTTATTTTTAAATTTGAAATTCTTAATAAAGTATGTCAATGATAACAACATTACTGAATTAAACTTGTGACTTATCTAACATTTTTATGGCTGTCTACACATGCCAGAATGTTTAGTGAAATGCACCCCACCCTCATAAAAGTGAGTATTGGCTAAGATGGACACATAATATACAACGTACAATAAGAACCATATTTAGTTGACCCTATAGATAGATTAGTATAGTCATCTTCTGGGAAATGGAATATATGATCCTGGTTAAATGATGAATTCAAAAGCTCGTATTCCATATGTTGGACACTATCAAAGGTATGAAATCATGTGAGGATGGGTTTACATCATTCAATTTCTTACATTCTAGTGGGAATAAAGGCTTAAATTAATTACTTGAGTTCACTGATACAGTGTCAACCATTATACACACCATGTGAACCCTTATACACACTATATGAACCCTTATACCATATCGTCATTATTAAAACCATTAATAACAACTTATTAAATAAAATCACTTGTTAAAGATAATCAAATTGAACATAAATCAATTATAATATTGGACATATCAAGTAAAATGAAGTCATACTATCTTACATCCTAAATGACCACCCACAACCATGATTAATGACTACAAAGCTCCCCTTCCGGCCAAATCAAAAGTGAAAACAAAAACACAAAGTTGTATAAATATACTTCATTTGATTGATGAATAATAATCTCATGGTCCTCATGATATTTGAACCACACAATCATGATTTTTGAGATGAACTTGTATCCATGAAACCATATGAGAAACCCGATTCAATACAAGCATTTTTCTGATTTTCCCAAGCATTTTGAGGAACCCCAAGTCAGTGAAAATGGTCATTGTGTTTTAAAAAGGTGATTGAATAACACATGTACGATGTCGAAGGCAGAATGATTAATGGTTATATTAGAAAAACTAATATTCACTAATATTGAGAATTTGACATTCTGTGAATTAGTTTCATGAAGAAAGAAGAAGTACTAATTAGGGACCACATACTATTTGGAAAAGTTCAAGAAGATACTCTATATGTTCTATTGTGCAAAGGATAAGTGAACAGTGTGTCATTATATATATATATATATATTTTGATAGAAACATGATACATACTTGTTATGTAATACACATAGTGTACAAAAATTAATATGAAAAAGATCTTCATGTTTGGCATGATCTTAATGAAAGGAGTGATTTTCATGAAATAATATCAATATATATTACAAACGATTTTCTATTAGTTCCTATACATGAACCTATAATATTTGAAGCAGATTAAAAAAAATATGAATCACCAAAATTAGAACACAATAAAGAGACACCATGCCATTATAAATGTAAATGTGTAATGAAAACATTAATTGGACATACACTGATATAGGGATTTGAGTACACAATTCGTGGAACAATCATAAAATTTTACAAAAACCCTAAAAATTGGGAATAATGAAATTGTTAAGAATAGAAGGATATGATTTATAAGAGGTGTAACTATATCCTTGATAAAATATAGAAGGAGTCTAACCTAGTATCCGCTGATCTGATGGAAGATGTGGGGATTCGGAAGTGCTTCTGCCAAGGAATCACTTCTGTAGATGAGCGGAAGGGTTCTAGAATGGTGCAGAGGTCGCTGCCTGCATTTGGAGAATTTGGGGATTTTTTTACCAACGGTTATTAAAAACCATTGGGAAAAGTCAATCTTTCCCAACGGTTTTATGAAACTGTTGGGAAAATTATCTTTTTCCCCATCATTCCCAATGGTTTCCTCAAACAGTTGGGAAAAGTTATTTTTCCCCACATTCCCAACTATTTCATAAAACTGTTGGGAAAGGTCAGTTGTTCAAGGTCTTTAACAACGGTTCATGAAAACCTTTAGGAAAGACAACATATACCAATGGTTCTTTGAACCGTTGGTATAAAAGTGTTGGGAAAAGTCCCCTTTCCAGTTGTGAACTACTACAAAATAGGAAGTTAACTACCCAAACACTTTCAAAATGCATCTCCTATATTGTTTAATAACCCAAAATGAAATAACATACCATTTATAAGCCTTATAAACTCAAAACTACCACTAGAGATCACCCGAAACCCTATCTTGGTCCACACAATATAATATGATTTGTAGGATAAATCCATGTAAAAGAAGAAATGGATGAATAAGGGAATATAATGGAGAATAATACTAATAAAAGGAATGATTTTGAGTAAGTCAATTGAAATTGATATAGAGAGTATTGCAATTGAATATAGAATAGGGGAGATGTTATACCCCTTAATAATGTATGTCATCCCAGTAGGATAGGGGAGAAAAGCGGTTGAATCCCCTTAAATTGTAGGTGTGAATAAATATAAAATAAACATAAAATGAAATCTGGGTAACCCACCAAATTTGGTTAAGTGCTTTTAAAAATAGTGTGACATCAATTCTATTGGAACTAAGGACGAAATATTCCCTTGTATGGTCACCCCTATAACCCCACATGTTTTTACGAGACATAGGTTGACCATGCCAAATGGAAGTATCACTAACCACCCATATTGATCCATTAATTCCTAAAGGATAAAACAAATTTATAAAATTATAAAATACTCTAACAAAACTAATACTAACTAAATTTGTGTACTACGTATTGAGTTCAAGGGAAAACCCATTTGATGAATTTTTAGAGTATCCAAAAACTGAGTTAATAAAAACGAAATACAATGTTTTTTAAAAAATTATATAATTTTTTCCAATATTTTTTACTTCTAGGATTGTGTAATAGTTGAGTGAAGTGATAATTATTTTAGCGATGTTGTTGTATGAATCAAAACAATGAAATTCATTGGTCATAGTGCGCCCTATCTAACTAAATAACTTCCCCATTCTTTTAGTCAATTACTTAGGTCCATTAATAGTTTGTGTTCCTTTTAGCCATGTTTATAAATAAATTTTATTTTTTAAGAAATTCCAATTGGGAATTTAAAATAGTTCTCCTTGAATTTGAAATAACATAACAAATTCATGTTTACTGATCATGAGATAGGAAACGAGAGAAAAATTTAGAATAGAAAAATGAATTGATAACTTAAAATGGAACGAAATATATAAAAAATACACTAACAGACTATATAATTAATTATATCCCTCATAACATCAATAATTACCCCATCATGCTAGTCATTAGGAACTACATGAATAAATGAAATCTAACATTGCAACATATTAATAACCATCCTAGAAAAATTCCCTAAAAAGGCGTCACTTCTAAACTAGTTCTAGATCATACTTAATCCCCCTCTTTAGAAGATAATCCTTTATATTTATAGTCCTAGAAATTCTGTGAGATTATCCTAGTTATATATATAGATATGATGATAGGTCAATTATATATCCAACAATTATTCAAAAAATGGTATTTTTTTAAAATCTTTTTGACTATGGGTTCATGACATCAAAGGTACTTAATGTACTGAATAATGCAATTTCTAGTTTAAAATTATCTTTCCATGGAAGATTTATTTTTTGAATATTTATTTAAAATATGATTGAAAATTATAATCCTTAAAAAATAATGAACACTTCTAGTTAATGAATTTAATTATCTTCTTTTATTTGGTGACCTATACATGAATTAACTCGTAATTTGATCAGAGGATTCACGATTTTAATCCAAACCAACACTATATACTCTACCTATACTCATTTCAAACCTATGGTGTCACACCATAGATCTTTGTGTAAGAAAAAGTTTTTTTGTCTCTCAAAATTGTACATTCTTATCCACTTCCTCTCATGTGAGACTGATGTTAACTCTAAATGCCTTTGATAAAAGTGGAGCAAACCAATGAAAAATTCAATAAAAATTAATATTAAAGAAAAATTTAATTCAAAATAATGTATGCAAAAAATGAAATAATTATTAACAATACAAACATTGATTTCTTATTTGTAATATAGTGTACTGAATCGTGTGAAATCTAAGTACAAGAAAACCCCCATAGAAGGGTAAAACACACAGTTTCCACTAAGAATCCCTTGGTTTAAACTGAGCTGCACATTTTGGGTGTAAAAAAAGTTATGTTCCATAAAAATTAATTGTAGAAATGGGTAGTGAGGGAAGAAAAATAGTCATCATGTGGTTTTTTCTAAACTATGTTCCCTAAACAGTATACAAAAACAAAACATCCAAAATTTTCTATATTCTAAATAAACATTGTAAATAGTAAATTCCCTCTATATAAAACTAAATAATATAAAATAAAATCTATTTGGACATATGGGTGTCATAATTATCAAAATTAAGCCACTTTATTCCCTAAAAAATCATTTATTAGATGATAATGAAGACAAACCCAAAACTCCCATTACCTAAATAAGAGGTGTGAGATCATGGGAAATTTTTTAAGGGTCCTACAATATAGATTACCTCTCAAATTCACTTCATTTAATGACAAAACAAAGTCCTAAAATGTAAATCCACTCATGAATCAATATATATATTATCAATATTCAAACACAATGATATTAATGGAAAGAGACATACTATAAGTCTCCCCTTAAATTATAATAATTTTAAAATAGTTGAAATCACTAATATCCCCTTAGGAAACCAAAAAAAGAGTGTATTTTTCAAAGATACCAATATTCCATAAAACATTCCCATTAGAAAACAAATATCAACCATGATCACTTACTAAGGAAAATGATCAAATAAAAAATAAACAAAACATAGGAACATCCAAATGATCACAAACCTTGTTCAACAAAATACCAAACCATCGCATCTTTTAAAACAAAAATATAGGAGGTTTCCCTAACTACAGATATTTCTAACTATGAAATTACTTGGTTTCTAATCAACAGTCAAAAAACTAAGTGGATATGTAAGTAAAACCTCAAACATAGATATCTATATTAGGGATAAATCAACAATATTCAAACTACAACTAGAAAATGTATAATCTCAACTACTTCTTCCTCCATCGTAATCTCATAATATACATAGTTTTGACTCATCCAAAAAAATAGTCATATATTACAATGGTAATAATTAGGCAAAAACCTTATTATATAATCCCCAACACTTGGCCATAATGACATCCACCCTAAAAAATAACACATCACAAAATTAAAAACTCAAGCACCGAGTGAGAAATGCCATTCAAACATAATCCTATTTAATGAAGCGATATTAGAGAACCTATATTGAATCTAGAAAAAAATAAACTAAAACTCATCAATACACTTTATTATTGATATTAAATGAAACCTAATGTATAAAAACATTGAATAACTACGTAAAATATATCTTATTGGGTGAATAAATATGATCTAAACATATCAAAACCTCTTTAAAACCTATAACACCATGAAAGAGATGATATTGAGTTAATACGTCCTATAGAAAATAAGATTCTATCACCACTAATCCCATTCAAATAATAGAAAATCCAATAACTAGAAGGAATACACTATGTCAAAGAAAGGATACACCCAAGGTTTCTCCCGTGGAAAGAGACTCCAACACTATCTCAAGACCATTCATAGAGTAAAAACTACGAAAGGTGAAACATGATCCTAAAACAATCATGACTCATAATTTCACCAAAAGGTACAAACACACATCAAGTAAGGTGATTATAACCAATGAAACTAGGAGGAAAAATCAAAAAATGAAACCCCTTTAAAAATTCATTTCCTTTTCATTCATTATTTTAAATCAGTAATATTTAATTAATTATTCAATATCTTCAATTATTTGAAAAAATGGTTGCCATTGATGTCAAAACTTTACACAAATCTATAATTAAGTAATACAATTTCACTATGAAAATTATTATTTCCCTTTCAATAATTAGTTTTCAAATTAAAAAAATATAAAATTTAAGACCCAGTGTTTTTTAAAACTCATCAAACATGATGATATGAAAATAGTTTCATCAAAACATCGACCAACACCATCCAATCACGAAAAAACCCCCTAACAAACCACAGAATATTATTTTGCATCATTATATATTTTTCTAAAGTGCATAATAACACAAACATCAATACTTATGTGAATGTAAAATAGTTCCTGAATTGGCCACACATATTGTTGAACCCTTTACAACCCATGCGAAAACATAATTTCATGCTTATAGAACCTTTCATATTGTATTTTAAAAAAATTACGACTATGGTATGTAATCCTAAAACTATATTTCTCTAACCATTTTCACATTAAAATCCTTAAACTGCCCACAAAATCATATGTACACTCAAAGGGGATCAAAATATCTAAATATCACATCCACAAAATAAAATGAATAAAAAACTTTAAATTAAAACTTAAAACCAAAAATACCCATGGATAATGGCTAAGGTAAAGAAAGTGGTCATGATCCTCTACACATTCCTACATATTGAGTCCTAATATCTCTTCTAATCCTCTAAAATACTCATGATAATTCCAAATAAAAAATTTGGTCAATCAATAATCCAATATTTTAAATAAAAAAATACCGAATACAATTTTATATTAAACCAACTCATACCTCCAATTGAAACAATCTTAGAACTAATCATCCACATAGTCTGATGGGTGGTCTTAATCCCCACAGATTAGAAATTAGTTCATGGGAAAAAAAACTATAACATGGGAATGATTACCCCCTCTAAAATATAATTAATCAAAACAATATTCCAACATGGAAATCCACCATTTACCATCACGGTAATAAATATCCACACCACTAAGAGTTAAATATAATATAAATGACCAACAACAGAATTTAAAAATAATTTTGCATTAATAATCAATAACTAACATAGAAACATTTAATAATTCATAAAACGATCATTAAATATTTTCATTATTTATAAAATATAAAAAAGGCTATCGTCTATAAGTCTAATACCTAAGTAATACCAAAAGAAAAAAAGAAAGAAAAACCCCAAAAATCAACAGCTACAACCATCTCATCATGAACCTAAGTCACTCAACAAGATAAAATTATACTCCCACAATGATTAAACCATGTTTAGTGACCCTAAGATAAATTATATGAGATTAATACATCGATTAGTGTATATTGGGTGTGAGAAAAATACGATGACTAGGATTTCAACAAAGGATTCATGACATTTCCATTCAAAAGTCCATGTAGTTAATTCTACTAGAAAATAAAAATATAAAATATTTTCTTCATATACAATTTAGTCAAAATAAAATATAATAACATAAATAAATTTTCAAAACATCCTTGTTCATTAAAAAAATAAAATAAGTGGAACCGAACGCTTTTTGAAATGTAGGGTCAAAACATTTCGATAAAAAGTGTATCTCATTCCGCCTAAAACTATAGTTTTTAATCTTACCCATAAATTGTTTTCCTACTATTAAAAATTTCATAGAAATAATAATATTTAATGTATAAATACACACCAATTTTAAACCATTTATTACACTTTTCCCAAAAAAATAACAAAATCATTTTTAAGCTTCATTTTCCCTTTCAAAGGAAAACCAAAAAATTTAAATCATATCATAAAAAAAATTAAAAGAAAAAACAATTAACAAAATGGTTCAGGTTAAAATAGAAACCACACAAGAAAATGAACATTATAAAGCTATTAAAGTGATTAACAGTTCTAATAAACAACCAATGGTTATGGAATATAATTTAAGTACAAACATGTCCCCCATAAATCATTCTACAAAAAATATGTATTATAGGAATCATCCTAAGACTTAATCATCTATATCATGAAATAGAGATTAGAAACAAAGGAATACACTTTTGAATCTATCATGTCCCATTTTCCAATAGAACTATTTATTCTTAGTCTCAATTTGGAGATTAAAGTCAATATATGGGGAAATCTCCTACATTTTAGTGGCATGAAAAATCACATCATATCACTCAGTCTAACTGGGTCCTTACCATAGGCAATGCCCACTACAATAGGACATGTACCTATCTGTATCTCTACTATACTACTATGAAATCATATGAAATATAAAAAATAAAGGAGATAAATCATATATTGGATAAAATAATATAAATCAATCAAAAATAACCCACACCTCACCTATAAACCCCTTGAATGAAAAAAAACATTTTTCATAATTATGCATAATCATAAGCAAACACATGGTGATATAAACATACCCAAAAAGGGTTATAATGTAATAATAATAAATAAAATAGAATGGTTCTCAATTGAGCACCCCACACACTTTGAAAAACTACTTAAACTTCTAAACATGACATTACAAGATATCAAATGGAAAGGGAAACCATTTCATTTTCATTTTCTAAATATTTTAAACTCATTTTAATCATCCTTTAAAAAATCCATTTTTAACAAATTGAAAACCATTTTTAAAATCAATCATTTAATTGGAACACACGTTTTGGAATAAATTTTAGAAAAACATCCCACAACATTTACATTCGGATATTTCAAATAGAAAATGAAATTTTCACCAAAGGCAAAACCCAAATATGGTCAAAAGTTATTTAAACATCCAACACTATCATAAAAAGACACATATATTTTTTGAAAGTATTATAATCATTAAAAATGTATAAAACCCATATAAAACCATTTATATATCTATATAAAAAGAATTAAAACCATTAAAACATTAAACAATTTCGCTAAAACTATTATTTATAGGATTATTTAATTAAAACGAATATTATAGCCCTAAATAATCACTTACATGGATATTATTGGAAAAGAAAAAAAAATCTTACCTTTAAAAAAGTGAGATCAATTTAAAAATGTTCTAAAATGTATATCCCATAGTGAAACATACTATACCAAGGAATATTATTCCCTATGTGATCCCAAGAAAACAAAACCTAGAATTAAAACACACCATAAATCCTAATCATTTATAGAAACCACATTAGGTTTCAAGGTAAAATTCCAATAAATAGATGAAAATTTAACAATAAAGGAATATAAGGGAGAATAATCATAGAATAGGGACAAAATATGAATAAATATCTTGAAATTAACATCAATATACACAATATTTAAGGTTGGATGTGGGAGGGTAGATACCAAATTTGTGTTCCTAGGTTGACTAAGATTGACATGGGATATAAATGTGAAAAACCAATTAAATTTAATAAGGAAAAAATATAAATTCATCATTAAATGAAATGTGGATAACTAATATGGTTTGGTTTCTTATTTGTCAAAACCTTATACAAGGAACCATGAAATACAAATTCTCCCATTTGATTATATAACATCCCTCCCCCATCTCATTTTCTTTAGAGGGAGGAGGGATGTTAGATGGCCTTAAGTGACATTCACAAGGCACCAACAGATGGAAATAAATGCCGATGGATTGGAGATTAAATTGGAGAATGGTTTTCCCTTGAGATTTAACCAAACAATCCATTATCCCAAAACAACATGAAGTATATCGATAAAACAACCAAACTCATATATTAAAAAAAGACAACTGACTAATCCATAATGATCCCACATGCCAAATACAACCAAAACATCATCTGAGAACCTAGAATAAGACTACAAAAATACCCCAACAAAACTGGTACACCATCCATAGCTCAACACAAAACTACATGCTCCAACTGCCACAACTCACTAAAGCATCTTGTCGAACCACTATAAAAAATGAGACATGTTTCCCAAAACACAACATCTGCAAAAGAACCCATGTTACAAAGAAGGGGAGAGTGGGAATACTTAGTAGGATTTCCCCAAATAAATTTCATACCCACTACACTATGATATAATCATTTTTGCATTTATAAAAAATTGAATATATAAAACATTAAACAGTTCAACAATTACCAATAAGCTAAACACCCCCTTACCAAGACACCCTTACCCAAAAAATAAAACCCAAGGGAAACCCATACAACCATGGCATATTCCATTTCACTATTTCACATTGGCACAACAAATTTTATATGGAAAAGCAACACAAAACAATGAAACCAAAATGATGAAGCTTTCGTTTGTCCTATTAACTACATTTCAAATTAGTGGGGATTCCCGACCACTATCTATAATGGTGGTTCATATAACAACTATCTATAACCTTTTATAGTGGGACTTCTAACCCACTTCAACTCAACCAACACAATCTATAAGACTTTATCAACTAACAAGCACAAAGCACCAGGGCCACACAATGTTACACCATTGTTCCCATCATAGGCCAATTTAGTTTAATAAATTACCCATTTATTAAAAACACCCTTGAAAAAATTATCCATGACGAACCACATTTCAATAACACACTATTTATTGAAACCTTTATTCACAAATTTTTTTCATAATCAACAACTAAGGATTTTTTAATCTTCATTTTAAAATCACACAACAAATCACCATTTTGCAACAATAACTCATTTACCCCAATATCCCAAAATCCCAACCAAATGGTTTTCCAACAACATTCACACATCATTATGATAATTAATTTCATGTAAAAAACATTAATTTCAACCACGAACAGTAATTCTAACAAGGTGGAGTTGAGAAAGAATCCACATACCTTTAGGGTTATAGTGAATTCGACCCACACACAACCACACCTCAATCAAAAAAAGGACTACCGAAACTACTCTAGATCCCATTCACTATAATCCAAATGCAATAATATCAACATAGAAGGGAAAAAATAACCCTTGATCTACATGAAACAGATGTATATCCATTAAAGTGAGAGATAGGGATGAATAGATCTAGGAAAAACAAAGAGAACCCAAGAGGAGAGACATACATGGGAGAAATCACCTTCAAAACACCTTGAAAACCCATTGAATTGCTTCCAAAATGGGTGGTATCTCACCTCAAACCATTGATAACCAAAAATAAGAAGTGAGGACCTTGTGGGAGGATTTTTTAAGTTAAATAGATAATGACTGAATGAACTCGGATTAAAAAGTATCTTCTTCACGGGGTCACAAAGTTATCCTGCATGGTTTAGAAAATTGTGCACTAAACATGCGCACGCCACTACCTAAAGAAAAGAGGTCATGCACGGTTGTCTTGTAT
The DNA here is from genome assembly GCA_963277665.1 of Viscum album. NCBI lineage: Eukaryota > Viridiplantae > Streptophyta > Magnoliopsida > Santalales > Viscaceae > Viscum > Viscum album. The sequence continues at coordinate 1,252,391,375 of OY728153.1, read as the reverse complement.
AGTTTCGAAAACTGTGTGTAGACTATATGAAGCACACTATCTCCCCCTGAACGTTTTCCTAGATAACCCGTATGGTTTTCCCCAACCGTAGTAAAACTTTTCATCCTTATAAAAGCACCCAAATTTATTAAAACCCATTCCAAACTCTCCCAAAATCTTACCAAAAAATCTCAATAACATTAGACTCATATAAATAAATTAAATGGATACATTCCTCAATCTGGGGGTTCTTCATTCTCTATACCATTGGACTTTATATCATTGGAAAGTAGAGAACCATCTCATTGTAAAATAGATCAGGATCTTCCCCAACAATGTGTTTATCTCGCTCCCAATTTTCCTATGGAATCTGACCATACTGCCACAAAACAGAAACTAAACCTATGATTTCACTATTCATGACTTCAGAATGGCTATCTAGGATCTGCACTGGCACATGCACTATGGAAGCATATGGTTCAATCTCAACATGATTACAATGAATCATATGGTCATGATACGACTGATTCTTTTTCAATTGGGACCCATGAAACACATTGTACACCACACTAAACCATTGTGGAAAATCTAAATGATAATTTACCTCTATAATCTTCTCATGTATATCCAATGGCCCAATATACCTCATAGATAACATACCTTGCATCCCAAACTGATGATGTCCCAACCTTAGAGAGATTCTCCAAAACAATTGATCACCCACTCCAAATGAAAACAGTCGACAATGATGGAATGATACAATATATGATGACTTTGATCCATATACATCCACTTCCTGATCAATATTATTTTTTATGTACTCTCTTGGACAAGTCTCTGTCTGATCATCGAAGTCTCGCCCATTTCCACCCGACATAGTGGAGAACAACATAGACTCCCACAAAATGCCTCAAATAGATCTATATGTGTCAATGATATATAACTATTATTATAAGAGGACTCCACAAATAGTATGTGATCCTCCTATGAACCTCCAAAATCCATCATAAAATCCCTTAACATATCCTACTAGGTTCGTATCATCCCCTTTGAATGGCCATCCGTCTGGGTATGATATACCGTGCTCATAGTCAACTGTGTCCTAAGGGATTACTACAAGGATTTCCAAAATAGAGATGTGAACCATAGATCTATATCTGAAACAATCGAAACTAGAACACCATGCCTCTTTACCACCTCCCAAATATAGACTTTGTACAGATCCTCTCCCATATGAGATTCAAGAATTGGGATGAAATGGGATGACTTTGTGAGCCAGTCCATAATCACCAAAATGGAACCATGTTTCTTGATCATTCTCATACGTCTGGTCAAAGAATCCATTTTTAAATACTCCAGTTTTGACACTAAGGTAGGTAACAATTGCAACAAAACTGATGTTCATTGATGCTCTTCCTTGACTTGCTGATAAGTCAAGCATCTCGAGACAAACCCATCCACATCCCTTTTAATACCAGCCCACAAAAACTTTTCCATCAACACCATGTATATTTTCTAAATTTCAGGATGGAAAGCCACCTGGAATGATGATAAACCCTAAGAAGTTCCTTCTAACAAGACATTGGTACCACCATCTAATTCTGAAACACAAGAAAAAATTTCCATTCAGTTCTTATCCTTCAATGGTCTCCCCACATTTGAGTTTTGACCTCATACCCGACATTTGGAATTAGATGTATGTACCTATTTGAAAAAACTATCCAAGTCCAGAACCAATGAAACTGAAAAAATACCACTCTTTCACCTAGATCCTCACATTACAACCACATTTCGGCTATGGCATATATCAACCGCCGCTGATCTGTTACATGTTTCACTATCTCAGCAAATGATTTTCTAGTTAATCAATATTCCTCCAAATTTCCATCACCCAGTGTGTAAATTTAGTCGAAATCAAACATCAAGAGATATTTCATCCATCTCATTTTCCTCATGCTCAAATTTCTTTGATAGAAGATATTTGTAAGCTCTTATGATTAGTAAACATAGTGAATATATCACAGAAGTTATAATGATGCCACATAATTAATGAACAAACTACTACCGCCAACACCAAATCATGTTTTGGGTTGTTCTTCTCATAAAACCTAAACTACCATTATTCAGATGCAACCACATGATCCCCCACCATGAGAAAACACCCCAACCTTTATCCTAATGCATCAAAATACACCACATACCCTCCCCCTGGTGGAAGAAAAACCAATAATGGTGCTTATGTAAGGCGACCCATTATCTCTTAAAAGCATTTTTGAAATTTATCATCCCATTAAAATGGTATATACTTCCCTATAAAAGATTTCATCACTGATTCCAATCATGAGAAATCATGAAAAAACATCGATAATATCCATATAGAACAAAGAAGCTCTGTATCTCAAAAAAGTTATTTGGTTGTTTCCATGAGATTACATCCTCTATCTTTTCCAGATCAACTGAAAAACCTTTCTCAAAAATAACAAGTCCAATGAAATGAACCACCACTACCCAAAATTCACACTTTTGAAATTTGGTATAAAACCGATGGTCCCTCAATATCCCCAACACTATCGCCAAGTGATGATCATGCTCAACCATTGTCCTCTAATAAACTGGTATATCAACCAAAAATACCACCACAAAACAATCCATATATCTTTGAAATATCTATTTCATCAATTCCATGAACATTAATGGTGCATTCATTAGACCAATGGGAATAACCACATAATTGTAATGTCCATATCTACATGTGAACTCTATTGTCAGAATATCCTCCTTCCTCACCCACAATTGATGATACCCTAAATTCAAGTCAATACTCGAGAATCACTAAGCCCCCCTCAACTGGTTAAACAAATCATCGATATGTTGATGTCGAAATTGGTTATTTATCGTAACCTGATTAAGTCTATGATAATCAACACAGAGTTGCAAGGATCCATCATTCATTTAAAAAAACTACACTGGTGGTTCCCATGGAGACATGCTAGGATGGATAAAACATTTGTTTTCTATCACTTCCAACTGAACCATTAATTACAACAATTTGGTCAGTTCCATCTAGTAAGATAGAAGTGCGATATGAATAGTTCCCAGTAAGATATCAATCATAAACTCCACTTCTCCCATAGGTGGAAACCCTGATAATTCTTCAGATAATATGTCTATAAACTATTCCACAGCAGTTGGAAGAAAACTCTTCTAAACACCTTCAAGCGATGCCAACAACAATGCCTCTAACTAATGTGAGATCATACCAATATATGTTTCCAAAAAATCTATTGCACACATCTTTTCGTTATTCTCTCATCTAAAGAGATATTCAATGCCATCCTTCATTGTAAAACTGATTGTTCATGCATAACAATCAATTCTAGCTATAAACGTCACCAACTAATCCATTCTTAGGATTACGCCATAAGCATCCATCTTAAGCACTCAGAAATACCACATCAATTCAACTCCATCAAAAAATAATCAACATGCTCATCATAGGGACGATCAACACTCTCTTTGACCCGTATGAGTTTCTAGTTTCAAAACTGAAGGCATCATTTTCACTATTGTTCCCAACAAATGAACGATAAGTAAAGAAATAAATGAATGAGAACCACCCATACCATATAAATTTTTCATCAACATGGAATTTAAAATACTTGTACCTCACATTGTGAATGGTCATGAATGATACTCCATCACATCCTACTCAACTCCAAACAACTGATTACTTTATATGTTATTCTCTTTATTACCCCAATGAAAAGTCGTAGGGTTCCTCAAATCATCATGACTAACGTTACTTTGTTGTTGAGGGGTATGTTAATGCCACGTCCTCTTGAGACATAAGACCCCTGAGACCAATGAGGAGTGTCTCAGACACCCAACCATGGATTATTCTGAAAATAACGTTGTAGATGCCCCATCTCGTTGCAATTATGACATTCCCAAGGTTGTGTTGTACAATCATGCTTGATGTGGATCATAAAACCACACAAAAAAATACATTCTTTCTCTGAAGATTTGGAGAAAGCTTCACCAATCATATCGTCAGCTTCTGAGTTGTACTCCAACCTTGGAAATAAGGGTCCTTTTTCTACTTCAACACAGCATTTGAGTTTCCACTATTTTCCATGGATACTAAAATACTTCCCTCGCATGTATCCCCCAAATGGTCTCATTCATCAACTGTATCCTTATTCTCTATCGAATTATAATCATAAATAAATAATAACTTTATCTTGGAATGAATTTCATAGTTCAACCCAAATTTCAAATTCACCAATTAGACAATGTACTACCCGCCACCTTAGGTGCAAGAAATAATAATTTTGTATACATAGCCACATGTTCTGTTACATAAAAGTCCCACTTGCTTCAATATGATGAAATCAGTTGTAAATTGAATTCTGAATATATGAGGGTAGAATTGTTTGTTAAACAATTTCTCAAAACCCTGTTATGTTACACTTTTTTTAGTACCATATTGGACCACCATCTCCCACCACTGTATTCCATCACATATGTGGTTAGTTTCACTTTCACCTATTGATGTGTTCCTAAGAAATCAAATATCCTATTCATTCTATTCATCCACACTTTATCCCTTTTTGGAACGAATAACCCCTAAACATGGGTGGATTCTACCTTTGAAAATGAACCACATGATCCACATTTTTTTCATCCACATTATTCCCACTTTCCACAGCTTGGAAACCATCCACTATACTCTTCACTACGTTCTCATTCACCTAGGGCTTAGGTGAAACCACATTTTCAGCAGCTTCCTCTAGTTGGTCTATATGATGCGTACCCAGTGCCATTTATATCGACAGAAAAACATCCATAAGTCACACTCCCTTAAAAAAGGGTGTACAATTTTTAAATTAATTTACATAAAAAATATAACAACCATGCTTTATACAAGTATACATTTCCTATATTGCAGTATTTTGAAAATTCTAGCATGCTTTGAAAATTACCCATTTTCAAAATACCACTAGTTGAAAGGTTTCAAACCCTTCCGTTTTAAAACCCAATTCATATTTTCCAAAATTCAAACATTCATACCACACCATAGACCATTATACCCCAATGAAATATGAATCCTAGTGGTAATTCATTTCTTCCATTCATGACAAGATCATATCATTGGATGCACCCCCGACAATGAGATATTCAATGCATATAAGTGTCTCCATACACTTATGTACCCCAATCCCTAGTAACATTAAGTCAAGCACAAAAGGGTTATCTATGTCCTTTTTGCTATAGATTCCATGTTCCAAAAATCCTACCCCTAGATACCATCCCGACTCAAGAAATAGACCAAGAACGAATATCAAATCCAAACCAATAATTAATGCCCAAGGACCAAAAAACGGTTATCACTTGAAGTACAAGGATAGAAAAAACTGATACCACTTGTAGCTTCCCCCATGACATTGTCTTGAGATGGGGGGACGCTACTTGGTCTTAAAAAAAGTTTCCAAGGTGACAAAGAGTGGAAATAAATTCAGTTGGCTTCAAGAATAAATTGTGGAACGATTTTCCCTTGAGATCCAACCAACCAAACAAACAATCCACTATCAAAAAACTACATAATTGCATGTCGATAAAACAACCAAACTCATACACTACCAAATTACAACCAACAAATCCATAATGATCACATATGCCAAATACAATCAATCAAAAATAATAGTACGAAGAAAAATATTACAATAAGACTCCAACAGAACTAGGACAACATCCATAGCTCCTCACCAAGATCCATGACCCAAGAACCCCAACATCACTGAAACATTATGTCGAACCGCTAGCAAAATGAGATAATCTACTCTTACCAATGTTCCCGAATACAACATTTGAAAAATTACCCCAGTGACAAAGTAGGGGTGGGTAATAATTATAAGTTTTATTTTTTCAAATGATATCCCTACCCATACCACTAGAATAAAACCATCAGCACATTTATATAAAACATTTTATATAAATCATTAAACAGTTCAACAATTACTAATAAGAAAAACACACCCATACCAAGACAGATTTTCAAAAACAATGCACCCCAAGGGATATCCATATAACCATGACATAATCCATTTCACCATTTAACATTATCACATCAAATTCTATCTTATAAAGAAACACAAAACAAGTCAACCAAAATGGTGGAGATTTTTCCCAACTCGTTTACTACATTTCGAACTAGTGGTGGTTCCCGAAAACTATAAATATTGGTCATACATCCAACCACTATCCATCTCATTTTATAGTTAGACATAACTCCCACCTCCACACAAACAAAACAATCCATAAAAATTAATCAATAAAAATCACAAAGTACTGAGGCCGCACAAAACCACACCATCATTCCCATCACATGCCTATTCACTCCAATAAATAACCCTTTTGTGAAAAAACCCTTTAACCAATTTTCCATGACCAACCACATTTCAATAACAACATATTTATTGAAAACCATCTTTTACAAATCATTATTTATAATGAACCACTAATGATTTTTAAATTTACAGCATAAAATCACTCAAAAATGCCACTTTTTGCAATAATAACTCATTTTCCCCAAAATCCACAAATCCCCACCAAACGGGTTTCCAACAAGATTCACACATCCTTATACCAAATAATTTCATTGAAAAAAATTAATTGAAACCAAAACCACTAATTGAAAACAAGTTGAGTTGATAGAGAAGTCACCTACCTTTAGGGTTCCTGTGAATTCGACCCACGCACAACTGCACCCCAATATAGAAAACGAACCACCGAAACCACTCTAGATCTCCTTCACTATCATAAAAAACACTTAATATCAAAATATAAGGATAACAACAACCCTATACCAACATGGAAAAATTTAAATACAGAAAACCTAGACAGAGAGAAGTTTAGATCAATAGGAAACAAAAGCAAAACCAAGAGGAGAGAGTTACCTGGGACGAATATCCTTCAAACCACCTTCAAACACCTTCAAATCACTTCTAAAATAATTGGGAGATCCTATAAAACACATGAGAACCGAAAATACCATGTGGGGATTGAGTGGGAGGATGTTTGGAGTGAAATAACTCATGCCCAAGTGAACCTGGATTTAAAAATCCCTTCTTTAAGTGGCAGTAAGGATAGCCCCCACGGTTTGGAAAACCGTGCACTATTCGTATGCACGTCCCAACCACAATAGAAGAGGTCTCACATTGTTGTATAATTAGGTTTGGAAAACCATGCAAAGACCATGAAAATCCCAATTTCTCTACAAACATAGTTACTATGATATCCCACATAGTTTTCCCCAACCGTGCACAAACCGTGAGACCTTAGAAAAGCCTTCGAACTTATTTAAAACCATTCCAAACATTCCCAACCCCTTCCCAACTAATCCCAAGCACATTAGATTCATAATAAGGAATAGAAAAAGCTACATAAAATGAACATGGGGTGCTATAGATTACCCCTAAGACTATGTAGAGTTTTATTAGTCATGTGATAACCATAAAAAATGGAATTATAACATTATAGACCCAAATGTCATGTTTGGTACATGGTTTATATAACTGTAAGTAATCCATGAGTTATAACATACTCACAGAAAGATAGTCCACATGGTTTACACTGCAACTCATGCATTTGAAATAAATATATCCATGTCTCATGTGACTAAAAAACATATGCATTAAAATTTAATAGAACATTAGTCTAAATAGGGGCCATATATGGGTCATCACCTTATTTATTCTTAACTATGTTACCCAAACCATTCAATATTAAAAAAAAAATTGTTTTAAATGAAATCTCCAAAATATTACATTACCAACAAATGAAACAAAATTATATTAAATAAAATCCACATTGACTTATCAGTGTAATAGTTCTAAACATAGAATGTTCTCACCCTTAATCGCGATATTTTTCAATGTTAGGAGATAGTGAAATAAGAAGATAAAATTGTGATAAATCTGAGTTGATAACTATATTACATATTATGTACTCTAATCTATCAAAATTTATGTGATTAGTGAAAAGTTAAACAAGATGATTTTCATATTCTCTGAAAATGAGAATTATATCTCCTTTTTATGTGTGATCCCAACGGAAGTGGTACAATATATGTATGTTATTTTCATGTGATTTATGTGTTTAGTTCTTTGATAAAATATATAATTCTCATGTTTTCACAAATAATTGAACACTATTTAAAACTCAAAATAAAATTTGAGACTATACGCTACATTTACAACACTTGAGTGAAAAAACATCCAACTCCCACATTTTATACTTCAACAGTTTATGTTGAAAATGATTTTTGCTTCTTGCAAGATAGTGAAACAAAATCAACTAAATGAAAATGAAAATTTATTAAAATTATTTTTCTGATCAATTATACAACCACTAATCCCAGCATCATAATAGGGGTTTAATCTAATATACATTTTAGTTTAAGATAATAATTAATTTTTTATAGTTCATTTAAGTTATTCTAATATTCTCTTTAATATATGAAATATTATTTAGAACCATATAAATATTAAAAAAAGTTTACATATTGTACAGTTCACTGTCTGTCTAGTAAGGTAATATTTCTATTAGGCCATATAAACATTTTTGGAACTATCAGTTTCCTTGAATCATCATTATATTTTTTATTGTATGAAAATACTATATTGCTAATACATAAATTATTTTCATAAACAAATATTTTATGTAAATATTTTATATGATAATTTTAAATTAATATTTTTTCTTATGATATTTATATCATTTGGAATCCATGAAAATAATCAAGTTCACTGATAATGATCATCTTCAACACACAATATGTAAGATCTGACTTATTATTTAGGAGCATTTTCCATGTTTGTAAAAATTAATTTCATTAACATAAATTTCAAAAGGGATAGTTTTAGTAGAAATATTATTGTTCAAAAGATTTATTTCTACCTTTACTTTTAAAAAATTTAGTTTATAATCTAAACCAAAAAATTGATCAAACCTAGATGTCAGATATTTTAAATTTTTATATAATTTCTATGTATGTATAGATAAGGGTTCTAAAATAGTTAATTTTTCAAACCATGGTATTCTTCTATATAAACATACACTATAAAAATCCATTAACTAAGGATATATTTATATCCATTTGATATGGGATAATTTTTTTAGGAGTTATAGTGGATAAATGTTTACGAATGGAATCAATCCAATATTTTAGAAAAGAATTCTCTATATAATTTGTGACACATTTTGGTTACAACACCTATCAACTAGTCTCTTTTTACTATAGAAAATCATCTCATTTTCATCACACTTATTTTGGAATATTAATTTAACCTATATAACTATATTATCCCTCATATTCTCAACAATGGTCTAAAAATTATTCTGTATTAAATGAGTAATCCCTTATTGAAATAAAAATATATAACATTGAATACCCATGGATTATTTTATAGTATGAGGTTCAATTTTGGATAAGAAATAAATCTGGTCACATTCATTTATAAGGTATGTGAAAGTAAATAATTGTTAATTTAAACCACGAATGTTGTTATCCATGGTATGATTCCTTAAGTTAAATTGATTTAAAAGTAAAAGGTAATATTTTTTAATATTTGAAAAATTGTTCCTTACATGAAGCTAACTTCATGTAGTCTATATTTCACTAGTATATATTAAAATTTTAATCTTCCAATATTATATAGGATAATATTTGATAATAAAATAAATACAGGTTTGAAAATATAATTTGAACAAGTATCTTTTTTATATTTTTATTTAGTATATGGATCTCATTTCCAAGACATGGCATTTACCATTTCATAAATAGATTGTTTAAATTAGTTGAAAATTGATAAGCCTTACTATAAATAGAGTATCTAATAAAAATCTCTTCGAATCCATTGGATAAAATTTATATTAATGTTTTTTTATTAAAAATAATATCTTTTCAAATAAAGCACTAAATTATTAATTTTTTGCTTTTTACTATTACTCAATTTGAAAGCAATCTTACCCCTATTTAGAATAAAAATTCCTTATTTATAGTGTAGAGATTTTTACTCATAGCCTCATCCCAAATTATTTTTGATATAGAATATTCAGAGAAAAATCATAAAGAATTTTTTAGTGTTTTTATTCTTTCATTCAACTAATCAATTATATTATGTAATTATTGGTGATGATAAATAATAAAAAATCATTTTTCCAAATAAAAAAATTAAAATTAAAATTTATAAAGTCACCACCATGATATGTTAAGACATTTATTAATTTTTTTTAAGAAAATTATTATATAATAGAAATAATAATTATAAAATAAGAGGGTCTTTTACATTTAAGAGGACGAAAAAATGTAAAGTTATTCTTTTTGTAATCATCAACCAAGACAAAAAAAATTATTACCTCAAAGACATTCATTTAGTGTATGTCCAAAAATATCAATATTACATAACTATATTTTCAGAACATGGTACATAACCAATATGCTAAAATCTTGACCTGTGTTTTTTTCCAAATTTTTATTATTCAAAAGATCTAGTAGAATTAAACATAAGTTTTGAAATTTCCCCCACAAGTCCGTTCTGATAAATTTTATCTATTTTCCAAACATTGTGTGTTGTAATATTCATTAAAAAAGTCCAATAATAATATTTAAAAAAACAAGGTATGTTTTTTTAATGTTCTTTTATGATTATAGAGTTAATATTACCATACCAATCAAGAATTAAAGTTTGTTCTCCATCCAAACATTAAATGATAAATTTATGATTTTAGAATTTCATATACTAGCCATCATCAAATTATTATCTAACAGTAATGAGTTTATTATATTTTCTTAAAGCATAAACGAATTTATAAAGTAAAGGATTAATAGGTGATATAATATAATTGATACCAATAATATGAATTGTGAATTTTATAAAAAATTGATTCATTATCCATTTATTTTTTTAATTTTCTCGAAATAATACTAGTCTCTATTAATGTGTTGAGGAAAATATAAAAGAAGGTAAAAATGATTCAACTAGTAGTACTCATCCTATCTTTTTTTTACTCCAAATCCATATTTTATTTTTAAGGAAAACAACTTTTAATAGAGAAGTGGTTACCCTTAAATACTTACTCCATCACTAGTCTTACATACAATAGCCATGTGTTACACACAACATAATATATCACTAAACCATTAAATTATAATATGATTCTGTTAGATGACTTGTCTGAAAACAATTTCCAATTAAGCACATTATCCTTGGTTTTTGTGTCTTCCTTGATGATTTCTTCAATACAGTTAGACAACGTGTCCCACAAATGAATAAATTCATCCTAATTTATTTTCCTTTAATTGAAACCTCTAATCAGAATGAGTTATATATTTTTGAACCATCTTCTATGTTCTTCATTAACATCCAACTGAAGTAGTGCCTCAACATTTTCTCTTCATCAAATGGGGTCATTTCCTATAAGAGGATCCTATAACACTCATTCCTCCTCGTTTATTATTAGGTCTCATGAATTTCCCTATTACTCAGTCTCTCATTCCCTTTACTGGAGTTGGTCATTCTGAGACGACCTAGTCTCCCTCGATTTAGGTAAATAAGACCACTAATTATACTATTTGGACTTCTTCCCATTATTTGGGATGTAATTTCAAGAGTCTTAGTTTTCTTTCTAGACATTCTAACCTATGCGGGTGTGAATTAAGTTTTTATATATTCCCTATGTTCTATCTTCTTGGGAAGTATTTATACCCATATTCAATTGAATATTCTAACTATGATTCTTTATTCTCATTGGTATGTTTCTCATGCTCAATATCTCTTTGGTCATTTGACTAATCCTAGACTTCATACCTTTATATAGGATTCCCAATTTTACAATGTTTAGAGAAATTAATGAAACCAACATACTAATTGGACCTAAACCATCCCCTAGAACATCGGATTCTCCCTACACTGCTATCTTCTAGTTGAATATATTTGTGACACCTTCATATAACTCATGGAAATATTCTAGTTAAAAATATTTGAAACACCTTCATATAACTCATGGACTTGAGTAGAACATATATAGGGATTCATATCCAATATATGAGAGGAGGGTGATATGTTCCTACTAATAGGTCCCTCAGAATTCTCCATTTTCACATTTTATCTCCAAAATTGTGTACCTGTTGCTAAAAAAATTCAACTATCTTAGGCATTGAAAGGAAAGATATATCCTTTTATGGTTTTAAAGAGACATTGTAACCTCACTAGATCCCATATCATCCACATCAAGGTTAGTGGAAGCATCCAAATGTTTCTTTCCATACTACCCCATGACCAGTAGATGGTGTACCTCACTAGATTTATCCAAAAGAACATTGGCCCAAGAAATTCTATTCATTCTTTACCTAAAACTAAGGGTTCATGTTCATGATATTTTCATGATGATAAAAAATTATACTGATGATTTTTTTCGAAAAATTTGACACAAAAAATCACCATAAATCATAATACCAACTGTATATTAGTTTCCTGGGAATAATGAACTCGAAGAAAATCATAGGAGAAATTGGATGGCAGACATCACATGTTTGCGGATATGACTAGAGGAAATTAACCACCATATTTTATATCAGTTGAAGAATCGTTGGGTTCAAAGACATAATGGGGAAACCATTAAGTGAGATCCATATCAATATGGTTGGGGGGTCTCGCATCCAATGAAAATTCAATAACCACTAAAAATGAAAAAAATAAAAACCTGGCACAACTTGTGGAGTATTCACCAAATATAAATTAAGTCTTATTTTAATGAGAAATGAACCAGTAAATGTTATGAATCAAAAAGGAATATTGTCACAAATTCATACAACTTCCACCAATTAGAGATGAATCGGTTGAATTCATCAACAGAGAACGTATCTAGCCAGAGAGAGAGACCATTGAATGATCCAACATCGTATCAGCCTTTGTGAACTATAAGGAAGAAATCAGCACTGTAGTAACCCCATCAATTCTCATTCAGAATTTTGGTATATCCTCAATAGAAGAAAAGAATGGGAGATAATATGGATCCATGAATAAAATGAAGGAATATGGGCGAGATGATGATGGAAGACGTGAATACTCCCCACCCCCATGAATGAGGATGGCTGAGGAGGGGAGGTGGAGATACATATATTGACTATGGCATCTGATGATGTGGAGATAGGATGGGGTGTACATGTTCTAAAAATAATATCTTCAAGATAATTAAAAACATATGATTTTCAAACCCAAATTTTCTTGAGTGAATTGATTTTATGAAAAAAAAATATAATAACCAACCACATTACAACTCCTATGTGTTATATTGATGCAATATCTTCAAAAATATCAAACTTATAAAATCTAGATGCCTGATCATTGTTTAGGGAATAATGTTTTTGTAATTAACTCCTCAAAAAAAATTTAGAGAATGTTTAGTTCTTTGGAATGAAATTGAACAATTAAAAATATGATTTTTAGGAAGTAAATCCTATTCAAGTATGTGTAGGATTTAGTTTAAACTTTCTTAAGATAATGTAATATTTCTCCCAGTCTAATGTAAAATTGTATTTATGTTCCATTATTCTATTAATTTTAGTAGTTATTTTATCGAATGACTTTCTATTATTATGAGAAAATATATGTTTAGGTTTACCATCTATCACAGAGCTAATGCGGGTAATTTTATAAATATGCTTATAAATATTATATATCGATTTAGAAAATTATTCATTATTTTAGTCATGGTTTCCATTTTACATTTTATTATTTCATTCTAGGAAAGATATATATCATGTAATTTATTCGAATAAACGAATTTCATCCTCATATTTCGATAATGTTTAACTACAATAATCATTCAATATAAAAGAAAAATTGGAATTTAAATATAATTGTTAAATTGAGTCAAGAGTGACATTACCCATTAATCATAGTTCATTTTGATAAACCATTTCATAATATATGAAACAATTAAACTATCATTAATCTATAAATCATTGATTTTTTAAAACGATAGATCCACAGTCACATTACGTGTATTTTTTGTGATTTTATTTATTTAATATAAAGTATTTACCATAAATTTTCATATTATTCGACCTAATAACATATGGTATGGTATTCCCAAGTTTCATACAATCATAACATATAATGTTCGATGAATCCAACTTCAAGATTATAGTTTTTTTTATTTTGATGATCATACTAGAAGTTATTGTTTTCAATAATTTAATTAATCTCTCATTAAATATATGTATTCTCTCCATTAATATCATCCAATTTTATAGTATCCACTTGATTAATAGACTTCTAACTCATAATATTCATCTCTCATTCAAGATATTCATTCTCTCCTTTATTTTATTCAAATTTTTTAATATCCCCTCGATTTTTAGAATTCCACTTCATAGTAGTAGTGTTCATTGAAATTTGAACATTGAAAGTAAAAAAATTAGAAGTATAATACAATGAAACTCTATTATTTATTTTCTATTAATTACCATCTATTTTACGTATACTTTCAAATTTAATTACTTTCATAATAATTCTATAAAATATATGCATAATTTTATGATTAGTATCACATATCTCCATAATCATGGATTTTCATTCCTCCTAATTAATAAATGATGTTTTTCCATTATTTATTCATCATGAATAAATTTTATACCCAAATTTCTAAGTACATTATTGACAATCATAAAAAATAATTCATTTTCAAAATTGCCAACCCATGTAGAGAATCAAAATCCACATAATTTACCACCAACATAACCATTTGAGACTCAAGAACATAAAAATTTATATATTGTGAAATCTATAGATTTTCCATTTTTATTGACAATATAATATGTTAAAATTAGAATATCGATATCCCTTACCATCCAGTATACAAATGTATTATATAATTAATAATTAACTAGATAGCCTATATTCTATTCAATATGAGACATAGATATATTTTTACGGACATTTTTTTAATTTCCCAACCTAATAAGAAAATGATAAACACCCATGTTGATAATAAATACCTACAT
The DNA here is from genome assembly GCA_963277665.1 of Viscum album. Classification (NCBI taxonomy): domain Eukaryota; kingdom Viridiplantae; phylum Streptophyta; class Magnoliopsida; order Santalales; family Viscaceae; genus Viscum; species Viscum album. Next base: position 1,252,376,326 of record OY728153.1, on the reverse strand, counting down.
TCTATATTACATATATTCATATTATACTCAATTAATGATCAATGGTCGATTGGGATTTCATTTCATAGTCATTCATTAAATAATACCATCTAAATAAAAAATATATATACACTTTCATCATGACTTTTTATAAGTTAGATTGAAAATATATCTTAAACCAAAATAAAGAGTATGTATCAAAAAAACCAATAAGTGTAAGATATAGGAAAAAAATGTTATCCAAGAGGGTTATAATTGTGAAAGAATAATTGTAGATGTATATTTTTGACTAAAATCAATTTATCATTTTTCACCCATTAATTTTAATAATTTTATTGAACAATATAACTTTTCATAAAACCAAAGTACAATAAATTATTATAGAATGAAAATTACTCAATAAGATGAAAACCAATATCCTATTAAATAAATAATGTAATGGGAAATAAAAAAATATTTTAAAAATAACACTCAAAGATGAAAATAACATTGAATATCCATAAATGATATTATTGACAAATATTTCAAATAAAATAAATCATTCATTTTTATCCAAATTCGAAGGATTATTTTTATTCTTGATCCTTAGTATACTAGTTCCACACACATGACATCCTCAAATAATTAATTATCATATGTCTCTATGCTCATGGCCATATAATTATTCATATAATAGAACATTGGTAATAATAAGATGCTTGATGCCCAACACCATTTTTGATTTGATCATTGGTTGAAAGTAAACAGTTGGAATTCATCAAACATGAGGGCTTATATAATAAAACCCCTAGTTAAGAAAACTATTTGATCTGGAATAATTATTTTAAACAACTTCCACACTCTATATGCTCATCAATATTGAAGGACTGGACAATGAATAATTAATGGAATAAAACACTAATATTTTTATAATAATATCTCACATAGTGGTACTATTATCCTAAACTAATTGAAATAGAATTAAAAATGGAAGCTCTCAAAATATCTAGATACTAAAAACATCAGTGTGATTATATTGTCTCCATGATGAACATAAATCTTCTTCTCTCACTACATGAATATCCCTGTTAAATTTATATCATTTCTTGTAATAGAGACCAATAATAGAATTAATATATATTGGAGTATTATTTTAATTGAATTAGATAAAAAACTCTATAGTCTAATGAATGCATCTCAACCCTCTATTATTCCATGAGTATAAATATTTATTATGTTACATTTCAAAGATATGTTCTTGATGATGAATAGTTTAAATTTGATCAGTAGAACGTATGATCAAATAATAATTCTACAATCAAAAGAACTCAAATAAACTTCATTAAATTAAATAAAAATATTAATAAATAATATTTTAATATGTCAAAATTAATGATTATATATATAATTACATTGGAAAAAATAATCTCTATAGTAGTGTGGCTAGGGACTGATAAAAAATATCACACGTCCCCTTATACTAGAGAACATTTTGGTTTTGTTAATGAAAAAATCCTAAATGAGTTCCTTAAAATCCATATTAATATTTAAATCTTATAAAATAATTGTAAATATATGAAAAATTAGTAAAATTATTGGAAATGTTATGCATCCTTTGAAAAAAATTTTGTATGAAGTTATCCACCATGGAAAATTCAAGAAATAATATATATTCTTAAGAAACCTCTCCTCTCATGTATAGTTCCAAGTAAATCATTCTGTATCATCTGAAATATGTTAACTATCATTATCTATCTATAGAGGAAGATCTTACATATTATAAGAAACCATACCATGGGATTATCTCTTAAATTTCAAAGGAAAAATATTACATGGTTGTCTATCCATAGATAGTGTCTGACATATTATAAATATATTATATATGAACTAAAGAATCATATCTATCATCAATATCTATAATTAATGTTTTTACAATTTTACAATCTACCCATTTCATCCAGAGTGTCAATCTTTAAAATCATACAAATTTTCATTATGATATTATGTATCAGAATGAATGTTTGAATGCATGGGATAACCCATACATAAGGTGTTTCACATCACTTGAAACATCATAAAAACCCTGATTCAATGTAGTCCTAATTAAAATTATTTCCAATGTGAAATGATTAATAAAAAATTTAATAATATTTATCCTTGTTATGATAAATTTAAAAACCGTGAATAAATCATGAGTAAAGTTATATAATTATAAATAAAGGAAACAAATTATATAACATTATATAATATAAAAATAAAACATCCAAAAATATGGACTGATTATAGAGTGAAAATGGAAATAATTCTTGTACATTTTGGATGACCATGGGAAATGCCTAGGTCAGGGGTTTTGTGGATGGTGGCATCGAGTGAGGTAACATAGATTGAAAGTGTTCGTGGAAATGGGATATAGTGTAGATATTAATCTAAGGAGAGGTGTTGGTTTAGAGATGTGTAAAGTAAAGTGTCAAACATGGACAGTACCAATATTGGTGGCAGTGGCTGAGAAATTAGTAAATATTTTAAATCATGAAAAAACATCACTACCTAATTTATAGTCCCATATCACATCTTGTGTTCAATTTGGGTTGAAATGTAGGGTTTTTTCTGAGGAGTAAAATATTGTGTGGAATGCTACACATTAGAACACCCAATTCTCATATTTTGATTGATAGTTATGGTTTTTATAGATTATTATATATCATATTGTCTGTATAATCAAATCACACAACATGTATGGAATGGTTTCATAACCTATAGTGTGTTGATGTAAAATATATTGTATCCCACACACCACACATATCATATAGTCTTATGGGGTATTTTTTCGAGTAAATGGTATAACTGGAATATTAAAAGAACACCGAGAAAAAATATCATGTTTTATACAACATGTAAATATGGTATAATTAATAGTGGAATGATAGGATGCCAAACCTATAGGGTAAATTGCCTACTAAAATCATCAATCATATATGTCATTCCACTCTATAGGTATGTTGTGTAGGTTTTCGCCACATAGATGATTAGCCATAGTATACACTCAATTTCTATCTAATGATAACCAACGATCTATACATAATTACATGCCATGTACTTTATATTCTTTATACACATTCATATCATCTCTCCTAGTATATTGAATTAGAAAAGGCAAATTTTTTATTCCAAACATTTCTTTTCATATAGTGTGTTGTTGAAATCCCATTTATCATCATAGATGATTCACAATCTATTTTGGGATTTTCTTTTAGGACTTTATCATTATATGTACGAAGATATTATTTTTGGTTATTATGATTAGAGTGGGAATGTACCTGGTAACCCCCATTGAGGTATACTAATACTTGGTAGTGGGTTCTCTACACACACCATGGATTTGGTACCCCCTCATGGATCTTTGGAATGTGTCCTCTATTTTTTATACTCTAGGAAGGGGTGGATTTATCCTTGATCAAAAAAAGAAATGTGTAAAAAATTTTACCCCCTCCCATGTGTTTTGAGGAGTTGGGGTAATATTTTTTTAGTATAACATACACTAATATACACTTCATTGTATGAATTTTTATTACTCTATAGGGATTTATACCACCATTAATGACATACCCATCTCAATATGATTAGGATCCAAAACTATAATAATAGAGAGATGTAATGGAAGTTTTGAGATTAAGTTAGAATGGATCTTTATGATCTGATGACCTAATAGATGTCCTCATTTCTCTAAATAAACAACCTAAGTGGAGCTAAGTTATTATTACTATAACTCTTCTTTATTCTTTACATCCACATCTTTTATGTATATCCTGTTTATATTCAGTAATTCTATTTCTCATTCATTATTCGGTGTTTATTTATCATTTTTTCCACCATTACAATAATTCTCAAGGTATCCCCCTTGGAATTTGTATACTCACCCTTATACAAACCTTGTTTTCACATGTAATTTTTTTATATATGATTCAATATTTGAAGATGAATTTTATTTCCATGATAAAAGTGGATCTAGAGCTGTGTGTATTTTGGTGGTGACAAGTATATGAAAACCTTCGAGTATCAAGATTCAATGTAATTTGGGGATATCATTTTTCTTATTGTTCAAGGTCTAGTATTATTTTAGAATGTTGGTCAACTGTATTGGACATTACTTTCTGGGTTTTCATTGTATTTTTAATTCTCATGTTAATCATGTGTCACCATCATTTTATATCCCAATCAGATTATATATTTTTTTGTGTATTAGTATATTCCATTATAAGGGTATATGGTTTTATGAGGGTTTATTAAGTTATCGTTTCTCATGTGAGTCATAGCCCTCTTTGTGTTAGTGACTAGACTCTGCCCTATTAGAGGTGTTCTTGGGGGGAACACATGATATACCTTCAACCCTTGTTGGGTCTCGGTGGTTTAGTTCATATCATAGTGGTATCAACGTGGGTTTATCATAGAGATGGTGTTGGGAGATAAGAGTTATGGAATGTATGTTTTTTCAAATATGTGAAAAATGTGTTAGTGGATATTAGTATTGGTTAATAGCTAAATTAACCAATCATTTGAAACTGAATATGATTCATCCTTTTACCCAAACTCAAATAAATATTTTTTCTACAATGAAGTCTATGATTTTATTTTCAAGGTATAAACAATATGGTCAATTATGTAGAATTTTAATTGTGATTTCTAGATGTTCTTTTAATATCATCTCAAAAATATATTATTGAATAACTTTGGATTAGTGTTAACTAGTATAGAAAAACACCTTATAGATACCCATATCAGATTCAGATATAGAACCCTGAGGAGACCATTTTGAGGATACATCCACTAGTCTCTAACATGTTGAGGTAGTAGGTGTTATTCCTAGGATCCATGTGGGAGGTATCTCTCCCTGAAGAGGATATGATAGATCCCCCACATGATTTTGTGAGAGAAGTGTTGGATCCTGAATATACAGATTATACACAAGAGGGGGTGAATTGTGTCTTTTAGATTTTTCATTAACTCTTCGATTGAACAAGTTTTGTCCTCTATTCTTTATCATATTTGATCATGCAGCGGAATAATTAAAAGTAAGGACACATAGATGTATAGTGGTTTGGGGAAAATAATTCCCCTATTCCACTCCCCCAACGCTCAACTCCACAAGCTTGGTGATTTTCACTATCTGGTCTTCTTTTCCACAGACCTTCCAACAACTGAAAAACAGGCAGTTGACACCTTTACAATTTCCAGGCTAACAAAGCCTTCTGGTTCGAACATGAACCTACTCATCTTTGTACGAGAATCTGGTTACTCATGATAAAAAGAATGTTAGAAAGAACATTTCTAGTTGATCTTCGCAATTGCAATAGAATACAATTGACAGCAGATGGATCTCCGTCTCTAGAAATATTGATTTTCAAGTCGAACAAGTTCTGAGTCAATCTGGTTATAACAGATATAGAGATATATTTCAAAACATCAGTAGTAGTAGATCCACTGTAACGACCCAAAGTATATCAATAGAAAATTCCCATCTTATATCTATGTCATAAAAACACAAAATAATGAACTACTAAGTGATAAGTGACCTTTAAACATAATTCTCTCACCCCAATGTTTGGAATTTTAAAAATCCAACATTCACGGTTGTGTTCAAGATAGTTTTTGGAGTCCAATGAAACAAAACTAATTTTTAGTGAATAGTAACCTACCCTTATGAATAGTAATATGACCCTTATGAATATTAAATAAGAGTAACATTTCCTATGAATAATAAAATAAAATTTAGACATCTTAGAAAGTGACAATTTGACCTTAGTAATCATTTTTGGTATTCTATAAGTCATAAATAATTAATTATAAATAATTAATTTAAAAGAATATTTACATTCCTGAAATATATTCATAAATTATTTAATCAATGTCTAATAGTTTTTAGATAATTTTATAAGACCCTAAGTAATTTTTGAAAGAATTGCAAAATCAGTTATAATTTTAAAAACTGTTTTTTATGTAAATTATGATTTTAATTAAATATTAAATTAATAATATTTAGAAAATTATTTTTGAAAAATTGACTTCATTTTTGGATTCTACATGTCGAAAAATGGTCGGGGTAAAATTTTGGGATTTTTCTGAGATACTTGAATTTTTGATGAATAGTAGAATACATTGATTTATCATTTAAATACATTTTAATTAAAACCCACTATTCCTGACATCACAAGTGATGTAAGCACCCAAATCCCGAATTCAAAAGTCTTATTTACTATTCTTAGTCATCCAATACTCACTATTCCTTGTCTTTGGGGAAATTAATAAACTAATCAATTTTATATTAAGGAAACCCCTCTCCCCTCCACTATAAAAGCCACCCTTCACTCCCTCTTTTCCTCACACCTCTCAAGCTCCAAACCTTCTCTAAAATCTGCCCAAACACCTTCCCTAGCCCCTCCACCACGTCCAAGAGCTTCGGGTCTCATCAAAAGACCAAGCATTGTCCTTTAAGGAGATTCTTAAGAGAAGGATTCTAAAGGTAATTTCTCTCTCTCTTCTCCTTTAATTTCCTTTCAAGTTCAAGTTCTTTTCTTGATCTCTCCCTACCGATCATCATATAAATTGTTCTGTAAATCCAGTATTATATATATACTATAATATTATGATTATAATGTTATATTATATCACCCACACCCTTTCCCCCTTCCTTTTAATTTATTAAAGAGAACGTTGTTCATGTGGTGATAATTTATCACCTTCAAAAATAACATGCTCTCTTTTTCCATTTATACCATCAAATCTAGTCATGAAACCATTTTTATGGTTGAACCATAATATTTTATATGTATTATGTTCTATTTTACGTTCTTGAAATAGCCTATGGCCATTCTACTAAGTGAAAAGTTAAAATGAGTTGGTTGTGATTCAAAAACCGCTCAAATTAGCCCAAATAATCTTCATTTAATTCTTATCTAATGATTCGGCCACATGGATCTAATATAACTCCTTATAAAATCATTAAAGCTTCTGTAATATCATTAATTACATGTAATATCAGTTATGGATGTTTACCCATGATCTACCCAAACATCAAATTAAGAATACAAGTGGACCGCTCAAGAAAACCATGAAAACGAACATCCACGATCAATGTTTTTAAACTCTATAAGTCATCCAAAGGAACATAATATGAAATAATAAAACCCTAATGAACCCTATTAATGTATAAAAGGTTTTTGAATTTCTAATTAATTAATATAATGTCATTATATAGGACATTAAAGAGAAGGAGGCATTCAAGTACAAGGTAAGGGGAAATCTTGAACCCATTTTTCTTCCTTCGGGTTCTCCCTCTTTCACTCCATTTTTGATATGGTTGCTCCTAAAAGATAATTTTTTCATCATTTACTTTACTTTTCTGGGATATACATGTTTGTCACTGGTTTTTATGTCTAACAAAATGTTTTCCAAAAGAACTCTTCTTTCAAGATCTCACCTTTTACCTCTCATTCAAGGTTGATTGTTCTTATATCAAGTATGTTGTTCCCTCTTTCTTTTGGGAACCAAAAGCATATGAATGTGTTATTATGAGATGAAACCCATTCCTTTCCATGGGTTATTTATGTACATGTTTGATATGTGTTCTATGTGGCAAGCATGATAATGATAATATTATGATGTGACGGGTGCGCCTGGAATTATATAGCGCAATTTGAATGTTTAAATGTGACGGGTGCGCCTGAAATTATATAGCACTCCAATGCATTGGGTAAAGTGATGAATATAATGAGTAAATGTAAAATGATGCGTGAACATGATGCCAGCTTTTTTCACAAGTATGTGTGGTAGTTATCCACTTAGACATGATGTTTCCTTTTTATGCTTTGCCACATTTCAAGTTTATTGTTTATGCTCCTTTCATGTTCAAGATCATCTTTCCATGTCATGAATATGATCACCCCATGCTATATTGTTCTTATCTATCCTCTTACTGGGCTTTTAGCTCACCCCTTTTGATATATATCCTCAGGTGGCTACATGTACTAAGGAGAGTACAAGTGCTACTAAGAAGCTATAGAAGAAGAGATTAAATGAATTTTTATGCATGATGTTGTATTTTCTATGTATGATCCTAGATTTCCCAAGACACTAAACCTCTGGATCCTCCATGTGTAACACTATTATGATGTTTATCTTTGAAATGATGTAATAGTAAAGTAAGAAAAGGCCGGTTCCCTATAGTTGGTATCAGAGGAAAGTTTTAGTTAATTTGGGAATTAGGATTAGTGAACCCTAGAGAAAACCTACAACATGAGACTAAGTACAAATATGCACACAAGGATATTTACCTAGGGATCCCATATGTAATGTTTTTGGTTTAGTTGTATAAATGAATAAGTTATTCGTGACTTGATTTCTTATGTTTTGTTATATCCTTTTCTATTTTAGAAAATGGTGCGAACCAGGAGAGGTAATAAAGGAGAAGTACCCTCACCTGTTTGTGTAAAGTGAAATTTCAAGGGCGAAATTTCTTAAGGGGGGATGAATGTAACGACCCAAAGTATTTCAATAGAAAATTACATTCTTATATCTATGTCATACAAACATAAAATAATGAACTACTAATAAGTGACCTTTAAACATAATTTTGTCACCCCTATGTTGGGAATTTTAAAAATCCAACATTCACGGTTGTGTTCAAGATAGTTTTTGGAGTCCAATGAAACAAAAATAATTTTTAGTGAATAGTAACCTACCCTTATGAATATTAACCTACCCTTATGAATATTAATATGACCCTTTTGAATAGTAAATAAGAGTAACATTACCTATGAATAAAAAAATAAAATTTAGACATCCTAGAAAGTAACAATTTGACCTTAGTAAGCATTTTTGGTATTTTATAAGTCATAAATAATTAATTATAATTAATTAATTTAAAATAATATTTACTTTATTGAAATATATTCATAAATTATTGAATCAATGTCTAATAGTTTTTAGATAATTTTATAAGACCCTAAGTAATTTTTGAAAGAATTGCACAATCAGTTATAATTTTAAAAACCGTTTTTTAAGTAAATTTTAATTTTAATTAAATATTAAATTAATAATATTTAGAAAATTATTTTAGAAAAATTTACTTCATTTTTGGATTCTACACATCGAAAAATGGTTGGGGTAAAATTTTGGGCTTTTTCTGAGATACTTGAATTTTTTATGAATAGTAGAATACATTGATTTATCATATAAATACTTTTTAATTAAAACCCACTATTCCTGACATCACAAGTGATGTAAGCACCCAAATCCAGAATTCAAAAGTCTTATTTACTATTCTTAGTCATCCAATACTCAATATTCCTTGTCTTAGGTGAAATTAATAAACAAATCAATTTTATATCAAGGAAACCCCTCTCCCCTCCACTATAAAAGCCACCGTTCACTCCCTCTTTTCCTCACACCTCTCAAGCTCCAAGACATCAATAAAATCTGCCCAAACACCATCCCTAGCCCCTCCCCCACGTCCAAGAGCTTCGGGTCTCATCAAAAGACCAAGCTTAGGCCTTTAAGGAGATTCTTAAGAGAATGATTCTAAAGGTAATTTCTCTCTCTTCTCCTTTAATTTCCTTTCAAGTTTAAGTTCCTTTCTGGATCTATCCCTACCTATCTTCATCTAAATTGTTTTGTAAATCTAGTATTATATATATACTGTAATATTATGATTCTAATGTTATATTTTATCACCCCAAAACCTTTCCCCCTTCCTTTTATTTTATTAAAGAGAACGTTGTTCATGTGGTGATAATTTATCACCTTCAAAAATGACATGCTCTCTTTTTCCATTTCTACCTTAAAATCTGGTCATGAAACCATTTTTATGGTTGAACCAGAATATTTTATATGTATTATGTTCTATTTTATGTTCTTGAAATAACCTATGGCCATACTAGTAAGTGAAAAGTTAAAATGAGTTGGTTGTGATCCAAAAACCGCTCAAATTAGCCCAAATAATCTTCATTTAATTCTTATCTAATGATTCGGCCACAAGGATCTAATATAACTCATTATAAAATCATTAAAGCTTCTGTAATATCATTAATTACATGTAATATCAGTTATGGATGTTTACCCATGATCTACCCAAACATGAAATTAAGAATACTAGTGGACCGCTCAACAAAACCATGAAAACGAACATCCACGGTCAATGCTCTTAAACTCTATAAGTCATCCAAAGCAACATAATATGAAATAATAAAACCCTAATGAACACTATTAATGTATAAAAGGTTCTGGAATTTTTAATTAATTAATATAATGTCATTATAAAATAAAGAATATTTTTGAGAGATGGATCATTATATTTCATCATAGGAAGAATAATCAAAAACAATCTCAAAAAGTGATGAGATTGTCTTAATAAACTCTTATAACAAAGTAACATGGGGTCATACTATACTTGTTTGAAATTAAATTAGATGAATAAAATAATATAATTAAAATATTAATATTCATGATATATCATGTAAAATGAAAATATATACACCTCTAAGAAATAGTTTATGTTCATAACAAAACATGAGTCTCAAAGAAGGAAAATTGCGACAAACATGTTTTTACGATTTGGTATCGTTGGAAACATAAATCGTATGAAATAATGATCATAAAATGGATATTTTAATAAAAATAAATTTATTTATGCTTTAAATATAAATCAATAATTTTAATTATATACACCACATAGAAAGGAAATTGTGGTGAACAAAACAAGAATCTCACAGAAATTAAAAGTGAGATGAAATTTCTTCATAACAAGTCTCTTGACTCTATTGGTACTCATAGAATATTCATGAATAATAAATATAAGTTGATTATAAAACATTTAAAGAAAAATATTCCAATACATAATACCATATATGGTTTTATTGTGACCTTGTATTATCCTCTTGTTAATAATATCAGGTTATGTTTTCACTTCTGGTAATATTTTCTTTGTTCTTCCCATGTATCTTAATTTGTTATATCATTTTTCCTTATACATATATCATGATTCAAGTATGTAGATAATGATATAAACACCTGTTTTATTAATTATATTCATATTATTATAATTTATATCATATAGAATTATTAAATGGAATACACCATTCATGGACTCTATAAGCCGTACGTACTAGTGAACAATGCTTTTGTTTTTATTGTCGTAATAAAAGAATATATGTAAATGTCATATATATATATTTATAATGGTATTTATATATATATCATTATTAATGTAGAATTAATAAATAATATTTATAATATAATTTCACTAAACTCATCATTAATACATTTTATGTGATGTGCGAAAAAATCACACAGCTTTCAGGTGGTGGTAGTCCGGACTTCCTCAAACGAGATTATTGTATTAACACCAAATGGAACGTAAAAATATATGTGTTTAAAAAAATAAATAATAATAAAGACAAAACAAATATACTATGTTACTTATAAAATATAGTTTCCATCAAAATGGCCACCATTTTTGGTGGTAATGGATAGATGAACAATCAACATTTTGTGAGGTAGTAGTTCACAGTACAAAGAAACAATATGTTCAACAACCATTAGATGGAGGTGTGTATAAGTTTGGGTCATACCTTTTTCAAAAAAACATAATAGTATATGTATGATAATAGTTTTTTCACACAATAATGTAATAATAATATTTGAATGGGAGGAGAAGGAAAATAAATGAAAGGAGTTAGAGAAAAGATGCTACCTCTTAATCGGGTAACTCCTATTGGTTTATTCCAAAATGATTCCTTATGAATGTTTATTCCAAAAGGGAGGATTAAATGTATATTATTGGATTTATTGTTGCCTACTTGGGAAGATCATGGATGAAAATAAAAGGTATGAGGGGTGGGAGTAATGGGTAGATTTGTTGGCCATTTATAGGGAGCGAAGAGGACTTGCATAGAATTTTTAGTAACAAATAATGTGTGCACTGGTTCTTACCTAAACAAAGTCTTAACAAACAAAAAAACTCATTAATTTAATTTTTATGGCGTAAATATAGATATCAAAAGGGGTTTGGACAAGTTTATAGGTCATTTGGGACCTTATTTTATGGATTAGTCATTAAATAAGTTTAATTTGGCATTAAAATGTGTGATTAATATTAATTATATTTACTAATCATTTTGATCAAAAAAATTAAAATGGTCATATTAGAATCTAATAATTGGAATTAATACAATGGTTTATTTCTGATATTCAAAACTCCAAACACATAATGAGGAAAATTAAGATTATTATTAATCATGTAGATAAGATGAAATAACGAGGTTATAAAGTAGGAAAATGTTAAAAAGTTTGTTATGATTTTATATTGTGCATCAAATTGAAATATGTTATAATGGATTAAATTTTATTATTATATGTATGATTAATTTAATACTCCCTTAAAATATATTTATAATATCATATATTCTTAATAATTATTTTGATAAAAATAGTTTTAACTAAAAGTAATATTTTTTACTATTCATCAAAAATGATGTTTCACAAAAAATCCTAAACATTCGCCCATGGATAGATTCAAAAATCTAAATTCAAAAAATTATGTTTATTTTATCAAACTCAATTTCTAAATGATTCTAAACATACATTTATTATTAAAAGCAAAACATTCATGAAAATAATATTTTTAACAAAATGGACTTTTCCAAAAATATTATCCTTTCTTATCGATATGTTTAATTTATATAAAATAGAAATATTTCAAAAAGTATTTATTACTAATACTAACGTCTAGGTTATAATTATCTTAAATAAATAATTAAAATAATAATAATGGATTATTTTTTGAAACTCAGTGTTTTGTGCATCGTACGCCAAGTCGGTTTTGCTTGTAGTACAAGCCATGATTGTATTGCATGTAGCACAAGACAAGTTGGTTTTGCATGTGAAACGTATATTTGAAATATTTTTATAATATATATATATATATTATTTATACTATAATGTTTTATTAAATACATTTAAATTTTAAATTAATTCAAAAACATTATGTCACGACCCGCCTTCACCAAAAGGAGGGAAGAGTCAGCGGATTGCCAGGCCCTTCCTTCTTTAAGTTGAAGGAGAGATAATGACCCCCGAAACCCGCCTTCAATAGGTCCCGGAGTGGCGACAAGCACCAAGGGTATAGAAAAAATTCTCTCAAATGGAAGGCATTACCCTTTTTATTATTTAGGATCGGTAAAAAGGACAAGTCGACCTCCCAAAAAGGAAAAGAAACAAGTTTATATAAATGAACCCAAATAAAGCCCCCCATGCATGTTTAAACAGTTTACAACAAGGTACAAGTACAAAAGAAAAAGAAATCTCTCAAGTACAACCAACTACCGCTACCAGCACAAATCAGGAATTTTCAGGTTTAAACGACTTAACACACTCCATGATTTCAAAATTCCGTGTGTTCTAACCGTTAGTTATCACAGAAGGGTTGATCCTGGTGATTTCAATTATTCAGCCGGATATACGTGATTAACCAATTTCACAGTAGGAGTTCACAATTTCAACAACCCATTTAAAACATCAAAAAGGGATTCATCAGCGCACATACAACGACCACCAACGGTCTCAATTTCCAGAAGAATATCGACCAGCACAAATCAAAAAGGATAAGCACAAGATAAAGCATAAGCAACGATCACAACCCCTTCCCCTTCTTTCTTTAGAACTCCATTTATTATCTTTATCAAGGTTTGGTTTAACCAATTCCATAGGAACAAAAGAATAACGCCCACCCCGCATGATACACAAAAGTGAGAGACGAGAGCAATTCCCTACTTGTTGATAGATAAACGACGTCCAGGCCGGGGGCGCGGAATTTTACGGATAACGATGCGGCGGTCCCGATGCACCAGAAGAGCCACGATCGAAGAAGGGGAAAACCATGGCCTAACCCTTAATTTATAAGAGTCGGGGACTGTTAAGGTGAAAACGGGAAACCGCGTAAAACGTGGAAGTCGTGGGTTGACCACGCGGCTTGACCCATCATTAAAGGTGCTGGGTGGTTTAAACTGACTCATGAATTAATGAAGCATTTAATTAAAACTTATGTGCGCGTTTCGGGTTTTCAAGACATTTTTAACGAGGCAGAATAGGGTTTAAACCCCTATTTGCGAAAAAAAGGGGTGTTATTGGAACAACTTGACAAGGTCAGGTGACGTCGGCCGGTTCCGCCGATTGGTCGCACCGATCGGTCTCACCGATCGGTATCGGCCTCACCGATCGGTCTCGCCGATTGGTCTCACTGATCGGTCTCGCCGATCGGTCTCACCGATCGGTCACCCCGATCGGTCGCCCCGATCGGTCTCACCGATCGGTCGCACCGATCGGTCTCACCGATCGGCCTCCCCGATCGGTCGCACAGATCGGTCTCACCGATCCGTACACCATGAGGATTCGGTTTTTTTTTTGGGAAAGGACGGGACCAAGGGGGGGGTCTGGGTCAGGGTCATCACATCAGATACCTCTTAAACGATTCTCGTCCTCAAGAATCAAAACAAACCAGAAGGAAAGAGAGGGTCCAAATAACCACCTACGAAAGATACCTCTTAGGAGTGAACCCCTGCTCTAAAAACACTCCCCTGCCAAGAACCAAGCAACATACCACGCCAAACCGCCCGGTCATGTGGGTTTGGGGAGTTCACCTCCCCCATGTCAAGATATTATCCGCTTTGGGCGGCACTGACTCGCCCGCACGGGTTTAATCGCATCCACCTTAATGCGTCTTGAATAGGGGTCGAGTTCCCTCCTCCCTTTAGCCGGGGCTTTTTACACATAACAGAGGAAAGAGACTAGTACATTTTATAGCCAAAAGTCAAACGTTCTATCACCACAGGCACAAAAGGTACAAAGCTCAAAACAACTCGGGGTATTGGGCACACATTTATGCTTCCCTCTCCCACGTACTCTCTTCGAGGCCGCCATGCCTCCATAACACACGAACCAAGCCGATGGTTCGTCCACGGAGCACTTTCTCCTTGCGATCCTCGATCCTGACTGGTCGTTCCTCGAAGGTTGCATATTTTCCCACATTTATCTCTCCCCAGTTGATGACATGAGAGCCATCATGTAAGTACTGACGAAGCGGGGAGACATGGAAGACGTCATGGACCCTCTCCAACTGAGGTGGTAGGGCCAGCTGATATGCCACTTCGCCAACTCACTTCAGCACCTCAAAAGGTCCGATGAACCTAGGGGAGAGCTTACTCCCCCTTCAGAACCTCCGCTTCCCTCGTCGAGGGGAAACCTTCAAGAACACATGATCTCCCACCTCGAACTCCAAGGGCCTCCTCCGACGATCAGCATAAGATTTTTGCCGATCCTGAGCTGCTTTCATCCTCTCCCGCACTAGCTGGACTTTCTCCGTGGTACTCTGCACTACTTCTGGTCCAAGAGTACCAGTCTCACCAACCTCTGCCCAGCATAAGGGTGAACGACATGGTCTTCCATACAAAGCCTCAAAAGGGGCCATGCCGATAGTAGAGTGGAAGCTGTTGTTGTAGGAAAACTCTACTAAGGGCAAGTGTCGTACCCATGATCCTCTGAAATCCAGAACACATGATCGCAGCATGTCTTCCAATGTCTGGATAGTCCGCTCTGTCTGTCCATCAGTCTGAGGGTGAAATGCAGTGCTAAGGCGTAGCTGGGTGCCAAAAGCATGTTGTAACCCCTTCCAGACTCGTGAGGTGAACCGAGTTTCCCGATCTGAGACGATAGTCTTCAGAACTCCATGCAAACGCACCACCTCATCCACGTACCTCTGTGCTAAGGTAATCACAGGTCCCGACTCCTTGATAGATAAGAAGTGAGCAGATTTTGTCAATCGATCCACCACTACCCAGATAGCATCATGCCCGCCTTGAGCTCTGGGTAGTCCTGTGACGAAGTCCATCGAGACGTCGTCCCACTTCCACTCGGGAACATCTAAAGGATGCAAAAAACCACCAGGAACGCGGTGTTCATCCTTCACCTGCTGACACACCAGGCATTTAGCCACAAACTCTGCCACTGCCCGTTTCACCCCGGGCCACCCAAACTGTCCCCTCTGGCCTTGGTACATTTTCGAAACACCTGGATGTACTGCCAAGGCTGAGCTATGGAACTCACGAAGGACTTCATCACGCATCACCTCTGGAACAAACAACCTCCCATGAAAGAGAATCCGATGTCGACTGTCCTCCGACCATCCTTCCGGAGCGTTCCCCTGATCGACACGATCCCGCAACACTTCCACCTCAGGGTCTCCCCACTGAGACTCTTCCACTTGCAGCAACAAAGCGGACAGTACCGTCATCTGAAACAAGCAGCCTCTAGCACCTTCCACCCTTGCGTCCAAGTGCAAGGAAGCCAACTCCCCCATTGCCTTCCAAGAATCAGCAGATTCCCGAACCACTTCCTGATGCGGCTTCCGCCTCAGGGCATCAGCCACAACATTTCCCTTACCTTCAGTGTACGAAATCTCAAAGTCGTAGTCTTGGAGAAACTCGACCCACCTCCGCTGTCGCCAGTTCAAGTCACGTTGGGAGAAGATATAGTGCAAGCTCTTGTGATCGGTGAAGACCACAAAGCACTCCCCAAAGAGGTAATGTCGCCACAGCTTTAACGCGAACACTATTGCTGCAAGCTCCAAGTCATGGGTGGCATATTTCCGCTCATGGGGGCGTAGCTGCCTGGACCCGTAAGAGATCACCCCTTGTTGCTGCATCAAAACGCACCCCAGGCCCTGTCCTGAAGCATCACAGAATACCTCATAGGTCATCCCTTCTTCTGGTAATCCCAACACTGGGGCACTAACCAGCTTTTCTTTTAGGTAGCTGAAGGATGACTCGCACTGCTCGCTCCACACGAAAACCTGGTCTTTCTTGGTCAAAGCCGTCAAAGGGGCTGCTACCCGGGAGAAGTTGGGTACGAATCTCCGGTAGTAGCCTGCCAGTCCGAGGAAACTCCGAACTTCCGCCACATTCTTGGGTGCTGCCCAAGAAACAATTGCCTCAACCTTTGATGGGTCGACTGCTACTCCCTGCTCAGACACTATGTGCCCAAGGAAGTGCACTTCTCGTGCCCAGAACTTGCACTTTGACAACTTCCCATAGAGCTGGTGCTGTCGGAGGACCTCCAAAACTATCCTCAGGTGCTATGCATGGTCCTCTTCTGACCTTGAATAGATCAGGATATCATCGATGAATACCACCACAAACTGATCGAGGTACTCCCGAAAGATGGAGTTCATAAGCCCCATGAACACGGCCGGGGCGTTCGTAACACCAAAGGGCATGACCACGAACTCGAAGTGCCCATACCTGCACCTGAATGCCGTCTTCAGGACGTCGCTATCCTTCACCCTCAGCTGGTGGTACCCGTATCGTAGGTCGATCTTCGAGAACCATCCTGCCCCCTTCAGCTGGTCGAAAAGATCATCTATCCTCGGAAGAGGGTAGCGATTCTTGATCGTTACCTGATTCAGCCTCCTGTAATCGATGCACAACCTGAGGCCACCATCCGCCTTCCTTGCAAACAAGACTGGAGCGCCCCATGGAGACGCACTCAGACGGATATAACCCCTCTTCATCAGATCGTCAATCTGTATCCGCAACTCTCGTAGCTCCGAAGGTGCCATCCGATAAGGAGCCATCGAGATCGGACGACCATCTGGTTGTAGGTCTATCCCGAACTCGATATCGCGTCGAGGGGGTAGAGTCGTCACCTCCTCAGGAAAGACGTCCATAAACTCATAGACGATCTCTGGCACCTCCACCATCTCAGCATCTACTGACTCCACTGTCAGCTCGGTCAACAAGGAGAGGAGAGGTTCCTCCCTACTGTTTCCCTTCGGACTACTCCGCTCGCCGGTGAAGGTAACACGCTGGCCGTCCAAACCTGAGAACTCCACCCTCCTTCGGAAACAGTCGATGACGGTGCACACAGAAAATAGCCAGTCGATGCCTAGGATGACATCGTACGGCTGAATCTGTAGCAGAAGGAGATCCCTAACTGACTGATGTGGCCCTAACATCAGTCTACATCCCCGACAAATGAACAGCAAGTCGGTCTGACCTCCAACTGGTGTGCTCAACACCAGGGGTACTGGAAGTCTCTCGGCATCTAGACCCAAGGCACGGGCTAGACTGGGTGCAACAAAGGAGTGTGAAGCTCCAGTATCGAACAAAGCATAAGCAAGAGTGCTAAACACATTGATCGTACCTCGAACAACCTCTGACCCTGCTGGAACCGTTGCCTCTGCGGCGTGTAGCTGTCCACACCCAGCTCCCCTGACCCTCGGCTGTCGGCCACCTCCCCGACCACGCCCTGGTCGAGGTCCCTGGGGAGCGCCCTGAGGTCGGCCTCCTCCCCCTATGTCCGCCTGCGGAGGAACAGGAGCTCGCTGTCCCTGCTGCTGCTGCCGGAAGGGTCTGGCTGGATACTGCTGCTGCGGCGGATGCTGGGGATGACTGCCACTGCTGTACTGCACCCGATCGGGGAACTGACTCCGGAGATGTCCAGGGCTTCCGCAAATGAAGCACCGTGGTCCTGAGCCTGATGGGAAAGAACGTGGGCCAGGGGATCGAAACTGAAACTGCTGCGGTCTACTCCCTGCGGGTCGGAACCTGGAGGGTCCCGATGCTGGAGGCCTGGTGCTGACGGCCTTCCCCTTTGATGGTCCCAGCTGGATCCCTTCTCGTGACACTCTTCCCAGAGCATGAATCCTTTCCACCACTTCGGCCTTCTTCTGGACCTCTAAGTATGTCGGAAGGGTAAAGGGGGTAACAGCATACTGGAGGGAGGGTCGGAACGCCTCCTCCAAACGTCTTTCCCGAGATTCCTCATCGGGAAAGAGGTCCGGAGCAAAACGTAGGAGGTCCTTTAACTTGATTCCAAGTTCCCTCATAGACATGCTCCCCTGCTGGAGGGAGAGTAGCTCCTGCCTCTTCTCTGCCTTCATCGTCGAGGAGAGGAACTCCACCCGGAACTCCTTCTCGAAATCCGCCCAAGCAACCTCAGACTCTTTCCTATTCCCCAGGTGAAGCATCCACCACTGACGTGTCGCTCCTCGCATCTGGCTAACAGCCAAAGGAACCCAGTATTCGGTCAGGGCCCGAATCAAGCCGAAGGCTATAACTAACTCCTCTAGCCAGCCTTCCGTCTTCATACCGGAGGTGCTGCCCTCATACTTCTCGAGGGCCTGTCGTTGGAAGGCTCGAAGAGTCTTCTGCCACTGGTCGTCCTCTTCCTCTCGATCATCTCTCTACCGATTGGCCAAAGTAGTCTCAGGGGTCTCGATCGCCTGTACCACACGTGGTCACCTTCCAGGTGCCATAGCTGCAAGGTAAACAAGGAATGCCTAAGCCCAAGTAGTGGAGAATATCGTTCTTATAACTTATTAAGATTTAATTTATTCTTAATTCCCATGACATCCCAGAAACACAAGAACACAAGTTGTTATGATGCATGTACCTTTCCTAGGGTCTCTACCCTGCAATCAGTGTGGCCTCACTTGGTCGTTTGGTAGGTCCAGAGTCCTTGCATCGGATCATGGGGGGCCCTAAAATCCCGTGTCCTAGCCGGTCTTCCCTGGCCTAATTCACGCTCCAAGGTCACCCAACACCATTGCCTTACCACCCCATGCAATCCTCACTGTGCCTAACTCCAGACTCCGTCCTATCTCTCAACCCAACACGCCTCTGATACCATTCTGTCACGACCCGCCTTCACAAAAAGGAGGGAAGAGTCAGCAGATTTCCAGGCCCTTCCTTCTTTAAGTTGAAGGAGAGATAATGACCCCCGAAACCCGCCTTCAATAGGTCCCGGAGTGGCGACTAGCACCAAGGGTATAGAAAAAATTCTCGCAAATGGAAGGCATTACCCTTTTTATTATTTAGGATCGGGAAAAAGGACAAGTCGACCTCCCAAAAAGGAAAAGAAACAAGTTTATATAAATGAACCCAAATAAAGCCCCCCATGCATGTTTAAACAGTTTACAACAAGGTACAAGTAAAAAAGAAAAAGAAAGCTCTCAAGTACAACCAACTACCGCTACCAGCACAAGTCAGGAATTTTCAGGTTTAAACGACATAACACACTCCATGATTTCAAAATTCCGTGTGTTCTAACCGTTAGTTATCACAGAAGGGTTGATCCTGGTGCTTTCAATTATTCAGCCAGATATAGGTGATTAACCAATTTCACAGTAGGAGTTCACAATTTCAACAACCCATTTAAAACATCAAAAAGGGATTCATCAGCGCACATACAACGACCACCAACGGTCTCAATTTCCAGAAAAATATCGACCAACACAAATCAAAAAGGATAAGCACAAGATAAAGCATAAGCAACGATCACAACCCCTTCCCCTTCTTTCTTTAGAACTCCGTTTATTATCTTTATCAAGGTTTGGTTTAACCAATTCAATAGGAACAAAAGAATAACTCCCACCCCGCATGATACACAAAAGTGAGAGACGAGAGAAATTCCCTACTTGTTGATAGATAAACGACGTCCAGGCCGGGGGCGAGGAATTTTACGGATAACGACGCGGTGGTCCCGATGCACCAGAAGAGCCACGATCGAAGAAGGGGAAAACCACGGCCTAACCCTTAATTTATAAGAGCCGGGGACGGTTAAGGTGAAAACGGGAAACCGCGTAAAACGTGGAAGTCGTGGGTTGACCACGCGGCTTGACCCATCATTAAAGGTGTTGGGTGGTTTAAACCGACTCATGAATTAATGAAGCATTTAATTAAAACTTTTTTGCGCGTTTCGGGTTTTCAAGACATTTTTAACGAGGCAGAATAGGGTTTAAAACCCTATTTGCGAAAAAAGGAGTGTTACTGGAACAACTTGACAAGGTCGGGTGACGTCGGCCGGTTCCGCCGATTGGTCGCACCGATCGGTCTCACCGATCGGTATCGGCCTCACCGATCGGTCGCACCGATCGGTATCGGTCTCACCGATCGGTCGCACCGATCGGTCTCGCCGATCGGTCTCACCGATCGGTCGCACCGATCCGTACACCTTGAGGATTCATTTTTTTTTGGCAAAGGATGGGACCAAGGGGGGGGGTCTGGGTCAGGGTCATCACAAATTAATTCACAAAATCTAGGGGTGTTACAATCTACCACCCAAAAACTAAATTTCTCCCTCAAAATTCATATGATTAATTAAAGGTTTAATATATGAAATTTTCATTCATTGAAACCCACATAATAAAAAAGGATACTAAATCTTCCATTAAAAAGAAAATTTAGAACCTTAATAGTTACCCAAATAAATGTATAAATATGTTTCCACATAAAAGAACATCGGTGGAAAGTGAAAACATGGATATAAATGAAAAATATTGTCGTCAATTATTCATAGAGAGTGATATAGAATATGATTAGGATTATGTTCACCACTATAAAGACATAAATCTGTAACAAAATAAGGGACCTTCTGATTTATCAAAAACAGAATTATAGAAGAACATTTTTTGTTTCAATATCTTTTTTCCTAATGTTAATGAATTTTCATAGGGAGATATACTTTCATGATTTCTAGAAAATGTAACCATTTATTTTTTTTTGATCTACTTCAAATATATATATACAAACAAAATAAGGTTACTTTTTTATTTCTGAAGTACTAATAGATCACAAGTTAAATGATATGTCATCCCATCTGTGATTAGTTATCATCATCACCAGATTTCTATAACCGGATATCCAATACGCAAAATTCTTCATTTTGTAAGATAATAAATAATCTTTCCAATATTGGCTAGCCATATTACACTTCCAAAATATTAAAATCCAAAACATTAGAAATAAGTCACAAAGTCATCTTAACATTGATTCCCATGTGTAAGAAAAAGTACATCATTGTTGTCACATTCCAACAATGTGAATACCATCATCCTATATTATCCTCAAACATGGTAACAACTTGAATTTAAATAAATCCTTTTAGAAAATGTTAATTCTTCCTCATTACAAAGTATATTTTATTTACTACTTAAATATGAAAATGTTTTAATCTTCATTAGTGGTAACATAAACCTCTAATAAATAGGTCCTTACGTAGCTCCAAGGTAATCAATACTATCTAATTTACTTATTCGTATCTCATGTAACTTTATCCGTACAACATTATTATAAAATTAGTAACATTTTATGGGTTACCTTCACTTTTTAAAAATGATAAATCTCATGAGATAACCTTTATATTCCATTGTGATCAATAAAAATATTCCTTAAAATCATTAGAAATACATCAATCGAACTATCCCTACATAATTCACTATTTTAAATTCTGGAAACCAAATACATAAATACTTCGATTAGACCATCCTTAATCCATTAACAATAATACCTCTTTCATTTCACATTTCATCTCTAGTCTCATCATCAGAAAGAATGTGACCATTACTTGGACCACCTTGTTTATTCTAATTAGGATCGTTCCTCTTGGGATATTAAGTTGCATAATAACAATTTATTCAACACATAAAACACTTAACCTTCGATAAAACATAGGGTGGAAAAATTCACATCCATTTTGTTAACCAAACTCTTCATTTTTTCCTTGTAGTCACTTTCTTTGTGTCCTTATATTGCACAGTAAAAATAGCTTCTTCTTCATATAATACCTCCACATAGTTTATTCATTCCAAATTCCTAACACAAAATAAACAAAATAATCTTTCCTACATGGTCTCAATTTCCCAATGTCTTAGTGAAATAATTATTTATTTTACTTTGTGGATATGAGAGTAG
This sequence comes from Viscum album, assembly GCA_963277665.1. Classification (NCBI taxonomy): domain Eukaryota; kingdom Viridiplantae; phylum Streptophyta; class Magnoliopsida; order Santalales; family Viscaceae; genus Viscum; species Viscum album. The sequence goes on along the minus strand of OY728153.1, from coordinate 1,252,353,575 downwards.
ATTAAGGAAAACATTGTTAATTGTGTTCCATGAAAACTGGATAGGCATGATCATGACATATTTCACTCCAATGATCATCCCACTTCACTACTTATTAGAAAACCATCCATCACAATCAACATTAATCTTGATTCTTTATATTCCCACAATTTATTAAAACCAAAAGAATAGTGTGGGCATTACTTATCATTGAATGAAATGACATAGTCAGGAAAAGAATTACTTATATGATGTTTAAACCATGAAACCATCCATATTCAATGAAACCTTGGGTTTATCCTAGGATATTCGTATATAACTTATATCTAAATCGTTCAACATGGTTCATGAAGTGTTTGTGAATTCCCAAAATATATCCCACAGGTATGTCAAACCATATGTAGAATAAGGCCTATTTTCATGTACCGGATTACCCCGACTCAATCCTCGAAAATCCTTTTGGAGCTATTACGGCTAGGTACATATATACTAGAGACACATCCTCTTGTAGTGTCCAAACATAGATGTATTTCTTGGAATCCAATCACTTGATCCTTTATCAAAAATTACAAGACAATTTCCTAAATGTTAACTCATTCTTATACTTATCCTTAGAAACATCCCAAGATAAATCATTATAAATAAACTATGGTATCTCACTAATGTTTTCTCATCCTAGTTTCCAATGTTTGACTAAACCTTTCTGTTGATACCAACTATAGAGACCTATGATTAACATAAATAGATATTACATCCTTTTAGATGAATATTCAGTACACTAAAAAAAATATTTTAGAGGACCATAATAGTATAGTTTCTTTAGAAGCATGGAAGGAAAATATTCTATCATGGTGAATGTCCTCCAATATCTCCCAAAATGATTTCCACCTTCAGTACTTCTACCTAAAATATTTATTCATATCTTGTAGAAAGTAAATCATAAGAAATAGGTGAGCTCATATGGTCATTAAGGGTAAAAAAGGTAAACATATAAGTATAAACATGAACATAGTAGTATTTTAACGCAATCATAACATTATGAGATCACACCATACATATAAAATGTCATAAACATGACTTATGGGATAAATCATTGAATTTCATAAATCATGAATCATAAATAAATAAATTCATAATCCTTGAGATCATAACAAAGGAATTAAACATCAAATTTTTGGAATGCATATTTTTTTATAACATTAAGAACATGTATATGTAAAATAAATCACTTATTAACTGAAGGACATGAAATCAGGCCCAATAAATAACTTTTTACATGCAATAAGGTCCATGCATAACATTTTGAACATGTAATCATGATCACGCATAACCTTAAGGACATGGAACCAAGTCCATTCAAAATATTTTGAACATGTAATCTTGTTCATACATAACATTGTGAACATGTAATCAAGAACATGCATAAACTTATGGACATGAAACTAGGTCCATGAATAACATTGTGAACATTTAATAATTTTCAATAATTACATTGTGAACATGTAATCCTGTTCATGAATAATCTTATGTACATGAAACCAAGTACAATCATAACATTGTGAACATGTAATCAGGTTCACACATAACATTGTGAACTTGTAATTAGGTTCACGCATAAACTTATAGACATGCGTCTAGGTCCATGCATAACAGTATAAAAATTAAATAGGTTTCACTTATAACAGTTTGAACATGTATCAAGTTCACACATAAACTTATGTATGTGAATCCAAGTCCATGAATAACATTGTGAACATGTAATCAGGTTAACATATAACATTGTGAACGTATAATCAGGTTCACACATTAACTTATGGACATGAAATCGGCTCAATGCATAATAGTATGAACATGTAATCTTGTTAACACATAAAATTTATAATCATGAGTCATTCATCATTACCAAATTCATATGGGGGAGATATAGGTCCCACCCATATTATAACAAAATCATTCATACATCTGGTAGAATATAATAAAGCATTCAACATATCATTACTCATAAAAATATAAATATTTTATCAGCATGTAATAATAACCCATGAAATGAAATGGGTATAGTTTACTTGTAATTAGATAACAAACTATAAAAAATTGATAGGTTTCATAAACATTTCATCAAATCATAATCCATCTAAAGAAGTTGGTTTTATAAACATTTAAATTGTGAAAGGGAATTGGGATTCATAAAACAATGACATTTAGATTAACCCATTCATAGAAAGAATATGAATTGTGCCTTTAGATAATTTCCTAAAAATTCATGAGTAAAATCAAAGGATGTCATCATAGATTGAAAAAAAAATTAAAAAACTTTCAATGATATTTCTTGAAGAAAATATCCTTTGTTCTTCGAAAAAGGCTTATTAATAAATAAAACCATTTAAAATTTAGTTTCATACAAATTAACTTGGAACCTTATAAATAATACATGAAATTATTTTGAAAAACATTTTTATTGAAAAATACAATGAAAAAAAATTTAAATATTAACCTTTTACAAATACAATTTAATCTTCAAAGGAATGACGACGGGTAAATCCATACATGTCGTATGAGGTAAAATTAACATTCCTTTTGCATGGTAAAAAGGACAGAAAAGTTCCATGATTGGAAAGAGACAAAAATATTCCCTATAAGATATTGGTAAAATGAAAAATGGGTAAAAATATCTTTTATATATTATGGGGGTATGGTATAACATTATTGGAAACTCTTTTGAAAACATAGTTTTTCAACAGAATAGAGTGCAATTTTGATCTTTCCTAAAAACAATTTCTTTACTATATTATGTACCAATGAGTAGAGAATAGTACCAATACATTAAAACATCATAAAAAAATATATTATAAATAAACTCATGAATATTCATGAGATATGTATCATAATATTTCTTCATATGAAGCATTATCGTAAACAATCTCGAAAAGCGAAGCGATTGTCTTAATGAACTGTTTTGACATGGTAACATGAGATTATTATCTAAATGAAAGATATTAAATTAAATGAAGTATAAAATATAATGAATAGATTTACATTCATGATATATCAGATAAAATGATAATATATACTCCTTTAATAAATAGTGTAGGTGCGTAATAAAACATGAGTCTCAATAAAGCCAATTGAGACAAAACTGCTTTACCGATTTTGTATCTTTTGAAGATTAAACCCCATGAAAGTATGATTATAAATTTGATATTTTAAAACCAAAATATTTATATAAAATATACATATATATCAATTATGGTAAGTACATAAACTGCACAAAAAGGAAAGAGTCGTGAACATAACATGAATCTCAAAGATATTAAAAGTTTGATGAAATTCCCCTTGCATTATATCTTGACTCTCTTTGTACCCATAAAATATTCTTGTAAAATAAATATATGTTTATTGTAATTTTTTTGTGGAGGAATATTATTATAAATAATAATATATATGGTTTTATAGTGACATTATATTAACCTCTTCTTAACAATCTGATGATATGTTTTCACTATGGGTAATATTTTCTTTGTTCTTCACACGTGTCTTAATTTTTATATCATTGGTCCTTATAATTTTATACTGATTTCAGAAATTATATCATGATATATGAATTAGGTATATCCATTATATGAATATTATAATAATTTTTATCATGTATAAGTATTAAAATTAATACACCATTCATGGAAACAATAAGTCTTACTTACGCATGAACGTTGTTTCTGTTTTTGTTATTGTATTAAAAGAATGCATATAAATGAAATATATATATATATATCATTACTATATTAGAATTAATATATTATATTTATCATAAAAGTTCATTAAAACAATCCTCAATACATTCTATATGGTGTTCGAACAAATCACATTGTTTTGAGCGGTGGTAGTCCATATTTTCCCAAATGAGGTTATCATTTAAAACCAAATAGAAGGTAAAAATATGTTTCTTATAAAAGGAATAAATAATATTTATGAAATAATTAATATATTTTATTATAAAAAATTATTTTCCTTCATAATGGCCATCACGATTGTTGGTAAAGGGGAAATGAAAATCATTGTTTCGTGAGGTAGCAGCTCGCCGTACACATAAACACTATATTCAACATCAATTTGATAGATGTGTGTGTATGTTTAGGTAAGAACCTTTGAATAATAAAAATAATAGTATATATAGGATACTGTTTTAGTAACATAATAATGGAATAAATATATTGGATTGTTTGGATATGGAAAATAAAGGAAAGTAGCATGATAGAAGATGTTACCTCTTAATCGGGTAACTCCTTTAGATTTGTGAAAAAATGATTCCTTGAGAAGGTTTCATCCATAAATTAGGATACAAAGATAATGGTAGGATATTTGGGAGGCTTCCCAGGTAGAAAATTGAAAAACATAAATGTTTTTATAGGTTCGAAGATTGGGTAGACGTGGTGTCCATTTATAGGGATGGAAAATGACTCTCATGTAATTTTTGAAACAAATTAGGTGTGCACATTATATTTACTAAATAATTATTAAAAAACAAATAAAAATAAATATTTTAATTTTTATAGACTATATATGGACATAAAATAAGGTTTTTAAAATTTTACAGGTCATTTGGGATCTTCATTTTAAGGTTTAGTCCCTAATTAAGATTTATTTTTTCCTTAACCACTCTGATTAATTTTAATCACTTTTAGTAATCATTTTGGTCGAAAGTATTAAAATTTACATATTAGAATTAAAATATTAGACACAATAAAATGTTTTATGTCATATTTTTTTAATTCAAAACACCTATGTGATAAAACTAAAATTAGTTCTAATCCTACAGGCGAGACGAAATAATAGAGTTATAAAGTAAGAAAAAGTTCAAAAGTTTATGGAGATTTTATATTCATTTTGAAAGTGAAATTTATTATAATGAATTAAATTTTATAAATATATTTAATATTCATATAATTTTATTCTATAAATATTTAAAATATCATTTATAATTAAATATTAATTAGGAAAAAAGGTAGTTTTTAACTAAAAGGCAGTATTTTTCACTATTCATCAAAAATTGTTGTTTCTAAAAAAATATAAGAAAATTACTCTATGATAATTTTTACATTCTAAATTCAAAAACAATGATTATTTTATACAATTAAATTTATAAACATGTCTAAATTTACAATTATTGTGGAAAAAGATTCACTCAAGAAAAAAATATTTTTAACAAAAAATGAATTTACCAAAAACAATATTTGTATTTATGAAAATGATTTAATTATATAAAACAAGAATATTTGAAAATATTTTATTAATATTTTTTACAAATAATTTATAATTATCTTTTTTAAATAAATAATACAATAAAAAGAGATTTATTTAGAATGTCTGTGTTGTTTGCATCATACGCCATGTCAATATTGCTTGTAGTGAAAACCAAGTTTATATTGCATGTAGAGCAAGACAAGATAGTATTGCGTATGAAAAGGATATTTGAGATTCTTTTATAATATATATATATATATATAATGAACTATTTCTAGTGTAATTTTGTAACATCCTAGTTTCGAAAGCCACCTAGAGGCGCCCCGTACCCGATTGGTCATATGGCCTCAAGAGCATTTACCCAAACAACAGAGGCTACTGACTAGCAGCGAGGGCCTTGGATGTGATTGTGGGGACACTATCCCCAAATTGGAAAAGCACACAGAAAAATTAAACAACACACAATAGCGGAAGTAATAATAGTCCATATAGAAATAAACAGCAGAAGACTGAAAGAAGAAAATTGCAGGACACAAATATATCAACAATGCATGATATGTATATAAGTCTAGGAAAACAGACAAACAAGTCACAATGATGAAACAATACTAATCCAAATTACAAAAGAAAATCATTTGAGCGACTCCTTGGCATCGCAAGCCTCGGCTTGGTCCCATTCTCTCCATCTCCATAGCAATAAAGAAGCTAAAGTGGAAGGGTGCTTGCCCTTATCTATACCCGCAACAATATAATCTGTTTGGGCCCAAAAGCATAGCCCAACCAAGGTGTGTGACAAGGTCCCAGTAGGAAAACACCCAAAGATTTTTGCATAACAGCCAATGAATATATGGCAGGTAAAGTACAATAGGCAGTAAACAGTAACCAGTAAACATGATAAAGCACAACAGTAACAAACCACAGTCGCTAGCATATAATCTACCAAAAAAAACAACCACTCAAGCACGTAGAACAAAAAGGTATCCTCTGGGTAGTTCTCACAACCTAACCCCTAATATTCAACCCACAAGTAATAGCAACCCTCTTGGAGGCACACACAGCCTCACCCCTCTGGTTCAGCTAAATAATAGACTCTCTCAGGAAGAACTCACCATCAATTCCCCCTATAGTCTCTTATCGTACTAAAGGATTTCTGGGGAAGTACTCAACATCTATTCCCCATGTGTCCAATGTCGAGGAACTATAGACTCTCCGAGGAAGAAGTCAATGTCAATTCCCCCAGTGGTCTCACATCATAAATTAAAGACACTCTGGAGAAGCCCTGATGTCCTTTCTATCTATATTCCACTACACTAGGTTCTCAGAGCCCTGTGTAAAATAAACATTCATAGCGCACGTATCAACCAAAGTAAACCTCAAGAACTATTTGACTATCATTCTAATGCACAACAACATAACAGTTCAATAGTTCCACAATCCTACAACTAGGCATGGAAACCAAAAAAACACCTAACATGCAAAACATGCATGAAAAACATACAAAGCACCTAAAATATTTACCCTACACATATGAAATTACCTCTACCCGAGCAATCAAGAAAAGCAGGCAAACAATAGGGTAAAAAAAGGAAACACAAAATACCCCGTTCAAGGGTATTGGTGGAATTTTCCCAAAATATTCATAGACTTCCTACAGAAAGGCACAAACCACCTACCTTGATTCTAGGAGAATGATATACATTAACCACGATGTCTGATTCTCCTTTGAATTTTGAAGATCTAAAAAAACATCAAAAACGCTCAACCAACGAAAACATGAGAAAGAGGAAGAATTGTAAAATGAATCTCTAGGAGAAGAGAGATCTTACCGCTTCTGTCCCAACACAATCGACATCAGTCAATTCAGAGCATAGATAGAGGCACGAGAGTTCGGAGAAGATCTGCAGCAGTATGGATTCTCTCGGATGAATAACCTGGAGAAGAAGTGTGTTATGTCTGTCAGGCGTGACCCCTATCCGTTAAATAAAAAAAACACAGTGGGTTCTTCTGCAGTACATGGCGTGTACTCTGTTTTTTCATAATCTTCATTAAGCGGCCTACACATCACCCCTACACATCATGTGTGTGGCCCAAACACGGCCAGCACATGACTTGGCATGACAAGGGAGTACATGACATGTACGTAGAAAGTATATGACATGTACTTCAAAAATTTACATAAACCCCTCATTTTAAAACATTCCAGGAAAAAAGAAGACATACCTGAAATGAAGATCAGAGTTCTTAAAAACTTCCCTCATTAATGAAATTTATCCCTGAATTTCCCTAACGGGGTGGAGAAGAAGAAACCCTGAACAGCTCCGGCCACTGCAATCGTACATTAGCCTCCCTTTCCCAGGTCTCGTCCTATACTCTCCCATGTTGCCATAGCACATGTACTAGAGGAACAGACTGCCCATGGAGAACCTTTGTACTACGATCGACAGTCCAGATAAGATTCTCCTCAAGTGATGTATCAGCTTCGAGCACAACCTCCTCAGGCTGAAAGACAAGATATGGGTATGAGAAGTAACTTTGGAGCTGAGAGATGTAGAAGACGTCGTGCATGGCCTGGTACCTCTAAGATAACTACAATCGATAGGCAACCGGCCCAACTCTCTCCAATACCTCAAATGGCCCGATGTACCATGGTGAATGTTTACCCTGTCTGTGAATCCTTTTTTGTCCCAACCTTCGTGCGACGTGCAAGAAAACTTGATCCCCAACCTTGAACTCCATAGGTCAACTCCGCTGATTAGCATAAGACTTCTATCGAGACTGAGCTGTGGCCATCCACTTCTGAATCAACTCCATCTGCTCTGAGGACTCCTAAACAAGACGATGTCCTAGAAAAGTTGCCCCTCCTGTCTCCAGCCAGCATAAGGGTGATCAGAATAGCCTACTATACAAAGCCTCGTAAGGTTCCATCTGAATAGTTTCATGGAAACTATTGTAATATGCAAACTCCACAAGAGGAATATTCTTCTCTTAAGAACCACCAAAGTATAGAATTAATTCTCATAGTGTATCCTCAGGCACCTGGATCATACGCTCGGACTGTCCATCTGTCTGGGGATGGTATGTTGTACTCAGAAGTACCTTTGTTCCCAAAGTCTTCTGAATTCCCTGCAAGAACTGAGAAGTAAAGAGCGTGTACCTATCTGAAACAATGGAGTGGGGGACTCCATGCAGATGCACAATTTCTCGGATGTATAGCCATCCCAGATCATCAACATTGAAGGTTTCCATTATCAATATGAATTGTGCAACCTTCATAAGCCTATCGATGAAAACCCAAATAGCATCATTCCCTCGAGGTGACCTCTGAAATCCGGTCACAAAGTCTATCACGACATCATTCCACTTCCACTCCAGAATAGGTAATTTCTTCAAATGTCTTGCTGGTCGCTAATGCTACGCCTTCACCTGCTGACAAGTAGAACACCTCAAGATGAAACCAGCAACATCCCTCTTCATACGTGGCCACCAGTACTGGAGATGAATATCCCGATACATCTGGGTGACACCAGGATGAACTTCCCAAACTGTGGAATGAAAATCCGGCATCAGCTCCTCGTGTATGTCTGCTGGCACCCATACGCATCCCTGGAAATGCAATATCTCATCCTCTCCCACTATCCACCCAAGAAGAGGACCCTCTCCTAACACACTCTTTCACAGGACTATTCCTTCTGAGTCTGATAGATTCCCCATCTGCACCCGATCCAAAAGTGTAGAGGTAACAGCTGTAGAAGTTAGGATAGTCTGTCCATGTCTGTCGTGCACCTCCAGATACATCTCAGAGAACATATCCATTATATGCCACACACTTATGGCCTCCTAAACTACTTGAATCTGATTTATAATGCTCAACACATCTACCACTACGTTTCCCTTTCCCGACATATTGTCAAGATCAAAATCAAAGGATTGAAGATACTTGACCCACCTATGCTATCTCAAATTCAAATCACACGGAATGAAGATGTACTTGAGACTCTTGTGGTTGGTGAAAACCAAAATGTCCTCTCCCAGAAGGTAATGTCTCCAACAGCATAAGGCATGAAAAATAGCTTCCAACTCCAGATCGTGTATTGGGTAATTCCTATCATGTGGCCTCAACTGCCGAGACCCGTACACAATGACCCCATATCCCTGTATAAGCACAGTGCCCAGTCTGATACCTGAATCATCACAATAAACCATATAGCTCTTTCCTAGCTCTGGAAAGACTATTATCAGTGCTGACCTCAATGTTCCCTTCCGCTTATGAAAGGCTGACTCACAAGAATCTGATCATAAGAACTTCTCCCCCTTCTTGTTCAGACCCATCAAAGGTGCTTCAAGGAATGAAAAGTCTTGAATAAAGCATCTATAGTATCCAGCCATCCCTAGAAAACTCTGAACCTAAAATACGTTCTTCAGCTGCACCCAGGAAACTACAGCTCTCACCTTTTCTAGGTCCACTGATACTCCTACCTCTGAGATGACATGTCCCAAAAAGTGAATATGATCCACCCAAAAGTGGCACTTCAAGAGTTTAGTATACATCTGATGCTCTATCATTGTACTCAGAACGATCTCAAGATGGTTAGCATAGTCATGTAGAGTGTGAGAGTACACCAAGATATCATCCACGAAGACCACGATGAAGGAATCCATGTAAGGATGGAATACTTGGTTCATAAGTTACATGAACACAGCTGGCGCATTCGTGAAACCGAACGAAATAATCATATACTCGTAGAGACCATACATGCTCTTGAAGGCTGTCAGAGGTATATCTGATGGTTTGACATGAAACTGATGATAACATGACTTCAAATAGATCTTCGAGAACACGTGGGCTACTCGAAGCTGATCGAAGGGATCAAAAATCTTAGGCAAGGGATATAGGTTTTTGACCATCAACTGGTTCAGCTTTCGATAATCCACACAACGCCTAAGAATACCGTTTGCCTTTTTCGCAAACAGGATAGGTGAACTCCAAGGAGAAGTACTGGGTCGGATGAAACCCATTTCTTGTAACTCCTCCAACTTCTTCTTGATCTCCTAAAACTCAGATGTAGCTATATTATAGGGAGGAATGGACACTTTTGATGCTCCTGGCTCAAGCTCAATAGAGAAGTCTACCTCACGCTCTATAGTCAAACATGAAAATTCTTATGGAAAGACATCTCTGAAACGATCCACCACTGTAGTAAATTACAACTATGAAGTCCCCTAATAATCCATATTGAGACTAGAAATCTGGGTTTTCACCCTTCCAAGACCATAATGGTGGAGTCCTGCTAGACTTGCCCGAACATCCCATTCTCCACTATGATGAAAAGACACCCTCTGGTGAGATAAAACTCACCCTACAACGATAAAATTCGACGACTGGCTAGAAGAGAACTAACCAGTCCATCCAGAGAATGACATAATAACATGTCATCTCTAGGACAAAGAGATCCCATAAGAAACTATACACTGCAACCTCGAGAGGGAACTCTCTGCACTAACGTACACTAGATGTCCTCACTCCCAAAGGTGTGTCTAGTGTCAACAAGTAGACAGAAGAAAAGATATAGTGTTGAAGGATCTCCATAACAGTAATAGAGATAAAGCTATATGTAGAACTAGTATCAAAAAATGATGAAGATAAAACCGAGGCTACTAAAATCGTACCTCAAACCGTATAAATTTTGGGATACTGATCCGGATAGGTCTGCTCCGCCATAAAAGTTTGGAATGCCTCATGGCCCTGTGACCCTGCCTGGCCACTCTGAGCTGATCCTCCCTACTGGAACTAAATGACTGGTGACTGATGGTGATCCTCCTAAATGAGAAGTCATGGAAAAACCCCCGTCACCAGCTACTGGTGAGCAAACCTAGCCGAAATGATGAAGGTGACCCATCTTGCCTCAAGATCGACGCTCCACTCAGTCTCTCTGGAACAACATCCTTGTGTGCCCTGCCCTTCCACACTAGTAGCATACCACCTGGCTACCTGAAGGTGTATCTCACCTCCTCTGATCACCACGCATGGACTCTCTACGGCACTTCTTACAATCAACAAGGGGAACACTAGCTTTGGAAGCAGAACCACCCTAACTTGCAGCTCCGGAGTCTCTCAGATTGTGCTCCGCAATCAGTGTCTAATTGACAATGGAAGTGATGGAATTCAACTAAAAGATATTCAACTGTGAACGAATCTCCCACCCGAGACCATCATCAAACTTATTTCCTTAGAACACCCCACTTCCATCCCGAAGGGGTGTGAAACGCTGCGGCTCGGTGAAATGAGAGGAATAATCCATAACAGAAAGATTACACTACTCTGGGCTCATGAACTCCCGAGTTCAATCATCCCTCAGGGTCTCCGGGTAGAATTAGTCGTAGAACATGCGTTGGAAGTCCTCCGTAGCCATAACCTACTAATGACCTGCCTATGAGATCATGTCACATCAATTCTTGGCAGAGTCTTGAAGCATGTAGGTAGAGAGCTTGAATCGCCTCTCTGGAGGTGTTTCCAGATGCTCAAAGATATTCAGCATGGATTCCAGCCATGACTCTATATCATGTGGTCCTCCTTCCCCAGATAAAGTATGAGGATGATGTTGCTGGAAAACCCACATCATGTTTTCCAAAGACATGGTAGGATGCGGTGCTCCCTGGAAGGTCTGCATCATCCTCATAAATCCTTACTTGAGCTGTGCATTAGCGCTTGCCACTATTATGACAGGTGGAGCCATGACTGGCTTGACCGAAGGATCGGCAGGAAGTCCCTGATCAGCCATATTTGGTGTCTGATCACTTCCCGACAAATGACATACAACCGGAGGACATCTCGGAGACATAGCTCTGAAAGATAAAAATCATACCTTAGATTAGGAAAACAAGGACAGACAACAAATGAGTCAAACACAGAAATAGGAGAATGAAACACTCAAGATTTAAAAAACATAACTACACAGCATGTATAAACTCTACATGGCATGTACATAACTCTATTCACCTTCCCGTTCTTCCTTGAATGGATAACCCACACAGTCTTCATAAATTGATACTACATGACGTGTTCCTAGTGGACACGACGTGTAGTAGAAAAGGTTTCAACAACCAGTGTTGTTAGTTACACATCTGATCACACGGCTGAGACTACATGGTGTGTTCCGAACAAACACGACGTGTACTCAAAGACTTTTTCCAACCTGTGTTATTGGTGACACGACCATGTACACATTTGATCCTTTCATGGTGTGTTCTAAACAAACACGACATGTAGAGGAGGAGAGAACATCGTCCTGTGTTTTTCGTGACATAGCTGGTTACCGAGAACAAGAATACATGGCGTGTTCAAACGAAACACGGCATGTATGACATGAGCTTCCCCGGCCCATGCTTTTAGTTACACGATCATGTACACAATTTACTACTACACGGTGTGTATCCACCGTACATGGTGTGTTCCTGGAGATTTTTTCACAACCCATGTTTTTTCTCACACAGTCAGTGACACGGTTTTAAACTACACGGCGTGTATATATAATGTACACACTGTGTATTCTGGGTTTTTTCATGCAGTAGCTTAGAAACTACAATGAGGCCCAAAAAACACATAAAACAAGGAAAGGAGGTACCAAATTCCAATCCTCGAGGGCCCATACGCCCCACGATTCAATGCATGGTATCCAATACAATCTTATGTAAGAAAAATAGGTCAATGATTCACCAATTTCCGATTCAAGAGGGCCCATAAAACCTCATGAACCAAAATTTGGCATTCATTTAAGAAAGTTACAAAACCAACATCCTTTCATTAAAACTGTTGAGATTTTATTAAGAACATATCACAACAGCATGCATAACCTACACAATGTCTATCACAACAACATTCAATCACTAATGCACCCTAGATGGCATGGAAAGAATGCATGGCATGTGATTTCTAACAAGTGCATATATGATGCATGAGATGGAATACCCTCATCTCAACGGGTTGGGACAGAAATAGAACCACAATATCAACAACAATAACAACACAAATCATGTGAATCACTCTAAGTGAAATCATATAAATCTTAAAATCTGAAAACCAGAAAACTACAAAAATCAAGGTAGTATGGATTCTCCCTGTACACGGGTTTTCTACTCCTGAGAAAAGTTTAATACCAAGTACCAAATCCTTCCTATCCCTGGATAAAGGCTCCAAATAGTTAATCAAGAGAAATGAACCCCTTTGATACCACTTTGTAACATCCTAGTTCTGGAAGCCTCCCAGATGTGCCTCGTACCTGGCTGGTCATATAGCTTGAAGCGCATTTCCCCAAACGCCAGAGGCTGCTGAGTAGCAGCGAGGGTCTTGGGTGTGATAGTGGGGAAAATATGCCCTCATTGGAAAAGTACACAGGGAAAGTAAATAACACACAACAACGTAAGTAATAATAGTCCATACAGAAATAAACAGAAGAATACTGAAAGAAGAAAACTGGAGCACACATAAATATCAATGATGCATAATATGTATATATATCTAGGAAAATAGACAAACAAGTCACAATGATGGGACAGTATGAAACCAAAGTATAAAAAACAGATGACAAACTCCTCAGCATCGCAAGCCTCGACTTGGCCCCATGCTCTCCAGCTCCACAACGATCAAGAACATGAAGTAGATGGGTGCTTGACCTTATCTATACCTGCAACAATATAATCTCCTTGGTCCCAAAATCATGGACCAAAAAGGGTGTGAGACAATGTCCCATTAGGAAACCACCCAAAGATCTATACCTAACATTCAGTGAATATATGGAAGGTAAAGTACATTAAGCAGTCAACAGTAAGCAGTAAACAGGATAAGTCACAACAATAACAAACCACAGTCTCTAGAATATAATCTACCAATAAGAACAACCACCCAAGAAAGTCTATCAAAAATTTAAACTCTGGGTAGTTCTCATAGCCTAACCCCTAAGGTTCAACCTACAAGTACTAGAAACCCTGTTGGAGGCACACACAGCCTCACCCCTCTGGTTCATCTAAATAATAGACTCTCTAAGGAAGCACTCACTATCATTTCCTCCTATAGTCTTGTATTGTACTAAAGTATCTCTGGGGAAGCAATCAATGTCTATTCCCTATGTGTCCTGCATTGAGGAACTAAAGACTCTCTAAGGAAGCACTCAATGTCAATTCCCCCTGTGGTCTCACATCACAAATTAAAGACACTCTGGAGAAGCCCTTATGTCCATTCTCTCTATGGTCCACTACACTAGGTTCTCATATCCTTGTGTAAAATAAACATACATAACACTGGTATCGGCCCATGTAAACCTCAATAACTACTTGGCTACCATTCTAAGGCACAACAGTATAATAGTTCAAGAGTTCCACTATCCTACGACTACGCAAGGAAACTAGAAAAAATCTTAATAGGCAAAACATGCATGGAAAACATCCAAATCACAGTAAAATAATTACTCTACACACAAGCAATTACCTCTACTCAAGAAATCAAGCAAACCAGAAAAACAACAGGGGAAAATAGGAAACACGCAATACCCCGTTCAAGGGTATTGGTGGAGTTTGCATAAAATATTCACAGAATTCCTACAAAAAGGCACAAACCAACTACCTTGATTCTAGAAGAATCATATACATGAACCATGATGTATGATTCTCCATATAATGTTGAAGATATGAGAAAATGTCAAAAACACTCAACCAATGGTAACTTGAGAAAGAAGAGGAATTGGAAAATGAGGCTCTAGGAGAATAGAGAGCCTAGAGCTGCAGTCCCCACGTAATAGACGATGATCGATTCAGAGCACAGACGGAGGCATGGGAGTTCAGAGAAGATCTACGGCTGTATGAATTCTCTCAGATGAAGAACCTGGAGAAGGATTGAGTTCTAAACATTAGGCGCGACCTCAGTCTGTTTAACGAAAAAATGAAAATATACGGTATATATTTCTGGGGTAAATGGAATGTACCCTTTTTTCCATAATCCATATAAGCAGCCTCCACATCACCCCTACACACCATGTGTGTGGCCCAGAGACGGCCAGCACACGGCTTGGCGTGACAAGGGAGTACACGGCCTGTACTCCGAAATTACACGGTGTGTACATGAAAAATTTCCAATAACCAGTCATTTCTCAAAAATTCAAGGAAAAATGAACACACAACTGAAACAATGATCTATGTTCTTACACATGTAAAATTAAAAATATTGAAAAGATAAACTATTACAAAAAAAAATAATTCTCAAAATCTAGGGGTGTTATAGGATACATGTCCAATTATGAAATATTATTAATGGAAACAATTAATTTAGAGAATGAAGTACCTATCGATACATATCAATGAACATAGTTGGGGAAATTATCCACCAAGAAGTATAACATAAATAGTAGGGTGATGTATCGACAAGATTGTATCAGTTAAGAGTAGGGGGAAAATCCATAAATAAATTCTAATAAATATTTTTTCCCACATCCAAGAAATAGTATAAATAAATGTACTATCTAGAATCCACCCAAAATTATCAATAAATTCCAGATCCAATATCCACCAGGATTGATTAATAAACATTGAGGATCAATATCCACCTGATATTTTCATACTGTTGTGTGGAGGAGTCCGTGCAATAGTATCAATAAATGTATCATACTCATATGGATCATTAGCCTACCATTTCCCATCACAAATCTCTATGGTTAGATACTCAATATCTCCTCTTATCCTGATCATTGTATCCATGCTTTACTAATTCTATAAACATTTAGGTTATTTGGTGGAGAAAAAATTTAAATTCCAATACTCTCTGCACTAATCCACTTAGAGGCAATCATATAACTGAAAACCCACCAAGGTCTAATAGGTTAAATAATACTATAGACACCATATGCAGGATTCATGGATTTATTATTGTCCTTAATTTCAATACAGTCACTAAGAGATATCTTAATACCTTATAATTATCTTGATCCAGTTATAGCCTCATCTACCTCATTGGATAATCCATAATGACATCACTCTAGAGATATAGCATGGTTCCCACTTCACAATCCATTTAATCTTATGTTAGTATAGCCACCCAACCCACATTGAAGGTACCTAAAACAATATACCTACTAGGAACACCCACATTAATATGAAGGTGAACCCATCCCATTCCCTAAAAATATACCTCTATGTCTAAAAGGATTACAAAGTCATATCATGGCCTACTCAGGATAACTATTCTCGTTCATCACCCTCCTCTACCCAAGGATCAAAATGAATTCGAACACTAAAAACACTAATATCATCCATAAGATTTAATTTAATATGGACCCCTATGGGTATATATTATCAATATGACATATCCATAATTAATTCCAGTCCCATTAGTTATTAGTATACGAATTTGATGATAAAAGGTATACAGTGACCAATAAAACATCTTTTAGTTCAAGAGAATTAAATAAAACAATCTAATTGTTTTTTTTATTTTTTTAAATAATTTAATTAAATGAATTTTCAATTTCCATCAGTAGATAGAAATCATATCACATGGGTCATTAAACATACATAGTACTGTAGAGGGATTTTGAATGAAACAAAAAACATATATTAAGATATCTACTTTAATCACCACCTGATGAATCTCAACCAAGCCTTACATCATATCTCATCATATCTAAAGCAATTATGTTAGGTTATAATAACTAATTCAATTAATTATAAAAAATTATATTTAACTTATCAATTTATTTTAAATATACATAGTGATCAAAATCACATCATGACTTCTAATCACACCAAAACAACAACCAACCACCTATGTAAGGTTGGTGGTGTACTTTCAACCCCATATCTGGGGAAATACAAATCATCCATCACCCAATAAATAGAATATTTAATTTAATTTAAATAATATCACAATAAAAACTCATGGTGATGTACATTTTTTGAAAAATCATAAAAATATATGTGTACATCATCTCAGTAGTTTTTATTTTCATGCAAAGAAAAACTACTAGCATATCAGTCAATCACCACTATGATCTAATTGATATAATCCAAAAAACCCTAATTCAAATTTCACAAGCAATATAGAAATATAATAATAAGAACAAAGAGTTAGGGGTGGAAATATGGCCTCAAAAGATTATGAAAGAACCACCCAAGTCACCACATTTAATGTGTTATTGATTGATACAAATGGATAGTGCCATTCCTAGTTCAATGTGCACTAAATATAAGAATATGACTAAGGGTTAAAACATTAATGTTGTAAAAATTCATAGAATACTATTCATAAATATCTTGTCAACCATATATCTACTAAATAGTTTTCCAAACCATGAACTAATTGTTTGGATATGACTATCTCAATCATTCCCCCTCACAGGACTATGCCATATAGTTCAACGAACCATACACCAACTTTGAAAAAATAAATATACCAAAAATTTTATTTTTCTCCAATTATATATTCATATATGAACTCACAATATTATAAATCCTAAAAAATAATCTTCTTAGATGGATTACATACATGTTTTCCCATATCCATGTTATAACAATGTAATAGGGTAAACCATTCAAAAAATTAAAAACACCCACCTGAAGCTCTTAATAATCACCCAAAATTCCAAAGAACATCGCAATCTATAGAAGATATAAAAAAATATTCTTTTTATATGTTTTGAACTTCAAAATTATATTACGAATCCATGTTTTCAAAACCAATTTGACTGTAGTGCATAAAAAAATAAATTCCATTTGAAAATTTTATCTTGGAAAATGTGTCTCTTTACATGCATTCCCTATCATGGTCCAAGTGATAGATGGTTTAGGAATATTATGTGGTGTCTAATTAAAAGATAGCCATTAATATATATTCATAAAAATTAAGAGGTAATTAAGATCAATATTTTCAAACCATACTAGTAAAAATAGATATCCAAATAACAACCATTCATGATTATATGTGTTAAGGGAAGCATCAAGATCAGGCCTCCCCATTTATGATAGGGTATCACTCCCAAAGGATAATTATATTTATAATAATACTTTATAGTATGATGAGATGATTTTTTTAATTCTTGGATCCACACCTTCCACCACCACCAATATGTGGTCATTGTTATCCGTCAAGTTATAGTGGAAAGAGATGAAGATAGATGAATTAAATAGAGGGGTATATTTAGTTTGAACGAGATATAGGTCAAATTGTTATATATTCCTTCTGTACATGGGAAATAATAGTAATCAATAGCATATTGAGACATTTTTAATATATATTGTTAGCCTTAGAGTTGTATATTAATATGGTGACTCTAGACAGGCCCCTTTTAAATATAGACTATATCAGGGTGTAATTTCACTCTAAAACACATCTGTTATATAAAAAAGAATACTCTCATATAAAATTGGTTTTCCTATGAATTTATCTAGGGAAATATTATATCCAATGATGTTATCCATAATATAGAATTTTCATTTTTATTACAATATTTGTAGTATTGAAATCGTTATAAGTGTTTTTCAGAAATAGGCAAATGTGTAACAGTTAAACGTTAAATATGAGTGTGGCCCTTATGTAGAACAAGTAGGGATAACATTAAATGACTGGTAGTTTATTTCTCATGGGTTAGGGTGTTTTTGTTTTTTTTCCTTAGGGATTCCATGAAAGAATGATTTTCTGCTATTGTGAAAGGGTGCAGGGATGTTTTTCCAATGAATATCCTAGAGTTTCCTCTTCCTCAAGACAAGGATTTTGACATCGGCATGCATCCCAAGACCACACCAGTATCTTATATAGATTAACATAAAGACCTATATTATCTTAGAGATATAATGTTTTAATTGGAGGGCCTTTGAGTGATAGGTTTTATAAATTATAGTGTGTCCACCCAGGAATCTCTCATTATTTTCAACACAATATTTTATATGAGTTTATGGATTTTTTATGTGTATCACCAACAATAATATATGATAGTAAAGAAGAAATACCTTTTTCCAAGTATCCATGGTATATTATAACTACTAAATGGATCATATTTATTTTAAAATATCAACAACATGTATGTGAATCATCAGTTTTTTGGATCTTTTGGAGGAAATACTATATTAAATATTTATGTGACATCATATCCAATATGAGTTCCCATTTATTTAATTTAGATTGAATAATTCCCCACATATGATCATATGGATCAAGAACTAAATATTCTATTATTTTTAGGACCAATCTCTTGCAGTGTTTACTGATGAAATTATCATCTATTCTAAGATAGATGAAGAGCAAGCTAAAAATCACTGGATTTTTTTAGACATTCATAGGGAGAATGATCTATTTTATAAACTCTATAGCAATATGTTTTCAATTAATGAAATCATTTAATTTTGTCCAAGAAATTATAGAATGAATTTGAGGATGTTTAAAAATATTGATCGATGTTATTAATATATATTACATGAAGTAATAAGTTTAGTACATGGTATTTTTAATGCATCTAGATATAGTATCAAATGTGAACTAATGAAGAAGAACAAAATGTTTTCTTATAATTTTTAATTGATAAAACCCCATTAAAAATCTACATTACACAATATTTATTTCATTCAACACTACTATTTTCCTAGGAAAAATGGATACACTATCATATTAGGGAATTATTTTTGGATTATAGGTAACATAATAGGCTCATGTATATCTTCTCAATAAATGATCATAAATTAAGTTGGATATTGTACCTAGAGATCTTATATGATTACGAATTCAAAATAGAATATACTCTAATAAAGGGAAATGTGGTGGATAATACCCTTAGATGTAAATCCCATTCTCATTCAGTATAAGAATTATATATGGATCTATTTTCAATTAATTTAGTCATTGTAGAAGAGGGGGACATTATTTTCCATGGATAGATAGTAGTGTCCCTATAAGTCTTCATTGATAAACAATTTCCTAGCTTGGGGATACTGGTTGTGAGGTATTTTTGTGACATTATATTCTCAAAAAACTTACCCAAGGAATTCCCTAATGGTTAGGAGAATGTCATCCACTTTTATAGGAGAAATATGGTTCTCGTTGGGATTAATGAAGTAGTAGTGAGGGAGTTTAAAACCTACCAATTAAAAGTTATATGTGTTGTGAAAATAAAATACCATGAACATAAACATTGGTATTTATTTATAGGAACAAATATGTGAATTTCATATATCATATCATGGTGTCTCTCTAATTAGTATATGATGTCTGGCCACCATCTATCATCTAGTTTTAGCAGACACCTTAAGGGTTTATAGTGAGAGTGAGATAAAATGTAAATGGTTTAAATGATCAAAATTACATGTTTGGTTATGGGTCATGATGTTTTCCATTGGATCCTAATCCTAATAAATATGTTATCTCACTTTCATCTCAATATGGAGTATAGTTTTGTGGAATTATTGGGTCTCTATTACATGTATGTGAATATATGGTTTTATGTTCCATAAATGATTAAACATTACCATGGTTTTCGGTCAATTTCTTAATTATGTAGTAGATTTTATAGGTTATTTGAGACTGAGTTCCAATTGACTAAGGAATTTGACGCACTCCTGTAAAAGGGTGTGGCTAGAAAAAATTTTTAATTTTTTTATAGTGTATCATAATGGCTGGCTAGGGTGGTATCACTAAAGGAGATACAGAGTTTGTATACATACTTATTCTAAATCACCTAAAATTTAATTTTTTTTTCAAATTTTTGGAAAATAATGTAGTTTTAAGGAAAGATTGAAAATACTAAACTACCATTAAATATCATAATGTGATTAGAAATGAAATAACATACCCTTTATGATTTTTTATGGATTCTATCATTCTTATTGGTGTCGTTATAATTTAGTTTGATAACCAAATTTGAAATCTCAATCTTGGTTTACTATTATTTTATTTAGTGAGGGTAAAGTCATAAATTCCAAAACATTCATAGTTACACCGCTCTTACAATCAAGTTTGATGTCACACCTCAATCAAGAATGTGACACCTTCTAGGACCCATATCCATTTAATTCTATTTCCTCCACAAAACGGAGCAACTTGATTGTATTAAGTACTTGTGTCTAGTAAAAGGGAGGGAAAATATTGAAATAAAAACATAAAAATGAGATTGAGTTTAGTGAAATTGTGGAAACTGGTAACACTTTAGAAATACACCCTTTCTTAACAATAACACATGTAATAATTTAAAATTTAATTTAAGAATTCATAAAACACTACATACCTCCCTTGTTCTAATCCTTAATTTAGCCTTACATTATTGGGAGAAACCAATCACAGTAGATATAATTAAGAGAATAAGAGAAAAGGAATTAAATGTAGAAGAATGAGAGAGAATGGAAGAGAGAGAAAAAATTAATTAAAATAAAATGGGAATGGAAGAGAAAATAACATCGACACAATGAATAAATAAATATAAACATAATAATAATAATTATTATTATTATAAGGGGGTGGAATCCCATTAATCTAAGAAGAATTAAAATTCAGGTGTTAATGTTATAAAAGAGAATTAAATAGAAACTACAAATGATTAAAACATAAAATAAAAGGGAAAACTAAAGAAAACTAAAATTTTAGATTCACGAATAAACTCTTCCTGGGTGTGGTAGAATCCAAAGAATAATCAAGGGCTCCTTTTTTATAAGCTGGGAGGATCAATCTTTCTTCTTATGTGTTCAAGGGATTCATTATTGCCATTTATAGAATTCGATCATATACTGAATATGGGTGTTTTAATATATATTGTTTTAAATATCAATGGAACTCAAGCATCAACAAATTGCATTGTGAACTGTTAGTATATTTTTCCTTCTATTTACATGCTTGGGTTTTATGGTGGAATATTGACATTGTGAATCCATTGATTAATGGAGTAGTGAAATAGTGTTGGTGATGAATTGGTTTTAATGGAGGAGCCTACTTTATATATCCTTCATAGTGGTTGGATTTCACCTTTATATGATCCTCACATAACGTATTCATAGTAAACAAAGTAATCCCAGCTTGTCAAGGGTCTTCAGTAGTGCTTCTTGGATTGAGATAGTTCTTTATGTTGTCTACCGTGTCAGTTCTAGGTGAGAAACAGCAGCGGGGGACTGAAGTCAAGTGTGGGTGGTGGTGAGGAGGGGTAGTGCAAGGGTTTTAAAGTGATAACTGACATTACTAATGACAGAATGAAAAAAATTAAGTAAAAATTAAATGTAACAAAAAAAACATTGTCCCACGTCAAAATAGATGGTTGAGGTCGCAATCAACTAAAATAAATTCACTGAGATGGATGGATCAGAATCTTTCACTATAATGAGATTATATATATACATACACACACACACACACACACACACACAGAGAGAGAGAGAGAGAGAGAAATCAGGCCACCTCACACCAGGTGGATCATGTGGGCTTATTTACACCCATGCTCGTAGTTCCACTTTGGTATAAACATGACAATAAGCGGGCTCCCCCTCTGGACTTTCTTGGTTGTCCGACCCACTCGAGGAGGCTATGTGAATTTATGGATCTTTAGGTTGAGGGTTGTCCATGTTTTATTAAATTTATAAAATCTTATATATTAAATCATTTAAAAAATATAAAAATAAATATAATGTATAATTAAATTAAAATATTATTATTATAATTCAATTTAAAATAATTTGAATTCTTAATTTCTAATTTTCAATTTTTTAATTTAATTATTTTTTATAAAGATGATATCCATTGAAATGCATAAATTTTTTTTAAAAACTAGAATTTTTTGATTAAAATAGAATTTGTCAAATACTGGACACTTTAACCATGGTGATACTTAATCATAAAAGTTCAACATTGAATTATAGGAACACCGATATTACCATTATTCAAATTTTCATGTAATAAAATAAAACAATTATAAATGTTAAATAAAACATCATAATGATATAAAATAAATAAATTTAATTTTAGTCTTTTTAATGAAACAATCAATCCATGTATTTTACATTCTCTTATTTAAAAATGGTGGATCCTCTTATTTCATTCCACTATGTTCATTGATTCATTATTATTAAACCTTCCATCTAAAAAATTACCTAATCTTTGTATATTCTTTCTCATCACTCATGATAAAATTTCATGTAAAGTTATTCTCATATCCTAAGAACAATATCCTTATCCATAGGCTTTAAAAGACCGACTTTTTCTACATTGTGATGATAAAAACACACATACAATCATGATGGATTTCAAAAATAGATTAAATCACTCTAAGGATTAATGTGGGTATGGATTCATGTTAAAACCTAAGGCTAAAATGAGGATTATTGTCCATTAAATTATATTTCATAAGATCATAATTTATATTTCAATGAAATTCACCCTATCTAATTATATTGAATCCCACTTCCTAAGAGCAAAGCAAAAAATAAAGAATATTGAATGAATAAGGAATAATATGAACATTTTTTAATCTTCTATACATTTTTACTTTTCATAAAGAACTTGTTCCTTTTTATTAAAATGTTCTTATAATTATTATCGCATCATCATCCTTACAACATATAATAAAAATATCTGGTCTTGTGATAGGAATTTTGTATTCTTCAATGTTAAAACATTCATTTTATTCCATTATTTTTTAAATATTTTTTTATTAAATAATGGATAATAATAATGTGCAATGGATCGATCCATAACATTCCTCAACACCATTATTATCACCCCCAAAAAAATTTCATAACAATGCATTTCATCACTTTTACCAGGAATTCCCCCACCCCCAAACGACAACTTTATAATATATTGTAAAATAATAATGGGGGTTAAGAATTGATAATATTCAAATGAAATTTGTCTCATCAGAAAAAAGATCATTCATAGTCTCTATGGGTTAAAAATTATTGGTGTAAAGGTGGTATAAATGATAATGGATTATCAAAATATTACTCGATATTTTTAAGTGTGTTTTTGTGTATTCAAAACGTAGAAATGTTTATATGAAAGTTCTAGTAAGTGTCATTTCATAATTTCACTTAATAAATATGCTCAAAATTAAATTGGAAATATATGTTCTATAAATCCTCTTTGGAATAGACATATGATTTTTTATAATCCTTCATGGAAGAAATAATTTTAAAAAATTAAATCACATAAATTTTATAAATTCAATGTTCAAAAGAAAAATTATGGAGATTTCATTTAAAGGGGTGTAAAAAATCCTTCTAATCATGAGCCCTCATTTTAATATCCATGATTCATTTTTATAATTAAATTCATTATATTAATCTCTCAATATTATTTTAATTTAATTCCAAATAACGGAATAATGGAATTTCTAAGAAAATCACGTATTCTAGATAAGTCAACTAAAGATTAAATTTAGCGTGAGGGCTTTCAATTTAATGTTTAATATTGAAAACATATTTTTATGAAAAAAATTAAGGATTTTAAAATATTAACATTAAAAGTGAACTCCATTTTCCGTTGAATATTTTTCATATTCCTCCACAATTTTGGTGTTTTATTTTCTCTTTTTGGTCCTACAAAACTAAATTAATCTTTTAATCAAAAAGATCATGTCATTAAATCTTAAAATTATTTATGGATCAAGGAAGCATGATAAACTATAAATAAGAATGAAATTTAAAGTCCATGAAATAAAGTAGAAAGATAAGTTGTGGTATGATTCCCCCATGTGAGATCTGTATTTTCACTACCTCCAAAGGGTAGTACAATATATAATCCATAGTATGATGGTGGGTGTTATTTCATAAACATTAACAACCACATTTAGATTTACTTATCTTCAACATCTTTTATATGGTGGGTAATGATCCATGGATAGAGTACACTAGATCAAACCTCTATCATAGTTAGGTATTTCATGCATGGGGGTGTGTTAGATGAACTATGGATCATCCTCTACCTTTTTTGTTTCTTGTGAAACCTTATCTTACTTTTCTAGATCTTTCTCAAATTGGGCCAAATAAATTGAATATTTAAGGGAAAATTGAGAACATAATTTTACATGCACAAAATTTAAACATGAATAATAACAAATATTCACCATTCCATAATGATAATAATTTTCAATGACTTCCTCAATCATAGATACTTCAAATTCTTCATTGGATTCCTCTAATGCATGTTCATCAAAATCAGGGATGTCCACACGTTATTTTGTTTCATAATGTACTTATTAAAAAATTCCTCTTAAAAAAATATGGATTGGATGAATCTGAAAACTTAAAATATTTAGGAGTGATACTCATTTAATATTTAATAAAATAAAATGAAGTTTAGTTTAACGAAAACTTAATTTTTTATCTTGTTTTTCTATGAATATCCTCTTCAATGGTATGTACATCTTGAAGATTGGTATTTTTGGGTGGAGGTTGGTAGTTAGGTTACTACATCATCCCTTGTATGTATTCATTAATATTATGAAATTTCAATGTTTCTTAACTCATATTCTATAGTTTAGGTTCTCGTTTATCTAGTGGATTATCATTTATTTTCTCTATCTGTATTCTCAATAAATTCATCAGTTTCTAAATCCTTTGAAACTACTCAATTAATTCCATGTTAATAACATCTTGTTCTAGTAGAACCTATTTGTAATTGACCTATTATTTAAATAAGTAATCATTTTAAAACATCATGGAACAAAACAAATAATAATTATTTAAAGAGAAAAAATCTATAATCTCTTCAATGTGATTGACATGACCATAAATCTACTAAAACGGTGCATTGTTGTGGGTTTCCACATGACATAAACTGTTCCTCCCCATATGATAGAGTTTTATGACTAGAAGTGAAGGTCTTAAAATACATGTGGGATACTATACCCTCTCCACTATAGTAAGCGACAATAGATAACAACTAAAATTGCATAAATAATATATAATAACCAAAATCTTGCATAGACTAGAATCTTTAAAAACTCGGTACAAGCTATAGAAAAATAGTAAATATTTCATGTAATGTGGATAGTGCTATGTGAACAAAACTATGATAAAAAACAACAAAATCCAAAAAACATGTAGACTCAAAGTCTATAACCTCATTCATGCACGTCCTAAGACCAAATACACTCCAAATAATCGGTATCATTCACCATTTCTGACCTATAAGCATGAAGTCATCTCATGTGACCCATAGTAGCCCAAATAGTGTTTAAGTATAACTATGTAGGACACCACCAATGGTGTCTTCAAAATATCCAATCTAAATAGATAGTTCATGCAATATTAAATAAAATATAATATCATAAAGAGGTATATTGGGTGTTATTAGTTAACATGGTTTTACATTAACCATTCTATCATTATTTCCAATTTCATTAAATTTCCTACATTTAATTCATTTTCATCTCATTTTCAATTGGTTAAGAATATTCATCAAATATTAATAAAAAAGGGGAATCAGTCAAGTTCTCTATCTCCATAGTGATAATCACATAAAAACATATGCAACAAACACACCTTGAAGCCTCAGTCCATTAGTTTTATGATGTGAAACCATTAGTGGAATAGGCCATTGTCCCCTTCCCAAACCCTTACATTATGGGGTAGTGTTTAGATGCCCAGTTTAACTCACCCTTTGGGAATAGTGCCTCATGTCAATACACTACCTTGAAAATCCACGTGAACAAGCTAATTTATCCATTCAACACCCACATACGTTTTCATTCCCAACAAAAATGGGAACCATAGACCATAAAAAACAACATAGGAGTTTATATCATTCCATAATACAATAGTACATTTAACATTTACATTCAATATCCATTTAGTATCAATTACTGTTTAATATTCCTTTATCACTAATAATATTAACTAATTATGATTAAATAACCCATTTAATATATTCCCAAATTTACCATCCATTACCAATTTATCATGTTCACCATTTCATATACACTGATCCTCTGAAGAATTTTAACATGATTCATTATCCATTTGACCCAAACTCAATTAACCCATTTTCATTCCATGTAAAACAACCTTTTAAGACATTATTAACCCTTTAAACACTATAAATACTCCATATAGTCCATAAAATTAAAAAAATATCATGTTTATCATGGGATATACCTAAGGATAATAAAATTTCATACTTAACATTTCCATTATCCATGTTTTGGAAGTTCATTTCACCTCATGGGTGGCCCTAAGTTGGTCAAATATTCCTAAATTTATCCCACAAGAATCATGAGGGATTCAATAATTCATTACGAAACCCATTTTATCCAAAACCACTAATGAAACCCAAATATCAACTAGGGGAAAAAATAACACAACCTAACATTAAAAAATATATATTTAAACTATTTTATATAACTTGTAGACCACCTACCACGAATCTATTTAAGAATTCACTATTAATCAAATCCTGAGATTTTTATTCCAATACACATTGAATCCTAAACCAATATATCACTAGAAAAAAATATGATTAATTCTTTGGAAAAAAATCTCCCATGATACAAGCCCAAATCTATAAAAGAGATGAAGAAAGAATATCAGACATACTCAGATCTTCTATCTACACCCAAAAATGACCCAAACTGACTAAAATGAATGAGATAGATCCATCAAAAGATTATGTTGTTTAGGTTAATAACTATGGAATAGAAGAGGATAAATTGGAGGAATATGAGGTGAAAATTAAAAATATTGATGTTTAAATTTTGTAATGTTTTCAACTTTTAAAGGGGAACATAGTTTACCCACAAAGTTTTCCAAATCATGAGAAAACTGTAGGAAATCAACTATATAAGGGTACTTGGGTCACACCATTACCTAGGGAGGCCCATACAGTTCACATGCCATGAACCAGCCTTGTGGAATGCCACTATCTCATGTCATATTATTCGGGCCTACCCCTCTCATGGTTTTCACTAACCATGTGCAAACTGTGAAACTTGCCCAGAAAGATCATTTATTCTTCTCATTCATGTAATGAACCCACAAAACACCCATGATCCACCGCATGGTGTTGGGAAATATTTATTTAGAAAAATATAAGATTCATAAACTGAAACATAAACAAAAACGTGCCTTATGAAATTATGGGATCTTACAAACTCCACACCTTATAATGGCTTGTCCTTGAATCATGCTCCCGATAATCATAGAGCTTCTGAGGTGAATAGACTATGCCACTGGGACCTCATATCAAAAACTCACTCCACTATCTCTTATTCATCTTTACCATGCTACCACTTAACTCTAACCAGTGCAGAGTCTTCCCTACATGACATACTCCCTGAAAACCATGATACAAACCCGATGCTCCTCAAAGGACGCATCATCCTAAAGTTATACATCATTCATATTAATCACAAGAGAAGTCTTAGGGTGATATTTATGGTGTTTTAAGAACTCGGTTCTTAGTTATGAGGTATGGGATTCTTCCTTTCTCTTTTCCTTATGTGTTTTAAGAAAATATAGGAAATGTGGAAAATACCAAAATTTAGAAAGTACATGTCGTGTACTTTTTCCACACACCATGTAATTTTGGCCGTGTGGAAAGAGTACACAGGGCGTGTGGCCATGTCAGCGATGAAGGGTGTAGGAACCAACTACCTGCCATGTAGTGGTCCCTTACACGCCGTGTAGTTAGTCGGCATGCGAATAGTAAGGCAGTGGCCATCTATGGTGAATCACACTTCGTGTACTCACGAAGACACGCCATGTAGTAATGTCAGCAGTAGAACAGTGTCGTGCTGGCGGGAAGCTGTCAGAGGAATAGTTTAAAAATGGGAATTACACGTCGTGTATTCGGAAGTACACGCTGTGTACTTTGTTTTTTTTCTTAAAATGGGTGTTATCCTCCCCTGTTTACAGGGAAGGCTTATAACGGAAAGAGAGCTCGAGGGAGGAAGGTTGAAACTTCACGGATCAACCGAGCGCATGTTCGGAATCCGTTTCCACCTCGGATGATCTTGTTGGAACCACACTGGTAAAACCTGCACTCATCTTTAACTGTTCATTCCAATTCTCCCCCAAACTGGAGTTATTTATGTTTAAACAGATTTTCTTCTACTTCAGATCTACGCTATTCTTGGGTGTTTCTGGAATCGACATTCACAAATATTGTTCGTTGATGATAAAGTTAGGTGGCTTAGTATTTATTTTTCCTACTGCTATGCGTTTTGTGTATATTAGTGCCACGGACCCATGTTGGGGTGTCATTTGGCTGAGGCCGTGGCTATTTTAAATACCTATAATTGAATAGGTACTTAATTTTTATATTAAAATGCTATTTGGGATCACTGCTTGGATCCAGGACCACCCTGCGGGTGCGTTCCTCTGTTTAGCCATTTGGCCCGGATACCCAAGGGAATGCCTTGTTTATTTTATGCCTTTAATGAAATGATTGTAGAATTTCCTCGAGATGAATTGCTTCTTTACTGCTTGTTTACATGTTGGGATCGACCCAGTTACCTGTTTAGCTTGAGGGCAGTGTTTTGATTAGCCTGTGGGCATTGTACTACCTAGCATGTGGGAAACTTCTTCTATGCTTGTTGGTAGTTGATTCTGTGCCTGTGGGTGATACCTCATATTCCTGGGGGAAATATATGTATGCCCATGGGAAAATTCCTATTTTTGGATTCTCTTTACCTGAGGTTAGGAGTTTACATGTCTCAGGACATTGGCTGCTTACTTAGAATATTCACTATAGTGGTATTTTAAATAAAATGATTAAATGTATAATAAAATGTTAATATAACTAGTTAAGCTATTTACTTTCAGTACTAGTTTATTTCATTTTATAACTGCAAACTATTGATGCATGCTTTCACAGAGTTGGGCACGGTCCTTTGGTGGGTACCTTCTGAGATATATTTCTCACACCCTGTTTGGGTCACGCTTTTCGGCCCAAACAGATTACATTTCTGCAGGTGTAGATAAGGGCATGGGTCCCTATACAGGTACTTGATTACTACTGGGGTGTAGGAGAGCATGGGACCGAGCATTGGTTCGTGATTCCACTAACTGTTCTATTTTTCTATCATGTACTTGTACTTCAGTTGTATTGTATTGTATTGTAGTGTAACATGTCCTGGCTGCTTTCATAGAATTGAGGCATGTTACATCATTTTTATATACTGGTTGGTTATATATACTAGAGTTGTTAATTTCAGTTGTGTATGTTTACTGCTTCCGCTGTTCCTGTATGTTTATTTTAAATTCCGCTATGACAAATGGGGCATAGTTTCCCCATTACCAGACTTGGGCCCTCGCTAGTAGTCTGCATCCTCTGGAGTTTAGGGAAATGCAATTGAGGTCACTTGGCGAACCGGTTTCGAGGCACCCGTTGAGTGGCACCCAGAACCGGTACAATACAAAGTGGTATCAGAGGAGTTCGTTTCTTTGACTTACTATTTGGAGCCTTCATCGGGGATAGGACGAGAACAGTAGTTGGTAATAAGTTGTGTCGGGCGCAGGTAACCCATGTACAGGGAAATCCAATTTACCTCGTATTGCAACATTACTGATTATGAAATTTTCTATTGATTTGTTTTCACCGAAGGGTGACACACATGTGTTTGTGCTGTTTATAATTTATCCTTTGGATCTATTTAATTGCAACCCGATGAGATGAGGGTATTCCATCTCATGCATCATTTAGGAACATGATAGAAATCACATTCCATGCATAATTACATGACATGTAGGTGCATTAGAAATTGCATGTTGTTGTGATAGTTTTTGTGCTACAAAAGCATGCTGTTGTGATAGTTTCATGATAAATACCTTCTATGTGATAGGGTATTTTTTATGATCTAGTTAAAATAATGGACGTCAAACATCGGTTTTTAGGGATTATGGGCCTCCATTGATAGGAATTTGGTGGATCATTAGTTGTTTATTTTTATATAGCACAGATAACCTATCAAATATTGATTTTTGGGGAGTATGGGCCCTCACAGATTGGAATTTGGAACTTAGGTGTTGGTTTTAAGAATTTTCTGGACTCCGGAGAAGTTTCTGAGGCATACTGTCCAGAAATCCCAGTATACAAACCATGTAGTGCTTTACACATGTCGTGTGCATTATTCATTTTGGGATGAAAAATAATCTTTTTTTGAGTACACGCCGTGTACCCGGAGTACACATCGGGTAGTCTCTTCCTATGTCACAAACCGTATGGGCAGCGACACGGGAATGGGGAAATGTAAGAGGCGAACACGTCGTGTACCTGATGTACACACCGTGTAGTTTTGACCCGGAGTCTTCCTGTCTAACTAAAAAACACAGACGAAGGAGAGCTTAGGACATACACATCGTGTCCACTATGGAACACGCCGTGTAGTGTGACCTGGGGACCCGGCCGTGTAACTAACAACACGGGTTGGGGAAATCCCTTCGGGTACACGGCGTGTGTATATGGAAAATTCCATGTATGTTGAGCCATGTATCCGTCAATGTAACTAACAACACGGGTCGGCAAAGCTTGTCTAGAACATACCGTATACCTGTGAGAACATGTCGTGTAGTCTTGTCCGAGGATAGTCCATGTGGACTTAGTCATGTTACTGTGAAACTAGGTTGTTGACATGCCGTGTGCGGGTGTAACATGTCGTGTAGTGTGAAGACAAGTAGTCAGCTATGTCACAAGTGACATGAGCAGTTGGAAATAGCACCATACATGTCGTGTATATGATATACACGTTGTGTAGTTTCGTTCAGATTGAAGTCGTGTGGCTTAGCCATGTCGACGGACCCGAGCATGGGAAGGGATGTCGAGTAAACTCCGTGTAGCCATTATACACTCCATGTAGTTTTGTTTTGAAAATCTTGAAATTCCTTCTTCCTCTTGTTCATTTTGTTGTTTCTTCTTTTTCAGTATTGTTAATCTTGAATCTAAGGCTTGTTGTTGACCTTGTAGAGTCATGCCGCCTAAAAAACCACGCGTTGTTCGCCAGGAGAGCAGAAATGAGTATACTCTAGAGATGGTGGTCCATGGGCTACTAGTGGATCCTCCAGCAGAGACAGATGCGGTGCCAGCTGTTATACAGGACACAGGAACGGTGGAGCAGTTCTATGAAGGCTTTATGAGGTTCATGTAGACCTTTCAGGGAGCACCATCAGTTGCCACATCTATGGTTGAGCTTACTCATATCTTCCAGCAGCAGCATCCACTGACGTTTTTAGGGGATGGAGGACCACAGGCTGCAGAGTCTTGGCTATGATCGATGTATACTATTTTCGAGCATCTTGAGATGCCTCCAGGGTGAAGGCACTACTGGAAAAACTATCTATACCCACGGTTTTGGGAACCGTTGGGCTGAGTGGCGTCGTAATAGGGGTCTTAGGCTATCCCCACGGTTTGGATGAACCGTGGGTATATATACGGGTCACCGTGTATACACACCGCTTCACAGGTGGCGTATGACTGCCCCCACAGTTTGAAAACCGTGGGAATTTACATCTAAAAAAAGGGCACGCAGGAATCGAACCCAGGTCGCTGCACAGCGGCACAGGGCCTCTGACCAACCGACCTACCAACTTATCTGGTATATAAGTATACATTTATATAAATATATTAATATTATAATTTTTTCGTAAAATAAAACGCGGCAAAGTAATCGACGCCAGCGGGATTCGAACCAAGGACCCAATACCAGCCAGACTACACGCCTTACCAACCTAGCTATCCAATTATTTGATATATATCTATATATTTGTATAAATATATTAATATAACCGGTAATCGAAAAATGGTAAAAAGTGGGATTTGAACCCGCGACCACTACGAATTTAAATTTTGAACTGACCAACTGAGCTGGGAAAATATTACTTACAATTTCATATATCTGTGTACTTATATTTTTAGTTATATTAATCCAAATTGTGTTCCCACCAATTTTTTTTCGGTGTCCCACGTAATTTTTTTTCCTGCACCAGCTATACCCACGGTTTTTTAAAACCGTGGGTATAGGTCTTCAAAAAAAATACCCCAATACCCACGGTTTTTCAAAACCGTCAGTATAGATATTCTGAAAAAACTCTATACCCACGGTTTGGCCAAAACCGTGGGTATAGGTCTTTAAAAATAAGCTATACCCACAGTTCTGGGAAAACCGTGGGTATAGGTGACCTATACCCACGGTTTTCAGAAACCGTGAGTATAGGTCCATATTTTATCCGTATACCGACGGTTTTCGAAAACCATGGGTATAGGGGTACCCTATACCCACGGTTTTTTGCAAAACCGTGGGTATAGGACCATTTTCCAGTAGTGAGGGTCAAGCTCACGACATATATGATGCGTGATTCCACCAAGTTGTGGTGGAATGTTACCACCCAGTCAGAGCATCCCAGAGACATGGAGTGGGAAGATTTTCAGGCTGTCTTCTATGAATTCTTCTTCCCATTGATGATGATGGCAGATAGGGTTCGAGAGATCATGAATCTGCATTAGGGTGCTATGTCGGTGATGGACTATTCTGTCCGCTTTATCGAGCTTCAGATTTTTCCACCCGTACTAGTGGGTGATGAGACGTTGAGAGCCATAAATTTTGAGGATGGTCTTTGGTATGACATCCTAGCATAGGTGAATGTTTTCAGGTTACTTACTATGCATGCTATTGTGAACCAGGTATTGATTATAGAGATAAACCTATGGGAATCTAGTGGTGTGGGCTAGGGCGGTTCAGCACCAGTTACTGGTACTATTTCTACTGGTAAGGGGAAGAGATAGATGCACTTCTCTCAGGGTGGCAGTACCAGTCAGAAGAATACTTCATGTGGTCAGGTCATGTCCTACCAGTGTGGTAGGGAGGGGCACAAGCAACCTCAGTGTCCACTATACCCAGTGGAGTACCAAGATTTTAGCAAGATGGGTCATATGTAGCACTTTTTCAGGGCGTTTCCACCAGTGACTAGTGATAGGGGTTCTGTGCAGACTCTGCGTGTGGGAGCAGGACCAACAGCTTCTTACCAGTCGGGGAACTGGATTACGTCAGGGCGTGTAGGCAGAGATGGTGGTCATAGCCGTGGTAGCCAGACACAATGATCTCAAAGGCAGTAGGATGGGATAGCTCAGGGTAGCCAGGCTGTTTCACAGAGCCGCGGAACTGGGTAGGCATATGCAGTGCAACAGACCCAGCAGGAGCAGTAACCCAAACCTATTACTATCAGATGTAATATTTTAGTAGCATATGTCTTATCTTCAGTACTTTTTGATATAGGTTCTACACATAGTTTCATATTTGTGCATGTTGTGCAGATCCTTGGGCTTTGTTTTTCTACTTATTCTGATATCATGATGCTAGACACTCCGTTGGGGTCTATAATGAATGGTGTGCGTTAGTGCAAGTAGACCCCCCTAGAGGTTGGTGGGTGTCACATCCTTTTGGACCTCTATATCATAGAGATGACATCTTATGATGACATTATCAGGATGTACTGGTTTGTTCCCTTTTGAGCCGTTGTAAACTACTATCATTGTAGGGTGTGTTTCACGTCACCAGAGGGTGGAGAGTTTCTATAAAAGGCTGAATGGAATTATTTGGGCTATTCGAGCTGGACCAGAGCATCATGGGTGAGGTGGAGTCACAGCCCAGATTGTGAGCTTATATCTGGATGACTAGGGGACTTCTCAGAAGGGTTTCCCTCCAATGGTTGATCGTTTCAGGTTTGTCTTCCCGAACATCTTTTCAGGTCTACCTCCGGCGCATGAGGTGGAATTCTCTATTGAGCTTGTGCTAGGAGCAGCACTGGTGTCCATTCCTCCTTATAGAATGGCTACACCAGAGTTACAGGAGCTTAAGAGGTAGTTATAGGTGTTATAGGAAATGGGTTTTATCCGACCCAGCACTTCTCCGTGGGGTTCTCCGGTCCTTTTTGCAAAGAAGGCGGACAGTACCCTCAGACTTTGTGTGGATTATCGGAAGCTAAACTAGTTGATGGTTAATATTCGATATCCCTTGACGAGGATCGATGATCTTTTTTATCAACTTCCTGGAGTGTGAGTGTTCTATAAGATTGACATGAGGTCAGGATATCATCAGCTGCGCGTGAGACCTTCGGATATACCGCTTACAACATTTCGGAGCAGATATGGTTTGTACGATTACATGGTTATGTCGTTCGGACTCATGAACGCGCTAGTAGTTTTCATGGCTTTGATGAATCTTGTGTTCCATCCTTATCTAGAATCTTTTGTGGTAGTATTCATGGACAACTTCTTGGTGTACTCCCACACTCGACAAGACCATTCCACCCATCAAGAGATCGTATTGAGTACACTGAGAGAGCATCAGATATATGCTAGGATCTCAATGTGCGACTTTTGGATGGACCAAATTCACTTCCTGGGTCATTTCATCTTAGAGGAAAGATTTGTAGTAGACCCAGAGAAGGTGAGAGTAGTAGTTTCATGGGAGAAGACTAAGAACGTGTTTGAGATACAATGTTTCATAGGGCTGGCCATTTACTACTGACGCTTTATACATGACTTCTCCCACATAGCAGCGCCATTGATGGGTTTGACTAAGAAGGGTGTGATGTTCTTTTGGTCGGATGCTTTTGAGATAGCCATTCAGGACCTGAAGGGAAGGTTGACATCAACACTAGTCCCTATACTCCCAGATGAGGGGAAGATCTATAATGTTTACAGTGATGCATTAGGTATTGGGATAGGAGCAGTGTTGATGAAGGGTGATCTAGTAGTTGCGTACGGGTCTCGGTAGTTGAGGACACATGAGAGGAATTACCCAATGCATAATCTCGAGTTGGCTTCAGTTTTGCATGTGTTGCGTTGTCGGAGACATTTTCTATTGGGAGAATGTTTTGTGGTTTTCACCGACCAAAAAAGTCTCAAGTATATCCTTACTCAGTGTGACTTGAAGCTGAGACAATGAAGGTGGGTTGAATACCTTCAGTCCATCGACTTCTACCTTGCATATACACCTAGTAAATATAATGCAGTAGTTGATACACTATGTAGGAAGACATAGATACAGGTTGTGCAGGAGGCCAGTGATGAGTGGCAGCTCATGGAATTGTTCTTTGAGATGCATTTGTAGGTGCATGACAGTCAAGGGAAAATATATCTTTAATCTATAGTTGTGACCTCTACCCTCTTGGATAGAGTGAGGATGAGACAGTTATCTGATTTAGAATGCATAGTTCTATGGGATTTGGTGGCAAGTGAGGACCCTCCCCCTGGATAGACAATAGGAAATGACGAGGTTCTGTGTTTCCAGGGACGAGTGTGGGTTCCAGGGGATATATGCGAGGAGATGATGCGGGCGTTTCATGCTTTAGCTTGGGAAGTTCATCCCAGGGTTACCAAGATGTTCCAAGACTTGAGACGTTAGTACTCGTGGCTGGGTATGAAGGGAGATGTAGCTGGTTTTGTTACAATTTGTTCCACCTATCAATAGGTGAAGGAGGAGCATCAGAGACCAGCTGGACTGTTAGAGCAGTTACTCATTCTGGAGTGGAAATGGGATGATGTCGCGAGGGACTTCATGACTGGTTTGCCGAGGTCACCTAGAGGCAACGATTCCGTGTTGGTTGTTATGGACAGACTCATGAAGGTAGCTCACATTTTGCCGATCAAGGAGACCTTCGGTGTAGATGATCTCGGAAGGTTTTATATCCGAGAGATCATGCGTCTTCATGGGGTCCTTCATTGTATCGTTTCAAATAGGGATTCCCATTTTACCTCTCGTTTCGGGGAGAGCTTTTAGAGGTCACTGGGTACACAGGTGCTTCTGAGCACAGCTTTCCACCCTCAGGCCGATGGCCAGTCAGAGCGAAACACACACGTGCTTAAGAAAATATTGTGATCATGATTTCTACACATTGGGGGATCTTGGGATAAGCACATACCCCTGGTAGAGTTTTCCTATAATAACAGTTTTTAGGAAACTATTGAGATGGAACCATACAGGGCTTTTTATGGTAGGTCATGCCGATCACCTTTGTGCTGGTTAGAGGCAGGAGAGGCAGCTTTGCTGGGACCTTTTCTCATGCTGAAGACTTCTGAGTAGGTACAGTTGATTCAGAAGTAGATGTCAATGGTGAAGACTCGTCAAAAATCTTATGTTGATAGTCATCGATGACCTTTTGAGTTCGTGGTCGGGGATCAGGTTTTCTTGTGTGTTTCACCGAGGATGGGACATAGGCGGATCAGGAGATAGGGTAAACTTTCACCAAGGTATATGGGGCCATTTGAGATTTTGGAGATAGTCGGGATGGTTGCCTATCGGCTGTAGTTACCACAAAGGAATCGAGCCATGCATGACGTCTTCCATGTATCTCAGTTATGCCGCTTGCATTCAGACTCGTCTCACACATTTCAGCCAGAGGAGGTTGAGCTTCAGGTAGATGTATCCTTTGAGGAGCATCTGATTCATATCATTTATAGGATCACGAAGGTTCTCCGCGGCCGGTCAGTTCCACTTGTACGGGTGCTATGGCAGCATGGCCAAGTGCAGGATGAAACCTGGGAGTGGGAGACTGACGTACGTGCTCAGTGGCCAAAGCTATTCTCATCTTTATCTTTTCCACCCTTGGAAGGGAAATTCGGGGATGAATTTCATTACGGGGGGGGAGTTTTTAAGAACACAGTTCATAGTTTTATGATATGGGCTTCTTCTTTTTTCTTTTCCTTAAGTGTTTGGAGAAAATGTAAGAAATGGAGAAAAATTCCAAAAATTAGAATGTACACGTAGTGTATTTTTGGCTGTGTGGAAAGAGTACACAGGGTGTGTGGCTGTGTCGGTGATTAAGGGTGTAGGATCCAACTACACACCGTGTAGTGGTCCCTTAAACGCCATGTAGTCAGTCAGCATGCAAATAGTAAGGCGGTGGCTAGCTGTGGGGCAGCACACGTCGTGTAGTCATGTCGACAAGAGAACTGTGCCACGTTGGCAGGAAGCTGTCAGAGGAACAGTTTAAAAATGGTAAGTACACGCCATGTACTTTGTTTTTTTTCACTTAAAATAGGTAGTAGCCTCCCCTGTTTATAGGGAATCCTTAGAACGGGAAGCGAGCTCGGGGGAGGAAGGACGAATCTTCAAGGATCCGTCGAGCGCATGTTCGGAATCTGTTTCCACCTCAGACTATCTCGTTGGAACCGCACGGGTAAGCCCTCCACTCTTCTTTAACCATTCTTTC
This sequence comes from Viscum album, assembly GCA_963277665.1. NCBI lineage: Eukaryota > Viridiplantae > Streptophyta > Magnoliopsida > Santalales > Viscaceae > Viscum > Viscum album. Next base: position 1,252,315,208 of record OY728153.1, on the reverse strand, counting down.
CAATTCTTACACTAAAGGGAGATATTTACATTTAAATGGATTTTCATCGACTTCATATCTACGCCGTTCTTGGGCATTTCCAGAATCGAAGTTCATGTATAATGTTTGTTGATGATAAAGGTAGGTGGCTTGGTGTTTATTTTTCCAACTTTTATGTGTTTTGTGTATTTTAGTTCCAAGAACCCATGTTGGGTGTCATTTGGATAAGATCGTGGCTATTTTAAATACCTATAATTTAATAGGTAATTAATTGTGATATTAAAATGCAGTTTGGGATCGCTGCTTGGATCTAGGAGCACCCTGGGGGTGCGTTCCACTGTTTATCTATTTGGCCAGGATACCCAAGGGTATGCCTTGTTTATTTTATGCATTTAATGAATTTATTGTAGAATTTCATTGAGAGGAATTTCTTGTTTACTGTTTTTTTACATGTTGGGCTCGGCCCGGTTACCTGTTTAGCCTGAGGGTAGTGTTGTGATTAGCCTGTGGGCGTTGTACTATATAGCCTATGGGAAACTTTTTCAGTGCCTATGGGTAGTTGATTTTGTGCCTGTGGGAGACACCTCGTACGCCTCTGGGCAATATCCATAGGCTCGTGGGAAAATTCACGTGTTTGGATTCTCTTTCCCTGAGGGTTGGAGTATACATTTCTGAGGAAATTGGCTTCTTACTTAGAATATTCACTATGGTGGTATTTTAAATAAAAATATTAAATGGATAATAAAATGGAAATATAACTGGTTATGTTAGTTACTTTCAGAACTACTTACTTTATTTCATTTTATTACTGCACACTGTTGATGGATGCTTTCACACATATGGGCACGAGCCTTTGGTGGGTGCCTACTGAGATATATTTCTCACACCCTATTTGGGTCACGCTTTTTTTCCCAAACAGATTACTTTTCTATAGGTGTAGATAAGGGAAAGGGTCCCTCTACAGGTACATGATTGCTACTGGGGTGTAGGAGAGCATGGGACCGAGCATTGGATCGTGATGCCACTGGCTGTTCTGTTTTGTTGTTCTGTACTTTTACTTTTGTTGTATTTTATTGTATTGTAGTGTAACATGTTCTGGATACTTTCATAGAATTGAGGCATGTTGCATCATTTTTATATACTAGTTGGTTATATCTATTACCGTTGTTAACTTCAGTTGTGTATGTCTACTGCTTCCACTATTGCAGTATGTTTATTTTATATTCCGCTGCGACAAATGAGGGCATAGTTTCCCCACTATTAGACCTGGGCCCTCGTTGCTAGTCGGCAGCCTTTGGTATTTGGGGAAATGCTCTTGAGGTCACGTGGCGAACCAGGTTCATGGAACCCATTGAGTGGCACCTAGAACCGAGACGTTACAGATGTTTTGAAACATTAAAAACATATTTCGTTGCACTATTCTATTTTGGAATATTTACACTAGTCCAATCCTCTCCACATTCTCAAATGGACCCACATGCCTGGCACTAACTTACCCTATTTCTGAATTCGATGGTGACCTAACCATGGAATTACCTAAATAAACACACTATCCCCCACCACAAACTCAGGAGGTCTAAGACTTTGATACTCATATGACTTCTTCATAATCTGATCTATTTCCATATACTCCTAAATCAACTAATCATTTTTAGACATTTCATGCATGAAAACAAATCCCAACAACACTAATTATCTATCCTCAAATTAACATTAAATAGATCTACACAACATCCCATAGTGCATCTCAATATGCGAAATCTAAATCTTATCATAAAAACTACTTTTGTAAAAAAAATCCACAAAGTACATGGGTCTTTATCAGGATATACCGCATTATAGACCAAAGATATAAAAAAATCCTCTCATACTTGGCTCATAACCTATGACTGCCAATCCATTTGCAAGTGAAAATATATACTAAAAACACTTTAGTATTATGTTCCTTCTAAAATCCCTTCCAGAAGCGTGTGGTAAAACACAGATCTTGATATGAAATTGTGTTCCAATGTACCCCCTAAAAACAATAAAATTTCCGAAACATACAACTATCCCAAATAATCAGTGGGGAAAGTCTCTTGGATGGAAAACAAATTAGCCACCTTTGTTAACCTATCCACAACCATGCAGACTACATTATTATTATGAGTCATCCTTGGAAGTACCACAAAAAAAATCCATTGTTACATCATCCCACATTCATTATAAATTGGGGAATAGATATAAAATCCCAAATTGGTGCTTATTCTCATCATTAAATTGTTGAAAGGTAAGACCTTGGTCGAAAAAAACCACAACAACATTCTTTATTTTCGAAAACCAATACTACCTTTGAAGATAATGATATATCTTTTTCAAACCAGGATGCACATCCCAATTCTATGCATGAACATCATGTACCAGCTCTTCTTGAACACACGTTGGTACCAAAATATTTCCATGAACATGGACAACCCAATCATAAACAAAAGTCCAAAAAGAAGTCAAATTACCACATTTAAGACCTTATCTCATAGCCAAACACTCTGGATTCTCCATGTAGATATGCTTGACCAAATTGAAAATTATGTACCCAACATCTATTGATCAAGTTTCATTTTACCATACCCATCCTGTGCATCTAAATTAATTTTAAAAAACAATTCCATCATTCACCACTCATAGATGGATTATTAAACTGTTTGATTTTATGTCTTCTCTCATAGAGAATCTACCACACAATTCCCTTTCCACGATGTGTAAACAGACTTGAAATTAAAAAACTTCATGTATTCTCCCAATATTCACTCTAGAATATTCAAATAATGCAGAGATATTATGTTCATAAGAATTTTATGATCATTAAACATTAATAAAATCTATCCCAAAAAGTAATGACTCCAGAAAATTAAGGCACAAAAAACATTAGCCAACCCACGATCATGAGTGGGGTAATTCTGTTCAGGAGGCCTCAATTGACGTAAACCATATTTCACAACCCAATCATCCTGCATCAACATTTCCTCGATCACCACACTAGATGCATCGTAGAACAGGGTGTACCCTTACCAGGATTGGGTTCGATCAATATCAGTATGGTCATCAAACTCTTCTTTATCTCTTGAAAAGTGTTCTCTCATGCCTTAGATCACGCAAACATAATCCCCTTCTTGGTTAAGAACGTAAGTGGTGCTGAAAAAAGTGAGAAATAATTAATGAACATTCAGCAATAACCAAACAATATTAGAAGACCCTCAACATAAAAACCATTCTTAGGATGCTCCAAAGACACCAAAACCTACACTTTCTCCAAATCCACTAACATGAATAATTCAAAGATAATGTTACCCAATAAATTCACACTATTGATACATAAATGACATTTCAATAGCTATGTATATAGACTATACTCTCCTAGAATACCCATGATGATGTCAAGATTTTTGTCATGATCATCATGAGTGTTGGAGTACCCCATAATTTTATCAATAATGACATATACCAAATGATCCAAATAAGGTTGAATGATTTGATTCATTAGGGATATTAACACTACTGGTGCCTTGTTCAACTTGAACGACATCACCAGAAACAAATACAATTTTTACCTATTCCTAAATGTATTTTGTGTTATATAAGGTTGTCTCACCCACATCTAGTGATATGAAAATCTCATATCAAATTTTGAAAAAACTTAAACACCTCTCAGATGGTCAAACAAAACATCTATTCAAGGAAGATGGTATATATTCCTAGCTATAATTTGATTCAACATTCAATAACAAATTCATATTCGTAATGACACATAATCCTTCTGGAAAAATAGTACCATAGAGCTCAAGGATGGCATAATAGGATGAATAAATCATTTTATTATCAAACACCTCTAACTGAGTCTTAAGCTCCTAGGGTTCTTTCAGTTCCATTCTATATGGTAGAATGGATATTTTCTCAAATCGTGGGAGAAAATATATGATGAAGTCAACAACCACCTCAGGTTTCAAACCTAATAAATTCTCCAGAAAACATATTAAAACTCATCCACTATAAGAGAGAAGATGTGTTTCTCTACTCCATCATCAAGGACAAGGAAATCCTATTGGTATGTGAGTTCTCCCAATAGCTCAAAAGTGGGCCATAAAAATCCTACTAAAAGATCCTAGTCACCATGATAAACATACATATCTCCCTGATGATATGATAAAATTTACTAATGATGGTAATATCCAATATGGTCCTGGTACGACACTAGCCAATCCATGCACAAAATCAGGTCAAAACCATACTTCTCGAGAATGGAAATTTCCCACAAAAATGTTCCCCTCCAATCGCTAGAGAATAAGTTTTACACTGTATGATATACTTAGCTCCCACCCCAAAAAAGTGATAATAAACATAATCCCACACACACATCCACTAATATGACCATCACAACTATAAACTATTCATAGATAAAATCATGTGTGGCACCTATGTAAAAAAAGAAATAGGAAGGATCAAATAAACCAGAATTATACCTAAAAACTATAGATGGTTGAGCTTCACCACCTCCTGGTGTAGAATGAACTACGTGAAGACGACCTGAACCTTACCCCAAGCTTCAAACTAAATTCCAGCACCCCAGTACTCTACTAAGATAGAATTTCTCCCCTAAGAGTTCCACGCATACCTCCTCATCTAGTACAATGTGTCGAGCTACAACTTCCTTCTTGTTATAGGGTAAACAACCCCTTTCTAACACTAGAAACCCTCCTCAACCCATCATCCATTTAAAATATTCTAGGTTTCCTATAGAACCTCTATGTGAAACCCATTCTAATATATACTCATAACTATGCTGGTGGTCAGGACACTGACTGTGCATGTGCCACAACCTTCCATACAGATATCAGAACACCTAATATCATCCTTGAGAGTCTTACCCCCTCATCTGACTACTTTACACACTTTCACTCTAATGGAATCTCTTAAAATGACGATTCCATCCCTCAAAATCCAAACCATTCACTCATCTGTCTGGAACCACAAGTGCACTACATGAATCCCCCTTCAAGTTTCATTATGAGACAAGAGCCTAATAGACTATATTTGAAATCCTTTTCATATAGAATATGTTAATCTATGACTTGGTATCATATCTCATCCCATCCTAGAAATGTTTTTCCATAACTCCTTTCTTTCTTTCCAACATAGGAAGTAAAAGCTACCAACTGGTGAAATGATTAACATAATCCATCACCACAATTTCTCCTTGGGTAAAACACATAAAATACACATACTTATCCTATATAAAGGAATATAAATATGAATTCTCTAGAAATGTTTCCTAGTATTTTTTCAATAACATTTCTATAGACTGTTTGGTCTACATCATTATATCTCAATGGCACATTGCCTAAAATGTCACATTATAGGCTTCCAACAACTCACACTTCTCAAAAAGAGCCTCCAAATGGTCATGAATCTTAATGATAGACTCTATACAGTACTCTAATACCTCTATCTCACACTCTATAATAATAATAGAAGATTTTTTGTAGCTTAAATTTATAGGTCTGCTCAATCATGATCCTCACAACCCTCTCTGGGTTTCATTCAATAATTTTCATAAACCATGTAAGGTTTTCACAGAACTACTCTTCTCTATTTTCATGGATAACTATGTTATCTTACTCAAATTATAGAGGGGTGTTTTTGGAAACATACTGGTGTTTCAAAACCATCACCTATCCTCATGGAGGAATTTCTCTACAATGCCAAGGATGAGTTTCTGAACACAAAACAAAAAACTTTCATAGTTATTATAATAGAAGGTTCTCTACTAAAAATATAAAAATCATTTGGATACACTATCTCGATGGTCATCATCACTTCCCAAATGTTACCCTCAATAATTACAACCATGATTCATGGATAACATGTGTAAAATAACATAATACGTTAAATATTTTTCATTAGACAACGATTCAAAATAATTTCAACACATACAGTGTTAAACTATCTTCTTAGGCTCATTTACCTTTTCAATACTTGTTTCATTTATAATTTTGATCTCATATTAGACCCTTAGTAAAGAAAAATTATTTAATAATTATTTAACAATTATTTAACATTTTTCTCATTTTCATCATTTTATTTGACGCCATATTATTCCAATTTTCTAGGAAGTAAAACGAATTTTAGATTTCATAATTCACACACCCATATGGTGTGTGACTATAAGGATACATGTCACTTATATACATAAGTGACTAAAATGATGCATTAATATGAAACATCATTCCATTGAAGTAATGAGAAAAATATAATGAAACTATCACATATTAAAATAATGATATCATCCTATAGAGAAATATCATGAAATGTAAAAAACTAGCAGCAACAACAAAAATTGCTACCCTTGGCACTTGGGTTTTCCCTCTTACATTGGTTATATAATCTAAAGCATGTTCTCATTACCAAGGCTGAAAAAATAATAATCTCCCATCTAGAATCCTGAATAAAAACTCTATATAAAATAACTACTCTCATATAACTTTTCTCATCCCCAAACCAGAAGCCACTAAACTAGTGCTCTATGTCAGGTCTCCACACAACCTCATATGCACTTTCCTAACTCCAAAGGATCCCGATATGTGATGATGTTCTAAAATGTCACATGGGGTGTCTATACCCTCTTTACCGGAGTAAGAAACAACATTTAACTAATAAAACAACAAAAATAATATATAATAACCATATATCATGCATAGAATAACATCTCTTAATAATAGTTACTACCCATATCCAACAAAATTTATGTAATGTCATGCTAGTAGTGATAAATTAGTATACCAAATAAAAGATAATGAAATACCCAAGAATTCCTAACTCCATGTTTGGATCTCCATCCACTGAAATCCCAATCCTAACTGAACTCCCATGATTTGGGATCTTGCCTCTTTCCTGACATGTAATAATTATGTCTTCTTAGGTACCCAATGACAGACCGAGCAGGGTGTGAGTATACTCAGAAGGAACCAAAAATAGTGTCTAAATAATATCCAGTTGAAGAAGATAATTAATGAAATGTGGAATAATAGTAAAGATGATGAAAATGGTAACATTTGTCAAATTAGTTACTAATGTGTTAGTTAAACATCTCTAATATTATTTCCATCTTCATTACATAGAGAATGTCCTTCATGTAATTCATTTTAATCTCTTGTTCAATGGGTTAGTCATATTCATCAATTCTTGATACAAATGATGAATAACGAAATATCCCAATCTCCCAATGGATAATAACATATTATAGTATACACATGATCACCCTAAATCCTTGGTCTATGTGGTCTCATCATATGAAACCATTTGGGGAATAAAACTTTTTTCCCTTACCTAACATTTTCGTTGTTAGGTGGTGTTTAGAATCCCAGTCTAAATAGACCCGTGGGAAAAGAGACTGATTTCAATACCCCACACTATGAATTCATGTTCCCAATATTATTTATCTATTCAACACCCACATACCACATCACAAAAAAACAAAAAAATCATAAATTTAAATAACAAAGCATAAAAAACAAAATGGGAATTTATGTCATTCTATAATCTTTTAACACAATTTCAATTTATTTTACATATCCATATAGTCCCATTACCAATTTCGTATGCCTATATCACTAATAATATTCAATAATTCCCATTCATTAACCCATATAAATTAATACCAAAATTAAAATCCAATTCCAATTAAAAATGTTATCCATTTCATATGAACTAATCTTTTTATTCATTTTAATGTTATTCATAATCCATTAAACCCTATCTCATTTAACCCATTTGTATTCCATGTCAAAACCCCATTAACACATTATCAACCCTAGGACTAAATTTAAATATTCCATATTAATCATTAAATTACCCAAAAATCATTTTCATCCTTATCTCTACCAAAATCACAACATAATTTCATATATTACATTTCGTTATCCATGTTTGGGAAGGTCGGTTCAACCAATGGGTATCCCTAAATTGGTCAAATAATCACCATTGCCTCTCATGGGGGTCATGATGGGTTCAATTTTTCATTTATACACCCATTATACCAAAATTCCCTAACAAAACCGAAATAAACACATGGGGAAAATAAAAACACAACCTCGTATGCACAAATCAATATAAGAACTATGGTATATAACTTGTAGACCTCCTAATTGGAATCCATTGATGAACACACTCTTAATTGTATCCATTTATTTGGATTAAAAAAAACATAGAATATTAAACCTATATATCACCAGAAAAAATAGTTTTATGTCTTTTGAAGAATATCTCACAAGATATAATCTATAATCAATAAAAGGTAAGAGAGTAGATGATTAGACATACCCATATCTTCATTTCGCAATCTACTATGCCTCAAATAGCCTAAAAATGAAATACATCGATCCCTTGGAATATTGGGAGGTGTCGGATCATCATGATTGAATAAAGGAGGAGAAAAGTGGTGACAATCATGTAAGACATAAAAATCATGAAGAGGATATTTTATAAATTTCTCAGATTTTAAAAGGGTGAACAATTTTTTTGCCAGGGGTTTCCATACCGTGTGAAAATTGTGCGGAAGCCACTATCTAAGGGGAGTTGGGGTGCACTATTTCCTAGGTATGACCACACAGTTCAAATAACATTCACAAACATTGTGTAATACCACTATCTCAAGCTTCACAGTTTTGGCCTTCCCCTCGCACGGTTTGCACAAATAGTGGGAAATCTGTGTAGCATGCCCAAAAGCCTACCTTTCCTTCTCTTTCATGTACGAACCCCCCAAAACACCCATAATAATCCTCATGAAATTTTAAAACATTAATTTATCAAAATATAATATACTTAAATCAAAACATAATCAAAAAACATGTTTTAAAAAAATATGGTATCTTACATACAATGTAAAAAAGAGAATGAATCAAAACACTGATAGGATGCTTGAAAATAGTTAAAATTTGGACTCATGTATATTCTAGGGCATGGAAAAAGAGAATTTTTAAATTTTTACTAGTAGAACATAGTTTTTTACTAGGTTTATCTCACTTTACAAGATTCATATTCGGTCAACTTACTTTTTCTAATTTACCTTAAACTACTAATTTTTGTTGTTTTTATAATATTATCTAAATTAGAGAATTAAAATAAAATATTGACAAAAAATAAACTATCATGAAATGAAATAGTGTGACTATAAAATAACAGATTGAGCATATGTGGTTTAATTTATGGATTCCATCATTATTCATGCTATTGATTAAATTTAGTTTGATGACCAATATTTGAATGACCCCATATAGATTTATATTATTTTTTTAATGGTTGTGAGACATGAATTCCACAAAAATCATAATTCCACATCTTCCAATAATCTAGGTTGATGTCACACATCAATAAAGAATGTGACAACTTCTAGGACCCACCTGAATCTTATGTTTTATCATCCACTGATGTACTCAAATCCATCGTATGAACATCTTGAATCATTTAAAAGGGAGGGATAATATTTAAATAAAATCATTGAAGTGATTTTTGAGTTTAGTGTAATAGTGTAAAATCACAACACTCGTGAAATTCTTCTTTTCCCATCACAAAAATGTATAAAACATTAAAATTTAATCAAATAATTTAGAAAACAACACTTACCACTCTCAGGACAAGCCTGAGTCATCCTCCAATTATCAGGCATAATAGTTCAAGGGGGGTATAATGGGGATAATAAGACAAAAATTAATAAAATAAAATAAAATGTTTTTTAATGTTGGATAATTTAAAAGAGATAGATAGAAAAATAAAAAAATAAAATAAGGAAAACAATAAAATAAAATAGATAGAATAAATAAATATAAAATTAAGAAAATATGCAAAAAATAAGAAGTGATTAGAATCACATTAATTTAATAATAATTAAAATTAATGTTTTAGTTTTATAAAATAGAATCAAATTAAACCTAAAGATTATTAAAATGTTAAATAAAAGAGAAAAAATACATCAAAAAGATGAGATTCACATATGTACTCCTCCTGCAAAGTGCAGTAGACTCTATGGTAGCAGCACAACCTCCTCTTTTTATAGGCAGGGAAGAGCCCTTGTTCTCCTTCTATGGTAAAGGGTTTAATTTTATATATTTTTAAAATAAAATATCGATTTGAATACTGATATATTAATATCCAATTATTTAAATTTCTATGGATATCAATCCTCCTGAATTTATTGTGTGTACCATGATGAACGTAAGATTTCTATTTTAATTCTCTGATTTTATGCATGTGGTTCCACATTGTGAATCCTATGGGGAAGGGAGTGGTGAAACAATATTGGTGTGGTAGTGGTCGAAGTGGAGCCTCCTCCATAATCTGAACTTCACTATGACCTGATGAAGCATTTGGATGTTATTTATAGAATTCATCTATCATTGAAAAAGTTTTCAATAGTGGTTATGGGTATTCAGTGGTGCTTATAGGCTCAATCGTGGTTTTATGTGGCCTTCCATGGTAGTTCACAGTCAGTAGAAACAACATCAACCCACTATTCAGTGGCGAAGTTTGAAAGGAGTAGTAGCGTAGGGGTGTTCGAGTGATAGGAGGCATGATTTAAGTGGGTAGAAGCATTTAATTAAAAAATTCAATAGTAAAAAATAATACATTATCCCTCATATAAATTAATGGTCAAGGTCACGATCATTTAAATTGATTTTTTTATTTGGGTCTTAGAATAATTCACAAGGGTGGGCTCCTGTATATATACACACACACACACCTAAAAATCAAGCCATCCTGCACATGAGGCCCCTATGGGATTAGGACAACCCATTTTTATGGATTCTCTAGGGTCCACCCATGACACTTAGTTGTCTCTCCCTTAGGAATTGTTGTCTAGATGGTCCCTTGGGCTAGAGTTTTGGATTTTATGTCCCTTGAGGCTCTAGGTTGTCGAATTTGTAAAATTTATTATAACCTATTTAAATAAATCATTTAAAAAACATTAGGTACAATTCAACATAGTATATAAATAAATCCCAAAAGTAAATATTTAAATTGATTTTAAACACATTTAAATGCTTAATTTAAATCTAAATTTTTTAATAAAACAACCTGTTATAATGGAATAACCTTTGAAAACCATCAAAAATCATTACAAAACATTTCAAATTACACATGAAAAAGGATTGTGTCATAATTCCAAACCCATTCATAGAGCATATCATTGAGGACTATATTCATATTGAGAACATATTGAGATCCTGTATGACAAAATTTTGTTGTATTTTGGATGATCTCCTATTATTAGTGGGGTTTTTTATAGTAAATGAAACCTATCCATTATCGTTATAGAATCCTCTATGACCCTATATAGGATACCCTACCAGAATATAAAGATCACGACCCTAGTTTCCTAGAGTCAATCTCTTATTTAATTGCATTTTCATATAATATATTAAAAATTTTCATAAAGTACCAAGTAGTCTAGTATGTTTGTAAAATGAGATACATAAATAAATTTTACATTACAACTTGAAAGGAATGAAAAAATAACAATTTCATTGGTAACATCCATAACTCCTAGATTATCCCTACAAGTCATTAATAATATTTATCTTTACATCCTGGGGAAAAAGAAAACCTAATAAATGAGTGATATTTGATACTCAGTAAGGGTAAGTAATACAAATGAATATATCATAATCATAATCATTAGGCATGGTGAATAGTTTAAAACACATTCAAATAAATACTATCATTTGCATAATATGGAAGGAATGAATGCTGAGAAAATAAATACATATATCTAATAATAAGAGAATGAAACTTAATAATATATATTATACTAATAGAATGCCTCATGGTTTGTCAATTACTAATTTCATAATGAGGGAATGCATAATGTCATGCATCAAAATCATGTTGCAAGGCCTTGGACAATACATCTTAAAATACATGGGTAAGGCCCAGCCATAACCCAATCTTATTTTGTCTCAAGAGACCTACTGATGTATCAAGGTTATATAAAAGGCCCTATACATAACATTCTAATTCTTATTCAGTCTTCATATTAATGTTGTTAAACATAAACAACATATACATATATATGCAATGTTAGTAAAATTCCTTAATCAGTAAACATAGTTACAAACCATTCTGAGTATTATAGTGAATGGTATCAAGATAGAACATATATACTAAAACTGATCATAAATCAATTAATAAAATAATTTTATGATGAAAATAATATATTAACCTCAATAAGACATACAATTCAATTGTTTTTTAAATAGACAATGATACTCTAATAAAATCATTGAGAGGTTTTTGAGATAAATACACGTTTACTTTGGGAAGAGGAGATATTTTCGAAAAATAATTTCATAAAACCAAAAATGAACTAAGGTAGTTTTCAAAAGAAAAAATATTTTTTTAGAAAAATAATGGTGGATTAAAATGGTTAATTTATTACTCTAGATAATAGGATTGAAATCGATAAGTTCCATTTAATCGGGTTTGCTTATTATGAACAATTAAGAATGAAACCCTTTTAAAACATTAATTTTACACAGAAAAAAGATGAAACAGTACAAATAAATGATTTTGAAACATTTTACACGAATTAAAAAATATTTATATAAAATAAATGATGAGTTCCATTGATTTATAATAGAATAAATCGCAACCCGAATAAAAAATGGAGGTTTGGGATGAAAACTTTTAACATATGTCTGAATGAGTTCTTCACTTCACTATAACATCATGGATAACCAAATTATATAAATTAATTAAATAATTAGAAAACTTATATACATTTATTTAATTTAGTATAATTATATAATGTTTATCTATATCCTTATTGATAAGTTATTGAGATTAATTTCATCATTCAGGAGCATTCATTTTCTTGGTTCTTATGATTAGTTCACTTGCTTGTAAATAATGAAGATCATGTAAATTGGTATAATTATTCTAATTTATAATTAAATTTAGTTAATGAAAATCAATATGAAAAAATGGTTATATATATCGTATGGTTAAATAGTATGTAGATGGATAGTTCAATATGACATTCACTAATAGTCGTTTATATTATTATTGTTGTATTTCGATCACCACGAACTAGTTTTGTCATCTTAATTAGTATTGTGTATATATACTGGGTCTAGAACATTAAATAAGAAACAAAACATATTTTTTAATTTTTTAATGCATAAATTTTTTTCATGACCATCCTTGAATTATAAAATAATGATCAAAATTTTATCGTCCATGAATGTTGTCAATCAGTACCTCTGGGACGATGCTTTTGTTTAAAAAAAGAGATGGAGTAAGGATATTGATGATTTTTCTTCCATTAACAAGATATAATTATAGTGTATAAATTTTACTAGATTTATAAGGATCATTTGTATAGAGTATGTATGGGGAGAATAATAAAATAATCAACATGAAAAGAAAAATAAATTGAAAAGAACGAGGATTTGAACTCTTCGATATTCCTCCATGAGAATCACTATAAGGGATTGATTTTAGTATTTTCATTAGACCAAGAGATTCTGGACGTGGGATAGGATTTTGGGAAAAATATTGGGAAACAAATTTATAGGTCTCTAAGCTTGGAATATGAGATAAGAAAAGGTAGAGAGGGGTGGCATTTTTAGTGGATGAGATGGGAAATTTCTCATAATTTTATACATTATTTTATTATTTTTCTAAAGAAAAAAATGTTTGGGATTATTGAAACTAAGTACTTGAATAAGTGAATGTGAGGTAGAACCAAGTGTGGTTACATCAGTAATGACTGAATGAATAGTGCATTTATCTTATAACGTATTTATACTATAAATTATCATATTTAACTATTCACTAAAAATTCATGTATTACATAAAAATCCCAAAAAACCCTGTTAACCATTTTTTAAGATGTATAATTTAAAAATGAACACTATTTTTTTGAAAATAATATCTATAAATATAAGAAATTTAATTTTCTATTAAAATTATAATTTATTCTAAAAATATATTTTTTAAATTTAAAACATATTTTATAACCCTCTAAAAATTTAACTAAGGTCTTTTTAAATTAACCTAAAATCATAGGATAAAGAAAATATTTATTTATGAAAACATTTTATGAAAATTAATTTTTTTTGGATCTATTTTTTAATATAAAATTTAAATTAAATATTTATAATTCACAAAAATACCGGCACTTAATTATTAATTTTTAAATATTCACTAACTTATAACAATATTTAATTATTTCAATTTTTCAATTATAAGGTTTATAAATTTTATTTATACATTCATGGGTGTGGTTACTATTCATTAGGTTGATTTACTTTTCATAAGGGGCATATTAGTATTTCTAAGGTCAAGATACTATTCCCTGAAATGTATGTTGATCCTATCAAACCGTAAATATCTTACATAACGCAACCATGAATGTTTATTTTTTCTAAATTAAAATCTTAGTTGGAAAATTATTTTTAAAAGCTAGGTTATAATAAAATGTGTTATTTCAATGAGACTCATTGTTGTATGCATTTCATTTTATATTAATTTTTCTAAGTCTTTGGGGTGTTACAATCTCCCCCCTTACAAAAAATTATTCATTAAAATTTATCTAATGTTACCTCATAAACATATTTGGGTAGGTATTCTTCATATGTTCCTCAATCTACCATGTAAACTCTTTAACTTTGTGATTTTTCCATAGAACCTTTACAAGCTGAGTCATCTGATTCCTCAACACCTTTTCATTAGTGTCCAAAATTTAGATATGATCTTCATAGTAGGTTAAATCTAGTTCAAATTATATTCAATTAGATGTTACAATATATGTTGGGTTTGTCATGTACTTCCTTTTAAAATAAACATGGAACACATTTTGTACATTAGATAGTATACGTGGTAATAAAAAATGATAAGTCACAAATCTAACTATATAATGAATTTGAAAAGAACCAATGTTACTAGGGATTTGTTTTCTTTGCTTCCTAAATCTTAAGACACCATTCAATGGGGATACTTTTATGAAAACATGTTATGCCACTCGAAATTTCAAATCCCTCCTTCGATTATTATGATAAATATTTTCCATCATTGAGATTCTCCGATATGGGTTTGAATAGTCATTACATTTGCTATTGTTTCTTCCACAAGTTCTAGGAACACTGGATTTATTTCCCCAACTTCATCCCAACGAGTCGGGGAACGACATCTCTTTCCATAAAATGCTTCATATGGTTCCTTTTGAGAATGTGAATGAAAACTATTATGGTAGGAAGAATCTACCTAGGTTTAATATTGATCTTGCATACGTTGAAAATAAATTGAACATGATCTCAATAAGTATTATAATTTTTTCATCAATCTTTTTGACTTCTCATCAGTTGAGGGTGATAATCAGTACTCAAATGAATATCAGTATCCAAATATTAGTAAACAATTTTATAGAATTTTGATGTAAATTCTGGATAAAAATCAGACACAATTGAGAGAGATTCACCATAAAGTCTAACAAATTCATTGATATAGAGTCGTTTGACGTATCCCAATAGAAAATCTTACCTTATTTTGACAAAATTTTCATATTTGGTTTGATAAAAAAATAACCATATTCAATCATTCCTTCTTGTATTTTTTGGTAATCCATCTAGAAAATCCATGTTGATGTCATCCCACTCCCGTGTAGGAATATTTTGAGGTTTCAGGACTCCTCTAGGATATTTTCCTTCATCTTTCACATGTTTATATAATAATAATCTTGATACACAATCCTTAATTTCATGCATCATTTTGTCCCACCATAAATGATCCTTCAAATATATATGCATCATAGTGCTACCCAGGTGTATAGAGTAATTTTTACAATGAGCATCATTCAATAACTCCAATTTTAGCTCGAGTATAGAGTAAGGAAATTACCTTCTCCCAAATTTCATCATTCCATTATCACGCAAAAAGTATCGAAACATACCATAATTCATAGCTTTAATTTTACCTTGAATATTCTCATCATCAGATTCAAAAAATTTAGTTCTTTAAATTAAAGATGGTTGGGTAACCAATTTGAAAATTAATCATGCTTCACATTCATTGTTAATTCCCATGTACAGCCTTTCTAGATCTCTATACATATGATCCATTTCAATAGTCATTTTTTTTTATAATTCAATTTTCCTTCCTAATCAATGCATCTACATCTTTATTTTCCTTTCCTATATGGAAGTGTAGGGATAAATAATAGCATTTGACTAGAAAGATCCATCACATGTGCCTCTTGTTTAGTTCTTTCTATGAGAAGGTATTTTCCAAGCTCTTGTGTTTAGTATTTATCTCACATAATCCACCATGAAAATGACGTCACTATTTATTTATAGAAAATATTATAATTTTTAATTCAATATCATGAGTTAGATAGTTCTATTCATGTATTTTTATCTTGGTTGATGCATAGTCAATAAATATATCATTCATTATATGTTCAGAGTCGAGCCCTTTCATTGATGCAACACTATAAATAAATAATCCACAATTTTAAAATGGTAGAGTCAATATTGGAGATATCACTAACCACTTTTTCAATTTTCCAAAACATTCATCACATATGTTTGTCTATACAAACATAATCCCTGTACGAGTAATCATTGTTAATGGGTTAACTAATTAGGATATGTTCTTAATGAAACACCAATAATGGCATCATAAACAAATAAAACTATTTACATGGGTTATGTTTGTTGGATTAGGATATTCATTAAATGCCTTTGACCTTGTAGGATCACCTGAGATTCAATCTTTAGATAAAATATGGCCTTGAAAAGAAACTGTTTGAATCCAGAATTCACACTTTATAAACTTCCCATATAACTCATTTCATCTATGTGTCTTCATAATAACACGGAAGTGATTCTCATGATCTTCATTGATTTGGGAGTATACCATGATATAATCAATAAATACCACAAAAGGTCATCAAGATATTCATTGAAAACTCTATTCATTTGATCCATGAAAACAAAGGGTGAAGTAATTTGTCCAAAAGGCATTACTGTTAACTCGTAATGATCGTACCTAGTTTGAAATACTTCATTTAAAATTTCTTTCTTTCTCACACGTAACTAATGATACCCAGATCGAAGGTCAAAATTCTAAAAATAGTGGGCTCCTTGAAGTTGATCAAATTAATCATCAATTCGAGGAAAGGGATACTTGAACATTATTGTGACAACATTTATTTCCTTATAGTCATTGCACATCCTCCAAGATCCAACTTTCTCCTTGAAAAGGAGAACAAGGTATCCATATGGAGAAACAATAGGGTAGATAATCCTTTATCACTCAATTTATCTAGTTTTTTCATCAGTTTTAATAATTCCACTATGGCCATCCTATAAAGAGTCTTTGATATTTCCTTGGATGAGAAATTAAATAAATAGAGAACTAAATTTACTACTCTGGTGGATGTAATACTAAATCCTCTAAAAACACATCAATGTTTTCTTTCACAATATGTACATCCTAAATTTTAATATTTCTTTCATCATCCATATATATTGATTTATATTCTTACCAAATAATTTAATTTAGTATAGTTATAGGGGTGGATCAAGATAATAATCAAATTATGGCGTTTCTACTATAAAGATAATCAAAACTACATAATTCTCAAAAAAAGTAACTTCCTTATATGTGAAATATATTTTCACATTATAAAATTAAATCCAATTCATTCCAAGAATTATATAAAATTCAATCGTGGGTATGATCATTATGTCAGAAACTAAAGTTTTTTTGAGTATCATAAGGGGACTGATCGACACATATCTATTTCAATGATACAGACCTTATTATTTTTTACTGACAACCCCTATATTAAATAAAATAGTAAATGCCTTATTTTCTTGAAAAAATGGGAAGATATAAATGAATGAGATGATCCAATATCAAATAAATAATTTTCTAGATTTGATGAAACAATTAAAGTACCTTCTAAATGATCATTTAGAACATGAACCTCAACAGTTGAGATTATATTAGCTTAGCCTTTCTCCCTTGGCCTTCTCAAGGTAGTGTTTCCTTGATGTTTATAAAACTAATTCATAGAATGTTTTATTTACTTACAATTGAAGAATTTAACATCGGTAGCTACTAACTTTACCCAGTAATAATGATGTTGGGGGCCTCTTTATCCACATTTGTAACAACCACTTTTTTCTATTTAATCATGTTACAGGGTGTTTATTTCCCCAAGGATCATGTGTTGGAAAACTCCACTTTTTATTCTTCCTCTAATTTATTATTTCCTCCACCACCCTATTCTTATCTTTCAATCCTTTAAATTCATATGATTTAGATAATTCAACCTCTGTCTTGATGGCACATGAGACAATATCTTAGTATGTTGGAAAATTTTGGGAATCTAGTGCCCTTGAGATGAATGGTTTTAAAACATCAATAAATCGATCAATCTTTCTCATTGGATTATGTATATAGATTGACACATTACTTGATTACCTTGTAAAATATACACCATACTTCTCAATTTTTTCATCCTCTTTCTGTTTGAAACTCATGAATTATCTCTCATTATCTATTCACTATTCTTCAGGAAAATATTTTTCTAATAATATTTCCCTTATGTCCCTTCATTACATATCTACAATATATTCCCCTCCTTTGTGTATTAAATAAATCACCACCATGGATAGGCATCTCTTGATAGAAGATAAATTGAAATGATAACCTTCTCCCTTCTGTTACATTGCAAAGTGAGATATATCTTCTCTAATGAACTTGTCCATTGGTCTGGAATGAATGGGTTTGTAGTACCTTTGAATTATTGAGGCTATTTATACTTAAATTGGGCTAACATTTCTCCTCCAAGATGTCGATCAGGATTATCCATATGAGTCGAGTTATTTTTTCTAACTTCTGTTAGTTTTCATTGTATAGTTATAAGTTTATCAGCACCAGCCTCTTCTTTAGATCCAATATCATTATTTTTAATAGGAGTGAAGTCACTAAATTTGATACATGATTTCATGTGGTTTCCATTCCATCCATTTGGATCTATTTATAAATAATAGAATGCGCTGAATTATGTTATTAATCATAGTGTATAATGTTGTACTAGAAAAGGATTTATCATAAATTGAAATTTTATGCAAGTATAGTTTCATAATTCTAACCATGGTTTCATTGAGGAAATATTTATGTTCAAATACTTTATAATGGTTTTTAATGAAAATGTGAATTATCATAAGAACATATCATGGGGGTATCATTCCAGGTAAGCCGTAAGGGTCATTATCATGTACTATGATACCCTAAGTCAGCCTTGGAACACCTTGTCAGATTTTTTTCTCATATGTACATCAATTCCAGAACTGTGTCCACATTTTGAATTGATATAGGGATAAATTTTTTTATAATACCCACATATTATATACCTATTAAAATTATAGGACATTCATATAATCTTATCCCCGGTATCTATCATAGGGTTTTGTTACCTAATCTACAATGTCTAAATGTAGTTCCCAATGATTCTACTAAACATCCTCTAATACCAATAATAATGACCCTAACCACAGTTTCCTAGAGTCGATGCATTAATTTATTACATTGTAAAATAAATAATGAAAAGACATCATGAAGGACCAAATAATATAGAAGGAATAGAAGCTAAGAAAATAAAGCCACATAGATGATGATATTAGAATTAAACTTAATCACGGATATTATACTAGTGAAATATCACTTGGTTTATTAATTAATAATTTCATAATGTGTTAATTACTAATTAAAAACATTTTAAACATGTTTTCAAGGACTCATCCAAGACCTCTTAAAATAATAGGGTAAGGCCTCATCCAATACCCTTTTCTATTTTTATCTCATGAGATGTACCGATGCATCAAGGGTTTATATAAAGCCCCACCAATCACATTATAGGTCCAACGACATCCAAAAATGAATGTTTTTAAAAATACAAATCATTTACATATTCAATTTAAATAACCTTACCCAATCGTCAAACGTAATTACTAACCATCCTGATTAGTTTGTTGAATGGTATCATGATAACACATCTACAATCAAACTGATCACAAACCATTTAAAAAAATATGGTTTATGATAAAAAAATATATTAAAATCAATAATACATAAAATTAAATATATTTATTGAAATATACAAATCACTCTAACAAAATTATTGACTAATATTTTAGGGAAATACACTTTTACATTGAAAAGAAAAGTTAATTCGAAAAAATAATCCAAAAAACCAGAAATGAAAAAAGGTTGTTTTTTCATTATATAATGAGTGTATTTATAAAATTAATGGCGGGTGAAAGTAGAATATAGAGTGCACCTGAAAATACGTATGAAATTGGGATGTTTCTTTTAATTGGTCTTTCTTAGCGTGAAGATTTGAGAAGGGAAACTTTTTTAAAACTGTATTTTCCCCAAAAGAAATATGAAATGATCATAATACACTGTTTTTGAAGAGATAACCATAAATTATAGGAAGTATATGAAATAAATGAATATTTACATTAGATTATATAGTAATAAATCATAACCTGAATTCAAATGTAGGTTAGGGAAGAAAACCCTTACCTTATACCCAAATAAATTATGCACTTGACCTTAAAGTCATGGATAATCAAATTAAATCCAATAATTAATTAATTATGATCCTAAAATACATTTATTTTATTTATTATAATTTTATTATATTCATTTATTCTCTTATTGAATAGTTATAGAGTTTAATTTCAACATTCGGGAGCATTCGTCTGTTTAGTTTTCATGATCGATACACTTGTTTATAAATAATAAAGTTAATGTAAATGGGTATATTTATACAGATTTGGAGTTATAATTTGTTAATGAAACTAAATAAGTGTAAATGTATATATATATCATATGGTTCTATGTTATTAGGATGTATCATTGGTACTACATTTAGTGATAATCATTTAGATTATTACTAGTGTATTTCAATCACTATGACCAGGTTTTGTCATTTGAATTAGTTTTATGTATTTATAATAGTTTCAAAACATTAAATAACTAATAATACTTATTTTATCATATTTTTAAACAATAAGTATATTTTTATGGGAATCCTTGAAGAATAAATTTAATATTGAATGTTTGTTTTCCAAAAAAGTTGTAAATCGGTACCCTGCCGACGAGAATTTCATATTTAAAATAAAAGAGATGGAGTAAGAAGATTGATGATGGTCATTACATTCACTTGATATAATTCATGTATTTAAATGATACTATATTTATCATGATCATTTTTATGGATTATGTGATGATAGTATAATAAAATAACAAACATGAAGAGAAAAATACAAGTTAATGGGAGAGGATTTTACCTCTTCAATATTCATCCTAGAGAATCACTTTCAGGAGGTTGATTTTTGTATTTTGATGTGAAAAAAGATTTCTGACATAGGGGAGGATATTTTTAATGTTATTTGGAAGAATAATACAAGGCTGACCTCTTGGAAGGTTTGAGGATAAGGAGTGAGTGGTGGTTTTTATAGTGGACGAGAGGGGTAATTTCTCGTTATTTTATACATTGTTTTATTATTTTTCAAAAAATATGCATCAATGTAGATTATTGTTACTAAATAATATAATGAGTTCTTGTTAGTTCTAACCAAGTGTTCTTAAATAATCTATCCCTCAAGAAATAGTGTATTTATATTATAATGTATTTTTAATGTTTATTATTGTATTTTACAATTAATTAAAAATTCATGTATTTCAAAAAAACCCAACATTTCACCCAAACTTTTTTTATATTTTGAATTTAAAAATGAGCCCTATTTTAGGAAAATAATTTTCTAAATACAATGAATTTAATTTTTTATTAAAACCACCGTTTACTCTAAAAAATTAGTTCTAAAAATTAAAACTGTTTTATAACACCCTGTAAAATTAACTAAGGTCTTATTAATTTATCCTAAAATCATATAACAAAAAAATAATGATTATGAATATATTTCATAAATATTATCATTCCTCTAAAACAATTTATTAATTATTAAAAATTAACTAAATATTTATTATTCATAAAAATGCAAACACTTAATTATTAAATTCTATATATTCACTTACTTATACCATGATATAATTATATCATTGATTCGTTAATAAGGTGACTAAATTTAATTTATACTTTCATAGGTGTTGTTAATATTCACAGGGTCTATATTTCTCTTCCTAAGTTCATGTTATTATTCACCAAAAAATTAAGTTGATCAAATAAGACACTAAATATCTTACTAATCGTAATCGTGTAAGCATGTTTTTTCGAAATTCAAATCATAGAGGTGAAAAAATTATGTTTAACAACTATGCTAAAATAAGAAATTGTTATTTCAATGAGACTCAATGTTTCATGAGTTACATTCTATGTTAAATATATTTTTAAAACATTGGGGTGTTACAAATAAACCTTGTGTTTTAAGGAGATTAGTGTGTCGTCACTTATGGGGACCAAGTTGGTGTTATTAAGGATAACGAAGGTATAGGTGACCCAGGAGTTGATGAGGATAACATAGAGATATCAGAAGACCTATATGTAATGTTGATGGAGGACTTTGATATTTTATGATGGTCGTAATGTGTTCATAATGGTATCAATATTATATGTCTTATAAGGATTTAGTTGGAGACGATGTTTATCCTTGAGTTTCATTAGGTCATTCCCAATCTTATGGAGGGTTTCAGAGGTTACATACAACATAGTTCTATCCATGTAGTTTGACTGAGAGAAAAATATTTTTCATCCATCATAGTTAAAGAGATATATGCATGAATCAAAAAACATTATCTACTGAGTCAAGATTGACACTAATGATGAGACTACTTTTTTGGACCTCTAAGGGGAAATTGAGAACTAGCACAAGATAGAGCTTCAAGGGAGATTGATTTCATTGGTGCGTATATTGTAACAGCTTTTAAATCACTAGGAGTGATATAAGGAGCACAATAATAATATGTAAGATCTTTATTGTTATCTTGTTAGTAGAGTAATTATTTTTTGGATTAAAATCATTGAAGGTATAGAAGATGTGGGGGATGATGAATTTTTATCATAATCATTTAATATTTATAATAATATATATTTAGGTGGCCTCATGGATAATTGATAATTTGAAGCATCTCAGGTCATTGAAAAATATTTAATTTTTTATCTCACATATTTGGAAACTAATGTATCTTAAATAGATCTCTAAATATAAATTATAATAGCATAATTGTGTCTATAGTTTTGGTTTTAGCATATTATATATATAATATCTGAGTCTAGGTTTCCTGCCATGGATAGAGTCACATTTATTTTTTACTTTTATCTCTTATTTGACCAAGTTTGAGATTTTATGTATCTCATTATTCATTCTAAATAAGTGAATGATGATTTATAACAAAACTAAAACCATAGAAGAATTTGTGATATTCTATCTTAAATGAGGATCCGTTAACTCTCACAAGTCAGAGGTAAATTAACAATAATTTATCGAGAATCAATATTATACCATTGCGATAGGACCTTGTTCTCATATATTCTACCACACTCTTAATTTAACAAATTTTTAAACCTCAATCTTGATATATTCAAGACCTTATAAAACAATAATGATTATATCTATTTAATATTTAAATTCAACATTTATATAGATATTTTTATTTAATGAATTTGATCATAGATTATTCTTACTATGACTATTTGATAATTTATAAACACTCCTGCAATTTTGGTTGTGAATTATTAAGATTTTACTATTTTTTAATGACCATATTATAAAATAAGGATTAAATTTCATAAATGATAGTCAACCATATATTACATTATTGGACCATATCTATTAATTTTATTATTATAATCAATCATCATTGACCATTGAAATTTCTTAGAAACAGATTATTAAGTCAAAAGATGGTGGGTTGGAAATAAATGTATTTGGGAGACTCTTATTCGGTTAGGTTTTTTTAATGGTTTTCATTTAAATGTGTAAAGGAAGAACTTATGTCATTCCCAGAGAATGGGTCTGATGATAGGTAATGTCAGGTGCATTGTCATTTTCTAGAAGAAATTGTGTTTATGTGAGACAACATGGGCATCCTTCTAAAGGGACGGAGTTGCTCCACGGTTTATAAAGAATAAAATAAGGAATGAATGGTAATAAAAAGGGAAAAAATAGAGAAGGATTAGAGTAATATTTTATATCTAAATAACAAAAAACTATATGTTTTATGGTCAAGTAGTACATTTATTGTTCATTTTTGGTTTGTAGATAAGGATTCGATTGAAAATTTATATATTAAAGATCTTGTGAGAACATTAAAAACATTGTTTCTTATGATTGGTTGAAAGATATGGTATTGTTAGAGAATTAAATACCAAATTTTATCTTTCAATGAAATATACACCATGTATATAATGGCTTCACAATATAGAGTGTACTAGAGTATAAAACCATATATCCCCCAAAGAAAATATGTATTGTAGTCTATGAGGGGCACACAATTTTAAAGAAAAAAACATGGCTCATGTCTCAAAAAAAATGTATAACTAAATATCTATAATTTTATAAAATACATAGCTAGTTGAAATGAAATAAGAAGTAGAACAACATAATGTTGGGCCACATCATTATATTCCTAACAAAGCTCACACACACTATTTCACACTATAGAAATTTTATGTAGGTTTTCTACACATATTAGAATGTTAATAGTACAAACTGGGATTCTCTTTGAGTATTACATGTTGTTTCTAATGGATTGTATGCTATAAACATTGAAATCATTGGTGTTTCCAATATCATCTCACTTGGGTGTCCTAATTAGAAAAAGAAATATTCTATTCTGATTAGTTGTCTACATATATCACGATATAATAATACAATTTTTCATCAGAGACCATTCACATGTTATTTTGTGTATTTTAAGGATTTCAGTGACACAAGGATTATTATAGATATTCATGTCATAATTTTGAAGGATTAATGGAATCAGTACCCACTGGAAGCCTACTTATGTCAAGGAGTGGGTAGTCCACATACAATATATAGATTTAACCCCCTTAGGGATATAGGTGGTGGGTTCTACATTTTTGGTACTTTGGGTATGGTATTGTTACCCACATGATCCTAATAAGGTATGGGTCCCTCATAAAATTACTAAATTAGCTAAAGACCCCCCCCCCCATACAAACACACATTATAGGGTCCATTTCATCCAGCTTTGGATTAAATATTCCCCTTGACTAAGACGAACCTCCCTCAATGAATTACAAGTCCTACAAAGTTATTTATACCCCCTCATCTAACATACACCTCTTTGATAGGTGGAAGTCCCTAACAACAACTATGGTGTGATAAAGTGGAAGAAATAATATTAGGGTAGTTTGGGGATTTTAGGTTTTGAGTTTCATTATATATTCCAATTTACTAGGTGGATGGACTTAATGGAGCTAATCTGTGAAGATTGGGAAATCCCTTAAATCTGTAATTTTCTATATATAACTCATTTATGGTTTATCCCCTGTTACATTTTTCTACTTGATTATTTTATTTCCTTGATGTCTTGTAATTTCACAATAATTTTTTTTAATTTTTTCCTTGGTGATTATTTTTTTACACACCCCTAGAAGGGACTTCTTCCCACATCTATTTCGTTTTTGCAGATGATTCTTAATTTAGAGGATAATATCATCTATGTAGCGCTGGTGGAGATGGCGATTATAGGATCATGGTTGTGTTAGGAAACTAATGGTATTCAGGAAATATTATTTGGTGTGATTTTATTATGTTCCATTCTAACTATTCATGGTCTAAACATATTTTTGGATATTGGTCCCATTATTATCCATTATATTCTAGTGTTTCATTTTTTATGATTTTACTGATTCGCAGAATTAGTTAAATGTATATTATATCATAATTGGAACGAATGTTGTGTTCAATACTATTATATTTTGTTATAGGGATATATGTTTGTATTTAGGTTAAAATGTTTAATTTATCTTATGTGTGTGATATTCCATCTTAGTAATAATCTCTACTCTCTAGACTATTAGGGGTAGGCTTGGGTCGGAACACACAGCTTACCACAAACCTAGGAGGGGTCCTAATATGTTGTGTAATATCTTCATGTATGTGAAAAAAAATATTTTTCATATTTCATTGAAATTTGGATTTCCGAAAAGTCATGATTTGAATCTTATAGTTGTGTTTATTCCATTTCATCATCCTATACTTCATTTTCATAATCATTATGTTATTAATGGTATTTATGATTCCATTAGGTGGAACCCATGGGATGATAGTTTAAGTTTATGTTTAATGTTTTTAATGATTCGGTTTATTTATATTGAGATGGAAATATAAATGAAAATATGTAACATACTGTTGTAATTTTCACGTATCCCTACACCCCTCTTTTGATCATTATTTTGTTGGATATTGTTTGTGTGAGTTTTAGGTGAAAATATAAAATTTTTAAAGGACATTTAAGATGTGCATGGTTGGTGAACATATTTCCAAAACCATGCACCCTGAAATTTTAAACTGATGATATGTGTTTTTTCAAAGTTGTAACATGGTTTAAAAAACCTTGATTACACCATAGAGAAAATGTGCAACCTCATTATTTGTGTTGCATGGACCGAGGGTATGGTTTTTCTAACCTTGTTGAACATTACAAAAAAAATATGTATTGGATTTCATTCATCCATATTTTTTTAGAATCTTGAAGCCCCTTTTAGGTTCCCAAAATACCAAGCACAACCTTCTATAGTTTCCTCTTCCTCAAGAGCACACAATATGTAGTTTTTCTAATCCAAACACTTCCAAAAGCAGATTAAATCTTAGGGAACAACATTATATCTCTACCCAATATGTTTTTTCAGAATATTCTCTTCTCTTTCCTATAGGATTATGTAGATTTCATTATTGTCGGTGGATTTAATCCCTAAAATATTATATTATAAATTTACATGTGATTCATAGATATTCATTTCTAATTTTCATTGTTGGATTTTCCTAATAAGGGCTTTGTGTTTTGACATCACATGATCCTGTGGTAGGTGGTACCATTTTAATTAGTAATTCTCTTTATTTAAATTCAATAATTTGATTTAAATTAAATTTTTTGAAATTTTATTCAATTGATTTATTAAAAATGTAATTTAATTGATTTGGGGGACTGGGATTGGATTTTTCACACATTTAGAAAGACCCCAACTCCCTTGAATTGGGGTGTGTTTGTGAAATTTATTGAAATTGCTTAAATTATATTTTGTAATTTAATTTTCATATTTTTAATTGAGTAATTGATTTTATGGAAGTGGTGGAGGTGTCTTAGTCTGCTAGCAGTGCTTGTCTGGAGATCCTTCCGTGTTTCCTTCGTATAGAGAAGTATTTGGTTGTCCATCAAGAGCAGTAAGTGGGTGGCCTTTATTATCTTACTTCGGTATTAGGGGATCCTCCTCTATATTTTTCATGTTCTGTTTGTGAACCCTAATCATGTCTTGGGTTCCCGGCTCTATCGGTTGAAGTGATGAAATTTTCTAGTGAGGGTGTTCATACCCAAACAGAAGTCAGGTTACCCAAGGTGAGGTCTGTCTCCCAGTTCCAATGGGCTACAGGTTCTGCAGCCAATACCAGAGCCCTCAAATTTCAATTATTCGTATCCTTCTATGGAATTATTGGGGTATCAGGGCTCGGGTGAAGACATATTTCCATTTTTCTATTATTAGGCAGCACAAGGTTGTGGTTGTGGAAATTTTTGATCCAAAACAAAGTAATGGTAAGATTCAGGACTATATGTAGAAGATTAAGATGTCGGGGATTCTACAGGATGCCTCAAAAAACAATTATTTTTGGATATTTTGGAATCAATCCCTTTCTGTAGAGATGGTGCAAGCTGGGGATCAATTCATTACATCTAAGGTGAACTCGGGAAGTATCATTTTTCTTGTGGACCTATGTTTATGAAAGTTGTGACCTTCTTCATAGGGTAAAGGTATGGAGTGATCTGACTGGTTTTAACCTGGGAACCGCTATGTGGTTTGTTGGAGGGGACCGCAATGTTGTTGATTCCCCCGAAGAGAGGAAAATCCAGGGTTCATTTTATAAAAATTCCAAAAGGGATTTTAATCATTTTATAGTGGGAAAAGGTTTGTCTGACTTGGCTTACTCATGGGATGACTTTACCTGCTGTAACAACTTAAGGGGATCTCACCGCTCATGGATATGTCTTGATAGATGTCTAGCCAACATGGAAGAGATTTCTATTTTCTCTTCCTCTAAAGTTCTCCATTTAGCTCGAGGTATCTCTGATCATTCCCCTCTTCAGGTTTTGTATTACTAAGGGTAGGACCATCAAGAGAGGTTTTTCTTTCAACAACAATGTGTGTCTAAGCCAGGTTATTAGGATCTGGTCTGTGATATGTGGAGTTCTCATGGTCAGGGGAATGCTTGGACCTCTCTTCATGATAAACTCTGTCATCTTAAGAGCCGACTATTTTCATGGGCTAATGAACTCCCCCAGATTGATAAGGAATTTGATGGTTTTTTAGGGAGATTAATGGTATTGAAGTGAGATTGGAAGAATTTTGGGATGACCAATCCTTTGAGGAGTTCTGTATCAAAAAACATTATCTTACGGAATTGGTTCTATCTCAGGAAAGGCAGGAAATGGAAGCTTCCAGGATTAAATGGCTTAGAGAAGGGAATAGAAATACTTATTTTTCTCATGCATGTATCAAAGAAAGAAAGAGACATATCAAGCCTAATATTTTGTAGGAATATGGGTCTTATAAGGATGACCAGGATGTGGTTAGATGTATGGCCATTCTTATTCAATGAATTGTTGGCCGATCCTAATGTATGTATGCCCAATGGATACCCTGGAGGAGACAATGGTTTCTTTAATGTGATTCCCAAATATGTTTCAACATAGGACAATGAGAGGATGAGTTCTATTCCGGATGAAAAAAAATATTCATATCCTTGATGAATATCCATTCAGACAGTGCTCCCGACCTGGATGGCATCCCAGGATCATTCTACAGGGGCACTTGGGAGGTGGTGAATTCGGATATTATTAAAGGGATTCATGATTTCTTCAGGGGTGTTAACCTACTGAGGTAATCTTGTGCTACGACTATGGTTCTGATTCTAATGCATTGGAGTCCCTCTTCCATTTTGTAGAACAGATGAGCGATTATGTTCAATTTCCCATACAAAATCCTTGCGAGTGTGATCAATTATAGATTGTCTACTTATCTTCCTCGATGGATTTCGTTGGAGAAGCATGGTTTTGTGAGGAGTCATTCCATCCAAGGGACAATTTCCATTGCACATGAACTTATAAGGGATATCAACAATAAAAAAAGGGGATCTAATATTTCTCTCATGTTTGGTATGAATAAACCTTAGGATCGTGTGGAGTGGGGTTTCATCAATAAGTTGTTGAATAATATGGGTTTTTTATTCTTGGAATATTGACCTTATTTTGAGGTGGTTCAGTTCTCCTTGGATGGCGGTTTCTTTTTCAGGGAAGTATTATGGTTTCTTTAATGCCATCTGCGACCTCCACCAAGGGGATCCTCTGTCCCCAAGTATCTTCATCCTCACTCAGGATGTTTTGAGCAGGCTCATTTTCAAAAGTATCTACAATGGGGAGATTCTTCCATCTCGGAGGTCTATGAGAGCTAAGGCTATCTCTCATCTGATATTCAATGGAGATACTCTTGTGTTACTTAATAGTGGGAAAATGTTAATTGGTGGCTTGAATAGGCTTTTAGATGAGTACTGTCACTAGAGTGGTCAAATTATCAACAAAGAGAAAATATCATTTTCCATATCCAATAAATTTTATTTGAGTCGAATATCTGATATCAAAGGTATCCTTTCCATGTAATTAGGATATTTTCCCTCGCACTACCTCGGGGCTCTGATTTCCCCTGTTAGACTTCGGATTCAGGATTTCAACTTCCTTATTAGAAAGATTGAAGACCATATTCATAACTGGAAAATAGGCACTTGTCCTTCAGAGGGAGTATTGATCTCATTAATAGTGTGCTTTTGGTGACTCCAGTTCATGCACTTTCGATGGCTGTGGCTCCAAAAGGTGCTTTTTCTAGTGTGGAAATGCTTCTGGACAGTTTCATTTGGGATCCTCAAGTCAAATTGATAAAACATTTGGATGCTTGGAGTAAGGTGGCTAGGCTTTCTAGGGAAGGCGGTAATACTGTGCGGAGTCTATTTGATACTCTCAGTGGTATGCAGGAAAAATTGACATGGGAAATTGTGGATCAGAATAATCATTGGAGCCAAATGATTCATTCTTTTGTTTCATGGCCATCCCTCGGGAGAATAAAGTGTTTCCATAGTATGGACTAATCTGGTGAATCTTATCTCTGAGCTTCATGACCACTCATAATGGATTATAGTAAGGGGTACCATTTTCTACTGGAATCAAAACTGGGTAGGAAAAGTGATGGGATTTCTAGGCTATCCAGTTCCTTCCATTTCTTTTCAGGAGGCAAGTTGGCACCTGAGCATTATTAATACGGTGTTGGATGTGGAGAAGAAGTCCTTATTTGATCTCATAACTCCTTCCTAGGTTCCTGATCATTGTGTTTTCACTTCTTCTTCTTCGGGGACTTTTTCTACTCGGGTTGTTTGACGTATTAGGAGCTCCCTGGTGCTGACAGATGGGTGGAATGGGCATCTGTGGTCCAAAGTGATGCCATCGAAATTAAATTTTATTTTATACAGGATTAGGCATCAATCCATTCCCACTGATGATAACATTAAACATTGTGGCATACCGCTTCTTTCTAGGTGCTCTTGTTGTACATCATAACAGGAGGAAACTGATGATCCCCTTTTCTTCTTGGGGGAGTTAGCGCAAGTAGTCTGGTGTTGCTTTGGGTATCTTATAGGGATTTGAGTTCCTTCCGTAGATGGACTTCCATTCTTAGAGAGATGGTTTCATGGTTTGGGAGATAGAGGTCCGGAGAGAACAGGTTGTGTGATGATTTTATCTTTTGGTTTCTAGGAGATCTGGCTAGCCAGAAATAAGCTTAAATTCGAAGGGAATCATTCCTTGGGAAGATCCATGATCTTCAAGACGAAATACATTCTTTTTTATCTGGTTTTCCTCTTCACCTCCTGGAGCGATGCTCTATCTTTCAGCTGGATGGGATTCCACTCCAATGGAGCTCAGTATTTTGTTGGTAGAGGAACCTAGGTCTGCTGGTCTCTGCCCTCGGGATGATTCAAACTCAATACCAATGGGTCATGTTCATCGGGTGCCCTGCACAGAGGCGGTGTGGTGTGGGACCACTGGGGTTCAGTCTTTATGGCCTTTGCCTCTCGGTTAGGGTATGGCTCCTCCTTCCAGGCGGAAGCCAAGGCTATGTTTACAGGTATTACCCTTTTCCACCAGAAGGATCTTGACGTAGATGAGGTTGAAACTGATTTGAAAATTCTTCATGATACCCCCAATGATATTTTCCCTCCTCCTTGGTCTATATTATATATTATCAACATGTTCAATGTTATGGTTTCTAATTGTACTATAATCAGTCATGTATGGAACGAGGGTAACAAAGTGGAAGATCACCTTGCTTCTATGGGTTTTCTGGCTCCTGACCTGGTTTGGCTGCATGATTTTTCCTCTTTGAAGCCTGAAAGAGTCAATTTTATTAGAGGGGATTCACTCAGTTTTCACTACTTCAGACCCCCATAGGTTGTTTGATTCTATGTTTTCTGTTTGTTTCGGTCTGAATTGCGTTATTTTCTCAATATAAAGTAACATTGATATTCAAAAAAATTTCTCAAAATGGTTTTGATAGAAACCTATTAGTTTTATCAAGGAAAAAAGGCATGATTTGACTAAAAACCTATGTGTTGTTTCTTAAATGTATGTTTGAATATTTGAAATGGAAGAATGGGATGGATTATATATTAAATAGTCTTAAAATAAATTTCAGATCATAGATTTGTGTTAATGAAGATAAAAGCCTAGGTAGTTAGTGGGTTATTAGGATAACACTCTTTTGATTCTTTACATCTATATCAATAACATTTTTAATAAGTCACATCCCTTATGGGATGGTGATGATTCTGATTTTTCCTCCATAAAAGGGACATGTGCATACACATATCTCCATGATTCACTATCAAGAATTTTATGATCTAATTTCCATGAACTATCATACCTTTTGGAAGATGAACATGTTTCTTTTTTTGCTATTTTAATTATATTCCATTTTTTGTAAATTATTTTACTTTCCTTGTAAATTTTTTATATATTTTATAAAATCTTTTTTACTTAATCCATTTGTTTAGAGTTTTTTCCTTCCTATAAAATTTAAATCCTAATTTTTTTAAGTATGATTTTCAAATTCCATACCTGTTAATTTAATATTTGATTATTTATTTAGATTACCAAATGTCAGTATATTTTTATGGAATCCTTAGTGACACACTAATAGGATTTTATCTCACACTCTAAATTTTCCATCTAGAGTTTTTATATTATCTTCTTCAAGGTATGAGCAAGGGTAAGGTATCATTTAGAGGTGGTAGTTTCTATTGATCCTTGGGCTTGAAGAGTTGCGTTTATTGGGACATGGGACATTATCTTGTTTTTTTACACTATTGTAGTACTTTAGGTTGTTTCTTAATATTACATTTTTGGAATACTTATACCTTTTTAGTTTTTCTTATATGCATACTTACATTTTTATCACGATTCCACAATGTTTGTGGAAAATTTATTCCTAAATTTATTTTCTATGATTCCATATACATGTCTACAACATTTTGGGATCAGGAACTAACTTTGGAGAATGTCATAGTTGGATCGGTTATCAGGTTACTGGGGTACCCAAGGAATTTCTAGAAAATGACGTATTTTAACCCTATGTTGACCTTATTTTTTGTGAATATGTATTTGTATATACTTATTAAGACTTTGGAGGTAGTTGAAATTCACTGTCTGGACTTATCTCACTATGATTATCCTTAAATATCATGGGGTGGTTTTGGAAAGATTCCTTGAGTCTTATTTCTAGTAGTTTCCCTTCTCTTGATTTGGATCAATTGAAATCAAAATATCATTTTTATCTATTCAAGGATTTATTTCCCTTATTTATCTATTTTACTATTTTTAATGTATTCAATGTTGGGTGTCGATGTTTTGTAGCATCATGACTCCAATAAGATATGTGAATCATATCCATGAGGAAGATGCCAGTGAGACACAAAGAGAAAATCCTCATATAGACCCAAGTCCTGTTGAGATGATTGTGTGTAATGACTAAACTCATGGGATGGAACCAAATCCAGTTCTCATTTAGGATCCAGTTGTGGAACCTCAAAGACAGGATTTATAGAATCATTATTAATATTTCCATCACCAAAATCCACCAAAATTCAATGACTCAAATGATCCTCATGAGTCTGAGGAATGGTTTTTTATGATAGAAAATCTATTTGAGTTCCTGGAGAAACTTAATGAAATCATGGGGAATTGTACCACCTTCTTTCTGGAAGGACTGGGTAGGAGATAGAGGAATATAATGGTGACATTAATGAAGCACGAGGTCTTAGGGTATAAAGACATCAAAATTATCTTCACTAACTAGTTTTATCCAAAGTAAATGTTTTTTCTAAGGCTATATAGTTTTTCAATTGTGATAAGACTAACAACACTGTGATAGAGTATGAAAGATTTTTTCTTGTGCATTATCAGGTTCACCTGATATTTTATTAAATATGAAGATAAAAAATTGATGGATAACATTATGATACTGATCTGATATTCATTAAAATGTTTTATAGCTAAAGACAACTTCTTAGGTTGATGTGATAGATTGAGTGTTTATGGTCAAAATTGATAGGTATGAAAAGTCAGTGTTGATGGGAGTTTGATTTCCTCCTTGTGGTAGTGTGAATTTATATGAGTGAAATGGTATCTCTAATGATTACCATGGTGATTCTCAATGTAATGGTTTTTTCATAACTCCAACAGTTCCGGGAAGAGGCCCTTTTATTTGATAGTGGAATGGAGATCTTATGCATTCCAAGTGGGTTTTCACTAAATTGTCCAAGAAATGTGGCACATGCAGATGATTTGGTCACCTATAGAAGTTCTTCCATGTATTTTAGTATCTTGTTAGTGAAACGGGAACATCATCACCTATTAAATCTCTTGATAAATTATGTTTTTCAAGAACCAAAAGGTTTTTTCCATATGCATATGGAATAAAACCTTCTTCACAAGGTGGAAGTGTATCTAGAGGAAGCAGGTATGGTTCTAGCAATGGTGATTGGTAACATCATCATAGATTCATCAATATTAACTGCTTTATTTTATCCTAGTTATTCTGATTTTTTTTATTCCAACCCAAATTGAAAATATTCAAAAAAATTATACTAATGTTTTTTCTTTTCTTATGGATATTAATAAGCCCTTTTGGAAGAATAGAGATCATGAACAAAACATTTTCGGTTTTCACCCAATCTGATGATATGTTTTTATGTGGATCTATGGTCCATTAAATGAATCCTATTAATGTCATATTTTGGATGGATTGACTCATTTCCAATAAAGAAAGTATTGATTATTATCTTCAATGGGTCTCTTTCACTACACCCAATGGTTCACGTCATTCTATTCAAGTAGAATAGGACTAAATGATTAGTCGGGATATACCTTTTTATCCAGAGTTGGGGAAAGTGGAATACGTGTTTTCTTTTGATCTGGAGGGAGAATCTCTATGTAGTGATCTTCCTCTAGTGGGTGTTGATTTTACTGACCTATTCCATTTTGACTTCTCTAGTTTTCACTAGTAAGATTGGTATATTTTTCAATTTATGTAGTTTCTAGTACTCAACCATCATCTATTCACTCATAATATATAGAACCAAATGAAATAAAAGTTTTTGAAGACTCGGTTTGATGATCTTTTAGTGGGAGGATTTATACATCTTAGTGTGTCACCATGTGTGGAACCAGACATCTTTTCTAAGAATTTTGATGATTCACTTAACATATGTATTGATTACATTAAAATAATTCACGTTTTGGTAATGAAAAAGTATTTGATTCCCTAGATTAGTGATCTATTTGAATAGTTTTAGGGGTGAAGTGGTTATCAAGGATTAATCATGGATAAAAATACCATTATTTTAGAATAAAAGAATCTAACTTTTTGAAAAAATCCAATCAAATCATACATGTCCATTATGAGTACCTTTCCATGCCTCTTGATTTAAAAAATGATCCTACATTTTTTTTGGACTTAATAGATAGGGTCTTCCATGTGTGTATTGACACTTTTTGTGTGGTCTTTGTGGATGACATATTTTTTTTACTCTATATCCATATCGGATCATGTGTGTTATCTGAGATCTATTCTAAATTTTTTGTGAAATCACTATCATTATTCCAAGATTTAAAAATATAATATATAGATTCATGGAGTGTATTTATTCAGACATGTTGTTTTGAAACATGGTATTTCAGTTGAATAGGAAAATGTGAAAGCTTTTATAATAAGGGAAAACCCAAGAAACGTTTTTAAGATATGGAGATTATTGGGTTTAGCTGGGTATTATCATTGGCCAGTTAAGTACTTCTTTAAGTTGGATTCTTTTATGACTGCTCTAACTTTAAAGGGAGTGAAATTTTCATGGGATGAAAAATGTCGAAGTTATTTTTTTAGTAGTTGGGTAGGGCTATATCATCTTTTTTGATTCATTAGTTTCTGGATTGGGTTTCATTCACATGTAGGGTGATAGTGTGGTTTCTTATGTATCTTGTCATCTTAGGAAGCATGAGAAGAATTATCTAACCCATGAAATTGAACATGTAGTTATGAATTATGTGATTAAGAGGTTCTAGCATCACCATTTCAGAAAATGTTGACCATGTATTTAGAACACAATTTCTTGATTTATATCTTCTCTCAAAAATATTTTAATCTCTTCAACAGGTTTTTGGTGGAATACCTATAATAATTTTATTTTAACATCACCTTTACCTTAGGGAAATGGAATTTCACTATATATTCTTTGAGAAGGAAACTTCCAACCCAGACCGTGAAAGAATAATTGTAATAGTGGAACTTGATGGATATCTTTTCACAACTATGTATTGCATTCCATGAATCAGGGGTTGAGGTATCATTGTATATTGTTCAGTTTACATTTTCTATTCTTGAGATGATTCATCAGGGGAAATATATTGATCATTATTTCTGTATAATTAAAGACTCTCTTTATGGTAGGGATACCATACAAAATTGTCCATTCTCCATTGAGGGGTTTTTATTCATTCATAATCATTTTGTTGTTCCATTAACTATTAGGAAATCTATGATGGGAGATTCTCATAAGTCCTAGGGGAAGCTCACATTGGAACCACTAATATGTTATATGACATGTGGCGTCAATTCTAGGGTCATGGTACCGGTTGGTCGAATTATTAATTTTTCAATCACTGGTATAAATCCTAATATGTCATGGTTGAGCTCTAGAAACATCTGGTTTTGCTACATCGGCATCCAGTGATGACATGGAAGTGGGATGCGATCTCAACATACATTGTTGATGGGTTTCTTTGTATATCAAGAAAGATGAATGCAATATGGTTTATGATCTATCGAATGACAATATCGGCTCACATTATACCCATTCACGATACACACAATGTTTAGGAGTTGGTAACTCTATCAGGGAAAGATATGGTTTGGTTTGACAGAGTTGTATCAGCTATATTCTCTAATAAGGATTCTTAGTTCACCTCTCATTTTTAGAATGGCCTTTAGGAGGAACTATGATCTCAAATCTGTTTGAGCATAGAATACTATCAAAATTATAATGGAAAGATAGAATGGGTTCTACAGATCCGATAACATATGATTCGTGCTTGTGTTATTGCCTTTGGTGGGGATTTGGGTGATCACTTAGGGAATGTTTAGTGTTCCTATTACTATAGTTATTAGAAAAAACATAGGATTGATCTCTTTAAGTCTTTTCATGGCTTCCCGTGGAGATAACCATTGTGTTGTTCACAGATTGGTGAACAATGTTTGGTGGTACTGATCGTGGTTCAAGAGATTATAGAAAGGATTCAGATGATTCTTTATATAATTTTCACAGTATATGGATATTATAAGTATTATGATGATCTAAATGTAGACAATTGAAATATTTAGTTGGTGATCATGAGTTTTTGAATTTTTCACCCCATTTGGGTCATCAACATCTTAGGAGGAAATGTAATCTTTATCATTATTTTGGTGGACCAATAATGGTGGTTGAGATGTTTGGGATCATTTCTTATGATTTATCACATCCACCATAGTTTACATCAATAAATAACATGTTTTATATATCTCATATAAAAATGTATCTATTTGATCCATCTAGTGTACAAAGATAGTGATCTTCATGATGAATTTGATTTATTTATGATGGAATTTCTAGTCAGGATAGTTGATTTGGAAACCAAGTTACTCTATGGGAGGAAGAAACCATTGTGTCTAGTTCTATGGAATCACAGTTCTGATTATCATGAGACGTGGGAGAGGGAGGCACTGGTGATAAAGTAGGGGAATCATATTTTTTTATAACGAATCTTATTAGAAGTCTTTAAGGGGATAAACTGTTTCAATGGTTCATATTTTTCAATATACTGTAACTAATTCAATGTATTTATAAACCCTTATTTGGATCATTATGTGGTTAGGTTTCCTTTAATGGTGTTTCAGGAGAAATGCTGATTTTTGAAGTAGGATTTAGGCCTATGAATGATTGGTACATGGTTTTCCAAAACTGTGTGACCTGAAATTGAAAATCATTAAGAATAAGGCATTGAGGTTTTTCATGGTTGGAACATAGTTTGAAAAACTATACACCCACCAAGGAGACAAATGGAACCCAATTATTCTGGGTGCACAACTAGGGTCCACAGTTTGTCTAACTGTAAGGTCGTACCTAGGAATGTGTTCACAATATTTAATTAATATGTAATGATATCTTTTTAAACCAAGAACTACCCATTTTAGGTTATCAAAGGACCTCTCTCAACCTCCTACATTTTCATCTTACTTGGGATCACCCAAAAGGTGATTTTCTCCCCCTAAACCCTTCTCGAAGCGGAATGAATATTGGAGAACAATGTTTGATCTTTACATTATAGGTTTCCTCTTCACGTTCTATTTCTTTCATTCACTCCTCTTTCTACTTAAGGTTTTTTATATCTATATACTTTTTGTGGATTTAATACCCACTATTAAAAATATCAAATCTAGTTTTTATTCTTGGAACTTCATTGCTAGCATTCTCTATTAGAGATTCCCAATTATGTCTTTCTGTTTTGACAAGATATGATCCCAAGGTTGGTGGTATCATATTTATTGACCAATATAATTACCCCCAATTTTTTTGTTTAAATTAAATATTTTGATTAATTCAAGATATTAAAATTTCTTTCAATTGATTATTTAAATATCCCTTTCTGTTGAATTTGTGGTTTTGGATTAGATTTGGCACAAATTGGGGAAAACCAATAATTCCATTAAATTGGGTTGTGTTCTCAAAATATATGGAAATTGTTAAGATAAAATTGTGTGATTTAATTGCGTACTTTTGAATTGGGAAATTGATTTAATGAAATTGATTTCAAATTGGTATTTGAGAAAAATGGCTAAAAATGATTTTGATATAAACCCATTGGTTTTATCTTAGAAAGAGGCATGATTTGATTAAAAACCCATGTGTTGGGTTTAAAATGGAAATTAGAATATTTGAAGTAGAATAATTGGGTGAAGTTTATTTCAAGATGTATTAAAATAAATTTATCATCATTGATTTGTATTAATGAACATGAGTTCCTAGGTAATTATTGAATTATTAGGTTAGAACTATTTTAATGATTTGTAACTAAAAAACCTAATATATTAGGTCACATCCCCGATGGAATAGTGATGAATCCTCTATGGAAAGTGTCAATGGGACGTGTGTATATACACATTACCATGATTCACCTTCAAGTGAATGAGGATCCCGTAGCCTTTAACTATCATTCCATTAGGATGATGACAATGCTTCTCATTGTTATTATTTTAAATATATTCCATTATTTTTGTAAACTATTTTACATTACATTTTATTTATATAATATATTTTATATAAAATTTTTAATTAATCAGCTTTTTTAAAGTATTTCCCATTATTTGAAATGTAAAGAATGATTTTTTAAACATGATTTTGAAATTCCATTTCATTTTATTTAAAATTGGATGATTTATTTGGATAATAAAATGATGTCCACTTATTGTGGAGTCCTTAATTAAACCCCACTAGGACTTTACATCACAATATACTTTTACCATTGGGTGTTTGTAGATTATCTCCTTCCAGGTTTGAGCATGGTAAGTGGCCACTTTGAAGTGGTAGTAGTTGTTTATCCTTAGGCATGGAGAGTTATGTCTATTGGTACTTAGGCTATTATCCTATTTTTTGGTACTTTGTTGTAGTATGTTGGGTTTTTTATGCGTATTTTACATGTGATACACTTCTCCTTGTCAAAATTTTCTTGTATTCATATTGAATTGATTATATTTCTTTTATAATGTTAGTGTAATATTTTTTTCAAATTTCATTTTTTGTGATTCCATGTGCTTGTCACCAACTTGTTAGGATTGGGAACTCCCTTGGTCCATGTCATGTTCTGCGTATTTATAGGGATATAAGGGTAACCTGGATGGTTTGTGACAAAATCCCTCCAGATATTCAATTTAGGGATGGGAATGTGAATCAGTTCATGAAAAGGCTTATTTATGAAACTAATATTTTTTTATGATAAACATCATCTTCATGGTCATAATAAATATCATCACATCATGGGAACTATTAAATGGAAAAACATTATCCCACCATGATAATTATATTCAATAAGGAAACTATGCTGCAAGGATTTTTTATAGCACCATGCCTAAAGGATCCTTCAATGTTGATTTAGAACCATCTTGGGAATAATTCCCTTATTAATAATGAGGATAAGTAAAAAAATGGCAATAAAATATCTTTATATTTATATTTTGAAAATTACTTGAGTAATCCTGTTTTAATAGTGGTTTATTAATCTCTATTTATTCGTTCAGCAACATTAAATAATAAATATTTGTACATTGAGGATGTTAAAGAATATAAAAAATAATCTTTCATCAATAGAGGAGGCAGAAGATGTTTGATCTAATAAAATATATTTAGTATCTATTAACATGTTTCATTTGATTATGAACTTTACCTATTTTGATTTTTGGTTTCATCATATGATACTAATCACATCATTAATGATGGAATAAACCATGATATTCCATTAAAAAACATTGTTTATCCTGATGTTTGATGTTATTTATGGTTTATGAGTCCTACATGTCTAATGTAAAAATGTGATGGAATTAATCAATTGGGATAGATACCCTTATTATGATATACCAATTCCAAAACAATTTTTTGAATATAATTATGAACACATTTCAATATCAATATTAATGGTTATTTTTATCAGGTACTCTTCAAGATATGGATTATGTAGATTCCCACCTCCATAGAATGGTCAACCAGGGAAAACCCATATCGACATGAAAACTATCAAGAAGGATGATAATCATAATTTGGTGAAAAAGGTTCCCACATGTTATTTTTCTCATAAATTTTATCAATGAAAACATGTCAGTGACTATATATTAAATAAATAAGGTAGTCATATTACCACCATTATTTAGGAATCTCAATCTTCATAATGGTTTTAATGATTTCAGACATGAGGGAAATTGGTTTCCTTGAAAAATAAAAATATATTATATAGGAAGTCACTAAAAAAATAATAAATTTAATGATAATTCAATAAATAAAATAAAATAGAAAAAAAATCTATTTATTTTTGTGACATGTATTTTTGGGCTTCCATGAATGATATACCCATTACTAAGAACAAATGAATATTTTGAAATATTAATATTGAAGTCATTTTTTTTGAGTTTCTCATAACAACACATCACTCATAGATTTTTTTTTAAAAAAAATTACTTTATTTTTTCTAAAAATTTATATTAAATTTTACATTATATGTATAAAAATATTAAATATTGGTCTTTATGTTTTTAGACCAGTAAATTCATCATAGTTTATTAGTGGAGATTTCAACAC
Organism: Viscum album; assembly: GCA_963277665.1. Classification (NCBI taxonomy): domain Eukaryota; kingdom Viridiplantae; phylum Streptophyta; class Magnoliopsida; order Santalales; family Viscaceae; genus Viscum; species Viscum album. The sequence continues at coordinate 1,252,273,950 of OY728153.1, read as the reverse complement.
AATTGGTGATGAAAATAAGAACCAAGTTTTTTATACCATTTAATGTAAAGAAATATAAGAAATAAATTATTTTATTACATCCATACAATTATTGGGTTATGGTGTTTTGTTTTTTAGGTGACAAAAGTTGTCAAAACATGAGAAAAAATAAATCAAAACATAATTTTAAAATGATCCTTCGATAAATATTATACTAAAATTTTAAAAAATTATTCATCCTTTTCTATGATTATCCAGTATCTTTAATATTTAATATAAACATTGATATTATTTTAAATTATATTATAGAGTTTATAATAATGTTTAATCACTCCCTATCTAGACTAATCAAGAGATGATTCATGATATTCTGAGGGCATTATAATGAGAAAAAAAATCATTACTAAGTGTTTGGTATGAATTTAATTTTCTCCTAAAAATTATGAAATGAACGCATTTTCCTTAATAAAACCTAAATATAAATTTGTTAAAACAATAAGATAAAAAAGTAAGAAATCAATTTCAAAAGATGTATTTTTGATGGGTGAAATTATCTCCTCCATTAATTAATCAATATAATTAATTAGTTACAAGATTATTTAATACGTAGTAATCTTATTTTTGATAAATTTTATAGATTTTGATATATTTAATTTATATCTTTGGATCAATGGAATATATTGAATTAAATAAATTAATTTTTATATAAATAAGAAAAATGATGAATCCACTTTTTAAATTAATTTAGTTCTCTAAACCACAATAGATATCATTACATAATAAATATCATGTTCAATAATTTACTATGTAATGATATATGAAATTTTGATCTCAAATTGACTTGAGAAAAATAGTTTTTTTTAAATAATGAAGCTTATTAAAAATATAAATACTCATATTTATACTCTTGATTTTTTAATTGTTCAATTACTATTTACTCACAATCAAAGGGAATTCGATCAAAGGTAACTTTTTCTACTCTATGAACTATGTAAATTTCCTAAAATAATTACAAATAAATTGTGAAAAAAATAAATGAGAAGAAATAAATATTACTTGAATTAATGATTGGTTAATCAAGAAGGAATTTTACGAATGAAAATAGATAGGAATGAAATAAACAGAACTATGTTCATTTAGAACCAAGGAAAAAATAATTAAAAGGGATATAATAACTAATATTTATAGAAGTAATTCCACCATGGAATAGTAAATATAATTTTGTCATTTAGGGTTATATCTAAATCCAAATAACTATTTTAGCATCACATATTTCTCAAAATGGAATAGACCAGGTATATCAACATCACCATTACATATCATGGGGAATCATGAGTGATATAAACATCATTATTTTGTTAGAACTCCAATATTTATAAAATAAAAGATAAGGATGATATTTTAAATATAAATATTTATATTTTATACACTACTTTTAAATGTAATTATATCCCTTAATCAAGACATTGAGTATATCATGGTCTTCTATGTAGGGGGGGTTGTGCTGCCTACAATCATGGACTCAAGAGTTTCTTATGATCTTCTTAGAATGTAGTACATTATGGATTGAGTAGCCACACAGTTCACATCATGGGGGGGGGAATTTAATTTTACTTGGGACTTGTGTCATACCTTCATTTAATCCTTATTTGGATGGATATATACTCTTCCATATTCTCTAGTTCAATCCCTATTTGGTGTTAGGGTTTCCTTATAAAACCCCTTATAATGATAATGTGGCACTTTCATTTTTCATCTCTTCACCCTTCCAGATAAAGACACCTCCAATCATTGATGTTTTCATACTACCCCTGGATATATTTTTCATTGAATTTATTTTTTCATGAATTATTGATTTAATTTTCTTTTGTTTCCACTTGTTGTATTAGTGAATTAAATTTTATGGTATTCTATTCCCTCTAGTATTGGGTGTGTTTTCAAATAGAGGTGTGGATTTTTCTTGTCACGAATGGTTATCATAGTTGATTGATCTTCTAATTATTCCCTAATAAATTAAACAATTATATATATACCCAATTTTTTTATTCCCAATGGTTTATATGAAAAAAATGGGATATGATAGTGGAAATGTTTAGTTGTGGTTCTGACATGTTCCACTTTATTGGTTATTTCCCCTCTTTCAGTGTACTAATGTTTATCCTCTTCAATTGTGAATCCTTCTATGTAAGTTTTATAGCATCGATTTATTCTTACCAATTTGAGATAATCAATATTTGGTCATGCATTTTGGTACATAGGGTGTTTTAAGACTATTATTCTTGGTGTGATCGATAGTGGATTGAAATTTGAATTTTACATTGATTCCCTATATTCTTACTAGTTTATTCCTCTTTTCTATATCTTATTTTTCATAGTATAGTTTCTTTTATAATGGTGGTGGTTATTTTTAGGCAATTAAATTATTTGTACAATAACCCTTTCTATTATATTTGAATTTCATTGTATATTAATTCTGTCTCAGTTTTCTCATTCCCATGAATTATTCCTCAATTTTTATCTTCGGTCTACTCCTATGGTATCAACATAGTTGGATTATCATGTGTGTAAATTATAATAAGTGGAAAATATAAATTGGTTGTAACCATGTAATTATTTTCTGTAATATGGTGGTATTGGTGTCATGTTTCAGGAAGTTTTCATTCCAATAGTTGATATTAGTTTGAGAGTTATAGTTTTTGGATAGGAGGTACCCTGAGCTTTCATACCAGTATTGAGATTATTTTTCAATGAATATAATAAAAATATAATGTTTTATTAGTTCTTTAGTTTAGTCATCTCTCATAGGGCTCTATATTGGTTGTATAGTTTTGATAGTCATTGTTTCTCGATATAAACTATGATTGAAAACCTGGAAACAGATATTGTTTTTAATAAAGTTGTGTATTTGATAGTTGTCCATGGTCAATGAGTCAGTGGAATACAAAATAATATTTGGTATAAGAAAAAGTCAACTGTAAGATTCCTTTTCTCTCCCTCTATCTAACTGATAGGAATTAGGGTGGATCATCCCTACCATGGTTCTCCATACACATTTGTTTCATTGGTCTATAAAAGTATCCCATATCGGAATTTAGGTGTCCTATCATATTTGGTTATACTATTTTAACGATTTTATAGTGTGTTTTATTTGATTTTTTTTCTATTATTCTAATTTACCATTCAACCATGTAGTATATTTTATGAAAATAAAATAAATGAATTAGAGTCTCATTTAGTGAATAGAAATGTCTATATTTCCATTTTTTATTACAAAGTTAATCATGAAATATAAAAAGTTATAGCAAGGAATAATCAATCAATAATTTATTATTCTACTCAAAAGGAATACATTTGTGCATCATTTTTAATACATTTAAAATGCATTAATTATATTATTCTAGAATAAGTAACATGATTTATCAACAAAGTATTATAAATTGAATTATTTTATAATTATATTTCAAATTTCCCCATAATTAATCATTTCTTTGACTTTATCAAAAAACATCATAATAATTATTTCCATGGATAAAATCCCTTAAAAAATAGATGCATTTATAACCATTCAAATGGAAATAGTATATATTTCAAAATCATTAATACAAAAAGTTATAATTCTACCTAAGTGCTTAACACTTCTATATCATTGAATTCACATCATAATTTTTCTTCTTGTACAACATAGTTTTCCAACACTTATTTAAACATTCAATCCCATGGTGAAATATACTATTCTAGAATCATTTCTACCATTACTAAAGATAATTTAAAACAAATTTTAACCAAAATATCATGTATATACATCTAGTCTAAAACCATATAGATTTTCACGAACTCTACTTAGTAAATCGAACCACATCAATAAAGGGGACTTATAATAATGTTTTGTTTTCTTATATTAATATGAAAGTTAGTAGTTTTGAAAGAATCTCACAATAAGACTCATAAAGGGGCTCAATTTTTTTTAATGGCCTGAAGGCCGTCATTTTTTTTATTGATTTTGATAATCCACATTTCAAGGTGCGAGGTGGAACCCTTACAAGGCCCGTAGTCTTAAGTATTACATGGCATATATGCCGTAGAGTAATTCATTGCCCGTACGCTTGAAACATTATATACAACCCAGACTAACGACTTGGAACTACTCCTCCACAGCATCTTCATCGTGAAATCAACTCTCTACCTTCGCATGGCTATTCAGATAGGCTATCCCATGCATGCACAGGCATGTCCCAATGGCAGGTGCCTTACCCTCTCATTCTCAAATTATGTTTAGCATCTGCTATTGTGAAATCTCATTGCTCCTCCTACTTATGAAGCTTCATCCATATAGGTTTTCTTGTTTTAATCTGCACTTAAGGTGACCCGAAGGCCTTGAGGTGTCTTGTAGGCCTCACTGACCTGAAGGAATGGGTGGCCCGAAGGCCTTAAAGGACTCGTGGACCAAATCGGTGGCCTGAATGCCCAAACGGGGGAATATTGTCAGATACTATATTTCCAAAAAGGGGCTCAATTATTTCAGTATAAATCATTATTTTTATTTAATCTTAAGAAAAAATAAATTTCCAGTCTTATCACATTATCACAAAGAGAAATCCATTCAATATTTCTTACATGATCTACATGGGATCACAAAAATAATAAAAATATTTAAATATTTCCTATATTTCTTATATTTATTCAATATCAGTTTTTTTTATTTTTTCAATTTCCATTAAACTATAGTGGAATCACATAATTATATTGAAAAAATTTCAATCTTCTCTAAAAATAGACAGTAATAAATCTCATTATAACACCCTAGTCTTTTTGTATGTACATTGTATTTAATAAACTATTAAATATCTTGGTTCACACAAAAAATTGAATAAAAATGAATCATGAAATATTTTATTGAAATAAAATATTAAAAATATAGAAAATAATTAATAAATTAAGAGAATACAATATAAAATATCATAAATAAAACCACAAGAGTAAATAAATTTCATCAATAAAAAACATGATTATTAAATCTTTATCCTTGTGGTTTTCAGTGAAGATCATATACATAAATATAAATACATAATGGTGGAAAAAATAATAAATATAATATACATTTTAGGAGTGCTGTAAATAATATTGATGATTGATTTTATAAATTTATGTAAAGCGATATATTGGAAAAAAATTGCCATTATATATATAGTCATTGTACATATGGTTATGGTATATATGGTCAATGGATATGTGTTCATTGGGTATACATGTATCAAATCTATACATTTACTATGTTAAGAATAATATAAAGATAATAAAATTTAAATATAATAAATTATTACTAAATGAAACAAAAATAATCATATTTAATTATAATATTTTCCAAAAATATATGTTTTCATTCGTTACATATTATTAATATTATTAAAAATAATAATAATATTTAATATAGTGGTTATATGTGTTTATATTATTAAAAGAAATATTATAATAATAATTGATTGTAAAAAATAATTGGTTATATTACACATAATCTCATTTAATGGTGTATGGAAAATATTATTTAATTTTAAAAGAGTGTATTTTCCAAGAAATTTTTTGTTATGTGTTGTGTATTTTTATATCAATAATTTAAATTTATAACAATTAATATACTTTCCAAATAAAAATTTTCAATGTATAAAAAATATATCAATACACATTAAAATGTAAATTTATCTTAAATTGGATTAAGAACTCCTATATTTTCAAAAAATCATTTTTTAATAAAACAATTCACTATATATTTTATGTATTAATTTAAAATTTTAATTTTTCATATATAAAGATAAATTTATATTAGGTAGAGTCCAAATTATTATTCATTAGATCAAAATAAGCTAACAAGGATACTTTCATTTTTATGCATAAAACTAATTTACCATGGTAAAATTTGATTTACTACGGAAAATGTAAAATGATGGAAAAGTGGTAAAGTTAGAGATAATGAAAAAAAATCATGAAATGTTTAGATGAAGGTATATGATACTCATATACATTCTTTTCCATTTTTATCCACTTTTTTTTAAAATGATATCCTTTTACATTAAGGAATGAATATCATTGAAACTGACACTCAAAAATATATTCGTTAAGGATTCATCCAATAACCTCCTAAACCACACATTTCATTTTGTTATATATTAAATCACTTCTCATTTTAATATCCAAAATTAATTTTTCTTTTTTTCTATTGTATATATAAATAAACCTAAATAATTTATACCAAAGAAACTCATTTTGGGAATGAAATCATTCATAAAGGTAAATTTTTCATTACCATCTTTTTCAATTACCTTTTCATATAAATTCTTTTTTAATATCATTATATTGTATAATGATGTTATATTAAAACTATTATGAATCTCTAAAAATGATATTTCTTTTATATAAACCTCTTCCCATCCATATTCATTAGTATACCATGTTCTTATTTTGGGCAGCTCAACCACCAATATATGGAAAAAATATTATTATGATGTGAATATGCATCTAGTGGGGTTAAATACAAAAAATAATTACAATTATAATGTAACAAACCATTTTCAGTAAATTACCAAAAAAACTCATCATGGATTCTGTTATCTCTAACCATTAGATACAAGGTCTTGTTAGGTATCATATAGACATTAGTAAATCAATGATATAATTTTTTTCAATATAGTTTTAATTCATCATCATAGACTATTTAATGTACCAATAAAATTATTCAAGAATTAATTAGTCTCAAATAAATACAATAGATAATGAAAGACATGGTAACATTACTATTTAAAAGGTATAGAATTAAAAGCCTGGCCATTATCATGATTTGTTGGTCACCCCAAAAAAAATTCTATACAACAAACCCAAGTTGTTACACCTATGTTCTTCACAACCACATTAGCATAGAGTCCCACTATGCTTCAGTTTTGGAGTTAGACTTAAAGTTACAAATTCTCCATTGTTGAATAATTCCCACAGACCATGAATTATTTTTTAAAACCACTGTATATGAATTAAATTTATTATTATTTATGGTGTGGATTCACACCTTCCTTTACATTCATTTCTAACATCATCAGTGGATTTAATACAATATCTACAACATAGTAGTAATAATTTCATTATTATCAGTACTTGAATAATGAAGACTACATGAATTCTTCCATTCTTTGAGAAATCCAAGATTCAGTCTTGTTACGATATCTCACATTGATACTATATAGTATCACCTTATATTTATTCTTTTTTGATGTGTTCAGTTACTTTAAAGTGACACCAATATTAAAGCATATCCCCATTCTCTAATTATTATTTTCACTATTTCTTTATTATATATATAATCATATTGAATATTATTTTTGTAATCAAATTATAGGAACTCGATGATTTTAGGTTTTAGTCAACATCGTAATTTAAATTATGGGGTATTTTATAGTTTGTAATTCTTATATATTCCACCAATAATTTAAATGTGTAAATCCATTTTATGATTTGGGAGTTTCTATATTTTGTTGATATAATACATCAAAATATCACACCTTATAGTATTCATATATATATATTTATTTCTTTTTAAATTGACATCCACAAGTGAAAGGATTCATGCACTACGACATGCAATTTAGGTTTTAGTTTTGAACTCCTATCCTCAAGGTATCACATTTAATTTGATTCTTGATTCTCAACATGGATCATAATAAATTCCAGTCTCAATGTGATGTTTTATTCACTTAATAATCATTTCCTGAGTCATATAAATTAAATATATAAATTATTCAGAGTATATAACTCTAAAAATATCAGATATTTTATGTAATAACAACTATTCTGGGCATAATCTTAAAGTCTTAAGAATTCATTGTATATCTCAGCCCTTGAATTATTTTTTAATCATCATAAATATTTCATAGGACAATAGAATACTTCATATATTCTCAAATTCTTATGTTTAAAATAGATATGTATTATAAATAAAAACATTCATACAAATAAAAATTCATATGCACTATAAATTCATAAATGTTATTCATAAATTCTTACGCTAATGAATTAATGTCTTATGACACACACACAAAAATTATACAAATTATATGTTGTGTAATACATGGTCCCCAAAGTCTTACAACTAGTAAAAATTATAATGGGATCAATATAAAATACTTATGGAAATCCATGGATTCATATGGAACTAAAAGTCTTATATAGTTTCTATGACATATCCATTTAATTAACATTAGTATATGATTCCGCACACTCTTCTTCAAATCATATCTTACATTAATTCATCCTAAGGCCTTATCAAACTACACTCAACATTGTTTCCTAATCATTATAGTATATTTATTACCAATTTCAAAAAAAATCAAGTCACCTAACTACCTTTTTAATTTAAGTATATATCCTTAATTATTTACCCTTCATCCTACTCATTATATAGACACCCAGCTTTTGAAAAACTATTATATATAGTTATATTCATCCAAATACACTAGTTCATGATTCCCATGAACAATATCCTTATAATAATCACATGTCCAGGGATACATGATTGAATATACATTTAGAATTTCTCCAAGGTAATTTTTTCATCTTCTATGGAAGCATCTCTGTTATAACATCACACACACTCCAAGAGATATTGAATATTTTTATTATCATGGAACCCTTGTTTATTGAATTAAAATATAAGACATGTATTGACACCTTAACCACCTCCTTTTTTTATTTATCAATACCCCCAACTTCTCATAAATCTATATAAGGGATAATGTATCCCCTATTGAAAATAAATAAAAGAATATAAAAATGATTTGGGTTGCCCAAGTACTTATACTTATTCCATGATTCTAAAAAATAAAACATATTATCTCAGATTATTCTAAATAATATCATGATCAATTTTTTAGGATAACTGTGGTACCACATATTTTGTAATGTCCCAACTCGGGTGCGAATTAACTGGTACCCTGATCTAATTCATCACATAAAATCAAAAACACCACTACATATTCGATATAATGATTACTAGCCACACGGTTCGTACATAGATCAGTCAAGAGACTATACCTCATATCAAATTGAACAACGGGGAGTAAATAACTAAAAATCATATAAAAACATAATACAGAGAAATAATGTTGTAAATAAAATAAAAGCATACTATAATAAAATGAAATAGTGTAATGTCCCGAATAGTCATTATATACATAAAAATTTAATCACCCATTGGGACAATAACATATAAGTAATAAAAAAATGAAAAATATATATGTGAAAACCTACTGCCCACATAGATCCATGTCACCTGCCCATATTCAATATGTTTTCAAGCTTCTCCATCTTGACCATAAAACTATACTTGAGAAACCCACTCAATCACAAAATCCTTTAAATTCTACCTATCAATCATGTATTGATACTCCACCATAAAGTAAGTATAATTTCAAAATTCACACAAAGTTTGATGTACAAGGTTGAGAAATAAATCTCAGTAAGTCACCCCCAATAGTGAACCTATAACATGATACCATAAGTTCATGATTATGATATATTCTCATCCATGTTAAAACATCAATGAAATAAAGATAAACAATTCCAACATGTTTCCTTAAGTCCAATTCCTTGATTGACCATACTAGTTTTATCCATTGTTGGGGTGTCTCTATGTAGTTCTTAATGACCATAAATCCCAAATAACCTATGGGTTCCACCTTTATGGTCATCCTATCCAATGTTTTTGAAAACAAGAACTAATTCCATGAAAATTCTATAATTCAAGCTCCTAATATAAGGAATACACTTTCATGTTATCATGATTCTATTCATTGAATAATACTTGGTACCTGGATGTACCAATCCTGAGAAGACATAAAATAATAGAGTACCACTAATACCCGAGTGTCTATTTGATATATATCTCAATGATATAGAGAATTAGTCCTGCATCCTATTTGATATAGTATAAAAACATCCTAGAGCATCATTCTAAAACATAGAACATAGAATATACTATAACTTTTGAGATCCTTGGTTTGATGCTTGATCCATATAGCATACTATACATTCTGGTATCCTCATACTAGATTCATAACCACAAATGGAGATCATCATGTCCACAATCTCAACTAAATCAAAATCAACATAATATGAACCTCATATCAGTACTCATCCCATAAAAACAATTGATACCAATTTATATAATATTGTCTAACATAATATCACATAGACATGGACCATCATGTCATACCTACCCAAACTTAGTAGTGGAGCATCATGTCAAACATATGTAACTATGAATGGGTATTTTAATGTCCAACTATATCATTTTAATATGAAGAGAATCATTTCAGACATCAAGAACCATATATATATATATATATCATCACACAATTCCCTCTAATCACATTATGTGGAGTAGAATTTCAATCATCTGAAACCATGATCATCAAGTACAACTCTCTCAGTGATGGCATCCCATAAATTCAAACCCTGATCCAAAACATGGTTGCCTAACCATATCATAGCTACCTTATGGAAAAAACCATGTCTCAACATTAATAAATAGAAAAAATATAACGTGTCGATAGAATTCCAATTCATATCATAAACATATTAAACCAATTGAATCATACATCAATTCAGGTCCCAGGGGAACAACCAGCACAAATAATTCCCAAACACACACTCTTGTTCTGGTTCGTCCTATAAATCAGGCACCCACATAGCCATCTCAATCAGTATGTAAATAGATGAATCTATCCTAATATACTCAGGACTAGTATTATGTGGTGTAATAAAACTATTTATCTTCTCAGTTAAAACATAAGTAGATACATCCCACTCCCAATCATTATTAACAAAACTCTCGGTCTGACACCTATCTTATGTGCATCAAACATCTCATGTAATTTCTTTAAAGGAATTACAACAGTGTATACACTGTGCATGATTAATAACTAAAAATTCATGCCTTTAAAAACAATCTTGAGAATAATATGGTAGGAATAAAAAATGATTAAATAATTCCATAAATCATATCCATGGATAATATGAAATTAAAATAATCACATTTACTATAAATCTATATTTTTAAAAAGAGGGAATGTATAATTTCGGATGATAGAACCATTCTATCAAGGCCTCATGACAATACCAAACATATACGAGTAAAACCTGAAAGTAGTTTCTCTCAAGAGACCCACTGATGAATTGAGGGGATATAGTGGGACCCACCCATTATGTAATATGTCCAATTCATTCCTTATATGAATGTGGATAATTAGAAACAACATATACATTCATATTGAATATAACATATAAAATGTAAATAAATTTCTCAAATACTTTAATATGAACACAAACCATTATGAGTAATGTGGTGAATTGTATCAAGGTAGAACAACAAAAATAAAATTAATCATTAACCATTAAATAAAATATTTTAGATTATATAATAAAATATTAATCCCAATTCAATAGAATAATCAACAAGAGTGTTAAAATAGATGAAAATACATGGAAAAAATCATCAAGAAATTCTTATGATAAATACTCTTTTACATGGAAAAGAAGAGTTATTTTGGGAAAAAAATTTTATAAAACCATATTTCAATTTATTTATTTTTTCATAAAAAATGATATAATATTTAAAATTAATGGTTATAAAAATATATTATCGATTTTTCTTGAAAATTGTTATGCGTTTAATAAATTCTTAAATTGGGCTTGTATTTCGGGAAGAATTATTGAAAGATAATTTTAAATCATTTAACACCACATAAATAAAGAATAATACTGGTTTTTAAAAATATATATAAAATTCACACAAAGTTTATGAGGATTACAAAAGAATAAATAATAATTTAATTTAGGTAAGTATAGAATATGAGTATACCAGAAGAACAATGGATGTTCGGGTAGATACCCCTTACCTTATGTCTACATATGTTCATCTCTTGCAATTAATGTCGTGTAATATGAAATTAGAATTATTAATAACTTAATTAAGAACTTATTATATATTTATTAATTTATAATTATTTTATTAAGTTCCTTTATATCCTCTTTGAAAGGATTTATGATTGAATTTCACCTTTCAGGAGTGTCCATTTCCATGGTTTTCAGAATCGGTATACGTGTATTTGAGTATGGATGTTCATGTAGAAATGATATAATTATACAAAATTGAATTTATATATTATTAATGAATATATCTATAGTATTTAATATTTTTATATATAATTTGGTTACATTTATTGAGGATGAATCAGTAGATGATATAATAATGATAACCACTTAGACTATTTTTGCGGTATATGATTATTACAAACTAGTTTTGTCATATGAATTATTATTATATACATATACAGGTTCCTAAGTATTAAATAGGTTATAATGAATCTTTTATAGTCTAGTTCAAAAATATAAATATAACTAGTATTTAGGTTGAAATTGACGAACTAGACTTCATCGTCCATAAAGGTCGTAAATTGGCACCTTAGAGATGATGATTTCATATATAAAATAAATGAGAGGGAGTACAAAGATTGATAATGGTTCTTATATTAACATGATATAATTCCAGTGTATTTTTGATAATGGAGTTCTCACAATCATGTGGATAAATGAGGTGAGTATAGGATAACAAGAGAAAGAAACATGAAATTAAATTGAAAGAAAGAAGATGTGGATTTACCTCTTGAATAAAAATCCTTGAGAATCTTCTTATGGGAGGGGTTTTGGCCGTTTGGAAAGGAAAAAGATTGTTGATGTGTGTAGTGAATATAGAATGTTATTTTGGTTGAATTGTGAGCTTTGAAAAGGCCTACTAGAGTGATAATAATAGGTTGTGAGGGGTAGCTTTTATGGTTGATGAGGGGAGGGTTTTTTGAATATCTTATTAATTATTGTGTTATTCTACTCAAGAAAACAAATAGTGTTTGATTATTGTAACAAAAATAGTAATAAGTTCATGTGACTTTGAAACAAGTGTGGTTACACCAGCCGTGATGTCGAGAATAGTGCATTTATCTTATAATGTATTTATACTGTAAATTATTGTATTTTACACTTGACCAAAAAAAATCAAGTATTTCATAAACATCAAAAAATATTCAACAAAACTATTATTTTATATATATAACACAAAAATTAACTCTATTATATCATAATAATTTTACATATATGTGAAAATAAATATTTAAATAAAATTATTATTTACATTTAAATACATATTTTAAATCTAAAACTGATTTTATAATACTTTCCAAAATTAATTATGGTCTCATAAAAGTATCATAAAATAAACGGAAAGCAATATATTTATTTAGGAATCAATTTTATGAATCTTATTTTATTTTAATTCAATTTATTAATTTAAAATTGTAATTAAATAATTATTACTCACAAAAATACCAACACTTAATTATTAGTTTCTACATTACTCTATTTAATTTATAAGGTGTCTAAATTTTATTTATACTATCATGGGTGAGTATAATATTCATAAGGATCATATTAATATTTATAAGGGTACATTACTATTCATAAGGGTCATGTTATGATTCAACAAAAAATTAATTTGATCCTATCAGACTCTAAATATGTTACTTAATGTAACTGTGTATATCCATATTTTGATATTCTAATCAAAGAGGTGGGAAAATTATGTTTACTAGCTATGTTATAACAAAGTGGTGTTTCATAGAGACGAAGTGTTTCATGCATTCAATATTGATTTTTTTTATAAATCCATGAGGTGTTACATTCCCCCCCCCCCATACAAAAATTTCATCCTCAAATTTTAGAATGTTACCTCATTAACTGATTTCGTTAGTTCTCAATCATGATCTTATAAGGCTATAATGTTTCTTTATAAATGTTATAACTTTTCTATTATACCATTACAAGTCATGTCGATCATTTCCTCTACAATTATTCCTTTGTATCTAAAATCCATAAAAGCTCTTCATAATAAGATAAGTCATGTTCCAATTATCTACATTCAGAAGTGAGGAATGTGTTGTGCTAGGAAATTACTCTCTCAAAAATAACACATGGAAAACATTGTGCAATTTAGACAATATAGGTTTCTTCATCAAATTATAAGCCACATCCTCAGTTCTCTCCAGAATATCAAAGGACTAATATATCTAGGGATCAATTTCCCTTTCTTCCCAAATATTATAACACCCTCACATGTAGATAATTTCATGAAAATATGATCTCCCGCTTGAAAATCCAAATCCTTATTTAGATTATTATAATATCTCTTTTGCCTTATTTGAGATGCTTCTATATGGGTTTGAATAGTCCCTACCTTCTCCATTGTTTCCTCGACAATATCTGATCCCACAAGATTCATTTCACCAACTTGATCACAACATGTTGGTGTACGACATCTCCTTCTATATAATGCTTAATATGGTACCATTTGAATACTATAATGGAAACATTTGTTTCAGAAAACCTCCACCATAGATAAATACTACTCCCATGTACCTTTAAAAACTAGTGAGCATGATCTCAACATGTCTTCCAATTTATGTATCATCCTTTTTGATTTCTCATCAATTTTTGGATGACAAAAAGTTCTCAAAAATGGATCAGTATCCAAATATATTTGATGAATTTTCCATAAATATGATTTAAATTAATGATCACAATTAGACACTATTGAATGAGGTTCTCTATGAATTCTTACAACTTCATTGATATAGAGCTAGACAAGGTGCTCTAGTGTTATATTCTCTTTTATAGTGAGGAACTGTGTAGATTTTCTAAGTCGGTAATCAATTACCCATATTGCATCATTATTTATTAGAGTTTTGGGTAATCAAGTGAAAATATCCATGGTCATATCACCCAATTTCTATGCTGAAATATCTAGGTGTTGCATCAATCCTCTAGGATGTTTCCTTTTGGCCTTACCTTTTTGAGAGACTAAAAATCATGATAAATATTCAATAATTTCTATCTCCATGTTATCCCACCAGAAATGTTCCTTCAAATATCTAATAAATTTATTGATACCATGGTGTGTAGAGAAATTTGAAGTATGGAAATCATCTAATAGATCCACTTTAGCTCTAATATGTAGTTAATAAAAAGCGTCTTCCCAAATTACAAAATTTCATCATCAGAAACAAAGTCATCTAACATCCCATCATTCACATCTTTAATCATATTTTGAGGATTATCATCATTAGATTAATAATTTTTTATTATTTTCAAAAAAAATGGTTGGGAAACCAAAAAAAAATGTAATGATGTTTCAAATTATTTTATGATTTCTGTATCCTTATTTACTAGATTTATGAATACAGGTTCACTTTCAATTCGTATTTTATTTAAAACTCCAGGACTCTTTCTAGTCAATAAAACATCTACCTTATATAAATTTCTTGGGTGGTAGTGTATGGAAAAATCATAATACTTGTGTTGCTAAAAAACACGAATTTTCCTCATGTTGATTTCTTTCTTTGATAAGATATATTTTAAGCTCTTCTGATCAATATATATCTCAAATAATTCATTATATAACTAGTGTATTCATATCTTCAAATAATATATTACAACTACTAAATCATGTTCATGAGATGGAGATATCTATTCATGAATTTTTAACTTCCTTGATGCATTGGAAACAAATCTAGCATTTTTTATACGAACAGAACCAAGTCCTTTCTTTGATGCATCACTGTAGATCACAAATCTTCCATTTTTCGATGGTAGAGTTAGGATTGGATAATTCACTAATCTCCTCTTCAATTATTCAAAACATTTTTTAAATTATTTTTTTTCATAAAATCATAACCTATTTAGAAGTATGTCTAGTTAAAAAGTTGGATAAATGGGTGAAGTTTTAACGAAACATTGATAATAACATTCTAAACCAATAAAACTACATAGCTCGGTTACTTTTGTTAGAGTAGACCATACCTGAAATGTTTTTTTATTTATAATATTATATATGTTCCCATCCATAGTTACAATATGGATAGGTAAAGATACTAATTAAATAAAAAACTAATCTTTATAAACTTCCCATATAATTCATTTCTTCAAAAATTCCTTAGAATAAGGCGCATGTGATTCTCATGATCCTCATAGAATTTAGAGTATACCAGGATATCATTAATATATAACAATAAAATGTCATAAACATATTCAATGAAAACTATATTCATTAGAGCCATTAAAATAGTGAGTGCATTAGTCAGTCCAAAAGACATTACATTAAACTCATAATCCCCAATCCTGGTTTGAATTTCTATTTTGTGAATATCTTTCTTCCTCACATGCAACTGATGATATCCAGATCGGACGAAAATATTCAAAAAAAAAATTCCTCCATGAATTTGATCAAATAAATCATCAATGCATGGAAGAGGATACTTGTTTGTTATCGTAATAGCATTGATCTCCCTATTTTCAACACATAGCCTTATAGATCCATCATTCTTGTCAACAAACATAATAAGGGATCCCCATAGAGAAACAATAGGGAGAATAAATCTGTTATCACTCAATTTCATTTGTTGTTTCTTCATTTCACCAAACTCCATATTTCCCATTTTATAAGGAGTCTCTCATATTGGTCTTAAAATTGTAGTTAAGTCAATAGAAAAATAAATTTCCCGCTCTAGAGGATGTCTAGGTAAATAGTTTGGAAACACATCAATGTATTCATCAATAATATGAAAATCCTCAAATTGAATATTTATTTCCTCACCCATAGATATTTTTTTCTCCTCCACCCTAATAATTGAGTTATGAATGTATACTGGTGGTTGATCTAGATAAGAACTAAATGATGTTTTTCCCCTCTAATGATTTTGGATTCTAAATCATTCCATAAAATTGTAACTTCCTTCTTTTTACAATCGACCTACACATCATAACGTGAAATTCAATTCATACCAAGTATTATTTGAATGTCAATAATGGGCATGATGATAATATTTGAAACTAAGGCATGTTTATGTGTCATAATGGTAACTTATCAACACACATTGTTTTCAATGATACTTTCCTTAATTGTTTGGACTGACACCTCCTTTATAAAATCTAATTGGACATGTCTACTTTTCATAGATAACTAGGAAGATATGAAATAATGTGATGATCCATAATCAAATAAAAAATTGGAATGTTTGATAAAATGACTAAATTACATTCCACCACAACATTAGGAACTTCTACATCTATATTTGTGATCGAATAAGCATGACTTTGATCCCTCGACCTTCATTAAGGAATATTACCTTGACGGTTTTGAAAATCATTTGAATAATATCCCATCTCATTCAAATTTTAACATTGAACATTGGTGTCTTCTTTATTTCCCTTATAATCATAGGATTAGTGACCTTTACCTCCACACTTGTAACGAACACCCAAACCCATCAAGAAAGTACAAGGGTGATTATTACCATAGTTAACACATGATAGAAAATCAATTCATCCCTTCTTCCATTTTTTCTTATTTACTTTTCTAGTGTTTTTAGAAAACCTATTCTTCTCTTTATTTCCCTTAAATTCATAATACAAATAGAATTAATTTTTTGTGATGATAACACATGATACTATATCTTTATATTATGGGAAACTTTGGGAGACTAGTTACCTTCATTGGAATGGTTTTAAACCATAAATAATCAATCAATATATATCCTTGGATATCATATGTAATATGTTGCATTACATTCTATCCTTGTGAAGTTATCTTCATACTTTGTGATTTTATCATCCTCTTTTTTCCTCATATTCAAAAACTGTCCATCCATATCCACTCAATGTTCACAAGGAAAGTATTTTCCTAATAATTTTTCTTTGAAATCCCTTCATTCCATATTTTTCATCACTTCATCCTCCTTTTTGTTTTGAATTAGTGACCTCCATTGATCAACATCTACCGATAAATTATATCCTTACATGACAACCTTCTCCCATTCATTACATCCCAAAGTGAGAAACTCTTCTCAAAAAAACTAATACACTACTATGTTATGAATGGGTTTTTAGTCCCATTAAATTATGGTGTTTGTTGTTGAATAAAGATTTATAACATTTCTCCTCTATGTTGTGGTTCAGTGGGCTTCATACAGGTAAGGTTATTATATATAACTAGATTCAGTTGTCCCAGTATGGTTATAAGTTGTTCAGCACCAGTCGAAGCTCAAGAACCAACATCATTCTCTTGCATAGAGGAAAAATCCATACATGGGATACTTATGTTTATGTAATATCAATTTCGTCCACTTGGATTCATTTCTAAATGATGGAATACACTAGATTATGTTATGAATCATATTTCATAATATAAACTATAATAATACTTAACATAAATTGAAATTATATACACAACTAATACCACAATCATAAACATGGTTTCTTTGAGGAAAAATTTAATTTCAAAGCCTTCGTACTAGCTTGTAATGAAAATTCAAATTATCATAAGCATGTCCCTTGAGCTTCAAACTAGGTGCACAGTAAGACCCATTATCGTGTACTAGGTTTACCCTGGTCATGCTCAGAACACCCGGTCTATGTTATTACTCCTAGGTACATATCTTCTAGAACCATATCCCCTTGTAGTATCCAAATAGGGATTTCTTTTCATGGAATATCCACACAATTTATTCATTGAAAAAATTATAGAATTTTCTTTTATTTTTATCCTCAATATCTATCTTAAGGTCTTGTTCACTAATCTACATTTTCTAAATCTTTTTTGCATGTTTTCCACTAAAAATATACAAATACAACTGTAAAATAACAACTCTAGTTGCCCATATATAGTTCCTTATTTCATTACATTGGCATATAAACTATGATATCTTATCCTGAGGGAAAAAATAGTCTAGTAGATTTGGAAAACAAGATATATATAAAAGTTCAACAATACAACTTGAATGGAATTACAACATATCAATTTCTTTTTAGTCACATATAATATCAAAGATTATACTTGAAACTCTTTCATAATATACTTCTTCAAAACCTATGGAAAATAAAATATGGGAAACGTGTGAGCTCTGAATCTTAGTAACGGTAAATAATATAGTGGAATAAATTATAAAAATAATCACTATCATGCTGAATAACTAAAAATACATGCCTTTAAAAACAAACCTAAGAATAATATGAAAGGAATAAAAATTGACTAAATATATCATTAAAATAAACATGGTTATTATATTATTAAAAAAATCAAATAGACTATCAATTTATGGATTCTAATGTGGTAATTCTTAATACCAGACACCATAATAATTATGTCAAGCCCTCATATGAGGACCATACATAAATAGTTAATAACCAAAACTATTTTTCCTCATGAGACCTACTAATGAATAGAGGGGATATATAGGGACCCACCCATCATGTAATAAGCCAAATTCAATTCTCATATGAATGGGTATAATCATAAACAACATATACATTCATATAGAAACTAACTTATGAAATGTCATTAACATTCCCTAATCATTAAATATTAACAATAATGATTAGGAGTAATATAGTGAATGGTATGAAGGTAGAACATCCACAATCATACTAATAATAAACCATTTAATAAAATATAGTAGATAAAAACATAAAATATTAATTGAAATTGAATATAATAATCCATGTGAGTGTTGAAATAGATGAAAATACTAAAATAAAATCATCAAGTAAACCTTAAGATTATTACTCTTTCACTTTGAAAAAAGTGTTCTTTTAGAAATATCATTATATGAAACTAGAACTTATTTATTGGTGTTTTTTCATAACAGAATGAAAGATTTATGAAAAATAATTGTTTCTAAAAATATAATATAGAATTCCCATTAAAATATCCAAGAGTATAATAAATTCACATGAACCGGGATTGTATTTTGGGAAGAATTTTTTAAAAATCATTTTAAAACATGTAACTCCCCATAAAATAAAGAAGGATTCTAGTTAGTAGACATATATATAACATTCACAAAAAATTTATGAGAAGTAAATTATAATAAATAATAATTTCATTTCAATAAGTATAATATAACAGTAATGCAAAAGAACAATGGAATTTCATGTAGAAAACCCATACAATATGTCTAAATATGTTACGCTCTAAAACTTTACGTCTTTTAATACTAAATTAAACTAATTAATAACAAAATTAAAAATCTATTTAAAAAATATTTAGTTTACCATAATCTTAATATGTTTATTTATGTCATTATTTTTAGGCTATAATAATGAATTTTGACATTCTATAGTGTTCATTTCCTTGGTTTTCACATTCAGTATACATGTATATGAGTATGGACGTTCATGTGAAATGGATATAATTCATAATAATTGAATTTATAAATTATTGATAAGAATAAAAAGGTGTTAATGTTTTTATATATAATTTGGTTACATGGTTAAGGATTAATCATTAGATGGAATATTTGTGATAACCACTTGGATTATTTTTGCGGTATTCTGATTATTAAGAACTACTTTTGTCGAATGAGTTATTATTATGTAAATATACTTGTTCCTAAATATTAAATAGCTTATTATAATTATGTTAGAGTATTTTTCAACAATAAAAAAAATTTCATGGCTAGTATTGAGGGAGGAATTCCTAAACGATACTTTGTTGTCCACTAAGGTTGTAAATTGGCCCCTCACGGATGTAGATTCCATTTATAAAAAAAGGAGAGGTGAAGAAGATTGAAAATCGTTATTAAAATGACATGATATAATTCTACTATATGGATTTTACTAGAGTTATCATGATCAATTATATAGATGAGGTGAGTATATGATAACAAAATAAAGGAACTTGAAATGAAATTAAAATAAAAAAGATGTGGATTTACCTCTGAAAACACCTCCTTGAGAATCTTTTTAAGGGAAGGGGTTTTAGTCTTTTGGAAAGAGAAAGATCTCCTGGTGGTGGGTAGTAATTAGGGATGAGTATTTTTCATAACATTGAGAAGCTTTATTTCTTAGATTAGTGATGATAACATGGTGTGAGGGTTGGTTTTTATTGTGGAGGAGTGGTGAGGTTTTTTTTAATCTTATTCATTATTTAATTATTTTTCACTAGATAAGAAATAGTGTTTATTTAATGTGACCAAAAATTGTAATACATTCTTGAAAGTTTGAACCAAGTGTGGATACATCATCAATTACACAAATAATAGTATATTTATACTATAAATTACCGGAATTTACTATTCACTCAAAAATACTGGAATTTCAAAAAATTCCCCATAACCATTTTTTGAAGTGTAGAATTTAAAAATGAACATAATTTTATAAAAATAATTTTATAAATATTTAAAGTTTAATTTTAAAATAAAATTATTATTTACTTGAAAAATACATATTTTGAATCTAAAACTGCATTTATAATACATTCAAAAATTTATTAAGGTCTCATAAGAGTATCATAAAATAATAGTACACAAAAATAGTTATTTAGTGATACATTTTATAAAAAAATTATTTCATTTTAAAATATTTTATTAATTTAAATTTGTAATTATAAATTTTTTCCTCATGAATATACAAACATGTAATTATAAATTTCTAAAATACTTGAATTAATTTATATGGTGTCTATATTTTATTTATACTTTCATGGGTGATGTTACTATTCAAAAGGACAAACTAATATTCATAAGGGAAAATTACCATATATAATGTTAATGTTACTATTTACTAAAAATGTAATTTGATTATATGAGACTCTAAATATATTATTTAACACAACCATCTATGTATGTTTTTTGAAATTCAAATCAGGGAGATAGAAAAATTATGCCTACTGGATAGGTTATTACAAAGTGCTGTTTTTTAGAGACTCATGGTTTAAAGAATTAAATAATAAAATTATTTATAAATCCTTGGGGTGATACATTATTCTTTACTGCAAAAAATTCTCAATACTGATACATGAGTCACATTCAATTTCTCACCCTCAGGAAAAAATTGTACTCACTTTTGGAGGAAAACATCTCCCTCATAACTTACTCACCCAAACCCACCACATAAAACTCCTAAAAATGACTCAAGCACCCCATTATCAAGTTCTATGTGGAAATGACTCAAACTTGACTACTATTGTGTCCAATTTTGACTCCAAGGTGAAAAATAACTCTAATTACCTCAAGATTGAATAAAGGGGTAGTAAACTACATGTTCCCCCATTACACAGCCTGTGAACAAAAATATTCAATATATCTATGTACTTCTACATTACAAGGGCACACCCAGGGTCTTCTCAAGTAAAAATACACCTTCATAGAATAAATTAGGTTAGGATGTGTACTACTACAAATCCTTGACATACATGGGGATTTCCCATATATAGCCACATGGCCATGTTCCCCCAAACATAGTTCATATTCCCATATACCTTGTCACATGGTTCTATCTCACTATATACTATAAACACGGACTACATGAAGTGTAGTACCAAAATTACATCTACCCAAGTGCTTATCCACATGGAAATGCACCACTACATGACATATACTCAAATCACACAACCTATAGTTCCAAAATAATAGGCTTCCCATGTCCTTGGTTAAGTGGCCATGTAACACTGCACGGTGTGTACTCAATGTACACAATATGAACGTTCAGTAACATAATCTTCCAAAAATGTTAACAGAACTTACTTTGTATTACTCAAAACACATGTCATGTAGTTAGTATTTATGAATGGTACAATAAGGAATCCAACATTTTATAACATAACCTTTTATTTACATGTTACAAAGAGAGGATCTTTTAATGTTTAGTTGAATGGAATTAAGGTACATAATACATGAAAACATAAAACATTATTATAAAAAACATGAAATGAATCATAATAGGTATATACTAAGTAAATTTACTAGATCTCATCACCTGTGGACATACATCAAAGAAAAGGGTGTGCATAAGTCCCGATAAGGGAAGGTAGGGGAAACAGTTTACATTTGACCATGAGAAGTTTCATTAAGAAAATGCAGAATATCATAAAGGCATGAGGAAAAGGTAAAATATGATATTATAATAAAAATAAAATTAATCATTACAATTAAATATGGATACATTATTTAAATGAGACATTAATAATCATATCATCGTGGTTTGTCATCGAAGTGTCGTAAAAATTACCAAGGTTATTTACCAGGGTATAGTAAAACCTTTCATACATAGAGATTAGATTATATACCCAATGAAATAAAGAGATATAAAGATTAAAAATTTATTTGTAATAATTATTTTTAGAAGCCTATATAATAATAAAATTTTTCATAAATAAACTGTGTAGATAAAATGAAACAAAATTTGTATCAAAAATATGGTTTTTTAAAAAGAGTTTTAAGAAAAGTTGATTATATTATTTTCACCCGAAAAAAGGTTATGTGGTTTTATGAAAGTTAAATTATAGAATAAAATAAATAATATTTTTATATATTTAAATACCAATTAAAATCATTGATGTTCTGGTATTCACAAAAAGAAAATAAATTAGAATTTATTGAGGAGAAAAGAAAAATTTTGAGAAGTAAATTCAGGAACATAATAGGTGTAAAACATGGTTTTAGAAAAAGGTTAAAAAGAGTTGTGGAAGTTTTATCCAATATAAAAAACATAATTTTTCCCTGATAGAATAAATAAAATTTAAAAAAATATAGATTTATTATAATAATCATAATACATATTTAAAAATAAGTCCTTTAAATAAAGAGAAATAAAATGATATTTCTCATACATTGAAGAGTTTTTCTTAAATCATGTGGATTGGGACATCCAGGTATTTAGTACACCATGGGATGACTCTTTTAGAGTTAAAACTATCCAAAATTCATCAAGGATAACTTATTAGTGAAAAAATAATGAAATAAGTGGGTATTTATAAAACAAATTATATGATTTGTTTATTAATTTACAAATAAAGTCCTTAGAACCCTAGGTTATGGAAAATGAAAAACCATGGGCTTTACCATTTTATTTTCACTTGGTAGTGGAAACATGGGTCATAAGTTATTTTATTTTAATCTAGATGATCTGATATTAATTTTATATTACTTCTTTTAGAATGTAAAATTAAGGTTTCCCAAAAAATAATGTTTTTAATGTTAAGGTTTCTATTTTAGACTTTGGAAAGTAAATTATAGTTTGGAAATTGATTAAAAATTATTAAAATAGAGGATATTAACAAAATAACCTAATTTAAGTTCGTTTATTTTGTTACTTTATTTATTAAATCATTATTAAATAATTATAAATTCATTAAAAAAACCAAAAAATCTCTAACTATATTTTTACTACTCATAAAAATATAAAGTCTTTATGATAATTCTCATAATTCACCCCAACTTAATTTTGATATGATAATTTCCAAAATATTATTAATTTTATCAGATTAATTATATTAATATGATTATTATAAATTTTAAATATAAAAATATTTATTTATTAAAAATATTAGTGCATTAAAAATGCATAGTATAATTTCTGACACATAAAAAAATAAACCTATTTTATTATTTAAATTTAAATATGATTATTTATATCATATTATTTAATTATAATATATATTATTAATAATGTATTATTTTATTATAAAATTTTATATCTATCTTGGATATGTATAATGTTTGTCTGAAATATCAATTAATCAAATTCTAACTCAATTTTATAATGAAAAATAATCCCTAAAATGGAATTTGTGGAATGAATGTTATATTTATCCAATGGAATTACACTTTTTTGTAACTAGGTTTGGGAAATTCAAGCCCTTATGACACCCACATATGACCTATTTGTAAGTTTTGTTATGGTAAAGGATTTATTGGGTGGCATTGCTAACATCGCCTGAGTGGTAATCTCTTCTAACATGATCTTCTCCCATATGCAATTTTTTTCAAGATTCACTTGTTGAATCTCATCTTGGGATTTGTCAAGAGATAAAACAAATAATAATATTTCCCACCAAATTCCCCTAAAAAATGGGCTTCATATGGTACGAATATTCTTGTAACCACTTTGCCTTAGATAGCCCGAGTCGGTGCATGCTATTAATGACATTGGCTTTATTTTAAGGAATCATGCCCTGATGAAACCAGAGTTTAGTAGTCTTGGAAAACCCAATAAATATAATAGAATATAATTAAAAAATTATACTATAATTACAATATAGTTTTTTAAATATTCTAAATAAATAAATAAAATCTAGGATAACTCTAATCTATCTAGTATATCCATGAATATCTTTAACAGTACGCTTCTTGGATTACTGGGGAAAGAAACATAGTAAGGGTGAGCTCAAATGCTCATTAAGGGTAAATTATAACAGAAAAATTATGAATAAATGATAATAATAATTATGACATGGTAAATATTGAAACTCAAATTCTATATAGTCAATAAACTGAGAGGTAAGTGCATACAAAATATCGAAAAGTAATAAATAGAAACACATTTCACTCAAATAAATAGATGTGGAAATAAAAATATGGAATCGAAAGAAAAAAACCCATTTGATTTAATAAATTCTTGTAAAATTAAATATATCCATATACATGATGATATGAAATATCAAGGATTAATAATAACTAAAACTAATATGATGGAAATGATTAATTATTCAACGTCAAGTTTCCTAGGTACATGGAACTATTACCGTAATGGGATAGTTTACCTATTCTTATTCGTGCAACAAATTAGTATCACGAGACTACAAATTCATTGATGGGGTTTCATTAACCAGACCCCAACCTATACGGGTTTCCTCAAATGGTCTGCAACCTATGTATTGGATGTCCAAAACATTCATCATAGCGAATAAAAAATATGAATTATCAAATATTCATATTAAATAATTTAAATGGATTTAAGAATCTTTCCCAAAATAATCAAATTACTTTCAAAGTATAAACATTATAAAAACTGGTATACGGTTTAGACAATGATCATATCCATGGAAAATGATTCGAGTATTTAGGGGAAATTCAATGTCAAATGATTATAGGAAATTGAATATTTCAAGGAGATTAAAAGTATTTAAGTAAGAAAATGTGAATATTATCCATAGTCAAATCAATCAACATTCATCCATAGGTATATTAATGATGGTATCAATAGAAAATAACCCATGTAGAATAAAATTAATCGATGTTGTCGTTGATGAATGGAAACATTATAAAATATCTTTTATGATCATTATTGAAGAACATATACTTTTATTTTGAAACCCATTTTTTAAAATAACTTCATTAAAAATCACTTTATTAAAAATTATACTTAAAAATAAACATTTTTAACATGAAAATGATACTTTAAATAAATTATGGTTGGACAATCTATAAAATTCAATGAGTTAAAAAGAAAATTCTTTTTTCATGGTAATAATGTTTAAAAAATTCCTTGTTGGGAAAGAAACAAGAAGATTCATCTGAATATAATTATAAAATAAAAAATGCTAAAAATTTCCTTTACAAATAATGTTAACATATTTTCTAAAAACATTTTAATAAAAAAATTTTTTTGAAGAAAACAGGTTCTCTGAAAATGTATATAAATAAGAGGGTTTTAAACAAAATCTTAAAACATTTCAATTCAGTAGATTGGAAGAATTGTAGTAATACATAAAAATGTTCCTAATTAATAAGTTGATAGAAAATTATATTTTTTATTGACCAATTTTCATATAATTTTCATAATTTTATATACCCTTAAAATATCATAAAAGTTATTATTGAGGAAAATGATATTTAAACATTCCAATGTGTCCCATACCAATCTGAAACATTTTATGTCATAAAACTCATGAAGTAATAAAATTATATGAAAGTTATAATATAATGAGTGTAATTATATTCATGATATATTATGTAAAATATAATTATATACACCGTATTAAATAAAATAGGTGCATAACCACAAATAAGTCTCAATAAAATGTAAATTGAGACAAAATACCATACCATGAGTTTTTTTTTGATGAATGTCTACCAAATTATTGTATAATAAAATTATGATAATTTTATACATAGTTTAGAGCATTTTACATATTTTTCATTACTTTTATTTCACATTTAACTATGTTTTATGCAACTACATAAACAATTCTGTTTACATTGGGTGTTTTGACATAATTCAGTTTATGGTTTAAAAACAACTTTGATAGGTCAAAATTCATCCAAGAATTCATAAAATTACATATAAATTAAAATAATCAAGAAATAATAATCATATATATATATATATATTATTCTTTTTAAATCAATATTTAAATATGGTCATGAAAAATGAACTGATGTTACACTCATGTAGACGGTAGACAGTATTTACGTATGAGTAACATTCTAATTTTTCAATGATCATTATAGAAAAAAGTTTTGTAAAACTATATACTTAAATAAGGATAATTATATCCTTAATACCATATTATTTTATCATATATACTTATATATAATTATTTTTAATTAAAAGAGAACACATTTAGTTGAGAAGGAGGAATTCCACAGAAACCTAACTGACATTGTCACGTTTTAGTGCGAGAATGGATAAAAATGAAAATTATATATATATACTATATATCCAAAAATTTTATTAGATAATGAATATAATATATAGGTTTTTTACACATATGACTTAATGAATCTTTCTTTTATACAAACCATGTATAGTGTGAATGAATAATTTCACTTTAAGGGGCAATAGTCTACACTTCCTCAATCGATGATATCGTATTAACGCAAAATGGAAAGTATTAAAGTTATGTGTAATAAAATTATAAAATAAGTCTAAAGCCTCAAAAAATATAATATATATCATATATAAAAAAAATTTCCATCATAATGGACACCATGATAGGTGGGGAAGGAATAATTAACAATCATCGTTTCGTGAGGCCATAGTTCACTGTACATAGAAATAGTTTGTTTGTTACTCATTAGATGGAGGTGTGTATAAGTTTATTTAAAAATCCTAACCTAAAAAAGTACTAGTATATTTAGGATACTATTTTTTATGTAATAATGGAATACGTCAGGGTATAGGGTGTGTAGAATTGAAATGAAACTAAAAGGCTTGAGAAAAGACATTTACTATTAATCGGGTAACTTCTTTTGGTTTATAACAAAAGGCTTCCTTGGAAGTTTTATTGGAAAAAGGTAGTATTCAAGGTATAGTTTAGGGATGTTGGAAATATATTTTGGAAGATATTATATAAACCGAATAGGATATATAGGTGTGAGGAATAGGTAGAGTTCCATTCCTATTATAGGGGAGGTAAAGGACTCACTTGGAATTTTTCGAAACAATTTAGGTGTACACATGTTTTTACCTAACAAACTTTCATACTAAAATAAAAAAACTAAATAATATAATATTAATGGAATAAGTATGACCATACAAGGTATTTTTTATAATAGGTTATTTTATTTGGGCCCCTATGTCAACGGTTCAATCCTTTATTAAATATAATTTCTTCTATAATAATTTTAATTAATTTTAATTACTTTCACTTATATTTATGGTAAAAAAGTTAGACATATCAGAAATTATAAATTATGATTATTATAAATCCAGGATCCGTGTTCATGAATTATAGTCATATAGATGGTAGAAATTAATTTAGAATTCACCATATAAATGGAATAACATTTTAGGGTTTTAAAGTAAAAAAACTTCATAATGTTCGCTATGACTTTCTAATAAATTTCTATGTAAAATTGCTTACAATGAAATAAATTGTATTAAGTGATAAAAATATAATATAATTAAGAATTAATATATATTAGAATTATAATATGACCATATGAATAATTTTTATTATCTATATGTTTAGAACTAAAATTCAGTATTTTTAACTGCTCTTTAAAAAATGAAATGATTAAAAAAATATCAAAAAAATCACCCTAATAAAATTATTATGATTTTATTTAAAATAAGATTTTTATTTTGATAAATTATATCAATAAAATCTTTAAAATTCATATTAAAAATTGTTTCCCCATTCAAAGGTTATAAATTTCTTTTAAAAAATATAGGATTCTATATGTAAAATAGGGTTTGTTCTTATATTATGTCTATAAAACCTAATGGGTGAATATAAAATGTATTTATCTAAATATATAACATATATATTTTATTAAAATCTTTCTAAAACTATAACTAATTGTTTTTTATTGAGATAAATCTATGTTAGATGCATAAATACAATAATATTTCATTTTATATCCAAGTGGTTGTTATTAATTGGCAACTAATTAATTAATTTTAAATTTTTATAAACTATAAATTTTCATAAGATATTTAATGTTATTCTTAAATTCTAACATATCTGTTAGTATATATAATATTATATTAAATAATAATATTTTAATAATACATTTTTATTTTGTGCAACTCGATCTTGCGAGTAACACAAGATATCATGGAAGGCCACTCAGGTATGTAACGCAAGCTATCGAGGAAGCTCACTCTGGATTTTGATGCAATCTAAACCAGTTTTTATTTCATTACAAGTTATATAATGTATTTAATATATTTAAAATAAAAAATATAGATTATAGTCTTCAGATATTATATTCCCTTACGTGTTTGGTCATGCGTGTCATACACTCTATCTAATGCAATGTTATACGCTATAATTTTAGGGTGTTAAATTGTCACCATAATAATTAAATTGCATCCTTTTCATTTAAAATCAATCTTGGTAATAGATTGTTTGATATTTCTTATATTGAAATCCCAAATCGTGAGAAGTGTTCGTAAAAGCTCCTCTGGAAAAGTTTCAATGGGAAGTAAAATGTTCACAATGACTAACATATAACTTGGTATCTAAGTAGGATAACATTAGTGGAATTGGAAATAAATTCATGAAGTAAAATAATAAATATTTATAGCATGTGAATGAATTCATATATCAGAAACAATTGAATGATCAATATAAATGTTATGTCAACAAATCCAAAAATCAGTGATGATCTATAAAACATTGGTTTAAAAAATTGCGGTATTAGGGATACATTTTTTATTAAAGATACATTTCCTAATGTTGAGGAATTACTTTACTGCCTTATAATATAAGGAAATATACTTAATTTATCTATTTATATTTCATATGATCAATCCTAGATTTTTTTTGTTCTTGGATTAAATTCTAATTCATTCCTTTACTCATAGAAATTAATTATCAATAATGACATATTTTTATGCCCAGATCACTAAAATATACTTTTAAAGGATCATAAGGCCTATAAAAGAGTTCCAAGTATAACAATTTTCCATTAAATATATTACAATAACAATATTATTATTATATTAATCTATAATACTCAAAAGTGATACTACTGGTTCATTATTAGCATTTATTCATAAGTTTTTTTAACTAAAAACAATGAAAAATTAACCATGACATTTCATATATACGTGGTTGACATTAAACCCTTATCATCCTCCAATCATGGTTTCAAGACCTATAGCCTTATCATATTTCATTGTTTGTCACCTTGCATATAGTTTTTTCTATTATAAAACCATATTAATATAATTTGAGATGTAAATCTAATGTAAATCCTTGAAATAAGGTCAATAGCCAAATTTCATTTTAACTATAGTTTTCAACAAAAACTCAGTACATAAATACTCAGTCCATTTTATTTTAAAATTGGCTATTACTTGGTCTAGGGTTAATCCATAATATCATTGGTAGGATTTCTAAACCATGACCCATTATCTTAAATCTAAAATATCTTAGCTTTAAACTATGTTTAATATTATATATCCAAATTTTTTATAATGTTTTGTAACGAAGATGTAAATTATCCAAAATGTATCCTTTAGTATTGTCAAACTAGGTGCATATTAAGGGTTGTTATCATGTACCAAGTTACCATATGTCAATCCTAGAATACCATTTTAGATTTATTACTCTTATGTATGTTTGTCCCAAAAACATGTTCACTTGCAGTATCTAGACATGGATGTATTTCTTTGAAGTCCATTATAATATATAATTTACCAAAATTATATGGTGTTATTCTATACATATCCTCAAATAATAGCATAGGGTTATGTTCTCTAACCTATGTTTTCTTATATCTAGTACTCAATGTTTTGAAAAATCTTCCTTTCATACTAACTATAGCGACCCGACTCCTGAAAGATTAGAGTCAATGTGTTCAACAAATTATAATGGCCTGATTATAAAGAATCCATTCTTGAAGGAACGAGAGACTAGCATTCTTGGTAAACAATACACATAGAGGATACTTTTATTAAAAATAATACTGTAATTACAACATATTTTTTTCCTAACAAAATAAATAAATTTGAGGATAACTCTAATCCATATAGTATATCCCTACTTATCATTTATAGTACGCTTATTGGATTACTATGGAATGAAACAGAATAGGGATGAGCTCAAATTCATCGTAAGGATATATTATAGCTGAAAAAAATAATGAATCATTGAGAATAATAATTAAACAATGGTAAATAACTGAACTCACATTCCATATAATCCACTAATAGAGGGGGAATTACAAAATAAATAGAGAATAGTAATAACCAGAAAAAAATCATTTCAAATTACCTGATAAGTTAAAATAAATATGATAGGTTAAGAAACTAAAACACACGTCATTTAATAGATGATATTAAAATTAAACATATCAAAACATATATTGTAGAAAAATATCATGGATGAATAATAATTGAAACTAATATGAGGGAAATTATTAATTATTTGATGTCAAGTTTCCAAGGTACATGAAACCATTACCATCAAGAGATACTGTACCTATTCCAATTTTGTCATCTAATTCATCCCATGTGACTGTCGATGCATTGAGGGGATTTTATTAACTAGTCCCCAACCCATAATGTTTTCTTGAAACGGTAACCAACACATGTATTTCATGTCCAAAGCATTCATCTTATTGAATAACTAATATTCTTTATCAAATATTAATATTTAATAAATTTTATGGATTTATCAATATTTTCCGCAAATAATAATGTAAATTTCAAAGTATACAGTGTATGATGAATAGTATACATTTTAGGAAATAATCATATCCAAGAAATATGATATGGGTATTTAGGGGAAATTCATTTCCAATTGATCATTGAAAATTTAGTACGTCAAGGGGATAAAAGGAATCAAGCATGTTAATATGAATAATATCATTGGAAAAATCAATCCTAATTCATCCATATATAGATTAAATATTGTATCAATACAACATAACCCAAGTACAGTAAAAATTGGGATGTTGTCATTGATGAATGGAAACATTATTCAATGATATTTTAAAAACATTATTGGGGAAAACATCCTTATATTATGAAAGGAATTTTGAAAAATCATTTCATTAACATTTAGTTTTGAAAATATTTTCTTTCAAAAATAACATTTTAAACATGAAATAGGAACTTCATAGAAATGAAGATGTGTAAATCATTACAAGCTATATGAGGGAAAAAGAAAATTCCTTATAAATAGTAAAAAGGTTTGTAAAATGACTTTATGGGGAAATGAAAAGAAGATTCCTTTGAAAACATCAAGGAAAGACAAAAGGGTAAAAATTTTATTTACCAAATCATTTTGAAATCTTATTATAAAACATTTTAATAATACATTGTTCTTATAATAAAACCGGTTCACTGACAATAGAGTGAAATAATGTCATGTTTTCGTAATAAATATTTTCTAAAACATTTTATCTACCAATGTGTGGGAAAATGGTAAGAATACTTGAAAATGGTCATTAATTATAAGAGAATGTAAAATTAAATGTTTTATTGATCAATGTTCATATAATTTCCTCAAATGAAAATCCCATTAAACAATTATTATGTTATTGTTGATGAAAATAATCTTTAAACATTCCAATATTTTCCATACCACTTAGAATAATTTTAAGTCATAAACCTCATGAAACAATAAAATCATATGAAACTTACAATATCATGAGTGTGAGGATATTCATTATATATCATGTAAAAGTGTATTATATACACTGTATAAAATAAAATAGGTGAATAACAACAAATAATTCTCAAAAAATTGTAAATTGAGATTAAATCCCTTACCTTAACATTTATTTAGGGTGAACATCATTTAACATCTTGTCTAGTAAAATTATGTTAATTTTATACTTTAGTGAGAATATTAGTCATTTTTATCATGAATTTTTTCCCATTTTACTATTTTTCATTCACCTACTTAAGAAATTATGTTTATGTTAGGTGTTTTGACCATCTTTAGTTTATGTGTCAAAAATGTCTTTGGTAGGTCAAAAATGGGAAGATGGATCATTTTATAACATCTCTAAAATAATAATAATAATAAAATAATTATCATATTTAATAAAAAAATTATACTTTTAAAACCAATAATCAGAAATGGTTTGGAAAAATGAACCTACATTACACTCATCGAGAAGGTAGGTCGTACATATGCATGAGTAATGTTCTATTTTTTCAATGATCAATATTGAAACAAGGAAAGTAATACTATATCATTCCATAATTATTGTAATATAATAAATACCATATTATTTAATAATAAATTCTTATATCTATAATCCTTGAGATTTGAAATTAATTACATTATGTTGAGGAGGTAGTAGTCAACCCATCCATGACCGACATGATCATTTTTTAATTTGTAAAAGGGATAATAAAAATGATATACATATTCTATATTTCCCAGAAATGAATTATTTAAATAATATACTATATAGGTTTATATGTCACATTTGTTTACCTAAAATCATCCTTTATTTGTTCCATGTATAATGATAACAAATCACGTCGCTTTAAGGGGGTGGTAGTCTACACTTCCTTAAATAAATTAATTGAATTAACGCTAAATGGTATGTATTAAAGGTATGTTATGAAAAAGGATTACAAAAGTATAAATAAATAAAAATTATAAAATATATCATATATATAAATATATTTTCTATCATAATGGACAATAAAATTGGTGGTAAAGTAAAAAATGAATAATCAACATTTCATGAGGCAGTAGTTCATCGTACATAGAAATAGTATGTCTGTTACACATTAGATGGAGGTGTGTGTAAGTTTTGGTCAAAGTGATAACCTAAAATGTAATATTATATTTTGGATACTCGTGATTTTATTTAATTTTATAATAATAATATTATAGGGAGTGGGGAATTAAAATGAAACTAAAAAGTTTGGGGGAACATGTTACCTATTAATCAAGTATCTTCTTTTGGTTTATATGAAACTGATTACATGGAAGGATTTATGCACAATTGGATTCTTCAAGGTCTAGTTTAGGGATGTTTGGAAGCTATTTTGGAAGATATTTTCTAATCCTAAGTTTTTTTAGATTTTTGGGGAATGGAGAGAAGTGGTGGCCTTTTATAGGGTAGGAAAAGGACTCACTAGTAATTTTTGGAAACAATTTAGGTGTACACATTTTCATACATAAATAAAAGTCATAAAAACCCAAAATACTAGAAAAATAAAGTTTAATGTTATATTTATGACTATAAAATGGGTGTTGGGAAATATTATAGCTCATTTTGGACCCTAAGATAAGGTTTAGTCATTTATAAATCTTAATTTCGGCATTATAATTGTTATTAATTTTCATTATTTTCCCTAATAATATTTTTCAAAACAATATTTTCCTATTAAATATTATTAATTATTTTTATTAAAAATACCAAATTCATTTTCAAAAATTCCAAAAATAGAATTGGTAGAAATTAATTTAAAATTTATCCTGGAAGCGAGATAAGAATGAGGGTTTTTAAAGTAAAAATGTCAGAATGTTTTCTATTTTTTATAATCATCTTCAAAATGAAATTGATTCCAATTAAATATGTTGTATTAATTGAAAAAAATATTATCTAATTAAACTTTAAAATAATTTAATATTATAATTTATCCTTATAAATAAATTAGATAAAAAGACAGTTTTAAACAAAAATTCAATATTTTTAATATTTCTTAAAATATGAAATGTTTTTGAAAAATATAAAAAAATCACCCAAACCTAATTATTATATTTCTATTAAAATTATAATGTTTATTTGGTCATATTAAATCAATTAATGTGTTAAAACTCATATTTAAATTTGGTTCACCAGTAAAATGAGGTAAAATCATCGTTATAAAAATATAGGTTTTATGTTTAAAATTGTTTTTAATCTTATCATATATATATAAAAACTAATGGATGAATATAAATAATATTTTACTCATTATATTACATATATATTAAAATAAAATCATTAAATAATTGTAAATACTTATTTTTAATAAGAAAAAACTCCTTTGGAAACATAAATATAACAATATTTATTTTTATATCCAATTGGTTCTTATTATTTTGTAACTAATGAATTGAAATTATCTTCTTATAAACCATAAAATTTCATAATATAGTTAATAATATTCATCAAAACTAACATAATGGCTAGGTTATATCATATTAGAGTAAATCAAATTATTTTAATAGTACATTGTTATTTGGTGATAATTTGTCTTGTGTGTAATTCATGCTATCATGGAATGTCTCTCTGGAGTGTAGCACCAGATATCGAGTATGGCCACTCTTGCTTGTGATGAAAAATAACTTAGTGAATTTGGAATTATAATCTATATAATTTGTTTCATATATTTTAAATACGAAATATATAGTAGGGTATCAAGATATTATATTCCCCTACATGCTTGGTGATTCATATCAAACACGATATCTATTACAAAGTTGCACTATAGCATTTTATGTTGTTTCAATACTAGTTGAGCCCATTTTTTAAATTTATGCATTAATTTTCCTTTTACCCGTCAACTTATAGAAACTTATTATAACATTTATATTATTACCAATACTATTGTTTCAAGCTATCATAATGAAAAATTGGGATATTTAACCAACAATCAAATAATGATCAAATCTTAATTGTAACATTTACCATTAAACACACTTAATTATTTATGAGAAATATATTTTTGAGTAAAAAATTATATATCACACATTTTCTTAGTAAACATATATCATTTAAAATTTATGGTTCATCACATTCTTCCGCATTTAATAAATTTTATGCCTAAAATTTTGAATCTATCTCTCATTTGAGAAAAGGTGTGGGTAATTTTGCCTGATTGTTACCTCTAGTTCCCACATATCTTTAACATATTTATGGTTCCTCCCCAATAGTCTTACTTGGTGGTTATTCTTTTTTTGTAGAACCATGTCCCTTTGGTCTATTATCAGAACTAGATAATTATCATAAGAGATTTCATGTTCTAGTTTTACCACCGCCAAATTCATTACATGTGAAATGTCAATAATGTACTTACTAAAGATATATATATGAAATACATCATTAAATTGAGATTTAATTCAGTTAAGTCCATTAAAATAATAATATATATTTTTTCATTTCTAAGTAGACCATTTGTGTTTTGGATGGCGTGAACCTTTTCTGTCATATCCTGCACAAGATCATTCCCAAGAACCTTTCTCTTAGAAACTTCATCTGACCATGTAGGTGTTCTACATTGAAACCCATTTAGAGATTCATATGGATCTATTTTAATACTAAAATAAAAAAAATTACTATGAGAACTAACATATTTTTCGTTGTTAATATAATCGACCATTAAATTCCATTGTGATTATTCATATCTTGTACTCAACTATATAATTAATCCTTTCAGATTGACCATTGGTTTGGGGGTGATAGGGCATACTGAAATTCAAATAAATATTCAGATCATGTTATCTAATTTTTAGTAATTTAGATGTGTACCTATTATTGTGATAATAAATAACTGAACATGGAACCCTATATAGCCTCATTGCTTCCTTTATCTAATTATTGGCATGTTGGTGAAGAGGGAAATACTCTTGAATAGCGATTAAATGGGAAGTCTTGGTGAGATAATCCACTATATCCTATACTAAACTATTTCCTTTGATCGTTCTTTGGATTCTAGTGAAAATTTAAATAGGGATATTTTCACACTTCCTTGTTGATATGGGTAGTGGTTATAATACCCATTTAGGAATTTTTCACTCTTCCTTCTCTTGTTAAAACAACAAGCACCTTCTAGTATAGTCAGAAATCTCCCTTTTAATGTTATCCCACCAATAATTATCATGAAGTTCCCTATGCATTTTATTTCTTCATTGATGTATAGATAGTATACACCAATGTGCTTCATCAAAGATCTCCTTCATTATTTCAAGAATAGATAGAATAGATAGCCTTGTATGATATTTTATTACCCCTTCTTGATTAATATTTTCCTCAGAAAAATTGCATTCCTTACAGCTTCGATATTCTCCTATAACAAAGGATATTATCTTTGATAAATCGTGATATTTTCAAGTAATTATGGTCGAAAAAATAATTTGTGATAAGTTTGATGATGTCCATTACTTCATTATTACCATGTAAAAACATAGTAGGTCCTTCATCAATGGATCTCCTTGAATCCTCATCATTTCGAGAACAACAGGTTCTTTCTTAATTATTGCATCATCAAATTTTTTTCTCATTTGAGGTGACAATTCATTGTATTTAATATGTTTCAACCATATCTTTTATCTCATTTTCAATTTCCTTTGCATAAAAAATACTTCAATATTTTATGGTCTGTGTATATATCACATTTCTCCCCATAAAGATAGTACCTATATATTTTCATAGTAAAAACCCACATCTATCTCTAGGTCTTGCATAGGATACTTCTATACAGGAGGATTTCAATTTCGATAGTCATAATCAATAACATTTTCATTTTTTATGAGAATTCAACTAATGGATTGTAGAGATACATTACTAAAAATATTGAATACTTCTATGAAAGAGGGTAGAGTTAACACATGTGTAGTTACCAATCTCGTATTCAGCTATTGAAAATTTTCTTCTCAATACTTTTTTCCAGATGAACATTGACCCTTTTCATATTATATTGTTTATTGGAAGAAAATTTCATGAATTTTTTTTAAAACACTACTAATATTCTACTAAACAAAGGAAAAAACGAATCAATTACTATTATAGGATGATTACTCTTCTCCAAAATCATTTTAATGGTAGGATAAACTATGATTGCATAATTGGTTACAATTTTCCCCCAGAAAGAAAATTATTGTAATAGAAAATAACATTTTCAAAATTTTCCAAGTAGGCACTCCTTCCTTGGTGTTTTCAGTACAACCCTTAGATGATCCTAATTATCCTCACAATGATTGGAATATATCATAATAAAATAAATTAAACAATCAAAAATTTATCTAGGATATCTTTAAAGACTATTTTGGAAAAATTCATAAATATAGCATTGTATTAGTCAAGATAGAGGGAATAAGAAACTCATAATTCTCGTATCTTGATTAGAATGATGTATTTGGAATATATTATTTCATCACCCTCAATTTATGATAATGATATTGAAGATCAATCTGGAGAATAATTGAGCCCCATGATGCTTGTCAAATAAATCCTCAATCCTATGAAGAGGGTACTTGTTCTTCGATGTGATCACATTAAGTTGTCTGTAATTAATACATATCCACAATGATTCATCCTTATTCTTCATTATGATAATAGGTTCTCCCCAAAGATACACACATGGTTAGATAAACCCCTTCTACAATAGATCTTGGATTTCTTTCCGTAATTCCCTTAGCTCCACATTTTCCATTCTATATAGGGTCTACGACATCGACATGAATCCATGCATGTGTTTAATTAATAACTCTTCCTCTATTTTTGAAGAACATCAATGTAACTCCTCAATAAATAATTTAAGGTATTCGTAAATGTTTTTTACATTTTCTATTAACATAATTTTATTTCCTACGTAATATTCAATGATCATTTCCATAAACAAGGCTATAGGAGGTTCTTCTAGACAATGATCAGTATGAGATATCTCCCATTTGAAAACAATTTTACGTTTTCCAATCAGGACTACTAGGATTTTTGTTCTTGTTTAGTTGATTTTATCATTATAGTTTGATGTCCAGTAAATCCATAGTAATGTTTTAAAATCCACCATGGGAATGACTACTAGATTTTCAAAAACATTATGCACCCCAAATTCAATACTAGAGTTTTCAAACACTGGTGATTCTTTGATAATCCCTCCACGTGTCTTGAATGAAAAATCTACTTTTATTAGTTCATGCATTTATTCTATATTCATTGAAATGATAAAGGATGCAAATAAATTCATAGAACTAGTACCAAAAAGTACTTTCTAGCTAAGAGAGAAAAATGAGAGTAACTTTCCTGATATCATTTGGAAAATCTACTTCATCTATAATGATATAAAATTCCTAAAATTTCTCTTTTTTCCAATGTTGTAGTTAACGGTGGTTTTCCTCCATTATCATCTGATTTAGATAATGGTTTAAAAATATATCAATTTTTCCACAATTATAACATTTGGATTTAGGATGATTCAGAACTATCTTCCCTTTTTCATTATTGAAGATTAGTTGAGGCTTCACTTTAATTTGATATTTATGAGCAATATGGCCATCTCTTACACACTTATTGCATTACCTTCTTCTGATAAATCAATTCCTCGAATTCCTTTTCCCATATTTGTTGCTTGTGTTAAGGTTCAATTTTTTCTCTTATTCTATGGTAAAACTTCCCCTAATAATGAATCCATTTGTCTCTACTTTTCATTCAATATATGTGAAAACTATATCTCTTTGACCTACTAATATACTTTAATTGAACTTTTCATTATCTCATCATAGCTTTTGTAGTCTCAATTGGCTATATTCTTCCATGTAAGGGGTATTAGTACACCGAAGAATCTATCAACATTCCTATTATGATCCATTAAAAACCTAGGGGATGTAACAAGAAAGTATTTTAAATTTTATCTCATAGTATCCCATAGACTTCTTTTCCTTTTTCTTCAACTATTTTAATTCATTCTCCTTTTCATTCACACAAAACAGTGAAAATATTTTTGGAAAAAGGATCCTATAAACTCTTCCCACACAGAAGAATCAGTTTCTTTTCTTGGATTCCTATTTCTAATTAGTTTCAAACACTGATCATCTTCTCCCTCTAAGCAGCACATAGTTAGGGTGACTTTATCCTGTTCCAAATAGTGGAATATAGAATATGTTTTTCCTCTAGAGTATATTCATTTTCTATCAATGAATGTTTTGGTAGATACACTAAAAGAATGCGGTCATTGATTCATAAACAATTAAAGGGAATGCTTT
Source organism: Viscum album (assembly GCA_963277665.1). Classification (NCBI taxonomy): domain Eukaryota; kingdom Viridiplantae; phylum Streptophyta; class Magnoliopsida; order Santalales; family Viscaceae; genus Viscum; species Viscum album. Next base: position 1,252,233,722 of record OY728153.1, on the reverse strand, counting down.
TACCGTCAAGGTGAATCTAGTATCTCAACATGATTTAGGAAATTTATCATTACATGAGTTAGTTGATTCATCATTATCAGGATGATTTTCATTTCAGTTTTTATCAGAGGGAAATCAATGCATGTTCTATTGTGATCACCATTTACATAGCTCCTCATATTTCATTCCATATTCCAAAATAAATAAAGAACTGTATTAAGAAATGTTTTTCTTTTAAAAATCTTATAATTTCAAATCAATTTTATCTCTTCAAAAATCATGTTTAAATATGTTATCTTTTAATAATAATTACTTTTTATATACATCCTTCATAATGGTTCTTAAAAATATTGTTATTAACCAAACATATCCCTTTGGAGTATAAAACCAAGAGTGATGCAAGGTATATTGTAATGTACCAATTCCTAATAGAGTCAAGGTAAATGATTTGTTTTATAGTTTTACCCCGAGATACATATGTGTCAATGCCACATTAGTTTGTTCGTATCCATACAAGGTTTTATTTACATGGAAACCACTTAATTAATACCTCACTAAAATACCATTATTTTTTCTTATATTAAAACATGTACATAGGTTTATTAAAAGAAAATTAGAATCCTAATTTCAAAAAATAACTAAATCATCCATTCATTCCAGCAAAAGAATCCCACATTTTTATTTCATAACATTTTTTTTACATTTTTCAAACTAATGTCATTTTAATGTTTAGTTTCCTGAACAAAAAGGCACATAATACATGAAATCTTAAACAAATTCTAAAAAATATCAAATATTTATCATAGACACATACTATATACACTTATTAAATCTCATAACCTTTGTACATACATAAACAATAAATGTTGAGCATAAGGACCAGTAAGGGAAAGCAATTGAAACAATTTACATGTCCCCATGATAATTTTCAAAAATAACTTTATGAATATCGTAAATGAATGAGAAAATAAATAAGGAAAGTATAATAATAAAACTAACAAGAATAAAAAAAATTGGATACTTATTTTAAATTATACTTTGTTAATCATATCAATAAGTTCGGTCATTGAGGTGTCATAAAAATTACCTAGGTTATTCAGCAAGGTATTGTAAAACAAGTCATCCCTAAAGATTAAAAATTACACATTACATTGGATTGTTATTAGGGGGGACTATTTAAATGGTTTAATTAATGTGATCCACATAGATCATAATAAATTATTTCATAAATAACACGTGGAGAATAAAAGAAATGTGTTTTGCATCAAAATCATGGTGTTTTAAATAGTACTTGTGCAAAATTTTATTATTTTACATTTAAGCCACAAAAAAGAAACTGTGTGTTTAATTTATGGTAAATTCCAAAATAAAATAAATCATTTTTAAATCTAGATTAATAGACTTAAAAATATATCATTTTTGGTATTCACTAAAAGAAAATAAAATAGAACTTCTTGAGGAGAAGAGTGTAATTTTTATATATTCAACAACATAAATGGTATAAAATGTTGTTTTAGAAAAAGGTAAAAAGATAGAAGAGATGAGGTATCCCAATTGTCCAAAATTATTTTTCAATATGGTGATTAATAAAAAGAAATAATATATACTGATGATAACATTTTGAAGAGATATAAAAAATACGTTCTTGAAACAGGTAGAAAAGATGGATATTTCCCGTACCTTGAAGAGTAGTTCTTAAAACATTAGTATTGGAACCTTGGGAGCATGAGGACACATTTTGAAGAATTATAATGATGTTAGACTTCCATAACATCATGGATTATTTATTTTTAGTGAATGTAAATGGATAAATGTGTGGTTATTTATAGAAAAAGTTGAGGATTTGTATATTAATTTCAAAATATAGGCATTGGAATCCTAGGTTGTAGAAAATGATAAACCATGGGCCTCACCATAGTATTTGTCTATGATTTGGGAAAAATTGGTCATATTTTATGTTATTATTTCCCAAAAAATTTCATCATCATTTTATATTACTTATTTTCATGTAAAATAAATGTTTTCAAAAAAATAATGTCTCCAATGTTAAAGATTCTATTTTAGACTTTGGAAAGAAAATTATATTTTTTGGAAATGGATTAAAATATAATAAAATTATTTATATTAATAAAATAACATATTTCATTTTCTAATTTTGGTTAATTAGTTATTTCTACATTATTACATAATTATGATGTCATTAAACATACAAAAAAGTGAAATAATGTTTTTAATATTCATGAAAAATAATAATATTTGAGAATTGTTTTTATAAATTCACCCAACCAAATTTTGACATGATAATTTCAAAAATGATATTTTTTTCATAATAATACTCTAAATATGATAATTATTGTTTTTAAATAAAAAACTCCATACATAATAAAAATAATAGCATATTTAAAATTCATAAATAAAATTTGACTCTTGAATGAAAAATTATTTTATCATTTATATTTAAATATGAGTTTTTTAATCATACCAATTTATTAAAATAATTATTATTCATAATATATTATTTTATTATAAATATTTATACCATTTTTTAAATAAATTTTGTTTTTAATAACAAAATTTTCGAATTCCATCTCAATTTTATAAAGAAAAATAATTCATAAAAAAGAATTCATAAAATAAAAATATTATATATATAATGTAATTACACATTAAAGTAACTAGGTCCAAAAAACATAATCCATTATAACACCTGCATATGTCATAATGGTAAGGTGTATGGTGGTGATAGATTCATTGGGTGGCTCTCTTAACAAAGCATTACTCGTAACTTCCACAAACATGAACTTCAACCATAAGAGATTTCATTCATGCTTCAAAAATTGATTCTCATCTTGGGATTCATTAAGTGTAAACCCTAGTGATGATAACATCCTCTCAATCTCAAAAAATTGGGTTCACAAATAATGATTCTACTACTTGAGGCAATCGTTTCTTCTTTAAGAATTAATTTTCTCAATTCATCTTATAAACACTAATAATAACATTATAATTATTACCATGAGCATAGATTCCAATGGTAATATTTGACCAACAATCACATAATAGTAAAATCATGATGGTCACATTTTAGTTTAAACTCACTTCAATATTAATGATATTTTTTTCAGTACAAAATATTATAATGAACATTTTCTTGGAAAACTGATATAATTTAATAAAACTGGGTCATTATAGAAACCCCTAAAAACATATTGTTCTCACTGTTTTCCCAAATTAAGCATTTATCACCCCCTTAGGGGTCCTTAGTGGTCATAAAAGGGATCAAAAAAATATGCAAACATAATCTATTGGGATGGGCCATAAAACTCCAAAACCATTGTACCTCATTCCAAAAAATCTAAAGATTCATGTACAAATTCACTCTTGGATGTTGTTATACCTAAATACATACTTGATCTCCACCGTGGAAAATGTTTAGTGATATATCCTTCCCTAATACCTCTCATTCAATATTATTTACAATGGGGAACAATATTCCCCTTATATTTCTAAAATTGGAAGCCAAATTATGGTGTGATCTTTCTTTTTCTGGGGTTCCTTTCCTAAAGAAGGGTTTAAATTTGTTGTCAGTGATTCTTTGGGTTTTCATTACTTTAGGCCACCATGAGTTTCTTATGTTTTCCTCTGTACGATGGTTTTTCAGTAATCAATAAAAATGATTCCATTCAGTCAATTTATTAAACTCCCATTTAACACTCATCTCAATTCCTCAATCCAGAATTGGGTTTATAAATCTCATAATAAAAAAACCATCATTCTATACTCAATTATGAAGTAGGAATCTTAACGAAAAACTCTCTTTAAATTCGATTTCAATCCAAAACCACCCAAATAATTTAATATTAAATATATTGAACATTAAATATTACATTAAAATTGGACCGACTCAAAAGTAGACTAAAATCGTATAATATGGTAAACATCCTATTTTGGGACCAACCAAGTGGTCAAAAATTCATCTGATTTCATATGCTATGGGAAATGATAGATATAGCTCTCATGAGAACCTGAAAAAAAAAAGAATTAATATTTTTAGTCAAATTGAAGACCTGAGGAAAAGATGTTATTACAACCACCCCTCTTTAAAACATTCTCACCCTAAAAAACCATAGTGGTATTCCAAATAAACATTCTAACCCACAATATTTATCAAATTATTCTCAAATAATTATGTTTTACTGTATAATTTTAATAGAGTTCTTCTGTGAAACTCAAATGATAAATAATAAAAACCATCCAAGTTAAATCCAATACATGCCTCTATCAGCAATGACCAAGATGATGCATGTCCACATCTGTCCATCATGTAATGTCTCAACATCATCCAAATCATCAGCACATTCACTGTTCCCCCACCATAAACCTCATCCTATAATATCCTATTCCAATCCATATCATTTCCCACCATCATAGTCACGTGTCAAAACACATCCTTTTCATTAAATCGACCCCCTCAGTGTGGTTATAAATTCATCCTCAAACCTACCTGCATAAGGGTCACATATCTAGAACTAATTAGATAAAACTCACCATAATAATATCATTACTATCACCTCATAACTTAGCATTAAATATATAGACCATGTTATCAATCCCGGTTTTTCCTTATAATTGGAATTATCAATCTATATCTCATGTTAGAGAAAAAATCAATTATTACCCACTAATAGAATCTGAAAATGAAATGCATTGCATTTTTTTAACATATATCCCATAAAAAGATCTAAATCACAAACTGTTAATAGTATAATCCTACCATATTTCATCACATACATAATTTCAGGATTTGAACCTATCAGGACACCCTTTATAAAACCATGGAGACATCTATATAGAATAGAGTATAGTCAATACTCTCTCAGTGTTCTCAATTTGATGTTGAGATATTGGAAATGATCATCCACAGACTGGGAGCACACTAAGATTTCATTGATGAATACAATAGTAAACCCATCCATTTTTATTTCACCTCTAAATGTAATGAAGTTTCAACTCATGCCTTGGTATTGGGACTCCCTACCCATATGAAACATATCACACCAACATCTATTCTCAAACTACTCATAACATCCTACTTAACTCAAGATCCTCGGTCGTATGCTCTGATAACATCTGATCAATAAAAAATGGACACACCCCATCACCAGTTCATAAGTATCCAGGATCCCATTAATTATAAACTATTATATTCCCTTGTGAAACACAACCCCACAGCCTATTATAACTCTAGTGAGTTTCACTCATCATAAATTTAGCTAAAAATCCATAACAACATTCCCTTGATCACCCCATGTTTTCTCAATATATCTCGTAACTTTTATTCATATCCAATATAACAAACCATTCCATGGGTTCGGCACCTGAATGATCCTTCTCTTCTTAAAACCTATAATAATGCTGAAACAATAAAACACAAGTTCCTATTATCAAAAAAAGACATCCAACATTATGAAATGTCAAACCATGATGCACCCTTCATGAACCGTTGTTAAAAATTCATAAAACATCAAGTTGTGTCGCACATTCCCAAAGGCACACATAACTCAGTCAACCCCTCTCATGGGTAAATATCAAAATAAAAAGCCCCCAAATCCATAAAGTAGTGTTATGTAAAAAAATGTCACTACTCTCTTCCACATAGTCCCACCTATAATGACTATTGTCAAGTCACATGGTCTATCCAACCAGGTCAAGGAAATCTTGTAGAAGTAAACTTAAAATGATATTTTCAACTCACTCTTTTCCCAATACTACCATACATCATTAAATCAAAACACCCATATATAGGGTATCACATACAAAGGATGTAATCTTCCAAAAAAAAACCAAGAACTAGGGAACCTCTATTCTCTAAGCATATGCACATTAGACATCTCCCTAAGGGATGAAACCATGAATCAAAACTCAAACTTCAACTACCCTCAAGGGTCCAATAATCATATAGATATATAATGCTGACATGCCAGGGTCAGAACAACAACTGTGCATGAGAACCACACTAGAATCCTCACCCCTGAGCATCTCACTATAGATCATCATAACCTTCCATCGGAAAAACACTTATATACAATTCAATACATCTATTCATAACTCCGCTAATTAATTATACAGGAAAAATAATATGCTAATTTGTTGACACTTTAATCAAATGAGACTTTTTCATCAGAAAAATCATACTAGAATGCCAATAACATGTGGATCATACATGCCTACTATGATTCATGAGATGCCACATTCCTATATAGGCTTGGATTCAAAACCAAATCACATGACTTTTACTAATGGGAAAACATATAGAAATTTATCATATACTAAAAATCCAAACTACATGTGCATCACACAAGTATAAAAGCATATAAGACCATAACATCACAATTTGAATAAAAATGACATCCCTAATAACCTGGACATCCCACTGAAATTAGAGTTATATACACACCAATTAAATATACATAATAGGCTCTAACACATTACTATATCAGTGGTATACCAAATCCAAAACAGTAAAAGAAGAAATTAACATCTCTATTATCAATTTGTAATGTCCTGGACCAGATTCCACTAAACTGTTTACCTGAGCCAGTTCATCACATGACCATAGGCACAACTCCTAATATTCTAGAGTTTTCTGAATATATGTCTTGATTTAAGGGGGAAATATGGGGAGACTATACCCACATATCAAAGTGAACAAACAAAATTAAATAACCTAACATCATACACGTAATATTATATAGAACGAATAAATAAACTAAAATAGAAGCATGCTGTAATAAAATAAAATACATTAAGGGACTAAATATATATTCCATAATTAATACATTGATCACCCAATGGGATGATCACATATAAAAATAAAAAAATAAAAAAAAATACTTTGGTAAGTACTACCAATTCTAATCCATGTTACATAAACAATCATCAGTTCCCTTTGGAGATGGTTTATCCAAGTCGTCAGACTCCACAAGAGAAACCTACATAATCGTGCAATCATGGGAATTCTTTTTATCAATCATGCAGTTGGGATAAACCTAAAATAATATATAAGGTATTCACACACACATAGGTTCAGATATAGTTTTTGATAAATAAGACATAGTATGAAACCACTAATGTGAATCTTATAATCTCTTTGTATAAGTTCATTCTCATGAAATATGATTATATTATCTAAAACAAAAAACTAAAATAAATTAAACCATTATCAGTCCATATATTTGATAAATAGATCAACCAAATTGAAATTTCCCTAATAATGTGGTGTCTCTGAGAATATCTCAACAAACTTGTATCTAGATAATTTATAATCACTACCACTATTAACTTCCTACCCAATTCTCCAAACAATAAAAACTCAATCCCTAGAAATAATTTCATTTTGGATCATAATCAAAGGAATACTCTATTTTTTCCTCATAACAGCATTTTCTCTCTCGTACATGGTATATAAATTCATCTGACCCAGTAAATATATCATGTTATGGTACTATCAATACCCAAAGTGTTAGTATGAAATATAACATAAAGGTAATTATAGTATGTCTTACATCCTATTTCATATGGTATTCTTCACTTCCCAAATCATCTCTCTAATATATAACCCATAGAGTATACTATCAGTGAGAAAATCCTCATTCAGAAACGTAATCCATAGAGTATATTACACATCCCCAAAAACCTCAATCTTATATCTCAATCTCATATGGGGATCATCTTGTCCATATTCTTAAATATATCCAAAGCAGTGTACCAAGAACTTCGGTCTAATAATCAAGCCATAAAATATATCAATACCAATATCGAGAATCTTTGATAACCACAAATCATATAGTCTTCGAGATTCATGTCCAACCTATCGAACCTCATATATAGTCTTTCATGTCAAACATCAGGAACCATGAAAGGGGAATTAAATGTAAAAGCTTATAAATATTCTAAGAAGAGAGTCATGAAAAATATCATGAACCATATATTTGGATCATATTGTTTATATATATAATACATGAATGTATTGTGACATTTAAATCTTCAAGAATCATTTATATGGATCATCATGTCTAACCAACTGAAAAATAGAATCCCATAACATAAAAATAGGATGAAAAACATGGATGCCTAACTAGATCTCAATAGACCTATGGTGTAATACATCTCTCATCATTAGTAGAAAAAATGTCAATTTATCATCAAATACCCATACATGTCATCAACATATTTGACCCATCAGATCATACATCAATTCAGGTCCCAATAGAAGACCCATAACCAATACATCCCAAACACATGCACCCACTCTAGGTCACCTAAACAATTCAACACCCACATAGACCACTAGGTCGAAATATAAATAAAATAATCCATTTTTGGATCCTTAAAATTAGTACCGGGATGAGAAATCTGACTTTAGATCCTATGGTTTAGAATATGTGAAAAGACATCCCACTCCCAATTATTGGTATCAAACAAACTCTCTTACCAATGCACATCTCCCGAGGGATACACATCCCTCAACAAAGGAACTATCATCTCACTTCCCACTATCATAAAATAAATTAAAACTCATATGTGATATATCCACAATCACAATCCAATCTCAAAAAATCCCAGGATGTCTTGTAAACCAAACCTATCAATCACCTTGAGTCTCAAACCAGTCCCTCTAACCAAGAAAAATAACATTCCAACACCAATAGAGTTCTCTAAAAAACTAATTATATAAACTCCAATCATTCCCATTACCCTCACATAGATCTCATCCCATGCTTCACCATCAAAAGATACATAAATTCACCTTCTAGAAAAACACATGTATATCATAACTTAATCCCCTTATAACCACTCCAAAGTCATAAAAACACCCCAAGGCATCCACCATCTTGTTTTAGGCATAAATATTCTCATCGGGGACTCTTCATGTGTCATTTTCTGACTCCAAGGAACAAAATCACTCAAAAACCCTCAAGATGGAAATAAAAGGATAATTTATAGCATGTTACCCTAATATTTGGGGTGTACTTGGAAATCCTTTACCTGGCCCTGCACATCCACATAACGTGGGAAACCTTAGGGTATAGTCTTGTACTACTACATGGCCACATCATACACCGGGTCTGGTCAAGTGCTACTACATGACCTTGTAATTCCTACGGTCTGCCCATGTACTTCCACACAACCATCTCCCCCATAAATGGGGTGCTTTCCCATATAAATGGCCCCATGGCCATGCCCTACTATATTTCATGTACAAAGACTACATGGCATGTAGTCCAAAAATTTATTCTTCCCAAGTACTCACCCACAAGGATTTCCACCAATGCCTGAAATGTTCACCAAGTACATGGAATGTAGTTCCAGAATATCCATATTCCCATATACTATGATACATAGATAGTTACTACCACATAGCATGTACTCTAAGTTAATGTTAATTACTTTATACTACAATATATTTCCCAAATGGAAAGAACACGTATTTTTATTATAGATTGCATGGGGTATTGATTTTAAGATACATGGTTTATGGTGCCAATAATGATTCAATTGTTATGAAATTACATGAAATCACACTAGGTATCCCATATTATTTTCCTTTTTGGGGGTTTATTTTGGGGGTTCAAGTATGTGTAAACAATCACCTATTCCTAGTTCAATATTTCAATTTCATAGAAACTACCAATGAAATCAACATCTATAACAACACACAGACACTATTTCCAAAGGTAGGAATTAATTTGGTGTTCAAACCCAATGGTGCATAGGAAAAAACCTTGGTTTATTGGATGGGATTTTGGTATCATCACACCCTTTTGGGGGGAACTCTCACTTATTCCAAGACTCTACTATATATTTATGATATGTTCAATAATCTCTTCCAAATCCCAAAAAAAGACCATTTAACCAAATAAAATGATCATTCATTGAATCCTTATATTGGTTAACGGGGTTATATAAATGAGTACATATCTATGTATCATTAGTAATTCATCAATTTTCTCATCAATTATATGAAATGGGTGGTTACTTATATTTTGAATTCATATAACCAAGAACTATGTATTTTACCTCCATACTGTTAGGTGATTTTTGTTTTGAGTATTGGATTTAACCTTTATATGGAATTCTACTTATCATGTGTATAATAAGAACCAAAACCAATTTTTTTCATTTGATCCGTTCAGTTTAAAATCATGTGGAAGGAAGGGTATGAGGGAACACAAGATCTTGCTATGAAGCTCAATCCTTATCAATGTATCTGATGTATACTATTTATGATACGAATTAAAGTAATCATATTTCGATCCTACCCAACAAAATGATGGGTGGTGAGGGGTAAATATTTCCCATGAGGGTTATATCCTAGGGGTTTACCAATATAGGAATTCTTCTGGTACCTTCATAGAGGTGAGTTCTCTTGTATAGGGGAAATCAAACCATGTCACTAAATGGGGTTTGCAGAAAATGGTTTACTTAGATTGGAATATTTATGAAGAAAATGTTATGATCATTACAAATCCTAAATCCCACATCAGTTATGGTCAGTGTGAGAAACAAGGCGTAGCAAGTGATTAGTCTCACTGTATATGGATTCGAGAATTATAAACTGTGGAATAAATTATGGGGTGATTGATATATAACTATGTCCATAATATGTAGTAATACATATACTATATGTATCAAGAATAAGATTTATCATTGTTCCGTTCGGGGTGTGTCTAGATATGTCTAATAGACTAGGTTATCATGTCTTGGGGTGTTTGTTTAAGATGACTAATTATGTCTTCCTGAAATTTTTTGGGTCTCTATATAACATATACGAGGATGTATGTATCTGTTTGGGTTTCATAGAGTACATTACCAAAGATAATATCATGATATATTTGACTTATCAAGAGGACATCGCATGAGTTGGGTGAAATGTTTGGAGGATTTCAAATGACCTGCACAACATGTATGGAGATTTTCTCATGACATGGTTGACATTAATGAAGGACATCACATGATCTAGAAGGAATGTATGTATGTAATCACGTGATTTGGTCAATATTTTTAGATGTAATTTATAATAATTAATAACATGTTTGGAGGACTTTTCAAAAATTAATTTACATGTAATAATGGAATTTCAATATATTGTTTAATTGTCCTCATGGCATTACAAGAGTTGAGCGACCCATCTAAAGGACTTCACATGGCTATACTGACATGTACTAGTGATGTAACATTTTTTGGATAGGTCATGAAATGTTCATGATTCATTGGTATGACAATTAGTGTATCCATATATTCATAAGACTTTTATCTTTTTTCACTCCTTTTTGTGTATGTGCCCCAATGTTTTTAAATAGGTATCTTATTTAGGATTCTCATGACCTAGTCGACATGCATAAACACCTCTAAAAAATTTGGCTAGACCACTGTAATCCCATAACATTATTTATATAGTTATCATGAAAATAAATTTTTGTGAAACATTATCCATTGGGTGTTCCCCTATATTTTACCTCATTGAATACTTTTGTGATCATGTTACTTTCCACTCTGATAATTTCACTCTTCTATGCACCAGTGGGTGTAGTGGTCGTCATGTGGTTCCCCACACTAATAGCATTCCATTTTCATTCTAGGGGGAGGGTTATTGGACTCCAAACCCTAGTTATACTCTACGTTTCATGGTTCATATATCACAAATATTATATATAGTTGGTGGAGGGAGTATCACATCATGAACTTCAAATGATCCTCTTATAGGTTATCCAATGTGTCACATGATGATTCAATGATAGTAAGAACACTCCTTCATTTCCATATTCAATATATTTCATCCCATCAAAGAGATTTTTCATACCATGTTGAAGATCGTAATAGTCCATAAACCATTGAGCCGACATGTTAGATAACCTTCATAGGATCAAGACTCTAGAAGATGGGAACTCACATAATCGATGAAGACATATCTGGGGAACATCAAGAGTTAATGGTACCCTCATAATGGCCAATCAAGATATCAATATAGTTTTTTAGGGGTCTTGGATAAGATTGGGGTGGATTCTTAGAGGGGATTCATCTTATAAAGGTTTTTACATGAGGCTTGTAACCCATTTCACATGAAATTAATCATATCCTCCCTCTACAGGAGGCTTCACACTATTACTAATTTATTTTTCTCCTTATTTTATAGGGGACATAGACTTTACCCACTGGTTTTTCATTAGGGAACCACATGATTAGTATGGGATCATGAAATGGCTTATGAGAATTGTCATCGATTGTCATTATACAAGTATGTGATATATTGTATTTAAATTGGTGGGTCTCATGATGTTGTTTGAGTGTTTCCAAAGAAAATCCCTCCACATTGTTATGGATATGAAGGTGTTTAGCATGATATAATGGATGTGTTTGAGGTTTTTATCATGATGAAGGTGATTTTCCAACATAATCTCATGTGATAAAGTGACATTTCCTAATGGGGTTGTGTGAGGTCTTTCTTATCTCAAAATACCATTGTTTAACTCCCCACTACATAAATATTCTTCCCATTCCTCCATTATTTTATAATGGTCTTTTGGTCATATATGGAATCTACTGATCAAAAAGTCACATGATCAGAGGAATTTGCCTGGAAGACTTCTCATGACCAGTAGCATTGATCTGGACACCTTTGTTAGAATTGGATGGTTTTTAGAATGGATTCACATGTTTACAGAAATATCATTCCCAAATAATGATCTATTTGCTTGACCCTCCTTATTTCTTGTGATAGTGTGTCCTTTTAGAGGATATGTTATCCACATGATTTGGCTACAATAACATCATTCTACATCTTCATTTTTTTGGAGAGAATAATATTGAATCTTCTATCATTTATTCAATTATAGACGTTTATATTCTCATTTAGTGGGAATCAATAAATTTTTACCCTCAATAGAAAGGATCATAGGTGCAATGAATAAGTTGTGAGGAGATTAAAATACTTCTTGATTCCATGAGGGACTCCTCTAATTGGTGTCTCAAATGATGCTTGGTCTTTTAGGTGTTATTTGGTATTCTTCATAGGCTCTATAAATGTGGAGCAATGGTGAATCTAATTTCACATGTGAATTCACACTATATAGATCCTTAAATTTCTCGTATCATGTGATTTCTCCAAAATACCTCATCACAACACCTATTATACAAGAAATCTCATCAAGAACACATCACAAGATTTTATTACATGATCTATATTAGATGATTCGATCACATTTTACCTCCATGTAACTAAATTTTATCATCACTTTGTCGAATGAATCATGAATAATTTCTCAAATGTATTCTTGGACCATGACCTATATCGTCAGCCTCATTGATGTCTTAGAGGCTTCACATGAACCATTTTCTTATTCATGTGATCGTCATGTGGTTCGAGTAACCATACCAGGGTCATGGGATGTCATGTCTCATGAAATATTACCATATCGTGGATTCTCTATGAAAGGACCACATTGGGATATTGCTAACAATGATACAGTGATAAATAAGTGTTGTAGAGTTTTTATATCAAATTAAACTTTTTTCCATTTACCACATAGAAATATTACGATCTCGATTTAATTATTTTTTCCCTTTCTCAAGAAAGTGTATTGAAGAATTAAATATATCACGTGAAACTCCACTTATGCTTTCCTAGTAGAAAACATAAAGATGCACTTTTCTTCTTCTTTTATCAGCCAGAATAATATAAATATGGTGTGTATTGATGAAATGAATTATCCAAGACCCATATATAATTAGAATGAATCTTAATTTATTAATTCACGCTCCATATAATCTTTCTTATCTTTCATATTTAGTTTTAAACTAACTGAATTGATTATTCTTCTTCTATTGTTAAGAATCACTAACTTCAACGTGATTTTTGAAACTCTAACGATCATCTCAACATACAATCATCACTATTATTCAACCATATATTATAATTAATTTTTATCTAGGAACATTATATTCTCCTTTAGCCATATAGTTATATTCATTTAAGTAACAGTGTCTTTATATATTTATTTGATACTCAATATAAACAATTGAGTGTTTCAATTATCTTAGTGACGGTGGTTATTTTCATACCACTAATTATACGACATTTAATATCTAATCTAGTTAATATATTTTAATTCATCTAGACATTATCATTATCATTACCATGCAAAAATACTTCTTTATTATTATCCTTCTATATACTGTCTTCACGTAAGAGAAAAATTGTGTTATTTTCATTTAATTTCAATTACATGCCCCAACAGAGGTACATAAAGTTATTATTACTATTCAATGTTCTTCTCATAATTGAGTTTTGGTCATATCAATCATTATGCATGTATGTTATCATTTATTATGCTTTCACATTAACAAATATGGGATTTCATGAACTTCTCTTTTTTATACTGTATAATTAGTTTTGATACATTCTTTGGTTAATGAAAAAATTTACATTTCTATTTCAATGAATAATTATTCAAACATAATCTATTTACACATTAACTTGGTTCTGGTATCTCAACAGGTTCTTATATTTCATATGTGCATGCATTCACATAATTTCATTTGAAAACCCCAATATATATGTGTTTTTTTCTTCTGCCTGGAAAAGTTTGAGGTTATTTATCCAGAAAACAGAAGAATGATTTGAACTATTATCCTTCACATTAGTCAAGACCTTCCCAGAATATGTTTATTATGAAGCTATTCTAGGGTGATAAGCACACATGGATGGTTTTTGGTTCTCATCTACAATATCTTCACGCAACTCTGAGAGAATGTATCACTTATACAAAGGTTCAAAAAACCGTATATTGTTTCAAATCACAATAATGGTGTAAACACTTTTCAGGTGTCTGTGGATCCTCCTCCTTTGAGAAACCAAAATGATTTTGAAACCTACAATATTTTTTAATCCTCAAAGGATCACTGGATTCTTTTCCTATTCTTCTAAAACAGCACTTATAGAAAAGTCTATTTTGAAATGATATCTCCCATGTATGTAAATAGTAGCACATCGCTTCGTCTCAATTCCTGTCATTTTATAGATTATGATCACTACCTATTCTTCTTTTAATAAGTGAATCAAATACTAGTTTTTATTCCATGTAAATCATATGTCAAATTCCTAAATGACATGTCATTTTGAACACTTCTAACCATGGTTTAATGATATGGTGAGAAACATGGAGTTTTTCTTTCCACGTTGCCTTATCCTCTATGGTGAATAGATCACATTAAGGAAATAGAGATCACATGAAAATAATCTCCTCAATCGTTTTCATGGAGACTGAGTATACGTCATCCTTTTCAAATAAATTTTCATTCAGTATAACTATATTCTTCAAATGAATAATGAAAATGAAGTTGAATGATATCTTAATTGA
This sequence comes from Viscum album, assembly GCA_963277665.1. NCBI lineage: Eukaryota > Viridiplantae > Streptophyta > Magnoliopsida > Santalales > Viscaceae > Viscum > Viscum album. The sequence continues at coordinate 1,252,218,324 of OY728153.1, read as the reverse complement.
TTTTGTATTATCATTTCAACCTCCGAATGATAATGGTGAAACTACTTTGATCAAGGATGGTTCAGCTTACATATCTAGTGAAATAGTGGTACCATCGAGGGAAGGCTGGATGAAGACGATTTTGTTGAGTGTAAAAGTTTTTTCTCATTTCAAATAATATCTTACGGGTGATCATACGGTGTTGGGTCAATCTATGGAGATGAAATATGTAATTGATGGAGGAGATCAAAATGATCAAATATAAATGGTTTTGCTCAATATTTTAAATTTTTGAATTTAATCTCTCTCAATTCATGTCCCACATCAATATCCAGAAGTGGATCCCTCCTATTTATAAGGAATGTAGTGCCTTCTACTTCTTCAAGCTGGAACTAAGGTTGACACCTAGAGGATACAGCACAAAAATTTCCCACACTAGGTGAACCACATGAAATTCAGGGACATTCCTTTCATCTTTAGGCCTAATCCATGGATGACCTTGATCATATTCTTGTGCTCCATAAACAAGGGATTACAAGGGATTATACATGAACATCCACTCCTGCCACTCATCATGGTGGATAAGTCGTTCTATTAGGGATTGGATGACCTATTGAGTCCCACATATGTTCCTTGGATGAGAATGGATTTCCTACTATGATTGGTTGGATATATTTTTTGATAGACCCAACTATAAATATGTCTTAATATAAATTCTATTTAATCCAAAATGCACAAATCCATCTACCACATACTCATATCCAAAAAACCGCATCCTAGAATATAATTTATATTTTATTGTTAATAATTATAAAAATATATCCTTCAATAATCTTCAATTTATCTCTTTAAGGGTTCTCATGACATAATGACATATTACATTTCCTTATTTTAACTATTTATATGTTCTTTTTGGAATAGAAATTCCAAACAGCTTCTTAACAACAAAACCATTGTCTTCAATATTGTAAAAAATATATCACTTTGATAAATGTATTCTGAACTATGTTCCAGTTCATGAAATGTCTGAACTTCTAGGAGAATTATTCACGCTTAAAATATAATTTCATCAAATGAACCCATAACTATTCTCTAAGAATCACCTTGATACTCAGTATATTCAATATATATTTCTTTGAATATCAAGACTTATAGAATTTATCCAGACTCTATAAGCTTTATAACTCTTTCATACTATTAAAATTAATTAAATATTTCTATCTCATTGATCAATATTGTCATTTAATTTAAATCATTATAAAACCAACAAAATTCATATAGAAAGTGGGGTTTTCATTCTCCCCCTATGTATTTTTGGAAAATAACTTCAATGTTATTTTATAATGAAGGTTTCAACATGTGGATCATTACAATTTATCCGCCTTTTATTTTATAAACATTCATTTGAAATTATCTCCCTTTAATTTAAAATAAATAAAATGTTCATGGGAAATTGGTTTTAGTTCATACTTGATTAATGCACTATCCATCATTTCACTCTATGTCTACATGAGTTGTTCCTTGTGTAGAAGACATGAGGATTTGATTTATTCAGAAATTTTATCCACTATTAAAGGATCATGATGCCTCATGAAATGATAAATTATATAATTTTCTTCAAGGGTTCCCTACTTTAATTTTAGGATGAAGATAATAATTGTGATATGAATATTTTTAAGAACAATCAACATAAATCTCATGACCGCACATCAACAAATAGAATAATAACATTTAATTGAAATGAGAAAGATAACTGAACATGGGGAATTTAAATTCAAAATATTTCATTGATTAATTCAATTCCCCCCTTTGTAAAATGGTCACTATCTTCAGTAGCCCAAGATGATAGATTAATATATACATGTCTTTTTAAATATCATGATCTCAAAGCAGTTTCCAAAATAATCATATTTGTTACCAATTGAAATAATAATTATGGAATATTCTTAATTACTATCTCCCACAATGGAAACATGTCTAATCATCTTAATATTTATGGATCTCATCAAGATTAGATTTCATGAAAATCTAGTATGGAGAATTCAGTAGAATGGATCATCAACTTGTGATTTAGTAGATTGAAAATTTTCAAAACATCACCAAGGAATATCTTCTTTACAATAGTTTTTTAGGATAAAAATTTAAAATCAATCCAATACTGTATCTCTATTATATTAACTATCTATAATATGACATCACATTATTCAACATCATAAAATAAGATCCTCCATAATATTTATTCTTGAATATCAAATGTGGAATCATTCATGGATGGTGACTTCTTCATCTTTGCTACCTAGAATTGATATCCCACATTGCTTCTTAGGTTTTCCCCATGAAAACATTCTTCATCATTAATTATCTTAATTATAAGAACAAAGAGAATAAAAAATTATTTAATAGAATAATATGAATAATATTTTCTTCATCAATATGAATTGCATGGTTGATGTGATATTTTCAACGAATATTCTCCATTTTCTTTTGTATTTATGATTTCACATCTAAACATCTTTTATAATTTATGTTGATCCAACATGAATCTCTTAAAATCCTCTATTCCATTGTGTAAAGAACTATTCTTCTTCACATCCATCACAGATGATACATTGATAGTCCTCTTAAAGACTACATCTTGTTCTGATACAAAGTTAAAATAGCCTTTAGCAGTATGACCATCTTTCAAAAATCTCTCACATAAAAACTATTAACATTATAGTTTATTTTTTGGAAAAACCCTTATGAACCCTATCTTAATCATGTGTGATATTTTCTTTTCCATTTTCACTATCCTTGCCTTTTGAATCCATATGTTTCCTCATTCTTTCAAATTATTTTATCCAAATAACTAACATGTCATTAGGAACTGTACATCATATTAGGATCTTCCACATAGGTGCATCTGAGGGCCATAATTTTTATCATTAAATCTTCTAGATGAATAATTTTTATTGAACTTATTGGATTTCAAAACCATGTTTTTCTCATCATTCCTTATCTGATTATTATTGGGGGAATTTGTGTTCAAAATATCATTCGAGGTTTTTCCCATGGTAGCTTCTTCATTGGTAGATAACATTTGTGATCTTATTTTCTCATCAACTTTGGATACATGATGAGATGAGCATATAGCAACCATGTTGCCACTATGATGTTATACATCATATATTTTATCAATCATTCCAAATATATTTTTAGTATATAGATTCTTATGGACAAATGGATGTTGGTTATTTATTTATTTTTCTTTATCCCTCTTCACATAGGAATCCTTTGAGCTTTTACATTTTGAAAATTGTAATCGGAATTTAATAAAAAAAATTACCAAATATATTGTAGAACCAACATTAACCCAAAAAACATAAATTATATATATTTTCTATATATGTTTTATGGGTATTCTTCATGAGTTTTGTTAACTTTTTGGGAAACTACATTCCACACATTCATTTCCATCCACTATAGTCATGGTGGTAGGTTTTGTATCATATTTCTTCATCAATAATACTTAAAAAAATTTTTTCCAACCATAAATTTTCATAATAAAATATTTTGAATCATTAAAACATGTCGGTGTGGACGATATATATTTCTTTTCACCTAATTGATATAGATCATCAAAATATGTCATGACATTTTTATCACTTGATGGCATTATTTTAACGTTAAAATAATCACTTGATAATTGAGTGACAACAACAACTCTTTCCTTCAGTTGAAAATTATCAATAAATTTCATCATTATATTGGAAAAATGTGCTTCCAATTCTAAACATTTCATATTGTAAATAACTTTCTGATTTTCAATCAAAATCATATTCTATACTAAATATGTCCTCATTATTTCAAATTCATCTCAATGTAGCTTCACATTATTATGAATCAAAGATTCATGTTCCTTGATTTTCTATTATTTTACATTAAATTTTCAATACATTACATCAATGTTGTCTTTCAATATTTTTCAACTGCATGGATCTGTTCTTTAAGATTCTTCTTAACTTCCTCTTTATCTTTAACTTTATCAAGCCATGTTGAGGGGAAAATTTTAGGATACCTCTCTGTTTCTTAAATGGTTCAAACCTGTCAGAAGAGATTCAAACATTATAAATTTTTTTCATGAATGCTTTTCTCAAAAACAGCATCTACTGATTCTAGATGGGTGATCTATTCTTATATAAATTTAACATTTCTGCAAACTAGTGATTCTATTTGTTCAAGAATACCATGCCGAAAATTATTATTTTATCAACTTATAATTCTTGAGAAGTTATAGATTGATCATCTTCGAAACATATTCTAGGATCTTTATCTTGAGGACAATTTTCGAATATACTAACACATATTTTTTATCACAATTGGTAGGATGGTTATCCATATTCTGGGTGAAAAATTGAGACACATTCTCATTACATTCCAAACATTATATATTAATTTTTTCTATTCCAAGTATATACATATACATTCTATCCTTTAGACGAGAGAGAATTATTTATCATCATTAACATTTATTTCATTTTACTATTTATCCTGGTCTTGTTAGATATTTACTTCTACTAAGAGATAACTAAATCATCACCAAAACTGCACTTCATTGTTTACTATGGAATGAAAATTAAATCTTAAAAATAGAATTGATTCAATATAGAGAATACAACAAAGGTGAAACATACCAAATGAAAGGAATAGATTAGGATATGACTAACACTGATTTTGGGGGTGAATTGTTATTAGAAACATTTAAAATTTGTTCAAACTTTTTACTCATTTACCACATCGACCTGTTAAGATATCGATTCTATTATTATCTTATCCATATAACATGAAAGTATATGAAATAATTAAAAATAGTACATGATATTTTTACAAGTTTCACTACCCAGTTAGAGTATCTAATACTTTTCATGGTCTGGAAATGATCCTGACCACACAATCAATATAAGTTAATTCATTGAATATAGTTACAATAATTAAGAAATACATTTTCACTTTCAATGAACTATAGTAAATTGTTAGTGAATGTTTTTTATCACATTTATGTATTATTATAATACTTAAAAATATAGTATTTTCTTTGGTTATAAAGGTTTGTAACAATCTGTATGACTTCCACCTATTGAAACTTATTAGATGTCATAGTTATACATAATTCTTCCACAACCTTCTTCTTCATTTTGTTACATTCACAGAAGCAAGCAAGCAAATCTTCTTACATTTTCCCTATAGAAAAACAAAATATACACTTTTCATCTTCTTTTATCATAAAAATAATATTAATATGGTGTTTTCTGATTAAAAAAATATTCTTTGACCCAAATATAATTATACATAATAATACTTTGGTCAATCACTCTCATTCTCTTATTCTGTATGTTTATAATTCTATAAAAAAACTGAATACACTGATTTTTATTCTTATTAATTCTTGAATCAAAAAAAATATTTGTTATTATTTCAAAAATTAATATCATCTAAACATATCATCATCAAAAATTAGTATTCCATGAATTTTAATCAATTTTTAGACGGTTACACTCTATGGTCCTTTAAGAAAAAAATATATGCAGTTGAATAATAATATCATTATATATTTCTTTAATAATTAATATCAACAATTGATTATATTATTTAATTTAGTGAAATTGAATATTTTGGTATGAATAATATTATTTCACTTAACTTCTCATCTAATACATTTATTTTAATTGATTGTGATATTATCATTCTAATTACCATGCATTCTTAATTCCCTATTTTTCTTCTTCTCTCTATTATCTCCATGCTTGTAAAACTACCTAGTATTATCATTTTCCTTCCATAAAAAACCCTAGAAATTGTATATAATGTTTTTCTTACTATTTTATGTTATTCTCAGACTTTATTTTTTCCATCACAATGATTGTTCTTGTATGTGCTCATTTATTATGCATATAATTATTCATGTATGGTATTTTATAAACTCCTTTTGTTTCTATTTTATATTTAGGTTTTCTACCTCATTTACATAATGTAAACAAGGTCCAAATAAATTTAAATGCATAATTATTCCAAATAATTCTCTTCAAAAAAGATATATAATCAGATATCTCAACATGTGCTTATAGATCATATGTGGATTTATGCATGTTCTATCATAGTAAAAACCAAACTGTTATGTTTGTTTCTATTATACCTTTCCCATGTTTAATGTTCTTTATCATGCATATAGGGGCATGATTAAATCATTAATCATTTGTACAAGATTATAAATTCATGAAATTGGTTATTTGTGAATCTCTTTACAGGTGATAAACACATGTGAATAATTTAAGTTATCAACCACCATATCTTTGCGGAACAAAATGAGAGTGTATCACTTATACACTGGTTCACATAACAAAATATCCTCAAGATGCATAATGAGGGTGAAAAAAACATTCACTGGTCTACAAATCCCCCCCCCTTGATGAAACCTAAATTTTTTGTAGGGTTCCATTATTCGTAAATCCTTAAAGGCTCCTGGAAATATTTTCCAATTCACATAAAATAAAGCTCAAATAATACATCATTTTGAGATGACAGCTCTTGGGTATGCGTACAGAATAACCTCACATTATTTTAGTGCCTATACATTTATATAATTGGATCATCACATATTATTTATTTAATAACCAAATCAAATCCTAGATTTTATTTCACATAAATCATCTATTAAATTCCTATAGGACTCTTTATTTTAGACTCTTCAAATAGCTCGTAAAATATACACTAAGAAGTATAATGTTTTCTTCCATGAGATGCCTTCTCCTTTGTGGTGAATAGATCAAATTCATGCGATAGGGATCCTTAGTAATTCATCCTCCAAAACTATTTCATGAATATCAATCATACATCAGCCTTTTAAACTATATTTACATTCTGACAACGCATATTCTTTAATTTATTTATGAATAAAATGATGCATGATATTTTGATCAAGTTAAAATCATTATTTCAATAATTAAATGATCATGGTGACATCTTCTTTCATTATGTATAGAAATGTTAACAACTCTGGGGAAATTATGGATCCTTTGAAGGAAGACAGGAGGAAGACGACAACATTGTGTGTAAATTATGCAGAACATTTCAAATAATAACATGTGGCTAATCAGTAAGTGGTGATTAAAACTAGTTATATGTGGGATTAAATTGAATGTAGATATCACAATAACCAAATAGACACATTTATGATATTATATTTAAAATGTAGGAATGGTATCTCACTTGATTTGTGTCCCACATTTAAATCTAGATGTGGAACAATCCACTATATATGAAAATAATTGTTTTCTACTTCTTCGAGTTGGAACCAAGGTCAACACCCAGAATACACTACACACACCTAGCCCATATGGGAAACAACACACATGGTCTATGGCCTTTATAGTGTGATATAGGTCCAAGATATACATGGCATCGACTGTATTCTATTAGACCTGGCTCACATTCTCTATGGGGGATTATTCAAGTCCCTCTACTCGTACAACAAATCATGGTGGCTAGGTGTTTCTCGTAGGGTGTGGTTGACCCATTAGGTCCCATGGGATTCTTGGTTGAGGATGGCTTGGATACTATGTGTCTTTGATCATTATTTTTAGATAAACCCCACTAAAAATATGACTTAAGAAAATAATCTATGTAAATAAAAATGAAAAAGTAAATCCAACACTTCCTTATATCATGAAAACACCTCAAGAAATAAAAATTATATTATATAGTTCTTCTTCACACAAATATATCCTTCAATAATAATCATGGTATCTCTTGCATGGTTCTCATGAAATAATGAAATATTTCATTACATTTTTCAACTCTTCCTCTATTCTTTTTTTAATATATTTTATAAACAAATTATTAACATAAAAAACACTGTATTCATTGTTCTAAATAAAATACCACTTTTGATACATGCATTTTGAATGAAGAATAAGTTCAAAAATAATCTATACTTATAAGAGAATTATTCATATGTGACATATAATTTCATCAAAAGAATCCATAATAATTCACCAAGCATCACTATGAAACTAAAAGTCTTAATTACATGTTTCTTAGAATATAATTACTTGGGAGATTCATACAAAGTTCATTATCTTTCAAACTTATTCATTATATTGACATTGTTGAAATTTTCAAATCTCATTGATAACCATTTTCACCAATTGAAAATCATTTGAAAACATATGTAATGTATACAAAAATTGGGATATTTACTCTATAAGTCATAAAATTTTCATGATTTCATGTGGGTCATTTTATTCACGAGGTGCTCGACATGTCATGTGATTTCTGATGTGCTTTGTGGGTTATACAATTCGTGAGACCCATATTTGGTCAGGAAATCAAAAATACCTTGATTGATCATGTTATAGGAATGATTTTATTAGAGTCACGCATTAATTTTCATTGGATATATTTTCTCATTTGAAACGCTCTTCTGAATTTCAAAAATAAGAATTCCAATTCCCTTATCTCTTCAAACAATGAGGTCACAGTAGAATTGGCTCATTAGAATACCATTGTCCCAAGGGGTTGATGGTGCACCCATTTTTGCATAGATGTATAATTATTATATCCCCAAAAGTCCAAGGGGGTTGAAATGTGGGGGAACCCTACACCTTACATGGAGTAGATCAGGTTAACTGAGAAGGCCTTTAAGACGTTTCTACTTCCTAAAGAATATATCCTATTTAAAAATGGTGGGATAATTTATCAGGAAATTTTTTCATTTCCCCACAGCTAAGAAGAAAAATTATTGTCCCACCAAGGACTCTCATAATTTTGAGGATTCTTGTGGGCCCATAGTTGAAGACGTTTCATTAACCAACTAGTGGTGGGGGGTATTCTCGATGTTTTTTAGAATGTTTAGTTAGATGGTTTTCCTATCATGTACCTAAGTGGGTACCTGATTGAGATGAAGTCCAGTGGTGGAGTTAGGGTTTCCACCTTTATAATGGTAGCCTCTACGGTTGAAGGGATGATCATTAGGTTATCCTACCTATGCTTCCCAAATTATATCACCTCATTCACCAAATTAATAAGGGGAGATCCTAATATTGAAATTTTATCACCTTTTAGGTACTATGTGGTTATATGGGGATCTTCTGGGTGGCTATGTGTACCAGACCACCCAAAAAATCCATAATATTTTCTTCAAAAACCCTTTTTAGTGAATTAGTGGGGTTAGGATCATCACATTAATATTCATGAAAATTAGGCCATTTCTATCGTTTGATGAAAACATTTCCTTCAAACCCAATGAGAAAATTCCCAATCATATTATTGTTGACAATGGTTGAGGAATCCTTGAGTATTGGGCCTATAATACTTCAATTCCTATGTTATTCGTTTTTGACTATGTCTATGGGATAATGTTTTTTGAATTGTATACACAATCACGATTCATCTATCATTTCCAATATATTATGACAAAATATCATCCCCTAATTAATTTTGATCCAAGAATCATTAGATCATGGCTCGATAGTTTTGGATGATGTTCACCAGTGAGGAGACTCGGGTCTAGATAAATATCCTTGTATGTGATTACAAGTTTATTTTTATCCAATATTGTGTTGATATATGGATTATCCCATATCTAAATGAGAAATTGTTTGGATCAGGGTTGAGGATATAAGGATTTTTCCAATCACTAAAGCCTATCTGAGGCCCATAAAGAAGCTCAATAAAGGCAGACTAACAAACCATAAAATTAATTTTAAATAATTGAATCATTATAATATGTTTTTTAATTGATATAATTATCAACAATAATAGATACTATGAGTTTCAAAACTATGAGTGAAGTCACCCCTATACTATTATTCCCCATTGAATTTCAGGGATAGATTATACGAAGGAATGCTAATTTTGATGATTATATTTGGGGACTACTTCTCAAGGAAGATATGCATTTAGAATTTTTTATGCATATTACTGTACCAAAAGGTTTCACATTAAATGACCATCGCACTACAGTCAAGGTATTCTTTGGATACCATGATTAAATGATGGAATGTCTGAAGATTTTAATCCACCACTCTCCTTTTGTGTAGTGAATTTTGGTTCAGGTCACATTGAATGTTTCCATTGATGAAGGGGGAAATCACATCGTCAATGTAGTGGTGACACTGATCTTCACACTATATTCACTTCGAATTTTTTTTGATCATACTGAGGCCTTTTTTATTTCTAATGATATGACATGAATATATAGGAGACCGCACACTACTGCCAACCCTGGTAAATTAAATTGGGATTATGACTACTGGATATGGCATGAGGGGTGACCACGGTATTGTTGATAATGGTTCTATAGGTAAACTGGATCTAATGAGTGTGGAAATTACAATCCCAACGGATTCATATTCCACATATTTGGTACTTCATTACTTCAGAAAAAACTCATTCTTGGGGTCCTTCCATTGAGAGTAAATATAAAAGGAAATTTTCAAAACATAAAATCCATATCTCATAGAATTCTCAAGATAGAGGATCACATTACTATTTCCTTATTTTGGATCATTCCATTAACACATTTTAATTTTTAAAAATTCACAAGGCCTCACCATGACCACATAGAGGAACATTCATTTGTTTCTGACAGTATATGTGAACATATTATTTACTCAATAGAACTTTTACCATGACACCAATCCCATTAATAAATAGAGATGTTTGAAGTTCTGAATCACTTAGATCTAGAACCAATTTTCAATGTTCCAATGGTCATTCCATTTGATCCAACATAGGTGAATGAACTTCTGGAGGAACGAAATGTCAGTAGAATCTCTTCTAATTATTTTATTTTATGTATGTGTGTTTTTTAGAGGGGAAGACTTCTTCAGAAACATGGAATATGGTTCAATTTGATTCATTTCATCTAACATTTCATTCTCCCTTGAATCCCTTAAATGTGGAGAGTTGATTATGACAATAGAGAAAACACATATGGTGTCACCATGCCACTAATCTCAATAGGGGGTCATCTCTTCACCTGAAGATGATGTTTAATAAAAAAAATAGTAATTAAATAAATAAATCTATTTATACAAAATCAGTAAAAAAATTTACTTACATGATGTAATCCTATCATCCACCTTCGCACTAATATACCATTTTTCCTCTATTTATAGTGCCTTTACCCCAGAGATTGAATGTTTTGGTTCCTTCTTCTTTAGGATTTCCTCCAATCGAGTCAATCAATGTAGATTACAGCTCTATACCTATTTCATAAAATTTCAGGGTAACAAGACCTATTTTCATTGACCTTATACCAAAATAATTTAAATTTCCCATGTTAGCCTTGAGTAAAGGAGTTGAGTCTACATCACTCTATTAGCAGATCCAGTGGAATGTTTGGAGGGATATTTGGACCTTAATTTTAGATTCCACTTTATAATACTTGAAGAACATATAGTTCATAATAAGTTCATGTTTATGAAACTTAGTTATTGGGGTTTTTTTATAATGGTATTCACTCCTTGTTGAATGACATGATCTCCCAAAGGGAGATAATCAGGATGCTAAAAATAATTATAGTAGTGGTTAAACCTTCATATTCTATAAAATAAATTCTAAACAATGCCTTAAATAAGTCTTCCCAATGTTAATTGGTACCTATAGATCACCTACACATGTTCAACACCAAGATGGTTAAAATAGAAGGTATACATTCTAAAATTATTATCCTCTAGAAAGATCTATCCAAGATGAAACATGAAATGAAAATATCTGAGAGAAAAATATTGGGGAAATATGGGATTCTGATCCTAAAGGAGGTGGCAAAAAATTATATTTTTTCTAGAGAAAGGAATTTCATAGGATTGTGGAGGAAAAAACTAAATTTGTTGATCAATTGGGCCTATCCATTGCCTCCTTAGGGAATAAATATAGAGATATCAAATACTCCTCCAGACTGATGTTTTGTTGGGCTTGATTTTTTAATCATCTTTCTCTTGTATATTCCTAGGAGAGACTCTAGTATCTAGAGATTCCTCCTTCTTCACATAGTAAATGATAAAATATCATATGAACATTACATGTCATTGTCCATTTTTTATTTTATTTATGATGTTTATTAAAAAAATATTTTATCTTTCATGGATCGTCTATGATAACCATACTTTACATAATATCATGTAATCATGAACCCCTGTATTATAATTTTTAAATAAAATTATGTTCTTCATGACAATTTATTAAGAATTCCCAATGAAATTATATACCTTATTCATGTACCTACTCCAACTATCATGAGATAACTATGTATAAAAGGGATTATTTTTGTAAGATATATGATCTAGAGGAATAATTCTCTAATTTTAGCTGACATCAACAGACTTTTGGGAATAGCCTTATTTTTATTGGAAAAAATGATGATCCAATCAATATTTATATATTTTTATATTATATCACCCTGGTTTTTTCCTATGTTTCTTATAGGTGAAATCTTAGTGAGCACTCACTCATATTTTATTTGGCCAACTTTTAATAAGTTTTTGTCCAGAAATGTTTTGTGACTTTTCCAATTAATTAGTTCTCAATATTTCATGGATCATATATGTTAATGTCTCGAAACTAGAGTACAAAATTTTTCATAGGGTTCCATTTTCTAGGTTTCAAACTAGTGAACATCATGTATATTTCCATTAGCTATATTACAGTATTGGAAACTAGAAATTATTGTGTTTTAGTTTAAGGTCTTCCATCTTGGATATTTGGTTTTTGTGGTTTAATTTCTTCTTGCCTGGACCTTCTACTACTTTTAATATAACTTTCGAGAAGTAATGTTCTCCATTCATTCTAAAGTCATGTTGTAAAGAAATATTTCATGTAGTTTAGTGTCATGTTTTAAGGACGTCTTCTATGTAGTTTAAAATTATGTGGTAAGGATGTGAGATGATATGAATTTCAATGTCTTGATCCAAGGACATTATTGACAAATATAGAATGAGGCAGACATTCCAGGGTTAATCTAAAACACCATAATGTGTTATTTTCTTCCATTTTGTTTTCATGGTTCTTGAGGATTAGAGTTATTTTCCTTGAAGGATGAGATTTCTCTAGTTGGTATGTTAGAGTACCATATTCATGAGCCCTGAGAAAAAAATAAATTGGTAATGTAAAGGTGACCCCACTTCTTTATGAGGTACATGAAATATTTGTGAAAACTATATTTGACGATAGTAAAATATTAAGGACGTAGAGTCTACTTGGATTGTTGGAATATGATTTGAGTAAGTTATAACCCAACTATTTGAACTGATGAATATGGATAGGGGAAGATATACCAGGGATAACCCAAAACCACCTAATGTTTTGGACTCTAACAAAGTGTAGTTGGGTATCCTGAGTATTAGAGTTCCTTAATTACAAGGAATGCATTAATCTAATTGGTATGTCATAATCCATTATATATGAACCCATAGGATGTACAATAATGCTCATGTAAAGGCAATAACAACTCATTCCCAAGTGCTATGAAATATTTTCAAAGACTCAAACATTAGGATAATAAATATGGAAATGGAGAAAAGTATATACAAGGAAGGGTTATGGAACCCAAGGGGGGTTCATATTTTGGTTGGGTAGCCTATCCTTTACACTAGTGGTTTTGATTCATTCAGTTTTGTCCATCAAAGGTCTAGTAATGGAGTGTCGTATTCATTCTTTGATAAAGGGTACAAAACCTAATTAATTAACCCTGAGGATGTCAAATTCACATGAATAGTTTGGTTATGGGTATTTTTAATCATCAACTATGAATATCTGAGTAAACTATATGTGGGAAGCAGTGGGTACATTTCCTCTATCGGTATTGGAACGATCATGTAGATTTCCACATGTTTAAGACAATAACTTATAGATTTAAGGGGGGTCTTGTTATGAATGAATGATCCATTGAGATAAACCAATCCATATTAAAAATATTATACGTCTAAGAGACAATAGTAAGGAAGACCATAGTCTGAGGGGTTCCAAGAGAAGGATGTCCACTCCACAAACTGGGCCCTATAAGATTTATGCCTTACTAATTTTGCAAGATCATTTTTTGAAACTCTTGAGATAAAGTGTTTAATGAGTTGAGACTTGAATTTTTCACAATCATAGCATTACCTATTTTCAACATGTAATGTGTTATGTTTCATTCACTATATGTTTAGGTTCTTAAGTTTAATACCAAAAAATTTTTATTATTATATTCATACCACATTGACTAATGTGAAGGTAGTTTAATGTCATTACACACTTCGACTTATTATGAGGATAATGTCAAACAAAATACTAATTAGGATACCCAGGGTCAAGAGTAATCCAATATCCTTCTGGGAGGGATATTAAAAATTTTTAAATCATAGATCAAGGATATTGGGTCCTGAGAATGGTATAGAACAATCATGTCATGCATGACCCATCACACTCTAAGGTGCTAATTTCTACTTTGTTATTGTCAGGATCGCAATAATTACAATTCCATTCCAAAAGAGCAATAATGTCTCCAGTTAGTAGGTCAGTTCTCTTATGCATTGATATTTGGTTTGAATAGATATTTTCCTTTTACTTTCAAGGGTTCGTGGAAGATTTTAAAATTCTAGAAGTTCTTAGAACATGAAGTGTGATTTATGATATGTGGTTCATAAAGTTGAAAAAATCACACCCACTCTCTGGTTGAATGGGGTCAGGTTCTTATGGTCTTGTGATAAGGAATGATTATCGGTGATGGAATTCAAATTTTAAAGTCCCGAAGTGTGTAAATATTTGTTCTGTAGTTTAATGTCATGTGACAAAAATAATTTCCTTATATATTAACATCAGGCAGTTTGGATTTATTTGTCATGTAGTTTAATGTCATATAAAAATTTCCTTTTATTTATAGGTGGGTTTCATGAGGTAAGATTATGGGAACCAATGTGAAATTTTGTATGATATTATAGTTGAAACTATTAACTAGTTGGGGGTGTATAGATGTAGACAACAACTTTTATCTATGAATAAGATTATGGGTGGGTAGAGATATATTGGATCCCTTCTTGTAAAGATTTATCCCAAGTTCAAGAAAGCTATATATAGATCGAAGTCGTACAAAGGCATATCTAGATTTCACGACTCAATCCCATTTAAATATATATATATATATACAACTATTATTGTTCATATTCCCTAGGTTTATATATGAATATTGTAATGGAATGATTGATTCCTTAATTGTATTCTTTATGGATATCCCGCTACGTAGATCTGACTTGTATGCAAGGGGTATGGTCAGGATTTATAGAAACTCATTACCAGGACTAAAATTGAGTATCTAGGCTACACTATGTATCCTTTGATGGTATGAATAAATCCATTCATAGTTCCAAGAATGCTTCCCACCCTGATATATACCATTTGCAATTAGGGTTCATTCTAATCATCTATGTTGTTGCTCGACCTATGATTGGAGATTTGGGCATCACTATATATCATGTGATGGGGTGAATCAAGAAACATATAGTTCTTACATGAAAGAACCATGTTCATGTACAACTAGTACATAGGTACAATGACATATTTACATTACCACTAGTCTCAATATTAGAGATATGGGTGTCACCACATATAATGTTGTGATGGTAATATAGACACAAATAGTTAGTGAACCAAAAACTATCCATGTATCATTTATCCAAACACATAGGGGGAATTTTTAATATTTATGTTTGAGTTTAGACCCATGATTAAAGATCCAGGTGTCACTGCATATCCTATGATGAAATTATTCTAGACACATGTAATTATTGAATATGAATCTCTCTATACAGGTCTTCCCCATATGCAGAGGGGTGAATTAACCCAATTAATTATAGTGGATGGAACCAAGATTTTAGATATAGGTGTTAGTATGAATCTTGTGATTATAGGGATCAAGACAGAAGTAGTTCTTGAATGGGAAACTCTCTATGTAGGTTGGAACCATGTAGAGGCGGCATTGTTACCATTTGTTGTTGTGGCTAGAACTAGGATTGGATATATTAGTATCACTATATATACTATAGTGATAGGAATCAAGACACATATATTTATTTAATTAATTTTTGGTGAGATGACAACACCAAGTACAGTGAAACTCTCGTCTATGGTCCATAATGCATAGTTTTATTTTATTAAAGATACATCAACCATACTACTTAACTTCATGTAGTAAGGATGTATATTGTTCCTTTTATGGTATTTTATTTAAGACTATTATAACCCTATTATGAGCTGATATGTCTTATTAATGTGGGAAATACATTAACAAAATTCCTAAGCTCATGTGAGCTAATATCTAGGTTCGAAACAAAGAATGGAAAAGGTTTATTTCACCACATAGAAGTAATTAAAGGATGGATTAGTTAACATTTTATAATGTGTTGCATTGGAAAAGATATAGGATCTAGAAATATATGCATATCTAATTGGAATGTGAATCAAGACATACATATTTCTTGGAAACCCATGTATTTGGACATCAAACAATAAGTAAGAAGGTACAATGATGTGAAAAAGAGGGAATGGAGCCTTCTTACCATTATCTAAACATTCAGGAAATCATCTTATGATAGGTATACCATTTTTTGATATGATGCTTCATCATATGGTTTCCCAATGTATCTCATTCTAGGTATATAGGGAAATTCAATATTTAACCTTCATTTTTTAAATATTTTGTCCTGGAGTTTAATCTTTCATACAAAGGATAAATATATTGATGCTAGATATAGGAATTGGTATAAGAGTATCACTATGTTTCTTGAGATGGTAGGAATAAAGCCACATGTATTTCTTTAATGGTGAGATTTACTTTGTGTATATGACTTAGACATAGGGATGAGGGAACTTCTATTTTCTTTCTCATAGATCTATCTCGTGTGTAGTGAATTTTTAGGAAGTTATTTTCTCTATAATGTTTATCATCATATGGTGAGGAACTAAGACACTTTTTAGTTTATATCCTTTCTTCTTGAAATTATTTAGTGTATTTTAGCATCATTTGGTTTGGATTCATCCTTCATTTAAACATCCTATGACTAGGTAATATTCATTTTAGTTTAACATCATGTGGCCAAAACACCATCCTTGTATTTTGATGTCATGTGGTCAGGACACATTTCTTATAGTTTAACATCATGTTTCTAGAATGTTGATGTATTTAATGGAAGATATGAAAATTATTTCATGAGAACCCTCACATTGGGGGGAGGGGTGACATATTCCATATCAATTGGGACCAATTGGTAATCTATGTTGGAATTTACCTTCAGTAAGATGTAATGACCTTCCCATTTGGGAGCCATATTTTGGGTTTTCCTTCCTAGTATCATTAGGATTTTGAGATCCAATACCAGTTCTCCTTAAAGGAATGATAATAAGAGAACATTATTATTGAATGTTCATGTGATCTGAATCTGATGAACTTTGAGGCTGTGTAGTGGACACATCCTTTTCTCATCGATCATTTCCATCTCATTCAATCACCTTTTCAATATATCAACATCTGAATGATTTCCACATATATCTATTGAAAGTGAGAGAAATAAATATTCTATGGAAAAAATGCTTGAGTTTCTTTAAATGGTTATTAAGTATTTTCTTGTGAATTAGTGCATGTGGTGTTTTAGTAATCCCATTAATCCTGATGGAACTTGTCCAGATATGACTTCATGTCATTGTTATCATATTTTAGAGTATATTTGAAGTAGTATTATTAAAGGAAGTTTTCTATCTATAATCTATTTCATTATACTAAGATGAATTATTGGACACAATGTTGAAATTTTTGGTACAATTTTACGTCCTCCTTATAAGATATGTTGGTTCCATTTTCAATCAATATCGTGTGACAGACTCTGAATCCTGGGATGATTTTGGAAGTTAAAAATTTAGTTATATACTTGATCTAAAATTCCTTGAGGAGTATTACCATATACCATTTTGAAAATAAGTGTGTAGTCATAATGTTATACATAAATTACTTAGTTCTTGTTGGGGGATATAGCCTAACAACACCCATTTACCATATGTAAAATAGATAGGAATATTGAGTTGTTTGTAGTAATTTTGAGGGTTAATGGATGAAGTATCCAAGAATATAGAATGCGGTGAATTTCCTAGTGAATTACACAGATTCATTTATCATTATTTTCCTATAGTAACCAAGAATAGTGAGTTTGTGGGGCATCCTGGTCCAAAATGGATTACCATTTAATGTTCCTTCAAATACATTTTCCATTATGGCGGGAATATATTTTTATGATATTCTTAGTTGAAGGATTCCATAAAAGTATTTTTTTATATGGATTTTCAATCATTTGTCCCATCCTGAAAGATGATGTTCACTAATATAAATTTCTTATACTCCCTTTCAACTCATCCTAATGATAGGGTCACATTTTGGATATAATAGACAATGAGCTCAATCTAAATAGGGGTGGATATTGGTTCATAATGCTATGGTTCAGTGTTGATCTGATGAATTTTTTCCATGTCATAGATGATGGATGATGATATCATCATTCAGTGCATAGTGTGAAAGATAAATTCATCTTGATTAGGGTCATCTAGAATGATGGTTGCATTAATCAGTGTGTCGGTCGAGAATTTTTTGATCAATGACCATAATGAAATCTTATTTAAAAAAGAGAAACTATTTCATCAGTCTAATAATGTATAAAATGTGGGGTACAATACTTTCTTCTTGATGGTATATTCAACATTTATTTTTTCTCACTATATTTGAGTCCCATTTGATTTTTAGGTATGTTATGTATAGTTGTAGGAATTTTTTCAAACCTGCAATGAGGGAATGTTATTGTACCTCATTATTTGGGAATCCTTTGGACTATGAGAAACTGTAAGAAAAAACTGTATTCTCTAGAGAAACGAATAAAATTCCTAAACCACCTTGGTCGAGTTTTGGGATTTCTAGAATATTTCCAACATGGATCCAAGAGGCACTATAAAAATACATCTCCCATGTTATAGAAAATTCATGGATATAGAATACATATTCATATGGAGGTTTGGTGTCCACTAGTGTACTTTTCATTGTAGGATATGTTGTAAGGAAACATGTCAAGGCCAACCCTTTCAATGTCTTCTATTAAATGAACTCCATGTCATTCTATTCCAGATTAACCTCCCATTGTGCCAAATTCCCCGTTAACATAGGATAGAAAATGATGTTCTTGACTGGTTGAATATGAGATATCTGGTGGACTTTATGGTGTTGTATGTAATTCCACATCTCTTCACTATAAAGATGAGTGTAATGTATTTCTTCTCATAATCAAAATATCGGGTCTTGGTACCTAGCATCATTCAATTGAGGATATAAAGAATATTTTCATTCCCTTAATCATTTTTCTAGTTGAGGAGAGTACCAAGTGATAGTTACATGGAAGCCACATATAAGACGATTGGATTTTATTCCTACAGTGGAATCAAGACCAGTGGGTGTAGATAGTAAAACTTAAGACTCTCAAAGGCTTCTTAGTGCCCTAATGTGACTCCCTTTATAATTAATTTTGTGAAGGGGATATATTTTCCATTCTGGTTAGCAATGAAGCATTGAATATAATAATGGTTCACTTAGATCCTACTCAGTTATTTTATATTACAAGGGGTGAAATCACTAGGATTGTACTAGTCTTTTCTTGGATGACCTCAATTGCATTGTTCTATACCATAAGGCCAAGTAATTTCAACGATGTTACCACAAAATCACATTTTAGAAGTTTGATCTGCAAAATGTGTTTACATAATGTGATGATCACTGTTTGTTGATCTAGGAAATGATCACATCACTATCGACACTTTATAATCAGGTCCTCAAATTAACATTATTTTCGTTTTCATAAGAAGGTCCTAATGATATGATTCATGGAACATCATTATGTAGAACCATCATTCTTTAATATAAAAGGAATGACCTGATAGAAAAATATCCCCTAATGTTCTTTACCTTAGGGGTATTCCTCATCTTCATCTGCCATATTTATTTAATTGTACTTGGAATACACATCCTTGATGAAAAGGGTCTAGAAGCCAGTAGTTTCATCTATTATGAGTTTTACGATCATAGATGGGAATTCATCATTCAGTTAGTTTTGATTAAGGTCTTAAAAATCAATATATTCCCTAATATTTTAATTAGTTTTCTTGATAAGTACAATATTAGAAAACCATTTTGGGTATCCAAATACTTGAATAAGATTATATTTGATCAAAATTTCAACGTTTTATTCTACATTAATAGTATGATAGGGGTTCATTCTCTTGGATACCTTCTTGATACCCCAATGGTCATTGGGTAAGACTAAGTGGTTCATATGAACATAAAGGTTCATCCTAGGCATCTCCATATAAGTAAAAGAAAAAAATTATTGAAATTTATATAGAAATACAATATACACCTTATGCAGCTCAAGATGCATGGTGGGATTAATCAAAGTATGCCCCAATTCTTCTTCAATTCCAAGAATAACCTCCTTGAGTTCATCGTTTCTTGTAGAGATACATCATCAAATACATGAGGTTTATTTTTGAGGTCATTTTCTTCTTCTTCCACCTATGACTCCATGGATGCATTTTGAGAAATTTTAGGTAATTCGTTGGTATCTCAAACGTTGTTGAGGTGAGTGGGGCCAAGGGAATTGTCATTGTAATCCAAAACTACCATAGTCACTATAGAGATATTCTATAGTCGATTTTTATTTTATTTTTTCACTAAATATAAGAGGTTCTTGAACATTTGTGATTAGGTTTAGTACCTCAATCTGGTTTATGGGTACTACATATTCTTCCTTGAGCATACTCTAGCGATTTATTATGGTGGTTACCAAGTTTTTGGGGGATGAAACATACATATTTTTATCTATTATTGTCTATTTCCTTTACTTTTTTAGAAATATTCCTCAATGTATATGGCTTCACAATACTCAAATAGAGAATTTTCACCATATAGTGTGTTGACCTTCACGTCGATTAGTTCGTTAAAAAATTCATGAAATGTTGAGAATACCACCATGTGACTGTGAATCCAAGGTCTTCCATGAAGGACATATTTTTTGTATTTCTGTATAAATATGTACTCAGAGATATATGAAAGATCCAAAAATGGATCTTTTAGATTTATCCTCCCAAGATATCTTTTTCTACTCTTTTAATACCCTTGAATTATTTGATTCATATAATATAAATCCCCTTCTCTATAAAACAAAATTTTGAAGCGTATGAATTGGGATGAGGTTTATCCTAGAACCATTGTCAATAGGAGACCTTTAAATGTCAAAATCATCGAGTTTTCCAGAAACATATAGGGTTATAATATGTACATAGATGACTTCTTCCTAATATTACTTTGTGGATATGATAGAAACATGTAATTATGATGGAATTTTCTCCACCTGATAAACCTCAACTATAATGAAAACTATCTCAAACATTTATGTGGCCTTGCATGGCTTGAGGTGTGCCTCTCTTAAATATTTTGATATATAGAGAGAATATAGGATTAAGATTTTGACTAGAAGAACCGCCAAATATTTCATAATGACACACTTTTGTTCCAAAGGATGGTGATTCTTAGTGTGGGGTTTCATCCTATTATGTGTCTCGGTAGATGAGTAATTTTGAGGTATATGAGATTGGTTCTTTTGAATAGTTCAAGGGAAAATATTTTGATAGCATCATAAGTTTTTTAGGGAATCCCCTTTATCTAGGTTGGTTAGATGATTTCACACCTTCTAGACAGTCAAGTATGATAATTGGGCTTTAACGAATACTAGATGGATTTTTGGCTCCTTCATTCTTTCATGGGGTTGCTACAATGATATCTCATGGGTCATAGCTATGTATATTTCCTATGCGAGTATCTAACCAAGATATTGGGTACCACCGCACCCATGGTGTCCCATGTATCCTCAACATATATGCCTTTGGCCTCTATCCACCCATTCAAATTTGAGGGTCTAATTTATAGATACACGCTCATCACTAGAGAAGGTATCTGTTAACATAACTACATTTATTGAACCAAAATTATCTCTTCAGTTGGTAATAATTCAATTTGGTGGTGGTTCCCATGCTTCAGATTTTGAAGGAATTGTGTTTACAAGAGTTATATATTGCATGGTAAATGAATGTGACTCTTCATCTTCAGTATATTCCTATTTATAATGGTTACGTCCACCTTCTGGTGGTGAATTTGATATCACATTCCTCGGTGAATGGATCATTATAGGTTTCAAAGCTATGATATCAGGGTGGAATGAGCATGGTAAAATTTCATTCAAGCCATCCAATTATGTATATTTTATCCAAAAATATTTATAACTTCCTTAAAATTAGACACACCATATATTTGGGATATGGCTACACAAGTCACTAGTTTAGAATAATTTTCCAACATAACCTATCAAAAATCAACCATGATTTATAGAACATATATTGAGATGACATAGTCCTGGATTTTGTGACCTAGCCTTATATGGATAGGGAAGTAGTAAAAAAATTTATTGATGATAACCTTGTTGGGTTTCTGGGGATGTAGTATCTTGATTAGGTTACTTTTATGGATTCAAGTAAATAACCAGGGACCATATCATTTTGGAAGCAGTATGATTCATTATTTTGGTCCTCTAATTATAGGAAACCCTAATCATAGTTTTATTTTGGTCAAGGTATATTTTTTTGTTGATGCAACTTGACAAGAGGATATGGGATATTTGGGGTCTATATGGGTTTTGGAAGGGAAACTACTACTACTTTTGAGAAAACATAATAATTCACTACATTGTCAAGGATTTTTCTCTATTATGATTAAAATGATCGAAATTTAGTTCGATTCTACTGAATGGAATCTTTTATGTGTTGATCAATTTTTGAAAACTCATTGAATCCTTGTGGATACTTCATTAGGATATGAGGTATTAGTCGATCACCCTTAATATTTTCATATAAAAGTTCTAATGATTTCTATTTTGAGAGAGGGATGTTGAGTGAATCGGTGAACCCATTACATCTAGCTTTGAGGTCAAAACCCCTCTCATATTCAAATTTCAGGAAGCTTGTGAGGTTGATAATTGTGATTACCCTATTTGTATAGAAGAACTGATAATCGAATTTATGATGAAGGTATTATTATCATAAAATAAATCCTACTATAAGGTTGTTGTACTAGATGTAGTCTTACACCCCCCCACCCATAGAGTCTGTACAAAATATCTCAGCTTGGTCTCTTCCTAATAATCTTAAGGGACCATAATTAGACCACATCAGGACAAAATGTTCATGTTATACTATTCTCTATTTCGAACACCATCAATTGTTTAGAGGTTATCATTTCATTAATTTGGTGGGGGTATTTCTATTCACCCATTTTTGATATGGCGTCTTCTTGGGTTGCACGAGTGTCTTCCACCCATCTCTGGATTCCATTCAAGTAACCATGGATTGAATAGAATTAAAAGGATATAGAGGTACCACTTTATGGCCAACCACTTATCTGTTGGCAGTAGTTAATTCATGATTATTTTTCCTCATTTTCATACCCTGATGATTATAAATCCATTCTAGGAAAGAATTATCATCTTATAAGGGGAGAGATTTTCACTGTAATGGAGGGAAGTCGTTGTCATATTTAAATTATTCATTTTTATAGACTAGATACATATGTTGAGTCAATAAGGTTTTCCTTATGACTTTTCCATTCCTTCTTGTTTTGAAAATCACAAACACCTTATCTTTAAGGAAAATTTCTTTTATAAGGAAAATTTCTTTCTTAAGGAAAATCGCTTTTATAAGGAAAAATGCTTTCTTAAGGAAAATTGCTTTTATAAGGAAAATTGCTTTCTTAAGTAAAATCGCTTTTATAAGAAAAATTATCCTTATCATATTTTCATTCATATTTTTCTTAAGTTTAAGTTTCGGATTCATTTTCTCAGAATCATTGAAACTTTGATATAAAGCATTCTGTTTAGTATTCGGATTCTGGACAAGAACTATAAGGAAGTTCCATTCCGAGTTTCGGATATGAACTCTGACTAAGTTCTATTCCAGATTCAGGATACGAATTCTGAAGAAGATTTCTCATTACGAATTCTAATGAAGAAATCCCATTCCGAATTCTCATTACGAATTCCAATGAAGAATTCTCATTACGAATTCCAATGAAGAATTCTCATTACGAATTTCAATGAAGAATTCCCATTACGAATTCTAATGAAGAAATCTCATTCCGAATTCTCATTACGAATTCTGAAGAAGAATTCCCATTACGAATTCTAATGAAGAAATCTCATTTCGAATTCTCATTACGAATTCTGATGATGAATTCTCATTACGAATTCTGATGACGAATTCTCATTCCGAATTCCTACTCCGAATTCTCATTCCGAATTCTCCTATTAAACAGAATCTCGTTATCATTGTTTTATACACTCTGAACTTTCACTCCGAACTTTCACTCCGAAATTTCTATTCCGAACCTTTATGTTAGAGTTTAAAACAATGTCGTACTTTCTGTTACACTTGTTTTGTTATAAAACGATGTCGTCCATTTTGTTATAAACTAACCGTTGTCTAAGTGACACGTGTACAGGTCCCTCCGAACTTTAAGGAAAATATGACCGTTGAAGGAGGAGCCGACCTTACCTATAAATAGGAGCTCATTTGAAAGAGCTCATCACAACGGCTGTTAGCTGCTGCTGATAGCTGTTGCATATTGCTGATTGCAGAAAAAGTTCTTACATGCTGTTGAAGTGATTTCTAGAGAGAGAGTCTCTTATTAACTCTCAAAGCTTCATGCGACTCCGAATGTTGGTGATTACATTCGAGGGCTTCCGGGGATAGGAAGACAGAGGTGCCGACTACCTTAAAGATCGAGGGCTTTCTTGCTGAGAAAGACAGAGGTTGCCAACTACCTTGAAGTTGAGGGCTTGCGGGGATAGCAAGACAGAGACACTGATCTTCGTATCGAGGGCTTACCCTGGTGTGGGTAAGACAGACTTGCTTGAAAGTATAAATCAAGGGACCTTTATCCAAGGTTGTTGGATACCCTTCTCTTTGGGTTAAAAGACTATCATCTTGTTACTAGTACTTTTACTACTCGTTTTATTCCGCTGTAATTTGTATCTTAAGGAAACTATAACTTTCTTATACTTCCTTACTTACTCTGATTAGTTTAGATTTTATACGCTTTAAGGTAGAATCTTATATTGTAACATTTGTTAAGTTTTAAATTCCGGAACCATATTCCCGGAACCTACTTTTGGAATCACTTTCCAAGTTCAGTTCGGTGTTAGAGGTGTTGTGAATTTACTTTAGATTAACTTTGTTAAACTTAGCCCTTTCCTTTTCTTAAGGAAACTTTAGTTATTCATAACTAACTTTAAAGGTTCCAAAGGAATTTTTAAAGTATACAATTCACCCCCCTCTTGTATATTGAGCATCTCATATTATTTTTCGATCCTACAATTGGTATCAGAGTTTGGAAACCTCTTACTCTATACCATTCTTACATTTGGTATCAGAGCCAAGGTTACTGAAATACTTGTACTCACATACAGGTTTTTCTTGCTCACTTTTCTATTCCGAACTTTTTCATTCCGGATTATCCATTCCGAACTTTTCCCATTCCGAACTTTGTGATTACGATTCTAAGCTACTAACAAGTTTGTATCCAAGTTATTTTTAGTATGGCAGGAATTAATGTTGGTTCGATTGACAATCTGAATCCTACAAGGCCACCAATTTTCGATGGTAATGATTATGAATACTGGAGAGATCGTATGAAGACATTCGTTATCAATACTGGAGTAGATAACTTTGTCATGCTTACTGGTGATTATAAAATTCCTGACAAGGAAGTCAGAACCTTTACTAACCAGGAAAAGCAAGAATATCAACTCAACTATAAGGTACGCAATACTTTATTATGTTCAATGACTAGAAATATATATAGCCAAATTTCTTCTTGTGAAGCAGCTAACTGTATATGGAAGAAGTTAGAGGTTACACATTTTGGGACTTCTAAAGTGATTGAGACTAGAAGGGCTATGCTTAGAGCTGAATATCATGGCTTTAATTTTCCTTATGGAGAACCTATCTGTATAGTTCAACAAAGATTTATGACCATTGTCAACAGTCTGCAGTCTATGGGAGAGAAAGGTTTAGATGATGAAGCTCTTCTGGACAAGATAATTGATATTATGCCCAATGAGTGGGAATCCAAGAGAACAGCTATAGATGAGAACAGGAAGGTTACTCAAATTACTCTTGTTTAATTATTTGGAACTCTTCTACAACATGAAACAAGAATGAAGAGGGATGCTGACAACATCAAGAAGAAGAATGGAAATGGTACTGTTGCTTTTACTACAACTTCGAATCAGATGAAAGCTAAGACTCCTGAGAGAGTAACCAGATCCAAATCGAATAAAGTCATTTTCCAATCCGAATCTAGTGAAAGTGAAGTTTCAGAAAATGAATTAGCCAATCTTGCTCGAAGGATGAACAAGATAGCTGGACAGAGAAACTTTCAATCCAAGTATAAGAAGAAGGATAGGAAAGATAAGAAAGATGGTGAAGTTACTTGTAATGAATGCAAGAGAGCTGGACATATTAGACCAGATTTCCCTATGCTCAAAAAGAAAGAAAGAAAGGAAAGGCATTCAGACAGGAATAGGAAGAAGTATTACAAAGCTAAAGCTAAGAAAGTTCTGAAAGCTAATGACACCTGGAGTGCCAGTGGTGGTGAATCTTCACATGAATCTTCTGAATATGAATCTCCAGGACAGAAGAATCTTGGTCTTATAGCCAGATTACCTATTGATAATCATTGTCTTATGGCTAAGGTACGAAATGCTGAATCATTGACCAATGTTTCCTTAAATCCTAATGATAGTAAGTATTATAACTCTTCTGATGAAGAATCATCTTCTGATGAGGAAAATACTTTACCTACTTTTGAAGAAGTCTCTAGATTTGCTGAACTTCTTGAGATTGAGAATTCCAAACTCAACAAGAAACTTGATAAGGCAAATTCTATGAATTCTATTCTTACTAAAGAGATATCAGATCTTTCTAAAGATCTTGATAAGAAAAATGCTGATTTTGAAAGAATTTCAAAAAATCATGAGGAAGTAAGTTCTGAGAAGAATAAACTTTCTAAAGAGTTAGAAAAAGTAATTTCTAATAAAAATGTTTTCGAGCCTAGCTCTAGTTCCAAAACTAATGATTTTGAGGATAAAAACTTGGTTGTAAAACTCAAGTCCGAAATTATTTCCTTAAAGAAGTGTTTATCAAACTTTACCCATGGTAAGGAAAATTTTGATAAGATGTATTCTCAAATACGACCTTTAAGAAATAAATCTGGATTTGGTTATACCCATGCAAAACCAGTTTTCAGTAACAATTATTTTGTTCCTCAAAGTGCCCCATTTTGCACTAAATGTCAATGTGGTGGTCACTGGGCAAAAAAATGTTCCTTAAACAAAACTCAATCCTTAGGTTTTCATAAAGCTTACTTTTCTAAGAAAATGTGGATACCTAAAATTTTATTGTCTGGAAATCTCGGATCCAAACAAGTTTGGATTCCGAAAGTCTAACTTTGTTCTTAATTTCAGGAAAATAAAGAAAGTTCCAGCAACAATATTTGGTACATGGATAGTGGATGTTCCCGGCATATGACTGGTAACAAAAGCTTCTTTGAAAAGATTATCAAAGCGAAAGGAGGAAAGGTAACTTTCGGAGACAATGCTAAGGGAGAGATTGTTGGTATTGGTAATATAGTTGTTTTGGGTAAAACTTTGATTTCAAATGTTCTTTTTGTTAAAGGTCTTAAGCACAACCTCATTAGCATAAGTCAGTTATGTGATGAAGGTTACCTTGTGAATTTTAGGAATGATAAATGCTTAGTTCACAATTCCAAGGAAGAATTTATTCTTTCAGCCAATAGGCAAGAGAATGTTTACACCTTAAACTTAGAAGACTTAAGAAGCCAAGATTTACCTTGCCTAAGTGCAATGGAAGATCATTCTTGGTTATGGCATAGAAGACTAGGACACTGTAATCTTAGAAACCTTTGTAAACTCTCTAAGAAGAAACTAGTTAAGGATCTACCGGAACTTAGATTTGATTCTTCTAAAGTTTGTGATCCTTGTCAATATGGCAAGCAACATAAATCTAGTTTTAAGTCAATCGGTGAAGTCTCAACAACTGATGCGTTACAGTTGGTGCACATGGATCTTTTTGGTCCAACACAAACTGGAAGCATTGGAGGCAAATACTATGTGTTTGTTCTAGTTGATGATTACACTAGATTTACTTGGGTCTATTTTCTAGCAAGGAAATGTGAAGCTTTTTATTATTTCAAAAGTTTTAGAGCTCAAGTTAAAAATGAGAAAAACCTTCCATTGAAAACTATTCATAGTGATCATGGAGGAGAATTTCAAAATTCTGATTTTGAAACTTTTTGTAGTAAGAAAGGTATTACTCACAACTTTTCAGCACCTAGAACTCCTCAACAGAATGGTGTAGTTGAAAGAAGAAATAGAATTCTTCAAGAGATAACTAGAACCATGTTGAGTGAATATTCTATTGCTAGACATTTCTGGGCTGAAGCTGTAAGTACTGCTTGTTATACTATAAATCGAGTTTTGATTAGACCTTTTCTTAATAAAACTCCTTATGAGTTATGGAATGGTAGAAAACCAAGACTTTCCTACTTCAAGGTTTTTGGTTGCAAAGTATTCATTTTGAATACTAAAGATAACTTACATAAATTCGCACCAAAATCAGATGAAGGGATTTTCTTAGGATATTCCACAACCTCTAAGGCTTATAGAGTTTTTAATAAAAATACTTGCACTGTTGAGGAAACAGTACATGTGAAATTTGATGAGTCTGACCCTTTTGTTTTTAAAACCTCCCAACCTACATCCTCGGATGTGTTTTCAAAAACTGATTGTCAATCTTTGATAGAAGAACCTTCTGATAAGGAAATTGTTCTAGAAGATACTTCTGAAACATTTACCCCAGAATACTTTCTACCCTATGTTGATCAACAGGTTTTAAAAAACCCAAATCAGGTGTTTCTTAAGAATCATCCCAGTGATAGTATCATTGGTGATGTAAATCAACCTGTAAGGACTAGAAGTTCCTTAAGAAATGAAGTAGAACATCTATCATTTCTTTCCCAATTAGAGCCTAAAAGCACTGATGAAGCTTTAGGTAATGATGATTGGATCAAAGCAATGCAAGATGAACTAAATGAATTCGAAAGGAATAAAGTCTGGACCTTGGTTGAAAGACCTAAGGAAACTTCTGTTATTGGAGTAAAATGGGTTTTCAGAAATAAATGTGATGAAAATGGAGTCATTGTTAGAAATAAAGCTAGACTTGTTGCTAAAGGCTATAATCAGCAAGAAGGAATAGACTATGAAGAAACCTATGCTCCAGTAGCTAGACTTGAATCTATCCGTATTCTACTTGCCTTTGCAGCATTCTTTAATTTCAAACTATTTCAAATGGATGTGAAATGTGCTTTTCTTAACGGTTATGTTCATGAGGAAGTTTTTGTTGAACAACCTCCTGGCTTTGAAGATAAAAAACATCCAGATCATGTTTTTAGACTTACCAAAGCTTTGTATGGCCTTAAATAAGCCCCACGAGCATGGTATGATAGACTCACTGGATTTTTGCTTCAAAATAACTATGTCAAGGGAAATGCAGATCCAACCCTTTTTATAAATAAAGATAAGAAAAATGTTTTGATTGTTCAAATTTATGTTGATGACATTATATTTGGTTCAACTCAGCAATCTTTGACTGACTCTTTTGCTAGTCTAATGAAATCTGAGTTTGAAATGAGTATGATGGGTGAGTTAACATTTTTTCTTGGTTTTCAAATTTCTCAAAAACCAGAAGGAACTTACATATCTCAACATAAGTATATTAAAGATCTTCTTAAAAAGTATGCTTATGACTACACTAAGAGTATAAGTACTTCTATTGGTACCTCAAACTCTATAGATATTGATGAAGCTGGGAAACCAGTAGATCAAACATCTTTTAGAGGTATGATTGGAAGTCTACTTTACTTAACAGCTAGTCGACCAGACATAATGTTTTCAGTATGCTTATGTGCAAGATATCAATCCAATCCTAAGGAATCTCACTTAAAGGCAGTTAAAAGAATTTTTCGCTACCTTAAGGGAACCATGGATATAGGATTATTTTATACTTCTGGAAATGATTTTGTTCTAAAAAGCTTTTCTGATGCTGACTTTGGTGGATGTAGAATGGATAGAAAGAGTACATCCGGAACTTGTCATTTCTTAGGAGATTCATTAGTTTCTAGGTCATGCAAGAAGCAACATTCTGTTGCACTCTCCACTGCTGAAGCTGAATATGTAGCAGCTGGAAGTTGTTGTGCACAAGTGTTGTGGATGCAACACACACTCACAGACTATGGCCTGAGTTTTACTAAAACTAAAATTTTGTGTGATAACACAAGTGCCATTGCCCTAAGTAAAAACCCTGCACATCACTCTCATGCAAAACACCTAGATATTAGGCATCACTTTCTTGGGGATCACACACATAAAGGAGATATTATTCTTTAGTTTATCGGAACACAAGATCAACTTGCTGATATATTCACAAAATCCTTGCCTTCTGATAGATTTGAATATATTAAACAAAATATAGGAATGATAACCGTAAGGTAATCTTCCTTAATTAACTTTCTATTGAAAAAATCTCCTTACAGTAATAAACTCCTTTTCATAGGGGAGTACATTTGATTGTTTATTTAACAAAGTTTTTCAAAATTTGTTTTCAAAATTTTCGGAACGAAAATTTCCGGAATGGAACTTCCGGAGCTACAATTTTCCAGAAAGGATATTTTCGCACAGAATATTTCTGGAATGGAACTATTCGTATTGAAAATTTCCGGAATGGACAACTTTCGTACTGGTATTTCCATAACGGGACTTTCGTACTGAATCTTCCATAACAAGTTTTAATTTTTTGTATTGAGTTTTTCGTATTGAATTTTTCGTATTGAGTTTTTCGTATTTGGTTTTTCGTATTGAGTTTTTCGTAGTCATCTTTACATTACCATTACGAATAACTTTCCTAAGCTAATCCGAAAGGTATGATTTCCTTACTGAAGTTTTCGTAATCATATTTTACTTGCTGGCAATTTCTTATAGTTTGTTTTTGGTTTTTGGATTTCTTATTTCTTTACTTTAATAAAACCTCAAAAAGATCGGATTCAACCTTTCAACCGTTAGATCTGATCTCAGATCGTTCTAAACCGTTAGATCAACCGAGGAAGTTGAACCGTCATCCCATTGCCTATATAAAGGGGACCCTATTTTTCTCGTCCCACATCGATTTCAAGCTTCTGCGTGCTGAAGCTCTGACTCTCCGATTTAAGGCCGTTCTGAACCACAGTTTTCTCAGTTCCGAACTTCAGTCTTCTCTGTTCCGAATATCTCAGAGGACTTCTAATCCGAATGTCTGCAGAGCTAGCTTCTAAAGAAATGTCTTCAACCAAGCCTATTTCTCAGTGGTTAGTCTACAGAGAGAGGTTAGTTCATCCGAATTTCTTCAGCAACTACGATTCTATTATTTCAAAGAATATCAAGCTGAATGGCTGGGAAGGTGTTACGGTATCAAAAACCGGAAACCAAGATGAAGTCTACTCTGATTTACTTGTCTAGTTTTATGAGTCAGTGGCTTTCTTCAACGAAGATAATAGAGAGAAGTTTTCTTTCAAATCCTATGGCAAGACATATAAACTTTCTTACACCAAGGCTGCAAGCTTGGTAGGGCTAAGTTATGAAGGGGAAGCTGAGTTTATTTCCCATGTATTGCCAGATTATTTGGGTAGTTTCAACAAGGAGAAAGCCTTATAAATTCTTGGATTAGATGATGACAAGGCTCCGAAGATAGCAAGTCTTTCTACAAACTTCAGGATTTTGGAGTTATGGGTGCAAGGCCTTATCGTACCGAGAAAAGGAGATAAGGATAGTCTGATGAAAAGTGAGATATATATCTTAGATTTTCTGATAAATCTAAGGAAGTTCAATTTGATGAAGCATATTCTTCTTAATATTGAGAATTTGAAGAAGGGTAATCTGAGAGCTCAGATCGTGATGTACCCAGCAATATTATCGAAGCTCATTGTTCGGTGCCTAGAATCCTTCAAGGTAGCTTGTAGTTCCAAACCAAGGGTGTGCAAGAACATGTTGCTCAGTGATGCCACGCTTAAGAGAATGAATATAGCTTTTGACAAGGAGTCAGGGAAATTTATTGATCTACCTCCTCAAGTTGAAGTGACTCCGAAAGTGGCTGATCCGGAATCGTCCAAGCCGGTAAGGAAGAGGAAGCTGAAAGAAGTGGTTGTCGAAGCTGAGGAACCCAAATCTAAGGAAGTCCATTCCGCACCTCCTAAGTCTAAGAAGAAGAAAACCTATTCTGATGAGGTTGTAGCAAAGTGGAGAGCTGATAAAGAATCAAGGAAGGAAGGAGATCCGCAGTTCGGATTGGATCCTGCAGAGGCTAATGCTCTGAAAGAGAAGGCTACTGATGAGCTCGAGAAGCAAGCAAAGGAAAAGAAGCGGAAGAAGAAAATGTCCGAGGCTGAGGTAGCTCAGGCCTTGTTAAAGTTCAACGAAATGGTTTCTGCAACCATTCCCGTTCCAAGAACTTTTTCTCTGGAATCTCTTCCTGAGACTCCAAGAAGAAATCTAGATGCTCCAGAAGAGGCTGTTGCTACTAAGGAAGTAGAGCAAGTGGAAGAAGTTGGAGAAGCTGCTGAAGGTAGTGGTGAGACAGGGGATGTGCTCAAACAAGTAGATGAATACAAGGGAACTCCTTCGGAACACCTGTCGCTCCGAACATCTGAAGCTCAATCTTCAAAGCTTGTTACTCCGAATATGGAAGAAGAGAAAGGAGAGGAAGAAGTTTCTTGTCTGAGAGAAGAAGAACATATTTTAATTGATGCTGCTCAGAAGGAAAATGTTGAAGTTGCTGATGAGGAAGATTTGGTTGTTCAAGTGTCTGACAGCGAGAAGAAATCTCCGGAACAGGTTTCTATTCCGGAAAAAGATAAGGGGAAACAAATTCTTGCTGATACCCCGAGTTCAGAAAAGAGTATGAGGAAGGAAGCTGGTAGTTCTTCGAAGAGGAAATTGGAGCTTATTGAGGAAGAAAATTCTCCTAGCAAGGTTTCAGATTCGGAGTCATCATCGTTGGGGCACGATTTTGTTGTTCAATCCTTGAAGAAGTTGGTGGGAACCATTCCAACCTTCTCTAGCATTGATTCATGATGCCAGATGCTTCAACATGCGCTGAATCAGAAAACCGACTCCGTATCCATGGTAATGGATAAGTGTGTTGAGATTGAAGCTCAGTTCAAAACTTTCTTCGTTGGTTACGAAGCACATAAAAGATCTTGCAAGAGGATGACAAGCTGGTCAAAGAAAAATGTGGAAGAGATGAGGTTGCTGGATGAGTTTCAGGATAATGTTAAGGATGCTTTTGAAACCGAGGACAAGAAGATTAAAGAGCTGACTGCATCATTCGAAGAAAGATTGACAGAGGAAAGGAACTTCCGGATCCAAGAAGTCAGGGATCTGAATGGGAAGTTGAATTCTATTTCTCAGAATTGGAAATCTGAAAGAGATCATCGGATAAATTTTCTAGAAAGGATAAAGGCTCAAGAAGAGAAAATGGAAGCTCAGGAAGAAAATTTGAAGGCTCAGGAAGAAGTAATTGAAGCTCAGTCAGCAAGGATAGTTGCCTTAAAAAAGCAAGCAGAGGAAGATCATAAGGACCTAAAGAAAATCAAGACAATTATCAAGGGGCTAATGTCGAAGGAAAAAGATCCGAAATGACCAATCCGATCTTTTTTGTTGTAATCTGTTTTTATTGCTGACATTACAAATATAATGAGAATTGTGTTTGTTGTTTCGTTTGTACTAATTTTTCAGGTACTTTGTTAAGTTTTTCCAATCCCTCCAATTCTTTTTGAAAATCACAAATGGGGAGAAGGAAAAGATCCTTAAAAAAAAGAGGAAATCTAATAAGTGCTTATCAAAGGGGGAGAAAGAAAAATACCCAAGGAAAAAGAACTCTAATAAGAGTTTGTTTAAGGGGGAGTTTTTTCTTAAAGAAACATCACTCCGGAAATATGAATACGATCCTTAGAGTGTCAAAGCCTAAGGGGGAGTTAGTCGTATTCATCTATATCCTTATACCAAGGGAGATAAGCTTTAATGTGTTTCTTTCTTCTTAGAATAGCTTTTTCGTAAGGATGTTTGTGCTTTCCAAAAAGGGGGAGATTGTTGAGTCAATAAGGTTTTCCTTATGACTTTTCCATTCCTTCTTGTTTTGAAAATCACAAACACCATATCTTTAAGGAAAATTTCTTTTATAAGGAAAATTTCTTTCTTAAGGAAAATCGCTTTTATAAGGAAAAATGATTTCTTAAGGAAAATTGCTTTTATAAGGAAAATTGCTTTCTTAAGGAAAATCGCTTTTATAATAAAAATTATCCTTATCATATTTTCATTCATATTTTTCTTAAGTTTAAGTATCGGATTCATTTTCTCGAAATCATTGAAACTTTGATATAAAGCATTCTATTTAGTATTCGGATTCTGGACAAGAACTATAAGGAAGTTCCATTCCGAGTTTCGGATATGAACTCTCACTAAGTTCTATTCCAGATTCAGGATACGAATTCGGAAGAAGAATTCTCATTACGAATTCTAATGAAGAAATCCCATTCTGAATTCTCATTACGAATTCCAATGAAGAATTCTCATTACGAATTCCAATGAAGAATTCTCATTACGAATTTCAATGAATAATTTCCATTACGAATTCTATTGAAGAAATCTCATTCCGAATTCTCACTATGAATTCTGAAGAAGAATTCCCATTACGAATTCTAATGATGAAATCTCATTTCGAATTCTCATTACTAATTCTGATGATGAATTCTCATTACGAATTCTGATGACGAATTCTCATTCCGAATTCCTACTCCGAATTCTCATTCCGAATTCTCCTATTAAACAGAATCTGGTTATCATTGTTTTATACACTCTGAACTTTCACTCCGAACTTTCACTCCGAAATTTCTATTCCGAACCTTTATGTTAGAGTTTAAAACGATGTCGTACTTTCTGTTACACTTGTTTTGTTATAAAACGATGTCGTCCATTTTGTTATAAACTAACTGTTGTCTAAGTGACACGTGTACAGGTCCCTCCGAACTTTAAGGAAAATATGACCGTTGAAGGAGGAGCCGACCTTACCTATAAATAGGAGCTCATTTGAAAGAGCTCGTCACAACGGCTGTTAGCTGCTGCTGATAGCTGTTGCATATTGCTGATTGCAGAAAAAGTTCTTACATGCTGTTGAAGTGATTTCTAGAGAGAGAGTCTCTTATTAACTCTCAAAGCTTCGTGCGACTCCGAATGTTGGTGATTACATTCGAGGGCTTCCGGGGATAGGAAGACAGAGGTGCCGACTACCTTAAAGATCGAGGGCTTTCTTGCTGAGAAAGACAGAGGTTGCCAACTACCTTGAAGTTGAGGGCTTGCGGGGATAGCAAGACAGAGACACCGATCTTCGTATCGAGGGCTTACCCTGGTGTGGGTAAGACAGACTTTCTTGAAAGTATAAATCAAGGGACCTTTATCCAAGGTTGTTGGATACCCTTCTCTTTGGGTTAAAAGACTATCATCTTGTTACTAGTAGTTTTACTACTCGTTTTATTCCGCTGTAATTTGTATCTTAAGGAAAGTATAACTTTCTTATACTTCCTTACTTACTCTGATTAGTTTAGATTCTATACGCTTTAAGGTAGAATATTATATTGTAACTTTTGTTAAGTTATAAATTCCGGAACCATATTCCCGGAACATACTTTTGGAATCACTTTCCAAGTTCAGTTCGGTGTTAGAGGTGTTGTGAATTTACTTAAGTTTAACTTTGTTAAACTTAGCCCTTTCCTTTTCTTAAGGAAACTTTAGTTATTCATAACTAACTTTAAAGGTTCCAAAGGAATTTTTAAAGTATACAATTCACCCCCCCTCTTGTATATTGAGCATCTCATATTATTTTTCGATCCTACAATTGGTATCAGAGGTTGGAAACCTCTTACTCTATACCATTCTTACATTTGGTATCAGAGCCAAGGTTACTGAAATACTTGTACTCACATACAAGTTTTTCTTGCTCACTTTTCTATGCCGAACTTTTTCATTCCGGATTATCCATTCCGAACTTTTCCCATTCCGAACTTTGTGATTACGATTCTAAGCTACTAACAAGTTTGTATCCAAGTTATTTTTAGTATGGCAGGAATTAATGTTGGTTCGATTGACAATCTGAATCCTACAAGGCCACCAATTTTCGATGGTAATGATTATGAATACTGGAGAGATCGTATGAAGACATTCGTTATCAATACTGGAGTAGATAACTTTGTCATGCTTACTGGTGATTATAAAATTCCTGACAAGGAAGTCAGAACCTTTACTAACCAGGAAAAGCAAGAATATCAACTCAACTATAAGGTACGCAATACTTTATTATGTTCAATGACTAGAAATATATATAGCCAAATTTCTTCTTGTGAAGCAGCTAACTGTATATGGAAGAAGTTAGAGGTTACACATTTTGGGACTTCTAAAGTGATTGAGACTAGAAGGGCTATGCTTAGAGCTGAATATCATGGCTTTAATTTTCCTTATGGAGAACCTATCTGTAAAGTTCAACAAAGATTTATGACCATTGTCAACAGTCTGCAGTCTATGGGAGAGAAAGGTTTAGATGATGAAGCTCTTGTGGACAAGATAATTGATATTATGCCCAATGAGTGGGAATCCAAGAGAACAGCTATAGATGAGAACAGGAAGCTTACTCAAATTACTCTTGATGAATTATTTGGAACTCTTCTACAACATGAAACAAGAATGAAGAGGGATGCTGACAACATCAAGAAGAAGAATGGAAATGGTACTGTTGCTTTTACTACAACTTCGAATCAGATGAAAGCTAAGACTCTTGAGAGAGTAACCAGATCCAAATCGAAGAAAGTCATTTTCCAATCCGAATCTAGTGAAAGTGAAGTTTCAGAAAATGAATTAGCCAATCTTGCTCGAAGGATGAACAAGATAGCTGGACAGAGAAACTTTCAATCCAAGTATAAGAAGAAGGATAGGAAAGATAAGAAAGATGGAGAAGTTACTTGTTATGAATGCAAGAGAGCTGGACATATTAGACCAGATTGCCCTATGCTCAAAAAGAAAGAAAGAAAGGAAAGGCATTCAGACAGGAACAGGAAGAAGTATTACAAAGCTAAAGCTAAGAAAGTTCTGAATGCTAATGACACCTGGAGTGCCAGTGGTGGTGACTCTACAGATGAATCTTCTGAATATGAATCTTCAGGACAGAAGAATCTTGGTCTTATAGCCAGATTACCTATTGATAATCATTGTCTTATGGAT
Organism: Viscum album; assembly: GCA_963277665.1. NCBI lineage: Eukaryota > Viridiplantae > Streptophyta > Magnoliopsida > Santalales > Viscaceae > Viscum > Viscum album. The sequence continues at coordinate 1,252,180,768 of OY728153.1, read as the reverse complement.
AAGGTACGAAATGCTGAATCATTGACCAATGTTTCCTTAAATCCTAATGATAGTAAGTATTATAACTCTTCTGATGAAGAATCATCTTCTGATGAGGAAAATACTTTACCTACTTTTGAAGAAGTCTCTAGATTTGCTGAACTTCTTGAGATTGAGAATTCCAAACTCAACAAGAAACTTGATAAGGAAAATTCTAGGAATTCTATTCTTACTAAAGAGATATCAGATCTTTCTAAAGATCTTGATAAGAAAAATGCTGATTTTGAAAGAATTTCAAAAAATCTTGAGGAAGTAAGTTCTGAGAAGAATAAACTTTCTAAAGAGTTAGAAAAAGTAATTTCTAATAAAAATGTTTTCGAGCCTAGCTCTAGTTCCAAAACTAATGATTTTGAGGATAAAAACTTGGTTGTAAAACTCAAGTCCAAAATTTTTTCCTTAAAGAAGTGTTTATCAAACTTTACCCATGGTAAGGAAAATTTTGATAAGATGTATTCTCAAATACGACCTTTAAGAAATAAATCCGGATTTGGTTATACCCATGCAAAACCAGTTTTCAGTAACAATTATTTTGTTCCTCAAAGTGCCCCATTTTGCACTAAATGTCAATGTGGTGGTCACTGGGCAAAAAAATGTTCCTTAAACAAAACCCAATCCTTAGGTTTTCATAAAGCTTACTTTTCTAAGAAAATGTGGATACCTAAAATTTTATTGTCTGGAAATCTCGGATCCAAACAAATTTGGATTCCGAAAGTCTAACTTTGTTCTTAATTTCAGGAAAATAAAGAAAGTTCCAGCAACAATATTTGGTACATGGATAGTGGATGTTCCCGGCATATGACTGGTAACAAAAGCTTCTTTGAAAAGATTATCAAAGCGAAAGGAGGAAAGGTAACATTCGGAGACAATGCTAAGGGAGAGATTGTTGGTATTGGTAATATAGTTGTTTTGGGTAAAACTTTGATTTCAAATGTTCTTTTTCTTAAAGGTCTTAAGCACAACCTCATTAGCATAAGTCAGTTATGTGATGAAGGTTACCTTGTGAATTTTAGGAATGATAAATGCTTAGTTCACAATTCCAAGGAAAAATTTATTCTCTCAGCCAATAGGCAAGAGAATGTTTACACCTTAAACTTAGAAGACTTAAGAAGCCAAGATTTACCTTGCCTAAGTGCAATGGAAGATCATTCTTGGTTATGGCATAGAAGACTAGGACACTGTAATCTTAGAAACCTTTGTAAACTCTCTAAGAAGAAACTAGTTAAGGATCTACCGGAACTTAGATTTGATTCTTCTAAAGTTTGTGATCCTTGTCAATATGGCAAGAAACATAAATCTAGTTTTAAGTCAATCGGTGAAGTCTCAACAACTGATGCGTTACAGTTGGTGCACATGGATCTTTTTGGTCCAACACAAACTAGAAGCATTGGAGGCAAATACTATGTGTTTGTTCTAGTTGATGATTACACTAGATTTACTTGGGTCTATTTCCTAGCAAGGAAATCTGAAGCTTTTTCTTATTTCAAAAGTTTTAGAGCTCAAGTTAAAAATGATAAAAACCTTCCATTGAAAACTATTCATAGTGAGCATGGAGGAGAATTTCAAAATTCTGATTTTGAAACTTTTTGTAGTAAGAAAGGTATTACTCACAACTTTTCAGCACCTAGAACTCCTCAACAGAATGGTGTAGTTGAAAGAAGAAATAGAATTCTTCAAGAGATAACTAAAACCATGTTGAGTGAATATTCTATTGCTAGACATTTCTGGGCTGAAGCTGTAAGTACTGCTTGTTATACTATAAATCGAGTTTTGATTAGACCTTTTCTTAATAAAACTCCTTATGAGTTATGGAATGGTAGAAAACCAAGACTTTCCTACTTCAAGGTTTTTGGTTGCAAAGTATTCATTTTGAATACTAAAGATAACTTACATAAATTCGCACCAAAATCAGATGAAGGGATTTTCTTAGGATATTCCACAACCTCTAAGGCTTATAGAGTTTTTAATAAAAATACTTGCACTGTTGAGGAAACAGTACATGTGAAATTTGATGAGTCTGACCCTTTTGTTTTTAAAACCTCCCAACCTACATCCTAAGATGTGTTTTCAAAAACTGATTGTCAATCTTTGATAGAAGAACCTTCTGATAAGGAAATTGTTCTAGAAGATACTTCTGAAACATTTACCCCAGAAGACTTTCTACCCTATGTTGATCAACAGGTTTTAAAAAACCCAAATCAGGTGTTTCTTAAGAATCATCCCAGTGATAGTATCATTGGTGATGTAAATCAACCTGTAAGGACTAGAAGTTCCTTAAGAAATGAAGTAGAACATCTAGCATTTCTTTCCCAATTAGAGCCTAAAAGCACTGATGAAGCTTTAGGTAATGATGATTGGATCAAAGCAATGCAAGATGAACTAAATGAATTCGAAAGGAATAAAGTCTGGACCTTGGTTGAAAGACCTAAGGAAACTTCTGTTATTGGAGTAAAATGGGTTTTCAGAAATAAATGTGATGAAAATGGAGTCATTGTTAGAAATAAATCTAGACTTGTTGCTAAAGGCTATAATCAGCAAGAAGGAATAGACTATGAAGAAACCTATGCTCCAGTATCTAGACTTGAATCTATCCGTATTCTACTTGCCTTTGCAGCATTCTTTAATTTCAAACTATTTCAAATGGATGTGAAATGTGCTTTTCTTAACGGTTATGTTCATGAGGAAGTTTTTGTTGAACAACCTCCTGGCTTTGAAGATAAAAAAACATCCAGATCATGTTTTTAGACTTACCAAAGCTTTGTATGGCCTTAAACAAGCCCCACGAGCATGGTATGATAGACTCACTGGATTTTTGCTTCAAAATAACTATGTCAAGGGAAATGCAGATCCAACCCTTTTTATAAAGAAAGATAAGAAAAATGTTTTGATTGTTCAAATTTATGTTGATGACATTATATTTGGTTCAACTCAGCAATCTTTGACTGACTCTTTTGCTAGTCTAATGAAATCTGAGTTTGAAATGAGTATGATGGGTGAGTTAACATTTTTTCTTGGTTTTCAAAATTCTCAAAAACCAGAAAGAACTTACATATCCCAACATAAGTATATTAAAGATCTTCTTAAAAAGTAAGGTTATGACAACACTAAGAGTATAAGTACTCCTATTGGTACCTCAAACTCTTTAGATCTTGATGAAGCTGGGAAACCAGTAGATCAAACATCTTTTAGAGGTATGATTGGAAGTTTACTTTACTTAACAGCTAGTCGACCAGACATAATGTTTTCAGTATGCTTATGTGCAAGATATCAATCCAATCCTAAGCAATCTCACTTAAAGGCAGTTAAAAGAATTTTTCGCTACCTTAAGGGAACCATGGATATAGGATTATTTTATACTTCTGGAAATGATTTTGTTCTAAAAAGCTTTTCTGATGCTGACTTTGGTGGATGTAGAATGGATAGAAAGAGTACATCCGGAACTTGTCATTTCTTAGGAGATTCATTAGTTTCTTGGTCATGCAAGAAGCAACATTCTGTTGCACTCTCCACTGCTGAAGCTGAATATGTAGCAGCTAGAAGTTGTTGTGCACAAGTGTTGTGGATGCAACACACACTCACAGACTATGGCCTGAGTTTTACTAAAACTCAAATTTTGTGTGATAACACAAGTGCCATTGCCCTAAGTAAAAACCATGCACATCACTCTCGTGCAAAACACATAGATATTAGGCATCACTTTCTTGGGGATCACACACTTAAAGGAGATATTATTCTTCAGTTTATCGGAACGCAAGATCAACTTGCTGATATATTCACAAAATCCTTGCCTTCTGATAGATTTGAATATATTAAACAAAAGTTAGGAATGATAACCGTAAGGTAATCTTCCTTAATTAACTTTCTATTGAAAAAATCTCCTTACAGTAATAAACTCCTTTTCATAGGGGGAGTACATTTGATTGTTTATTTAACAAAGATTTTCAAAATTTGTTTTCAAAATTTTCGGAACGAAAATTTCCGGAATGGAACTTCCGGAGCTACAATTTTCCAGAAAGGATATTTTCGCACAGAATATTTCTGGAATGGAACTATTCGTATTGAAAATTTCCGGAATGGACAACTTTCGTACTGGTATTTCCATAACGGGACTTTCGTACTGAATCTTCCATAACAAGTTTTAATTTTTCGTATTGAGTTTTTCGTATTGAATTTTTCGTATTGAGTTTTTCGTATTTGGTTTTTCGTATTGAGATTTTCGTAGTCATCTTTACATTACCATTACAAATCACTTTCCTAAGCTAATCCGAAAGGTATGATTTCCTTACTGAAGTTTTCGTAATCATATTTTACTTGCTGGCAATTTCTTATAGTTTGTTTTTGGTTTTTGGATTTCATATTTCTTTACTTTAATAAAACCTCAAAAAGATCGGATTCAACCTTTCAACTGTTAGATCTGATCTCAGATCGTTCTAAACCGTTAGATCAACCGAGGAAGTTGAACCGTCATACCATTTCCTATATAAAGGGGACCCTATTTTTCTCGTCCCACATCGATTTCAAGCTTTTGCGTGCTGAAGCTCTGACTCTCCGATTTAAGGCCGTTCTGAACCACAGTTTTCTCAGTTCCGAACTTCAGTCTTCTCTGTTCCGAATATCTCAGAGGACTTCTAATCCGAATGTCTGCAGAGATAGCTTCTCAAGAAATGTCTTCAACCAAGCCTATTTCTCAGTGGTTAGTCTACAGAGAGAGGTTAGTTCATCCGAATTTCTTCAGCAACTACGATTCTATTATTTCAAAGAATATCAAGCTGAATGGCTGGGAAGGTGTTGCGGTATCAAAAACCGGCAACCAAGATGAAGTCTACTCTGATTTACTTGTCGAGTTTTATGAGTCAGTGGCTTTCTTCAACGAAGATAATAGAGAGAAGTTTTCTTTCAAATCCTATGGCAAGACATATAAACTTTCTTACACCAAGGCTGCAATCTTGGTAGGGCTAAGTTATGAAGGGGAAGCTGAGTTTATTTCCCATGTATTGCCAGATTCTTTGGGTAGTTTCAACAAGGAGAAATCCTTAGAAATTCTTGGATTAGATGATGACAAGGCTCCGAAGATAACAAGTCTTTCTACAAACTTCAGGATTTTGGAGTTATGGGTGCAAGGCCTTATCGTACCGAGAAAAGGAGATAAGGATAGTCTGAAGAAAAGTGAGATATATATCTTAAATTTTCTGATAAATCTAAGGAAGTTCAATTTGATGAAGCATATTCTTCTTAATATTGAGAATTTGAAGAAGGGTAATCTGAGAGCTCAGATCGTGATGTACCCAGCAATATTATCGAAGCTCATTGTTCGGTGCCTAGAATCCTTCAAGGTAGCTTGTAGTTCCCAACCAATGGTGTGCAAGATCATGTTGCTCAGTGATGCCACGCTTAAGAGAATGAATATAGCTTTTGACAAGGAGTCAGGGAAATTTATTGATCTACCTCCTCAAGTTGAAGTGACTCCGAAAGTGGCTGATCCGGAATCGTCCAAGCTGGTAAGGAAGAGCAAGCTGAAAGAAGTGGTTGTCGAAGCTGAGGAACCCAAATCTAAGGAAGTCCATTCCGCACCTCCTAAGTCTAAGAAGAAGAAAACCTATACTGATGAGGTTGCAGCAAAGTGGAGAGCTGATAAAGAATCAAGGAAGGAAGGAGATCCGCAGTTCGGATTGGATCCTGCAGAGGCTAAAGCTCTGAAAGAGAAGGCTGCTGATGAGCTCGAGAAGCAAGCAAAGGAAAAGAAGCTGAAGAAGAAAATGTCCGAGGCTGAGGTAGCTCAGGCCTTGTTAAAGTTCAACGAAATGGTTTCAGAAACCATTCCCGTTCCAAGAACGTTTTCTCTGGAATCTCTTCCTGAGACTCCAGGAAGAAATCTAGATGCTCCAGAAGAGGCTGTTGCTACTGAGGAAGTAGATCAAGTGGAAGAAGTTGGAGAAGCTGCTGAAGGTAGTGGTGAGATAGGGGATGTGCTCAAACAAGTAGATGAATACAAGGGAACTCCTTCGGAACACCTGTTGCCCCGAACATCTGAAGCTCAATCTTCAAAGCTTGTTACTCAGAATATGGAAGAAGAGAAAGGCGAAGAAGAAGTTTCTTGTCTGAGAGAAGAAGAACATCTTTTAATTGATGCTGCTCAGAAGGAAAATGTTGAAGTTGCTGATGAGGAAGATTTGGTTGTTCAAGTGTCTGAGAGCGAGAAGAAATCTCCGGAATAGGTTTCTATTCCGGAAAACGATAAGGGGAAACAAATTCTTGCTGATACCCCGAGTTCAGAAAAGAGTATGAGGAATGAAGCTGGTAGTTCTTCGAAGAGGAAATTGGAGCTTATTGAGGAAGAAAATTCTCCTAGCAAGGTTTCAGATTCGGAGTCATCATCGTTGGGGCACGATTTTGTTGTTCAATCCTTGAAGAAGTTGGTGGGAACCATTCCAACCTTCTCTAGCATTGATTCACGATGCCAGATGCTTCAACATGCGCTGAATCAGAAAACCGACTCTGTATCCATGGTAATGGATAAGTGTGTTGAGATTGAAGCTCAGTTCAAAACTTTCTTCGTTGGTTACGAAGCACATAAAAGATCTTGCAAGAGGATGACAAGCTGGTCAAAGAAAAATGTGGAAGAGATGAGGTTGCTGGATGAGTTTCAGGATAATGTTAAGGATGCATTTGAAACCAAGGACAAGAAGATTAAAGAGCTGACAGCATCATTCGAAGAAAGATTGACAGAGGAAAGGAACTTCTGGATCCAAGAAGTCAGGGATCTGAATGGTAAGTTGAATTCTGTTTCTCAGAATTGGAAATCTGAAAGAGATCATCGGATTAATTTTCTAGAAAGGATAAAGGCTCAAGAAGAGAAAATGGAAGCTCAGGAAGAAAAGTTGAAGGCTCGGGAAGAAGTAATTGAAGCTCAGTCAGCAAGGATAGTTGCCTTAGAAAAGCAAGCAGAGGAAGATCATAAGGACCTAAAGAAAATCAAGACAATTCTCAAGGGGCTAATGTCGAAGGAAAAAGATCTGAAATGACCAATCCGATCTTTTTTGTTGTAATCTGTTTTTATTGCTGACATTACAAATATAATGAGAATTCTGTTTGTTGTTTCGTTTGTACTAATTTTTCAGGTACTTTGTTAAGTTTTTCCATTCCCTCCAATTCTTTTTGAAAATCACAAAGGGGGAGAAGGAAAAGACCCTTAAAAAAAAGAGGAAATCTAATAAGTGATTATCAAAGGGGGAGAAAGAAAAATACCCAAGGAAAAAGAACTCTAATAAGAGTTTGTTTAAGGGGGAGTTTTTTCTTAAAGAAACATCACTCCGGAAATATGAATACGATCCTTAGAGTGTCAAAGCCTAAGGGGGAGTTAGTCGTATTCATCTATATCCTTAAACCAAGGGAGATAAGCGTTAATGTGTTTCTTTCTTCTTAGAATAGCTTTTTCGTAAGGATGTTTGTGCTTTCCAAAAAGGGGGAGATTGTTGAGTCAATAAGGTTTTCCTTATGACTTTTCCATTCTTTCTTGTTTTGAAAATCACAAACACCTTATCTTTAAGGAAAATTTCTTTTATAAGGAAAATTGCTTTCTTAAGGAAAATCGCTTTTATAAGGAAAAATGCTTTCTTAAGGAAAATTGCTTTTATAAGGAAAATTGCTTTCTTAAGGAAAATCGCTTTTATAAGAAAAATTATCCGTATCATATTTTCATTCATATTTTTCTTAAGTTTAAGTTTCAGATTCATTTTCTCGGAATCATTGAAACTTTGATATAAAGCATTCTGTTTAGTATTCGGATTCTGGACAAGAACTATAAGGAAGTTCCATTCCGAGTTTCGGATATGAACTCTGACTAAGTTCTATTCCAGATTCAGGATACGAATTCTGAAGAAGAATTCTCATTACGAATTCTAATGAAGAAATCCCATTCTGAATTCTCATTACGAATTCCAATGAAGAATTCTCATTACGAATTCCAATGAAGAATTCTCATTACGAATTTCAATGAAGAATTCCCATTACGAATTCTATTGAAGAAATCTCATTCCGAATTCTCATTACGAATTCTGAAGAAGAATTCCCATTACGAAATCTAATGAAGAAATCTCATTTCGAATTCTCATTATGAATTCTGAAGATGAATTCTCATTACGAATTCTGATGACGAATTCTCATTCCGAATTCCTACTCCGAATTCTCATTCCGAATTCTCCTATTAAACAGAATCTGGTTATCATTGTTTTATACACTCTGAACTTTCACTCCGAACTTTCACTCCGAAATTTCTATTCCGAACCTTTATGTTAGAGTTTAAAACGATGTCGTACTTTCTGTTACACTTGTTTTGTTATAAAACGATGTCGTCCATTTTGTTATAAACTAACCGTTGTCTAAGTGACACGTGTACAGGTCCCTCCGAACATTAAGGAAAATATGACCGTTGAAGGAGGAGCTGACCTTACCTATAAATAAGAGCTCATTTGAAAGAGCTCGTCACAACGGCTGTTAGCTGCTGCTGATAGCTGTTGCATATTGCTGATTGCAGAAAAAGTTCTTACATGCTGTTGAAGTGATTTCTAGAGAGAGAGTCTCTTATTAACTCTCAAAGCTTCGTGCGACTCCGAATGTTGGTGATTACATTCGAGGGCTTCCGGGGATAGGAAGACAGAGGTTCCGACTACCTTAAAGATCGAGGGCTTTCTTGCTGAGAAAGACAGAGGTTGCCAACTACCTTGAAGTTGAGGGCTTGCGGGGATAGCAAGACAGAGACACCGATCTTCGTATCGAGGTCTTACCCTGGTGTGGGTAAGACAGACTTGCTTGAAAGTATAAATCAAGGGACCTTTATCCAAGGTTGTTGGATACCCTTCTCTTTGGGTTAAAAGACTATCATCTTGTTACTAGTAGTTTTACTACTCGTTTTATTCCGCTGTAATTTGTATCTTAAGGAAAGTATAACTTTCTTATACTTCCTTACATACTCTGATTAGTTTAGATTCTATACGCTTTAAGGTAGAATCTTATATTGTAACTTTTGTTAAGTTTTAAATTCCGGAACCATATTCCCGGAACCTACTTTTGGAATCACTTTCCAAGTTCAGTTCGGTGTTAGAGGTGTTGTGAATTTACTTAAGTTTAACTTTTTTAAACTTAGCCCTTTCCTTTTCTTAAGGAAACTTTAGTTATTCATAACTAACTTTAAAGGTTCCAAAGGAATTTTTAAAGTATACAATTCACCCCCCCTCTTGTATATTGAGCATCTCATATTATTTTTCGATCCTACAAATGGTATCAGAGGTTGGAAACCTCTTACTCTATATCATTCATACATTTGGTATCAGAGCCAAGGTTACTGAAATACTTGTACTCACATACAAGTTTTTCTTGCTCACTTTTCTATTCCGAACTTTTTCATTCCGGATTATCCATTCCGAACTTTTCCCATTCCGAACTTTGTGATTACGATTCTAAGCTACTAACAAGTTTGTATCCAAGTTATTTTTAGTATGGCGGGAATTAATGTTGGTTCAATTGACAATCTGAATCCTACAAGGCCACCAATTTTCAATGGTAATGATTATGAATACTGGAGAGATCGTATGAAGACATTCGTTATCAATACTGGAGTAGATAACTTTGTCATGCTTACTGGTGATTATAAAATTCATGACAAGGAAGTCAGAACCTTTACTAACCAGGAAAAGAAAGAATATCAACTCAACTATAAGGTACGCAATACTTTATTATGTTCAATGACTAGAAATATATATAGCCAAATTTCTTCTTGTGAAGCAGCTAACTGTATATGGAAGAAGTTAGAGGTTACACATTTTGGGACTTCTAAAGTGATTGAGACTAGAAGGGCTATGCTTAGAGCTGAATATCATGGCTTTAATTTTCCTTATGGAGAACCTATCTGTAAAGTTCAACAAGGATTTATGACCATTGTCAACAGTCTGCAGTCTATGGGAGAGAAAGGTTTAGATGATGAAGCTCTTGTGGACAAGATAATTGATATTATGCCCAATGAGTGGGAATCCAAGAGAACAGCTATAGATGAGAACAGGAAGGTTACTCAAATTACTCTTGATGAATTATTTGGAACTCTTCTACAACATGAAACAAGAATGAAGAGGGATGCTGACAACATCAAGAAGAAGAATGGAAATGGTACTGTTGCTTTTACTACAACTTCGAATCAGATGAAAGCTAAGACTCCTGAGAGAGTAACCAGATCCAAATCGAAGAAAGTCATTTTCCAATCCGAATCTAGTGAAAGTGAAGTTTCAGAAAATGAATTAGCCAATCTTTCTCGAAGGATGAACAAGATAGATGGACAGAGAAACTTTCAATCCAAGTATAAGAAGAAGGATAGGAAAGATAAGAAAGATGGAGAAGTTACTTGTTATGAATGCAAGAGAGCTGGACATATTAGACCAGATTTCCCTATGCTCAAAAAGAAAGAAAGAAAGGAAAGGAATTCAGACAGGAACAGGAAGAAGTATTACAAAGCTAGAGCTAAGAAAGTTCTGAAAGCTAATGACACCTGGAGTGCCAGTGGTGGTGACTCTTCAGATGAATCTTCTGAATATGAATCCTCAGGACAGAAGAATCTTGGTCTTATAGCCAGATTACCTATTGATAATCATTGTCTTATGGCTAAGGTACAAAATGCTGAATCATTGACCAATGTTTCCTTAAATCCTAATGATAGTAAGTATTATAACTCTTCTGATGAAGAATCATCTTCTGATGAGGAAAATACTTTACCTACTTTTGAAGAAGTCTCTAGATTTGCTGAACTTCTTGAGATTGAGAATTCCAAACTCAAAAAGAAACTTGATAAGGCAAATTCTAGGAATTCTATTCTTATTAAAGAGATATCAGATCTTTCTAAAGATCTTGATAAGAAAAATGCTGATTTTGAAAGAATTTCAAAAAATCTTGAGGAAGTAAGTTCTGAGAAGAATAAACTTTCTAAAGAGTTAGAAAAAGTAATTTCTAATAAAAATGTTTTCGAGCCTAGCTCTAGTTCCAAAACTAATGATTTTGAGGATAAAAACTTGGTTGTAAAACTCAAGTCCGAAATTTTTTCCTTAAAGAAGTGTTTATCAAACTTTAACCATGGTAAGGAAAATTTTGATAAGATGTATTCTCAAATACGACCTTTAAGAAATAAATCCGGATTTGGTTATACCCATGCAAAACCAGTTTTCAGTAACAATTATTTTGTTCCTCAAAGTGCCCCATTTTGCACTAAATGTCAATGTGGTGGTCACTGGGGAAAAAAATGTTCCTTAAACAAAACCCAATCCTTAGGTTTTCATAAAGCTTACTTTTCTAAGAAAATGTGGATACCTAAAATTTTATTGTCTGGAAATCTCGGATCCAAACAAGTTTGGATTCTGAAAGTCTAACATTGTTCTTAATTTCAGGAAAATAAAGAAAGTTCCAGCAACAATATTTGGTACATGGATAGTGGATGTTCCCGGCATATGACTGGTAACAAAATCTTCTTTGAAAAGATTATCAAAGCGAAAGGAGGAAAGGTAACTTTCGGAGACAATGCTAAGGGAGAGATTGTTGGTATTGGTAATATAGTTGTTTTGGGTAAAACTTTGATTTCAAATGTTCTTTTTGTTAAAGGTCTTAAGCACAACCTCATTAGCATAACTCAGTTATGTGATGAAGGTTACCTTGTGAATTTTAGGAATGATAAATGCTTAGTTCACAATTCCAAGGAAGAATTTATTCTCTCAGCCAATAGGCAAGAGAATGTTTACACCTTAAACTTAGAAGACTTAAGAAGCCAAGATTTACCTTGCCTAAGTGCAATGGAAGATCATTCTTGGTTATGGCATAGAAGACTAGGACACTGTAATCTTAGAAACCTTTGTAAACTCTCTAAGAAGAAACTAGTTAAGGATCTACCGGAACTTAGATTTGATTCTTCTAAAGTTTGTGATCCTTGTCAATATGGCAAGAAACATAAATCTAGTTTTAAGTCAATCGGTGAAGTCTCAACAACTGATGCGTTACAGTTGGTGCACATGGATCTTTTTGGTCCAACACAAACTGGAAGCATTGGAGGCAAATACTATGTGTTTGTTCTAGTTGATGATTACACTAGATTTACTTGGGTCTATTTTCTAGCAAGGAAATGTGAAGCTTTTTATTATTTCAAAAGTTTTAGAGCTCAAGTTAAAAATGAGAAAAACCTTCCATTGAAAACTATTCATAGTGATCATGGAGGAGAATTTCAAAATTCTGATTTTGAAACTTTTTGTAGTAAGAAAGGTATTACTCACAACTTTTCAGCACCTAGAACTCCTCAACAGAATGGTGTAGTTGAAAGAAGAAATAGAATTCTTCAAGAGATAACTAGAACCATGTTGAGTGAATATTCTATTGCTAGACATTTCTGGGCTGAAGCTGTAAGTACTGCTTGTTATACTATAAATCGAGTTTTGATTAGACCTTTTCTTAATAAAACTCCTTATGAGTTATGGAATGTTAGAAAACCAAGACTTTCCTACTTCAAGGTTTTTGGTTGCAAAGTATTCATTTTGAATACTAAAGATAACTTACATAAATTCGCACCAAAATCAGATCAAGGGATTTTCTTAGGATATTCCACAACCTCTAAGGCTTATAGAGTTTTTAATAAAAATACTTGCACTGTTGAGGAAACAGTACATGTGAAATTTGATGAGTCTGACCCTTTTGTTTTTAAAACCTCCCAACCTACATCCTCAGATGTGTTTTCAAAAACTGATTGTCAATCTTTGATAGAAGAACCTTCTGATAAGGAAATTGTTCTAGAAGATACTTCTGAAACATTTACCCCAGAAGACTTTCTACCCTATGTTGATCAACAGGTTTTAAAAAACCCAAATCAGGTGTTTCTTAAGAATCATCCCAGTGATAGTATCATTGGTGATGTAAATCAACCTGTAAGGACTAGATGTTCCTTAAGAAATGAAGTAGAACATCTAGCATTTCTTTCCCAATTAGAGCCTAAAAGCACTGATGAAGCTTTAGGTAATGATGATTGGATCAAAGCAATGCAAGATGAACTAAATGAATTCGAAAGGAATAAAGTCTGGACCTTGGTTGAAAGACCTAAGGAAACTTCTGTTATTGGAGTAAAATGGGTTTTCAGAAATAAATGTGATGAAAATGGAGTCATTGTTAGAAATAAATCTAGACTTGTTGCTAAAGGCTATAATCAGCAAGAAGGAATAGACTATGAAAAACCTATGCTCCAGTAGCTAGACTTGAATCTATCCGTATTCTACTTGCCTTTGCAGCATTCTTTAATTTCAAACTATTTCAAATGGATGTGAAATGTGCTTTTCTTAACGGTTATGTTCATGAGGATGTTTTTGTTGAACAACCTCCTGGCTTTGAAGATAAAAAACATCCAGATCATGTTTTTAGACTTACCAAAGCTTTGTATGGCCTTAAACAAGACCCACGAGCATGGTATGATAGACTCACTGGATTTTTGCTTCAAAATAACTATGTCAAGGGAAATGCAGATCCAACCCTTTTTATAAAGAAAGATAAGAAAAATGTTTTGATTGTTCAAATTTATGTTGATGACATTATATATGGTTCAACTCAGCAATCTTTGACTGACTCTTTTGCTAGTCTAATGAAATCTGAGTTTGAAATGAGTATGATGGGTGAGTTAACATTTTTTCTTGGTTTTCAAATTTCTCAAAAACCAGAAGGAACTTACATATCTCAACATAAGTATATTAAAGATCTTCTTAAAAAGTATGGTTATGAAAACACTAAGAGTATAAGTACTCCTATTGGTACCTCAAACTCTTTAGATCTTGATGAAGCTGGGAAACCAGTAGATCAAACATCTTTTAGAGGTATGATTGGAAGTCTACTTTACTTAACAGCTAGTCGACCAGACATAATGTTTTCAGTATGCTTATGTGTAAGATATCAATCCAATCCTAAGGAATCTCACTTAAAGGCAGTTAAAAGAATTTTTCGCTACCTTAAGGGAACCATGGATCTAGGATTATTTTATACTTCTGGAAATGATTTTGTTCTAAAAAGCTTTTCTGATGCTGACTTTGGTGGATGTAGAATGGATAGAAAGAGTACATCCGGAACTTGTCATTTCTTAGGAGATTCATTAGTTTCTTGGTCATGCAAGAAGCAACATTCTGTTGCACTCTCCACTGCTGAAGCTGAATATGTAGCAGCTGGAAGTTGTTGTGCACAAGTGTTGTGGATGCAACACACACTCACAGACTATGGCCTGAGTTTTACTAAAACTCAAATTTTGTGTGATAACACAAGTGCCATTGCCCTAAGTAAAAACCATGCACATCACTCTCGTGCAAAACACATAGATATTAGGCATCACTTTCTTGGGGATCACACACTTAAAGGAGATATTATTCTTCAGTTTATCGGAACGCAAGATCAACTTGCTGATATATTCACAAAATCCTTGCCTTCTGATAGATTTGAATATATTAAACAAAAGTTAGGAATGATAACCGTAAGGTAATCTTCCTTAATTAACTTTCTATTGAAAAAATCTCCTTACAGTAATAAACTCCTTTTCATAGGGGGAGTACATTTGATTGTTTATTTAACAAAGTTTTTCAAAATTTGTTTTCAAAATTTTCGGAACGAAAATTTCCGGAATGGAACTTCCGGAGCTACAATTTTCCAGAAAGGATATTTTCACATAGAATATTTCTGGAATGGAACTATTCGTATTGAAAATTTCCGGAATGGACAACTTTCGTACTGGTATTTCCATAACGGGACTTTCGTACTGAATCTTCCATAACAAGTTTTAATTTTTCGTATTGAGTTTTTCGTATTGAATTTTTCGTATTGAGTTTTTCGTATTTGGTTTTTCGTATTGAGTTTTTCGTAGTCATCTTTACATTACCATTACGAATAACTTTCCTAAGCTAATCCGAAAGGTATGATTTCCTTACTGAAGTTTTCGTAATCATATTTTACTTGCTGGCAATTTCTTATAGTTTGTTTTTGGTTTTTGGATTTCTTATTTCTTTACTTTAATAAAACCTCAAAAAGATCGGATTCAACCTTTCAACCGTTAGATCTGATCTCAGATCGTTCTAAACCGTTAGATCAACCGAGGAAGTTGAACCGTCATCCCATTGCCTATATAAAGGGGACCCTATTTTTCTCGTCCCACATCGATTTCAAGCTTTTGCGTGCTGAAGCTCTGACTCTCCGATTTAAGGCCGTTCCGAACCACAGTTTTCTCAGTTCCGAACTTCAGTCTTCTCTGTTCCGAATATCTCAGAGGACTTCTAATCCGAATGTCTACAGAGCTAGCTTCTCAAGAAATGTCTTCAACCAAGCCTATTTCTCAGTGGTTAGTCTACAGAGAGAGGTTAGTTCATCCGAATTTCTTCAGCAACTACGATTCTATTATTTCAAAGAATATCAAGCTGAATGGCTGGGAAGGTGTTGCGGTATCAAAAACCGGCAACCAAGATGAAGTCTACTCGGATTTACTTGTCGAGTTTTATGAGTCAGTGGCTTTCTTCAACGAAGATAATAGAGAGAAGTTTTCTTTCAAATCCTATGGCAAGACATATAAACTTTCTTACACCAAGGTTGCAAGCTTGGTAGGGCTAAGTTATGAAGGGGAAGATGAGTTTATTTCCCATGTATTGCCAGATTCTTTGGGTAGTTTCAACAAGGAGAAAGCCTTAGAAATTCTTGGATTAGATGATGACAAGGCTCCGAAGATAGCAAGTCTTTCTACAAACTTCAGGATTTTGGAGTTATGGGTGCAAGGCCTTATCGTACCGAGAAAAGGAGATAAGGATAGTCTGAAGAAAAGTGAGATATATATCTTAGATTTTCTGATAAATCTAAGGAAGTTCAATTTGATGAAGCATATTCTTCTTAATATTGAGAATTTGAAGAAGGGTAATCTGAGAGCTCAGATCGTGATGTACCCAGCAATATTATCGAAGCTCATTGTTCGGTGCCTAGAATCCTTCAAGGTAGATTGTAGTTCCAAACCAAGGGTGTGCAAGATCATGTTGCTCAGTGATGCCACGCTTAAGAGAATGAATATAGATTTTGACAAGGAGTCAGGGAAATTTATTGATCTACCTCCTCAAGTTGAAGTGACTCCGAAAGTGGCTGATCCGGAATCGTCCAAGCCGGTAAGGAAGAGGAAGCTGAAAGAAGTGGTTGTCGAAGCTGAGGAACCCAAATCTAAGGAAGTCCATTCCGCACCTCCTAAGTCTAAGAAGAAGAAAACCTATACTGATGAGGTTGCAGCAAAGTGGAGAGCTGATAAAGAATCAAGGAAGGAAGGAGATCTGTAGTTCGGATTGGATCCTGCAGAGGCTAAAGCTCTGAAAGAGAAGGCTGCTGATGAGCTCGAGAAGCAAGCAAAGGAAAAGAAGCTGAAGAAGAAAATGTCCGAGGCTGAGGTAGCTCAGGCCTTGTTAAAGTTCAACGAAATGGTTTCAGCAACCATTCCCGTTCCAAGAACTTTTTCTCTGGAATCTCTTCCTGAGACTCCAGGAAGAAATCTAGATGCTCCAGAAGAGGCTGTTGCTACTGAGGAAGTAGAGCAAGTGGAAGAAGTTGGAGAAGCTGCTGAAGGTAGTGGTGAGACAGGGGATGTGCTCAAACAAGTAGATGAATACAAGGGAACTCCTTCGGAACACATGTCGCTCCGAACATCTGAAGCTCAATCTTCAAAGCTTGTTACTCCGAATATGGAAGAAGAGAAAGGAGAAGAAGAAGTTTCTTGTCTGAGAGAAGAAGAACATCTTTTAATTGATGCTGCTCAGAAGGAAAATGTTGAAGTTGCTGATGAGGAAGATTTAGTTGTTCAAGTGTCTGACAGTGAGAAGAAATCTCCGGAACAAGTTTCTATTCCGGAAAAAGATAAGGGGAAACAAATTCTTGCTGATACCCCGAGTTCAGAAAAGAGTATGAGGAAGGAAGCTGGTAGTTCTTCGAAGAGGAAATTGGAGCTTATTGAGGAAAAAAATTCTCCTAGCAAGGTTTCAGATTCGGAGTCATCATCGTTGGGGCACGATTTTGTTGTTCAATCCTTGAAGAAGTTGGTGGGAACCATTCCAACCTTCTCTAGCATTGATTCACGATGCCAGATGCTTCAACATGTGCTGAATCAGAAAACCGACTCCGTATCCATGGTAATGGATAAGTGTGTTGAGATTGAAGCTCAGTTCAAAACTTTCTTCGTTGGTTACGAAGCACATAAAAGATCTTGCAAGAGGATGACAAGCTGGTCAAAGAAAAATGTGGAAGAGATGAGGTTGCTGGATGAGTTTCAGGATAATGTTAAGGATTCATTTGAAACCGAGGACAAGAAGATTAAAGAGATGACTGCATCATTCGAAGAAAGATTGACAGAGGAAAGGAACTTCCGGATCCAAGAAGTCAGGGATCTGAATGGGAAGTTGAATTCTGTTTCTCAGAATTGGAAATCTGAAAGAGATCATCGGATCAATTTTCTAGAAAGGATAAAGGCTCAAGAAGAGAAAATGGAAGCTCAGGAAGAAAAGTTGAAGGCTCAGGAAGAAGTAATTGAAGCTCAGTCAGCAAGGATAGTTGCCTTAGAAAAGCAAGCAGAGGAAGATCATAAGGACCTAAAGAAAATCAAGACAATTCTCAAGGGGCTAATGTCGAAGGAAAAAGATCCGAAATGACCAATCCTATCTTTTTTGTTGTAATCTGTTTTTATTGCTGACATTACAAATATAATGAGAATTGTGTTTGTTGTTTCATTTATACTAATTTTTCAGGTACTTTGTTAAGTTTTTCCATTCCCTCCAATTATTTTTGAAAATCACAAAGGGGGAGAAGGAAAAGATCCTTAAGAAAAAGAGGAAATCTAATAAGTGCTTATCAAAGGGGGAGAAAGAAAAATACCCAAGGAAAAAGAACTCTAATAAGAGTTTGTTTAAGGGGGAGTTTTTTCTTAAAGAAACATCACTCCGGAAATATGAATACGATCCTTAGAGTGTCAAAGCCTAAGGGGGAGTTAGTCGTATTAATCTATATCCTTAAACCAAGGGAGATAATCTTTAATGTGTTTCTTTCTTCTTAGAATAGCTTTTTCGTAAGGATGTTTGTGCTTTCCAAAAAGGGGGAGATTTTTGAGTCAATAAGGTTTTCCTTATGACTTTTCCATTCCTTCTTGTTTTGAAAATCACAAACACCTTATCTTTAAGGAAAATTTCTTTTATAAGGAAAATTGCTTTCTTAAGGAAAATCGCTTTTATAAGGAAAAATGCTTTCTTAAGGAAAATTGCTTTTATAAGGAAAATTGCTTTCTTAAGGAAAACCGCTTTTATAAGAAAAATTATCCTTATCATATTTTCATTCATATTTTTCTTAAGTTTAAGTTTCGGATTCATTTTCTCGGAATCATTGAAACTTTGATATAAATCATTCTGTTTAGTATTCGGATTCTGGACAAGAACTATAAGGAAGTTCCATTCCGAGTTTCGGATATGAACTCTGACTAAGTTCTATTCCAGATTCAAGATACGAATTCTGAAGAAGAATTCTCATTACGAATTCTAATGAAGAAATCCCATTCCGAATTCTCATTACGAATTCCAATGAAGAATTCTCATTACGAATTCCAATGAAGAATTCTCATTACGAATTTCAATGAAGAATTCCCATTACGAATTCTATTGAAGAAATCTCATTCCGAATTCTCATTACGAATTCTGACGAAGAATTCCCATTACGAATTCTAATGAAGAAATCTCATTTCGAATTCTCATTACGAATTCTGATGATGAATTCTCATTACGAATTCTGATGACGAATTCTCATTCCCAATTCCTACTCCGAATTCTCATTCCGAATTCTCCTATTAAACAGAATCTGATTATCATTGTTTTATACACTCTGAAATTTCACTCCGAACTTTCACTCCGAAATTTCTATTCCGAACCTTTATGTTAGAGTTTAATACGATGTCGTACTTTCTGTTACACTTGTTTTGTTATAAAACGATGTCGTCCATTTTGTTATAAACTAACCGTTGTCTAAGTGACACGTGTACAGGTCCCTCCGAACTTTAAGGAAAATATGACCGTTGAAGGAGGAGCCGACCTTACCTATAAATAGGAGCTCATTTGAAAGAGCTTGTCACAACGGCTGTTAGATGCTGCTGATAGCTGTTCCATATTGCTGATTGCAGAAAAAGTTCTTACATGCTGTTGAAGTGATTTCTAGAGAGAGAGTCTCTTATTAACTCTCAAAGCTTCGTGCGACTCCGAATGTTGGTGATTACATTCGAGGGCTTCCGGGGATAGGAAGACAGAGGTGCCGACTACCTTAAAGATCGAGGGCTTTCTTGCTGAGAAAGACAGAGGTTGCCAACAACCTTGAAGTTGAGGCCTTGCAGGGATAGCAAGACAGAGACACCGATCTTTGTATCGAGGGCTTACCCTAGTGTGGGTAAGACAGACTTGCTTGAAAGTATAAATCAAGGGACCTTTATCCAAGGTTGTTGGATACCCTTCTCTTTGGGTTAAAAGACTATCATCTTGTTACTAGTAGTTTTACTACTCGTTTTATTCCGCTGTAATTTGTATCTTAAGGAAAGTATAACTTTCTTATACTTCCTTACTTACTCTGATTAGTTTAGATTCTATACGCTTTAAGGTAGAATCTTATATTGTAACTTTTGTTAAGTTTTAAATTCTGGAACCATATTCCCGGAACCTACTTTTGGAATCACATTCCAAGTTCAGTTCGGTGTTAGAGGTGTTGTGAATTTACTTAAGTTTAACTTTTTTAAACTTAGCCCTTTCCTTTTCTTAAGGAAACATTAGTTATTCATAACTAACTTTAAAGGTTCCAAAGGAATTTTTAAAGTATACAATTCACCCCCCCTCTTGTATATTGAGCATCTCATATTATTTTTCGATCCTACAACATAGATCCAGAGCCACCCTGGTGCTCATATACTACTCTTCAAGGAAGATTGTCTCTTTAACCATTTGTGGGTGTAGGGTTACAAATCTCTTCTTGAAGACGATACCTAGTGGGTATGATTCCCCGGAGTAGCTCCTCCTTGAGTTACATGATATTTTTTATCTCATTCCTAGGTTAGGAAAACCACTCCTTTATGGAAGGAATTTTGTATCTTCTAGGTGGTTATTGGGATATAACCACTAATTTACCATTATCAATGAATTTATTCCACCTTTTAGGAGGAAACTCATTGTTTAGGGGTGCCAAATTCTTGATCCTCTGTTGATTCTGTATATGTGAAACCTCAATTGGTGCATCTAGATCACCTTACACTCAAGGTATGTTTTCTATATTTCATCCCACTCTGTTTTTTTCTTGATCCACATAATATTTTGTATTTATGGTGTTGAAAATCACTGATGTGTATCAAGTATTATTAATTATCTAATTAATCTCAATAAAATAGGGTGATTCTAAACCACTTACTCATCCTTCAATGTTTTCATCATATAAATTTATCTAACCCTTTTCCATGTTGGTTCATTTTGTCTTATTACCCTATGGGGTTTTATTTCCTTCATTATGTGTCCATCCCACCTTGGTCTACGAAAAATGAACTTGAGGGAGTTTTTGGTCGTGTTTGGTGAATGACACCAAATAGAAAATGTTTTTTCTTATGATGGGAGGAATGCATGGGATTCCAACCATAGGTACATACATTACATCCTAGAGAAGTCTTATTCCCTCTATGTTTATGATAATGATGAAATTCCCCCATCCCTATGGGTTAGGACCTATTTAAGGCCAATAATGGGAATTATTGATCCTATTAATGAGGATTTGATTATTATGGTTGAGGATTTTCTAAATCCTATGATTAGAATTGATATATATATATATATATATATATATATATTCCCCTAGTCCTATGGGATTGGTTTTTATTTAACCACCTCTGATTTATCCATAACCCTATCAGGGTGTGATGAACATGTTGATGGATATTAAGATAAATATTTCCCCAGCTATGCGGGATGGGGTTACATTATAGATGCTACCAATATAACCTAGATTCGTTCAGGGTTTGATGACCCAAGGGATGAAGATGATGGTATATGTTCCCTTGAACCTATGATATGGTTTCTCTACTGGATGTCTTATATAGCAACTACTATTGTGACCCATTTGATTTAGAACAATTATGACCGTGTATGAGTTGGGTGAAATGGTATCCCATGAGAGGAGTCATTTCCTATGGGATGTTATTGGGTTAGCCACAAATTCATCTTCCTTATTTTAAATGATTTATCATTATTTTGATTGGCCCATATTAGGAATATTATGTCAGTCATATCCCATAACTTTTGATTTGTTCTCATATTAAAAGTTAGGGTATACTATTTTATGGAGAAACTGGCTCACACATTGACTCGTACTCTAATTTTAGTGGAGTCTATGACCGTAAATTACACAATATCTATTGAGATATTCTATTCTAGGTGTGTTGTGATGTGAAACCCTCCATCCTTTCTACATCCATTGATATGGATACCCAAAAAGGATTCAGTAATTAGTTTTTGATGATTTTTGGGGCAATGGAAAAACATCATTGTAGATTTACACTATGATTTTCTTATTTATGATCTCAACCCATGATGATAGCATTCATGTACATTTGACAATATATTTTTTTTATTTTCATAATGTGATCCTTATATCATGGATAGGGGAGGTGTATATAATTTGATCTCTGATGAGTTTCTCATATATTTTTTGTGTAGGTAAGGTATGAAATACTTCTCTAGCTAAGCAAGGATCTTATTTTGAGATGAACTAAGGGGATAGAACATGTTTGGGAGGTTATTTTTGTATAAACCTCTCTAAATAGCCTTGTTGGACTTATCTTCTTTGGGATTATATGCCTCCACCTGGTTAGACCACATAGGTTTCTTCTCTGGGTTACCTGCAAACCATAGTGAACATCTTCTGATATTTAATGGGACATTACAGATAACACTGATGTTTAGATCACCTCTCCATATGAAGGAATAAAGTTTTTTTAACCTCTCTATTCTAAGGTGTATGGTAATGGGAATATTTTTCTTGTCTGAGGGAGATATCACCATGGGGAGGTTGACCATGGTGGATGTCTAGAGTAGAGTCCTTATGATCCATCTCTACACTATCTTGAGGAATAAAATCAAGGAAATGATCTACTTTTAATTAATTTGAAGAGTTGATGAACCGTTATGTTATTTTATATATACATTGATCATCTTCATGAGTATTGTCAGTGAAAAGAAAAGGGATATAAGACTTATTCTGTATGGTGGCTAGAATATTATGACCTGCCTTTTAGGGTTGAGTATGTATATGAGACTAAAAAATAATGGCTACTGAAATATATGGATAACTGTCTAGTGTTGTGAGAATATGATCCTTATACTAAGATTATACTGAATAATATAGGTGAGCTTCTTTATTATCAAATGAAATATGAGCCTACCTATGGTTGGTCACTGAAATATTCCATTCAACCTTGGATAACGCAAGAATATGTGACTTGTTCAAATTTTCATTCCCTATAAAAATATGTTAAAAGACCTTCAAAATGTGATAATTGATTTGAGACACCTCAAGTATAGCCTATAAAGGTTGTTGGTGAAGTAATTAATTAGATTAAGTATGGATATGATCTTGGATATCATGAGATTCTATAGTTTGACGGATAGCTTCATTGATAGGAATATGATTCTTCCTAAAGGAATGCGCCCCTCTCACTTGGTGAACCCCAGTTGGAATAGGAATTTGAACTCGGTTGAGTTCCTTTGGAATATAATGCTGGTATTTTTTAGTGGGAATATGATCCTATCTTGAGGAATGTGTCTCTCACACATGATGGGCCCTAGTTAGAATGGGGATATGAGCCTAGTTTGATTCCACTTTCTTATTCAATCGTTCTTTTTTATAGTAATGTTTTCATGTCTTGAGGCATTTTCCAAAGACACTTTGGAGACCCAATTGTAAAAGGTATATGAGCATGATCTGTTTTCATTCCTTATACCAAAATATGTCAATAGTTCTCCTAAATGGGAGAAAGAATGTGTGATTTCTCCAGAGTCTACACCTATTCCCATAGATGATGGTGATGATATTTTCTGGATATCAAGATAGGAATATGTGAATGTCCCTCTATCTTTAACACTACCATAATATGAAGGATGAGTTATTCAGATTCTTATATAATGAAGTGACACATTATAAATTTGTCTCTATGAATGTAGGCCTGCACATTTTTGGTCTCCAATATGTACTAGTATATATCGTTGATTGATGTGGGAAAAAAGGAAACTCCTTTACTTGTAGTCTAATCAGAATATGCTGATGAGATTCATGTTTGGGGTTAGTAATATGGTAATCCCCCATGCTTGATGTAGTAATATTCATGTATACTTCATCCAAGAATAAAGGGATATGAGATTTCCGACTAGCTACCACTAGAATATGTTGGTGGGCATCATCAACAGAGGAGGGGATATGTGCCTACTCCAATTTATCCAAATATTTATGAACTTGATGATAGTTCACTGGTACCCATTCATGAGTTTCCATAGTGGAAATGTGTTTTGAGGTTCCCTTGGAAGGAAACTTAGGGACACTGATAGGGTGACATTGATGATGGCATCTAACAGGAGCCCTCCTTTGGGTATTCTAAACCAGAATGAATCAATTTTCAACTACTTGATCTACCTGAAATTAATACAAAAGGTGATATTTGTTCACAATCTAGGGATAACATTTTGATGTTATTGGAGGTGGTAATGGGGCCACTGGTTTCAATATTTATTTTCTTAAACGAGGAGGTATCATCGGATTCATCACCTAGAGACCCTTACGTGCATCTTTAGGGGTTAGGATCATACCATGTC
Source organism: Viscum album (assembly GCA_963277665.1). Classification (NCBI taxonomy): domain Eukaryota; kingdom Viridiplantae; phylum Streptophyta; class Magnoliopsida; order Santalales; family Viscaceae; genus Viscum; species Viscum album. The sequence goes on along the minus strand of OY728153.1, from coordinate 1,252,156,808 downwards.
AATTTTATTCCCAAACCATTGTGTTATCAATTTTAATATGATGGTGTTGGGTGGCTATGGTTTTTTGGTAACCTACAAGGATTGGATCCATAGCTGATGTTCTAGAATATTCGCTCGATGGAGACATGATCATAGGTCACGATGTTGTTTGTGACATCAGTTTCAAGAGTCACAAGACAATAAGGGAAAAGGTCATTGGTTAGTTTATTATAGAAATTAAAATACCTAATAAATCATATTTTCACATGCATGTCAATTTTCATTTATTAATCATGGTTTGGTTATTTTTTTCATGTGGACTTATCATAGAGAGAATGGACATATTTCATTTGTTGCAGAATATTTATTATCGGATGTACCAAAATTCCATGATGCATGTTCAACTGATAGTTTTTCTATTTGATATATTCAATAAATCATCACAATTTATTTTAGCTCAGATAGTTTCTGGGGTCCTAATTTTAGAATATAAGTCACTTGTTTCCAATAATGATTCAGGTATTATGTTATTACATGCCTTCAAATTGGTTCTGCCATTTTTTATTCCATTTTTTGGGTAAATTGTTGGAATTAAAATATAGGTTCAAAATCTCCTACTCCCAATTAAACATTTTCCTTTATTAGAAACTTCATATATATCCTACATCCATTATAATATAGAGACCTTCTTTCCAAAGGCAGACAGTCATTTGGGGTTTTAGACCCAATGAACTATATGGACTCGCGCTGGCTGAGTGGATGGGAGGTTGGGATCATCACACCCTTTTGGGGGGAATTATCACATATTTTGTGACTCTCTTATAAATTTAATATATGTTTTATAATCTTCTCATAATCTTGATAAGAGATTGGTGAACTTACTACAATAAATAGTAGTTGAATACTTTTACTAGTAAATGGGGGTTCAATTAATTAGATCATCTCCATGTTCCATTGGTTCATCATCCATTTTCACATCATTGCATACAAATGGGTTGCTTCTTAAATTCTGAAAGAAATATAACTAGGAAATATAAATTTGATCGCCATCTAGGGAGGCAATTAATTCTTCAATTATGAGATAAAAACTTTATGAGGCATTCTATGTATCCTGTGTATAACAGGAATAAAAAATATCATAGTTTTTTTTATCCCTGATGATTAACATCATTCGAAAAGAACATGTATGAGGGATCACATGAATTAGGTATGGAGATCAAGCCTTAAAATGAAATATTATATATCTTGTTTATATTAGGAAACTAATTCATCATAATTTGATATTCCCCCAACGAGTTGATGGATAGAGAATGATAATTAATTACCATGAGGTTAATTGCCTTAGGGTTTACCAATATGAGAATTTCTCATGTACTTTCACATATTTGAGTTCCCTTATATGGGGGAAATAGTTCCATATAACTGATTGGGGCTTAAATACACATGATTCCCTCATGATGGGAGATTTATTTTGCAAATTATATTATCGGTAAAAATTATCACGCCATCATGAGCCATGATCGGTGTGAGAAATAATTGGTAGATAGTGACTAGTCTCACCGTATATAGATTAGGTACTTAAGAATTGGGGTCTCTCTTATGGGGTGTTTCATATGGAGCTTAAAACATATGAATCCATTATACATATCATACTTATAGGAAGAATCAAAGTTATTATAGATTTTTTTGTTGTGTGCCAAAATATTATTGTCAAATGAGGCTATCATTTCACCGAGGGGGGTTATATCTGACATGTTTGAGGATGTCTTCCTAACATGTCTATGTGTCTGGAGGTCATCTATTGTCCTAGATGTCATTTCTGTAGGATATTGATTTCCATAAATGACATGTCTTCAGGATGTCACATGACATGGCTAGGATATATGGAGGACATAACATAGCCTGGATGACATGTCCAAAGGACATCGAATGATCTTGATGGCATGGATAGGGGCATACCATGACATGGTTGTTACATTTGGAAGATTTCCCAAGACTTGAGAGACATGTCTAGATGACATAATAAGAATTAAAGGATATAACCTAATGACCTCACAAGACTTGGCTGACATGTCTTCATGACATTTAATAACTAGGGAAACATTTCTATAGGACTTATCATGGCTTGGGTGACATGCCCTCACACTATCATTTGATCGGGATAGGTCAATTGAAGAACAAGATGACTTCACTTGAATAATAGTGTGTCCATATTTATACAATTATTTTATATTTTTATGCCATTTTTCATATGTGCCTCACTATTTGTAAATAATTTTCTTTATTATGTTTCACGTTACCCATTAGAAATGTAGAAACATTTTCACATAATATAGCTGGCCTACAAACATTTCTGTCATGTGATATATATTACGATCGCACGAAGAACATATTTATATCATGTGATCCCTTATGTCATCCCCCCAGATTTATCTTAGTGGAATACTCTTGTGATCATGGGACTTTATTATCTACATATTTCTCTCTTTTATGCTCTAATAGATATAATAATTTTTTCCTGTGTCTTTTTCCTAGTATTCATCCCTTTTTATGATGATGGGTGATTTCATGGGCCTCATCAACCTTGTTATACGCTTCCTTTCATAGTGTGTATATTTTAAATATGATCAATAGTTGGTGGAGGGAGAATTTCATTATGTGATGCACATGATCCAATTTTAGGTCTTGCATGGTGTCTCATGATAAAATATCAGTTTATAGAACATTTCCTATTCACCTTGAATATTGCACCCTGTCCCATCAAATAGATTCCTCACAACCATGTTGACGTGTCAAATTATCCTTTATCCACTGTGATTACATGTATTATAGCCATTAAGAGATAAATAAGACAATGGAAAGGATTTATCATGATTTAATAAGACTTTTGTGGCGTCTTTAATAAGAAAATTATGGACTTTGAGAGGCCTCTCACAAGATGATGTTTTCTTCTCAAGGGACTCATGCAAGATTAAGATGTACTTTCAATGGGTCTTCATGTGATTAATTATGGTAACATGAGGCTCATAACCAATTTCATGGGAAACGTTTCTTATCCTATCTCCATTAGAGGATTCTACATTTTTCTATTTTATTTTCATCCTTATTTTATAATGATCTCATCCTTTTCCCATTGGTTTTCCATTAGTTAATTGAATGATCAATATGGTTTCTTACAACAATATTCCATAATTATTATGGAATATTTCTTCTCATGTCTATGATGTGTCATGTGATCAATGTTGGATCCCATGATGGTGTGAAATAATTTTCAAGAACAATCCCTTGACCTAAATATGGATCTAATAGGGTGTGTCGTGATTGAATGCAAGTGTATGAGGTCCTTTGATTTATGAAGTTTATAGGAGAACATACTCTCAAATGATAAGGTTGACATGTTGCAAGGGGTATCTGTGAGGTATTGTGAATCGAATTTGTACATCATGTAACTCCCCATTTCATGAATCATGTTCCTTTTTTGTCATTTATTTTTAAGGTATTTTGGGTGATTGTTGGGTGCATATCAATTGAAAAGCCACATGATTGTAGGAAATTTATAGAAACCTCAAATGGACCAACAATACATATTTTGAAACATTCTCAAAAAAAATTATGGTTTTTGTTATGGTGTTTCCCTTATCATGGGAAGATCATGTGCATAACATGATTAGTTTTCATGAACCTCCCAGGATCATATGATCGCATGTACTATTGGTGGTTATGTGATTCACATGATTATACCTCTTGGACTTCATCCTAATTCATCCTCTATATAAAATAGATAATAATATTCATGCCTTATACATTTATTCAATTCAATACATTCCATTGGAAATTTTTTAGGAAGGGAAAATCCCATGGGATTTGTTAGTCAAACCACACATCATCTACATGGGATTTCTAAACAGAAAAAACCATATAAAGTGGTAACACCCCCCCCCCCATTTTTTCTGATTGAGCATAAATCAACACCTAATGTTTAATTAGTAGTAATAAAATAAATATAAAACAAAAAATAAACTAATATAAATTGATCAGGGAATAATACTAAAAAACCATCATACGTCATGGAGAAATAAATTCTTTGGGACCAAATATGTTCTTTGATGATGGTGAACCTCGATCAATACTTGATCTCCACCATAGATGATGTATAGTGGCATATCCTCCACTCATACAACATAGTCTATCTGAATCATTAGAGAAAAGTATATCTCACATCTCCTATCAATCCTGGGAATCCAAAATGGAAGGGAGTATTTTAATTAAATAATTAATTACCCATTTAAGTCACTTCTCGAGCCCTTGAAACTAAAGTCAGTTTATACCTCATATAAGAAAAAAACCCTATTCTAGACTCAACTATAGAGTTGAAATCTCAATTTGATAGTCTGTTCAAAAGATATCCCCACCAATTCCCTTGTGAATAATTTAATATATAATTAATTAAATATTAATTATTTTTCCAAAATGTGAATGGTAATGAATTTCCCCGAACTCCGATTCTAGGGTAAAATCATAATTCTAAGACTAACTGAGTGCTTAAAAACCCATATGAGATCATATTCCAGGGGAAATGAAACTTTTACCCCTCATAAGAACTAAAAAGAAAAGAACAACCAAATTTCTTGCCAAATTTTACATCTAGGGAATCATGGTTCTTTAAATCTTCTTATGTATGCTACACCATAGGGGATTCACTCATTTCTTGTTCCTCAGGGAATTTGGAACACCCATGATGAGTTATTCTATTTATTTTATAGATATTATAGCCTCATATTTATCTTTCAATTACCTACATGTTAGTAAAAAATAAACTCGATATAAGTGAATAGATATTGGCCAGTCATTTTGTAACAGCCCAGGTAAATATAAAATATGAAAGATAAATATGAGGCTATAAATTGAGCTACATGCCTCAATTGAGCTACATGCCTCCGAACAACGTGCTGTCAATGGAGATACGTTCCTTGGATCAAGAAGACTATTTCGGTATATAACACTTAAGGTTTCAGAATACTTTGGGTTCGATCGGGTTGGTTCGTACACGAAACCAAATGGGCCCTCGGAGCGGAAACACTTATAACATCAGCTTCGGATGACCGATTGACGTACCGTCATCTTTGATGGATTCTCTAAGTGAGACGGATCTTTTGGCTTACTCCTCCCAAGGTTTGGATGCTGGTGGAGTATGGTCGGGATGGTTTTTCCTTAAAAACCATCCGGGCCCCTGGAACTAAAAAGCCAATAACTCTCAGACTGGGCGTCCGATTGACGCGCCATCTGTTGTGTTGAGTTCATGTTGTTGATATGGAACTTTTGGATACATTAACTAAGTACTTTGTGTAAGTTGATGTAACAGCCTCTCGGCTCGTGGAGCGGACCCTCCCGAACGATCTTGTTATGTGCAGGAACCCTAGAGCTGGCTGTGACTGCGACGATGATGAAAATAGTACAGGAATCCTCCGTGTTTTCAGCAGTGACCACTACGGTACATCTTGGGATGCATCAACTCCGGACTACATGTAAGTTGATGCATCGTCCTCTTAGCTCATGGAGTGGACCCTCCCGGAACAAGCATGCTGTGTGCAGAAACCCTAGAGCCAGTTGAGACTTGACGACTACTGATCGAACGACTCGGTGTGTTACGGATAGCCCAATGGGGAGCACTTGGTTGTAGCGTAAGACCCACGACAGAGGAGCGCTTGGTTGTAGCGGTAGACCCACAGTACTCAACAAAAGGAGTACCTCTAGAGGTTATGAGGGGGACCGCTTGGTTGTAGCGGCAGACCCATGGTGGGAAGCGCTTGGTTGTAGCAGCAGGCCCACAGTACTCGATAGGTGGAGTACTACAGCAGTCCTAGGTAAGAGGGAAGCGCTTGGTTGTAGCATCATAACCATTGTAATTGATGGAGAATGAGTTTCCCAATAGCTATGGGTTAAACTTCATGATCGATCCTATGTGGGTCATTGGAGGGGTTAGTACCTACCGATCCTTTGTGGGTCTGATGGCTTTGATGAATCAGTAGCTACATCTTATCATCTCTATCGTCTTACGAAGAAGTATATCCTGTGTGAGCTGAATCCTATTTTTCATTCCTTTGTGGATTGTGTTGTGTTGTCCTATGTGGATTTACGTTTTTCTTTCCTGTGTGGACTGGGTTGTACTTGAGCTCGGATGTTAGAGCCGAGTGAGAATTGATGACTTAGGCATATGTATGCGCATATACCGAAGTTGTGTCTGATGTTACTTCGTGATTATGTCTTTCCTTTGTGGTTTATCCTTTGTGGATTATGGGAGACCTTTGGGGGTCTCGGGGTCCCTACTGAGTAGCTTATACTCACCCTTGCACGGGCTATGCCCGCACTATGTTTTGATGGTTGCAGACAATGGACAGCGCTAATCGTGGTGGAGGCTTGTGGAGCAGGACGGTGCCTGGAGGTAGACCACTGGGCGGGACATACTCGGAGTAGTCAGCTGGACCCAAGGAGCAGTGGAGGCTTTCTGTAGCGACCCCCAAACCTGGGGTGCTTAATGAGACATGATATATTTAACATTACATCATTACAACTTAAATATCATGTATCATTACAAGAGAAGATCACGAGGCTCAGGATTCTGGGAAACCAGCTGCTTCCGATTAACTTCATAGGTATCAACCATGCCTGAAACATTTTAACAAAATGTAGGGTGAGCAAAAATGACCAGTAAGGGGTTTAAAAACATTTTTAGAAAATCCTTTCTCAAAAAAGTTTTTTTGAAGAGAATAAAACACTTTGCTAAAACAAAGCATTATCATTTCATAAAACAAGAAATCCATCTTTTTTTGAAAACCACTTGCACAAAGATGCACATACTTGAAATGATATTTAATGTAAACATGATCAGAGTGCACAATATAAAAAGAATAAACAATGCATAATGTTAAAACAAGGTTACTTTATTTCTAAAAGAATTCTATGGCTAAGAAGGGAAAACATACATATCATGGTTCATGAGTAAAGTGCAGTTCATCTAACAGTTTACCATATGAAAACAGTTCTTGTTACATAAGGTACATCTTCATGATCTTTGGAGCATTCAACTAGGGGTTGTCCTGTTAGTTGAACAAACCCCTGGTTAACCATTATCATTACATGCAGAGGGAATGTATAGTCTTGGACTTTGTCAAGACCTTTCGTCAAGACCGTAAAACATACTTAACAGGTCAAGGCTCACTACCCACCCTGTTTCCTTATCACAAGTCAAGGCTATCTGCCAAGACCGTCGCACATGTTCGGCTCATGGGACTCCTACTTTACCCAATGCATTGGAGCGCTATATAATTCTGGGCGCACCCGTCACATCATTCTTGTTGCGCTATATAATTCCGGGTGCACCAGTCACATGTAAGTCCTATACATCCCTCGCATATCTTGACATGGTCATTCGTTAATGGGGTTCCATGCATTCTTACTTTAACCTCATTTTCACATACGTGTTCATAACATGAAAACCGTTTAATCATTAAAAAAACATTATGACATGCATGCTAAAGCTTCGTGCTCATAAAAAGTTATTTTTACATTTGAAAACATGGATTTTAAGAAAGTAAACATAACACTTAACATTCCATACATCATAATACCCAATTAATGCATGGTCGTTCATAACTTACACATATGATGATAAATGGATATCATGGGTGTTTAAAACAGGCAGTTGAGGTTACAATGTGCATAATCAAGTCCATCTTGGGGAGATCATGTATATAATTGTGTAAAATATTTTATTAGAAATTTAAATAAACATGAGTACATACCTATGAATACATTTGTGCATTTGTAAAAGTTCAAGGAATCCATACTAATCGTTTTTACAAAAAAATCCTTATTTATTCAGAGCAGAGATAAATGAAGATTCTCAGTTTCAAGAATGATTTTGAAGTCCAACCAACCCATAAACGTCATCATGATATATTGTAATAAATTTCAAACATGGACACTAAGTTCATATTAATGTATATACACATATGTGTGTGTATATACACAACAATATACTTCATTCACTTGCATAATTTTACCTATTTATTCGATTACTCAAAATATCCATTTTTTTATAGGCGAGAAAGAAAATCAGGGGTATAAACATTAAGGAACGGTTGTATAATTGCATTTATCATCTTATAAATATGTGTATATATATGTATATATATATACACATATATAAACATAAGGTGTGAAAAGTAAGAACTCGCACCCAAAATAAAAACAGAATCTTCGAACCCTTTCCCCATTTTTAGGTGTTCACAAAGGGGCTGACAAGATTGGTTCTAGGAATAGTTAAAACCAGTTTATATGGTCCTGTATATTTATTATACACAATTATACAACAAGTGTGTAACTATATTAAACTTATAAAAAAGGTAGGAAACAATGAATAGGTTCTTCCCCCAAGCTCCCAACCGATTCCCTAAGCCGAGAGGGATATTTCAAGGCCTGGGTTGGTAACAGTTTCACAGACACCTGAAAAATATATATATATATACATATATCATGTTTATATATACTCATGTATATAAGCGGAAACTTGTCAAAACCACACCAAATTGAAAGCTGCATCTTACCTTGCTTGGAGAGGAGGAAAAGATGAGGCAAGAGGTTCCGAAGGTATAAACATAGAAGATATACACACATATATATATATAACCCGAATATACTTATATATATATGAAAACTGAAGTTTAAAACAAAATTTTAAAAACATGGTTCTACCCTTACCAGTACGGAGAGGCGGAGGAGATACATATCAACGAAGAGGTTCCGAGGCCGGAGAGATCAAGGGAGCCGGTGAAAGCCCTTCGGCCTTCGGTGAAACAAGGTATTAAAAAAAACAGATGAAGAAGAAGAGGACTTCGGGGGGAGAAGTCGTCGGCTGAGGCATCCGAGGCGAGGGAATGGAGGAGACAACCGGGCTACACCGGCCTAGATGGAGAAAAACGGGGCCCTACGCTCTACTGGTCTGGCGATGTGAGGAAGAAGAAGAACGCGACATCGATGGAAGAAGAAACCGCGGGGAAGAAAACGCGAAACACAACGAACGGTCGGGATTAAACGATGGTCGATCGGATGGTTAGGATCGGCGTGACATTGAAAGAAACCGACGGCCGCGATCAGTGGGAGCGGATCAGACGGCTCCAGACACGTGTGACGTTAAAAAAAACAATACGCGGTCTTCGTTTTTTATTCTTCGCGTTTAACATATTTTATCTATTTATTTTATTTCAACGTTTTTATCTTATAAAAACTGTTATTTAGTTGTTTTATTAAACCAATTACTATTATTAATTTACTATAACATTATTTTTGTTTTAAAAAAATCCATTATTAATCTGACTTATACTATTTTAATTAAATACTTGGTCAAATAAAAATTATAAATTCATTTAATCAACACATATGTATATATATATTCTATTTTAAAATACCAATAATTTTTATTGGCCTTATTATATTATGTATATTATTTTTAAACCATAATTATTATATTTTTGGAAAATTAAAGGTTCATTTAATCAATTAAATAAAGTATCGATTTATTCATCATTATATATATTTATTTGTTTATTTATTTATTTATTTTTCCATTGCTGAATTACATAATAATTACCTTAATTTATAATTTCATGCAAACATTTGGATACACTCCTTTGAGAAAAGAAAAAGAAAAAGGTTGCTTAAGAGTATTTGTGTATGCTTAAAGATGTGAAATTTGTAAATAAAACCATAATTTAATATAGTTTCCAAAGTAATTAATAAAGGTCGAATTAGAAGAGAAATAATATATCTAATTTGATGCAATATATATATAACTCATAAAAATTCATCAAGTTTGATATAAATAGAAAATAAAAGATCATTTGTTCAAATTAATATGTATAATGGAAGAAAAACAATAATATTAATTTTATCCATTTAGAAACATAAAATAGAATTATCATTTTGGGAAAACTAAAGTTAAATTAAATAAATTAAAATTAATGACACTTTAAAAATTTTAAAGCAAAATACACATTTATCATTTTGATACTTTTGGGGTAAATCATTTTATTTCAAACGGTCAAAATAAAACATAGAGGATAAGAATAACCAACGGTTAGAATAAAACATAAGATTCTTTGGGAAACCAACCGTCGAATTAATAGCCGTTTGGGGATCAACGGTCAGATTAGGGTGCTTATAAAAAAAGGTCTGGTCTCATGGTGTCTCTTACTCCAAGTGACCGAAGAAGAAAAGTAAATATGGTTCGTGTGATCCACATGGTGCTGATCATGGTCGTGGTGGCTTCAGCTATCCTTATGTTCCTTATGATGGATGCTCGAAACCCCTACTGCATTATTGGGCTCTTAGTAGTTTTAAGCAGTCTCCCCATTTTTGTAATCGGGTTCTTAGTTGGGATTTTCGATTAGTTTACCTTCTTGTTTGGTCAATGGATGTTGTAGCCGAGAGGTTTCATATTTGAATAAAAGAAATTTTTCATCCATTTGATGCATTTTATTATCACTACCTTATTAATTATTTGTTGGTTCACTTAACGAGTGACATTGGAAAGTAAACTTGTCAAAATCAAAACAAAACATGGTTTTCTTGGGTTGTTACACATTCTGTACCCACCCATTAGGTGGGACTTCCAGTGGACAGCTCGACGTTGCGGCTTTACTTTTCAGTTGCTATTTTCCCCTTTCGAGTTGTACTTTACTTTCAGTTTGGGTTTGTATTCTGGCCCACACACTTTCCGCACATACTATTGTACCAGTTTTTACATAGTGTTTACTTCTGCCTGCTTCTCTGTGTTGTTTGTTTGTTTACTTTACAAAGGCAATGCCTTCCTTTTATCAGTATTTACACCTTGGTGCTAGTCGCCAACCCCTGGATTATGGAAGGCGGGCTTGGGGTAGTCATGGCACGGGCCCCGAGGACGGGTCATGACATCTTGGTATCAGAGGAGTTCGGTTCTACCGCAGACTCTGATCTTTCTACTATGTTATGCAATAGTGTTGAGCGTATTGATTGTGGTTATCAGTCCAGAGAGTCCAGTGTTGGTGCGGTGGCCAACGTATCCATACACCAGGACCCTGACTTCTGATTTCTGACTTAATGCACGATAACATTGATTGCATGTGTGTTTCAGGTTTTCTTTGTGATTACATTGTATCATCTCACCAGGTATATTGTTCTGACCGTAGCACACCTGTTCCTTTTCAGGATGGCCCCACGATGTTAGCCAGCTAGGGTTCCGATAGTTGTATGTGACGACAACCTGCAGAGCGACGAGGCCTCGGTACAGGGCCATTTGACAGCAGAGGCACCGGTGGTACCACTACCCGCCGATCCACCGATGCTTCCAGCCCCAGTCGCTGATGATGCACGTCGCCTTAGTGCACTGCAAGAGTTCCAGCACTAGTGACCGCCCAGGTTGTGCAGGGAGATGGACCCCCATGCAGCCGACGACTGGCTAGAGGCGGTTGTACGAGTTTTCCGGTTAGTGAGGACACCAGCAGACCTTTTGGTGGTCCTTGCAGCGAGCCTCCTGCATGCGGCAGCAGGCAGATAGTGGAGCTTGAAGCTTAGGTGCATGACGAGGCATCACTCCTTTGGATGGACTTTGAGAGCCTTTTTCACTCATATTTCATCCCAGTCACCCTCCGACCAGTGTGCATCCAAGAGCTACTACAGCTGTGGCAGGGCAGCATGACAGTAGCCCTATATGCGGCGAGGTTTACCGATCTCTCGAGCTATTCCACGGACATGGTACAGGACCATTTCATTAGGGCCCGAACCTTTGAGCAGGGGATCGGGCGAGAGATCAGAGCTTCAGTTGTTTCTCACAGCATTCCGACACTGACAGGAGTGTTGGAGTGAGCCCTCTTAGTGGAGAGTTTCCTTGCTGAGTAGTCTCCAGCAGCAGGACCCACCACTAGCCGGCATGCAGCAGAGTCTTCTGCATCGGGCAGCAGACAGATGATGCAGGGGTCCAAGAGGACTAGACCTACCGGTGGTCGACCGCGTGACACATGATTGATTGTGCGAGGCACCCGGGGTGGACAACGACTTACCATGAGCGGACAGTGTTACTCCTGCGGCGGGGTAGGTCACATGGCTCGTGACTGTTCGACCTGCCATACGGGTGACCAGCAGATGAATGAAGGACCTCCCAGGTAGAGGTAGAGGTTTGATCGAGGCGGATCACATGGAGCAGGAGACCGTGGAAGGGGATCTGGCCATGTAGGTGGAGGTGGACGACACTTCGAGGTGTTTCCACCACCACCATGAGGTCCACCATGACTACAAGGAGCTAGTGGACATGGGAAGGCTTAGCTTCAGGCATATGAGGCCTATAATCGTGGATCTTCAGGAGCAAATGAACAGGAACGAGACTAGCTCCAGACCTGGAGAGTTTTGTTTAAGTTGCTTCTAGCATTGTAGATGTTTTGTGTCTTTGTACTTTGAGCTGCAGTAATAAAAGACACTTTTCTTGTGGCATTTACCTTCATGTCCTCTCTTTTAGTTGTTACTAAGAGGTTCCGGTTTAAAAACTGTTGACATGACCCTCACATTGAGATACCTAGTGGAGGAGACCCAGTGAGTTCACACTGATGCCGACAGTGTGACTCAACCCTTGGAGACGAGAGTAACGGTTGGATCTCTTGGTAGTAGCATCAAGGCCTTATGACATCATCCTTGGTATGGAATAGTATCATCCATGTCAGGATTGACTGTATTAGGTGAAGAACATGGTTCATCCAGGGGATGAGACCGGATTTCTCTTATCGGCAAAGAAGAAATCTCCGCATCTCTTGAAGGACCAGAGAAGGTCCAGGTCATCCAGGAGCAGATGAGGACAGCTTAGAGCCGGCATAAGTCTTATGCTGACAGGAGGCGGAGGCCACTAGAGTTCGAGGATGGCGACAACGTCTTCTTGCGGGTCTCATCTCGATGTGGTTAATGGAGATTTGGCCAAGGCGGCAAGTTGTCTCCACACTTCGTCAGACCATTCCATGCCCTCAACAGGATCAGCGAGGTGGCTTATTGCCTGGCTCTACCACCTCAGATGCACCGGGTGCACGACGTCATCCATGTATCTCAGCTGAGGAGATACATCCACAACTCGACACACATCATTGACTATAGGGAGCTAAACTTTGATGATGGGGAGACTTTTGCGAAGGTCCCTGTAGAGATCGAGGATCAACAGGAGCATGTACTACGTGGATGGCCGATTCCTCTAGTGCGCATCAGATGGCAGCACGGGAACCTCCAGGAGAGCACATTGGAGCGGGTGGCTCAGATGCGTGCTCAGTACCTACATTTGTTTCCCTATCATATGATGTATCTTTACAGGGACATAATGCCCTGAGGTGGTAGTGATGTAAAGTCCCGTAAATTTCAAGGAAATTTTTTTTCTTAATTTTCCTTGAATTTTACAAGAACGCAGTATCTGACGGCACCTGATTCTGAGGCCCGATGTGCCCGGAATCATTTTCCGAAGTTTGGCTCGGGTACGTTCAGTGAACGAACAAGTGAGTTTTTATTACTTTTGAACCGGTGCTCGGAATCCAATTCTGAGGGCACCGATGGAATCGCAGCGCCAGTATTAGCTTAGAAATGCCTCTTCCGGAGTTGTGTTTGCTCGGGTGTGGTTTTTAATATTTGGTCTTTAGTTAAGAAATAAAATAATGTGGTACGACAAACTTTATTTTATTTCACTTAAAGCCGCTTAAAAGCCACTTTAAGCAGCTTAAGCTAAGTTAAAGCGGATACGGTACAATTAAAAATATCCTACCCTCTTGGTAGGATATTTTGGAGGTGGGGCCCGCACGATCCACACCGTTTCTTTTCCGCTAAGTAACGCACCCACAAAAACTCCTCATTAATGAAAGACAACTGGGGCGTTTCTTAAACTATTAAACTCTCCTTTTAATTTTGCGGTTAATTCGTTGAAATTAATTCTATGATAAAATTCGTTCCATTCTTAACCTGTTTTCAAACCGTTTTCATGTTAATAAAATAAGACCAAAGCACCTTTCTTGAGGATTGTTCGTTGAGAGAGTTTGACAGAAACTTTATGTACTCCATCCTCCTTCACGAAGAACGCGAAGAACGCGAAGAACGCCGGCCTCCGACGAAGAGCAACGAAGAACGCCCGACCCTCGGAGATCGACGCGACGCCGACGCTTCTTCCACGACGTTCTTTCCTCGCGACGAATCTTCGATAAACTGGTTGAGATCGTCGACGTGACGCCCTTCCACGACGACGCAATGCCCTTCCACGACGCGACGAACACCTCCTACCGCGATGGTCAATTCTGCGAAGTACTCGCACCCAACGACGACGTTGAGGTAGGGGTCGTTTTGAGAATGATTTCGTTACCTATGTTTGTTTTCCTCCAAGGAAAGAACGCGGATAAACCAATTAACAAGTTGTTCCGTGGATTATTATTGCGGGTCGTGGTTCATCAATTGCTGGTTTTATGGTGTTGTTTCAAACCGTAAATGCGGTGGGTGCGGACCAACGAACAATTTTGAACCACCGCATTCTTTCTCGTTCTTAGTGTGAGGAACAGCGGACGATGAAAAACGGGGCCGCAAGGGCGATTTGAGGGTCTTGCAGTGAAGGTCGGGTCCCGGGAGGACCACTGGCGAAGACCACACGTAAAATGGACCACCAGAGAGCGTCCGGTGGTTCGCGGAATACCACGCCGGCCGCCAGGTGGAGGCTGCGCCCGGCGCGCTACTGGCAAAACCCTTCATGGCTTTAGCCGCGGCAGCGAGCTGGTTCCGCGGCCGCACGGAACCGGGAGGTGGGACGCGGCAGGCAGGCCGCGTCTGGGTGCTGTGGAGCGGACCCCGCGCGGGGTGCTGCGGTTCCTTCGCTCGGCCGCTTGGTCGAGCCCAGCCGACCCGCCGGGCCGGGTCATGCCCAAGCCGGGCCTGGTCACACCAAATCGGGTCGGACCCGAACCTGGGTCGGATCGACCCGATTCGGGCCGACCCAGGGGGAGGTCGGTCCGGGCCCATACCCCCTGTTTTCGGACTCTTTTCGGTCTTTTGCTCATAACTTGAGCTACAGGACTTAGAACGACATGTCGTCAGTGGAGATGCGATCCTTGTATCGAGACTGTCATTTTGGTATATCACACTCAAGGTTTCGGAATACTTTGTGTTTGGGTGGGATGGTTCGTACACGAAACCAACCGGGCCCTCGGATCAGAAACACTTATAACTTGATCTCCGGATGTCCGATTGACGTAACGTCGACTTTGATGGATTCCTCTAAGTGAGACGGATCTTTTGGCTTACTCCGCCTGAGGTTTGGATGCAGGTGGAGTACAATCGGGTTGGTTTTTCCTTAAAAACCAACCTGGCCCCTCGAACAAAAAATCCAATAACTCTCAGACCGGGCGTCCGATTGACGCGCTGTCTATTGCATTGACTTCCTGTTGACGATACATAACTTTTGGACACATCAACTCCAGACTTTGTTTAAGTTAATGTATCAGCCTCTCGGCTCGTGGAGCGGACCCTCCCAAACGAGCTTGCCATGTGCAGGAACCCTAGAGCTGGCTTCGACTGCGACGATGATGAAAACAGTACGGGAATCTTCCGTGTTTTCAGCAGTGACCACTACGGTACATCTTGGGATACATCAACTCCAGACTACATTTTAGTTGATTCATCGACCTCTTAGCTCGTGGAGTGGACCCTCCCGGAACGAGCATGATGTGTGCGGAAACCCTAGAGCCGGTTGAGAATTGACGACTGCTGATCGAACGACTCGGTGTGTTACGGATAGCCCAGTGGGGAGCGCTTGGTTGTAGCGGCAGACCCACGGTGGAGGAGCGCTTGGTTGTAGTGGCAGACCCACGGTACTCACCATAAGGAGTACCTCTGGAGGCTATGAGGGGGAGCGATTGGTTGTAGTGGCAGACCAACGACGGAGGAGCGCTTGGTTGTAGCAGCATGGGGGAGCGCTTGGTTTTAGCGGCAGACCCACGACGGAGGAGCGCTTGGTTGTAGTGGCTGACCCATGGTACTCAACAAAAGGAGTGCCTCTAGAGGCTATGAGGAGGAGCTCTTGGTTGTAGCGGTAGACCCATGGTGAGAAGTGCTTGGTTGTAGCAGCAGGCCCATAGTACTCGATAGGTGGAGTACTACAGCAGTCCTAGGTAAGAGGGAAGCACTTGGTTGTAGCGTCATAACCACTGTACTTGATGGAGAAGGAGTTTCCCAATAGCTAGGGGTTCAAATTCATGATCGATACTATGTGGGTCATTGCGGGGGTTAGTACCTACCGATCCTTTGTGGGTCTAATGGCTTAGATGAATCAGTGGCTACATCTGATCATCTCTATCGTCTTACGAAGAAGTATATCCTGTGTGAGCTGAATCTTGTTTTTCATTCCTTTGTGTATTGTGTTGTGATATCCTGTGTGGATTTACGTTTTGTTTTCCTGTGAGGACTGGGTTGCACTTGAGCTCGGATGTTGGAGCCGAGTGAGAATTGATGACTTAGGCATATGTATGGGCATATACCTAAGTCGTGTCGGATGTTACATCATGATTATGTCTTTCCTTTGTGGTTTATTCTTTGTGGATTTTGGGAGACCTTCGGGGGTCTCGGGGTCCCTACTGAGTAGCTTATACTCACCCCTGCATGGGTTATGCCCGCACTACGTTGTTTTGGTTGCAGATGATGGACAGCGCTGATCGTGGTGGAGGCTTGCGGAGCAGGACGGTACCTGGAGGTGGACCACTGGGCGGGATGTACTCAGAGCGGTCGGCTTGACCCGAGGAACAGTGGAGGCTTTATGTACCCACCCTTCAGGTGGGACTTTCAGTGGACGGCTCGACATTGCGGCTTTACTTTTCAATGGATGTTTTCCACTTTTGAGTTGTAATTTACATTCAGTTTTGGTTTGAATTTTGGCCCACTTACATTCTGCACTTACTATTGTTCTAGTTTTTATTTAGTGTTTACTTTTGCCTGCTTCTCTGTGTAGTTTTTTTGTTCAATTTACAAAGGCAATGCCTTCCCTTTACCGGTATTTACGCCTTGGTGCTATTCGCCACCCCCTAGCCTATAGAAGGCGGGCTTGGGGTAGTCACAGCACGGGCCCCGAGGATGGGTCGTGACAAACAACATGAAAGGACTATAACCACTGAATCAAAACATTTGTCAGTGATAGGATATTTAACACATAAATAACAAATTAAAACAAAGTGTTGTGAGTAAATGGATAGAAATAAGTCATGAATAAATTAGATCCATTAAGAAATATATAAATATGGATCCAATATATATGAATAATAAATAGAAATTTATTTCACTTGAGGTTTTAGTACGTCCATCAAATCATTATTCCAATGTAAGGGTTTCTCATCTCAAACATTCTTTATTGGGATATTTTTTAAATTATCTACTTTTGTCCATTATATAGAATATATGGTACCTATATGAAATATTATATTATAATACACACTATTATAATGGTAATTGAAGTTCCATTTACTGTTATATATTTTTATAGTTTTTTAATTCATGTGTTATAATATCTATAATGGTTTATTATAAAATCTAACTCATTATTGAGATTCTTTAAATTTCAAATTACAATAAAGGGATTTTATGATATTACACACCTAAAAACAATATATTTTATTCATATATAGTTATTTCTTAAATTTTTATTTAAATTTATTCTCTATTTCAAACTCAAATCCATTGAATGGTTATTTATATGAAGAGACAATCATATTTATCTCTCTTGGTCAGGAATTTTTTTCTTCTATTTATATATTCAATATTTTTATTCAATGATATTTTTATATATAAATAAATGATTTAAAATGGTCAATTTCAATATAATTTGGAATTATTTTCAAAAATAAAATATGTATATTTTATAGTGTTTTCAATATAAGTAATTTTAGACTTTCTTTACAAAATTAAGAAAAGAATCTCTTTTTAAATTATTTCTTCATGAATGGATTTTCCCCTTATCATGGTCAGTTTTCAAAATTTAGATTATTTTATATATTCTATTTATTTTCTAAAGTAAAATTGTTTTTCACTATTCAAAAAAAATTTCAAAAAAAAATTATATTATTTTCATACAAATTTTGAAAAGTACATTAACGCTAATTATATATATTTTTATCATCAATTACACATTTCCTTGTATAAATATAGTTTATTCTCATTATTTTTTTATTCTAAATTATTTTATATATAATTTTTACATTTACAATTTATTACTTATAAAAATATTTTTATATTGATTTTTATTTTTTTATTTTTTCGAACAATGTTACAAAATTTTTAAGAGAAATTATATTTGAATTTATTTCTTTCATTTTCGTCTTGATTTACCAAGGGGAATTACATAATTACAATTATTTTATTTCTGAGATATTTATGGTCTTATTCATGTTCATATCCATTAATAAATAATTTTTAAACACCATATTTTATATAAATCATTTTAGGAGTGTTTATCTATAAAAATATTTAGTTAATATATTTGGAATCTTTGACAATCCATAGATTTTTAGTTATATAAAAAATTCTATTGAGTGATAATTAAGGTTTATTATACATTAGGTAAATATTGAAGATTCATATTCTAAAATTTAATTATTATTTATTATTACTAATAAATTCCAATTATGTATTTAATTTTTATTCATTTATTATATATGATGAATGTGTTGGATTTAATAAGTGTTTTCTAGTGTAGCACCCAAACACAGGTAATACAAAGCCAGTCTTCACATTATTACATTATTATAAGTTAAAAGGAATCTCATAATATATGATAGACCAATTTTTATGTGTAAATGAATTATATATATATAAATTATTCCCATAAGACATTACAATTATAAAAAAAGATAGTATAAGAAATATTCTCATGACCTTGTATTATTCATAATATCATTCTTTTTTATCCTAGGGAAATGTAAAAAAATAAATGGTGTTCTTAAATTCTTATTAAGAGTTCTCTAAAATATAATATAACATAAGTATATAAGGCTTAATCAATATGGAAAGATAAATAATTAAAAAACACATTCCATTTAATCAATGCAATAATCTCAAGCATAATAATAATTAAATACGTAGTGAATGTAATTATTAATATTTGACATCATGTTTTTAATCATATTGATATTAATACCATAAAATAATTATTCTATGGTACTGTATTCAAAGGATAGGTATACACTAGAAACCCATTTAATTGGACCTAATGATTTGTCTCATGAGACCAATCAATTCAAGAGCTGATATCTATAACCTAGCCACACCCATCAATGAACTTCCATTACATTATTATATATTTAATTATCATACAAATTGATAAACAATACTACTAATCAAAAAATCATAATTAGAAATGAATAAGGGTTTATCAATGTTCTCTCTGGTCAATTAGTTAACTTTCATAGTAAAACATCATATATAGAAATGAGAAAAATATAAAAAATAAAGCATATCCATGATAAAAAGAATATGGATATTTTAGAGTAATGTAATTTCTATTTTAAAATGATCATAATAAATTTAATGTTTCAACATAATGATAAAAACCATAAAATTAATGAAAATATGAGAGATGACCATAAGATAAGTAGATTTTATAGTAAAATCTAGTATTTTAAGGAATTGAATTAAATAGATATGAAACATTAAAAATTTATTTTAATTAATTTTTTATAATTTTATATCAATTTAAAACATATAGATAAATATATTAATGTAAAACTGTTATGGTGGTTGGAATATTTATTAACTTCATCCAAGTTAAAAAAAAATACCTTTGAATTTTTATAAAAAAATCGAAAATGGCCATTTTGTAAAACATTATAGGTATTAAATTAAAATAATTTAAAAGTTAAAAGATATATTAAAATATCATTTTATTAAATAAAAATGAATTTTTTTTAAAAAAATTCTCTATATATGGACATGGATGAAAAAAATACCTGTTAGAAAGAGAAATACGATCAATTTTTATTTTAAAACCATATATCATTTATATAAGTTAAAAACAAAGTAAAATATAGAATAAAACATGTATGTCCTTAAATATTCTGAGTATAATAAAATATATGGATTTTCTGAAGGCTGAAATATATTATTACTTCTATGAAAATAAAGGAAATCCCAAAAAATGATATTATAAAATAAATTCATACATCATTGGAAACATTTAAATTATTTCCCCTTGAAGATTAAACATTAATATCAAAAGTAATAATCTTTAAAAAATATATATTCATGATAAATGACTAAAATTGGACATATATACACAATTTATAAATAAATAATTAAATTATATCAGAAATGTCTCAGTAGAGTGGAAATTGAGACGAAATCGCATACCACACATTCGAATTTCCTTAGAATTTATTTTCAAATCATGTTTATAAATTTCAGATATATTTTAAATATGTAACATAACCATGTACATATCTATAATATCATATATGATCCATTTATATAATTTTATCACATACATGTTAATAATATTTTATTATTACCATTATTTTCTTAGTGAACTACTTTTTTCATGTATGTTTTTGCTTGGTAGTGTTGGTCCATGTGTATTTATTGTGACATATCGGACCCATATTTCACTTAATTGGTTCCCCTATCCCAGTTGGTCACATGGCCTCAAACACATCTCCCCGAATTCTAGATGTTGCTGACTAAAATCAAGGTCTAATGGTGTGTCATTAGGGTGACTATTCCCTCCTTATCTTAGTGTATCAATACAGATAAATATAAAGAAAGATAAATTGTGGAAGTAATATATGTAAACATATGGCAGATTGGATATAGGGAAAATAGTAAAAATAATTGAAATAACCATAAAATCATAGAACAACTGATGATGATATATCATATATCAAGAAAACTAGAAAACATGGATACAAGGTAGTATGCATAACTTATTCGACAAAATTATAAATGAAATCAAATACTATCCCAAGAATATTGAGCTTCACCTTGGTATTCTGCTATCAGGATCCATCCTATACAAAAATAAATCATGTGTTCTAATTCATATACTTCCTTTTATCAAATCCTGAATTCATGTAATCTACTATGGATTTAAAATGGTGCCTAAAGAGGGTGTGAGACAAATCATAGTGGGCCACCATCAATGGTGGTTATAATGTTTTCCCATTTAATGGAAATTTATCCATGTGAAAGAAATCATATATAATGTAAAGAAGTAAAGTGTAACTAAATACTCAAGTACCTGCTTCAACCCTTTGATGGTATATGATCATGTAACTAGCTCATTATTTTATTACTAATAGTTTACAAATAAATAACATGGTTATAATAGATAAGATTCCAATATGTAACAAGGAAACCCATAATGATATTTTAGTAATGAAGTTCTATGGTAATAAATAAGGAAACAAAGACCTTAGGGGTCAACAACTCAATAATTATTGTATCCTAGCTAAGGGGAAAGAGTCTAATCCAAGGGGAATTGTCCAAGGAATTCAACAAGATTCCTAATGGGTATAAATTGTTCATCTAAGGTAAAACATGGCTAATCAATGACTCATCCTAATGGTATTTAACCATGGTTCCTACTATTCAATTCTAGATCCATGAAGTGTATCCAAGGAATCCTTTAGTACTACATGAGATATCCTATGGTGTCATAAATGGAATCTAAATTTAAACAACAATCAGGTTCTAGGTGGGTCTCAACCTAAGCAAGACGTATACCGGAATTCGGAATGGGGTCCTCAAGTGCTTAAGAAATTATCTTCAGAATCAAGGGGCAAAACAAGTCATGAAAATTCCTATTTTGATAATGAAGTCATATATAATTCATACTCTTCAATATATTTTCTTTAATTATTTCAACATTTCTAAATAAGAAAGAACCCATTTAATCAAGTCATAATTAATTAATAAGTCCATTTGATTCATGATTTTCCGTTAAAAGTGTGAAAAGGTAATGGAGTGTGAACCCATTCATTTAGTCCATTTAAGGAATCTTAATCATCAATATTCACTCCATTAACTTCCATAAACAAGGTAAGGGGTGCTACAGAAGTCCAACATATTATTCAATTATATTAAATAAGGAAAATTCATATACTTAGTTTTTACATTCCGATTTCTATTTCACATTTATTTATCAATATAACTGCATACATTAAGCTGGTCAAGTGGTGACAATACATGTTAGTTAAATTTATAAAATTCACAATTAAATCACTCCATTTAATATAGAAAATATTATTCTTATAAATTCTAAGCCAAGGCACACGCTAACGATGGCTCAAAGGTTTCAAAACACTAAAACAACTTTTATGGAAAACATCCTACATGGGGTGAATGATGTTGTGTGCATAACCACTAACAACTAATAACATTTTTTATAGATCACAATAGTAAGGTTCCAATGATTATATGCATTTCATAAAAATTCAATAAACATCCCCCAATGAAATTAGTGGGACCCAAACAGAAATTCCAAAATCAACAAACATAGGGAATGAGTTATAGACTACCTACCATAGGGTTGTACGACCCTCATCCTCTAATTTTGGCCTCAAATTTGACTTATAATGTAGTATATCTTGGAAAAGGAAAAAAATTATAACACCTTAAAAACTAGGTCGAGAGCAATACAGTATAAGAACTGCTAAAAATGTATCGAGTACTTATCGTTGTGCATCAAATGTGATGAACAGAAGCTCGATCAGATCCCATAAAAAGGATATATTTCAATCCCTACCTTAGTCCTTAAAAGAGCTCCAAAATCAAATAAAAATAGGTGAATCTCATAGGAATTTGGATTATGAGTAAGGAGGAGGCTTGATTGGATCATTAAGGGAAAATAGTAAAATTGTCCATAAAATATCCAATGCACGGTTTTCCAAAGTGTGCCCAAACCATGCATGAGTACCTAGGATAAACCAACACTCGCACGGTTAGGCCTTGTGGTTATAGAAATAGTGCACCAAATGTGTTGTAAGGCTCTATCAAAAAAGATACCACCTACACAGTTTCATCTACTTGAGAAACCTTCTATATCTTTTATTAAAAAAATGCACTTGGGCTTCTTTTCCCCAAAAATATATTTTTTGTGCTCCGAACAATCCACAGACACCCTTTGAACCTTTACTATCTCATTATTTATTCATATTGGGTCCAAAATAAAGAATTAGACTGAAATTTAATGGACCAATACCTGATTGAAAACCAATGTTCTTGGAGTATCCCCCGCCCTTAAAAGAAATCATCCCCAACATAACCTTCCAATTGTAGAAGAACACTGTCTGAGAAAACTTGAGCCACTGGGCTGGTACATTAGTTTCCCTCACCCAAGTATCATCATCCGCATGGTCATGCTTCCATATAACCCATACCGAAGGGACATATCGGCCTCGAACATCCTTCTTGATCTAGTAAATGATGCATAATGGATACTCCTCAAAGGTATGATTGGTATCTTACACATCTTCCTCTGGATTAACGGTATGAGGTAGATATACCAGATAATGAAAGAAGTTGTGAGATATGGAAGACATAATGTGTGGAACGATGCCTCTGAGGTAGTAGCAACCAATTGGCTACCATCCAGACTCACTCTAAAATCTAAAATGACCCCACATAACAAGGCAACAACATACCATGATTCTGTAACCATTTAAGACATTGCCTCAGTGATACCTGAAGAAAAACATGATACCCGACCTATAACTCCATAGGTCATTGATGTTGATCGATATACAATTTGTTTATAGACATAGTAGTGGCCATACACTTTCTGATCACCAAAACCTATTATGAAGACTCATAAAAATATGGTGACCTAGTATGGATTCCTCACCATCCACTATCCAGCAAAAAGGTGACAAGCCCAACCTACCATATAAGAACTCAAAGGGACCCATCTGAATTTTCACTTGAAATCTATTATTATAGGAGAACATGGTGGGATGGATATTCTTCTTCAAATAACCACTGAAATCAATGAAACATTCTTAAAGAATATCCTCTAGAACCTTTATTTTTTATTCTTATTATCCATTGGTCTGCGGGTGAAAATTTGTGATTAAAAAAAATTGTCTTCCTATAGCCTTCAGAAATCCCTTCAAAAACCATGATGTGAAATGCGAATCCCTATCTAAAAAGATATTGTGATGGACCACATGTAGTCCACTGATTTCACCAATATATAGTCTTCCCAACTCAACAACAAAAAGGTCTCTTGAATAGGAATTATGTGGGATGATTTCTTTAGTCAGTCAAAAACTACCCATATAAAATAACTTCCCTTTGGGGACCTAGGTAAACCGACTAAGAAATATATTAGAACATCTTCCCATTTCCATTTCAGGTCAAGAAGTAGCTACAACATGACTATAGGTAATTTGTGCTCTTTCATCACCTGTTGACAGGTGGAACACCTAATGATAAAGCCCACAATTTGACCTTTTATCACATTCCAACAATACTTGTGTCACATACCTCGATCCATCTGGGATATTCCTATATGATTTTCCCACTGAGAAGAATATGAATCATGTGGAAACTCCTCTCTCATATATATAGTAACCCAGAAATGTCCTGAAATACCGAAGATTTTAGATCTATCCACATACCAATCCAGAGGGAGGTAGTCTCCTGATATACTCTAATGGAAAATCATGACTTCATGATCAAAAATTTGTCTACCCTTCACCTTCTCAATGAGGTAAGAGGTAACTATCAAATATTAGATGTAAGACTACTTGTGACTATAATGAATCTCTAGATGTAGCTCGGAAAATAGGGCCATTAACATCCATTGATCGTTGGCTTCCCATATGGAATGTGTTTGAGTTTTCCAACTCAATGCATTTGCAACCACATTTCCCTTCCCAGACATATACACTGGATCAAAATCAAAGGATTGTAGATATTAGACAACTCTCTATTTTTTGAGGATTAATTAATGATGAGTAAAGATATATTTGATTATCTTGTCCTATGTGTACCCATAAAGCACACACTTAATAGATAGCGTCTCCATCAATGTTAGGCATGGACAACTTCTATGAGTTAAAGGTCATGCGTTAGGTAATTTCTCTCATGAGGCCTCAACTACAGAGATATATACACAATCACTCTATCCTCTTGCATCATCAATTCTCCTAGGTCGATGCCTAATGCATTATAGAAGATAGTATAATCTCTTCTTATCTCTGTAAGAGTAAGAATCGGTACCGAGACAAGCCTCCCTTTTAGCTCTATAAAGGATTTATCATACACTTCTAACAACCTGAACGTAAGACCCATCTTGGTATGCCTGATAAGAGGTTAAGAAAGAAGTGAGAGGTTCTGTAAGAAATCCCTATAATATCCAACCATCCACAAGAAACTCTATATATCAAACACATTCATGGGATGCTCCTAAGAAACAATAGAAATACCCCTTTCTGGGACAATAGATACACCTAATTATGAAATAATATGACCCAATAAGATAGCTTTGTTGATCTATAAGTGTCACTTACCATGCATCACATAAATATGATACTCACTCAGTGTACTCAGAATCACCTCAAGATGATTGGCATGGTCACTACAAGTGTGAGAATACATCACGATTTCATCCATAAAGGCTAGAAAAAAAAAGAATCCATATAGAGGTGGAACACCCTATTCTTCATATCCATGAAAATAGTAGGCATTTTCATATGATCAAATGGTAAAAGTAGGTACCTATACATACCATATGTACTGCATGAATTTTTATGAGGTATGTCTGATGTCCTGACTCACACCTGATGGAAACATGGTCTTAGGCCAATCTAAGAGAATAACCTATCTCCCCAGAGCAAGAAAAATATATAATCTCTTCGAAGAACTGGATACTGATTCTT
Source organism: Viscum album (assembly GCA_963277665.1). Lineage (NCBI taxonomy): Eukaryota > Viridiplantae > Streptophyta > Magnoliopsida > Santalales > Viscaceae > Viscum > Viscum album. The sequence continues at coordinate 1,252,130,880 of OY728153.1, read as the reverse complement.
AACTTTAAGCTGGTTCAACATTCTATAATCCATTAATATATGTAGGATTATATCTTCATTCTTAGTAAAAACCATAGGCAAACCCCAAGAGGATATACCGGTCCATATACAAACATTGGCCTCTAATTCCTCTAATAGCTTCATGAGTTCTTGAATCTCCATCAGTGCCATCCTATATGGAGAAATGGTCACTACAGATGCACCGGGAACAAAAATTATTGTAATCTCTGTATCTCTCTCTTAAGAGTTAATCCATAAAAAATTCCAAGAAAGACTTCCTTGAAATGATACACTACTGGAGGGTAATTAGTTTTTCATAACCTTTATTCCACCATGAAGTGATTTTCAATCTAGGATATCACTCCACATTGACCATGATTCTCTTTTTCCGCTTTACCAACCTATACATCCAACACACCCTTATATAGATAACTGATACAATTTGGTGATGTAAATGATACCCTATGGTGATAAAAATCTACCAAGGCATGATACAAAACTATCCTTCCATATGAATAATGAAATTGAATCATGTTTTCTCAAGAAAAAATATGTCCCAAAAGAAAGGTCACTGGTATACCTCAAGGTGAAAATCCCTATACTGGTGTATTCTCTCTTTTTGTACAGTTAATGGAATATCTTGAGTCATTACACAATATTAATACTTTATTTCTAGTCATGACTTTCCATAATAGATAAATATATAAAAGATTTTGAAGTACCTTTATCAAATAATGAGGATAATATTGTAGATTCCACAAGAATGGTACCTCATATTGTAGATGGTCACATTGCCTGGTCCCCAAGTATCGACTATAGTGTATGAAATTGACCTGATCCATGACCCTGTGTAATAACAGGACTACAATGTTAATAACTTCTCTGCTGGGGCAGTTGGTGACTAGGGGCATGACTACCATGTCCATGAACTCCTCCTCATCTAGTTCTATTGATGTTATTCCAACTCCCCCAATAGATATAGCACAAATGAACTCCCTCCTGAAGGTTAATCTAGAACAAATCCTTTTCCACTCAATGATGGTGGAACGGTCCGGCATAATCTCGAATGTTTCCCCATATGGCTGTAATCCCAACACTCTATCGATTCTCTATTACACTAAGGCTTAAGATTCCCTTATAGACTAAAATGATGACACACGATGAAGTTATCAAATTTTTACTCTAGTTTCCATTTTCCTGATGAGAAACCTCGATATAATTTATACTATTGTCAAAACAACTACTGGTCTTCCATGACATCGGTCCCCTATGCTCGGTACTATTCTCATCCCTTAAGATACGCTTAGTAATAAGATCTTAATGGACTATTTCATAAAAGCAATATTGGGTAAATTCATTCACCTTTGTATGGATGGTGTACACAAGCCCTTCCTCAAAACATCTAGTATGTGAAATCTCATCACCATCTAGAATCTATAAAAAGTATTGTAAATTAGTGAAACACGATAAAAACATTATAAATGACATAGAACCCTATTCAAGATTCATGAACACTCTAGATCTATTAGATCATAGTGTCTGATGAATGAACTAATCATAGAAAATATTCTGGATGTTAGCCCATATCGTGCCTTGATGGATATCATCTGGGGTAAACATATCTCACCAACTCTTGGCTGAATCCAGAAGCATGTATGTTGCATGTTTGAAAACCCACACTAGATGTGTTTCTAGATAATTAAAGATATATAGGATGTCCTCTATCCAAGAAATAATATCTTATAAATAGACATCCCCTAAAAATATAGGAGGATGTATCTTTTGTAACTAATGAGTCATATCTTCCAATGTAGGTTCATGATATAGAGCACCATGGATGGAATGAATTAGATGTAAGAAACAGTGAAAAACATGGGAGTCATTTCCCAATTTTGGTATAGTAGTTATTGCCTCACGTGGAACTCTTGTAGGTAATACTGGTGGCTCATGGCTCACCATGTCTATAGAATGGTCGTTGCAACCTTCCTAACGTACAGTAGAAGGACTTCACGGAGGCATTGGTCTTAAAATTCTATGTACACACCTCATAAGAATCTTAAGAAGAAAGATAACATCACTAGACGAATAAGAATGTAAGAAAAGTCACTAGTCAGGGTATACTACAGGAACAACCCACTTAGACAGCCAGGTATCAGTAATTTCTCATGAATAAGTTTTATTTAATTTTACATTTAATTAGAAACGTCACTCCTTTACCTTTTATAGACATGAAATGGTGAGATAAGAACATGAAACCATTTCATTATTGATTCCATAGTTCACTTTCCACTCCTAATGAATCATTTCCCATTCATCTTATCACTGAAAATGACACTCATTTATTTATATAATAATTTCTTCACTCAGTAAGTTATAAATCCCAACCCATGAGGGTCCATACACCTCATGAATTGATATAGTAAATCAGTCAATCACAACCAAGATTAATAAAAGCATACTATTACTATCACAACATCACTCAACAATCATAGGCACATCAAGCAATTAAAATCAGTAAAATTCATCTGTTTGGAATGGAAATATTCATGAAATGTGAATTATAGGTGCTTATATATTGCATGGAACAATGATCCTTACCCTCATCTCATAGGGCGAAGGATAAAATAGAATATCAAAAATTGTAATAATGAATAACTCACAATATCATGTGTGCCACCCAACAGTGAAATAATTTCAATTGTAATAGGAAAAACAAAAAAACAATAATATTTTGGTTTTCATGTATTTTACACTGAACTGGGGTTCGTGACTCCCATGTACGGCTTACGACCAAGTCACAATCATTAGAAATCTCTAATCTATAGTCTCCAAATAATCATGTAAGAAAAGAACTCCTATTATACCACTTTTTGACATCTCGGACTCAAATTCAACATAATAGGTACCCCAAGATTACTGGACCACATGTCCTCAAGAATATCTCCCCATCCACTAGAGGCTACCGACTAGTAGAGAAGGCCTAGAATTTTTCTGTGGGGAGACTATGGCCTCATAACCAGAGTGTAGCATAACGGATAAATATAAATATAGAAAATTAGGTGAAGAAATATAAGTAAATAGAAAGAACATCATAAATATAGAAAATAGTAACAATAACTAAAATAAGTGAAATAAAGTACAAAAACTAATTGTGATATGTCATGTATCCTGAAAATTGGAAAATATGGATACAAGTCAGCCAACATATCATATTCCACAAAATTATAATTGAAATAATAGACAATACCAATCATCTCGAGGTGTGGCTCGGTCATCTACTATCATGGTCAATCATAAAAATCAAGCAATCAAGTATTTGAAGTCATATTGTTTCCTTTATAAACAACTGTATTTAAAAAATCTACCCGGGATACAAAATGGTGCTCGGAGAGGGTCTGAAATAAATCTCACTAGGACACCACTGATGTTTTCTATCGCATTTGGCCCTTGTAATTGAAATGAATCTATGTGAAAGAAAGAATATATAATATAAAGTAGTAAAATGTTACTAAATACCCATATACATGCTTCATCCCTCACCTAGTATCTAAACATGATCCCAGTTATTTATTTGATTGTTACCTGTTTATAAATAAATCACATGGTGACAATAGTGAAGGTTCCAAGATGTAACAAGGAAACCTGATAAGATATTTTATTAATGATGTTCCAAGGTAATAACAAAGGAAATTTAGAGCTAAAGGGGTCCCGACTCAGTAATTATTGTAGCCTAGATAAGGGGTAAGAGTTTAATACAATGAGAATTGTCTAATTCATTCCACAATAAGATGCCTACCGAGTCTATGGAGTTTATCCAAGGTAAAACGGGTCTATTAAATGACTAGGCCTAATTGGATTTAATCAAGACACCTACTTTTCAATGCTGGATCCAAGTATTTTATCCAAGGAATCATGTAGTTATACATTAAGGATCCTTCGGTGTCATACCGGGAATCCAAATTTTGACAATGATCAGGTTCTATGTGGGTCTTAACCTAAGAGAGCAGTATCCTTGAATTTGGAATGACATCCTCGAGTGCATAAGGCATTACCTTAAAAATCCATGGTGATATTGATTCATTCCACTCCTATTTTTATAATGAATTCATATATAATTCATAATGTTCAATACATTACCTTTCATTTTTTTGATGAGGATAATTGATCATGAAACCATTTAATTAGTTCATAATTAATAAATAGGTATATTTGGTCCAGGCCTTGCCTTTCATTAGAGTGACAATGTCATGTAGCATGAAACCATTCATTTATTCCATTTATGGAATCTTAATAATCAATGTTCACTCCACTACCTTCCATCAACATAGTAAAGGGTGATACATACATGCAAACTATTATTCAAATATTTTAAATAAGGCCATTTAATTTACTTAATGTTCTTTCCAATTTCCATTTCACATTTATTTATAAATTGAAGCACATACCTTAGGTGGCTCAAGTGGTGAGCAAACATGATACCTTCCATTATGAAATTCACAATTAAATCAATCCATTTAATATAGAATATTTTACCATAATAAATTTCAAGACAAGGTGCACTTGAACAATGGCTCAAACGTGTCAAAACACTAGAACAAAAATTATGGAAAAACATCCTGTATGAAATGGATTAAGTTATGGTCATATCCACTAACAAATAATCACATATTTTTAAATAGTATATAAATATGGTTTTAATGATTAAATGAATGGAATATAAATTTAATAAATGGAACCTGAGAAAATCTGCAAGCTCCACATGACAATTCAAAAATCAACAAACTTAAGGGATGCGTTATAGACCACAATTATTAGGGTTTTACAACTCTCCTCCTCTTATATCGTCCTAGGATTTTTCTTACAATGGAGTAGATATAAGAAAAAGTTAAAAATATTACACCTCGATAACTAGGTTGATAGCAAGAGAGGAGAAGAATAGATAAAAAGAACTCAAGTACTTACCATTGTGTATCCAATGTGATAAACGAAATTTGGATCAGATCATGAATGAATGATATCCTTTAATCCCGAACATTGGCCTTTAATGATCTGAAAAATGAGTGAAAAATTGGTTAATCCTACAAGAATTACGATTAAAAGGAAGGAGGAGGCTTAATTATATCATTAAGGGAAAAATATTAAAATTACCCAAAAAATAATCTGTGCACGGTTTGTCTACACAGTTTTTGAAAATGAGAACAAAACATTGATGAGTAACATAGAAAGGGTAACTTCTATGGTTAGGCTACACCATCACAGAAACCATGTTCCAAAAATGTTGTAACGCTCTGTCGAAAAAGACACCACCAGTATAGTTTCACATAACTATGCGTCCTTCCCAAACAGTTTACTACAAAAATGTTTTCCATGATTTTTTCCTATAAAACTACATTTGGGGGTCTGAATAATCCATAGACACCATTACTACCTTCACTAAATCACATAGAATCCATATTAGGTCTAGAATAATGAATTAGACCGAAATTAAAAGGATACATACTTGAGTGTAAGTATAAATTCTTACATCTATCATGCTTTAATTATATCAATAATTTTATTAGTAATATATACATCACATATATTCAATATATATATATATATTCATCCCAAAAATATAGATATTGAAACATTTATTACTCCATTCATGGAGACAGTAGGTCGTACATACACATGATCGATGATTTGGATCTTCAAAGGAGGAAAAGAGAAATAATATAGTTATATCTTAATCATGTAACCATATCAATACATTTATTATTTTGAATTTATTATATTAGTATGGGTATGAAGCATTATTAGGAAATAAAAGATGAAATAAACAAGAAATATTTAGTCAACTCAATTACCTCTTATTTGGTAGATTCTTATTATATCTCCTCTAATCGAACCTAGGGTTTATCTTTTTGGAGTGAAATTATCTGTAGAAAATGTATAAGTATTGTTATAAGAGAATGTTTCCTTTTTAATCACAATTTCTCAATATGGTGTAAATAAAATAAATATGGATTTTCCATTAATTTGTGAGGGGAGTAGAGCTTTTCGAGATTCAAAAATATTAAATTAATTTAAATTATTTATTATGTTAAAAAGGATACCAATTGATATAATTAAAACATAATATGAGACTGAGTATAAATCCTCTCGTATAATTATATTTCAATAAGTTTTCATTATGTTTTCCTCCTTATATTTTAGATGTAACCCACTATTAACCATTTTTACAAATACCATAATATTAATGTTATATACCCATTACCGAACCAGAATGTTACTATAAAAGTTATAATGACCAATAAATGGGCCATGATTGAGTTTTTAAACCATATCCCATTCATGTGGCTAAAAATAATATTTTTCATGATTTCTAAATTATTAAATAAAAAATTATTTATCATAAACTATCTATAATTTAATTTTTGACATTATTAATTTAATTTGACATTAAATACATTGATAAAAAGTTTTAATTATAATATAATCCCTAACATGTCATATGTATCTATAAAAAATTATACAATAATTAAACTAATAACTATTAATTTTAATAAAATTAATATCATTCATTTTTTTTATTTTGGTGTTGCATGAGAATTTAAGTCAATTATTCAATAAATAAAAAATTTAAAACCAAATACCATGGTAAAAAACGTAACTCATCTTTCAAAAAAATGTTCCAACTTAAATTGTATTTTTTTTTATCCTTATCACAAAATATTATAGATATTAAAAGAATAAATGTGATTTTTTATCTTTAACTCTCACTTAAATTTTATATAGGTCAAAATGAAAGAATTATGGGACCAAGATTCCATATTTTAAAAGTGTAAATGTATTATCACCACTAATTCAATAGGAAAACTTTATGTATTAGTGTCATTTTTTAGTCTTTATCTTGTAAATTTTATCCTTAATTAGCTAACTTACCCTTACCATGGTGAAAATTATTTAATTTGGCAACTATATTAAATTAATATAAAAATGAATCTATCAACCAAATCTAGACCTCTTAATTCTAAGTATGGAATCCATTTTTATATAAAATTTGTACAAGTTATAGTAATTAATTTCAGATTAAAATAAAAAAGACATTAAAAATAGTTTTTCTGAAAAATGCCTTTTAAGTATAAAAATATTTTTATGCCAAATTAAATCTTAAAATTGAATTAAATTAAAATAATTAAATTATTATTAAGGTATTATAAATAATATTACCTTGATAACAATTTTTATAAAATGGGTAATTTTATGTTCTTGACAAGAAAATACAGTTTTCAATAATAAAAGTTATTTTCTATTCATTATAAAATCAATATTTTTTAAAAAAGGATAACAAAATCACTATAAGATAATTTTTATATGATGGTTTAAAATTATAATATTTTTATTCAATAAAATATCTAAATTTCCAAATATAATTATAATATTCACTGACTAGAAGTAGTAAAATTTGTTTTTTGCCGAAAAAATATTTTAATGAAAGAATTCCTTTATTGAAACATTGAATGATTAAATACAGAGAATTAATGAATATATTTTCATTAAATATTCCCTATATTTATATATTTTATAATTTGGTTAATTCATTTCATACCATCCAATTCAATGGCTAATTTATGAGAGTCATATTTATTAAATAATATTGTATCTTTTGTTTAAGCTCAGTGTTTTATGTTTTGTATACTATTGAGCATCATGTTCTTTTAAAATATCAGAGTTATAAATGTGGGTCCTAAAATTTCATATCCCCCTGAATCATTTATAGGGTTCATTAGACATATTAGTATGGGTATTTAGAATATTCATGGACTATTTATATATGATGTCTTGGGATGAGGCCTTGATGGTATCATTATGATGTATGAAATTATATATTCTATAACAATGAAAGTAGTTATTATTATCCATGGGGTTGTTTATATTTATATGCCATCTATAGATATATTATACTTTCATTACATTTTTTATATATCAAAATTTACTATTACGTATCTACGCTATCTTGTTTAGGCCTTATGTATTCATGATAGCTTATGTTTTATGATTTCCCTTATTGAACATTTAGGCACTCCCTTTCTTATGATTGTATTTTCATTTGTTGTAGAGATGAATAATTTATATTATATGTATACATGGTTATAATTAGATTATAATATTATATAAAATATTCAAAACTTGTTATGATATATGAAAATAAATGTATAGTGGGGAAAATATCCCATAGGTTGGAAATATATTGATTATATTATCTTACTTTATTCCTAATTATCTAATTTTATAAAATTAAAATATTTTTGGGAATGTAAGTTACTCATTAATTTTTTTTAATTTATGTATGCTTTAAATCAGGTCCCATGATTTGATATCGAAACCTATATGAAAAAGATTGTATTTTTCATTATAATTAAATGTATGATTATGGGATATTATTTTTGGTATCAGAGTGTGGTATAGATAAATTTATAAGTTATTATGTTATTATATGATTATAATCTAAAATATTTTTAAAACGTTAAGGGATAATATGATGGTTTGGGATAATAACTAAAAACATATTTTGAGACCTAAAATGTTAATATATTATTTAGAAATTTTGTTAAATTTTAATAAATTTAAAGGGTTAAATAGAAGATAACATGGTTAGGATAATTTCTATTTTATCCTATTCAAAAGATATTTTATAATTATTTTATTTAATATACTCACACTTATTGATTTTTATTTTATTAAATGGATGGAAACAATATTAACCAAGATAATAGTGGATGTGATGGAAAATATAGTGGTCTATATAAGAAACCAAACAGGATAGGAGAATAAATAAAAAATCATGTGGTTATTACTAACAATCTATCTCAATATATAATTAGTATCCTAAAACTAAATGATATTCTTTACTCAACAAATAAGATAATATTTGAGTTTCATGTGATTTCATGTGACAACAATCATGAAGGTGAAGACATTATACATGTCGAGAATGATGGAAGAAGCACCTAGGTTAATGTCTTAAATGAATCATGTAGTACTTCATATTTAGAAAATGAAATCATAGATAAATGAACATACATGAAAAAATTAAGAGTTTAATTAACAAAAAAGAGGGGAATAAAGGTCATCCTTGGGTATCAATCAAAATTTTTAAATATGTGATGTTTGTGAAATATGAAAATTGATTCCCTTGGTGGAAAGATCATTAAGGGAATCTGCAAAATAATATGAATAAAGTTATAGAAAGGACCTAGGTTATGGATGGGGAAACTGTATGCATCTTATAAAAGATATTATTTATTTTAATTTTGTCATATTTAATATAAGTAATAGGATTAAATTAAGATCGATGAATCATAGGACGTGATTCATATTTTTCTTTTGGAAGAAATCATTAACCAATAAGATAAGAAACCATGGTTAAAGGCATATTGAGGAAGATAAATGATTGAATTTACTACATATAGAGAAAAAAGATTTATGATTTAGTAATATTTTATTTAATGACTGAGAATATTTATGAATCATCAACAATTCCAAAGTATAGATACACTATTTAGGTTATATATGACTATTTTCAAAGCCAATTAATAATATTTTATGATATGTTTATTCAGATTTAAGAGCAATGTATGATTGATGCATAGATAAGAGTTTTGAATTTTGTAGTATTTTTTATTAAAGTAATTCTTAATAATTTGAATAATGTTTTTTAATATAATTTGGGAACATTTTTTTATCATATATATATAATCATAGAATGAATAAGGTAATTTGGTGATTGGCTGGTTAAATGCATTTTTTAATAAATTTATTATATTTTAAAAAAAATTAAGAATTAATGTAAATGTAAAATTATTGGATAATATGTGATTTTATGTAAAAGGGGTTTAAATTAATTAAAGAATAAATATCGAGTTATCTTTTGGGAGTATATATGTTTTTGTTGTGAATTTATGGTGATTCATGTTATATTGGGAAAATGTTATTATATTTTAGAGAATATATGATTAGGTTATATACTTTTTGATTTATCCCAGCATATTTTGTGGGGTATTATGGATACTTATATATAAAATAATTTATGTTTAAATGTTATTGTTTTGATATTTTATAGATTATTGTATTACTTCTTCAAAAGAAATTTATTTATATTATACATTGTCTTAACATTTTCGAACAATTTTTTTAAAATGTCTACATACAAGAGTAATAAAGTGTCATCCCTTTTCTAGTTATTTTGATCAATTAAAAGTCATTTTTAGAGCATCATGCATGAAACAATATTCATGGTTATTTGTCATTTATAATATGATGTGATGTGGAGATGTAGAACAAATTCAAAACACAACTGAAGGATGAAATTATCCTTATGGTAAGGAAATAAATCATGTTAGTATATTTTCTCTTATTCTCTATCTAAATAGTAAACAAATTCCCTATCTAAAACAATATGAAGATAAATCTATCTTATCTAATATAGAAAATATGGATTGTCTATTTGGTTATTCTATAGAGAAACATTTCCTGATTATTGTAATTAAACATATATTTTTTTATAATTATTTAATTAAGAAATAATAAATTTTTTAGTAGTAACTTTAAATTTACATATCTGCATAGGAGTTTATACCCATCTCAATATAAATTATTATTCTATAATAATAAATTAAGATAATGAAAACGAGATTTAATTAAGGGGGATAACAATAACATCCTTGATTTTTTATATGTATAAGAGGGTTATGTTAATAAAATTATTTATTTATCTGACTCTCAACATCAAAAATGTGAGTTTTGAAAATTGGTCTTCATGTTACAAGATATCAGTTGTTTGGTTAATAAAGAAAATGGAGTTCAAAATCTGATTTTTTTTAAAATAAGTCCAATTTCTTGATTTTGGGGGATCCATCAGCCAGTTTGTGGTTCCAACAGTGGGTCTGGAAGTGTGTGGAACCCAAATACTAGCTTTTGGTAGGAAATTATCTCATTGGTGAGGCAAACTAGGTAACTAGTATGCCCAATTTTGGGGTGCAGTAAATGAAAATCAGGGATATTCATGTAAAATGTTTTTTATCCTTGTTTAATACAAAATCTAGACCCTCCATTTTCGTATATCAAATTTTAGTCCTTCCCACCTGGTCCTTGGCCACTCTCATACATCTCTTTTAGGTTCTTCATGCATTGATCAACCTAGTGGAACTATAATGGTATGATATTCTTATATTTACTTCAAATACATCTTCTTACTTATGATATGAGCATGGATTTATGTTAGATCTATGTTCTAATTGATTATACAATGAATATTTCTCTCATTATTCAAGAGTTTGTGGAGGATCTTCCATGATCACATTATTTCTTGACGATATAGTGATATACCATTGTCAAAAAACATTCTACAAGTCAGTGTTCATAAATCACCTTTCTTAAAACTCTTTATGATGGTGGATTGGCGATGGAACCTGAATAATTTAATTTTTCGATGGTAGATTGATGGATGATATGATGTTTCAAATAAAAAAACATTGAACTAGAGACAGAAGTATCATGAATGATGGATGTTTTCAATTTGTTTTCTCTTAAATGATCATTTTATGAACATATTTTTCTTGAATATTATATCGAATCACTTTTATTTTTGAAATCTTGATTATAGATTGATGAATTTTGGATAGACTAGATTTTCTCATCTAGAATCAACTATGAATTCTGGATCCTTTCTCCGATCGAGAATGGATTCGGTGGATTGGGACTCATTCCTTTCACATATCTCAGAATTGACTCTATTGATAGACACAATAATATATGATATTTTAGAATCACATTCTTTACATTTAATCCACATGAATATAATTTCTAAACCTCTTCTTTATTAAACCATAATCAGTATACCAATTCTTTGCATGTGAGAAATACTTATATGGGAGTGATACATGTGTGGTCATCGATCTTTTGAGGGAACTAGACGTACATCATCAACAACATTGATGTATGAATTTTATTACCTCATATAGGTTGTGTATGTGATCATTATAATGGTATGGTTTTTTGGATATTCTCTATAATAGATTGTGCTTGGTCTATTATGTGTGTGTCTCAACTTTTATTCCACATTAATGATGTGATATGTCTTCCAAGTTGTGTTTTGTTATGTTTACTTTTTTTCATTTCTATATATTATATTTTTCTCTATGCATAGTACCAAAGTGACAGGTGTACCTTTCAAGGATCAGTGTCCCTATAGGTATTGTATTTTCTAACATTTTACATAACTAGAAGACTAGACCATATTGGATGAGGTGGTATAATGGCCAAGTGTGTCTGAACCAAGGGGAATAATGATCCATGCGATTTAAACCATGTGTTAATATGGTGAATGATGGTATATGTGACATGTTCTAGGGGATAGAAATAAGAAATAATGCATTGTTATATCATTTCATAGAGTTTTAGGTCTTTTATAACTATTGATAATCATTAAGCTTAGCTCTTATGATTTTGACATTTCTATGTCCACATAGTTTTTTATCCAAAAAGAAGCCAAAGTAGGTACAGTCATGGTTGGTAGTGGCCTGATTAGTGCATGGATTCATAGTATCATTGTTTTTAAATGTGAATAGTTATCTATTATCATGTTATACAGTCTTATGTATTTGATCCCATGTTAAGGATGAATTAAAATTTTCATACTGGGTTTTATTACTCACAAAAAGTGTTGGATTTCAATGCACATGAAGACATCATCTATAGATATCTTGGAATGGGTAAGGGGTTGGTGGTTTATGTTTAAACTTAAAATAATAGAGATGGATGATGTGATGGAACATAAATTGAGGGATTTTGGATATTTTTCAATTATTTAATTTAACATCATTATTTATACTTTCATTTGTATTTCCACACTAGGAGTCTGTTTATTATGTGTAAGACATGTGATCCAATTTTTGTTACATTGTGATTATTTAGTTCATCCAATGTTTCTCTAATTATATTATTATATTATTATTGTTAGTGTAAGTACATGGTACTTATGGTGTATTTTCCCCATTGATGGACTTTAAACCCTCGCTACAAGTCAAACACCACTTGTGTTTTTAAAGTCATGCATGAGGCCTTGTGGCGCTCTAAGATGGATGTCCTTGTTCGAGTTTGGGAATATAAAAATGGTTTCAGGGAATATTTTTTCTTCTATTATATTAAATAACATTTGAAATAGTAGATGTAGATACATATGTGGTAATAGGGTAGAGGGATTGGTTGGATCTTTGGAAGGATCATTTGTCATGGACCTCTGAGTTGTTGTTATGAGATTTCTATTATAGTTTTGTGAGATTTTGTGTGCCGACATGCATTATGAATACGAATATAGAGTCAAATAACATATATATACTTGTTTTTTTTGTTTCATATCATTTCATTAATTTAATTTCTTAATCATGAAATCTGTTCAGGATGAAATTATATTTATGATTTCGTGATATATTTATTTCCATGTAATTGTGAAATATGTCTTGAAATTAATTAATTGAACCTGGGCATGATATTTTAATTTCTATATATTTATGATTGTGAATAATATATAGGGTTAAATACTATGGTTAGATCTAAGTAGGATATACATTGGGTTATCGATATATTCTTAAGAGAACCACTGTGTGATCTCACAGACTGGTTTGGATACCTCTTAATTCTATAAATGTTTCATTCACATTTCACAAATTCCTCCTTGAAGATACCTAACCAAAACATGTGGTAGAGTAGGGTAGGATTCTCCTGTGAGAGAGGATACTCCAACTCTTCAGCCAGTCACGTAAGAGAATTCTCATTCACTCACCCTAGTTGTTTAGTCAGAAAGAAAACCTTGTCCCAGTGTTTTCTGATAACTACCTATTTAAGGTGGGGGTTACTAGAACTATGGTTGACTATACTCAAGACTTATAAAATTAGTATACTCTATCATTATTAGTAACTAGAGGCCCTCAAGATATAGAATATGGGATATGAATCTATCATATCTTCAACTGTAATGTGACCCTAGAGTGACGAAATGTGAACTTGTGACAATTATGCTTTTGGAAACTCCATGACATAAGTGGGATGTTATGTTGCAAGCTAGAATACATGAGGGTTTAACTTGGGTGAATTTCAAGGACCTTTTCATTGAGTAGATATTTCTAGGTATAAAGATGTAGGACTATTTGTAGGAATTTATTAATAATTTTTATAGGATGATGACATTTATATCTTATTATGATCATTTCATTAAATTGACATTGTGATAGAGCTTCTACCGGGTGAACAACACATTTTTATACCCCCATACCATATGGAACCAACTGATTTGAATTAGGTCATGGTACAACTTTAGGGCAATGAGAATAAGGGATTTATCAATATAAGTACTTTTTCATGGGGTTTACCATTCTTGTTCAGTAACATGGTAAAAATGATATTCAACTCTACATAGATTAACTAAATTAAAATATGGCGAAGGCAGAGAAAATATATCTATTTTATTTGTTTAGTGATCTTTTTTTTCAAGTATCTCTATGATTCTCTAATATTGATCTTTAATTGGGCTTTCATTGGTTATGGATTAGAAAATAGAGAATCTAGAAAATTACATTTTGGAGTGGATAAATATTGTATGAGTACTTGGGTATTCCATTTAGATTGATGAATTCACAATAATTATAAAATGACCTCTATAAAGTTTATATTTCACCCAAATCTAGGCTCTTTCTTCATAATGTATTTTGACGACATCATCATCTTCTCAAAAAATCCAGAGCAACATTCCATACATGTCAAGATAGTTCAGAGTATGATTCAAGAAAAACATATTAATGAAATGATATGAATGTTTAATTTTTATATTTAGGATTTGAAATTCTTGGGGCATGTGTTGTCCAATTGAGGTGTATTTTTGGACATATAGAAGGTGCAGTTAGTGATGTGCAAGATATAACCTTGAAATATGTTTGAAATCAGGAGTGTTCTTAGTTTATAAAGATACTAATTATTTTTAATCCAAGACTTATCTTGTTTATCATCAAAAATGTGTATGATTATGAATAAGGGATTCAAATTGTTTTGGTTAAGATAGTGTGCAGAGTAATTTCTTGAGTTGATGTAATGGATGACTACAGCACTAGTACTGATTATTCCTATACCAAGGATCAGTTATGTTGTTTTTTTATATGATTAAGGTGTTGGTTTATGATTAATACTAATTCATATGGATAAGGTAGTAACTTATGTTTAAAATAAAATTTTACCCCACAAGTGGATCTATCCCACACATGAATTGAGGCTAGCAGGGGTGTTCCACTCTTTGAAGTGTTTTTGATATTAACTCTTCCATGAGAGTTTTTTTTGTACACTTTACTAAAGAGCCTTCATTATAAATTTTTGTATTGGGACATAAATTTACAGTAGAAGATAAGGGTAGAATATCTAAACATTTTAAAATTTGGGATGGCTACTGCACTAAGGAATGGTAACTTCATTGCAGAAGATATTAGCCATAATACATGAATATTTTGGGAGTGTGGTGGATGACATTCAGAAGAGCATGATGCTTGATGCACTTGTTGTGAGATTGGATGATGGATACTTCTGAGAGCAATGTATTGATGGATTTTTCATCTTTTCTGATCACATTGTCCCTTTTATACTAGGTGAAGTATAGTAAAGAATCTAACCATGACAATATCATGATAGTGGAATGTCTCACTTGAGGATACCCAATAACCAGATAGTCCAAGGATGGGGAAGATGTGATCCTAGTTTGTGGGAGAGTCATTTTTGATGATTCTATTAGGAATGGGATTATAAGAGACTTCTATACCTCCACGTGGGTGGTATATCCTTATCTGACAACGATGTATCATGACATTAGGCTATAGTTTTGGTGTCCAATGATAAATAAGAGCATTTCAAGATTTGATTCCCAATGTCTTACCAGCCAAATAATAAATTTTAGGCACTAGTTTTCAAGTGGATTTTATTTTCCACTTCATATTCCCATGTTTATGTGGGAGGACATAGTGATGAATTTTTATATGAGGTTTCTAAAGACCCAAATGGTTTTTGATTCTTTCTAGTTAATATTTGATAGTTTGATGAATATTTCTCACTTCTTATAATATATGAGACTTGATAGTATAAATGATGAAAGAAAAGTATGTAAATGAGATTGTACCCTTACATTGAGTTATATTGAGAATAATATCTCTTATATATGAAAATTTTATTGCATTGTTTTGGTATGAATTTTACATGTCTTTAGGGACTCATCTGTGTTTTGGAATAGTATGCCATCCTTAGACAAATGGATAGTCTGAGAGGGAGATTTTCATATTGGATTATATACTCTAAACATGGATTATACAATTAGTTGGTTATTAAGATGATCTCCTACTACATTTTTGGTTTTTTATAATAAAAAATAACTAGTTTTTATTTAGATTATACCTTATGAGGAACTATATGGATGACTGCAATGTTCACCACTATGTTGGAACGAGACTAGTGATTCAGTAGTTAATTGGAAAAATATAGTGTAGAACAACTCAGAGAGGGAGTGGTTTATCAAGATGTGGTCAGTGATTGCTCACAGTAGGATGTTATCATTGGACGACTATAGTTGATGGACCTTATAGTTCACCATTAGTGTTCTTAGGAGTTTCACCTCAGTCCTGCTACTAAAATTTTTGAAATAATTTTATGTCAGAAACATTATATGTGGGACCCTTTGAGATTATCAAAAATGTAGAGATAGTGGAATAGAGTCTAGATCTTCCATTTAATTACCAATGTATGGATGACTTGTTTGAAGTGTCTAATCTCTATAGGTATATGTCTAATTTTATGAACATCATCAATGATGATGTGGTTGATCTAGATCCTTAAACATTATATGTGTAGTTCCTATTGTAGATTATATATCCAAGTGAGATAACCCAATAAGGGAATAAAATACAATTAGTATACATTATATAGAATCTTGGATAGATCTAGTAGGCAACATGGGAGTGGAATGATGATGTTTAGGCTCAATGGATGAATTTGTTTAGTATAACCCAAGAAGGTATTTCTCAATGATGATAAGTCATTAGACGGGGAGATTTATAACATTGTTTCTTGGTTTTGAGGATTGAGATATCTAAAATTAATAAAATATATATTTCACTAATGTTACACCTATGAAATTTGAGTTTTGGTTTTTTTATTTATGTTACAGGTGCCTCAGTTTTAGTGTATAATGATCTGGAACTCAAAGAGAACATATTGATGGCCTTACCTAGGAATGCATTAAATTCACCTCATGCAAATTAATGTTACACATTTTTACCACTTTATTAATACCATAATTAGATTCTCATAGCCCTATCTTGAATTTTATACCTCTCCCTTGGTCCTTGACCTATCCCATACATATCACTTGGGATCCTCAAGATTTGACTATTCCCACAGTGATAGAACTATAAGATTTTAGTTGATCTACTTGAAATTATTTTTTGTACAAGTTATATATACATGGATATATGTTTGATATGTGTTTTACTTGGACATATAATGATGTGTTATCCCATTCATCATAGATCTATGTAATATCAATCCTTTTGACCACATTTCATAACCAAATCGAGATTCACCATTGAATATAATGGTATTATGAGTATGTGTCCAATATTATTTTTCTTATACCTATTTTGATGGTGGATTAATGATATACCTCAAGTAAATTGAAAACTAAGTAGTAAATTTTATGTGGATTTTTTGTTTCAATAATAAACCCATTTATCATAGTTAGAATTCACAAGAATAATAGAAATTTTCAAGAGATTTCCCCTAGGATGATAATTATTAGACCTTCCTCTTGAATATAATATTGACTCATTTTTCTTTCGATTAGTTGAGGTAAGATCAATGATCATTGGATAGACCTAAAGATATCATCATGAATCAATAATAAATTCTAGATCTATTCCTTGATTGATAATAGATCTTTTTTATTACCATCCCTTCATTCAAAAAATCTCAGAATTTGATATTTTTAGTGACATTAGAATTTATGTGATTGTTATATCACCTTCTTGACATAGAAACTACTTGATTCGTGTTTCTAATACAATCCCTTGTTAAAACTGAACCGAGATAAAAATTATTGGAGGGTGGTCATGTTATCTATGGGGGTGTGAAATTTTCATCCTTCGATCCTCCATTGAACCTTGATGCACATCATAAGAAACTTTATAGTAGTAAGTTACATATCTCATAGTGGTTATGTATATGATTGTTCGACAGATAAGACATTTTTTGTTCATATAATCTGTTTGATGAGGGGTTTTTTCACATGTGTGTGTGTTTCACCTTTTTTTCACACACATGATCTTATATTTGCTTCTTTTTTATGCAAGGTTTATATGTCTTTTTACTTTTTATATGTTACAATTTTACTATATGCATAGTATAAAAGTTGAAGGTGGACCTATCATGGATTGCTGGACATAAAGAGAAATTTTTTTCTGACACTGTACATGGCATGATGACTAGAACCGGTTGGATGATTGGGTATGATGGCCTAGTGTAGCCTGATCTAGGGGTGTGATGGTCCATATGATTTGATCCATGATGAAACACATGGAATTATTTTCTATGTGTTATGAATTAGGAAATAAAAATAGGAAATGATGATCTATTGTGCCCTAACTTGTAGTCATAGGAAATTGGATTCTATTGATATGTATCAAGGTTGGGTCAAAATAATATGAATTTTCCCTGACCACTCGATTGTCTTAACATACAAGAAGTCGAACCAAGTTTAACTAGGGTCCATAGTAGTTTGTTTGGACCTTGAATGCTTGGTATCATTGTTTACATGTGTTTACTTTTATTTATTATCATTTTATACACTCATATTCTTGTGAACTCATTTTAAGGAAACATTGGTTGTGTCCTACTCGGTATTATTACTTGAACCCTAGACGGGAATTTTGTTTCACATATATAATTCATGTATTGGGATATAGGTGAGGGAAAGGGTTTTGTGGTTGATGATTATTCCATATATTATAGAGATGGAGATGAGGTCGATACTAATATTGGAGGATTCTATAGAGGTTTCTTTTATTTATTTTTCTATCTGTGCTTATACGTTGGTTTGGATTTATTTACTGAGAGCTCAATTATTATTTGAATGAATTGTTTTCAAAGATTCCTTAAATTCTTTTTATTAATATTTTATCATGTTACCAGTATTACTTTATTATATTATTATTCATCATACAAGGACATAGTATTAAGGGTATAGTCTCCACATTAACAGAATTCAGACCCTTATTGCTTGTATGTTTTCTATTTCATATGGGGAGGCACACATAATGTCTTGTGGAACACCATCATAATCCCAAAGGTTTTAATAGGCTAATAACCTAAATATAACATCCCAAGAATTTAATATGTAATTATACATTAAATAATATTGTCTTAGAAAATGTTACATGAAACCCTGGACAAAAATGATTTATCACATATTATATTAAAAAAATAAAATATAAATATAGTAATAAATTAGTATTCTTAAAATTTATTTTTACTAAATAAATTCTTTAATTAGAAAGAAATAATTAATCAGATATGATTAAAATTATTAAATGTTAAAGATATATATTTTGGTATAATGTTTTCAATTTGCTAATTATTTTAAAATTGAAATTTACTACATTTAAAAGAATATAATATTTAATATTTTATTTTACAACAAAATTAATTAAAACTAGATTAATTATGAATTGATATGTAATAATATTATGACCACTTGAAGTTTAACAAGATTAATTCTTTGTAAAAGCATTTTTCATTATATGTTTTATTTTCATTTCAACAGAATGTTTTGTCAATTTTATTAGTTTAATTTTATGAAGTGGAATTAATTATTAGATTAATAATACCAGACATACATTAGGGTGAAATTTTTCTATGTTTCTAAAATAATTGGTTTTTAGATGAATAGGGTAATATATCGATTTTAAAAATAATGTACATTGTATTACATATCATGAATAAATAAAGACATAATATTTTATAAACCATTCTTTATAGGCCAAATATAAATTAAATATGTAAAATTATTAATTTAAAAATATAATTTCAAACTTCGATATTTATTTTTGATCTTAATGGAAATCTAAGCACTATTTTTTCTAGTGAAAACTATTTTCATTCTTCAATTTTAATAAATCATTCACCATGTTCCTTTAGATATCGAATTTGTTTTAAATACAAATAAGATTCATCAAAATAATCATAATCCAATTAATTTTATTTTAATCAACATTAAACATTTGTTTTTTCATAAACGAATTTTTATTGTTAAAAATATTTTTTAAACATATTTACATTTAAATTTAAATAATTTTTAATGATAATTATTAAATCCTATTAGGATTAAATATTATAAAATAGATTACATATTTAGAATAAAAAATCATATTAGGTGATAAATCAAATTTTATGTTTTCTATCAAATGAATAGTTACCATACTAAAAATTTTTGTTACCATGTTACTGGATAAAAGGGTTATTGTAGGCATTAAACTATGATTTAAAGATCCAAATATCACTAAAAGATGCCAAAAATTTATTGTTTGAGTTTATTTATTACATAATCAAATTATATAAAAAAACATAGATCCACTTGTCTTGAAAATGACATTTATTATATTCTAAATTTCATTGTATTTACAAAGGTGTCACTCTGTACACTTATTAAATGAAACCAACTATTATCACTCCATTACACAAAATTATCAGATTATATAAATACATGTATACTCAAAAACCTTATAAAAACATTAATTCATTTCATATAGGTTATTTTCTTCTTAAAATATCTATCTATGAAGCATAATGGTTTGTTTAGAATGAGATAGTTAAATAAAGAGGTATATGTCCTTACTAAACATTGTCATGTTTATTTATTCAAAAACCTATTAAATTTATTCCAAACAAATATTAAAATAATGTAATATGTCTAATTGTTCTAATTAAATTAGTTTATGTTAATTTTACAACCATTTTTTATCATATTTATATCTAATAGAAAATGAAAACACTACACACGTGAACTTGAAGACTAACACCTACATGAAATGATGCATTTCATTTTTCATCATTTCTAATAATGAATGGTCAGATGAATTCATTAAATGAATATATATTATATTAATGAGTCATTTTAGACTATTAAAATAAAAACATTCATTTAGTTTACTTCCCTCGTATCCAAAGGAAAATGGAAATGTTGCTTGTCTGTATGTGCATACTACCACCTCCATAAAGAGATTTAACTCATTATTTTAATTGATTCACATGGGTAGCTTTTTAGATGTAATAAATAAATAAATAAAATATATATTATATTTTTAGTTTTTTTAAATATAAATAATTGTGTAAATTCGTTTCATTTTTTCCTGTAAATAATGAAAAAGTTGCCCATATATATATGTGTGTACTGCCACATCATTGAATTACATATTTCGTTTTTCATAACTAAAATATAAGTATTTTTCTAAATTTTTTACTATTATATAAATAATATATATATAAAATATTAACATTATAGAGATTATTAAATCATTACCATGGAAGACTAACTGGAACTGCCAAATCAAAACATGCATGAGTAAGAGAAGACTTAACACCCAAATATTTAATTTTATTAATGAATAACGAGTAAATGAGTAGAAAAAAGATATGAAAAATGAAATAAATAAATAAAAAAATAAAATTGGATCATATATTGATGAATAATAATAAAATATTATATGTGATTTTTGAAAGTTTCTGACCATGAGAGAATCCAATGTAATGGTTTATCATCTCAAACTTCCTTCTTTAAGTCATATTTCAAATTATTCACCTATATTCATTATATAGTGTATATATTTTCTATTTTAAATATTATTTAATGATCCACTATTTGGTAATATTAATTAATGTTCTATTAAAATTCATCCCTTTCAAGATATTTGTGTGCAAGTGTTAAAAAATTAGTCGGGTTTTATTTTACAATCTAACTCTTTTTCAGTATTATTTATCTTTCATTTTAAATTAAGGGTATAGAATGATGATACTCCCATAATACCCATAAATTTTATTATAATATAGTTATTTATAGGGTTTTAATTAATTCTTTTAATTTATCTTCTCTTTGTAAATAAAATACATTGAATGTTTATGTATAATAAAAGATGAACTTATTTACCATTTTTGATCAAGAATATTTTTTTACATGTCCATATTCCTTCATATAAATCAATAATTTTCTTTTATATAATTTCATTATTTATTTATCTAAATTTATTTCAAAATTTAAATTAATTTAAAAACTTTAAAAGTAATTTTTTAAATAGTTTATGTATAAGTGATTTTTTACTATGTTTACAAATAGTGTAAAAAGAATAACTTTTAAACTGATTTTTTCAGGAAGATATTTTCCCACTATCATGACCATTCACCGCAATTTATATTCCTTTTAAAATTTTTATTATATTTAAAATAATATCAAATTCTATTATTCAAAAAAAAATTAAATAAAAAGGGTGTTATTTTTTAGAAAAAATTTCAAAGTGATTTAACTCCACTTGTGAATATATATATATATTCCAATCATCTTTATAGTAATTAAGTATAGTTCATTTTTAGGATTCAATTAATCAAAATTATTTTAAAAAATATATATGAAATGTACCATTAAAATCCTATGAAATGTTTTTCAATGTGATTTATACCTTTCAATTTTTCATAATGGTGTAAATTATTTAAGAGAAATTAATTTTAAATGTTTTTCATTAGTTTTTCTCCCAATTTATTAAAGTAAATTATTTTATTGAAAATCTTTATCTACTAATGAATTGAAAAAAAATATCTTATATATATATATTTTATTATCATGTATTTATTACACAAAATTTCATATATTTATGTATCCAAATACTTGTTAATTTATATTGTGTAAACACACCATTTCATATAAATATGATTAGTGGTGTTTACCAAGGAACATTATTGCGACCTAGGATTAACATACATGGACATTACATCATTTTAAATGAATATTCAGTACATCACAATATTACATGCTTAAGGATCGTAATAGTTTAATGTATTTCAAAATTTATAACACATTCATTGTGTTTAGTGAAGTGTTTTAAAAATATATTTTAGATATATTCCCCTTTAGTAATCGTACTTGAAACCATTATTCATAACCTATGGAAAGGTAACATATAAAGGGTGGCCTCATATACTCAATAAGGGTAAAAAAGGTAGATACATAAGAAAAACATGACTAAGTAGTTATGATAACTTGATAAATAATTTTAAGATCATACACTATATATCAAAGATCATATACATGATAATGGAATAAATATGTATAGTTCATAAGAAAAAAATCATAAGGTAATTAAGAGAAAAACCCATGAAATCACAACATTGTAATACCATATAGAATTATGGAAGATACATAAGTGTATAAACTATTTCCCTATAACTCAAGGCTCATTTCCAAAACATATAATGGATCTTTATCAGGGTTACACCTACTTGGTGGGACACACCACCATCCCTAGTCACATCCTTTTCCTTGTAGTGGAATGTTTTTACTCACCAAACCATCTTATTTTTAAGGGATCACTCCCAATACCATCTTAGTAGTCATGTTTTGTGACACCCATGAATTATTATAGAGGTATATTTCATTTAATTTTCATTATTTATTTGTTTGTGTGGTTACACATTCATTTTGGGGGAAATGATGGGCTTTCAAAATTTGGGCCAAACTGTGATACCTTTTTCAGATTTAATATAAATTTTTTTTCTTTTATAACTCCTTCATTATTTAACATTTTACACACATTTTACTTCCCAATTTGCATAACATGGTATACTAAAACCACTATATCATTTTGGACCCCATAATAATCCATAATAATGATGGATTTGGTTATTTAATTAAGGTTTTGGGCCAGCCAGTAAGCCCATTTCACTCTTCAAATTAGTTTTAAAATTTTTCAATATCTCATTCATTTGGTATTCTTTTTTGGTTATTACACCTACCACCCAATGGATAAAACCCTAGGATCAATATTGTTTTCTACTTTTCCACTTTGGATTTCATTTGGATCCTGGATTTGGGATACAATTCTAAGGGTGTCTCAAAACATCCATATTTGAGAATGAAATTTTATTATTTCATAAACCTTTCAATTTTCACTTTATATCCCCCATTTCAATCATCATATAACATAAAAAGCCTCATTAGATCCTACCTATCAGTTTTGGTTTCTTAGAGATTCATCCTTTGGTGGATTTGGGGTGATTTCGTCAAGATTGTTCAAGGTAAGTAATTCATTCTCGGTTTCTTCCATTTTCCATAGGGTTTCCTCCCACTTCCATGAAGATATAAAATGTATAGAAGTTAGTGTTCCAACATAGGGTTTTATTTTA
This sequence comes from Viscum album, assembly GCA_963277665.1. Lineage (NCBI taxonomy): Eukaryota > Viridiplantae > Streptophyta > Magnoliopsida > Santalales > Viscaceae > Viscum > Viscum album. The sequence continues at coordinate 1,252,106,370 of OY728153.1, read as the reverse complement.
TTACTTTTTTTTCAAATATTTGTGTTTAGGGTTGGCTTTCACCCCCTTGTGGTGTGTTTGAGGTGTGGTTGATGTTTTTCACCATGTTTTGAGGGTTTCGACACAAAAAGGTAGGTCATTCCATGTGTAACCATTTTATTATGAATTGTCTGGATTTATTTACTCATTTTCTGTATTCCTAATATTCATTGTGTGGTGAGAAAAGTGTTTATGAATGATTTGGTTAAGAGTTTAATTTTATAATTGCATTTTCGGTTGAAATTTGGTGTTTTTCATGGTTAACTTTTGAGGTATTATTTGGGTGTGTTTTATATCATATGATATCAGTTCACTAAATCTGGTTTGGGATTCCAATTCGGATTTGGTAGGGTCTTAGTGTCCCATTGTTCTTGAAAGAGGGGTTTTTAATGTGTTTTATGTGTAAAACCTTGTTATGCCTCTTGAATGTGTTATGTAAAAATGTGTGTGTTTTCATGTGAATATTTTGTGGTATTATTAAAGGGGATTTAATAATACATTAGTGTGGTTTATTAAGTCTTTTAGGGCTAAAAATTCTGTTATGGATTGGTATTGGTGTTATTTTATCCTTGAAAGATGCTTTTGAAATGGATTTTATGTGCAATGATTGGGTATACTCTATAGAATAGTTTCATGAATGATTTGAATGGTTTAATGATTTATGTAAGAGGTGAATCCATATTTGAAATCTATTTTTTATTGTGTATATTTATACATGGTCTATTTTTAATGTGAATTGTTCTTTCTTGTGATGTTTATCCTCTTGGAAATGTTTTATAAAAATGTTTGACATAATTTCTGAAATTTGAAAGTGATGTGAATGTGATGTGGGATATTTTGGGTGAGTGTGATGTGAAAAATAGGTTATGCATATGAAAAGGTTATTTTGTAACATGTGATTGGGTTGTTATGTGATTTTTATAATCTTGGAAAAGATTTTATAAAATTGTAAAGGATGTGTTGAATTGTGAAAGATATGAAAAATGCGTTGTGTTCTATTTTGGTGTGAGTTGGATTTCAAAATAAATTTGAATGAAAAGGGGGATGATGTGATTGTGTTATGAACTTGTGGGAAGAATGGTTGATGTGTAATGTGCAAGTGGTATTTTTATATGAAATTTATATTTCATGGCTTGTTGAATTTATTTGAGAATAAGAGGGAAACATGGGTATCTAGGTGGGTGAACGTGTACTAGTATTCTAGTGATCTCATAAGGTTTGGCCTCAGTTTCACATAGCAAGATTGAAACTTAGAATAATAAATAAACTATGATGATGATGATTATTGGGGGACACTATGTTATGGATATGTTCCCAACTAGTGGCTTAGTGCACGAGAATGGAAATTATGATGGTTAATCTCACTAGGATACGAGAGACATGGGACCCACAGTGAACTAGTTCCAAGGGGTTATTTCTTATTTCCTGTAATCATTACATTCGTTACTATTAACATCGGCATAAGGTATGTTTGGATTGAAAATTCAGAAGCTTTTTCAATTTATTTAAAAGTGATGATTCTTTAAAATAGACCACTTGAAAACTATTTTTATTTTTAAAGATCATCTTTGAGAAATTGTAACTACCAGTTCATATTTTTGAAAACATGCATGATTTGCGTCTTTGAATGTTTATCACATGGAATCTCTTAGTGATTTAATCCTATTGGGTTATTGATCACACCCTACATACACCTTTTGGTTTAACTATACTTGCTAATTTTGTTGTTGTGGGTTTGGGTACAACGTTTGTGCCTATGGTTCGGGTTTTAGCGGTCCAACATGATGTAGTGTTGTAGAGATGGCTTGAGGGTGATGCCTCTTGCCATGTGGAGGTTCTTGGGCTGTCATTTCTAGTTTTTTTATATTTTTAATATTCTTTGATCATTATTTTTAGTTCTGTAATTAAATTATGAAATTTTATAAAGGATGATTTTTTTTGAAATATCCAAATTCGTTTTATTGGATTTGTTTGCTATTTTAAGCTTATGAACTAGGGTAAATCATTCCCAATTTTCATTTTATGATAACCATACACTTTTCCTAGCCCGTGGGGATTAGTAACACCCTACATGGATTGTCATGGGCCATGTTTGGTGCCAGTTTAAATGGTGACCAGATTCTGTTTGTGACAAAATGTTATCAAGGGAAGTTCTCTCTTTAGGGTAATTTTATATAGGGAATAGTCAGGATAGTATAGATTTAGGACTATCATGATTGTACATTCTAGTTATAGGTAGTGTTCATGGCCAGCACACCCCATGATGGGATTCGAGTCGCTATGGGAAGTCTGGATTTTTCTGAGTCGTCCGGTTTTCTCGGTTTTATGATAATTAGGGGAAATGGAAAGAGGGTTGGATTAAAGTTCTCAGTGGGCTCATAGGGCCTAGAAATCCATGTAGATCCGGGTATATTTCCTTATATCACAATCAGTGATGGTAAAGTGATTTTCATATAGACGACAACCATATTTCCAAGTCACCCACTAAAACTAGTTTCCTCCCGCATTGTATTGGGTTCTTTAGTTATGAAATCGTTGATGTTTGGTTTTAATGAAAAAATGACATGGTTTTAAGAAGTGTAATGTTTCTGTGACATTATATTCTAATAAATATGGAATATATTTATTTAAGAAATGGTGGAACTTATTTTTCAAAATTGTTTTCAAATGGAAAATGGGGTGTTTACACCTCTTTTGAAAGAAGAAAATTATGTTGAAGTTGGTTTTGAAAAGGAAATCCCAATATAGTTTTCTAAACTATTGAAAGGTGTTTTAATGGGATGATATGTTTTGAAATATATGTATTGGACATGAAAGTGTGTATTCATTTGAATGATTGGTATTTTTATTTAATGGTTAGCAGTATTGAGAAAAAGGATGTGTTTGTTGATTATTTTGGTTTTGAAAAGTGGGATGAATTTTTATTTTATCCTTTGGTATTTCTGTGAGTGACCACATTAATGGGGTTATATGGGATGATCTATGGTTAATGACATGATGGGATGAGTGCTGTGATGGATATGAGGAGGGTTCCTGGTGTGGCACAGAAACACGCATGTGTGAGTCCTATGGGGTATTATTCGTTGATACGCTAACCGCTGAACAATTTGTTTTCAATGAAATGTTTATAAAGGAAAACAAGATGTCTTGATGACTGGTTTGGAATTGTTTGTATTATGTGTTTTCTTTAATGTTGATACTGTGGTATGTTTTGAGTCTAATAACCCCTCCTGTTTGAACCATGTTTTGGGTATATGTTTGGCCGCTAAGCTGGGTTAAAGGGCTCGTTAGTAGACTCTTCTTAGAAAAGTTATAGAAGACTTTATAGTGGTTCCCCTCATGTGTTTGGTTCTGGTTTGAGGTATGTTTTGACCAATGTACCATCATGTGTGGGTACTCAGGTTCATTCGTTGGATAATATACACCCCCATTAAGGGTTATTCCATGATTGAAGTGAAACTCAGATTGTTTCGCCATTGGAAAATCATCCAGTTTATCAATATAAGGAATTCTTGTCCCAATATTGAGAGATTTAGTCTACAACATTACCATTAATTATTTTGTGGTCCCTCTTGTAGTGAGATAGTTCTTGTGGAAGGTTGAAAGTGACCTTAGTTTCTTATGTTTCCAGAATCATTGAAGGTGGAAGTGGTCTGGGGTTGTTTGTGTGGTTGAGTATCTGGATGGTGTCTAAGAAGGCCTCCATGTATTTTGAAGTCTCTTTGAAGAAGGGTTTTATGTTAACCCCCAAGTGTTGGAAATATATTCATGAGATTCTATTATGGCCACATTCTATAATAGTGAGTTGTTTCAGGACATGTCATAAGGTCCCCTTCTAGGTTTTGTTTCTATGAGTCATAATGGACACGTTCAGTAACGCCTTGTGATTTTGTGTTATCGTTAACTGTAAAGGTGAAGGTCGTGAAATCCTCTGAGAGTCTCTGACTTATTGGGAGTATGTCTCTCATGGGAAAATTTCGAAATATTTTGTTTTAGAGGAGGGTGATTATATGTGTCCTTTCCTTCGGTTGTTTCTCACCTGAGGAGACAAGGTGTGATCTTTGTTTGTGCCTTATAATCCCTTGTTTCAATGAAATCGTGGGTTAGGGAATAGTGAGTTTTGGAATGTATTATGTCTTGGTGAACCCATCTAGGATTAGGGTATAGTTTTCCTAGAACTAAAAGAAAATGTTCATTTTAGGGGTTTCCAAAGCCTAACTGTGAGGACAAAGTTGTTTCCATAATTTCAGCTCCAGTCATAGGTCCTGAAGAGAAGTTAGAATGTTTTCAAGAGAAATTACATGGTCATTTACAACCTTTTATGAAGTCCTATCCCAAGTATGAAAAATGGGTAATAGTTTAAACATTTGATGTTGCCATCTTGATTTTGTTTTCCACATTCAATAGAAAGAGGTAGGAGGAACTTATTTTTATGTTATCTCCCAATGTCAATATTTTCCCCTTTGGTTTCCTTTGAGTTTTGGATTATGGTTGTTAATTTGTCTAGATAGATTGAGCACACAGTTTGTGCATGGTTATTAGTAAACATTATCTAGAAACCCATGAAAGTTGAAGAATCCACTACGATAGCGCACAGTTTCTCAAACTGTACAGATTAACCGTACGGGCATCCCAACTCTTTAAATTTGGGTTCTGTCAGTTCCAACCCATGGTGGTTAGTTATGATTGTTGTTTTTATGTCGGGGAGACCCACTATGATTCTCATGTGTTTTCCTTTTGGAAATTGTTAATTGAGTTCTACCCCTTGTACTGGGGAGTCCGTTCGGGCCCCCTTGTTAGTGTCATGATCCTGTCTCGGGAAAATTAGAGTTGTATATTATGGTGGGGAGACCATTTTTTGTTTCTCCAAACTAGTAACTCAGAATGGTCCTGGTTTTGGATTAGCAGCAGTTAGTCTTGTTCGGAGCTTTCTAACTACCTATATCTTCATCGGGTAAACTTTGGGAGTAGATAATGCCCAATGGTCTGATTAATGCAATGTAAGTGTAACCTTGTTTGTTGTTGGTGTTTGTTTGGGTAAATTGCAAGAATCCTATTTGGATAGTGATTGAGGAGTTTTCTTATGGAATAAAATCCGAATATATTTGATCATTTCAGGCATTGGTGTATGTTTAGTTTGGTGAGAGTATTCATTCCTTGATTGATCAATTGGATGTGTTATAGCCATTTGGGGGTGAGAGAAATATGGAAAAGAAGTCTATTTCTGCCTTTCGGTTGGGTTTGGGTTTTACCTTTGGCCTTGCTGTGGATTTCCAAGGGTGGAAAGTTTTATGGTGGGAAGCATTTTCACACCAATGACTTATTTTAAATCCATGTTTCATTTAATTTCCATTGTTGGATGATTTTGGAGGTTTCCCATTCATTTTTGGGGAAATAGTGTGTTTTAAAAATTTGAACCAAACTCTAAGCCGATTTTCATATTTAAAAATAAATTTTGTTTATTTTATAAATAATTCATTTTCAAAATTTTGTAAAGACCTGTAAAAATCAATGAAATTTTTTTTTCTTAATTTTCATGGAAATTTTACAAGAACGCAGTTTTTGACGGCACCTAATTCCGACGCCCGGTGTGCCCGGAATCTTTTTCCGAAGTTTAGCTTGAGTACGTTCAGTGAACGAACAAGTGGATTTTTCTAACTTTTGAACAGGTGCTCAGAATCGAATTCCAAGGGCACCAATGGAATCACAGCACCGGTAATTTCTTAGAAACATATTTTCCGGAGTTTCGTTTGCCCGGGTGTGGTTTTTAATTTCTTGGGGTTATGTTAAGGAATAAAATAAAAGTGGTGCGACAATTTATTTTATTTTACATAAAGCGGCTTAACCTAAGTTAAGCAGATAAGGTGGGACCCACAATATCCTACCCACTTCGTAGGATATTTGTGAGGTGGGGCCCACTTGAGCACAACCGATTCTTTCCTTCTATGTAATGCACCCGCACCCCCCCCCCCCAATTTTATTAAAGTCACACCATGCGTTTATTCTTGTTAAGAAACGCCTCATTGATTTGGGCGTTTAAATCTTTACAATTAATTCATTGAATTAATTGTTCGTTTTGTTTCCTTTGAATTTAAAATTCTTAGGATATGTTATTAAAAAAAGTGTTGAAATTATTTTATTTTTGTTGGATTCCTGGTTGTGGGAGCCTTTGGGAGAATAAGAGAAGTCTTGAGGATTCTTCGTTCTTCGACGAAGAACGCGAAGAACGCACCGCCGCCAATGAAGAACGCCGACCTCTGACAGCGGACGACTGCGAAAGACGCCTTACTCGGAGATCACCTAGCCCCAACGACGTTCCTTCTGTGACGCTTTCTACTGCGATGATCCACTTCTTCCACGACGGTTAATTCCTTGATGAACTCTCGTTGGAGGACAACGTTGAGGTAGGGGTTTATTTTGTGATTACTTTCGTCTCCATCTTCCTTTCTTTTGAGCCGCCTGATATCGCAATAACGGGAGGATGTTGGACTGCACGAACATGACCGACCCTCCTCCCCCTTGTTTGTTTGATTTTGATTGCGGCACTAGCAAGGAAACGCGGTACCGAAGCACCGCACGGAAAATATTATAAAAGGGGAAGAAGCGCAGCGTCGTCGCATCGTGTCGTTGAAAACGAACCAAAGAATGTGGCGTCGTCGCGCCGCACCGGAGAACTACGAAAGCACCAAGGACGAAGCGAGGCTGCAGAGGAGGGGCGTGGCGCAGTCACGCCGCGCCGGATAGACGAAGGACACAGCTGGTTTCGGGCCGTGGCGGAGCAAGGGAACCGGCAGCCGGTTCCGAGCCGCCACCATCGGAGCAGGGGGATCGGCCTTGCCGGTCCTGTGGTGGCAGAAGCCGGCCGACCGGAGTGGGCCAGCCGGACCGTGGAAGAACTGGGGGTTCAAAACCCTTGGCTGGTCGGACGTGAGCGGCCCCATTAAGGGGCATTAGTTAATACACGTGAGTGCAGCGCCCCCCACATCCGAACGGCTCGGTCGTTCCGCCGAGTCACCTGGCTAGCGCGCCAGACCGCCAGCGCGCCGGGCCGCTGAGACAGGTCACGCCAATGCCCGGCCGGGCCGCACCCCAGCTGAGCCGGGCCACGCCGAAACCGGTGGGACCGGGACCCTGTTCGGGTCGACCCGGTTCAGGCCAATCTAGGGGGTATCGGTTCGGGTCGGACCGTGCCCGAACCCCTTAATACCGAACCTCTTTTGATCTGTTGCCCATAGCATGTGATGCGGACCTCCGATCGACGCACCGTCAGTTGCATAGAGATCATTGGATCGAGACTGTCATTTCAGTATATTACACTCAAGGTTTAGGAGTACTTTGGGTTTGGCCGGGTTGGTTCGTACACGAAACCAACTGGGTCCTCGGAGCGGAAACGCTCATAACTTGATCTCCGAACATCTGATTGACATACTGTCAACTTTTTTGGATTCCTCATAGTGAGACAGAACTTTTGGATTACTCCGCTCTAGGTTTGGATGTAGGTAGAGTATGGTCGGGTTGGTTTTGACTTAAAAACCAACCAGGCCCCTAGGACTAAAAGGCCAATAACTCTCAGACCGGGCATCTGATTGACGCGTCGTCTATGATGTTGATATCCTGTTGACGATAAAAAAAAATTGGATAATCAACTCCGAACTATGTGTCAGTTGATGTATCAGCCCCTCAGCTCGTGGAGCGGACCCTCCAAAACGAGCTTGCTGTGTGCGGGAACCCTAGAGATGGCTGCGACTACGACGATGATGATGACTGTGCAGAAATCCTCTGTGGATTTGACGGTGACGACTTCAGCACTCAGCGATACTATATGGATTAGTGCTACCAATCTTGTGTGGGTCAGATCCCTTGTGGGTCAGTGCTCAGTGGTCCTATGTGGGCCACCGCCTACAGATCCTATGTGGGTCTGATCCTGTGTGGATCATTGCGGGAGTTAGTTACCTATCAATCCTATGTGGGTCAGATCCTTCGTGGGTCATTGTGGGGGTTAGTTACCTATCGATCCTTTGTGGGTCATTTCGGGGGTTAGTACCTAATGATCCTTTGTGGGTCCTACAGCTTAGATGAATCAGTGGCTACATCTGATCATCTCTATCGTCATATGAAGAAGTATACCTGTGTGAGATGAATCCTGTTTTTCTTTCCTATGTGGATTGTGTTGTGCTATCCTATGTGGATTACGCTTTGGTTTCATGTGTGGACTGGTTTGTACTTGAGCTCGGATGTTGGAGCCGAACTGGAATTGCTGACTTAGGTATATGTATGGGCATATACCTAATTGGAGTCGGATGTTACTTTGTGATTGTATCTTTCCTTTGTGGATTATCCTTTGTGGATTCTGGGAGACCTTTGGGGGTCTTGGGGTCCCTACTGAGTAGCTTATACTCAGCCCTGCACGGTCTATGCCCACACTACGTTGTGTTTGTTGCAGACGATGGACAGCACTGATCGTGGTTGAGGCTTGCAGAGCAGGACGGTACCTCGAGGTGGACCACTGGGCGGGAAGTACTCGGAGCGGATGGCTGGACCTGAGGAGCTGTTGAGGCTATCTGTACCCACCCTTCAGGTGGTACCTCCATTGGATGGCTCGACATTGTGGCTTTTACATTCAGTTGTTGTTTTCCCTTTCCAGTTGTACTTTACATTCAGTTTGGGTTTGTATTCTGGCCCACATACTTTTCTGCACTTACTATTGTACCCAGTTTTTACTTAGTGTTTACTTCTATTTGCTTTCTCTGTGGTGTTGGTTTACCTTACAAAGGCAATTCCTTCCCTTTTTACCAGGAATTACTCCTTGGTGCTAGCCGCCAGCACCTGGCCTAGGAATGGCGGGCTTGGGGTAGTCACGGTATGGGCCCCAAGGATGGGTTGTGACAAATTGGGATCAGAGGAGTTCAGTTCTACCGCAGAACTCAGGACTCTAATCTTTCTTCTATGTGAAGCAATATTGTTATGAGTATTGAGTGTGGTTATCAGTCTAGGGAGGCCAGTGTTGGTGCGGTGTCCAACGTATCTGTATGCCAGGACCCTGACTTATGATTTCTGACTTAATGCACAAAAACATTGATTGCATGTGTGTTTTAAGTTTTTCGTTGTGATTACTTTATGTCAGCTCACCAGGTATATTATTTGACCATGGCGCACCTGTTTCTTTTTAGTATGACCCCACGATGTCATCCTACTATGGTTCTGAGAGTTGTGTGTGACGACAGCCCACCGAGCGACGAGGCCTCGATACAGGGCCCTTTGACAGCTGAGGCACCAGCGGTACCTCTACCCGTCGATCCGCCGATGCTACCAGCCCCAGCCGCTGACGATGCACGTCCCCTTAGTGCACTGCATGAGTTTCAGTGCCAACGACCACCCAGATTCCTTGGGGAGACAGACCCCCAGGAAGCCAAGGATTTTCTGGAGGCAGTTGTACGGGTTTTCAGGTTAGTGAGGACACCAGCAGACCTCATGGTGATCCTCGCAGTGAGCCTACTGCACGCGGAAGCAGACAGATGGTGGAGCTTAATGCTCGAGGTTCACGATGAGGCATCTCTCCTCTGGACGGACTTTGAGAGCCTCTTCCTCTCAGAGTTCTTCCCAGCCACCCTCTGTGCGGTGCGCATCCAGGAGATTCTACAGCTGCAGCAGGGCACCTTCACGGTCTCCCAGTACTCAGCGAGGTTTACCAATCTATCGCGCTACTCGACAGACATGGAATGAGACCCATTCTTCTGGGCCCGGTCCTTCGAGCAGGCATTGAGGCAGGATATCAGGGCATCAATGATCTCCCTCAGTATTCCGACCCAGGCAGGGGTACTGGAGCGAGCCCTTCTGATCGAGAGATTCCTTGATGAGCCTGTATCAGTAGCGAGACCTACCACATGGTGGCACGTAGCAGATTCCTCTGTAGCAGGTAGTCGAAAGATGACTAATGGGTCGAGGCAAACCAAACCCTCAGGAAGATGACCTCGGGACACTGGCTCAACAGTGTGGGGCACACAGCACAGAGCCAGTCCTTCGAGAGGAAGACAGTGCTACGCATGCGGCGGGCAGGGCCACATGGCTCATGACTGCCCGAACCGCTGTGCCGAGGAGCATCAGACGGTTGAGGGGCCACCCAGGAAGAGGCAGAGGGTCAACCGTGGCGGTCCGCAGGGTACAGGCGTACGAGACAGAGGAGCTAGCCGGGCAGCAGGTGGTGGGCGACGCTTTGAGGCTCTACCACCACCACCACCAGGAGGTCCACCACGACCCCAGGGAGCTGGCAGGCAGAGACAGACACAGCTCCAGGAAGCAGAGGCCTATGACCACGACACGCCCGAGATGATTCAAGGTACTATATGTGTCTATTCCACCCTTGCTACAGATCTTATAGAAACAGGAGAGAGTCATTTTTTCATAGCTGCTGCCCTTTGTTCGGAGCTCAGTGATTCTGACAGAGCCATTGGCTAGATCCTTACGGCTAGGGACTCCTACGCACTGGTGCCGGTAGTGTGAGCTTGCTTTAGGTGGCGAGAGCTTCAGCTGAGATCTTCTTGTAACAGCGTCGAGGCCTTACGACGTCATCTTGGTCATGGATTGATTATCTATAATCCATGCTCAGATTGACTGTATTAGGCGCAAGGTGCGATGTGTACGCACCGACGGGAGCAGGTTCACCTTCACCGGCGAGAAGGGAGCCTTCGCAATGCAGGATGGACTCCCGAAAAGGAGAGGAACTCCCATCACTCATCAATTTTCTAGCCTCATCCTAGGAGCAGTTGACGTGCAGAGTCCTAGTTTTCCTGCAGTGGTGGATCAGTATGCAGACGTTTTCCCTGATGACGTTCCGGGACTACCTCCTCGAAGAGAGGTAGAATTTTATATTGACCTATACCCCAGGACAGCCCTGATATCCACCCCAGCATATCGGATGTCACCCACCGAGCTTTGAGAGCTATGGGTATAGCTGGATTACTTCCATGGCAAGGGATTCATCTGACCCAGTGTTTCACTCGGGGCTTCCACGATATTGTTCGCCAAGAAGGCGGACGGGAGCTTGCGACTTTATGTTGACAATCATTACCTGAACCAGGTGACCATGAAGAACAAGTATCTGCTACCATGGATTGGCGACCTCTTCGATCAGCTCAAGGGAGCACGGTGGTTCTCGAAGATAGACCTCATGTCAGGCTATCATCAGCTCAGAGTTCGGGACGAGGACGTGCAGAAGACGGCCTTCATATGTCGGTGTGGCCACTATGAGTTCTTGGTTATTCCATTCGTTGTAACCAATGATTTAGAAGTGTTCATGGGCCTCATGAACAGGATCATTCAGCCATACCTCGACCGATTTGTCGTGCTCTTCATCGACGACATTTTGATATACTCGACAACTAAGGAGGAGCACGCCTACCAGTTGCGGGTTGTACTAGACAAACTATGAGAGCACTAACTTTATGGAATTCTCTTTAAGTGTTAGTTCTAGATACATGAGGTCCACTTCTTAGGACACAACATCTCTGATGCAGGAGTTGTAGTGGATCCTGGGAAGATCAAGGCAGTGCTAGCTTGGGAGCCACCCAGGAGCGTGACGGAGGTGCCGAGTTTCTTGGGTCTAGCTGGATACTACCGGAGATTTTTTCCAGACTTCTCCAGAGTTTCAGCACCATTCTCAACTTTGACGAAGAAGGGGAAACCCTTTATGTGGTCAGACAGATGTTATCAGAGCTTCCAGGAGCTGAGACAAAAATTGACCAGCACGCTTATCTTGAGACTTCCGGAGGAGGGAGTTGGGTACGTAGTTTACTTGGATGCATCAGGGACATGACATAGATGTGTCCTGATGTAGGAGCGGGCCGTGATCACCTATGTATCATGTCAGTTGAGGCAGCATGAGCAGAACTACGCTACCCATGACTTGGAGTTAGCAGTAGTGGTCTGCACTTTGAAGATGGGGCGACACTATCTGATGGGAGAGCGCTTTAGAGTCTTTTCTGACCATCAGAGTCTCAGGTACATCTTCTCTCAGAAGGACCTGAACCTGAGACAGCGGCGATGGCTTGAGTTCCTCCAGGACTATGACATTGAGATAGTCTATACTCTTGGGAAGGGGAACGTAGTAGCTGATGCTCTCAGCAGGGGGACGGTCATTCAGCTACATGTGGAGGCGATAGAATAGCTAGACGCTTTGAAGATATCCTTCGTGGATAGAGATGGAGCAGCCTTCCTTCAGTCTCTCACGGTTACTCCTCTACTTCTGCAGTGGGTCAGAGAGGCACAACGTGGGGACGCTGACTGTGAGACGCAGCGTGCGCAGATATCCTCAGGACAGGCACCTGATGGTTTCTCCTTAGGAGGAGAGCACAATGTCCTTTTTAGAGGATGTACCTTGGTACCAGTTGCATTACGAGAGGAAGTACTGAGAGAGTCTCACACTTCCCCTTTGACGGTACATCCTGTAGTGGCGAAGATGTACCAGGATCTCAGACGACAGCACTGGTGGCCAGGCATGAAGAAGGTTGTGGCAGAGTTCGTTTCTCGATGCCTCACCTTCCAGCAGGTGAAGGCAGAGCACTAGGTACCAGTAGGCTTGGTACATCCCTTGGAGGTCCCAGAATGGATGTGGGACGACATATCTATAGACTTTGTTACTGGACTTCAATGCACTTCCAGAGGTCATGACTTCATATGGGTGATTGTTGACCGACTCACCATGTCGGCTCACTTCTTACACATCAGAGAGTAGGGCTCAGTGGAGAGCTTAGGACGCCTCTATGTTCAGAAGATTGTATGGCTTCACGGTGTGCCATCATCTATCTTCTCCGATCAAGATGCTCTCTTTACATCCCAGTTTTGGAAGGGGTTTCATGAGGCATTCAGGATGTAGCTATGTTTGAGCACCGCCTTTTACCCTCAGACGGATGGTCAAACAGAGAGGACTATTCAGACTCTCGAGGACATGCTCCGCGCATGTGTCCTCGACTTTGGTCACAGCTGGGAGGACCACCTGCACTTTGTGGAGTTTGGGTACAATAATAGCTACCACTCCACCATCGGGATGGCACCATATGAGGCGTTGTATGGCCGACCTTTCAGATCTCCTCTGTGCTGGACAGACTCTGGGGAGTCAGTACTTGTGCGACCGGAGATGATCCAGGCCACGACAGAGAAGTTCCAGGTCATCCAGGAGCAGATGAGGACAGATCAGAGATGACATAAGTCTTATTCTAATAGAAGGCGGAGGCCACTGGAGTTCGAGGATGGCGACCATGTCTTCTTGCGGGTCTCACCTCGACGTGGATTATGGAGATTTGGCCGATGTGAAAAGTTATCTCCTCGCTTCATCGGACTGTTCTAGGTCCTCAGCAGGATTGGCGAGGTGGCGTATCGCATGGCTCAACCACCTCAGTTGCACCGGTTTGACGACGTCTTCCACGTATCTCAGTTTTAGGAGATACGTGCACGACCCGACGCATAACATTGACCACGGGGAGCTAGATGTTGATGATGGGGAGACTTTTGCGGAGGTCCCAATAGAGATTGAGGATAAACAGGAGCGGGTCCTACATGGATAGTCTATTCCTCTAGTGCGAATCAGATGGCAGCACGGGAACCTCCAGAAGTGAACATGGGAGCAGGAGTCTCAAATGCGTGATCAGTACCCACATTTGTTTCCCTAATTTCTCATTTATCTTTACGGGGACGTAAAGCCCTGAGGTGGGAGTAATGTAAATTTCTGTAAAATTCAAGGAAATTTTTTTTTCATAATTTCCTTGGATTTTTACAAGAATGCAGTTTCTGACAGGACCTAATTCGGAGGCCTGGTGTGCCTGGAATCGTTTTCCGAAGTTTAGCTCGGGTACGTTCAGTGAACGAACGAACCAGTCTTTCTAACTATTGAACCGGTGCTTGGAATCGAATTCCGAGGGCACCAATAGAATCACAGCACCAGTAATTTCTTAGAAACACCTTTTCTAGTGTTGCGTTTGATCGGGTGTGGTTTTCAATTTCTTGGGGTTAAGTTAAGGAATAAAATAAAAGCGGTGCGACAATTTATTTTATTTTACTTAAAGCGGCTTAACCTATATTAAGCGGATAAGTTGGCACCCATAATATCCTACACACATGGTAGGATATTTGTGAGGTGGGGCCCGCACAAGCCCCACCATTTCTTTCCTTTTATGTAACACACCCGCACCCCCCCTTTTATTAATGTCAAACTGTGCGTTTATTCTGGTTAAGAAACGCCTCATTAATTTGGGTGGTTAAATCGTTACAATTAATTCATTGAATTAATTGTTCTTTTCATTTCTTTTGAATTTCAAATTCTTAGGATATGTTAATAAAATAAGTGTTGAACTTGTTTTATTTTTTTTGGAATTCTTGTTGTGGGAGCCTTTGGGAGAATAAGAGAGGTCTTGAGGATTCTTCCTTCTTCAACGAAGAACGCGAAGAATGCACCGCTGCCGACGAAGAACGCCGACCACCGACGGCGGACGACGGTGGTAGACACCCTCCTCGGAGATCAGCTAGCGCCAATGATGTTCTTTCTGTGACCCTTTCTTCCACGAAGATCCTCTTCTTCCTTGACGGTTAATTCCGCGATGAACTCTCGTTTGACGACAACGTTGAGGTAGGGGTTTAATTTGTGATTACATTCATTGCCATATTCCTTTATTTTGAGCCACCTTATATCACAATAAAGGGAGGAGGTCAGACCACATGAACACGGCCGACCCTCCTCCCCCTTGTTGGTTTGATTTTGATTGTGTCACAAGCAAGGCAACGCAGTACCGAAGCACTACGCCAAAAATATTAAAGAAGGGGAAGAAGCGAAGCACCGTCGCGCTGCGCCGTTGAAAATGAACCAATGAATGCGGCATCGTCGCGCCGCACTAGAGAACTACGAAAGCACTGCAGCTGGAGCAGGACCGCGGTGGAGGGGCGCTGAGCCGTCGCGACGCGCCGGACGGACGAAGGTCGCAGCCGGTTTCGGGCCTCGGCAGAGCAGGGGAACCGGCGGCCGGTTCGGGGCCACCGGCATCGGAGCAGGGGGACTGGCCTTGCCAGTCCTATGGTGGCAGAATCCGGCCAGCCGGAGCGGGCCGGCCGAACCGTGGAAGAACCGGGGGTTCAAAACCCCCGGCTGTCCAGACGTGAGCGGCATGATTAAGGAGTCGCAGTTACTACACATGGGGGCAGCGCCCCCCGCATCCGAACAGCTCAGACGTCCGGCAGAGTCAACTGGCTAGCGAGCCAGGCCGCTGAGCCGGGCTACGCCCTGGCAGAGCCGGGCCGCGCCCAGGCCGGGCAGGGCCACGCCCAGGACGGGCTGCGCCGCGTCCAAATGGGCCGGACCCAAAACTAGTTCGGACCAATCTTGGGGGGATCGGGCTGAGTCGGACCGGGCCCGAACCCCTTAATGCAGAACCTCTTTTGGTCTGTTTCCCATAACATTAGTGGCGGACCTCTGATCGACGCACCATCAGTTGAGTAGAAATCCTTGGATTGAAATGGTCGTTTCGGTATATTACACTCAAGGTTTCAGAGTACTTTGGGTTCGGCCAGGTTGGTTTGTACACGAAACCAACTGGGCCCTCGGAGCGGAAACGCTCATAACTTGAGCTCTGGACGTTCGATTGACATGCTGTTGACTTTGATGGATTCCTATTAGTGATACAGACCTTTTTTCTTACTCCGATAGAGGTTTGGACGCAGGTGGAGTATGGTCGGGTTGGTTTTGCCTTAAAACCCAATAGGGGCCTTAGGACGAAAAGGCCAATTACTCTCAAACAGGGCGTCCAACTGACGCGCCATCTATGAAGTTGAGTTCCTGTTGATGATACGGAAATTTTGGATACATCAACTCCATACTATGTGTTAGTTGATGTATCAGCCCCTCAGCTCATGGAGCAGACCCTCTCGAATGAGCTTGCTTTGTGCGGGAACCCTAGAGCTGGTTGCGACTACGGCGACGATGATGACTGTGTAGAAATCCTTCGTGGATTCGATGATGAAGACTTCATCACTCATCAATCCTATGTGGATCAGTGCTACCGATAATTTTTTGGTCAGATCTTGTGTGGGTCAACGCTCAACATTCCTATGTGGGCCAGTGCTTACAGATCATGTGTGGGTCTGATCCTGTGTGGGTCATTGCGGGGGTTAGTTACCTATCGATCATGTGTGGTTCAGATCCTTTGTGGGTCATTGTGGGGGTTAGTTACCTATCTACCATTTGTGGGTCATTGCAAGGGTTAGTATCTATCGATCCATTGTGGGTCTGACGGCTTAGATAAATCAGTGGATACATCTGTTCATCTTTATCGTCATACGAAGAAGTATACCTATGTGAGATGAATCCTATTTTGCTTTCCTATGTGGATTTTTTTGTGCTATCCTGTGTGGATTACGTTTTGTTATCTAGTGTGGACTGGGTTGTACTTGATCTCGGATGTTGAAGCCAATCTAGAATTGATGACTTAGGTATATGTATGGGCATATACCTAAGTAGAGTCTGATGCTACTTTGTGATTGTATCTTTCCTTTTTGGATTATACTTTGTGGATTCTGGGAGACCTTATGGGGTCTTGGGGTCCCTACTGAGTAGCTTATACTCACCCCTGCACAGGCTATGCCCGCACTGTGTTGTGTTTGTTACAAACGACGGACATCGCTGATCGTAGTTGAGGCTTCCGGAGTATGACCGTAAATGGAGGTGGACCACTGGGCGGGACGTACTCGGAACGGACGGCTGGACACGAGGAGCTGTGGAGGCTATCATTACCCAACCTTCATGTGGGACCTCTAGTGGACGGCTCAACGTTGCGGATTTTACTTTCAGTTGTTGTTTTCCCTTTCTAGTTGTACTTTACTTTCAGTTTGGGTTTGTATTCTGGCCAACTTACTTTTCCGCACTTACTTTTGTATCCAATTTTTACATAGTGGTTACTTCTTCTTGTTTGCTCTGTGGTATTTTTTTACCTTACAAAGGCAATGTCTTCCCTTTTTACCAGGAATTACACCTTGGTGCTAGACGCCAGCCCCTGTCCTATAGAAGGAGGGCTTGGGGTAGTCACGGCACGGGCCCCGAGGATGGGTCGTGACAATTTTACACCCATTACATTTCTTAATTGGAAGACCCTGGTATTTTAAACCCACCATATCACTTAGGACCCAATATGAATCCATAATAATAATTGATTTGTGTTTTTTATTATGGTTTTGGGCAAGCAAATAATCCCATTTCCTGCTTCAAATTATTTTTTAAAAAAATTCAATATCTCATTCATTTTGTACTTTTTTCATTGATTCAACCTCCCACCCATATCCAAAAACATGATCCTCCCTCGGATTATCTATTTATATGCTTTGGAGCTCATTTGGATCACAAATTTGGGTGTGCGTTCTCAGGGATTCTCCAATCATCTAGATTTGAGAAGGTAATTTTATTCTTTCATAAAACATTTTATTTTAACTCTTTCACCCCATTTCTATCCCCACATAACTTAATAAACCTCATTATATCCTACCTATCAGTTTTGGTTTCTTTGAAATTCATCCTTTTGGTGGATTTGGGGTTATTTCTTCAATATTTTTTAAGGTATGTAATTAATTCGTTGATTCTTCCATTTTCCTTAGGGGTTTTCTCCCTCTTTCATGAAGTTATAAAATTTTTAGAAGTTAGGGTTCAAACCTAGGGTCTATTTTTTTGTCTCTTGGTCAAATATTTTGGTTTAGTGTTGGTTTTCACCACTTTTGGTGTAGCGGTGGTGTTGTTGATGTTTCACACCATGTTTTGAGGGTTTCAACACAAAATGATAGGTGATTACATGTGTAACAATTTTATGTTTTCTTTCCTTATTTACTAATTTATCATCCTCCTAATATGTTGTGGGTGGTGCGAAAAATGTTTATGACTAATTTGGTTAAGAAATTAATTTTATAGTTTCTTTTAAGCTTGAAATTGGGTGTTTTTCATGTCTAACTCTAGGAGTATTATTTGGGAGTATTTTATAACATATGAAATTAGTTTAATAAATCTTTTTTGGGATAAAAATTATGATAGGTTTGGGTCTTGGTGTTCCATTGGATTTGAAAGAGGGTTTTTGAATGGGTTTTATTTGAAAAACCATGATATTCCTCTGGAAAGGTTTTTATGGAAATGCATGTGTTTTCATGTGCATATTTTGTGGTATTGTTTGAGATGATTTAATAATACTTGATATTGGTTTGTTATGCCGTTGTAGGAATGAGAAATATTTTTTGGATTGGTATTTCTGTGATATTTTCCATGAATGATGGTTTTGAAATGGGCTTTATGTGAAAATCTTGGGTATACTCAATATAATTGTTTAATGAAATATTTGAATGGTTTAATGATTTATATTAGAGGTGTATCCATATTGGAAAACTATTTTGGATTGTTTATATTTGGAAATGGTCAAATTTAAATATAAAACGGGATGTCATGTGATTGTATCCTCGTGAAATGTTTTATAAATATGTTTAATGGAATTACAGAAATGTAAAAGCGATTTGAATGTGATGTGGGCTCTTTTGTCTGAGTGTGAGGTAAAAAATATATTTTGATTATGAAAAGGGTATTATTTCACATGTTAATGGGATGTTATGTGATTTTTAGCATCTTGGTAATGATTATATAAAATTTATAATGGATGTGTGGAATTGTGAAAGATATGATAAATGTGTTGTGGGATATTTTGGAGTGAGTTGGATTTCAAAATAAATTTGAATCAAAAGGGGGATGATGTGCTTCTGTGATGTACATGTGGGATATATGGTTGATTTGTGATTTGGAGGTGTTATTTTCCGGTGATAGTTTTATTTTATGGCTTGTTGAACTTTTTTGACCACAAGAACACTACTAGAAAAGGGGGCATTGGAGCCCCCCAGACTCGGGCGACCGCCATTGGCGGTCGCTATAGGTCAGCATTAGCGACCGCCAATGGCGGTCGCTAAGCTGAATAAAAAATTTCGGGGGGTTTCTGCCCCCCCCCCCCCCCGCGCACTCTCCTCTCCCTCGATCCCTCGCCCTAACCCTCCCTCGCCGCCCTCCCTCGCGCCGCCCTCCCCTCCCCCGCCGCCCGGCCTCCCCCGCCGCCCGGCCTCCCCCGCCGCCCGGCCTCCCCCGCCGCCCGGCCTC